>CM060932.1:77943544-82943544 GCA_030765085.1 Allium cepa | reverse complement strand
ATTATCAGTATTGGAATAACAGGAAAAGCCAGTAATAGATCAGGGATGAAATTCAAAATCAACCTTGATGGAATTGTCCATAATATTGCTAGTAAAGATATTAAAATGATAGAACCACGTAGAATAAACCCAGAAGATTTAGCAGGCCTTGAATGGCAACTTAAAGATTTTATAGATAACGATAAAAGTTTGCTAGTCCCAGAAACACATGTTCTCTACACAAATCAATTTGGAGAACCAAATCTAAGATTCAGCAATTATAAATTCAAGAAAAATGAAGAAGAAACAGATAATGAATATGGAATTAGTGAACGTTATAATTTAAACGAAATGATTCATGAATAGTTAAACGCTATGAATTGGGACGAAGGCCCCAAATTCGACGAATACGATTCAGACTCAGAAATAAATGACGAGCTAGATATTCTTGGATATCTGGTTGATGAAGATTATACTCAACAATATGAGGATAATGAAAACATAGAAATTGATGAAACCTTTAAAACAGAAAGTAAACGAACATTACACGAAATTATAAATAGAAAAATCACAGTTGAAAATATAAGATAAGAAACGGATGATATGCTTATAGCATGTATAATAGAGCTCGATATGTCTTACGAAGAGGCTTTTACAACATTGTCCAAATATTTTAATATGCCTTTAATTGAAGACATTTTAAACAAACAAATCCCATTAAGCGATTTCTTTATTGAAACTAACTTTATGGATCAAGCTATGATTCCAATAAACAAACGTAGCAGGTTTGTCAATGAACCTAGCTCTCAGTATAAAGAAGGACCATTAGAATGTGAACAATGGACTAAACCAGATTTAGACTATTCACACGAAAGCCCTTATATAGGAAAAGACCTACGAAAACCATATGGTAAATTATACAGTCATAATATATTACTACTTGAAAATCAATCTCCCCAGCTATAACCAGAAGAAATTCTTATTTGGGAACAAAATGTAGTAAGATATTGGGAAGTAAACAAAAAACCAAAAATGGACATGTGGGAAGTACTCCTCGAAACCACTTTAGGTCCATTAGCTTTAGGTATTTATCAAAGTCGTAAAACAGATAATCCAGCTATAATAACAGAATAAAAAGCTTTAGGAAACAATCCAAATAATTTCACTAGCTTTATCAGATTATTACATATTGGTAATGACCCTGCTAAAGGAGTAACTCTAATGCAGAATACAGCTACAAGAAATCTTGAACAATTAAGTATACGAGATTTCAAGTACATAAAAGAATTTAGCCAAGACTTTGCTATAACCCTAGCACAAACTGGCAAAGCCATGGATGAAGACCTATGTAACAAATATTTTTCAAAACTTCCAGCTGACTTAGGTCGAAAGTTACAAGAAGGTTGGAATATTACATATGGATCGGTACCTAAATTAGGCATTGGTCCTAGAATTATGTTTGTTTTTCAAGAACTAGAAAAACGATGTAAGGAAGCTACCTTTCAAGAACAGATTAAAAGACATGCTTGGGCATTTTGTAGAACGACAATCTACATTCTGCAAGCATACGGTTTTTATAAACCAAAAGGATACCTTCGAAAGTCAAAGTTTTACAATAAACGCAAAAAAGATAAATATGTTAAAAGAAATAAACCAAACCGAAAATGCAATTGCTACATCTGTGGTGACCCTAACCATTTAGCCAACCGATGCCCAAATCGCCAAAATAATCAACAAAGGGCAAATCTAGTTGATGAAATAGGTGAATTTGATATTGAAAGCCGAAGTGAAAGCGAGAAACAGAATCTATTTACAGCATAGTTTCAAAAAACGAAGATAATACTTCACGAAACAGCATAACTTATACATTAATGAATAACGAAAACGAATGTGATCACCAATGGATCCAAAATAGAGGAAATGATCATGTACCATGTTTTATCTGTTACCGCTATCTAGAAATAATTAAACGTTTTCAATGTGATATATGTTTTATCGAGATTTGCTTTCTTTGTGCAAAACCACAATTTAATTTAGAGCTTATTTATAAACAGAATAAATCAGATAATAAAAATATTTTCCAAGAGACATTAGAGAAGAACGACGCACGGATTAAATTATTACAAATACAAATAACTATGCTACAAAACGATATCACACAGCTAAAAGCTAAAGAAAAGGATTTTAGTCAAATAGAACCAGGAAACCATTCTACAGAAAATGAGAAAACAGAAAATTTGAAAAACAGTTTAACAGAAAATGCTGAGTTTTCTGTTAATATTAATAAATATAATACATCATTATTAACGCTTAATTGTTGAATATGGCTCGATAATAACAAAACAATCGATACAGTTGCAATCATTGATACAGGAAGTACCAAAAGTTTGATAGCACATTCCTTAGTCCCATCCCATTATAGAATGCCATTAAATTATACAATTACTTCTAAAACAACAAATCAAATTTTTATAACACTAACACATAAGTTACCCGACGAATCTATGATCCAATTCAAAGATTTTGCTAGTAACCACAGCTCGAAGTACGAATTAGGACAGTATACAATTACACCAGCAGAAATTAAAAGTAATGAATTTTTGCTTGGATTAAACTTCATCTTAAATTATAGAGGTAGTATTTCTATCTCTAGAAACAACATCACGTTTAGTAAACAAAATTATACCTTACCAACCAATTACCATATTTTTCAATCAGAATGCGCTCGAAAGCGTGATGGACTGGGAGAATTAGATTTTTTTAACTATTTTGATCCAAATAACGATGTTATGTTATATGATCAAAAAATTTCGGAAGAAGAAATGGAAGACAGCAGTCCTAGCATAGGCGAACTAGCCAGAACTGTACATTCTCCAGAATATGATCAGATGGCCGACACCGACTAATCACATCAAGCAAAACAGGTTCATTATCATCTGCGAAGCAACGTGTCCTCCCACTTTAACAAAGCAAAAAACAGGTGTAAGATTCACTTTGATAAAGACCAACAAACTTTTCCAACGCACAGAAGAAAACTCTCGAAAGCTTTAGTGTTGGCATCTCTCTAGCCATAACTTTTAGTAGTGCTTGTTTTTATATAATTATTAATGATAGTGCGTGTTTTGTTTGGCCAAATCTTGTGACCAGATGTGCTTTTTGATTACCGATATAACCGGCTATGTATTGTATATATAGGTGTGTTTCTGCCTGACACACAAGACATCCACAAAATATTGTAAGCTTTTCATTACTTTAATGGCGAACTAATTTTCCTTTTCGTTCCGCTTATGCTATTCAAAGTTCTTCATTTATCTTAATACTTTGAGAGATCGTCATCAAAAAAAAGAGAGGAGAAAGAGAAGATCTGATTTTCAAGCTTTCGCTGCTCAATTAATCTTATCTTCATGAATCAGGTACCCTTGTTACTTCTTCTCTTATGTAATATAGTTATGTTTGTATTTAATTTTCTACTAGGATATCTTTTAGGAATTTACCTAGAAGATTTTATGTCGTTTTTAGTCCGTGTTATTGATTTCTTATTTTTTTTATTTTTTTTACGCCTCTTATTCATATTCAATTTTTTATGTTACTTCAAAGTTTACCATGTTTAGCTGAAAGCGAGATCTACGCCTCTATGCCACCCTAAAACTAACTCGGAGGGTTCTGCATTAAAGTACCAATTAATTTCATATGATCAAAACTAAAATTTTTAGTAACACTAGGAACAACCATGCTCTGATACCATTTTAAAAAAAAATAAAAATAAAAAATCAATAAAACAGGCTAAAACGACATAAAATCTTGTAGGTAAATTCCTAAAAGATATCATAGCAGAAAATTAAATACAAACATAACTATATTACATAAGAGAAGAAGTAACAGGGGTACTTGATTCATGAAGATAAGATTAATTGAGTAGCGAAAGCTTGAAAATCAGATCTTCTCTTTTTCCTCTTTTTTTTTCTTATGACCGAAAAGAAGAGTTGTTAAAAATAGACATTTATTACAACTGGCAAAAAAGAAAGGTTGTAATAGGCATCTATTACAACTGGCAAAAAGGAAGAGTTGTTGAAAGTAAGTTTATTACAACTTTCTGAAAAAAAGAGTTGTAAAAAACCTTTATTACAACTGACAAATTATGACAGTTGTAATAGGGTCGTTTTGTTGTAGTGCAAGATGGCAGTGATTTTACTATATAAGGGCATGCAATTGGCTAGAGCGATTCTTTTAATTATCAGAGGAAGACCAAGTACTTCATGTCTCCAACCATACTATTAAACCCAGTTGCATGATACAAACCATTAGCAAGGATTTCAAAAACATCAGAGAGTAGCATACTTGATTTATTTGGGTTGAGTCTAAGCCCATTCGTCTTGTAGAAGGAATCTAAGGTTTCAAAAATACATCTCAATGAGAAGAGCTTGGGTTTAGTAAATAATAGAACACCATCTGCAAATGTAATAGAGGAAACTTGCAACTGACACTACAAGAAAAATCATTATTTATAGCATTGAAAATGTTAAAAACATAGCGCTTTAATGGTAGATGCTATTTATTCCAACCTAAAGCAATTAAAATGAAATGTAAAAATATATTAAAATGCTATATGCTAGCAGGAGACTTGTTTTAGGAAATGGGCTCAAAAATTATTTTGGCGGCCGCTTGTTTTATTGATTCTTTCATTCGTCTTCCTCCTTCTCCGAAAGAAATAAAACCTAAAAGCAAAAACCTTCTTTTGTTTGTTTGTCTCTCTCGTATTCATCAGTGCATTTTCATCTTCGCTTTTGCTCTCGTCTTTGCCTCCATAATCGCCCCTGAATGGATTGCTGGTCAAGTCTTTTTCAAAGGAAACTGCCAAATTTGTCTATGATGATAAGAAAATGGGAACGGTTTGTAATTTTGAATTCAAGGTTCGCACTATGAACAACTAAAGGTGTGTCTAACCCTAGTCTCACCGTATCTATTATTTTTATCAATTTAAACTAAGTTTCCTCCTTATTATGTTGCATTTTTTTAGTCTGCTTTGTTGTTTTATAAAGTCATGCTTCCATTCAAACCATGTCCTTTTGTTTTATTTAAGAAAATCAATTTTGAATTTGGCTGAATTGCTCTCAAATAAGGAGCAATCCCACCTCTAGTTGCTTTGTCTCAGTTTCGGGTACCCAATTTGAAAGAAAAGGTAATAGAAGATGTTTGTGGTGTGATTATTCATCTATGTTACACGTTATACTAACATATTCGGCAATGTTTAGTTTGAAAGAAAAGGTAATATCAGGAATGATTAGCTGATCGCTAGCTGAAAAAGATAGATAAACTTATACAGTCATATGGACAAAGTTAATTGGTGCAACATTTATAGTATGTGTGAATGACGATTGTATGTAAGATGTACGCATCAAATGTACATGGCATGCAAATGAAATGAATAAATACTATTAACTGCTATGTGTGATTGATCATATAAATGGACCTATGGTCAAGAAAGCATATCGTCGTTTATGCCAGTCTAACAACAACTATGATGTCATAACGATTGCAACAGTAACCAGTGAGCCTGTAGCTAAGACAAGCCCTAACGTATGATACATTGGGACATCATAGTTTATCCCTTGAGATAATTGTTCCATTATTTTGTTAAACTGGCTAATTCTGATTTTTGCAAGAAAACTGAGAAGCATATGAATGGGCGACGATAAGTTGTATATGGTGGCTACTGTGAAACCATATGTTGATTTTACAATCCAATATTCAATGCACCATTGAACATTAGAACACTGTCACCCATATTAATTGGGCTATTTCTGGTTTAAGCGGAGATAATTACTTCTGCACCAGTTATAACAGAACTATCTCTAATTTTATTTAAAAACATAATATGTGTTCAGAAGTTAGCTTACCTTTAAAATAGATCGTCCCTCAGTTAAGCACAAGATGTCAACATAGTTTAGGAGCATCTATTGGATGATTAACTATAGTATAATCAAACATGAATAATCTCTAATAAAGGATGTTTATTGGTTGCTACAATAATTTGATAATAATATGCCTTATTATTTAAGGAACCTTTGCAGTAAAATTATATAATGCAGCATGCAAACAAAATATGTCAGTATTTTAATATTTGAGGCTCATGGCTTGGCCAATCAAGGAATCAAATAAAAACAATATATTGTTTGAGTTTGATTTAATAAGTAAAACCTGACTTATTTAACTTTGAAATTTACTAACCAGGTTTTTTAACCTGAAATACTGAATAATACAGAATTATAATACACGTGTTCTACAACATAGAGTTAAGTGCGGTAATTTTCTTGACAATGTAGAAAATGAAAGTGGGACATTATTCTTCGGAGTTTTATGCCCTTGTTTGGAGTTTACTCGCCAGTTTCTTCTGTGACTGGTTTTTTTATTTAAGTGTTTCGTATTAACATAACACCATGACAAATGAAAAGAACGTATTAATGTCTGTCTGTTATTCTATATTTGTTGCTTATACTATTATAATCTTCACCTGGTCATTTCTATTTCAGAAGTTCCTGTATTTTCAAAATTGCAAGATTGTTAGATTTCGAGGTTGAGCATATGCTTAAATGCTTCATGGGCAGTATTATGAGTTGGAAGTTCTATTATGAATTCATGCTAACACAATAGTGTAAGTCAGCGAGAAGAGAGTTGCATGGGTCTTTATTTGTTATTTGGAAGGCGCAAAATGTGATTATCTGTGCTATTTCCTTTATTGTAGATGTTTATCTGCACGCTTGCCTGGTTTTGTAGCTTTATCTGTTTTCTTTTTAAATTCATATTGGATAATTCCTTATTTTTGAGTCTATTAGTATTATCTCTGTTTAGTCGGCTATTTTTGTAGTTTGTATTTGTATTGGTTATCATGTTTTGCAATTGGTCAGTTGCTTGGATAAGGTCGGTGTCTACGTCTGATAGGCAGAAGCGATGACATTGCAATTGCGGTTGGCAAAAGCCTTGCATTATTCGTAGTCGATGCCTTCTTTTAATTAGAACTACTTTTTTTGTTTTCCATTTGCTCTATATCGTTTGCTTGGTTTTGTGTGGATGATCACTAGTTATTATAAGGTTGTAGCAATGGTTATTTTTACTGGATTCAACAAGCCGGCTTTTTTTGGGTTAGTTTTGTGTGTGTATTATCTTTTATATTATTGTGCTTACTGTTTATATTCCTATATCAACTTCCAAAACATCAAAACAAATATAGGCAGACTGATATCAAAATTCAGGTCGCTTCCGTGGACACAGACGTCTATGATTTGTTAACTTTTCATTTTCTTTTTTGTACAACAGTTTCACCATTAAGGTGTCAACGGACTAGGCCCAAGTGACCTATTTAACTAATGGGCTGGGCTGGCCCATTTAATAAATAGTTTAAATGGTCTGGATTTTGTATATATTCATGTATCCATTTTCCATTCATATGATTATTGATTTATACATTTATTTTGTAATGACT
This sequence comes from Allium cepa, assembly GCA_030765085.1. NCBI lineage: Eukaryota > Viridiplantae > Streptophyta > Magnoliopsida > Asparagales > Amaryllidaceae > Allium > Allium cepa. Next base: position 82,936,085 of record CM060932.1, on the reverse strand, counting down.
TGCACCTTACTGACACTATTTGTTAGGTATATGATTATTGATTTAAATATCCATTTTGTAACGGCTTGCCCCTTACTGACCCTATTTTGAGCTGTTGAACCTTAGGTATACAAGGCCATGGAGTGAATTTAGAAGTGGCAACACTTATTGTCTATTTTTTCCTTACCCGCCCCAACTTCTGCACTCATCCATGTCAAAAGCTAAAAGGCTTAAAAAACATGATACAAGTAAAGGGTTTATGTACATTTCAGTGATTGCCTCTTTGAGAGAAGCACCACACATTGAAGGATCTGCAAATGTGCTTTTCGTTGGAGGATTCTCGATCAAGGATACAAGAGAGGTTAAACCCGATCTATTTGCTACTGAATCCAAATCTGAATAATACAAGCTTGTGAAATTACATAGCCTCTGATTTTTGCAGTTAAATTAACACTAAATTCTAGCAAAATCCTAATAAAGGTCATTGGCAATACAGGTGAGGTCAAACTTGTTCCTTTTTAAGCATAGCATTTACTATCAAAACAATTACTCATCAATTGTTGCAGATGTAGAGGTATATTGGGGTTCAAAAGATTAGTTGCTTGTTACACCTTTTAGAATTAATGGTTCTGGCGTCGACAGAGTTAAAGAATACAAGGTAAGTTATAATCTATATTAGTAAATTTGTACATGATATTATGACTTATGTAGTTTTTTCCTAACACTTAGACTAATTTTCCTTGCTTTAGGTTGAAGCATTGAAAGAAAAAAAATTCACAAACAAACTGGTTATTGTGCTTCCTGCAACTGGTACTTCATCCATCCTCAGTTTTTGGATTTTTTTGTACAGATAAAAACGAATAAAATTAATTTAATCTTAAAGTTTCAACCATCTTGGTGCCATTATATAAAAAAGTACTTCGCATTGATAACGAAAAGACGATTGGTGGAATGCAGTAACATACAAACAATTGAATCTGAAGTTAGTGCAAACCGTATCATGGACTGTAGTCCATTTAGATCTTACAATTTTTGAATCATAACTTTAACCAACATCATACTGAATACTGATAACTAGTATTTTGGCACATGGGATGTAGCTGTGCCAAAATGTACATGTCAAAGTTTGAGTTTTACAAACATTGTGAAATTATAATACTTAAAAGGGAAATTCCATTTTGATTCAAGTCGGTGACACAAAATGCGACACAAGAGATTTTAACCATTGGATCTTCCCTTGATTTCCACCTCCTATGTAAACTTCTTAAGACAAAAGATCCAATGGTCAATCATTATTGGGCCAAATTTTGTGTCTCAGATTCAATAGCTGCTTCCATACTTAAATACACAGTTTGCACTGTTTATCAAAACGTATGACATTTCCAGATCAGCACTAACTGTACAAATATAAATCATTTCAAAGTCCCATTTTTAGAGGATAATATCTAAATTAAATGTATCGAGCTATAAGTTCAATTGTGAAGATCTATAAAGAATTAGATTTTCAGTTAATGTTGTGAACTAATATATCTAGTAAAATAACTTTTTGAAACCTGCGACTTTTAAAAATCAAAATTGAATTGTGGATAAATGTGAACAATATTTTCTAAGAAAGTCAAATTCTAAATATCAAGTTTTTTGCAATCTTAAAGATACTAGAACATCAGTTTAAATGAAATTTGTGATTTTAGAAACAACAACTAAGACTTAACTTATGTATTCAAAATTTGATTTACAAGTAATAATAAATTAATCAAGAACCAAGCAAAATTTGAATTATATTTTATGAATAATTAATTTTATTTGTTTAAACATCACTAATCCTATTATAAAAAAGACGAATTCAAAATATTTGTAGAGATTAAAATTAAAATTAGTGTTCTAAATCTAGGTCATCTCAACCTAAACCATGTGTTGTCACGTTTGGGATTCATCAAGTTTTGTACTAGTCATTTGTAATCCATCTTAGCTAAGATATCAAAATCTTGGCCATAATCTTGGTAGTGATTATGTAATATTTTTGTTCTACGATAATAGTTCTTTTAGCTTTTTACTGGACCTGTGTTTGTGGAACATAAACTGTTATTTTTTTGCATGTGCATGTATTCCACCTACTACTAACTGGCGCCTACCACTCTCTATTGTTTTAAAATGTTTGAAGTTTTAACATTAGATGAAGCAAATATATTGATTGTTTAGGCAAAATTCAAAACATATATGGTACCCAAGGAGTTTCATTTAGTAGATGATTGATGTTATGGTCGAGTATAAATGTTTTACCTGTAATAAAAATACTTTGAAAAATTAATTAAGTTGATATTTTTGGCAACAATTATAAGAAAACTTAATTTTCGGCATACATGTTACCCTGAGGTAGTACCGAAATGTACTTTAGAATCCAAGAAATCATTTCTTAGTGTACATTAGGGAGATACTTATCTCACCGATGTCTTGCCTAGAGCTATGCAGTTAATGCCTCACTAAATAGTCACTAAAGTGCTTAATGTTGTTCGAGCACTACGGTTTTTCTATATAGCGCTCTCATATAGCATATCCATTTAAATCTCTGCTATTCGCCGCTACTTATGCTAAATTAAGGTTTGTAGCACGCACATCAGTTGTTCTAATATAAAAAGGTTCATTTTTACCTGTTATCTTTTGAACCAAATCAATAAAGTTAGTGTATATGCCTAAGTCCAAGTCTCCTGTGCTTAACAAAAGTAGAACTCTATCTTTGTATCTTTTAAGTCTTAACTGTATGGATCATGACTTTCTTGGATTTTGTAATATTGGAGAAAATAATGTTTATTTTTCCCTCACAAATGATTTGGGATTAACAATAAATCCATTTTGGAGATTTGATTTATCCCCAATATAGCTTTTTACATTTCTATCGTTGTGGAACCAAGCGCTTTAAATGCATAGGTCTAGAGTGCGATATTGTATGTGAATATCTCAAAGCGATTTATGATGAAATTCAAAATTGGCTTTCGTGTTGATTGAATTTTGGTTCGTTCGCGGACGAGCAACTCACGCGGCTAGGAAAGAGGAATTTCGCATGTTACCTAACAAAGGAGAGCATATTGAATAAAGCTAAGATTTAACAATATTGTAAAGTAGGTTTATCATAACTTTGAGTGGACAAAGTAAATAACCAAAAGTCATGTCTCAAATGAACACGGTAAAGGGATTAACATGTATACGACTATAATATAACTTGAACCTATATGTAAAGATTATAATATGTCACTAATATTTATATTGCTGGTCATATTACGAGCTAAGTTTTTTTCTTTCTTCCATTTAAGTCTAATTTTTTTTTTCCAATTTGTTCACATAGGGGATACAGGAGTAGATTTGCTTAAGATGAATTGAGTGTGATTATTGATTTATAAAGGACTTCATCAATCTTAGGAGACTCTTTTATTGTTGGTTCTGTACTTGAACTGATAATATCAAGTGAGTCACCCAACTAAGGCCTTTTACTTCTTTCATTTGAATTTTACAATTTACAAATCACACTCTAGTATTTTTCAGTTACCCTTTTATAAAATCCAATTGGTATGCAGGGTTGGAATTTTCTTACAAAAAATATATTGTGTAAAATATATATTAGTTGTTTTAGTTACTCAGTAAATAAAATATCATTAGGGTACAGATTTATACTTTCTGTTTTATTCTATTTTTTAATACCCGCAAGTGCAGTTTTAATATATAGTTAGCTAGAGAAAAAACGGATGTTTCATTTATTTTTATGCTGATTTTTTGTGTATTTCCGAGTCTACGGAGCAAATAAATTATGTTTGCCTATTTCTAAGTGAACATCATATGCATATGTGGTTAAAAAAATCGGAAATGAGATGGATTTGACACTAGTTGACCTAGAAGGCCTTATACCCTCAGCTATTATAATGGTAGTTACAGTTACAGCTTCAACCACAAGTGGCAAGCCATTACCCGAAGAGAACCTAAAGAAAACAATCAATGCTTGTGACCGTGCACTAGATCTTGATCTAGCAAAAAAGAAGGTTCTTGATTTTGTTGAAAGCAGAACGGGAACGATCGCTCCAAATATCTCTGCAGTTGTAGGAACTGAAGTAGCTGCAAAACTTATGGGAACTGCTAGTGGATTATCTGCATTGACCAAAATGCCTGCTTGCAATGTTTAGGTTCTTGGATCAAAAAGGAAACATCTTGCTGGATTTTCTACGTCGACATCTCAGATTCATGTTGGATTTCTTGAGCAAACCGAGATTTTTCAAAGCATGCCTCCTCCTTTGAGGACACGTGCTTTGAGACTGATTGCTGTAAAAGCTACACTAGTTGCATGTGTTGATGTGAATAGATCATATCCAAGTGGAGTATTTGGAAGGACAATCTTGGAAAAAAATTTAAAAAAATTGAGAAGTGGCAGGAACCACCACCTCCGAAGCAATCGAAACCTCTTCCTGTTCCTGATTCGAAACCTAAGAAGAAGAGAGACGTTTGTAGGCTATGGAAAAAGAAAGAAAGTTGTAGTTTTGTTTGGAAGAATTTTTTGGTGATATTATGTTGTAAATATGACGTTAATAATATTTTCAATAGCGTTTTAGCTTAATGTCACTGGAAAAACGCTATAGTAAATTTATTTTCATAGCGCTTTTGTTGCTGCTATTTGAAGTTGAAGACCTACCGTAGCATGTTATTCCTTAGCGTTCTTGAAACGCTATAGTAAGGTATAATAGGGGCTTTCAAAGGCTATGAAACCCCCTGTTTGTTGTAGTGTGACTGCATTTAGGGTGATATTTAACAAGCTTATTAGTGTACTTCATTGACAATATGTTAGTGAAAACTTCCATAACCATTATGAAAAGAAAAGATGAGATAGAATCACGCTGGCGAATTCCATGTTTACTCTTAAAAAAACCAACTGGTCTTCCATTGATGATAATAGAGAATGCTAGAGATGATATGCAAGTGTATAACCAAGCCACAAAACCATGGGGAAACCCATATTTGCATGGTCATAACAACTGCATACCATTTCATAGTATCAAACGCTTTAGAGATATCAAGTTTTAGAACTGCCACAGGCATGGAATTAGATCTACCATAACCATTAATTAGGGGTGTAAATCAGTCGGACCGGACCGGACCGGATGGAGGTATGTTCACTTTATGTCCTAAATAAAATTGGACCGGACATGGACCGGACGAGATTTATGTTCGTACAAATTTTGTTGTCCTAGTTTGTGTCCTAAATGAAATTGGACGGACTCGTACATACATTTTTCGGACGTGAACTCGAACGGACTCAGACGGACATTGCTATTTGAAAGTGTACGTGCAGTGCTAAGGATCATGTAATATGATATACAAATGCGGAAACTGATAATAGCAGTAAAATAAAAATTAAAGTAAGCACACCAGGAATTTTTATACTGGTTCGAACTTCCCGTTCTACGTCCAGTCCTAGAATATCCTCTGGATTTAGACTAAACCCGTCACTTAACCCGGAGGAATAGGTATATCACACCTGAGCAGCCGAACAGGAATTTTTCCGCCTCAACAGCCGAAGAGGACTTCAACTTAATACAAATACTTTGTTGAAGAGTGTGTTCTGAATAACACGGATTGTCTTTTGATAGTACAATTTCCTATAATCAAATCCTCAAGAATATGTAGCGTATGTGAAGATTTAGAAGGAAGATAATCTCGTAGAATCGAAGTATATAAATTAATTCAGAGATTCTAGAGATATTGAATGAGAATGAATGCTTTTATTTGCAGAAATAAATAAAGAATAGATTGCAGAATTATAAACAAGAATCGATGATTGTAGAAGTGATTTGAACATGTTTATATAGTTGTATAATAGTTATAATCTTTCATGAAGAGTTTCAATCAAAAGTTGTGTCCGTATCTCTTGGATTGAGGGACATTCCTCTTCGTGAACAATCGCAACTCTTCAGAAAAAATAGCCATTATTTCCAGGTCGGTTGACTGAAAATTCTAGCCGGTCAGTTGAGTTTAAAATCGTGCAGAAAACAGAGCATGTCTGTGCACTAACAACAGGTTCGGTCAGCCGAAAATTCTAGCCGGTCGACCGACCTGATGTTATGTGCACAGATCATATTTTTCAAGTATAAAACAGCAATAGCTCATTTGGTTAGAGTACTTGCCTTCCAAACTAGTGACCAGGGTTCGAGCCCCGCTCCATGCATTTTTTGAAAACTTAATTTTGATTAAAATATGCATGCGAGTTTATTTGAATGTGAATGATGATTCTTGAGGAAAGATTTTAACAAAGCACTAAACTAGACTCTATATACATATTTGACGACTCTTGTTAAAATATATATAACTATACAAACTATATATTGAGCCGATGAGTCTGGATGTTATCGTAGTCGTAGATTCGTGGATTGTTGTGTCTTGTCAGTAATCAAAACCTATGACCCAACATTCTCCCCCTTTTTGATGATGACAACTCCATTTTCTACGAACGAATCTTTGACAAGCTTTGTTGATCTAATCTCTCTCACTAAATATCTTCCTGTAATTATGCTATAGATTTCTCCCCCTGAATCTATGCTATATATTTCTATAAATAATTAAAAAAAATTTCCCTTTAATCTGTGCTTGCATGGTTTATTCCTTCAAATAGTGTTAAAGAGCAATATCTTTCTCCCCCTTTGTCATCGACAAAAAGGAGAGTTATATGATGATATAAAATATATTTTACATAAGTGTTAACATAGAGCAATATAAAACAAAATAACTACTACTTATAATGTAAGGTATCAGAAAAAAAATTAACATTTAAAGCATGCGATACCCAAGGTTCTTATAATTTCCTAATTTTTTGGAAACCATACCCATTTGGGTGCGGTTGAACCTTTATAAATATAATTTTCATTATTAACTACCATATCAAAATAATCATCAATGTATTTTTCTCTATTTTTCCAATTAACCGGAACCCAAATACTAAGATAATTTTTATTCATATTTCCTGCTAATGATTTTGTACTTCTAGAAAAATTATCAACATTATAGGTCATAGTAGTATTTGAATTTCTATAAAAATTGGACTTAGCCTTTACTCGAAATTTGGTACTAGCACTATCATTTTTACTATACATGAAAGCATATCTAGTGTTATTTCTACGATCAGTTTTATTATATCCTAAACCACTTTTATCATTGTGAGCTTTTGAATTTTTAACATAACATAATCCCTTCTTATTTGAAGCAGGTTGAGAATTTTCAATAATCTTGGATAAATTTTCTCTCCCTTTATTAAAATTGGAAATATTTTTAGTAATGTCATCAAGCTTAGTTTTGAGACTAGTGTTATCTAACTCAACAATTTTAATTTTTGTTTTTAACTCATGATTCTCAGAAGCTAGAGCATTATTCTTTTCTTTTTGAGCTTCTATTTCTTGACTTAATAGAGCGAGTTGAGAATTGTCAAAGAGTGAATTTTGAATTTTCTCAAGTTCTTCTTCTAATATTTTCTTCTCGTCTTTAAGCATATCTCTTTCGAATTCTGCTTTCTTCTGATTTTCCAAAGTTTCCTTATATTTTCTTTTGAGACTTTTTAAAGTGTCTAGAAGTTCTGAATTTATTTCTATCATATCATCAAAAGTTAGATCATTAACCTCATTATCTTTTGCCATGAAGCATTTGTTTGTTTACTCCTTTGGTTTTTCTTTATTGCTCTTCTTCTTCTTATTGCCTTGACTAGATCTCTTTGTAGCCATTTATTCTAGGATGTTGTTACAATCTCTAGAATACCAGGCTTTGATACCAAATGAAAGTGTACGTGCAGTACTAAGGATCGTGTAATATGATATATAAATGCGGAAACTGATAATAGCAGTAAAATAAAAATTAAAGTAAGCACACCAGGAATTTTTATACTGGTTCGAACTTCCCGTTCTACGTCCAGTCCCAGAATATCCTCTGGATTTAGACTAAACCCCTCACTTAACCCGGAGGAATAGGTATATCACACCTGAGCAGCCGAACAGGAATTTTTCCGCCTTAACAGACGAAGAGGACTTCAACTTAATACAAATACTTCGTTGACGAGTGTGTTCTGAATAACACGGATTGTCTTTTGATAGTACAATTTCCTATAATCAAATCCTCAAGAATATGTAGTGTATGTGAAGATTTAGAAGGAAGATAATCTCGTAGAATCGAAGTATATAAATTAATTCAGAGATTCTAGAGATACTGAATGAGAATGAATGCTTTTATTTGCAGAAATAAATAGAGAATAGATTGCAGAATTATAAACAAGAATCGGTGATTGTAGAAGTGATTTGAACATGTTTATATACTTGTAGAATAGTTATAATCTTTCATGAAGAGTTTCAATCAAAAGTTGTGTCCGTATCTCTTGGATTGAGGGACATTCCTCTTCATGAACAATCGCAACTCTTCAGAAAAAATAGCCGTTATTTCTAGGTCAGTTGACTGAAAATTCTGGCCGGTTAGCTGAGTTTAAAATCGTGCATAAAACAGAGCATATCTGTGCATTAACACAGGTTCGGTCAACCGAAAATTCTGGCCGGTCGACCGACCTGATGTTATGTGCACAGATCATATTTTTCAAGTATAAAACAGCAATAGCTCATTTGGTTAGAGTACTTTCCTTCTAAACTAGTGACCTGGGTTCGAGCCTCGCTCCATGCATTTTTTGAAAACTTGATTTTGATTAAAATATGCATGCGAGTTTATTTGAATGTGAATGTTGATTCTCGAGGAAAGATTTTAACAAAGCACTAAACTAGACTCTATATACATATTTGATGACTCTTTTTAAAATATATATAACTATACAAACTATATATTGAGTCGAGGAGTCTGGATGTTATCATAGTCGTAGAATCGTGGATTGTTGTGTCTTGTCAGTAATCAAAACCTATGACCCAACATTCTCCCCCTTTTTGATGATGACAACTCCATTTTCTACGAACGAATCTTTGACAAGCTTTGTTGATCTTATCTTGCTCACTGAATATCTTCCTGTAATTGTGCGATAGATTTTTCCCCCTGAATCTATGCTATATATTTCTATAAATAATTAATTTTTTTCCCTTTAATCTGTGCTTGCATGGTTTATTCCTGCAAATAGTGTTAGAGAGCAATATCTTTCTCCCCCTTTGTCATCGACAAAAAGAGAGTTATATGATGATATAAAATATATTTTACATAAGTGTTAACATAGAGCAATATAAAACAAAATAACTACTACTTATAATGTAAGGCATCAGAAAAAAATTAACATTTAAAGCATGCGATACCCAAGGTTCTTATAATTTCCTAATCTTTTGAAATCCATACCCATTTGGGTGTGGTTGAACCTTTATAAATATAATTTTCATTATTAACTACCATATCAAAATAATCATCAATGTATTTTTCTCTATTTTTCCAATTAACGGGAACCCAAATACTAAGATAATTTTTATTCATATTTCCTGCTAATGATTTTGTACTTCTAGAAAAATTATCAACATTATAGGTCATAGTAGTTTTGAATTTCTATAAAAATTGGATTTAGCCTTTACTCAAAATTTGGTACTAGCACTATCTTTTTTACTATACATGAAAGCATATCTAGTGTTATTTCTACGATCAGTTTTATTATATCCTAAACCACTTTTATCATTGTGAGCTTTTGAATTTTTAACATAACCTAATCCCTTCTTATTTGATGCAGGTTGAGAATTTTCAATAATCTTGGATAAATTTTCTCTCCCTTTATTAAAATTGGAAATATTTTTAGTAATGTCATCAAGCTTAGTTTTGAGACTAGTGTTATCTAAGTCAACAATTTTAATTTTTGTTTTTAACTCATGATTCTCAGAAGCTAGAGCATTATTCTTTTCTTTTTGAGCTTCTATTTCTTGACTTAATAGAGCGAGTTGAGAATTGTCAAAGAGTGAATTTTGAATTTTCTCAAGTTCTTCTTCTAATATTTTCTTCTCGTCTTTAAGCATATCTCTTTCGAATTCTGCTTTCTTCTGATTTTCCAGAGTTTCCTTGTATTTTCTTTTGAGACTTTTTAAAGTGTCTAGAAGTTCTGATTTATTTCTATCATATCATCAAAAGTTAGATCATTAACCTCATTATCTTTTGCCATGAAGCATTTGTTTGTTTACTCCTTTGATTTTTCTTTATTGCTCTTCCTCTTCTTATTGCCTTGACTAGATCTCTTTGTAGCCATTTATTCTAGAATGTTGTTACAATCTCTAGAATACCAGGCTCTGATACCAAATGAAAGTGTACGTGTAGTACTAAGGATCGTGTAATATGATATATAAATGCAGAAACTGATAATAGCAGTAAAATAAAAATTAAAGTAAGCACGCCAGGAATTTTTATACTGGTTCGAACTTCCTGTTCTACGTCCAGTCACAGAATATCCTCTAGAATTAGACTAGACCCCTCACTTAACCCGGAGGAATAGGTATATTACACCTGAGCAGCCGAACAGGAATTTTTCCGCCTCAACAGCCGAAGAGGACTTCAACTTAATACAAATACTTCGTTGATGAGTGTGTTCTGAATAACACAGATTGTCTTTTGATAGTACAATTTCCTATAATCAAATCCTCAAGAATATGTAGTGTATGTGAAGATTTAGGAGGAAGATAATCTCGTAGAATCGAAGTATATAAATTAATTCAGAGATTCTAGAGATATTGAATGAGAATGAATGCTTTTATTTGCAGAAATAAATAGAGAATAGATTGCAGAATTATAAACAAGAATCGATGATTGTAGAAGTGATTTGAACATGATTATATAGTTGTAGAATAGTTATAATCTTTCATGAAGAGTTTCAATCAAAAGTTGTGTCCGTATCTCTTGGATTGAGGGACATTCCTCTTCGTGAACAATCGCAACTCTTCAGAAAAAATAGCCGTTATTTCCTGGTCGGTTGACTGAAAATTCTGGCCGGTTAGCTGAGTTTAAAATCGTGCAGAAAATAGAGCATATCTGTGCACTAACACAGGTTCGGTCGGTCGAAAATTATGGCTGGTCGACCGACCTGATGTTATGTGCACAGATCATATTTTTCAAGTATAAAACAGCAATAGCTCATTTGGTTAGAGTACTTGGCTTCCAAACTAGTGACCTGGGTTCGAGCCCCGCTCGATGTATTTTTTGAAAACTTGATTTTGATTAAAATATGCATGCGAGTTTATTTGAATGTGAATGATGATTCTTGAGGAAAGATTTTAATAAAGCACTAAACTAGACTCTATATACATATTTGATGACTCTTGTTAAAATATATATAACTATACAAACTATATATTGAGACGATGAGTCTGGATGTTATCGTAGTCGTAGATTCGTGGATTGTTGTGTCTTGTCGGTAATCAAAACCTATGATCCAACACTATTTACATCAAATTTTATGTTATTTAATAGAATTTCCATCAGATATACAGAATCATAAGAAATTCAAACGTATTTGAACGAACTCGGATCGTACAATATGTTTGCTCATACAAATTTTGCTATCTTAGCTTGTCTCCTAGATGAAAATCGAACGGACTCGGATAGATGTATTTCGGTTACGGACATGAATGGACATCGAACACTCGTACAAAATTAACAGCCCTACTTTTAATAACTCTTGAGCAAGCAATATATTATTCAATATACTCCTCCCAAGCAAAAATGCTGCTTGTTGGAGGAGATACGTTTAGGTAAGACAACAATAAGTCTAGCTGTAATTTTTTTGGAAATGCATATGTAGACCACATTTCAGTGGGAAATATGTCTATAAGAGAAATAATGGTTGGAGTGTTGATCTTTGGTATGAAGGAAATGTTGGTGGTGTTGATCTCTCTAAGGAATTTGCATTTATCAAAAAAATTATGTATAGCCTTGTAGAAATCAAGACCTATCACATTCTAGGAGGAGATAAAGAAAGTGACATTGAGACCATCAGACCCACCAGCAGATTGTTGGTTCATGGAGAATAGGTCTTTTTTATCTCTTCATCGGTCACTTTGGTGATCATGGCAGTGGCATCATCATGGTTAATAGAAGGAAGGTTGAGGGATGGGATTAAATCCAAATCAGGGGTAAAGTCAGTGGTGTTACCAAAAAGTTTAGAATAGTGATCCATAAATGCTTTGTCAACACATTCAAGAGAAGAGTGAAAATTGTAATCATCATCATAAATGTCGTGGATATGGTGCTTAGCTTGCTTGACCTTGGTAGAAGCATGAAAGAAAGCAGTGTTCTTGTCATCTTCCTCATTCCATTTATCATGAAGTTGTTGCCTTTTCATGCTTGCTTCAATTTCCAGTGTTCTGTTGAGTTCATGGGAGATCCTACCCTCCTCTTGAGATGATTCAATATCGTTGGGATGTTCCATCATGTTGTCTTGAGCATTTTTCAACAGTGTCCGAAGGTTTGCATACATTAGACAACTAGAACCAAAGATGTTGTGTGCCCATTGCCTTAATGCCACTTTAATATTCTTGAGTTTCCTGTAAAACTTGAACATGAGGTTACCATAGTATATATGAGAACAAGCTTGCAAAATAATATTATTAAAATGAGGGTGCTTGACCCAAGCATTGTAAAACTTAAAACTTCTCTTTTCTTTGTTAATAGGGAGCCCAGAGTTTAAAATTAAAGGAGAGTGATCAGAGAGAGTTGGCTGAGGTAAGAAGACAGAAAGGGAAGGCCATTTTGGTAAGGAGGATAAATTACAAAAGGCATAATAAATGGTAGTGAAGGTTCGAACTCCACTCCTACTTCTGTTGTTCGAGGAGAATTTAGCGCCTAATCTAGAGAGAGGGATGAGATCAGAGTCAGACAAGGCAATGTTTAAAGAGGCAACGTCCTTGGGAGAAGAGGAAGACCACCCATTCTATCTTCAAGCTCAAGGCAACAATTGAATTCTCCCAACACCAGCCATGGTTGGGAAGATTGTCCGAGAGGAGGTAACAAATTAAGAAAGTTGTTTCTCGAGACAAGAGAGTTGTCAGCATATACTACTATAAGATAGAAGGATAATTGTCAAGACCCGAGTCTTCGACTTTCGAAAATCGACATCAATACGTCCACTGTATCAATTGCCGAGAAATCGAATGCCAGAAAATCGAACCATGAGGGTTTAAGAAGAAGAGGTAGAAGAAAAAGATAGAAGAAGTAAGAAACAGAACAGAAACAATATCAAAATTTCACATATCGCAGCGGAACAACATATAATAAATAAATGAATAATCTTAAACAAAGAACTATATCAGCTATTACATTACATCACATCATCATCAGAGTGTATAACAACAATATACAACACAACAAAGAATGGACAGTTGTACAAACGTGTCCTTACCAGTGAAATACACAGCAGAAAGATAATATCATATACAAGTGGTACGTCTCGCCATCCAGCTCGCCACTTGAGCTCCAAAGCACTTCTGAATCCAAAATGACCTGATAACCTGACTCTAGACTGCCCGTGTGGAAAATTAGGGGCACCCAGAGTTTAGGAAGAGAACAATAAACTCCAGGTCAGTCATGGGACTGGTGTGAGAACTCAAAACAGTTATTTATCCTTTAAAACAAAAATAACAACAAGAGAAGTGAAAAATATCCGCAATGCTTTTGGAAAATGAATACCATAAGGCCTACCCGCACACACACAATGCAAACGCAGAATTGGAGGAGATTTCTCCTTATGATAGTCAAAGATGCTTACTACGCAAAACAAATCAATTTTTTGATATTATTATTAGTGCATAGTGATGAAAGCATTTCGAAAATAGAATATAAATCTTAGCCAATATATGACCATTATCGTATGCCTACTATAGCTACCATGTTCAATAGCAGGTTACTGCCACATTCCATGGCAGGTTATACAACTAAAACCGTACAAGGCTCGTATTGTTTCTTTGGATTTTCCAATAAATGGTTAGGCTAAGGAACTTCCTACTGCCACATGTGATCGCCTCTGGCGGGACGTCCCGAGAACCTAACGTTACGGTTAGATCTCTGCCAACACAAGGCCGGGTTACCTCTGTAACTAGGTAACTACTACACGAATATGCCACCCCCCGGTTCTTTGGGACCTTTATCCGAGGGGCCTCGATCACCAAGCAACAACCACTAAGAAAAATGGGATTGGAGCAACCACAAAGGTTAAGCATCAGGGCTCCATATCCGACACCACCCTTTTCCAGAAGGGAATGACATACCCTAAAGGGAGCGACCCTCATAACCTTGCCGCATATTCCTGTTTCGACCATTTCCGGGGTGTGAGGTCTGATGAAGTCTCGTCCACAAAGCTACGCTTTTTCACAAATCCACGCTTTGATCAACAAATGATCAATAAATAATCATCACACAGCTACACTCAGCATGCCACATTACCAAATTGGGAAGATATCGCTGATAACCTTCAACTGCATAACCTCTGAACTCGTACGTTTCATAAAAGGGTGTTAAGCTAAGAGAATAAATTCTCCTCCACCAACAGAAATGTATTTGAAAGAAATCTGCTTTATATCTCAAAATGTAATGTCAGACACGTAACTATACAAGTCTGTTCCGGGTTCGAACAGAACCGAAGGTACTTCAAAAGAAGCCCTTGCAATCCGGGTATTCACAATCCCGATCGAATTTCCCATCACAAAGGAAATCTCCATACCGTAGCTAACTGTGCAGAGACAATCGATAGGTCATCCTATCGTTTTCACAAATACACGGTCTTCGCCACCGGTCTTCAATGCTATCCATTACGTCATATCACTATCCAGAATGGGTAATCCGAATAACGAGCGCAATAATTTAAAAATAAGTGTAGCATTCAATTTCAACCAATTCACAACAAATAGCCATTTAAGGGTCAATATTGATAGTCGGTTATTTCACTATCAATCAATATTCACAACATAACCCGATTTCAAATAATTTCCCAAATTATTTATTTTCAAAAATATCTTTACAAGATATAATTTCCACACTTCAACCATTTGAAAACAAATTTCAAATCACTTTTCACTTTTACAACTTTCATTTCAAAATGGTTCATTTAAACCAATTAAATAAATCCTTACCGATTTATTAAATTGGTTCCAAATCCGTAAAATTATTTCCACACTTTTAAAAATAAATCAATGTTTATTTTTAAAACAAATTTCCCTTATAAATTCCCATTGTGAATATACATTCCCAAATATTTACTTTTTATACGATTTTTCAAATTGATTTCAATTATTCACTTTCAATTTATCTTTAAAAGATATAATCTCAAAATATTCACTTCATATTGGAAAACATTTCCATACTTATTTAATAATAAGTAGTTCACCAATCTATTTATTTCCAACATTTTGAAAATATTCAATATACTTAAATCACAACTAAGTATAAATTTTATTCTTTAAGGAAAACATTCTCTTAAACACATTTATTTGGGTCAAAACGAATGTTGCGTAAAACATCGTTACGACAACCCAAAATCACTAGTATAAGGATCCGAAATTTAAGATAGATATATAACCCCAATACTATACAAACTTTTCCTTTCGGAAATCATTTACTATAACAACAGTGTTATAGTCCACCATTCCCTTTTATTTCTCGAAAACGTCAATTTCAACAATGAATGTTGAAATCTATGGTTTCGATACTTAACACTTTTAAAATCATTTTTAAATCGTTTAATTCCATTTAAAATATCACTCTTCCAAAATATTTCTTTAATATATTATTCACCGTCCAAAATCGTGAATATACTTCGTTAACCAAATTCAATTTCTACATATTTTATTTAAAGGATTATCCACTGTCCCAAAATCGTGGATATATCTCCTTTAATAAGCTATAATAATTAAACCTATTAAAATAAGTCGACTTCGGATTTATAAAACAACGTTTATAAATTCCATTTATACTTTATAACAACTTCAACTTATAAAATCACTTTATTAACAAATTCTATCCATATCCCATTTATATGCCAAAATCCAGTTTATAAGTTAATACTTATAAATCTTTTATTTTACAAAAGATCTATTCGTTTTATAAATTCACAATTTATAAATCTATAGATTTCATCCACTTATGAAATCCATTTATATTTCATTTTAAATACTTATAAAAACTCGTTTTATAATTCCAATATTTTAATTTATAAATATCAATTTTATAAATCTTTTATAGAAACCGTTTATAATAATTCAAAAATCCCAATTTAAACCATTTTATAAAATCATTAACTCCATATTTTCAAAAATCATTTTTTCAACTATATTTTCTCAAAAATCATAATTTTTATAACATTAAAATTATAACGTTTATTGATTTAAAATGAATCAAATTCCAAAATTAAATTTTATTATGAATTCTCAACTTAAATTTTCAAAAATCAAATTTTATTTATTTTCGGCGTCTAACGATACCAAATATATATTCGGCTAAATTTTTAGCCTTTAACGATTTCAATCACAAAGATAATCACGCAGATTATAAATAGATCAACACACAACATTGAAACAAATTCAAATGCTTGAGGAATCCAGTTGGATTCCTCCAACCTGTTTCCCTACATCCACAAATGTTAGCACAATACTAATTCCGCTTCGAGACGGAATACCGCAGTATATGGGATTTATAAAATACTATCCGCTATTATGCGGCGCAATAGGGTCTCATCCGCCATATAATGCGGGAAATCAACTCCGAATACATATATAATACCAATTCCATTCAAGTTGGAATTATCGCGGTATATGTTTTTAATAAATAACCTCCGCTTAATATACGGCGTATAGGGTCTATTTCAAACAATAGATAATAATTTATCATCCAATCACACAATCAAGCAATTTTAAATCTAACTATTTAAAATTTAAATCGAAACAATTCGATGGAGTGAGAAGTTCTCACATTGAGTTTCCGATAACAGTTGTAGCGTTTTATTTCGAATAAAATTAAACGTGTGTTTAATTTTATCCGAAATTATCACTAGCTACCAACGACTACAAACCAGCTCCATTGCGTAGTGCTCGACAAAATGAAGCCAACGCAATTCATTTCGTGCGTTTTCGACCTCGTATGAAAAAGTTATGATAGTTTAAAGTTTACACGAATTATAATACAATTAAAGTACAATTTCTTTATTTAATTTAAAACCTAACTAATCAGAGCCGTCCATTTCTTTCTTACTAGATCCAGGCCGCACCTCCCTTTCTCCTTCTTCCAAGTGAAAACACGTCCATTTGAACCCATTAGCCGCCGCCTAGGGTTTGAAACCACGGCCACCACAACGCACGAGACTACGATCAAGTTACACCACGACGAAACTCATCACTTGTGCTACCTTCGGCCAGAATATTGATGAACTCGGCCACCACCAAACCTCAAAAACCATGCGCGACCTGGTGACGAACGGGACCCACTTGCCGTTGATCCGTGCAACGAAACTCGATCATCTCCGTATGGATTTGTAGCTCTCATGATCCTCTACAAGTTCCTAGTTGAAAGTATTTGCTAATTCTTTACGGATTGAGAGAGATTAAGAGGAGAAGTTTGGAAATTTTTCAGCCATTAAAATGTAAGTGGCGGCTGAAGCATTAGGGTTAGGGTTTTGAGCAAATTGTGAGAGTGGAGGTCCTTTTATAGAAAATTACGCGACACTATTCATCCCGAAATTTTCCGAACTCCAAACGAAGCGTGCCGCCTGGCGTTTATAATGTTTTACCCCCATTCCGAACGCAATGGAATATATAACGGGAGCCAATTCGATCAAATTTGAAAGATAAGTTTTTGAATCGACTATTTAAATTCAAAATTCACTCGAATCGATTTCTACGCGTTTTAGCTTGCCCCGGACAAACCGTAAATCTGATTGACATGAAATTTGAAACCTTACAATAATTTGACATTACGAATTCGATGAAACTGGTTTCGTCGAAATCCGAGATTGTTTGAAAAATGGCTATTTTAACTCGTCAATTAAATATTAAAATATTCAATTTCTACAATTTAACTTTTAATTCAATTTTAAAAGTTCTATAACATCATTCTAACTCCAATATGATATAATATAACTTTACAAATCAATTTTAATTATTTTAAACCCAATTTTCAATTATTTCTGTAATTTCATTTCTTAAATTATCAATTTAATTATCCAATTAAATCCAGATATTCAAAATTTAAATTATTCGACTTACAAATTTTACTTATTAATATTTAAAAATCAATCAAATATATGAATTTTAATTTGACAGAAATTCTGGGTCGTTACAAACTTCCCACCTTAAAAGAATTTCGTCCTCGAAATTACCAAGTAAGAAAGAGTTTTGAAATCCATTAACTTTTCAAAACAAACCGTTCAAATTTGATTTACAAATCTCTTAAGTGTTTAAATTTTCCAAAATCCATAGTTAAACCTCTTACAAAATATTTACTAAGTTTTCAAATCCAGATATAGTTATTTTTTTCCAAAATCAACTATATCGTTTAACTTTTCAACTCAAATCAAAGTTATAGTTTCAAAATTTTTCAATTTTCTCAAAAATATTCTAACGCCTTAAATTTTCAAAAAATTTCGCCATAACCTCCTTTGCGCGGCTAGCTCAGTACGACTACAAAATGCCATAACGGGCCCCCAATTTCAAAAAGAAAACGAGAAGCCAAGCGGCTAGACAAGAAGATCATCAAATTTCATACTGAAATTCAAATACATACCTTTTTGTAGAGCAATTCAATTTTTATCTTCAAAATCAAAATCCCAATTCCATTTCCTTTAATACACCTGTATATCCTGCTAGCCATAATATCCAATTACAACTTTCAAATTTATTTTGCACATTCCTTTACAAAATTTTCAATATATACTTCTTATATCGTTTTTACTTTACTATTGAAGTTATATATCCATTTTCATTCTAGATTGCACTATCAATTTCATTCGAATTCATTTTACACTTTCAATTCTATTTGGATTCAATTTACCTTCTGAATGTTGAATTTATCAATTATCTTTCATTCACAATTGATTCATATCACTATTTTAAATTAGTTTTATTTACAAATTCAATTACTTTAGCTTTCAATTTCACTAATTCAATTTCATCAACACTTAATGAATTTATATACAACCAATTTACAATCAAATAACAACCAATGTATATTCAACACAACCGAATTTGTTCACTTTACATTCAACATTCATATTCACTTTGTTTACCCTCAATTTGGTTTAACATATTTAACTAGCTTTAATGAATTAACACTTGCATCCATTATTTCATATCAATTTATTTACATTTGATTGATTAACATTCAATCCATTCATTAATCCAATTGCTAATTCATTTAACATTTCAAGTTGAATTTCATTTATATAACTCAAGTTTATATTTATCACTTTACTCATTTTACTTCGGTACCAAAATAAACTTCATTCAACATTACTTAAGTTATATTCCATTTCAACATTCAATTTCAATTCATTTACTTGCAATTGTAAATTTATTTATCCATCCACAGTTTTATTTTCATAATTCAAACTCACTTCCAATTCATTTGTTACTAACCCAAATTTATTTTTAACTTAATAAATTTCCTTTAAGTAATCCTTTCCTATATATATAAGATCATTTCACTTAGCCTCTTAGACCTTTCTTTAAATTCACTTTATTTAATTGATTCACTTATACTTACTTTAATTTAACTCCATCCTTTAAGTTAATTTTATTCTATCAAAATTTAAATTATATAAGTTTCCAACTCATTTACCAATTCGATAAATATTTAAAATAGGATTCCAGAGTCTTTTCAACCTTTTAAAACCAAGTGTGAAATCAATTCCAATTATCTTTTGAATTTCCAAAACTAAACCCAAATTTTCCAAACAACTTTAATTTAAAACAATCTGGCAGCAATTCCTCTTTTGGAAACCCGAAAATGAACACCGATGATGTCGCAATCATCATCGGAATTATTTTCCAGCGACCTGAAAGAGTTTAGAGCTTTTATCCCTTCCAAAATATTTCTCCAAAATCTTTGAAAATCATTTTCAAATCAAAAAGGATATAAACCTTCCAAATCTCCAAAATTTTCAAATTCTTTTCAAAACATTTCCAAACACTTCTCTGGAATTTTTTTTTACTTCAAATTACAAGTCACATTTACAATTCATATTCATAAATTCCATTTGTGCGCGAATTTATTTCTTAACTTTGGAGTTACGATTTCAATTTCCTACTCAAATGATAATAATATTATCACTTCCTAACGATCAAGCAACCATATACTATAATAATTTACAAAGATTATTTCCTTTATCTACAAAAATAGTTTTGGGTAAAATTATTTCATTTACCCTATTTTAAAACAATATCGTGTCAAATTGGTCTGAACAAGTGTTTAGAGATCCCTATCGATAGAGTTGTACAGACTATACCGACCAGAATCCATATACCACTCAACAAACCAATCATCACAATATAAAACAATTTTATATTCACTAACAAATACGCGCTCATAGCTATTATTACACTCAAACTCATTCTAGAGTACTACTGACTCTATCTCTAATGAGTAATTCCCAACAGAGCCAAGGTTGTCACTTAACCATATGCTCTGATACCACATTGTCAAGGTGTAGGCTTTTCAACCATCGACAGCGGCCAATCTCGACTGGTAGGCTTTTCAGCCAACCCATCCCCGCCTTGGCTGACACTGGTATCCCAAACTTGCTTTTACGGCCAGCCTTTCGACTGTCACAGCTTACGCCTAACCAACCCCGTAAAGAGGACATGTGGGGGCAAGAGTCTCCCGTTCACCACCTAACCGCGAAGCGAGAACCCCCCATCACATTTCACCTAGATAAGCAAGACTGGTGTGAGAACTCAAAACAGTTATTTATCATTTAAAACAACAACAACAACAAGAGAAGTGAAAAATATCCGCAATGCTTTTGGAAAATGAAACTACCATAAG
The DNA here is from genome assembly GCA_030765085.1 of Allium cepa. Taxonomy (NCBI): domain Eukaryota; kingdom Viridiplantae; phylum Streptophyta; class Magnoliopsida; order Asparagales; family Amaryllidaceae; genus Allium; species Allium cepa. The sequence continues at coordinate 82,915,118 of CM060932.1, read as the reverse complement.
GCCTCCCCGCACACACACAATGCAAACGCAGAATTGGAGGAGATTTCTCCTTATGATAGTCAAAGATGCTTACTACGCAAAACAAATCAATTTTTTGATATTATTATTAGTGCATAGTGATGAAAGCATTTCGAAAATAGAATATAAATCTTAGCCAACATACGACCATTATCGTATGCCTACTATAGCTACCATGTTCAATAGCAGGTTACCGCCACATTTCATGGCAGGTTATACAACTAAAACCGTACAAGGATCGTATTGTTTCTTTGGATTTTCCAACAAATGGTCAGGCTAAGAAACTTCCTACTGCCACATGGGATCGCCTCTGGCGGGACATCCCGAGAACCTAACGTTACGGTTAGATCTCTGCCAACACAAGGTCGAGTTACCCCTGTAACTAGGTAACTACTACACGAATATGCCACCCTCGGTCCTTTGGGACCTTTATCCGAGGGCCCTCGATCACCAAGCAACAACCACACAGAAAAATGAGATTGGAGCAACCACATAGGTTAAGCATCAGGGCTCCATACCTGACACCACTCTTTTCCAGAAGGGAATGACATACCCTACAGGGAGCGGCCCTCATAACCTTGCCGCATATTCCTGTTTCGACCATTTCCGGGGTGTGAGGTCTGACGAAGTCTCGTCCACAAAGCTGCGCTTTTTCCACAAAGCCACGCTTTGATCAACAAATGATCAATAAATAATAATCACATAGCTACACTCAGCATGCCACATTACCAAATTGGGAATATATCGCTGATAACCTTCAACTACATAACCTCTGAACTCATACGTTTCATAGAAGGGTGTTAAGCTAAGAGAATAAATTCTCCGCCACCAACAGAAATGTATTTGAAAGAAATCTGCTTTATATCTCAAAATGTAATGTCAGACACGTAACCATGCAAGTCTGTTCCTGGTTCGAATGGAACCGAAGGCACTTCAAAAGAAGCCATTGTAATCCGGGTATTCACAATCCCGATCGAATTTCCCATCACAAAGGAAATCTCCATACCGTAGCTAACGGTGCAAAGACAATCGATAGGTCATCCTATCGTTTTCACAAATACCCGGTCTTCACCACCGGTCTTCAATGCTATCCATTGCGTCGTATCACTATTCGGAATGGGTAATCCAAATAACGAGCGCAATAATTTAAAAATAAGTGTAGCATTCAATTTCAACCAATTCACAACAAATAGCCATTTAAGGGTAAATATTGATAGTCGGTTATTTAACTATCAATCAATATTCACAACATAACCCGATTTCAAATAATTTCCCAAATTATTTATTTTCAAAAATATCTTTACAAGATATAATTTCCACACTTCAACCATTTGAAAACAAATTTCAAATCACTTTTTACCTTTACAACTTTCATTTCAAAATGGTTCATTTAAACCAATTAAATAAATCCTTACCGATTTATTAAATTGGTTCCAAATCCGTAAATTTATTTCCACGCTTTTAAAAATAAATCAATGTTTATTTTTAAAACAAATTTCCCTTATAAATTCCCATTGTAAATTTACATTCCCAAATATTCACTTTTTTATACGATTTTTCAAATCGATTTCAATTACTCACTTTCAATTTATCTTTAAAAGATATAATCTCAAAACATTCACTTCATATTAGAAAACATTTCCATACTTATTTAATAATAATTAATTCACCAATCTATCTATTTCCAACATTTTGAAAATATTCAATATACTTAAATCACAACTAAGTATAAATTTTATTCTTTAAGGAAAACATTCTCTTAAACACATTTATTTGGGTGAAAACGAATGTTGCGTAAAACATCGTTACGACAACCCAAAATCACTAGTATAGGGATCCAAAATTTAAGATAGATATGTAACCCCAATACTATACAAAACTTTTCCTTTCGGAAATCGTTTACTATAACAACAGTGTTATAGTCCACCATTCCCTTTTATTTCTCGAAAACGTCTATTTCAACAATGAATGTTGAAATCTATGAGTTCGATACTTAACATATTTTAAAACATCTGTAAATCGTTTAATTCCATTTAAAATATCACTTTTCCAAAATATTTCTTTAATATACTACTCACCGTCCAAAATTGTGAATATATTTCGTTAACCAAATTCAATTTCTACATATTTTATTTAAAGGATTATCCACTGTCCCAAAATCGTGGATATATCTCCTTTAATAAGCTATAATAATTAAATTATTAAAATAAGTCGACTTCGGGTTTATAAAACAACGTTTATAAATTCCATTTATACTTTATAACAACTTCAACTTATAAAATCACTTTATTAACAAATTCTATCCATATCCCATTTATATGCCAAAATCCAGTGTATAGGTTAATACTTATAAATCTTTTATTTTACAAAAAATCTATTCATTTTATAACTTCATAATTTATAAATCTATAGATTTCATCCACTTATGAAATCCATTTATATTTCATTTTAAATACTTATAAAAATTTATTTTATAATTCCAATATTTTAATTTATAAATATCAATTTTATAAATCTTTTATAGAAACCGTTTATAATAATTCAAAAATCCCAATTTAAACCATTTTATAAAATCATTAACTCCATATTTTCAAAAATCATTTTTTCAACTATATTTTCTCAAAAATCATAATTTTTATAACATTAAAATTATAACGTTTATTGATTTTAAATGAATCAAATTCCAAAATTAAATTTTATTATGAATTCTCAACTTAAATGTTCAAAAATCAAATTTTATTTATTTTCGGCGTCTAACGATACCAAATATATATTCGGCTAAATTTTTAGCCTTTAACGATTTCAATCACAATGATAATCACACAGATTATAAATAGATCAACAAATGGATCAACACACAACATTGAAACAAATTCAAATGTTTGAGGAATCCAGTTGGATCCCTCCAACCTGTTTCCCTGCATCCACAGATGTTAGCACAATACCAATTCCGCTTCGAGACAGAATATCGCGGTACATGGAATTTATAAAATACTATCCGCTATTATGCGGCGCAATAGGGTCTCATCTGCTATATAATGCGGGAAATCAACACCAAATACATATATAATACCAATTTCATTCAAGTTGAAATTATCGAGGTATATGTTTTTAATAAATAACCTTCGCTTAATATACGGCGTATATGGTCTATTTCAAACAATAGATAATAATTTATCATCCAATCACACAATCAAGCAATTTTAGATCTAACTATTTAAAATTTAAATCGAAACAATTCGATTGAGTGAGAAGTTCTCACCTTGAGTTTCCGATAACAGTTGTAGCGTTTTATTTCGAATAAAATTAAACGTGCGTTTAATTTTACCCGAAATTATCACTAGCTCCCAACGACTCCAAACTAGCTCCATTGCGTAGTGTTCGATAAAACGAAGCCAACGCAATTCGTTTCGTGCGTTTTCGACCTCGTATGAAAAAGTTATGATAGTTTAAAATTTACACGAATTATAATACAATTAAATTACAATTTCTTTATTTAATTTAAAACCTAACAAATCAGAGCCATCCATTTCTTTCTTGCTAGATCCAGGCCGCACCTCCCTTTCTGCTTCTTCCTAGTGAAAACACGTCCATTTGAACCCGTTAGCCGCCACCTAGGGTTTGAAACCACGGCCACCACAACGCACGAGACTACGATCAAGCTACACCACGACGTAACTCATCACTTGTGCTATCTTCGGCCAGAATATTGATGAACTCGGCCACCCCCAGACCTCGCGACCTGGTGACGAACGGGGCCCACTTGCCGTTGATCCATGCAACGAAACTCGATCATCTACGTATGGATTTGTAGCTCTCATGATCCTCTACAAGTTTCTAGTTGAAAGTATTTGCTAATTCTTTACAGATTGAGAGAGATTAAGAGGAGAAGTTTCGAAATTTTTCAGCCATTAAAATGTAAGCGGCGGCTGAAGCATTAGGGTTAGGGTTTTGAGCAAATTGTGAGAGTGGAGGTCCTTTTATAGAAAATTACGCGACATTATTCATCCCGAAATTTTTCGAACTCCAAACGAAACCTGCCATCTGGCGTTTATAATGTTTTACCTCAATTCCGAACACAATCGAATATATATCGGGAGCCAATTCGATCAAATTTGAAAGATAAGTTTTTGAATCGACTATTTAAATTCAAAATTCACACGAATCGATTTCTACGCGTTTTAGCTTGCCCCGGACAAAGCATAAATCCGATTGACATGAAATTTGAAATCTTACAATAATTTGACATTACGGATTCGATGAAACTGGTTTCGTCGAAATCCGAGACTTTTTGAAAAATGTCTATTTTAACTCGTCAATTAAATATTAAAATATTCAATTTCTACAATTTAACTTTTAATTCAATTTTAAAAGTTATATAACATCATTCTAATTCCAATATGATATAATATAACTTTACAAATCAATTTTAATTATTTTAAACCCAATTTTCAATTATTTCTGTAATTTCATTTATTAAATTATCGATTTAATTATCCAATTAAATCCAAATATTCAAAATTTAAATTATTCGACTTACAAATTTTACTTATTAATATTTAAAAATCAATCAAATATATGAATTTCAATTTGATAGAAATTCTGGGTCGTTACAATAATGGTGGGTGATAGATTGAACATGGAGGTGGATGTGTTGCCTGGAGATTATGATGGTTGTTACAGTTATTATAGAGGTATCATAGAGGACAAGGATTTTGCCATAAGGAGCATTTTCAAGGTTGTGAAGCACAGATCAAGTGGGATTGATGTAGTTGGCAGCTTTGATGGATAATGGTGAATTAAGCTTGGTTTGAAGAAGCTCGAGAAGTCAAAGGTCACCGAGATGGATTGATCAAGTTTTATATTACTATGTGCTCCATATATTCCAAGCTGCAATTTTTTTAATCATTGATAAAACTATGTACGGTGGAGGATGTCGGCTTTCCTGCTCTAAGAAGAAAGAGATCGGGTTATTCTTCTTAAATTAGAGAAAGTTGGATTGGAAACTTGTGTAGAAGAAGATGGCAAGGCTTTCTGCATGATGGTTGGGTTTTCAGTATTGTGTGTTGTAGGTTGAGTGCCATGAATTTAATGTTCAAGATGAACAGGGGATACCCAGCCAGGGATTTTAATGAAGAATGAATAATAGGTGATACATGGGAGAGTGGATATTGTTTTCTTGTTCATGCATTGTTACAATCATTTGTGTTAGTTGCATTTGAAGAGATGAGCACCATTCAGTCTCAGTTGTTAGTGACAAGAAATTATCAGGACTGGCTCGGGCAAATTAGTGAATCACTTCGGGATTGTTCATTTGGCAACTTTTTACTTCTGTAAGCTCACCATGATTGTGCAGGTGTACGTGCATAGCAGAATCAAATGTTGCACTGCAACTCTTTCCATCACCACTGCTTTTTCCATTGTCTGTAGGGTTATTTTCACTATCGGCAACATTATTTTCACTATCGGCTAGGCGATGGATCATCATAGGAAGGAAGAACAGATGGAGGGTCATGCAAAGAAAGAGGCAGGGAAGTGGACGGTGGGTCAGGAGTAGGAGGCACGATCGAGGACAAGAAGGAGCAGAGGGGAGTGGTCGAGGAGTATGGTAGGGATGGGGAAGAAACGGAGGGTTGGGGAGGATTCAAAGGTGAGGGATGGGTCCTCATTAAAAAGAAGAAAGAGAAATTTCCAAATATGACATTTGGTATATCCATTGTAATTTGAAATACAAGATAATTGCATAATTAAAGTATTCTTATTTATCATTCTTATACTTTCTAAAAGTAATTTTGATACATATACGATAAATTATATTTATTTGGATCACGAAATTAATCTAAAATAATTTATTATGACATTGATAATTTTAAAAATATATTAAAAGTTAAGTTAGTTTTGTTAAGCCAATAATTAAACTAATTTTTTTTTATGGATTGATTATAAACCAATCTAGTTTCAAAATCAAACCAAACCGGCCAAAATGAATTGTTTGATTGGTTCAAATAATCCTCTAACCATAGCTGTAGTAATATAAAGAGTTTATTACTGTCTAGCACAAACTCAAATTTCATATATTCACCTTTGCAAGTAGTATGATACAATTTCCAAACAAGCTGAATAATGATTTTTCCATCAAAGAAGTGCCATAATACAGGCAAACAATATCGAATCAGGAATGGAAAAAAAAGTTGAATAGAAAAGAAGCTTATCAAGGCAATTAGATGAATCTTATAATGGGTACCAAGAAGTACTAGTAGTAAACTTCTGACATAGGTGTGTAACTACAAACTCATGAGATATTATGTCAACAAACGAAGATCAAAATAACTCGGTCAAGCAATTAATGCAAATAACTAGGGTTTTCCCATCATCGCTGACCAATAATCGAATGACTACGTGTGCATGCAATCAACATGAATTGGGTAGTGGAGAAAAACATTTAATAACAAGTGCAAATAAATTGTGTTTATAGTTTAACATAATAGCAAGCCAGCAGGCAAAGTCTAGATTGAGCAAGCAAGATGACTTGGTCTTGTATAGACAGCAATTAGCATTGAACTTGCACGCATGGTCGAGTTCAATAACTGAGTTAATTAATGTAATAAACATGTAAATTTTTCCATGGTTTTTCTTTTTATTTGACACTGGTTTTCTATGTGGCTATCTAGTTAAACACAAAATGGACAAAAGCAGCATGTCCACCGATAGGGACAGTCAAACATAATGAATCAACCATATAAGCACAATGCATCAAGCATATAAGCTATATAATATAACATAAAATTTGATAATTATTAAACTATACATGGGATGCATGTACTTGTTAGAAAATAAAAGTATTCCAAGATTGACCAGAACTGCATTTGATCCAAACCATGATGATAAAAGATGTATGATTTTGATAGAAGGCTAGACTATGTGGATTAAGCAAATTACATGTAAAAAATGGACATTAAGCAAAAACTAACTATAAATAGAGTAGCAACTAGATACTCAATTTGTACTATATCAACTTCTTAGTTACTGCCCACAAAATGAGGAATGGTGCTTTCAGCAATAGTGCTCTTTAATTATAGATAAATAAATTATATCAAAATAAAATACAAAAGAAAAATAAGTTTTGTTATTTGCTGTATATATTTTATCTTTAACTAATATATACTAGAAAAATATAATCTACTAGTTCACACGATAAATAAAGTACCTCGTGAGTTATCCATCTATATATCCCAGTTTCTGCAGTCATCATCTCAATAACAGTTTCTTCTCTTGTAAGTCCAAAATCAATAATTTTAACATTTCTTTGATTGGCCGTAAGTAATAGATTATTTACAGTTCGGCTTTTACTTAGTGGTGCACAAAAGTTGGTAATTAGAGAATGAGTCAAAGTCGGCTGTAATAAGGAGCATTTATATTAGGGTTTAAACGGTATTTCTGGTATTCTACCCATTGTATTTGTACTGTTTAAAAGCGTATGTATGTAACACATATTTGTATAGTTTTACAATTTTTTTTTTAAAGACTGAATATATTAACCAACACCAAAAGCTGTCAACAAGCCTGACAGGTAACCAGAAAACCAAAAAGAGAAATACCAAACCGATGAAGCAAATAAATAAGACAACGCAATAACAAAAGACCAAAATAAACAACAGAAGCTGGCGAGCAGTAGAGGTATACGACCGTTGGAAACAGGCACAGATCAATCTGGATGAGCTCCGGAAAAACCACCGCCCATCAAACATCGTCATCGAGCTCCGGCAAGGCCACCGCCCGATGACGATGTCGAATGACAACCGTGCAAAACAAGAGCAAGCAGAGTAGACGAACCACCATAGATTGAAAGTGCCAATCAATACGGCCGACATCCAAAGAACAGTAAATGCGAAAGCCGATAAATAGAACCGAAATTCCTCCAGCCAAGCTCCAAACTAAAGGAGGAATGATTAGCCCTTTTCAAACCAGAAAAACCAGATCCTGAAACCAATAGCCACAAAATTATGGATAAAAAAGGGGGGTGACGGGTGAACAGGAGACGAGATAGCCAGAGCCACCAGTCTCGGGATCGGGATTCATCCTATTCCCGCTCTATAGGAAGACTGAGAACAGGTAATAGATAACAGGTCCACAAGGCGACCAGAACGAGCATTGACTGCTCCTTTGAAAGGTCTGTCACGAAACGCCAAGAAAACATCATTTCTAACCCGCCGAATAATGGAGAAGGGATCCATAGGAGTCTTCTCAAAAATTGCCTTATTCCGCGCACACCAGATGTGCCAGCATATCAGACAGGGAATCAAGCGAGAGATGATAGAGTTTTACAAATACAGTTTTACAAATACCAGATGTGCCAGCATATCAGTTTTACAAATACAGTTTCCTCTCAATAAAGCAATTTATCATTTCGTTCTGTCTCAAAAAATTTTATGGTATCAGAGCCATCATAAATCTAACGGCCATTAGTTCATCACAGCCTCTTTAGAGTATTATCATCACCTGAAGAAGGCAGTGTGTTTCAGTCTCCTCGGAATCAGTTTCATCACTTGAAATTGGAGAATGAGTCAAAGATAATCTTCAGCTTGAAGTTCCATTATCTTTTTCATGCTTTGAGGTGAGCATATCATGATTGGAGGCAAAGGATCGCTGCTCAATCCTCTTTCATCTTGAGTGAGGAATCTTGGAAGAGAGCGTGTGCAATAAAAGTGATGATGACCTTAGCATCGAAGTGTCAAGAAACTCCAATAGTCCTCCTCATCATTCGTACTCAAAGTCACCTCCATTGTCATATGTGCACCAAAGCGACTCAAAACCCAAAATTTTACAGGTGCCTCGATCGCCATTAGACAGGTGTCAAAACAAAAACCTTCGTCGAACTGCTTTGTTAAAATTATTAAAAATGCACATGATCACCTGTCTACATACCTCAAAACATAATGGCCTAGTTGAAAGAAAACACAGACACATTGTTGATACAGGGCTTACACTGCTAGCACAAGCATCAATGCCACTGAAGTTCTGGCTAGATTCATTCAACACAGCAGTATATCTTATCAACAGAATGCCAACCAAGATTCTATAAAACAAGGCACCAGTAGAAATGTTACTTAATATATTACCAGATTATGATAGACTTAAAACTTTTGGATGTTTATATTTTCCATATATGAGACCATATAATTCACATAAATTAAGTTTCAGGTCATTACCATGCACTTTTGTTGGGTATGCAATAAATCAGAAAGGATACATGTGCTTAACCAGTAAGGGAAACGTGATCACCTCAAGACATGTTGCATTCAATTGACATGTCTTTCCATTTGCCAACAATGAAATAAAAACTACTCAAAAGTTGTACAATGCAAAAACTTCTCTATCTCCAATTCCAATCTACATGATGAGCAACATAAAAGAACTCAAGCTAACACTCAGCAAAATTCAGGATTCCAACTCACAGTGCCCAGTGAAGGACCAGGTCAGAATGCAACAGAAAGCTCAGATAGCATTGTATCCAACCGTCAAGGGAATGATGGTCAAGACCCTCATGAAGAAGCTTCATCCAGTTCACATCAGATTATTAAACCAGATGCTAGTCAAGCCAAAGCACCTGTCGGTGAAGGACATCATATGATAACAAGGTCCAAACATGGAATATTTAAGCCAAAAGTGTATCCTACTATGCTAAACCATGATGATCCAGTCAGCTATGAAGATGCAGTGAAAGACAAAATGTGGAAATCAACTACGGATGAGGAATATAATGCATTGACAAGAAACAAAACATGGAGTATTATTACAGCACCATGGAGCAAAAACATCACAGGTTGCAAATGAACATACAAACTTAAAAGACATTCAGATGGCAGTATATCAAAATATAAAACAAGAAGGGTTGCAAAGGGATATTCTCAATAATATGGATTTGATTTCAGTGAGACTTTTTCTCCTATAGTGAAGCCACCAATTAGAGTAATTCTCACTATAGCTTTACACAACAGATGGAAAATCAGACAGCTAGATGTCAATAATGCTTTTCTGAATGGTGAACTTCAGAAAGAAGTATATATGCATCAACCTCAAGGTTATACTCAGGGTAACATCAAGGAACTTGTCTACAAACTACACAAGGCAATCTATGGGTTTAAACAAGCATCCATGGTCTGGTATGAAAAATTTAAAGCTACTCTAATCGATCCAGAATACAAACCTACCAGATCAGACAACTTTCTTTATGTTAAACTGAATAACAAGTAAACAACATATATGTAGATGATCTCACAGTCACTAGAAGCAATACTGAGGAATTAAACAGAGTTGTAAATCATCTAGACAAAGCATTTTCAATTAAAGACTTGGGAGATCTAAGCTACTTTCTTGGAATCGAGGTTACAAATAGATCAGAAGGAGAGCTAGTACTATGTCAAAGGAAATATATATAGGACAATTTAAATAGGGCAAAAATGTCTGAAGCCAAACCATGCCAACACCAATGGTGAGCAATTTACAACTATCCAAATACAAGGGTGAAGTGGTCAAAAGTGAAAAACATTACAAAAGCATCGTGGGAGCTTTTACAGTATGTAAATATTACAAGACCAGATATATCCTTCGGCATCAATAAAGTATGTCAGTATATACAAAAACCGAAAGAAGACCATTGAAAAGCTGTAAAACGAATTCTATGATACATGCAAGGGACTATAAATCAAGGAATTTGTCTAAAAGCATGTAAAAGTTATCTGTTCAAGGATATGCTGATGCTGACTGGGGATCCAACACCGAAGATCGTAGATCTACCACTGACTATTGCATCTATTTAGGTGACAATCCTATTTCGTGGTGCTTTAAGAAACAATCGACTTTATTTCGCTCAAGCACTAAAATGGAATACCGAAGTCTTGCAAGCGCAACCGCTGAGATCATTTTGCTCGAATCACTCATCAGTGAGATCGGAGTTCAGCTTTCAAGGAAATCAACTATATGGTATGACAACTTAAGCACCGTATCCCTCTCTGCTAACTCCATATTTTATTCACATAAAAAGCATATAGAAATAGATCTATTCTTTGTTCGTGAACGAGTAATCAAGGGCAAACTGGAAGTAAATCACCTTCCAACAACACATCAAAGAGCCGATATCCTCATGAAACCACTCTCAAAGAACGATTTTGTGAGATTGAAGACAGATTTGAGGATAGAAGAAGCGGCGGAAGTTAAAAGAGGAAGAAACCCTAGTTGCAATTGACGAGGGGAATTAGAGAATGAGTCAAAGTCGGCTGTAATAAGGAGCATTTATATTAGGGTTTAAAGGGTATTTCTGGTATTGTACACATTGTATTTGTACTGTATAAAAGCCAATGTATGTAACACATATTTTTATAGTTTTACAAATATAGTTTCTTCTCAATAAAGCAATTTATCATTTCGTTTTGCCTCAAACTGTTTTATCGGTTATTGCATAACTCAGCCAGCTACACAGTATGAATCAAATAATTCCTTTAAGTTCACAAATTTTACATTATAGCCATATAACTAACTAATAATAAGGTCAGCAGATCAAATAACAGTTGTAATTAGGCACCAAAAATGTCAGAATTCTTAAGTAGGAGAAAAATATTGCAATTAAAATATATATTCCACCTTTTAGATTGGATCAGTCACGTGTTTACAAAAATACAGCAAACTGAAACGTCACTACTGAAAAACATCCATATACAGACTGAAAAATAAAGACTGAAATTACTTGGTCTTTAAATAAAGACTGATTAAAGACTTTAAAAAATAATCTTTAAGACTGAGATTCAGTCTCAAATCAGTTTATAAATTTTAAGACTACTTAGAGACTAAATCTCGGTCTTTATTTCGGCCTTTAATTCAGTTTCTAAGAAGTCTTAAAACAATTAAGCATTCAATGTTTTTATCCTGAGTAAATTTAATGCTTGATGTTGTTAATTCATGTGAATGCGGTTAAAACTTGTTATAGTGCACATAACAACCCACTTCATGCATGGTAAAAATTGATATCATCATCCTTATAAAGGAGAATTTAAGTTGTATCTAATGCTGGTTAGCACAAACCTAGTTGGGCAGCACTCAAACTTATTAGTTAAAAATATTTGCTAAATATTCCTTTTTATACATGTTTAAGACCTATCTTCTCTTCTTTCTTTTCAAACATAAAATTGCTTTGATTCTACTAACACAACCAACATAATATATGTGCTATCAACTAAAACGTACTCGTTTAATGTTTCAAATCAGTGGTTAGATTATGGAATTAACCTACTAGTACTGATTAGCTAATGGATAATAAAAATTAACTGGATAGTTGATTAAAAAATAAGTAAATAAAAAGATCCATTTAAAAATTTTCTCAACCAAATATAAGCGCAACCCTATATGTTACCAGATTTAAATTATAGGTTTCATATATATTCCTATAAAGCCCAAACTAACTATTTTTCACATTTACTAATAGGCTCAAATACGTATTTATTTACAAAACAAGAACTCAATTACAAAATCAACTAAATAAGTTAACAACATTTAAATTTCAGAAGTGCCAAATGTATGAATTTACTTTTCTAATTGATTCTAATTTATTGAATGAATTATTTTTCCCAATTAAACTGAAAATCAAATAAGTCTATTTCGCTAATTAATTATGAGGATAAACCTTAAGAGCTTTCGCATAAGATGGTCGAGGGGAATTGAAGATAAGGGACAAAATTAGAATTTTTCTAAACTTTATTTTGGTTTTTTTTGGGGGGTTGGGGGGGGGGGGGAAGGAGGGGAGAGGATAGTGTTAAACATAGTCAATTCATTATACAAAGTGCTTCTCATCTTTCCATCCTTGCCCCTTATAATTTCGCTTTCATTTTATCATTATTTTTTCTCTTTGTGGTCCTATAGTCAAGCAAACTTAAACCAACCTCCCTTGAAATAAGGCATCGCCCGCTCATGTCCACTACTAGTTGTCTCAAACACCATACCGCAAGTTCCAACAATTCCCATTTATATGAAGTAACAATAATAGGTTAGATTGTTCAAAAATTTAAATAATTTCATACTATATTTTGAAATTTGATTAAAACATTGGATCTTATACATGCTTCGAAGAAATTGTTAGAATCTTTGATAGAATAACATCCTTATCAACTTTTTTGATGGTAGGTTGGAGGTTGAGACGGAGATAGAAATTAAGGTTGAGACGGAGAAAAAGATGGAGTTTACGATGATGATTCCTTCATAAATTGCTAATTAGAGAATTAGGGAATTAGAGTCAAGGGTTGGAGTTGGATAAAAAGAGACTGATAATTGTATGATGGAAAGAAGAAAGAGACATAGATTATAAAATGGGTAATTTATAATCTTAAATAGGTTTTATAAGGAGATAATTGACATTTTATTTCTCCTTTAAACAAAATTTTTACCCTAAAAAGGTTTGTATTTTTTATGGATGCTACTATGTACGTCCATTAATACACTCCTTAAAGTCACATAAATAGACACCAAAAGGAATTTAAAAAATCACTTCAAGCATCTGTCATTGTTAACACATAACGGTTAAATTAGGTTATTGTTAGTGACACTCCAAATATGGATACTGTTAAACCATTTTTTAGAAAAGTAGATTCCAACTGGACTTAGAAGGTTAAAGCAAAGGCATGATGATTCATAGCCATAGAAATACCTTGAGAAAAATTAGAGAATTGAGCTCAGTAAATTCGGTTGAAAAATTGGCTAAGTCCTTAACTCAGCATGATGATTCATAGTGTAATAACCCGATATTTTCAGCCATTCGCATCCGCACATGTCGGATTTGAATTGCTCAAAATACCGCATTGTAATAAAATTTGGAGCAAATAAAATCAATCACGGAATCACAGACACAGAAATCTCAGAATAACTCGCAGCGGAAATAAAAATATCACAGTAGTTCATGAAGCTACTATAACAAAGTCTCAAAACAAAATACATAATATCAGTCTGAAAAAAAATATACAATAGAAATCCCAAATACATAGAAGTTTATAAATAGAAGAGCTGAAATAGAACAATTGAAATTGGAAGGGAATAGATAACCGGACAAGCAGAATCTCCAGCGATTCCTAGCTCCAGAAAAGAAATCCAAAGCTACGCTGTAAATACTCAGGCTGGCCCGAGCGTAAAGTAAAACACAAAACACTCAAGTCCGGACATACATACTTATATAATGTAAACCAACTCAAGTGAACTGTAGTAGTAATCCACAATAACTTAAAGGATGCTTGGGATTGCCTATCCTCTAAGGATCAGTTAAACCATAAATTAAATACATTCCGTGGTTAAAATTCCAAAATGGTAGTTTATACTTCTAAATCAAATATCATTTCAAAATTCAATATCATTTCAAATTCATTTTAATATCAAAATATCATATTTTTCCAAAACCATATTCTTTTTTATTTAATTTAAATGCCATTTCAAATCACATTTCAAAATGGTTTATATATCAAAGCAAATATTCCAATTAAACCAATTAAATATTCCAATTAAACCAATTAAATATTCCATTTAAATCATTTAAAAGTGAAGTTATTATATTTAATAATCAAATATATAATTCTCAAAATTTTACCATTTTCAGAATTCATTTATTTACTTCAATTTATTAAAACAGTGAAATTTCAACTTTCGCAGCATTTGAAAAATGCTACGGTAAATTTACATTTGAAAACAATTCATTTTAACAAAGATAACATTTACAGATATGCTGTAATAGGTTTTAGTTTAGTTTCTATAACTACAGTACTTACAAAGTTCTATAATAGCCCTTAGTTCAATTTAGTCTTTTAATTCATTTATATCAATTACAGCATTTACAAAATGCCGTAATATCTTTTACTTTAGAAATGATAGCATTTCAAAAATGTTGTTAATTAAATTCCAAGTTTTCAATAAAATTTCATAAAGAAATAAATTTTTATTTAAACAAATCTTAACTTATAAAAATCATATTTTCACACTTTTAAAAATGATCATTTAAATACTTTTTAATTTATGATTTTATAAAGTGAAATTTCACAAATAATTATCAAATTTTAATAATTCACTTATAAAAATCAATGTACAATTTTATAACATTTCATTTACTTTACATTTAAATTTAATTTACCATTTCATAAATTAAATTTAAATTCCATTTTATTTTCTTAACTTAACTTTTATTTTTAAAACACATTTCACATTTTCCAAGTTAAGTTATATTCAAATTTCAATTTTAAACATTTGTATATTTAACTATTTTTAATTTATAGAAAAAATCAATAACACTTTATAAAATCATTTTAAATTCAAATAAAAATCAAATTATCATATTTTCTTACTTAACTTAAATTCCATTTATAAACAAAACCATAAATTCCAAAATTTACTTATATTTCAAATTCCACTTTACCATTTATTTATTTCACTTATTTAACTTGTAGAAAATCACTAATATTTTATAAAAAATCATTTTTAAATTAAATTTAAATCAAAATATCATAATACTTTCATTTTTATAATACTTTATAAATTCTAGAAAATTATATATTAACCATGGGTATGTATACAATTTCTAACCTAGGTCAAATGATACGAATAATATATCATTTCAATCCGTAATTTACAAAAGGAAAATCTGGGTTTTATCATTTCAAAACCCACAATCCCAAGTAAAATGAAATAAATAAAAATCGTTCAGGCCTATCATTTCAGCCCATAACGATTTTTCCCTATTCTAAAGTCCGTTCGGATATGTATCATTTCAACCCATAGTGATTCTATTCTATAGGGAACTTGCAGTGTGATAAACTGATATAAATAAGAAGAATAGCATTATATAATAGTAACAGATGATATGACAGGTGTATAAATAGGGGTGAACATCATATGATTATAGGATAGATATTTATAACACGATAATAAGGTTTACAGATTCAAATGCTACCAGTTTACTAGTTATATAAGTACAAAATGTCTGGTGAGAAATACTCACCTCTACAAGCTGGAGATAACCGATTCAGACACACAAACAAACACCCGAAAAGCAACAAGGCACGATTACAGATTCAAGTGATAGGAGACCCAAAATAGTTGTCTTGTACATATGAAACAAAACAACATATTTCACATTAATATACAACCCAAATATCATTAAACAACACTAGAAATAATGCACAACCAAGAACCAAATCACTTGCACTTGCTTTCACCAATCCTATGCTCAGCCTAGGTATAAAAATGCACGGCCTAAGCTATGAATTTGGGTCGGGTATGGTTCATGGGATCGGCCAAAATGAGGAAGTGAAGGGGTGGAAGTTATTATGCATGCACAACACAAGCCAAGGCAACAAAGGTGGATTTTGTGCATACAACAAGTCACGTTCATGGCTTGAATTGGCTCGGCCAGGCCTGGTATGGTCAGAGGATGATGTGGAGTGGGTTAGGATCAGGTAGAGGCCGGTGGAAATGATACAAGAGGTGGCCAAGGGGTGTGGTGAAGTGGTGATGGCCATAGGAGGTCGGCAATGCATGTTTAAGTGGTGTTTTGTTAATTTTGTGGAGCTTCACATCACGAATGGCCACGGCCAGGTAGGTCAGAGGAGATGGAGATGTTTTGCAGCTGAACAAAGTGGTGATGAAGGTGGTGGTGAAGGTGGAGGCTATAGGCCGAACATAGAAGGTGAAAGCAAGGCAAAATACAAAGTAAAATTTCAATAAAATAAAGAAAGAAGAGTGGAAAATTTTAAAGAGGCCAATTCCAAAAGATAGGGTTATACCAAAACAAATCTGAATCTTGAGAACTAAACACCGGCTTACTTTAAATCATTTCAAATATATATATATATATATATATATATATATATATATATCTTTCGAATATCAAACCATACTTCAAAATCTGAAATCAAAATTGATTTCACAAAATCACTCGCATAGCAAAGCTACTAGAGTGGCCTCTCCCCCACTCAAAACTCGAAAATCAATATCGATGATGCATGCATTCATCACCAAAATTTATTTTCCAACGGCATAAGTGGGTTCTGGACTTTTATTTTCTTGAAACTTCTTTGAAATCACTTCGAAATCATTGGGATTAGTTCGAATACATTTGAAACATTTTTATTCGGAGAAATATCTTTAAATCATATTATTATCATTTATTTTCCAAAATCCTAAAACCTATTTCAAAACACCGGAGTTTGATTCCTCGAAATTCAAATTCAAACCCGTTATAAATCATTTTATATAATTCAAATTCTTATAAATTTTCAAAATTTCAAATCCTTTCGAAACTTCAAATTTCTCGTTTTAAAAGGTATATAATCCTTATCGAAAACATTTCACTTTTATATACAAAATAGGATCATTCTTATCAAAATAATAATTTCGATGTATGCACAATTTCTAAAATACAACCAAACACAAATTTCCAAAGTGATTCAATGATAGATTTCAAAAAAATAGAGATTCAAATTTAGAGGACTTTAATCAAATAGAATTCTGGTTCGAAGATAAGCTCGAACGAAGATAAGATAATTTAATTACCAAATAGAAGATGGATAAGCCTTATATAAATCGCGGGCGACCTTAACCGGTCAACCGTGACTTCAGGAATATAATCAATGTGTAAATCTACGATAAATTGACGTTCGATCGCCAGAGACAGAATCCAGATATAGCAGAAGTTGGATAGCATCATAAACCGAGGATACAAAAATCTCCTGTGAATCAATGACAATTGTAAAGGAGTTTCACCCTTTACAAATCATCCAAAGATTTGCGGAATTACCGATCTTTATAGTGGTCATTCAAAGTGGAGTTATGGAATGCCCCAAAATCAAAAGGATAAAATAGGGAAGACCAAACTGGATTTCAGAACAAGTGGGAGCGTTCCAAAGTTCAAGGAATCCTAATCGATAAGAATTCTAACCAAGAGATTTCTAACAAGGTGGATATAGAAGGAATGAAGTTTAGAAAATCTTGGTTTCAAAATAAGAAAATTTTTATACCAAAATAATCTTTTGGAAATCATTTTATACGTCGAAAATATGTTCTCTCACAAAGAAAGGATTCTGAGATTGATTTCACTCATTCTAGGGTATTTCTACCCTATCTTTAATGAGTTTTTGCTTCACAGGCTATGGTTTGCCTAAAACCAAAGCTCTGATACCAAGTGTAACAACCCGATATTTTACAGCCATTCGCATCCACACATGTCGGACTTAAATTGCTCAAAATACCGCATTGTTATAAAATTTGGAGCAAATAAAACCAATCACGAAATCACAGACAAAAAAATCTCAGAATAACTCGCAGCGGAAATAAAAATACCATAGTAGTTCATGAAGCTACTATAACAAAGTGTAACAACCCAGAATTTCTGTCATTTGAAATTCAGATATTTAATTGATTTTAAATATCAGCAAGTAAGATTTGTAGGTCGAATAATTTATTTTTCGAATATCTAGATTTAATTGGATAATTAGATCGACAATTTAATATTTGAAATTGCGTAAATAATTCGAAATTGGGTTTAATGTGATTAAAAATGATTTATAAAGTTATATTAAATCATATTGGAGTTAGAACAATGTTTGTGAACTTTTAAAATTGAATTAAAAGTTAATTTGTGAAAATTGAATATTTTAATATTTAATCGACTAGTGAAAATAGCCATTTTTCAAACAGTCTCGAATTTTGACGAAACCAGTTTCATCGGATCCGTAATACTAAATTATTATATGATTTCAAATTTCATGTCAATCGGATTTACGGTTTGTCCGGGACAAGCCAAAACGCATAGAAATTTGGTTTAAATCGATTTAATTTAAATTTGATCGTTTATTGCTGTAACTCGCACAGATGATCGAATTAGCTTTCGAAACCTATTTCATTGTGTCCGAAACGCAGGGTAAACCCTAGAAACGCCAGTCACCGTGCGAGATTTGGAGTTCGGAAAATTTGGGATGAATAGTGTTTTTGAGAATTTTCTATAAAAGGACTTGTGTTCATTCATTTGCAAACAAAGAAATTAGGGTTCCATCTCCAAACCCTAGCCGCCGGCTATGTAGTGAATGGCCAGAAAATCGCCTCTTTCTCTCTCAATTTTCTTCCAATCCATCGATTATTTCCAGAAAACTTCAACTGCAACATGGAAGAGGGTGAGGAGAGCTTCGATTTTATACGGGTGTGATCGTTTTTAGTGGCACGAATCAATGGCAATCAAAGATGGAAGGCGCCACGTTCGCGCACGTTTTTTGAGGAAGAGGTGCGACCGAGTTTTCCTATACTCACGGCGATGGAGGCTCTCGCGATGAACTTCGAAACCCATGTCGTTGATTGTCTTCAAATAGCTTGTAGTGGCCGTGAAAATTGACGAGGAGGGGCGGCTGATGGGTTCACGGTCGCGTGAACGACCTGGAGGAGAAGACGCGTACGAGCGGCCTTGATCTCGTGTAGGAGTTTGGACGGCCAGATCTTGCTGTAGGGTTTAAATTAAAATATAAAATTGTAAATATTTGTATATAATAATTTGTTCAATCTTTAAAATGATGTAACTTCTTCATACGAGGTCGAAAAATTACGAAACAAGTTGCATTGGCTTCGTTTTGTCGAGCACTACGCAATGGAGCTGGTTTGGAGTCGTTTGGAGCTAGTGAAAATTTCGGTTAAAATTAAACGTACGTTTAATTTTATTCGAAATACAACGCTACAACTGTTATCGGAAACTCAATGTGAGAACTTCTCACTCAATCGAATTGTTTCGATTTAAATTTTAAATAGTTAGATTTAAAATTGCTTGATTGTGTGATTGGATGATAATTATTATCTGTTGTATTGAAATAGACCCTATACGTCGTATATTAAGCGGATGTTATTTATTAAAAACATATACCGCGGTAATTCCAACTTGCATGAAATTGGTGTTATATACGTACTTGGAGTTGATTTTCCCGCATTATATAGCGGATGAGACCCTATTGCGTCGCATAATAGCAGATAATATTTTATAAATCCCATATACCGCGATATTCCGTCTTGAAGCGGAATTGGTATTATGCTAACATCTTTGGATGCAGGGAAACAGGTTGGAGGGATCCAACTGGATTCCTCAAATGATTGAATTGGTTTCAATGTTGTGTGTTGATCTATTTATAATTTGCATGATTATCTTTGTGATTGAAATCTTTAAAGGCTAAAATTTAGCCGAATATATTTTTGGTATCCTTAGGTGCCGAAAATAAATAAAATTGGATTTCTGAAAATTTAAGTTAAGAATTCATAATAAAATTTAATTTTGGAATTGATCCATTTTAAATAAATAAACGTTGAAATTTTTATGTTATAAAAACTATCATTTTTGTGAAATATAAATGAAATGTGATTTTTGGAATAAGTAGTCGATTAATTTATAAAATTGTTCAAATTGGGATTTTTGAATTATTATAAATGATTTATATAAAATATTTATAAAATTGATATTTATAAATTAAAATATTGGAATTATAAAACGAGTTTTTATAAGTGTTAAAATGAAGTATAAATGGATTTTATAAGTGAAGGAAATCTATATATTTATAAGTTGTGAAGTTATAAAATGAATGGATTTTTGGTAAAATAAAATATTTATAAGTAATTAACTTATAAACTGGGTTTTGGCGTGTAAATGGGATATGGATAGAAATTTGTTAATAAAGTGATTTTATGAGTTAAAGTTGTTATAAAGTATAAATGGAATTTATAAGCATTGTTTTATAAATCCGAAATCGACTTATTTTAATAAGTTTAATTATTATAGCTTTTTAAAGGAGATATATCCACGATTTTGGGACAGTGGATAATCCTTTAAATAAAATATGTAGAAATGTTGAATTTGGTTAACAAAGTATATTCACGATTTTGGACGGTGAATAATATATTAAAGAAATATTTTGGGAAAGTGATATTTCAAATAGAATTAAAACAATTTAAAGATGTTTTAAAATGTATTAAGTATCGAAACCATAGATTTCAATATTTATTGTTGAAATAGTCGTTTTCGAGAAATAGTTTGAAATGGTGGACTATAACACTGTTGTTATAGTAAATGATTTCCGAAAGTAAAAGTTTTATATAGTATTGGGATTCATATATCTATCTTAATTTCGAATCCCTATACTAGTGATTTTGGGTTGTCGTAACGATGTTTTACGCAACACTCGTTTTGACCCAAATAAATGTGTTTAAGAGAACGTTTTCCTTAAAGAATAAAATATATACTTAATTTGAATTTAAGTATATTGAATATTTTCCAAGTGTTGAAAATAAACAGATTTGTGAATTACTTATTATTAAATAAGTATGGAAATGTTTTTCCAATATGAAGTGAATGTTTTGAGATTATATCTTTTAAGGATAAATTGAAAGTGAATAATTGAAATCGATTTGAAAATAGTATATTCATAGATATTTTGGAAAGGTAAATTCACTATGGAATTTATAAAAGTAAGGGAAAATTGTTTAAAAATTAACATTGATTTTTTTTGAAGTATGGAAATAAATTTACGAATTTGGAACGTAAATTTAATAAATTGGTAAGGATTTATTTGATTGGTGTAAATGAACCATTTTGAAATGAAAGTTGTAAGGGTGTAAATGGATTTGAAATTGGTTTTCAAATGGTTGAAGTGTGGAAAATATATATCTTATAAAGATATTTTTTGGAAAATAAATAATTTGGGAAGATTATTTGGAATCGGGTTATGTTGTGAATATTGATTGATAGTTAAATAACCGACTATCAATATTGACCCTTAAATGGCTATTTGTTGTGAATTGGTTGAAAATGAATGCTACACTTATTTTTAAATTATTGCGCTCGTTATTCGGATTACCCATTCCGAATAGTGATACGACGTAATGGATAGCATTGAAGACCGGTGGTGAAGACCGGGTATTTGTGAAAACGATAGGATAACCTATCGATTGTCTCTGCATCGTTACCTACGGTATGGAGATTTCCTTTGTGATGGGAAATTCGATCAGGATTGTGAATACCCGGATTGCAAAGGCTTCTTTTGAAGTGCCTTCGGTTCTGTTCGAACCCGGAACAGACTTGTATGGTTACGTGTCTGACATTACATTTTGAGATATAAAGTAGATTTCTTTCAAATACATCTCTGTTGGTGGCGGAGAATTTATTCTCTTAGCTTAACACCCTTCTCTGAGACGTACAAGCTCAGAGGTTTTGTAGTTGAAGTTTATCAGCGATATATTCCCAATTTGGTAATGTGACATGCTGAGTGTTGCTGTGTGATGATTATTTATTGATCATTTGTTGATCAAAGCGTGGCTTTGTGAAAAAAACGTAGCTTTGTGGACGAGACTTCGTCAGACCTCACACCCCAGAAATGGTCAAAACAGGAATATGCGGCAAGGTTATGAGGGTCGCTCCCTTTAGGGTATTTCATTTCCTTCTGGAAAAGGGCGGTGTCAGGTATGGAGCCCTGATGCTTAACCTATGTGGTTGCTCCAATCTCATTTTTCTATGTGGTTGTTGCTTGGTGATCGAGGGCCCTCGGATAAAGATCCCAAAGGACCGGGGGTGGCATATTCGTGTAGTAGTTACCTAGTGACAAAGGTAACCCGACCTTGTGTTGGCAGAGAGCTGGTTAAGTTCTCGAGACGTCCCGCCAGAGGCGATCCCATGTGGCAATAGGAAGTTCCTTAGCCTGATCATTTATTGGAAATCCAATTCCCAATACGAACCCAGTACGGTTTTAGTTGTATAACCTGTCATTTATGGTGGTCACCACTGTTTAGATGGTAGCTATAGTAGGCATAGTTCGAAATGTCTATGCTGGCTAAGATTTATATTCTATTTTCGAAATGCTTTCATCACTATGCACTAATAATAATAACAAAAATGATTTTTTTTGCATAGTAAGCATCTTTGACTATCATAAGGAGAAATCTCCTCCAATTCTGCGTTTCCATTGTGTGTGTGCGGGGAGGCCTTATGGTAGTTTCATTTTCCAAAAGCATTGCGGATATTTTTTTTCCACTTCTATTGTTATTGTTGTTTTAAAAGATAAATAACTGTTTTGAGTTCTCACACCAGTCCCATGACTGACCTGGAGTTTATTGTTCTCTTCCTAAACTCTGAGTGCCCATAATTTTCCACACGGGCAGTCTAGAGTCAGGTTATCAGGTCATTCTGGATTCAGAAGTGCTATGGAGCTCAAGTGGCGAGCTGGATGGGGAGACGTATTACTTGTATATGATATTATCTTTCCGCTGTAAATTCACTTGTAGGGACATGTTTGTATTGTTGTCCATTGTTTTGTTGTGTTGTATATTGTTGTTGTACACTCTGATGATGATGTGATGTAATGTAATAATTGATATAGTTCTTTGTTTTAAAGATTATTCATTTATCTATTATATGTTGTTCCGCTGCGATATGTGAGATTCTGATATTGTTTCCGTTCTGTTTTCTTACTTCTTGTATCTCTTTCTTCTACCTTTTCTTTTTAACCCTAACAATTCGGTTTTCCGACATTCGATTATGCGGCATTTGATACAGTAGACGTAAGAATGCCGACCTTCGGATCCCGATAAAATCGAAATGTTACACAAAGTCTCAAAACAAAATACATATATCAGTCGGCAAAAACATATACAATAGAAATCCCAAATACATAGAAGTTTATAAATACCAGAGCAGAAATAGAACAACTGAAATTGAAAGGGAATAGATAACTAGACAAGCAGAATCTCTAACAATTCCTAGCTCCATAAAAGAAATCCAAAGCTAAGCTGTAAATACTCAGGCTGACCCGAGCGTAAAGTAAAACACAAAACACTCGAGTCAGGACATACATACTTATATAATGTAAACCAGCTCAAGTGAACTATAATAGTAATGCACAATAACTTAAAGGATGCTTGGGATCGCCCATCCTCTAAGGATCAGTTAAACCATAAATTAAATACATTCCGTGGTTAAAATTCCAAAATGGTAATTTATACTTCTAAATCAAATATCATTTCAAAATTCACTATCGTTTCAAATTCATTTTAATATCAAAATATCATATTATTCCAAAACCATATTCGTTTTTATTTAATTTAAATACCATTTCAAATTACATTTCAAAATGGTTTATATATCAAAGCAAATATTCCAATTAAACCAATTAAATATTCCAATTAAACCAATTAAATATTTCAATTAAACCAATTAAACCAATTAAAAGTGAAGTTATTATATTTAATAATCAAATATACAATTCTCAAAATTTTACCATTTTCAGAATTCATTTATTTACTTCAATTTATTAAAACAGTGAAATTTCAACTTTCGCAGCATTTAGAAAATGCTACGGTAAATTTACATTTGAAAACAATTCATTTTAACAAATATAACATTTACAGATATGCTGTAATAGGTTTTAGTTTAGTTTCTATAACTACAGCACTTACAAAGTGCTATAATAGCCCTTAGTTCAATTTAGTCTTTAGTTCATTTATATCAATTACAGCATTTACAAAATGCTGTAATATCTTTTACTTCAAAAATGACAGCATTTCAAAAATGCTCTTAATTAAATTCTAAGTTTTCAATAAAATTTCATAAACAAATAAATTTTTATTTAAACAAATTTTAACTTATAAAAATCATATTTTCACACTTTTAAAAATGATCATTTAAATACTTTTTAATTTATGATTTTAAAAAGTGAAATTCACAAATAATTATCAAATTTTAATAATTCACTTATTAAAATCAATGTACAATTTTATAACATTTCATTTACTTTACATTTAAATTTAATTTACCATTTCATAAATTAAATTTAAATTCCATTTTATTTTCTTAACTTAACTTTTATTTTTAAAACACATTTCACATTTTCCAAGTTAAGTTATATTCAAATTTCAATTTTAAACATTTATTTATTTAGCTATTTTTAATTTATAGAAAAATCAGTAACACTTTATAAAATCATTTTAAATTCAAATAAAAATCAAATTATCATATTTTCTTACTTAACTTAAATTCCATTTATAAACAAAACCATAAATTCTAAAATTTACTTATATTTCAAATTCCACTTTACCATTTATTTATTTCATTTATTTAACTTTTAGAAAATCACTAATATTTTATAAAAAATCATTTTTAAATTAAATTTAAATCAAATTATCATAATACTTTCATTTTTATAATACTTTATAAATTCTAGAAAAATATATATTAACCACGGGTCTGTATACAATTTCTAACCTAAGTCAAATGATACGGATAATATATCATTTCAATCCGTAATTTACATAAGGAAAATTCGGGTTTTATCATTTCAAAACCCGCAATCCCAAGTAAAATGAAATAAATAAAAATCGTTCAGGCCTATCATTTCAACCCATAACAATTTTTCCCTATTCTAAAGTCCGTTCGGGTTTGTATCATTTCAACCCATAGTGATTCTATTCTATAGGGAACTTGCAATGTGATAAACTGATATAAATAAACAGAATAGCATTGTATAATAGTAACAGATGATATGAAAGGTGTATAAACAGAGGTGAACATCATATGATTATAACATAGACAATTATAACATGATAATATGGTTTACAGATTCAAATGCTATCAGTTTACTAGTTATATAAGTACGAAATGTCTGGTGAGAAATACTCACCTCTACAAGCTGGAGATAACCGATTCAGACACACAAACAAACATTCGAAAAGCAAGAAGGCACGATTACAGATTCAAGTGATAGGAGACCTAAAATAGTTGTCTTGTACATATGAAACAAAACAACATATTTATCATTAATATACAACCCAAATATCATTAAACAACACTAAAAATAATGCACAACCAAGAACCAAATCACTTGCACTTGCTTTCACCAATCCTATGCTCAGCCTAGATATAAAAATGCACGGCCAAAGCTATGAATTTGGGTCAGGTATGGTTCATGGGGTCGGCCAAAATGAGGAAGTGAAGGGGTGGAAGTTATTATGCATGCACAACACAAGCCAAGGCAACAAAGGTGGATTTTGTGCATACAACAAGTCACGACCATGGCTTGTATTGGCTCGGCCAGGCCTGGTGGGGTCAGAGGATGATGTGGCAGTGGGATAGGATCAGGTAGAGGGTGGTGGAAGTGATGCAAGAGGTGGCCAAGGGGTGTGGTGAAGTGGTGATAGCCATAGGAGGTTGGCAATGCATGTTTAAGTGGTGTTTTGTTAATTTTTGTGGAGCTTCACATCAGGGATGGCCACGGCCAGGTAGTTCAGAGGAGATGGAGGTGTTTTGTAGCTAAAAAAAGTGGTAATGAAGGTGGTGGTGAAGGTGGAGGCTATAGGTCGAACATAGAAGGTGAAAGCAAGGCAAAATACAAAGGAAAAATTCAATAAAATGAAGAGAAAAGAGTGGAAAATTTTAAACAGGCCATTACCTTTTCCTTCAGATCTGAAGGTGGCATGAAAATGAAGTGGGAAGAGGGTTTTTTTATGTGAATTGCCAAGGAAAAAGTCACGGCTAATGATAGTGAAAGGACAACCCAAAATAAAGGGGTGTGAAGATGGAAGGTCAAAAGCAAACGAAGAGTTTTTGTCCTTTAAAATTTCCTTTTTCTTTATTCCAATAAATCAAAATAAAAACCATGTAAATAAAATAAAAATAAATACAAAAATACTGTGAAAATGAAATGAATAAATAAATTTTAGAAAAATATAGAAAAATATTAGAAAATAGTTAATTACATATAAACTAGTATTGAAAATTGAAAACAAAATATAACTAGTTTTGGAAAAATAACAACTACACTCTAAAAATGTTTTAAAAATAAAATATATAAATAATAAGATATGACAAATAAAAATATTATTTATATAATTTAAAATAGACAATTTTATTAAATAAATCAATTTACATACAATATTGTAAAAAATATAACTTTCACAATATAAATCGGATTTCAGCAAAACGAAAAGCAGTATTCTTGAAATTAAATTTATTTTCATGACAAAAGATAAAATTCCAATATTCAAATATTTATATTTTAAATTTGAAAGTCAAATTTTGACCAAATTGGCCAAAAATCCACTTTTCTGAAAATATTTTATTTATTCATGTTTGGAATTATAATTCATATAAAAATCAAAATATACTTTTGAAATAACAAAATTTATCCATTTTAATAAATATAATAAAGTTTTTAAATCAGAAATTCAAATAAAATAATTAAAATAAACAATTAAAATAAATCACAAAATTAAGGGTTGTTACACATAGACTTGGAAATACCTTGAGAAAAACTAGGGAATTGAGCTCAGGAAATGCGGTTGAAAAATTGGCTAAGTCCTTAACTCAGTATGATGATTCATAGACTTCAAAATACCTTGAGAAAAACTAGAGAATTGAGCTTAGGAAATTCGTTTGAAAAATCAGCTAAGTCCTTAATTCACGACCGAGTTAAGGCCTTAAGTCAACCCCCCGAGTTAAGGACTTCGACGAATTAATGATTTAAGTTGGTACTAAGTTAAGGATTTGAGTTAGTACCAAGTTAACACTAAAGCATCTCTAATTGGATGTAGATGATTGAAATAAAATTGAAATTGCTTTAAATTTGGCAGAACGCTTAAAAAAGGCAAAAGAAGGACTTGAGAAAATTTCACCCTGATTAGGCCATGCTCGGTGCCAAGTTAAACTCAACCCCGTGTTAAGGACCTTAACTTGGCACTGAGTTTAGGATTTGACTCGGGCCAGCATGGGTCTTCTGGTGTAAATTCACGCTATCTCCTGGACTTCATTGCTATTGGACCTCTGACTCTATGCTGACCGATCTATCTATAAATGCCAACCTACCTACTACAAGAAAAAGAACTTCTCTCTGCTGGATTTCCATTAACACTCTCAGACCTGGAGCTTCCATTAAACTTTCTTCACTTCTATTCTCCTTAAATAACATTCTTAACTCCATTTGTAAATCTAGGATCCAGTAGAGCATGGCCAATCAGATTTAACTAGTTGTAATCCAAAGAAAGAACAACTATAAAAAGGTTGAAGTGGACGTAGGTCGGAGATTACACCGAACCACTATAAAAACTTCTGTATGATCTTGTCTATTCTATATTTTCTTTTACTTTTATCTGAACTGATGCTTTCATCCGATTTTCGGGTGTTGATCCATTTTTTGGGTTAACATTTTGGTGGTTTCACCGAGTGCAAAGCTAGATCCGACGATTTGAAGATTGAATTGGGGATTTGGAGAAGATAAAGAGGCATAATACTAGATATAAATAGGAACAAGTCAAACAGAGTCTGAGGGTAGCCAAGAGGTGTCCTCAAATTCTCATCAGTCTAATCAAATTCTCATCAGTCTAACTATGTGATCAGAGAAGAGATGGAGAAGATGATGAAGTAAATGCAAGATAAGATAATGACTATGTAGTTGGAGATGCTAGAAGGGTTCATGGCTAGCAGCAAGATATGCTAGAAGGGTTCTTCCAAAGGATGGAACAATAAGGAATAAATAAAGTTGCTGAAATTCAAAACCAAGCGCAAGGCGCTAATGCAAAAGCATCTGGAGATGGAGCAAAGAAAATTGAAACAATGCCTCCACGACCCGGGGGCACGATCGATTTGGATCTAAGATGAGCTTTAATGCCTGAAATAGTCGGTCTTAGAGGCGGAGTGGAAAATCGGAATACGAATACATGACAACGGGAGTTGGAACCAGAAGCCCACCATTGGAATATAGGGTAGAATGAAATTATGGATCAGAGACTTCCATTGGATGACAACCCCATGATCGGGATGCATTAGGATCAGGTTCCCTGACTTTGAATAAATGATGCAATGTAACATCAGACCGCTTACACGTGCACGAGATCCCGAACATTCTCTATGCATGCTCTGAGTTGGATGCCTGAGATGACTATTTAGGATAATAATAACCCCATACCACTTAGACATGCACAAAACCTAGATTGGTCCCAAGTCACACTCTAATTCGAATGTCCGGGGTAATTGCTTAGGATGATAATAACCCCCGACGACTCAAACACGAATAAAACCTAGATTGGTCCCTAGTTACGCTTTGAGCCAGACATCTGAGATGGATAATTTGGATTTCTGCTTATTTTCTTTGATTTGGATATTCGAATTTTAAAATTCCACCGTAGAGCGATGACAGATTTGGATCGCCTTAGAGCTTCCATCTAGAGAGACGGGTCAGAATGCATGGTGCAAGTCCCCTTGCCGGAGAGCAAGCAGATGGACTTATATACCATCCGGAAAGATGGGGAAAGAGTGTAAGGACTGAGCCACATTACTAGAGAGTGAAAAAGATGGAATTCTTTGGTCTCCATGGAGCTACAAGCCTGAGAGGTTGCCGAAGTGCAAGAAGTAAGTCCCCTCACCGAAAAGTGAACGGATGGGCTTGTTGGTCATTGAGTCCCTTTACGGAGAGCGAACGAACTCAACAAGGATCCGTAGAGATCGAAACCCTAGAATGAAGATGATTCGAAGAGATCGTCCCCCTTAAATTACATGTTAAACGATCTTGAGAGATTTCGGCATTCGTTATGATAACACCTAGAATTTCTTTTTCTCTATAACACTTTCGTACACATTCAATAGCCCGTATAGATGATTCTGTTGTCTTGCGACTTACAAAAGTGAGTGCAACGGTAAAGGATGCCCTCGTTGATGTTTGTGACACCATATGAAAACACAGTAATTTGTATCGATTTGTTTTGAACGTGTAATCCAAAAACAATATTTGAGGAAAACGCCGTTCAAGAATAACACATCTAGGATGGCTAAAGAATAAGTCAGAAACTTCATTGGTTGTACCATCGACTCTATGTGCACTTAATAATGATGACCACAATCCAATTTCATAAACTGTTGCATAACCGATCTATCTTCTGTATTTTGTACTTTAAGTTTCACTTTTGCATCGTAAACATTTCTTATGATTGATTGGTTCTCTGAGCTGTCAATTTTAATACCGGTTAAAATATTTTGAGGCTTAACTCCACTATTTGTTATTGTTTCAGCGGTCTTAACTTTGGAAACTTTCAGCCTTGTCACATACGGATGTCAAGTTAATACCTTTGGAAGCGTGTGATTGTGGCATCCATTCTTGACAGTCATATCCATGTCCCATCATTTATACAACATGCACTTAATTCAAATGAACAATCGCATTTTCTACTATCCGTTCTTCTTCGTTTTTGTTGAGCTTTTTGGAACATAATTCTTTGCCTCGTGATCAATATACTCCCCGCTTCTTTCACGTACTAGAACTTTCCATGATCCTTTTTCATTAGCTTGCAAATTTCTCATTCTTGTCTTTTTTGCCACAACAATACAATTTACGATGAGCCCACGATCCATGCACCAATCTCTCACATTTTTCCTTAAGTCAAAAACCTGCATCATAAATAAACAACATAACTCAAAAAAAATCAACTACGTAGATAGAATTGAAAGAATTTATTATACCATATCGGTAGTGACATGAGAAGTTAAATCGGGGTAATCCAAAAGCGATATGTCGACTTTCTCATTTTGATTGTCATTGCCATTATCATTTTCAAATTCATTGCAATTGTCCCTTACATTTGTTTCGTTCTCACATTCTTTTTTGGATGTCTGTTCGAAAAATAACTCGAACTTTTCTAGAGAAAAATAATAATTCGTCAGGGATCAGTTGAAATATAGAATTTATTTTGGTATGACTCCTTCGATTTTTAATGTATAAAACAGCACCCTGTCGTTGTATATTAAGTTGCTAGATCAAGTCTCGATTAAAATTGGGCAAGGTTCATCTGAATTATATAATTTATTAAGGCATGACACCTCCAAATCTTCAAATTCACAACGATAATGCTATGTTAGTGCCATTATGTAACTCAAGCCCTTTGACTAAACCCTACACAAAAATTCAAAAAAACCTCCTCAATGACTTGTTGAGCGAATTCTACATCATGTACACTTTCTTCGGTGAGAATTAATCTAGATTCAATCTCATTTTGATTTATTTCATCTAGGTTTGATTGCTCCATGGATTATAGACTATTGATTTGAATTATAGATTAAAGAAGAAGATTAATGAAGATTGCAGGAATTAAGGTAAAAAAAATAAAAGGGTACATCAGTCAACTTATAATTTAACTTTATAAGGGGCCTATTTTCATTAGTAACCCCTCATAGTAAAAAAACCATTTTAAAAAAAAATGACTCCCTCATATCCATATTTGAAGTGTCTCGGTAACATTGCCCTTAATTTTTTCAAACTTGAGTCCCACTTCGAGTTTATCTACCAACTTGAACAATTTCTTCTTTTTAGGTCGTTCATGATATATCTTTAGTTCTTATCATTTTGGAAGATATTTCAAATGAAATTATATTAAATTATTATATATATTAAGATTAAAAACTATCGAATTAACTATAATTTTCTAATCAAATTTCAAGTTTATAGAAATTTTAGAGAAATACATCGGAGTTTTTTTTGAAAATTAAGAAACTAAATGGTGTGTGTAAAAGGTGAGAAAAATATATTACACAATATTGGTAGGGGAGAGAAGACGTTAGTGATTAAAGAAGAAAGTGAGTGCATATAGTAGTAATATTTTTTTATTGCTATTAACTAAATTGATAGTTAATTTAACAATTACATGAGACAAATTATATTTATACACCGTAAATTAGTATACATATGTCGATTTTTTTCAGAAATCATGTACGTTACTTTGTACTTAATATACACCAATCATATCACAAAACTATCTAATTAATAAATATAAAAAACATTTACCTCACTTATTCAACTCTGTCTCATGCACTAAATAAAGTAAGTTTATGAAATTCTTCTAATTTACATTTGCAAATTTTAAATTTCATGTTAAATTTATGGAATTCTCCTAATTCACATTTGCAAATTTTAATTTTGGATTATACTCAAATTCTATTGCTTTAAATGGAATGTTGTTTAATCGTTTATATAGAAAAGTTGAATTTAATTTTCTATATAGTAAGATTGCTATTTTATTTAAGCAGTGCACACATTTTGGTGTTTCAAGGATGTAAATCCATGACCTCTAAAACTTAGTCCAAAGTGTTAGGTAGATGTCCTAGACCAATTTGAATTTAATTTTTGAATATTAAAATGTAAAACTATTAGTATATTGATGTTAAATTTGAACTTGATTTAATTTAAAAACGATAATGAAGAATTTAGTACTACATGCTAATAATTTTAGTGCAAAATTTTGAGATTTGAATTTATGTTTAATTTGAATCTTTTAATTTAAATCGTTTAATCGAAGTGAATACTATTAAAATTGACCACGCGTGATGTAATTTATATATATTATCGTTGATATTCTAATTTCAGGGGTATGAGATAAGGGGGAATTAATTTAAAGGACAAAGATTTGTATATTTTTTGCGTCAAGTACACGACCTCAATATTTTTACCAGGACAAACATTCTTCTAAAACTTATTCATAAGGACAAACATTTTCCAAAATTATTCATAAGGACAACAAAACTGTCACCGAGCCAAAACTGATACCTAAAAACTGCTACCAATAACTACAAAATGAAACCTAAAAACTGCTATCAATAACAAAAAACTGATACCTACAAAAAGTTGTGCTTTAGGATAAAATATTGAAGCTCTGTCCTTGAGGCTAAAAAGCTGTGAAATTTTGTTATTGACAATAATTTCCTGATGAAATAATCTACATTACCATTTGGGGATTTTCACTTAAAGGGCTTCCTTGTGCAGAGTAATAAGTTTTATGGACAGTAATTCTAAAGAATTAGTTTTAAGGACAAATTTCAAGAAAAAGATAAATGAATTTATCATTTTCGGTTATACAGAAATAATGATAACATTTTTCTGTATGACTTAAAAGATAAATAAATTTATCATTTGTCTCTAAATTATTCTTGAAACTAATTATTCAGAATTGCTGGCGTTAAAACTTATTATACTGAAATGATAAACCCTTGAACCTAATTTCCACTTACCATTTTGTACATTTAATTATTGATGTCCATTACATTTCATTGGAAACAATATACCTAAATTTGGTAATTAGCAACAAATTATTAGTTCACCTTATAAAATAAAGTGATTCAAATAATGTACTATACGCCGTATATTTACCGCTATTACCTAATAACAAATGATAATATCAATCTCAGCTCAAAATTTGCAGATATTATTCTGACTCATTACATTTTTGCTTCTCAAATTTGCAGATCTGCCTCAAAATTAGCAACGTATGCAAATGAATTCTTTTTACCTCGCGCTACAGAAATTATTTCCCACTCTTTCCACGAGTCTTACATGACTCCAGTTATCACCGATTTCGCGGACGTCGTCTTTCACATCTCCGAATTATAATCAAGGGGTAATTCTTGTTTTTTCTTCTATTTTTGCAAAATTTGTGTATTTCTATAGGATATATGATTCACAAATTAGCAGCGTTGATGGAAACTGAGATTAATTAAAAGCTTTTTAATGTCTGTCCGTTTCTGCAGACTTCACTTCAACTCTGCCTGAAAACCCTAGCGCCTTAACTACCTCTTAAGCAATGACTCCAACCCTGCTTAACTTCTCCAGCTCTCGATAGGTAATTTGAAAATCAAATTATTTTCTGTATAATGTTGTTTGAGTTGAGTTTGATTATGTTTATTGTGTATGTTGTTTGCACTGAGTTCATAATTGGTTAAATTGTTTGAGTTTGCTGTTTGAGTTGAATAAAATTTACTTAAAACTAGAATGTTGGTAATTCTTCTTATGTAGAAACTATAAAAATTTTCAAAAAGCTATTATCTATGCATGCTATTTCTTTTTCTTCGTGGATAAATATTTTTATCTGGTATACTTCGGCAACAGAAAATATAATGGTTTGATGTTTCTGGATATTTTTTCTGTTCTTCATTTATGAAACATTTTTTATTCATATAACGGCAGCAGTTAGAAAACTATGATTTAATATACTTTATTCATCAAAAGTGAAGTGTTTATTTTTTTTAAACTGTTCTAATCCTTTTTCCTTCAATGGCAAATTTTGGAAAGAATATAAATTATTCAATTTGTATTCAAACAATGGAAATCATACAAAAAGGATAAAATGCATGTTTTAGAAATTGGATCATATGTTCCGGTTGCTAAAAATATAAGGAACATGCTACTTGGGCTCCTTTTATGTGTGTGTGCGCGCGCGCGCTGTTGTGCCGTTTCATTGAATTTGTCTTCTTTATGCTTGAGACATTAATTACCCCTTCAATTTCCAAATCCTTTTTATACATGAACATATGTTTTAGGTTCTTTTATCATTTTAAATTCGTAAATTAATAATTAAGGTTTATAGTAAATTTCAAAATTTTATACAGAAAAATATTCATTGGTACCGTGGTATCTATATCAATAAAGATCGCATTGAATAATTGGGATGTAAGAAATATTTACATAGATGTTCAAATTTATTTATTTTTATTTCTACAAAATTTAAAGGAGAGGAATATATGAAAACTAAGCCGATTAAGATAAAGCATTGAGAATATCAGTATGAAACATATGCAAATTGTTATTTAAATAACATTGTGCATGTAAAATAAGTAGCATGATTTTGATAAGAAAGTATTTTTGTTTGTTTACATACTATACAATGATTAATATTAGTTCTAGCTAGTCTATAGTTGGATGCCATTTTATTTCATCAAAAAATAAAGCTTCTAAACCAAACAATTTGACGCATATTTTGTACCATACTTATGTTTTCTCAACTTGATCAATGACCTAAAGATGGCCTATGCAGTTTCTATCCTAGTTGTAATAATGACAATGAAATCAAATTATCATATGGAAACAATGTGAAAATATAAACAAAAAACCCCTTGAAATGTGTGTGTAATTTAAATAGGAAAATAGAAACCATGTTTCTAATAGAGCTACACATGGAAAAGTTTACTGAATTAGAGATAATGCACTAGGTGGTAGCCATTATATCGTACTCATATATTCTTCTAAAATAGCAGTTACTTCTTTCATGTAATTTCTGTTTTGCATCTCTACGTTTGATTATTCATTATCATAACATCAATTATTATTTTTCTTCATATTTATTATTCAGTCCTCATGCTCGATCACATACTCAATTGATCAATCTGCAAGTTTTTTCTACCGATATTTATCTTTTTCTGCACCCCTTTATTATTCTAGGGTTTTAATAGTCATGGTATAGTAATGCATGCCTAATATTTGTGAAAACTGTGTTAAACTTATGATGGTTGATAATCAATGTAATATTTATTACAGTTTATGATGTTGAATTCTTTCTTTCTTTCTTTCTTTGTTTTTTTTTTTTTTGAATTACCTAGAGAACCAAGCTTCGCTTGTAAACTCTAGGGAAGTATGTGTCTGCCAAACACATACTTCGGGTACTTATTACAGGGTTGTCAGTTTCGGGGCTCAAACTCGTGACTTTCGATCACGCAGTCCGGACCATCAACCAACTGCGCCAACCCTGTTGGCTTATGATGTTGAATTCTTATAACTTTGGCATTCCAAATCAGTTCGAGGATCTGTATATGGATTTGGATTTGGATTTGGATTTCTCCCAATATATGGAATGAGACGATTGATACTCATTGGGTGCAGGAGGAATTTGAGAAAAGAAGAGAAATAATGCAAAAGAATCGCCTTACGTCAAAAGAAGGGACCTACACGTCATTGTGCTGGTTCTGTTTCAAATAGCCTCACATAATGAACAAATAGTAAGTCGAATACTTTCAAATCATTTTTCATCCAATAAACTATTAACTATGCTGGTCGAAGTATACATGATGTATATTTTTTACTATATAAATGGATAATGTTAAGGGGATATATATTATATCATTTTCATTTCGCTATAAGAGGAATAAGTCATTGTTGCCTCGGCAATAGTGGTATACTACTGTTGTTGTGACACCAATTTATTGCTGCTGTTGTGGCAGTGGTATATTGCTACTGTTGTGGCATCAGTTTATTACTACCATGACTACACACAAAACAATGGTCATTTTAGAATCATAAAACAAATTACACACACATATACATACACTCACAAACATGTGTGTACAGAGTAATACCTAGTCACTATTGTGTCAAAAAGTGTAAAGTTTTATATATTCACATTGTATGGTCTCCAAACTGAAATAAATTAGCATTATCGATGCAAATATCTAGCAATTGGGTGTCAAAATACAACTGTACAACGATTTAGAGGTAAATAGTATGCAAAAATGGTTTATACAGTATTTAAGCTTTGCTCATGTTCATTTATTTCATACATCCTTTCCTTTAGAATCTAAACTTCTTGATTTACAGTATAAGCCACTCCGTTTGCTAGTTCATGCATTTCCCATTTCAACTTTTAGTGTTAGTGAGTATGTAATATAATTGCTAACCACGTATATAAATTATTGGTCAAAGATATAGAACTGAAGTAAGGTTACATGATTGAGATGGACACGGTGTTTGTCATGTTATAGAACCCCTTTCTCCAACCTGAGTACATACTCAATTTTCATTGGAGAATTTGTTCAACGGTTAGAGCTATAAATTCTAAACATGCAGTTAATGTTGAATGTTTATGCAGTTATCTATCTTAATCACTACTAGAAAAGACTTCAATTCCGACAGCATAGACCGACGGCTACCGACGGCCTTTTTCCGATGGCTTCCGACGGGCCGTCGGCGGCCGTCGGAAGCCGTCGGAAAAATGCGATTATACCTTCAGCCAAGTGCTCTTCTTCTTCCCCAAACCATACGAAAATTATCTCCAAAATCCCCCATTTTTCCTCTTCAAGCTTCCAATCCTTGATTTCGAGCTTCCGGATCCTCCACGGCTGCCTAATCAAACTCCATTACTCTTCATCTCAGATATAATCTCTTATTTTTGTAAAAAATTCAGTTTTTACCCTATTTCTAGATTTGCATAAATTGGTAAATTAGGGCGAATTAGCGATTGCAATTGTTTCTAATAGCGTAATAGTGGTTTATAGCATCACATGGTATACCGATTTCATCTTTTATCGTGAAATTATGAAAAACACCTATAATTTGGGGTTATTCATGTATATGTAAATTGTTGTGTATGCCTTGATTCGGCGATTGTATACGTTATTTGGAATAAGATAAAATGATTGAATGAACTAGGAGTATTATATTGTGCACATATTTACTTATGAAACAAAAAAATGCATTACTCTAAATTACAATTGTGTGTATTGAAAAATGATAAAAATGTTAAAACGGCCTTAAGTTGATGCGTAATACGTCGAATAACTGTGTTAAATTAATATATATTTTTGTAAATGTGAACAGTGAGTAAAACTGTATTTTTTCGTAAAATGCATGCATGTAACTGACAAATGTCCCTTAGAGAGTTTTTGGCTCCGTCTGACGAGTGTTGTACATGATCGTTGTATAAATAGTCGTTTTTTTCGAAAAACGACCATTTATATTCATCTGGTACAATGTTTGTTGGATTTGTCCCTGTATTGGACAAGTTATGAACACAGTAAGAATTTACATTTTGTATACTACTTCGGCTCAAACGGTTCATAAAATTTCGGCCTAACTTTTCTTTTTTGTTTCCTGCGTACACGCATTTGTGTATAATGCAGGGAACAAAAGGGAAATGCTGCCGAAGTTTTGTTAAATCGTTTGAGATGAAGTAATATACGAAATGTAAATGCTTACTGTGTTTGTAATGGGAA
Organism: Allium cepa; assembly: GCA_030765085.1. NCBI lineage: Eukaryota > Viridiplantae > Streptophyta > Magnoliopsida > Asparagales > Amaryllidaceae > Allium > Allium cepa. The sequence continues at coordinate 82,877,278 of CM060932.1, read as the reverse complement.
GTAGGATGCCTGACCAATGAAAAAAAAATTATATATATATTTAAATCGTTACGTTAAAAAATGAAATGTGCCCTATTTGAAAATATTTTTAAATTTGTGAAGTTGTTCTTTAAATTCAAAATATTATGCGAACATGAAAATAATCTTTTTCGAATATGTATTCTTCAAAATAAATATTAAATTTTGAACTTCTCATTTTGTCAAATAGGAAAAATGATTGATTATTTTGTTGATCGAAGGAGATGGATGTACCAAAGAAAAGGACTGAGGGGCTCAATAAAAGAAGATTTTTATAATGGTATAAACGTGTTTGTTGAATTCGCCTTAAGTAATAACGGAAACGATCCAAAAATTCGTTGTCCGTGTAGTAGGTGTAGACATTTGAAGTTTTTGTTACCATATATTGTGAAAGTTCATTTGTGCCAACACGGTTTCACACCCGAATATTATGTTTGGGATCGGCATGGAGAAGTTGTAGCAAATACTTCTGTAGAGTCTGAAAGTGTCGTTAACGAAATAGTTTCAACGACCCGTATAGAAAATATGGTCGAAGATGCAGCACGATCAATATTTCCTATGGTTGAAGTTGACGACGATGATGGAAATGTTGAAGAACCAAATATTAAAGCTAAGAAAATTTATGATTTACTAGATGCAGCTAAGAAACCTATTTGGGATGGTTGTAAAAGCGGCACGCAGCTGTCAGTAATCGCAGAATACATTGCGATGAAGTCAAAATACAACATCACTGAAGCTGGGTTTATGGCTGTTGTACAAGCTGCAACAAGACATATGCCGCCCGATAATCTAATGTGTGAAAATCACTACGAAGTTAAAAAACTTATGTCGGCTTTTGGTTTACCGTATCAGAAAATAGATACATGTTTAAAAGGATGCATGTTGTTTTGGAAAGAAGACGCAAACCTTAGAAATTGTAAAGTTTGTAACCAGGAGAGATACAAACCAAGAAAAAAGAAGGGTAAGGAAGTTCCGTACAAGCGTATGCACTACTTACCCATAACTCCAAGACTTCAAAGATTATATGCATCTTCTGTAACTGCGTCTAATATGAGGTGGCATAGCGTGAGAACGGAGGAAGAGGGTACGTTGACACATCCGGCCGATGGAGAAGCATGGAAGCATTTCGATAAAACGTATCCAAATTTTGCAGCGGAGAGTCGAAATGTTAGATTAGGATTATGTACGGATGGTTTTTCTCCATTTTCTCAATTTGGTTCTAAATATTCATCCTGGCCCATTATCGTCACACCGTATAATTTACCTTCATGGATGTGCATGAAAACGCAATATACGTTTCTTACTGTTGTCGTTCCTGGCCCCGACGATCCGACACAAGAAATCGATGTATATTTACAACCGTTGATTGAGGAGTTAAAAATACTGTGGAACGAAGGAGTAGAAACATACGATGTGTCAAAGAAGAAAATTTTTCGTATGTTTGCTTCTTTGTTGTGGACTATAAGTGATTTTTCTGCCTATGCAATGCTTTCGGGATGGAGTACTGCCGGTCGTCTAGCATGTCCATATTGCATGGATGAAACACGAGCGTTTTCTTTACCTCATGGTAAGAAAATTTCATGGTTTGACTGTCATCGATATTTTCTCCATGTAAATCATCCCTTCAGAGGAGACAAGAAAAACTTTTTAGCTAATAGAGTAGAAACCAGACAACCACCGACGATATGGTCAAGCGAAGACATATATGAACTTGTTAAGGACTATCCAAAGATATATGAAACGGGGCAGCAAACAGAAATTGAAGGCAAATCAGTTGTTCATAACTGGTGCAAACAAACTATTTTTTGGGAGTTGCCGTATTGGAAACATCTTCTGCTTCGCCATAACATAGATGTGATGCACAATGAGAAAAATGTATTTGATAATGTGTTTAACACAATTTTGAATGTGAAAGGGAAGACGAAGGATGATTTGAAATCAAGACGTGATATAGAAGAATTATGCAAACGTCCCGAGCTTCATATGAAACCAAATGACAGTAAAAAACCAAAAGCTTGTTACGAATTAGATAATAATCAAGTTAAAGCTGTGTTAAAATGGGTGGAAGGGTTAAGATTTCCTGATGGGATATCATCAAATCTTCGTAGATGTGTTGATTTTAAAAATGGTAGATTGAGCGGAATGAAAAGTCACGACTGTCACATAATGATGGAAAATTTATTTCCCGTTATGTTCAAAGAACTACTGCCGTTAAAAGTTTGGAAGGTAGTAACGGAGCTTAGTATGTTTTACAAAGAGCTTTGTTCGACTACTTTAAAAGTGCAACGTTTACGTAAACTTGAAGTGGACATTTCTATATTGCTTTGCAAATTAGAGAAAATATTTCCGCCAGGTTTTTTTAATGTGATGGAACATTTACCTGTTCATCTTCCATCTGAAGCACGACTTCGAGGTCCTGTCCAATACGGATGGATGTATCCATTTGAGAGGTATGTAATATGTTATAACGTAATTTAATTGCATTTGAAAGATGAAGTTAATATAAATTAATTTTGCATAGATATTTGAATCATCTGAAGAAAAAAGTGAGACAAAAAGCACGAGTTGAAGGTTCGATATGTAAATCTTACATCGAAGAAGAAGCTTCGTTCTTTTTCTCTCACTATTTCAGTAACCATGTGAATATTTCATTTCAAAGTGTTCCTCGTAATGATGAAGGCGACGAACAAGAGTCCTCTCAAGCAATGTTATCTATTTTTAGACAACATGGTCGGCCTTCTGGAAAATATGTGGAAATATGGCTAGACGATAGAGATCTTCGTGTAGCACACACTTATATTCTTCTAAATTGTGCCGAGGTTGCATCATTTGTTAGGTAATCTGAAATAATAATTTTCGTTTTATTCTTTTCTGTAATGCATGCGCGTGTATAACCTAATGTAATAATTTGTTTATATAAACAGTGTTTATGAACGGGAACATCCGAACGGAGATCTCAGTAAAGAATTTTTCCGTTGGTTTTCAAATTACGTTTATGAGCCGAAAAATTGTGTTGTTGACGAAGGGTTGAAACATCTTGCAATGAGACCAAAAAGAGTGGTCAAGACATATCCAATATATTTCGTCAATGGATACAAATTTAACACCAAAGAATACGGTGCAGAAAAATTAACAAATAATACTGGTGTATTTGTTAAAGGTAGTGACGATCCAGAAAACCATTTAAATGATTTTTATGGCGTTCTAACATAAATTTTGCAACTGACATGTTTCTCAAGACCCGCGGAGGAGGTGTTTCTATTTAGATGCAATTGGTTTAGCAATGTTCCAGGTTCTGGAATTAATGTGCACAAGGATTATAATCTTATCGAAATAAAGCATACATCGCACTATCACAAGTATGATCCTTTTGTACTAGCCAAACAAGCATTGCAAGTTTATTACGCTCCTTATCCGTCTCTAAAAAGAGATAAAGCAGATTGGTCTGCAGTTTTTAAAACAAAGGCCAGATTCACATTCGATGGGAAGAATATTCCGGACGAACAAGCTTATCAGGCAGATCTTGAGCAAAATAACGAAATAATAATTACAGACGATCATACAGATTTTGGTCCTTTGATCGACGAATCAAATGTTTTGGTAGAAGTGTTTGACAGTGCAGAGGAAAATATCGTCGAAAACGAGACCGAATCTGAATCAGAAGACGATGATGACTGATATAAATTTGAATCTGTTTTTTTGCAATTGATGTAACTATGTTGAATTCTTGATGTATTATGAAATTGATGTAACTATGAAACTAAATCCGTTTACTATTGTTTTATGTTATTTCAATTTGTCATTTATTTAGCAATTTTTATTAAAAATGCAATGAACTCTGCTTATCGTAGGAAGAGTACACCCATTATGAATCAGGTATAACAAACTTACATTTCTATTTCCATTTTAGTCATTATAATTAAGCAATTTATACCGTTGATGTCATTTTCATATGAAATATATTTCATTATCATGTTTTTATTCTCTTATATAATGATGTGTAGACGTCACAGGTTTATCATTATGTCACATAGAGGGAGGAGCTCTTCCCGTTCTTCAGGAGGCGATGGCAGTGGCCCATCGCAAGCGCCACAGCGTCCAGTTGTATCGTTAGTCCCCAAAGCAGATGTGTAAAAATTAAATTTTATTCATCATCTTATTTTTTCTATACTATACGTACGTACTTATCTGTATCGTACTTAAAAACAGGAGGTTCGAGCTACTACCCACTAAGGTAGTGCTGGACGTCTCCAGAGCAGCATATCGTAGTAGGATGAGTGCGTGCTGGTCGAAGTGGGATACCATCCCTCCGCACATCATAGAGTGCATATGGCAGGATGTCCTAGTATGTGTAATTTTTATGTTTTCCATTTTTAATTCGTTTTTGTCGTTTTTCTACCGTTTATCGTTTAAAGTGTAATCTTTTTTTAACACAGGCTGAGATTAACATCCAGACAGATGATATGCAGCTGGCACGAGCATACTGGATGAGGAAGATGCGAAAGAACTACAGGGACACGATATCTGAGGTTAAGAAATCCGGGAAGAGACCACGGTGGATGGGGGAGAGCGTGTGACAAGCTTGGTTGAGCTATTGGGAGACGGACGAGGCGAAGGCAAGTATACTAATTTTTTTTGAATTATTAATTTAACGTGATTGGAAAATAATGTATCAAATTTTGAATGTACATGCAGAGTCGGATAGAAACTCTGCAAATAGAAATAAGAATCCCGTCACTCATCGCGGAGGATCGAAGTCGTTTCAGCAGTATCGACAGGAGTTGGTAAATTTACTGAATAATAAATGTAAATAGTTTATGCTATATGATTTTAAATGTATAATAATTGTATGTAACAATCAACTTCAGGAAGCCGAGGCACATGGTCATGTCAGTTATATGGACGTGTTCACCCGTACGCATGCTGTCGAGCATGTTAATGCAGACGGGACTGCTTCGTACACATGGCAGGACGATAAATCCAGTAAAAGCCATGTAAGCATATTTCATTTTATTCAGTATTAGTAATTGTTTTAGTTGTCAAATTATTATGAAATAAGATATGATATTATTAATTTGTCAATGCAGGAGATGTTTATGGAGCAGCGACAGAAACTCCTTTCTGATACGGGTCGAGAGCAGCTGACGACCGATGAAGAGGACGTTATTTTTGAGTCCGTTATGAGTCCACCAGAGCATGCTCGACGATACGGATTTGGCAATTTAGCGGTAAATAATTTACTTTTTCTTAAAATACTTAAAATATGATATTTTTACCTTTTCAAAACAATAAACTTTGATTTTATTTATTTTTCAATTATTGCAGTCCAGTAGTCAGAGTAGGGGACGGCGGAGTAGACCTCAGAGCGAGCTAGCACGTATAGAAGAATTGCAGACTAGAGTTCAGTAGTTGGAGGAGCAGAACCGCCAACAGGCCATGCAGACGACACAGTTATTTGAGTACATGCAGCAGTTTTGTGGCCGCTTCCCTTCATCGGCTGGCTCTGGATCTGGAGCAGATTGATTCATTGCTTTTTGATTCGTTCGTGCAGGTATGTTTTGTTTTAGTTTAGAATGATTTGGTAGATGGAACAATTAATTATTGATATGTATAATTATGTATAATACACTTGGTTATGTAGCTGTATCAGGATATGCATGATTGATAGAACAGTTATTGTTAGGATTATTGTTAATGTTGGAATGTTATGTATATTTTGTATTTTATTTTTATTCTAATTTTGTTTATTTCTGTGTTTATTGAATATTTTGGAGTATTGGTTTGCATATTTGGTTGGATTGTGCAGTATTGATATTGTAGTGTTTGGAAGAGAAATGTGGTTGGAAGGCTCTATTTGCAGCAGATTTTAAAAAAAAACAGCAGATTTCCGACGGCTCCCGACGGCTTACAGGTCGAAATTTCCGTCGGCTACCGACGATTCCCGGCGGTCTGTAGCTTCAGATTTTCGGCGGTTTCCGACGGCTTCCGACGGGCGACGGAAGCCGTCGGAAACCGCCGGAAGTTGTCGGAAGCCGTCGGTAATCTGTACGGCAGCCTCCGTCGGTAGCCGTCGGAAGTACTGCTTCCCGACGCCGTTATTTCCGACGGCCCTCGACGGCTTCCGACGGCCGCCGACGGTTTTCAGCCGTCGGAAATCACGTTTCCCCTTGCAGTGAATGCATAAATTATGTTTAAATAGGGTGTTGGATAAATTAAAGCAGTCCCCTGGTATAACTATGTTTACCACTGTACATACGCGGACCACTGATCATGTTGTAGTGTCTTCGCAAATCGCAACCGGCTGTGCCAACATCGCCGTATATTCCTGATTAGTCCAATATACCTACACAAGCCACCATGCCTGCACAAGCCATAATGCCTACGCAGTCATAACAAATGAGATTTTCTCCATTTAATGGTACATTTCCTCATTTCACAGGTTAGTATATTTTACTCACAACTTTTATTTTCCTTAGTGCCAGCCTTGTCGCAATTGCCGATCATATGTGGTTATTGTATATCATGCCAACTGATTGAGTTAATAATAGTTTACTTGATTAACTAAAAAAGCAGAGACATTTCTATTTAGACAAAAGCATGTGTTGATTAAACAAAAGTATGTGTTGTATGGTTGATTAGTATTCAGAATAAAAGCTGTAAACATGTTTGGCCAAAGAACTCCATCTGTAGTTTCTTTATTTTCAACTAGCATAATTGCATAAAATTGTTAATTTTTTATATAGCCTTGTTAAATAAGAGTTGAAAATTGTAAAGAAAAATATTATTAATTATGTTGAGATTAGGATTTGAACTTGTGATCTTATTAGTCTATCAAAATTCATTTGGAAATAAATGTTATTTTTGTTTTAAGTGGGATTTCAACTTCTAACCTTTTGTTTGTATGTAAGGCTATTATTGGAACTTTGCAGTCGGACCAAAAAATTGCAACTCTATTTCAATTATTAATAAAGACTATTCCAATTATTAATAAAGATGTCTGATATGTCATACCCATATTATGTAGAGAATCTAACTTAAAATTGACAAGTTTGAAAATAATAATCAAGACTTTACCCAAGTTTATGAATATGCATCATTGTTTATGCACAAAAAACTAATGGGACAAATGCCCAAACTTAGTTTTCCATGCACTAATTTAATAGTTTGCTTATGAAGGAATATTTGTATTAGATCAAATTCGCTATTGTAAAGCTAATGGTCCAGAGAATTATCTTTATGAAATGCTGTGAACAACAATGCTTATTATCACAATCATCGTAGAAAATAGTAGTTATATTATATTTTATCGATATATGGGACTTTTATTACATTCACAAGTCAAATAATTAATTTATACAAGGTAGTCAGGATAGTACAAGTCAAATATTAGTTTATACAAGATGGTCAGGATAGTACATTGTCGTTTGATTATTACTAATTATCATATGCTGAGATTTGTGCTGACTTACAAACAAGTGTATGATAATAAGATTGCCTACATATTTGTCCGTAGATATCTTTTTGTAGCCATTCAAAGATGATTACACCTAGACATTTGCTTCAGCACTCCAAAGTATTCTTATTAATTAAAATTGTGAATAAAAGTATAGCGAAATTTATTTTGCTCCGTTTCATAACAATTACAATGTTAATGTGGTGAACCGACCTCTTAACATGTTACAGATATTATTTTTAATTTTTTTGCAAATGAATGATAAATAATCAAATTTCTGTAGTTTATTCAAATAGAAGAAGAGAATCACGAGTGAATATAAAAAAAAATCCACTCATTTGAAGAACGGTCAAACTTGCACTACATTTTTTGAACTTAAGAGTCCATAAATGTAAATAAAAAAATAATTAATAGTTCAACTGTACTTTAGAAATCTATCTCCATTTGAGCTGAAGAATAATACATGAAATGGGTTTTTACAAAAGCTAAAATTACAGTAAATTGGCAGAAAACCATCAAATTAAATTTTTATGAAGTGTGAAAAGCGTGTTCAAACATCAATTTACATTCAGAAATATTATAACCATACTAAAAATTTAATGTTCATTTCATAAACTTCACACATTTATAACCGGTAGTATGTTCTTTTCAATTTATTTGTATTTACAATATATGTATCTAAATCAACCTATGCTTGAACTTATGTACTTAACATACCGCTTATTATATTGTTTCTACTATTATTCACTTTCAATAAGAAAATAGTTCTGTTTCCTTTGACTGGATTCAAACTAACCATTAGTATTAAATTTTGAGCGTCTATGAATACTTATGGATTTCTAGTATACTTATTACTTATTTTATCATGCCTACCATGTACTAAAATTCAATGTCAGTCTTGTGGATTATGAAATGAATATTGCACTGATTTCAAAATATTTTGTGCAAGTAGTTTCCTTACTATTTATTCATTGGTTAAGTAAACTACAACGCTAACTTCTAACTACTGGTACTAGGTTGGTCTTCCAGCCAGGTTAGTATACCAACTAAATTTCAAATCCACTCTCAGATTATTTATGTTTACTGTGTGCATATATAACAGTTCTCCATGAAAACAATACAATTCTATAAATAAAATCACAGCTACAAACTATTATGTCGGTACAGAGGTTACATGCGCCGCATCAGCGCTTAGTTGGCTTGAAAACGTGCTGGTCATATAATAGAACAGTTAAGAACTGGAAGGGTAGTGTGCGAAAGCTGTTGCTTTCAAAACATGGTACAAAAATTACACCAAGTATACACTAAAATAGGTGCATATATGTAGCAAACAAGGCTTCAAGGATCAAATATTATTTTTAATATTATCTATATATTTGAACTCAAAATTTAAAGTTGTAGTGGTATGTCAACAAGTAGACTATTAGAAAAGATAGAAAATAAGTAATTTGTGTTTCATTTTACTGGCATTCTTATGTTTTTTCCTGTGCTCGTAAATGAAATAGAAAATTCTACTTTCAAACTTTCTTGTTGTCCTTATGCTACTTTGTATGTATTTTATGTACCAGGTCATGCCGTTGGGAGCGTATCCATCGCAACAGTCACCTTTGCATTCCAACACATTCGGGTCTATGCAACAAATCATGCCATTTTTTGATCTAATGCAACAACTACCATATATGCAACAATATTCACATATTCAATAGTTTTCAGGACCTTCTATGTCTTATCAGCCGCCTTGCAATTTCGAAGAACATCAACATCATGAAGTCATGGAGTGATCATGGCACCTATTTCACTTGTTTGCTTTGTTTTCCTTGTTGAAGTAATATATGTACTTTGATGTTAGTGATTTTTTTGTTTTGTTTTCCTTTCTAAAGTAACATGTGTACATGTATTGGCGAGCATGTTGGATTACCTCTTTGTTAATGTAATATGTTTGGACATGTTATCTTAACTTTCTTGTTAAAGTAATGTATATGCATATTTTAGTGAATGCATGTGTTATATTAAATTGAGGATTTTATTATTTGTGTTGTTGCTAGATACTATGTAATTTCTATATAGTACTGAATATATTTTAGACGAATGAAATTGTAACGTCGATATGTTATTCTTGACAATATTTCATTATTTACTATTGTGGATATTAGATGTGTATAAATTATGCAAATTTAAGACTGAATGAAGGCAGAATTTCGATCCTTAAAGTTCAGTTTCAAATATATTTAAGACTGGAATATTGGTCTTTACATTTTTTGAGGCTGAAATCTCAGTCTTAATATTTTATTGCGACTAGGAATTCATAGACTAAAATTTATCAGTCTTTTTAAGTATAATTTAAAGACTGAAATGTTTGATTAAAAACTGAAATTTTCCGTCTTTAATTTAGTGTTTTATGTAGTGTGTTTCGAGGAGCTTACGAATCAAGGTTGTCTAAAAAAGTATGTCCTAAAGGTTATGCCAGAATGTGGAATGCATAGCTACATTCTGGCCGTGGACAAATCATATATTATTCTAGCCGTGGACAAATCATATATTTATTCAATCCCTATTCAAATATCATCAGTCTACTATAATCAAAATGCACATCACAATAAATATACCGAGTTTTAAATCTGGATGGATAATGCCATTAGCATGTAGGTAGTCCGTTGCACATTCAATGTCAAGTGCAAGTTGGTTGCTATTTTCAGATCCAGTTGTTCGGGAAGAACACTGGCCAAATAGTTTTGGATAAGATTCTAGGTAGAGCTCGATAGCAATCACCCTGAAAAGGTCCATGCACGCACCAATGAACTGCAAAAATGATAAAGTCGATGAGCAATTTAACAATTAACTAAATGCAAAATGTGATGGGCATAACACTGAAAGATTTTATCCCATATTGCATTTTTGCACCAGTATAAGTATGAAGTATGAACATTCGCTCTATTTTACTTACAGTAAAGCATGTCTCGTTCTTTTAGGAATTACAAGATGTACATGTAAAAGTACCGATATGTGAATCGGCATGGATTGTAGTGTAAATAATAGGTTTCTTTTTAAGTTCTTTTAACAAATGCAATATCTTCATATAGTGATACATAGACGCACCCAGTGGTGGAGCCAGATTTCAATATTGAGGTAGGTACTATACAACTTTCTCTAAAAAAAAATTATGCAGAATTGTTTTTTCATTCCATTTTTATAAAAATCCTATAATATTGAGAAAAATTGTTCAAAATTGAAAATAAAATAATGAGAGATGACTAATAAAAATTTATGTTGCATAACAATCGAAATATAATTCAGCTTACAACTAAATTACCTATGTCAAAATAAACAAGTTATTTCAGAAATTAATCCAAAACACCTTAAATAGCTCAGTTCCAATGTAAGAAGCGGTGGACACAACACATTTCACATCACAGCCATCATATCATCTTCTTTCTTACTATCTCTTTTCTTCTTGAAAAACAGTCAAATTTGATAAAAACATTCCTACAAATCTTGGGGTGGTCACTTGCCCTCCTCAGCACCTATGTAGCTCCGTCCTTGGACATACCAGGTTAAACATCCATACAACAATAGAAGAAGGTAGTAAATTTATCTAAACAAGGTTTTCATGTTTCACTCGACATAGCATATTAACTTGTCGAATAAAACAACTTTTGAGCATTGATATTTCTTCAAGATTGTCACCTTTATTAAGAACTTTGATTGTTATGATTTGCTCACCATACCTGGTTGGATGAGTATAAACAAAACAACTCAATAAAAAATTAGGTATTGTATCAGCTGTTAAAAAAAATCCATGATATAAGAAAAGGATGGTGTTCAGTCATAAACCGTTTGCATTTCAAAAACTTTTCAATGAAGTAAACAAGGGATATATCCTAAACTAGGAATGAGCAGCAAGCGTCCATGCATCTTTCAGTGCAAGGCATGGGAGGAATCATTTTCGGCCATCCTAAGGGTGGGTCATGAATGATCTAAAAAATTATGTACATAGGACATGAAATCATATCAAGTGGAAATACAATGGTTTTTTCTTAGCAATATGCCAAGTTCCTCGCATAGATTTGTCATATTAATTTTTTTATAAATACTAGCACGAACCCATGCTATCCACAGGGTTCATCATACAATTGATCTAATAATGAATTTTTATCTTTTTCGTTATTATATGAATGTTAGAACATATGTTCATGGATAGTAATTTTTTTATTTTTTTCATATACTATTTGACAAATTTTCGTTGATAAAGTTGCTTTAATGATCTCGATGTAATAACCCGGATTCTTGGACGTCTGTTAATCGGGAAATAAACTGTTTTTTTATTACTTCTTTTGGAATATTAATATTGACTAATCAAACAAATGAATTTCTGATTAATAAAGATATTTGAATATATAAATTGATTTGAAAACTATAATAAATATTGAATCCCTGTATATGAAAGTCTCATAGAAAATAAATAATAAACTCCATCATTTAAATCAAGATAAAATATACATGTATATATATAACCATGTCTAAGTAAATGAAATAGGTATGAACACAAACATATATGTGCAGGATAATGAAAAATACAAATGCAAGAATAAAAGGATAAGCTCATTACTATGTATATACACATACAAAAGAATATGTATGCATATCTATATATCAATTCAGGTAGTAATACGTGTAAACATGGTAGGAGACATCATCAAAAAGAAAATATCTAGTCAAGTACAATATGAAATCAAAATCAGGTCTGCATATTTCAACTCAAGCTAAAATAAAAATGACATAAATAAAAAAATGTGGAGCCTGTACAACATAGCAGCCACCTTCTTGTCTCCATGTAGACTTCATTCCTATATATACATATGTGCTCAGCCGAACTTGTTCACAAGAAATAAATAAATAATCTGATCAAACACAAGAAAAGTTTGTTCCAGCAAAAACCTACCTCAGTAAAAAAATTCTCTTTATATATACATGCTTCTAGTTCCTACTCGTCCAAACATAGCAAACCAGAAAGAAAAAGAAAAAGTAGCATCACCAGTTTGCAAACTTAAACATCATTTCAATTAAACAAAGTAAGGAAGATTTAAAAGGAAAATCAAGTTGCAGTTTCCAGAATTGCTATCTGTTCAAACTCTTTTTTTACAGGTGAGTAACATTATTTTCAAAAGTATGAATATCCTTAAATTTGGTTGCATGTTAATTCTCTGGAAAAATATATATTCTGTATGATTTTATATATGTGAATTAACTGAATGTAAATGTATGCATGCTGTATCATTGTGATATCTCTGTTCTTGTTTCTTTTAGACCCAGATTTATAAACAAATCCTTATCTTTTGATCTAATAACTGTTCAAACTTAGAATCTAAACAAATGTTGTTTGTTTGATTTCGAACTAAGTTTTAAAATTTTATTTAAGTTAAAACAACTTAGTAATGTCTCTGGAAATCAAGAAAACTGAGCAAAAGTTTAAATAAGTCAAAATACAAACTTCTTAATTTATGAATTCAGGAATGTAAACTAGGTTCTCATCCTTAAACATGATTTTTAAAGTAAAAATCATAATTTTTAGATTAAGGATGGAAGAGCAGTTTGGGTTTGTCTTAGTTTCTTAGTTTTGGTGATCTCTGATGATCCACTGGTTTGAGGTGGTTGGGGTCTTTTCTGGTGATGGAAGGATGAACGGTGGGTCCGGGAAAAATGTTGGATTGGTGATCTGAGCTTGGTGGCGATAGTGGTGGGCCAGTGAAGTTTAAAAACCTAGTTTTGACTAGATCGAGATATTTGCTCGGCGCGACTTCTATAGTTGATCGAGTTCTACATAACTTAGGGGAATGGTAGCTGGAGTATGGATGAAGTTGTGGCCGGAGGCGTTGCCACTCCGATGATCGGAGATTGGTAAACAAAGATGTTCCAGGTTTGGAAGTTGGTTTCAGTTTTGGATTCTTATGCTCGAATCTGATTTCGGGGTGATGATGAAGGTCAGATGGTCGTAGACTGGTGCTTGGATGATCGTCGACGTGTCCGATGTTCTGATGATGACCGGAGGTGGTCGGTGGCACCGTGCATGTGCACGGTGCACTTGTTTCTGGTGATCTGGAATGTTGTTTGGATGGGTATGGGTTTTGTGGTCTCGAGTTTTACTCGAGCAGTTCGAGTATTTTACTCGAAGCATTGGGGTGATTGACTCGAAGTCATTTTAGTCTGGCTCGAGTCATTTTAGATTACAGGTTTTAAAAGAAAAACCTGACAATGTTTAGATTTTGAATTTAAATTAGATTTAAAAATGAAAGGGGCAAGTTTTAAATCACAGTTTTGAAGCAAGTTTTAAAATGTGAATTCAAAACGAAGTTGAATCCTAGTTTTGAAATAAAATAAAGTTTTTGAATTTTAAATTGTTTTAAAACAACTTTGAATGTTAAAGTATATTTTAAATATGGTTTGAATTTAAGAATGAATTTGGTTTTAAAATTCTTTAAATTTCTTTTATAAGACAAATATTTCTTTAACATGTAATTCAAAAGGTTTTTGAATTGTTCTAAAAACTTGTTAAAGTTAAAATTATATTCATTTTAAATCTTAAATTTAAAATGGAATTTGAAAGTAAAATTTAAGTAAATGGTTTTTAAATACCTTCGATAATGATAATTTAATCATTAATAAGAATAAAGTTTTATCCTAAAGATAACTAAAAGTAAATGGTTTATAATTCATTAAATATTTAAGGTAATTAAGATGGATAATTAATTTATTTAATAAATTAATAATTTGGATTAATTAATTAAGAAATTAAGGGTTTAATTTAGTTAGTTAAAGGTTAAGAAAATTAATTAAGAATTAACTAATTTGTAATTAAGAAATCATTAATTAGATAAGATTAGATAATTAATTAATGATTAAGAATTAATTAATCAAGTAATTAAATTAAATAATTAGAGATTAATTAATGGGTTATTAAGGATAAATTAATTTCTAATTAATAATGGTTAATCTAAGTTAATTACTTTAGAGAAGTAATTAAAGATTTGTAATAGTTAAATGAAGGTCGTTAACTTAAGGTTATTAAAAAAATTAATTAATGTGATTAATTTTATTGATTAATTAGATTAATTAATTTAAGATAATCAATTATGAAATTGTTTAAGTAATTACTTAATGGAAGTAATTAAGGAATTAAGTACTCAATGTAATTAATTAAGTTAATGTGATTAGTTTAATTAATTAATTAAGTTTAATTAATTAATTAAGTTTAATTAATTTAAACACTTTATGATTTGATAAATAATCACTTAATGTAATTAATGGAGTGTAATTGCTTAGTGAAATAATCAATTGATAATTACTGGATGTAATTAATTAAAGATGGTTTAAGATTTAAAGTAAATTTGGATTTAATTACTTTGTGAAAATTAATCAAGGTATTAATTAAAGATAATTAATTAAGAAGTAATTAATTGATTTAAATGAAGTAATTAAGGGTAGTTAATTACTGTATGTGATTAATCAAGCGTGATTAATAAATGTGGTTTAAATTAAAGGTTAATTACTTAATGTAATTAATTTAAATAGGATAATTATAATTAAAAAGTAATTAGAGATCATTAATTAATATAATTAATGATGTATTTAAGAGATGATTAATTAAGGATAATTAATCAATGATAAGTAATTATAGAGTAATTAATGTAATTAATTAAGGATAAATGGAATTAATTATAGTTAATTAATTAATTAATAAAGTAATTAAAGTTTAATTACTGTAATTGTTTGAGAATAATTAATTTTGTGAAATTGATTAAGGATGATTGCTTAAAGTAATTAGAGGATAATTAATCAAGGAGGATTAATCAAGATGTATGATTAGTGGGTGATCAATTAATTAATTTGTAATTAATTAATGTTTAAGTAACCAGGATTTATGTGATTAGTTTAATTTATTTTAAATTAATTAGAGATGAAGTAATTAATTTATTTCATTTTAAATTAATTATAGAATGGTGATTAATAAATCATTGCTTATGAATGCTGCTTGATATTGATTTCCTTGAATGGTTTAAGATCTCATATGTTTGGGCGGACATGATATTGTGGTTATCTATCAATGATGAATTGTTGTGTAAAGCGACATCCTGTATTCAAATTTTGAAGTGTATTTCATTTGGATAACTTGGGTTAGGATGACATGAGACTCGAAGTGACCGGGGTCGGGTATTAGAAAATACCCGAAACCACTTCGAATTTTTATAGATTGATATGTGAAATCAATAGGCTGGAATGAAATGATTTAAGTGAATTTGGACTATTTAATCTAAATTTTGGTACTTAGAAAATTGATGTGTGAAATAAGTGATGTTTATAACAAATTGTGAATTTGTAAATTGATACGAGTTACCCCGGGTTTTATACAAGTTGTATGCTTTGTATTCCATGTTAGATGGGTTTACTCACGCTAGTTTCCAGCCTGACATGGGTGTTACTTTGATGTAATGCTCGGGTCAGACTGAGTATTACAGATTTTCAGGTAAGGACGTTCTGGAGCTCAGGAGACGAGCTGGATGGCAAGAACGTATGGAGTGTTTCCGCTGTATTATATTGTTGTATATCTGAGACATGATGATTGTGTATATTCAGTGTCTGCATATATGTGTAACTCTGATGTATTATAAGTGAAATTTGACAAGTACAGTTTCCTTTGTATAACTGTTATTATTTGTTATTATATTTTATTCGTTGCGAATGTGATATGTTGGCGTTTCTGTTCTTCTTATTTTTCTATCTCTTTCTTATTTTTCCTAACCATCTGGAATTTTTGGGATCGAAAATCCCGGGTCGTTACACTCGAAGTGCACAAAGTGTGAGTCACATTTTTGAAAACTCCGTACAAAGATAGAAAACCTCATCTATCTGTTATTTTCTAACAATGTAAGCACTGCATTACTAACCCTACCTATTAATTTTCAAATGTAAGCAATGTAAGTTAAATATGATTTTATTATATGTTTAATATATAAATTTAAATATGCACATTGTTTGCCATGCTAAGTGTTTTAAATTCAGAATAGAGAAACCGTGCTCAAAGTGGAAGAGTGTTTCAAAATTGGTTCAAATAAATAACACTCACTTTTTATATTATTACATTTTTTGACATCTCATGAACCGGTTGAATTAGAGAACGTCATGGAAACTTTGAAACGTTATATATTTTTGATACATATAGTGTAATATGACATGCAAAATATATATAAAACACATTATGCAGTTAAATTTTTGAAACAAGCAAATAATTATTTTATTAAATTAGATGTTCATTAAAACGTAAAACTGAATAGTGTAGCAATAAGCATAATTCAAAGTAAACTAATATTAATATAACACAAAATACCCGTAGATACACTGGTGAATACTTTGGATGATATGTCATTGAAGATAACAATTAGACCAAAAGTGTATGGAAATCCATTCAATGATAGGAACTACTGAAATTTATTATTAATATTATTTAAATAAATTATTGTAAATGGTTATATTACAATATAGAACAACGTATTTTTTGAAATAAACCGTGACGACCCGACTTTTTCTCCATAAAAAGTCGTACCATCTTTAAGAAAGAAAGGGATAGAAAGAGAAAAGAAAGAAGAGAAAGAAGAAACAACACCAAAATCTCAACAACGGAACGAATAAATTATATTAATAACATAAGTATTTACATAATATACAACATCAACCAGAGATACACAACATATACAACACATACTAGAAAGTTATAAACACCTGCATAGTATTTACAACTTAATACAAACACAGCACAGAGAACACACAGCAGAAACAATATATCGACAACGCAGAAGCCTCCTGCTCCATTGCTCCTCCAATATTCGTCAAAGCTAACTTGAATCCCTTGGCTACTCGTAAAAATTTGATTACCCAAGAGTTTAAGAAAACAAAAGATAAACTCCGGGTCAGACATGGGTCTGGTGTGAGTAACAGGTTAAGGTTGCCGAACTTTAAAAATCTTTTGGAAAGAAAGGTATCACGTAAGACTTCCCACACATAAACATGGAAAAGTTTTTACCTTATGCTAACCAAAACGCTTGATAGGAAATCCTGTGATATTATAATAGTGTCTAGGGTTTTCAAATAAATAAGAAATAGCCGAAATTGTTACATGATTAAATTCCAGCTACTAGCCACAAAAGTGGGTAATACAATCAAACAATGGCAGGGCTACTGGGGTATCGCCCGTCACAGTACGTGGCCTAGATCACCGTACCGAGGATCACTCCCAATCCCCTGCAACACAAGGCCGGAACCATTACTTACTGAACAGTCTCGAACAAGACAATCCCGGCAGTTGTTGCAATCGACCGGCGACACAGCCGAATAAAAAGAGACCTCTAGACAGGGGAAAATCTCATCCTACTTGGGCATGACCCACTTAACCTTGCTACACCTTCCCTGTTTTAGCCATTCCCCGTTGATGAGGCTTGAGGCTATGATTACCTTAAGAGAACACATCTCCTAGATTGCTCATCATCCACTTGACGATGTTCTGAAAGCATTCAATCCATACAAGTTCGTTCCGGGTTCGAACGAAACCGATGGAATTATCTCGTTACACTCATTTTGGAATCACCCTCAGAGTTAGCGACGATAACCCTTGCACTCTGGAGCTTCATCTTCACTTGAGATTCACGACCTATCGTTAATTTGGATCGATGTGGTTTTCAGATATCCAAATATGGAAATCCGATCCCGGTCTCATCGAAATCCAAATCGCCATCTTTTAAGTCCAAGTTGTTTTAAGTGTTTAAAACAATTCAATCCAATATTATCTGTATACACACAGATAGATAACTCACAATATCACAATAGATAATCAACATTATCATCACAATAGATAATCCATATTATCATCCCAAACAGATAATTCATATTATCAACTCAAATGCAACCATAGCATCCAAATCACACAACATCACTTGTCTCATATCTGGGATCTCATCTATTCAGGGTAATCAGTATAAATCAACATTCATAAGCAATGACTATATTAATCACCATTCTATAATTAATTTAAAATGAATTAAATTAATTACTTCTTCCCTATAGTTACTCATCCATATAAATCTTGCTTACATAAGCATTAATTAATTACAAATCAATCAATTAATTACCCTCAAATAAATCACCTTAATTAATCACTCTTGATAAATTATCCTTTAATTACATTCAAGTAATTAACCTCTAATTAATTTTACAAATTAATTATTCCAAACCAAATGCAGTAATTAACCTGTAATTACTTCATTAATTAATTAATTATAATTAATTACATTAATCCTTAATTAATTACATTAATTAATTCCTTCATTGATTAATTGTTCTTATTAATCAATCCTTGATTACATCATTAATTATATAAATTAATGATCCCTAATTATTTATTTATAATTACCCTATTAAATTAATTATCTAATATCAACTATCCATATTGATTAATCACTCTAGATTAATCACATTAAGTAATTAATTATATTAAATTAATTACATAAAAAAAATATTAAATTAATTACATCTCTTTATTATCTTCAAATAACTCAATTAACAAATCCTAAATTAATTACACTAAGTAATTAATTATTAATTACTTCCTTTAAGTAATTATTCTGCAAACTAATTACATATTAATTACACAAAATAATTAATTTCCAAAACTCCTCCATTACCCAATTATTCTTCAATTTAACTACATCCAGTAATTATCTTCTAATTACTTTACTAAGTAATTATTCATTATTAATTACATGAGTAATTACTTCTCAAATTAACCAGTGATTATTTTAAATTAATTAAACTTAATTAATTAACCTAATTAATCAAAATAAACTTAATTAATTACAATTAGTAATTAATTTTCTTAATTACTTACACTTTAAACAATTCTCAAATGATTATCTATAAATTAATTAATCCAATTAATCATTAAAATTAATCACATTAATTAATTATTATGTAATCCTAAATTAATGACCTTCATTAACCAATAACAAATCTTTAATCACTTCTCTAAAGTAATTAACTGAGATTAATCAATATTAATTACAAATTAATTTATCTATAAAACCCATTTAATTAATCTCTAATTATTTAATTAATCAAGTGGTAATCTAAAACTTAATTAATTTTTAATTACTTGATTAATAAATTCAAATCATTAATTTAATATAAAATCTTATCTAAATAATGATTTCTTAATTACACTTAAATCAATCTTAATTAACTTACTTAATCCTTTAATTAATTAAATAAAACCCTTAATTATTTAATTAATTAACCCAAATTATTAATTAATTAAATTAATTACAAAACTTAATTACCTTAATCATTTAATGAATTATCAATTATTAAGTTCTAATTAACTTTATGATAAACATTAATCTTATTCATGATTTAATTATCATTATCAAAATAATTTAAAAATAAACAATTTGCTTTTAAATTTCCTCTAAATTCCATTTTAAATTAAGATTTAAAATGAATCCAATTTTAACTTAAACAAGGTTTAAGTATTCAAAACCTTTTAATTTCATTTTTAAAGAATTACTTACCTCCTAAGGTAATTTTAAAAATAGTTTTAACAAATATTCAATTTAAATAAATTTAAAATATACTTTAAATATTCCAAGTGGTTTTGAAAACATTTAAATTAAAAAACTTATTTTATTTCAAACTAGATTTCAAATCATGCTTTGAATTTAGATTCAAAAACTTAAATTTAAAATCCTGTTTAAATCCTATATTTCAGATTTTAAAAAAACATGTTATAAAATACTTTAACATTCAACTTATTTACAACATTAGAATTTATAAGCTTTATTTTCTTTTTAAAACTTTAAGATTCGAATTCAAATTTGAATTCAGATTTACAATTCAGATTTAACTTAAATTTAAAATCTTGTATTAAATCTCATTTCAGATTTATAAAACACTTTATAAAACACTGTACAAATTTTTAGTTGTTAAACCTTCCATTTTTATAAATTTATATATTTTGAAAAACTAGAATTCAAATTCATTTTGAATTCATATTTGAAACTTGTTTCAACTTTTGTTTAAAAGCTTACTTTGATTCTTTTATTTAAATTTAGTTTGAATTTAAAACCTGCACACCGTCAGGTTTCAAAATCCTGAAACAATAAAACTACTCGAGCCAGAACCTAATTACTTCGAGTGTTACTCCTCTCTACTTCGGGTAAAACCCTCAAGTGACTCGAGCATTTCACTAAAACAACTCACCCATTCAAAATCCTTCACCAGCAAAAAGAAATGCACGGTGCACGTACACCGTGACGTTGATCAACTCCGGCCTCTCACCATGGCTTCAACTCATCGACAACCACCTATGATCCAATCTAGGATCATCAGAACCTCATCACTCACCTGGAATAAAAAAATAGCCTCACTCCAAAAACTGGAAACACAGAGCCTCAAAACTCAAACCTGTCAACGCCAAAATCCCACTCCTCCGGCCACCGTCAGAGTTGAAACTCCGGCCACATCTTCCTTTACAACCCCTCATCAAATTCCCCAACTCTGGTGGAGCTCGATCCACTAGAGATGATGAACGATCATACTAAATACCCAACCCAAAAACTAGGGTTAAAATCAAAAATTGGCCGCCGCAGCCACCACAACTCATAGGTCATCAACCTGACAATTTTCTCGGCCTCACCATACACCCCACTTCCTCCAGTAACCACCCTGACCATCCAGAATCCCAAGTTCATCAGAATTTCCCAAATTCATCTTTTCCAGATAAAAGTGAACTGCCCTTAAAATCTAACACTAAAAATTTTGATACTAGTTTCAAAAATCATGTTTTTACTTATGTATCTAGTTTACAATGCTGAATTTAAAATCTAAAAACTTTGAGTTTTACATTATTTTAAAAATGTACTGATGTCTTATAGTTGTAGAGACAAACAGGCTTCATTTTTAGTTTTCTCAAAATTTTAAACATGAATCCATGTTGAATCACAATTTTGTTTGATAATCAAATCTTATAAAAAACAAGATTAAGTAAATAAGGGATTTAAATCATATTCAGATCCTAGGAACAATACAGAATAAAACACACAGATATACACAGCATGCATTCTTTAAAAAAAATCATTTCAAATTGTCACTTGTATATTCATGCAATACCTATTCATTTCAAATATATTAACATGCAACCAAATTATGTTTTAAATTTTAAAAAGTTACTCACCATTATACAGAAGAACAGAGCACCCCAAACTTTAAAACTTGGAGTTTCTTGCATTTGTCTTTTGATTTAATGCTGCAGTGTTATGCTAATGAAACTGAAGTGCCACTGCTCCCTATCCCAACTAAATGCATGCAGGCCTTAAAATGCTTTAATTCCAGGTTGAAAATGCTGACATGATTTTAGAACTATAGTTTGTATGCTGTTGATTTTCCAAAGGAAGAAATGCAGATTGATTTCTTTGGGTTTTGAAAATGCAAACATTTGACTTTTTTTCTTTTGCAGGAATTTGAATTGCAGGTTTGTTTTTGAAGTGGAGAAATGAATTGAGGCTGAAGATTTTATATTTGCAAAAGGAAATGAGATTACAGGATTTTGTTCTTTGATTTTAGCTTTTGGTTTGAGAAGATGATTTTTAGTTTTTGAAGAATGATGATTTTCTTTGATTCATTTTAGCTTTTGGTTAAAAGATTGGAAAAGAGTGAAGGGAAAAATTTTATGGTTTATAAGAGCTGAAATTAATTTAATTAAAATAAAAGAAAAATATAAAATATAATGACACTTGTCATGAACCTTTATTCTTTAATAAACACATGTAGTTTGATTATTTCATAAGTTAACACATGTCTCTTATTTAATTTAGTTATATGTTTAAATGGTAATAAAGGATTTTACTTTAATTTATTTATACTTGTGAATTTCTTATTTAAAGAAAATGTAAATAAAACGAATTATAAATTAAAACTAATTCATATATTTTTAAGAATCCATTAATTTTGAATTTCAAAATAAATTCCAAATTCAAATCAAACTTTTGAAATCCAAATTAAAATCAACTTATTCAATTTAAAAATGATAATTCTATTTTCTTATTTTAATTTTTTTTATATTTATGGAAAAAAAATACATTATAAATATGGCTTGAAAATAACAAATTTAACAAATTTTAAATGATATATAGAAGAGATTATAAATCACTTTTATTATCAAATGAATTAAAACTATATACTGTATTGTGATTTAAACTTATATATAAAATTTCAAATCATATTTATCGAATAATATTTAAAAAGAAATAAAATAAATTTTTTATTTAAATTTAAAAATTAACCAAGTTAATATTTATCTTAAGTATTTACAAATCATATAGTTATTAATTAAATAACTTTGAAAAGCTTAATATTAATTTAAAACATAATTTCCCAATTACTAAATATATTATTAGAATTTAAAAACAAAACTTCATTTATTTATTAAATTCCAAAACAAAGATTATCTATACTATATAAACAAATATATATATATACACACATTATAATTAAAAACATTTATTTAGCTTTTAAAAGATAAAATCACAAATTAAATATTTATTCAATCAGATTATTAAACAAAATCATATTTTATTAATCAATATTATCAAATCAATTTAATTTTAAATAAAGATTATTAAATTGATATTGCCAAAAATTCCGGGATATCACATTCCTTCCCTCTTAAAAGAATTTCGTCCTCGAAATTTTAAAACAAAGGTAATTTAATAATCTATCCAAGATTTTTTATATTTCAAAACTCAAGCATATATCAAACATATGCTAACAACCATAGTAATCAATTCACCCAATCAAACAAAATTAACTATCCAGACAGAATTCTGGATAGATTTTCCTCGTGTTTCCCAAGTAAACACCGGGATACTCGCTCTATAAAATCCA
Organism: Allium cepa; assembly: GCA_030765085.1. NCBI lineage: Eukaryota > Viridiplantae > Streptophyta > Magnoliopsida > Asparagales > Amaryllidaceae > Allium > Allium cepa. The sequence continues at coordinate 82,853,829 of CM060932.1, read as the reverse complement.
AACAATCAACACTACTAAGCTACAGAACTCCTACTCATCTAGATCTACAACTGAACAAGACATCAGACTACAGACAAGTCTGACTCAACAACCAAATCTCCCAGAACAGCTGATTCCAAAACCAGAAATAGATCATACACGTACTCCCTCAAAGATACGTGAAACACATCGAATTCCACTTGTCCAAACTGGCAATTCAATTCTGAAGACCAAACACTTATCCAAACAGAACACAGAAGAAATCCAAAACATCTTGGAGCTAGCTTACCTAATCTTACCAAAATTTATAGCTCCTAAAAACTGAGAAACTTATCCAAAATCAGATCTCCGACTTCAGATCCGCAAAATCCTTTGGACGATCTCGGGCTGCCTACATCCTACCTGATCAGCTCAATCCTTGCTGATGTCTCAAGAAACAAACTGGACCAAACCCAATCCACCAAAATGATCCTCCAAGACCAACCAAGACCAAGAACAAACTCCACTCACAACCATCAGAAGAAACCAAACTTCTCCTATCCGAAAAAGAAAAACAAATGCATTCCCAAACTGCTTCCACTGCACAACTCTGATCTGGAATAGAAAAGAATGCTGATGAAGAACATAAGCACAATTGGATAATATAACCAAGAAGATCTCTGATAACCAAGAGAAAACTCAGAAGTTCCTCCAATCCTGAGCTGCTTCAACAAACTCCATCTCAAGGAACCAACCTTCAACTAGTTGAACCACCGGTACCACACTTGGAATCCTGGTCGATAAGAAAACTGAATCTCTAGATGCAGACAACCTCTGACTTCCCTGAAATCATCCAGAAAAATCTCCAACAATCCAAGAGAATACTCAATCATCGCAAGTCACTTTTGCGATCAATCCAGTCCAAATTCCAAAAAAAAATATTGTTTTCTCTTTACCAATCAGAACAGCTTACGCTGGTCTAGCCAATCCATCGAAGAAATGGATCCTACTCTACTGCTTCTGAACTCCACCTCCAGAAAACTGCTAAGCCAGAAAACTCTACAGACACACAGAACACTCTGAGCTGCACTGCTGACACCAATGCCAAAGAATTCCCAATCCAAAGCTCTTTGAGAAACTCGGACTTCAAACCAAACAGAAACACCCTGCTGAACTCAGCCACAACACTGAAGCAGACCTACTTCCTTAAACTCGTTCCAAAGAAATCATCTTCGGAAACATCCATAGTCATTGTATCTCATCACACAACTACTACTTCCTGAGATATCAAGATGCCATCACTCGCTTCTGCTCAGCCAACAGATCCAAACTCTACTCATCCAACTTCAAAGATGAACTTCGAACCTTAACATGTTACCTTCAGAGATCAATGAAGTCCTTGCACCACTGCAAATCTCACTCGAGACAGTATTAGGTCTACAGTCTCGATAGATACACTTCCAACCTCAAACATACAAACTCCAACCAATGATAGTCGCGTTATACACACCACTACCTTATCTACCTTTTAACCTATATTGGAAAACCCGAGCAGGTAACCCAATAGATAGGTAGAAATAAATAAATAAATATAAATATATTAAAAATTACAATTACGCTCTCTCAAGATAGACACCACTCCAGAGCCTAGGTATTCACTCAACCTAATGCCCTGATACCAGCTGTGACGATCCGATTTTTTCTCCACAAAAAGTTGTATCATCTTTAAGAAAGAAAGGGATAGAAAGAGAAAAGAAAGAAGAAACAACACCAAAATCTCAACAGCGGAACGAATAAATTATATTAATAACATAAGTATTTACATAATATACAACATCAATCAGAGATATACATCATATACAACACATACTAGACAGTTATAAACAGCTGCCTAGTATTTACAACTTAATACAAACACAACACAGAGAACACACAACGGAAACTATATATCTACAACGCAGAAGCCTCCTTCTCCATTGCTCCTCCAATATTCGTCAAAGCTAACCTGAATCCCTTGGCTACTCGTAAAAATTTGAGTACCCAAGAGTTTAAGAAAACAAAGGATAAACTCTGGGTCAGACATGGATCTGGTGTGAGTAATAGGTTAAGGTTGCTTAACTTTAAAAATCTTTTGGAAAGAAAGGTATCACGTAAGACTTCCCACACATAAACATGGAAAAGTTTTTACCTTACGCTAACCAAAACGTTTGATAGGAAATCCGGTAATATTATAATAGTGTCTAGGGTTTTGAAATAAATAAGCAATAGCCGAAATTGTTACATGATTAAATTCCAGCCACTAGCCACAAAAGTGGGTAATACAATCAAAACCGTTGGCACTTATTGGATTTTGGATTCCATACAATGACAGGGCTACTGGAGTACCGCCCGTCACAGTACGTGGCCTAGATCACCGTATCGAGGATCACTCCCATTCCCCTGCAACACAAGGCCGGAACCATTCCATACTGAACAGTCTCGAACAAGACAACCCCGGTAGTTGTTGCAATCAACCGCCCACACAGCCGAATAAAAAAGGACCTCTAGACGGGAAAATCTCGTCCTACTTGGGCATGACCCACTTAACCTTGCTACACCTCCCCTGTTTTAGCCATTCTCGGTTGATGAGGCTTGAGGCTACGATTACCTTTAGAGAACACATCTCTTAGAATGCTCATCGTCCACCTGACGATGTTCGAAAGCATTCAATCCATACAAGTTCGTTCCGGGTTCGAAAGAAACCGAAGGCATTATCTCGTTACACTCATTTTGGAATCACCCTCAGAGTTAACGACGATAACCCTTGCACTTTGAATCTTCATCTTTACTTGAGATTCACGACCTATCGTTAATTTGGATCGATGTGGTTTTCGGATATCCAAATATGGAAATCCGATCCCGGTCTCATCGAAATCCAAATCGCCATCTTTTAGGTCCAAGTTGTTTTAAGTGTTTAAAACAATTCAATCCAATACTATCTATATACACACAGATAGATAACTCACAATATAACAATGGATAATCAACATTATCATCACAACAGCTAATCCATATTATCATCTCAAACAGATAATTCATATTATCAACTCAAATGCAACCATAGCATCCAAATCACACAACATCACTTGTCTCATATCTGAGATCTCATCTATTCAGGGTAATCAGTATAAATCAACATTCATAAGCAATGACTATATTAATCACCATTCTATAATTAATTTAAAATGAATTAAATTAATTACATCTTCCCTAATTAATTTAAAATAATAATTAATTTAAAATAAATTAAATTAATTACTCATCCATATAAATCTTGCTTACATATGCATTAATTAATTACAAATCAATCAATTAATTACCCTCAAATAAATCACCTTAATTAATCACTCTTGATTAATTATCCTTTAAACATTCAAGTAATTAACCTCTAATTAATTTCACAAATTAATTATTCCAAACCAAATTCAGTAATTAACCTGTAATTACTTTATTAATTAATTAATTATAATTAATTACATTAATCCTTAATTAATTACATTAATTAATTCCTTCATTGATTAATTGTTCTTATTAATCAATCCTTAATTACATCATTAATTATATAAATTAATGATCCCTAATTATTTATTTATAATTACCCTATTAAATTAATTATTTAATATCAACTATCCATATTGATTAATCATTCTTGATTAATCACAATAGGTAATTAATTATATTAAATTAATTACATCTCTTTATTGTCTTCAAATAACCCAATTAACAAATCCTAAATTAATTACACTAAGTAATTAATTATTAATTACTTCCTTTAAGTAATTATTCTGCAAACTAATTACATATTAATTACACAAAGTAATTAATTTCCAAAACTCCTCCATTACCCAATTATTCTTCAATTTAACTACATCCAGTAATTATCTTCTTAATTACTTCACTAAGTAATTATTCATTATTAATTACATGAGTAATTACTTCTCAAATTAACCAGTGATTATTTTAAATTAATTAAACTTAATTAATTAACCTAATTAATCAAAATAAACTTAATTAATTACAATTAGTAATTAATTTTCTTAATTACTTACACTTCAAACAATTCTCAATTGATTATCTATAAATTAATTAATCCAATTAATCATTAAAATTAATCACATTAATTAATTATTAAATAATCCTAAATTAATGACCTTCATTAACCAATAACAAATCTTTAATCACTTCTCTAAAGTAATTAACTGAGATTGATCAATATTAATTACAAATTAATTTATCTATAAAACCCATTTAATTAATCTCTAATTATTTAATTAATCAAGTGATAATCTAAAACTTAATTAATTTTTAATTACTTGATTAATAAATTCAAATCATTAATTTAATATAAAATCTTATCTAAATAATGATTTCTTAATTACACTTAAATCAATCTTAATTAACTTACTTAATCCTTTAATTAATTAAATAAAACCCTTAATTATTTAATTAATTAACCCAAATTATTAATTAATTAAATTAATTACAAAACTTAATTACCTTAATCATTTAATGAATTATCAATTATTAAGTTCTAATTAACTTTATGATAAACATTAATCTTATTCATGATTTAATTATCATTATCAAAATAATTAAAAAAAACCAATTTGCTTTTAAATTTCCTATAAATTCCATTTTAAATTAAGATTTAAAATGAATCCAATTTTAACTTAAACAAGGTGTAAGTATTCAAAACCTTTTAATTTCATTTTTAAAGAATTACTTACCTCCTAAGGTAATTTTAAAAATAGTTTTAACAAATATTCAATTTAAATAAATTTAAAATATACTTTAAATATTCCAAGTGGTTTTGAAAACATTTAAATTCAAAAACTTATTTTATTTCAAACTAGAATTCAAATCATGCTTTGAATTCAGATTCAAAAACTTAAATTTAAAATCCTGTTTAAATCCTATATTTCAGATTTTAAAAAAAACATGTTATAAAATACTTTAACATTCAACTTATTTACAACATTATAATTTATAATCTTTATTTTCTTTTTAAAACTTTAAGATTCAAATTCAAATTTGAATTCAGATTTGCAATTCAGATTTAACTTAAATTTAAAATCTTGTTTTAAATCTCATTTCAGATTTATAAAACACTGTACAAATTTTTAGTTGTTAAACCTTCCATTTTATAAATTTATATATTTTGAAAAACTAGAATTCAAATTCATTTTGAATTCATATTTTAAACTTGTTTCAACTTTTGTTTAAAAGCTTACTTTGCTTCTTTTATTTAAATTTAGTTTGAATTTAAAACCTGCACACTGTCAGGTTTCAAAATCCTAAAACAATAAAACTACTCGAGCCAGAACCTAATTACTTCGAGTCTTACTCCTCTCTACTTCGGGTAAAACCCTCAAGTGACTCGAGCATTGCATTAAAACAACTCACCCATTCAAAATCCTTCACCAGCAAAAAGAAATGCACGATGCACGTGCACCGTGACGTTGATCAACTCCGGCCTCTCACCATGGCTTCAACTCATTGATAACCACCCATGCTCCAATCTACGATCATCAGAACCTCACCACTCACCTGGAATAAAAAAAAACAGCCTCACTCCAAAAACCTGGAAACACAGAGCCTCAAAACTCAAACATGTCAACGCCAAAATCCCACTCCTCCGACCACCGTCCGAGTTGAAACTCCGGCCACATCTTCCTTTACAACCCCTCATTGAATTCCCAAACTCTGGTGGAGCTCGATCCCCCAGAGATGATGAACGATCATACTAAATACCCAACCCAAAAACTAGGGTTAAAATCAAAAATTGGTCGCCGCAGCCACTACAACTCATTGGTCATCAACCTGACAATTTTCTCGGCTTCACCATACACCCCACTTCCTCCAGTAACCACCTTGACCATCCAGAATCCCAAGTTCATCAGAATTTCCCAAATTCATCTTTTCCAGATAAAAGTGAACTGCCCCCAAAATCTCAAACTAAAAATTTTGATACTAGTTTCAAAAATCATGTTTTTACTTATGTATCTAGTTTACAATGCTGAATTTAAAATCTAAATAGTTTGAGTTTTACTTTATTTTAAAAATGTACTGATGTCTTATAGTTGCAGAGACAAACAGGCTTCATTTTTAATTTTCTCAAAATTTTAAACATGAATCCATGTTGAATCACAATTTTGTTTGATAATCAAATCTTATCAAAAACAAGATTAAGTAAATAAGGGATTTAAATCATATTCAAATCCTAGGAACAATACAGAATAAAACATACATATATACACAGCATGCATTCTTTAAAAAAAATCATATCAAATTGTCACTTGTATATTCATGCAATACCTATTCATTTCAAATATATTAACATGCAACCAATTATGTTTTAAATTTTAAAAAGTTACTCACCATTATACAGAAGAATAGAGCAACCAAAACTTTAAAACTTGGAGTTGCTTGCATTTGTCTTTTGATTTAATGCTGCAGTGTTATGCGAATGAAACTGAAGTGCTACTGCTCCCTATCCCAACTAAATGCATGCAGGCCTTAAAATGCTTTAATTCCAGGTTGAAAATGCTGACATGATTTTAGAACTATAGTTTGTATGCTGTTGATTTTCCAAAGGAAGAAATGCAGGTTGATTTCTTTGGGTTTTGAAAATGCAAACATTTGATTTTTTTTTCTTTTGCAGGAATTTGAATTGCAGGTTTGTTTTTGAAGTGGAGAAATGAATTGAGGCTGAAGATTTTATATTTGCAAAAGGAAATGAGATTACAGGGTTTTGTTCTTTGATTTTAGCTTTTGGTTTGTGAAGATGATTTTCAGTTTTTGAAGAATGATGTTTTTCTTTGATTCATTTTAGCTTTTGGTTAAAAGATAGGAAAAGAGTGAAGGGGAAAATTTTATGGTTTATAAGAGATGAAATTAATTTAATTAAAATAAAAGAAAAATATAAAATATAATGACACTTGTCATGAACCTTTATTCTTTAATAAACACATGTAGTTTGATTATTTCATAAGTTAACACATGTCTCTTATTTAATTTAGTTATATATTTAAATGTTAATAAAGGATTTTACTTTAATTTATTTATACTTATGTGAATTTCTTATTTAAAGAAAATGTAAATAAAACGAATTATAAATTAAAACTTATTCAAATATTTTTAAGAATCTATTAATTTTGAATTTCAAAATAAATTCCAAATTCAAATCAAACTTTTGAAATCCAAATTCAAATCAACTTATTCAATTTAAAAATGATAATTCTATTTTCTTATTTTAATTCTTTTTATATTTATGGAACAATAATACATTATAAATATGGCTTGAAAATAACAAATTTTAAATGATTTATAGAAGAGATTATAAATCACTTTTATTATCTAATGAATTAAAACCATATACTCTATTGTGATTTAAACTTACATATAAAATTTCAAATCATATTTATCAAATAATATTTAAAAAGAAATAAAACAAACTTTTTATTTAAATTTAAAAATTAACCAAGTTAACATTTATCTTAAGTATTTACAAATCATATAGTTATTAATTAAATAACTTTGAAAAGCTTAATATTAATTTAAAACATAATTTCCCAATTACTAAATATATTATTAGAATTTAGAAACAAAACTTCATTTATTTATTAAATTCCAAAACAAAGATTATTTATACTATATACATAAATATATATATATATATACATTATAATTAAAAACATTTATTTAGCTTCTAAAAGATAAAATCACAAATTAAATATTTATTTAATCAGATTATTAAACCAAATCATATTTTATTAATCAATATTATCAAATCAATTTAATTTTAAATAAAGATTATTTAATTGATATTGCCAAAAATTTCGGGATATCACATAAACACTTACGTATGTATCGAAAAAACAATACTGAAATGGAAGCAGAATTGATTAGTAGAAAAATAACTATTATATAAAATGCAAAAAATAGCTAAAGTTAACTCTTTATGTTGTAAACTAAAACCTATATGAACCATGATTTACTCAAAGGTAAAATTTTCCTTTTTAAAGAAAAAACATAGCAAAAATTGCATTCAATAACATACATCGGTACCTCCATTGTTTTTGGAAATTTTTTTATAGTAACTAATTGAGTGCAAACATCAGGTATACCTCTACTCCTTCAATATGCTAACACCGCTTATTATCGAACTCTACATTCAAACATATTTTAAATTTGAAGTAGACACTTAGATCGATAATTTTTCACTTTTAGCCTTTTCTTTTATGTAATCAACCTATACTCATTTATGTTCTTAGCATAATATCGTGGCTTCTAATATTGACTATGACTTTTCATGGGAAAACTAATCGAATATTCGACATGTCTTTTTTCTTAAGTATCAATCCAACATCAGTACGAATGCTTCTAATATTATTCTTCATAAATTAAAACATCAACACGGTACAGTATTTATAATCTATCGATTGTTATACATGGAAGATGAAAACTATAATCATGTTCCATGATATAAATAATATATAATGTCCTTCGAGCTAAAAAAATATGTGAAACTTGATACTGCCTCTAAGAGCATTAAACATATTCCTCTAATAATATTTCAGTTATTTTTGTTTAGGACAATTATCCACAAATAATTTTTTTCATTTATTTTAAAATTTTGCTAAATTTGTTAAAGAAATAAAAGTAGTAGTTAAGAACAGGGTATGAGTTCCTGCTTTAATATTTCTTTACAGTAAAGATGCATTTGTTAAAGTTACAAAACAGTACACATTACATACTCCTTAATAGGGTTAAAAATCTATAATGGTTCTAAAAAATTACCGATAAAAAACTTAATTAAAAAAAATTAATTGGTTGAAGAATATAATTCTTTAATTGATTAACTTTAATGAGAATTAATTTGGAAGATGTAACAACCCGCATATTTATCGGTTTTATATTTAAATATTTTATTTAAATATTTCATCGTTAGTCGGATTTTTTAGTCCGAAAAGCTACTTTTTGCATACGGTCGAATTAGGACTTGGGACCACTCCCATTGAGTTTAAAATGCCGTTTGCGACCTTTTTGAGTATAAGCTTCGATATGTTTGGAGAAAGTTGATTTTTGCTACTTTTTACTTTGGGTTTGGTTTTTGGGCTCAGCCCTATGTTAACTTATACTCCAAAACTGAACCACTCTCCCCATTCTCCCTCACTTCTTTCTCTTTTCAGTTTTCTTAGCTTTAATGGTGGGAGAGATTGGAAATTAAAACTCCAAAACCCTAGTTTCCCTTGCAAATCAAATTCCTAGCTCCAAACTCAAGAAGAACCCATTGGTAAGCTTCTCTTCTTCTTCTCCAACTTATTCTCTTACCAATTTCAGAAATTCCTAAACCTAATTTTGGGAATTTTCCTGTTTTTGAGCTTAGATTCAAGCTCAATTGGGTTGTGTTGAAGAGAGGTTGATTCTCCATTTGCTTTCAAGCTTCTTCTTGTTCGATTTTGTGAAAAGGTGAGATTTTTATCTCACATCTATGACTATAATTATCTTTGGTTGTTGGGTATGAATTCCTAACACTTCTTCATGTGCATTTGCTCTTGTTTTGGATTGGTTTTGTGAATACTCCAATTTTTGGGTTTTTAAGTCAAATTTGTGTGAAATCCTTTTATGGATGTTTGATCATGCTTATGGTGATGCATCGAGGAGCATATAGGGCCGGGTTGCCGATTGGCATAAACCCTTAGAGTCAATGTTCGTCCGGTTGCATTTTGGAAGAGTTTGCTCTTCATTTGAATAAGGCTGAAAAACAGCCCAGGCATGATTCAGTCGACTGAAAACTCTGTTCAGTCGACTGAACCTGAAACCCGAGAGTTTCCAGGCATGATTCAGTCGACTGAAAAACTCTGCACAGTCGACTGAAACTGGAAACAGAAAGTTTCCTGAACCTGGAAAATTTCCAGGCACAGGGTCAGTCGACTGAAAACTCTGTTCAGTCGACTGAACCTGCTGTTTGAGTCCAATTTGCCTTTTTGGATTGAATTTCCAATTTAAATCGATTCGTGACGATCCTATTTATTGTCATCATTTATTATCATCTTTGATGACTTATTTTCTTTGGGAATTTTAGATATATCCACTTCGATGGATCCTTTATCGATTTCATTGGATTTTTATTCACATCTTCGAATGTGATCTTTGTGATTGATTGTTTCTACAATCCCCCTTGTGCTTTGTCACTTTAAAAAATATAAAGGTTTTCTATACTAGTAGTAAATATCAAAACTCTTTCCTCAAACGATTTCAATACTATTTTAATACCAAATTCGTTTATAAAACCGTTTTCCAATCTATTAGTATATATAAACCTTTACCTCACTCGTATGAGAAATCTAATTAAACGACTTAGTAAAACAAGTGGTATGAAACGCTTGTGATAACTTTGTTGGTTAATTCTTGGACTTGTTCGATTGAAACTCTTGTGACAATTTTCTAGTGGAGATCTACAGTTTGTTCGTAAATATTTAAGTTAAGCTAGTGGTTATGGGACATGAAGCTAAACTCATATATTTACTAGCTTAGTGTAATTGACACTTCTCGTTGATCATGACGATCATCATTGTGATTTAGACTAGCAATGTGCGATGTCTCTTTGTCTGCGAGGGAGACTAAACCCCGTTTTGTGGAGTTTCGACTCAAATTGGTGGGGTAGCAACCCATGGTCTTCGGACCGTTTGTGGAGCTTCGGCTCAATTTGTGATGGTTAGCAACCATGGAATTAGCATTCCGTTTGTGATACACGTGTTGGTGAGCTTTATGCTCCCGTTTGTGATAGGCCTCCCCCCTTTTGTGATTTCTGGATTTCTTGTGTAGATTCCTAGAATTTGTGTTTCACTAATTTTCATGATTTCCATTGATATGTTTTATCAATATTTGTGCATTGGTGAATTTGTGTGTCATTGACTTTAGTGATTTCTGGATTTCTTGTGTAGTCTTCTGGAATTTGTGTGTCATTGACTTTTGTGATTGATATTGATATTAGCGTCAATATTTATGGTATGGTGATCGAAATAAGGAATATGACGTTTCTTTGATTCTTGTGTAGATTTGGTGACATTGATTAATCTCTTGATGATTATCAACTAAGTGTATATATATATATATATATATATATATATCACAGCTTGGCATTGTGATTATTATGTGTTTAGTCATATCTCTTATTCTATATCGTTTCATCTGATATCTATAGTTAGACTGATCCGTTTATTATTTTCTTATTAAATAATACTCGGGTCAGACCGAGATGTTACAGGTGCTTCTGCTTGACTTCTCTCTTGGGATTGATTTCTCTTGCTTTTGGTTAACTACTTAGACTAGTAGTTTTTGTTGTATACATTTGAGATATAGACTCCATAATGTATACTTATTCCTTTGTGTAGTTCATGTAACTATTCTTTTGTATTATTGTGGATCTTTTTTACCACTACTCTGATATACACTTCCATGTGTTAATTATATATTCATATCTTCTTCCGCCTTTGTGATATGAATTATCTATGACTGATTTGTGTTATGCTTATTCCTATATTTGTTTTCCGAAGGATTTATATAGCCACCGTGTAGTAGCTTTGAGTTTGTGTCGGTATGTCGGATTTCCTCTTGAAATAGAATGCATGTTATATTATCTGACATACCGGTGCTCGCGCAAAGAAATTACATGGATGGTCGCTCCTCAACAGCCTTATTCTCCGTGCTAGTCGACAGCATTCACCGTACTGTTCTTGGCTAGCGTGGGTATAGAGGTGGGGCGTCACAGCTTGGTATCAGAGCCAAACTTCGGAACAATATGGAATATTATAACAAGGATCATCGTCCTAAGTTCATCTTAGGAGTCGTGCTTTAGGATTTTATTCGGGTCTGCGTACCGTTCTATCCTATTTTCTTTTATGATTCCTTGTTTTGTCTATCAAGATTGCTTGATATTCAATTTGGTGAATGACCTTTTTCTTCGTCTTCTTTCTTTCTAAAGGAAGAGAAATGTCTAGACCTGGCCGCCCCAGAGCCGTGCCATCTAGCACTCTGTCCCAGGATGGAGTTTTTATGACTGCTCAACAGCTTCTTGATTTAGTGACAAATGCTCAAGCAGCTGGAGCTAACCCGGAACCTACTCACCCAAAGTCGGGATTTGCACGCTTGTGCAGCGATTACACAAATTTGGGTGGGGAGCCATTCAAGGGTTCTGAAACTGTTATTGAAGTACAGGCCTGGCTAAGGTCATGCGATCGAATCTTTTCTCGCATGAATCTTATTGACCTTCACCGAGTTCAGGTGGCCTCTAGTATGCTCCGAGAAAGAGCATTGGACTGGTACGAACTTCTTATTTCTGAGATTAATGAAGCAGATCTCACCTGGGAGAAATTCCGAGAGCGCTTCGAGTTAAAATTCGTACCAGAAGCAGAAAAAGTGACATTGGCTCGACGATTTATAGACGTTGTTCAAGGTGAGTCATCCGTGACTCATTACGTCGCCTCCTTCGAGTCGCTTTCCAAATATGGGGTTGAATACATCAACACCCCTCTTAAGAAGAATCAGAGATTCGTCTATGGCTTAAACAAAAATCTCAAGAAGCCATTACTTCTAAAGTTAGAGGTTTCTTTCGACCAACTCGTTGATATCGCTCTTCGTCTTGAAGAGGCGGATAGAGAGAATGACGTTGAAGTGGTGGGTTCCAAACCAAACTTCAACAAAAAAAAGAGGCCAAACAAATTTAAAGGCCCTTATCCCAATAAGAAAGGGAAGCAAGCAACCTCCGTGGCAAAGACTTCTTCCTTTGGTCGTGGGGAATGCTATTATTGTGGTTCGAAGGACCATTATGCGAACAAGTTCCCAAAGTCTCTTTCTTGTCGCTACTGCAAAGTTCCCGGTCATGTTATATCTTCATGCCCCAAGCTTCAGGGTAAGAAGGAGGGAAAGTTAAATGTTGCTCAAGCCCCTGGCAACACATCTCGTGGCCAAGGTATTTCTCATTCTATTTTAGATGGAATTATTTTATTTCGTGATCATCCTATTCGAGTTCTTTTTGATACGGGTGCGTCCCATTCTTTTATATCAAAAGAACTTGTTGATACTTTTTCTTTGGATGTTTTGTGTTTAATGACTTCTTTGAGAATTGCGAATCTGGTTGGTGGATCCGCAACAATCAGTTTATTGTGTAAAGATGTTGAGATTATTTTGTGTGATTTTTCTTTCCGAGCCGATTTGCATGTCATGCGTTATTTAGGCTTTGGAATGATTTTGGGAATGGATTGGCTTAACCGTTATCAAGCTCATATCCTATGTCCTGAGCGGACTATTCATCTTCGACATCCTCAATCTGTTAATCAGGTTCCTGTTATTCTTAAAGATTCAGATTCTGCTTTGGTTGCATCTTTATATTCTTTAAATCCTCGTGATGACGATGATGATGATGAGGGTGATATTATTTCTCTTATTCACGTCGTTTGTGAATTTTCCGACATATTCGAGCCCGTTTTAGGATTACCACCTAAGCGAGCAACTGAGTTCAGAATTAATCTTATCCCTGGAGCTCAACCTATCACTCGTCCTCCTTATCGTATGTCCAATAAAGAAAACGAGGAGATGCGTAAACAATTATCTGAATTGGAAACGAAGCAATTTATTCGCTCTAGTTCCTCGCCTTGGGGAGCTTCAGCTATTTTTGTGAAGAAATCCGATGGTACACTTAGGCTTTGCGTTGACTACCGCAAGCTTAATGATCTTACTATCAAAAATAAATATCCTTTACCTCGGATTGATGATCTATTCGATCAACTTAGTGGTGCTAGAGTCTTTTCACAATTGGATTTGGCTACCGGTTTTCATCAGCTTCGTATTGCAGAGGATAGCATTCCTTTGACATCGTTTCGTACTCGGTATGGATCTTATGAATGGCTTGTTATGCCATTTGGGTTAACAAATGTCCCGGCTTATTTCGTTGACTTAATGAATCGAGTTTATAAAGACTTTCTCGACCGGTTTGTTCTCATCTTTATCGATGATATTCTTGTGTATTCTAAAACCGAGGAGGAGCATGAAAAACATCTTCGGATTGTGTTGGAAACTCTTAGGAGTAATCAATTAAAGGAAAATTTTTCTAAATGCCATTTTTGGCAATCTCGTGTGAAGTTTCTCGGTCACATTATTTCCGAATTCGGAATTTCCGTGGATCCTTCAAAGATTGAAGCGATTCAAGATTGGAAGAGACTGGAGAGTGTGACAGAGATTCGTAGTTTTATTGGATTGGCGGGCTATTACCGTCGTTTTATTAAAGACTTTTCTAAAATTGCCGTGCCTCTCACTAGCTTGACGAAGAAAGGTGTTAAATACATTTGGTCGGACAAATGTGAAGCTTCTTTTCAGAAATTAAAAGAACTTCTTTCTGATGCTCCTATTCTTGTTATTCCCGATGGGAATCAAGATTTCGTTGTTTATACCGATGCTAGTCGCATTGGTTTGGGTGCCGTTCTTATGCAAAAGGAACGTGTTATTGCTTATGCTTCTAGGCAATTAAAGCCTGCTGAGACTAGATATGCCACTCATGATTTAGAGCTCGTGGCTATTGTTTTTGCTCTTCGGATTTGGCGTCATTATCTCTTAGGAGAGAAATTTGTTCTTTACACAGATCATAAGTCTTTGAACTATTTATTCTCTCAAAAGGAACTTAATTTGCGTCAACAGTTTTGGCTTGAATTTCTTGCACCATATGACCTTGATATTCTTTATACTCCCGGTAAGGGTAATCGTGTCGCCGATGCTCTTAGCCGTAAACAACAAGCTGTTGTTTCTATGATGATATCCGAATGGAACGATCTCGAGATCTTATCCACTTGTGAGATTCGAGACCGCGTATCCGAGTTATGCTCATCAATTGTTTTATGTAGCCTTGAGGCTCATCCTCCTCTTTTGGACCGCATTCTTGAAGCTCAAAGGCTAGATCCCGAATTGGCTCTTCTTGGCCAAAATATTAAGGATAAAATTGATATTGAAGGTTTGAAAGACTTTGATATCGATTCTCGTGGCGGCATTCGGAAATTTGGTAGACTTGTCGTGCCAAATATTGGTGATCTTCGTAAAGATATTTTAGAAGTTTCTCATCACTCTAAATTTACCATTCATCCCAGTAGTAGTAAAATGTATGCGGATATGAAGCGACTTTATTATTGGGAGGGAATGAAACTCGATATTGCTAACTTTGTTAAGTGTTGCATGACTTGCCAACTCGTTAAGGCCGAACATCAAAGGCCCGGTGAGTTATTGCAACCTTTAGAAATTCCAATTTGGAAGTGGGACCAAATTTCCATGGATTTTATAGATGGCCTTCCCCGTTCTCATTCGGGTCATGATAGCTTATGGGTGATTGTTGATAGGCTTACTAAATTTGCCCATTTTATTCCCGTTCGGTCTAATCGAACCGTTCCTCTTTTGGCCAAAATATTTATCAAAGAAATTGTTAAATTGCATGGTGTTCCTACTTCTATTGTTAGTGATCGTGATCCATTGTTTACTAGTGGATTTTGGAAGAGTCTTCAAAAAGCTTTAGGAACGAGGCTTAATTTTAGCACCGCTTATCACCCCCAGTCCGATGGACAAACTGAGCGTGTGAATCAAACTCTTGAAGATCTTCTTCGTGCTTGTATTCTTGATTTTGGTGGAAGTTGGGAAGATCATATTTCACTAGTTGAATTTTCCTATAATAATAGCTTCCAATCTAGTATTGGTATGGCACCTTTCGAGGCACTCTACGGAAGGCCATGCCGATCTCCTTCTTGTTGGCTTGAGGCCGGTGAGAAGCTAGTTTTAGGTCCAGATTATATTCGTGATTCCACAGAGAAAATTGAACTTATTCGTCATAGGATGAAAGAAGCCCAGAGTAGACAAAAATCCTATGCCGATAACCGGAGAAGGAAGTTAGAATTTTCTGTGGGAGATCTTGTGTTCATTCGTGTTTCACCTATGAAAGGTGTTGTATGTTTCAGTCGATCGGGAAAACTAGCGCCTCGATATATTGGGCCATTTCCTATCACCGAACGTATTGGTTCCATGGCTTATCGCCTTTTATTACCGGCTCAGTTTTCTGCTATGCATGACATGTTTCACGTTTCTCAACTTCGGAAATGTCTTCGAGATTCCGATTCTATTCTTGAGCCCGGTGTTGTGGAAGAATTGAAGTTTCGCCTAATTTAACTTATGAGAAACATCCTATTTGTATCATTGCTTCGGAAGTCAAACGACTTCGAAATAAAGATGTTCCGCTTGTTAAAGTTCAATGGTCTTCAAATCCTAAGGATTGTTCTTGGGAATCTAGGGAGTACATCGAGCGTACACATCCGGACTTACTTTCTCGTGCTCTTTGAGGTGAACTTCTTATTTCAAACTTCTTTTGTGTTGAATATGCTTTTATGGTTGTTACTATATATCTTCTTCTTAAAATATTGCGAGGAAGCAATTTCTTTAAGGAGGGGAGTCTGTAACAACCCGCATATTTATCGGTTTTATATTTAAATATTTTATTTAAATATTTCATCGTTAGTCGGATTTTTTAGTCCGAAAAGCTACTTTTTGCATACGGTCGAATTAGGACTCGGGACCACTCCCATTGAGTTTAAAATGCCGTTTGCGACCTTTTTGAGTATAAGCTTCGATATGTTTGGAGAAAGTTGATTTTTGCTACTTTTTACTTTGGGTTTGGTTTTTAGGCTCAGCCCTATGTTAACTTATACTCCAAAACTGAACCACTCTCCCCATTCTCCCTCACTTCTTTCTCTTTTCAGTTTTCTTAGCTTTAATGGCTGGAGAGATTGGAAATTAAAACTCCAAAAACCTAGTTTCCCTTGCAAATCAAATTCCTAGCTCCAAACTCAAGAAGAACCCATTGGTAAGCTTCTCTTCTTCTTCTCCAACTTATTCTCTTACCAATTTCAGAAATTCCTAAACCTAATTTTGGGAATGTTCTTGTTTTTGAGCTTAGATTCAAGCTCAATTGGGTTGTGTTAAAGGGAGGTCGATTCTCCATTTGCTTTCAAGCTTCTTCTTGTTCGATTTTGTGAAAAGGTGAGATTTTTATCTCACATCTATGACTATAATTATCTTTGGTTGTTGGGTATGAATTCCTAACACTTCTTCATGTGCATTTGCTCTTGTTTTGGATTGGTTTTGTGAATACTCCAATTTTTGGGTTTTTAAGTCAAATTTGTGTGAAATCCTTTTATGGATGTTTGATCATGCTTATGGTGATGCATCGAGGAGCATATAGGGCCGGGTTGCCGATTGGCATAAACCCTTAGAGTCAATGTTCGTCCGGTTGCATTTTGGAAGAGTTTGCTCTTCATTTGAATAAGGCTGAAAAACAGCCCAGGCATGACTCAGTTGACTGAAAACTCTGTTTAGTCGACTGAACCTGAAACCCGAGAGTTTCCAGGCATGATTCAGTCGACTGAAAAACTCTGCACAGTCGACTGAAACGGGAAACAGAAAGTTTTCTGAACCTGGAAAATTTCCAGGCACAGGGTCAATCGACTGGAAACTCTGTTCAGTCGACTGAACCTGCTGTTTGAGTCCAATTTGCCTTTTTGGATTGAATTTCCAATTTAAATCGATTCGTGATGATCCTATTTATTGTCATCATTTATTATCATCTTTGATGACTTATTTTCTTTGGGAATTTTAGATATATCCACTTCGATGGATCCTTTATCGATTTCATTGGATTTTTATTCACATCTTCGAATGTGATCTTTGTGATTGATTGTTTCTACAATCCCCCTTGTGCTTTGTCACTTTAAAAAATATAAAGGTTTTCTATACTAGTAGTAAATATCAAAACTCTTTCCTCAAACGATTTCAATACTATTTTAATACCAAATTCGTTTATAAAACCGTTTTCCAATCTATTAGTATATATAAACCTTTACCTCACTCGTATGAGAAATCTAATTAAACGACTTAGTAAAACAAGTGGTATGAAACGCTTGCGATCACTTTGTTGGTTAATTCTTGGACTTGTTCGATTGAAACTCTTGTGACAATTTTCTAGTGGAGATCTATAGTTTGTTCGTAAATATTTAAGTTAAGCTAGTGGTTATGGGACATGAAGCTAAACTCATATATTTATTAGCTTAGTGTAATTGACACTTCTCGTTGATCATGACGATCATCATTGTGATTTAGACTAGCAATGTGCGATGTCTCTTTGTCTGCGAGGGAGACTAAACCCCGTTTTGTGGAGTTTCAACTCAAATTGGTGGGGTAGCAACCCATGGTCTTCGGGCCGTTTGTGGAGCTTCGACTCAATTTGTGATGGTTAGCAACCATGGAATTAGCATTCCGTTTGTGATACACGTGTTGGTGAGCTTTATGCTCCCGTTTGTGATAGGCCTCCCCCCTTTTGTGATTTCTGGATTTCTTGTGTAGATTCCTAGAATTTGTGTTTCACCAATTTTCGTGATTTCCACTGATAAGTTTTATCAATATTTGTGCATTGGTGAATTTGTGTGTCATTGACTTTAGTGATTTCTGGATTTCTTGTGTAGTCTTCTGGAATTTGTGTTTCATTGACTTTTGTGATTGATATTGATATTAGCGTCAATATTTATGGTATGGTGATCGAAATAAGGAATATGACGTTTCTTTGATTCTTGTGTAGATTTGGTGACATTGATTAATCTCTTGATGATTATCAACTAAGTATATATATATATATCACAGCTTGGCATTGTGATTATTATGTGTTTAGTCATATCTCTTATTCTATATCGTTTCATCTGATATCTATAGTTAGACTGATCCGTTTATTATTTTCTTATTAAATAATACTCGGGTCAGACCGAGATGTTACAGGTGCTTCTGCTTGACTTCTCTCTTGGGATTGATTTCTCTTGCTTTTGGTTAACTACTTAGATTAGTAGTTTTTGTTGTATACATTTGAGATATAGACTCCATAATATATACTTACTCCTTTGTGTAGTTCATGTAACTATTCTTTTGTATTATTGTGGATCTTTTTGACCACTACTCTGATATACACTTCCATGTGTTAATTATATATTCATATCTTCTTCCGCCTTTGTGATATGAATTATCTGTGACTGATTTGTGTTATGCTTATTCCTATATTTATTTTTCGAAGGATTTATATAGCCATCGTGTAGTAGCTTTGAGTTTGTGTCGGTATGTCGGATTTCCTCTTGAATTAGAATGCATGTTATATTATCTGACATACCGGTGCTCGCGCAAAGAAATTACACGGATGGTCGCTCCTCAACAGCCTTATTCTCCGTGCTAGTCGACAGCATTTACCGTAATGTTCTTGGCTAGCGTGGGTATAGAGGTGGGGCGTCACAGAAGAGATTCTTCAACAAAATTTATTCTCAATTAAAGGTAACTAATCTAATTAGTACTCTAATTAGGTTAAAATGAAATAAATAAAACTGATATCAATTACAACGATGCAGAATTTACCACTTTGATTTGCAAGTATTTAATTTATTTTGAATATTCAAATAGTAGATTTTATAATTAAAATAAAACCCTTTTAAATAATAAATAATGATGGTGAAATAGTTTTCAAAATTAGTTTGTAAAAATATTTAGTTTGAAGAAAAATCGAAAATGTGATCGAAAATCGTTTTTCAAATTTTTGAATTTTCTTCGGCTAACAGTTGTCGTTTATATTATAAACATTTTGTTAACATAAACACACATTTATACATTAAATATATTAGTATGGTTAGTAATATAATGTGATGAATTATGTATACTTAAGTTAATATAACGGTGATGTGATTTTATTTCAAAAGATGTTTAAAGTAAAAAATGCCATATAAAACACTAAGTACACATATAAATCTATGCATATTGGGTTAGCAGGTGAGGGGGATAAATTTTTGAAAATTGCATGAGATGGAGGGGACAACATGAATGAGGTGGCATGAGATGAAAGGAGGGCATGCACTTAAGGCCATTTTAATAGTTTACAAAATGCATTTTATATAAAAGTTTTTCTCTTCTCTAATTTTCATTTTTACCTTTAGTTCTTCATTTCCAAACTTATTTCTTCCTCGCTTAAACCTTTCTTGGCTTCCAAATTGTTTTCTATATAAAATCCATCCTTTTCTACTATAAACACTTCGAAAACTTGTTAAAATACACCTTCTTCCTTTACCAACTCCTTTTTAAAAAGCAAGTCCTAAACATTCCCTCAATCCATGGTTAAACCCACCCTTAGCCTATAGGATCACCAAAAACTCCATTTTTGTTAAAGAAAATCAAAGCTCTAGGTCAAATGCAAAAGTTAATAAGCTTGGTTAGTTTTGGTTAGCCTTAAGGTGAGGAAAACTTGCATTTTACTTAAAGTTTTAAACTTTAATATTAATAGCAATTATTTCTAATGTTTGGATAAAAATTGATATTGGTTGTATGTGTGTGTATGTGCTTGGATGTGTGTGGTTTAGACTTGGAAAAGAAAATAAAAGTTAAGTTAGTTGCAAGCTCTAATCTTTGCTTGTATGTGTTGGTCATGACGTGCTTATATGTTTATGATGTGGTTGTGATGTGATCTTGTATGTTATGAACATGAATACATGGTTGCATGCAAAGAAAGTTAGCGCCTTTACTGGTTTAAGCTATATAGAATCCCTTGTGTAAAATCTATAATCTTTGGTTTCATATTTTAAAATGTTTTCAAGTTTATAGTTTTCCAAGAACATACCTTTATGTTTTACAAAGTAATAAAGTTTTTCCAAGAACTAAAGTCAAAGAAAGACTTTGGTAACAAAGTTTCAAGTTTTGAAAATTGTGGATCGGATAGCGAGAGTCGCTATAGGTGCAGCTCGTGAAAACAGACTCTTTTTGAAATCAAAACTCACTTAAGTATCATTTTGAAAAAAGTTTTCAAACATATATTAAGCAATAAAAAGTAATTCTTATTTAATTATTCATTTATTTAATGATTATTTAGCTAATTAATTTAATAAGGTTATTAGTACTTAATCATTAGGTATAAAGGTAATTAGTACTTAATTGTTAATTAAGTAAGTTAATTATAATTAGTTAATTAATTAAGGGTTAATTAATATTTAGTCATTAATCAAGGGTTAATAATTATTTAATTATTAAGCATTAATTACTAATTATTTATTTATTTATAAAAGGGTTTAATTATTAATTACTAATTAAGTTAAAATTTAATTAAGATTCTATTTAATTTGGACTTAATAAAGATTTAATTATACTAAATAAATATTTAATCAATAATTTAATTCTTTATCAAAAGATTAATGATCGTTTAATTATTAATTAAGGACTAATTACTTATCTAATTATTAATTAAGAGAATAATTATTTAATTATTATTTTGAGATTAATTAATATTTAATTATTTATTTAAAAGATAGTTATTATTTAACTATTTATTTAAAGGTTAATTATTGTTTAATTATTAACTAGAGGTTTAATAATTATTTAAATATAAGAAGGCTAAAGGTTATTTAATTGTTAAATTGAAGTTTTAAAGTTTTAAACTACTTTATTTCTAAAGATCGGTTTTGTTTTTAAACTACTTTAAAGTTTTAAACTACTTTAAATCTAAAGGAATTCTTTTTCGATCACCCTTAAGCAACCTCAAATCATTATGAAACAAAATGACATCTTCTTAGCAGAACAAAACATAGTTCTGCTAATTAAATTGTATTTGACATCTATTTAGTAGAATAAATCACGGTTTTGTCGTAATACACCAAGTAGATTATGTTGACATATATTAAGCAGAAAAAATCCCAGTTTTGCTATTTTGGTAACTTAGATATATAGGATAATTGATTATTATTAGTTGATCCCTTTTATATATCTACGTGTTATGTAAATACCCATGCTATAACTTGGAAAGTTAAACTCAATTAAATAAGAACCCTTACAGTCACTAAGTTTCTTTCTGATTTTATGAAACCAATCATTTAAATATATCTTTGTTATTAATAGTGAGAATTCAATCCATTAGTTTCAACCACTTCATTTTGAAATTTCCAAAACGCCCTTTACATCATTAAAAGTGGACAGCTCGGATGAACCTTCGTTCACATGTGGCAAGCTAGCTGATTACATGGAGATTCTTACGTTGGCGCGAGATCTTGCTTTATGGTGGTTTGGTGGTTCGCATAGAGGGATGCTCATGCGAGTATAACTTATACTAGTAGTCGTTGGAAAGTTGGTACTAATTTAGAGAATTGAAAACACAATAGAAGTAGAGTAGGCTTTGCAAAAGCATGACGTGGTGAGGTCAATAATAAAGAATAATGAATATTTTTAGTGTTAATGTAAGATATTTATGACGAGCTGTTAATGTTGGTAGGACGCGTGTCCTAGAATTGAATAGGGGGCATAATCGCAATTAGATTGGGGTGGTACGAGTGGATCAAAGTGTGTGCGTTCATGTGCTCTACATATTTTCTTAGCTATGGTGAATTAAACAAATAAAAAAATTACTAAAAAAAGGTGTAGACTGCTGACATTATAGCGTCGGTGTTTGGTTTTTCACCAAGTTGTTCCTTAGGACAGTAGCATTGAAATATAAGGGAGATCAACGTTAACAATATGTTTACAAATATAAAATATTGCTATACATTTTGTGACCTTGCCTATATGGATACAAATATGGGATTTTGGAAAATTTTAATCATCTAAACATGTTATAAATAATTTTTTAATTAGAAATATAAATAGACTTACAACTTGAAAATGTCATGTTTACATTAGAATTTGTGACATGCGACATTAACCGATAATATACTGAAAACAATGATGCAATTGAGATGCATAATCTATAGTCAGTGCATTATTATTGTATCTTACATGAAAATTATTAAGTACATGACATAATTGATAAGTGGATTATATCATAACACATCTTAATTTGTGGAGTTACAGTATTCATAAGATAACGTGTTTGCTATTTGGCTATGGTTATGCCTATCTCTACTATTAATAAAGATAATTCAATTAATAGAATTTTCACGGTGTCATTTTAAAATTACGAACATACCCTTATATCTATCAGTAGGATCTCATCAACGATTTGCAACGTTAACAACCATTCCCATTTCGGTCAATCAATGAAATTCCACTATTAATTTATATCCAACACCACCAGTGTAACGGTTTGAAATAAAGGTGATGTGCCCCACAAAGCTTTTGTGTTTATAGCACACACCCGTCTATTAATTATTATCGAATAAAAAAGTATATTAATCTAGCTAATAGATGCATGTATGTGTAATTTATACTAGTTTTTAATAACGGTTTTAAAGTAAAATTATTGCTTATTTATGATGCTTAAAGCTTATTAACATTTTAAATATGATATTTAAAAGATAACTAAGCAATTATTTTATTAAAGATATTTTGAAGTAAATTAATACCTTTTAAATGATTGTTTAAAAATCATTATTTTGTTAATATGGTTTAAAGATAATTAAATTAAGAATATTTTACACACTAACTTGTTTATGTAAAAGTGTAATAAATGATTTTGGATATCAGTAATGGAATTTTTATAAATGATTTTGGGTATTTATTAAAGAGTTTTATGAATAACTTTGAGTATATATAAAAGAGTTTTATAAATAAACTTGGAGATTTATAAAGTTTTTATAAATGGATTTGGAATTTAAGTGAATGAGATTTATTAAAAGGATTTATAGAATTAAATTATGAAAGAATTTGAGATGAGATTTCCTTAACTAACTTTCTTAATTTTGGTGGTATGGACATTCGTTCTACACTTAACATTGAAGGAATAATGTTTGGGGTTATCTTTATCTCTAATTTAAACAACATTTGTTTTGATCCTTTTGAAATGATTTTGAAATAAGAAATCTTCCATAATGTTTTGTGAATATATTTATGCCGGCGAGATAAGTATATTTATATGTTGATAAATATTTTGGAAAGAAATTTAAATAAATGAAAGATTTAACTTGAGGCTTAGTGATTGCTATGTGTAACTAAATCTATGAACTACTGTTGTTTGTTTGTTTGATAATTAAATAACCGACTATCAAATCTTGGCTAGTTTTGACTCAGGAAGTATGTTGTGTATATTCGAGTTCCTCGGTGTGGACTCAAATACCTATTGTATACTTCTGAAAAAACTAGGAATGAGTCAACCGAAAATTATCGGTTGTTGGTTCGGAGAGACCGGGATCAGATATGTTATCCGAAAACCACTTTGAACCAACATATTCATTCGAATGGAAGACATATTGATAATAATTGAAGGTGAAGCTCTTTGAAGTACAAGGGCTACTTGCTATTAATCTGAGGGTGATTCCAAATTGGATATAGTAAAGGTAATGCCTTCGATTTCGTTCAGACCCAGGACGAACTTGTATGGATGAATGCTGGCATTGCATTTCTGCCTAAAGGGCAGTATTAGCATTTCAAGAGGGAATTACTCTGAGGAAATGGTAAGAGTGTACCTTTAAGCCTCATACCCCAGAAATGGTTAAAATAGGGTTTGCCGTAAGGCTATATAGATCGCTCCCATTAGGGTATGATCATCACCTTATCTAGAGTTGTTATCTATGTATGCTTCAGGGCCCCTTTTTTTATTGATCGCCTAGAGATGATCTTATTCGGTACTATCCCGTCAGGGGTAGGTTGGTCTTGTCTTGCAAGTTGCAAAGGTAATTAGAGCCTGCAGTACATTTTATCTAGAGGTGTACGGTGCGAAAGGTAGTCCCTTACCTTGCCATTTGTTGGAATCCATTCTCCAGTAATCGCCTTCAGTTTTTGATTATATAACTATTATTGCTGTCATGTACACACATCACAGCTACTTGATTATTGATATTTTAAACCCATAGGAATTATTATAATATCACCAGACTTCTATAATAAAAATGGTTTGGTTATCATAAGGTAAAAATCCATCCGTGTTTATTTACTGTGGGTTCTTACGAGGTACCTTTTTTTTCAACAATATCTTTCAAATATAGAAATCCATATTATTTATTTTGAGTTTTCTCATGCTGGTTTAACCAGATTGACCCGGGAGTTATTTTCTTGTAATGCTTAGGTTAGCTCGAGCATATTTTATAGATTTAGCTGGACACTTTGAAGCTTTCAAGAGACGAGCTGAATTCTCCAAGACATATTCACGTATCTTAAAATCTACCACTATTCTCTTTTGTTTTTTTGTCTTTTGTGTTATCTTTATCAACAATTGTAAAGACAGACCGTTATAACTGTCCAAGCTAATAATAGGTTACTACACTCTGATGTTATATGTATAATAAAGTTCTATTCTTTTTATTCATGTGTATATTATATATTTCTCATCACGATGTGAAATTTTATTCTGTCTTTTCTTTCTTCACCCAAATGACCCGTCTTTCGGACACATAAACAATTAGCTCATGAACACTTAGGATGTATTAAGTGTTGTCTTTAGGTGTAAGGAAGGCAGATCGTTACACGTGGTTTCGAAACTTAGGTTGAGCCAACACCTAGACCTTAGTGGGGGTAAACTCATTGTTGATATGGTTATAATGCTTTTGAATGAGTAACTCATTAGAGATGGGATTAGTAATATCCTAGAATGATATGCATGAGCTCATATTTGTTAATGTATAAAAATGTTTTATATTGTGTTGTTTGATCTGTTAAATTTGAAATTTGGATTCTAGTCAATCTGAGTAGCCAATGTTATTGATAGGGATCTCAAAACACTTGGACAAGGCCAATCGACACAATATTATTTTAAAAGTGACAAATGAAAGAATTTTACCTAGGAATGTATTTGCTATCTATAAAGGAATAATTTTCAAAAATATATATAGTTATCTATGATTGTTGTTAGGAGTTGATAATATTTAACTATTTTCATATAAGATTTGATTAGTCATGCTCACCCGGTCTTGAGCATTGGCTAAGGATTGTGGATTCATCTGCAATCCTTTTTTATAAATCATAGTTCGGTCAGATAGAATTTATAGGAACACTGAATCGAAAATCTTGCGGACTAAGTTTCAAAATTTGACTATAAGGTGTTCGATGATAATTTTGGGTTAAAATTTAATTTTAATAGAAGTTGTTTATTAAAAAAATTAGAATATTTTGAAAATAAATATTTAAAAGTTGATTTTATAAAGCTTTATAAAAATATGCTTTGTAACTCAAAATAATTTTCAGAGAATCTAAATCCTAGTGGCTCTAATAAAGTTTTCAAATGATCTTAGAAAAAGTAGTAATAATTTTACTTAAAAATACTTTAGGGTATAAATATTTTAAAAAGGGAATTTGAGAATAAGATTTTTCTTTAGACAGTTTGGAAAATGAGTTCCGATTCTATTTTGTGATGATCTGAATAACCTTCTAAGTAGCAATAAGATGTTTGCTTAGGCGGATGGGATAGTGCACTTAGTAAACTATTCTCTTTGTCATTGTCCGATCTAAATGAGTTCGAATCTGAATGAATCCAAAGCAAGTGGATGATAAATATTTTTGTAACAACCCACCTGGAACATGCTTAAATTTTGATCCAGAAAAGACCATCGAAACTTAGATCTATTCTAAAGTATGCTATTGGTAGTAAAAAGAAATAACATTACAGAGCCATAACTAAACTTTTAGAATTTACAGTGGATGGAACAATGTATAATAGTAAAATATACCCATTTATTTCAAATTCATAACAATGTCAAAATACAAGATACCATCAAACCATAACATAATCTGTTAAAACAATAGTCTAAAAATATGGGTGCATACGAAAGCAAATAAAAATGGTAAATACTACCGCAAGTCCACTGCCTCCATCTCCAAGCTTGACCTTTACTATCAACATCTTCAACCTGTGTTGTAATGAAAAGTGAGCCAGAACAACAGAGTCTAGTGAATAAAAACCTCAAGTCTTACCTTTACAGTACTTGGGCAGTATATCTCAAATTAAGAACATGTCTATGAAATAGACCATTAAACCATTTAGTACATCTTTATAACAAAATGAGGCGGGTCCAACCACTTAACACCTTCCATTCCTGAAGCTGGTTTCTAGAATCCCATATCCTAATCATATGGCATAAACGGCTAATAATGCAAGAGATGGTACCATAGCCACTTAATACGTTTTATTGAAAAATAGGCAAACTCTGGTCGTTTAATACCAGATAGACCCCATCATTTAATATTTATTTCCAAGGCATGCTCCTCAATGATACTATCTAGCTGACATATATGGAACCTCTTAGGCCACTTAAAACTTTCGTATGGAAAATAGGCAGAATCTCGTCATTTAATACCTTAATTAAGGCATAACCCATCATTTAATACCTATTTCCCCTTATTGAGATACCACCTAACGAACCCCTTGACCATTTAATACTTTATCTAAGGAAAAGAGGAGGGCTCTCAAACAACCACTTAATATCTCAAGTCCTCAAAGCAAGGCTTTCATCTTATGGCCCATACTCATAGTGGAATCTCAAATTAGTCCGACTATTCGTAGGAACTGGTAGACAAATTAGCTGAATAGATTTTCCCTATAGAATTTGGGACTAACCGCGCATCCTTACAAATATTTATCATAAGGATATCTCACATCAATCAAAGGGTACACAACTGCAGGTAGCCTCAAAGTGAAGGGTAAATTTCTATCATGTAACTCTATTGACCTCACATCCCTATGACTTATCCATACATCAATTATTCTCTATACACATACACACAGACACACACACTCAACTCACCATTTCATGAATAAGTCCCTATAACGAATCTTCCTTATTACGCCTTAAAATAATAATTAGGGTACATAAGAGTTTCCTCTTATTTTTGCCTACCAATCAATCACCTTCCTAATATTGAAAATAAATGCCTAAGTAACTACACCATATATGCAATAACTGTACGTTAATTATGCAAGTAGAGATAAATATATATTTGTGTCTAATAAGTTCCTAATGCATGGCTTTTACGTCCTAAACTAGCGTTAAATGTCAGTTCCCTAACCAAATACTATTACAAGTCGTTTTTCTTCAAATTCCCAAGATTCCAACATATCAAAATAAGAGATTTCAATATCCAAACAGGGAATAATTATTCATAACCAAAATTTTAATAACGGACTTGTAAATAAATCAAAAATCAATTTATTACATTAATAAAATGGAATATACTAAACAATAGGAATTGCAATCTAAACCATATACTCTAATCGACTCCTCTTTTACGAAGAAATTGATAAGAAGGAAATTTGTGTGGAATAGGTGGTGTAGACTATGAATAAAATTTGCAATCTAAACTCTTATTTTATCGGAGAATCACAAATTTGACTCATAGAGGGAAGAGAAGTGAAATAGAATATGAAATCATTAAAAATTGCTCAACAGAACAAATCCCATAAAATTGATATAAGTAATTAAGAATCTTTACATAGGATTGACATTTCGAAAGAAAAAGGAATTTTGGCGGTTTTATCTATCATATTTTCAAAATTCCAAAATCCGTAAGGCATATTCAAATCCAAAGGAAATACATTAAACAATTACTAAAAGAAATACTAAGGTTTCCACTCACAGACTAGCCTTAGCTTCGTTTAAATGGATTTGTAGCATTCCAATCTCTTCCAGAATCTTTCTCTTTCGATACAGACACAAAATAGGAAAGAGGTATATATATTCATTAGATTCAGAATAATTGGAGACGAATAAGATAAGAATAGATTGGAACACATAAGAAATAAGTTGAATTCTTACCTGAATTCTCTATGAAGTTTCTGAATCTTATTAGAGAGATAGCAATGACAGGATTACCTTGTCTTCCCAAAAATAATATGAATAATACGTCGAGAGGATAGGGTTCTACATATAGGGGTTGAAATGCACAAGAACCGTATGATGAAAGTAGGCGAGGAACAAATAAATCTAGAGCGTTAAAATAATAACGCACCCCTTCAAACCCTAACCGCCGTTGTCAGAAATTGGCTTCGATCGGTCGATCGCCCCTCTCTTACCGGCTGGCTGTTAAGGGTCAACCGGTCGTAGTGGGGGTGTCGACCGGTTGACTACTTTGGGCAATAATTGATTTTGTTGCTTTATTAATTAATTTCTTTCCCCTATTTAACTTAAACGTTAATTAATGTTTAATTAGCCCCAAGCTAATTTTTAAAATCCGAACCCTAAATTCAAATCCTTATTTAAATTTGAATTCAGACCAAATTAATTTAAATCTGAAAACTTCAAATGCTCATAATCTCTTCGTTTGAGCTCCGTTTTTGGCATATTATATATGGAAGCAGATCGGAATTTCGCTATAAATGCAACAGAATAACTTTCATGGTCAAATTCTAATGTTTATAAAATTTCCATATTCTATCTTATCAATTTAATTCAATTTAATCCATTTATTTTTTGTTCATTTTACAAGATATTACATTCTTCCCCTTTAAAATGGATTTTGTCTCGAAATCTTTCAAGGGGAGAATATCGTAACGCACAATAACATTCATGTTATACAACCAAGTTATCTACATAACCATCTACTTAACCAATAGTGCAGTTTGATTTTGTACTACAGACATGCTAAAATGAGCTCAATCCTAGTGTGAAGGTGTAATCGTGTTATGCAAGTATGTATGCAAAACCCTAAACATGAATAGAAGTTCTACATGATGCAAAGTGATTGTGAAAAAATATAACAACATCTACTACCATTCAATCTAGCAACCATGATGCAACCAAATCCTAAAATTTGGAGAGAGAAATCACCAGCGAAAAGCTCTGGGTGAGTGCTCTTCATCTTCTCCTCGGTCTCCCATGCGCTTTACTTCATATTGTCCCTCTATTCTACTCAAACCGGCCTAATTATTTTATTGTGGAGTCTCCTAGTACCGTACTCCACAATGCATGCAGTGGCATGGGGCACTATTGGCTCCATCTCAAAATCCCTAAATTGATCCGTCTCTAATCTATTGGCGGTGTCATGAAGGCATTTCCTACGGTGAGAAACGTAAAAAACATTATGGGCTCCTACCAACTTGTTAGGAAGCTCCACGGTATACCAATTTTCTTATTCTTTCCAGAATTTTGAATGGTCCAACAAATCTTGGTGTCAATTTTCTAGACTTGCCAAACCTAACAACTTTTCTAAAAGGGGAGATTTTAACAAACACCGTATCTCCAACCTCAAATTCATGCACTTTCCTTCTTTTATCCGCATAAAATTTCTAATGGTCTTGCGCTACCTTGATCCTTTAACTGATCAACTCTACTTCGTTTGTGGTATCATGGATCAAATCAAGTTTAAGCAATATTTTGTCCATGGTTTCCCACCAACAACTAGGCGATTTGCACGGCCGCCCATAAAGTGCCTCAAAAGGCGCTATACAAAACGTCGCTTGATAGGTATTATTATACACAGACTTAACCAATGACAGATGCTGCTCCCAATGTCCTTTGAAATCCAAGACATAAGCTCTCAAGAAGTCCTCCAAAATCGCATTCACCCTCTCTATTTGTCCATTAGTTTGTGGGTGATATGCCATGCTAAAGTTCAAAAAACTTCCTAAATCTGTTTGTAGGCTCCTCCAAAACTTACTAGTGAACAAGAGTTCCATATAACTTACCATGATTATAGGAATTCCATGTAGACGAACTACCTTCTTATATAAATTCTTGTGAGAGAAGTGATAGTCCTATTTCTCCCAAACGGAAAAAATAAGCACTATTAGTGAGTCTATCAACAAAAGCCCAAATAGACGCATTGCTCTTCCGACTTCTAGGCAATCCTTCCACAAATCATTGAAACATGTTCCCACTTTCAAGTTGGGATTTCTAACAGTAATAATAATCCACCAAGCTTCCCTTACTCAACTTCTATTTTCTAACATGTCAAACACCTAGCAAAAAACTCAACCGCGCTTCTCTTTATTCCATTCCAAAAGAAAATTCTCTTCATATCCTTATACATTTTATCTCCTCAGAGATGAATAGTCATTCTTGAGTAGTGACATTCCATAAGCACTTTTTTCAACAAATCATCAATCATGGGAACAAAAAGATGTCCATCTATTTTCAAACATCCCTTCTCATCAACTGAATACCTCTAAGCATAAGGAAAATGCTCCCTTTTCTCAATTTCTCCAAAATCCCTACTAACTCCTCATCCTTCACTTGCTCATGCCCTATATGATCCATCAAGGCTGGTCTAATATCCATAACCTCTAGAAAACCTTGGAAGGGTTCCATTGACGGTTGGAAGTTAATATTCAAGATAAACTCCAACCGTCTCTATTCATATATAACACCTAGGGTAGCATGTCTCTGACTGGCGTCGGGGACTACGTTCCCTTTTCTAGGGGTATATTGAATACTGAAGTCAAAGGATGCTATATATCCACCTTAACTGCCGATGATTGAAATCTTTTTAGAAAAATAGGTATTCGAATGATTTATGATTAGTGAATAACTCAAACCTTTCCCCTAAGAGATAATGCCTCCACATCTTCAAGGCAAAGACAGTGGCTACATTCCAAATCATGCACTAGATACCTCTTCTCATGGTTCTTCAATTGTCTACTAGTATAGACAATTACTTTCCCTTCTTGCGTAAGAATTGCCTCTAATCATGTTCCACATGCATCTATGAAAATCGTAAACGGTTTGATTCCTTATGGAATAGTGAGCATAGGTGCACTAGTCAATGACTCCTTAAGCTCTCAAATGCCTTGGTGCATCTATCATCCCAAACAAAAACTAGATTCTTCTTAGTCAATTAGGTACAAGGGATGCTATTTGTGCAAAGTTCTTAATGAATTTCCTATAGTAGCCTTCGGACCCCAGAAAACTTCTAATCTCTAATGCATTACTAAGAGTCATTCATCCTTAGACAGCATCCACTTTAGCAGGGTCCACAGCCAATCCTTGTCTCGAAACAATATTCCTAAGGAACCTAACTTCATTTTTCCAAAAGTGGCATTTAGAAAACTTAGCTTTGAGTTGGTTTCTTCTCAAGGTCTCCAATACCTCCCTAAGGTGGTCTTCATGCTCCTTCTTTCCTTTGGATAAAACCAAGATATCATAAACAAATGCCATGAAAAATTTATTAAGTTACCCTCTAAATACTCTACTCATCAAATCCACAAAGTATGCTTGGGAATTCGTTAGTCCAAAAGGGTACCCACTCATAGAGCCCATCTGGAGTACGGAATGTGGTCTTCAACTTGCGTTCCTCTGTAATCCTCAACTAATGGAATCCCATTGCTAAGTATAATTGAGAAAATACTTTAGCTCCTACAATTTGGTCAAATAAGTCATCTATTCTAGATAGATGGTGCTTATTCTGTTGGAACCAGGTCTACCACAACGGAAGAAATGAGTGAATTTCAAAAAAATTAACCATTTTGAATTTTTAATAGGCCTATGAAGTCTAAATATACCTAGAATCTTCCTAAGTTTCTTTTAAATAAAATCAATATTTTATTTAATTTCATAAATAAAGTTTCACTATAATTTGACGTGAACATAACTTAGAGTATATCACATATACTCTTACATAAATATTTTATGCGAAGGTTACATATTAAATTTATTTAGAGAACGAAACTTTTCATTTTCTTTCTCTTAACTTATTCAGTTAATGATGGGGCATAAATTTATTTAGAGAAGGAAGCTTTTCATTTCCTTCCTCTTAACTTATTCAAATAATGACAGGACATAAATTTATTTAGAGAAGGAAACTATTCATTTCCTTTTCTTAACTTATTCAATTAATGAAAAGGCATAAATTTATGTAGATGAAGAGAGAAACATTTCATTTATCCCTCTTTAATTAAATTGATTGATTATATGAATGTCACTAATTAGCAACATGTATATGGCATGAATGTAAGTATAAACAAATACATTATAGTGTAAATTCTAAGAGCAACATATTACAATAAATTGATAACAAGGTGTAGACATATAAAAAAAATTAAATGGATGGCTAATCACATAAAGAAAAATGGGAAATAAATAAAGGGTAATAAGAATGATTGATTCAATTTCCCATTTTGTAAACTTAATTAATGCAGCATATAAATAATAATTAATAGGCTTCATAATATAAGGATATAAACAGTCAAAAATAAATGTATGTATATATAATTACCTCATTTTAGATTGCTATTTTTTGAAAAGAAATTTAATTCATACTTTGACAGTATGTAATACATATAATATATTTTATATATACAAACACATATAAAATTAATTCTGTGTATACAAGATTAAAATAATGCTTTCCAATTAATACATATTAAAGATTTATAGCAATCAATTTAAAAATAGATTTATTATCAGTACATTAATTGTAGGTGTGTAAGATTCAATGAAATATCTTTAATAATACAAATTATAGACTTATAGTAATCAAATAAAAATTTAGATTTATCACTAAAACATCTTCTGTTTTATTAATTTCTAAAACAATATGAACAAAATTCATGCATGTAAACTTTCAAATCTAAAATTACATTTTTTTATATGATTTAATACATGAATCTTTAATAAGACACTGTAATATTCATACAAAATTTTAGTTTAACTTGTTAAAATAAAATTCAATCAAAACAATATGAACTTACAAAGTTTTAGATCTAAAGGATTATACTTTGAACTGAATGTTTGCAATAGAGATCTATAATAAAACATTGTGTTCGAACATATCCAAATTTTAATTTTAGTTTAACAAAATAAGAACATAACTGATAAATTGAACATACATAATTTCTGATCTAAAAATTAGACTTTAAATTGAATGTTGAGAACATAATTCCAAAAAACACATTGTATTTAAACATACACAAATATTTGTTTTGATTTATTAAAATAAAACACCAATCGATTCATTCAACAAATAATTCAAGCTGCAAAAACTATTTTCAAATTAAATGAGGCAATGATATGTACATAAAATTAATAATTAAATTTCTCTTTCAACAAACATTACATCAAATTTAACGGCCCAGATTTTCGACTTTCGAAAATCGACATCAATACGTTCACTGTATTACATGCGAAGCAATCGAATGCCGAAAATACCAGATCGTTAGGGAAAAAACAGAAAGAGGTAGAAGAAGAAACAAAAACAACACAGAATCACACAATCGCATCAGAACAACATACAATAGATAATAACATGTCTTTATACAAAAAGAACTATAATTGTTATTTACATATTACGTCATCAGAGTACAACACATCAATAAATCAATACCGGACAATTATAATAACTTGTCCTCACAGGTGTTGAATATACAACCTACAATACACAGCGGAGTAGAATTAAATACGTGAAATACATCTTCGTCATCCAGCTTGTCTCCTGAGCTCCATAGCATCCTATCCTATATATGTAAAACTCGATCCGACCCGAGCATTATAATAAAATAACACCCGAGCCAGACTGAAAAACCAGCGTGAAAAAACACACTCAATTTGAATTATTATATGTAACGTTCCGAAAATTTTCGACTTTCGAAAATTCAACATCGATACTCACTTTATCGACTGCCGAGAAATCGAAGGCCGGAAACCCGAAATGTTATGGTTTAAGAAAAAGAAAAAGTGAGAAGAAGAGAGGAAAGCCAGAAAATATAGAGAAAAGAAAATAGAACGGAACAGAAAATAACAGAAAGGAACAACAGAACAACATCAGAATCTCACAATTCGCAGCGGAACAACATATAATAAATAAATGAATAATCTTTAAACAAAGAACTATATCAGTTATTACATTACATTACATTTCATTACATCATATCATCAGAGTGTACAACAATAACAACAACAAACAGTGCAGCGGAAAAGAAATACTATATACTAGTAATACGCCATGCCATCCATCTTGCCTCCAACAACTCCAGAATATCTAGAATATCCTGATAAACCTAACTCTTAACTGCCCGTGTGGAAAATTGGTGGGCACCCAGAGTTTAGGAAGGAAAACAATAAACTCCAAGTCAGTCATGTGACTGGTGTGAGAACTCAAAACAGTTTATTTAACTTTAAAACCAAAATAGAGGAATATTTTTAAGTCAATTCGCAATGCTTTTAAAAATGAGACTACCATAAGGCCTCCCGCACACACACACATGCAAACGCAGAATCGGAGGAGATTTCTCCTTATGATAGTCAAAGATGCTTGATACGCATTTAAAAGATCATTTTATATTATTACTAGTGTATAGTGTAGAAAAAATTCATTTCGAAAGTAGAATATAAATCTTAGCCAACATAGACATTCCGAACTATGCCTACTATAGCTACCATCCAAACAGTAGGGTGCCACCATAAGTGAATGATAGGTTCTACAACTAATACCGTACAAGTCACGTATTGTTTCTTTGGATTTCCAACGAATGATCAAGCCAAGGAACTTCCCATTGCCACATGAGAATGCCTCTGGATGGACATCCCCGAGAACCAAACCGGATCTCTACCAACACAAGGCCGGGTTACCCCTAACTGAGTAACAACTGACCGAATATGCCATCCCCCGGTCCTTTGGGACCTTTCACCGAGCGCTCGCAATCAATTCACACAATCATAACAAAGTGTTTTCAACATGAGTAAGTATCTGGGCTCCATACCATGATACCACCCTTTTCCAGAAGGAAATGCACACATCCTAAAGGGCGCTACCCCTCATAACCTTGCTGCTTCTTTCCTGTTTTGACCATTCACGGGGTGTGAGGCTCGACGAAGTCACGTCCACAAAAACATACTTTATACAAAAGCCATGCTTTGGGTCAACAAATGATCATAGAAATGATCACCAAGATAGACGATCAAATAAACGATCCTATCACAAATAATCAACACAATGATCATTTACAGCAACCCTCAGCATGTCACATTACCAAATTGGGAATATATCGCTGATAACATTCAACTACATAACCTCTGAGCTCGTACGTCTCAGAGAAGGGTGTTAAGCTAAAAGAATAAATTCTCCGCCACCAACAGAAATATATTTGAAAGAAATCTGCTTTATATCTCAATTTGTAATGTCAGACATACAATCCATACAAGTCTGTTCCGGGCTCGAACAAAACCGAAGGCACTTCTTACGAAGCCCTTGTAATCCGGGTATTCACAATCCCGATCGAATTTCCCATCACTTAAGGAATCTCTATACCAGGAGCTACCCAGTGCAGAGACAATCGATAGGTCATCCTATCGCTTTCACAAATACTCGGTCTTCAACACCGATCTTCAATGCAATTCACAACGACGTATCACATATTCGGAATGGGTTATACGACCCCATGGTCCTTTCCCGGTTAACCCGAATAGTGAGCGTTTATTCAAAATAAGTGTGACATTCAAATTCAAACAAATCACATCAAATACCCATTCAAAGGGAAATATTGATAGTCGGTTATTGAACTATCAATGGATATGCACACATCACCAGTTTCCAAATAATTTTCCAAATTATTTATTTTCCAAAATATCTTTACAAGATATATAATTTCAATACTTCAAAAATAAATCAACATTTATTTTTAAACAAGTTCCCCTTTCTTTTATAAATTCCATAGTGAATTTATATTCTAAAATTATCTATGAATATACGATTTCAATTATTCATTTCAATTTATCTTCAAAAAGATAAATTCTCTAATATTCACTTTATATTGGAAAACATTCTCATACTTACTTATTAAGTAATTCTCAATCCATTTATTTTCAACACTTGGAAAATATTCAATATACTTAAATCGAAATTAAGTATATATTCATTCTTTAAGGAAATCATTCTTTTAAACATATTTATTTGGGCCAAAACGAATGTTGCGTAAAACATCGTTACGACGTCCCAAAATCACTAGTATAGGGATTCGAAATTAAGATAGATATATAAATCCCAATACTATACAAAACATTTCCTTTCGGAAATCATTTACTATAACAACAGTGTTATAGTCCACCATTTCCTTTTATTTCTCGAAAACGTCTATTTCAACAATAAATGTTGAAATCTATGGTTTCGAATCTCAACACATTTTAAAACATCGTTAGATCATTTTAATTCTATTTAGAACATCACATTCTAAACAATTTCTTTAACATATCATTCACTATTCAAAAACGTGAATATACTACGTTAATCAATTTCATCCTTTTATTCATTTTATTTCAAAGGATTATTCACAGTTAAAAATGTGAATATAACTCCATTAATAGGTTTCAATAATTTACTTATCAAAATAAGTCGTTTGCGAATTTATAAAACAACGTTTATAAATTCTATTTCTATTTGTTTTATAACTACTTCCTTTATAAATTCCTTTATTAACCTATTCGATTTATAACTCAATTATAAAACAAAAGTTCACATTATAAGTTAAACACTTATAAAACGATTATTTTGCAAAATCGTTCTTTTAACTTCCCAAACTATAAATCTTATAACTCATAAGATTGTTTATTTATCCAAAATTCATTCTTTCAATAACTTTATAAATTTTATAAACCTACTGTTTATAAAATTTCATTTATAACTTCACTGTTTAAAATTCTATAAATTCCATTCAATTATGAAATTCATTTTCACTTCATTCAAACACTTATAAAAACTCGTTTTATAATTCCAACGTTTTTAATTTATAAATATCCATTTATAAATCTCTTATATAAATCAATTTATATTATTATTTCAAAACGTCTTTAATCTCCTTTATAATTTTACCATTTTGATTTATAAAATAATTAAATTTTATAAATCCTATGTTTAGACTTTTCACAATAAATTCTAAAATCCCGATTAAACTATTTTATAAAATCATTAGCATCATATTCTCAAAAATCAGTTTTTAACTATTTTTCTCAAAAATCATAATTTTTATAACTTTAAAAATTATAACGTTTATTTATTTAAAATAGATCAAATTCCAAACATATAGTATATTTTCGAAAAATCACTTTAAAAATCATTTTTAAAGTTCCAAATTTGGTCCAATGTTGCTACATACCAAATAGTCAATTACGACAACAATGATATCATATATCGATATGATAATTCATCAAATATCAAAATATCTGAAATCAAATAAAAACTGTTGAGGAATCCAGTTGGATCCCTCCAACCTGTTTTCCTGCATCCAAAAACATTAGCACAATACCAATTTCGCTCCAGTACGAAATTATCGCGGTATATGGGATTTTAAATATTATCCGCTTAATAACGGCGTAATAGGGTCTCATCCGCTAAACAAAAAATGCGGGGAATCAATAACTCCAATATATACATATGCCAATATATATATATTGCTATCATATATAATACCAATTTCACTGTTTATGAAATATTCGCGGTATATGTTTTTAATAAATAACATCCGCTTACTAACGGCACATAATGTCTATTTTAACAATCAATAGATAACAATCATCATTCAAACATGCATTCAAATATTTTAAATCTAACTATTTAAAATAAAATCGAAACTGATTCGATTGAGTGAGAAGTTCTCACCTTGATTTTATTTTCGTTTTAGCGATTTATTTCGAATAAAATTAAACGGACGTTTAATTTTACCCAAAATTCTCACTAACTCCAAACGACTCCAATCCAACTCCATCGCGTAGTGCTCGTCCATACGATTCCAACGCAACTGGTTTCGCGCGTTTTCGACCTCGTATGAAAAAGTTATGCATTTTTAAAGATTGTACACGATTTAAACTATATAAATCTACAATTTCTTATTATTTTAACAACCTATGCAAATCAGAGCCGTAGGATCCAAACTCATCAGATCATAGTCGCATATCCCTTCCCCTTTCTTCTTCTCGCGTATGTGCGTGCGTCCCCCCCCCCCCCAATAGCCGAACCCACCTTAGTAATTAGGGTTCCAAATTACTCCGCCTATACTCGACTATACTCGATCATACCCTCACCATCTTGAAGCCCTCCACCACCACAACACTCGGCTGCAGTAGCATAGAGCTCGGCCCCCTCCTCCTCCTCGTGTTGCGTGCGCAGCCGGCCCCCTTCAAACCCAATTTCCCGTCGTTCCATTGCTCCAAACGCGACCATAACCGTTGGATCCCTAGCTCTCTTCATGCTCTACCACTTCCTAGTTGGAAGTTTTCTCTAATTGTTAGTGGATTGGAAGAAATCGAGGGAGGAAGTGGATTGTTTTCTGGCCGTTCAATACGTTGGTGGCGGCTGCAGTATGAAATTAGGGTTAGGTTTTAATTTTTATTAAATTTGTGAATTTAAGGCCTATTTATAGAGAATTTTCGAACACTATTCATCCCGGAAATTCCGAACTCCGATTTACGCGCCGTAACCAGCGTTTCTAGGGTTTATCCTGCGTTCCGGACACAATGGAACAGGTTTCGGAAGCTAATTCGGACATCTGTGCAAGTTATGGCTATAAACGTTCAATTTGAATTAAACCGATTTAAGCGATTTTCTAGGCGTTTTAATTTGTACCGGACAAACGGTAAATCCAATTGACACGAAATTTGAAACCTTACAATAATATCACATTACGGATCCGATGAAACTAGTTTCGTCGAAATCCGAGACTTTTTGAAAAATGGCTATTTTAACTCGCCAAATTAAAATTAAAAATAAATCGATGCGTTTCGAGCTGCCACGATCAAACGATAGCTCCGATTGACACGAAATTTGAAATCCGGTAATAACTAACTATTACGGATCCAATGGAACTGGTTTCGTTCAATTCTGAGACTGTTCAAAAATTGACTATTTTCACTAGTCGATTTAAATATTAAAATATTCAATTTTCACAAATTAACTCTAAATTCGATTTTAAAAGTTCTAAAATATCATTCTAACTTCAATATGATAAAATAAAATTTTACAAATTATTTTCAATCATATTTAACTCGTTTTCAATTATTTCTATAATTTAACATATTAAATTATCGATTTAATTATCCAGTTAAATCCAATTATTCAAATAAAAATTTATTTGACTTATAAATTCACTTTTTAATATTTAAAATTAATTAAATATTCAAATTTTAATTAATAAAAATCCTGGTTCGTTACAATCTTCCCCCCTTAAAAGAATTTCGTCCTCGAAATTAACAAGTAAGAAAAGTTACAGAATCTATTAATTTTCCAAAATCCATAGTTTAACTTCTTATAATCTTTACTAAGTTTTCAAATCATACTTAGTTATCCTTTCAAAAACAACTTCTATTGTTTAACTTTCAACTCCAAATCAAAGTTATAGTTTTCAAAACTTTCCAATTTTCCCAATTTTTTTCTAACGCCTTAAATTTCCGGAAAAATTCGCCATAGTCTCCTTTGCGCGGCTCGATCCGAAAAAAAAAATGACAGTATATATATCACAAATATGCATCTCATCAAGTAATGAGGCATCCCGAAGGGAAAATTTTGTAAAAGTACGGTATGTAATCCGAGATATGTACCTTATATTTTATTAGCAAGCATATACGGCTAATATAGCGCGAAAGCGAGCTCCAAATGCGAAGCAAACGCGATCCGCACCTACTAAACACTCAACAAACAACATGAGAACATGCATATAGATAATAGTATCAATATACATCATATAGAAACATAATAACTATATATGTCAACATAGCCATTGAAACAAAAGAAATATATTCAACCATCAACCAACTATAATCCATAACCAATAAATATTCATTCATATTCTCTTTAATATTCAATGAATTAGATTTTCAATTTAATCATATTTGATTCATTAACATTGGATTTTCTTACTAACATTCATTTTCAATTAGCTCATATTCACTAATTCA
This sequence comes from Allium cepa, assembly GCA_030765085.1. Classification (NCBI taxonomy): domain Eukaryota; kingdom Viridiplantae; phylum Streptophyta; class Magnoliopsida; order Asparagales; family Amaryllidaceae; genus Allium; species Allium cepa. The sequence goes on along the minus strand of CM060932.1, from coordinate 82,813,009 downwards.
TATTCAAGTTGGTTCACTTCCAAATCAAATTCAATTCTATTTAAGATTCATTTAACTTCCAATTGAATTTATTCAATTACTTTAGCTTTTAATTTCATTAATACTTAATGAATTATACACAATCAACTAACAACCATATAACATTAGATTTTAATGAATTAACACTTATATTCATTATTCCATATCAATTATTCACATTCAATTGATTAACATTCAATCCATTAATTCAATTCAATTACAAAGTTGAATTTCATTTACATAACTTAAATTCCCACTTGTAAATAAATTCAGATTTCAATTCTAAAGTAATTTCCATTTAACTTTAAATTCACTTTTACTTACAACTCATATTCATAAATATATTCATATAGTTTTACTTCTTATATCTATAAGTTTATTTCACAATTGTAAATCACTTTAATTATAATTCAATTCTTATAATTTTTTTTACTTATACTATTATTCTTCAATTTAGATTATTCAAACAACTAAACAATCCACTTATATACACTTTAATAATTTTGAAAAATTATTCCTTTATATATAAAAATATAATCAAGGTAAAATTATTTCATTTACCCAATTTTAAAACAATACTGTGTCGATTTGTTCTGTACAAGTGTTTAGAGATCCCTATCAACAACGTTAATTACTCGTATTAACCAGAATCTATATACCACTCAACAAACCAATCATCACAATATAAAACAATATTATATTCACTAACAAATACGCTCTCATAGCTATTATTACACTCAAACTCATTCTAGAGTACTGCTGACTCTATCTCTAATGAGTAATACCCAACAGAACCATGGTTGTCGCTTAACCATAAGCTCTGATACCAGATGTAACGTTCCGAAAATTTTCGACTTTCGAAAATTCAACATCGATACTCACTTTATCGACTGCCGAGAAATCGAAGGCCGGAAACCCGAAATGCTATGGTTTAAGAAAAAGAAAAAGTGAGAAGAAGAGAGGAAAGACAGAAAATATAGAGAAAAGAAAATAGAACGGAACAGAAAATAACAAAAAGGAACAACAGAACAACATCAGAATCTCACAATTCGCAGCGGAACAACATATAATAAATAAATGAATAATCTTTAAACAAAGAACTATATCAGTTATTACATTACATTACATTTCATTACATCATATCATCAGAGTGTACAACAATAACAACAACAAACAGTGCAGCGGAAAAGAAATACTATATACTAGTAATACGCCATGCCATCCATCTTGCCTCCAGCAACTCCAGAATATCCAGAATATCCTGATAAACCTAACTCTTAACTGCCCGTGTGGAAAATTGGTGGGCACCCAGAGTTTAGGAAGGAAAACAATAAACTCCAAGTCAGTCATGTGACTGGTGTGAGAACTCAAAACAGTTTATTTAACTTTAAAACCAAAATAGAGGAATATTTTTAAGTCAATTCGCAATGCTTTTAAAAATGAGACTACCATAAGGCCTCCCGCACACACACACACGCAAACGCAGAATCGGAGGAGATTTCTCCTTATGATAGTCAAAGATGCTTGATACGCATTTAAAAGATCATTTTATATTATTACTAGTGTATAGTGTAGAAAAAATTCATTTCGAAAGTAGAATATAAATCTTAGCCAACATAGACATTCCGAACTATGCCTACTATAGCTACCATCCAAACAGTAGGGCGCCACCATAAGTGAATGATAGGTTCTACAACTAATACCGTACAAGTCACGTATTGTTTCTTTGGATTTCCAACGAATGATCAGGCCAAGGAACTTCCCATTGCCACATGAGAATGCCTCTGGATGGACATCCCCGAGAACCAAACCGGATCTCTACCAACACAAGGCCGGGTTACCCCTAACTGAGTAACAACTGACCGAATATGCCATCCCCCGGTCCTTTGGGACCTTTCACCGAGCGCTCGCAATCAATTCACACAATCATAACAAAGTGTTTTCAACATGAGTAAGTATCTGGGCTCCATACCATGATACCACCCTTTTCCAGAAGGAAATGCACACATCCTAAAGGGCGCTACCCCTCATAACCTTGCTGCTTCTTTCCTGTTTTGACCATTCACGGGGTGTGAGGCTCGACGAAGTCACGTCCACAAAAACATACTTTATACAAAAGCCATGCTTTGGGTCAACAAATGATCATAGAAATGATCACCAAGATAGACGATCAAATAAACGATCCTATCACAAATAATCAACACAATGATCATTTACAGCAACCCTCAGCATGTCACATTACCAAATTGGGAATATATCGCTGATAACATTCAACTACATAACCTCTGAGCTCGTACGTCTCAGAGAAGGGTGTTAAGCTAAAAGAATAAATTCTCCGCCACCAACAGAAATATATTTGAAAGAAATCTGCTTTATATCTCAATTTGTAATGTCAGACATACAATCCATACAAGTCTGTTCCGGGCTCGAACAAAACCGAAGGCACTTCTTACGAAGCCCTTGTAATCCGGGTATTCACAATCCCGATCGAATTTCCCATCACTTAAGGAATCTCTATACCAGGAGCTACCCAGTGCAGAGACAATCGATAGGTCATCCTATCGCTTTCACAAATACTCGGTCTTCAACACCGATCTTCAATGCAATTCACAACGACGTATCACATATTCGGAATGGGTTATACGACCCCATGGTCCTTTCCCGGTTAACCCGAATAGTGAGCGTTTATTCAAAATAAGTGTGACATTCAAATTCAAACAAATCACATCAAATACCCATTCAAAGGGAAATATTGATAGTCGGTTATTGAACTATCAATGGATATGCACACATCACCAGTTTCCAAATAATTTTCCAAATTATTTATTTTCCAAATTATTTATTTTCCAAAATATCTTTACAAGATATATAATTTCAATACTTCAAAAATAAATCAACATTTATTTTTAAACAAGTTCCCCTTTCTTTTATAAATTCCATAGTGAATTTATATTCTAAAATTATCTATGAATATACGATTTCAATTATTCATTTCAATTTATCTTCAAAAAGATAAATTCTCTAATATTCACTTTATATTGGAAAACATTCCCATACTTACTTATTAAGTAATTCTCAATCCATTTATTTTCAACACTTGGAAAATATTCAATATACTTAAATCGAAATTAAGTATATATTTCATTCTTTAAGGAAATCATTCTTTTAAACATATTTATTTGGGCCAAAACGAATGTTGCGTAAAACATCGTTACGACGTCCCAAAATCACTAGTATAGGGATTCGAAATTAAGATAGATATATAAATCCCAATACTATACAAAACATTTCCTTTCGGAAATCATTTACTATAACAACAGTGTTATAGTCCACCATTTCCTTTTATTTCTCGAAAACGTCTATTTCAACAATAAATGTTGAAATCTATGGTTTCGAATCCCAACACATTTTAAAACATCGTTAGATCGTTTTAATTCTATTTAGAACATCACATTCTAAACAATTTCTTTAACATATCATTCACTATTCAAAAACGTGAATATACTACGTTAATCAATTTCATCCTTTTATTCATTTTATTTCAAAGGATTATTCACAGTTAAAAACGTGAATATAACTCCATTAATAGGTTTCAACAATTTACTTATCAAAATAAGTCGTTTGCGAATTTATAAAACAACGTTTATAAATTCTATTTCTATTTGTTTTATAACTACTTCCTTTATAAATTCCTTTATTAACCTATTCGATTTATAACTCAATTATAAAACAAAAGTTCACATTATAAGTTAAACACTTATAAAACGATTATTTTATAAAATCGTTCTTTTAACTTCCCAAACTATAAATCTTATAACTCATAAGATTGTTTATTTATCCAAAATTCATTCTTTCAATAACTTTATAAATTTTATAAACCTACTGTTTATAAAATTTCATTTATAACTTCACTGTTTAAAATTCTATAAATTCCATTCAATTATGAAATTCATTTTCACTTCATTCAAACACTTATAAAAACTCGTTTTATAATTCCAACGTTTTTAATTTATAAATATCCATTTATAAATCTCTTATATAAATCAATTTATATTATTATTTCAAAACGTCTTTAATCTCCTTTATAATTTTACCATTTTGATTTATAAAATAATTAAATTTTATAAATCCTATGTTTAGACTTTTCACAATAAATTCTAAAATCCCGATTAAACTATTTTATAAAATCATTAGCATCATATTCTCAAAAATCAGTTTTTAACTATTTTTCTCAAAAATCATAATTTTTATAACTTTAAAAATTATAACGTTTATTTATTTAAAATAGATCAAATTCCAAACATATAGTATATTTTCGAAAAATCACTTTAAAAATCATTTTTAAAGTTCCAAATTTGGTCCAATGATGCTACATACCAAATAGTCAATTACGACAACAATGATATCATATATCGATATGATAATTCATCAAATATCAAAATATTTGAAATCAAATAAAAACTGTTGAGGAATCCAGTTGGATCCCTCCAACCTGTTTTCCTACATCCAAAAACATTAGCACAATGCCAATTTCGCTCCAGTACGAAATTATCGCGGTATATGGGATTTTAAATATTATCCGCTTAATAACGGCGTAATAGGGTCTCATCTGCTAAACAAAAAATGCGGGGAATCAATAACTCCAATATATACGTATGCCAATATATATATATTGCTATCATATATAATACCAATTTCACTGTTTATGAAATATTCGCGGTATATGTTTTTAATAAATAACATCCGCTTACTAACGGCGCATAATGTCTATTTTAACAATCAATAGATAGCAATCATCATTCAAACATGCATTCAAATATTTTAAATTTAACTATTTAAAATAAAATCGAAACTGATTCGATTGAGTGAGAAGTTCTCACCTTGATTTTATTTTCGTTTTAGCGATTTATTTCGAATAAAATTAAACGGACGTTTAATTTTACCCAAAATTCTCACTAACTCCAAACGACTCCAATCCAACTCCATCGCGTAGTGCTCGTCCATTCGATTCCAACGCAACTGGTTTCGCGCGTTTTCGACCTCGTATGAAAAAGTTATGCATTTTTAAAGATTGTACACGATTTAAACTATATAAATCTACAATTTCTTATTATTTTAACAACCTATGCAAATCAGAGCCGTAGGATCCAAACTCATCAGATCATAGCCGCATATCCCTTCCCCTTTCTTCTTCTCGCGTATGTGCGTGCGTCCCCCCCCCCCCTAATAGCCGAACCCACCTTAGTAATTAGGGTTCCAAATTACTCCGCCTATACTCGACTATACTCGATCATACCCTCACCATCTTGAAGCCCTCCACCACCACAACACTCGGCTGCAGTAGCATAGAGCTCGGCCCCCTCCTCCTCCTCGTGTTGTGTGCGCAGCCGGCCCCCTTCAAACCCAATTTCCCGTCGTTCCATTGCTCCAAACGCGATCATAACCGTTGGATCTCTAGCTCTCTTCATGCTCTACCACTTCCTAGTTGGAAGTTTTCTCTAATTGTTAGTGGATTGGAAGAAATCGAGGGAGGAAGTGGATTGTTTTCTGGCCGTTCAATACGTTGGTGGCGGCTGCAGTATGAAATTAGGGTTAGGTTTTAATTTTTATTAAATTTGTGAATTTAAGGCCTATTTATAGAGAATTTTCGAACACTATTCATCCCGAAAATTCCGAACTCCGATTTACGTGCCGTAACCAGCGTTTCTAGGGTTTACCCCGCGTTCCGGATACAATGGAATAAGTTTCGAAAGCTAATTCGGACATCTGTGCGAGTTATGGCTATAAACGTTCAATTTGAATTAAACCGATTTAAGCGATTTTCTAGGCGTTTTAATTTGTACCGAACAAACGGTAAATCCAATTGACACGAAATTTGAAACCTTACAATAATATCACATTACGGATCCGATGAAACTGGTTTCGTCGAAATCCGAGACTTTTTGAAAAATGGCTATTTTAACTCGCCAAATTAAAATTAAAAATAAATCGATGCGTTTCGAGCTGCCACGATCAAACGATAGCTCTGATTGACACGAAATTTGAAATCCGGTAATAACTAACTATTACGGATCCAATGGAACTAGTTTCGTTCAATTCTGAGACTGTTCAAAAATTGACTATTTTCACTAGTCGATTTAAATATTAAAATATTCAATTTTCACAAATTAACTCTAAATTCGATTTTAAAAGTTCTAAAATATCATTCTAACTTCAATATGATAAAATAAAATTTTACAAATCATTTTCAACTCGATTTTCAATTATTTCTATAATTTAACATATTAAATTATCGATTTAATTATCCAATTAAATCCAATTATTCAAATAAAAATTTATTTGACTTATAAATTCACTTTTTAATATTTAAAATTAATTAAATATTCAAATTTTAATTAATAAAAATCCTGGGTCGTTACATTATAGCTATAAAAATCCTTTGAAAAACAAAGGTATCTCATAAGACCACGCCACACATAAACATGACTTGTTTTTACCATACGATAACCAAAACATTTTATATCAAAATGTTCTGATATTATAATAGTGTCTAGGTACAAATACTTATTCAAATAGCTGAAATTGTTACATTAATTAAATTCCAGTATAATAAGCTATACGACCAAAATCATAAAGGAACGTATTGGGAATGGATTCCATAGAATGACTAGGCCCTGGGTACCACCTATCATAGTACACATTTCGAAAAATATACGGAAGACAACATCAGGATCCCCTGCAACACAAGATCGAACTACACCTAACCTGGATTAGCCGAATATGCTATCACCATGGATGTTCCCACCTTTCCCGAGTTCTTACGCACACCGTAGTAATAATATCCGAGGGTACCTAAAAAAGGTGATAAACATACCCTAATTAGGTGTGACCCACTTAGCCTTGCTTTATCTTCCTTGATTTCCAGTCATTCCTGGTTGATGATTTTTGGGGCTACGATTACCTTTTTAAAGGAATTAATACTTGGAATGTTCGTTGTCCTCCAATGACTATGTGTTGAAAATATTCATCCGTACAAGTCCGTTATGGGTCTGAACGAAACCTAAGAAACTATTCCTACTGCATCCGTTTTGGAATCATCTTTGGGATTTGCAGCGATTAGCCCTTTCACTTCAAAGATCCAATCTTTGATTACATGATCTTGTCTTCACTTCGAAGACATATTCGTTGGATCAAAGTGGTTTTCGGATAACTTATCCAAACCCAGTCTCTTCGAAAACAACGTTCGATATTTCCGGTAAGCTCAACCACGGTTCTTTAGGAAATAAACAAACGAAATACGATCGGAAATCGTTTCCTAATCGTTAGTGGACGGATTCCTTTATCGTCATCCTAGAAGAACGAAATGAGTTTACACATATAGTATAGCACCTCGAACGGTAACTGTACCATATAATTTGCTTATTTCTCTTAGATATTCCCAACGTTATATTTTGGTCCAGATTTGATAATCGATTATTCAACTATCAAATAAACAATCATTCAACCAAATATTTCATTTCCCACTGAAAATGCTAAGCCTCATTTAATTTAATTTTAATAATTAAGTCTCTTTATCACAAGGTATGTCCTTATCTTATCGGAGTAAGTACGCTCACTATCCATTCTTTTCAAAAATATTTGAAAACTTTTTAATATAAATATGGAAAGCACCACGCGGTATCCACCATAGATTCATAGCTCAATGGTTATGTCTTTACCCCAGAGAAATCCAAAACTTAACTGCATGCAATCTCTACCTCCGATTTTTCCATGAAAGTATACCATTACTTTCCGAAAACTATATTTGATAATTTTATCAAAATAATACTTATAAAATTTCTATATAAATTCTTAAGTTTTAATTTAGATAAATACTCTTAAATAAAAGTTATTATATAAAATTATATTAATATTGAATAATTTAGCTTTTAAAATAATCATACTAATTGATTCTTAAATAATAATTAACTTAATATCAACTCATTATAACTAAATTAATTAATAATTAAATATACTTTAAAAAATTTAAAATAATAACATAATTTTGAAACAATAATTAATTTTGATTTATTCATAAGATTCTTGACGAATTACAAGACTTATTTATAAACTTATAATCTATTTTGACAAATTTAAAATATTTAAACAACTGATTTTCTGGAATATTTTTAACCACTTTTGAAATTTCCTATTTTAATAATTTAAAATCCTCTTTTCAAACAAACTCAACTTATCAACAAAATATATTTTCCAAACATAATATAGCCAGTCTAATATTGATAAATCTCTCTAGATTTATCATTAATTTGATTTATGTCCTAATTTCGTAAATCCCCTTTTTCACATTTCAAAAAAATAAATCTATCATTTATTTTTAAGCCGATTTACCCATCTCATTATAAATCCTCACCGTGAATTTATATCTTTAATTTATCCACCGGTAATCACTTCACTTTATTTATAAACCTTGTTTATAAACCTCATAGTCTCATTTTCTGTTTATAATGGTTTCACAATACTTATTCGATTATAAATCAATTTCTAAATTGAATTCCATTTCAAATAAATTTCTTAAATAACCCAACTATATTCCAATCCCCAGTAAATTCCGATTCCACTTCCATTTCATAATTTAAATTCTTATATAATATCTAGTATAACAATTTTATATTTTATTTTCAATTTTTCTTTGTATTTTTCCAACTATTTAAAATCTCGATTTTTAAATTAATATTTTTGCACTTAAACAAATATCGCTTAAGTTTTATTATTTTAAATCCTTTTATTTACATTATCCTAAATTCTCTATTTTCCATATTCCAAAATTATTAAGTACAAATTTAAAATCAAACTATTTATTTACCAAAATTCATTTCTTTTAATCAATCCAAATTTCACTATAAATATTTTACTTCCAATTTCCCTTTTTTTTTCTTCCAAATTCAAAACATTTATTATAGGTATTTACAAATACCAAAATCTAGGCCAAAACTACCCTAACATCCAATAAATTCAAATCACACTATAATCTACCATAGATTATTCAATAGACCATATATTAATATATATGATATTTAATTCAATATTTTCGAGGAATCCAGTTGGATCCCTCCAACCTGTTTCCCTACACCAAAGATGTTAATACAACATAAAAATACCAATCCCACTTCGAGGGGGATATCGTGGTACATAGGGTCATCCGCTATTATGCAGTGGCGCTTAGTGTCTCATCCGCTCTAATGGGTGGGAAATATCAATCCAACCATATATACTACTATATATATAATAACATCCAAATCGATAATAATTATCCAATTCAATAAGGCATCCAATAATTAATTTTAACTATTTAAAACTAACCAAAAATCGAAAAATGAGTGAGATTTACTCACTTTGCTTTCGTCGACACTGAAATGATCCGTTTGAATTTAAAATTAAACGGACGTTTATACCTAACCAAATTTTCTGCTAGCTTAAAATCCATCCAGACCACTTTCATTGTGAAGCTCTCATCGCCACGATCGTAATGCAAAAATTCTCGTTCAAAACGGACTTCGCATGTGAGAGTTATACATTTGATAAGAGATTGATTTTTAATAAAACAAATTATATAACTAATTAAATTCTCTTTTAAAATTCATACATAGACCCATGAAACGTCATTCAGCCCAAATATTGTGCTATTCCTTTCCTCTCCAATGCAAACGCCTGTAGCTCACTTGTGCATGCCGCTGCACTTACACGCCTCCCCACCACGGCGTTCGACCAACGGCCACCACCATAATTCTCCTCACAGAAAATCGCTCCAACCCATACCAATCTCTCCAAGTTCAGTATCACCATGTGAATCGCGACACCACCGCCCCTAGGCGTTGCCTCGTCACTTGCAACCGAACCCATGCTTCGGCCTACAGTCCACCGGAGTACTATTGCATTCCTCATGCACCCACCTCTGCCGCCAGACACCCACGAGACCACAACCATACGAACCCATGCCTGTTGCCATCGCTCCTCAACATTGCGACAATACTACAGCCTACTTCAAACCCAAAATCGAAGCTGTATCCCTCTAGATCATTATAGATCAACACGCATATCTTAGTCGAGATTTTTTTAAAGAGATTGTGTAACGACCCGTAAATTTTCAATAATTAATTTGGTTATTTAATGAAAATTGTGTGATTAAATTTAGAAGAAATAAATTTTTTAATTTATATCGAAGTAAATGTTAAGAATGGAATGTAGCAATAGTTATTATTAAAATAAAAAAATAAAAAAAATAAAACTAAAACTAAATTTTGATTTTTGAAGTGAAATCACATTTTAAGTGAAATAGGGGAAATTGTTGCCCCTGGGTATAAATTTGAAATAAGTAGATTAAGGTAAGTGTTGTATAAATAAAAGAAATTTGAAACTTGTTAACGAATTTATAACGGGAATAAAATATAAAAATGTTGATGTAAGGTAATAAATATATTAATTCAATGCCATCCCAATTAATTGAAACAGATTTGAAAAGCTTCATTTGATTGTAATTTGTAAGTAGGGAAATAGGTTCAAAGTTATATAAATTGTTGGAATGATAAGTAATAAAGTGCAACTTAGATATAATCAATGTTAGTATAAATTTAAGGAATAATTGGGAACCATATTTATAAAATAATAACGAGAATGCAAGCTAAACAATGCTAATTAAAATTTATAATTAATGGATCTAATAAAATGACAATAAATAAAAATTATGTTATACTTGACTATAAATGGAACTTAAGCGAATAGGTGGAATATCAAATGAAATTAGTAGTATGAAAATATATTTCAATAAACGTTACATTCATGTAAAATGTAATACAATGTTGGAAGTTGTTAAATTAGAATATATTAAGAAATAAAAAATTGAATTTGGAATCTATTGCAATAAATCTAAATGTTATGTTCGGTTATAATAAACCTTAGTGTATTGTAAATTGATATTATGTTATAAATGTATAACAAACATTAAGAGTTATAAATGTTATAATAAACCTTAATGTATCGTAAATTGATATTTTGTTATAAATGTATAACAAACATTAAGAGTTATAAATGTTATAATAAACCTTAGTGTATTGTAAATTGATATTATGTTATAAATGTATAATAAACATTAAGAGTTATAAATTGATATTATGCTGGCAACTATGATGGTTGGAAATAATAAACCTAAGTGTATTGTAAAATTAATGGTAACGTCTGTTATAACAAATTGGTTTACTAAATCAAAATAGGAAATCAATCAATTTATTTGGGACTAATTAATTGATATTCATTTATAATAAATGGGTTTACTATTAGAAATTGAAATTATATACTACAGTAAACGGGAATTTAGATGAAATTGTAAATAATGTCAACTCTATTTATAATACGACTATTGGTTGATTTAAAGTATAGAAAGAAAGATTTATTAACTTAATTGAAGTATAAAATTCAATAATTGTATTTATTGCAAAATAAAATGCAATTAAACGTTTAAATATTACGTTATTGAAATTAAAATGAAATTTGAGGATAATAATGAACCAATGTTAGTGGCATCCTTATTTTGGTAAAAGATGTGAATAAGAAGTTAAATTTTTTAATAAATGGGTTTTTGAGAATTAAATTTATAATTTCTAAATATAATGAAGTGGAGAAATTAACGCTGAAACTGATAGATTTATCAACTTTTAATTTACATCTAAACTTGTTTAAATTTTTGTAAATGATTAAGAAATATAAAAGTGATAAAATTATCAATTATAAAATTGAAATTTAAAAATTGGATTTAATTAATTGATTTTTAATTTGTTTTATTAATGTAAAAATAGCCATTTTGGCCACTGACTCGGATTTTGACGAAACCAGTTTCATCGGATCCATAACGGTGAATTATGGTAGGATTTCATGTTTCGTAGTGATCGGACTTGTCGTTTGATCGTACGGACTCGAAACGCCTTGAAATCATTTAAATTGAAATCAATTGAATTAATTTGAAATAATTTGATTTTGTCATAACTTCTTCATACGATGAAATTTGGACGTGAAACCTATCCCACCGCGTTTAAAACATTCAAAAACATCTATTTTGATGTATGAGACGACCAGTTTCGTTTCGGAAACAAAATGGGCATTACGGAGCGTTATTGTCATCTCAAACCAATTCAAATTTAACGGTAACCTACGAAAATGAAAGAATTGAACCTTGAAACCAGTTCCATTATATTCAAAAGGCCTTTTTACATTAGGAACGCCAAGCGGTACACGTCGTTTGGAGTTCGGACTGTTTTGGATCTCACGCTATAAATAGGCACGCAAAACGATAAAATAATATTATATTATTATGAAACCCTAGCCGCCACTTGTTCATCCTTTTTAATGGCCGAAATCTCTCCGTCTTCTCGTCTCGATTTCTTCCAATCCGAGCAACGAAATCGAGAACTTGCAAAAGCAAAGTTGTAGAGCTCGACGAGCTCTACATATCCAACGGTCGATTCGTGCTATTACATCACAGATTTGTCAAGATATGGCTGGGAAGGTCACGCACGTTTTGGATTTTTGTGTGCGGTTCGAGGGATTGTGGGAGGCCGCATCCCTGGCATAGGTGGAGGAGAAGGTGGCGCTTGGATTGGTGGTCGCAGATCGGGGTCCGGTCGAGCCGAACGTGGGTGCGCGTGGAGGCTTGTTCGTGGGGGATGGGTTTGAACGCGTCGAGTTGGGAGAAGAGAGGCCACGTATTGTTTCTTTATTTATTTTATTATTTAACTATAATATGTAAGATTTAAATGTTCTAATCGCTATAACTTCTGCATACGAGGTCCAATTCACACGCGATTTTCTCCGCTAGGTTTGTATTAGAATTCCAGACACTTTGACGCTGGTTTGGACGAATTTGGAGACTATCCAATTTTTGGGTTTAAATTGGATTTAAATTCAATTTAAATTCAAAAGGTGAGTGTTTTAACCTACTCACAACTTCTAAAATTTCTTATGTTTGTTAAATTTAATTTTGTTGTGATTATGCATTTATTTATGACTGTTTCAGATATTTTTAATCATCATCTCAGTTAATTGCATTTATTTAAATAAATCGTTATTTATTTATTTTTGAATATAACTGCCAGTTAATTACCTGTTTTATATTATCAGTAATATATTGATATTGATTGATTGTTTTGTGTGATGATTGTGATGGATGTATGATTTTATGATAGATGAATGGATGTTTTATTTATATCATCATAAACTGCAAGTTGTTATGCATTTCATTTCATTAGGGATTGCGGTTTGAAATGATATATAACCGTAATTTTTATTTTAAATTACGGATTGAAATGATAAATATCCGTATCACTTGACCATAGGATAGAAAATTATATACAGGCACCGCGATCTATATATATAAAATTATTTTGAAATGATTTTCTATGGTTTTGGAAAAGAATATACAGTTTAATAAATATTAGTTTTTGATGTTATGTAAATATTATTATATATATATAGTTAAATTCTTGAATTTAATCTATGTATAAAATTGATTAATAAAAATGAGTTTAATAATAAGTTTGATTTGAAATGTAAATAATTTGAGATTTAAAGGGTATGATTTTATAACTTGATTTTGTTTAGAGGATTTAAATGAATATCAAATTTATGTAAATGAATATTATCAAGCAAATTTAATTGGAAGAATATCCAGTTATTTGAAGTCTAAAGGTTTTACTAAAATGATATTTGATTTATTTAGTAAACATTTCTAATCAAAATAATAGTATTTGAAATTGATGTATATGAAATTATCAAAGAATAAGTTTTGAAATGGTGGGAAAAGTCAAGCTTTGAAATATATGGAAATATATTGGTTTATTTGGGGATTTAAATCCACATTTGGAATTGATTTGTGAAGGTGAAGAAGCTATTTTATTATATAAAGTAATTTAATAGTTAAACCATTTAAGTGGTAGTATGTTTCAAAGTTTTATGTTTTTAAAAGGCTATATTTCAAGTTTTGGTTTCGAAATAAATTTTAACTTTGAAATTGTTATGGTTTTAGAAAATGATATATTTGAAATGATATCATATTGACTTGGGTTTTAAAAGGGAAATGATATCGAAATTTTATGATTTTGAAATGAATATTATATCCTGGTTTTGAAGTATAAATTATTTTGAAATGACCGCAGTGTAATAATAACGTTTGGTTGTTGAAGAGACCGGGATCAGAAGTTGTCATGCTCTCTGCCAACTCCGAAAACCACTTTAACAACCGTGTACGCGGTGGAGATTCCAGAATGAAGTAGGATGGCGGCGGCGTTTCCTTTGTAGTAAATACGTGGACCCGACTCTCGTGGGTTAGCATAAGGTGGCTAAAACAGAAGCGATTCTCGGGCCAATGAGGTCATTACTCTGATCGGACGCACTCCTTCGATATTATACTCTGACATTTGGATTGATTCGGTGGCCACTTTTGAATTTTGATTTTGGGTGTGTTGTTCGAGTTGGGCGGTAGTAGCTGCTACGCGTTACCACCAGCCCGGATGCGTAATTGGTATATCTACCCTGGCATTGCCTAGTTGTGCTGTGTCATCTACCCTAGCGCGCCTTGTACGAGTTTCTATTTGTGTCGTACCTATGGAGTATCCTTTGGTAGCCTCCCGATCAGAAGGTATTACGGTACTGTATAGACTATTGGCATTATTTGTGTTAAGGGCTATATGAATAACCCCTTAACGATATTAAAAAGTAAGTTTACTTTACTATTAGACATTATTATAATAGCGAAATATACTACATAGTAAATAGTTTAACGGATCCTTAGGAGATGTGAATCCCGAGCATCTCTTGAGTTACCGCACTCACGTTAGACACTGGATAGGAGATGTTAAATCTCGTAAACATCTCCGACGTCGTTACACTCATATTTATTTCTGTTGATTTAACTCACATAAGATCTTTTAGTTCTGACTCTAGTGTTTTGTCTTTTCAATTCGCTCGGGTCAGTCCGAGCGTTTCAGGATCGAAGATTTTATTCTGGAGGACGAAGACGAAGATTTGTAGTACTATTATCTACTATATTATTCCACTACACTATTAAATTCCGCTGCATTAATTATTATTCTCTGGTATGTGTACTCTGATATGTATTGTATAAATATAATCAAGGGTTTTTGTAAAATAGCTTCATGAACTGTATATTTGATTATTATATTTATCGTTCCGCTGCAAGATTCTATTTTGTTTTTTTCTTTTCTTGCTTTTTCTTATTTACCCCATAACAATCTGCCCTTCCGTATGGTTTGAATTGGCACGTATGTCGATTTAAAGTGTGTGAAATGGCAGGATGTTACATTTGGTATCAGAGCTTAGGTTTAGTGAAAACCTTAGCTTTGTGGGGTTTGACTCTTTATTAATAGGGTAGTAATACCCTATGATGAGTCGTTGAGCGTATATATGACAGAGCGTATTTGTTAGTGTTACAAAAGGTTTTTATATTGTGTTAATTTGTTCCGTTTTGTATTTCTAAATTCTGGTTGATGCATGGGACGCTATGACATCAATAGGGATTTCTAAACACTTAATAGGACAGACCGACATAATATTTGGTTTTAAAATAGGTGAATGAAATAATTTTGCCTATTATATTTTCTATATATATAAAGTAAATTTTTATAAAGGTTATATTTGGTTGTATTATATTGGTTGTTGAGGAATGAAATTTATATAGAATAGTTGAAATGAGATTGAAATTAAGATAAATGAAAATTGGAAATTTAGAACTTAAGTTTCGGGGTTTTGAAAATTTCTTTCAAATGATTTGGAATATAATAATAATATTTTAGAAGTATTTTCTGATATAAATATTTCAATATAACTTGAAAGAATTGTTTTAAAGAAACTCCGTAAAGAAATAAGTTGTACTCCCTTCTCTGTCGCTGGAAAGTAATTTCGGTGATGAGTGCACGCATCATCGACATTCATTTTCGAGTTTCGAAATGGGAAGGCCACTGTAGTAGTTTACTGCAGATTTATTTTGATAAGCAAATGTAAATCTTAAATATTTTTTAAATATAATTTGATATATGAGCTGTAAGTATATACATTTATCTATTATTTTAAAACGATTTGGAATTTAACCCGGTATTTAATTCTTAAGTTTCCGTTAATTAGTAGTTTCAATTATTGTAGTGAAATTTAATGTAACTAATTAAAAATTGGAACCTCTAAAAAAAGAGTTAAGTTAATGTTTAAAGTTATTTATAACTAAATAAGTAGAAAAGATGGATAGTAAGTAAAACATCTTGAGTTTAAGATGAGTATTTGAAACCATTGATAAATAAGAAGATTTAATGCTAGGGAATAAAGGAAATTAAAAGAAATTAAAATGTGTAACCTTTAAGACAAAGGATATTATTATTGAACATTAAATTAATTAAAGGAAATAGAGTAAACTTGTATAACCTTCAATTACATCCTTAAAAACATATATATAACTTACCGAATATTAAAAGTTGAAATGTTTAATAAGAAAATGTAATAGGATATTATACAAGTAAAAAATTGAAGAAATGAAAATATTCAATGAAATCCTTTAATAAATAAGAATTTGATTTTGTAGTTGTTATAAACTTAGGCATAATGGAAAGGGTACTAATTAAATAGTTTGAAAGGTAAGTACTAAATAAATGAATAAATAAAAATGAAAATTTGCAAGAAATAAATTTAAAATAAAGATAAACCATTATATGAATGAAAATGAAATCAAACAACAAATGTATGAATGGAATTAATAAAAATAAACTTAATCTGTTGTTTGAAATCGTTGTTTGTTTGGTTATGGTTATTTGGGGCAAGGATACTTTAAATTTGGATTGGATGTATGAATAATCTATTTGGTTTCATCTAAGACTGTTGAGTAATTGGTGCACTTAGTAGTTTATTTTGATTCTGTACAATTTAAAGTTTTAAAACCCGAACAACTATTTGTTTTGTTTAATATGAATGAAGATTGATGTGGGTTGATTTTATGTGGTGGTTGTTTGCTTGTTGCAAGTGATTGATGTTTGTATTGATTTGTTTGTTTGTGGTTGAAACCACTTTAAATATTTCATTTTATATAATTGTTAACTCTTTTGGATTATATAAGTGAAATTCAGGTTATGGAAGTAATTGCTATTGCATTTAGTTTCATAATAATAAGCGTAAATTGCCCGACAAATAGGTACGTCTTCAGATTATGGTTTATAGCGTTATTATATTATTTTTCCCGGGTTGGGATATATATTATTTTGAAATATAAATGTTGTATATTGTTATTTTTGATATTATATTTTCTCTCGAGCCTCTCCGTACAAAGGAGACTCTGTCGAAATTTTCCGTAAATTTTGGATTTAGAAAATATTTTGAAAATGTTTTCCAAACTTTATTAATTTAAGTATAGAAAGATTTAATGGTTATAAACTGGTATATTTTATTTAAAATATGTAATTTTGTAAATTTATTTGTTTATAAATTTAATATTTTAAATAAGATATATTGACTTCTTAATTCTTCTTTTTCCTCCTTTTTCCTTTTCGGGGACGAAAAGTTTTGAGTGGGGTAGAGTGTAACGACCCGTAAATTTTCAATAATTAATTTGGTTATTTAATGAAAATTGTGTGATTAAATTTAGAAGAAATAAAATTTTTAATTTATATCGAAGTAAATGTTAAGAATGGAATGTAGCAATAGTTATTATTAAAATAAAAAAATAAAAAAATAAAACTAAAACTAAATTTTGATTTTTGAAGTGAAATCACATTTTAAGTGAAATAGGGGAAATTGTTGCCCCTGGGTATAAATTTGAAATAAGTAGATTAAGGTAAGTGTTGTATAAATAAAAGAAATTTGAAACTTGTTAAGGAATTTATAGCGGGAATAAAATATAAAAATGTTGATGTAAGATAATAAATATATTAATTCAATGCCATCCCAATTAATTGAAACAGATTTGAAAAGCTTCATTTGATTGTAATTTGTAAGTAGGGAAATAGATTCATAGTTATATAAATTATTGGAATGATAAGTAATAAAGTGCAAATTAGATATAATCAATGTTAGTATAAATTTAAGGAATAATTGGGAACCATATTTATGAAGTAATAACGAGAATGCAACCTAAACAATGCTAATTAAAATTTATAATTAATGGATCTAATGAAATGACAATAAATAAAAATTATGTTATACTTGACTATAAATGGAACTTAAGCGAATAGGTGGAATATTAAATGAAATTAGTAGTATGAAAATATATTTCAATAAATGTTACATTAATGTAAAATGTAATACAATGTTGGAAGTTGTTAAATTAGAATATATTAAGAAATAAAAAATTGAATTTGGAATCTATTGCAATAAATCTAAATGTTATGTTTGGTTATAATAAACCTTAGTGTATTGTAAATTGATATTATGTTATAAATGTATATCAAACAATAAGAGTTATAAATATTATAATAAACCTTAGTGTATTGTAAATTGATATTATGTTATAAATGTATATCAAACAATAAGAGTTATAAATGTTATAATAAACCTTAGTGTATTGTAAATTGATATTATGTTATAAATGTATAACAAACATTAAGAGTTATAAATGTTATAATAAACCTTAGTGTATTATAAATTGATATTATGTTATAAATGTATAATAAACATTAAGAGTTATAAATTGATATTATGTAGGAAACTATGATAGTTGGTTGGAAATAATAAACCTAGGTGTATTGTAAAGTTAATGGTAACGTCTGTTATAACAAATTGGTTTACTAAATCAAAATAGGAAATCAATCAATTTATTTGGGACTAATTAATTGATATTCATTTATAATAAATGAGTTTACTTTTAGAAATTTAAATTAGATACTACAGTAAACGGGAATTTAGATGAAATTGTAAAAAATGTCAACTATATTTATAAAACGACTATTGGTTGATTTAAAGTATAGAAAGCAAGATTTATTAATTTAATTGAAGTATAAAATTCAATAATTGTATTTATTGCAAAATAAAATGGAATTAAACGTTTAAATATTACGTTATTGAAATTAAAATGAAATTAGAGGATAATAATGAACCAATGTTAGTGGCATCCTTATTTTGGTAAAAGATGTGAATAAGAAGTTAAAAAATTTAATAAATGGGTTTTTGAGAATTAAATTTATAATTTCTAAATATAATGAAGTGGAGAAATTAACGCTGCAATTAATAGATTTATCAACTTTTAATTTACATCTAAACTTGTTTAAATTTTTGTAAATGATTAAGAAATATAAAAATGATAAAATTGTCAATTATAAAATTGAAATTTAAAAATTGGATTTAATTAATTGATTTTTAATTTGTTTTATTAATGTAAAAATAGCCATTTTGGCTACTGACTCAGATTTCGACGAAACCAGTTTCATCGGATCCATAACGGTGAATTATTGTAGGATTTCAAGTTTCGTAGCGATCGAACTTGTCGTTTGATCGTACGGACTCGAAACGTCTTGAAATCATTTAAATTGAAATCAATTGAATTAATTTGAAATAGCTTGATTTTGTCATAACTTCTTCATACAATGGAATTTGGATGTGAAACCTGTTCCATCACGTTTAAAACATTCAAAAACATCTATTTTGATGTATAGGACGACCAATTATGTTTCGGAAACAAAATGGGCTTTACGGAGCGTTATTGTCATCTCAAACAAATTCGACTGTAACGGTAACCTACGAAAATGATAAAATTGAACCTCGAAACCAGTTCCATTGTGTTCAAAAGGCCTTTTTACATTAGGAACGCCAGGCGGCATACATCGTTTGGAGTTCGGGCTGTTTTGGACCTCACGCTATAAATAGGCACGCAAAACGATAAAATAATATTATATTATTATGAAATCCTAGCCACCACTTGTTCATCCTTTTTAATGGCCGAAATCTCTCCGTTTTCTCGTCTCGATTTCTTCCAATCCGTGCAACGAAATCAAGAACTTCCAAAAGCAAAGTTGTAGAGCTCAACGAGCTCTACATATCCAACGGTCGATTCGTGCTATTACATCACAGATTTGTCAAGATATGGCTGGGAAGGTCACGTGTGTTTCGGGTTTTTATGTGCGATTCGAGGGATTTTGGGAGGCCGCATCCCTGGCATAGGTGGAGGAGAAGGTGGCGCTTGGATTGGTGATCGTAGATCGGGGTTCGATCGAGCCGAACGAGGGCGTGCATGGAGGCTTGTTCGTGGGGGATGGGTTTGAACGCGTCGAGTTGGGAGAAGAGAGGTCACATATTGTTTCTTTATTTATTTTATTATTTAATTATAATATATAATATTTAAATGTTCTAATAGCTATAACTTCTGCATACGAGGTCCAATTCATGCGCGGTTTTTTCCGCTAGGTTCGTATTGGAATTCCGGACACTTTGACGCTGGTTTGGACAAATTTGGAGACTGTCCAATTTTTGGGTTTAAATTGGATTTAAATTCAATTTAAATTCAAAAGATGAGTGTTTTAACATACTCACAACTTCTAAAATTTCTTATGTTTGTTAAATTTAATTTTTTTGTGATTATGCATTTATTTATGACTGTTTCAGATATTTTTAATCATCATCTCAGTTAATTGCATTTATTTAAATAAATCGTTATTTATTTATTTTTTGAATATAACTGCCAGTTAATTACCTGTTTTTTATAATTAGTTATATATTGATATTGATTGATTATTTTGTATGATGATTGTGATGGATGTATGATTTTATGATAGATGAATGGATGTTTTATTTATATCATCATAAGCTGCAAGTTGTTATGTATTTCATTTCATTCGGGATGGCGGTTTGAAATGATATATAACCGTAATTTTTATTTCAAATTACGGATTGAAATGATAAATATCCATATCACTTGACCATAGGATAGAAAATTATATACAGGCACCGCGGTCTATATATATATAATTATTTTGAAATGATTTTCTATGGTTTTGGAAAGGAATATACGGTTTAATAAATATTAATTTTTGATGTTATGTAAATATTATTTTATATATATATATATATATATATATATATTGTTAAATTCTTGAATTTAAGCTGTGTATAAAATTGATTAATAAAAATGAGTTTAATAATAAGTTTGAGTTGAAATGTAAATAATCTGAGATTTAAAGGGTATGATTTTATAACTTGATTTTGTTTAGAGGATTTAAATGAATATTAAATTAATGTAAATGAATATTATCAAGTAAATTTAATTGGAAGAATATCCAATTATTTGAAGTCTAAAGGTTTTACTAAAATGATATTTGATTTATTTAGTAAACATTTCAAATCTAAATAATAGTATTTGAAATTGATGTATATGAAATTATTAATGAATAAGTTTTGAAATGGTGGGAAAAGTCAAGCTTTGAAATATATGGAAATATATTGGTTTATTTGGGGATTTAAATCCATATTTGGAATTGATTTGTGAAGGTGAAGAAGCTATTTTATTATATAAAGTAATTTAATAGTTAAACCATTTAACTGGTAGTATGTTTCAAAGTTATGAAATTCAAAGTTTTATGTTTTTAAAAGGCTATATTTCAAGTTTTGGTTTCGAAATAAAATTTAACTTTGAAATTGTTATGGTTTTAGAAAACGATATATTTGAAATGATATCGTATTGATTTGGGTTTTAAAAGGGAAATGATATCGAAATTTTATGGTTTTGAAATGAATATTATATCCTGGTTTTGAAGTACAAATTATTTTGAAATGACCGCGGTGTTATAATAACGTTTGGTTGTTGAAGAGACCGGGATCGAAAGTTGTCATACTCTCTGCCAACTCCGAAAACCACTTTAACAACCTTGTACGCGGTGGAGATTCCAGAATGAAGTAGGATGGTGGCGGCGTTTCCTTTGAGGTAAATACGTGGACCCGACTCCCGTGAGTTGGCATAAGGTGGCTAAAACATGAGCGATTCTCGGGCCAATGAGGTCATTCCTCTAATCGGACGCACTCCTTCGATATTGTACTCTAACATTTGGATTGATTCGATGGCCACTTTTGATTTTTGATTTTGGAGGTGTTGTTCGAGGTGGGCGGTAGTAGCTGCTATGCATTACCACCAGCCCGGATGCGTAATTGGTATATCTACCCTGACATTGCCTAGTTGTGCCGTGTCATCTACCCTAGCGCGCTTTGTACGAGTTTCTATTTGTGGCGTACCTATGGAGTATCCTCTGGTAGCCTCCCGATCAGGAGGTATTACGGTACTGTATAGACTATTGGCATTATTTGTGTTAAGGGCTATATGGGTAACCCCTTAACGCTACTAAAAAGTAAGTTTACTTTACTATTAGACATTATTATAATAGCGAAATATACTACATAGTAAATAGTTTAACGGATCCTTAGGAGATGTGAATCCCGAGCATCTCTTGAGTTACCGCACTCATGTTAGACACTGGATAGGTGATGTCAAATCCCGTAAACATATCCGAAGCCGTTACACTCATATTTATTTTTGTTGATTTAACTCACATAAGATCTTTTAGTTCTGACTCGAGTGTTTTGTCTTTTCAATTCGCTCGGGTTAGTCCGAGCATTTCAGGATCGAAGATTATATTCTGGAGGACGAAGACGAAGATTTGTAGTACTATTATCTACTATATTATTCCACTACTCTATTAAATTCTGCTGCATTAATTATTATTCTCTAGTATGTGTACTCTGATATGTATTGTATAAATATAATCAAGGGTTTTTGTAAAACAGCTTCATGAACTGTATATTTAATTATTATATTTATAGTTTCGCTGCAAGATTCTATTTTGTTTTTTTCTTTCCCTGCTTTTTCTTATTTACCCCATAACAATCCGCCCTTCCGTATGGTTTGAATTGGCACGTGCGTCAATTTAAAGCGTGTGAAAAGGCAGGATGTTACAGATTGAATTGGTGATTTTTTTTCCGTTTCATTTTAATTTATTTTCGAGCTCGGTTGTGCTCTTTTTTTCTGCTTGCGTAAGTTTTTATAGAGGAGAGGATGTGATTTTAAAGGGGAAGGGAAACATGCTTAAATGGGTTAGGGTCAAATCCTAGGTGGTTGAGAAAGGACAGAAAGTTAGTTGATGTGAATATTGTCAATCAATCAAGTGTGTGTGTGTGTATTTAAATTTTCAAACCATCTCGATTCTGTAACTTAAAATCACGAACCCCTATCAAGACATGCCACTAGGCGTTTACAATATTATAACCCTATCCAGAACGCAATGGAAAAAATTTCGAACCCTAATTCTATCATATGCAGATAATAGCTTTTTGGCCCTAATTTTTATACTGAATTTCGATATAAATTTAAGCTCGTTTATATTCCGTACGACCAAACGATAATTCCAAAAGCTACGAAATTTGAAATACAACAATAATACACTATAACGGATCCAATGGAACTTGTTTCGTCGAATTCGAAGACTGTGCTTCGGAGGCTATTTTTACTTGTTAATTCAAATGATATATTTTTAAAATTGAATAAATAACTTTTAAATTCAATTTAAAAAGTTTTATTTGCCTTCATTCTTATTAATATAAATTTAATAAGCCTTTAAATTATTTTTATCAAGCTAAAACACTCCATATTCCAAATTTTAACATATTTTCAATTATTAAATCCAATAATAATTTTACCAATAATCAATATATTTGAAACTCAAGTTAAAAATTAAATTTTGAATATTTAAAATCAATTAGATATTCCAATTTCAAATAACCAAAATTCTGAGTCGTTACATTCTTCCCCCTTAAAAAATTTTCGTCGCCGAAATTGCTAGGTAAGAAGAATAGCCCAAAACCTATTAACTATTTTCCAAACCCAAACGGTTTAACAACTTTCCCAAAATCAATTTATTGAAAACACAACATCACTTTTACTAATTTCCAAATTCATTCACAGATTCCAAATAATATTATTTACTCAACCATTTTAAGTTATATCCAACATCAAATTTTAGTTATAAGAAAATTTCTTTAAAATTTTCTAACTCCTTAAATTTTCGAAAATTTTTGCCAGCGTCTCCTTTGCGCGGCTAGATCCGAACAACTACAAATCGCTTCTGCGGGCCCAAATCACCAAAAGAAAACAAAGGCAAGTGGCTCAATCATAAAACCATCAATTTCAAACCCAATTTAAACATGTACCTTTTTTTCGGCCAATCAAATTTTACTTCCAAAATCGAAGACATCACTTTAGCTTTTGCTTTTAAATTCCTGCACCCCACTTACCAATAATATCCAATCATTTAATTCCAAAAACATTTCATTTATTCCTTTTCAAAATTTTCAATGTTTGCTTTACTTAAGCCTGTACGTTGTACATATATCATCCGTATGCAATATCAAATCTGATAGCTCACTCGATCACACAATTTCACTTCTGAACTAGTATCGTTCACACGACCACTCTAGTGTGGACTTAGATCTGGTTCCTTGATTAGAAACCGTCATTCTCCTTGCATAGCCATTCACTATGATAGAGAATTCCAAAATCGATCAAAAATCCATATCTAGTGTTCTTCGTCGAGAATCGAGCGAAAAATCCTAACTCGGATCAATATAAATTATCTCAAAATTCTTTGCTCGAATTTGGATCAAAGCGCCATGCGAATAAAATAGTATACGCAACTTACGTATTTATTTTAGTTGATTTCTTAGCTATACGTTTCTCTTATTCACATTCATTTCATTTATATTCACTTATTCACAATTATCATTCACACTTCTAATTCACATTACATTATTCATACTCGTTATTCACTTAGTATATCCTTCCCAAACTGATTTTATTTAAGAATTACTCCACACTCATTTCATTTTTAACCAATTATCAACATTCAATATTTTCTTAGTATATTTCTTTAATACCAATTCCACATAAGAATTTTACCATCAATTTTCTTAAGTCCATTATAACATTTTAAACAAATGTTCTTAGATTTTATTACCACTTCACAACTTTAGTTTATATCCATTTACATTCAAATTCAATTCCAATTTTCCTATTTTACATTTTATTTTTTATCCATTCACCCTTCAAATCACATTCGACTAACTATTTAATATAATTAGTCCATTTACTAATTTATTTCAAATCTTAATAAATTCTATTTTCAACAGCTACTTCATTCAACTTAACTTAGGCTTAATTTTAGAATTCACTTTATACTTAACTTAAGTTAATTTTAATTCCATTCCAAAATAAATTTTCAATTTTTATAATTCATCAAACTTATTCATATCCCATTCACTAACTTTCTTCGAATTCACTTCATTTAATTAGTGTACTTTACTAATTTATTCCATTACCACAATCACTTTCATTTAACTTCTCTTAAGTTAAATTTCATTCTCTGTTTTCACATTCAATTTTATCCACTCTATTTAGCTTACCTTAAGGTAAGATTCATTTAAATTTTGCTTTCCAGATTTTATAAGTCCAATCTTATTATTTCACATTTCCAATAAACATGGGAACCAAAATCCTAGAGTTTTAAACATTTTTGGTTTTAAGTATTTCAAAATCATTTTTGAAATCATACACACACACACACACATATCTCACTTATGCATATCAAATCCAAAAAATATAAGATTTTTAAAATTAAAAACTTGTTTATCAAAACAAGACTCCAATAGAAAATAATTTCGGTAGCAACTCCATTTCTCAGAAACTCGAAAATGAACACCAATGATGTCGCGATCATCATCAGAACTATTTTCCATCGACTGAAGTGAGTTCTGTGCTTTTATTTCTTTAAAAACCATTTTAAAAATATTTCAATTCATAGATATTCTCCAAATAATATCACTATTATTTTTCAAAACCTTGAAAACATTTCAAAACCAACGGGAATTTTCAACTTTTAAATCCTTTATAAATCGTTTTTATAAACCATATCAATTTCTAAATCACATTTACAAAGCCATATTTACAAAATCTCATTTGTTGTATAAAATCATTTCTTAACCTTTGATTATAATATCAATCTTTATTCAATCACCACAACAACAAATGATAATAGTTTAATATTATCATTTCCTAACAATCAAGCAAACCATATATAATAATTTCTGAAAATTATTCCTTCATATATAAAATAATCCGGGTAAAATTATTTCATTTACCCAATTCCAAAACAATACCATGTCAAATTGCTCTGTTCAAGTGTTTAAAGACTCCTATCAATAACATTAATTACTTATATTGACCTGAATCCATAAGCCACTCAATAGATCAATCAACACAATATAAAACAATTTTTATATTCACTAACAAATATGCGCTATATCCATTAATACACTCAAGCTCATTCTAGCGTGCTACTGACCCTATGTCTAATGAGTTATCCCATCAAAGCCAAGGTTCTCGCTTAACCTTCAACTCTGATACCAAGTTTAACGGCCCAGATTTACGACCTTCGAAAATTAACATCAATACGTTCACTGTATTACATGCCGAACAATCGAATGCCGGAAATACCAGACCGATAGGGAAAAAGAAGAAAGAGGTAGAAGAAGAAACATAAACAACAACATAGAACCCCACAAACGTAGCGGAACAATATACAACAGATAATAACATGTCTTTATACAAAAAGAACTATAACTGTTATTTACATATTACATCATCAGAGTACAACACATCAATAACTCAATACTGGATAGTTATAATAACTTGTCCTCATAAGTGCTGAATATACAACCTACAATACACAATGGAATAAAATCAAATACGTGAAATACGTCTTCATCATCCAAATCGTCTCCTTAGCTCCATAGCATCCTATCATGTATCTGTAATACTTGGTCTGACCCGAGCATTATAATAAAATTACATCCGAGTCAGTCTGGAAAACCAACGTGATAAAACATACTCAATTTGAATTATTAAAGTTACAAAAATCCTTTTAAAAATAAAGGTATCTCGTAAGACCACCCCACACATAAACACGACGGGTTTTTACCTTACGATAACCAAACCGTTTTATATCAAAATCATCTGATATTATAACTAGGTAAAATACTTTTTCAAATAGCTGAAATTGTTACATTAATTAAATTCCAACATACTAGGCTCTACAACCAAAACCGTAAAGGCACGTATGGGGAATGGATTCCATACGAATGACTAGGCACTGGGGTACCACCTATCACAGTACACATTTAGAAAAATGTATCAAGGACCACGTCGGGATCCCTTGCAACATAAGACCGGACTACCCCTAACCTGGATAGACCGAATATGCTATCACCCCGGGCGTTCCCACCCTTCCCGAGTTCTTCCGTGCACCGTAGTAATAATATCCGAGGGTATCTAGAAAGGTGATAAACATACCCTAATTGTGTGCGACTCACTTAGCCTTGCTGCATCTCCCCTGATATTCA
This sequence comes from Allium cepa, assembly GCA_030765085.1. Lineage (NCBI taxonomy): Eukaryota > Viridiplantae > Streptophyta > Magnoliopsida > Asparagales > Amaryllidaceae > Allium > Allium cepa. Next base: position 82,785,526 of record CM060932.1, on the reverse strand, counting down.
GTTATTCCCGGTTGATGAGGCTTGACGCTGCGATTTCCTTTTTGAAGAATTAATACTTGGAATGTTAATTGTCCTCCAATGACAATGTGTTGAAAACATTCATCCATACAAGTCCATTCTGGGTCTGAATGAAACCAAAGGCACTATTCCTACTACATTCGTTTTGGAATCATCTTTAGGATTAGTAGCGATTAGATCTTGCACTTTAAAGCTCAAATCTTCGATTACACGCTCTTGTCTTCACTTCGAAAATGTATTCATTGAATCGAAGTGGTTTTTGGATAACTTATCTGATCCCTGTCTCTCCGAAAACAACATTCGGTATTTCTGGTAAACTCAACCTCGGTTCTTTAGGAAATTAATAGATGAAATAAGATCGGAGATCATCTCCTAACCGTTAGTGGATAGGTTCCCTTATCATCATCCTAGAAGAATGAAACAAGTTTACACGTACAATGTAGCATCTCGAACGGTAATTGTACCATATAATTCTCATGTTTCTCCTAGATATTACCAAAATTATATTTTGGGTCTAGATTTGATAGTTGGTCATTTAACTATCATATAAAAAATCTTCCAACCAAATATTTCATTTTCCACTGAAAATGCTAAGTCTCATTTAATTTATTTTAATAAATTAAATCTATTTATCACAAGGTATGTACTTGTCCCTTCGGAGTAAGTACGCTCACCATCCATTCTTCTAAAAAATATTTGTATTTTTTTAAAAATAAATACGAAAAGCATCATACAATATCCACCATGGATTCACAACTCATGGTTACGTGTCTATCCTAAAGAAATCCAAAATTTAACTACAGGCAACCCTTGCCTCCAATTTCGCCATGAAGGTATACCATCACATTTCAAAAACTTTAGTCGATAATTTTCTCAAAATAATACTTATTGAATTTCTATATAAATTCCCAAGTTTTAATTTAGGTAAATACTCTTAAATATAAGTTATTATATAAAACTATATTAATATTGAATAATTTATCTTTTAAAATAATCATACTAATTGATTCTTAAATAATAATTAACTTAATATCAACTCATTATAAATAACTTAATCAATAATTAAATATACTTTAAACAATTTAAAATAGTTGCATAATTTTGAAACAATAATTAATTTAGATTTATTAATAAGATTCCAGTCGATTTACAAAACTTATTTATAAACTTATAATCCATTTTGACAAATTTAAAAATATATAAATAACTGATTTTCTTGAATACTTTTAACCACTTTTAAAATTTCCTAGTTTAATAATTTAAAATCCTCTTTTTAAACAAACTCAACTTATCAATAGAATATATTTTTCAATCACAATATAGCCAGTCTAATATTCATAAATCTCTCTGGATTTAGTACTAATTGATTTACGTCTTAATTTCGTAAATCCTCTTTTTCGTATATCAAAAAATAAATCTATCATTTATTTTTAAGCCGATTTACCCATCTCATTATAAGTCTTCACCATGAACTTATATCTTTAATTTATCCACTGATAATCACTTCACTTTATTTATATACTTTGTTTATAAATCCCATAGTCTCATTTCCCGTTTATAATGGTTTCACAATACTTAATCGATTATAAATCGATTTCTAAATTGAATTCCATTATCATATCAATTTCTTAAATAACCCTACTGTATTCCAAACCCCACTAAATTCTGATTCCACTTCCATTTCATAATTTAAATTCTTATTTAATATCTAGTATAACAATTGCATATTTTATTTTCAAATTGCCTTTTTACTTTTCCAACTATTTAAAATCTCGATTTTTAAAATAAATCTTTATACACTTAAACAAATATCTCTTAAGTTTTATTATTTAAATCCTTTTGTTTACATTATTCCAAAATCTCTATTTTCCATATTCTAAAATTATTAAGTACAAATTTAAAATCAAACTATTTATTTTACCCAAATTCATTTCTTTTAATTAATCCAAATTTCATTATAAATATTTTACTACCAATTTCCCTTTTTTATTTTCTTTCCAAATTCAAAACATTTATTATAGGTATTTAAAAATACCAAAATCTAGGCCAAAACTACGCTAGCATCCAATAAATTCAAATCATACTATAATCCACCACAGATTATTCAAACAGACCATATATCAATATATATGAAATTTAGTTCGACGTTTTTGAGAAATCCAGTTGGATCCCTCCAACCTGTTTCCTTGCACCCATAGATGTTAATACAAAATAAAAATACCAATCCCACTTCGAGGGGGATATCGTAGTATATAGGGTCATCTGTTATTATGCGGGGCGTATAGGGTCTCATCCGCTCCAATAGGCGGGAAATATCAATCCAACTATATATTCTACTATATCTATATACAAATTATAATAACATCCAAACCGATAATAATTATCCAATTCAACCAGGCAACCAATAATTAATTTTTAATATTTAAAATTAACCAGTAATCCAAAAATGAGTGAGATTTACTCACTTTGCTTTCGTCGACGCTGAAATGATCCGTTTGAATTTAAAATTAAACGGACATTTAAACTTAACCAAAATTTTATACTAGCTCCAAATCCGTCCAAACCAATTTCATTGTGAAGCTCTCGTCACCATGATCACAATGCAAAAGGTCTCGTTCAAAACGTACCTCGCATGTGAGAGTTATACAAACAAATTATATAACTAATTAAATTCCCTTTTCGAATTCATACCCAGGCCCACGAAACGACATTTAGCCTAAACACTGTACTATTCCTTTCCTCCCCAACGCAAATGCCTATAGCTCACTTGTGCACGCCGCTGAACTAACATGCCTCCCCACCTCGCCGTTCGACTAACGGCACCACCATCATTCTCCTCACTAAAAACCACTCCCACCCATACCAATCTTTCCAAGCTCGTCGTCCCCATATGGATCGCGACACCACATCCCACAGGCGTTGCCTCGTCACTTTCAAGCAAACCCATGCCTCGGCCTACAGCCCATCCGAGCACTACTGCATGCCCCTCGCACCCACCTCCACCGTCTGACACCCTCGAGGCCACCACCATATGAACCCACATATGTTGCCATCGATCCTCAACATCGCGGCAATACTACAGCCTGCTTCAAACCCAAAATCATAGTCGTACCCGTCTAAATCATTACAGATCCTAGTCGAGATTTTTTTAAGAGATTGAATTGGTGATTTTTTTTCATTTTTTTAATTTATTTTCGAGCTCGGCTTTGCTTTTTTTCTACTTGCGTGAGTTTTTACAGAGGAGAGGATGTATTTTAAAGGGGAAGGGAAACATGCCTGAATGGTTTAGGGTCAAATCCTAGGTGGCTGAGAAAGAGCAGAAAGGAAGTTTATGTGAATATAGCCAATCAATCAAGTGTGTGTGTGTGTGTGTATTTAAATTTTCAAACCGTCTCGATTTTGTAACTTAAAATCACGAACCCCTATCGAGACGTGCCACTAGGCATTTATAATGTTATACCCCTATCCTGAATGCAATGGAAAAAAATTCGAGTCCTAATTCGACCGTACGAAGAAGATAGCTTTTTGGACCCAATTTTTATACTGAATTTTCAATATAAATTTAAGCGTGTTTATATTCCGTACGACCAAACGATAATTCCAAAAGCTACAAAATTTAAAATCCGATAATAATACACCACTACAGATCCAATGAAACTAGTTTCGTCGAATTCCAAGACTGTGCCTCAGAGGCTATTTTTACTCGTTAACCAAATGATATATTTTTAAAATTGAACAAATCACTTTTAAATTCAATTTAAAAAGTTTTATTAGCCTTCATTCTTATTAGTATAAATCTAATAAGCCTTTAAATTATTTTTATTAAGCTAAAAACACCAGATTCCATATTTTAATAAATTTTCAATTATTAAATCCAATAATAAATTTATCCAATAATCATTATACATGAAATTCAAGTTAAAAATTTAAAATCAATTAAATATTCTAATTTCAAATAACCAAATTTCTGGGTCGTTACATCAAATATCATTATATGTTAAAGGAAAACGTACCTTATTAGCTAAAGCCTTAAAGCACACCTTGAAAATAGACTCCCCTAAGGATGTTGCCTAGAAGTCACATCTTGAATGATGATATCTCCTTAGATCTTAGAGATCCATATCCTATCCTTGCAAGAGATGGATGAATCACTTATTTATTTATTTGATGTTCTATATGGAGTTGAAAGATTTTTGGAATTTTTTTTCGTTTTCTGCCATGAAAAGATAGGAGGAGTGGAAGAAAAAGACTGAATGAGAAAGAATGAATTGTACGTATAGAATCAATTAAAAAATATGTTTTATTTGAAAGAATGAAACTTTTCACATTCTTTAATTTAAAATTCCTTAATTAATTCTCTTGATTGTTTCTCTCCCTTCAATCCTTTCTTTACACATTCATCAAATGACATAAAATTTCTACTAATCATTTCATCAAATGACACAAAATTTCCATAAATCATGTCATCAAATGACATAAAATTTCCATAAATCATTTCATGAATTTATCTTTAAATTACATCGATATCATATATGAATGCGTGCAAATATAACTTTTATAAATGCATCAAAATAATTACAAAAAATTTCCAAACATCCAATAAATAATAATTAATATCTCTTAAATATCAATTAATTTAATAATTTCCAACATTTTATAAATTAATTAAATCATGTAGTCTTTCAGAGAATTCATCATTACGGTTGTGCGACTAATAGGTGTAAATTAAGTCAGTGATTAATATCGAGCTATTTGAATATTAACGTTCACACGTCACTTTTCTGATGGTGTGACATTTTGGTCTAATTTATCGCTTACACGCCTTTTTGGTAAAATCTAATTTTACTTATTATAAGTGGTACTAATAGTCACAATTATTTACACCAATTCGCTTCATCAAAACTATATTACTTTGGGTTTATAAAATTTGGTAATGGTCGAAATCCCAATATCATCCACATTCAACTTTATAGTCCAAACACAAAGTATTTGGTTCAGTAATAACAATTATTATTAACCGAAATGCTATGGCCAGAGACTTTGACTTTGAGTCGAATTTAGTTGACCATGATACTAACCTCATATAACCGAGGAGACGAATCTTCTCTTGAATAGTGTTTCACTTCTAATACTTCCACTCGATCCAACTATAGTCATTCGATGAACGTCGTGCCATGATTTAACTATAATCAAAGCGGAGCTTCAACATTGAAAATCAACAGTATTCTCAAGTCGAGAGAACTATATAAATTAGTCATATTGATATTCTGTGCTTATCCTTTGTTATATTAATCAACAGAAAATTATCGAGTGGGTCATTCCATATTTATCCAATAACTATCAGTACGTAACCCTTGGTGGCCCTACCGTCATTAGTAATACACTGCCTAATATTTAGAGCATTACATTGTGACGACCCGGAATTTTAGGCAATATGAATTTAATAATCTGTGTTAATAATTAAATTGGTTTGATAATTTTTCTTTATAATTTTAATTTAAATGGTAAATTTAATCTTTTAAAGGTTAATAAGTTTTTAATCTGGTAATTTTCATCAATATCTTTTTAACAATTTAATATGGATAAGAATTATTTTTCAAAGCTAATAAAATTTTATTCTATTTATAATATATATTTGATATATATTGTGAATAGAAAATCTTTTGTTTTAAATAAAGATAAATTTTCAATTTGTAATATATATGTATGTATATGTTATAATTTGATATTGTTTTGAAATTTAATTTAATTAATAATTTATATATGTGTGAATTGTAATTTAAAGCTTTGTTTTAAAATTTATATTTTTCAAAAGTTAATTTAAGATGTATTCAGTTGTTTTAAAAATATAAGATGACTATTTATTTTAAATATGATAGTTTAAAAGGATTTAATCAAAGTTTTCTTATTGTTTTCTTTTAAAATGTTTAAATTAAAATGGTTATATATGTATATATATATAAATGTTTGAAATTTTAAAAATACATATATAAGACATTTATTTGTTTCAAAAAATAAGCTATGTATAAAACAAATGTTTATAAAATATCTTTAACACTTGTATATTTATCTAAATTCAAAGTTTATTAACATAAAAACATTTCATATGCATAAAAAACATTTCACAAATACAAATGTCCATATTACATAGATATAAGATATAATTATTATTTTTATAAGGTTTTAAAAACAATTTTGCAAAGATCTTTAACACTTATAAACTTTTTAAAATATGCTTGAGACACTTGTTCAATTTATCAATAAGTGGCACTATTTTTATTTTTATTTTTAATAAATATTTTTCGAAGAAAACTAGTTTCTTTCATAACACTTTCATTTCCTTGTTTATTTTTCTTAACTCAAACCAGAATTTTTATCAAACCTAAAGTAAAAAATTGAAATATGCAAAATCAAGTTTGAAAGTAAAAACTGCAATTCAAATGAAGTTCTTCTCAACAATCAAAGTTGCAACACAAAATCAACCTGCATTTCTAATGAAGAGCAACAGCAGTTTCAACCCTTTAAAAACATCATATTGTAAGCATGCAAAGGGATTCATCTTCAATAGCTAGCAAGATCAAAGCACACTTTTTTTCAAATTTATGTTCAAGCCTGGGAAATAAAAGTCTTAAAACCTGCTCTGCATAAATGAGGTGAGTAAATCTTCATTTTAAAAATAGTTTAAACTTGTGATTTTTAATTTAATGCATATGATTGAACTTGTGTGATAATATTGGTTGTATAAGTTCTAGATGTAAATGCATGTTTAAATATTGAAGTGCCAGTATGTATAAAGTAGTTTTGCATCTGTTATTTTACAGGTTAAACTTGTAAATTTTTTTTCTTCTCTTGCATTAAGTTTTAGACCTTGATTTCTAAAAGGGAAATGTATATAATGATGTGATATTAATTATAAAAATGAATTTGGGAAATTTTATTATGTTTTTATCTTAAAAATGTATAAATACAGTGAAACACAATTGAATGTCAAAAATTGATATCCTTAATTTTTGCTTTGGATTGTATATATGGATTAGTTGTTAAAAATGATGATTTTTAACATGCATTGCATAATTTTTAAATTGATATATGTTTGGGAAATTTTAGTTGAACGATATCGGCAATTTGACGAATTGCCGATGATCGATTCAATATTTAAAGCTGGAATTTTGGTCAAAACTTGCGTGTGGGTTGTTGATGAGGGGAAAAATGCAAATGAATTTTTACAATGGCTGAGTTGATCGAATTCGAGCAAACTAGGGTTTTAGTTTGCTTTTGTTTCGGTTGGCCTGCAATGGCATTTGCGACTTGAATATTTGACTGGAGGTGTTCGATTTTGGGGAGAATGTAGCTCGTGACGTGGCGGTTCTGTGGTGTGGTCGGCAAAGATCATCGGCGATGAGATGGCCGGCGTTAGGGGGGGTTTGGTGGTTCGAGTTTCTACAGTTGGTATCAGAGCATTAGGTTGAGTGAATACCTAGGCTCTGGATTGGTGTTTTTCTTGAGAGAGCGTACTTGTAATTTTTATATATAACTATATATATATATCTATGTCTACCTAAATCTGTTGGGTTATCTGTTCGGATTTTCCAACATAAATTTTAGAGGTAGATGGAGTAGTGGTGTGTGTGTAACACGACTACCACTAATGGAAGAGCTCCATATGTTTGAGGTTGAAGTATTTGTCGAGACTGTAGACCTAATACCGTCTCGAGTGAGTTTAGTTGGGAGTAAGGATTTCTTTGATATCCGAAGGATTTTTTTTAAAAGATTCGGAGTTTATCTTTGAAGTGTGAGTTTGGATTTGTCGGAAGTGCAGTAGAAAGTGATGATATCTTGATAACTGCGTGATGAGATGCAGTATCCTTGGATATTTCAGAAGATGTTTTCTCTTGAAGCAGTTTTGGAAGTAGTTGAGGAGCAGTCTTTACCTGCCGCAGGGAAGGTTCGTCTGTGTAGAAGTTGTCTGGATCTTTAGCATGGAGGTTGGCTATTTGGAATATGAGACTAAGGTCTATGAGTTGTTTCGCTTCGGCATGGTCTCATTTGTCATTCCTTAAGGAGAGCGAGATGTTGATGCTTAGTTTGGATCCCAAGTTTCTTTTGGGATGTCTGCCATCTCGAAGGTCTTTTGTATGGTTTGTTGATCATTTTGGTTTTCGAGAAGCCTTTGGATTAGAAGTCTTTGGTTAGCTGTGGTAGCAGTACAACTCGAAGTGTTCGGTGTGCTGACGGGAAGGTCTTTTAGCTTTGCTGTATCTTTGAGGTGGAGTTTGGAAGCAACAGTGTGGTTCGTTTCTCCGATGGTTCAGGGATCTTTGTGGTTCTTCTTCAGCAGTCTGGGCAGTTGGTGAAGGTTTTCTTAAAGGGATAACTTTATTTGGAAAAGCTTAAAGCTATTCTATTTGGTAAAGGGAGGACAGTTTCTTTGGAATCCGAACTAGGAAGGATCGCAAAAGTGACTTGCGATTAGTTTGGGAATTTTTCTTGGGCAATCTTTTGTTTGAGACTGAGGATTCTCATGTAGAAGTAGGAGCTACTAATGTAATCAGAAGTTTGTCTGCATCTGGAGTTGAGTTTCATATTGTTTTGGTTCCAGAAGCAATTTTGGTGGTTAGCCTGGTAGTAGGATGGTTCTTGGAGAGGAAGAGTTGGTGTAGCAGCTCAGAATTTTTTTGGATTTGGATTGGTTAGATCTAGTTTTTGAGTTTGGATTTCTGCTGTAAGGCTGTATGACCGAGTCAGATGGGTCACTAAGACTTTATGGATTTGATGAACAAAATTTCCCTGATATATCGGATAAGTTTGTATTCGTGTTCATCAACAGTATTCTTATCTATTTCAGAATCAGAGTTGTGCAGCGGAAGCGCGGTAGCAGCTGTGCAAGGAAGGAAGTAAGTTCAGTTTGCTATTACTTGGGAAGTAGAGTTTGTGTTCTGGATTTCGACGGATCTTGGAAGACTTTTCTGTTTGATAGAATTCAGAAACAAAATACAAAGTTAAAACTTGTTGTTTTAAAGTAAAAGTAAATCAAACATTTAAAAATGTAAATTGAATTTATATTTCAAATTTAAAAATGTTTTAAGATGATTGTTTTTGAAAATAATTATCTAATTAAAATTTTGAATTTCAATTTAAAAGAGTGTTTTGAATTTAATTATTTAATCAAAGTTTTAAGTTAAATTTTGAAGTAATGTTTTAATAACTAAGTTTTCAAATTTTTGTTGAAAATAAATAAGTTTATATTAGATAATTTAAAGTGTTTTAAATTTTAAACTTGATTTCTTAATGCCTTATTTTCAAATAAGGTTATTGATATAATTTTGTAATCCAAATAAAATAGTTTGTTTTAAGTTATTAAATTTGATTAATTCAAATAATTTATTTATGTTGATAAATATGGTTAATTTATCTTTGATATGAACTTAAGAATACTTGATTGCATAATTTGTTAATAAGTAATGTTTAATTAAGATTAATGTTTTCTTAATTAATTAAGGATTTTGAAATATAAGAAGTTTATTAAATAATTGTTTGATTAATTTTAAATGATTAGTTAATTGTTTGTTTATTTTTAATAATCACTTAATTATGAATTAATTAAGTGTAATTACTTAATGAAGTAATTAATGGTTAATTATGGAATATAATTAAGGAAAAATGAAATTACTTATGGAAGTAATTAGTGGGAAATTACTCATTGGAGTAATTAAATGGAAGTGGTTAATGGATAATCACTTGAAGTTATTAATTAAGGAATTAATTAATATAATTGTTTTGAAGTTAATTAATTATGGATTAATTAATCAAAGAATTAAGAATTATTTAATGATGGAATTAATTACTTGTTAATTAATTAATTAAGAGAGTAATCAAGATTTATTAATGGAAGTGATTAGAAGATAATTACAAATGTAAGTAATTAAGAGTTAATTACTTAGTTAATTTTAGTTAATTAATGTGATTAATTAATTAGGAATATGATTAATTTAAGATTAATTACTAAGAGTAATTAATTAAAATGTAATTAATGAATAAAGTAATTAATTTAGGATTATTAATTGATGTAAATTGATTAATAATTACTTAATGAAGTAATTAAACATTAATTAATTAGATTAATTAATCAAAGGGTTAATATAATTAATTAAGAAGTTAATTAATTAAAATAAGTGATTACAAATTATTAATTACCGTTTATGATTAATGATATGATTAATTAAAAGTTAATTATTTAATTTATTAAAGGAATTATTAATTAATTAGGATTATTAGTTAATATAACTAATGAATTAATCAAGGTTGATTAATAAAAGTGATTAATTTAAGTATGATTAATTAATTGTAATTAACTAAGGTTTAATGTAATTAATTATAGTTAATTAATTATTAGAATTAAATGAAGGATCATTAATTATTGTAATTAATGATAGTAATTAAAGATTAATTACTGTATATGGTTAAGAATAATTACTTGAATGTAATTAAAGGATAATTAATCATGGAAGATTAATTAAGGAAGATCATTAAGAGATGATTAATTTATTTATTTGGAATAAATTGATAAAGAAGGATTTTGGTAATCCAATTGATTAAGAGTTAATCATTTCTGTTTATGGATGATTGATTGATATTGATTGATGGATGATTGATGATTGATATTGGGTGATTGGTTGATACTGGATGATTTGTATATCTATGATATGTGATATACTGCTTTGTGAGATGAATGTTTGATATGAATTATCTATTGTGATAATGTGATTCATCTATCTGTTTATATCATCCTGAATATAAGTTTAACTGTTTAAACCCTTAAACAACTTGGACATTTAAAATGGCATTTGGTTTCGGTGAGACCGGGATCGGGTTTCCATATTTGGATATTCGAAAACCACATCGATCCAAATTAAACGTTAGGTCGTGAATCCAAGTGGAGCTTAGTGAAGACTCGAGGTGTAAGAACTATTCGTTAGTATAACTGTGGGGGTGATTCCGTGATGAGTTTGATGGAGATAGTACTTACAGGTTCGAGATGGTGATTTAGAGACCAAGGGCTATGGTCGTTGACTCTGAGGGTGATTCCAAAATGAGTGCAACAAGATAGTGGCTTCGGTTTCGTTCGAACCCGGAACGAACTTGTATGGATTGAATGCTTTCAGAACATCGTCAGGTGGACGATGAGCATTCTAAGATAGATCTGTTCTATAAAGGTAATCTCAGCCTCAAGCCTCATCAATCCGGGAATGGCTAAAACTGGGGAGGTGCAGCAAGGCTAGGTGGGTAGCATCCATTTCAAGGTGAGGTCATTCCTGTCTAGATGTCCCTTTATTTCGGCTTTGTGGATGGTTGGTCGCGCCAACCACGGGGTGATCTTACTCGGGACTGTTCAGTAAGGAATAGTTCCGGCTTTGTAATGCAGGGGATTGGGAGTAATCCTCGGTACTGTGATCTAGGCCACGTACTGTGATGGGCGGTACCCCGGTAGCCCTGCCATTGATGGAAACCCATTCTTCCTACGAGACCCTACGGTTTTGTTTGTATTACCCACTTTTGTGGCTAGTAGCTGGAATTTAATCATGTAACAATTTCAGCTATTTCTTATTTATTTGAAAACCCTAGACACTATTATAATATCACTGGATTTCCTATCAAATGTTTTGGTTAGCGTAAGGTAAAAACTTTCCATGTTTATGTGTGGGAAGTCTTACGTGATACCTTTTCTTTTCAAAGGATTTTCTAAAGTTAAGCAATTTTAACCCGTTTACTCACACCAGACCCCTGTCTGACCCGAGTGTTTATTTTCTGTTTTATTAAACTCTTGGGTACTCATATTATGTATGAGTAGTCAAGTGATTCAGGTTAGCTTGACGAATTCTGGAGGAGATATGGAGCAGGAGGCTTCCACGTGTAGATATTATGGTTCCGCTGTGTTCGTATGTTATCTGTTTCTTGTGATATCTTGAGATGTAAAGTTAGACAGATGTTTATAACTGTCTAATATGTGTTGTTTAAGTTGTCCACTCTGATGTATATGATACTATGTAATATTTTATGTGATATATTATATTTCATTCATTCCGCTGTGAGTTCTCTGATGTTGCTGTGTTTCTTCTTTCTTTTTCTTTTCTTCTTCTATCCCTTTCTTTCTTAATTAGTGATGTGACTTTCTGGTGTTAGAAAGTTGGGTCGCTACAACATACTCTAGTCTCAACGGATACATCGATATCCAGTATCGATGCATCTTGACTAGGAATATTTAAAATGGTATATTTATTTTATTGTGACAAATTTCTCACAGTTACAACACTTTGTAACTACTATCACAAGACATACCATTTATGGATTTTCTATTAAATACACTTTTGATTAAATTGATTAATTAATATAACCACATTATATTATATATATAATGGAAAGAAAGTATTTTTATTTCAAACAAGATTGATCAACGAGTTAGATATATGTAAAAAAATTACATAATTGCTCTTAGGGTATACCTATAACTCTATCAATCTCCCACTTGCACTTAGGATCAATTATGAAATCTTATTTCAACTTCTCCAAACGGTTTTCTCAAAACCAATTGAGTCAGTCCCTTTGTGAACGAGTGTGCTATTATGTTTTAATTATCTACTCTGTCAATCAACTCTCTCCGACGGTGATAAACTGGTTTATCGTATGGAACAACTTGGAGTATGTCTCTCGACTTCTAGTGAGCTATAAGTTATGTTACCAACTATATCATGACATTATTATCATATAGCAGTGTTATGAGATTCTCAACATTTGGAGTTCGCTCAGCTATAAATTTGTGCACTTGTATTTTTATATACTTTGTTTTTATTATGGTGCTATTCAAGATGATGTACTTTGAATCAGCCATGATCTTTCATTTGGAAAATTACCTACTTGAAGATTCTTAGCTTGAATATACTCAATATCACTTATGAAGTTTAAGTCCAAACACTCCTTCATAAAGAGTTTTTGTTTTTGTAAACAATTCTCTAGTATTTCATAAATACTTGAGAACACTTCAAACGACCATTTTGAGATATAAATTTTTATTTGATATTTGCTCATGTATCAAATACATAAACAAATTACGTTATCGTAGACATCATAACATGTGTGATAATTCCTATTGCTAATGGATAAGGAAGTAATCTCAAATGTTCCATATCAAACAATTTAATATAGTGTCTTTGCGTACCGACTTGGGACATTCCCAATATCTATTATACTCACTATAAAAGACATCAATTACAATCCAAAGGTGAGTATTAAAACAACTAAGGTTGATTTTAACACAAGCACGTCGTTAAAATCAACAAGGTGTTGTTATAGTTTAGAAATATCAATGTACCTTTTAACATTCTTTCTTATGAAAACACGCTTTCTCTGCATTTTGAATGATAATCAAACTATTCGATATTTCTATCAAAATATTTTTTCAATTTTGATGCTTATAAAATTATCATTTCTTAGATTATATCCAAAGACTCACAAACTCAATATCGCTCTCACTGACTTCGAGACATTTTTAGTTATTATGTGTAAACAGTTTACTCTAAATCATTATATATAATTTTCTGTATCAATACATATGTATCAAACATAAAGTCATACTAAGTGGTAAGTTTGTGAGTAAATCTGAATTAACCTGAGCATGTTGAATACCGAGTCTATTACTCTAATTTCAGCAATTGAAATTTAAGGTATTTTTCTTATTTACGTGGCTCACTATATTCCAACAGCATTTGTCTTTCCCTTAAAGACCATTGCGGCCAATGAATCATATCCTTTGGGTACAACTTTCAAAATCATGTTTTGATAATGTACTGGAATAAATTTTGGATTTTTGCATCATACTATATCATAGAGTCAATACTCGTATGGTTTAATTTACCATGGAGGATTATTTATTCTCGACATTAATAAGAAACTCATAGTCTATCTTCAATGTACAAGAATACATTTAGACATTCTAATGCATTGTGTTCATTTAGGTTTGGTCAATATCATTTCATTCCTTGCAATCGGCTTTATATGTGGATCTTATCCAAATCTATTTCACTATCAATAATTTCTCAAAGAAATTCCTTCGCTATGAAGTTTGTTTTTTTGAAACAACAGTTATTTCTCAATGCAACCGAATATGTATTCATAAACGTATTATGAGTTTCTTTATTTGTAAAAATGATTAGGTTTTAGTTTATAAAATTTATGTTCAAATCATAAATATGTCATCCAATGATTTTCTTTTCCAAAATCCTTCCAGGGATAGTCATACAAGATCTAATACAAACAATTACTACGTGCAATCTTTCGACTCGCACAACCTACCAACTTCTTGGCCTAGGATATGTTGGAGTTTCTTATAAACCATTATCTTGTGTAATTGTATAAACTATTATTTAGATGAAATAATGTTAACCTTGTGTACTACTATTAAGTACAGGACCTTATTAGAAAGAAACTAACTCAACTTCACTCACCATTAATTGCATATTGTCCAACAAAGTTTGATTACCCTTATCGATGCATCATTACGTATCACATGGAGCAGTGACTTTTGAGATTGAATATTTATTCATTTTTAGGTATAATTGGAAAATTTTGCAATATACTAACTCATTCGATTAAATTGAATCATTTTTATTGCATGCTATTTTTTTACGTTTGTTTTACACTCTATGAGTTTACCATAGACATATTACATGTGTATCAAATACACATGTCCATGTTGGTGATAATTCATTGGTGAATATGACGAAGTACATGGAACCGTTTTGGTATTAACAGACTTTTGATTGCATACATCTGTATATATATCAATCCAAAGAGTTCATATACTCTTACGATGCTCCTACTAATCGGGTATATTAACTCTTTACTTTTTTTGATATATAATTAACCAGCACCATATGATTCATAGTCATATAATAAAAATTATTTCTCAAAACTACTACAGTCTATAATTTCAAAATGATTGTAAATAATTTTAGATACTTCTGTATTTTCAATGCATCACTTTTTTTGTGAAAACAAATACCACGTTACAGTTTTTCTTTATAACAAATATTCATAATATTCACAATAGAAGATAACTATGTTTATTTTTAAGTTGGCACTAAAAATATAGTCATTATTTCATAAATAATGTTTAATATATTTTATAGAAACAATTTTCGTAATTTGATGCAATCAATAAGTACTATGTGGCAAGCTCCCACTATTTCCGCCATTACTATAACATCGTACTTAATTTGGAGGCCCATCATTTACTTAATAGAGACTATTTATTTCATATACTATAATAAGTTTAGAGTAGAGAGTTCTTTGATCAAATATCCTGAACACGTAGAAATAGATCTCATAAAAAACAATTTTTTATACAAAAGCATGTTTTGGAATGGAAATCATATTTCTTATTCCAATGTTAAGTATCTTTTTTGATCATTACAATTCTTGTCTCTAATATTTCTTTATGAAGCAAAAGTGATCATTTACTTTCTTCGTCCCAATTATACCTTAAATCACATCTACTCTTTTACATTCATTAAATCTTTCTAAATGGTCAAACCATTCAAAAGAAAAACCCTTACTACAATATCACAATGAACTCTTTACAAACTGCATTCGACTATCCTTAAACTTTAAAGACATCATATATGTTGTGCTTTGCATAAATTGATCAGGCTGACATTTCAATAATCAAGTAATTAGATTATATGTTTTGGTCTAGTGTTATAATTAACACGATACGATCCTTTTATAATCAGTCGGATTGAATACTCGATCTCACAATAAGATTTATTTGGTTTTTCAGATGAACTAATTTCAATGAAATATTGTACATTACAAGTTTTGAACATTCACTGTATAACATTTTTATGCAATTAATATATGGATCAAGTATCCATGGTCTTGTATTGATTTTAAAGTTCGAAACTCATAGAATGTAATACATAGTCTTGACCGAATAAATGCACAAGTGACCAAACCACGAATGTATTCAATAGTTGTAAAATCATGCACTTGCATGAGTGTTGAAACGTTAACATGCAATAATCTTTTATTGGTAAGTATATGTTTTATTCTATTTATCAATCTTCAATTCATTTGTATATCTTAATTGATAAACATTTTACCAATCATATTAAATGCACAAATTTATCATTGTAGATAATTATAACATTATTTAGCGTATGTTCTTACAATATTAGAAAGGTTAATTGTTACCATTTCATTTTCCTAATAAGGCTCCCACTACTCTTTTATGTTTGTCTGAACATTAAGAAGAAACATAGAAGTCTTTCAACTTCACTAGTGGGTGTTAGGACTCATTTGTCTTGGTATTCTGACCTTGAGTTTGCTCAATAAATCACAGCCCCACAAACGATGGATAACTCCTTATCGATTGTATCGCATACAACTCCTAACTTATGTTTCCATGTCCTAATCTCATTTCGACCCTGATTTTTCTCAACAAATCATAAGAGATTATTCACTCGTACCTACCATATCGCGATGGCCTAAGTATAGTATATGTATATTGAGTTTGCTCAACAAATACATATAGTTACCTTATCTATTCAATATATTAAGATACTACATATAACATCCCTAACTTGATTTTTCTCAACAACTAAGGAGTATGCGAGTAATATATACATACATACATACATACATATATATATATATATATATATATATATATATATATATGGTAGAGGACAACATTATATTGAAGATTCATAATCTTTACTATATTCTATTGAGTGATATCGATTTGTGGACTAATGTATTTCTTATAAAATACCCTCATGATTTAAGTGTTAGACACATCACAAATCACGGTATACGTACATTTATATATGTATTTATTCCTTGAGTCTATGTGCGTTTCTTTAATGTTTCAACTTTAGTTTATACATTTATATCATATAATATTTTAGTCTTATGTATAATATTTTAGTCTTATGTATAACTTTAGTCTTATGTATAATATTTTATTTAATTAGATCTTATTTAGTTAATTTAAATTAATTAACTCTTTAATTAATTTTATATTAGTATACCAATGCAACTTTTATATTGGGCATATCTACTATATCCTTTATAATCTAACATATATATCTTATATATGAATATTTTTATTTAATTAATTAACCTTTAATTAATTTTTTTTAAGTAAATTATATTAATTTCAAAATTTATCTTATATACATACATGTATACTTATGTTATCTTAAACACTTTAAAATAACATAACATATATCAACATACATAATACATGCATATAAGCATTAATAAGCTTAATTAATTAATTTGTTCTATTAATCTTATTAATAAATTTTAAACTTTGAAATTAATATTGAAATAATTTTAAATATTTTAAAATCTTCATTACATTTTCAAACATTTTGAAAATTTATGTTGTATTATAACAAATTATAATAAACATGTTTTTATTTTACATTTAACTTTTAAATTTGAAATCTTGTCTTAATTTTTAAAACTATTTTGAAAATTGGCCCAAGGCACAATTCAAATTGGCCTTTTCTATCAGGGGCAACCTTTGGAGTCATTTCACCTTTCAAGCCAGGTAGGTAACCTAGTAGGACATGGTATTTGATTACCCAATTCCAATCCTCGACATTACCTTTCTAGGCACCGTACTAAGTGCGTAAGCTTAATTAGTTAGCTCTAACATGACTAATTTAAACCATATAGGCTATTGGTTCTGATACCATTGTTGCTCTAACCAAAACTTATTTGGGGGATATAACTTGGTACGTCAGCAGGGAGTTTTACATGTAACCTTTCGACTAGCACAACCATCACAGGACATGTAAGGGTAAGAGGCAAAGCTTCGTCGAAGATCACAATGTGAGAACCCACTATCATGCTAGTTGTAGGGTTCAAACCTGGAACATCCAATGTGCCAAGTGAACGCCTCAACCAACCTCACTCTGATACCACTGTTGGAACTGGACCCATCCATAGTGGAAGAAATGGGTGAATTTCAAAAAGTTTAGCCATTTTGGATCTTTAATGGGCATATAAAGTCTAAATATACTTAAAAAAATTTAAGTTTCTTTTAAATAAAATCAATTTCTTATTTAATTTCATAAATAAAGTTTCACTGTAATTTAATGTGAATATAACTTAGAGCATATCACATATACTTTTATATAAATATTTGTATGTGATGGTTACATATTAAATTAATTTAGAGATGGAAAATTTTCATTTCTTTTCTCTTAACTTATTCAATTAATAACGAAGCATAAATTTATTTAGAGAAGGAAATTTTTTATTTCCTTCCTCTTAACTTATTCAATTAATGATGGGGCATAAATTTAATTAGAAAAGGAAACTTTTCATTTCCTTCTCTTAAATTATTCAATTAATGATGGTGCATAAATTTATTTAGATGAAGAGAGAAACCTTTCATTTCTCTCTCTTTAATTAAATTGATTGATTATATGAATGTCATTAATCAGCAACATGCATATGGTATGAACGTAAGTATAGAAAAATATATTATAGTGTAAATTCTATGTGCGATATATTACTACCAATTGATGACAAGGTGTAGAATTATAAACAAAATTAAATGGATGGCTAATCACAAAAAGAAAAATGGGAAATAAGTAAAGGGTAATAAGAATGATTGATTCAATTTTGCATTTCATAAACTTAATTAATGCAGCATATGAATGACAATTAATAGGTATTATTGTATAAGGATATAAACAATCAAAAATAAATGTATGTACACATAATTGCCTCATTTAAGATTTCTTTTCCGAAAAGAAACCTAATTCACACTTTGACAATATGCAATACATATAAAAAAATCATATATTCGAACATATATATAAAATTAACTGTGTATATAAGATTAGAATAAGTCTTTCTAATTAATACAAATTAGAAATTTATAGCAATCAATTTAAAAATAGATTTATTATTAGAACATTAATTGTGTCTATGTAAGATTCAATAAAATATCTCTAATTAATACAAATTATAGATTTACAGTAATCAAATTAAAATTTAGATTTATCACTAAAAAATCTTACATTTTTTTAATTTCTAGAACAACACAAACACAAAATTCATGCATGTAAGCTTTCAATCTAAAATTACATTTTGTTTATATGATTTAAAACATGAATCTTCAATGAGACACTGTAATATTCATAGAAAATTTTTAGTTTAATTTGTTAAAATAAAATCCAACCAAAATAATATGAACATACAAATTTCTAGATCTAAAGGATTATACTTTGAACTGAATGTTTGCAATATAGATCTATAATAAAACACTGTATTCGAACAAATCCAAATTTTAATTTAACAAAATAAGAACCTAACTGATAAATTAAACATACAAAATTTCTTATCTTAAAATTATACTTTAAATTGAATGTTTAGAACATAGTTCCTAAAAAAACATTGTATTTAAACATACACAAATATTAGTTTTGATTTATTAAAATAAAACACCAATCGATTCAGTCAACAAACAATTCAAGCTACATAAACTATTTTCAAATTAAATGAGGCAATGATATGTACATACGAATTATGATAATTAAATTTTTATTTCAACAAACATTACATCAAATATCATTATCTAAGAAAAACATACCTTATTACCCAAATCCTTAAAGCACATCTTGAAAATGAACTCCCCTTAGGGTGTTGCCTAGAAGTCATACCTTGAATGATGATATCTCCTCAGGTTGTCAAGATCCCCATCCTATCCTTGCAAGAGATGGATGAACCACTTTTGTTTTATTTGATGTTATATATGGAGTTGAAAGATTTTTTGAAATTTTATTTGTTTGTTTTCTGCCATGAAAAGTTGTAGGAGAGAAAGAAATGGGAAAGAATGAATTGTATGTATAGATTGAATTAGAGAATATGTTTTGTTTGAAAGAATGAAACTTTTCCTATTCTTTAATTAAAACATCCCTAATTAATTCCCTTGATTGTTTCTGCCTCTCCAATCCTTTCTTTACACTTGTCTCATCAAATGAAATGAAATTTCCATAAATCATGTCATCAAACGACACAAAATTTCCATAAATCATGTCATCAAATGACATAAAATTTTCTTAAATCATTTCATGAAATTATCTTTAAATTACATCGATATTGTATATCAATGCACGTAAATCTAAATTTTGTAAATGCATCAAAATAATTACAAAATAACTTCCAAAGATAAAATGAATAATAATTAATATTTCTCAATTATCAATTAATTTAATCAATTTGCAATATTTTACAAATTAATTAAATCATGTGGGTTTTCAGAGAAGTCATCATTATGTTTGTGCGACTCGTAAGTGTGAATTCTGTCAGTGATTAATATCAAACTATTTGAATATTAGCGTTCACACGTCACATAACAGACGATGTGACATTTTGGCCGAATTAATTGCTTACACATCTTTTGTTAAAATCCAATTTTACTTATTATAAGCGGCACCTAATAGTGATAATTGTTTACACCAATTCTCTTCGTCAAAATTATATCACTTTGGAATTTGGTAATGGTCAAAATTCCAATATCATCCACATTCAACTTTATAGTCCAAAAACAAAGTTTTTGTTTCAATAATAATAATTATTATTAACTGAAATGCTCTGGCCAGGGACTTTGACTTTGAGTTGACTTTAGTTGACCGTGATACTAACCTCATATAACCGCAGAGATGAATCCTCTCTTAAATAGTGTTTCACTTTCAACGCTTCCATTCGACCTAACTATAATCGTTCGATGGACGACGAGCCACGATTTAACCATAATCAAAGTGGAGCTTTATTTTCAAGTCGAGGGAAACAGTGTATATTAGTCACATCGGTATTCTCAACTTGACCTTAGTTATATTAACTAACAGAAAACTATCAAGTGAGTCGTTCTATAGTTATCCAATAACTATCAGTATGTAACTCCTTGATGTCCCTAACAGTCATGAGTAATACACTTCCCAACATTTAGAAAGCGTTACGTACTCAGTCTCAATGGATAAATCGATATCCAGTCTCGATGCATCTTGACTAGGAATGTTTAAAATGGTATATTTGTTTCATTGTGATAAATTACTCACGGCTACAACACTTTGTAACTACTATCATAAAACATGCTATTTATGGATTTTTTTATTAAATATACTTTTAATTAAATTGATTAATTAGTATAACAACATTATATCAAGTATATAATAGAAAGAAAATACCATTATTTCGAACAGGATTGGTCAACGAGTTAGATATATATAAAAATTTACGTAATTGCCCCTAGGGCATACCCCCATCTCTATCACATTCTTCCTTCTCAACTTATTGAACTCTCTATAATCAACACAAAGAACCGTCTGCCTTAGTGGCAAAAACAACAGAGGCACCCTATTCAGAAGTACTCCTATGAATGGGTCCTTTCTTCAATAGCTCTAAGATTTGCTTATCCCGTACCCTTCTTTCTTTAAGGGCCATATGTCTCAAAGGCAGAGCGATATGCCTTGTGTCCTTCTCCAAATTGATTCGAAACTCAATCTCCCTATTGGGTTAGAGACCCAAGACCTCCTTGATGACATTAAGAAATTCATAGATTACAGATACATATGATGGTTCTCCAATAACAGATAGACCTAGTGAGTATAAATGGCTTAACTAAACTAAATCTTTGAGTGAAGAACTTCTAGGTCATGACCTCCACAATGCCTTAATCGTACCACCTTATTATTGCGGTCAATAATGGATCCATAATATGAAAATCAATCCATACTCAAGATAAGCCTATACCCCTCAAAATTTAGAACATACGTAGTACATATGAGATCAATATCATATATGTCTAACACTAGGTCTTTGCAAATAAGAAAAAGATGGATCGAACCCCCAATGGGATTGGAAACCTCTATTGATCTGTTGACCATCTGGGTTTGAAGGTTTAAGAAATTTACTACATCCTTAGATATAAAGGAATGTGATGCCCCTAAATCAAATAGGGTCGAATAGTAACCCCAAAAATAAGAGTTATACCTTCTAGAGCTGCTTTTCATTGGTCTCTTGGTGGCTTACTAGCAATAAGGATAGCTTCAATAACATAGGCATGTTCACTTGATCCTTCCTTAACCATCTTGGGGCATTGATTCTTGTGATTCCCTTCGTCATGGTAGTTAAAGCATCCACCTTTATAGGCTTTCTTCATCAGACTCACCCTACAATCTTTAGCTTCATGACTCTTCTTTTGGCAATTCTTACACACCTTCTCATCCTTCTTAAACTTCCTCTTCGACTTCTTATTGGCCTAAAAGCTCCCTTCTTGGACCCTCCTTTCTTTTGGGTTGGTGTAGACTTCTCCTTCTCTTGTCCCTTGTCTTTCTCATTGGCCACGTGCAACATTGCCATTTCTACCAACATCTGATACGTGGCCCCGATAGGTACTTGGGTCAAAAACATTTCTTTTAGCGGGGAATTTAAGCCTTTCACGAACTTCATGGCCTTTTTTATAGGTGTGTTTATTAGGCACATCCTATATTTAGCCAATTCAGTAATTTAGCTATGTACTCCTTAAGGGTAGAATCTCCTTGTCTCAACTGAATGAACTTTTCCAATTGCAAGCTAATGTCTGCTCTAGACATGAATGTCATCTCAAATCTATCTTTGAATTCATCTCAAGAGAATATCCTTCTAAGGTATTGATCAGTCATAAAGTTCTACCAATTCAAGGTTTCTTCCTTGAGGTGCCAAGCTACTATTCTTCTGCTTAGTTGATCATCCTAGCAAGGCTCTCTAAATATTTTCTTGCAGTTACTAACCCAAGATTTAGATTCCGAATATCCTTCATTTCTAGAGTATGTCTTCCCTTCCATATTGAGAAAGTCCTTACACAAGTTAGGAAAGTTGATAGGATGGGGTGCTGCATCAGAGGGTAGGGCGGCAGATGCTACTGGTGCAGTTAGAGGAATGGAAATCTGCTCGATAGTCCTAAGATATTTATAAACCATTCGAAAATTCCACAAATGGGTGATCTTCCGTGGGGTAGGGTTCCTTTGTCCAGAAGAAGATTGATTATTATCCATATACACAATCTTTAGGTTAAACCTATAGTGATGATTTCCTAAGATATTATTTATATGCTGAAATAAAAGGGTTGCCTAGTGTATATGCGTATGTTCCATAAAATAGGTATATACATAGAATTTTGAAAATTATTTTTGAAAAACCATTTTCAAAATAACAAATAAATCTCTCATACATATAGTTTTTCCCCGTTGAGCGAGTAACCCAGGCTCTGATACCAAATGCAACAACCCAACCCAGAACAGGCCTAAATTTCGACCCAGAAAAGAACCATCGAAACTTAGATCCATTCTAAGGTAAGTTATTGGTAGTAAAAAAGAAAAAATATTACAGAGCCATAACTATACTTTTAGAACTCACAACGGATGGAAAAAAGTGTAATAGTAAAATTTACATGTTACCCCGCACTTCAGTCAAGGCCGGGATATCAATAAATTTGCTAAAAAGGATGGATATAAGGATTGGAGATCGACTGGAAACAAGGCTATGATTGGTACCGTCAAAATAGGACTAATCTCCAATCGAGGCGAGATCGATAACGAATGACAAACAAGGCTCGGTAAGGCTATGTTTCGAATATCAGGTCAAATAGAGTTCATATGCTAAAGTTACGGATGGATCACTGTTCCTGAAAAACCACTTCGTATCGATACTTTTGTATCGATCGATATAGATATGAAATGTACACAACCCTTGGGTTTAGCAAAACAGCTTCAATGCTCTATCATGACAGATATGGATAATACACACATGCTTTGTGCATTTAGTTTTGACCGATTACAATTCGTATCGATAGATTTCGTATCGATTGAATGATGCGGCATCAGATTGATACGAGAGAAGGGATAGAGTACGGGATCGATACGAAGGATAGAGGCATTGGATGGATTCGGAGGCGTATTTTGTATCGGTCATTCGTATCAATCGATATAAAAAAGTGATCAAGGGAAGGAGTGCAAAACATGGATCACGACATAAGACTCGAATCGATGCGAAAGCTATGGATACCAGATGATGGATACGAAAGGATAGATGCGAGTTGATGGATATAAAATCATCAGCATACACTTGCAAACTCGAATTTGGATCGATCATATCTCATAATCTATGCATTGGAACTTCATGAAATTTGGAAAGCAAGGACTTTACACTATTATCTTTCACCATGGTCGATCTTAGCTCGATCGAACCAGTTTATGATCGATGTGAACTCACTATGGATCAATCAAGGATCAATCCCAATTGACTCCAGATCGATCATATGGGCCCATCTGGGCTTGAGAAAGAGTGCTCCAAGATTTAGGTAGACATTTCTAGCTCCACACCTATAAATAGAACATCCATTGCAACCAAAAGGGGGTCTATTTTCTTAGCTCCTCTTTATCTTATTCTCTTTTGGAAAAACTTTGTAACTTTTAGCTATGGATATTCAAAGGATTGTAACTGTAACCACAGTATAAAGGAAATAAAAGGATCAATTCAAAGTGGACGTAGGCCGGAGATAGCCGAACCATTATAAATCTTGAATCCTCTCTTACTTTCCTTCATTTTAATTTTGTTATTTCTTCATTTTTATTCTCTACATCACCTGGATCTGAGATCTATGACTGGATACTAAGGATTTGTGTGCAAACACTGGTGCTTTCATTACATTCGGGATTTGTGACCATTTTTAGTGCAAACACTTTAGTGCTTTCACCGAGAAGGCTAGCACCCGTATATCGTATTTGGAGTTCAGATTTGGAAAGCTAAAGGATTAGATCTAGGAGGAACCATGGTTAGGTAATCAGTTAGAAAGACATTACGAGAAATGAGCCATTAAAAGGGAAGTCAAGACGCTTCCTCCGGAGCTGGAGCAGATCAGGCATCCATCTACATCACAAGTGATGAGATGTAGACAATGATGGATTCCATGCAGGAGAAATTATTGAAGAGCCAACAGAAGATGATGCAGAATCTCTCTAGGCAAATGGGCACAGCTGGAACCCAAAACCCAGGAAATGGAGCAACCGCAGCTGCTGGCAATGTAGAATAAGGAGTTGGAGTTGTAGAAATCTCTGGAGGTCAGATCCAGAACTAGAATGAAGGCTTGGGGCCAGACCATTGGGATCAGATATTGGAAGGCCCTTGAATGAAGCTCAGCAGGATGGGGCCAATGCAAACGTGAATGAGAAACATGAGGAGTACTACCCAGAATACCCTTTAGGACATGGGGGAGCAGGATCGAAATGCATATAGGAGGCCACCTCCCAATGGAAACGAGTGGATGGCTAGATTAATAAGAAGTATTATGAGATAAGGGATACCGAGCGGAGGTTTGTAGGAAGTTAGTCATAGTCCGTTCACTCTGAATATCATAAACGCAAGGAACCCTCTAGAATTCAAGCTACCAATGCTGGAGGTCTATGATGGAAAGTCGGACCTAACTATGCATATAACTAGATACATCAGGCATATGGAAGTGCTGGGGGGAATCCGAGGAGGTTATGGAAAGATGCTTCCCTTTATACTTGACGGATTTGGCTGCACTCTGGTTCAAGCAACTAGAGAATGAATCGATCAGGACATGGAGCAAACTAGTGGAATGCTTCATGAGACAATTCAGGGTCCACATTACACGACCCAAGAACGTAATGACATTAGCATCGATGAAGCAGAGGACAAGAGATTCCGTTAGGAATTTTCTAATGCGGTTCAATTCAGCCATGGCTTCAGTGGATCGCCCGGATCCATCAATGATTTTAATGGCGGCGGTAGCAGGAATTGCAGAAGGAACTGAGTTCAAGGACTCATTGGCACAAGATCCACCATAGGACCTCGAGGAGTTTTGTCATCATGCGGAAAGGTTTATACAATTAGAGGACGCACACGCCGAAAGGCAAGAGGTGAACGCGGCGCAAGGTGAAGGAACATCTAAAGAAGGACGTGGAATGGAAAAAGGAAAGCGAAAGTTGGATAATGGATATGATGGTTCTAACAAATGGAGGAGATACCAGGAACCCAAATTCACCACATACACAGACTTGATGGAGAATCTGGAACGAATTTACTTGGAAACACGGGGGAAACTCCTCTACTGAAAACCACCCAATAGGAATCCCACAGAGCGGGAGGTACTGCTTATTCCATGAGCTAGAAGGGCATACCATAGATGAATGCCGCCACTTGAAGGACATAGTGGAAGAACGCATCAGGAGTGGAAGATTGCCACGGTATGTGAGAAATTGGACAATAATAGTAGAACAGAGCAGCTATAACCTGCACTAAATAAGAATGACCCTGGATCGGGGTCACGACTCCTCACCAGCTGATCGTGATGACAAGGGCCGAGTTTTGGATTTGAAATTCAGTCATCAAATAATATTTCTAGTTTTGTTTCTAAAAAAAAATGGCTATGCCACTTACACATATAAGGGAACCAAAGCGACAGGCATCCTCTGAGATGGTATAGACCGCTCTGCCCGGAGAGGCAACACTTAGTTTTTTTCTTTTTTTTTCATTGAACATTTGGAATTTGGATTTATTGAATGGATTTGGATTTTGTGAAACAAATCCCTAACTGGAGAGTCACGTGATGGATGGTAGAAGTCAGTTGGAAATTGATCGCTTTATGCCACTGACTGGAAAGGCAGGAACCGGAGTGCAGGAAGTGAGTCGCTTCGCCGAAGAGCGACATGATCGACTCACTTGGCGTTGTTCCCTATTCACCGAAGAGTGATTGGATTGGGGTTCGGCAAGAGCCTAGAGTGGCTATGATCGGTTTAGGACTTAGGCCATGACATCGCTTAATGTTCAGGGACACTAAATCGGAGTGTAGGGAGCAACTCTGCTTTACAGGAGAGTGACAGGATCGACTCGCTTGACGTTGTTTCCCCTTCATCGTAGATTGATAGGATGTGATCCAGTAAGAGTCCGAAGAGGCTATAATCGGTCTAGGAAGACCAAGACATTGATCTATTCCCTAACCGGTGCCGAAGTGCAAGGGATGGGTTGGTTCGCCAAAGTGTGATAGGATCTGCCTATTCAATCGTTAAGTTTGGATCGAGTTAAGCATGGGTCCAGAGAGGCCATCGATGATCCGGAGGGATCGTAGGATTTGGTTACTGGCTTCCAAGGTGTGAAATGGATATTGATTTGGCTTTGAATAGCTAAGGATTTGGTTAAGGACCCGAAAAGTGGTCCCAGATGTAGATATCGACTCGGAACAATCGCAGATTTGGCTATCGAACTTGGATGGAATTGCTCGGCAATGGATTAAATTATGGATTGGATGATATGGTTATGGATGGAATATAGACTTTGGATGTGGATTTAAAGCTATTCAAAATACGCCTTCTTACCACAAGGCATGTTTTGGGAGGAAAATGTTACCTCGCCGTTTGATCAAGGCCGAGATATCAATAAATTGGCTAAAAAGGATGGTTATCAAGATTGGAGATCGATTGGAAACTAGGCTATGATCGATACCGATAAAATTGGACCGAGCTCCAATTGGGGCAAGATCGATAAGGATGATAAACAAGGCCCGTTGAGGCTATATTTCGAATTTCTGGTCAAACGGAATTCATACGCTCAAGTTATGGATGGATCGGTATTCCTGATAAACCATTTAATATCGATATTTCAAATCGATTGATATGGATACAAAATGTGCACAACTCCGGGGTTTAGCATAACAGCTTCAACGCTCTACCAGGATGGATACATATATGGATAACACATACATGCTTTGTGCATTTAGTTTGGATCGATTACAATTCGTATCGATAGATTTCGTATCGATTAAATGATGTGGCTTCAGGTCGATACGAGAGAAGGAATAGGTATGGGATCGATACGAAGTATTGCGGCATTGGATGGATTCGAAGGCATATTTCATATCGATCATTCGTATCGATCGATGCGAAAGAAGTGATCAAGGGATGGAGCGCGAAACATGGATCACTACATAAGACTTAGATCAATGCGGAAGCTATAGATAGGAGATGATGGATACTAGATGATGGATACGAAAGGATGGATGCGAGTTGATGGATAAGAAATCATCAGCCTACACTTGCAAACGTAAACTTGGATCGATCATATCTCACAATATACGCGTTGGAACTTCATGAAATTTGGAGGTCAAGGACTTTGCACTATCATCTTTCACCGTGATCGATCTAAGCTCGATCGGAGAAGTTTATGATTGATGCGAACTTGCTATGGATCGATCAAGGATCGACTCCAGATTGATCATGTGTGCCCATCTGGGCTTGAGAAAGAGTATTCCAAGATTCAAGGCAGATATTTCCAGCTTCACACCTATAAATAGCACCTCCATTGCAACTAAAATGAGTTCTTTTTCTCGGCTCCTCTTTATCTTCTTCTCTTTTGAAAAAACTCTGCCATTTTTGGCTATTGATAATGAAAGGATTGTAACTGTAACCACGGTATAAAGGAAATAAAAGGATCAATTCAAAGTGGACGTAGGCCGAAGATAGCCAAACCATTATAAATCTTGTGTCTTCTCTTACTTTCTTTCATTTTAATTTTGTTATTTCTTCATTTCTACTCTCTACATCATCTGGATCTGAGATTTATGACTAGACGCTAAATATTTGTGTGTAAACACTGGTGGTCTCATTACATTCGGGGTTTGTGACCATTTTTGGCAAAAACAGTACCCATTTGTTTCAAATTCATAACAATGTCAAAATATAAAGATACCATCAAGCCATAACATAATTCGTTACAATATTAGTCTTAAAACATGGGTACATATAAAAGCAAATAAAAAATGGTAAATACTGCCACAAGTCCACCACATCCGTCTCCATGCATCACCTTTTCCATCAACATCTTCAACCTGTGTTGTAATGAGGAGGGAGTCAGAACAACAATATCTAACAAATAAAAATCTTGAGTCTTACCTTTTCAGTACTTAGGCAGTATATCTCAAAATAAGTATATGTCTACGAAAATAGACCATTAAACCATTTAATACTTCTTTATAAGGAAATGAGGCGGGTCCAACCACTTAATACCTTCCATTTTAGAAGCAGGTTTCTAGTATCCCATATCCGAATCATACGTCATAAACAACAAACAATGTAAGTGATGATACCCAAGCCACTTAATATCTTTTATTGGAAAATAGATAGACTTTTGTCATTTAATAACTTAACTAAGGCAGACCCCATCATTTAATACCAATTTCCATGGCATGCTCCTCAATGGTACTATCTAGCTGAGGTATGGAATCTCTTATGCACTTAATACTTCCTTGTAGAAAATAAGCAGACTCTAGTCATTTAATACCTTAATTAAGGTAGACCCATCACCTATTTCCAAAGCAGACTCCCTTATTGAGATACCACTTAACACAACCCCTTAACCACTTAATACTTCATCAGAGAAAAGAGGGGGGCCCTAAAACAACAATTTAATACTACAGGACCCTGAAGCAGGCTCTTCGTCTTATGGCACATACTCATAATGACATCTCATATTAGTCCGACTATTCGGAACAGGTAGCCAGATTAGTTGGACGGATTTCCTCTACATAATTTGGGACTAACCTCAGGTCATTATAAATATTTATCATACGGATATCTCACATCAATCAAAGTGTACACAACTGCTAGTAGCCTTAAAGTGAAGGGCATACTTATGTCATGTAAGTCTATTAACCTCGCATTCCAATGACTTAGCCATACATCAATTACATTTCACACACACACACACGCATCTTACAGTTTTACGAGTAAGGCCTTATGAGGAATCTTCCTTATTACACCTTGAAATAATAATTAGGCTACAAAAGAGTTTCCTCTTATTTTAGGCTACCAATCAATTACCTTCCTAGTGGGGAAAATAAATGCCTATGTAACTATGCCATATATGCAAATTAATTAATTTGCAAATAGAGATAAATAAATATTCGCTCCTAATAAGTACTAAACGCACAAATATTATGCCCTAAACTAGCGTTAAATGTCAATTCCCTAACCAAATACTATTACAAGTCCTTTTTCTTCAAATTCCTAAAGTTCCAACATATCATAATAAGGGATTTCAATATCCAAACAAGGAATAATTATTCATAATTAAAAATTTAATATCAGACTTGTAAATAAATTAAAAACTCAATTTATTACATTAATAAAATGGAATATACTAAATGGTAGGGATTGCAATTTAAACCATATTCTAATCGACTCAACTTTTACAAAGAAATTGATAAGAAGAAAATTTGTGTGAAATAAGTGGTGTAGACTACGAGAAAAATCATAATCTAAACTCTTATTTTATTAGAGAATCACAAATTTGAACCACAAAGGAAGGAGAAGTGGAATAGAATATGAAAGCACTAAAAATTGCACAACGGAACAATCCCACCAAATTAATGTAAATAATCGAGAATCTTCGCATAGAATTAACAATTCGGAACAAAAAGGAATTTTTGGGTATTTTATCTTTCAATTTTTTGAAATCCCAAAATCCGTAAGACATATTCAAATCCAAAAAGAAATATACCAAACAATTACTAAAAAATAAATACTAAGGTTTCCACTCACAGATTCGTCTTAGCTTCACTTAAATAGATTTGTAGCGTTCCAATCTCTTCCAGAATCTCTCTCTTTTCATATATATACACACAATAGGAAAGAGGTATATATATTCATTAGATTCAGAATAACTAGAGAAGAATAGGATAAAAATAGATTGGAACAAATAAGAAATAAGTTGAATTCTTACCTGAATTCTCTACGGAGTTTTTGAATCTTATTAAGGAGATAGAAATGACATAATTTCGTTGTAGTCCCCAAAATAATATGAATAAAAAGCAGAGAGGATAGGGTTCCATTTATCGAGGTTGAAACACATAAGAACTGTATGATGAAAGTATGTAAGGAATGAATAAATCTGGAGCTTCAAAATAATAACACACCCCTTCAAACCCTAGCCCCACTACCAAAAATTGGCTTTGATTGGTTGGCCGCCCCTCACCTACTGGTCGACTGCTAAGGGTTGAGCGACCGTAGTAAGGGTGTCGACGAGTTGATTATTATAGGCAATAATTGATTCCACTACTTTATAAATTAATATCTTCCCCTTCTCAACTTTAACATTAAACATTAATTAATGTTTACTTAGCTCCTAAGCTAATTTTTAAAAATAAAATCCTTATTTAAATTTGAACTCAAGCTAAATTAACTTAAATTTGAAAACTACAAACGCTCATAATCTCTTCGTTTGAGCTCCGTTTTTGCATATTATATATATAAACAGATCGAAATCTCATTACAAACACAACATAATAACTTTCATGGTCAAATTCCAACGTTTATAAAATTTCCTTATTACATCTTATCATATTTAATTCAATTTAATCCGTTTATTTTTGATTCATTTTACAGGGTGTTAGAATTTTGTTAAAACCTATTTAGCTGAAAAGATATATAATACTGTTTCAAAAAGTAATTTGAGAAGAAGAATTATTTTCTAGATTAACTAGTTTGAGTTGCTCGAAAATAACTAAAAATGGAAAGGGATGTGTTCGGATGGTAAACACTTCTCTTGAGTATTACCCTTCTTACTAAGGGGATATATGGTACTACTTGGTAGTACCCATTTATTTAATATCATTTTGGAGTTACTCAGGCTATATGTATGTTTTCTTTGGGTTAAAAATAAAGTATCATTTCAAAAAAAAATTGAAATAAAAAGTGGGTATTTAGCTCTTAAAATTTCCAAAGTATAAAGGTATCTTGATTCCAAATAGGCTAAAAAAAACTGAATTAATTAAGGGTTTAATAATTTTTGTTCATTTAAAATGTGTCTTTTGATTTTAACATCAAGGAAGTAAAAATTTACTTAATGTTATTGGGCATGCTAATAGACATTTTAACTTAGACGCGTCTAAGAAAAAGTAGACTCTAGGATGTAGTTTGGATACCAGCATCCTACTCTTCTTAGTTACTTACCATAACAATCGGATAAAGAGGTCGAGTTTGTCCACTCAGTTTTAAGACCCGAATTTATTTTGGGTCTACATCTGAGTAATTAAAAGTGAACAATTAAGATTAGATTTTTTTGTAAGTACTCTTAGTATGTAGGAGAGTATTATACAAGTTAATTAATCAAAATGATATTATGAAGAGTTTCATAAATAACTTGTATCATTTAAAAATTATTGAACCTAAGTAAAAAATTGTTATGAAATGTTTTCATAAATATTTTTAGAAGTGCAAAGAGTAAATGTTTAAATAAGAATCTTCAGATAAGTACGTAAGTTGTACGTGGATCCTTCTTATTGTAACATAAATTCTCAATCCAAGATTCAGGTACATGACTTAAGGTGTTTCACACTGTTCCGAATAAGGATTCATACCTCGATTTTTTATGACGAATATTGGACAAGGGTACTTAATGTGAAACCAAAATTTTCTATCATAGTATATGGCTATGTAAGAAGAATGGAAATTTCTAATTAAGAAACTTGATCAGAGTTCCCACTAGCGAATCGAGTAGGCGATACTAGTTCGAAAATAAAGCTATGTATTGGAGTGAGTGATCAAATCAAATTTTGCATAGGAATGATCTATGTACATCATAAGGACTACTAAATAGTGTTAGGTATGCTTGAGATAGTTTCTAAGGTAATATTGTTGTAAAATTTCGAGGTCGAAATTCTTTTAAGGGAGGAGAGTGTAGCGACCCAAATTTCACCGCTTTGATTTGCAAATATTTAAATTATTTTAAATATTCAAATAGTAGATTTTATAATAAAAATTAATTTTTTTAAATGATAAATAGTGATGGTGAAGTATTTTTCCAAAATAGTTTAGAAGATTATTTAGTTTGAAGAATAATAAAAAATCTGACGGATGTCGTTTTTTGAATTTTTGAACTTTCGTCGGCTAAAAGTTATCAGATAGGTTATAAACATTTTGTTAACATAAACATGTATTTATACATTAAATACATTAGTATGATTAGTAATATAATATGATAAATTATGTATACTTATGTTAGTACAAAGGTGATGTGATTTTTATTTCAAAAGATGTTTAACGTAAAAGATGTTATATGAGACACTAATACACACATCAATTAATGCATGTTGGGTTAGCAAGCGAGAAGGGGAATTTTTTTTCGAAAATTGCATGAAGTGGAAGAGATAACATGGATAAGGTGGCATGAGAAGAAAGGAGGGCATGTGCTTAAGGCCATTTTGGTAGTTTACCACATATATTTTATATAAAAGTTTTTCTCTTTTCAAATTTTCATTCCTTCACTTCTTCGTCTCCAAACGTGTTTCTTCCTCCCTTAAACCTTTCATGGCTTCCATATTGTTTTTTAAATAAAATCTCTCCATTTCTACAATAAACACTTTGAAACCTTTTTAAAATACACCTTCTACCTTTTAAAACCAACTCCTTATCCAAAAGCAAGTTCTAAACATTCCCTCAATCCATGGCCAAACTTAGGCATTCATGGCCGAAACCCCCCTTAGCCCATATGGCCACCAAAAAACTTCATTTTTGTAAAGGAAATCAAAGCCTAGGTCAATTGAAAAAGTTAGTAAGCTTGGCTAGTTTTGATTAGCGTTATGGTGAATTTTTTTCCTTTTGCTTGAAGTTTTGAAATATAATATTAATA
Organism: Allium cepa; assembly: GCA_030765085.1. Classification (NCBI taxonomy): domain Eukaryota; kingdom Viridiplantae; phylum Streptophyta; class Magnoliopsida; order Asparagales; family Amaryllidaceae; genus Allium; species Allium cepa. The sequence continues at coordinate 82,751,749 of CM060932.1, read as the reverse complement.
GCCATTATTGGTAATGTTTGGATAAAAATTGATGTTGATTGTGCATGTATATATATGCTTGGATGTCTGTGGTTTAGACTTGGAAAAGAAAGTAAAAGTTAATTTAGTTGCAAGTTTTGACCTTTGCTTGTATATGTTGGTTGTGGCATGCTTATAGGTTTGTGATGTGGTTGTGATGTGGTCTTGTATATTATGAACATGAATACATGGTTGTATTCTAAGAAAGTTAGCGTCTTTACTAATTTAAGCGACATAGAATCCCTTGTGCAAAATCTATAATCTTTATTTTTATATTTAAAAGCGTTTTCAAGTTTAAACTTGCTAGTTTTCCAAGAATTAATGTTTTACAAAGTAACAAAGCTTTTAAAATCTGCAACCTTTATGTTTTACAAAGTGACAAAGTTTTTTCAAGAATTAAAGTCAAAAAAGACTCTGAAAACAAAATTTCAAGTTTTGAAAATTAGGAATCGTATAGCAATAGTTCCTATAGGTGCAGTTCATGGAAAATGGACTCTGTTTGAAATCTGAAATTATTTTCGCTTAAGTATCTTTTTAAAAAGAGTTTTCAAGCATATACTAAGTAATAAAAAGTAACTATTATTTAACTATTTATTTATTTATTTGATAATTAATAAATTAACTAATTTAATGAGGTAATTAGTACTTAAACGTTAATCAAATAAGTTAATTGTAATTACTTAATTAATTAAGGGTTAATTATTATTTAATCATTAATCAAGGGTTAATAATTATTTAATTATTAAAGATTAATCATTAATTAATTATTTATAAAAGGGTTCAATTACTAATTACTAATTAAGTTAAGATTTAATTTGGACTTAATTGAGATTTAATTATTATTAAATAAAGATTTAACTATGATTTAATTATTTATTAAAAGATTAATGATTGTTTAATTATTAATTAAGTACTAATTATTTATGTAATTATTAATTAATAGAATAATTATATAATAATTATTTAGAGATTAATTAATATTTAATTATTTATTTAAAAGATAATTATTATTTAGACATTTATTTAAAGGTTAATTATTGTTTAATTATTAATTAAAGGTTTAATAATTATTTAAATAAAGAGGTTAAAGGTTATTTATTTATTAAATAAAAGTTTTAAAGTTTTAAACTACTTTATTTCTAAAAATTGGTTTTGTTTTAAACCCTCTTTTAAAGATGTTTTTGATCCAAGGGATTTCTGTAAAGGCCCGCAAATCCGTACCCCTTGAATCAACCATAATTTACATCAGTTCGACTCAAATTGAACGAAAAATACGAACCTTTAAGGGGAAAAAGAAAAAGGCAGAAGAAAATAAAACAACATTATTTTAGAATCTCACAATCGCAGCGGAACAAATATAATATATAATAACATATTTTAAATACAGAACTATATTGTTACTATACATGCCTTTATCAGAGTACAGTGGACAAAAATCAATTTGGATACTTTAATAACTACTCCTCACACATCTAGCTTACATAGGGAAATATAACCAAATACAGGAGTACGTCTCTGTCATCCAGCTCGTCTCCTGAGCTCCATAGCATCTTATCCTGAATCTGTAATACTCCGTTTGACCCGAGCATTATAATAAAATAACACCTGCGTCAGTCTGGAAAACCAATGTGAGAAAACACACTCAATTTGAATTATTAACTTTTCTCAAAATCCTTTGAAAACAAAGGTATCTCATAAGACCACGTCACACATAAACACGACGGGTAAAAACCTTATGTTAACCAAAACAATTTCTACCAAAAATCGTCCAATATTATAATAGTGTCTATAGAAAGTAGATAGAAAATAGCTGAAATGCTTGCATCTCACGTTTCAGCATAGTTGGCACAATCAAAACCGTATAGCACTTATTGGAGAATAGATCCATATGAATTATTAGGCCATTGGGGTACTACCCATCACAGCACACCTCTAGGTACCGAGGACCTCACTGGGATCCCCTACTACACACGACCGGCCCAACCCTAACCTGGATAGACCGAATATGTTATCACCCTAGGTGTTACCACCCTTACCATCGAGCGCTCCTTCTTTCATGCACAACCATATCCATAATATATAGGTTTTCGAGAACATCTAGAAAAGTGATAACATACTCAAATTGGGTGCGACCCACTTAACCTTGCAGCATCTCCCCTGTTTTAGTCATCCTCAGTTGATGAGGCTTGAGGCTAAGCGTTACCTTTCGAGAAAAAATTCTACTCAGAATGCTCATCGTCTTTCAATGACGATGTTCTGATAGCATTTGTCCATACAAGTTGCCCTGGTAAACCATCGTCTTCATCATCTTCACGGTATTCATTTGTTACATTCAAACCGGATCGAAGTGGTTTTCGGATAATTAAATCCGATCCCGGTCTCTTCGAAACGATTAAAGAAATCGGCTAATATTGATAGTCGGTTATTTAATTATCAATAAAACATCCATCCACGAGCAGACACTAGGCCTTATTTTTGAATTCTTCAAACGTTTATTTCAAAATATCTTTATGAAGATATATATTCAAATCCCTTTCCATATTCCAATATTTGAAAACAATTTCAAATACTTAAATCTACATAGGATATTTTCAAATCATCCAACACTTAGAATATTCCCAAGTTTTCAATTTCCAAATCATCTCAAGTATCAAAACTTAAGAATTTTCTTAGCTTATCTCCTACATTTAGGAAACTATTAATAAATTTCTTCTTACAATTTCCAAACCAATTATACTTATTTATAACCTCGTTCAACCATTTATACTTCTTTAACGAATTCAAATTATTTTCGAAGTTATTGCATTTAAACCTTCGGAAAATCTCTTAAGTCTCTAGAATTCCATTTATATGATTTCTCTTATAAAATCTCATCCTTTAAATAAAGCCCGTCTACACATCTCGAGAGAATTTTATAAATAAATTTTCAATCATTTTAAAACTATATATATAATGAGTATTTAAAAAAATGTTTAAGTTATTATTTAAAATATTGAAAACACTTTTATAAATATCAATAACTCATTTTTAGATAAACCAATAAATTTTCAAAGCTGATTTTAAAAGTTAGAATTTATTAAATAAATACTTGATATTTGGAAATCTACTTACCAAGTTTTTCAATCCCAACTAGTTTAAATTTTCATAGTCTAAATAATAAAATTTTCCTTTTAAAAACAAACTTACTTCTTAAAATTTAAAATATATTTTTAAAATATCAATAACCAATTCAACTTAAATTCCTCTTGATTTCCATCACACCGCTTCTATTCAATTCTCCTTAACTCTTTTCACTTTCAAAAACAGTATCACTATTTTTCTCACCCTATTTCCATACTAATATAAATTCTTCCTATAAATTTCTATTTCCAATTTATCATCCTGATATCGATTTCCTTTATCTTATAAAACACTGTTTATAAATTTTTATAACTCCTTTAAGTTTTACTTGTTTATAAAATCAACCTTATTTATAAAATTCCATTTTAAATCCATTTCTTTATAAATTCCATTTATGATTTTCAATCTATTTTTAATACCGACTTCAACTCCTTTTTATATTTCCTGAAAATCATTTATAAATTCTTTTTATATAATTCATTTTTAAAAATTTTGTTTAATAATTCTAAATAGATAATTATAACCAAAAATCAAATATATTTTTCTAACTTAATTTCTTTAAAATAACCCCAATTTCAATATAAATATTTTTATATCAAGAATTCCCTTTTATCCCTTTAATTTTAAAAATATATTTATGGTATTTAAAATAACAAAACTCAGGCCAGTGCTACAATAGCATCCAATAATTATAAATGCCACAATAATCTATAACTGATTATTCTACACAATCCATATATCACAATATATGAAATTAAATTCAACATTTTGAGGAATCCAGTTGAATCCCTCTAGCCTATTTTCCTGCATCCATAGATGTTAATACAACATAAAAATATCAACCCACTTCGAGTTGGATATCGTGGTATATAGGGTCATCCGCTATTATGCGGGGTGCATAGGGTCTCATCCGCTATAATGTGTGGGAATATCACTCCAAATACTAGTATATATACTACTATATATATATATATATATATATATATATATAACATCCAACAGATAATTATATTTTATCAATTTCGGTCAAGCATCTAATAATTTAAATTTAACTATTAAAAATTAAATTTGGCAATCCCAAATGAGTGAGAATTTTCTCACCTTTATTTTAATTTGCAGAACCACTCCAATTTCCTTCTGTATCCTATGAATTAAATGCCACGACCTCGTATGAATAATTTACAACCTACATACGTTAGTGACTTTTTCTTGAAATTAACTAATTACACTAAAATTAATTTTCACTAAAACTAAATAAATTTTTAATTGTAAAACTTTAAATTACCTCACAGTTGCTTACTGCAGTTCTTCCTTCTCCAATCGCTCGAACACACCCGAACCTCACTACCGTGCCTCCAACTCACGCGTCCATCGTCAATCGAGCCAATGACCTGAAAGCATCACCTCACCTCTGCCACCACCTAGTTTTTGGCCATTGCAGCCTCTCCACCTTGCGTTCGCGACCTCACCGGTGTTCGCCACTTCCACTCGGGCTCTAGCGCTCGCTTGTTCGCAACCCAAGCCCCAAATCGTGCTTCTCTATAGTCACGACACCAAGTCATAGTCCCTCACATTCGAACATCACCCACCCCAAACTCGTGCGCAGGAATCAAGCCAATGACCTAACGCTCGAACGCTGCTGCACCCATCTCCATGCCATTGCTACTTCCACGATTGCACTCCCCCTGCACGCGCGACCATCACCTCCAAGCCTCACCTGGCCCACTTCCTCGTCAACACCGGCATGTAACAGTATGCGAACTGCTCTGCCCCTCCTCTGGTTAATCGACCCTTAAGCTTGAATAGAGCAATTGCAATTTTAACGCGATTAAATTTTATTTTTTTATTTTGAATTGTTCGATTTAGTTTTTGAATGATTTTCTTTTCGTTCGTTTTTGAGTTCCTTTCGTTATTTTATTTTTATTTTTATTTTTAACTGAAGAAGGTGAATGGCATAGTTTTTAAAAAGATAAGGGAGAAGGGGCTACGGTTGGAAGCTAAGTTAAGATTACCCTTTTAATTAATTTATTTATTTTAATCAAATATCTCTTTTAAGCAACTTAAAATTTCGAACTCCTATCGAGGCATGCCATTTGGCATTCGTAATATTATAACCCTATTCTGAACGCAATGGAACAAGTTTTGGGTCCTAATTCAATCGTATGGAGAAGATAGCTTTTTGGAACCAATTATTTTATTAAATTTCGATATTAATTTCAATGTGTTTACATCCTGTATGACCAAATGATAACTCCGAATGCTATGAAATTTGAAATTTGACAATAATACATTATTATGGATCCAACGGAACTGGTTTCATCGAATTTCGAGACTGTGTTTCAGATCGCTATTTTAACGCGTAGATTAAATTGACGATTTTAGAAATTTATGAAATCGCTTGGAATCCCGGCTGTAAAAACTTATTAACTCAATTAAAAATCCAAATTAAATATTTAAACCATTTAAATATTTAAAATTAACCTTCAAAAAATCCGGGTCGTAACAATTTCTTTGTCGATCACCCTTAAGTAACCTCAAAGGGTTATGGAACCAAATAACATCTGGTTAGTAGAATATAACATAGTTCTGCTAATTAAATTGCATTTGACATCTGTTTTGTAGAATAAATCACAGTGTCGCGATAATACACCAACTAGATTATGTTGGTATCTATTAAGCGGAAACATAGTTCTGATATTTTGGTAACTTGGAAATATAGGTTGATTTATTGTTATTGGTTGATCCCTTTTACATATCTTCCTGTTACTAAATACCCATGTTATAACTTAGAAAGTTAGACTCAATTAAATGAGAACCCTTATGGTCACTAAGCTTTTCTGATTTTGTGAAATCAATCATTTAAATATATTTTTAATAATGGTTTTAAAGTAAAGTTATTACTTATTTATAGTGCTTAAAGCTTACTACCATATTAAATATGGTATTTAAAGGATAATTAAGAAACTATTTTATTAATGCTATTTTGAAGTGAATTAATACCTTTTAAATGAGTGTTTAAAAATCATTATTTTGTTAATATGGTTTAAAGATAGTTAAATGAAGAATGTCTTAAATAATACCTTGTTTATGTAAAACTGTTATAAACGATTTTGGATATTAATAAAGGAAGTTTTATAAATGATTTTGGATATTCAAAAAAGAGTTTCATGAATAATTTTGTGTATTTATGAAAGAGTTTTATAAATAACTTGGAGATTTATAAATGAATTTAGAATTTAAGTGAAAGAGATTTATTAAAAGGATTTATAAAAGTATATTATAAAAGAATTTGAGATGAGAATTCCCTTAATCGACCTTCTTAATTTTAGTGGTATGGATATTCATTCCACACTTAACTTAATGTTTGGAGTTATCTTTATCACTAATTTAAACGATATTTGTTTTGAACCTTTTAAAATGACTTTGAAATAAGAAATCTTTCACAATGTTTTGTGAATATACTTATACCGGCGAGATGTGTATATGAATATTTTGGAAAGAGTTTTAAATAAATGAAAGATTCATTTTGAAGCTTAGTGGTTGTGATGAGTAATTAAATCTTTGAGCTTTTTTTTGTTTATTTTATAACAAATAACCGACTATCAAATCTTGACAAGTTTTAACTCAGGAAGTATGTTTTGTATATTCGAGTTCCCCTAATAGGATTCGAATATTTTTGCATACTTCTAAAAGAACCGGGAATGGGTTAATTAGAAATTACCGGTTGTTGGCTCGGAGAGACTGGGATCGGATATGTTATTCGAAAACCACTTCGTACTAATATATGTGTTCGAATGGAAAACATCTTAATGGCGATTGAAGACAGAGCTCATTGAAGTGCAAGGGATACTTGTAATTAATCCCGAGGATGATTCCAAAATGGATGTAGTAGAGGTAGTGCTTTCGGTTTTGTTCAGACCTAGGACAAACTTGTATGGATGAATGCTGGCATTGTATTTCTGTCTGGATGGTAGTGTTAGCATTCCAAGAGGGAATTGCTCCAAGGAAATGGTAAGAGCATAGCCTCTCAAGCCTCACACCCTAGAAATGGTTAAAACAGGGTTTGCCGCAAGGCTATATGGGTCACTACCATTAGCATAGGATAATTGCCTTATCTAGAGTCGATATCTATGTATGCATCAAGGCCCATTTTTGGTTGTTCATCACAATCTAGGGGTGATCATATTCGGTACTATCCAGTTAGGGGTAGGACAGTCTTATCACGCAGGTTGCAAAGGTAACATCAGCCCAAGATACATTTTATCTAAAGGTCTACTATATGGAAGGTAGTCCCTTACCTTGCCATTTGTTGGAATCCATTCTCCAAAAGTGCCTTCGATTTTTTATTATATACCTATTATTGTTGTCATGTACATACATCATAACTACGTGATTATTGATATTTTAAACCCTGATATTATTATAATATCACTGGATTTTTATAATAAAAATGGTTTGGTTACCGTAAGGTAATAACCCATCCGTGTTTATGTGGGGCGTGGTCTTATGAGATATATTTTGAAAAGATCTTTCAGATATAGAAATCCATGTGATATATTCTGAGTTTTCATGCTGGTTTTAGCAGATTGATCCGGGCGTTATTTTCTTATAATGCTCAGGTTAGCCCGAGTATATTTTTCAGATTTAGTTGCACACTTTGAAGGTCTCAAGAGACGAGCTGGATTCTCCAAGACATATTCACATCTTAAAATCTTCCACTATTCTATTTTGTTTTGTTTTGTATTTAGTGTTGTATTTATTAGCTATTGTAAGGACAGGCTATTATAACTGTCCAAGCTAATAATGGGTTAGTGTACTATGACGTTGTATATATAATAGAGTTCTTTTCTTTTTGTAAATATCGTGTGTATATTATATATTTCCCGTCATGATGCAAAATTCTGTTATGTCTTTTCTTTCTTTACCCAAATGATCCGTCTTTCAAACACTTAAACGATCGGCACATGATACTGATGATGTATAAAGTGTTATCTTTAGGTGTAGGAAATGTAGGTCGTTACATCAATTTAACCTCTTTTATCAATTATATGATAATAATATATAACATGATCTTTTCTATTTGAAGCTATTTTTTACTTATATACATTTTTGGGCAAGGCAAGTTGGTTTTATACTAAGCCGTCCACTTTTATTACTAACAAATCAACAGACAATATAAGAGCAGCAGAATGCTATGACTACTAGTAAAATAAAAATATATATAGGAGTTAGGCAGAAGGTGCCTAAACTGCACATACAAACATTACTCATATACATTGTTAGCATGTAGGCATATTCATTGTACGCATGTAAATAAACATCTAAGAATATTTATTTCATAATATATATAATTTGACATATATGTTAACAAATAATACTAATAGATGAATATTAAAACAAAATGAAAAAACTACATGCACACATATTACTATAATAATCCTATGCTAACCATATGAAATGCTCATATTGTTGAGGAAATAATTCCACGAGGTCGTATTTACTTCCAAATTTCTAACATAAATTTAAAGTGTGTCATCATCCTATAATAAAAATTACCAACTAAAATAATAAAATAAACATATTAAGTAAATCATGGATATTCTCTAATAAATAAAAAATTCAAAAAAAATCCAAACTAAACATATATTTTAGTGATTTAAAAATAATTGTAAAATATGAAAGATTATAATTTAGATATTTGTGCATTTTTTAAAAGAAGCATTTCTTATATAATTTTTAGTTTATCAACATTTACCAAAACCAATAATAACTAAAGCATTTAAAAACTCCACTTATTATTCCAATATATATAACATACCAATAAACACAATATAAGATTGAAAATATATTTAATTTCATATGGAACTTAGAGTGAAAGTAAATTTTGATAAAGGCAACTGCTATTTTAAATTTAAATTTGAATTCAAATTAATTTGAATTCTTTTTGTTATACATGTTTTCTATTTTTACTATTCATTTATGTTTAATCCTCTTCTCTTTTAGTTTCAATTGCATATATAAATTTTTTTATTTCGACATAATGCTATTTGAACTTTTTATTCGATGTTTTGATTGCTTTAGGAATCATTTTGTATTAATGATCTTCTATTCTAATTTGTGACAATAAACTATGAGACAATCATGCCTGCTTGAAGTATGATATTGGTAGATATATGTTTGAATATGTTTCAATAATAGAGAACTTATGCTTAATTCCATTTATTATTACATGTTAGATATTGTTATATTAAACTAATACGTCATATCCATTTTATTATATTTGGATCAACTCTGTAATCATTTTTATTTATACTGGGAATTGTTAAAGGAAAAAGTGGCTCAGATAATATTGTGAAAAATTGTATTCTTTGATTAGATAAAAAACATTGATCATTATTTTAGTTGGATAATTTTGATGGTGAAATAACCTAATCGTTAAGTCTTTCCTTGCAAAATTAATATCAAATACCCAATTAAATGTTTCAGGATTATATTACTTCTTTCATCGTTCATGTACTTTTACACTTCTCCAAATTTATTTTTCGTTCCATCCTCAATATACTAAAACTATAATTAAATAAGTAATTGCTAAAAGTTAAGATTGTACAGGGTTACACATTTTAATTTCAATCTCTATTATCTTAACCTTCCTCGAAATTTTCATCTCCATCTATTTAAGATTTTAATATTATTGATTTTGTTAATGAAATTTAAAGTAAAAAGATATTATGATAAATTATATTTGAGAACTGTTTATAATTTTAGGATGTACATTTAATATTCTATTCCATTCCAAATTAAATTAAAGAATCAACTACATATTGATTCTTGAATCAGTTTCCTTTGATGGTTAATTAAAGCTTTACATGTTTGCCTATTAGTTTAACTGATTATTATTATTATTATTACTAATTTCAGACTAAGATTTAGTGATGAATGAATACAATATTTTTCCACTAATAGTATTTAATTAGTTATATGTAATTGAATTCTCAAATAGATGTTAATTAATACCTATTACACATGTTCTTCAATAAATTTAAAAATTAGAAAAAAAAATGAAGTGCATTTCTAGTATTTTTAATATCGATTGAAGTTAAAGTAAGAACTTTAGAAACTTGAAACAAATGCATGTATTATATTTTAATAACTTTAGTATGTCCTATAATAATAAAAGGAAAAAATGTGATGACCCATCTATCTGATCCCTGGGAATGACACTTAAAACATCCTCGGTATTCGTGTGTCGTTGCCCAAGCGTCCGAAAGAAAAGTTGTCTTAGGGTAAAATAAAGAACAGAACAAGACAAAATTGATAAATTCATTCGAAATGGTTACATATAATATAAAATGATATAGTATAAAAGGTTACTACTTATAAGGAGTTATCAGAGTTATAAAAAAATTTGGCATCTAATCAATTAATAGCTATACATTATGACTTTTCATTTTTAGGATATAAAATACATCTACATAATCATACAGTGGAAGTAAATAACTAGATAACTAAGAAGCCGCCTGCTTGATCACTGTCTTCAAAGAGCTCAGAAAACCTGCTATTCTCAAACTACCCAAATATAACCGAGTACCCGAGAGTTTAGGGAAATAAACAACTCGGGTCAGACAAAAAGTCTGGTATGAGTAAAACTCTGAAACAAAGGGAAGTGTATTTAACAATAAGATGTGGGACCACGCCGCAAACGCGGAACTGGATTTCTCCTACATAAACAACAACCAGACACAACAAAAATGGAAATGAACAATGGGAACAAATCCAAACATTGATGATGGGTACAATTAGTTTAACATTCAGACTTGAAAGAATGGAAATGGTCCGAATAAAAATCCAAACTGAACAGAATGGATAAAATAAGACAACAGTCCAAGATCGATAGAATGGACTAAACAAGATAACTATCCAAACTCGATAGAATGGATAAAACCAATAATTGAACACCGCGAAGAATGGTTGAATCTTCCTGTTGTAATTAAAGAAAACAGATTCAAAGGTTCGAATTAAATAAGGAAAGGAAATTTTCCAACAAATGACCAGGAGAGTGCTCCTCCCTTACTGAAAGTATACCTTTAGAAATATACTTGAGAACTCCGATGGCTCTCGGACATGTCCAAGTCGGACCCCACCAACGGTTACTGAGAATCCGAGTATTTCACATCTCACTGCACATAAACTGATTCCAATATAGAGTGGATGTGAAAATACCCTAATGGGAGCAACCCCACATAGCTTGGCTTCTACTCGCTCTTTTAGTTTAGTTATTTCCGCCAAAGGATAACAAAGCTTAAGTGAGCAACACATCATCGTAGAATGATAAAATACAAAGAAGGCTAAGGTAACCGATAGTTGGGAAACCAACTATCGAGGATATAAAACAATTTTATATGGAAATTAAGTCTTCTATACTTATCACCACTCATTGAATTTCAACTTGTACTATTTCTTACTTAACAATAATACCGGATAAGTAAAGATAGTGTTATCTCAATGTCATGTCTCTCGATTATTCTTAACTTTCGAAATAGCGACGAGTCTACTTCTTCGACGTTTAATGCTAAGTACACAAATAAACCGTTCCCATATAAGTGAATCACTTTACGAAAATTAAATAATTTCCATAAATGAATCAAACCTTTTCTTTTAAAAACCAAAATTCGTGTTTGCCTCACACTAGTATTTGCTTTAAAACACTTTGTTAAAAGAGTTTACTAACTTAAAAAATCCTTATTACATTGATTAATTAACTTAAAATTTCATCACAAAATTTGATTTTTGGACTTCAAATGGCTTTAAATAATAAAAAAGGGTAAACCACTTTTAAACCTTATTAATTCAATTAGTTAGTAAAATTTAATTAATTAAATTAATAACTATCATTATTGAAATGAATAACGAGGTCAAAACATCCTTGTTACTTTGATAAATTCACTTTGAAACTTCGTAAATCAATTAGATTAATTAATTCGAATTACCTTTAATTAAAAGGGTAAATCACCTTTAAAACATCGATAATTCAATTAATTAAGAAACTAAAATATAATTAATTAAAGTAAATAAACAAATAGTTAAATTAACCTAGCATTCTAAATTGATCTAATTCTTATTAATTAAGAAACTAAAATATAATTAATCAATTAAATCATCATTAACTACGTAAATAGTTAAATTTAAAATGCATTATTAATAAGTTAATTAGCTAACCATAATTCTTATTAGCTAAATAATCAATAGTAAAATAATTAATTATTTTTGAAAACATCATTAATTAAATCTTGCTTAACTTGTAAAACAATTCCAAGCATGAAGATGAAACCAAATGGTTTCGATAATAAGTGATTTTCTAAAAAGTGCCAATATAGCGACTATCACTATACGGGCAGTTTGGCAAACAAACATATGAAAGTAACCATATAACCGAACATCACATAGCAATGGTTTAAGCATAATAAAAGGTGAAAAATGATGATACAATATGTAATAAGTATTTACTAACAAGTATATTAGCTTTAACTACCAACATTTCATGTGGCTAACCACATGCTTACTAACTTTCGTATGCGACAACTTTACAAAGCATGAAACAAATAGACAACCAAACCATCACTTTAGATATACACCAATCATTCATAAACTATTAACATGAACATTAACATACTATAAACTTGGTTTAATAAGGTGTAGTTTTACTTACCGAAAGCTATCCAAACTCTCACTAACTTAGGGTATAACCTAGCACTTTTATTCCTAAGCAAAATATGGAGTCTTGGACCCTTGATGCAGTAGCTAGGCTCGATCTTGAAAGAAGGAAGTGAAACTTTTTTTGGTAAGGTGAAGTGACTTTGGATAACCATCAAACTCTCAAAAATAAACCCGAAAATAGGTCATTTTCCAACTAGTTTTTCGACTATTTACTCTCGGATTTTGAAAATATGGAAGAGAAAGTTTTATAAAATTCTTTTATCTACAATTTCAAAAAAGAATTACTAAATTTTGAATAGTTTTAAAGAAAATATGGTCAAAAAAAGAAAGATCGTTTTCAGACTTGAAATTCTGGGTTCGAAAATGCTCTGTAAAGAAATAAGATTTAGACATGGTTAATCTTAGACTTAGAAGAAGTGGTTCAAATAAAAGTCGTAGTCACTAGAATTTTCTATGGTTTGAAAGTTATGACAAAGATTTGGCAGAAGTAAAAGAGGTGAAATTGAAGTAGTGAAAGGGGTATTTATAAGCAAGAGAACAAAGTGAATAACCTAAATGCCCTTGTCCTTTACCTTCCGTTACTCACTTGCCACACCACCTAGCCTCCTCCACCTCATGTCCTTGAGCCAAATTCTTGTCCCCCTCCTCTCACTTCATGAGTAAACATCCATTTAATTACATATGTACCATTGTTTTAACATGTTTCATGTGATGTGATATTTACTTTTTACTAAATTTATAATATAAACTTTATATATTTAGGTATGAATTCATATATGCATACATTAATACACAGATATATACATATACTAACTTATGTAGAAATGTATATACTTATACTAAAGAGTTCACGATGTTTTCGATAAATTTTAGTCTATGAAAGGTCGAAAATTCAAAAAACGAGTTCCAGCCACATTTTCGATTTTCTTCGAACTAAATATTTGTTTAAAATAATTTTGAAAACTATTTTATCTTCGGTATTTATTATTTAAAAGATTTTTATTTAATTGTAAACACATTATTTTAATATTTAAAATTAACTAAATGTTCGGAAATTAATGTTGTGAAATTCTAGGTCGTTACACTCTTCCCCCTTAAAAGAATTTTGTCCTCGAAATTTACCATAATCCTATCCCCAAAAAAAACCTATCCTAGAAATACTAACACATTAATAAGATGTAACTTAAAATAGTGTGATATAAATCCATATGCAATTAAATTCAGAGAATACCCTGAAATAAAATGCTACACATCTAGTCATATCAAAAGGTAAATTTAGAACTAAATACCTGGGCTCTTATATTCAATAATTTATTTTAAAATATCTTCAAAAAGAAATGTATTAAAACCAAAGCCAAAAATGACTAGGAGGGTTTGTCCAAGCAAAACATGTAAAACTCTAGAATCAAAACAACATGGAGCATTCAGTTGTATTCTGGTTCCTCCGGATACAACAACTAGAGTGAACAATCATTATTTATTTAAAAATCGCTTTTTTTTTCAAAAGCACCAAGATTTAAGTCCTCATAAACACAATTCAAAATTTTGATTTATAGTTTTAACTTTATAAACTATGGTATATAAGAGCACAAAAATCAATCAATCAATCAATCAAATTCGATTAAATCCAATTAAATTCAATTAAATTATTAAATCCAATTAAATTCAATCAACTAAATTCCATAAAGGAATATACTAACACTATTAATTGTTAGTCCGTGAGATGGTGGTTTTGATGACAACAACCTTAGAATAGATTATAAAATATAAATACTAACATTATAAGTTTAGATATATATGTATATGCAGGTTTTAACCATGTAGGTACCAAGAATGAAGACTGTGCAGTATAGAGATTCAAGACATCAAGATTAAAGACTCATGAGTATCAAGAATATCAAGAGTTCAAGAATTGAAGTAATTTATTATTTCATTAGAAATTTTGTTAAAACTCATAGAAAAGCACTGACATCTTAAAATCTAATTTATTCGTGGAATGGAATCCACTTCGAGCCTGTTAAAGGGATGGAACCCTAAATAGGATGGAACCTATGAAAAATCTAGTGGAACATTGTTTTGTATCCGCTAACTTTTTATTTAAAATGATTTTTCAAAATTATATCCTGTTTTCAAAATGTTTTCAAAACCTTCCTTTTAAAAGCATCAAAAATCTCTATCCCGATTTTAAATAATTTTAGCCTCAAAATTATCTTTAATTTCAAAGTCAAAATTACTCCTGATTTTAAACTATCTTTTAAAATAATATATTTAACTTTTAAATATTTATACTTAAGATTTAAATATAAAATTATAGTTAAATTATATATATATTATTCTCTATATTTACTTATGAATTTTAACTATAGTCAAATATATTAGAAAAGTTTGAAATCGTTTTAATATTAGATAAAGGTTATTTTCAAAGAAAATCAAATCATTAAAAATTGCTTTGGGATGTCGACATGCCTATGGTGACCATGTAGACATGGTGTCAGTTGAGTTCAAAACTTAAATTTCAAAAGAAGTGTCTATTCGCCACAACTCTTCATGAATGGGCATGTAGGATGAAAATATACTTACAATGTATAGGATTAGACACTTGGAATATTACACAAACTGAATATTATGAACCCACAACTGATTTTGCACAGTGGACTGCTGAGCAAAAGACTGTTGCACAAAATAATTCTAAGGCAATGAATATTTTGTTTTGTTCACTGGATAGAAATGAATTCAATAGAGTGTCAGTTTGTAAGTCTGCATATGAAATCTGGAAAACTTTGCAAGTTACTCACGAAGGAACAAGCAAAGTTAAACATACCAAAATTTCTATGCTCACAAATCAGTTTCAGTTATTTAAAACGAATCCTAATGAGTCTATTTCAGATATGTATAGTAGATTTCAGGATACTGTGCATTCTCTAATATCTTTGGGAAAGGAATTTTCTGAAGAAGATCAAGTCAGAAAGATTTTAAATTCTCTTACTCCAGAATGGGATCAAAAGACACTTGCTATCGAAGAGGCAAATGACATCAATACTTTAAATATAGAAGAATTAATTGAAAATCTAATGTCGTATGAAGTTCAAATGATCGAGAGAAGAGAAAACAAAGCATCTGAAAAGAAAGCAATGGCATTCAATGCATTGACCGATGGATCGGACTCAAACAGCGATAATGATGAAAAGATAGCCTTTATGACCAGAAATTTTAGGAAATTCCTGAAATACAGAAAGATGAATAATCTCAAGAGAATCAACTATAAGAACTCTGGAAATCAGAATGTAGTGCCAAATAATGTCAAATGTTACAACTGTGATGAACCAGGCCATTTCAAAAGAGACTATCCGTATCCAGATAGGCAAAATCCTCCTATAAATAATGATCCAGCAAAGAAATGAAAGCGTGCATTTACTGCTACTCTAGATGACTCAGACTCGTCCTCAAGTAATGATGATCAGAAGACAGATAATTCGAATTTGTGTTTCACAGCTGTTCACGACTCCGACAAATTCAAAGAAACAGACTTAGAAAAAGGTGCACGTTTACAATACAATTGGTTGAAATTGCTTGCTTAGAATTAGTTGCTTGATTGATTGATTTTGACTTGGTGTGTTGTTTGAATTTTAATTTTTTTTATTATTATCTTATTATCATTTTATTATTATTTTATTATTTTTTAATAGTATAATTTTCTGAAATATACTATAAATATTTCAGATATATATAAAAATAATAAGTATATATATATATATATTTTAGAGAACAAAGGAAAAATAAATTATCAAAATTCACTGGCACATGTCGACATGGTCCCTACCATGATGTCGACATGGGTACCAGAATTTGAATTTCAAAATTTGAATTCAAATATTTGAATTTCCCTTCACCTTTTCACTTCATTCAATTCTCTGAAAAGCTACCTTTTGACCAGAGAATATGTCCTCTAAGAATCTATTTATTCACTATCTTTTATCATATCTTTTCTCTCTCATTTTCAAATTCAAACTCTCTCTTCAAAACTTCAAGCTCTCTACTCTCGACTTTAATGGCTTCTTCAAGCAACCCCTCCATCATGAGAATTTCCAAAAAAATAAAAGAGCAATTATTCATTGATCCGAAGGCAATAAAAGCATACATCAATTATGCTAATTATGCCAAAGTCCATCCCGAAAAGTTTGCTATTTTTCAAGATTTCTCTTTTTATGAACTTGATTCTCTTTTTGCAAACAATGGAGTTCTTAGTCTTATTAATGCTTCTCAAAATGATTTTGTTTGCTATCCAAATATTGTCAAAATTTTCTATGCTAATTTAAACCGAGGATTTTATCATGGAAATGAGGATGAAATTTGGAGTAGTGTCAAAGGCACTAGAATTGTTTTGAATTGTGATCTTTTGGATACCATTCTCAATTGCAAGCGTACGAGAATGGATCTTTCTAATTTTAAAATCAATGAAAATGATCGTGAGACATTTCATCACATTTTCGAAAGGAATGATAATTTTGAATTCAAAAATCGAAATTTTCGACCAAAGGCAAGGATTGTCAATCTTCTTTTGCAACATACTTTGATCCCAAGATCGGGGAATTTTAACAATCCTACTTTAAAAGTTTGCAAAGCTCTTTTTGCTATTTTTGGAAATTATGACATAAATTGGGCGCAAGTTATTTTGGATGAACTTCGTCTTAAAAATCTTGAAATGGGTGAGAATACTTTATATCATGGAATTTATCTTACTCAGATTTTTAACTATTTTGGAGTGGATTTCAAAGGCGAAAATTTGTTTCTAGAAAAGTTTTCAATCATTCCAACATTTCGCTTATGAAAATTCCATTTGTTTTTCAACCTTATGAGACCCTTGCCGAAAAGGAAGAGCGTTTGGCTCATGAGGAAATGGAAGAAGAGGAAGAGGAAGAAGAAGAAGAAGGGGATGAAATGGAAATTGAAGAAGAGGAAGATGAAACCTCTTTGGAAAGCATTGACTATCCTCCTAATCCATCCACCAAAACCCTTCTCAAAAATCAAAAGACGATTGTTGAGAATCAACGGATTCTTAAACGATCCGTTAGTAAGAAGTTGGACAAAATTTCATCCAAGATGAACAAGTTTATTTCCAAAGTCAGCAAGAAACTTGGACTTTCTTCATCATCATCATCCTCTAACTAGTTTTATCTTTTCGTATCTTGTTGTATGTGTTTTAGTTTGTTTAATTCAAAATTTTATGTAGTTTGGTGTGTGTTTAATCATTGTAACATCTTAGTATGCAATGAAATGAAATTTCTTTTCTGTTATCTACTTTATCTTATCTCCAGAATAAATGTTAGTATAGTATATATTTATATATATATATACACAATTATTCACAAAATCAAATTAGTCATAATTTTTCACTAACCCATGTCGACATGTACTGGTCAGAAATGACAATTGATTTTGAATTTTAAATTTGAATAACAACCATATGTCTATTCATTTCAAACGAATTTCTACACCTATATATACCTATTTCTTCCAGAATTCTTCACTAAAAATTATTTCCTATCTTCTAATTCTTCATTTCTTTCACAAATTCAACTATGGCTAATCCAATTCACAATTTATGCGAAAATCTTGAAGAAACTCTTAATTCGTTCAAGAGTATTCTCTCGTTCGTTCTTCGTAACCAGCGACACTTAGAATTGAGTCAAATGCAGTTGATCAAGGAGCAAGAAAGGCATTTCGATGCAATACGATGGATGATTTCCTCCCTACACGAGGATGATAACGAAGCACATCTTCCAGTCTCTCTCACCAACGACAATGGTAATTGGGATGCTATTAAGGCAAATCCAATCTTTGGAGAAGAAAGATGGGTGGAAGTTCCATGTAACATTTGATTTTTATTTTGTTTACTTTGTTTGAATTGTTTGTTTGAATTAATTTGATTTGGTTTGGATTGATACTCGGTGTGAATTGATTTCTTAAATTGGTTTGATGGTTGCTACATAAAACATGTATATATATACACATTGAAATGTATATAATCCTTGATTAATTATCATGTTCATGAGGATAATTATTTCTTAATCTATCTATTATATATTCCACTGTATAGTTTATTAATATAGGTACTCTAGTCCAAGAATGAGGGGGAGTTAGTTTTTGTTGATGACAAAAGGGGAGAAATATAAAATTAACATTGTTAGGCATAAATTAAGGGGGAGTTATAGATTAAGGGGGAGTTATTAGGATAGAAGTAATATTTTATAAACAAAGGTTGTCATCATCAAAAAGGGGGAGATTGTTAGTCCGTGAGATGATGGTTTTGATAACAACAACCTTAGAATAGATTATAAAATATAAATACTAACATTATAAGTTTAGATATATATGTTTATGCAGGTTTTAACCATGTAGGAACCAAGAACGAAGACTGTACATTATAGAGATTCAAGACATCAAGATTGAAGACTCATGAGTATCAAGAATATCAAGAGTTAAAGAATTGAAGTAATTTATTCTTTCATTAGAAATTTTGTTAAAACTCATAGAAAAGCACCGACATCTTAAAATCCAATTTATTCGTGGAATGGAATCCACTTCGAGCCTTTTAAAGGGATGGAACCCTAAGTAGGATGGAACCTATGAAAAATCTAGTGGAACATTGTTTTGTATCCACTAACTTTTTATTTAAAATGATTTTTCAAAATTATATCATGTTTTCAAAATGTTTTCAAAACCTTCCTTTTAAAAGCATCAAAAACCTCTATCCCGATTTTAAATAATTTTAGCCTCAAAATTATCTTTAATTTCAAAGTCAAAATTACTCCTGATTTTAAACTATCTTTTAAAATAATATATTTAACTTTTAAATATTTATACTTAAGATTTAAATATAAAATTATAGTTAAATTATATATATATTATTCTCTATATTTACTTATGAATTTTAACTATAGTCAAGTATATTAGAAAAGTTTAAAATAGTTTTAATATAAGATAAAGGTTATTTTCAAAGAAAATCAAATCATTAAAAATTGCTTTGGGATGTCGACATGCCTATGGTGA
The DNA here is from genome assembly GCA_030765085.1 of Allium cepa. Taxonomy (NCBI): domain Eukaryota; kingdom Viridiplantae; phylum Streptophyta; class Magnoliopsida; order Asparagales; family Amaryllidaceae; genus Allium; species Allium cepa. Next base: position 82,731,847 of record CM060932.1, on the reverse strand, counting down.
CCATGTCGACATGGTGTCAGTTGAGTTCAAAATTTAAATTTCAAAAGAAGTGTCTATTCGCCACAACTCTTCATGAATGGACATGACTGTTGTTCTTCTATAAATAGGGGTTAGTTTCAACGAATTTATATCATATTTTCTGGTTTTTCACTCCTCTTCTTCTTCCACATTTCTTAATACATACTCTTACCATTACTCTGCCGAAATCAATATTGAATCATACTCGATTACTTCTAGTTTGATTCTCTATCACTATCTCAACAAGGTTCTTAGTGCTATTCAGAGTTATAGACTTCTTTGTAATCTATTAAGCGAGAAAAGGTGTGATTGTGGCCTTGAAAATCAATCAAGCGAGAAAAGGTGTGATTGTAGCCTTGGTAAATCAATTGGGTAAACTTATGGCCCAAAAATCAAGTATCTCTACCCAAAGGATTGAAATTCTGGAGGGTGTACCTCGTAGCGTTGAAATCGAGGGTGTAATTATACAATTGCTTTTGAAAGGAAATCCGTACTTGTGTTGTGGGACTGGATGTAGGGTAACTCCAAACCAGTATAAAATCCAGTGTGCTCTTCCCTCTACTGCTTTTATTTTATTTTTGCATCTGTGTTTGTTTCTATGATTATCCCTGTATCTGTAGATTGCATACATCTGTGTCTAAATTAACATAAACTCAAAAAGATTTAGTAATTCTTTATAAATACTATTCACCCCCCCCTCTAGTGTTAATCCTGGCCTTAAGATCCGTAATCCGCATTTCTTTCATTGATCATTAAAATTCCATAAGGAAAAAATTAACAATCAACATCATTTAAAATGTCAAAAAATTAACAACAAACTTCCTAACTTAGGTCCAAAACTTTCTTGACTGCCCCAAGTATAGATAATTATCTAAGCGTACCATTCTTTGCTCATTACCCTTTGGTTATTGTTTAAAAATTATCCAAACTTTACGCGAACAAAATTGAAAGTTATACTCTAAAATTATTGATTTCTTGACTACACCAATATTTCTAAATCACATAAATTTGCATTCAATATTTTATCCAATATTAAATTGTTTGTGAATTATTTCATAAATTTACATCTAAGTTTAAAATTATTTTATAAACTCATTTCTTTATAAAACACCAAATAATAACTTATTCCATTTTATTTACTTGTATAATACCCTTATAAATCCTAAGAGTGTATACAAAACACAAAATTTATTTTTCTTTTCACAATTTAGGTAAAGATCAAATCAAAATTTAGGTCTTTTAAAATTGACTCAACCTCTTGACCTCTTTAAATTAAAGTGCTAAGATGGACAATGTTTATAGGTTGACTCAAAATAGCAAATAGTTTATACTACATACATGTTTAAAACAAAAGCTACGATTTTAATAGAACGATGTCTATTAAAACCTTCCTACATTTTCATATTAAGGTGTTATAATGAATCATGTTTATGGACTGACCCAATAACACAAATTATTTTACATTGCTTAGATACTTAAATAATAACTATGGTTTTGATAAAACAAAGTTATCAAAACCTTCATCTCTAGTCTAACTCATTTAAACATTAAATTACCTTGTATATTATGTAAGGGTAAAATTCATTTATCAAAACAATCTCTTGTCAAAAGGACTTTTTATTTTGAAAATCAATTTTCTTTTAGGGAACTTAAAGATTGGATACCCGGTTATAAATTTCAAAACTCATCTTTTAAACAATTTGTTTATTAAAACTCACTTTGGGTTCGTTCGGATTTGAATTCATTTCGGTTCGACAATGATAAAGAGAATAATTTATTAAGTACTCCACAACATTCACTTAAGAAACATCTGATGGTTACTTAGAAGATTATTCATATTACCACAAAACTAACCAAAACATTTTCCTCCGAATTATTCAATGAAAAGCATTCTACTTAAAATTTCTTTTCCAAAATATTTATACTTTAGAAATATTTCCAAATAATAACACTATTACTTTTTTCAAAATCTTTTGAAATCATTTTAAACAATTCTGTGATTTAAATTTTCCAAAAAACTCTTTAAATGTTATTTGGAAAGACAAATTTATAATACTAAACGTATTAAAACAAGGGTCAAAACAAATGTTGTTTTGAACATCGTTTACTAAAATACCAAAACAATTTACGCGTAGCTTTATTTAGAAACAATTCTATTTCAAAATTTCTCATTTATAAACCATCACTAATTAATGTAAAGCAATATTTATTATCTCAAAGGATAATAAACAATTTAAATGTCTTTTATAAATTCTAAACAATGTTAATTGTCTCGGGAGATGATTTATAGTATTCTTTTCAAAACCTTTAAACAGTATAAATTTTCCAAAGAAAATAAATCAAATTTAAATTCTTTTGTTAAATTTAAAATAACATTAATTATCATGAAAGATAATAAATCACATTTATAATCTCTTTTATAAATCTTAACAATATTAACTATCCCAAAAGATAATTAATCAAATTTATAATTTCCTTTAATAAACAAATCAATTATCTTTAATAAAATAATTAGTTACTTCTAAAACACTTTCACCAAATCAATTAATTTATTTTAAACTTGTTTATTAAATCAATTAACCAACTTAAAATATTATTTATCAAACTATTTATAAATTCAAATAATTATTAACCCAAATGAATAATTAATCTCAAATATCATCAATTAAAATGATTATTAATTTTCAAATGTCAATAATTAAAATAATTAAATAAATTCAAATATCATTAATTAAAACGAGTAATCAAATCCAAATCTCGTTAATAAAAATGATCAACTAATTTTAAACATCATTAGTTAAAATTATTAATTAATTTAAAATATCATTAATCAAAATAATCAACGAATTTTAAACATTTACTTTTATGAAAATACTAGCTCATGTTCAAACACACATACAAAGGTCTAAGGGACGAAACTCAATAAATGATGGTATAGTAAAAATTTCTATAACAACACTTAAATAGTTTAAATGGAATATCAAGATTAATTTCAATTAATCAATTAAACAAATCTAATTATCATCCAAGAAATCAAAAATAGTTTATAGCATCATAGATATGATATAGCAAATTTGGATGTGAGTTATTACATTTAAATGATTCTCCTTTATTATAATCAAATTTTCTCAAATATTCATCCTCTAACTTTTTATTTATTTTATTATTATTAATAATATTTTTTTGTAAAAATTAAATTATATTAAACAACTTTTTATTACAAGTTTACTTTTAGATTAACATTATTAAAAGTAGACTTTTAACTTAACCCTTTCACCGAACACCTTATAATCAAACTATGAAACTTAATTCACAAGGGGTTCATTCCAAGATTCCCTAATTCCCATTTACTTGACCTATATCTTAGTAAGGAAAATTTCTTATGTACTTATTCAACTAGTTAATTCTCAAACTGGACAAGCATAACTAAACAAATCCTAAATTATAACAATAAAGTATTATCATTTCTGAACAATCAAATCGACTATACAACTATATTTATTTTGACAATCATTATTATATATAAAATATAACCCTAGGTAAAATTGTTTCATTTACCATTTTAAAACAATACCGTATTGGTAGATCTATTCAAGTGTTTAGGAATGCCTATCGATAATGCTGATTAGACGCATCGACCAGAATTCATATATCAATGGATCAAACAATACAATATAAAACATTTTTACAACACTAACAAATACGCACTCAATATATACTTATACTCTTGGACTTTATCCCAGGATATTAATAATCCTATCATTAGAGATTTTACCCCACCAAGGTTTAGGGATTCGCTAAACCTAAGCTTTGATACCATTTGTAACGATCCACCTTTTAGATCCATGAGAACGACACTTAATACATCCTCGGTATTCTGGTGCCGTTTCCCAAGCATCTAAAAAATAAGTTGTCTTAGGGTAAAATAAAGAACAGAATAAGTCAGAATAGATAAACCTTACCTCGGAATGGTTACATATGATATAAAATGATATGATACAAAAGGTTACTCCTTATAAGGAGTACCAAAGTTATAGAAAACTATTACATCCAACCGATTGATAGATATACATTCTGACTTTTCATTTTTAGGATACAAAATACACCTACATAATCATACAACGGAAATAAATAACTAGATAACTAAGGAGCCACCTGCTCGATCAGTGTCTTCAAAGAGCTCCAAAGAAAATCTGCTATTCTCGGACTACCCAAATATAATTGAGTACCCGAGAGTTTAGGGAAAATAAACAACTTGGATTAGACAAAATGCGTTGTATGAGTAAAACTCTAAATTAATAGGAGGTGTATTCAACAATAATATGTGGGACCATGCCGCCAACGCGGAACGGGTTTTCTCCCACATAAACAACAACTAAACAAATATGGAAATGAACAATAGGGAACAAATCCAAACATAGATTATGAGTACAATTAGGATAACATTCAGACTTGAAAGAATAGAAATGGTCTGAATAAAAATCTAAACTGGATAGAATGTATAGACCAAGACAACAGTCCAAACTCGATAAAATGGACTAAACAATATAACTATTGAAACTCGATAGAATGGATAAAACCAATAATTGAACACCGCGAAGAGTGGTTGACTTTTCCTGTTGTAATTAATGAAAACATATTTAAGGTTCGAATCAAATAAGGAAAGAAAATTTTCCAACAAATGAACAGGAGAGTGCCCCCCCACCAAAAGTATACCTCTAGAAATATACTTGAGAACTCTGATGGCTTTCGGACATGTCCAAGCTGGATCCCACTAACGATTACCGAGATTTTGAGTTTTTCACAACTCAATGCGCACAAACCGATTCCAATCTAGAGTGGATGTAAATGTACTTTAATGGGAGCAATCACACATAGCTTGGCTTCCGCTTCCTCTTTGGGTTTACTTATTTCTGACAGAGGATAACAAAGCTTAAGTGAGCAACACATCACCTTAGAATGAAAAAATACAAAAAAGGCTAAACTAACCGATAGTTAGGAAACCAACTATCGAGGATATAAAATGACCATATATGAAAATTAAGTCTTGAGTACTTATCATCACTCATCGAATTCTAACTTGCACTATTTCTTGGTTAACAATAATACCAGACAAGTTAAGATAGTGTTATCTTAAAGTCATGCCTCTCAATTATTCTTAACTTTTGAAATAGCGACCAGTCTACTTCTTTGACATTTAGTGCTAAGTATACAAATAAATCGTTCCCATATAAGTGAACCGCTTTATGGAAATTAATTCATTTCCATAAAATCAAACCTTTTCTTTTAAAAAAACCTAATTCGTACTTGGCCTCACATTACAAGTATTAGCTTTGATACACTTTGTTAAAAGTGTTTACTAAATTCAAAATATCAATTTAAAAAGTATTAAATAACTTAAAACATTCTAATTACATTGATTAATTAACTTTAAACTTCATCACATAGTTTGATTTTTAACTTCAAATGCCTTTAAATAATAAAAAAGGGTAAACTACCTTTAAACCATATTAATTTAATTAATCAGTAAAATATAATTAATTAAATTAATAATTAATTAATTAATTATCATTATTTAAATGGGCAACAAAGTCAAAACATCCTCGTTACTTTGATGAATTCAATTTGAAACTTCATAAAATAAGTTAATTAATTAATTCCAACAACCTTTAATTAAAACGGTAGATCATCTTTGAAATATAACTAATTCAATTAATTAAGAAATTCAAATATATTTAATTAAATTAAATAAATAATTAAATATCATTATTTAAAATGATTAATCAATTTTAACCATCGTTAAGGAAAGATTAAGTAAAGTTAAAACAAGTTGATTTCCATTTAAAGTCATTAATTAAATAGATTAATTAATTTTAAAAAACATTATTGGTTAATTGTTTCATTAACTTGAATCCATCATTATCGAAAGATTAGTAGCCTTAAACATCATCAAATAAAATAATTGGTCAAATTTAAATCATCGTTAACTATGTAATTAGTTAAATTTAAAACACATCATTAATAGGTTAATTAATTAACCTTAATTAATTAAACAAAATAATCATTATTAAAATAATTAATTATTTTTGAATATATCATTAATCAAATCTTTCTTAACTTCTAGAACAATTCCAAGCATGAAGATGAAACCAAATGGATTCGCTATGAAGTGATTTTCCAAAAGTGTCGATACAGCGATTATCGCTATACGGGTCGGTAAACTGATGTATGACATTAGCCATATAACTAAACATCACATAGCATTGGTTTAAGCACAATACAAGATAGAAAATGATGATGTAATAAGTATTTACTAACAATTATATAAACTTTAACTACCAACGTTTTATATAGCTAATCACATACTTACTAACTTTCAAATGCGACAACTTTTCAAATCATGAAATAAACAGACAACCAAACCATCACTGCACATATACAGTAAGCACTCTTAGGCTATTAACATGAACATTAACGTAGTATAAACTTAGTTTAAGAAGATGTAGTTTTACTTACCGAAAGCTATCCAAACTCTCGCTGACGTAGGGTATGACCTAGCATTTCCATTCCTAAGAAAAAGATGGAGTCTTGGAACCTTCATACACTAGGTAGGCTCGACTTTGAAAGAAGACAGAAGTGAAACTTGTTTTGGTAAGGTGGGGTGACTTTGAATAATCATTGAACTCTCAAAAATGAACCCTAAAATAGGTCATTTCCAACTACTTTTTCGACTATTTACTCTCAAATTTTGAAGACATTATAAATAGGAAAGTTTTTTAAAATTATTTTTTCTACAATTCCAAAAAATAAGTACTCAATTTTAAAAAGATTTGAATAAGATATGGTCAAAAGAATAAACAACGTTTTCGAACTTGAAATTTAGGGTCCGAAAATGCTCTGTAAAGAATGAGATTGGGACAAAGCTTAAAACTAGAGGTGTAACGACCCGAAATTTTGGATATTTGAAATTGAAATATTTAATTGATTTTAAATATTCAAAAGTTAATTTTTAAGTTGAATTTTAAATATAACCATTTATTGGATGATTTAATTATTGAATTTAATCATTGGAATTTGGTCAAAATATTGAATCAGGAGTTTTAAGCTTGTTAAAAATAATTTTAAGGCTTGTAAAGTATATATTGATAATACTGGAGATGATAAAAGTTTTAAAATTGAATTTAAAGGTGATTTGTTTAGTTTTGAAAATATATGTTAAATTGACATCTAAAAATAGCCTTCCGGGGCACAGATTCGGATTTCGACGATAATAGTTCCATTTGATCCATAATAGTTTATTATTATCGGATTTCAAATTTCGTAGTGTTTGGAGCTGTCGTGTGATTGTAAAGGATATAAACGCGTTGATATTTATATCGAAAATTCAATATTATAATGCGGTTCAAAAAGCTATCTTCTACATACGATTAAATTAGGACTCGAAATCTTTTCCATTGCATTCGAAATATGGGTATAACATTATAAATGCTTGGCAGCATGCCTCGATAGGGTTCAGAATTTTATGTGTGTAAATCGAGACAATTTGAATTCAATTAAATATATCTAGATATTCATATATACTAGTCAACCTTCAGCTATATTTCCTTCACATAAGCTTTTGCATTTTCAAATCACTATAGCCTTCACTCCACACACCAACATCGCTTCTTGTCTCCCTCCATCAATTTAAGCAATTGTAACGACCCAGAATTTTAGTCATTCGATATTCTATATTTAATTTATTTTGAATATTCAAAAGCTAATTTTATAAGCTGAATAAATTATATTTCAAATAAAATGATTTGATAATTAAATTATTAATTTAATATTTGAAACTGTGGTAATTGAAATTCGAATTTAAAATGAATGAAAATGATTTATAAAGTTGAATTATATTCTATTTTAATAAAATGATGTTAGAGAACTTTTAAAATTGATTTAAAAGTTAAATTATAGAAATTGAATATTTTAATATTTAATTAACGTGTAAAAATAGACATTTTTCAAACAGTCTTGGATTTTGATGAAACTAGTTTCATTGGATCCGTAATGCTTTATTATTGTAAGATTTCAAATTTCGTGTCAACTGGATTTACGGTTTGTTCATGGCATGCTAAAATGCATAGAAATTTGTTTAACTGAATTTTAAATTTAAATATTTCGATTCGAAAAGCTATCTTCCAAATACGATTGAATTGGCTCCTGATATATATTCCATTGTGTTCAAAATAGGGGTAAAACATTATAAATGTCAGGCGGCACGCTTTGTCTGGAGTTCGAAAATATTTCGAGTGGATAGTGTTTTGTAATTGCCTATATAAAGACGTTCATTCACCAAAACCCTAGCCAATCTAGGCCTAGCCTCCACTATCACCCCGAATGGCCGAAAATGTTCAATCCTTTCTCCTTAACTTCTTCCAATCCATGCAACATTTCAAGAAACTTTCAACTACAACATCGAAGAGCACAACGAGATTTTCACATACATACGGCGATGATCATCGATGGTGCATCGTAGAGGCCAGATTTTGGCCAAGTATATCGCACGTTCACATGCGTTGATCGAGGCCACGGCATAGCCAAGCTTCATTTCGTTCATACCGTTGGTAGAGCTCGCGAAGGGCTACAGCGTGGTGGTCTTCAATCGTCTTTAAGCATCACATGGAGGGAGAATAATTCGATGAAAGATTGGCGGCTGTGGGTTTCTCGGTTGGAACTAAACAAAGAAGAAGGAGATGAAAACAATGGCTAGATCTTCATTTTCAAAAACATACGACCCAGATCGAGTAGGGTTTGAAAATTAAATAAAAATTGTAAATTTATATATTTTAATTCGTACAAACTTTAAAAATGCATAACTTTTTCATACGAGGTCCATTTTTGATGTAACAAGCTGCATTGGGTCCGTATTGACGAGCACTACATTTTAGAGCTAGTTTGAAGTTGATTGGAGCTAGTGTAAATTTTGGATAAAATTAAATGCCTGTTTAATTTTATTCGGAATAAAACACTGCAACTGCGATTGGAAGCAATGTGAGTTCTTATATAAGTGAGAATAAATTTATTTTGTGGCGATTGATGATTGTTCGGATGATATATGATATATTATCTATATATTTATTGGTATTTGAATGTATTCCTGCCTATTGGAGCAGATAAGACCCTATACGTTCCCTTGTATGAGCGATTGACCCTTTGTACGTGCGTCTGCCTCGAAGCGGACATTGTATACATATTCTAATATGTATATTTGTTGCAGGTGACAGGTTGGAGGGATCCAACTGGATTCCTCACCAGTATTGATTTATTTACAGTTATTGTGATATATGCTGTTATCATGTGATATATGATGTTTTGGATATTGTGATTGATGTATTTAGTGTGGTTGTAGCATTGAGCCTATTTTTGGTAATTTAAAATTGTTAAAGTGATTATTTCCAAATTAAAAAGGATTTTCAAGTGATTTTGAAAATATTTAATTTTGAATTTATAAGGAAATGAATTTATTCTAAAGAAATAAATGTTGTAATTTTTATGTTATAAAAATTATGATGTTTGCGAAAGATAATCAGAATGTGATTTTGAAATATGGAGTAAATGATTTTGTGATATAGTTTAAATGGAGATTTTTGAATTTATTATAAACGGTTTATATATAAGGTTTATAAAATTGTATTTTATAAATCAAAATAATAAGATTATAAAGGAGTTTGGTAAATGTTAAAATGAAGTTATAAATGGATTTTATAAGTGAATAAGATTTATAATTTATGAAATTATAAAAAAGATTGAATTTTAGTAAGAGATTTATAAGTAAGTAACTTATAATTTGGATTTTGGCATATAAACGAGATAAATGGAATTTGTTAATAAAGGGATTTTATATATGGAAGTTTTATAAAACAGAAATGTGAATTTATAAACATTGTTTTATAAATGTGAAATAAATTTAAATTGATAAACTAGATATGGATCTTCATTAAAGGAATTTCTATTAGGAAATCAATTCTATGGTTTCGATGATAACAACTATACAATGGAAATCGAATATGCATATATATCTCTATTTACAGGTAATTGATAAAGTAACATCACCAAAGAGACAAGAATAAGTCTCAAAAGAAGTATCAAGAAGCTAAAAGTCGATAGAATCGGAAGAAGAATGACACATGCACAGGAGAAGCAACATGCACAAATCCAGACGTCTGAGTGCACTAGCCAGACGTCTGATTGATTCCTCTGGTTCACAAATCAGACACAATCAGATGCCTGGTTAATATACACAGACGTCTAAAAAACCGCCATATAAAAAAAAAATGAAAGCCAGACGTCTGAAACATTTTCCAGACATCTGATTCTGAAATCGGCTGTGTAAATTCAAAGTACAACTGTCACAATTGAAAAGACACGTTCGCTCCTCTTCGCTACAACTCTACATCACTATCAGTAGCGACCTTAGAGCACTTACTAACATATGCAACTACACAAAGGATCTCTCTACCACTATAAATAGCATCAGGAATTCAAGAGAAGATCTTACCTTACTCACTTATACTCTTTACTCTTGTACTCTGATTAATACTTGATCTCTAGCATTCTAATACCTGTATTTTAGTCTTCCATATACTCAAAACTCTTCAATCAATGCTATATATATATATATATATATATATATATATATATATATATATAGATTGGAAGCATTTGTACTCAACATTCAATATTCGTGTTATAGAACACACACTTGACAAGAACAAGCTTTTGTAACCAAGCCTATTCCTCCAGGCAAAGTGAGGGTGATAGTTGAATTCCGAAGAGGAGCTTGGTGACTGGACGTAGGACGGGAGGTCCGAACCAGTATAAAATCCTAGTGTGATTATTTCCATTTACTTTGCTATTATCATCTATCAAATTTATATTAGATACATTATATAGTTAGTCACTTATACTTGCATATTTATACACTACACGATCCACTCACATAGACTTTCAATTGGTATCAGAGCAAGGTTTTGATCAAAGAACAGTAACACATTTTTGAATCACTTTAATATGGCAAGTATCTTTCAAGAAGGACAATCCACAGCACGACCCCCACTTTTTAATGGATCTAACTATGCATATTGGTCAACATGTATGAGAATTTTTATGGAAGCTAATGGTCTAGATATTTGGTCAGCCACACAAGATAAATATGAAGCACCTACTACTGCTATGAACACATGGACCGATGCACAAAAGACCTTAGCGTCAAACAATGCTAAAGCTATGAATGTTTTATTTTTCTCTCTAGACAAAAATGAATTTTCACGTGTCATGTTATGCACTACTGCGTTTGATATTTGGCATACCATACAAATTACACACGAAGGTACAAAAAAGGTCAAACAAACTAAGATTTCAATTTTGCAAAACCAATTTTCGTCATTCAAAATGAAGCAAAATGAAACTATTGTTGACATGTATTCTAGATTTCAAACTATCCAACATGATCTTATGGCATTAGGAGTTAAATTTACTAATTTTGATCTAGTTTCTCAAATACTCAACTCTTTAACATCAGATTGGGAAAGGAAGGTATTAGCTATTGAAGAAGCTAATGATCTCTCTACTCTCAAAGTTGAAGAGTTGATAGAAAATCTAATGTCCTATGAAGCTAATTTGCTGGCACGAAAAGAACTAAATTCGAAGAAAAAGAACATAGCATTCCCAGCAACAAAGAACAACGACTATGATTTAGATGAAGAAGAGATAGTCTTCATTGCCAAGAAGTATAACAGATTCGAGAAATTTAGAAAAATGACCAAATTCCAAAAAGAAGGGAAGTCCAACACAACAAACCTATCTCAAATCAAGTGTTATGAATGTGATCAATACGGACATATGAAGAAGGATTGTCTAAAACTCAACAATGATAAAAAGAAGAACAAATTCGAAAAATTCAAAAAGAAGAAGGCCTTCAAAGTAACTTGGGATGACTCAGAATCTTCATCGTCTGAAAGTGATAGCGATAGTGGTGGAGAACAAGCTATTGTGTGTTTTATGGCACAAACTGAAGAGGTATGTCCTGAACTTAGCTATAACGAACTATTAGAACTTAGCATGGAATTAGATGATAAATTTACACAAATTAAAAAATTGAACAAAGAATATATAGTCAAAATAAATAGATTAGAACTTGAAGTATGAATGTTAAAAGATGAAAAAATTATTCTAGAAGAAGAACTTGAATTATCTCAAGAAAAAATCAAAAATAATTTGATAGAAAGTGAGGCTATTACTATTGATTTTGAAAACACTAAAATAGTGAAGGATAATTTATTAAAAGACAATGTTGACTTTAAAAATAGTATTGAACTATTGAGATTGAAAATATAGAATTAAAAGAAAAATTATATAAAATTACAAATAATGTGTCAAAATTTAATAAAGGAAAACAAGATTTGGAAAATCTTATCAAAACTTCAAAACCGTCAGGCAATAGAAATGGAATAGGATTTAAAAATTCTTCTAAACAAAAAGAAAATGATGCTAAAAATATTAGTTATATAAAAACTAAAAGTTTACCTAAGTCTAAATTGAATACCAAAAATATGAAAATTTGGATTCCTAAAACAAATAATAATTTGATTAGACAAAAGCTTATTAATAATTACTTAGAGAATGTAGTCTATAATAAAAATTATATTTATAAAGGTACCAAACCATCTCGGGTATGGCTACCTTCTCCTAACAATTAGGACCCTAACAAAATATATGGGTACCAATTAAAACATCTTTTATTTTACAAGTACCCAAAATAAACAATAAGGAGAAATGGATACTAGATAGCGGGTGCTCCAAGCATATGACTGGAAATTCAAAAATGTTATCAAATATAACATACATCGATGGTGGAATGGTAACCTTTGGAGATAATTCAAAAGGATATGTCGTGGGCATTGGAGAAGTCATCAATTCTGGTATATCTAACTCTCCTATTATTACAAATGTTTTATTAGTAGAAAATCTAAAACACAACTTACTAAGTATTAGTCAATTATGTGATAAAGGGTTTCAAATAAATTTTGAAAAAGATATACGTAATATTTTAGATAATAACAAACAACTTATTTTTGAAGGTTTTAGGAACAAAAATATTTATGTATTAAACATGAATATAAATAAAAATTCAAATTTATGTTTAACTGCCAAACATGATGATCCATGGTTATGGCATAAATGATTTTGTCATGTCAATTTTAAGAATATTAATAAATTGGCAAAATATGAACTAGTTAGAGGTTTACCTAAAATAAATTGCAAAGTAGAAAATTTATGTGACGATTGTCAAATTGGAAAACTAAAGAAAAGTTCTTTTAAATCTTAAAATAATATTTCTACAAAACAACCATTAGAATTATTACATTTAGATTTATTTGGACCAATACAAATACGATCTATAAATCACAACAAATATGTTTTCGTCATAGTTGATGATTTTTCAAGATATACATAGACTTTGTTTTTAAAACATAAAAGCGACGCTTTTGGTATGTTTAAGATATTTGCTAAAAGGATTAAAACACAAATGAACTTAAAAATGAAAAATATTCGAAGTGATCACGGAGGAGAATTCGAAAACGATCTTTTTACTAATTTTTGTAATAAGAAAGGAATAACTCATAATTTTTCTTTTTCTCGCACACCTCAACAGAATGGTGTTGTGGAAAGAAAAAATCGTACATTACAAGAATGTGCACGAACATTATTAAATAGCAGTGGTCTACCAAAACACTTTTGGGCTGAAGCTATTGCCACAGCTTGTTATGTGTTAAATTGAGTAACCATACTCCTATGACAAAACAAACTTGTTTGAAATATTTTTTGGTAAAAAACCTAAAGTATTATACTTTAAAACTTTTGGTTCAAAATGTTTTATATTAAATACAAAAGATAACTTAGGAAAATTTGACCCAAAGGCCGATGAAGGTGTCTTTGTTGGATATTCGGATCGTAGCAAAGCATATAGAATCTTTAATAAACAAAATAATACTATTGGAGAAAGTTTACATGTTTCTTTCGACGAAAATCTTTTTAACCGTAATAATAATGATGAAGAAGAAATTATCCCACTAACAAATTCAACAAATTCCATTAGTAATGAAACACATATGCAAAATAACACGTTGATATCATTTCATAGAATTCTTAAGAATCATCCAAAAGATAATATCATTGGAGATCTTACTTCTAGAGTAACTAGAAATCAACTCAATCAAATAAGCCATATAGATTTTGTGTCGAATTTTGAAGCAAAAAATTATAAAGAAGCTTCAAATGACAATTTTTGGATAATAGCTATGCAAGAAGAATTAAATCAATTTGAACGTAATAATGTTTGGGAATTAGTACCCAGACTTGAAGACCAATCGGTTATAGGAACAAAATGGGTATCTAAAAACAAAGCAGACGAGAATGAAAATATTGTTAGAAATAAAGCTCGTTTAATTGCTTAAGGTTATAATCAAGAAGAAGGTATCAAATACGATGAAAGCTTTGCAAGATTAGAGGCCATTCGTACATTACTCGCCTTTGCAACTCATCACAATTTTAAACTATTTCAAACGGATGTCAAAAGTGGCTTTTTAAATGGTTCTATTAAAGAAAATGTATACGTAGAACAACCCCCATTATTTGTTCACGAAAAATATCCCAATCATGTTTTTAAATTACACAAAGCACTATATGGATTAAAACAAGCCCCTCGTGCATGGTACAAACGTCTTAAAAATCACTTAATAACATCTGGTTTTCAAATAAGCAAAATAAATACAACTTTGTTTATTAAAAGAGAAAATAACGATATTTTAGTTGTACAAATTTACGTTGATGATATCATCTTTGGTTCAACCAACGAAAATCTATGTAATCAATTTTCAAATATTATGAAAAATGAATTTGAAATGTCACATATAGGAGAATTAAATTTCTTCTTAGGTTCACAAATAAAACAACTTGAAAATGGAATTTTTATTCATTAAGAAAAATATTGTAATGATCTATTACGACGTTTTGAAATGGATAAAACTTCAAGCAAACCAACACCAATGAGTACCACTGTTCACTTAGAAAAAGACGATAACAGAAAAGATTTTGATGAAAAATTATATCGGAGCATGATTGGTTCTTTACTTTATTTAACGGCTAGTCGATCCGATATTATGATGAGTGTATGTCTTTGTGCTCGATTTCAAGCAAAACCAAAAGAATCTCATCTAAGAGCTGTTCAGCGCATTTTACGTTATCTATCTGGTACTAGAGATTATGGTTTGTTTTACCCTAAAGAATCATCATTTTAACTAGTTTCATATAGCGACGCGGATTTCGGTGGATGTGGAACAGATCGTAAGAGTACTAGTGGAACTTGTCACTTTATCGGACAATCTTTAGTTTCATGGTTTAGCAAAAAGAAAATCTGTGTTTCATTATCTACTTGCGAAGCCGAATACATCTCCGTCGCTCTAGCATGTGCACAAGTGATCTACATGCAACAAACACTAATGGATTTTGGCAAAATTATTAACAAATCTCCAATATATTGTGATAACACAAGTGTTATAAATTTATCAAAAACCCAATTAATCACTCACGAACCAAACATATAGATATACGACATCATTTTTCACGAGACAATGTTGAAAGAGGAACTATTTCATTAGAATACATAAATACCGAAAATCAAGTAGCAGACATCTTTACGAAACCACTAAATGAACAAACTTTTATTAAACTCCGATGAAATTTAGGTATATGTTCACTCCAAGATCTATTTCCTTAAAATTAAACAATGTTTCTCTTTAAGGCTATGATAAGTTGTTTATTTTACTACAACAAATTATACTTAATAATATCTGAACCTTTAATTTTTTAGACAGTTAGTTTGCCTATAAATAATTCTTTCAACTTATATAAAGAGAGGTATACAAAACTATAAACTCATATCTTCCTTAAAGAAACAAAATATAGTCATGTCTTCTGGGGACTCTTATATATCTATCTCCATCTCAACACCATCTATGGACAGCTCGGTTGACACGCCACAACGACTTCCTACACCTACACCAAAGCAGGAGCCATGAATAGGTGGTCCTCGTATCATACAGGTTTTACCACCGACAACAAGAAGACAAAAGATCTATGTTTGTCTCTCCTAACACAAAGGAGAAAATTGATGAAATTCATCATTATCAGAAATAACAGATAGATCTTCAACGAGAACTATATTTCGAACAAAAAATCACAGCACGTCGCCTAAGCTTTTTAGAGCAAGTAGCGATGAAGTTTTGCTCGTCATGGAAGAAAGATATCCATGAATCGCTACCAAAACCTTGTAGTTCTTTGGATCCCTCATCTTCATATTGTACTCCTTGGGACCCTTCACCAAGATGATATTCTAGCTCTTCGAGAACCCATGAACGTGGAAATATATGGTCTCCACTTAAACCATGGATGGATGACAAGTCAGGAGATTGCAAAACTCCATAACCTTCTAAATAAATTATATTTGTATATATCTATGCTTGTTTGTTATTTTATTTCACAACAATAAAATTACTTCTTATAAAAATTCGAGAAATAAGCAAAACCATCAAATTTTAGGCTATTTTTAGCCACACTTCTTATTTCAGACGTCAAACTATGGACTTCAGACGTCTGACACAATGATATATGTCTAAAATTTAAGCACTGTGCATATGTCAGACGTCTGATATACCCCCCAGATGTCTGAAATTTTGCTCTGTCGTCTCCAAATAAAAATCAGAGCATTTTAGATGTCTGAAATAAGATCCAGACGTCTTCTCTGCCTCGAAATTTTTCAAAAATAAACCAAACCAGACGTCTAGTTTTTATACCCAGACGTCTGATAAACTCTCTGCCTCTCCAATTTTACAAATTCGATCAAACCAGACGTCTAAATCAAAAACCAGACGTCTAATTTTATCTGCTGCACACAATTTAGGGCAAACCAGACGTCTGATTTCCAATCCAGACGTCTGATTCCCAATCGACCATTTAAATTAGCGGACATAACGTCATTTTTTCCTTCATCTCACAAATTATTATAACCTACGATTTTCTCAGAGACAATTTTCTTTCCAAATCATCATCTTTAAGCAAATAAAATCATAATGCCTCCTCGCACTAAGAATCCCAAGATGTCAAAAAGAAAACAAGACCAACCCGCCTCTTCTTCAAATCCTCAGGTGTGCTCCAATGAACAGATCGAAAGGTGGATGAATAAAGCGCTGCATTCCATCAAAAGGTATGAAGACATCCAAAAGAAAAAACTCCACATAGGTCCATTCTACAATCTTCTTAAATTTCCTATGTATGATTTGGATGAACTATTTGAAAATGCGGGGTTGGAAACCCTAATTTCTTTTACTTCTAATGATATCCAAATAGACCAATTAGCTATTTTTTTATTCTACGTGAATCTAGACAGTACTTCAGTGTGGAACACTGAAAATGAGGATAACTGGCTCTGGTCTAGCGTGTATGGGAATACGATTAGATTAACTCCAGGCATAATAGGTCGAACCCTTGGATGCTCTAATACAGAGGAAGATTTATACAACATTCCGGATATGCGCTTCAAGCCACGGAACAATATAACTCATCAAATTTGGGAGGATGAAATGCCAAAATTTGCTTCTAAATTTCTACGTCCAAAAGCTCGACTCCTAACTCGAATGATAATTAACACAATCGTTCCACGAATGGGAAGTCACGAGAAAATCACCGAATTAGAGCACAAAGCCCTATATGCTCTATTTAGTGGAACAAGAGTAAATAGGGCCAAATTCATCATCAACGAGCTAAAGCATTTTTAGACTCGATCAAGGCCGTCAATTATTTACCCAACTATATTATGAGACTTCTTCGTGCACATAACATTCCATCCTACCTATCAACATTCGAAGAAATCTCACCTAAATATGCTTCCACCAAATTCTTCTCTCTGATGCACCTACCCTAAATCCCTCCAGAATTCATGTCCTTCGAAGTTTGGATGCACAATCTTCAATCTAGAAGAGTTGAGCCTCCTCCTCAACCACACATTGATCCATCCCAAGAGGAGGAACAACATCAAGAAGCCACTCCTCCTCCTCCCGCACCATTTGATTATTGGGGACAAGATGAAATTATGGAGACTCAAACGAATACAAATCCAAACGAAAGTGTTCGAGATCTCACTCTTCGAAACCAACAAATTCTATCTCAAAATAAAAAACTTTTGGCTAAGCGAATTGACAATTCGAAACATCATTTTCTACACGCCTAGCCACAGTTGAAGAATCCCTTTCCACTGTCTTGTCGGTTCTTAAAGAAGTACTACAACGGGTTCGTGGTCCAACACCACCTTATGAAGATTGGCCAACCCCAGTACCTTCTCCTCCCGTAAAACAGTACAAACTCACCGAGGATGAACCTCTCAAGGAAGCTTTGACATCTCCTACAAAGGCTAGCACTTCTGAAAAAGAAGAACCAAAGGAAGATGATCAAAATAAAGCTTCTCCAAAGGAATCATAGATTTTAGGAATCATAGATTTAAGCTTTTTGGAATATCAATTTTTGTACAAATCTATGTTTGTAATCTCACTTCAAGTTATTAATGAAACTTTCTTTTTGTTTGACGATTGGCTTCTATTTTATAATTCTTTTTGATAATGCCAAAAGGGGAGAAATATAAGTATAATCATAAAACATTAAAAATAAGCACATATTCAGGGGGAGATTTATAATCTATATATAAGTACATTGAGTAGTTGTCATCATCAAAAAGGGGGAGATTGTTAGGAAATCAATTCTATGATTTCGATGATAACAACTATACAATGGAAATCAAATATTCATATATATATATATATATATATATATATATATTTACAGGTAATTGATAAAGTAGCATCACCAAAGAGACAAGAACAAGACTCAAAAGAAGTATCAAGGGGCTACAAGTTAATAGAATCGGAAGAAGAATAACACATGCACAGGAAAAGCAACATGCACAAATCCAGACGTCTGAGTGCACTAGCCAGACGCATGATTGATTCCTCTGGTTCGCAAATCAGACAGAATCAGATGTCTGGTTAATATACTCAAACGTCTGAAAAACAGTCATATACAAAAAATATATGAAAGCCAAACGTCTGAAACATTTTCCAGACGTCTAATTTTGAACTCGGCTATGTAAATTCAAAGTACAACTATCACAATTGAAAAGACACGTTCGCTCCTCTGCGCTGCAACTCTTCATCACCATCAGTAGCGACCTTAGAGCACTTACTAACATATGCAACTACACAAAGGATCTCTCTACCACTATAATAGCATTAGGAATTCAAGAGAAGATCTTACCTTACTCACTTATACTCTTTACTCTTGTACTCTGATTAATACTTGATCTCTAGCATTCTAATACCTGTATTTTAGTCTTCCATATACTCAAAACTCTTCAATCAATATTATATATATATATTGGAAGCTTTTGTACTCAACAGTCAATATTCGTGTTATAGAACATACACTTGACAAGAACAAGCTTTTGTAACCAAGCCTATTCCTCCGAGCGAAGTGAGGGTGATAGTTGAATTCCGAAGAGGAGCTTCCGGACTAGACGTAGAACGGGAGGTTCGAACCAGTATAAAATCCTGGTGTGATTATTTCCATTTACTTTGCTATTGTCATCTATCAAGTTTATATTAGATACATTATATAGTTAGTCACTTATACTTGCATATTTATACTACACGATCCACTCACATAGACTTTCAATTTCATCCATGATTTTTGTAACGATCCCATTTTTAAGCCAAATTGAATTTAGTAATCAATTTAAATTTTAGAATTAATTTGTGAATTAATTTTAATTTTGCAAAAAATATAAGAGATGTGTTTGTTTATATATCTATATATAAATAGATTGTAAATAAATTTTGATTTGAAATTCAAAAATAAATATCTTAAAAAATAAATTGGATTTGAATATATATATATATATATATGTATATATATGTATGTATGTATGTATGTTTTTTTTAATGTACAATTATTTTTGATATCATTTTCTTTAAAATTATATTTAAAGAAAATGTATACATTAAAATTGAAAATAGAATATAAATATATATATCAAAATAGTAAATATATATTTAAAAATATATAAAATATATTAACATGCAAATTACAAATGTTGGTATTATAACATGAAACTTAACAAGTGTAAAAAAAAATTATCATGCAATTGAACAAGTGTCACTTTTATTTTCATTTTTAAAAAATAATACATAAAGGGAAAATAAGATTATATATACAACATTACTCCCTCTCTCTTATTTTTCTTCTAACTTTCATTTTCAAAAATTTATCAAAACAAACTAAGAAAGTTAAACCAATAAAACAAAACAAACCTTTCACATTTTCAAAACCTGAATCAAAGCTATAGATCTGAATTGAAGCAATCAAGCAACTAATTAAGGTTCAACTCAATTTTAATCAAGCAAAGATCAGATTAAATCAAGATCAATTCCCAGTTTTCAAAAAAATCAAAACAACTTCCAGCTCCTCTGTTTATATTTACAGGTGAGTAAACTTCTTTTTCCAAAAATAAGTCAGTGTTATATCTTGAAGTATACCTAAAGTAATATTGTAAAAATTGTTGCATGAATATATAAAAGTGCTTGCAAGTCTATATATATGAAGTTATATGGTGTGCATGTCTAGGAACAAGCAAATATGCACCTCTGTTCTTATTTACAGGTTTTTAAAACCTATTCAAAATTCAATTCCTCTCCCCCTAATCTTTTATAGCTTGTGATGTTTAAACAAAATGTGCTTAAAATTACTAGATCTTAATTTTAAAAATACTTGAAAGTATAAATAACAAGTGGATTTACTAGGAAGAAGAATATACAGCAAAACTCAAAACTTATCAAAATTTCAACCAACAAGATTTCTTATTTCACTTATATCATCTTGTTCATGTTTGAAAACCATGAATTTTAAAAATAAAATCATGATTTTTAAGTTTCGAAATCATGAGCATTTGCGAGTTGAACGAAAAGAGGATTTCGAGCATTTTCTGGTGATCGACGAGGTGAGGGAGGTCGTGGTCATGGCTGGAGGAAGCTTGTGCGTTGGGGATCACAAGAAAAATACTCGGTGAATTTATAATCCACTGCGGTGGCCGAACGACGTTGAAATAGGGTTTAAGGGCTTGGTTTGGTCGACTTTGTTTCTGGAGCTCGTACGACGTCATGGGTGGATCCGAATCGATCAGAGATGGTGGAATCGAAGCGTTGTGCCATGACGCAGCTCCTGACATGATCCCGTGATTTCTGGTGACAGGAGGTAGCCATGCGAGGTGGTTCTTGGATGAGCTATTTTGTTCCAGTAGAGTTCGATGTTGTTCGATTTCAAGTTCATCATCAATTCGAGGTTCTGGGTGATTGGACGGTTAGAGTAGGTTGTCGTCAATGTATTCATGATCGTGGCAATGGTCAGAGTCGATCGGAGCAAAGTTGCAGGTGCACAGTGCACGTGTGTATATGTCTAGGTTGAATTCGGAGAATATGATGTTGCCTCGAAGTGGTACTCGGGAAGATTGGGTTGTGGCTCGAGTAATGTATCGGGTATGTTTGCGTGTGATTCCCTAGGGTTTAAAAAAGTTAAGAAATAAAACAAAATTTTGAAAAAAAATAAAGAAGCGGCTCGGGGAAGAGCTCGGGAAATTTGGTATTTGACTCGGGTGGGGACTCAGGTTGGTCTTGGGGTCTTTTTAAAAAAAGTATATTAACAAAAAATTTAAATTATTCTCTTAAATAAATTTCATTTAAATAATATATGTTTATTTAAATATTTGGTTAAATAAAAGTTGTATCATTTATTTTAGTTTAAATTATTTAAGTTAAATTATTTAATTATGTGACCATTACTTGTAATTAATTCTTAAATTTATTTTAAATAAACTTAATAATTTAATTAAGGAGTTAATTAAGAAAATAAAATGTTTTTAAAGGTTAATTATTTTAAAGGTCTAAGTAAATTGGCTAATGATAATTAATTACAAGGTTTGTTAAATAAGATTTAAATGATAATTAAAGCAATTAATTAAGATAAATGATTTATCTTTTAATTAATTGAAGTCTTAAGTAATTAAAGATTAATTCATTAATGATAGTAATAAAGGTTAATTAATTTATAATTAAAGGTTAATTAATTAGTAATTAAAGGTTAATTAATTTATAATTAAGATTAATTAATTAATTATTAAAGGTTAATTAATTAATGATTAAAGGATAGTTAATTAATAATTTAAGGATAATTAATCAGTAATTAAAGGATAGTTAATGAAAGTAATTATGTGATTGATTAATTCAATAATTAATTAAAATGGTTTATAATTACTTGATGTTAATTAAGCAGGGTTAGATAATGAATTAATTTATTTTGAGTTAATTAAATTAATTATAATTAGGGGACTAATTGATCTTGCTTATGGATGATTGGATTATATTAAATGCCTTGAATTTTTTGATATCTCTGATATGTGATGTTCTATGATATGAATTGTTTTGGATTGAACTGTGATAAATGTAAGTTATTTATCGGTGATGTATTGCTGTGTGAATGTGAATTTATGAATTGAATTAAAATTGTTTACTTAAACAACTTGGCTTTTATGACGGCATCTGAATTTCGATGAGACCGGGAATCGAATTCCAGATGGTTATCCGAAAACCACATCAAATCTTAAAGGTGGATCTTTTGTTTAAAAGATAAAAAATGGAAATTTGTATCCACATTTTTTAAAATGAGCGCTCATTATTCAGATAAGCTGGGGGAGGACAGTAAGTCATAAAACCCATTCCGAATAATGATACGATGAAATGGGATCGCATTTAAAGACGGTGGTTGAAGACTGGGTATTTTCGAGAACGAAATGATTGCCTGTTGATTGTCTCTACACCAAGTTGCTCCGGTATAGGGATTTCCCTATGTGATGGGGAGATCGGTCGGGATTGGGGATATCTGGATTTGCAAGGACTCTTTCCTTAATTGGACGAAGTGTCTTCGGTTCCATTCAGACCCAGGATAGACTTGTATGGATGTATGTTTGATATTACACTTTGAGATATAAAGCTGATTTCTATCAAATACATTTCTGTTTAGTGGCGGAGAATTTATTCTCTTAGCTTAACACCTTTTTCTGAGACGTACGAGCTCAGAGGTTATGTAGTTGATTTTTATTAGTGATATACCCCCAATTTGGTGATGTGGCATGCTAAGTGCTGATCATTGGTTGATCGAAGCATGGCTTTTGCGAAAAGCGTAGCTTTGTGGGACGAGACTTCATCAAATCTCACACCTCGAAAATGGTCGAAACAGGAAGGATGCGGCAAGGTTATGGGGGTCGCGCCCCTCAGGGTATGTGCATTTCCTTCTGGATAAAAAGTGGTATTCTGGTATGGAGCCCAGGTATTTTATTTATGTGATTGTTGGTTGTTGTGGGCCCCGGATAAAGGTCGGTTATGACGGGGGATGACATACTCATGACAGTTAGTTATCTAGTTACGGAGGCAATCCGGCCTTGTGTTGGTAGAGATCCGGTTAGGTTCTCGGGGCGTCCCTCCAGAGGCGTACCCATTCGGATAAAGGAAGTTCCCAAGCCTTGGCCATTTCTTGGAAATCCAATCACTCAATACGAGCCTTGTACGGTTTTAGTTGTAGAACCTGCCATTTAACATGGTAGCTATAGTAGTCGTACTATAATCGTACGTGTGCTGGCTAAGATTAATATTATACTTTCGAAATGTTTTCACACTATGCACTAATAATAATATCAAAAGGATTTTCGCGTATCAACCATGTTTGACTACTATAAAGAGAAACCTTCCCCATATGTGCGATTGCATTGAGTGTGTGCCGGGAGACCTTATGGTAGTTTCATTTCCAAATAACATAAACGGATTTCTTTTATTTCTTTTTGTACAAATAACTGTTTTATATTTTCTCACACCAGTCCCATGACTGATTTGGATTTTATTGTTCTCTTTCTAAACTCTAGGTGCCTAAAATTTTCCACATAGACAGCCTAGAGTCAGGATATCAATAAGTTCTAGAGATAGCTTGGATAGTAGATATGGATCTGGAAGTCTTTGAAGCTTTTGGGTTTTGAGCTTTTTGCTTTGGAGCTTTGGAATGAAGACGCTGTATGTTGGATTCTTTTGGAAGACCCTGTTGATATTATCTTTCCACTATTGTGTTGTTTCCACGGTATTCCGTGCTCTGATGTTAGTGGTCATTTGTTATCAGAATGGTGTACCCATGTTGTATATCAATGAAATTCATTTTGTTTCCGCTGTGTTGTTATCATATAATGTGTTATAAGCTCTAGCGAACCGGACTCCAACGTTTGAATTTCCGGCATTTGAATACGAGTGATGAATTGAATGTCGATTTTCAAACGCTGAGGCCCGGGTCGTCACATCTGGTATCAGAGCTAAAGGTTGAGCAAGAACTTTAGCTTTGGAGTATAACTCATTAGGTGACTCATTAGAGATAGGGTTAGAAATGCCCTAGAATAAGTATATTCCCTAAGATATCTCGTTTGTATGCCTAAATCAATTTTCTCACTATTTACAGATAGTGAGAATGAGTGCAAGAAGAGGACGAGGTAGGGGAAGGGGGAGTACCACTACAAATGGTCAATACCCTGCAACAACAACAATGGACACATCCAACCCTACCAAATCTGGCAGAATTATATCGGAGTTTCTCAAGACTTGGAGGGAAACCATTCATAGGATCGAAGACTATAATAGAAGCGTAAGCTTGGATTCGATCATGTGAAAGGATTTTTAAAGGATTGAAGTTGGATGATGATCAAAAGAGGTTGATGGCTTCCTGGTAGCTCCAGGAAGAAGCTTTGGCATGGTGGGAGACTATTACTTTAGCCGAGTCGGAGGATGAGTTTACTAGGGATAGATTCACGTAAGTATTTGAGTAGCATTATATGCCTTCCGCTGGTATTTCTAGGATGTACCAGGAGTTTACTGATTTGAAGCAAGAAAATCTATCTTTCGAAGAATACTTGAATAAATTTAATGAGTTATCCCGATTTGGACCTGAATTGGTGAATACCCCTCTTAAGAAGAATGAGAGATTTATTAAATGGATGAACAAGAAGTTTCATGAAAGGATGACAGGCCATGTGAAGGAGTCTTTTGCTGATTTGATAGATATGGGATACATATATGCTACCTTAGATAAACAAGAGATTCTAGAAGAGAAAGGAAGCGGAAGTAATCCAAATTGGAAAAAGAGGAAGTTTGGAGGAAAGAAGCCTTGGCAAGGTCAAGAAAAGAAGAATACTCAGGAGAACAATGCGAAGAATGTTACTTGTTTTAACTATTTGGAGAAAGGTCAATACTCAAGCAGTTGCAAGAAGCCCAAGAAGCAAGGGAAGAAGGATTAACCTAGGAAATCAGGACAAGAAGCCAGGGAATGCTACTATTGCCATAAGCCAGGACACATAGTCAAAGAATGCCCAACAATGAAGCAGGCCCAAGTAGCAAAGGTATATGCAATCAAGGATGACCCTTCAACCTCAAGAGCCGATAAAGGGAAAGAAGTTTTGGAAGGTACCCTTCTTATTTATGATAAATTGTTAGAGTTCTATTCGACGCTAGAGCCATGCATAGTTTTATTTCTCAGCAAACCATAGAAGAGTTAAATCTTGAACCCGAATTCGTAGACGAACCTATTTGTGTGAAGAACCCAGTAGGAGGCCCTGCGAATCTTTGTTTACGTTGTAGAAAGGTTCCTATTTCTTATTCTCTTCATCAGTTTCCTATCAGCCTTTTCGTTCTTGACTTTAGTGAATTTGAAATTTTACTTGGAATGAATTGGTTGACAAAATATGAAGCTAAATTAGATTGTACCAATAGAATGATTTCAATCAAAACCAAATTTGTGAATTTTGTTGTGATTTCTTGTGAGGATCCAAGTCCGATGAGGGATAAGCTAATGTATACATTAGGGTATCCTGACCCAAGTTTGGAATCCATACCTATTGTTCGAGAATTTCCTGACGTATTTGATGAAGTTAAGTCTTTACCTCCGCATAGGGAAATCGAATTTAGAATCGACTTGGTTCCCAATGCCCATCCAGTTGTGCATGCAATTCGTAGGATGGCACCAAGGGAAAGAGTAGAGCTAGTTAAGCAAACCCAAGATTTACAGGATAAAGGATTTATACAACCTAGTCGTTCCAGTTGGGATTCAGTTGTGGAATTTGTAGCCAAGTCCGATGGATCTTTGAGATTGCGCGTAGATTCTCGTGATCTTAATAAGTGAACTCTTAAGAATAAATTTCCTTTGCCTCAAATTGATGATCTGTTCGATCAATTGCATGGTGCTCGATTCTTTTCCAAGATGGACCTAGCCTAAGGATTCCATCAGTTGAGAATTTTGGAAGACTGTATTTATTTCACTGCTTTTAGGGGTCCCGATACATTCTACGAATGGTTAGTTATGCCCTTCAGACTAACCAATGCCCCTACATATTTCGTAGACCTGATGACCCGAGTATTTCGTGAAGTGTTGAATTAATTCATTCTCGTATTTATTGATGATAGTCTGATCTATTTCAAAACTGAAGAAGAGCACGCCAAACACTTAAAAATAGTTTTGGAAATATTGAGGAGAATATTCTTTTTGCCAAATTATCTAATTGTCATTTCTGTGTAAAAGAAGTTAGATTTCTAGGACATATTGTATCAGAAGAAGGAATTTCTATAGACCCTGGTAAGGTTTCTACTATCCGAGTTTGGAAGCAACCCACAACTCTAAAGAGGTCGGTAGTTTTCCAGGATTAGTCGGGTACTATCGAAAGTTTGTCCAGGATTTCTCTAAGTTAGCCAGTCCATTAACTAAGCTGACTATGAAGAATGCCAAATTTATTTGGACTCTAAAGTGCGAGGAATCATTCCAGAAATTGAAGAAACGGTTGACCACTGCTTCCGTTCTTACTATTATTAACGGGAATAAAGGTTTATCTGTTTACACAGATGGGGGTGGTGAAGGTGTGGGTGCTGTTCTAATGCAAAAGGGTAAAGTGATTGCTTACGCGAGTAGACAATTGAAACCACATGAGGAGAACTACTCGACCCACGATCTTGAGCTTTTGGCAGTTATCTTTGCTTTGAAAATCTGGCGTCATTATCTTCTGGGTGAAAATTTTGAATTGTTTACCGACCATAAATCTTTGAAATACCTCTTTACCCAAAAGGATTTGAATCTAAGGCAGCAACATTGGTTGGAATTCCTAGCGTCATACGACCTGGATATTCAGTATACACCTAGTAAAGCCAATGTGGCATCTGATGCTTTGAGTAGAAGACATGTTGTTCTTGCTTATCTTGTTGTCACCCCCACTCTTCTTGAGAAAATTGCTAGTAAGCAAGAAGAAGACAAGTTTCTTCGAGAAATTTATAGAAGAATACATCGAGGTGAAGATTCCAGCTTTGAAATCGATAATAGTGGATTTATAAGGTTGAAAGGGAGGATTTGTGTCCCATACATCCCAGATCTCAAACGATAAGTATTGGACGAATGTCACAAATCAAAGTTCAGTATCCATCTAGGGGTTAACAAAAGGGGCATTTCACTAGAAGGACAAACTTGGCAGTCCAATTAGTTTTTAGGACACACATCCACAGAAATTAATTTTAAGGCCAAAGTCAGCAAAATAATTACTTTTAAGAAAAAAGTCAGCAGTCTAATTACTTTCAAGGACATAATTTCACAGGTTTTTAGGCCTTAAAAACTAATTATTCTGCATTATGTCCTTAAAAATAATTATTTCAATTGTGTGTCCTAGAAACTAATTGCACTTACTAACGAGGCCCTTGTGGCTAATTTCCACTTAAAAAATGTATCGAGATATTAAGAGGACTTTCTGGTGGAAAACGATGAAGAGGGATATATCCATTTATGTTAGTCGTTGCGCAACTTGTCAATAAATAAAAAGTGATCAAGTGAAGATGGCAGGTTTACTACAACCACTGGAAGTGTCAAAATGGAAACGAGACCAAGTGTCTATAGATTTCATAGATGGTTTGCCACGTACTCAGAAGGGTAATGAGGCGATTTGGGTTATTGTGGATCGTCTGACCAAGACTTCCCACTTTATCCCAGTTAAATCCACCCGAACGGCAGCGAGTTTGGCAGAGTTATATGTGAAGGAGATTGTTTGACTCCATGGAATACCAAGTAGTATAGTGAGTGATCGTGACCTGATCTTTACTAGTAGATTTTGGGAGGCATTTCAAGCCGCACTAGGAACCAAGTTGAACTTCAGCACTGCTTACCACCCACGGTCTGATAGGCAAACTGAGAGAATAAATCAAACCTTGGAAGATCTTTTGCGTTCTTACTTTCTTGATTTTGGAGGTTCATGGGAGGACCATTTGCGTTTGGTTGAGTTTTCGTATAATAATAATTATCAGGCCAGTGTTAGAATGGCTCCTTTCAAAGCATTGTATGGTCGTCCTTGTAGATCACCTGCGTGTTGGATTGAGTCGGGTGATAGGCTTGTTCTTGGTCCGGACATAATAAGGGAAGCTTCTGAGAAGGTTGATTTCATTCAAAAGAAATTGAAAACTGCCCAGAGTCGATAGAAAAGTTATGCCGACCACAGGAGAAGAACTTTAGAGTTCTAGGTTTGAGATTCAGTTTTCTTAAAGGTTTCTCCAATGCATGGAGTTTTGAAATTTGGAAATTTCGGGTAAGCTGGCACCATGATATATAGGCCCTTTCCCTATACTTGAGAGGATTGGTCCTTTGGCTTATCGAGTGCAGTTATCTAATTGGTTAGCTGGCGTGCATAATGTGTTCCATGTTTTACATCTTCGGAAGTATGTGCACGACCCAAATTATATCATTGAGGAGGCCACTCAACAGGATTTGGAGATCACACCTATCTTGGCAGTGAAAAGAGAACCGTTGAAGATTATTGGTCAAGATGAAAAGCGGTTAAGGAATAAAGTGGTGAAATTAGTAAAAGTACAATGGAGTGGAAATCTGAATGATTGTACTTGGGAAACAGAGGAAAGCATGCAGAAGTCCTATCCCAAATGTAGAATAGATATTTCGGTTTGATCCGGTAAGCCATTTCTCTATCTTTTTATTATGTTCATATGTTCTTTGTTTGTCTCCCAATCTATCAAATTTCGAGGACGAAATTACTTAAGGGAGGAATTAGTAACGATCCCATTTTTAAGTCAAATTTAATTTATTAATTAATATAAATTTTGGAATTAATTTGTGAATTAATTTGAATTTTTCAAAAGCAAATAAGAGATGTTCTTGTTTATATATATATAGAAATAGATTGTAAAGAAATTTTGATTTGAAATTCGAAAATAAATATCTTAAAAAAATAAATTGGATTTAAAAACATATATATATATATATATGTATGTATGTATGTATGTATATATGTTTTTAGCATTTAATTAGTTTTGAAATCATTTTCTTTAAAATTATATAAATGTAAATAAAGGAAATGTATTCATTAAAATTGAAAACAGAATATAAATAAATATAACTAAATAGTAAATATAACATAAAAATTATATAAAATATTTTTAACATGCAAATTACAAATGTTAGTATTATAACACGAAACTTAACAAGTGTAAAAAAAATTTTTTCATGCAATTGAACAAGTGTCGCTTTTATTTTCATTTTAAAAAATAGTAAATAAAGGGAAAATAAGATTATATATACAACATTACTCCCTCTCTCTAATTTTTCTTTTAACTTTCATTTTCAAAAATTTATCAAAACAAACATGAGAAAGTTAAACCAGTAAAACAAATCAAAAACAAAACAATCCTTTCAAATTTCAAAACCTGAATTAAAGCTATAGATCAGTTCTAAAGCAATCAAGCAACTAAACAAGGTTCGACTCAATTTTAATCAAGCAAAGACCAGATTAAAGCAAGATCATTTCCCAGTTTTCAAAAAAATCAAAACAACTTCCAGCTCCTCAGTTTATATTTACAGGTGAGTAAACTTCTTTTTCCAAAAATAAATCAGTGTTATATCTTGAAGCATACCTGAAGTAATGCTGTAAAAATTGTTGCATGAATATATAAAAGTGCTTGCATGTCTATATATATGAAGTTATATGGTGTGCATGTTTGGGAACAGGCAAATATGCACCTCTGTTCTTGTTTACGGGTTTTTAAAACCTGTTCAAAATTCAATTCCTCTCCCTATAATCTTCTATGGCTTGTGATGTTTAAACAAAATGTGCTTAAAATTACTAGATCTTAATTTTAAAAATAATTTAAAGTATAAATATCAAGTGGATTTACTTGGATGAAGAAAATATAGTAAAACTAAAACTTATCAAAATTTCGACCAGTAAGATTTCTGGTTTCACTTATATCATCTTGTTCGTGTTTGAAAACCATGAATTTTAAAAATAAAATCATGATTTTTAAGTTTGGAAATCATGAGCATTTGCGAGTTGAACGAAAAGGGGATTTTGGGCATTTTTTTGGTGATCGGCAAGGTGAGGGAGGTTGTGGTCATGGCTGGAGGAAGCTTGTTCGTTGGGGATCACGAGAAAAATACTCGATGAATTTATAATCCACCATGGTGGCCGAACAACGATGAAGTAGGGTTTAAGGGCTTGGTTTGTTCGACGTTGTTTATGGAGCTCGTGCGACATCGTGGGTGGATCGGAATCGATTGAAGGTGGTGGAATCGAAGCGTCGTGCCATGACACAGCTCTGGACGTGATCGTGTGATTTCTAGTGACCAGAGGTAGCCATGCTAGGTGGTTCGGGATGAAATATTTTGTTCCAGTGGAGTTCGATGTTGTTCGATTTTGAATTCGTCGTTAATTCAAGGTTCTGGGTGGTCGGACGGTTAGAGTAGGTTGTCGTCGACATATTGATGATCGTGACGATGGTTGAAGTCGATCGGAGAAAAGCTACAGTTGCATAGTGCACGTGTGTATATGTCTGGGTCGAATTTGGAGAAGATGATGTTGCCTCGGAGTGGTACTCGGGAAGATTGGGTTTTGGCTCGAGTAATGTATCGGGTGTGTTTGCATGTGATTCCCCAGGGTTTAAAAATGTTAAGAAATAAAACAAAGTTTTGAAAAAAAAATAAAGAAGTGGCTCGGGGAAGAGCTCGGGAAATTTGGTATTTGACTCGGGTGGGGACTCGGGCTGGTCTTGGGGTCTTTTGAAAAAAAAGTATATTAAAAATTTTTTAAACTAATTTCTTAAATAAATTTCTTTTAAATAATACATGTTTATTCAAACATTTGGTTAAATAAAAGTTGTATCATTTATCTTAATTTAAATTAATTAAGTTAAATTATTTAATTATGTGACCATTACTTGTAATTAATTTTTAAATTTATTTTAAATAAACTTAATAATGTAATTAAGGAGGTAATTAAGAAAATAAAATGTTTTTAAAGGTTAAGTAACTTAAAGGTCTAAGTAAATTGGTAATGGTAATTAATTACAAGGTTTATTAAATAAGATTTAATTGATAATTAAAGTAATTAATTAAGACAAATGGTTTATCTTTTAATTAGTTAAAGTCTTAAGTAATTAAAGATTAATTAATTAATGATAATAATTAAAGGTTAATTAATTTATAATCAAAGGTTAATTAATTAGTAATTAAAGGTTAATTAATTTATAATTAAGGGTTGATTAATTAATTATTAAAGGTTAATTAATTAATGACAAAGGATAATTAATTAATAATTTAAGGATAATTAATCGGTAATTAAAGGATAATTAATGAAAGTAATTATGTGATTGATTAATTCAATAATTAATTAAAATGGTTTGTAATTACTTAATGTTAATTAAGTAGGGTTAGATAATGAATTAATTTATTTTGAGTTAATTAAATTAATTATAATTAGGGAACTAACTGATCTTGCTTATGGATGATTAGATTATATTGAATGCCTTGAATTGTTTGATATCTCTGATATGTGATGTTCTGTGATATGAATTGTTTTGGATTGAGCTATGATAAATGTAAGTTATTTATCCGTGATGTATTGCTGTGTGAATGTGAACTTCTGAATTGAATTAAAATTGTTTACTTAAACAACTAGGCCATTATGACATCATTTGAATTTTGATGAGACCGGGAATCGGATTCCAGATGGTTATCTGAAAACCACATCGAATCTTAAAGGTGGATCTTTTGTTTAAAAAAATTAAATATGGAAATTCGTATCCACGTGTTTTTAAAATAAGCGCTCATTATTTGGATAAGCCGAGGGAGGACATTAAGTCGTACAACCCATTTTGAATAATGATACGACGAAACAGGATCGCATTTGAAGATGGTGGTTGAAGACCGGGCATTTTCGAGAATGAAAGGATTGCCTGTTGATTGTCTCTACACCGAGTTTCACCGGTATAGAGATTTCCTATGTGATGGGAGTCCTGTCGGGATTGGGGATATCCGGATTTGCAAGGACTCTTTCCTTAATTGGACGAAGTGCCTTCGGTTCCATTCAGACCCAAGATAGACTTGTATGGATGTATGTTTGACATTACATTTTGAGATATAAAGCTGATTTCTTTAAAATACATTTCTGTTTTGTTGCGGAGAATTTATTCTCTTAGCTTAACACCTTTCTCTGAGACGTACGAGCTCGGAGGTTATGTAGTTGATTATTATTAGTGATATACTCCCAATTTGGTGATTTGGCATGCTAAGTGCTGGTCATTGGTTGGTTGAAGCATGGCTTTTGTGAAAAGCATGGTTTTTGTGGAAAGCGTAGCTTTGTGGGACGAGACTTCATCGGACCTCACATCCCAGAAATGATCAAAACAGGAAGGATGCGGTAAGGTTATGGGGGTCGCGCCCCTCAGGGTATGTGCATTTCCTTCTGGATAAAGTGGAATTGTGGTATGAAGCCCAGATATTTTACTTATGTGGTTGTTGGTTGTTGTGGGGCCCCGGATAAAGGTTGGTTATGACTGGGGGATGTCATACCCATGACAGTTAGTTACCTAGTTACAGAGGTAACCCAGTCTTGTGTTGGAAGAGATCCGGTTAGGTTCTCGGGGCGTCCCTCCAGAGGCGTACCCATTCGGATAAAGGAAGTTCCTTGGCCATGGCCATTTATTGGAAATCCAATCACTCAATACGAGCCCTGTATGATTTTAGTTGTAGAACCTGCCATTTAACATGGTAGCTATAGTAGGCATACTATAATGGTATGTATGCTGGCTAAGATTAATATTATACTTTCGAAATGTTTTCGCACTATGCACTAATAATAATATCAAAAGCATTTTCGCGTATCAAGCATGTTAGACTACTATAAAGAGAAACCTTTCCCATGTGTGCGATTGCAGTGAGTGTATGCTGGGAGACCTTATGGTAGTTTCATTTTCAAAAAGCATGAACGGATTTCTTTTATTTCTTTTTGTATAAATAACTGTTTTATGTTTGCTCACACCAGTCCCATGATTGACTCGAAGTTTATTGTTCCCTTTCTAAACTCTGGTGTCCAAAATTTTCAACATGGGCAACCTAGAGTCAGGATATCACTAGGTTCTAGAGCTAGCTTGGATAGTAGATATGGATCTAGAAGTCTTTGAAGCTTTTGGGTTTTGAGCTTTATGCTTTGGAGCTTTGGAATGAAGACGTAGTATTTTGGATTCTTTTGGAAGACCCTGTTGATATTATCTTTCCGCTGTTGTGTCGTTTCCGCTGTATTCCGTCGTATATTTTGTGCTCTAATGTTGGTGGTCATCTTTTATCAGAATGTTGTACCCATGTTGTATATCAATGAAAATCATTTTGTTTCTGTTGTTTTGTTATCATCTAATGTGTTATAAGCTCCAGCGAACCGGACTCCAACATTCGAACCTCCGGCATTTGAATACGGGTGATGTATTGAATGCCGATTTTCGAACGCTGAGACCCGGGTCGTCACAATTTTGGACAGTGGATAATCCTTTAATTAAATGTGCAATAGTAGTGAATTTGGTAAAAGAAATATATCCATGATTTTGGACAGTGGATAATCCTTTAATTAAATGAACTATATTCACGATTTTGGACAATGAATAATATATTAAATAAAATGGATATGTTTTGGAAAGTGATCTTTTAAATTTAAAGATGGGTTTTGAAAAGTGATATTTTAAGTGAAGTTAAATGGTGAAAGATGTTTTAAAATGTGTTAAGTATCGAAACATATATTTCAACATTTATTGTTGAAATAGATGTTTTCTAGAAATAAGGAAATGGTGGACTATAACACTATTATTACAGTAAATGATTTTTGAAAGGAAATGTTTTATATAGTATATGGGATTTATATATCCATCTTATTTCCGAATACCTATACTGGTATTTTTTGTTGTCATAAGGATGTTTTACGCAACATTCGTTTTGACCCAAATAAATGTGTCTAATAAGTATGTTTTCCTTAAAAATAAAATATATACTTAATTCTGATTTAAGTATATATAATATTGTCTAAGTGATGAAAATAATGAGATTTGTGAATATGCTTATATTGTTTAAATAAGTATATGGAAATATTTACCAATATTGAAATGGTTTTGAGATTATGTTTTTTTAAAGATAATTTGAAGTGAATATTTGACAAGTGATTTAATTAATAAAAGATTAATTAAAAAGGCCTAGTGATTGTTAATGGTGCTAGATATTTGTTTGTTTGCTTTGATAGTTAAACAACCAACTATCAAATTTCGCCATTTTAGTTCCTCGAATTGATGTGGGAATTATTTAGTCGTACATTTAGTACGCAGCCTTCTGCGTAGGCTTGATTTTCGTTTTTTTTGAGGATGTTGATTTGTGTAGTGCAGAGTATTACTCCAATCTATTGAGCTTCCTTCTTGCCTCGAAGGATAGCAAGTTGAAAGTTGGAGACGTGACAAGTCTATGAAACTTAGTTTCTGTATGAGGTTGAGAAACGCTTTTGCATTATTGGTGCGAAGGGACCAGGATTAGTTTTATCTAAAAACCACTTCGGACCAACATTTATGCGACGATTGTGCTGATTGTGATGATATTGATATTTAGGATTTTCATAGTGGGGACTGCTTGTTGATAGTTTGGGGTGAAAATCCCAATATACATATAGTAGCAGTGGTCTCTTCATTATGAAATATCTAATGCAAGGACTATTTGCAACTAATCCTAGAGATTTCCTGACAGAATGTGGTAGGAAAGTACCTTCGGTTTGTCCTTTTCCTGGGCAACTTGTATGGATGTTTGTCTGACATTGCATTTCTAAAGATTATGTACATTGGCTTTTACAAATGTATATTAGTGGTGGCGGAGAAGGCAACTTCTCTTAACTTAACACTCTCCATGAGACGTATGAGCTTAAGGGTTATATTTTTGTGGAAGACAAGTAGTTGTCAATGGAAATGACCGTATGGCATTCAAAGTGATGTGATATGTGATATGTGAAAGGTAATCATTACCTCAGGCCTCATCAACCGAAAATGAGAAAAATAGGGTTAGATGCAGCAAGGCTAAGTAGGCGCTCCCAAGTAGGATATGTTCATCCCTTTCTAGATATAACTTCACACGCTATGATTGTGTATCTGATTTTTGTGGTTTGTATGCTATGAGGGCCCTCGGTAAAGGTCGGTAACGACCGGAGGATGACATATTCGGTACCATCTAGTTATAGAGGTGGGTCGATCTTGTGTTGGTAGAGGGCAGATGTTCTGTGCCTCGGGTCATCCATCTAGACGTGTACCCATTCGGAAGGTAGTCCCTACACATGGTCATTTATACGGAAATCCAAATCCCACTACGAGCTACGATTTTGTTTGTTAAGGCGTAATGAATAGGCTCGAAATGCTATATGGGCAACCATTTCGACTGTGATT
Source organism: Allium cepa (assembly GCA_030765085.1). Taxonomy (NCBI): domain Eukaryota; kingdom Viridiplantae; phylum Streptophyta; class Magnoliopsida; order Asparagales; family Amaryllidaceae; genus Allium; species Allium cepa. The sequence continues at coordinate 82,695,839 of CM060932.1, read as the reverse complement.
GATATTATTTGTATATACTAGACACTAGTATAATATAAGAGGATTTGATATGAAATGTTTTAGTTATCGTAAGATAAAAACATGTCCGTGTTTATGTGTGGACGTGTTTTACGAGATACTTTTGTTTTGATAAAGGAAAAGTTTGGTAATTTAATAAATTTAACTAAGTGTGTTTCTCACGCTGGTTTACCAGACTGATCCGGGCGTTCTTCCCTTTCAATGCTCGAGTCAGACCGAGTGTATTTACAAGTTCAAATTTAGTGCTTTTGGAGCTTCAACAGAAGAGCTAGAGATCTTCATTTACGTATATGCATATCTATTTTGATTATTAATTATCCCCTGCATTGTTGCATAGTGTTTATATTATCAGCAATTGTAAGGACATGTTATTATAACTGTCCAGGCTGATAATTATTAATTGATTGTTGAACTCTGATTGATGTATGCATATGCAATTTTCTGTTTTGTAAAGACATTGATATGACATTATATGTTTTCCACTGCGTTGTGAGATTCCGTGTTGTTCTGTTTGGTTCTATATTCTCTCTTTCTTCTTTTCTCTTCTTCTCTCTTCTTTTCTTCTCTTGACTTTCCGTCGGTTTGTGTTTTTTGGGTCGAACATGTGTGCTTTATTGTCGATTCAAAGGGCATAGATTTTGCAGGTCGTCACATTTGGTATCAGAGCTTAGATTTTGTATATTCCTAAGCTTTGATGTGTACACAGTATATATAGGGACAATAGCACCCTAGATTGAATTTGAGTGTATTATATATATAAGTGTGTATTTGTTAGTGATATAAAATGTTTTTTATTGTGTTTGCTTATCTGTTGAGTTGTTTGTGAATTCTGATCGGTATGTGGGACATCGAGTTATTAATAGGGATTTCCAAACACTTAAACGTGGCAAGTCGACATAGTATCATTTTAAATTGGATAAATGAAATAATTTTATCTCAATTATATTTTATATATAAAGGAAATAATTTTTTTCAGAATTATTAAAGTGTATGTAAATTGATTGTTTGGTTGTTTGAAAATGTAAAAATATATAAGTTGATAAAAAGATGTTTGAATAATTTAAATAAAAGTAACAATTGTAAAAGAATAAATTATATAAAGCCAATAAACTATAAAGTATGGAATTATAATTAATATGATTTACAATTGTCAAATAATCGTATATATAAAAAATGAAACTATATGAGTTATAAATAAAAGTGAATTTAAGCTAAGAATTTGAAAATTTGAATCCCATTGATTTTGATAGTTGTTTTTCAAAGTTAAAGAGATTATATTATTATAAATCTAAATAAGACAAATAAATTTGGAATGATCTTATACATGTGAAGCGACATAGTGAAATTATATAAGTAAAAGATTTTATAAATGTGATTTATAAATAAAAAGGAATTTTAAAAAGAATATAAAGCACTGAATTCACTATTGTTGCTGGGAAATAATAAGGGTGATGACTGTAGCAGCATCAGTATCATTTTCGAGTTTCTAGGGTTTCTACGTGATTGATTTGCTACCAATAGTAAATTGAAAATTTAAGTTTTGTTGCGATAAACAAATTTGAATTTAAAATCCAAGTTAGAATTGATGAATATAAGTGAAATAAGTTTTGGACTTATAATATGAAATAAAATTTGAATTAGTGTAATAAATATATGGTTTGAAATTTAACTAAAGGAAGGTTAAATAAATTGAATTAGATTTGAACCGGATTAGATAAATTATTGAAATAGAAATTAAACCTTTAAGTGATTATATAATGTGAATTTGGAAGTTTAAATATATAAGTAGTATAACTTGTAAAGTGTGGTTGAATGAAGTTGATTTTGTATCGAAGTAAATTAATAAAGTGAATTAAACGAATGTGAACTTGAGTTATATAATAAAATTCAACTTTAGTGGTAAAATTAATTAGCAGTTTAATTAATGAATGAATTGAATGTTAATTAATTGAATATAAATGAATTGATATGGAATAATGGATTAAGTGTTAATTCATTTGAAGTTAATGTAATTGGAAATTAAATAATTGAATGTTTGAATGAAAGTCAATTAGATATTAAACCACTTGAAAGTAACAGTGTTGAACCAAAGTGAATGTAGCAAAGTAAATTAATTTGGTTATGTTGGATATACATTGGTTGTTAGATGGTTGTTAGTTGATTGTATAGAAATTCATACAAAATTGAATCAATGAAATTAAAAGTGAACTAACATGAATGTAAATTAGTGAATGTAAACTAATTGAATTTGAATAAATGAATGTTAGTAAAATCCAATGTTATGAATTAAATGTGGTTAAATTGAAAAAAAATTCAGTAAATATTAATGGGAAGTGAAAGTGTATTGATTTGGTTATGGATGTATTTGATAGATATTGGTTTGTTGGAAGTTAGTTGGATGATAATTGTTGATTGAATTTGTTGTTTTTGATTGCATTTACCATATTGGCATATATAGTTGTTATATTGGTATATGTTGTATACTGATATTACTTTTCATATATACATGTTTCTCATTTGTTGTTGAGTGTTTAGTAGGTGCGGATGGCGTATGCTTCCCATTTTGAGCTCGCTTTCACGCTATATTTGCCGTATATGCTCGCTAATAATATATAAGGTACATATCTTGGATTACATATCGTACTTTTATATTTTTTCCCTACGAGATGCCTCATCCTCGAAGATGAGATGTATGTTTGTGATATCTATGTTGTGATTCTAGTACGACCGAACCGCGCAAAGGAGACGCTGGCGAAATTTTTTGAAAATTAAAGTGTTAGAATTTTTTTGGGAAATTGGAAAATTTTTGATAACTAAATTTTTGATATTAAGTTAAACGTTAAATGATATTAGTTGGTTTTAAAAGAATAACTATAAAAGGATTCAAGAACTTAGAATTTTTTTATAAGAGTTTAACCAATGGATTTTGAGAAAAGTTAAAAAGTTTAAATGAATTTGATATTGAAAGAATTGTTTTGAAAAGTTAATGGATTTTGTAGCCTTTTCTTACTTGGTAATCTCGAGGACGAAATTCTTTTAAGTAGAGGAGAGTGTAACAACCTAGAATTTTAGTCATTCCACATTCGTATATTTAATTTATTTTAAATATTCAAAATTTAATTTTATAAGTCGAATAAATTATATTTCGAATATAATGATTTAATTGGATAATTAAATTGTTAATTTAATATTTGAAATTATGGAAATAATTGAAATTTGAATTTTAAAATGAATTAAAATGATTTATAAAGTTGAATTAAATTCTATTTGAATTAGAATGACGCTGGAGAACTTTTAAAATTGATTTAAAAGTTAAATTATAGGAACTGAATATTTTAATATTTAATTCACGTGTAAAAATAGATATTTTTCAAACAGCCTCGGATTTCGACGAAACCAATTTCATTGGATCCATAATGTTTTATTATTGTAAGGTGTCAAATTTCATGTCAATCGGATTTACAGTTTGTCTGTGGCAAGCTAAAAAGCATAGAAATTTGTTTAAGTGAATTTTAAATTTAAACAATTTGATTTGAAAAGCTATGTTCCAAATACGATCGAATTGGCACCCGATATATATTCCATTGTATTCGGAATAGGAGTAAAACATTATAAACGCCAGGCAGCATGCTTCGTTTGGAGTTCGAAAATATTTCAAGTGAATAGTGTTCTATAATTGCCTATATAAAGACGTTCATTCACCAAAACTCTAGCCAATCTAGGTCTAGCCACAACTATCATCACGAACGGCCGAAAATGTTCAAACCTTTCTCCCTTAATTTCTTCCAATCCATGCAATATTTCAAGAAACTTTCAACTACAACATCGAAGAGCACAACGAGATCTTCACATCCATACGGCGATGATCATCGGTGGAGCATCGTAAAGGCCAGATTTTGGCCGAGTATGTCGTGCGTTCACATGCATTTATCGAGGCCAGAGCATAGCCGAGATTCACTTCGTTCATACCATTGGTAGAGCTCGTGAAGGGCTACAGCGTAGTGGTCTCCGATCGTCTTCAAGCATCACGTGGAGGGAGAATAATTCGACGAAAGATTGGCGGGTATGGGTATCTCGGTTGGAACTGAATGAAGAAGAAGGAGATGAAAACAATGGATGGATCTTGATTTTCAAAAAAGTACGTCCCAGATCGTGTAGAGTTTGAAAATTAAATTAAAATTGTAAATTTATATATTTTAATTCGTACAAACTTTAAAAATGCGTAACTTCTTCATACGAGGTCCGTTTTTGACGAAACAAGTTGCATTGGGTCCGTATTGACGGGTACTACATTATAGATCTAGTTTGGAGTTGATTGGAGCTAGTGCAAATTTTGGATAAAATTAAACTCCTATTTAATTTTATTTGGAATAAAACACTACAACTGCGATTGGAAGCAATGTGAGTATAGCTCACTCTTTCTGCCTCGTTGATATTTTTATATAAGTGAGAATAAATTTATTTTGTGATGATTGATGATTTTTCGGATGATATATAATATATTATCTATATATTGATTGGTATTTGGATATATTCTTGCCTATTGGGGGCAGATGAGACCCTATATGTTCCCTTGTATGAGCGGATGACCCTTTGTACGCACGTCTGCCTCGAAGAAAACATTGTACATATATACTAATATGTATATTTGTTGCAGGTGACAGGTTGGAGGGATCCAACTGGATTCTTCGGCAGTATTGATTTATTTACAGATATTGTGATATATGTTGTTATCATGTGATATATGATGTTTTGGATGCTGTGATTGATGTATTTTGTGTTGTTGCAACATAGGGCCTATTTTGGGTAATTTAAAATTGTTAAAGTGATGATTTCAAAGTAAAAGGACTTTCAAGTGATTTTAAAAATATTTAATTTTGAATTTGGAAATGAATTTATTTTAAAGAAGTAAATGTTATAATTTTCATTTTATAAAAATTATGATGTTTGTGAAATATAATCAGAATGTGATTTTTGAAATATGGAGTTAATGATTTTGTGAAATAGTTTAAATGGAGATTTTTGAATTTATTATAAACGGTTTATATATAAGGTTTATAAAATTGAATTTTTATAAATCAAAATAATAGGATTATAAAGGAATTTGGTAAATGTTAAAATGAAGTTATAAATGGATTTTATAAGTGAATAAGATTTATAATTTATGAAATTATGAAAAAAGAAAGAATTTGTAATAAGAGATTTATAAGTAACTTATAATTTGGATTTTGGCATATAAGTGAGATAAATGGAATTTGTTAATAAAGGGATTTTATATATGGAAGTTTTATAAAATAAAAATGTGAATTTATAAACATTGTTTTATAAATGTGAAATCAATTTAAATTGATAAACTAGATATGGATCTTTATTAAAGGAATTTCATCCAAGATTTTGTACAATGGATAATCCTTTAATTAAATGTGCAATAGTAATGAATTTGGTAAAAGAAATATATCCATGATTTGGACAACGGATAATCCTTTAATTAAATGAACTACATTCACGATTTTGGACAATGAATAATATATTGAATAAAATGGATACGTTTTGGAAAGTGATCTTTTAAATTTAAAGACAGGTTTTGAAAAGTGATATTTTAAGTGAAGTTAAATGGTGAAAGATGTTTTAAAGTGTGTTAAGTATCGAAACCATAGATTTCAATATTTATTGTTGAGACGGACGTTTTCGAGAAATAAGAAAATAATGGACCATAACACTATTGTTATAGTAAGAAAAATTGAAAGGAAATGTTTTATATAGTATATGGGATTTATATATCCATATTATTTTTGTATCCTTATACCAGTGATTTTGGGTTGTCGTAACGATGTTTTACGCAACATTCATTTTGACCCAAATAAATGTGTTTAATAAGTATGTTTTCCTCAAAGAATAAAATATATACTTAATTTTGGTTTAAGTATATATAATATTTTCTAAGTGATGAAAATAAAGAGAATTGTGAATATGCTTATATTGTTTAAATAAGTATGTGGAAATGTTTTCCAATATTGAAATGGTTTTGAGATTATGTCTTTTTAAAGATAGTTTGAAGTGAATATTTGACAGGTTATTTAATTAATAAAAGATTAATTAAAAGGGCCTAGTGATTGTTAATGGTGCTAGATATTTACTTGTTTTTATTGATAATTAAACAACCGACTATCAAATTTGGCCATTTTAGTTCCTCGACTTGATGTGGGAACTATTTAGTCGTACACTTAGTACGTAGCCTTTTGTGTAGGCTTGATTTTCGTTTGTGTTGAGGATGTTGATTTTTGTAGTGCAAAGTATTACTCTAATCTATCGAGCTTACTTCTTGGCCAGAAGGATAGCAAGTTGAAAGTTGGAGACGTGATAAGTCTATGAAACTTAGTTTCTATATGAGGTTGAGAAACACTTTTGCGTTATTGGTGTGAAGAGATCGGGATTAGATTTATCTGAAAACCACTTCGGACCAACATTTGTGTGATGATTGTGCAGATTGTGATGATATTGATATTTAGGATTTTCATAGTGAGGGACTGCTTGTTGATCGTTTGGGGTTAAAATCCCAATATACATATAGTAGCAGTGGTCTCTTCATTATGAAATATCCAATGCAAGGACTATTCGCTACTAATCCTAGGGATTTTCCAACAGGATGTGGTAGAAAAGTACATTCGGTTTGTCCTATTCCTGAACAACTTGTATGGATTTTTGTCTGACATTGCATTTCTAAAGATTATGTACATTGGTTTTTACAAACGTACATCAGTGGTGGCAGAGAAGGCAACTTCTGTTAGCTTAACACCCTCCTTGAGACGTATGAGCTTAAGGGTTGTATTTTTATGGAAGGCAATTAGTAGTCAACGGAAATGGCCGTGTGGCATTTAAAGTGATGTGATATGTGAAAGGCAATCGTTACCTCAGGCCTCATCAACTGGAAATCACCAAAACAGGGTTAGATGCAGCAAGGCTAAGTGGGTTGCTCCCAAGTAGGATATGATCATCCTCTTCTATATATATCTTTACACACTATGACGTCATGTATCAAATTATTGTGGTTTGTATGCTATGAGGCCCTCTGTAAAGGTCGGTAATGACCGAAGGATGACATATTCAGTACTATTTAGTTATAGAGATGGGACGGTCTTGTGCTGGTAGAGGGCAGATGTTATGTGCCTCGGGACATCCATCTAGAATTGTACCCATTCGGAAGTTTGTCCCTTCACCTGGTCATTTGTATGGAAATTCAAACCCCACTGCGAGCTACGATTTTGTTTGTAAAGGCGTAATGAATAGCCTTAAAATGCTATATGGGTAACCATTTCGACTATGATTAATATTATTTGTATATACTGGACACTCATATAATATAAGAGGATATGATATGAAATGTTTTGGTTATCGTAAGGTAAAACATGTTCGTGTTTGCGTGTGGACATGTCTTAAGAGATACTTTTGTTTTGATAAAGGAAAAGTTTGGTAATTTAATAAATTCAGTTGAGTCTGTTTCTCATGCTGGTTTACTAGACTAATCCGGGCATTCTTCCCTTACAATGCTCGGGTCAGACCGAATATATTTACAGGTTCAGATTAGGTGCTTTTGGAGCTTCAACAGGAGAGCTGGAGATCTTCATTTATGTATACGCGTATCCGTTTTGATTATTGATTATCCGCTGCATTGTTGCTTAGTTATTTGTATTATCAACAATCGTGAGGATAGGTTATTATAACTGTCCAGGCTGATAACTATTGATTGATTGTCGAACTCTTATTGATGTATGTATATACAGTTTCTGTTTTGTAAAGATCATTGATATGATGTTATATGTTTTCCGCTGCAATGTGAGATTCTGTATTGTTCTGTTTGGTTCTATCTACTCTCTTTCTTCTCTTCTCTTCTTCTCTCTTCTTTTCTTTCTCTTGACTTTCCATCGGTCTGTGCTTTTTGGATTGGACATGTGCGGTTTATTATTGATTCAAAGGGTACGGATTTTGCAGGTCGTCATAGCAATGACCGAGCTTTCGGTTTTTTTAAAACTATCATCTAAGGAAATTTAAAATGGCCAAACAAATCCTCTTTAAATTGAATCACATTTTCCCCTTTCCCTCATTCTCAGTTTCTAACCGAATTCAACAAAAATATATATAATATATATATACATCGCGATCGAGTCGATCCTGGTCTCGTGCAGTCACACGAATTGACTCGCGATGAAGTCATGATGTCTAGGCGTGGCATGCTACTGTGCTCGAATTTGAGGATGAAGGCTAGGGCATGGTCGAAGCGGATGGAGGGGAAGATCGAGTGGCAGCGTTGTAGAACCATGTGGTTCGGCCAGGCGCTTGGTGGTGGCTGATGGCAGTATCGCGTGTGATGCTGTAGAAGAGGGTGCCGCCGCATTTCGAGGTGAGAGTGGAGAAGTTAAGGACTCGTAACATATGGTGGAGGAGGATACCGGAGAGGGTCGACTCGATTGGGGTTTCGCGAGATCGAGACGATGCTCGCAATTGGTTAGTAAGGTATTATTTTGAAATTAATTAATTTCTGAATTTGGGCTGTTAATAAAAATAATATTTGCAGTAAAGTATAAATATTTCTACTATAAATTTAATTTAATTTAATTTAATAGATATACATATATATATATATATATATATATATATATATATATATATTTATATATACATATTGAGAAAAAAATACACATTATGACTTACTGATTAATTTTAAAATATATATATTGGTAATTAGGATATATAAATCATATTTTAAATCGAGTATTTACGAATTCGTAAATTGTTTATGCGCGGCTAGAAATCATTTAAAATCAAGACGAGATTGAAGTGGCTTGGAAACAAAAATCAAAGGTGAGAATCTCTCACTCATTTGGATTACTGTTTAAATTTAAATTCTTAAATTTAAATTATCGGATGTTGATTGGATTGAACAGATCTATAATTATTTGTTAGATGATTATGTATATATATAGTAGTATATATTTTAGTATTGGAGTGATCGATATTCTCGCATTATATGGCGGATGAGACCCTATGCTCCCCGTAAAATAGCAGATGACCCTATATACCGCGATATCCCCCTCGAAGTAGGACTGGTATTTTTATATTGTGCTAACATCTGTGGATGCAGGGAAACAGGTTGGAGAGATCCAATGGATTCCTCAAAAATATTGAAATTTATTTTTATATTCAGTGATACGATTTATTTGATAATCTGCGATAGATTATATTGAAAAATGAAATTGTTGAATGCTATGGTATTGCTAAATATATTTTGGTATTTTAAGATATCAAAAAAATGTAAAGATTGGATATTTGAAGGAAAATAAAAAAAGAAAATTTAAGTAAAATACTTATAGTGAAGTTGGATAAATTAAAGTAATGAATTTGGAAAAAACATAAAAGGTTTGATTTTAGGGTCCTATTAAATTAATTCTGAGTAGGGAAAGTAGAGATTTTGAATAAATGGGAATAAAAGGGTTTTATGGTCTTAACCGACATTGTTTAAGAATTAAAGGATTTATTTTTAAATTTAATATTTAAATGGTTTGGGAAAAATAAAAGGAGAATTTTGAAATAAAGTAAGAAATTGATGTTCCAGATTTAAATAAGACTTTAAATCAGAAAAGGGCAGTGAATCTAAAATTAGGTGTTGGGGGTAATTTAGGTAAATCAAGAATTAAATCCAACAGGGGTTTGGGGTAACCGAGTTTATAAATAAAGTGAATATTTATCAGTGGGTAATTTGGATTTATAAATTCACGGTAGAAATTTATAAAGAGATGGAAATTTGTTTTAAAAATAAATAGTGGTTTTATTTTTAAAATATGAGAAAGGAAATTTACGGAGTTGGAATGTAACATTCCCGAATTTTAGCTAAAAATGATTTGATAATTAATCTAATTTTTGGAATTAAATTTTGAAATAATTGGTCATTAATATAAAATTTTGGATTTAATTGTGAAATTAATTGTAAAATTAATATGAAAATTCCAGAATAAAGAAAAATATGTGTAGAATATTTGGAAGTAAAAAATATACTGTAAATAGAATTTTGGATTGGGATTCAAAAAATAAGTATTTTATAAAATTGTGAAATTATCTGTAAGTATTTCAAGAACAAATATAAAAGATGTGTTTGAATAGACAGTAAGTAAAGAATTTAATTTGGGAATTCAAATGTAGATATTTTAAAAATAAATTGAATTTGGAAACTCTATATTTTAGAAGTAATGAACATTTGTTTTCTACTTTTAGTGTATATATGTATGTATATATTGATTTGGAAAACTTGTTTAAGATTATATATTTGTGTATAATTGATTTCTAAATCATCTTTCTTTTATAAAGTTATATAAGTATTAATAATGAATATGTGTGTTTGCCTATTAAAATATAATTAGTTTTAAAATCAATTTTCTTTAAATTGATATAAATATAAGTAATTAAAATATGTGAATGCAAATGTAAAGCAAGAATTAATAAAATCTTTAAACTTACATATGTGTGTGTGTGTGTATCTTTTGAAATGAAAAAAGAAAATGGTTTGTTTATATACATGAGATAAATAATTATAAATCATAGTTCATAAATATAGTTGATAAATAAATACAAAGCTTTGATATGAATGTATATTTTGAAAGTATAAAGTTTAAAATACATACACCCATGTGAATATAAACATATGTTAGGATATGAAAATATAAATGCTTGAAGGTTTAAAAACAAAATTGATAAAATAAATTGAAGTAAGCATATAAACATAATTTGTATTGTTTTAACAAGTGTAAGTATTTGAAATATACTGAAAACATTTGTGATCAATTTAACATACAAAGTTAACAAGTGTAAGCCTTATTGTAACGTCCCGCCTTTGCGCACACTTTAAACCGACACTTGTCCCAATTCAAAGCATACGCAAGGGCGGATTGTTATGGGGTAAATAAGAAAAATGGAGAAGAAATAAAACGAAAATAGAATCTCACAGCGGAAGGATAAATAACAAATATACAGTTTCATAAACAGTTTACAAAAGCTTGATTCTTCTTTTACAATAAATATCAGAGTTACACATACCAATACAAGCAATGCAGCGGAATAGAAAGAGTGTGGTGCAATACTATATGTAAAATAATACTGATTCTTCGTCTTCGTCCTCCAATGCTAAAATCTGCTATCCTGAAACGCTCGGACTGACCCGAGCGAATTTGAAAAGACAAAAACACTCGAGTCAGACTAGAAAATCTTATGTGAGTTAAATAAACAGAAATAAATATGAGTACAGTAACTCAAGAGATGCTCGGGACTTACATCTCCTAAGGATCCGTTAAACTATTTACTATGTAGTATATTGCGCTATTATAATAGTGTCTAATTGTAAAATAAACTTACTTTTAAATAGCGTTAAGGCTTTACATTTTCCACCTTAACACGTAAAATGCCAATAGTCTATACAGTACCGTAATACCTCCTGATCGGGAAGCTACCAGAGGATACTCCATAGGTACGACACAAATAGAAACTCGTAGTAAAGGCTCGATATGGTAGGTGACACAGCACAACTAGGCAATGCCAGGGTAGATATACCAATTGCTATCCAGGCTGGTGGAAACGCGTAGCCGCAGTTACCGCCCACCTCGGACTAACTCCCCAAAATCAAAATATAGAAGTGGCCACTGAATCAAATCCAAGTCAAAGTATAATATCGAAGAGGAGGGTCCGATCAGAGGAATGACCTCATTGGCCTGAGAATCGCTCCTGTTTTAGCCACCTTATGCCAACTCACGGGAGTCGGGTCCACGTATTTACCTTACAGGAAACGTCGCCACCACCTACTTCATTCTGGAATCTCCACCGCGTACACAGTTAGTCAAAGTGGTTTTCGGTATCGACAGAGAGTATGTCCATATCCGATCCCGGTCTCTTTGCCAACCCATCGTTATTATAACACCGCGGTCATTTAAAAATAGTTTATACTTTTAAAACCAAAATAAAATCCATTTCAAAACCATAATATTACGATATCATTTCTTCTTTAAAACCCAAAAAGATTCATTTTGATATTATTTTTATAAAACCTAAATCAATGATATCATTTCCCAAATATAAATCCTTTCCAAAAATTATGCCACTTTTAAAATTTATAATTCCTTGTAACCAAATATTTGAACATTAACTTTCAACATAATACTTCGAAATCCATAGTTTTTAAAACCATTACTTTCAAAACTAAATGGTTTGGATATTCAACAATATATAAAATAAGTGATTTAACTTTATGGTTACTTTGTACGGAAAATAATTTACATGGCTTTGTGAATATTTCTTTACTCAATGTTAAAACCATAATCCAAAATATTATTTCAAGTCCCAACCATTCCAATTTTATATATTTTTATATCCATCTTGAGGGTTAATATTTCAACTAAAGTTGGATTTTTATTCTTTCAACAAATCAAATGTTCTATTAATTAGTTTTGAACATTCACATAAAATCCATAAATAATAAGACTTCAATTTCTAGTAATAAAATATATATATTTTCCAATTCAAATTATACTAGAATATTCATTTCAATTTATTTTGGGAAAAATCCAATTGTAAATATACTATCTTAAAATTTCCAACTTAACATTTAAACATAGGATATAAATTATCAAACTCCATTTTCTAAATTTTCTTCCATTTTAATAAAGAGATTTATACACCTTTTTATTCAAATTTTTCAACTTCATATGTATATAAATATGGAAGAAAACATTTATTCAGTATAAAATTTAAGATTTTTATAAACCGTATTCCATCCAAACCATAGAAATCTCATTAAAAATAGTTATATATAGACTGCGGTGCCTGTATATAGTTTTCTATCCTATAGTCAAGTGATACGGATATTTATCATTTCAATCCGCAATTTAAAAAATAAAACTGCGGTTGTATATCATTTCAAACCGCAATCCCGAATGAAATGTAAATGCATACTAACTTGCAGTTTAATGATATCCAAATAAAACATTCATTCAACAACACATCCATCATCCAATCACACATCGATCAATATCAATCAATAACAATTATATATGTGATCATATATAACAGGTGATAACTGGCAGTTTATTCAAATTAAATTTATCAACTATTAATCTAACAGTTTATTCAGTAATAATTTATACAACTGTTAACTAGCAATTCATATGCAACAATAATTTCCAACAGTCAATTAATACGCAATAAATCAATTAAATTAACAGTTAAATTTAATAAAATGCAATTCAACAGATATGAATGAAATAAACATGCCAGATACCCATAAATAAATTTCTATTCATTTCTAAAACTTATTTAACAAACATAAAAGCTTCTAGTAATTGTGAGTGGGTTAAAACACTCACCTTTTGAATTTAAATCGAATTTAAAATTCGATTTAAACCCAAAAATTTGCCCGTCTCGGAATTCGTCCAAACCAGCGTCATCAAGTCCGGAATTAAATTACGATCCTAACAAAAGAAATTTCGTGTGAATCCGACTTCGTATGAGAAAGTTATGGCGAAAAATGATGATTGAATTCAAATTGAAAAATAAATAGAAACGACACACAATTAACAACTTACTACGCCACGTCACCTTCTCTCCCAGGCTTCACGCGCAGGCACCAATTTGCACGCAACAGAGAGAAACGGACCCAACACGTCCCTTTTTGACCAAAATCCGACCGTCGATTCGACCAACGAACCATATAGATCTAACCCCCTTAGTCCCCTCTCCAATACCCAGAAACCGTTTCTCGATCCGATGAAGTTTTGTGCGATGATGATGAACGGTTTTGGGGCTGTTTGAATTTATTATGGATGAACGACAGCTCCAATTGAAAAACGAATTTCACCATGAGATTACGCGTATCGAAAACATCAACATAAATTTTTTTGAAAATTTTCTGAGGTGTTTGAATTTTCACTGAATTTTGCAATTTGAAATTGGATCTGAGATGTATACATTGAGGAAGAAAGAAGGTTGAAGAAAATGAACGTACAACAGATGAAAAAAGAAGGGAGCTAGGGTTTATAACTGTATATTTATAGATAGGCTAGAGGTAGGGTAGCTAGACTGGATACGCGAACGTACGGAATAAACTATGGCCCAAAAATGGCTATTTTTAATATTTATTAAATAAATTAAAATAAATTATAAATCCAGTTTTTATGTTTCAACTTCTAATATTGGCCAAATTTTGTGACTTATATAATTCAAACAATCCCAAATGGTTTTCCAAGCTTGGATGTGAATTAAAATTTATAAGTATATCAATTTTGCAGTGTTAATTTCTGCGTTTTCTTATTATTTGGGAATTATAAATTTTATTCGCAAAAACCCAATTATTAAATCATATACTCTTATACTCTCACTTAAATCCAATTAGATAAATAGATTTGACTTCCATTCCAACTCATTTGATTGCAAATAAACTTTTTACCATAAATAAAATTCCAAATTATTAATAACTTTATTCCCATTTCCTTTACACACAAACATCGTATTATAAAGGTATCTACATTATTCTCCATTAGTTTGCCTTAACTTATTTAAGGTAACCTTACATTAATATTGTGACGCCCCACCTATATACCCACGCTAGCCAAGAACACACCGGAGTAGTGCTGTCAACTAGCACGGAGAATAAGGCTGTTGAGGAGCGACCATCCATGTAATTGCTTATCACACGGTGGCTATAAATAATCTTCGGAAACAAACATAGAAATAATCATATCACAAATCAGTCACAGATATCCATATCACAAAGGCGGAAGAAGATATGAATATATAACTAACACATGAAAGTGTACATCAGAGTAGTGGTCAATAAGATCCACGATAATACAAAAGAATAGCAACACGTGCTATACAAAAGAATACAACTATGAGTCTATATCTCAAGTGTATACAACAAAAACTGCTAATCTAAACAGTTAGCCAAAAGTCAGAGTGATGAATCCCTGGGAAGAAGTCAAGCAGAAGCACCTGTAACATCTCGGTCTGACCCGAGTATTATTTAAGAAAATAATAAACGGATCAGTCTAGCTCTAAATATCAGATGACATGATATAACATAAATGATATGGCATAAACATAAACATCCATAACGACATACCACTATAAGTATGTAAATAATGATCAACAGAAGATCAATCAATAAGAGATAATCAATATCACAAGAATCTTCTCAAAGATTCGAAGAGGGCATCATACCCTAAACTTGTACTCATAACAAGTCAATGACATAAATTCCAGAAATCAACACGAGAAATCCAGAAATCATAAAAAGGGAAAGAGGCCTATCACATGACGGTCCGAAGACCAAGGGGAGCTACCCCGCATGTGTGAATGGAATCACACAGATTGAGGTCAAGACTAACCAAAAAGCAGAAAGGTATGTGTGAATGGAATCACACAAGTGGTGTCTAGTCTAACCTTGCAATGAAAGAGACATCGCGCAATTGCTAGTCTAATTCATAAAGCGATCATCAAGATCAACGAGAAGTGTTAATTACACTAAGCTAGTAAATATAGAAGTTTAGCTTCATGTCCCATAACCACTTGCTTAACTTAAATATTTACGAACAAACTGTAAATCTTCACTAATAAAATTGTCACAAGAGGTTCAATCGAACAAGTCCAAGAATTAACCGACAAAGTGAACGCAAGCGTTTCATACCACTTGTTTTACTAAGTCGTTTAATTAGATTTCTCATCCGAGTGAGGTAAAGGCTTGTATATACTAATAGATTGGAAAACGGTTTAAGAAAAGAGCTTTGTTATTAAAAATAGAGTTGAAATTGTTTGTTAAAAGAGTTTTGATATTTACTACTAGTATTGAAACCTTTATATTATAAAGTGACAAAACACAGAAGCAATTGTAGAAACAATCAGTCACAAAAATCGCATACGGAGATGTGAATAAAATCCAAGGAAATCAGCTCAATGTTTTTCAGATAAGATCCCCTACGGAGGGGGGGTCCAGGGGGGGTGGCAACCCCCCAAGGTGGGGGTGCGGGGGCAACGCCACCGCTTACGGGGTTCGACCTGCCCGGTCAGGTCGCGGGGGTCCAGGGGGCAGCGCCCCGACAAAACGGTACGACCTAAGTGAAGGCAAGAGGCCTACGACCTAAAGCAAAATGAGGTCTAACGACCTAAGGGTTCACGCGACCTAACACAATAGCTGAGCGACCTAACTAAGTGCGCGACCTAGTGGGTAAGGAGGTCGAGCGACCTAAGGAGAAAGGAGGCAACGACTTAAGAGTGCAAGATAGGTCGAACGACCTAACGGTGCTGAGTCATACGACCTAACTGGGGTAGAGGGGACACGCGACCTAAAGGTACGCGACCTAAGAAAGCACGCGACCTATCGGCAACAAGGATCGAGCGACCTAACGGCAACATGGGTCGAGCGACCTAACTTTGCCGCGACCTATAAATGTCACGACCTAAGGCCATAACGACCTAAGAAACAAAGGGGAGCGACCCAAAAGAGGAAGGGTTTAACGACCTAAGCAGTGAAGGGGCCAAGCGACCTAGCGTGGTCAACGACCTAAAAGGGTTCGCGACCTAAGAAAGTGCGCGACCTAAAGCACACGCGACTTACGACCTAAGGAAAGCAGGCGATCTAACTCCACACACAAGGCCTAACGACCTAAGAGTTAAACGACCTACGACCTACGCCACCAACTCACGAGCGACCTAAGTACTAGGTCGTGAACGACCTAACTCCGAACACACGAAAAGTGGCCAGGACGATCTAGGAGCTATCTCGTACGCGACCTACGACCTAAGATCCACACGACCTAACTCCGAACGACCTAAAATGGCCAGAACGACCTAAATGCAGAAATTTCGCCAAAACGCCAAAAATCGGAGTTTTTCGCCAATCCAATCCAAACCAAAAGCAAATATGCATGCTAAAGTGATAGGGAATCATTCCCAACAACCCAAGATAGTTATAGACTAGAATTGTGAGATAAAAATCTCACCTTTGCACTAAAATTTATGAAGATGAAGCTTGAAAGCAAGGAGAAGCAAGGAGAAGCAATCCAAAGCTTGAATCCAATATCTTGTACTTGAATTTGGAGTTGAATGTTGGATTTACAATTGAATTTGTGCTTGGAGTTTTAATTTCCAATTCTTTTCACCATTAATGCCCAAGCTTGAGTTAGTTAGGAAATTTATGAAGAGTGAGGAGAAGGGGGTTGGAACTTGGGCTTAATAGGCTAAACTAACCCAAAGTCCAAAGCGGGAAAAGTTAGTGAAATTTCACTAACTCCAAACCTATCGATGTTTATACTTAAAAAGTTGTAAACGACATTTCGAACTCAATGGAAGTGGTCTCGAGTCCTAATTTGACCGTTTGCAAAAAGTAGCTTTTCGGACCAAAATCCGATTAACGAGTTAATATTTAAATAAAATATTTAAATACAAACTCGATAAATATGCGGGTTGTTACAGACTCCCCTCCTTAAAGAAATTGCGTCCTCGCAATATATATAAGATGGAATTAAAAAGTAACAACCATAAAAGCATATTAACACAAGAGGGATTTTGAAATAAGAAGTTCACCTCAAGGAGCAGGAGTAAGCAAGTCCGGATGTGTACGCTCGATGAATTCTCTGGATTCCCAAGAACAATCCTTAGAATTTGAGGACCATTGAACCTTCACAAGCGGAACATCTTTATTTCGAAGTCGTTTAACCTCAGAAGCTATAATTTTAATAGGATGCTGCTCATAAGTTAAATTCGGCGAAACTTCAATTTCTTCCACAACAGCAGGCTCAAGAATAGAATCGGAATCCCGAAGGCATTTCCGTAATTGAGAAACGTGAAATACATCATGCATAGCAGAAAACTGAGCCGGCAATGCAAGGCGATAAGCCATGGAACTAATACGTTCAGTGATAGGAAATGGCCCAATATATCGAGGCGCTAACTTCCCCGATCGACTGAAACGTACAACACCCTTCATAGGTGAAACACGAATAAAAACAGGATCCCCAACAGAAAATTCTAATTTCCTTCTTCGATTATCGGCATAGGATTTTTGTCTACTCTGGGCTTCTTTCATCTTATGTCGAATAAGTTCAATCTTTTCCGTGGAATCACGAATAAAGTCTGGACCTAAAACCAGCTTCTCACCGGCCTCAAGCCAACAAGAAGGAGATCGACATGGCCTTCCGTAGAGTGCCTCGAAAGGTGCCATACCAATACTAGATTGGAAGCTATTATTATAGGAAAATTCAACAAGTGAAATATGATCTTCCCAACTTCCACCAAAATCAAGCACACAAGCACGAAGAAGATCTTCAAGAGTTTGATTCACACGCTCGGTTTGTCCATCGGACTGGGGGTGATAAGCGGTGCTAAAATTAAGCTTCGTTCCTAAAGCTTTTTGAAGACTCTTCCAAAATCCACTAGTAAACAATGGATCACGATCGCTAACAATAGAAGTAGGAACTCCATGCAATTTTACAATTTCCTTGACAAATAGTTTGGCCAAAAGAGGAACGGTTCGGTTAGACCGAACCGGAATAAAATGGGCGGATTTAGTAAGTCTATCAACAATCACCCATAAGCTATCATGACCCGAACGAGAACGGGGAAGGCCATCTATAAAGTCCATGGAAATTTGATCCCACTTCCAAATTGGAATTTCTAAAGGTTGCAATAACCCACCAGGCCTTTGATGTTCGGCCTTGACAAGTTGGCAAGTCATGCAACACTTAACAAAGTTAGCAATATCAGATTTCATTCCCTCCCAATAATAAAGTCGCTTCATATCAGCGTACATTTTACTACTACCGGGATGAATGGTGAATTTAGAACAATGGGAATCTTCTAAAATATCTTTACGAAGATCTCCAATATTTGGTACGATAAGTCTACCAAATTTTCGAATGCCGCCACGAGAATCAATATCATAGTCTTTCAAACCTTCAATATCAATTTTATCCTTAACATTTTTGCCAAGAAGAGCCAATTCAGAATCTAGCCCTTGAGCTTCAAGAATGCGGTCTAAAAGAGAAGGATGAGCCTCAAGGCTACATAAAACAAGCGATGAGCATAAATCGGATACGCGCTCTCGAATCTCACAAGTGGATAAGATCTCGAGATCGTTCCATTCGGATATCATCATAGAAACAACTGCTTGTTGCTTACGGCTAAGAGCATCGGCGACTCGATTACCCTTACCGGGGGTATAAAGAATATCAAGATCATAAGGTGCAAGGAACTCGAGCCAACGCTGTTGACGTAAATTAAGTTCTTTTTGAGAAAATAAATATTTCAAAGACTTATGATCCGTGTAAAGAATAAATTTCTCTCCCAATAGATAATGACGCCACATTCGAAGGGCGAAAACAATAGCCGCGAGCTCTAGATCATGTGTGGCATATCTAGTCTCGGCCGGCTTCAATTGCCTAGAAGCATAAGCAACAACACGTTCTTTTTGCATAAGAACGGCACCCAAACCAACGTGACTAGCATCGGTATAAACAACAAAATCTTGATTCCCCTCGGGAATAACAAGAATAGGAGCATCGGAAAGGAGTTCTTTCAATTTCTGAAAAGAGGCTTCACATTTGTCCGACCAAATGTATTTAACTCCCTTCTTAGTCAAGCCAGTAAGAGGCACGGCAATCTTAGAAAAGTCTTTAATAAAACGACGGTAATAGCCCGCCAATCCGAGAAAACTACGAATCTCTGTCACACTTTCCAGTCTCTTCCAATCTTGAATCGCTTCAATCTTTGAAGGATCCACGGATATCCCGGATTCGGAAATAATATGACCGAGAAACTTCACACGAGATTGCCAAAAGTGGCATTTAGAAAATTTCGCCTTTAATTGATTACTCCTAAGTGTTTCCAATACAGTCCGAAGATGTTTCTCATGTTCCTCCTCGGTTTTTGAATACACAAGAATATCATCAATGAATATGAGAACAAACCGATCGAGGAAATCTTTGAAAACTCGATTCATGAGGTCAACGAAATAAGCTGGAGCATTCGTTAACCCAAATGGCATAACAAGCCATTCATAAGATCCATATCGAGTACGGAATGATGTCAACGGAATGCTATCCTCAGCGATACGAAGCTGATGGAAACCGGTAGCCAAGTCCAATTGTGAAAAGACCTTAGCACCACTAAGCTGATCGAATAGATCATCAATCCGAGGTAAAGGATATTTATTTTTAATAGTAAGATCGTTAAGCTTGCGATAATCAACGCAGAGCCTCAGAGTACCATCGGATTTCTTTACGAAAATAGCCGAAGCTCCCCAAGGCGAGGAACTAGAGCGAATAAATTGCCTCGTCTCCAACTCAGATAATTGTTTACGCATCTCCTCATTTTCCTTATTGGACATGCGATAAGGAGGACGAGTAATAGGTTGAGCTCCAGAAACAAGATTAATTCTAAACTCAATTGCTCGTTTAGGTGGTAAACCTAAAACGGGCTCGAATATGTCGGAAAATTCACGAACAACATGAATACGAGAAATAATATCATCTTCATCATCATCATCGTTATCACGAGGATTTAAAGAATATAAAGATGCCACCAAACATGATTCTGAATCTTTAAGATTAACAGAAATCTGTTTAACAGATTGTGGATGTCGGAGATGAATAGTCCGCTCAGGACATAGGATATGGGCTTGATAACGGTTAAGCCAATCCATTCCCAAAATTATTCCAAAGCCTAAGTAACGCATGATATGCAAATCGGCTAGGAAAGAAAAATCACATAAAATAATCTCCACATCTTTACAAAGCAAACTAAGAGTTGCGGATCCACCAACAGGATTCGCAATTTTTAAAGAAGTCATCAATGCAGTAACACTTAAGGAAAAAGTGTCTACCAGTTCCTTTGATATAAAAGAATGGGATGCACCCGTATCAAAGAGAACTCTAACAGGTTGATCATGAAATAAAATAATACCATCAAGAATGGAATGAGAAATACCTTGGCCACGAGATGTGTTGCCAGGGGCTTGAGCCACATTTAACTTTCCCTCATTCCTGCTTTTACGTTTGAGGCATTGATGTATAAAGTGATCCGGGCTCTTACAATAGCGACAAGATTTGGGCTTAGAGCACTTATTCGCATAATGATCCCCAGACCCACAGTTGAAGCAACTCGCACCACTAGGAGAAGGAGACTTTGCCGCAGGGGTTGCGTGCTTACCCTTTTTGTTGGGATAAGGACCCTTGAATTTGTTTGGCCTCTTCTTGTTGTTGAAGTTTGGTTTAGCGCCTTCCACTTCAACATCACTCTCTCTATCAGCCTCTTCAAGACGAAGAGCGATATCGACGAGTTGATCAAATGCGACTTCTAGTTTCAGGAGCAGTGGCTTCTTAAGACTCTTATTTAAGCCATAAACGAACCTCTGGTTCTTCTTCAATGGGGTGTTGATGTATTCAACCCCATATTTGGAAAGCGACTCGAAGGCTGCGACGTAATCAGTCACAGAGGATTGACCTTGAACAAGGTCTATAAAACGTCGAGCCAAGGTTACTTTCCCAGCTTCTGGTACAAACTTTAACTCGAAGCGTCCCTGAAATTGCTCCCAGGTGAGATCCGCTTCATTAATTTCTGAAATAAGGAGTTCGTACCAGTCCAATGCTCTCTCCTGGAGCATGCTGGAAGCCACCTGAACGCGGTGGAGATCGATAAGGTTCATGCGAGAAAAGATTCGATCGCATGATTTTAACCAAGCCTGGACCTCGATGATATTTTCCGAACCTTTGAAGGGCTTCCCACCCAAGTTGGTGTAATCGCTGCACAAGCGTGCAAATCCCGACTTTGGGTGAGTAGGTTCCGGGTTAGCTCCAGCTGCTTGAGCATTAGTTACTAAATCAAGAAGCTGTTGAGCAGTCATAAAAACTCCATCCGGTGGTGGAGCACTAGATGATCCAGCTCTGGGACGACCTGGTCTAGACATTCTTTTCCTTAAGAAAGAAAGAAGAGAAAGAAAATAGTTATTCACCAAATGAATATCAAACATTCTTGACAGGTGAAATAAGGAATCATAAAAGAAACAGGATGAATCGGTTTGAAAACCCGAACAAAATCCTAAAGCAAGACTCCTAAGGTGGACTTAGGACGATGATCCTTGTCAAGTTATTCTACATTGTTCCGAAGTTTGGCTCTGATACCAAGCTGTGACGCCCCACCTATATACCCACACTAGCCAAGAACACACCGGAGTAGTGCTGTCAACTAGCACGGAGAATAAGGCTGTTGAGGAGCGACCATCCATGTAATTGCTTATCACACGGTGGCTATAAATAATCTTCCGAAACAAACATAGAAATAATCATATCACAAATCAGTCACAGATATCCATATCACAAAAGCGAAAGAAGATATGAATATATAACTAACACATGAAAGTGTACATCAGAGTAGTGGTCAATAAGATCCACGATAATACAAAAGAATAGCAACACGTGCTATACAAAAGAATACAACTATGAGTCTATATCTCAAGTGTATACAACAAAAACTGCTAATCTAAACAGTTAGCCAAAAGTCAGAGTGATGAATCCCTGGGAAGAAGTCAAGCAGAAGCACCTGTAACATCTCGGTCTGACCCGAGTATTATTTAAGAAAATAATAAACGGATCAGTCTAGCTATAAATATCAGATGACATGATATAACATAAAAGATATGGCATAAACATAAACATCCATAACGACATACCACTATAAGTATGTAAATAATGATCAACAGAAGATCAATCAATAAGAGATAATCAATATCACAAGAATCTTCTCAAAGATTCGAAGAGGGCATCATACCCTAAACTTGTACTCATAACAAGTCAATGACATAAATTCCAGAAATCAACACGAGAAATCCAGAAATCATAAAAAGGGAAAGAGGCCTATCACATGACGGTCCGAAGACCAAGGGGAGCTACCCCGCATGTGTGAATGGAATCACACAGATTGAGGTCAAGACTAACCAAAAAGCAGAAAGGTATGTGTGAATGGAATCACACAAGTGGTGTCTAGTCTAACCTTGCAATGAAAGAGACATCGCGCAATTGCTAGTCTAATTCATAAAGCGATCATCAAGATCAACGAGAAGTGTCAATTACACTAAGCTAGTAAATATAGAAGTTTAGCTTCATGTCCCATAACCACTTGCTTAACTTAAATATTTACGAACAAACTGTAAATCTTCACTAATAAAATTGTCACAAGAGGTTCAATCGAACAAGTCCAAGAATTAACCGACAAAGTGAACGCAAGCGTTTCATACCACTTGTTTTACTAAGTCGTTTAATTAGATTTCTCATCCGAGTGAGGTAAAGGCTTGTATATACTAATAGATTGGAAAACGGTTTAAGAAAAGAGCTTTGTTATTAAAAATAGAGTTGAAATTGTTTGTTAAAAGAGTTTTGATATTTACTACTAGTATTGAAACCTTTATATTATAAAGTGACAAAACACAGAAGCAATTGTAGAAACAATCAGTCACAAAAATCGCATACGGAGATGTGAATAAAATCCAAGGAAATCAGCTCAATGTTTTTCAGATAAGATCCCCTACGGAGGGGGGGTCCAGGGGGGGTGGCAACCCCCCAAGGTGGGGGTGCGGGGGCAACGCCACCGCTTACGGGGTTCGACCTGCCCGGTCAGGTCGCGGGGGTCCAGGGGGCAGCGCCCCGACAAAACGGTACGACCTAAGTGAAGGCAAGAGGCCTAAGACCTAAAGCAAAATGAGGTCTAACGACCTAAGGGTTCACGCGACCTAACACAATAGCTGAGCGACCTAACTAAGTGCGCGACCTAGTGGGTAAGGAGGTCGAGCGACCTAAGGAGAAAGGAGGCAACGACTTAAGAGTGCAAGATAGGTCGAACGACCTAACGGTGCTGAGTCATACGACCTAACTGGGGTAGAGGGGACACGCGACCTAAAGGTACGCGACCTAAGAAAGCACGCGACCTATCGGCAACAAGGATCGAGCGACCTAACGGCAACATGGGTCGAGCGACCTAACTTTGCCGCGACCTATAAATGTCACGACCTAAGGCCATAACGACCTAAGAAACAAAGGGGAGCGACCCAAAAGAGGAAGGGTTTAACGACCTAAGCAGTGAAGGGGCCAAGCGACCTAGCGTGGTCAACGACCTAAAAGGGTTCGCGACCTAAGAAAGTGCACGACCTAAAGCACACGCGACTTACGACCTAAGGAAAGCAGGCGATCTAACTCCACACACAAGGCCTAACGACCTAAGAGTTAAACGACCTACGACCTACGCCACCAACTCACGAGCGACCTAAGTACTAGGTCGTGAACGACCTAACTCCGAACACACGAAAAGTGGCCAGGACGATCTAGGAGCTATCTCGTACGCGACCTACGACCTAAGATCCACACGACCTAACTCCGAACGACCTAAAATGGCCAGAACGACCTAAATGCAGAAATTTCGCCAAAACGCCAAAAATCGGAGTTTTTCGCCAATCCAATCCAAACCAAAAGCAAATATGCATGCTAAAGTGATAGGGAATCATTCCCAACAACCCAAGATAGTTATAGACTAGAATTGTGAGATAAAAATCTCACCTTTGCACTAAAATTTATGAAGATGAAGCTTGAAAGCAAGGAGAAGCAAGGAGAAGCAATCCAAAGCTTGAATCCAATATCTTGTACTTGAATTTGGAGTTGAATGTTGGATTTACAATTGAATTTGTGCTTGGAGTTTTAATTTCCAATTCTTTTCACCATTAATGCCCAAGCTTGAGTTAGTTAGGAAATTTATGAAGAGTGAGGAGAAGGGGGTTGGAACTTGGGCTTAATAGGCTAAACTAACCCAAAGTCCAAAGCGGGAAAAGTTAGTGAAATTTCACTAACTCCAAACCTATCGATGTTTATACTTAAAAAGTTGTAAACGACATTTCGAACTCAATGGAAGTGGTCTCGAGTCCTAATTTGACCGTTTGCAAAAAGTAGCTTTTCGGACCAAAATCCGATTAACGAGTTAATATTTAAATAAAATATTTAAATACAAACTCGATAAATATGCGGGTTGTTACAAATATCTATTGCTATGTTTTCAAATTATTCTTCCCTCATTCTTCTTTACTATTATTAATTCCAATCTTAACGAATTCAACATTATAAGTTTGATAAATTTATTAAATTCACTCAATTGTTTACAAATTCCATTTTAAATTCAATAACGTAATATTTTACGTTTAATTCTATTTTATTTGTAGTAAATACCCTTTGTTGGATTTAATATTCAAATTATAAATAAAATCTTGCTTTCTAAAGTTATATCAACAATGGTCCAACTAAATTTGAATTAGCTTTAACTTTATTTTATGGAATTAACTATTGCAATAAATCCAAATTGATAAATAAGGCTTGATTCCTATATTAACTACTTTGGTTCCAATTAACCTTTTATGGTGAATATGAATTTCAAGGTATAATTGAAATCTTTATATCCATTTGATTTCACTGTTTCATTTTTATTATTAAATCCATTATAGCCAAATGCATGAAATTAATATACACAAATATTTTAAATCCCAACTTAAGTTTTACTTAACGTATAAATAAACGTTTAAATTTTCTTAATTGCAATAACTCAATTACCTTCATTCTTTTTATTCACGTAGCCAAATCTTGATTTAAAATCTTTACTATAACCCATAGTCTTATTAAAATAGGAATTTACACTACCTGTAACGTTAATTTCCATCAGTAAAGATCTTACACCCTTTGTTCCATAGATTTAGATTTCACAAATTTAGCTACTGCATTAATTCTTATTTATATAACATAAATGTTCATATACTTTGAATTTATTCTCAATTCACCAACTCAATTAATTATGCTTTACAAATGTGTTTCCAATATATAGGTATTTTATACTAATTGTTATCATACCCATAATTACACGCTTATAACTAGTTCCCACATTTGCATAAATTTATTAAGTTAGAATGTTTATTAAGGTTTATGCATTTCCAACTTGTACTGATTTTACACAATTAGTATGATTTCTCACAGAACGTTAAATTTATTAAATGACCATTTATTATAATTTAATTCCCTTAATTGAATCAATTGCTTATTATTATATATATTCTTTTCATTCTACCATTCCTTCCCATTATAAATTCATTAACGTATTTACACATCTCTATCTTTCAAATATCAATAACCAAACTTGATTACAAACACTGTCCTTATCAATCTTCATAAATTTGTTCAGATCTATACTCCTTTATATAGTTAGAGTTTATGTCTCTATTAGATTTCTTTTCACTACAGGCATAAATTATTACTATCTTACTAATTACATCTTTGTATTAATGAACACCATTCAAGTTAATATTTGTACTACATTCACAGATTCAACATTTGTTTGTTTCTTAAAATTAACTTTAAATCAAATTGTGACAATTTGCATTATCCACATTTATCGTCATAAAATCTAATTTACAAGCCTATACTTAATTATTACCCTACAATACGTTTACGTTACTATAATATCCACTCTTCCGTTACTACGTTTCTATAAATTTATTCGTTTATAAATTTATTGTCTGAAAGTTCTCCTTTTATTGACTAGACACAACAATAACCAAAATAATTAATTAGATTCATTTATATACATTAGATAAATGGGTACACTTCTGCAATAATCCTATAAATGAAAATATTTTGGTGCATAAATTTCTACATACTTAGTGCATTCATTTATTAAATTACAAATTTCCTCAATCCACATAAATCACCCATTCACATAGTTTAATTTAGCGTTTATTTAAATCTTCGTTTATACATTTAGAGTTTCTACTAAATTGAATTACACAACTTATGAACTTTAACAAATTTAGTTCACTTAATAAATTTTCTAATGTTTATTAAATTGCAATCCAATCCAGTTATCATTTCATTAATACCATTTAATCAGCTAATTATAACTAATAGCCACCCACCAATTTACGTTAATTCAATCCATGCCATATAAGTATTTAATTGTCAACATTAAATTACAATCACTATATCAATTTCTACATTTATTCTTAAACAAATTAAAATTTATATCAAATTAATTTATTAAATATTATTAATTCACGGGTCGTTACACTCTCCCCCACTCAAAACTTTTCGTCCCCGAAAAGGAAAAGAAGGGAGAAGGAAGAATAAAATAGTGCATCTTATTTCAAATATTAACTTATAAACAATATTTTACTGGATTAATTCCCTTTAATGAAATACACTTGTTTTATAATCATTATATCCTTTAATACTTGAATTATTAAAGTTGGAAAAATATTTTCACAAAATTCTAAGTCCAAAATTTTCTGAAAATTTTGGCAGAGTCTCCTTTGTACGGAGGGACTCTAGAGAAAATATAATATCCAAGTATACAAATATATTACACATATTATCCAAATAAAATATCCCACATGGGAAAATATATAAAACAACGCTTTAAACGTAATCCGAAAACGTACCTATTTGTCGGGCAATACGCTTATATTTTTATGGAACCAAAGCAATAGCAGTGGCTTCCATCACCTGTATTCACTTATATAATCTAAAAGTTAAATATTTATTTTACAGTGAAATGTTTGGGTAGATTCAATCCTTCATATCCAATCAAATGCAACAACCATACATTTTAACAAACAGCACACACCGCAAACAAACAGTCGTTCAATCCAACAAACAATCAGTTGTTTGGGTTCAAATTTTTGAAATCATACATCAACCAAACAATTCAAACCAACATCAAGATAGCTTATTATACATTTATTTCATAATTCAGTGGTTAAATTTTCTTTCCTTCATTTATGGAGGAATTTCTTTGTTTCTTACAAGTTTTATTTTCCAACTATCACAAAATTCATTATATTTGTATTTCCTTTTTATTACTTAAGTTTATAAAATAAATTCTCATTAATAACAACAATTATTTGAATATCTTCATTTCCTTACACTTCACTTGTAAGATTTCCCTTAAATTCTAAATCTGCTAACATTCATTCTTATAAGTGGAAGTTTTTATTTATCCATTGACTATGAATTACAGTCATTTAATTTTTCCTATTTTCCATTATATTAGAATAGGGAAAATTAAAACATACTTAAGTCAATAATCATACAATCAATTCTTATTTTGAATTTCATTTTATATACTTAGGTTCATATCATCTATTAATAATTCTTAACCCTTTTCAGTAAAATTTCAATTATAACCTAAGTTTATACCATTAAATTCTTATTATAACAGTAATTTATTGAATACTTCATTTTTCCTAAATTCCTACTTGTAAAATATTCAATTCCAGTTTCTCATTTAACACTTCAACTTTTATATTTGGGTAAGTTATTTATGTTAAGGAAATTGCAATTGAACTTATACAAGTTTAATCTCCATTCTTTTAATTAAATTTAATGTTTATCCATATTACTCTTTGTCTCATATGTATGCAAATTCATCTTTATAGCTTTGCAATTATTCTCTTATTTCAATTAGAGGTTTCAATTCATTTATTACTTAACTTTTATTTCACTAACAAATTTTAAACAATTAATTAACGGAAAAATTTAGAATTAAGTACCGGGTTAAATTTCAATTTATTTTCAAATAATAGATAAATAAGTTCTTACAACTCAATATCTCTAATTATAGTTAGAGCAATAAAAGAATTTTTTTTTAGAAAATTTCAAATAAATCTGTAGTAGAATTCACTACAGTAGCCTTTCCCCTTCGAAACCCGAAAATGAAAGTCGATGATGCGGCCGCCATCACCAAAATTATTTTCCAGCGACAGAGAGGAAAGTATAAAATTTATTCTCTCCAAAATCCTCTTTAAAACAATTCTTCCAAATTATACTAAATACTTATATAAGAAAATACTTATAAACCAAATCATTATATTTCATAAATCCTTTGAAAGCAGATTTTCAAAATCCCGGACTTAAGTTCTAAAATCTCCCATTTGATTTATTATAATTTCAACTTAGCTTCAATTTATTATAAAATATTTTTTTTCCTAACACCCAATCTATAACAACCAAATATATATATATATATATATATATATATATATATATCTTTATAAAAATATTTTTATATATAGAAAATATAATAGGCAAAATTCTTTCATTCACCTATATTAAAACAAATATTATGTCGGTCTGTCCTATTAAGTGTTTAGAAATCCCTATTGATGACATAGCGTCCCATGCATCAACCAGAATTTATAAATACAAAGCGGAACAGATTAACACAATATAAAAATCTTTTTATTAATACTAACAAATACGCTCTCTCATATATATACACTCAGCGACTCCCATAGGATATTTCTACCCTATTAACAAAGAGTCAAACCCCACAAAGCCAAGGTTTATCGCTAAACCAAAGCTCTGATACCAGATGTAACGTCCCGCCTTTGCGCACACTTTAAACCGACACTTGTCCCAATTCAAAGCATACGCAAGGGCGGATTGTTATGGGGTAAATAAGAAAAATGGAGAAGAAATAAAACGAAAATAGAATCTCACAGCGGAAGGATAAATAACAAATATACAGTTTCATAAACAGTTTACAAAAGCTTGATTCTTCTTTTACAATAAATATCAGAGTTACACATACCAATACAAGCAATGCAGCGGAATAGAAAGAGTGTGGTGCAATACTATATGTAAAATAATACTGATTCTTCGTCTTCGTCCTCCAATGCTAAAATCTGCTATCCTGAAACGCTCGGACTGACCCGAGCGAATTTGAAAAGACAAAAACACTCGAGTCAGACTAGAAAATCTTATGTGAGTTAAATAAACAGAAATAAATATGAGTACAGTAACTCAAGAGATGCTCGGGACTTACATCTCCTAAGGATCCGTTAAACTATTTACTATGTAGTATATTGCGCTATTATAATAGTGTCTAATTGTAAAATAAACTTACTTTTAAATAGCGTTAAGGCTTTACATTTTCCACCTTAACACGTAAAATGCCAATAGTCTATACAGTACCGTAATACCTCCTGATCGGGAAGCTACCAGAGGATACTCCATAGGTACGACACAAATAGAAACTCGTAGTAAAGGCTCGATATGGTAGGTGACACGGCACAACTAGGCAATGCCAGGGTAGATATACCAATTGCTATCCAGGCTGGTGGAAACGCGTAGCCGCAGTTACCGCCCACCTCGGACTAACTCCCCAAAATCAAAATATAGAAGTGGCCACTGAATCAAATCCAAGTCAACGTATAATATCGAAGAGGAGGGTCCGATCAGAGGAATGACCTCATTGGCCTGAGAATCGCTCCTGTTTTAGCCACCTTATGCCAACTCACGGGAGTCGGGTCCACGTATTTACCTTACAGGAAACGTCGCCACCACCTACTTCATTCTGGAATCTCCACCGCGTACACGGTTAGTCAAAGTGGTTTTCGGTATCGACAGAGAGTATGTCCATATCCGATCCCGGTCTCTTTGCCAACCATCGTTATTATAACACCGCGGTCATTTAAAAATAGTTTATACTTTTAAAACCAAAATAAAATCCATTTCAAAACCATAATATTACGATATCATTTCTTCTTTAAAACCCAAAAAGATTCATTTTGATATTATTTTTATAAAACCTAAATCAATGATATCATTTCCCAAATATAAATCCTTTCCAAAAATTATGCCACTTTTAAAATTTATAATTCCTTGTAACCAAATATTTGAACATTAACTTTCAACATAATACTTCGAAATCCATAGTTTTTAAAACCATTACTTTCAAAACTAAATGGTTTGGATATTCAACAATATATAAAATAAGTGATTTAACTTTATGGTTACTTTGTACGGAAAATAATTTACATGGCTTTGTGAATATTTCTTTACTCAATGTTAAAACCATAATCCAAAATATTATTTCAAGTCCCAACCATTCCAATTTTATATATTTTTATATCCATCTTGAGGGTTAATATTTCAACTAAAGTTGGATTTTTATTCTTTCAACAAATCAAATGTTCTATTAATTAGTTTTGAACATTCACATAAAATCCATAAATAATAAGACTTCAATTTCTAGTAATAAAATATATATATTTTCCAATTCAAATTATACTAGAATATTCATTTCAATTTATTTTGGGAAAAATCCAATTGTAAATATACTATCTTAAAATTTCCAACTTAACATTTAAACATAGGATATAAATTATCAAACTCCATTTTCTAAATTTTCTTCCATTTTAATAAAGAGATTTATACACCTTTTTATTCAAATTTTTCAACTTCATATGTATATAAATATGGAAGAAAACATTTATTCAGTATAAAATTTAAGATTTTTATAAACCGTATTCCATCCAAACCATAGAAATCTCATTAAAAATAGTTATATATAGACTGCGGTGCCTGTATATAGTTTTCTATCCTATAGTCAAGTGATACGGATATTTATCATTTCAATCCGCAATTTAAAAAATAAAACTGCGGTTGTATATCATTTCAAACCGCAATCCCGAATGAAATGTAAATGCATACTAACTTGCAGTTTAATGATATCCAAATAAAACATTCATTCAACAACACATCCATCATCCAATCACACATCGATCAATATCAATCAATAACAATTATATATGTGATCATATATAACAGGTGATAACTGGCAGTTTATTCAAATTAAATTTATCAACTATTAATCTAACAGTTTATTCAGTAATAATTTATACAACTGTTAACTAGCAATTCATATGCAACAATAATTTCCAACAGTCAATTAATACGCAATAAATCAATTAAATTAACAGTTAAATTTAATAAAATGCAATTCAACAGATATGAATGAAATAAACATGCCAGATACCCATAAATAAATTTCTATTCATTTCTAAAACTTATTTAACAAACATAAAAGCTTCTAGTAATTGTGAGTGGGTTAAAACACTCACCTTTTGAATTTAAATCGAATTTAAAATTCGATTTAAACCCAAAAATTTGCCCGTCTCGGAATTCGTCCAAACCAGCGTCATCAAGTCCAGAATTAAATTACGATCCTAACAAAAGAAATTTCGTGTGAATCCGACTTCGTATGAGAAAGTTATGGCGAAAAATGATGATTGAATTCAAATTGAAAAATAAATAGAAACGACACACAATTAACAACTTACTACGCCACGTCACCTTCTCTCCCAGGCTTCACGCGCAGGCACCAATTTGCACGCAACAGAGAGAAACGAACCCAACACGTCCCTTTTTGACCAAAATCCGACCGTCGATTCGACCAACGAACCATATAGATCTAACCCCCTCAGTCCCCTCTCCAATACCCAGAAACCGTTTCTCGATCCGATGAAGTTTTGTGCGATGATGATGAACGGTTTTGGGGCTGTTTGAATTTATTATGGATGAACGACAGCTCCAATTGAAAAACGAATTTCACCATGAGATTACGCGTATCGAAAACATCAACATAAATTTTTTTGAAAATTTTCTGAGGTGTTTGAATTTTCACCGAATTTTGCAATTTGAAATTGGATCTGAGATGTATACATTGAGGAAGAAAGAAGGTTGAAGAAAATGAACGTACAACAGATGAAAAAAGAAGGGAGCTAGGGTTTATAACTGTATATTTATAGATAGGCTAGAGGTAGGGTAGCTAGACTAGATACGCGAACGTACGGAATAAACTATGGCCCAAAAATGGCTATTTTTAATATTTATTAAATAAATTAAAATAAATTATAAATCCAGTTTTTATGTTTCAACTTCTAATATTGGCCAAATTTTGTGACTTATATAATTCAAACAATCCCAAATGGTTTTCCAAGCTTGGATGTGAATTAAAATTTATAAGTATATCAATTTTGCAGTGTTAATTTCTGCGTTTTCTTATTATTTGGGAATTATAAATTTTATTCGCAAAAACCCAATTATTAAATCATATACTCTTATACTCTCACTTAAATCCAATTAGATAAATAGATTTGACTTCCATTCCAACTCATTTGATTGCAAATAAACTTTTTACCATAAATAAAATTCCAAATTATTAATAACTTTATTCCCATTTCCTTTACACACAAACATCGTATTATAAAGGTATCTACATTATTCTCCATTGGTTTGCCTTAACTTATTTAAGGTAACCTTACATTAATATCTATTGCTATGTTTTCAAATTATTCTTCCCTCATTCTTCTTTACTATTATTAATTCCAATCTTAACGAATTCAACATTATAAGTTTGATAAATTTATTAAATTCACTCAATTGTTTACAAATTCCATTTTAAATTCAATAACGTAATATTTTACGTTTAATTCTATTTTATTTGTAGTAAATACCCTTTGTTGGATTTAATATTCAAATTATAAATAAAATCTTGCTTTCTAAAGTTATATCAACAATGGTCCAACTAAATTTGAATTAGCTTTAACTTTATTTTATGGAATTAACTATTGCAATAAATCCAAATTGATAAATAAGGTTTGATTCCTATATTAACTACTTTGGTTCCAATTAACCTTTTATGGTGAATATGAATTTCAAGGTATAATTGAAATCTTTATATCCATTTGATTTCACTGTTTCATTTTTATTATTAAATCCATTATAGCCAAATGCATGAAATTAATATACACAAATATTTTAAATCCCAACTTAAGTTTTACTTAACGTATAAATAAACGTTTAAATTTTCTTAATTGCAATAACTCAATTACCTTCATTCTTTTTATTCACGTAGCCAAATCTTGATTTAAAATCTTTACTATAACCCATAGTCTTATTAAAATAGGAATTTACACTACCTGTAACGTTAATTTCCATCAGTAAAGATCTTACACCCTTTGTTCCATAGATTTAGATTTCACAAATTTAGCTACTGCATTAATTCTTATTTATATAACATAAATGTTCATATACTTTGAATTTATTCTCAATTCACCAACTCAATTAATTATGCTTTACAAATGTGTTTCCAATATATAGGTATTTTATACTAATTGTTATCATACCCATAATTACACGCTTATAACTAATTCCCACATTTGCATAAATTTATTAAGTTAGAATGTTTATTAAGGTTTATGCATTTCCAACTTGTACTGATTTTACACAATTATTATGATTTCTCACAGAACGTTAAATTTATTAAATGACCATTTATTATAATTTAATTCCCTTAATTGAATCAATTGCTTATTATTATATATATTCTTTTCATTCTACCATTCCTTCCCATTATAAATTCATTAACGTATTTACACATCTCTATCTTTCAAATATCAATAACCAAACTTGATTACAAACACTGTCCTTATCAATCTTCATAAATTTTTTCAGATCTATACTCCTTTATATAATTAGAGTTTATGTCTCTATTAGATTTCTTTTCACTACAGGCATAAATTATTACTATCTTACTAATTACATCTTTGTATTAATGAACACCATTCAAGTTAATATTTGTACTACATTCACAGATTCAACATTTGTTTGTTTCTTAAAATTAACTTTAAATCAAATTGTGACAATTTGCATTATCCACATTTATCGTCATAAAATCTAATTTACAAGCCTATACTTAATTATTACCCTACAATACGTTTACGTTACTATAATATCCACTCTTCCGTTACTACGTTTCTATAAATTTATTCGTTTATAAATTTATTGTCCGAAAGTTCTCCTTTTATTGACTAGACACAACAATAACCAAAATAATTAATTAGATTCATTTATATACATTAGATAAATGGGTACACTTCTGCAATAATCCTATAAATGAAAATATTTTGGTGCATAAATTTCTACATACTTAGTGCATTCATTTATTAAATTACAAATTTCCTCAATCCACATAAATCACCCATTCACATAGTTTAATTTAGCGTTTATTTAAATCTTCGTTTATACATTTAGAGTTTCTACTAAATTGAATTACACAACTTATGAACTTTAACAAATTTAGTTCACTTAATAAATTTTCTAATGTTTATTAAATTGCAATCCAATCCAGTTATCATTTCATTAATACCATTTAATCAGCTAATTATAACTAATAGCCACCCACCAATTTACGTTAATTCAATCCATGCCATATAAGTATTTAATTGTCAACATTAAATTACAATCACTATATCAATTTCTACATTTATTCTTAAACAAATTAAAATTTATATCAAATTAATTTATTAAATATTATTAATTCACGGGTCGTTACACTTATTGACAAATGGCAATTTGATTTTTCTTTCAAAAATTTAACATAATAACATATTATTAGGAGAAAACCAAACTAGTGTAATTTCTTTCATCTTCACTTCTCAGATTTCAAATCTATAACAAATCAGATTCAAGAAAAAAAAAGAAATATGAATTTAAAACAGAATCTGGAAATCAAAATAGGATAAAAGAAGAATCAGAAGCAATGCAAGATCAGAGTTCAAACAAGATCTTCTCAGCATTTTAAAAATTCAAACCTCGAAATCTAAAATAAACTTCAAGTTCAAAGAAAACTGCTCAAATTCAAAAAAATCTGAAGGCAGTAAGTAAGCTTTCAAAGATCTTCAAGCCTGGAAAGTAAAACTGCAAAACCAGAGAAAAGAAAATTTAAAATAAAATCAAAGTTCAAAAAGCTTCTTCAATCTGAAGTATCATCACAAGCAAGCCTCAGGATTCAATTTGCAAATCAAATTATAACCTGGAAGCATGATCAAGAACAAGGCAGAGCAATAGCAAGCAAAGATAAATTTTCCAGTTTTCAACATTCCAGGCTCTGCTTCATACTTCCAAGGTGAGCAAACTCACTTATCTACCTTTGTGCCTTTGATATTCTAGTTTATACTTGAAATATGATGGTTTAAATGCCTACATGTTTGAATTTACTTATATTTATGAGCGTGAATATCCGGGTATGTTTAAATACATATCTCTGTTGAATGACAAGTCCTAAAATTCATATACAAACTCATATCTTTTTATTTACACAAATTCAAGCCACGATTTCTAAAAGAAAAATGGCTGAAATAATATAATATCATAGTTAAAATTTATTCCATGTTTTTATGTTATATATATGTTTCAAAAATGAAGAATAACAGTAGAAATCATACATAAGTTGAAAATTAATGTTTGAGTTTTTAAATTTGGATTTAAAAATAAGATTTGTGATAGGAAATAATGATTTTAGTAATAAAATCAGAATTTTCAAGTTGTTATTCAAAGAGAAATCATAAGTTGAACGAATTAGTCACTTTGGTCAAAATCTGGTGATTGGCATGGAGTTAGTAGTCGAGATTAATGGTGAAGAAGGCTGGAAGGTTAGAGAATGTAGGGAAAATGATGGGTAAATTTATAGATAATCGTGGCGGCGTGAGTTCGTCAAACTAGGGTTCATCTGCTTATTTTGGTTGGAGTTATTATCAAGGCAAATTCGTCAATATCAAGGCACCGGAATGAATCGCACCGGTGGGAAATGGCTCAGGGAGGACTGGCAATGCTTTAACCAAAATTGCTTGGTCGCTGGTGAACGAAGCCACCGGAATGTGACGTTTTTCTGATGGTCGATGGGTTCCAGTATTCATTCGAATTACTAAATTTAGATTTCATAGGTGATTTGAGGATCTGTGCATTTGAAGTGAGGTAAACTGGGTTTGGTGACTTGGTGGTGGTCAACGACCTGATCGGAGTGGCTCCGATATGGTGTACACATGCACAACACTTAGGTGGTGTCAGCAGACAAGTGGTCTGGAAAAGAAGGGAAGACTCGAAGAAACTATCGGGGAAGCAGGTCATAGACTTGAGTGTATTTTGCATCGTTCCGGTTTCTTTTTCAAAACTTAACCAAATTTTAAAAATGAAGAGCATACGGGTTAGTTTAGGTTTTGATACGGGGGAGACTTGAAGCAAGTGACACTTTGACTCGGGAACACTCGAGCGAGACTCGTGTTGGACTTACAAAACAGTTTTGGTTTTAGAAAACCAGATTTTAAATTTTAAAACATTTTTAAACCTATGTTTTAAAAATAATTGTCCCGATTTAAAAAAATTGAATAATTAAAGAGATAAGAAAGTTATGTTTAAAGTAATTAAGTCATTTGATTTTGTGATCAATATTTATAATTTATTTTTAAATTTTTTTTTTGTTAAAGAGTAAATCAAGATAAAATGTTATTTTAATTAAACCTTAATCTCTTGAATACATTTATGATTAATAATGATTAATAATGAGATTTATTAATTAAAGATTTTGATGATTTATCTTTAAATTAATTAGTACATAAGTAATCTAAGAATGATTAGAGAATATTAAGGTTAATTAATTTATAATTAAGGATTTATTTAATGATTTATTAATAAAGGTGATTAAGATTTATTTAATTAATTATTAAGAATAAATAAACAATTAATTTAGCATAATTAATTAAAGGATAATTAATTAAGGGCTAATTAATTAATGTAATTAATTAAGCATAATTAATTAAAGAATAATTGAATAATTAAGGGTTAATTATTTAAGAATTAAAGATTTATTCATTTATTAATTAAGGCTAATTAATTAATAATTTAAAGTTAATGAATTATTAAAGGTTAATTCATTAAAATAATCGATTAATTAACCTGGATTAGTGATTAATCTGGTTTCAAGTAATCAGATGGTCAATTTATCATCCTTATGAATGACTATATTCTATTGAGTGCTTTGAATTGTTTGATATCTCTACTGTGTGATGCTTTGTGATTTTAATTGTTTTAATTCAAGCTGTGATGAATGTAATTTATTTTTCTGTGATAGATTTATTAATCTATTATGATTGAATGATGTTGCACTATTGTGTGAAACCCCTGGACTAGACTATACCCGAATTTGCAAGGGCTTCTTTGGAAGTGCCTTCGGTTTTGTTCGAACCCAGAACAAACTTGTATGGACGTGTGTCTGACATTACACTTTTAGATGTAAAACCGGTTTCTATCAAATACATTTCTGTTTGGTGGCGGAGAATTTATTCTCTTAGCTTAACACCCTTCTCTGAGACGTACGAGCTCAGAGGTTATGTAGTTGATGGTTACTAGTGATACATTCCCAATTTGGTAATGTGGCATACGAAGTGCTGCTGATCATTTTTTGATCAAAGCATGGCTTTTGTGTAAAGCGTAGCTTTGTCGACGTGACTTTGTCGAGCCTCACAACCTGGTAATGGTCGAAACAGGAATCGTGGCAGCAAGATTATTCGGGCGTAGCTCCCTCTGAGGGTATGACCATTTTCTTCTGGATAAAAAGTGATATCATGGTATGGAGCCTAGATATTTACTTATGTTGATTTTGAAAGTGGTATCATGGTATGGAGCCCAAATACTTTACTGTATGGTTGTTGGATTGAGGGCCCTCAGATAAAGGTTGGTAACGACTGGGGGATGGAATGCTCATGTCAGTAGTTACTTCTGGGTAGGGGTAACCCGGCCTTGTGTAGCAGAGATCCGGTTAGGTTCTCGAGGACGTCCCTCCAGAGGCGTTCCATTTTGTGTGGGAAGTTCCTTTGCCTGGCCATTTGTTGGAAATCCAATTATCCAATACGCGCCTTGTACGGTTTTAGTTGTAGAACCTGCCATTTAATATGGTAGCTATAGTAGGCATACTATAATGGTACGTATGCTGGCTAAGATTAATATTATACTTTCGAAATGTTTTCTGCACTATGCACTAATAATAATATCAAATGATTTTCGCGTATCAAGCATTTTTGACTGTCATAAGGAGAAATCTCCTCCAAGTGTGCGCTTGCATTGTGTGTGTGGTGGGAAGCCTTATGACAGTTTCATCTTTAAAAAAAAGCATTGCGAATTTCTTTAAAATCTTTTGTTTTGCTTTTGATAAAGATAAACTATTTTTGTTTGCTGATACCAGTCTCATGACTGACCCGGAGTTTATTGTTCCCTTTCTAAACTCCGGGTGCCCACAATTTTCCACACGGGCAGTCTAGAGTTAGGTTTTTCAGATAATCAAATAGTAGGTGTAGATTCGATAGCATTCAATCTTTGGATATTGGCAAATCGTATTGGGATCGAGTTGCTTCACTTCAACATTGATGGGGTTCGAGCTAGCTTTGGATTGAAGATGGAGTTTTTAGAGTTTGGCATTGAAGACATTGTCTTTCGCTGTTGTTGTCTCTGTTATTGTCTTGTATCATATCTCTGATATATGTTGGGTGGTTGTATCATTGTTGTATATCATTGGATATTGTATCATTGGAGTTATATGATATTATTCTTTTTCTTCCGCCGTGTTGTTGTACTTAATGTGTTATAAGCTCCAACGAACCAGATTCGACGTTTAGATCTGCGGCATTCGTATACGAGTGACGTATTCAGTGACGATTTTCATAGGTCGAGTTAGGGTCATTAGATGGAACGTAAATTTAAACTGGAGATAAATCGAAGAGGATTTATAAATACAAGACCGGTTTTATTGAAGTGGAAATGTATTTTATGGATATTTAGGTATATTTTAAAGGGAAGATTTTTAAGTATAAATTAGAAGTTTTAAAGATGTTTTAAAAAAAATGTTTTTAGAAAAAATTGTTATTTAATTGTTTTAAAATGTTTGAAGTAAATATTAATTAAGTTAATTTTACTAGTTAATTATTTTAAAGATTAAATTAGTATTATGATTTAAAGGATAATTATTAAATATTTATACTCTATATAATGGTTTTATTTCGAAAGTAGTTTTTGGGCTAAAGTTTTTACTTGGAGAATTATTACAGAATTTCATAAGTATTATTTTGAAGAAAGAATTTAAGTAGTTTTATTTAAATATTTAAGTGTATAGTTTTGGATAAAGCGATTTAATTGATTTAAAAACTAAATTTAATAAGGCTTGGTGTTTTAGGAAGGAATAAAGTATTTGATTGAATTGATTATTTATTTTATAGTTAAATAACTGACTATCAAATCTGGACACAAATATGGCTTTGGAAATATCTAGGAGAAGTATGGGAATTATATGATATAGTTACCGTTCGAGGCGCTATACTATATGTATAATTTCGTTCGTTCTTCTAGGATGTTTATAAGGAAATCCATCCACTAACGGTTAGGAGGTGATCTCCAATCTTATTTTCATCTGTTTATTTCCTAAAGAACCTTGGTTGAGTTTACCGGGAATAGCGAATGTTATTTCAAAAAGACCGGGATCGGATTTGTGATCCGAAACCACTTCAATCAAATGAGTATGTTTTTGTAATGAAGACAAGAGCCCGGAGTCGAAGATGGAGCAGTGAAGTGCAAGGGCTAATCGCTACTAATCTTAAGGGTGATTCCAAAATGGATGTAGTAGGAGTAGTGCCTTCAGTTCCGTTCGGACTGGGAACGGACATGTATGGATGAATGCTATCACGCTATCGTCATTGGAGGACGATGAGCATTCTAAGTGAATGTGTTCTAAAAAGGTAATCGCGGCATCAAGCCTCATCAACTGGGAATAGCTAAAACAGGAGAGGTGCAACAGGGCTAAGTGGGTAGCATCCAAGTAGGGTAAGGTCATCCCTATCTAGAGTCCCTTTTTCGGCTGTGTGGGCAGGTGCTGATCCCATCCGCGGGGTGATCTTATTCTGGCTATCCAGTAAGGGATAGTTCTGGTCTTATGTTATAGGGGATCGGGAGTGGTCCTCGGTACGCTGATCTAGACCTGGTACTGTAACGGGCGGTACCCCAGTAGCCCTGCCATTGTATGGAATCCAATCTCCAATAAGCGCCGTATGGTTTTGATTGTGCCCAATTATGCTTGAACGTGAGATGCAAGCATTTGAACTATTTGAATAAGTATTTGTACTTAG
The DNA here is from genome assembly GCA_030765085.1 of Allium cepa. Taxonomy (NCBI): domain Eukaryota; kingdom Viridiplantae; phylum Streptophyta; class Magnoliopsida; order Asparagales; family Amaryllidaceae; genus Allium; species Allium cepa. Next base: position 82,654,927 of record CM060932.1, on the reverse strand, counting down.
ACACTATTATTATATCAAAAGATTTTGATATAAAATGTTTTGGTTATCGTAAGGTAAAAACCTGGCAGTTTATTTGTGGCGTGGTCTTATGAGATATCTTTGATTTTCAAAGGATTTTGGAAACTTTAATAATTCAATTGAGTGTGTTTTCTCATGCTGGCTTTCCAGACTGACTCGGGTATTATTTATTATAATTCTTGGGCCAGACCGAGTATTACAGATATAGGATAAGATGTTGTGGAGCTCATGAGACAAGCTGGATGGCGAAACGTATCACACATACTTGATGTATATTCCGCTGTACTGTGTAAGCTGTATATTCAGCTTTTGTGAGGACAAATTATTATAACTGTCCTGTAGTGTGTTATTGATTGTGTGTACTCTGATGATGTAGTGTATAAAAACAGTTATAGTTTCTTTTTTACAAAGATCTCTTGTTCACTATTATATATTGTTCCGCTGTGATGGTGAGATTCTGATGTTGTTCTCTATTTCTTCTTCCACCTCTTTCTTCTTTTCCCTTACGATTTGGTATTTTCGGCATTCGAATGTTCGACATGTAATAAAGTGGACGTACTGGTGTCGAATTTTGGAGTTCGAAAAGCCGATCGTGACATTGTGGTATCAGAGTTGAAGGTTAAGCGAGAACCTTGGCTCTGGTAGGGATTGTAGTAGTGCCCTAGAATGAGTTTGAATGTATTAATAAATATGAGCGCATATTTGTTTGTGAATATAAAATTGTTTTATATTGTGTTGATTGGTTTGTTGAGTGGCTTATGGATTCTGTCAATATGAACAATTAACGTTACTAATAGGGATCTCTATACACTTGAACAGAATAATTTAACACGGGATTGTTTTATATGGGATAAATGAAATAATTTTACCTAAATTATTTTTATATATGAAAGGAATAATTTTCGTAAATTAATATAGTATATGGTTGCTTGGTTGTTAGGGAATGATGATATTAAACTATTATCATTGTTGTGTGGAAATTGAATAAGAAATTGAAATTAAAACCTAAAGTTAAGGAAATTAGTTCATATAACAGAATGGAATTTGTAGATTTGAATTATAAATATGATTTATAATTGAAATAGGAAAACATTCCAGAGTAATATTTGAATATAGATTGAAAGGATTTGATATTCAAAAATTTGGGAAATTTAACTCCTTTTGAGTTTGAAAATGATTTTCAAAGGCTTTGGAGGAATAATAGCAATATTATTGGAAATATTTTGAATTGGATATGAAATCTGGTAAGATGGAATTAAAAATATTTGAACATTATTTTAAAAGGGCATTAAAGCACTGAACTCACTTCGATCGCTGGAAAACAATTTCGGTGATGACTACTGTTCATTTTTGAGTTTCCAAGGAAGAAATTGCTACCTGAATGCTAAATTGGAGCTTGTTTATAGAACTAATTTGATTTGAAATTCAAAGAACAATTTTATATACCAAAGGACTTTCGATATATATGTTTTCAAAAAATGATTTTGAAATACTAAGCAATTTTTGAAAACTATGGGTTGGTCTGAAATGTTATTTGGGAGATATGATAAAATAGTTTGATAACCTACAAGAATTTGGAATCGATTTGGAATGGAATTTAACTTGAAAAGAGTTAAACAAAAGTAAGTGTGATAATAACATAAAGTGGAAAAGTAAGCCAATTAGATAAAGTGAATTGGAAGAGATTAATGAATGGAATGCAAATAAGTTGGAAAACTTATAGAAGTTTAAAATTTGAATTGAATTGGAATGTAACTGAATTAAGTTAAATAAATTAAATTTTGAGGAAATAAGTCCAAATAGGAGAAATGAAATGGTCATTGAAATAAAATTTGTAACGTTGGAAATAAATTTGTGAATGAACAAACTAGTTTAAAATATGGAATTGAGATTGATTATTGGAATGGAATATTTAACTTGAATTATGTTAAGTAAAGTGAAATTGAAAAATTAGTTTGAGTTGGACTAAAAGAACAAAGTTCCGGGATTTAAAATTTATTGAGATTTGAAAAAAATATTAGGGAATGAACTGATTAATTGAATTAGTAAGTTAAATGGATTTAAAATTGAATTTGATTGGAAATAAATACAAAAGGTTGAATAAAATATTTATGATAAACTTAAGAAAATGGATAGTGATATTTTTATGTAAGATTAGTAGTGGGAAAATTATAAGAAAATATTTGAATGAAGATTAATAAAGAGTGTTTAAAATGATAAATGTGGATAAGTGAATGGAAATCAATCTGGATGTGAATAAAAAGAAAATTGGATATAATTAATAATCAATTGGAAATTAATACGTAAGTTGTACGTATGTTATTTTATTCGCACAACGATTGTATCCAGATTCGAGCATAGAATTTCGAGATATTTATATTGATCCGAGTTGGGACTTTTCACTCGATTTTCGATGGCGAACCCTGGATATGGATTTTCATTGATTTTGAAATTCTCTATCATAGTATATGGCTATGAAAGGAGAATTATGGTTTGTGATCAAGAAAAAACAGATCTGAGTCCGCACTAGGGAGTCGTGTGAACGATACTAGTTCGGAAGTGAAATCGTGCGATCGAGTGAGCAATCGGATTTGATATTGTGTACGTATGATATATGTACATCGTATGGGCTTAAGTAAAGCAAACATTGAGAAATTTTGCAGGAGAAGTGAATAAAATAATTTTGAATTCTGTGATTGCATATTATTGCTAAGTAGGATATGGGTATTTAAAAGCAAAAGAAAATTTATGTTTTTGATTTCAAAAGATAAATTTGATTGCCCCACAAAAAGGTATGTATTTAAAATTGTCATATGAAATTTGATGATTTTTTGATTGAGCCACTTGGCTTTTGTTTTCTTTTGAAATTTGGGGCCCGTAGAGGCATTTTATAGTTGTTTCAATCTAGCCGCACAAAGGAGATGCTGGCGAAATTTTTCGAAAATTTAAGGAGTTAAGGATTTTTTTTTTAAAAGAAACTTAGAAAGTTTAAATTTTGGTTTTAAATTATAATTTGAATGATTGAGTAAGTAATATTATTTGGAACCTATGGGTGAGTTTGGAAAGTTAGCAAGAATGATAGTGTGGCTCCAATAAAGATTGTTTTGGGAAGCTATTGAAACTGTGTGGGTATTGGGAAAATAGTAAATAGGTATTGGACCATTCTTCTTACTTGGAAATTTCGAGGATGAAATTCCTATAAGGGGGAGCAATATAATGACTTGGAATTTTGGATATTTTAAGTTGGGATATTTAATTGATTTTAAATATTTAAAAGTTGATTTTTAACTTGAATTTCAAATATAACCATTTATTGGATGATTTAATTATTGAATTAAATCATTGGAAATTGGTTAAAATATTGAATCAGGAGTTTTAAGCTCGTTAAAAATAATTTAAAGGCTTGTAAAATTTATATTGATAATGCTGGAGATGATAAAAGTTTTAAAATTGAATTTAAAAGTGATTTGTTCAATTTTGAAAATATATCGTTAAATTGACATCTAAAAATAGCCTTTCGGGGCACAGACTTGGATTATGACGAAACCAATTCCATTTGAACCATAATGGTGTATTATTATCGAATTTTAAATTTCGTAGTGTTTGGAGTTGTCGTGTAATTGTACGGGATATAAACATTCTTATATTTATATCAGAAATTAAATATTATAATGGAGTCCAAAAAGTTATCTTCTCCATACGATTGAATTAGGACTCGAAACCTTTTCCATTGCATTCGAAATAGGGGTATAACATTATAAACGCCTAGCGGCATACTTCGATAGGGGTTCAAAATTTTATGTTGTGTAAATCGAGATAATTTGAATTCAATTATATATATATATATATATATATATATATATATATATTCGTATATACTAGTCAACCTTCAGCTGTATTTCCTTCACATCAGCTTTTGCATTTTCACATCACCGTAGCCTTCGCTCCACATGCCAACATCGCTTCTTGTCTCCCTCCATCAATTTAAGCAACGACCGGGCTTTCAGTTTTTTTTAAAACTATCGTCTAAGAAAATTTAGAATGGCCGAACAAATCCTCATTAAATTGGTTCACATTTTCCTCTTTCCCTCATTCTTAGTTTCTAACCGAATTTGACAAAAAAATATATAATATATATATGTGTGTGTGTATGTATATGTATATATCTTGCGATCAAGTCGATCCTGGTCTCGTGCAGTAGCATGAATTGACTCACGATGAAATCACGATGTCTAGGCGTGGCGTGCTGCTGTGCTTGAATTTGAGGACGAAGGCTAGGGCATGGTCGAAGCGGATGGAGGGGGAAGCTCGAGTGGCAGGGTTGTAGAACCATATGGTTTGGCCAAGCGCTCGGTGGTGGCTGATGGGATTGTCGCGTACGATGCTGCATATGAGGGTGCCGTCACGTTTCGAGGTGAGAGTGGGGAAATTAGGGACTCGCAGTATATATGGCATAGGAGGATACCGAAAGGGTCAGCTCGATTGGGGTTTCGCGAGCTTGATACGATGCTCGCAGATGGTCAGTAAGGTATTATTTTGAAATTAATTAAATTTCTGAATTTGGGTTGTTAATAAAAAATATATTTGCAGTAAGGTATAAATAGTTCTGCTCTAAATTTAATTTAATTTAATATATATACATATATTTATTTATTTATATTTATATATACATATTAAGAAAAAAAATACCCACTATAACTTATTGATTAATTTTAAAATATATATTGGTAATTAGCATATCTAAATCATATTTTAAATCGCGTATTTACGAATTCATAAATTGTTTATGCCAGGGAAAAAATCATTTAAAGTCAAGGCAAGATTGAAGTGGTTTGGAAACAAAAATCAAAGGTGAGAATCTCTCACTAATTTGGATTACCATTTAAATTTAAATGCTTAAATTTAAATTATTGGATGTTGATTTGATTGAATAGATCTATAATTATTTGTTAGATGATTATGTGTATATACATTAGTCCTGGAGTGATTGATATTCCCACACTATATAGCAGATGAGACCCTACGTGCCCCCCATAATAGCGGATGAACCTATATACCACGATATCCTCCTCGAATTAGGATTGGTATTTTTATATTATGCTAACATTTGTGGATGCAGGGAAACAAGTTGGAGGGATCCAACTGGATTCCTCAAAAATATTGAAATTTATTTTCGTATTCAGTGATATGATTTATTTGATAATCTGTGATAGATTGTGTTGAAAATTGAAATTATTGAATGTTATGGTTTTGCTGAATATATTTTGGTATTTTAAGATATCAAAAAATGTAAAGATTGGATTTTTGAAGGAAAAAAAAAAGAAATTTTTAAGTAAAATACTTATAGTGAAGTTGGATAAATTAAAGGAATGAATTTGTGAAAAAGCTAAAAGGTTTTACTTTAGGGTCCTATTAAATAAATTTCGAGTATGGAAAAATAGAGATTTTGAATAAATGGGAATAAAAGAGTTTTATGGACTTAAGCGATATTGTTTAAGAATTAAAGGATTTATTTTTAAATTCAAGCTTTAAATGGTTTGGGAAAAATAAAAGGAGAATTTTGAAATAAAGTAAGAAATTGATGTTGCAAATTTAAATAAGACTTTAAATCGGAAAAGGGTAGTGAATCAAAAATTAGGGGTTTGGGGATAATTTGGGTAAATCAAGAAATAAATTTCAAAATGGAATTAATTCAGAAAATCGATTTGAAAATCGATTAAGTGTTTTGAAATAATGGTTAAAAGGAGAATGAGAATATGGAATTTATAAACTGGGTTTATAAATAAAGTGAATATTTATCAGTGGATAATTTGGATTTATATATTCACGGTGGAAATTTATAAGGAGATGGTAATTTGTTTTAAAAATAAATAGTGGTTTTATTTTTAAAATGCGAGGAACGAAATTAATGGAGTTGGAACGTAAATTTAAACTGGAGATAAATCGAGGAGGATTTAAAATTACAAGGCCGGTTTTATTGAAGTGGAAATGTATTTTTTGGAAAGTTAACTATATTTTAAAGGGAAGACTTGTAAGTATAAATTAGAAGTCTTAAAAAAATGTTTTTAGAAAAATTTATTATTTAATTGTTATAAAATGGTTAAAGTAAATATTAATTAAGTTAATTTTAGTAGTTAATTATTTTAAAGGTTAAATTAGTATTATGATTTAAAGGATAATCATTAAATATTTATACTCTATATAATGGTTTTATTTTCGAAAGTAGTTATTGGGCTAAAGTTTTTACTTGGGGAATTATTATAGAATTTCGTAAGTATTATTTTGAAGAAAGAATTTAAGTATTTTTATTTTAAATATTTAAATGTATAGTTTTGGATAAAGTGATTTAATTGATTTAAAAACTAAATTTAATAAGGCTTGGTGTTTTCGGTGGGAATAAAATATTTGGTTGAATTGATTGCTTATTTGATAGTTAAATAACCGACTATCAAATCTGGACTCAAATATGACTTTGGAAGTATCTAGGAGAAATACGGGAATTATATAGTACAGGTACCGTTCGAGGTGCTATACTGTACGTATAAACTCGTTCATTCTTCTAGGACGTTTATAAGGAAATCCGTCCACTAACGGTCAGGAGGTGATTTCTGATCTTATTTTCGTCTTTTTATTTCATAAAGAACCGGTGTTGAGTTTACCAGGAATAGCGAATGTTGTTTCGAAGAGACCGGGATCGTATTTGTGATTCAAAACCACTTCAATCCAATGAGTATGTTTTCGTAATGAAGATTAGAGCCTGGAGTCGAAGATGGAGCAGTGAAGTGCAAGGGCTAATCACTACTAATCTTGAGGGTGATTCCAAAATGGATGTAGTAGGAGTAGTGCATTCGGTTCCGTTCGGACCAAGAATGGACTTGTATGGGCAAATGCTATCAGACCATCGTCGTTGGAGGACGATGAGCATTCTAAGTGAATGTGTTCCAAAAAGGTAACCGCAGCCTCTATCCTCATCAACCGGGAATGGCTAAAACAAGGAAGGTGCATCAAGGCTAAGTGGGTAGCTTCTAAGTAGGATAAGATCATCCTTGTCTAGAGTCCCTTTTTTGGTTGTGTGGGCGGGGGTTGATCCCATCCATAGGGTGATCTTATTCGGGCTATCAAGTAAGGGATAGTTCCGGTCTTGTATTGTAGGGGATTGGGAGTGGTCCTCGGTACGCTGATCTATACCATGTACTATGACGGGCGGTACCCCAGTATCCCTGCCATTGTATGGAACCCAGTATCCAATAAGCGCCATACGATTTTGATTGTGCCTAACTATGCTGGAACGTGAGATGCAAGCATTTCTGCTATTTGAATAAGTATTTGTGCTTAGACACTATTATAATACCAGAGGATTTTGATATAAAATATTTTGATTATCGTAAGGTAAAAACCCGGCATGTTTATTTGTGGCGTGGTCTTACGTGATACCTTTGATTTTCAAAGGATTTTGGAAACTTTAATAATTCAATTGAGTGTATTTTATCACGCTGGTTTTCAGACTGACTCGGGTGTTATTTTGTTATAAAAGTCAGGTCAGACCGAGTATTACAGATACAAGATAAGATGTTGTGGAGCTTAGAAGACAAGATGGATGGCGAGACGTATCACACGTACTTGATGTATATTCCACTATGCTGTGTAAGCTATATAATCAGCTTTTGTGAGGACAAGTTATTATAACTGTCCTATAGTGTGTTATTGATTGTGTGTACTCTGATGATGTAATGTATAAAAATAGTTATAGTTTCTTTTAAAAAGATCCGTTGTTCGCTATTATATATTATTCCGTTGCGATGGTGAGATTCTGATATTGTTCTCTATTTTCTTCTTCCACCTCTTTCTTCTTTTCCCTTACGATTTAGTATTTCCGGCATCCGATTGTTCGACATGTAATACAGTGGACGTATTGATGTCGTTTTTCGAAGGTTGAAAAGCCGGTCGTGACAAGAAGTATTGATTCAAATAAAAGTTGTATCCATTGGAATTTTCTATGTCTTGAGAAAAATAAATGCTCTATTTAAGTTATGAGAAAGATACGACAGAAGTAAAAAAGGTGAAATTGAAGAAGTGAAAGGGGTATTTATAAGCAAGAGAACAAAGTGAATTACCTAAATGCTCTTGTCCTTTACCCTCCACTGCCCTCTTTCCACCTCACCTAGCCTCCTCCACCTCATGTCCTTAGCCACCTTCTTGTCCCTCTCTACTCGCTTCATGAGAAAAAATCCATTTAGTTACATATATAGTAATGTTTAAACATGTTTTATGTGATGTGATGTTCACTTTTTACTAAATTTATATTATAAACTTTATATACTTAGGTATGAAAACATATATGCATACACTAATACATACACATATACATATAATAACTTATTTAGAAATGTGTATACTTATGCTAAAGAGATTCACAATGTTTTCGATATATTTTAGCCGAGAAAGGTCGATAATTCGAAAAACGAATTCCGATCACATTTTCAATTTTTCTTCAAACTAAATATTTTTGTAAACTAATTTTTAAAAACTATTTATCTTCAGTATTTATTATTTAAAAGATTTTTATTTAATTATAAACATATTATTTGAACATTTAAAATTACCTAAATGTTCGAAAATTAATGTGGTGAAATTCCTGGTCGTCCCAAATTTTTTTGACATAAGATTCATTTTAGTTCATAAGTAATTATGATAGATTAATTCATTATTATATGTTTTAGTTCAAACTAAATACAGAATTACTCGGAGTTATTTCCAAATTATTTCCCTTCGTTTTCATTTTAGGATAATTATCCATGAAATAATTCTCGAATTAATTCCCTCTAATTAAATGAATTAAGGACCATTAATAGACATCTTCATATTATAGTCAAATAATCGAAGAATAAAGATAAAAAAAATCATATTCTTTTCATAAATAACAACTAAAATAAAAAAATATGTTAACAAATTAACTAAGTTCAGCATTTACTCTTGTGACTTTACAAAAATATCCTTTAAGCTTGGTATTTATTTTTAAAACTAAAAGTATAAAATCCCAAAATTATCATTATGTCTTGAAACTGACATGGATATGCATTAAAAGTTTCACTATTTGACCTTTTAATTTTTGTATCCTATATATCATTTAAGTTTATATATCATGTAATGAGTTATATAAACTAATAATTACACACTAACACATACACATATGTATTTATATGTATGTATGTATGTATGTATGTCTATATATATAAGATTGCGTAATTATTAGTTTATATAACTTATTGCATGATCTATTATTTTGATGTAAGATTTATTTAGTTCATAGTTAATTAAATATTATAACTAAGCTTTACCCTCAAATAAATATAAAAGCAGGAATTATAAACATATATTTTATATTATACATGACTAAAAATGGATGTAAATTATGATAAATATATTCATTATTTTATGTTCAAGTTAACCAAGTATAGAATTAATCAGAGTTAATTCTAAATTATTTCCCTTCGGTTTCAATTTAAGATAATTATTCATGAACTAATTCTCGAATTAGTTCCCCCCAATTAAATGAATTAATGACCATTAATAGACTTATACATATAGTTATAGTCAAATAACTTAAGATAAAGACAAAAAAATCATATTCATTTCTAAAAAATAACAACTAAACTAGAAGAATAAACATGTTAACAAAATACCTTATTTGGCATTAACTCTAGTGAATTTACAAAAATACCCTTTTAAGCTTGGTATTTATTTTAAAACTAAAAGTATAAAAAAAACCCAAAATTTTCATTATTTCTTGAAAATGACATGGATGTGCATTAAGAATTTCACTATTTGACCTTTTAACTTTTGTATCATGCATATCATTTAAGTTTATAGATCATGTAATAAGTTATATAAACTAATAATTGCACACAGACACACAACACACGTATATAGTTTCCATTGCATCATTTGTATTATTTTAGCTTTCCAAAAATCTTGGCTCGTCAACCATGCATCTTCCATCTTTCATGTTCCACATGCCTAAGCACATTCCTATTTATCAAATATTATGCAAATGGTGAAACAACACCATGAGCATCACCTTTAAAACATGAAAAATATATTAAAGAATGGGTTTTATAAAGGTTGTTAATAAAATATTTCGTAAAAAGTAAGTTTAGATTGCGTAACAAAATATGAAACATTTAAATAACTAAAGGTTTCAAAAACACTTATTCACAATAAAAGTTCTAGCAAAATTTCAAAGTTGCATACTATAGCTAGATTAAAAGTGCTATTTTTCTTCTTCAAAATGCTATAAAGAATTATTATTTTGACGTTCTTTACTTCATATATAATGTTTTCTACCTAAAATTTTCTTATATAATTATATGGGTTAGTACTAGAAAAAGATAAATGTCACCTCCATATCATTATTTAAACCTGGAGGTAATATCTATGGAACATTGAACCAGTTATTTCTTATAAAATAAATGAATTAAACAAAATGAAAATCATACCAAATAAAAAAGTCAAATGTAAGTCAACTACCATACAAAAATTAAGGATAAAATAAAGTTTTCGACTTTTACTTGTAACTGATTTGCTAATCAATAGGAGTTTTTTTGTTATATACATATTAATGAATTTGATAACTTTTTGAAAGATAAATAAAGAGAACTATATTCATAATCGCCCAAACTAAAAATTCAACCTAAAATTAGAAATTTGAACAAAAACTACAAATTCCACACCAAACTAACTAAATAAATAAATAATACAAAAGGCCTAACCTTTTAATCAATCTTTACAGACCGATAATCTAAGTTTTTTTCTTCGAAGGTCTTTAGATTATCTTTTCATAAAACCTATAACACTGAAAGGAATTGGTAGGAAAACAATTGCTGCGAAATATGAAAGAAATCATAACTAATTCTTAATGAATACAAAGAGAAAAACCTAATGATCAATTTAATCAAATTCTAATTAGAACAGAACATTTAAAAGGAATTGGTAGGGAATTGAGATTTTCTTTTTGCATCATAACATACTTAGAAACTAGAAAAGGGAAAGATTCAATATTGCTAGAAGATGAAATAAAAGTGATGGAATTAGAAAATGGTAAATGTTCGATATGTTGGTAAATAATGAAATAATGAATGCATAATTGTTGTACATGGAAAGAAGAATACAAAGAGTCATACTAAACTTTTATATAATTATACATACACACATACATACATACGTACATACATACATATATAAGGGAATATTCACTCAAAGGGCTTCTTTGTGTGGTTAATAAGGTTTAAGGACGGCACTTCTGAAAAATTAGTTTAAAGGACAATTTTCAGAAAAAAGATAAATGAAGTTATCATTTTCAGTTATATAGAAATAATGATAAATGAATTTATCATTTTCCTGTGTAACGTAAAAAGGTAAATGAATTTATCAATTTTCCTGAAAATTGTCCTTAAAACTAATTATTCAGAATTATTGTCCTTAAAACTTCTTACCCTAGAATGAGAAGCCCTTCAATCCTAGGACAATTTTCAAGAAAATTGATAAATTCATTTACCTTTTTACGTTACACAGGAAAATGATAAATTCATTTATCATTATTTCTATATAACTGAAAATGATAACTTCATTTATCTTTTTTCTGAAAATTGTCCTTTAAACTAATTTTTCAGAAGTGCTGTCCTTAAACCTTATTAACCACACAAAGAAGCCCTTTGAGTGAATATCCCCCTGTAACATAGTGGTATGTTACAGTGTATATTATTTGAGTTTGTACAAAAAATTGATTGCCTTGATCTACATCGTGACCAAAACATATCACGATAAACTACAATACAACCTATTATGAAAATAGTTTTAACCAGCATAAGTATGAAAATTAACTGAGTAAGCGATTTTTCTTTGATTATGACAACATAATATTAGAGGTAGAAGAATTCAGTACTTTTATACTCACCATATGTGATAACCGTAGACAAAAAGGTAAGAATCAGAATGTATCATATTGAAATTCTAAGTTTTAATCAAATTTTCAAATGGCATATAAAGTGAGAATAACTTGTAAAAAGACAGGATAAGATTAATTACCTAGGACAATATTCTATTTTCCCACCTCACAGTGCGAGACGTTAACTTACGCGGCTCATCTTCGACTTCCAAAATGACAAGGAGGCAAAAGCAATTAAGAGCTTTACATTTCGTTTATGAGCTTGGCTTGGAAGGTAATATTTGGATCTTTTACCTTTGAAATATGTAAATTATAATAAAATATGTAGTAACAGAACCTTTCCATAGTACATGTTCGGTGCTGCACAAATAATGGTTTGGATAAATTTCACCAAGATGTTTACTATTATATTACATTTTAAATTTTAAAAATATGCACAGCTCAATTATACATTATTAGGGGAAAGAGTATTTGAGCCAAAATAAGATTATAAGTGTAGTTTTATTATAAGAAAATTCAGGCCTGGCCCGTTGTATTTAGTTCCGCTAGGCAAAAATTCTAAGCAAATCAGAAAGGAAGTAAAACATAAAATGGTAGAGCAGGCATTCCAGGATTCGAAGCTACGTCATCATGCAAACACCAATAGTCGTTACCACTTAGACAAGTTAACATTCGACATAACTTTGTAATAAAATCTTATACTTATCTGACATTGTAGCTTGTTGCCCCTTCCCATCCTGTTGCCCTAGGCGGCTGGCTTGCCAGCCTTGCCCTAGGGCCGGGCCTGAGAAAATTTGTTGAGATTAGTCTCACATTGAACAATATACAATATAAATCCTGCAAAAATACTAAGAGACCATGCTTCAAATTACCAATTAGTTTTGTGATAATATATGCTTCTCTTGCAGAACACGAAAATATTATTAAGGACATTTTTAAAGGTTTTGTTAATATTTAGAATGGTCCAACAATAATTTTGCCTCAAGGACTAAAATGCTTAAATTTGCATTCTAGATCTAATTGTCGCTCGCACCTTTCTGTTTCTACATTTTCTACTTTGGTCCCTCGTCCTTCTTTTTTTTCTTCTAATTTGCACATCGAAAATTAAATTCTCTTCTTCATCCTTCTTTATTCTCATACACGAATTTGTTCATTTTATTGATTTTGTTTCTCATTTCTTTCTTCGGCTTTGTTATTTTAACATTTATGTTATTTCTTATTTTTTTGCTTAAATATGAAATTCAGCTTTATTGGTGTGTTTAGTTCTCTAATATTCAGCATCAAAAGATATCTACTGTTTTTATTTTATTTTATGCAGCAATGTTTTCTTCTGTGTTTTAAATTGTTTGGTATTTGGTTTTTGATTAATTGCAACGACCCACAATTTTTGATAATTAAAAAGATTTAATTTAATAAGATTTTATAATTTCATATTACAAGAAATTAAAATTTATGATTTATTTTGAGAAAATAATTAGAATATGATTTGATAATGTTGTTTGACCGTTATTGATAACTATTTTAATGTAATTCCAATCAACTGAAATAATTGTGAAGTTAATTTGGTTATAATTGTAAATAAGGAATTAAATTGGTAATTAGTGAATTTGAAATATTATAATTAACATGGTTAAGATGATAGCTGTAAAATATGAATGTAAATAAATGTAAACTAATGTTAATTTTATTCATAGGGTAATAGTTGATTCAATAATAAGAGTTACAATCAAAACAAAAGAATTTGATTGAAATTGAAATATAATTAACCAGAATTTTATTATAATTGCAGTTGAACTCTGAAATTTATGTAATATTTAAATAGTGGATCTTGATAGAGTTAGGGGTATGCCCTAAGGGCAATTATGTAATTTGTTACATATACCTAACTCATTGACCAATCTTGTTCGAAGTATAAGGTATTTTATTCCTATTATATACTTGATATAATGTGATTATATTAAATAATTAACTTAATTAAAAGTTTATTTAATAGAAAAATCCAAAAATAGTATATTTTGTGACAGTAGTTACAAAGTGTTGTAACCATGAGTAATTTATCACAGCGAAACACATATACCATTTTAAATGTTCCTAGTCAAGATGCGCCTAGACTGGATATCAATGTATCCGTTGAGACTGGAGTACGTAACGCTTTCCAAATGTTAGTAAGTGTATTACTCATGACTATTGGGGCACCTAGGGTTTACGTATTAATAGTTATTGGACAGCTATGGAAAGACTCACTCGATAGTTTTCTGTTGGTTAATATAACTAAGGTCAACCAGAAAATATCGATATGACTGATTTACATAGTTCTCTCGACTTGAGATGATGTGGACCTTCAATATGAAAGCTCCACTTTGATTATAGCCAAATCATGGCATGGCATCCATCAAGTGACTACAGTTGGGTCAAATGGAAGTATTGGAAGTGAAGCACTATTTAATAGAGGATTCGTCTCCTCAGTTATATGCGGTTTGTATCACGGTCAACTCAATGTCAAAGTCTCTGAACAGAGCATTTCGGTTAATAGTAGTTGTTGTTATTATTGAACTAAGGACTTTGTATTTGGACTATAAAGTTGAATGTGGATAAGGTTGGAATTTTGACCATTACCAAATTCCATAAGTCCAAAGTAATATAGTTTTGACGAAGAGAATTGGTGTAAACAAATGTCACAACCAGGTAACACTTATTAAACTAAAATTGGATTTTACCGAAAATGAGTAAGCGATAAATTTGGCCATACTGTCACACCACCTGCTAAGTGACGTGTAAACGTTAACACTAGAATAGTTTGATGTAATATCCCAGAATCTCGGAGAATTTAAAAGGAGATAATCTCTTAATTAAATCATTTAAAATTGATAAAATTGTTATCTTCAAATATAAATAACCAAAATAAAATTTATGTGATGTTTTTAAATTTAGAAATCAATTGATTTTAAATGGAATAATTATTTAATTTGTGTTATTTTATAAATTTGATTTTTGATAAGCTTAGCATTTTAATTTAATAAGTGTTGTTTAAATATATGTTTATTTGAAAATTAACTTTAAAATTAAAAATTAAAATTTCTTAATTTAATAGTGTGTTTTTTAAAATAATATAGACATATTTGATTTGAAATTGAAGTTTAAATTGAATTTGAATTTTTAATTTGAAATTTGAATTGGAATTTGTAATTTAAAAAGAATGTATATCTTGAAATAATTTTGGATATAAAAAGATTTATGACCAAAGTTTTTATTAAAAAAATAAGATTTGTTTTATATTAATTTAAAACAAAAGAATTTTATTTATATAAATTTGGAAAATGTTTGTTTAGTAGTAAATAAATGGAAAGAACATTTAAATTAGCATGTAAAAATGGATTAAATAATTTTATATTATTTTATTTGGAATCTAGTTAGCTTATATCTTATTTTCTTTTGAAAGTTTTATTTTTATAAGAAAAGAAAAAGGATTTATAAATTTATAAAAGCGTTTATAAATTAGTAAAATATTTACATATTAAGAAAATTAATAATAAAGGGTTTTAAAAATCATTTTAAAATAATTTAAAAATAATAAATGACATGTGTTCATTTTTAAACTTCCTTGAATACATGTGTTAGGAAATAAGCTTTGGTTTATGACAAATGTAATCAAAAGATAACAAGTGTCTTTTTCTTAATTTTCTTTTTCTTTAAATTTTATTAAACCTTAAAATTCATTTTTATAAAATCCCATTATCTTCTTCCTTCTTTTTCTATGAATTCAAACAAGAATCCATAGCCACAAAACTGAAGTATTTTCATATACAAAACAGAAAATAAAAACCTGTAGTAAATCTTCATCCCAAATCCTCAAAAAGAAACCAAACACTGAAACTTCAAGCCTGAAAACCAAAAAAATCTGTAGCATTTCTTTTTCCCTTTTCAAACTGCAAACTAGAATACCAAACCCTGTAATGTTGTTTTTATCAAAAGTCTGAACCCATATTCAATTCCTCAAGTTCAATATGAAAACAAAAAAATCTACAATACTTTTTATCAAGCATGTAGCATGTTTCAAAACTGCATGCCTGAGAATCAAGCTTCAAAATGCAACCTGTCAACCCAATTTTAAAACTTCAAATGCAATCTGGAAAACAACCCATTTTCAAAAGCCTTGATCATCATCATGATTCCAGTTTTAAAGAAATCTAGTATCAAGCAACAACAGTTTTCAATTTTTAAAAAAGGGGGATTTAGTTTCCATTCCAGTTTTCAAAACTGTGCAAATTCAAGGTGAGTAAACATCTAGTTTTTAAAACTTAAGTAGGATAAAAAAATTGTTGCTTAAGTGATTGCTGAGACAATGATACCTGCATGTGTTGATAGTTGTATATAATTCTGTAAGTATGGTTGTATTTATTTTTTGCATGCCTGTAAATTGGTTTTCCTCTGTTCATTCATGTTCACAAAGTTTTATAAATTAACAAAATTCAAACTTTTCATATAAACACTTTGAAGCTTTGGATTTAAAACAAACTAGTTAAGTTTTAAACTCTTCTAGATTATGAAAATATGTTTAAACAAATTAAGTTTAGAATTTACCTGTAAACTAAAATATGCAGTGAAAACTTATAAAATGTAATAAGTAAAATTTTGAATTATGTTGATTCATGTATATGTATTGAATCATCATTTAAAATTATGATTTTTAACACAAAAATCTAGATTTTTAAAATGGGATTGAATATGGATTTTGGGTTTTCCTGGAAATTTGATTTTGGTTGATTTCTGAAAGATGGAGCAACTGGGGTGATCGGAGTTGTTACTGGAGGTGAGGAAAGCCATGGGGGTTCAAGGAAAAATGGTGGTTGTGGCTATAGGGGACTATGGAGAGGGCGATGACCGGAATTTGATTTTAACCCTAGTTTTTGTATGGGTTGGATTTTGGGTTTCTTCGTGAGCTCTGTTGGATCGAGTGCTTTGAAATTTTGGCAGAGGGTAGCGTATCGTCTTGGTAAGAGATGGTCAGCACCGCGCGATCTCTGGTGACCGGAGCTTAGTGGTCGAAGGGAGATTATGTGAGGTCGTTTGGGTTTGGGTTCATCAATAATGCTCAATTTCGATTCGCGGTGAGTATATATGTTTGGGTGATCGAATTTGGTTGTTGTGGTGTTGAGTGAGTTGCCGGAGGTGATGACGTTGGTCGGAGGCGACCAACGGCGGCGTGCATGTGCACGTGATGGTGGTTGGGTGTCAGCGAGTTTTGGCTCGTGGGAAGTCTCGAAGTTGTGTTCGAGTTTTGGCATGGGAAACTCGAGTTTGTGCTCGAGTATGTTGGTAGTGTTAGCCTGTAGGTTTTGTTAAACTTCAATTTTAATCAAAGTTTTAAAAAAAATGGAGAGAAGAGGAAGAAAGCTCGAGTTTGGCTCGAGTGGCATTCGGGTTCGACCCGAAGCAGGAGCTTGAAACAGTTTAAAGATTTTAAAAGTTTTAAAAACTTGTTTTTGAAATTTAAAAATTTACATTAGTTTTAAACTTTTATATAATTACTTGATGTTCTTAATAAATGTTTTCTTAAACATATTTTAAGAAGTTTTGAAGTTTGTTAAATTTAAACATTGTTAAGAAATTTTAAAATGATTTTGAAATCGAGTTTTGGAAGTAAATTTTAAAAGCTTATATAAAAAGACAAGTTTTAAATTTAAGTTGAAACTAGCTTTTTAAAATCATAAATTGATAAATATTTAAGTTATTTAAAGTTGTTTTTTGATAACTTTAATATATCAAGCTAAATGATTGTTTTAACTTAAAAATTTATTAATAATTTAATTTAAGTAAGGATAGTTATAAAGTAATGATTGTAAATATGTTAAGTCAATTAAAGCATTTATAAGGTAAATGTTTTATCTTAATTAAGGTTTTAATATCTTAACTTTGATTAAGTTAATTTAAAGAAATTAAGTTAATTTAAAGAAATTAAGTTTAATTAATTAGTTAATTATAAAGGATTGATTAAGAAATTTATTAAGGGAAAATAATTTACTTGATTAATAAATGGTTAAGGGTTAAAAGATTAATTAATTTAAGATTAATTAGATTGTAATTAAAAGATCATTAACTAGATTATTAATTAATGATTAGGGATTCATTAATCAAGTAATTAAGTGTAATTAAACGTAATCAAGTGGTTAAGATTTATTAATTGAGTAATTAATAAGTTGTTAATTAAGTAATAAAGGTTACTTAATTAGTATTTAAGAAGTGTTTAACTTGTAATTAAATTTTATTAATTAATAATTAAGGTTTTATTAATTAAATAATTAGAGAATAATTAATCCGTAATTAAGGATTAATTAAGAAGCTGTTAAATGGTAATTAATTAATTAATCAATTGTGATTAAGGACTAATCAAATGGTAATTAAGGATTGATTATCTGTTAATTAAGGATGGGTTAACAATTAATTAAGGATTAATTAAATGATTAATTAACTGGTGATTAAGGAGTAAGTAATCTGTAATTAAGTTCTTAATTAATAATTGATAATTAGGTTTATTAATTAATAATTAAGAGATAATTAATTAGTTAATTAATAATTAATTAATTATAAAAGTAATTATGGATTAATTAATTTGTATTAAGAGACATTGATTAATAATTAAGGTTATTAATCGATAGTTGATGGATAATTAATCAGTGAATTAATTGATTATGAAAGTAATTAAGGATTAATTACTTTGTATTAAAGGAGACTGATTAATAATTGAGGATTATTAATTGATAAATAAAGGATAATTAATCTGGATTGGGAATTGATTGATTGATTAATTAAGTTAATCAAGGAGTGATTAATTAATTAAGGTTAGTAATTAATTAGTGATTGTATGAGCAAGATTAAGTGATTAATTCTTAAGGGTTTAATTTAATTTAAGAAATTAAATTAATTATGATATGAATTGATAATGCTTGCTTATGGATGATTGGTTGTTGAATGTCTGAATTGGATGATATCTATTAGATTGATATCTATTGTTGATATATGTTGTGACATTCTGTGATATGATATTGGTTATATCAATGATAAATGTGTGATATTTATCTATGTTAATGCTGTGTGATTTCAAAGCATTGTATTGAATTGAATTGAATTGTTTAAACCTTTAAATAACTTGGCCTTTAAGACACGCTTGGATTCGATGAGACCGGGATCGGGTATCAAATTTGATTATCCAAAAACCACATCGATCCAAGTTAAGCGTTAGGTCGTGAATTCAAGTGAAGATCGAGTTGAGACTCGAAGTGTAAGAACTATCTGTCGTTAAAAACTCTAAGGGTGATTCCAATACGAGTATAACAGAGATAGTACTTTCAGGTTCGAGATGGAGTTTTTAGAGTGCAAGGGTTATTGTCGTTAACTCTGAGGGTGATTCCAAAATAAGTGTAACGAAATAATGCCTTCGGTTTCGTTCGAACCCGGAACGAACTTGTATGGATTGAATGCTTTCAGAACACCGTGAGGTGGACGATGAGCATTCTAAGATTGATGTGTTCTACAAAGGTAATCGCAGCCTCAAGCCTCATCAACCGGGAATGGCTAAAATAGGGGAGGTGCAGCAAGGCTAAGAGGGTCATGCCCAAGTAGGACGAGATTTACCCCTGTCTAGATGTCCCTTTTATTTCGGCTGTGTGGGGCGATTGCTAGCTAGAATCGCCGGGGTGGTCTTGTTCGGAACTGTTCAGTAAGGAATGGTTCTGGCTTTGTGTTGCAGGGGGTCGGGAGTGATCTTCGGTATGGTGATCTAGGCCACGTACTGTGATGGGCGGTACCCCAGTAGCCCTGCCATTGATGGAAACCCATTCTCCCTACGTTCCCCTACGATTTTGATTGTATTACCCACTTTTGTGGCTAATAGCTAGAATTTAATGAATGTAACAATTTCGGCTATTTTCTATTTACTTGAAAACCCTAGACACTATTATAATATCACTAGATTTCCTATCAAATATTTTGGTTAGCGTAAGGTAAAAACTTACCCATGTTTATGTGTGGGGAGTCTTACGTGATACCTTTTGTTTTCAAAGGTTTTTAAAAGTTAAGCAACTTTAACCCGTTTACTCACACCAGACCCATATCCGACCCGGAGTTTATTCTATTTTTCTTAAACTCTTGGGTACTCAAATTTTTACGAGTAGCTAAGGGATTCAGGTTAGCCTTGACGAATACTGGAGGAGTTATGGAGCAGGAGGCTTCAACGTTTGTAGTTATTTGGTGTTTTCCGTTGTGATGTATCTCTGTGATGTATGTGTTGTATTTGAGTGGTATAATAGACAGACTTTTATAACTGTCTATCTTGTGTTGTTGTATCTGTGTAACTCTGATATGTAATAGACTATGTAATATTTATGTTATATATCATATTTTGTTTCGTTCCACTGTGAGATTCTGATTTTGTTGAGTTCTTTTCTTCTATCTATTCTATTTCTACCTCTTTCTTTCTTAAAGATGATGCGTCTTTCTATGGAGAGAAAGGCGGGTCGTCACACTCGATGTTAAACGCTGACCAAATTTACACCCACGAGTTACACAGCCGAAATGACGAATTCCCTTGAGACCGAACGATTTGATTAGTTTATAATTGTTATAAATTAATTAAATTAATTAATTTTTATGAAATATTAATTATAAATTTTGAATATGATTTGAGATATAAATAATGTTATATATATTTATAACAGTTATAAATATATTGATCGATATACAATAACGGCAAGCGATTAAATTAGATTTAATTGCATAGTATTTTAGCTTGGGATTAGATGGGTTTAAGGCCCATCATTAGGGCTTTAAAATTTCGGTTTTAGGAAGGTCTAGAGGTGGATAAAACATAGGGAATTAGCTTGGAGATAATGGGTTGAGATCAAGTGAGAATGGGTAAAAAGGTTTTCCTCGTTTCTCTCTAATACAACCCTGTATGTATGTGTGTGTGTGTGTGGATGTGTGTGTGTGTCTCTAAAAATAATGACTAACCTTTTTTTGGCCACCATTACCTTCTACATTGTTGGATAAAACATAGCTCTCAATACTCTCCAAAATTCTCAAATATATTTGAAATTAAAATAATACTATTCGATAGTTAGAGGTCAGTGATTCCGGACTTGCAATCTGATGAATCAAGAATAGTAAAAGGTAGTGAAGTCATTGCTTCAACTTGGACTCAAAGACATTATTAAATTGGTAATTTTAATTCATATTACGGTAATTAAATTATATTCTATGATCCTATAATGAGAAATTTCATATCTGTTTAAATATATTGCTACAATATGTTTAGTTAGATGAAATTTTTGTAAGTAGATAAGGTTGTCAAATATCAGTTTGGTTATGTGCATAATTTGTTTATTACACTATTTTATTTATGTATAGACAAATGTTGCTTACTATGCAAAATCAGTTTTTGTCATTAATAATTGTTGTATATATATTTATTAATAAATTCACACACACACACACACACACATATATATTAGCGTATATTTCTCTCTCACAATAGTATATATGCATATATAAGATATATATATATATATGATTAAAAAAAATTAATACACTTATTTATATATAATACGAATTTACAAATTCGAAAATTGATTATCATACATATATTTATATTTTTGAATTAACATTTATTGAAATTTTGAATTGTTTATTATACATAAAATAATTATTACATTAAAATTCAATATTATATTTAAAAATACTTTATCATTTTAGAAACATATAGAATTTTTTTTGGAATTTTTCAATAAAGTTTATTATTTTTAATAATTAATATTATTTTGGAAGAACTGTTTTGATTTATTAAAAATAATAATTTAGTTGAAAAAAATTAAAAAAAATTCATAACCTTTCATTCATGATTTTAGAATTTTAGAAATTTTAAAATTTTAATTTTTAATAATATATTATTTTATATTAAATAATTATTGTCAAAATCAATGTATTTGTTTTTGAAAATAATATTGCAACTTTGAAAAATCTTTAGATTTTCCTAAGCTCTATTTTATTCTTGATTTTCAAAAATTGTAAAATTTGAACTTTCATCGATAGATTATTTTATGTTAATTATTTATGGACGAAATTTTTATTTTTTTCATATACATTCAATTATAATACAAAAATTATTATGTTTACAAAACTAAGTTAATTTTGAATTATAAATAAATTTTAATAATTGTTCTCTCTCTTCCTATATATATTTATCTATATATAAAATTTTTATGTTCATATATTATATATAATATATTTATGCATACGTATGTGTGTGTGTCTATATATATATATATATGTATGTATGTATGTATGTATATATATATATATGTGTGTGTGTGTGTGTATGTATACTGTAACACGTATACATGCACATATTTAGACAACACCCATGACAATCAAAATGAATAATATGTCTGTTGCGATGTAAATCCCAACATCCACATATCTGCATATTATACCTTTCACAGATTATTATGTTACACATGAACTCGCACATATATGTATATGATACATTTATGTATAAGCTAAATCAAATAAAATTAATTTCATATCTAAATATATTTGAATTTAAATAAAATAAATGATTTTATTTAAATGAAATTTTAGAAATGTTCTAATTTAGTTAGACTTCATAGGCCCAATAAAATATCCAATGGGGTAAAATTTTTGAAATTCACCCATAACTTTCCTGCAGGCTAGTCCAGTTCCAACATTGGTATCGAAGCCCAATAGCCTATGCGGTCTAAATTAGTCATATTAGGACTAACTAATTAAGCTTCCCATTTAGTACGGTGTTTGGAAAGGTAACGTCTAGGATTGTAATTGGGTAATCAAGTACCCTGTGCTACCTGGTTACCGACCAGGCCCAAAAGGTGAAGTGAGCCAAAGGTTGCTCCTAATAGAAAAGGCCCAACTTAATTTGGGACTTAGTCTAATTTTCAAAATCGTTTTGAAAATTAATGTTATAGATTTTAAATTTAATAGTTAAATTTAAAATAATATATGTTTATTATAAAAATTATAATATTTAAGTTTTCAAAATGTTTGAAAGAATAACTATATTTTCAAAATGTTTGAAAATATTTATATAATAATTTCAAATTTATTAATAAAATTAATAAAATTAAATATGTTAATTAATTAATGTATATATGCATGTATTATATATGTTGATATATGTTATGTTATTTTAAAATGTTTAAGATGACATAAGTATACATGTATGTATACAAGATAAATTTTGAAATTAATAAATTTTTAATAAAAATTATTTAATTGAATAAATTAATTAAAGGTTAATTAATTAAATAAAATACACATATATATGATATATGTGTGTTACACTATAAAGGTCATAGTATATACTATAAATGTTATAGTAGATATGTCCAATATAAAAGTTATATTGGAATACTAATTTAAAATTAATTAAAGAGTTAATTGATTAAAATTAATTATGTAAGACTTAATTAATGATATATTATACGTAAGACTATCATATAAGTAATAGGAAATATTAACATTATATAACAATAAAACTTATATGATATGTGTCTAAACTAAATGTGAAACATTAAAGAAACCCAAATAGACTTGAGAAATAAATACATATGTAAATGTACATATATAGTGATTTCTGATGTGTTTGACACTTGAATCGCTGGGTATTTCATGAGAAATATGTTATTCTATTACTCGATATAACTCAATATATATATATATATATATATATATATATATATTGAAGATTATGAGTCTATAATATAATGTTATCCTCTATCATATATATATATATATATTAATAAATTACTTACATACTCCTTAGTTGTTGAGCAAACTCAAGATAGGGATGTTGTGCGTAGTATTATTAATATATTAAACAGATGAGCTAAGATAACTATATGTATTTGTTGAGCAAACTCAAGGTACATATACTATACTTAGACCATCATAATATGGCAGGTATGAGTGAATAATCTATTTCGATTTGTTGAGAAAACTCAAGGTTGAAATGAGATTAGAACAAGGAAAAGTAGGTTAGGAGTAGTATGTGATACAACCAATAAGGAGTTATCTATTATTTGTGGGGTTATAATTTTTTGAGCAAACTCAAGGTTAGAATACCAGAACAAATGAGTCCTAACACCCACTAGTGAAGTGGTAAGACTTCTATGCTTCATCTTAGGATTTGGAGAAATATAAAAGTCTAGTGGGAGCCTTATTAGAAAAATGAAATTGTAACATTTAACCTTTCTAATATTGTAAGGACATATGCTATATAATGTTATAATTATCTACAATGATAAATTTATGCATTTAATATGATTGATAATATATATAAACAAACTGAATTGAAAGTTGACAAACAGAAATATAATATATACTTACTAATAATTCTAATTTCATGCTATATAATGTTTCTATACCCATGCAAGTGCCCATTTTCAAGTACTTAATACATTCGTAAGTTGTTCACTTATATGATTATTTGGTTTAGACCGTGTATTGCATTTTTTGAGTTTTGAACTCTAAATGCAATTCAAGACTACAGATATTTGATCCATCTACTTTCACATATAAATGTTATAAGGTGAACAGTCATAGTTTGTGCGGTACAATATTTCGATGAAGTTAGTTCATTCAAAGTAAGCCAATAAATAATATTTTAAGATCATATATTCGACTTGAATGATTTCAAAAGGATCATATTGTGTTAATGTAACACAAGACCATAAACTACGAGATACATCCAAGAACTTGATCGTTGAAATGTCATCTTGATCGGTTTATATAAAGTGCAAATTATTTGATGTCTTAAGTATTAAGAATAATCGAGTGCGCTTTTGTAAAAGGTTTGTTATGATATTATAGTAAGGTTTTCTTTTGAATAGTTTGACCATTGGAAAAAAAAATGAATGTATAAGAATAGATGTAATTTAAGGTAAAGTTGAAATGAAGAGAATGAATAGTCACTTCTGCTTCATCGTGAAACATTGGAAAAAGGAATTGTAATAACAACTGATACTTAATATTGGAATATGAAATATGATTTTTATTCCGAAATGTATTTTCATATAGAAATTGTTTTCTATAACATTTATTTCTTTGAGTTCAAGATATTTGATCAAAGAACTCTCCACTGTAAACTAGTTGTAGCATATGAAATAAGTAAATAATATTAACAATATTAAGTGAATGGTGGACCTCTAAATTTAATACGCTATTATAATAATGGTGGAAATAGTGGAAGCATGCCATATAGCACCTAACGATTGCATCAAATAATGAATTTGTTTTCGTAAAGTGTATCGAACATTATTTGTGAAATAATGTTTATTTTTATTATTGACTGAAAAATAGATATAACTATATTTCAATATGAGTATTTTGAATATTCATTATGAAATAGAACTATATTATGGAAAAAAATTTCATAGTAAAAATGATGCAACAAAAATACATATGTGTCTAATATTATTTACAGTTGTTTTAGAATTATAGAATAAGCCGTAGTTTTGAGAAATAATTTTACTATATGATTATGAATCATATCTACAAGTTAATTATATCTCAAATAATTATGGCTATGCACACATTCAGTGGGAGCATCATAAGAGTTGATGAACTCTTTGAATTAATACATGTTGATGTATGCAATCACAAGTCTATTAATACCAAAATGGTTCCACATACTTCGTTATATTCATCGATGATTTATTACCAACATGAACATGTGTATTAGATACACATGTAGTAAATTTATGATAAAATCATAGAATATAAAAGAAAAGTAAATAAAATAACATACAATAGAATAAAATGATTTGATTTGGTCGAATAAGTGAGTATATTGGAAAGTGTTCTAAATGAACCTAAAAATGAATATAGATTCAATCTCATAAGTCACTCCTCCATGTGATACATAATGATGTATCGATAAGGAGTAACCAGACATTGCTGGACAATTTACGATTAATTGTGAGTGAAGTTGAGTTTGTTTCTTTCTATAAGGTTATGTACTTAAGAGTAGTACACAAGGTTGATATTATTTCATCTAAACAATAGTTTACAAAATCATACAAGATAAGAGTTTGCAAGAAATACCAACATATCCTAGGCTAAGGAGTTGGCAGGTTGTGCGAGTCAAAAGATTACACGTAATAATTGTTCATGAGGGATGTTGTATGAATCTCCAAAATTTTTTTTTGAAAGGTCTGTCATCAATGACATATTATGTCTTAAATATAATTTTTGTAAACTAAAATCAGTTTTATAAATAAAAAGGTTCATAAAGCGTTTATGAACCCCTATTCTATTTGAACTAAGAAACAATTGTTGTTTCAAGATATATCAACTTCATTGTGAAGGAATTTCTTTGAGAAATTTTTGGTATTTAAATGAAATTAGATCCGATCCAAAGATAGAACTGAATGTATGAGATGAAGTGAAATTAACTAACCTGAATGAACACATAGCATTAGAATGTCTAATATGTATTCTTGTACATCAAAGAGAAACTATGAGTTTCTTATTAATGTCGAAAATATACATTACTCTCGGTTGTTCAATTAAACCATTAAGATTGTTGACTCTATATGGTGTGATGCGCAAATCTGAAAGAATTCCAAGTACGCTATCAAAGAATGATTTTGGTGGTCATAACCAAAGAGATGTGATCCATCGGCCGAGATTGTGTCTTTATTGGAAAGACTAATGTGGTTGGAATTAAATGAGCAATGCTGATAAGAATAATATCGCAAATATCAATTGTTGAAATTAGCATAACAAATTCGGTATTCAACATGCTCAAGTTAATTCAGATTTACTCACAAAATTATCGCTCGATAAGACTTAGTGTTTGGTGCTTATGTATTGAAACAGAAAATTCTAAATAATGATTTAGAGTAAGCCGTTTACACATATTAACCAAAAATGTCTCGAAGTCAGTAGGAACGATATTGGGTTTGTGAGTCATTGCATATGATCTAAGAAATGATACGAATGTATCATTTTGTGACGACCTAGATTTTTTTAACGTGTGTTAATTGGGTGTTTGCTGGGTTTCTTGTGATGAGCAGGATTTAAGAATTTTACAGGAGACATTCCAGTTTTATAAAACAAAATAATTTGATTTTTTCAATGCTTTTAAGATTTAAAAATAAAGTAAAGAAGTTTTTTTTACTTATGAAACTAATTTGTTTCCAAGGATAAGCGTTTTGACAAGTTTTTAATATATTTAAAATAAGATAAGTTTTAAGGGATAGAAAAGTAGGTTTTCAAAATGTTTTGTTTTAAAAATTTATTTAATAACTTTGGAAAGCTTTTAAAGATTTTAAAAGTTAATTAGATGTTTATAATTGATGTGCAAAATGTTTTCAATGGAAATTTAATAATATAATTAAGTATAAGTATATATAAGATGGCAAATACATATATATATATACATAAGAATACACACACACACAGATATGTATATATACACAAATTCATATGAAGATTGGTGTAAGCAAAAGAGGGAACACACCATAAATGCCATTTAACTCAAGCACATAAAACATCACATCCTAGCCTATAAAGCATAACATCAAAAATTTAATGAAAATCAGGTCAAGGTTATTAAGAAAAACATAAGAAATAAAAAAAGAAAAAAGCTTGCTGTGGAAGGTAGCGGTACACTTTTATATATGTATGTGTGTATACCTCCACACTGGCCTCATTTTCCTTCACTCAACTAAGTAAAACAAAAGATAAGCATTTCCGCCATTTTACAACTTAAAAACATATGAGCTCAACTCAGCAAGAATCATCAAGCACAAATCAAACAAGAGTCAAGACAGCGAAGGTTGAAGCAGAGCAAACAAGAGGATCATCTAGGCATATCAAACTGTGAGTAAAGCAACTTCTCTTTTTACTGGATATTGCATACACTTCACAACTAATGGTGTTGGGATGAATTTTTGATTGATATTAGGTGTGGGGGGTTATTTTGTGGATATGTGTATATATGAACATTTGACATGATTAGCAAGCACTGCCTTTTCACTAAAACTCCTCTGTTCTTAAAAAAATGGAAACAGTAAAAGCTTTCCTATTTAAAAAAAAATTCTCAACATTTTGTGAGTAAATTAAACCTTTTAAAAACTTTAGTATGGTTGAAACTTTATTCCATGTGATGGATGATTATATTAGTGAAGTTTGCATAAGAATATGTATATGAATATATGTATAAACACCTGATTTGCCTGTAATATGCATGTGTACGTATATATATACACTGCTCTGTGTTATTCACAGTTCCTAGTTTTCCTTTCAAAATTTATATCATTCCATAGATTCATTGTTGAATCTTGATCATTAAAAAGAAAATGGATATAATTACCTAAATTTATTTTAAAAAAATAGTTTCAGGGTTCTATGTTTAGCAATTAATTTAAAATTGGAAAAGTTCAGTGAAAAATCAATTTGGGTCAAAAATAAATCATTTTGATTCTCATTTTTATTTAGTCTATCTGATCTGTGACAATGAATGATGAATTTTAAGGGTAATAGCTTGATTTTTAGTTTGCTAAATCATTGGAATGATCGAGTTGATCGTTTTGGGCTTTTGGTTGTTTGTCGTCGATCGGCGGTGACTTGGAGGTCGTCGTTGATAGTAGAGGTGGCCGTAGCGATGGGGATACGGCGAAAAATGGTCGAAGATTTCTTTGGTGGTCATGGGGGTGGCACGGCGGCAAAATAGGGTTTTGAGGCCGGTTGTGGTTGTGGTGAGTTCTTGGGTCCTAGCAGCGTCGTGGTGGGGATTCGAGTGTGCGGTCCAGGGGGAAACGGTGGAAGGGATGACGACGCACCTCTGGGTGAATTCCAGTGGCAAGAAGCAAATTGTGGCGACGGCGCAAAGAGGTTCGTTGGCTGGGTTTTTGTTTTCTGGGGTGTCAGACACCTCGATTTGGATTTGAGTGATGAATTGGAATTCTAAAGGGTCGGGACTAATGAGTGGGTCGTCGACAATTTGGGAAGCGAGGAGGCGATGGTCGGAGAGACTCTGGCTAAACATGCACGTGCACGTGTATTTTGGCACTGGTCTGTGTACTGATGTAGTTAGAATGGGATGAGAAGGAGAAGTAGAGGACTGGGAAAGGGAGATGGAACTCAAGTGTGGGATCGGGTTTTGCCTCGGGTAACACAAGTTTGGGTTCAGGCATGTACCCAAAGTTTTTATGCTTGACTGTTTTAGTAGTAAATCAAGTTTAAAGTTTATCAAAGTAAATAAGTTCCAGAAGAAAAAATAAGTCAGATCTGATTAAAGTATTAGCGAGTTTAAATAAACTTTTCAAAGTTTTAATTTGTTTTACAATTTGTTTGTTTAGAGGAGAGTGTGTAACATGTCAAATTCCTAAATGTTTCCTAGGGCAAATTAAATGATGTAACTAAATAAAGGATTATTCATTTAATGTATTGAAAGATGATTAATTTGTGTGATCAATTTAAGGGATTGACTTATTAATGTGGTTAACTAATTAAGGTTTGGTAATTAAGATTTATTATTTAATTTATTGATTATTAATTATAGATTAATTAATTTAGGAAAGTTATTAAAGTTGATTAATTAAGGATAAATTAATCAAAAATTTAGAATTTTAAATTAATTTAATAGAAATTAATTAATTGGTAATTAGAAATCAATGAATTGGTGATTAGAGATTAATCAAGTAATTAAGTTATAATTAAGCATTAATTAATTAAGTAATTAGAGATTAATTACTTAAATGATGATTGCTTAATGAAGTAATTAAAAGATTTAATGGTTAAACGATAATTAATTTAATAGTAATTAAAGGTTAAATTAATTAAAAACCAAAGGTTAATTAATTGAGAATAATTCACCAATGGAATAATTACTTGACGAAAGTTATTAAAGGGAAATTACTTAAGGGAAGTAATTAAGGATTAATTACTTAGTATAATTAATTAAAGGGTTGATTTATTTAAGAAAAATAACTAAGGGTTAGTTTATTATGAGTGTGATTAATAGAAGGATAATTAGTCAATGTAAGTGATTATAGGATAATTAATTTGAGTAATTAATTAAGGATAAATGTAATTAATGTGAATGCGTAAGGGTTAATTAAAATGTGTTATTACTTAAAGGTTAATTTCTCAATGTAATTAAAGAATGATTAATCAATGATGATTAATCAAGATGAATAATTAAGTGATGATGAATTAATTGAATATAATTAATTAATGTTAAATAAGCCAAATTTGTGAGTAATAAAGTGATTAATTTAATCTATTGGTAGTTAATTAAATTAATTAAGAATGGTATGACTAATTTATCTTGCTTATGAATGATTGAATGATATTTGAATACCTTGGATTATTTGTTATCCCTGGCATGTGATTATGATGCTTTGTGATATGAAATGTTTTTGTAATATGATATGATGAGTTGAACAATGATAATGTGGTCATCTATGATGAATTGCTGTGTAAAGTGACATCTAATATTTAAAAGTAAATTGTATTCACTTGAATAATTTGGGTTAAGAGGCCATTGGATTCAAAGAGACCGGAGACGGGTATTTGTTAATACCCGAAACCACTTCGATTCTTTATAGATAGACATGAGAAATAAATAAGCTATAATGGAATGATTTAAGTGAACTAGACCATTTAATCCAAGTTTGGTACTTAGAAATTGATGTGCGTAATAAGCATTGTCTATACTAATCCTGTGAGTTTGTAAAATTGACACGAGCTACCCCGGGTTTTTAAATATGCTTTGTTCATTATAATTTCATGTTATATGGGTTTACTCACGCTGGTTTCCAGCCTGAGCTGGGTGTTACTTTGATGTAATGCTCGGGTCAGACCGAGTATTACATATTTTCAGGTAAGGACGTTATGGAGCTCAAGAGACGAGTTGGATGGCAGGAATGTATGGAGTGTTTCCGTTGTATTATATTATTGTATATATCTGAGACATATTGATTGTATCTGTCCAGTGTTTGTATATATGTTGTAACTCTGATGTATTAAAATGAAATTAGAAAAGTACGGTTTTCCTTTGTATAACTGTTATTATTTGTTATTATATTTTATCCGCTGCGAATGTGAGATGTTGGTGTTTCTGTTCTTCTTTTTCTTCTATCTCTTTCTTCTTTTTCCTAACTATCTGGAATTTTCGGGATCGAAAATTCCGGGTTGTTACAATTGGTATCAGAGCGAGGTTAGGCGAGAACCTTAGCTTAGCTCTGGTGGGAGTACTCATTAAGGATAGGGTCAATAGTAACCTATAATGAGTTGAGTGTGTATATATATATATAAGAGGGTGTACTTGTTGATTTCTTATATAATGATTTTAATTGATTTTATATAAGAATATATTTTGATATTTATAAAGCAATATTTCTTTCTAATAAATATTAAGGTAATTGGTTGTTAAATTATTGGAATTAAATTAAGTGGTAATAGAAATACAACCAAATTGAAATTAAATAAAGGTAAGTTTTAAATGGATTCAAACTGAAATTAAATCTAGAATTTGGGGAAAAGTTTCAGAATAAGATAATAATGAATTGGTTTCCAGATATGATAATCTTGGTTATTATCATAAATAATTGTTGTGTTAATAATAAGGTTTGTATTAATGAGTAAGCGAAATGAAATGTTTAGATAAGTATGACTTATAAATTGGAACTGAAGATGATCTAGATTGTGAAGTTTTAAATCTATGCCAGAAAATTTGGAATTTGTTTCAAAGTGCTAAAAGAAATAATAAATAAGTATTATTTGAATAAAAGGGAACTTGTTGCAAACAAGGGTTGTTTGAAAATTTGGTTTGAATTAAAATACCAAAAGTGGTTTAAAATTTAGGGATAACTTAGTGTGTAAAGAAAATAATATGTATATATGAGGAATAAACATAATAACAAAAATGGTTTGAAATAAACCCTAACTGTTGAGTTTTAAATTTGAAATGAGAAGTGATATCCAAGGTGATAAGTTTTGAACTTATCAGATCATTAATGTGAAGTTAAAAATTTGAAATGGGAATTCAAATTGGGTAAGGGTTGGCTGGATTAAGTAAATTGAACTTAACTTTGGAAAATTTAAATAAGTTAACAAGCAACCTGAATTGGAAATTTTAAGATGAAATTGGAATTTAATTTGGAAAGTTAAATGGTTAATTTGAATTGGGACTATTTCATAGAAATTGAAATGATTTGAAATTGAAGTGGATTCAATTTGAAATTAGTCTAAATTAATTTGCATAATTTGGAATTGTAGTTAAAGTGAATATGTTTAAAATCAAATGGAACTTGATTTGAAATTAGGAAGAAATTGAGGTTAATTCAACTTGAATTGGGAATAAATCAAGTTCAAGGAAAATTGACGTTATTCAAATTAGAATTGAGTCAATTTAAATGGAAGTGGAAATTTAAATTGAATTGATAGGATTGGAGGTTGGGGATTGAACAGTTTGACTCTGGACTATTTTCAAAATGAATTGTTTTAGTACAAATCTATTTTTCCAAGCTATTTATTATATATACAACCTTCCTTTTAAAGCTAAACTATCTTACACTTGTTTTACAATTATTTTTGGAACTATTTAACTATTTTACAACTATTTCATAAACTAATTACTATCTTTCAACTACTTTATAACTAGTTACTATTTTACAACTATTTTGCAATTATTTTACTATTTTTCAACTATTTTACAATTACTTAACTATTTTACAGTTATTTTACAAAGTAATAACTATTTTTCAACTACTTGTCTATTTCTAAAATTTTCAAGCTATTTTTTTAATATAAGCTGAACAGAGTTCAAACTGTTTATGATTAATTACCAATTGAGATAAGGATTAAGGTGATAATCCAAATGGAATTGAAGAAATGGTGGATAAGTGAATAGAATTAAAGGAAAGGTGAATAAAAAAGGAGATTGATTTGGCTAATAAACAATAAAGATAAATACGTAGGATGTACGTATATTATTCTATTAGCATAGTGATTTGATCCAGATTCGAGCATAGAATTTCAAGATAGTTATATCGATCTGAGTTGGGATTTTTCACTCGATTTTCGACGGCGAACCTGGATATTGATTGTTGATTAGTTCTGGATATTCTCTATCATACTTATGGCTATGCAAGGAGAATGACGGTTTCTGATCAAGAAACCAGGTCTGTGTCCGCACTAGGAAGTCGGGTGGACGATACTAGTTCGGAAGTGAAATTGTGTGATCGAGTGAGCAATCAGATTGGTATAGTGTACGGATGATATGTGTACATCGTACGGATTTGAATGAAATTTATATTGAAATTTGTGAATAAGAAATGTGAAATGATTCCTTTTGAAATGAAAGTATATTTTGTGAAATATACGTTGGATAAAGTGAAAGTTGGATATTTTTATGATGATAAGTAAGATGGAAACAACTTTATAAAAAGAGTAATCAAATTTAAATATTTAATTTTGAATAAACAAAGTTATATATCTTTGTTATATAAGATAAATCTCCCCTAGTTGAATCTATTGTCGAAAGAAAAGGATTTTGAAGGTGTTTAAGTATAAAAGGAGTTTTATATAAGTTTGAAATGATCGAAAGTTTTAAAAAAAAATTATATATATATATATAAAGGATCTTATGAGGATTTTGGAAAAAGGTTTTGGGAACCTTTGGATTTGGAAAGGCTTTTGATTTTTAGGTAAAATCAATATTGGAATTTGGAAAGCCTAGTTTGAGAATTATCGATTTTGGGATAATCAATTTTGTGTAAAGGGGCTTTGTATGAGATCATACTAGGTGTATGATTTGGAAGATACTATATGTGTATAGTATAAAGTGTTTTGAAAATGGCTTTGGAGAAAAAGGTGCTCCTTTGAAATGAACTTCTCAGGAGTACCATAGGTTGGTACTGCCTTGAGCCCTAAGGGGGGTTCTGAGTTGATCGTGTGAGGAGTCCGGACAAAACTAGTTCCTCAGGATTATGTGTAGTGTGCAGCGAAAGTCAAGGGCACTAATGCCTATAGAGGCATTTGGGTTATGCTGTGACGATAGTGTAACTCGATGTCACTGCGATCTACTGCAGACCATAGCGGAAGTCGTGTGTGCTGCTAAGAGCCAACAGTCTGCATTTGATTTTATATCGGTAGACTGCGACCTATGGTAATATAGCACAAGTCGTGTGTGCCGTGAGAGCCAACGGTCTACGTTTGATTTTACATCGGTAGACTGCGACCTATGTGGGAGTGGAGAAGTTTCACTTGGCAGCGAAAATCGAGGACGTTGATACCTACAGTTACATGGACCTTTGCTGTGATGGCAATGTAACCCTGGAATATAACTGCGATCTGTTGTGGGTTTTATGGCGTAATCGAGGGGCGTGGAGTGCCTACAGTTACATGGACTTTTGCTGCGATGGCAACGTAACCCAGGATGTAACTGAGACCATGGATGGGGGTGATGATTTCCAAAGCATTCTCGCCAAGGATATTTCCTCTATTTTCAAAAACTATTTTCTATATTTTCAATAAAATTATTTTTCAAAGTATTTTTACTGGATGTTGAAAACGGGTCTGCCAAGCACTTATAGATTTTCAGTCGTACACCTGATCAACATATGACCAATTTCTATGAGAACAAGTATGGACTTGTCGAAACATCGAGTTATAAAAGTATTTTTATAAAAACTACTTTGGAATAATATTATATGGATATTGACAAGTGTTTTAAAAATGATCGAAGAATATTTATCTGACTTTAAGCATTTTCATAAATTCTAGCTTCATTCCTTTTCGAGGACGAAAAGTTCTAAAGGGAGGAGGAATGCGACGACCTGGATTTTTTTAACGTGTGTTAATTGGGTGTTTGCTGGGGTTTCTTGTGTTGAGGAGGATTAAAGAATTTTATTGTAGACATTCTAGTTTTATAAAACAAAAGAATTTGATTTTTGTAATGCTTTTAAGATTTAAAAATAAAGTAAACAAGTTTTTTTACTTATGAAACTAATTTGTTTCCAAAGATAAGTGTTTTAACAAGTTTTAAATATATTTAAATAAGATAAGTTTTAAGGGATAGAAAAGTAGGTTTTAAAAATGTTATTGTTTTAAAAATTTATTTAATAACTTTGGAAAGCTTTTAAAGATTTTAAAAGTTAATTAGTTGTTTATAATTGAAGTGCAAAATGTTTTCAATGGAAATTTAATAATATAATTAGGTATAAGTATATATAAGATGGAAAATACATATATATACATAAGAATATATACATACATATATATACACACACACAAGTTCATATGAAGATTGGTGTAAGCAAAAGAGGGAACACACCATAAATGCCATTCAACTCAAGCACATAAAACATCACATCCTAGCCTACAAAACATAACATCAAAACTTTTAATGAAAATCAGGTCAAGGTTATTAAGCAAAACATAAGAAATAAAAAAAAGCTTGCTGTGGAAGGTAGCAGTACACTTTTATATATGTATGTGTGTATACCTCCACACTGGCCTCATTTTCCTTCACTCAACTAAGTAAAACAAAAGATAAGCATTTCTGCCATTTTACAACTCAAAAACATACGAGCTCAACTCAGCAAGAATCATCAAGCACAAATCAAACAAGAGTCAAGACAGTGAAGGTTGAAGCAGGGCAAACAACAGGAACATCTAGGCATATCAAACTGTGAGTAAAGCAACTTCTCTTTTTACTGGATATTGCATACACTTCACAACTGATGGTGTTGCGATGAATCTTTGATTGGTATCAGGTGCGGGTGGGTTGTTTTATGGATATGTGTATATATGAACATTTGACATGTTTAGTAAACACCGCCTTTTCACTAAAACTCCTCTGTTCTTTAAAAAAATATGGAAACAGTAAAAGCTTTCCTATTTAAAAAAATTTCTCAATAATTTGTGAGTAAGCAAAACCTTTTAAAAACTTTAGTATGGTTGAAACTTTATTTCATGTGATGAATGATTGTATTAGTGAAGTTTGCATAAGAATATGTATATGAATATATGCATAAACACCTGATTTGCCTGTAATATGCATGTGTATGTATATATATACACTGCTCTGTGTTATTCACAGTTCCCAGTTTTCTTTCAAAATTTATATCATTCCATAGATTCATTGTTGAATCTTGATCATTAAAAAGAAAATGGATATGATTACCGAAATTTATTTAAAAAAATAGTTTCAGGGTTTTATGTTTAGCAATTAATTCAAAATTGGAAAAGTTCAGTGAAAAATCAATTTGGGTCAAAAATAAATCATTTTGACTCTCAGTTTTATTTAGTCTATTTGATCTGTGACAATATATGATGAATTTTAAGGGTAATAGCTTGATTTTTAGTTTGCTAAATCATTGGAATGGTCGAGTTGATCGTTTTTGGCTTTTTGGTTATTTTCCGTCGATCGGTGGTGACTTGGAGGTCGTCATTGATAGTAAAGGTGGCCGTTGCGATGGGGATTTGAGGAAAAATGTTCGAAGATTTCTTTGTTGGTCATGGGGGTGGCACGACGGCAAAATAGGGTTTTGAGGCTAGTTGTGGTTGTGGTGAGTTCTTGGGTCCTAGCAGCGTCGTGGTGGGGATTCGAGTGTGCGGTCCAAGGGGAAACGGTGGAAGGGACGACGACGCACCTCTGGGTGAATTACGATGGCAAGAAGCGAATTGTGGCGACGGTGCGAAGAGGTTCGTTGGATGGGTTTTTGTTTTCTGGGGTGTCAGACACCTCGATTTTGATTTGAGTGATGAATTGGAATTCTGAGGGGTCGGGACTGATGAGTGCGTTATCAACGATTTGGTAAGCGGGGTGGCGATGGTCGAAGAGACTCTGGCTAAACGTGCATGTGCACATGTATTTTGGCACTGGTTTGTGTACTGATGTAGTTAGAATGGGATGAGTATGAGAAGAAGAGGACTGGGAAAGGGACATGGAACTCAAGTGTGTGACCGGGTTTTTCCTCGGGTAACACAAGTTTGGGTTCAAGCCTGCACCCAAAGTTTTTATGCTTTACTGTTTTAGTAGTAAATCAAGTTTAAAGTTTATCAAAGTAAATAAGTTCCAGAAGAAAATATAAGTCAGATCTGATTAAAGTATTAGCGAGTTTAAATAAACTTTTCAATGTCTTAATTTGTTTTAAAATTTGTTTGTTTAGAGGAGAGTGTGTAATAAGTTAAATTCCTAAATGTTTCCTAGCGCAAATTAAATGATGTAACTAAATAAAGGATTATTTATTTAATGTATTGAAAGATGATTAATTTGTGTAATCAATTTAAGGGATTGACTTATTAATGTGATTACCTAATTAAGTTTTGGTAATTAAGATTTATTATTTAATTTATTGGTTATTAACTATGGATTAATTAATTTAGGAAAGTTATTAAAGTTGATTAATTAAGGATAAATTAATCAATAATTTAGAATTTTAAATTAATTTAATAGAAATTAATTAATTGGTAATTAGAAATCAATGAATTGGTGATTAGAGATTAGTCAAGTAATTAAGTTATAATTAAGCATTAATTAATTAAGTAATTAGAGATTAATTACTTAAATGATGAGTGCTTATGAAGTGATTAAAAGATTTAATGGTTAAACGATAATTAATTTAATAGTAATTAAAGGTTAAATTAATTAAAAATCAAAGGTTAATTAATTGAGAATAATTAACCAATGGAATAATTACCTGATGAAA
This sequence comes from Allium cepa, assembly GCA_030765085.1. Classification (NCBI taxonomy): domain Eukaryota; kingdom Viridiplantae; phylum Streptophyta; class Magnoliopsida; order Asparagales; family Amaryllidaceae; genus Allium; species Allium cepa. The sequence continues at coordinate 82,617,211 of CM060932.1, read as the reverse complement.
ATTATTAAAGGGAAATTACTTAAGGGAAGTAATTAAGGATTAATTACTTAGTATAATTAATTAAAGGGTTGATTTATTTAAGAAAACCAACTAAGGGTTAGTTTATTAATGAGTGTGATTAATAGAAGGATAATTAGTCAATGTAAGTGATTATAGGATAATTAATTTGAGCAATTAATTAAGGATAAATGTAATTAATGTGAATGGGTAAGGGTTAATTAAAATTTGCTATTGCTTAAAGGCTAATTTCTCAATGTAATTAAAGAATGATTAATCAATGATGATTAATCAAGATGAATAATTAAGTGATGATGAATTAATTGAATATAATTAATTAATGTTAAATAAGCCATATTTATGAGTAATAAAGTAATTAATTTAATCCATCGGTAGTTATTAAATTAATTAAGAATGGTATGACTAATTTATCTTGCTTATGAATGATTGAATGATATTTGAATACCTTGGATTATTTGTTATCCTTGGTATGTGATTATGATGCTTTGTGATATGAAATGTTTTTGTAACATGATATGATGAGTTGAACAATGATAATGTGGTCATCTATGATGAATTACTGTGTAAAGTGACATCTAGTATTTAAAAGTAAATTGTATTCACTTGAATAATTTGGGTTAAGAGGACATTGGATTCAAAGAGACCGGAGACGGGTATTAGTTAATACCCGAAACCACTTCGATTCTTTATAGATAGACATGAGAAATAAATAAGCTATAATGGAATAACGTATTGTTTACTTATAGTTGTTTTAATACCCAAAACAACTATAGCTAAAATTGAGTATTAACGTATCCAAAATTTTGGATACGTTAATGCATAAGTTTTAATACCCAAAACAATATAAAAGAGCATCCTATTAAAAAGAGAACATGTAAGTTGGATACCTTATGCATTAGCGATAGGAATTATCATACAGAAAATGTTGTGTATGATATTATGTTTCGTTTATGTATTTGGTACATGGAGTGAATATAAAATCCAAATTGATATCACTAAATGGTTGTTTGAGGTGTTCTCTTGTATTTATAAAATACTAGAGAGTTGTTTATAGAAACAACGAACTCGTTATGATGGAACGTTTGGATACAAACATTTATAAGTGATATTGAGTATAACATGTCAATGATAAAATTCAAGTTGAAATCTTTAATTTGAAAATGTTTCAAAATAAAAGTGATTTTGGTCGATTCAATGAAATGTTGAAAACATTAACTTGAATAGCGCTACAATAAACCAATATATATAGATATAAATGCACAAATTAATAATTGAGCCAAAGGTGATTCCAAATGTTGAGAATCTCATAATATTGTTATAAGATAACAATGTCATGAAATTAGTCATGACAGAACTTAAAGCTCACAAGAATTCAAAAGACATACTTCAAATCATTCCACATGATAAAGGCAGTTTATCAGTGTCAGAGAGAGTTAATTGACAAAGTAGATAATTAAAACATAATAACATACCTATTAACGAAGGTACCGATCTAATTTGTTTTGAGAAAACTAATTTGAGAAATTGGAATTAGATTCCATAGTTGACCCCAAGTGCAAGTGGGAGATTGACAAAGTTAGGGGTATGCCCTAGGGGAAATTATGTAATTTGTTACATATACCTAACTCGTCGACCAATCTTGTTCGAAGTAAAAGGTATTTTCTTCCTATTATATAATTAATATAATGTGATTATATTAATTAATTAACTTAATTAAAAGTATATTTAATACAAAAATCAATAAATGGTATATTTTATGATAGTAGTTACAAAGTGTTGTAACCGTGAGTAATTTATCACAATGAAACAAATATACCTTTAAATGTCCCTAGTCAAGATGCATCGAGACTGGATATCGATGTATCCATTGAGACTGGAGTACGTAACGCCCTCTAAATGTTGGCCAGCGTATTACTGATGACTGCTGCGGCACCTACCGGTTACATACTAATAGTTATTTGACAACTATGGAACGAATCACTCGATAGTTTTTTGTTGGTTAATATAACTAAGGTCAAACAAAAAATATCGATGTGACTGATTTACACAGTTCTCTCAACTTAGAATACTATGGACCTTCAATATGAAAGCCCTGCTTTGATTATGACCAAATCATGGCATGGCATCCATCTAGTGACTATAGTTGGGTCGAATGGAAGTATTGGAAGTGAAGCACTATTCAAGAGAGGATTCGTCTCCTCGGTTATATGCAGTTTGTATTATGGTCAACTGAAATTCAAAGTCTCTAGCCAGAGCATTTCGGTTAATAATAATTGTTATTAGTAAACAAAGGACTTTGTATTTGGAGTATAAAGTTGAATGTGGATGAGGTTGGAATTTTGATCATTACCAAATTCCATAAGTATAAAGTGATATAGTTTTGACGAAGAGAATTGGTGTAAACAAATGTCACAACCGGGTAACACTTATTAAACTAAAATTGGATTTTACTGAAAATGAGTAAGCGATAAATTTGGCCATAATGTCACACCATCTGCTAAGTGACGTGTGAATGTTAATATTAGTATAGTTCAATGTTAATCGCTGACCAAATTTACACCCACGTGTTACACAGCCGAAATGATGAATTCCCTTAAGACCGAACGATTTAATTAGTTTGTAATTGTTATAAATTAATTAATTAAATTAATTAATATTTATGAAATATTAATTATAAAATTTGAATATGATTTGAGATATTAATAATGTTATATATATTTATAACAGTTAAAATATATCGATAGATATACAATATCGACGAGCGATTAAATTAAATTTAATTGCATATTATTTTGGCTTGGGCTTAGATGGATTTAAGGCCTATCATTCGGGTGGCAAAATTTCGGTTTTAGGAAGGTCTAGGAGTGGCTAAAACATAGGAAATTGGCTTGGAGATAATGGGTTGAGATCAAGTGAGAATGGATAAAAAGGTTTTCCTCGTTTCTCTCTGATACAACCATATATATATATATATATATATATATATATATATATATATATATATATATATATATATATATATGCATGTATGTATGTATGTATGTACGTACGCATGTATATGTATCTCTAAAAATAATGACTAACTTTTTTTGCCGCCATTATCTTCTACATTATGGTTATAACAAAGCTCTCAATCCACTCCAATTTTCAAATATGTTTGAAATTAAAATGATACTATTCGATAATTAGAGGTCGGTGATTTCGGACTTGCAATTTGATGAATCAAGAATAGTAAAAGGAAGGGAAGTCATTGCCTCAATGTGGATTCAAAGGCATCATTAAATTGGTAATTTTAATTCGTATTACAGTTTTTAAATTAATTTTTGTGACATATAATGAGCAATTTCATATCTGTTTAAATATATTGCTACTATTTGTGTAATTATGTGAGATTTTTGTAAGTTGACGTGGTTGTCAAATATCAGTTTGGTTATGCGTATAATTTGTTTATTACACTATTTGATTTATGTATAGACAAATGTTATTTACTGTACACAATCAATTTTTGTCATTAATAAGTTTTTTTATATATTTATTAATAAATTCATATATATACATATATATTAGTGTATATTTATCTCTCACAATAGCATATATGCATATATAAGATATACATATGATTTAAAAAATTTAGTGCACTTATTTGTATATAATATGAATTTAGAAATTCGAAAATTAATTATCATACATGTATTCATATTTTTAAATTAACATTTATTGAATTTTTGAATTGTTTATTATATATAAAATAATTATTACATTAGAAATTGAATTTTATATTTTTAGATAAACCTATATCATTTCTGAAACATATAGAAAAAATTTAGGAATTTTTGAATAAAGTTTATTATTTCAGAAAAAATGTTTTGATTTATTAAATCAAAAATTATCAAAAATTTTCGTAACCTTTCATTCATGATTTTAGAATATCTGAAATTTTAAAATTTGAATTTTTAGTAATGTGTTATTTTATATTAAGTAATTATTGTCGAAATCAATGTATTTGTTTTTAAAAATAATATTTCAACTTTGAGAAATCTCTAGATTTTTCCTAAGCTCTATTTTTTAATCTTCATTTTGAAAAAAAATTGAATTTGAATTTTCATCAATAGATTATTTTATGTTAATTATTTATGGATGAAAACATTATTTTATTCATAATATAGAAAAATTCAAATATTGAAATTATTATGTTTGCAAAACTAAGTTAATTTTGAATTATAAATAATTTTTAATAATTGTTTTCTCTCTTTCTGTATATATATTTATGTATATATAAATGTTTTATGTTCATATATTATATATAATATCTTTATACATATATATATGTATATATATATTGTAACACATATACATGCACATATTTAGACAACATACATGACATAAAAATTGAGCCAATATGTCTGTTACGACGTAAATCCCAACATCTACATATGGACATATTATTCCTTCCACGGAGTATTATGTTACACATGTACTCACACATATATGTATATGATTCATTTATGTATAACTAAATCAAATAAAATTAATTTCATATCTTAATATATTTGAATTTGAATAAAATAAATGATTTTATTTAACTGAATTTTAGAAATCTTCTAATTCAGTTAGACTTCATAGGCCCAATAAAAGATCTAATAGGGTAAATTTTTTGAAATTCATCCAAAACTTCGGATGCAGGCTAGTCCAATTCCAACTGATTTAACATGGAAAATTTATTTTAAAAGGTTTTAAATTTCTGTGTAATCAAAAATGATGAAAATTGTTAACTATTAAATTTGAATTTAAAAGTGATTAAATTAATTTAATAATAATTTATTTAATTAACGTGGAAAATAGCCATTTTGGCCACTGTCTCGGATTTCAACGAAACCGGTTTCATCGGATCCACAATAGCGAATTATTGTAGGATTTCAAGTTTCGTAATGATCGGGCATGTCGTTTGATCATATGGGCTCGAAACATGGAAATCAATTTAATGAATTCAATTAAAATAGTCCTATTTTAAAAGCTAACTTCTGTATATAATAGAATTTGAGTCTGAAACTAATTCCATTGAGTTTAAAAATATCGAAAACATATATTTCGATATATGGGATGAGCTACTTTCGTTACGGAAACGAAATGGGCTTTTCGGGTCGTTGTTATCGTTTCGACCCAATTCGATATGTCCGTTCATTCTTATCTATCTCTCTACATATAAATAGATTTTTATAACCCTAACTATTTCTCATTTTATTTTATCTGTACGTATGTCAACTTCTTATTTGTTCTTTCTTCTTAAATGGCAGATCCTAATTCCAAATTCCAAGCCTTAATTTAAATTTCAAAATCAATTTCAAAACTCAAACTCTCAAAACTCTATCATATAATATATCATTGGAAAGCTGTCGACGAGCATAATCTATTGTTGTGATTCGTTTTTCAAATCGAGTCATAATTTTGCCAGAAATTGGTGATTTATTCTCGGTCGTCCATCCTAGGGTTTCGATTTCAACGGTGGATCTTCGCCGATACGACGATCGGCGGTTGCTACGAGGTAGAAAATGTGAGAGAAGCGCATCCTTGGGCTTACTTTGTGTCATCGGTGATCAGAATCGCCTGGAACGGAGATTATAGGCGGCGGCGGCGATGGCTAAATGAGGCGGTGGACGAGGCTGCGCGTGGTAAGGGGGTGCGGCTTTGGGAGAGGGTTGCGTTGGCGTTGTCTAATTGGAGTATGGGTGAGCATAGGCAGCAGCTTCAAGCTTGAAGCTGGCAGCTGGAGGTTGAGATGTGGTCTCGATTGCTTGCTAGGGTTTGCTTGGGTATTAAATTTATGTTATTACCCTTATATTATTTTTAATTTAAATTTTGAAATTCAATCGTTCTAACTTCTATAACCTTCTCATATTAGCTCGGATTCACGCGCGGTTTTCTTCGTTGCGATCGTATCGAAATTTCGAACAATATGGAACTATTTTGCTGCATTCTAAGACTATTGAATTTTTGGACCTGAATTGGATTTTAAATCGACAAAAAATCAAAGGTCGGTGATTTAACCCTGTGTAGTTAATACCCCACTATTACCCCGCTATAACCCCGCTATATCTCATAGCGGATTTCTACCGCTACGATTTTTCTGCATAGCCCCAAAATATAGCCTTTCCGCTTTAAGCCCCGCTATTTCCGTTATATCCCGTTATTTCTGCTATATTCCACTATTTCCGCTATATCTTCTTTAATAAAATTAATTGAAATTTGTATTTATATAATATAAAAATTATGAAACTAATTTATTTGATTTAATTTTTAATATATTTTCAGAAATGAAAATTCTCTAATATTCTACTAAATTCAATTATGTTACATATAATAGTTTTACGTTTATTTAAAGTATATTCGCACATGTTTTTATTTAAAACTATTTATGTATTAATTATAATTCAATTGAATGATAATTTTTCATTTAATTACCATTAATATATTTGTAAAAACATTAAGTATGGGTTTTACATGCTATTTTAGAGTCATCCGCTATATCCCGCTATATCCTCGCTGTATCCCCGCTTTGGCTTTTTACACCTCCATCGCTTTGAATCTGCCGAGTGCATTAACTGCACAGATTTAACCCACTCACAACTACCAAACCATCTTATGTTAGTTAAATTGAATTTATGATGCGATTAGAAATTTATTGGTTACTGTTTCATATTTTTAAATTGTCATTCAAATTTAATTCGAATTTATATTGAATTTAATTGCCATTTAAATTAATATTGAATTTAATTGCTAGTTAAATAACTAATAATGATAGCTAGTTAATTGTTGTGATTTATTTGTTGATTTGAATGATGATCGTGATGGATGCTTAATTGTTGACATTTGAATGATTTGATGTTACGTTTATTTCATATATTGTTATCACACTGCCAATTCCCTTAGTTATTGTTAGGAAAATCACTATGGGTTGAAATGATACATACTCGAATGGTCTTATAGATTAGGAAAAAATGGTTATGGGTTGAAATGATAAACTCGAGTGATTTTATGAATATTGAATTTTACTCTGGACTATGGATTGAAATGATATATATTCATAAATTTATATTATTGCGGGTTGAAATGATATATATCCGTATCACTTGATTGTAGGGTAGAAAATTATTTACGGACACCAGATTGGTTAAATTAAATGATTTTAAATCCTTAATTTTTGAATCTAGTTAAATGATATTATGAAATAAAATCAGATTTATATGAACTGAATTATTTTCAAAATCCAAGCTTTTAAAACGTTGAAATTGAAATTGGTTTAAATGAATTGTTTAAAGAATTTAAATTGAAATCTTAAGGGGTTAATTTTGAAATATAAATGAAATTTAACAAATATTGAGTTAACGGGAATGTTTGAATATTTAAACTTTGAAACCTTTAGCCTTCTGAATTGAAATCGTTGAATTGAGATTGATTTAAATTGAATTTTTGGAACTAAAGTTGATTTGAATTGATTTGTGAAATTGGAAGAAAAATTCTAATTTGAGACTATTTTCAATATAAACTCTTTTAATATACAAACTCTTTTAACATATAAACTATTTTTCTCATATAAACCATTTTAATATATTAATAATTTTTAATGCATTAACTATTTTAAATATATAACCTATTTTAATATATTTAAACTGTTTCCAAGAAAAATACTAACTTGAGACTATTTTCAATATTAACTCTTTTAATATACAAACTCTTTTAACATATAAACTATTTTCTCATATAAACCATTTTAACATATTAATAATTTTTAATACATAAACTATTTTTAATATGTAATATTTTTGAATATGTATAGACTATTTCTAATATATAAACTATTTTTAATATATAACCTATTTTTAATATATAACCTATTTTAATAACATATTAATAATTTTTAATACATAAACTATTTTTAATATGTAACCATTTTTAATATATATAGACTATTTCCAATATATAAACTATTTTTAATATATAACCTATTTTAATATACATAAACTATTTCCAATATATAAACTATTTTTAATATATAACCTACTGTAATATATAAACTATTTCTAAGATTATTTTAATATATATTATTTTAAATTTATAAATAACTTTTAATATATATGTATGTATATTTAATATATAACTATTTTTAATATATAAACTATTTTAATCTATAACCTATTTTTAAAATATAAACTGTTTTTAATGTTTAACTATTCCAATATATAAACTACTTTCAATGTTCAGACCGGTTAAAGTTGGAACTGTTATGATTTAGATTTAATTGATTTAAATGTGAATATTTTGATATGATGGTTTAACCTATTTCTTGGTGATGATTTTGAAAATGAATATGATTTAAGTGAATAATGATTTCGAAAGTGAATATGATTTCGAAAGTGATATGATTTTAAAGTGAAAATGATATTTTGATATCAATTATAAATCGGTTTTGGAAATGTAAAAGAATCAACGGGTGTGAAATAAGCGTTTGGTTGTTAAAGAGACCGGGATCAGATATTTTCATACTCTCTACCAATACCGAAAAGCACTTTAACAACTGTGCATGTGGTGGAGAATCCAAAACAAAGTAGGATGGTTTGGCGAACGCTACTGTATGAGGTATGAACGTAGCTCTAACCCTTACGGGTCAGCTTGATATGACTAAAACGGGAGCTACGTCGGGCCAAGTGAGGTCGCTCCTCCGAGCGGGCAACTTTCTTCCATATCATATCTGTTATTTTGTGATTGATTGGTGGCCACCCTTTGATTTGATTTTGGGAGTGTGTCTGGAGGTAGGCGGCAGCGGCTGCTATGCATTACCATCAGTCCGGGTCCGCAAAACGGTAGTATCCTACCCTGGGCATTGCCTCGCGTGCCTTGTCATATGCCTTATCGAGCCCATTACAAGTTTGTTTTGTATCGTACCTATGGAGTGCTCCTTGAGTATCCCACTGGTTTGGTGGAGCTTCCAGTATTTGTATAGGCTACGGTATTTATATAAAATGTGTTAAGAGGGATATGGGTAACGCCTTAACGCTATTTCAATACTTTACTTTACTGTAGACATATTATAATAGCATATTGTACTATGTACATAGATAGTTTAATGAATCCTTAGGAGAGGGAATCCCGAACATCTCTTAAGTTATTGCATGCACGTTAGACACTAGATAGGAGATGTAAAATCCTATAAACATCTCTGAAGCTGTTACACTCTTATTTACTTATTTTGATTTAACTTAAATTACATCTTTTAGCTCTGACTTAAATGTTTTGCCTTTTCATTACGCTCGGGTCAGTTTGAGCTTTCAGTATATTGAAGGCTTTATTTCTGGAGGACGAAGATGAAGATTTAGTATATTATTACTATTTATTATATTTATTCCACTGCATCATGTTGTTCCACTGCATCATGTTGTTCCACTGCATTATCTTATTATTCCTGTTGTATGTATAACTCTGATATATTGTAAAGTGTAATCAAATATTATGTGTAAAACAGCTTCATGAACTGTTTATTAGATTATTATATTTTGTCATTCCACTGTGAGATTTTGTGTTTTGTTTTTCTTTCTTTCCTCTTATTTTCTTATTTACCTCATTGACAATCCTCCCTTTTGAATGGTTTGAGTTGACATGTGTGCTTTATTATCGATTTAAACCGTTCAAAAAGGCAGGTCGCTGCAGTTGGTATCAAAGCTTTGGTTTAGCGATAACCTTAACTTTGTGGGGTCTGACTCATTGGAGATAGGGTAGTAATACCCTAGAATGAGTTTGTGTGAGTGTATATATATGAAAGAGCATATTTGTTAGTGTTATAAAAATGTTTTTATATTGTGCTAATTTTTTTTAGTATTTATAAATTCTAGTCGGTACATAGGACGCTATGGCATCGATAGTGATTTCTAAACACTTAATAGGGCAAACCGACAATATTATTTTTGGAATATAGGTAAATGAAATAATTTTACTTGGTATTATATTTTTTTATATAAAAGAATAATTTTTATAAATGGATATAGTTGTATATAATTTTTTTTTGTTAGGAAGTGAATTTTTATAAGTATTGGTTGCAAAATAGGATTTACAAATAAAGTAAATATAAATTGGAAATATTCTCAATGTGATTTGAAAGAAACATTTTAAAGGAATTTTGAAAGAAAATAAGTTCTCTACTCCCTCTTCTGTCGCTAGAAAGTAATTTCGGTGATGACGCCCTCATCGTTGACATTCATTTTCGAGTTTCAATTTGAAGGCCATTGCAGTAGCTTTACTACACATTGGTTTTGATAAACAAATCTTAATTTTAAATTTCTAAATATGATTTGATATATAAAAGATATGAACATATATATTATTTCAAAATGATCTGAAATGAACCCGACATTTAGTTCTTAAGTTTCTATAAGTTAGGGATTTCAATTAGTGTAATGAAATGAAATCTTAACTATTTTAATAATTGAAAACTTCTAAAATGGGAAATAATAAATTAGAAGCTAAGTGATCAATGAGAATATAAAGAAATTGGAGATTTGTAACTTGTAAATTTAATAGATAATGAAGATTTAAGAAGATGTAAGTTGTTAAATGTCTTTATTAACTAAAATAAATAAAATAAATTTGTATAACATTCAATTACATTCTATAAACATATATAAAGCTTACCTGAAATATTTAAAAGTTGAAATGTTAAATATGGATATGTAATATAATTTTATACAAGCAAAATCTTAATAAAAAATGCTTCAAAATGAACAAATGTTTATGAATGAAAAATTAAGATGTATAGGGAATGTATAAACTTAAGTAAATGTTCGAAATGCTTAATAACCAAATTGAGTAGTAAAATTGAATATCGTTTAAACAATGATTATAAACTTAAGAAATTGTTGAAATGATTCATAAATATATTGAATATTAAATGATACTGTATGTGAAGGAATAAATGTAAATTAAAAGGTTAAGAAACTTAAGTATGAATTTATGCACTAATGAATATTAGTGTTTAATGGACATCGAGTATATAATTTAATAATAAATGTGAACAAAATTGCAATGGATTGTATGTAATACTTCAATAATGAATTCATTGATGATTTTAAATAGCGCATGGAAAAAAATTATGTAAGTAAATGAATGAAAGAAGAAAATGACATTGTATGAATGAATGAAAATAAATGAAAGCAAATGATGAAAAAAAGAAACCAATCAAGAAACTCAAATAATGTATTAAATACTTTGTTGTTTAGCTTGTGGGATGTTTGGGAAATGACACTTCGATTTGTTTGAGATTGTATGAATAATCTATTAAGAATTACCAAATGGTTGTTGAGCGTAAGGTATGCTTGGTAGTTATTTATCACCCTTGTACGATGAAAAGTGTCTGAACCTGAACAAACCATGAGTTTGGTTGCTATTGATTTGTTGATAGTTTCCTTTGTTGCATATGATTGTTGTACATCTTTTTGTTTGTATATGATTGTGGTATATTATATGTTGATTGTGCTATTGAATTGAAACAATAAAAATATTATTCCTTTACATAATTATTAACTCTTTTAGATTATAAAATTGAAATACATGTCTATGGAAGCAATAACTACTGCTTTTGGTTTCATAAATAAAGCATTGTTTGCCCGACAAATAGGTACATTTTTAAATTACTATTTTGCAATGATATTTTATTGTTCTTCTCATGGTTGGGATGTTTTATTATTTAGATATGATATATATATTGAAATTACTGATATTATTATTTTCTGGACCTATCCGTACAAAGGAGACTATGCCGAAATTTTTCGTGAATTTAAGACTTCGAAATTTTTGTGGAAGTGAAAAACATTTTCAAACTTTTGTTAAACTTGGATATGGAAAATTTAATTGTTTATAAATTGATATATTTTATTTAAAATACTTAATTATGTAATTTTAAAGTTTTATAAATTGATTATTTGAATAAAAATATACAAGCTCCTTAATTCCTTCTTCCCTTTCGAGGATGAAAAGTTTAGAGGGGAGGGAGTGTAACGACCCGTGATTTTTGATAGTTAAAATATTTAATTTAATAAAATTTAGAATTTAATATTGTAAGAAATTAAAATTTATGATTTATTTTGAGAAAATAATTAGAATATGATTTGATAATGTTGTTTGAATGTTATTGATAACCATTTTAATATAATTCCAATGAATTGAAATAATTGTAAAGTTAATTTGGTTATAATTGTAATTAAGGAATTAAATTGGTAATTAATGGAATTAATGAAATTGAAATATTATAATTAATGTGGTTAAGATTATAACTATAAAATATGAATGTAAATAAATGAAAACTAATGTTAATTCTATTCATCGGGTAATAGTTGATTCAATAATAAGAGTTAAAATCAAAATAAAAGAATTTGATTGAAATTAAAATATAGTTAACCAGAATTTTATTATAATTGCAATTGAACTTTGAATTTATGTAATGTTTAAATAGTGGATTTAACATGAAAATTTTATTTTAAAAGGTTTTAAATTTCTATGTAATCAGAAATGATGAAAATTGTTAACTCTTAATATGAACTTAAAGTGATTAAATTAATTTAATAATAATTTATTTAATTAATGTGGAAAATAGCCATTTTGAGCGTTGTCTCGGCTTTCGACGAAACTAGTTTCATCAGATTCGCAACAGTGAATTATTGTAGGATTTCAAGTTTCATAACGATCGGACTTGTCGTTTGATCGTGCGGACTCAAAACGCGTAGAAATCAATTTAATTAATTCAATTAAAATAATCTAATTTTAAAAGTTAACTTCTATATAAAATGGAATTTGGGTTTGAAACTAGTTCCATTAAGTTTAAAAATATCGAAAAAATATATTTCGATATATGGGATGACCTACTTTCATTTCGGAAACAATACGGGCTTTTGGGTCGTTGTTATCGTTTCGACCCAATTCGATATGTCCACTCATTCTTACCTATCTCTCTATATCTAAATAGATTTTTCTAACCCTAGCCGTTTCTCATTTCATTTTATTCTGTACATTCATCAACTTCTTATATGTTCTTCCTTCTCAAATAGCAGAAATCTAATTTCCAAATTCCAAACCCTAATTTAAATTTCAAAAACAATTTCAAAATTCAAACTCTCAAAATGTAACGACCATAGGCTTTTCAACCCTCGAAAATCGGCACGAATACGTCCATTGCATTACATGTCGAGTAATCGAATTTCGAAAAACTTAATTGTTAGGGGAAAGAAGAAAAGAGACAGACGAAAACTAAACAATAACATTGAATCTCACAATCGCAGCGGAACCATATATAACAGATAATAACATATCTATATACAAAAAGAACTATAACTATTATGTATACATACCATCATCAGAGTACAACAATAAATAAAAAACTGGATAGTTATAATAACTTTTCCTCACTAGTGCTGACTATACAGTCTACACACACCAGAATATAATCAAGTACGTGAAGTGAATACGTCAATGTCATCCAGTTCGTCCTCTGAGCTCCATAGCATCCTAACCTGAATTTATAATACCCGGTCCGACCCGATCATTATAATAAAATAACATCCGTGTCAGTCTGGAAAACCAGCATGAGAAACACGCTCAATTTGAATTATTACTATTTTTAAAATCATTTGAAAAATAAAGGTATTTCGTAAGACCACGCCACACATAAACACGATGAGTTTTTAGCTTACGATAACCAAAACATTTTATATCAAAATCATCTGATATTATAATAGTGTCTATAGAATATAAATATAAAATAGCTAAAATGCTTGCATCTCACGTTTCAGCATAACTGGTATTCAAAATCGTACGGCGCTAATTGGAGAATTGATTCCATATTATGACCAGGTAAGGAGCTACCTCCGATGAGTGCATCTCTATATCAATGCACCCAGGTCTAACAAGAATATCTTATACCTTGCCACACAGAATCGATCTAGCACTTGACTACTAGTACCGAATATGTCATCACCCCGGTCTTCCGACTTCTTTGAGATCTTATGCACAACCAATCCATGAATATGTATGTGTAGGGTATCTAAAAAAATGATGACATACCCTAATGGGAGCGACACACTTAGCCCTACCGCAGGCCCTGTTTCGGTCATTTCCCAGTTGAAGAGGCTTGAGGCAACGTTACCTTTTTGAATAGCATTCATACATGGAAATGCTAACTTTGGCTTCCAAGCAACCATGCGGTGATAACATTCATCCATACAAGTTGTTCTAGGTCTGAACAAACCAAAGCTCCAAAATCACCATCTTCACTATCTTCACTATATCACAATTCTTAACGCTAAAATTGGATCGAAGTGGTTTTCGGATAATTAAACCCGATCCCGGTCTCTTCGAAACGATCAACGAATTTGGCCAGTTTTGATAATTGGTTATTTAACTATCAAATAACATCCATAAGTAGTCACTAGGCTCAAATTATAAATATTTCCACGTCTATTTAAAAATATCTATACAAAGATAGGTATATTAAATCCTTTTCGGTATTTCAATATTTGAAAATGATTTCAAACCCTTAAATTCATAACAGGATTTTTAGCCCATATCAGCACTAAGGAATTATTTCCAAATCCAGCTTATCGTTCATTACTTAGAAATTATTCTATATAAATCATTTCGTAGTTGGAATATTTTCAAACCATTTAATTCCTATACTTATGAATATTCTGCCTTGTTTCACAAATCTCCAGAATATTAATAATTCCCTTTCAAAATTTCCAAAATTTACCGATTATACTCATTTATAATCTAACTAACGATTTATAATTCCTTTAATGAATTTAGATTCATTTTCGAAGTACCCGAGGCTAATTATTTTGGAAAATTTCCTTGAACTCCCAGAATTCCTATTATAACATTTCATTAATACTACCCATCCGTTCAATGAAATCCGGTTTACGATCTCGAGAGTATTTATATATGAATTCCAATCACTTACTTTTAAATTCTATATATATATATATAATAATTTCAAAAATATGGTTAAATAATTATTTAAAATGTCAAAGCACTTTAAATAAACATCAATAACTAATTCTAATTTATTAATAAAATTCTAATCAATTTACCAAACTTGTTTATAACTTAGAATTCATTCAACAAATTTTAATATTTAAATAACAAAATTTCTAAAATATTCTAACCCATTTTATATTTTTAACTACATAGTTTAATAATAAAAAATCCTCTTTTTAAAACAAATCTTAACTTCTTGCGTAAACCATTTTTAAAATTCAACATTTCCAATTTATTACTTAAATATCATCTCTCGATTCATCACAAATCGATTCATATTTCCAATTCCATAACTATCCCCAAATTCCAATATAGAATCTACTATTTTTCTCCAAATCGATTTCCCGATCTCATTATAAATTCTCACTGTGAATTTTATTTTTCCAATTTACCAAATGAAAATCACTTCATTTTCTTTATAAACATCTTTATACCTTCAAAATCTCATTTCCAGTTTACAACGGTTTCATATCATTTAAATTCATTTATAAATCAATTCCTAATTGAAATTCCATTTATAGAGCTATTTCTCAAACAGTCCAATCTATATACCGAAACCAATCAAATCTCGATTTCCACTTCCATTTCATAATTTAAAAATCCATAGTATAACCAACTTTATATTTATTTCCAAATTCCTTTAATCTCCCAATCTATTTAAATCTCGATTTTTAAACCTTTTTACATTTAAACAAATATCACTAAAGATTTAATATTTAAAATCCTTCATATACATTATTCCAAAATCTCTACATGAAATAGTTAAGTACAAAGTCAAACCATTTATTTATCCAAATCAGTTTCTTTTAATTAATCCAAAATTCAATATAAATATTTCATTTCCAAATCATTTCCAATTTCCTTTCAAATCCAAAAATAATATTTTTACTTTTAAAATATTAAAATTAGGGCCACTGCTATAACTTCCAATAAATTCAAATCATACCATAATCTATCATAGATAAATCAAACACATCATATATCACTATGTATGAAATTAAAATCAACATTTTTGAGGAATCTAGTTGGATCCCTCCAACCTATTTCCCTGCAATTACAGATGTTATATAATCACAAAATACTAATCCAAATTCGAGGGGTATATCGCGGTAATATAGGGTCATCTGCTATTATGCAGGGCGCATAGGATCTCATCCGCTCCAATAGGTGGGAAATATATCCAACTACTAATATATACACTATATATATAATATAACATCCAACTGATAATAATTTATTAATCCATCCAATCAACCAATAAATAATTTTTAATACTTTAAAATATAACCAGTTATCCAAATGAGTGATATTTACACACCTTGATTTTAATTCATCCAAAAGTTTCGTTCTTGAATTAAAATTGAACCGGCATTCAAGTTTAAACCAAAATTTAAACAAGCTTCAAATCCATGCGAACTAGTTTCATTATGAAGCCCTCATCAATATGATCCTAATGCAAAAATCCACGTGATGATAGGGATAAATATGAACGAAATATCTATTTTAAACTTGGCATACAAATTTAAACAAGTTAAAGTCAAAGAATTTCAAAATGCTCTTACCCAAGCAATCGAACCAAGGCCCACAATGCACCCCTTCTTCTTCCTCAATGTCCAAATTCATGTACGAGACACAGCAAAACCCATCCCCGTAGCGTGCATGCTCGGCCACTGCAACCACCACCGACAATGAAAATCAAATCCATTAGCACCTACGAACTTCACTTCGCGATCTCAATCCAACCATCCCCAAGAACACATGGTCGAAGCCCCCTATCGAAACGTGACCTAGAACTTCCTTATTGGTCCACACATCATCAGGTCGATCGACCTAAATGACCATCGAGTATGCCCAAACTTGGGCCGAGACCTCCACTTCCATCACTAAGCTCAAATCCACTCTCTGCTCTCCTCCTTATCGACCCAATTCATCGAATTTCCCAAACCTAATTTGCGAGCTTCCAGTACACGACACGAGAAACACCTAATCATGGACACACCCTACAGATACGCTTTAGTGAGAAGCCCTTATCAAAATAAGAATTAAAAATTTTGTTTCAGAATTTTTAACTTAGTAGTTCTCAAGAAATGATTTTTTTTGAATCATCCCATTTTTTTTCTTGTTCTCTGCTGCGTTTTCAATTTAATGAGGATGGAAGCGTATTTTGAAAGGAATAGATAGGCACAAGGATAGGGTGGTTGAATGACCTATGTTAGCTGAAAGACAGGATAGAGTATGCAAAGTTAAATCAAATAAAAATATATATTATTAAAATTTCATATCTAGATATTTATTTCGAACCCCAATCGAGGCGTGCCGCTTGGCGTTTCTCATGTTATTTTCCTATTCTGAATGCAATGGTGCTAGTCTTGAGTCCCAGTTCGATCGTATATGGAAGATGGCCTTTTGAATCCAGTTAAAATATTAAATTTTTGATATTAATTTTAATGAATTTATATTCCTTACAATCAAATGGTAACTCCAAACACTAGAAATTTGAAACCCGATAATAATGCACTATTACGGAACCAATGGAACCGGTTTCGTTGAAATTTGAGACTATGCCCTTGAAAGGCTATTTTATATGCTAATTTAAACGAGTTATTTTAAAATCGAGTAAATCGCTTTTAAATCTAATTTTAAATTTTACTTACCTTCATTTTTATTAATAGAAATTTAATAAGCCTATGAAATTATTTTTATCTAGCTTAAAACTCAAAATTCCACTATTTAACCAAATTTTCAATTATTAAATTCCACAATTAAATTACCTAATAAATCGTTTTAATTGAAATTCAAGTTATTAAATCTGTAAATTAACTTTTAAATATTTAAAAATCAATTATATATTCCAATTTTAAATAACCAAAATTTCTAGGTTATTACATTCCTCCCCCCTAAAAGAATTTCATCCTCGAAATTGTCAAGGTAAGAAAAATGCCCACACCCATTTAAGCCTTTAACTTTCCAAAACCAATTTGTTGAAACCACGTATTACTTTTACTAATTTCCAAATTCATCTAGAGATTCCAAATATTATTATCCATATTCTCATTTCAGGTTGTAACTCAAAAATCAAATTTTAGTTAATAAAATTTTCTTTAAATTTTCTAACTCCTTAAATTTTTGAAAAATTTCGCCGGCGTCTCCTTTCTGCAGCTAGATCGAAACAACCGCAAATCGCCACTGCGGGCCCAAACCAAAAAAAGAAAATAAAATCCAAGTGGCTTAATCATAAAATCATCAAATCCAAACAACAATTCAAACATGTGCCTTTTAGTCAGGCAACCCATTTTTCTTTATGAAATCAAAGGCATCATTCAACTCTTGCTTTTATATACATGTGTCCTATTTACCAATGATATCCAATCATATAATTCAAAATCATATTATTTTGAAATTTCAATTTCCAGTATTTGCTTTACTTACGCCCGTCGATGTACACATATCATCTGCATGCAACATCCAATCTAATCGCTCACTCGATCACACAATTTCACTTCCGAACTAGTATCATTCACACGACTCTCTAATGCGGACTTAGATCTGGTTCCTTGATCAGAAATCATCTTTCTCCTTGCATAGCCATACTTTATGATAGTGAACTCCAGAAATAACCAAAAATTCATATCCAGTGATCGCCATCGAAAATCGAGTGAAAAATTCCAACTCAGACGATATGAATTATCTCGAAATTCTATGCTCGAATATGGATCAAACCATCATGCGAATAAATTATGTACATACAACTTGTGTATTTTTTTCAAATCGATTTCTTATCTACACCAACTTCCTTTTATTCACATTTATTTGTATTTACAATTGATTATTCTCAATCCATTATTCACATCCCTTATTTACTTAGTATATTTTCCAATTCCAATTATCTCTTAAGAATTTTCTCGTCAAATTTTCTCAAGTCGATTATAAACATTTTATATCAAAGTTATTATATTTATTACCACTTTACACTTAATTCCTTGCCTATTTTAGTCAAATTCAATTTCAATTTTCCAATTTCGACATTCAATTTTATACCTCCGCGTTCCAAACCTTATTTGACCCCCCAATTAAATTAGCTAGCTTAAGCCTATTATATTAATCAATCTCAATCAATTCCATTTTAGATCAAATCCAATTTTATTTAACTCAATTCCATTGTTAAATTTCAATATTTCAACCGTACTCCAAAATCATATTCACTCACTAATTTATTAAAGGGGAAATCAATTTAAATGATAAAAATTTATATATTTTTAGCCTCAAGGACACGACCTTAATATTTCGACCACAAAGACAAATATTCTCCTAAAATTAATCATAAGGACAAACATTCTTCCAAAATTATTCACAAGGAAAAACAGTCTTCCAAAACTGCTATTGAACTAAAAACTGATACCTAAAAACTGCTACCAATAACTACAAACCGATACCTAAAAACTGCTATCAATAACTAAAATCCGATACCTAAAGAAAGTTGTCCTTCAAGCTAATATACCGAAGATTTGTCCTTGAGGCTAAAACGCTGAGAAATTTTGTCCTTGACAACAATTTTCTGTTTATTAAATTAGTTCATCCCTTAATTAATTTCCAATTTTTTTTATAATTTCACCTAACTTGGCTTAAAACTTCAAAGTTCACTTTATTTGTTCAATTCAGTTCATTTAATTGGTTCACTTGACTAATTTATTTTACTACCACAATCACTTTAATTTAACTTTTGTTAAGTTAAATTTAATCTCTTATCTCAATTTCACAATTTCTTTTCTTATCTATATCATTTATCAAATTTGTAAGTTCAAAACATATCTTCATAATATCACAATTTCTAACGCTCAAATCGGATCGAAGTGGTTTTCGAATAATTAAACCCGATCCCAGTCTCTTCAAAACAATCAACGAATTTGGCCAGATTTGATAGTCGTTTATTTGACTATCAAATAACATCCATATGCAGTCAATAGGCCTAGATTATAAAACATTCAACATCTATTTAAAAATATCTTTACAAAGATATATACATACACACACACACACACATACATACATACATACATACATACATACATACATACATACATATATATATATATATATATATATATATTAAATCCTTAAATCAATCATGGGATTTTTAGCCTGTATCAGCACTTTAGGAATTATTTCCAATCCGGCTTATCGTTCATTACTTAGAAATTATTCTATATAAATCATTTCATAGTTATAATATTTCCAAACCATTTAACTCCAATACTTATGAATATTCTGTCTTATTTCACAAATCTCCTGAATTTTATTAATTCCCTTTTTAAATTTCCAAAAATTATTGATTATACTCATTTACAATCTAACTAACAAAATATCATGAAATTATTGATTATTGTTCCAAAATCTCTATTAAAATATCACAAAATAGTTAAGTACAAAGTCAAACCATTTATTCATCCACATCAATTTCTTTTAATTAATCCAAAATTCAATATAAATATTTCACTTCGAAATCGTTGTCTAATTTCCTTTCAAATCCAAAAATAATATTTATAGGTTTAAAATATTAAAATTAGGGCCAGTGCTACTATAGCATCCAATAAATACAAATCACACCATAATCTATCACAGATAAATCAAACACGTCATATATCACTATATATGAAATTAAAATCAACATTTTTGACGAATCCAGTTGGATCCTTCCAACCGGTTTCCCTGCAACCACAGATGTTATATAATCAAAAAAATACCAATCGTACTTCGAGAGGGATATCGCAGTAATATAGGATCATCCGCTATAAAGCGGGGTGCATTGGTTCTCATCTGCTCCAATAAGCGGGAAATATATCCAACTACTAATATATATACTACTACTATATATATATAATATAACATCCAACTGATAATCATAATTTATCAATCCATCTAACCAACTAATAAATAATTTTTAATACTTTAAAATATAACCAGTTATACAACTGAATGAGATTCACTCACCTTGATTTTAATTCGTGAAAAAGTTTCGTTTTCGAATTAAAATTGAACCGGCTTTCAATTTTAATCCAAAATTTAGACAAGCTCCAAATCCATCCGAACCAGTTTCATTACGAAGCCCTCATCAATACGATCCTAACGCAAAAATCGCATGACGATCGAGTTTAATATGAATGAAATATCTATTTTAAGCTTGGCATACTAATTTAAACAAGTTAAAATAAAAGAATTTCAAAATGCTCTTACCTAAGCAATCGGCCTAAGTCCTACAATGCACCCCTTCTTCTTCCTCAATATCCAAATTCGTGCACGAGACATAGCAAAACCCATCCCATAGCGTGCATGCACAACCACCATCACCCACGACGAAAATCAAATTCATTAGCACCTACGAACTTCTCTTCGCGATCTCAATTTAACAATCTCTAAAAACCCATAGCCGAAGCCCCTTATCGAAACGCGACATGGAACTTCCTCATTCCTCCACACGTCATCAGGTCACTCGACTTAAATGACCACCGAGTACGCCCAAACTTGGGCTGAGGCCTTCACTTCCATCACTAAGCTCAAATCCACAATTCGATCTCCTCCTTGTTGATCCATTTCACCGAATTTCTCAACCCTAATTTTCGAGCTTCCAGTATATGACTCAAGCAACACCTAATCATGGTCGCACCCTACAAAATCGCTTCAATGAGAAGCCCTTATCGAAACAAGAATTAAAAATTTTGTTTTAAAATTTTTAACTTAGTAATTCTCAAGAGATGAATTTTTTTGGAATCATCCCATTTTTTTCTTATTCGCTACCGCCTTTTCTATTTAGTGAGGAAGGAAGCATGTTTTGAAAGGAACAGATAGGCACGAGTATAGGGTGGTTGAAGGTAGGTCGGTTAAAAGATAGGATAGAGTATGCAAAGTTAAATAAAATAAAATGTATATTATTAAAATTTCAAATATCTAGATATTTGTTTCGAACCCCTATCTAGGCGTCCCTCCTCGCGTTCCTAATGTTATACCGCTATTCTGAACGCAATAGGGCTAGTCTCGAGCCCCAATTCGATCGTATATGGAAGATAGCTCTTTGAATCCAATTAAAATATTAAATTTTCGATATTAATTTCAAAGCATTTTTATCCTGTACGATCATACGGTAACTCCAAATGCTTCGAAATATGAAATCCGATAATAATGCACTATTACGGATCCAATGGAACTGGTTTCTTCAATATCAAAGACTGTGCCTCCAAAAAGCTATTTTATATGCCAATTTAAACGAATCGAGTAAACCGCTTTTAAAACCAATTTAAAATTTTATTTACCTATATTTTTATTAATAGAATTAATAAGCCTTTGAAATTATTTTTATCTAACTTAAAGCTTAAGATTCCGTTATTTAACTAAATTTTCAATTATTAAATTCCACAATTAAGTTACCTAATAAATCATTGTAAATGAAATTCAAGTTATTAATAAATTAACTTTTAAATATTTAAAAATAAATTATATATTCCATTTTCAAATAACCAAAATTTCTGGGTCATTACAAAAAACCCTATCATATAATATATCATTGGAATGCTCTCGACGAGCGTAATTACTACTGTGATTCATTTTTCTATTCGAGTCACGGTTTGGCCAGAAATTAGTGATCTATTCTCGACCGTCTATCCTAGGTTTTCGATTCTAACAGTGGATCTTCGTTGATACGACGGTCAGAGATTGCTGTGTGGTAGAGGATGATAAGAGGAGTGCATCCATAGGTTTACTTTTGTCATAGGTGATCAGAATCGCTTAAAACGACGATTATAGGCGGCGGTGGAGGTGATGGCCAAGGGGCGGTGGACGAGGCCGCGCGTGGTAGGGAGGTGCGATTTTGAGAGAGGGTTGCGTTGGCGTTGTCTGATTGGAGTATGGATGGGCGTAGGTGGCAGCGTCATTGCTGAAACTAGTGGTCGAGGGTCGAGACGTGGTCTCGATCATGTGCTAGGGTTTGCTTGGGTATTGAATTTACGTTATTACCCTTATATTATTTTTAATTTAAATTTTGAAATTCAATCGTTCTAATCTCTATAACTTTTTCATACGAGCTCAGATTCACGCAAGGTTTTCTCTGTTGCGATTATATCAAAATTTCAAATAATATGGAATTAGTTTGGCTACATCCTAAGACTATTGAATTTTTGGTCCTAAATTGGATTTTGAATCGACGAAAAATCAAAGGTGAGTGATCTAACTCACTCACCATTACTAAACCATCTTATGTTGTTTAAATTGAATTTATAATATGATTAGAAATTTAATGATTGTTGTTTGGTATTTATAAATTGTCATTCAAATTTAATTTGAATTTGATTGCCATTGAAATTAACATTGAATTTAATTTCCAGTTAAATACCCGATAATGATAGCCAGTTAATTTTTGTGATTTATTGGTTGATTTGAATGATGATTGTGATGGATGCCTAATTGTTGACATTTGAATGATTCGATGTTACGTTTATTTTATATGTTGTTATTACACTGCAAATTCCCTTAGTTATTGTTAGGAAAATCGTTATGGGTTGAAATGATACATACCTGAATAATCTTATATATTAGGAAAAAATCGTTATAGGTTGAAATGATAAACTTGAGCGATTTTATGGATTTTGAATTTTAATCAGGACTGCGAGTTGAAATGATATATACTCGTAAATTTAAATTACTGCGGGTTGAAATGATATATATCCGTATCACTTGACCATAGGGTAGAAAATTATATACGGACACCAGATTTGCTAAATTAAATGATTTTAAATCCTTAATTTTTGAATTTAGTTAAATGATATTATGAAATAAAATCAAATTTATATGAATTGAATTATTTTCAAAATCTAAGCTTTTAATATGTTGAAACTGAAATTGGTTTAAATGAATCGTTTAAAGAATTTAAATTTAAATCTTAAAGTTGAATTTTTAAATATAAATGAAATTTATCAAAAGTTGAGTTATTGTGAACGTTTGAATATTTAAACTTCGAAAGCTTTAGCCTCTTGAATTGAAATTGTTGAACTGAAATTGATTTAAATTGAATTTTTGGAACTAAAGTAGATTTGAATTGATTTATGAAATTGGAAGAAAAATTCTAATTTGAGACTATTTTCGATATAAAATCTTTAAATATACAAACTATTTTAAAATATAAACTATTTTTCTCATATAAACCATTTTAATATATTAATAATTTTTAATACATTAACTATTTTTAATACATTAACTATTTTTAATATATAACCTATTTTAATATATATAAACTATTTCCAATATATATACTATTTTTAATATATAACCTATTTTAATATATATAAACTATTTCCAATATATAAACTATTTTTGATATATAACCTATTTTAATATATAAACTATTTCTAAAATATAAACTATTTTAATATATATTATTTTAAATTTATAGACAACTTTTAATATATATGTGTGTGTGTTTGTGTGTGTGTGTATTAATATATAACTATTTTCAATGTATAAACTATTTTAATCTATAGCCTATTTTTAAAGTATAAACTTTTTTTAATGTATAACTATACTAATATATAAACTACTTTCAATATTCAAACTATTTAAAGTTGGAATTCTTATGATTTACATTTAATTGATTTAAATGCGAATATTTTGATATGATGGTTTAACCTATTTTGTGGTTATGATTTTGAAAATGAATATGATTTAAAGTGAATAATGATTTTGAAAGTGAATATGATTTCGAAAGTGATATGATTTTGAAGTGAATATGATATTTTGATATCAATTATGAATTAGTTTTGGAAGTGTAAAAGAACCAACCGGTGTGAAATACGCATTTTGTTGTTAAAGAGACCGGGATCGGTTATTGTTATACTTTATGCCAACATCGAAAACCACTTTAACAATTGTGCATGTAGTGGAGGATCCAGAATGAAGTAGGATAGTTTGGCGAACGCTACTGTATGAGGTATGAACACAGCCCTTACCCCCTCGAGTTAGCTTGATATAACTAAAACAAGAGTCATGCCAGGCCAAGTGAGGCTGCTCCTCCAATCAGACACATTTCTTCGATACCATATCTGTTACTTTGTGATTGATTAGTGGTCACCCTTTGATTTGATTTTGGGAGTGTGTCTAGAGGTGGGCGGTATTAGCTGTTATACGGTACCACCAGTCCAGATCCACAAAATGGTAGTACCATACCCTAGATATTGTCTCGCGTGCCTTGTCATATACCTCATCGAGCCCATTATGAGTTTGGTTTGTACCATACCTATGAAGTGCTCCCTAAGTATCCCACCAGTTTGGTGGAGCTTACATTATCTGTATAGATTACATTATTTATATAGAATGTGTTAGATATGGATAACGCCTTAACGCTATTTTAATACTTTGCTTTACTGTAGACATATTATAATAGTTTATTGTACTATGTATGTAGATAGTTTACTAGATCCTTAGGAGATGGACCCCCGAACATCTCTTAAGTTATTGCACGTATGTTAGACACTGGATAGGAGATGTAAAATCCTATAAACATCTCTAAAGCCGTTACACTCCTACTTACTTATTTTTCTTTAACTTGCATAAGATCTTTTAGTTTCGATTCGAGTGTTTTGTCTTTTCATTACGCTCGGGTCAATTTGAGCTTTTTAGTGTATTGAAGACTTTATTTATGGAGGACGAAGAGGAGGGTTTAATATATTATTACTATTTATTATATTTATTACACTACATCATGTTGTTCCGCTGCATTATCTTTTTATTCCAGCTGTATGTACAACTCTGATATATTGTAAAGTGTAATCAAATATTATTTGTAAAATAGCTTCATGAACTTTTTATTCGATTATTATATTTTGTCATTCCACTGTGAGATTCTGTGTTTTTTTTCTTTCTTTCCTCTTATTTTCTTATTTACCCCACTAACAATCCTCTTTTTTAAATGATTTGAGTTGACATGTGTGGTTTATTGTCCATTTAAACCGTCTAAAAAAACGAATCGTTGCATCAATTATGTATACCTCACATTCAATTTGATTTGAAAGAAAACATATTGTCATTGAACTGTAGTACATCTCTTATATATGAATTTCTATTAATGTTACTGTCCATTTTAGTTTTCCTTAGTATCATTTTTCATAATTATATAATCTAGAATAGTTTTAATATATTATTTTTTTGAGTAGATAAAAAAATAAAGTTGTTATAGAGCAAATACGATGATATGCATCAAATATTCAATGAACTGAATTAGTATTTCATTAGTATAAAATATTTAATGAAGTCCGTTTGAGTATATATTTTAGCATTAGTTTGAGTATGAAATGATTTGATAATATCAGCTTGATAGTATTGGTTATAGTGTCAATAGGTATCGATCTGATGGTATCACTTTTAGTATTAGTTTGATAGCTTTTCGTTAGTGTGAGAATCACTAATTCATTGAACTGAATTAGTGTTTTGTTAGTATTAGTTTGATAAAAATAAGTTTTAGTATCAGTATGTTTCATTTTTAATATTTCTATTTTATTTATTTTCTCATGTTTTTTGTTATATAAAGAAATGATATCGTTCTAGAATAAAATGACAATCTGAAGTAAACATTTTTTCTATTGATGTTTTTTTTTTGCAGTGGTGACAATAGCATTCTTGTTGTGTTTGTATTTGATGATAATATTTCAACCCTCGGTTTTTCGTTGATTGTTCTTTCAAAGATTTAAAGAATGAAAATTATCATTATGGTCTCAACGTACTACTTTATCCATTAAGATTTCGTACGCGGTTGAGGGTAAAGTTATCATGATTGATATTGATTTCGATCTTCAAAGTATAATTTGTATTCAATTGTATAAAAAGGACGCATTCTTTCCATTTAGTTTTAAAGTTAAGAGTTCTTTATCAGAAAATGATGGTGCTAATTCTATTTCAATTTCATCTAATCTTCCTAGTTATTCATCTTCTAGTAGATCTTTGCGGTCCAAGTTATTGTTTGTAGTAGAAAGCTCTTTGGAGGATATATTGAAGTGAGGTTCAAAATTATAAATTTCTGATTTTCTTGGTTTTTTTTGGAGGAGCTGATGATTTTAGAGAACTTTCCATGGCAACTAAATTCAAAAGGGATATGAATGAGTATTTTTGAAGAATTTTTCTGTGTGAGTTACTACTATTTGCTCTTTATCTAAGGATGGTTGTCATTTTAAAGTGCATGGTTCTTGTGATTCTAGACAGCTTAATGGGTCTTTCATTGGACATTTGGTTAGTGATCATTTTTGTGGGGCTTTAGAAATATGGATCATCCACATCATTCAAGTGGGTTTGGTAAATCGTTATCATTGATGAGATTCATTATTGTCCAAGTAAAAAAGCTTAAAGTTGTAACATATGATTTTAGAGTAGAATACACTCTTCATTTGTCTTACACCTTTGCTTATTCTAGGAAATAACTTGTTTGATGGAATTGCATGGTAATGATGCTTTGTCCTACAATGATTTGAATTGGTATTTAGAAGAATTGAAGAAGTATAATTCAAGTAGCATGCCATCGATGTTAATCCTTGTAGTAGTCAATTTAAGAGGGTGTTTATCGATTTTGGTGCTTGTTTACTTGGTTTCAAGCATTGCCAAGCTATGATACTTTTAGATGCTACTCATTTAAAGGGACTAAATGTTTTGATGGTTGCTACCGCAAAAATGGTAATCAAGGTGTGTTTTATTTATTTTTAATGTAGTTTTTTTATAATTACTATAGAAAAGATTTATTTTAGATTTTTGTTATATTTTAATATCAGAATTTTGTATACAGTATCAGAATTGAGAACAGTTACATTGTGTGGTATCATAAATTAATTACTTTGTGTTATGAAAATTTAATTACTAATTGATATCAGGATTTGAAAAAGGTTATATTATGTTGTATCATAGTTTTGGTACTGCTATGTATTAGATTTTGGTTAATATTTGTTATAAGAGTTTAGATAACAGTTGGTATTATAATTTAAAAACGTTATACTTATAGTATCATAATTTAGTTCGTTTGTGATACCAATTTTTAATTGTTGACCGGTATCAAAATTATGTCAACATTTAATTAAATTTTGTTTAAATATATTTTTTATTTGTTGGTTTTTTTTCTTTAGTTATGTGTATAGTTTCTCTAGAAAATATGGATAATTGAAAATGGTTTTTGAACAATTTAACGCAAATGCTTCTAGAAGGTCGTGATTTGTTTTTTATGTTGGATAGCCATTAGGGTTTGATTTTAGGTGTTCGTGACGATTTTCATTTAGCCTTTCATAGTTATTGCTATTTTCATTTGGAACAAAATCTTCTTTCAGTGGTAAAGGAAAAAAAATGTGAATTTGACTAATGTTGATTTGTTCAAAATGTGCTATAAAGCTTCTAATATATATGACTTTGAAGAAATAAGTTCTAAATTTTGTGAAATTTGTGGTATTGTTGCTTTGAATTTTTTTAAGGATAAACCTTATGACAAGTGGGTTGATTTTTTCTAGGAAAATGTTATTGTGAATATAGTTCAAACTATTACATCTGTTCTTACCCTGAACTGCATTGTAGGAAGTTAGGACGAAGCATGATGCCAGAAAGGTTGCCTTACTATCAAGAAATATTAGATGTAAAGAAGAAGGAGCAGAATTAATCAAACTCATAATGCACCGGAAGCCATACTTAGCTCGTCCCGAGCTTTGCAATCTAGGGAACCATGGCAGAAGAAAAATACTGCACCCATAAGAAAATGGGGGTGAACCATAATGACAATATATAAGATCAAAGCAGAGCAAGAATATTGCGCCGAACCCTAAAAGGCAATACATGCTATACTGAGCCGACCACATCACAAATCCTTTACTTTGTCAACAACTATAAGAACAGGTGTAACGACCCGTAAATTTCGACGATTTAATTTATTTAATAGAATTTTGTAATAAAAATTTAGTAGGAACAATAAAAGGTGATAAATATATATTGAACGCTAATTTAACAATGGTAATTTAAGCCTTTGTTTGTAATATGAATAAATTTTTCAATAAAAATTGGTGTAAGTATTATACCTGAATACAATGGGAAGATAGAGAATATAGGTAAGGCATTTAATTAGTTAAGTGTAAATTTATGGGTATAATAACAATTCGTATACATTACCTAATTAATCTGTCAATTAATTTGTTAAAAAAATCAAAACCTTTTAATTTGGTAAATAATTTGATGCGTATTGATAAGCGTTACTTTAACGATTAATTTTAAAGTGATGGGAAGAAAATAAGTAAAGTTATGCAGTAATAAATAAATAAATAAAAATATCGCAATAAATAGGAAACTGACATAACATTTATTTATATGAACGTTACTTATTGATTTGAGAGTAACGTAATTGTGAACGTAGAATAAAATAAGCGTAGATTTATGTTAGGTAATTATTGAGAATATGGGGAATAAGTTGAAATAATATTAATTAAAAATTTATGCGTAAAACATGTTATGTAAGATATATTGATTCCATTTAATAAATTGAGGATTAATATTATCGAAGAGGATTAAATATGGTCTCAATATAAATTTAGATAAGCTTTGAAATAAAGACTAATTCCATTCAGAAGGTGACAATGGGTGCAATATTTTGATTTGTAAACAATAGTAATAGGTTACATGTTTAATTGGTTGATAGAATTTGAATCGAAATATATGTTAATACACTAAATAAAGGTTACATTAATATGATAAGTAATACAATGTCTAGAAGTTTAATATAGAGTGTGTTAAGACGTAGAAATGGAAATTAGGAAGCAGTTGGAATTAAATGAAATTTTAGGTGTATTTATGAGAAATTTACGTACAATTAAAGAGGCAAATGAAATAAATACCAACCAATTTTAGTGAATAACGGGATCTAAACCTAAATAAATAAATTCCTTGAAATTTATGTTTTAATTTTTGATAAATTGGATTTGTATTTTAATATTGAAAATTTTGGGATTATTCAAAAATAAATTAATGTAGGAAGTTGTTAAAGGATTCTGAATTTACCAAGTGGTCCAAACTGACAAAATTTGCAAATAATTAAAGTTGGATTGTAAATCTGATTCAATTAACCTATTATTAATTTATTTGTTTGGAATATAAAAAGTAATGATAGGGTTAATTGAAATTAAGGGTAGTTTAATTTGTATGATATTTGGGATTAAGGCAAGATGGGTGGATATTAGGAGTTATATACTTAGATCATTCAATTTATTTGGATAACATTGTAATAAATGTAATTAAATGTACATTTACGTGAAATATAATACCATGCTTAATAGATTGCTAAGTTGTATATATTAAAGGGAATTTTATTAATTGTTTTTAAAAAAACCTTAATTAATATGGTTGATAAATTTATGAAATTCTTGGGAATAATGTAGGTTAATATGAGTTAGTAGTTCGGGTAGTGAGTAAAATTGGTAATACATTGCAATTAATGTTAATAGTGTTGACATAAGCTAATAAATTTAAATGTTAATGCAATACCAATTTATGTATTTAAGGTGATTGCGAAATTGGAATTTGATAAATGCAGTAACTAACTCAGGGCAAATAGATTTTATGGAATCAATGAAAGATAGGTAAATTTAATGATTGTTTGGTGGTAATTTAAGCATGAATGGGAATAAATCGGGCAATAGTGAGAATTATTAATTATTACCCATCAATTTATTTAGAATCTAAATCAAATGCAACATTCGTTGTTATTTGTAGCTTATAGGTGGAAATAACGTAAACTTTATTCAAATTAATGACAATTAGTTAGATTAAAAGAATGGAAGGCAGGATATATGAATTCATTTGGATTTAGAACATGATAATTTGAATTTATTGAATTTATTGGAAACTAAATAGAACATTTTATGCGATTGAAATTAAAGTTGGAATTCGGAGATGTTTTAGGAATTTCCATCTATGGGATACCAATAGATAGGATAATTAAATGAAAGGTCAACTAAAGGATTTCTACAAAGTTAATTTATAATTTGTAGATAAAATAAAATTGAAGTTTTACGCTGAAGTTAATAATGTACTCAGCATTTAAGAAACATCTTAAATTGTCTAAATTTGAATAAACAATGAAGTAATAAATAATAATTATTAATAAAATCCAAAATTTGGTAACCCGTTTTCAAATTAATGATAATTAGCGTTGGTATAGGCTATTTATTTAAGTAACAGTGCGATGCAAAAAAAAATGGATTGGAAGTAATTGCGAAATATAAATAAAATATTTTAGTAGGGAATTGAAATGTATATATACATAGAAATGTGGATTTTTATAGTATGAAAACTTAGTCAATTTATAATAGTTAAATCTATTGAGAATGAATAAAAATCTAAGATAATTATTACGGTAATTTAGAAATTTAGTTGAAAATGGAAACTTATCTATGAATTTGGAATTTAATGAAATTGTGAATTTATATTGAAACTTATAAATGAAGCATCTAAATTTACATTTGTAAATACATTTAAAATTCAATGTAAATGTCTGAGGAAGAAATTAATTTATTTACTAATCCGTAACGTATCCAATTAATATAAAATATTCTGGTGGGCCAACAACCGTTTTGCGCGTTTATGATTCGTGCCCACCTATCCTATTTCACTTTGTCTATTTATAGGCTGTGTAAACCCTAGCCTCCATCTATCTTCATTTCTCTGTGTGTGTTCTTTTCTTCAACTTCTTCTCTTCCAATGGCTGCAAAATTTCTAGATCCAATTACAGTCCAAAATAAAAAAAAATAAAAAAAAATATTTCAAACTCCTCTAAAAATTCCAGAAAAATTATATGTCATAATTCTCGAAGAGCGTAATCTGTTGGTACTGTCCATTTTTTTGATTGGTGCTGTAGCGTGCTCGAATTTGAGAAGAAGGACGTGGCCTGTGACGTGGCATGGTGATGGGTTATATTTGTTTATTTTGTTTTATTTAATTTTTGTTTCAATCGAAATTTTCGAATAACTTTCTCATACGTAGTCCGATTCACGCGAGATTTTTTTTGTTAGGATCGTAATTAAATTCCAGATCTGTTGATGCTAGTTTGGACCAATTCGAAGACCGTCGAATTTTTGAGTTTAAATTGAATTTAAATTCGATTTAAATTCAAAAGGTGAGTGTTTTAACCCACTCACAATTTCTAAAATTTCTTGTGTTTGTTAAATTAATTTTAGATATGAGCAGAAATTTATTTATGACTGTTTGGCATGTTTTATTCATTATCTCTGAAAAATCGCATTCATTTAATATAACTGTTAATTAATTTTATTTATTGCATAAATTTGACAGTTAGAATTTATTTAATTGCATATTAACTGCCAGTCATAGTTATGTTAAATTTTTATTTCATATTAACTGCCAGTTAAATTTACGTTTATTTTTGCATATAAACTGCCAATTAACAGTTATTAAATTTATTTTGTGTATAAACTGATAATTGATACCATTATTTATCACCTGTTATGTATTGATGATTGTTTGCAATTAGATGATGACTGTGATAAATGGATGTATGATTTGATGGATGAATGGATGATTAATTTTATTAACTGCAAGTTGCTATGCATTTCACTCATTCGGGATTGCGGTTTGAAATGATATACAACCGCATTTTTATTTTCAAATTGCGGATTGAAATGATAAACATCCGTATCACTTGAACATAGGGTAGAAAATTTTATACAGGCACCGCAGTATATATATATATATATAATTATTTTTGAAACGATTTTCATGGTGTTGTAAAGCTATATATATGGTTTATGGGATATTGATTTGGTTATTTATATATATATATATATATATATATATATATATATATAATTTTCGGTTTTTTTAAGCTTTGTATGAATTTGATTTGAAGTATAAAATTTAGTTGATTTTCGAGATCAATATGATTAAGAATTTATTTAAAATTTAATTTCTAGAGTTTTAAATGACTTAAAAGAGAATAAGATTTGAAGATGAATATTAAGTTAAATTGGAAATTTAATAAAAAGTTAGAATTTTTAAAGGATATGATTTTATAACTTGATTTTTGTGTAGAATGATCTAAATGAATGAATATCAGGTTTATTTAAATGAATATAAAATAAATTGAAAGATTTTTTCCAGTTATGTGAAGTTAAAGGTTTTCTTAAATTATATTGAATTCATTAAGTAAAGATTTCAAGTCTAAATAATAAGTAATTGAATTTAATATATATATGGGATTTTTGAATGAGTTTGTTTTTTTGAAATGGTGAAATAATTAAAGCTTTGGAACATAAGAATTGAAATGGTATTTGGAAGTTTAAATCGATATTTGAATTTGATTTGTGAAATCTAAAGAAGCTATTTTGTTTTATAAAAGTAGTTTAATATTTAACCATTTAAGAGATGGAAATTTGTTTCAAAGCTATGTTTTTTCAAGGTAGTATAATTTGGAAATATTATGTTCAAGAGTTTGATTTCTAAATATTTTACTTTGGAAACCTTATGATTTTGGAAGGAATATATATTGGAAAATAAATGATATCGTATTGATTTGGGGTTTTAAAAATATAAATGATATCGTATTTATATGGGTTTAAAATGGATATTTTATTCTGGTTTTAAAGTATAAACTATTTTGAAAAGACCGCGGTGTTATAATAACGATTGGTTGTGGAAGAGACCGGGATCGGAAGTTGTCTACTCTCTGCCAACTCCGAAAACCACTTTAACAACCGTGCATGCGGTGGAGATTCCAGAATGAAGTAGGTTGGTGGCGGCGTTTCCTTTAAAGGTAAATACGAGGACCCAACTCCCGTGAGTTGGCATAAGGTGGCTAAAACAGGAGCGATCGACGGGTTAATGAGGTAGCACCTCTGATCGGACACTTCCCTTCGATACTATACTCAGACTTTGGATTTTCGGTGGCCACCTTCACTTTTGATTTCTTTGATGTGGGGAGTTTGTCCGAGGTGGGCGGCAGCTGCGCGCTGCGCGTTTCCATCGGCCCGGAAGCGTAATTGGTATATCTACCCTGGCATTGCCTAGTTGTGTCGTGTCACCTACCCTAGCGCGCCTTATACGATTTTGGTTTTGTACCATACCTATGGAGTGCCCTCTGACAACGCCCAGTACGGGGGAGATTACGGTACTGTATAGACTATGCGAATATATAACTGTGTTAAGGTGGAAAATGTAAAGCCTTAACGCTATTTAAAAGTAAGTTTATTTTACAAATAGACACTATTATAATAGCGCAATATACTATATAGTAAATAGTTTAACGGATCCTTAGGAGATGTAAATCCCGAGCATCTCTTGAGTTACTACACTCATATTTATTTCTGTTAATTTAACTTACATAAGATCTTTTAGTTCTGACTCGAGTGTTTTGTCCTTTCAATTCGCTCGGGTCAGTCCGAGCATTTCAGGATTGAAGATTTTATTTCCGAAGGAAGAAGACGAAGATTTTATTATTATTACTATAGATAATATGGTTTCACTACACTCATATTGTTCCGCTGCATTGTTATATGGTATGTGTACTCTGATATGTATTGTATAAATAAATCAAAGGTTTTTGTAAACAGATTTATGAACTGTATATTTGATTATTATATTTTATGTAACGACCCAGAATTTTAAACTATTCAATTTGAAAATATTTAATTTATTTTAAATATTTGAATGATGGTTTGATTTGAATTTCAAATTATCAGAATGAATTTAGCGATTAAATTATAGAATTTAATCTATTGGAGTTGAATAAAAATTTAAATCTTCAATTTTAAGCCAATTAAAAATATTTCAAAGGCTTGTAAAATTCATATTGATAATATTGAAGATTTTAGAAGCTTCAGAATTGAAATTGGAAGTGAATTGTTTAGTTTTGAAATTAAATTGTTTGAATCGATATTTAAAAATAGCCGTCCGAGGCACAGTCTCGGAATTCGACGAAACTAGTTCCATTGGGTCCGTAATATTGAATTATTGCCGGATTTCAAATTTCGTATCAATCGGAGTTATCGTGTGAGAATACGACACCTAAACGCGTTGAAATTTTCAACGATTTAAATTTAAACTTAAATTTAAATTGAGATAAACTTCACCACGTTCGTCCTAAAAACACGCAGAAAATCACGCCTACAATCACGAAGAAAAATCGTGCAAGCATGGCCGAGCTCGTTTAAGAATATCCCTCTCCCCCTTCACTCTCGTTCAAAATCATTTGAACGAAGAAGAAAAAAAAATAATGGCCGAGCTAAACGATATACAGAACATCTCGTTTTCCCTCCCCCTTTCACCTCCTTATTCACGATAAAATTTATGCCGTCCCTTCATATGAACAAAAAAAGAAAAAGAAAAAAAATCTTCGTTTATAAATGGCTGAAGCCTCAAATCGAAGTCGCGGTCAACAGTGGAGGTCGCGAGTCAATTGCAGGCAATTGGGGGAGGCGGCGGCGCAAGTGGGGGCGATGTCGAGATGTCGTGAAGGCGCGCGTTTCGAAGTGGAGGCAGCGGCTGCGTTGGGTGGCAATTCAAGGAGGCGGTGACGACAGGTCGTGGGGGGGACGGGTTCGAGGTCGCAGGGCTCGTGCACGCGGCGGCGAGATGGAGCGATGTGGTGGCGAAGTCGCGATTGTACGAGGTGACGCATGATTCGAAGGTGCGGCGGCGGCGACGAGAAGCTCGAGTACGAGCTGTTGATTTTCACAGTGAAGGTATAATTGTTGTTTTATTCAATTTAAAATTTATATACAGATAAAAAAAATGTTTTCCATTCAATATATATACAGTATGTATGTAGTTTCAAAATAAAATCAAATAATACAAGTCATTTGTTTAAAATTTAAAAGCATTAGTTTGAAATTAAAATGTTTTAGACAGTGAAATAAATATTTAACAGAAATTCATAAAAGATTTAATTAGCTTGACAAAATTTATTTGTTGGTTTTAGTGACTAAAAGATATTTCATTTAAAGGAAGATTATTTAAATAAATAATTAGTTAACAGAAAATAATGAAAGTAGTTAAAGAAAAAAATGTTGGTGGTTAGTTTATTTTATTTATCTGTTAAGTCAATTTAAATCACTAGTTAGAAATTAAATTTATTAGTTTGAATTAAAAACATTGGTTAATTTGAATTATTTTTAAGTTACTAAATGATATTTGTTAATAAAGGAATTTATTTTTTAAATTTAAATTTTGAGTTAAGCGAATTTATAAAAAAAAGTTGATTTTTGAAGATATTAATTTAAAGTAAAGTGATTAGTTAAGTTGTTATAAAATAAATAGTTTACGATAATAAATTTGTTTTATCTATTATAGATACTAAAAAGAAAATCAGTTTGAATCTTTAATTTTTAGTTTAAAATAGAAATCATTAACTTGAGATTGAAATAATTAGTTGAATAAATTCAATTTAAGGATAAGTTAATTAAATCTATTTAAGAAGAAAATTTAGTTTTAAAATTAAATTGTAGTTGAATAGAATTATTTAAAAGGAAAATTGATTTATAACAAATTTAATAGTTAAAACCAAAGTTTGTTAGTTGATTTAATTTACAAAAGGAAATTTAAATTTTAGTTAAATAAAATTTTAAAGAAGAAATTGGTTTAAATAAAACCATCAGTTAATTTAACTATTAAAGTAAAAGCACCGATGAATCGAAATTATCAAATGAAAATTACCAGTTCGATTAATTCAAATATTAACAAACTGTATAATTATTTATACAAGGTATAAATGAAGAAAACAAGTCGAATTGGGAGTGGATTGCAAACGGGAATAAAGGTGAGAACTTCTCACTCAAAAGGAATTTTATAGTTTATTTAAATTTTAAATAGATAGATTTAAATTTTGCTTGACTGTGTTGATTGAATGATTGAATGATTGAATGATGATTGTTATATATATATTGGATGTGAATAGACCCTATACGCCGTTAGTAAGCGGAGGTTATTTATTACACACATATACCGCGATATTCCACCTCGAAGTGGAATTGGTATTATATTATATATAGCAATATATATATATTGGCATATGTATATATTGCAGTTGATTGCTTTCCCGCATTTGTATAGCGGATGAGACCCTATTGCGCCGTTAGTAAGCGGATATATATTTATAAAATCCCATATACCGCGATATTCCACCTCGAAGTGGAATGGTATTGTGCTAATGTCTGTGGATGCAGGGAAACAGGTTGGAGGGATCCAACTGGATTCCTCACAAATATTTATTTGATTTCATATATTGTGATATTTGATTGTTTATCATGGATGATATATAATGTTTGAAAGTCGTGATTGACTATTGATGTGTTGCATCATCGGATCCAATTTTTGAAGTTTAAAAATAACGATTTTTGATTTCTAAAGTGATTCTTGGAAATATACGTTTATAAAATATTTTTGAAATTGATTCATCTTAAATAAATAAACGTTATAATTTTAATATTATGAAAATTATGATTTTTGAGAAATACAGTTAAAAGTTGATTTTTGAAAATATGGGATTAGTGATTTTATAAAATAGTTTGAACTGGGAATTCTGAATTTATTATAAGAAATTTAGAAATAGGATTTATAAAATTTTTATTTTATAAATCAGAATGATGAAATTATAAAAGAGTTTAAAGATGTTTAAAGTAATAATATAAATTGATTTATATTAAAAGATTTATAAATTGATATTTATAAATTTAGAATATCTTGAATTATAAAACGAGCTTTTATAAATGATAGAATGATTTGTAAATGGATTTCATAAAGGAATGAAATCTATAGAATTTATGAAATTTGATTTTTTTATAAATCAAAATGATGAAATTATAAGGAGTTGAAAGACGGTTTAAAATAGTAATATAAATTGATTTATATTAAAACGGTTTATAAATTGATATTTATAAATTAAGAATATTGGAATTATAAAACGAGCTTTTATAAGAGTTAGAATGAATTGTGAATGAATTTCACAAATGAATGAAATTTATGGGATTATAACGATGAAGTTATAAATTGAATTTTATAAATAGTAGGTTTATAAAATTTGTAAAGGAAAACAAAATAAAATTC
This sequence comes from Allium cepa, assembly GCA_030765085.1. NCBI lineage: Eukaryota > Viridiplantae > Streptophyta > Magnoliopsida > Asparagales > Amaryllidaceae > Allium > Allium cepa. The sequence goes on along the minus strand of CM060932.1, from coordinate 82,579,021 downwards.
ATAAAGTTATTAAAGGAATGGAATTTGGATAAATAATTGAATCTTATAAGTTATAAGATTTATAATTATGAAGTTTAAAGGAACAATTTTATAAACAAGTAAATTATAAGTATTTAACTTATAATATGAAATTTTAGTATATTATTGAGATATGAAACTGAATAGATTTATAAAGGAAATTTATAAAAGGAAGTTGTTGTAAAATAAATAGAAATAGAATTTATAAACATTGTTTTATAAATCCGCAACGACTTATTTTGATAAGGAATTGTTGTAATTTATTTATGGAATTATATTCATGTTTTAAACAGTGAATAATTCTTTAAAATAAAATGAATAGAAGTGATGAAATTTATTAACAGTTATATTCACGTTTTTGAATAGTGAATATTATGTTAAAGAATTTTTTTGGATGTGATGTTTTAAATGGAATTAAAACGATCTAAAGATGTTTTAAAATTACTGAGATTCGAAACCATAGATTTCAACATTTATTGTTGAAATAGATGTTTTCGAGAAATAAAAGGAAATGGTGTACTATAACACTGTTGTTATAGTAAATGATTTCCGAAAGGAAATGTTTTGCATAGTATTGGGATTTATATATCTATTTTAATTTCGAATCCCTATACTAGTGATTTTGGGTTGTCGTAACGATGTTTTACGCAACATTCGTTTTGGCCCAAATAAATATGGTTAAGTGAATGATTTCCTTAAAGAATGAAATATATACTTAATTTCGATTAGAGTATATTAAATATTTTCTAAGCGTAGAAAATAAAAAGGGCTTGTGAATTACTTATAGATAAATAAGTATGGAAATGTTTTTCCAATATTAAGTGAATATTTTGAATTTATCTTTTTGAGGATAAATTGAAAATGAATATTTGAAAACGAATGGAAATCGTATATTCATAAATATTTTGGAATGTAAATTCAATATAGAATTTATAAATGAAATTGGGAAATTAGATTTAAAAATAAATATTGATTTATTTTTAAAGTATGGAAATTATGTTTATATCTTGTAAAGATATTTTTGTGAAATAAATAATTTGGAAAATTATTTGGAATCTGGTGATGTTGGCATATCTATTGATAGTTCAATAACCGACTATCAATATTTACCTTTAAATAGGTATTTGTTGTGATTTGTTTGAAATTGGATGCCACACTTATTTTTTTTAAAATAAGCGCTCACTATTCGGGTTAACCGGGAAAGGACCTTGGGGTCGTATAACCCATTCCGAATATGTGATACGTCGTTATGAATTGCATTCGAAGATCGGTGTTGAAGACCGGATATTTTCGAAAACGAAAGGGTTTCTTGTTGATTGTCTCTGCACTGGCTGATCCCTGGTATTGAGATCTCCATATGTGATGGGAAATCCGAACGTGATTAGAGATTATTCGGATAGCAAGGACTTCTTTGTAAGTGCCTTCGGTTCTGTTCGAGCCCGGAACAGACTTGTATGGATTGTGTGTCTGACATTACAAGTTGATGTAAAGCCGATTTCTTTCAAATATATTTCTGTGGTGGCGGAGAATTTTGTAACAACCCGCATATTTATCGAGTTTGTATTTAAATATTTTATTTAAATATTAACTCGTTAATCGGATTTTGGTCCGAAAAGCTACTTTTTGCAAACGGTCAAATTAGGACTCGAGACCACTTCCATTGAGTTCGAAATGTCGTTTACAACTTTTTAAGTATAAACATCGATAGGTTTGGAGTTAGTGAAATTTCACTAACTTTTCCCGCTTTGGACTTTGGGTTAGTTTAGCCTATTAAGCCCAAGTTCCAACCCTCTTCTCCTCACTCTTCATAAATTTCCTAACTAATCAAGCTTTGGCATTAATGGTGGAGGGAATGGGAAATTAAAATTCCAAAACTCAAATTCAATTGCAATCCATCTTTCTACTCCAAATTCAAGAAGAAGACATTGGATTCAAGCTTCTTGTGCTTAGATAGAAGAAGGATTGATTCTTGCTTGCTTAAAACTTCATTTTTCATTGATATTTGGTGCAAAGGTGAGATTTTTATCTCACAAACCTAGTATATAACTATATTGGACTGTTGGGAATGATTCCCTATCACATTTGCATGCACGTTTGCATTTGGTTTGGATTGGATTGGCGAAAAACTCCAATTTTTAGCGTTTTGGCGAAATTTCTGCATTTAGGTCGTTCTGGCCATTTTTAGGTCGTTCGGAGTTAGGTCGTGTGGGTCTTAGGTCGTAGGTCGCGTACGAGATAGCTCCTAGATCGTTCTAGCCACTTTTCGTGTGTTCGAAGTTAGGTCGTTCACGACCTAGTACTTAGGTCGCTCGTGAGTTGGTGGTTTAGGTCATAGGTCGTTTCTGGCCTTAAATTCCCCCTGCAGCGTTAGGTCGTTAGCCTCGGAATTAGGTCGTTGAGCCTTAGGTCGCTAGGTCGTATGGCCTTAGGTCGCTAGGTCGTATGACCTTAGGTCGTTAGGTCGTATGGCTTTAGGTCGCTAGGTTGTATGACCTTAGGTCGTTAGGTCGTTTGGCTTTTAGGCCGCTTCCACGATTAAGTCGTTCGACTCTTAGGTCGTAACACTTAGGTCGCTCGCCTCTTAAGTCGCTAGGTCGCGTTCCTTTATTAGGTCGCGTGTCTGTGTTAGGTCGCTGACCTTCTTAACTCGCATGACCTAACCCCTAGGTCGTTGGGCCTCGTTTCTACTTAGGTCGCTGCTTCTTATAGGTCGCTGCTTCTTATAGGTCGCTCGGCTCCTTTATTTCTTAGGTCGTTGTGGCCTTAGGTCGTGATATTTATAGGTCGCGGCAAAGTTAGGTCGCTCGACCCATGTTGCCGTTAGGTCGCTCGATCCTTGTTGTCGATAGGTCGCGTGCTTTCTTAGGTCGCGTACCTTTAGGTCGCGTGTCCCCTCTACCTCGTTAGGTCGCAAAGAACTTTAGGTCGCTCGACCTCCTTACCCACCTGGTCGCGCACTTAGTTAGGTCGCTCAGCCATTGTGTTAGGTCGCGTGAACCCTTAGGTCGTTAGACCTCATTTTGCTTTAGGTTGTAGGCCTCTTGCCTTCACTTAGGTCGTACCGTTTTGTCGGGACGCTGCCCCGCACCCCGCCGGGGGCGCTGCCCCCTGGACCCCCGCGACCTGACCGGGCAGGTCGAACCCCGTAAGCGGTGGCGTTGCCCCCGCACCCCCACCTTGGGGGGTTGCCACCCCCCCTGGACCCCCCCTCCGTAGGGCATCTTATCTGAAAAATATTCAACAGAACTTGCTGAGCTGATTTCCTTGGATTTTTATCACATCTTCGAATGTGACCTTTGTGATTGATTGTTTCTACAATAGCTTCTGTGATTTGTCACTTTAAAATATAAAGGTTTCAAAACTAGTAGTAAATATCAAAACTCTTTCAAACAAAATGATTTCGACTCTATTTTTAATAACAAAGCTCTTTTCTTAAACCGTTTTCCAATCTATTAGTATATACAAGCCTTTACCTCACTCGGATGAGAAATCTAATTAAACGACTTAGTAAAACAAGTGGTATGAAACGCTTGCGTTCACTTCGTCGGTTAATTCTTGGACTTGTTCGATTGAACCTCTTGTGACAATTTTATTAGTGAAGATTTACAGTTTGTTCGTAAATATTTAAGTTAAGCAAGTGGTTATGGGACATGAAGCTAAACTTCTATATTTACTAGCTTAGTGTAATTGACACTTCTCGTTGATCTTGATGATCGCTTTATGAATTAGACTAGCAATTGCGCGATGTCTCTTTCATTGCAAGGTTAGACTAGACACCACTTGTGTGATTCCATTCACACAAACCTTTCTGCTTTTTGGTTAGTCTTGACCTCAATCTGTGTGATTCCATTCACACATGCGGGGTAGCTCCCCTTGGTCTTCGGACCGTCATGTGATAGGCCTCTTTCCCTTTTTATAATTTCTGGATTTCTCGCGTTGATTTCTGGAATTTATGTCATTGACTTGTTATGAGTACAAGTTTAGGGTATGATGCCCTCTTCGAATCTTTGAGAAGATTCTTGTGATATTGATTATCTCTTATTGATTGATCTTCTGTTGATCATTATTTACATACTTATAGTGGTATGTCGTTATGGATGTTTATGTTTATGCCATATCTTTTATGTTATATCATGTCATCTGATATTTATAGCTAGACTGATCCGTTTATTATTTTCTTAAATAATACTCGGGTCAGACCGAGATGTTACAGGTGCTTCTGCTTGACTTCTTCCCAGGGATTCATCATCACTCTGACTTTTGGCTAACTGTTTAGATTAGCAGTTTTTGTTGTATACACTTGAGATATAGACTCATAGTTGTATTCTTTTGTATAGAACGTGTTGCTATTCTTTTGTATTATCGTGGATCTTATTGACCACTACTCTGATGTACACTTTCATGTGTTAGTTATATATTCATATCTTCTTCCGCCTTTGTGATATGGATATCTGTGACTGATTTGTGATATGATTATTTCTATGTTTGTTTCCGAAGATTATTTATAGCCACCGTGTGATAAGCAATTACATGGATGGTCGCTCCTCAACAGCCTTATTCTCCGTGCTAGTTGACAGCACTACTCCGGAGTGTTCTTGGCTAGCGTGGGTATAGAGATGGGGCGTCACAAATTTATTCTTTTAGCTTAACACCCTTCTCTGAGACGTACGAGCTCAGAGGTTATATAGTTGAAGTTATCAGCGATATATTCCCAATTTGGTAATGTGACATGCTGAGTGTTGCTGTAAATGATCATTGTGTTGATTATTGTGATAGGATCATTTATTTGATCGTCTATCTTGGTGATCATTGTGTTGATCATTTGTTGACCCAAAGCATGGCTTTTGTATAAAGTATGTTTTGTGGACGTGACTTCGTCGAGCCTCACACCCCGGAAATGGTCAAAACACGAAAGATGCGGCAAGGTTATGAGGGGTAGCTCCCTTTAGGGTATGTACATTTCCTTCTGGATAGAGGTGGTATCATGGTATGGAGCCCAGATATTTAACCTATGTGGTTACTGCGAATTTATTACTTTGTGGTTGTTGGTGATCGGGATCCCGTGAGAAAGGTCGTTTACGATCGGGGAATGGCGTGCTCGTGTCAGTAGTTACCTAGTTAGGGGTAACCCGGCCTTGTGTTGGCAGAGTTCCGGTTTGGTTCTCGGGGATGTCTTTCCAGAGGCATTCTCATGTGGCAATGGGAAGTTCCTTGGCCTGACCATTTGTTGGAAATCCAAAGAAACGATACGTGACTTGTACGGTTTTAGTTGTACAACCTGCCATCTAATATGGTAGCTATTAGTAGGCATAATATAATGGTACCTATGCTGGCTAAGATTTATATTCTACTTTCGAAATCGTTTTATACACTATGCACTAATAATAATATCAAAATTGATTTGATTTTAATGCGTATCAAGCATCTTTGACTAACATAAGAAGAAATCTTCCCCAAGTCTGCGTTTGCATTGTGTGTGTGGCGGGAGGTCTTATGGTAGTCTCATTCTTAAAAGCATTACGAATTGAAATAAAAATAATCCTCTATTTTAAATTTTTAAAGAAAAATAAACTGTTTTGAGTTCTCGCACCAGTCACATGACTGACTTGGAGTTTATTGTTTTCCTTCCTAAACTCTGGGTGCCCACCAATTTCCACACGGGCAGTCAAGAGTTAAGGTTTATCAGGATATTCTGGATATTCTGGAGTTGCTGGAGGCAAGATGGATGGCATGGCGTATTACTAGTTTATATAGTATTTCTTTTTCCGCTGCATTGTTTGTTGTTGTACACTCTGATGATGATATGATGTAAAGTATAAAATGTAATAACTGATATAGTTCTTTGTTTAAAGATTATTCATTTATTATTATATGTTGTTCCGCTGCGAATTGTGAGATTCTGTTATTGTTCTGTTGTTTTCTGATCTGTTCTATGTTCTTTGTTTAAAGTATAAAATTTCTATTTTCTGTTTTTCTCTTCCCTCTATTTTTCTATTCTTTCTTCTCCCCATCTTCTACCTTCTTCTCTTCTTCTTCCTTTCTTCTTTCTTAAACCCATAACATTTCGGTTTTTCGGCAACGAAAAATCGCAAACGTTACATTTGGTATCAGAGCTTATGGTTAAGCGACAACCATGGTTCTGTTGGGTATTACTCATTAGAGATAGAGTCAGTAGTACTCTAGATTGAGTTTGAGTGTAATAATAGCTATGAGAGCGTATTTGTTAGTGAATATAAAATTGTTTTGAATCAGGTAAATAAGATAATTTTGCCCAAAACTATTTAGTATAGAAAAGAAATGGTTTTCTATGAATTATTATAGTATATGGTTGCATGATTGTTAGAAGTGATAATATAGAATTATTATCACTAGTATATGGAATAAAATAAAATGGATTGAATTCAAGTAAATTAACTTGATAATTTATTTATTTGTGAAATAATTCTCAAATGGAATGAATATGAATATAGAATGTGAATAAAATTGAATTGAGCAATTAAGTAAATTCGAGATGAATTGAAATATTGAAATGAATTAGTGAATGTACTAATTGAAAGGAATTAGTAAATAAAAGTTAATTGATAGAATTCAATATTTAGAATTGAGAATTGAATTCAAATGAAATTGTGAATTGAATTGAAATGTGAAATTGAATAAGAATGGATACTACTGTTAGCAGGTTATACAGGTATATAAAGGAATTGAGATTTTGATTTCAAAGTTAAAATTGAATTGCTCGACAAAAAGGTACGTATTTCAATTTCAGTATGAGATTTGATGACTTTCTTCTCTAGCCACTTGGCTTTTCTCTTTTCTTTTTGATTCTGAGGGGCCGTGGTGCCATTTTGTAGTCGTACCGAGCTAGCCGCGCAAAGGAGACGCTGGCGAAATTTTTCGAAAATTTAGGGTGTTAGAAAAATTTTGAGAAAAATTTGAATTTGAATTTAAATTTAAATTGTAAGGAAAACAATGTTGGTTGAAACTTATAATTGAAGTTGGAAAGATAGTTGAAATGATTGAATCTCTAATAAAAAGATTTAGGTTAGTAAGTTGATAAAACTATTTGGATTGTGAAAAATGATAGACGGGATAAGGGCATTCTTCTTAACTTGTAATTTCGGGACGAAATTCTTTTAAGGAGGGAAGATTGTAACGACCCAGAATTTTAAACTATTTAATTTGAAAATATTTAATTTATTTTAAATATTTGAATGATGGTTTGATTTGAATTTCAAATTATCAGAATGAATTTAGCGATTAAATTATAGAATTTAATCTATTGGAGTTGAATAAAAATTTAAATCTTCAATTTTAAGCCAATTAAAAATATTTCAAAGGCTTGTAAAATTCATATTGATAATATTGAAGATTTTAGAAGCTTCAGAATTGAAATTGGAAGTGAATTGTTTAGTTTTGAAATTAAATCGTTTGAATCGATATTTAAAAATAGCCGTCCGAGGCACAGTCTCGGAATTCGACGAAACCAGTTCCATTGGGTCCGTAATATTGAATTATTGCCGGATTTCAAATTTCGTATCAATCGGAGTTATCGTGTGAGAATACGACACCTAAACGCGTTGAAATTTTCAACGATTTAAATTTAAACTTAAATTTAAATTGAGATAAACTTCACCACGTTCGTCCTAAAAACACGCAGAAAATCACGCCTACAATCACGAAGAAAAATCGTGCAAGCATGGCCGAGCTCGTTTAAGAATATCCCTCTCCCCCTTCACTCTCGTTCAAAATCATTTGAACGAAGAAGAAGAAAAAATAATGGCCGAGCTAAACGATATACAGAACATCTCGTTTTCCCTCCCCCTTTCACCTCCTTATTCACGATAAAATTTATGCCGTCCTTTCATATGAACAAAAAAAAAAAAAACTTCGTTTATAAATGGCTGAAGCCTCAAATCGAAGTCGCGGTCAACAGTGGAGGTCGCGAGTCGATTGCAGGCAATTGGGGGAGGCGGCGGCGCAAGTGGGGGCGATGTCGAGATGTCGTGAAGGCGCGCGTTTCGAAGTGGAGGCAGCGGCTGCGTTGGGTGGCAATTCAAGGAGGCGATGATGACAGGTCGTGGGGGGGACGGGTTCGAGGTCGCAGGGCTCGTGCACGCGGCGGCGAGATGGAGCGATGTGGTGGCGAAGTCGCGATTGTACGAGGTGACGCGTGATTCGAAGGTGCGGCGGCGGCGACGAGAAGCTCGAGTACGAGCTGTTGATTTTCACAGTGAAGGTATAATTGTTGTTTTATTCAATTTAAAATTTATATACAGAATAAAAAAAAAATGTTTTCCATTCAATATATATACAGTATGTATGTAGTTTCAAAATAAAATCAAATAATACAAGTCATTTGTTTAAAATTTAAAAGCATTAGTTTGAAATTAAAATGTTTTAGACAGTGAAATAAATATTTAACAGAAATTCATAAAAGATTTAATTAGCTTGACAAAATTTATTTGTTGGTTTAGTGACTAAAAGATATTTTATTTAAAGGAAGATTATTTAAATAAATAATTAATTAACAGAAAATAATGAAAGTAGTTAAAGAAAAAAATGTTGGTGGTTAGTTTATTTTATTTATCTGTTAAGTCAATTTAAATCACTAGTTAGAAATTAAATTTATTAGTTTGGATTAAAAACATTGGTTAATTTGAATTATTTTTAAGTTACTAAATGATATTTGTTAATAAAGGAATTTAGTTTTTAAATTTAAATTTTGAGTTAAGCGAATTTATAAAAAAAAGTTGATTTTTGAAGATATTAATTTAAAGTAAAGTGATTAGTTAAGTTGTTATAAAATAAATAGTTTACGATAATAAATTTGTTTTATCTATTATAGATACTAAAAAGAAAATCAGTTTGAATCTTTAATTTTTAGTTTAAAATAGAAATCATTAACTTGAGATTGAAATAATTAGTTGAATAAATTCAATTTAAGGATAAGTTAATTAAATCTATTTAAGAAGAAAATTTAGTTTTAAAATTAAATTGTAGTTGAATAGAATTATTTAAAAGGAAAATTTATTTATAACAAATTTAATAGTTAAAACCAAAGTTTGTTAGTTGATTTAATTTATAAAAGGAAATTTAAATTTTAGTTAAATAAAATTTTAAAGAAGAAATTGGTTTAAATAAAACCATCAGTTAATTTAACTATTAAAGTAAAAGCACCGATGAATCGAAATTATCAAATGAAAATTAACAGTTCGATTAATTCAAATATTAACAAACTGTATAATTATTTATACAAGGTATAAATGAAGAAAACAAGTCGAATTGGGAGTGGATTGCAAACGGGAATAAAGGTGAGAACTTCTCACTCAAAAGGAATTTTATAGTTTATTTAAATTTTAAATAGATAGATTTAAATTTTGCTTGACTGTGTTGATTGAATGATTGAATGATTGAATGATGATTGTTATATATATATTGGATGTGAATAGACCCTATACGCCGTTAGTAAGCGGAGGTTATTTATTACGCACATATACCGCGATATTCCACCTCGAAGTGGAATTGGTATTATATTATATATAGCAATATATATATATTGGCATATGTATATATTGCAGTTGATTGATTTCCCGCATTTGTATAGCGGATGAGACCCTATTGCGCCGTTAGTAAGCGGATATATATTTATAAAATCCCATATACCGTGATATTCCACCTCGAAGTGGAATGGTATTGTGCTAATGTCTGTGGATGCAGGGAAACAGGTTGGAGGGATCCAACTGGATTCCTCACAAATATTTATTTGATTTCATATATTGTGATATTTGATTGTTTATCATGGATGATATATAATGTTTGAAAGTCGTGATTGACTATTGATGTGTTGCATCATCGGATCCAATTTTTGAAGTTTAAAAATAATGATTTTTGATTTCTAAAGTGATTCTTGGAAATATACGTTTATAAAATATTTTTGAAATTGATTCATCTTAAATAAATAAACGTTATAATTTTAATATTATGAAAATTATGATTTTTGAGAAATACAGTTAAAAGTTGATTTTTGAAAATATGGGATTAGTGATTTTATAAAATAGTTTGAACTGGGAATTCTGAATTTATTATAAGAAGTTTAGAAATAGGATTTATAAAATTTTTATGTTATAAATCAGAATGATGAAATTATAAAAGAGTTTAAAGATGTTTAAAGTAATAATATAAATTGATTTATATTAAAAGATTTATAAATTGATATTTATAAATTTAGAATATCTTGAATTATAAAACGAGCTTTTATAAATGATAGAATGATTTGTAAATGGATTTCATAAAGGAATGAAATCTATAGAATTTATGAAATTTGATTTTTTTATAAATCAAAATGATGAAATTATAAGGAGTTGAAAGACGGTTTAAAATAGTAATATAAATTGATTTATATTAAAACGGTTTATAAATTGATATTTATAAATTAAGAATATTGGAATTATAAAACGAGCTTTTATAAGAGTTAGAATGAATTGTGAATGAATTTCACAAATGAATGAAATTTATGGGATTATAACGATGAAGTTATAAATAGAATTTTATAAATAGTAGGTTTATAAAATTTGTAAAGGAAAACAAAATAAAATTCATAAAGTTATTAAAGGAATGGAATTTGGATAAATAATTGAATCTTATAAGTTATAAGATTTATAATTATGAAGTTTAAAGGAACAATTTTATAAACAAGTAAATTATAAGTATTTAACTTATAATATGAAATTTTAGTATATTATTGAGATATGAAACTGAATAGATTTATAAAGGAAATTTATAAAAGGAAGTTGTTGTAAAATAAATAGAAATAGAATTTATAAACATTGTTTTATATATCCGCAACGACTTATTTTGATAAGGAATTGTTGTAATTTATTTATGGAATTATATTCATGTTTTAAACAGTGAATAATTCTTTAAAATAAAATGAATAGAAGTGATGAAATTTATTAACAGTTATATTCACGTTTTTGAATAGTGAATATTATGTTAAAGAAATTTTTTGGATGTGATGTTTTAAATGGAATTAAAACGATCTAAAGATGTTTTAAAATTACTGAGATTCGAAACCATAGATTTCAACATTTATTGTTGAAATAGATGTTTTCGAGAAATAAAAGGAAATGGTGGACTATAACACTGTTGTTATAGTAAATGATTTCCGAAAGGAAATGTTTTGCATAGTATTGGGATTTATATATCTATTTTAATTTCGAATCCCTATACTAGTGATTTTGGGTTGTCGTAACGATGTTTTACGCAACATTCGTTTTGGCCCAAATAAATATGGTTAAGTGAATGATTTCCTTAAAGAATGAAATATATACTTAATTTCGATTAGAGTATATTAAATATTTTCTAAGCGTAGAAAATAAAAAGGGCTTGTGAATTACTTATAGATAAATAAGTATGGAAATGTTTTTCCAATATTAAGTGAATATTTTGAATTTATCTTTTTGAGGATAAATTGAAAATGAATATTTGAAAACGAATGGAAATCGTATATTCATAAATATTTTGGAATGTAAATTCAATATAGAATTTATAAATGAAATTGGGAAATTAGATTTAAAAATAAATATTGATTTATTTTTAAAGTATGGAAATTATGTTTATATCTTGTAAAGATATTTTCGTGAAATAAATAATTTGGAAAATTATTTGGAATCTGGTGATGTTGGCATATCTATTGATAGTTCAATAACCGACTATCAATATTTACCTTTAAATAGGTATTTGTTATGATTTGTTTGAAATTGGATGCCACACTTATTTTTTTTTAAAATAAGCGCTCACTATTCGGGTTAACCGGGAAAGGACCTTAGGGTCGTATAACCCATTCCGAATATGTGATACGTCGTTATGAATTGCATTCGAAGATCGGTGTTGAAGACCGGATATTTTCGAAAACGAAAGGGTTTCTTGTTGATTGTCTCTGCACTGGCTGATCCCTGGTATTGAGATCTCCATATGTGATGGGAAATCCGAACGTGATTAGAGATTATTCGGATTGCAAGGACTTCTTTGTAAGTGCCTTCGGTTCTGTTCGAGCCCGGAACAGACTTGTATGGATTGTGTGTCTGACATTACAAGTTGAGATGTAAAGCCGATTTCTTTCAAATATATTTCTGTGGTGGCGGAGAATTTATTCTTTTAGCTTAACACCCTTCTCTGAGACGTACGAGCTCAGAGGTTATATAGTTGAAGTTATCAGCGATATATTCCCAATTTGGTAATGTGACATGCTGAGTGTTGCTGTAAATGATCATTGTGTTGATTATTGTGATAGGATCATTTATTTGATCGTCTATCTTGGTGATCATTGTGTTGATCATTTGTTGACCCAAAGCATGGCTTTTGTATAAAGTATGTTTTGTGGACGTGACTTCGTCGAGCCTCACACCCCGGAAATGGTCAAAACAGGAAAGATGCGGCAAGGTTATGAGGGGTAGCTCCCTTTAGGGTATGTACATTTCCTTCTGGATAGAGGTAGTATCATGGTATGGAGCCCAGATATTTAACCTATGTGGTTACTGCGAATTTATTACTTTGTGGTTGTTGGTGATCGGGATCCAGTGAGAAAGGTCGTTTACGATCGGGGAATGGCATGCTCGTGTCAGTAGTTACCCAGTTAGGGGTAACCCGGCCTTGTGTTGGCAGAGTTCCGGTTTGGTTCTCGGGGATGTCTTTCCAGAGGCATTCTCATGTGGCAATGGGAAGTTCCTTGGTCTGACCATTTGTTGGAAATCCAAAGAAACAATACGTGACTTGTACGGTTTTAGTTGTAGAACCTGCCATCTAATATGGTAGCTATTAGTAGGCATAATATAATGGTACCTATGCTGGCTAAGATTTATATTCTACTTTCGAAATCGTTTTATACACTATGCACTAATAATAATATCAAAATTGATTTGATTTTAATGCGTATCAAGCATCTTTGACTAACATAAGAAGAAATCTTCCCCAAGTCTGCGTTTGCATTGTGTGTGTGGCGGGAGGTCTTATGGTAGTCTCATTCTTAAAAGCATTACGAATTGAAATAAAAATATTCCTCTATTTTAAATTTTTAAAGAAAAATAAACTGTTTTGAGTTCTCGCACCAGTCACATGACTGACTTGGAGTTTATTTTTTTCCTTCCTAAACTCTGGGTGCCCACCAATTTCCACACGGGTAGTCAAGAGTTAAGGTTTATCAGGATATTCTGGATATTCTGGAGTTGCTGGAGGCAAGATGGATGGCATGGCGTATTACTAGTTTATATAGTATTTCTTTTTCCGTTGCATTGTTTGTTGTTGTACACTCTGATGATGATATGATGTAAAGTATAAAATGTAATAACTGATATAGTTCTTTGTTTAAAGATTATTCATTTATTATTATATGTTGTTCCGCTGTGAATTGTGAGATTCTGTTATTGTTCTGTTGTTTTCTGATCTGTTCTATGTTCTTTGTTTAAAGTATAAAATTTCTATTTTCTGTTTTTCTCTTCCCTCTATTTTTCTATTCTTTCTTCTCTCCATCTTCTACCTTCTTCTCTTCTTCTTCCTTTCTTCTTCCTTTCTTCTTTCTTAAACCCATAACATTTCGGTTTTTCGGCAACGAAAAATCGCAAACGTTACATTTTATCCTTCCGCTGTGAGATTCTGTTTCTTTCTCTGTTTTCTTATTTATCCCAAAACAATCCGCCCTTACGTATGGTTTGAATTGGCACGTGTGTCTGTTTAAATCGTGCAAAAAGGCGGGATGTTACAGTTGGTATCAGAGCTTTTGTTTAGCGATAAATCTTGGCTTTGTGGGGTTTGACTCTATATTAATAGGGTAGTAATACCCTATGGGAGTCACTGAGTGTATATCTAAGAGAGCGTATTTGTTAGTGTTATAAAAAGGTTTTAATATTGTGTTAATTTGTTCCGTTTCGTATTTATAAATTCTGGTTGGTGCATGGGACGCTATGACATCAATAGGGATTTCTGAACACTTAATAGGACAGACCGACATAATATTTGTTTTTAATATAGGTGAATGAAATTTTTTTGCCTATTATATTTTTATATATAAAATAAAAAATTTCAATAGATATTTATATTTGGCTGCAATAAATTGATTGTTAGGCAATAAAGTGTAAATAATAATAGAAATAAGATTGAAAAATAAGATAAATGAAATTTGGAAATTTAGAACTTAAGTTTGGGGTTTTTCTTTTGAATGATTTGAAATATATTAATAATTTTTTTTATAAATATTTTCTGATATAAATATTTAACATAATTCGAAAGAATCGTTTTAAAGAAGATTTTTGAGAAAATAAGTTTTGTACTTTCCTCTCTGTCGTTGGAAAATAATTTCGGTGATGGCGGCCGCATCATCGACTTTCATTTTCGAGTTTCGAAGGGGAAATGCCACTGTAGTAGTTCTACTGCAGATTCATTTACGAAAAAGATATAAATTTTTAATTGTTTTAAATAAAATTAGAGGTATATAAGTTAGAAGAATATATTTATCTAATATTACAAAATAATTTGAAATTTAACCCGGTATTTAATTCTTAAATTTCCATTAATTAATTGTTTAAATTATTGTAGTGAAATAAAAGGTAAGTGATTAATAAATTGAAACCTCTAATTTAGGTAAGAGATTTAATGCAAAGTTATAAAGGGAAATTTGAAATTTGTAACATATGAGATAAAGAGTAATATTGTTGAACATTAAATTTAATTAAAAGATGAGATAAAACTTGTATAAGTTCATTTGCATTTTCTTTAACATATATAACTTACCAAATATAAAAAGTTGAAATGTTTAATAAGAAATGTAGTAGAAATTTGTACAAGTAATAGTAGGTAATGAAGCATTCAATGAATTTGCTGTATTCAATAACTTAAGATATAATTGAAATTTTACCAAGTAAATATAAATAAAGGTAAGAATGATAGATAGATGATTATAAAACTTAAGGAATTAAAGTAAATAAATAAGGACATGCTATTATAAATGAATGAATAATTATATCAAAATATAAGGAACCAGCATGACCCGAGTTAATGGAATTGAATAATTGTAAGTAATAAGTAAAAATGAATGAGCAAACCTTTGATAAGTAAATGTGAATGAGAAAAAAATCACTATATAAACAAAAAGGGAAATCAAACAACTAAAGCATGAAATTTATAATAAGTTAGTTTGGTTGCTGGTTTGAATTGTTATTGTTTGATTTATGGTTGGTTGGGTAAGGAAATTTGAAGTTGTTGGATGAATAAATAATCTATTTTGTTCCATCTAAGACTGTTGAGTAAATGATGCACTTGATAGTTATTTTTCATTCCGTACAATTTCAAGTTTGAACCCAAACAACTATTTGATTGTGTGATTGTATGGTTGTTTTGTAATTGTATGTATGCTGTTCAAGGAAATTGATGGTTGTTGTATTAATTTGGATGATTAGTGATTGGAACTACTTAGATATTTAAATTTTGGACTTAGAAATATTTTGAAATGTTCTCCAAACTCTAATAAATTTAAGTATAAAAAGATAATGTTGTAAATTTGTATATTTTAAGAAAAGCAACAGATATTGTAAATTTAATTGTTTATAAGGTAATGTTTTGAATAAGATATGTAGATTCTAAATCCTTCTTTTTCCTTCTTTTTTCTTTTCGGGGACGAAAAGTTTTGAGTGGGGGAGAGTGTAACGACCCGTAAATTTCGAGGATTTAATTTATTTAATAGAATTTTGTAATAAAAATTTAGTAGAATAATAAAAGGTGATAAATATATATTGAACTCTAATTTAACAATGGTAATTTAAGCCTTTGTTTGTAATATGAATAAATTTTTCAATAAAAATTGGTGTAAGTATTGTACCTGAATATAATGGGAAGATAGAGAATATAGGTAAGGCATTTAATTAGTTAAGTGTAAATTTATGGGTATAATAACAATTCGTATACATTACCTAATTAATCTGTCAATTAATTTGTTAAAAAAATCAAAACCTTTTAATTTGGTAAATAATTTGATGCGTATTGATAAGCGTTACTTTAACGATTAATTTTAAAGTGATGGGAAGAAAATAAGTAAAGTTATGTAGTAATAAATAAATAAAAATATCGCAATAAATAGGAAACTGACATAACATTTATTTATATGAACGTTACTTATTGATTTGAGAGTAACGGAAGTGTGAACGTAGAATAAAATAAGCGTAGATTTATGTTAGGTAATTATTGAGAATATGGGGAATAAGTTGAAATAATATTAATTAAAAATTTATGCGTAAAACATGTTATGTAAGATATATTGATTCCATTTAATAAATTGAGGATTAATATTATCGAAGAGGATTAAATATGGTCTCAATATAAATTTAAATAAGTTTTGAAATAAAGACTAATTCCATTCAGAAGATGACAATGGGTGCAATATTTTGATTTGTAAGCAATAGTAATAGGTTACATGTTTAATTGGTTGATAGAATTTGAATTGAAATATATGTTAATACACTAAATAAAGGTTACATTAATATGATAAGTAATACAATGTCTAGAAGTTTAATATAGAGTGTGTTAAGACGTAGAAATGGAAATTAGGAAGCAGTTGGAATTAAATGAAATTTTTGGTGTATTTATGAGAAATTTACGTATAATTAAAGAGGCGAATGAAATAAATACCAACCAATTTTAGTGAATAACGGGATCTAAGCCTAAATAAATAAATTTCTTGAAAATTAAGTTTTAATTTTTGATAAATTGGATTTGTACTTTAATATTGAAAATTTTGGGATTATTCAAAAATAAATTAATGTGGGAAGTTGTTAAAGGATTCTGAATTTACCAAGTGGTCCAAACTGACAAAATTTGCAAATAATTAAAGTTGGATTGTAAATCTGATTCAATTAACCTATTATTAATTTATTTGTTTGGAATATAAAAAGTAATGATAGGGTTAATTGAAATTAAGGGTAGTTTAATTTGTATGCTATTTGGGATTAAGGCAAGATGGGTGGATATTAGGAGTTATATACTTAGATCATTCAATTTATTTGGATAACATTGTAATAAATGTAATTAAATGTACATTTACGTGAAATATAATACCATGCTTAATAGATTTCTAAGTTGTATATATTAAAGGGAATTTTATTAATTGTTTTTAAAAAAACCTTAATTAATATGGTTGATAAATTTATGAAATTCTTGGGAATAATGTAGGTTAATATGAGTTAGTAGTTAGGGTAGTGACTAAAATTGGTAATACATTGCAATTAATGTTAATAGTGTTGACATAAGCTAATAAATTTAAATGTTAATGCAATACCAATTTATGTATTTAAGGTGATTGCGAAATTGGAATTTGATAAATGCAGTAACTAACTCAGGGCAAATAGATTTTATGGAATCAATAAAAGATAGATAAATTTAATGATTGTTTGGTGGTAATTTAAGCATGAATGGGAATAAATCGGGCAATAGTGAGAATTATTAATTATTACCCATCAATTTATTTAGAATCTAAATCAAATGCAACATTCGTTGTTATTTGTAGCTTATAGGTGGAAATAACGTAAACTTTATTCAAATTAATGATAATTAGTTAGATTAAAAGAATGGAAGGCAGGATATATGAATTCATTTGGATTTAGAACATGATAATTTGAATTTATTGAATTTATTGGAAACTGAATAGAACATTTTATGCGATTGAAATTAAAGTTGGAATTCAAAGATGTTTTAGGAATTCCCATCTATGGGATACCAATAGATAGGATAATTAAATGAAAGGTCAACTAAAGGATTTCTGCAAAGTTAATTTATAATTTGTAGATAAAATAAAATTGAAGTTTTACGCTGAAGTTAATAATGTACTCAGCATTTAAGAAACATCTTAAATTGTCTAAATTTGAATAAACAATGAAGTAATAAATAATAATTATTAATAAAATCCAAAATTTGGTAACCCGTTTCCAAATTAATGATAATTAGTGTTGGTATAGGCTATTTATTTAAGTATGTAACAACCCGATATTCGTGTCGAATTATAATCGACAATTTAAACGATTAATATTGACCCAAATTTCTATTTGAGGTATTTAAATTTGGTTGAAATTCTTTTGTATATGGTTAAAAGGGTTTTCGGGCTTTAGTTTTCTCGGCCCACTTAATTATTTTATGTCGTGATTAAAATTAATCCCGTCCCCCTCTTTACGTTCTTTGACCCGATCCCCCTTTCATTTTCATTCGCGTGCCCTAATCGATCGAGAGAAAAATTAATGGCGGCCCCTTTTCTTCTTTTATCGTTCGTCCCTCTCCTTCATCCCTCTGCCAAAGCTAGGGCTTCAGCAATCGACTTCTTCAAATCGATCGGGTTCGACTTCGATGGTCTCCTCCTTGCTTCGGCCGCTTCTTCCTTGTCGAGTGCGTCCCCGCTTCAATCATGGTGAGTAATTTACTTACTCACATCTTATTCAAACTGTTCGATTACGTTTCATTGTTTCGGCCTTGATTTGAAATTGTTAATTGAATTTGGTTACTTGGTTATCAAGATTTGAACTGCTCCTGGTTTTGTTTTTTAAATTATGTTGTGCAGTAACCTGAGCATTTAGCTTGTTGTAGTGGTTATTTTTACTTGCGCACTACACATCTTTGCATATCATTACATTGTCACTTGTAATGTTCATTTGAAACTGTAGCTTTTATACTCGAGTCATGGTTCATATATTCATTGAGACGCCTACTGCTCGACTTTATGGTTGAGTTCAATTTCATTTGAACTATTCTCTGAAACTCGTAGTTGTGTCTGTTTCATTCACTGGTCCTTGTACCAACGCTCGGCCATTTGGGTGGTAGCTGCTGTTATTGGTTTCACTTGATTTTGTAATTGGTATATTCATGGGTTCATGCCTGAGTACTGTTCGAACTGTTGTTGCACACTGTTTTTATACGTGTGTACTTCATATCCCCCTGTGAATTGGGTGCTTCCCTGACCTGTGCATGACTTGATGTCTGTACACATTTGCCTTGGCTCTGGCCATCCTTGTTCAATTTCCTCCTTGACCCTTTTATGTTTGAGCATATTGCATATGTGAAACATATCTAGCTTGGTTGTCTCAACCATATTTGTTTTGTTCTACCTGAACTTGCCTTAGAGACGATCTGCAGTTGTTTTTAAGATGTAATATCTTCTTATTACATTATACGGTTTTCACTTTTGAACTACATGTGTAGTTGATATTGGTGCCATGTATCTACTGCCTTCATGTTCGTGTGCAGTGGTACCACTTCCTGTTCTCATGCATGTGTGCGGTGCTGTGCATACGTACAGTTATAACCTTGTTGTATTCACCTTTGTGCTTATACATGCTATGGTGCCACTTTTGTTTTGCATATTTTGTATGCTGATACTTGGTCATTTTGTTGTTTCATTACAACTTTTGTCGGCATATTCAATATGCAGACACTTGAGCATTTTTGTTGTTCACTGCCACTTTTGTTTTTGCATATTTAATATGCAGACATTTGAGCTTGTTTTGTAGTGATGTACTTGGTTGCATCTGATTCATTTTTGAGGCAGTTTGCATGTATGGGCTGCTACGTTGTATATATGAATTGCTTAATGCATTTTTGTGACCTTCATGTATACGCTACAGTTTGTACATGCATTTGCATCACTGTTGTGTCTTTGGTTTTTGGGGTTGCCGTGTTATCATCATATTGAACTGGTTTTCTTGTTGTTGCATGCTTGTATCACAGCATACTGCATGTTTTACCTTTGAAGCTTGGCATTTGAATAAAGTTTTTCTTTCTTTTAAATTTGCAGTAGTTTGCTAATTATTTCTTTCGGTAATGTTTGCTGGTTATCACCATGTATATACATACATATATGTATATATATGTGTGTGTGAATGGCATAACTACAGCTCCAATGTGTTCATTGCTGTGTTGTTTTCTTTCCTTCATTTTGTTTGCATATTTAATATGCAGTAACCTGTATTCTTGACTTTGAGTATTTATGTGTACGAGCACTGGTATCTGGCACATGTGTTATGTGCATTTCAGTTGTACTTCTTTTATTGCCTGGTTTGGATTTGTGTTCTGGATCTTGTTTAAGCACTGTTCACTTTGTGTTAGCATTACACTTGTGTTGAACTCGGTTTTCGAGTTTGACCTTGTGCTCGTGTGTGAATTTTTATTGTGTACAACAGCACTATAGTGGCAAGGCAGTGCACGCAAGCGTGAACTGCAGCCACACAGTACGGCGTGTATGATATTCTATTTGTTTTGACTTATGGATCCTTTTGCGTATTCCTTATGCAGTAGTGGCGATGCAGTGCACGCGTGCGTGTACTGCAGCCCTACTTGAATTAATATTTTAATTGATATTTCAATGGTTTAAACTGTTTGTTCATTTCTATTCAATATTCTGAATTGCATTCTGATTTGGTTTAATTACTGTCGTCTATTCAGTAATTAATTATTATTGCTTCTGTGCACTAATAACTAAGTTTGAATTAGACTGACCCGAGTATTATTTTCTTTTGAATCTAATACTCGGGTCAGACCGAGTATTTCAGGTTGTAGATATTTAGCTTTGGGTTGCTGCTAGAGCTATGAAGTTTTTTCATATCTTTTGGAGTAGTCGTCGTCATTTGTAGTAGCCTGTATTATTGTATAGGAAGATATGTATTCATGTATATTATGTACGTTAATGTACTTGTATATGTAACTTCCTGAATCGACTGTTGTTGTTGTATCACATGTACCGTGTCAAATGTATTGTAACTGACATCAGTTATTATATATATGAGGTTTTCTGTTTTATCTGTGTTCCGCATTTATATTTATCTGTGTTATTAGTTTATATTTTGTCCTAGACTATTATAGCCACTGTGTAGTAGCTTTGAGTTTGCATCGGCGTGTTGGATTCTCTCCTGAATTTAAAAGCATGTTTTTACTATCTGACATATCGGTGCTCGCACAAAGCAATTACACGGATGGTCGCTCCTCAACAGCCTTATTCTCCGTGCTAGTTGACAGCACTACACCGTAGTGTTCTTGGCTTGCGTGGGTATAGAGGTGGGGCGTCACAAAGTAACAGTGCGATGCAAAAAAAAAATGGATTGGAAGTAATTGCGAAATATAAATAAAATATTTTAGTAGGGAATTCAAATGTATATATACATAGAAATGTGGATTTTTATAGTATGAAAACTTAGTCAATTTACAATAGTTAAATCTATTGAGAACGAATAAAAATCTAAGATAATTATTACGGTAATTTAGAAATTTAGTTGAAAATGGAAACTTATCTATGAATTTGGAATTTAATGAAATTGTGAATTTAAATTGAAACTTATAAATGAAGCATCTAAATTTACATTTGTAAATACGTTTAAAATTCAATGTAAATGTCTGAGAAAGAAATTAATTTATTTACTAATCCGTAACGTATCCAATTAATATAAAATATTCTGGTGGGCCAACAACCGTTTTGCGCGTTTATGATTCGTTCCCACCTATCCTATTTCACTTTGTCTATTTATAGGCTGTGTAAACCCTAGCCTCCATCTATCTTCATTTCTCTGTGTGTGTTCTTTTCTTCAACTTCTTCTCTTCCAATGGCTGCAAAATTTCTAGATCCAATTACAGTCCAAAATAAATAAAAAAAATTCAAACTCCTCTAAAAATTCCAGAAAAAATATATGTCATAATTCTCGAAGAGCGTAATCTGTTGGTACTGTCCGTTTTTTGATTGGTACTGTAGCGTGCTCGAATTTGAGAAGAAGGACGTGGCCTGTGACGTGGCATGGTGATGGGGTATATTTGTTTATTTTGTTTTATTTAATTTTTGTTTCAATCGAAATTTTCGAATAACTTTCTCATACGTAGTCCGATTCACGCGAGATTATTTTTGTTAGGATCGTAATTAAATTCCAGATCTGTTGACGCTGGTTTGGACCAATTCAAAGACCGTCAAATTTTTGAGTTTAAATTGAATTTAAATTCGATTTAAATTCAAAAGGTGAGTGTTTTAACCCACTCACAATTTCTAAAATTTCTTGTGTTTGTTAAATTAATTTTAGATATGAGCAGAAATTTATTTATGACTGTTTGTCATGTTTTATTCATTATCGCTGAAAAATCGCATTCATTTAATATAACTGTTAATTAATTTTATTTATTGCATAAATTTGACAGTTAGAATTTATTTAATTGCATATTAACTGCTAGTCATAGTTATGTTAAATTTTTATTTCATATTAACTGCCAGTTAAATTTACGTTTATTTTTGCATATAAACTGCCAATTAACAGTTATTAAATTTATTTTGAGTATAAACTGATAATTGATACCATTATTTATCACCTGTTATGTATTGATGATTGTTTGAAATTAGATGATGACTGTGATAAATGGATGTATGGTTTGATGGATGAATGGATGATTAATTTTATTAATTACAAGTTGCTATGCATTTCATTCATTTGGGATTGCGGTTTGAAATGATATACAACCGCATTTTTATTTTTAAATTGCGGATTGAAATGATAAACATCCGTATCACTTGAACATAGGGTAGAAAATTTTATACAGGCACCGCAGTATATATATATAATTATTTTTGAAATGATTTTCATGGTGTTGTAAAGCTATATATATGGTTTATGGGATATTGATTTGGTTATTTATATATATATATAGTAATTTTCGGTTTTTTTAAGCTTTGTATGAATTTGATTTGAAGTATAAAATTTATTTGATTTTTGAGATCAATATGATTAAGAATTTATTTAAAATTTAATTTCTGGAGTTTTAAATGACTTAAAAGAGAATAAGATTTGAAGATGAATATTAAGTTAAATTGGAAATTTAATAAAAAGTTAGAATTTTTAAAGGATATGATTTTATAACTTGATTTTTGTGTAGAATGATTTAAATGAATGAATATCAGGTTTATTTAAATGAATATAAAATAAATTGAAAGATTTTTTCCAGTTATGTGAAGTTAAAGGTTTTCTTAAATTATATTGAATTCATTAAGTAAAGATTTCAAGTCTAAATAATAAGTAATTGAATTTAATATATATATGGGATTTTTAAATGAGTTTGTTTTTTTGAAATGGTGAAATAATTAAAGCTTTGGAACATAAGAATTGAAATGGTATTTGGAAGTTTAAATCGATATTTGAATTTGATTTGTGAAATCTAAAGAAGCTATTTTGTTTTATAAAAGTAGTTTAATATTTAATCATTTAAGAGATGGAAATTTGTTTCAAAGCTGTGTTTTTTCAAGGTAGTATAATTTGGAAACATTATGTTCAAGAGTTTGATTTCTAAATATTTTACTTTGGAAACCTTATGATTTTGGAAGGAATATATATTGGAAAATAAATGATATCGTATTGATTTGGGGTTTTAAAAATATAAATGATATCATATTTATATGGGTTTAAAATGGATATTTTATTCTGGTTTTAAAGTATAAACTATTTTGAAAAGACCGCGGTGTTATAATAACGATTGGTTGTTGAAGAGACCGGGATCGGAAGTTGTCATACTCTCTGCCAACTCCGAAAACCACTTTAACAACCGTGTACGCGGTGGAGATTCCAGAATGAAGTAGGTTGGTGGCGGCGTTTCCTTTAAAGGTAAATACGAGGACCCAACTCCCGTGAGTTGGCATAAGGTGGCTAAAACAGGAGCGATCGACGGGTTAATGAGGTAGCACCTCTGATCGGACACTTCCCTTCGATACTATACTCAGACTTTGGATTTTCGGTGGCCACCTTCACTTTTGATTTCTTTGATGTGGGAAGTTTTCCCGAGGTGGGCGGCAGCTGCGCGCTGCGCGTTTCCATCGGCCCGGAAGCGTAATTGGTATATCTACCCTGGCATTGCCTAGTTGTGCCGTGTCACCTACCCTAGCGCGCCTTATACGATTTTAGTTTTGTACCATACCTATGGAGTGCCCTCTGACAACGCCCAGTACGGCGGAGATTACGGTACTGTATAGACTATGGGAATATATAACTGTGTTAAGGTGGAAAATGTAAAGCCTTAACGCTATTTAAAAGTAAGTTTATTTTACAAATAGACACTATTATAATAGCGCAATATACTATATAGTAAATAGTTTAACGGATCCTTAGGAGATGTAAATCCCGAGCATCTCTTGAGTTACTGCACTCATATTTATTTCTGTTAATTTAACTTACATAAGATCTTTTAGTTCTGACTCGAGTGTTTTGTCCTTTCAATTCGCTCGGGTCAGTCCGAGCGTTTCAGGATTGAAGATTTTATTTCCGGAGAAAGAAGACGAAGATTTTATTATTATTACTATAGATAATATGGTTTCACTACACTCATATTGTTCCGCTGCACTGTTATATGGTATGTGTACTCTGATATGTATTGTATAAATAAATCAAAGGTTTTTGTAAACAGATTTATTAACTGTATATTTGATTATTATATTTTATCCTTCCGCTGTGAGATTCTGTTTCTTTCTCTGTTTTCTTATTTATCCCAAAACAATCCGCCCTTACGTATGGTTTGAATTGGCACGTGTGTCTGTTTAAATCGTGCAAAAAGGCGGGATGTTACAGTTGGTATCAGAGCTTTTGTTTAGCGATAAATCTTGGCTTTGTGGGGTTTGACTCTTTATTAATAGGGTAGTAATACCCTAGGGGAGTCACTGAGTGTATATATAAGAGAGCGTATTTGTTAGTGTTATAAAAAGGTTTTAATATTGTGTTAATTTGTTCCGTTTCGTATTTATAAATTCTGGTTGGTGCATGGGACGCTATGACATCAATAGGGATTTCTGAACACTTAATAGGACAGACCGACATAATATGTGTTTTTAATATAGGTGAATGAAAAAAAATTTCCTATTATATTTTTATATATAAAATAAAAAATTTCAATAGATATTTATATTTGGCTGCAATAAATTGATTGTTAGGCAATAAAGTGTAAATAATAATAGAAATAAGATTGAAAAATAAGATAAATGAAATTTGGAAATTTAGAACTTAAGTCCGGGGTTTTTCTTTTGAATGATTTTGAAATATATTAATAATTTTGTTTATAAGTATTTTCTGATATAAATATTTAACATAATTCGGAAGAATCGTTTTAAAGAAGATTTTTGAGAAAATAAGTTTTGTACTTTCCTCTCTGTCGCTGGAAAATAATTTCGGTGATGGCGGCCGCATCATCGACTTTCATTTTCGAGTTCCGAAGGGGAAATGCCACTGTAGTAGTTCTACTGCAGATTCATTTTCGAAAAAGATATAAATTTTTAATTGTTTTAAATAAAATTAGAGGTATATAAGTTAGAAGAATATATTTATCTAATATTTCAAAATAATTTGAAATTTAACCCGGTATTTAATTCTTAAATTTCCATTAATTAATTGTTTAAATTATTGTAGTGAAATAAAAGGTAAGTGATTAATAAATTGAAACCTCTAATTTAGGTAAGAGATTTAATGCAAAGTTATAAAGGGAAATTTGAAATTTGTAACATATGAGATAAAGAGTAATATTGTTGAACATTAAATTTAATTAAAAGATGAGATAAAACTTGTATAAGTTCATTTGCATTTTCTTTAACATATACAACTTACCAAATATAAAAAGTTGAAATGTTTAATAAGAAATGTAGTAGAAATTTGTACAAGTAATAGTAGGTAATGAAGCATTCAATGAATTTGCTGTATTCAATAACTTAAGATATAATTGAAATTTTACCAAATAAATATAAATAAAGGTAAGCATGATAGATAGATGATTATAAAACATAAGGAATTAAAGTAAATAAATAAGGACATGCTATTATAAATGAATGAATAATTATAACAAAATATAAGGAACCAGCATGACCCGAGTTAATGGAATTGAATAATTGTAAGTAATAAGTAAAAATGAATGAGCAAACCTTTGATAAGTAAATGTGAATGAGAAAAAAATCACTATATAAACAAAAAGGGAAATCAAACAACTAAAGCATGAAATTTATAATAAGTTAGTTTGGTTGCTGGTTTGAATTGTTATTGTTTGATTTATGGTTGGTTGGGTAAGGAAATTTGAAGTTGTTGGATGAATAAATAATCTATTTTGTTCCATCTAAGACTGTTGAGTAAATGATGCACTTGATAGTTATTTTTCATTCCGTACAATTTCAAGTTTGAACCCAAACAACTATTTGATTGTGTGATTGTATGGTTGTTTTGTAAATGTATGTATGCTGTTCAAGGAAATTGATGGTTGTTGTATTAATTTGGATGATTAGTGATTGGAACTACTTAGATATTTAAATTTTGGACTTAGAAATATTTTGAAATGTTCTCCAAACTCTAATAAATTTAAGTATAAAAAGATAATGTTGTAAATTTGTATATTTTAAGAAAAGCAACAGATATTGTAAATTTAATTGTTTATAAGGTAATGTTTTGAATAAGATTTGTAGATTCTAAATCCTTCTTTTCCCTTCTTTTTCCTTTTCGGGGACGAAAAGTTTTGAGTGGGGGAGAGTGTAACGACCCGTAAATTTCGACGATTTAATTTATTTAATAGAATTTTGTAATAAAAATTTAGTAGAAATAATAAAAGGTGATAAATATATATTGAACGCTAATTTAACAATGGTAATTTAAGCCTTTGTTTGTAATATGAATAAATTTTTCAATAAAAATTGGTGTAAGTATTGTACCTGAATATAATGGGAAGATAGAGAATATAGGTAAGGCATTTAATTAGTTAAGTGTAAATTTATGGGTATAATAACAATTCGTATACGTTACCTAATTAATCTGTCAATTAATTTGTTAAAAAAATTAAAACCTTTTAATTTGGTAAATAATTTGATGCGTATTGATAAGCGTTACTTTAACGATTAATTTTAAAGTGATGGGAAGAAAATAAGTAAAGTTATGCAGTAATAAATAAATAAAAATATCGCAATAAATAAGAAACTGACATAACATTTATTTATATGAACGTTACTTATTGATTTGAGAGTAACGGAAGTGTGAACGTAGAATAAAATAAGCGTAGATTTATGTTAGGTAATTATTGAGAATATGGGGAATAAGTTGAAATAATATTAATTAAAAATTTATGCGTAAAACATGTTATGTAAGATATATTGATTCCATTTAATAAATTGAGGATTAATATTGTCGAAGAGGATTAAATATGGTCTCAATATAAATTTAGATAAGTTTCGAAATAAAGACTAATTCCATTCAGAAGATGACAATGGGTGCAATATTTTGATTTGTAAGCAATAGTAATAGGTTACATGTTTAATTGGTTGATAGAATTTGAATTGAAATATATGTTAATACACTAAATAAAGGTTACATTAATATGATAAGTAATACAATGTCTAGAAGTTTAATATAGAGTGTGTTAAGACGTAGAAATGGAAATTAGGAAGCAGTTGGAATTAAATGAAATTTTTGGTGTATTTATGAGAAATTTACGTATAATTAAAGAGGCGAATGAAATAAATACCAACCAATTTTAGTGAATAACGGGATCTAAACCTAAATAAATAAATTTCTTGAAAATTAAGTTTTAATTTTTGATAAATTGGATTTGTACTTTAATATTGAAAATTTTGGGATTATTCAAAAATAAATTAATGTGGGAAGTTGTTAAAGGATTCTGAATTTACCAAGTGGTCCAAACTGACAAAATTTGCAAATAATTAAAGTTGGATTGTAAATCTGATTCAATTAACCTATTATTAATTTATTTGTTTGGAATATAAAAAGTAATGATAGGGTTAATTGAAATTAAGGGTAGTTTAATTTGTATGCTATTTGGGATTAAGGCAAGATGGGTGGATATTAGGAGTTATATACTTAGATCATTCAATTTATTTGGATAACATTGTAATAAATGTAATTAAATGTACATTTACGTGAAATATAATACCATGCTTAATAGATTTCTAAGTTGTATATATTAAAGGGAATTTTATTAATTGTTTTTAAAAAAACCTTAATTAATATGGTTGATAAATTTATGAAATTCTTGGGAATAATGTAGGTTAATATGAGTTAGTAGTTAGGGTAGTGACTAAAATTGGTAATACATTGCAATTAATGTTAATAGTGTTGACATAAGCTAATAAATTTAAATGTTAATGCAATACCAATTTATGTATTTAAGGTGATTGCGAAATTGGAATTTGATAAATGCAGTAACTAACTCAGGGCAAATAGATTTTATGGAATCAATAAAAGATAGGTAAATTTAATGATTGTTTGGTGGTAATTTAAGCATGAATGGGAATAAATCGGGCAATAGTGAGAATTATTAATTATTACCCATCAATTTATTTAGAATCTAAATCAAATGCAACATTCTTTGTTATTTGTAGCTTATAGGTGGAAATAATGTAAACTTTATTCAAATTAATGATAATTAGTTAGATTAAAAGAATGAAAGGCAGGATATATGAATTCATTTGGATTTAGAACATGATAATTTGAATTTATTGAATTTATTGGAAACTGAATAGAACATTTTATGTGATTGAAATTAAAGTTGGAATTCGGAGATGTTTTAGGAATTCCCATCTATGGGATACCAATAGATAGGATAATTAAATGAAAGGTCAACTAAAGGATTTCTGCAAAGTTAATTTATAATTTGTAGATGAAATAAAATTGAAGTTTTACGCCGAAGTTAATAATGTACTCAGCTACATCTTAAATTGTCTAAATTTGAATAAACAATGAAGTAATAAATAATAATTATTAATAAAATCCAAAATTTGGTAACCGGTTTTCAAATTAATGATAATTAGTGTTGGTATAGGCTATTTATTTAAGTAACAGTGCGATGCAAAAAAAATGGATTGGAAGTAATTGCGAAATATAAATAAAATATTTTAGTAGGGAATTCAAATGTATATATACATAGAAATGTGGATTTTTATAGTATGAAAACTTAGTCAATTTACAATAGTTAAATCTATTGAGAATGAATAAAAATCTAAGATAATTATTACGGTAACTTAGAAATTTAGTTGAAAATGGAAACTTATCTATGAATTTGGAATTTAATGAAATTGTGAATTTATATTGAAACTTATAAATGAAGCATCTAAATTTACATTTGTAAATACGTTTAAAATTCAATGTAAATGTCTGAGGTAGAAATTAATTTATTTACTAATCCGTAACGTATCCAATTAATATAAAATATTCTGGTGGGCCAACAACCATTTTGCGCGTTTATGATTCGTGCCCACCTATCCTATTTCACTTTGTCTATTTATAGGCTGTGTAAACCCTAGCCTCCATCTATCTTCATTTCTCTGTGTGTGTTCTTTTCTTCAACTTCTTCTCTTCCAATGGCTGCAAAATTTCTAGATCCAATTACAGTCCAAAATAAAAAAAAATATATATATATATATATATTTCAAACTCCTCTAAAAATTCCAGAAAAATTATATGTCATAATTCTCGAAGAGCGTAATCTGTTGGTACTGTCCTTTTTTTGATTGGTGTTGTACCATGCTCGAATTTGAGAAGAAGGACGTGGCCTGTGACGTGACATGGTGATGGGGTATATTTGTTTATTTTGTTTTATTTAATTTTTGTTTCAATCGAAATTTTCGAATAACTTTCTCATACGTAGTCCGATTCACGCGAGATTTTTTTTGTTAGGATCGTAATTAAATTCCAGATCTGTTGACGCTGGTTTGGACCAATTCGGAGACCGTCGAATTTTTGAGTTTAAATTGAATTTAAACTCGATTTAAATTCAAAAGGTGAGTGTTTTAACCCACTCACAATTTCTAAAATTTCTTGTGTTTGTTAAATTAATTTTAGATATGAGTAGAAATTTATTTATGACTGTGTGGCATGTTTTATTCATTATCTCTGATAAATCGCATTCATTTAATATAATTGTTAATTAATTTTATTTATTGCATAAATTTGACAGTTAGAATTTATTTAATTGCATATTAACTTCCAGTCATAGTTATGTTAAATTTTTATTTCATATTAACTGCCAGTTAAATTTACGTTTATTTTTGCATATAAACTGCCAATTAACAGTTATTAAATTTATTTTGAGTATAAACTGATAATTGATACCATTATTTATCACCTGTTATGTATTGATGATTGTTTGAAATTAGATGACGACTGTGATAAATGGATGTATGATTTGATGGATGAATGGATGATTAATTTTATTAATTGCAAGTTGCTATGCATTTCATTCATTCGGGATTGTTGTTTGAAATGATATACAACCGCATTTTTATTTTTAAATTGCGGATTGAAATGATAAACATCCGTATCACTTGACCATAGGGTAGAAAATTTTATACAGGCACCGCTGTATATATATATATATATATATATATATATATATATAATTATTTTTGAAATGATTTTCATGGTGTTGTAAAGCTATATATATGGTTTATGGGATATTGATTTGGTTATTTATATATATATAGTAATTTTCGGTTTTTTTAAGCTTTGTATGAATTTGATTTGAAGTATAAAATTTAGTTGATTTTCGAGATCAATATGATTAAGAATTTATTTAAAATTTAATTTCTGGAGTTTTAAATGACTTAAAAGAGAATAAGATTTGAAGATGAATATTAAGTTAAATTGGAAATTTAATAAAAAGTTAGAATTTTTAAAGGATATGATTTATAACTTGATTTTTGTGTAGAATGATTTAAATGAATGAATATCAGGTTTATTTAAATGAATATAAAATAAATTAAAAGATTTTTTTTCCAGTTATGTGAAGTTAAAGGTTTTCTTAAATTATATTGAATTCATTAAGTAAAGATTTCAAGTCTAAATAATAAGTAATTGAATTTAATATATATATGTGATTTTTAAATGAGTTTGTTTTTTTGAAATGGTGAAATAATTAAAGCTTTGGAACATAAGAATTGAAATGGTATTTGGAAGTTTAAATCGATATTTGAATTTGATTTGTGAAATCTAAAGAAGCTATTTTGTTTTATAAAAGTAGTTTAATATTTAACCATTTAAGAGATGGAAATTTGTTTCAAAGCTATGTTTTTTCAAGGTAGTATAATTTGGACATATTATGTTCAAGAGTTTGATTTCTAAATATTTTACTTTGGAAACCTTATGATTTTGGAAGGAATATATATTGGAAAATAAATGATATCGTATTGATTTGGGGTTTTAAAAATATAAATGATATCGTATTTATATGGGTTTAAAATGGATATTTTATTCTGGTTTTAAAGTATAAACTATTTTAAAAAGACCGCGGTGTTATAATAACGATTGGTTGTTGAAGAGACCGGGATCGGAAGTTGTCATACTCTCTGCCAACTCCGAAAACCACTTTAACAACCGTGTACGCGGTGGAGATTCCAGAATGAAGTAGGTTGGTGGCGGCGTTTCCTTTAAAGGTAAATACGAGGACCCAACTCCCGTGAGTTGGCATAAGGTGGCTAAAACTGGAGCAATCGACGGGTTAATGAGGTAGCACCTCTGATCGGACACTTCCCTTCGATACTATACTCAGACTTTGGATTTTCGGTGGCCAACTTCACTTTTGATTTCTTTGATGTGGGGAGTTTGTCCGAGGTGGGCGGCAGCTGCGCGCTGCGCGTTTCCATCGGCCCGGAAGCGTAATTGGTATATCTACCCTGGCATTGCCTAATTGTGCCGTGTCACCTACCCTAGCGCGCCTTATACGATTTTGGTTTTGTACCATACCTATGGAGTGCCCTCTGACGACGCCCAGTACGGGGGAGATTACGGTACTGTATAGACTATGGGAATATATAACTGTGTTAAGGTGGAAAATGTAAAGCCTTAACGCTATTTAAAAGTAAGTTTATTTTACAAATAGACACTATTATAATAGCGCAATATACTATATAGTAAATAGTTTAACGGATCCTTAGGAGATGTAAATCCCGTGCATCTCTTGAGTTACTGCACTCATATTTATTTCTGTTAATTTAACTTACATAAGATCTTTTAGTTCTGACTCGAGTGTTTTGTCCTTTCAATTCGCTCGGGTCAGTCCGAGCGTTTCAGGATTGAAGATT
Organism: Allium cepa; assembly: GCA_030765085.1. Lineage (NCBI taxonomy): Eukaryota > Viridiplantae > Streptophyta > Magnoliopsida > Asparagales > Amaryllidaceae > Allium > Allium cepa. The sequence goes on along the minus strand of CM060932.1, from coordinate 82,546,911 downwards.
TTATTTCCGGAGGAAGAACATGAAGATTTTATTATTATTACTATAGATAATATGGTTTCACTACACTCATATTGTTCCGCTGCATTGTTATATGGTATGTGTACTCTGATATGTATTGTATAAATAAATCAAAGGTTTTTGTAAACAGATTTATGAACTGTATATTTGATTATTATATTTTATCCTTCCGCTGTGAGATTTTGTTTCTTTCTCTGTTTTCTTATTTATCCCATAACAATCCTCCCTTACGTATGGTTTGAATTGGCACGTGTGTCTATTTAAATCGTGCAAAAAGGCGGGATGTTACAACAGGTCTACACATGCATATACCGAGGATAACATTGGTAGTACCGCAAGGGGCATAGGCACTCCAAAGGGCTGCATACAGGGCGACTCAGGATATGCTCTAGTGCAGAACCATACTTATAGGTAAATGACAAAGATATGGAGCTCTTCTCTCTCACTCACTAGCAACCCGAGCATACTTGAAATAAGGGCAACTCAAATCATCACCAACTCAGATCATGGATAACCCGAGCATAAAGTAGATCAATTCTCAGGGGACGTCAATAGGGCAGTACGACCTGAACATCGGGCAACATTCAATATTGCACGCCTTCACATACTTCAGTATTATCTTAAGGCCTCAAGGCGGCTCTGACACTCCTTTTAAGGCATCTGCCTCTTCAAGAGAGAAGAAGGCCGACCCACACAGGCTTGGGATTTCTGTCCAATTTTTCAAGCGTCCCACTTCAATTTTCTGGAGTTCCGCCAAAACAGTGACTTCCTGCCGAAGATGCGTCACCAATCCAGGCACAGCAAACAAACGCTATGGATAAATGATATGTGGCAAGATCTGAGGGCAGAGATTGAAGCAAAAGAAGACCAATCATGACAATCCACAGTGCATTTTTCATACTATAAAAGGTGGCACTAGAAGATGTAAAAGGAGATCTTTTCAACATTTTTCCAAAATAGAAATCCTGTTCTGGAAAATCAAGAGATGTTTTGTTCTTCTGAAAGATTGTAATCAACTGTACCAAAGAAGAAAATATAGTAGATTATCCCATAGATGTAGGGTTAATAATAATCCGAACTACGTAAATCTGTATCCTTTACTTTTATTGCTTTTGCATTATTTATAATGCATTAAATCGTGAATTATGAATTCCCTTGCAAAACCGCTTTGACATTCCAACAAACAGTTGGAGTGCGACTGCAAGGCTATATAAGCATTCGGCAACATAGTCATTTCCCAAAGGAGGATTTAACATAAGTTAAATATGTTAATTCAAATCCGTGAAAGTGATCAACGTCCAGATTGCTTTTACGATCGAGTTAAATGTTGTGGAGATGAAAATTTTCACCGACACAAATGTTGCTTAAAGTTTTAATAGTTGGATTTTGGATGAATAAGCCTTGCCTGTTACTGCATGTTTAGATGGAATTCGTGTTAAAGTTATGAAACAATTGTCTAGAATGAGAGAGGAGTGCTTTCTGTGGAATATTACTCTTTGTCATTCTATTGAGTTTCGTTTAGGTGAATTAATTGAAGAAGGACTTGGATGAGACGTATTCAAGTCTTAGGAGTTTGTTTTTGAAGTGAAATCGCCAAACTCGCATCGTGTTGATCTTAAAGATCGAATTTGTAATTGCAATCGATGGAAAGTTATAGGATTTCCATGTGCTCATGCTATTAAGTGCATAAAATTATCCGTTTACTATTTTGTTGAGTATTATTTCACAGTTAATGCTTATCGTTCTTATGCTAATGCTATAAATCATATTCTTAATTTTGATAAGCCTATTGCTGATGCTAGTGTTGAAGATATTATCATGTAACCTAAGGATAAACATGGTGCTAGTGGATCTTCTATCAAACGCAAAGGAGGATTTGCATACTTTCAAAATAAGAAAAATAGATGTGGTTTATGCAAGCAATTTGGTCATGTTAAGCATAATTAGAGATTATGCAGGGATCGGTGAAGTGAATTCACATGGGAGGACTAAGGTTGGATATTCAACGAAAGGTGATGTAGGTAGAGGGATCACCGCTAAGTAATGGAATGACTCATGCTGCACGAAAATATCGTTAACATCAAAATTGGCCACAACACTGAATTATGTAAAAGTACCAATATCCAATTCAATCACAGAAATATAAAGAGAAATAAATAAAGAACAAAATTAAAAATAATTAGAAATCAAAGTAAAAGGAAACAAAATTTATAATGGTTCGGTTAAACTCCGGCCAACGTCCACGTAACAACCCGATTTTTGGACACCCGAAAGTCGACATCAATACGTCCACTGTATTGAATGCCGCACAGTCGAATGCCAAAAAACCGAACCTTTAGGGTTTAAAGAAGAAGAAGATAGAAGAAGAACAGAAACAATAAATAGAATCTCACATTTCGCAGCGGAACAATTTACAATAGATAAATAAATATCTTTAAAACCAAGAACTATATCGGTTATCACATTATATCACATTACATTATCAGAGTGTTACAACAACAAATAACGGAAAGGAATATAACATATACTAGTGCTACGCTTCACCATCCAACTTGATCCCGATCTCCACAGCATCTCTTTTCTGACTTCGCTCTAGAATAGCAATAACCTGACTCTAGGCTGCCCGTGTGGAAATTATGGGCACCCAGAGTTTAGAAAGGGAACAATAAACTCCAGGTCAGTCAAGGGACTGGTGTGAGATCTCAAAAACAATTATTTTCAGAAAGAAAAAAAAGAAAAGAAATCCGTTATGTTTTTTGGAAAATGAAACTACCATAAGGCCTCCCGCCACACACACAATGCAAACGCAGAATTGGAGGAGATTTCTCCTTATGATAGTCAAACATGCTTGATACGCAAAATCCTTTGATATTATTATTATTAGTGCATGGTGTGGAAAACATTTCGAAAGTATAATATTAATCTTAGCCAGCATACAACCATTATTGTATGCCTACTATAGCTACCATGTTCAATAGCAGGTTACCACCACATTCCATGGCAGGTTATACAACTAAAATCGTACAGGGCGCGTATTGTTTCTTTGGATTTCCAACAAATGGTCAGGCTAAGGAACTTCCTACTGCCACATGGGTACGCCTCTGGAGGGACGTCCCGAGAACTACCTGGATCTCTGCCAACACGAGGCCGGTTACCCCCTTCCCGGGAAGTAAAACCTAAGATATGCCACCCCCGGTCATTTGCGACCTTTATCCGAGGATCCTCTACACCAACAACCACAAAGAAAAGTATTTGCAGTAACCACAAAGGTTAAATATCAGGGCTCCATACCAGACACCACCCTTTTCCAGAAGGAATGGACATACCCTAGGGGAGCTACCCCTGAAACCTTGCCGCATCTTTCCTGTTTCAACCATTACCGATTTGTGAGGCTCGATGAGGTCTCGTCCATAAAGCTACAATTTTTCACAAAGTCATGCTTTGATCAACAAATGATCAGCAGCACTTCGTATGCCACATTACCAAATTGGGGAATGTATCACTAGTAACCATCAACTACATAACCTCTGAGCTCGTACGTCTCAGAGCAGGGTGTTAAGCTAAGAGAATAAATTCTTCGCCGCCAAAAAGAAATGTATTTTATAGAAACCAGATTTACATCTCAAAGTGTAATGTCAGACACACATCCATACAAGTCTGTTCTGGGTTCGAACAGAACCGAAGGCACTTTCAAAGAAGCCCTTGCAAATCCAGGTATTCACAATCCCGATAGGACTTCCCATCACTTAGAATATCTCTATACCGTAGCTACTCAATGCAGAGACAATCGATAGGTCATCCTATCATTCTCGCAAATACCCGGTCTTCACCACCAGTCTTCAAGTGCTATCCATAACGTCGTATCATTATTCGGAATGGGTTATATGACACAAAGGTCCTCTCCCGGCTAATCCGAATAACGAGCGTAAAATTTAAAAACATATGGATATGGAATTTCAGTTAAGTCACCACTTTAAAATTCATAACTTTCTTTCAAATGGTTTAAACAAATTACCATTTCAAATCTTTAAACCAAAAGATTCATTTCACAAAGTTCACCTAATTTCATAAAGATCCATCCACGGATTTCAAAACAATTTCCACCTCAATTGGATTAGCTCATTTAATCTTTAAATCAAAGATTTAACTTATAGCTTCCAAAACCATTTCCAAAGATTCATTCATAACTTGGAAAACCATTTTCAATTCCACTTGAAATTCCTTTAATACAAATTGGAAATTCATTTTTTATATGAAAGCTTATATCGTTTGAAAACAAATAGTTTTTATTTCGGAAAAATCCGATTTCATTTATACAAGTTAAAATCTTTGGGTTAATTTAAATTCCCAAAGTAACACTTTCTAAAATGGTTTAAATTCATGTAAACATATATAACCTTTTTAAAATCATAAGTTCTCAACATAGAATTCAATTTCAAATTTTTTATTCAAATTTAAATCAAATTTCAAAACTAAATTAAGTTATTCAAAATAACTTTTATTTTTTTGAAATTCCTTTTCAAAAGTTTTTTCCACTTTAAATTCGATTTATTTCCAAAACCATTTGGATTCAAAAATTCAATTCTAAAATTATTTTAAAAACCTGTGACTTAACCAATTTCCACGTGCAATCCATATTCGTGTGTGTATAGTGTAGTCCAAGAGTTTAACACAATAGTGCACAACATCAACCATCACAGATTCAATCTTATCAACATCGATAAGCGGTATAATCCATAACGCTTATCTTCATTCACAGACTCGTATATAAAAATATATTTATCAATGAGATATATCACAGAATATAAATAAAATTCCTATTTGTGAGGAATCCAGTTGGATCCCTCCAACCTATTTTCCTGCATCCATAGATATTAGCACAACCAATAAATATCGATTCAATCCGATAATAATTATCATATTCAGCTAAGCAACAATCAAACATTTAAATATTGGCTATTTAAATTAACTGGTATCCAGATGTGAGTGAGATTAACTCACTTTGGATTTTCGACAAGCGTTTAAATTTAAATTAAATCGAATGACATTCGATTTAACCTAAATTTTTACTTGCTCAGAATGATTCCAGAATTTCTCCACTGCATAGTACTCGTCGCTGCGATTCCGGCGTCGCCAGTTTCATCGAAATCTGATAACGAACGCACAAGTTATGGTTTAACAAAGTTTGCATATAATTTGAAAACAACTTTTCTTTATTATTATTTTTATTTTTATACCACAGCCGTTCGTTCAAAAATCCAAGATCTAGGCTGCCCAATACTTCTTCCTCCTCACGCATGATCAAAATTATGAACGAACCCAACAGCCGCCCCCAACCCTAAATGTCGCACCTACCCAGATCGTCCAGCGCTCGATCAATGACCGCCAAATCGAAGCCCATCGGCAATACTACCTTCGGCCAAAACAAGGTGGAGCTCGGTCAACCCTAGACCCCAAAAAGCATGCATGAACTTCACACGAACGCGGCCTCCTAAACTCCTCCAAACGACGACGATACTCACGATCTACCGTTGGATGCAAAGCTCTTCGATCCTCCAGTTGGAAGTTTTGCGAATTATTTCGTGGATGAGGAGAAAATTGAGGGAGAAAAGGGGAGTGTTTTGGCCATTAAAAACAAAGGTGGCGGCTGCGTTCTTAGCTCCTAGGGTTTGAGCAACGTTTATATATATACATATATATATATATATATATATATATATATATATATATATATATACGTATACTATTAATTTAATATTAAATTCATTTTAAAGCAACTTTTTCAAACGATCTCCAAACCACACGTGCCGCCTGGCGTTTATAAGGTTTCACCCGCATTCCGAACACAATGGAACGTGTTTCGGAGGCTAATTTGGTCATATGCACGAGTTACGGAAATAAACACTCAATTTTAAATTAAATCGATTAAAATAGTTTCTATGTGTTTTAAGCTGCCAGGGTCAAACGACAAGTCCAATTGCTATGAAAATTGAAATCCAATAATAACTAACTGTTACGGATCCAATGGAACTGGTTTCGTCGAATTTTGAGACTGTGCCCCGGAAGGCTATTTTAACTCGTCGATGAATTTTGAGCGATTTTCAAATTCGTCGAAATCACTTAAAATTTCACTTTTAAAATTTTACTAACTTTATTATAAATCATATATACTTTATAATTACATTAGAAACTATTCTGATTCACTTCGAACCAAAATCTGATTATTTGCATTATTATATTATTAAATCCCATTATTAAATTAATATAAAATTCCAAATTGTAAACCTATCGACTCTTGATTCTATCCAAAAGTCCAACATCGCTATTTAAATTCAAATAGACTTAAAATAAATTTTAGAATCTATTTTTATATCTATTTATATCTAGATTCACCAATTATCCCAATTTCAATATTAAATTATTATTATTCAAATTTCAATTGAATTTCCATGTTGAAAATTACAACTAAATTCTATTGATTTAACAAAATCCTTATTTCAAAATCAATTCAAAATCCACGTTTAACATTTAAAATGAATTAAATGTTCAAATTTTACGACTAGAAATTCTGGGTCGTTACATCCTTCCCCCTTAAAGAATTTCGTCCCCGAAATTACTAGTTAAGAAGAACGATCCTTAACCCATTTATCATTTTCCCAAAACCAAACAATTTCAACTTTCCAAAATAAATCTTTCTATTAGAGACTCATTATCATTTCAACTAACTTTCTAAAATCTTTCATGGTTCCCACACAACATTGTTTTTCTAACAATTCAAATTTAAATTTAAATTCAAATTTTAAATTTTCAAAATTTCTCAAAAAAATTTCTAACTCCCAAATTTTCCGAAATTTTTTGGCAGAGTCTCCCTTATACGGAGGAGCTTTTGCAATATCACAATAGATATAAATATATATACATCGACCCACACGGTCGGAAAACCAAATATATCACAATATATATATATATATATATATATATATATATATATCATTTCCCAATTATATTGCGTAGGCGTACCATTTTTATTAGCATTTTTAAAGCAAGCGGCTAATTACATTGCATATACACGCTTCAAATCTATCGATCGCTTCCCGTACCTATACTTACTTAAACAAACACATGAGTTTTAAATAATATGATATTTTCAACAAGATTCCATATATTAATCTAAACCAACATGTCAATTTTCAAAGCCCACACAACAATTTTCGAAATCCTACAAGTAAACCATATTTTATAAGCAATTACAAGGTTTCAACACCATTAAATTTCCCTAATACATCCAAAATTCATTTTACTTTACTCAAAAAGGATTTACAACCAAGTTTGCTACATTCAATACATATTTATCACGACCAACTCAAAATCACTACAATATGATCAACATATGCCTACATTATATAAATTTACCTTTAAGCAACTCCAAATTGATCCATAACCAATTTTATCTCCAATTTGATTTATTTGCTTCATATTCATAACTCACTTTATTTATATGAAAATCCACTAAATTAAATTCCGACCCATTCCAATTTATTCAAAAACCACTTATTTACTTACTTTAAACAATTTACTTCCGTTTACACAAAACGACTATTTTCTTGTGCAAATTCAAACGTTGTTTATACAAACAACAATTACATAAGCTTGTACCAATTTCAATTAAATCATCTCAATGTAATATATTCAAAACTAACTTCATTTACTTTCCTTAATTTATTAGCTTTGTTTACAACAAAACGACTAACCTCAATGCAAATTTGATGTCATTCAAGCAAACAACAATTACTGAAGTTTATAGCCATTTTAATTAATTCCAATTTGCTTAAGTTATTTCAATAACAAAATAACTCCATTTCTTCATACATCAATTTTTTATTTCCATTTTAAATTGATTTGCATTCAATCAAATTCCAATCCATTATAAATTTTAACTCAATTTGTGTACTTATTCAATCCATTAAAAATTTATTTTATTAACAATGAGACTACTTTAAATTATTTCACTCATTTGAATTTATTTATAATTCAAACCATCACTATTATAATCAAATTCCATTATTCATTCACACTCTCAACTTTTTTATTGCCAAAATTAGATCCCATACCAGAACTGGGTTTTATTTTTCTTTTCAAATTTTACAAGCTACCATTATCCATTTCAGTACAAATTCCTTTCAATTTAGTTTACACTAAATTCATCTTCATCCTATTCTTTTAAATTTAGTTAAGTTAAAATTTTATTCATACAATATCCTTTCACTTAATTAAATTTTCTTTCAATTCAATTCTTTTCCAATTCTAATTCAAGTTTAACTAAATTTTACTTAGCCAACTTAAATTCATTCCACTTCATTACTACTTAAATAAGAATTGAATTTCATTCAATATTATTTATAACACCATTGAATTTTGATTTCAATTCAATCCAAATTTAACTTAATTTCTTTTTTTACTTAAATTAAATCCAATTCGGTCCACTTTTATTTCTCTATTCAATTTAAAATTTTACTTTCTAATATATAAGTTTAAAACTTATTTACTAACTTAAGTCCATTCACATCTTATATTTTCCTTTGTCTTATCTTACTTTACCTTTCATTTAGGATTAAGTTTGAATTCACCATACCATTCAATTATTTTCATTTTGTGATTATAATTCCATTTTCTATTTATAAGTTCACCAACTTATTTACTTAAAAGCTTATATTGCTCATTTGAGTTATTTTCATCATATAATCACAATTCCAAATTATCTATATAACACTTAATAGCTTAAGGATATAAATTTTCATTACTCAATTATAGTCATTTTACATTTCAACTTTATATCCAATTTAATTCAATTCCAATTCCAATTCCAATTCTAATTTATTTAACTTATCCTGAGTTAGATTCAAATATATTTTATTCACTGCCATTTTCTCAAGTTAAATGTTAATTCCAGAAGTAAAATTTTCATTTTTCTTTCTTATTCAAATCATCTTCACTTATAGGTTCAATAGTTGATTTATCTTAACTTTTCACATTATTTAAATAGTGTTTCCAGAATTCAATTACTCGGTTTTCAAAACCATTTTGAAATAATAATCAGCTCATACCTACTTGGTACATCAAATCAAATTTCCAGATTCCAAAACACTTGGTTTTACCAAAACAAATTTCCCCTTTGAAATTTCTAAAACACCTTGTATATCAAACAAATCTAAACAGATATCATACCCAATTACTATGGAAGCAATCCATCACTTTAGAAACTCAAAAATTAATTCTAATGATGTGGCTATCATCATCAGGATTATTTTCCAGCGACTGAAGTGAGTTCAGTGCTTTCTTACTTTCCACAAATTCCTTTCAAAACATTTCTCATTCAAAAATATTTCCCAAAATAATACTCCATCATTGCCTTCAAACACTTTGAAAACATTTCAATCATTCCACGGCTTTTAAATTCCCAAACCTTTGTTTTAAATTCATTTTAAACCCTTTTCAAAATCCCCCGGATTTAAATTCTAGTTTAATTCAAATTTAGTTATTCTTCTTTTGGATAAATCATACTTATAGAATTTTATTTGGTTATAAACCGTTTCAAACTTTAGATTCTTATATTTGATTATAATATCAACAACCAAACATCCAAATATATATAATATTTTCAGAAAAATTATTCCTTTTATATCAAAATATAATTTTGGGTAAAATTAATTCATTTACCCCACTTTAAAACAATACCATATCGGTTTATCTTGTTTAAGAGTTTAGAAACCCCTATCGATATGGTTGTACTTCCCGTACCGACCAGAATTCATAAACACTCAACCGATAAGTCAACACAGTATAAAAATAATTTTATATTGACTAACAAGTACGCTCTCATATCTATTATTACACTCAAACTCATTCTAGAGTACTACTAACTCTATCTCTAATGAGTAACACCCAATAGAGCCAAGGTTGTCGTTAAACCAAATGCTCTGCTACCACATGTAACAACCCGATTTTTCGACGCCCGAAAGTCGACATCAATACGTCCACTGTATCGAATGTTGCACAGTACAGTCGAATGCCAGAAAACCGAACCATTAGGGTTTAAAGAAGAAGAAGATAGAAGAAGAACAGAAACAATAAACAGAATCTCACATTTCGCAGCGGAACAATATACAATAGATAAATAAATATCTTTAAAACCAAGAACTATATCGGTTATTACATTATATCACATTACATTATCAGAGTGTTACAACAACAAATAACGGAAAGGAATATAACATATGCTAGTGCTACGCTTCGCCATCCAATTTGCTTCCGATCTCCATAGCATATCTTTTCTGACTTTGCTCCAGAATAACGATAACCTGACTCTAGGCTGCCCGTGTGGAAAATTATGGGCACCCAGATTTAGAAAGGTAACAATAAACTCCAGGTTAGTCATGGGACTGGTGTGAGATCTCAAAAACAATTATTTTCACAAAGAAAAGAAAAGAAATCAGCTGTGCTTTTTGGAAAATGAAACTACCATAAGGCCTTCCGCCACACACACAATGCAAACGCAGAAATGGAGGAAATTTCTCCTTATGATAGCCAAACATGCTTGATACGCAAAATCCTTTGATATTATTATTAGTGCATGGTGTGGAAAACATTTCGAAAGTATAATATTAATCTTAGCCAGTATACAACCATTATTGTATGCCTACTATAGCTACCATGTTCAATTGCAGGTTACCGCCACATTCCATGGCAGGTTATACAACTAAAACCATACAAGGCATGTATTGTTTCTTTGGATTTCCAACAAATGGTTAGGCTAAGAAACTTTCTACTGCCACATGGGTACGCCTCTGGAGGAACGTCCCGATAATCTACCCGGATCTCTGCCAACACAAGGTCGGTTACCCCCTTCCCGGGAAGTAAACCTAAGATATGCCACTCCCGGTCGTTTGCAACCTTTATCCGAGGATCATTTACACCAACAACCATAAAGAAAAGTATTTGCAGTAACCACAAAGGTTAAATATCAGGGGTCCATACCTGACACCATCCTTTTCTAGAAGGAATGGACATACCCTAGGGGAGCTAACCCTGAAACCTTGCCGTATCTTTCCTGTTTCGACCATTACCGGTTTGTGAGGCTCGATGAGGTCTCGTCCACAAAGCTACACTTTTTAACAAAGTCATGCTTTGATCAACAAATGATCAGCAGCACTTCGTATGCCACATTACCAAATTGGGGAATGTATCACTAGTAACCATCAACTACATAACCTCTGAGCTCATACGTCTCAAAGAAGGGTGTTAAGCTAAGTGAATAAATTCTCCGCCACCAAATAGAAATGTATTTGATAGAAACCATCTTTACATCTCAAAGTGTAATGTCAGACACACATCCATACAAGTCTGTTCCGGGTTCGAACAGAACTGAAGGCACTTCCGAAGAAGCCCTGGCAAATCCGGGTATTCACAATCCCGATCGAACTTCCCATCACTTAGGGAATCTCTATACCGTAGCTACTTAGTGCAGAGACAATCGATAGGTCATCCTATCGTTCTCGCAAATACCCGGTCTTCACCACTGGTCTTCAAGTGTTATCCATAACGTCGTATCATTATTCAGATGGGTTATATGACACAAAGGTCCTCTCCCGGCTAATCCGAATAACGAGCGTAAAATTTAAAAATATATGGATATGAGATTTCAATTAAGTCACAATTTAAAATTCATAACTTTATTTCAAATGGTTTAAACAAATTACCATTTCAAATCTTTAAACGAAAAGATTCATTTCACAAAGTTCACCCAATTTCATAAAGATCCATTCAAGGATTTCAAAACAATCTCCACCTCAATTGGATTAGCTCATTTAATCTTTAAATCAAAGATTTAACTTATACTTCCAAAACTGTTTCCAAAGATTCATTCATAACTTGGAAAACCATTTTCAATTCCACTTGAACTTCCTTTAATAAAAATTGGAAATTCATTTCTTATATGAAAGCTTATATCGTTTGAAAACAAATAGTTTTTATTTTGGAAAAATCCAATTTCATTTATACAAGTTAAAATCTTTGGGTTAATTTAAATTCCCAAAGCAACACTTTCTAAAATGGTTTAAATTCATGTAAACATATATAACCTTTTTAAAATCATAAGTTCTCAACATAGAATTCAATTTCAAATTTTTTATTCAAATTTAAATCAAATTTCAAAACTAAATTAAGTTATTCAAAATAACTTTTATTTTTTTGAAATTCCTTTTCAAAAGTTTTTTCCACTTTAAATTCGATTTATTTCCAAAACCATCTGGATTCAAAAATTCAATTCTAAAATTATTTTAAAAACCTGTGACTTAACCAATTTCCACGTGCAATCCATATTCGTGTGTGTATAGTATAGTCCAGGGGTTTAACACAATAGTGCACAACATCAACCATCACAGATTCAATCATATCAACATTGATAAGCAGTATAATCCATAACAATTATCTTCATTCACAGACTCGTAGATAAAAATAAATTTATCAATGAGATATATCACAGAATATAAATAAAATTCCTATTTGTGAGGAATCCAGTTGGATCCCTCCAACCTATTTCCCTGCATCCACAAATATTAGCACAACCAATAAATATCGATTCAATCTGATAATAATCATCATATTCAGCTAAGCAACAACCAAACATTTAAATATTGGCTATTTAAATTAACTGGTATCCAGATGCGAGTGAGATTAACTCACTTTGAGTTTTCGACGAGCGTTTAAATTTAAATTAAATCGAACGGCGTTCGATTTAACCTAAATTTTTACTTGCTCAGAATGATTCCAGAATTTCTCCACTGTGTAGTACTCGTCGCTGCGATTCCGACGTCGCCAGTTTCGTCGAAATCTGATAACGAACGCACAAGTTATGGTTTAACAAAGTTTGCATATAATTTGAAAACAACTTTTCTTTTATTATTATTTTTATTTTTATACCACAACCGTTCGTTCAGAAATCCAAGATCTAGGCTGCCCAATACTTCTTCCTCCTCACGCACGATCAAAATTATGAACGAACCCAACAGCCGCCCCTAACCCTAGATGTCGCACCTACCTAGATCGTCCAGCGCTCGATCAATGGCCGCCAAATCGAAGCCCATCGGCAATACTACCTTCGGCCAAAACAAGGTGGAGCTCGGTCAACCCTAGACCCCGAAAAGAATGCACGAACTTCACACGAACGCGGCCTCCTAAACTCCTCCAAACGACGATGATACTCACGATCTACCGTTGGATGCGAAGCTCTTGACAAGCTCTTCGATCTTCCAGTTGGAAGTTTTGCGAATTATTTCGTGGATGAGGAGAAAATTGAGGGAGAAAAGGGAAGTGTTTCGGCCATTTAAAACAAAGGTGACGGCTTCGTCGAATTCCGAGACTGTGCCCCGGAAGGCTATTTTAACTCGTCGATGAATTCGGTTGATTTTCAAAATCGTCGAAATCACTTAAAATTTCACTTTTAAAATTTTACTAACTTTATTATAAATCATATAGACTTTATAATTACATTAGAAACTATTCTGATTCACTTCGAAACAAAATATGGTTATTTGCATGATTATATTATTAAATCCCATTATTAAATTAATATAAAATTCCAAATTGTAAACCTATCGACTCTTGATTCTATCCAAAAGTCCAACATCGCTATTTAAATTCAAATAGACTTAAAATAAATTTTAGAATCTATTTTTATATCTATTTATATCCAGGTTCACCAATTATCCCAATTTCAATATTAAATTATTATTATTCAAATTTCAATTGAATTTCCATGTTGAAAATTACAACTAAATTCTATTGATTTAAAAAAATCCTTATTTCAAAATCAATTCCAAATCCACATTTAACATTTAAAATGAATTAAATGTTCAAATTTTACGACTAGAAATTCTGGGTCGTTACAGTCCACTCCTAAATAATCCTGTTTATTATACTGAATTTTGTTTACAGTTAGAATTTGAAATCCAAGAATAAAATTGGCGGAGTGTAGCCTAGGTTGAAGATAAAGAGAAGAAAAAAGAATATCCTTTTTCTAATGCCATGCCTGCTGTATTTATAAGGGAAGACGTGCATGGATCGGGCTGAATTTTTTATAGAAGGTTCGGGAAACCAAGACGAGGCCACCTAGAAATTTCCCAGCCCATTGGTGCCCAAAATAGGGATTAGAAATGATCCATATTAGTGTGTCCAAATGGGATATGATCCATATAATGGGTGCCACATGATGTTAGCACCTTCTTCTCAAATTCAATGCAATTTCGACGTACGGTTTGTGAGATATCGCATTTTTCGTAAAGTAATGTTGCTTAAATTCTTTTTTCTGTCGATCCCTCTAGAGGGATAAGTACCGGTCCCTTCAATCTCTTCCAAATGCCATGTGATCCCTGTAGGAGCTTCTCTATGTTGTATTATGACAAACCACCATGTCTCATACCAATTGGATTAGTAGAACTCGGGTTATTGATCTATCTTTGTAGCAATATATTGTGAACGCTAACAATAGCCAATGCCTAAGGAGGGATAAGTACTGATTACTCCAACTTGCTCCAAATGATATGAGATTCCTATGGGGTGTTCCCTATGTTGTTATTAGCCTATCCTTCAAGTTTCATGCCAATTGGATATGTAGATGTTAAGATATTGATCAATCATTACTATAAAATTAGGTTTAGCCGATCCCTATCGGGGAAGAGGGCCGATTCTCTTTCTTCGTCCTTTTGATGTGTGATCCCTAGAATAGGCTCTCTAGGGTCCCCACATCCTGTTCATAAAATTTCATATGCATTGGACTTATGTATTTTGAGATATTGATTGTTTTCCATTGAGTCTTACTTTCTTGACTGAAATACGCCAATCCCTTTTATACCGATCCATTTTTATGCAATCGCTTTCTTAGGTGAAATAATTTGCCTATAACTTGCGCATACAAACTCCCAACGAATAAAGATATGAAATGTAGCCTTTGGGCCTTCCATGTCACTTTTTACTGGTTTCATTTAGTTTGGGACAAAATTTGAGGACGTGTACCTATCTCTTAGGGGAAGGGATATACACCGATTCTTCGCTTAGGCGAGGCACTAATCCGTATGTAACAACCCTGATTTTGGTGATTACCTGTAAATATTAAATTATAACGGTGGTTATAATCTAATATTTAAATTGGAGATTTAAATTGTTTATTTGGAATAAACAATGGATTTTGGAAATAAAATGTGAAAATAAAGTTTTAGAAACTTTATTTTTGGATGTTTGGGATAATAATGAATGGAAAATGTTTTTTTGAGGAAATGCAATAATTCTTGTAATTATTGCCAATTACATCTTTTAATAATTTTTAAAGGAAGTGATTGATTTTAATGTTGTTTATTTAAATAAAAGGTGAAATTTGGTTTAGAAATGAGTTTTGTTTATTATTATGATGGAAAATGGTTTGTTTCATTTTATTACACAAGAGAATTATTTTTGTGTAATTTTTGAAGTTAAAAATGAGGTTTTAAGTGAATATTTCTGTTAAATGGGTTATTTATTTAAAAATAGGAGTTTATGATAATAAAATATTTTTATAACTAAAATTATCTTTTTATTAAGTGCAAAATATTTTAATTAACATGGAAAGTGTTTGTATAATTTTTATATGAAGAAATTTTGTTAAAACATGTTGTTTAGATTTAATTACATGGATATATTTGTGTTTTAGTGGTAAAAATCAATTTGCTTGGGCTAATTAAATTAATTCCTTCATTTTATTTCGATTCCAAGCCCATTATCTCATAACCTGAAGTGAGAAAAGGCTTCCTTCCTAAGATTGTATGTTCTCATTATTCATTTTAAGTAAACCAAACAGAAAGAAAACAAAAACTATCTCCTCCTTTCAAATCTAAACCAAATTCCTACCTTTCTTCTATTTTAGTTGTTGTTTTTAATCAAACTAAAGAGATTCTCTACAAGTTTATAACTCCAAATCAAGACCAAAGCTTCCAAATTGCTCTCTCATTCGCTATAGATTCGCTACAAATAATCTAAGGTGAGTTGAAAACTCACATTTTCTAGCTTAGATTGAGATTTCAAGGTTAGAAATCTCAATTTTGTTTGTTGCATGTTCATTTGTGAATCACTGTCAGTAAATTGGACATATCTCTTTTGGTCTAAATCAGAATTTGGTTGTGTTAGAAGTTCTGGAATGCTTGAAAAGAGTGTGATAACTTTCATGTTAATCACTTTTGAAAATTTTGAGCATAGAAGGTTGAAAAACCCAATACAAACTTGTTGCCCTGTCATTGTAAAATTGTGACATTCTTTGCTTAACGTTGTTGGTAATTTGAGCACATCTTTCTCACTTAATGTCCAAATTTAACGATTCTAGAAGTACCGGAAAGCTTAGATTGTCTGCTATAACTTTCAATTTTTGGGTTTTGTTAAATTTTGTCACGGCTCGAATTTCAGCGTTCGAAAATCGACATCCGTACTTCACTTGTACTCAAATGCCACAGATTCAAACGTCGAAATCTGATTCGTGCCGGAGCTTATAACACATTAAGTACAATAACACAACGGAAGAAAATAATATATATCACTAATATACAACAGTTGATACAACAATGATACAATTGAATATCAAATATTATCAGAGATACAAGATACAACGAAAGGAATAACTCCAAAACATAATATCTTCAGAAGTCCATAAGATATATATTCCAACATATAGTGACTCCATTGCCAAAGTTCCAAAGACTGCAAAAGCTAGAACCACCAACATGCTTTCCAAATGCGAAGCAAGAAACCCCCATCACGACGTATTAAGCAAGGTCGGTAACTCCAGAATAAAGCAAATGTGATCGCCAAGATCCAAAGGCTGGATGCTATCGAATCTACACCTACTATTTGATTATCTGAAAAATCCAACTCTAGAGTGCCCGTGTGGAAAATTGTGGGCACCTAGAGTTTATAAAAAGAACAATAAACTCTAGGTCAGTCATGGGACCGGTGTGAGCCAACAAAAATAGTTTATCTTTAAAACAAACAACAAAAGAATTTAAAAATTGAAATCCGCAATGCATTTTGGAAAATGAAACTACCATAAGGCCTCCCGGCACACACACCATGCAATCACACACTTGGGAAAGATTTCTCCTAATGATAGTCAAACATGCTTGATACGCGAAATCCTTTTTGATAATATTGGTATTAGTGCATAGTGCAGAAAACAATTTCGAAAGTATAATATAAATCTTATCCAGCATAGATACCATTATATTATGCCTGCTATAGCTACCACCTGAGGTGGCAGGTTATACAACTGCAATCGTAAAGGGTGTGTATTGGTGATTGGATTTCCAACAAATGGTCAGGCTAAGGAACTTCCTATTGCCACATGGGTATGCCTCTGGAGGGACGTCCCGAGAACCTACCTGGCTTTCTGGTAACACAAGGCTGGGTTACCCCTGCCCGTAAGTAACACCTACAAGTATGCCATCCCTGGTCGTTTGCGACCTTTATCCGAGAGCTCTCAACCACAAAGCAACCATAAAGTAATAAATATTCAGTGTCCACATGAGTTAAGTATCTGGGCTCCATACCATGATACCATCCTTTTCCAGAAAAAATGTACATACCCTAGGGGCGCGACCCATAATTAACCTTGCTGCATTCTTCCTGTTTCGACCATTTCCTGGGTGTGAGGTCCGGATGCAGTCTCGTCCACAAAGCTACGCTTTTCACAAAAGCCATGCTTCGATCAACAAGTGATCAGCAGCACTTCCTATGCCACACTACCAAATTGGGAATGTATCACTAGTAATCATCAACTACATAATCTCTAAGATCGTACGTCTCAGAGAAGGGTGTTAAGCTAAGAGAATAAATTCCCCGCCACCAAACAGAAATGTATTTGATAGGAACCAGATTTACATCTCAAAGTGTAATGTCAAATACACATCCATACAAGTCTGTTTCAGGTTCGAATAGAACCGAAGGAACTTCACAAAGAAGCCCTTGCGATCCGGGTATTCACAATCCCGATCGGACTCACCATCACATATGGAGATCTCTATACCGTAGCTACTCAGTGCAGAGTCATTCGACGGGTAATCCTTTCATTTTCGAAAATACTCGGTCTTCACCATCGGTCTTCAAATGCAATCCATAATGTTGTATCATTATTCGGAATGGGTTATATGACGCAAGGTCCTCTCCAGGCTAAATCGAATAATGAGCGCAATATTTTAAAACATATGGATATTGGGATCTCAGTTAAGTCACAACTTATTACCCAAAACTTTTCTTTCAAATGGTTTAAACAAATTATCATTTTCAAATCTTTAAACAAAAAGATTCGCATCACAAAGTTCACCAATCTTTCACAAAGATTTATTCATAGCCTTCAAACAATTCTATTTCAAATCTTTTATACAAAAGATACACCTTTAAGATCCCTTTTCAATTTGAAAACAAATTTTAACCAACTTTCACAAAGATTCATTCATAACTTTCAAAAAAATTCCCATTTCAAATCTTTCATATAAAAGATACACCATTTGAAATCCTCTTCAATTTCAAAACAAGGTTCAACCATCTTTCACAAAGATTCATTAATAGCTTTGAAAACTATTTCAATTCCATTACAAACTTGAAATCTTTCAACACAAATTGGAAATCCTTTCTTTATATGAAACTATTATTATTTGAAAACAAATAGTTTTCATTTAGGAAAAATCCGATTACATTTGCACAAGTCAAAGTCCTTCAAGTATAAAACTTGGGTTAAATTCAGATTTCCAAAACAATATTTTTAAGATGGTTTAAAACCCATATAAACAAATTTATAACTTGTATAACCTTTTTAAACCATAATTTCCAAATATAGAATTCAATTTCAAATCTTGAATTCAAATTCAAATCAAATTATTTAAATTTCAAAACTTTATCAAGTTATTCAAAATAACTTTTATCTTCAAAACTCCTTTTCAAAAGCTTTTCATATTTAACCCAAATTCAATTTTTAAAACCATTTGGATTCAAAATTTAACTTTCAAAAAATAATATTTCGATTTCAAAATATTCGTGACTTAACCAATTTCCTCGTCCAATCCATATTTGTGTGTGTATGGTGTAGTCCAAGGGTTTTACACAATAGTGCAACATCATCAATCATCACAGATTCAAGCACAACAATATCGATAAGCAGTATAATCTATAACGCTTATCTTTATTCACAGATTCACAGATAAATAATATTAATTCATTACAGATAAAATAAATTACATTCATCATAGATCACACCAAAACAATTCATTGCACAAAGCATAACATATCAGGATATCAACCAATCCAAAGCATTCCATACAATTTAAACATCCATAAACAAGATTGATTAATCATCTGATTAATTTAAATCAGATTAGTTACTTATGAATAAACACTAATCACTGTTAATTAATATTAATTAATTACAAACCATCTTAATTGATTAACCTTTTATCATTTATTAATTAACCTTTAATAATATATTAATCAACCTTTAATTATTAATTAATCAATCTTAATTAATAAATCAATTAATCTTTAATCATTAATTAATTAACCTTTAATAATAAATTGGTTAACTTTTAATTACTTAATTAATTAACCTTCAATTATTAGTTAATTAATTAACCCTTGATTAATTATAAGTATGATTGAACACCCTGGCAACATTAGCCTTTCAGAGCAGGAACATGAGCTATCTCAACAACTTTCTGAAGCTATGATCATTGAGTTAAGTATGAAGAAACAAAAATTAAGGAAGGAGTGGGATTTGTTTGGTGACAGAAATTCTAGTTTGTACCATTCTACTCTTCAGGTTAAAAATGCCAAAAGATACATTCATCAGCTTCTTGATGATAAAGCTAGGACTTTGAGCAAGCAGGAAGACATTGACTGTGCCTTTATTAACCTTTATACCAATCTTTATTCCACCAATGATGCTTGGAACCCTGACTATCATGAACTCTTGCTAACTCCATTGCCTATGCTAAATGAATCTGACATTCAACTCTTATCTTCTAAAGTGACTGATGAGGAAATATATAATGCCTTGTTTGGTATGAAGAGGGATTCCTGTGATGGTCCTGATGGCTTTAATGCCTTTTTCTTTATTCATTGTTGGGATGTTATTGCCACTGACTTCAAAAATGCTATGCACAATTTTTTTGACCACAATAAATTTCCTTCTTCCATTAATGCTACCAACTTATGTCTGGTGCCAAAAGGTAAAGATCCTTCTACTCTGCATGCTTATCGTCCTATTGCTTGTTGTAACATAACATATAAATGCATCTCTAAAGTTATTGCTGCTAGGCTTAGGCATGTGCTTCCCACTGTTATTTCTGATAATCAGGCTGCCTTCTTGAATAACAGAAGTATATTGGACAATGTGCTAGTTACTCATGAGCTTCTTAATGGGTATGGTAGAACTCATGTTTCCCCTAGAGCTATGATGAAGCTTGATATTAGACGTGCTTTTGATACTATTAGTTGGGAAGCATTGAGTGGTATTATGGGTTTAATGGGGTTCCCTGGTCACTTTGTCAGCTGGATCTATACTTGCATATCTACTGTTAACTACTCACTATGCTACAATGGGGGTACTGTTGGTTATTTCAAAAGTCAGAGGGGCATAAGGCAAGGTGACCCCATGTCTTCATATTTGTTCATTGTTGTGATGGAATTTTTTACTCAGCTTGTTAATCAGCAGGTAGTGAACAATAACTATGATCTTCATCCCAAATGCAAGAATCCCTTCATTACCACTCTCCTTTTTGCTGATGATGTTTTACTCTTTATCAAGCCTACTGTGTCTACTATGGAATGTGTCAATAGTATCCTTCTCACCTTTGAGAAATGCACTGGTCTGCAGGTTAATAGAAGCAAGTCTTCACTTTTGGTGGCTGGTCTCACTGAGAGTGATAATCATAACATACACAATTATAGTCAACTGCCAAAGCTTCCTATGGGTACTTTGCATCTTGGTATCCCCTTGTGCACTAGAAGAATTGGTGTTACTGCTTGTTTACCTCTGTTTGAAAGAATTACTGAAGCAATGAATAGATGGGCTAGCAATAAATTATCCCAAGTAGGCAGAACCACCATCATTAATTCTATAATCCATGCTATGACTGTTTATTGGTGTAGATGTTTCATCTTACCTGCTTCTCTGCTTTCTAGTATTAGAAAAGCAATGAATCATTTTTATGGACAGGGAGTATGTATTCTAAAAAGCTAATTCCTATTGCCTTTAATAAATTAGAGAAACCACAAATATTTGGTGGTTTGGGAATAAAATGTATGAGAACCTGGAATCAAGCTGCATTCTCTAAGCATTTTGACAATTTGATTAATGATAAGCCAAATATGTTGGTAAAGTGGGCTAGGCATCATCATCTTGGCAACAAAAATTTTTGGTCTATGGAACCATCTCCTCTGTGTGGTTGGGTTTGGAGATCTATTCTCAAGATCAGAGACATATTACTCCCTCTTGTCCAACTTGTGCTTGGTCCTCATAGCAATGCCAAATTCTGGCATGATCCCTGGGTTGGAAGAGGAATTATACTGTCCAATCTGCTCACATATGAATAGAGGTATCAAACTGGCATTCCTTTGGATGCCAATGCTTTTGGTTATTGTCATAATGGTGAAATTACTCTGCCATACACATCCAATCCTATCATCCAGCAGGTGTGGGCTGATGTGCAGTGTATGAACATCCCCTCTGGTGATCCTGGGTATGTCTGGTTTACTAGTCAGGGTCAGCACTCCATTGCTGGGGTCTATAAGGCTTTAAAACATGACGACAGTAGCCCCATTTTTAGATGGCATGCTAGGGTTTGGAACTCTCTTACCTCACAAAAAATGAATTTCCTTCTTTGGAAAGTTCTTCGTAATGCTATCATGACCAAGGCTAAACTGTATAGAAGAGGTTATACTGTTGACCTGTTGTGTGCTTACTGTAATAATGTTGTTGAAGATGGTGCTCATCTCTTTTTTGAATGTTTGATTACTAATAGAATCTGGGAGACTGTTCTTATCAGTAATGGTTATACTGAGATGGTATTACATGGTGAAGCTGAATGGAATAGGCTGTTTACTAGAACTAGATGGAAGAATGCTACTACTTACAAGCTGCTGCTCATTCTGAAGGTGTTTGTGCATGTTATATGGGAAGAAAGAAATGCCCGTGTCTTTGAAAACAAGATGAAGCTTGAAAGTTCCTTAATTAACATAATCATTTCAAGGGTCAAAGAAAAGTCTGATCATCACAATGCTTATAGTTCTGCAGTTTAGGGCCTTGTTTTTTCCTTTTTCTTTTTTCTGTTTTTGTTTGTTCTGTTTCAGCCTTCTTTCTTCTTTCATTGTTTTCCCTGTGTTCTCTTTTGTGAGCTCTAGTATGTTAGTGCTCACTTGTTACTTGTGTTTGTATTCTGGTTAATAAATATGGTAAGGGTCCATTCAACCCTGCTTGCTTTTCAAAAAAAAATTACACTAAGTAATTATCTTTTAATTTAATTATACAAAGTAATTAAGTAAGCAAACCTTTAATTAATCACATTTATTAATCAATCACCTTAATTAATTATTCTTTAAGTAATTAAGTAATTAACCCTTTAATTATTACTTAATTAACCTATCTTTAATTACCCAAGGCTTTAAAGAAAAATCATTACCTTAATTTATTACTTAAGTATCTTTTAAATCTTATTTAAAAGAAATATAGGTAATTAATTTATTCAAAAACACTTAAGCTCTTTTATTTAATTAAGTTTAATTATCCTTATCTTAATTCCTTCTTAATTTCATCATTTTTTAAAACAATTTGAGATTAAATAAGATAATTAACTTAATACATAATTGTATAAACCCAAATCAATTTTAAAACAATTAACTTTAAAATTTTAAATCTTAAAACCTTGTTCAACATTTCCTTTGTTTTAAAAACTTGGTTAAACATTTACTTTGTCTTAAAACTGCATTTTCTGTTTGCTTTGAAAACCTGGTTTATAGACGAAAGCAACCCGAGCCAGCTTGAAAATCCCTGAGCAAAAAACCAAATCTAACCGAGACACTTGCGTACATCGTCCACTTCGAGCTTATCTTGTATTTACACGAATACGAACCCGAGGCTAACGTTTCTCCCCCAAACATTAAATCAACATCTGACACGATCGTGCACCATGCACTTGCAGTCATCGTCGATGACGATCGAACCTCCAAATCCATCTCCGTTGAGTCGCCTATGGCCTCCACCATCGATCCCAAACCCCAAATAAAAAATATATGCTCGAAATCATAATCGATCCATTTGACTCAAAACTGGAATCCAAGCAGATCACCTTAAAACGCCTCGTCATGTTCATCTCGACCACTTTAGCTCATGCCACCACTTCCACAACTTCACCACACTACAACACATCAAATTTCTTGGGTCTGAACGACTTCGATCAACCCACAATGCTACACGAGATCGAGGAATGATAATGATCAAACAGGGCCCTTCAACCCTAGATCATAATCGACTGGCAACCACGGTAATTAATAATTTCATTCACTATTTTTCTTAAAATCGCCCACCCATAATCATGCTCCACCCTCAACCCCGAAGTTCCCAAACCATTTGATCGCAAAAATTCGACGCAAATTAAATTTCTATTCAACTCTTAATGTCACTCGATTTATCAAGTTAAAAATCTTGATTTTATTTTTAAAAATCATGGTCTTCGAAACCAAATCACATTATGTAATTGAATCAAGATTTTAAAATACTCGAATTTTTACAAAATTTTAATTTCCATTGTATATTTTTGTTCTAGTGAGATTTTCTTCCAAATTCCACTTAAAAAAAGTATTTAAAGCTTGGATCTTGATTTTACAACCATGTCTTATTCATGCCTAGAAGCCTACCAAAGATTAGAGGAAGAGTTTAAGTTTTTAAACAGGTTTTTGTAACCTGTAAATTTTAAATAGAGGCAAAATTATGTCTATCCCCATACATGCATGGTCACACCCATATACACACACACACACACACAAATATATATATATATATATACATATAAACTAGCAGATATATTCACATCCCTCAGCACTATCATCACAGGCATAAGATTCAAAAGAAAACTGGTTTAAAAATTAAAGTTTGCTCACCTTGCAAAGAGGACAGGTTCGATAAAATCTTGAATTGAAAATGGTCTGGAACTTATATTTGCTTTAAGTTGAATCTGTATACATAGCTCCAGGTTTTAGGATTTTAAACAGAGAAGTAGGAACTTTACTGTAAACTGAGGCTTTGTTCAAATTTTGATCTGAACTTGATCAATCCCTTTGCTTTTGGAACCTGAAACAATTCTTGCTTTGATCCAGGTTGAGTTTGATCTTGAACAGATTTGCTTGTTTGCCCAGATTTGATTTGTTTTTTTTATTTCTAGGTTGCTAAAAAAACTTCGAGGTTTTGATTTTTTTCTTTGCTTGATCCCTGACTTAGTTGCTTTGAAACATCAACCAAGTTTTGAACTCTTTTTTTATATTTTGAACTGAATCCATATTGTTACTTGCATTGTTTAGGCTTTTGCATTTGGATCTGAAACTTGCTTTCAGATTTGTTTGAATCTGGTCCTTACTTGATTGTTCCAGGTTGATGAATCTATTTTCTTTTCTGGATCTTGTTTCCAGGTTGAAGCTTCTGCTTCAGATTTTGATTTGATTCTTTTTTTAGACTTTTCTGGTTTGTTTTGTAGTTTTGTTTTTCTGTTTTGATTTCTGAAAGTGGAGATGAAAGAATATGAAAGAAAAAAAATTCTTTGCTGTAAACAGCCTGGTTTCACTTTCTCAAATGTATTTTTATAAAATTCAAATTAAAAGAGAAAAAGAAACACTTGCTTGCCACTTGTTACCATAAATTAACACTTGTTTATTTTTCATAATAAAATGCTTACACTTGTTTAAAACAAGTAAATTTATGTTTAAAACCTTTATCTGCATTAATTTATAATTTATAGTCTAAACCCTTAATTTAATTAGTTTTTAAAATTTTAGTTTTAATTTATAAAACATGTTTTATGTTTTTAAACCTTTGTTTTATTTTTATTTATTTACATAAATTTAAGTTTTGATCAATTATGTTTATATTTGTACATTTTCCATTATTTATTTTTATACAACTTTTTTAAAAAATGATTTAAAATGTAATTATACACAAATTACAAATTAAATATACACATTTATTAGTTCTTTAAAATATAAAGATTTTTTTAACTTCAATTTATAACATATTTACTTTTGAATTCCAATCAATACCTATATATACATTATAATATTAGAAAGTAAATTTTTATTAATTTTAAAATATGGAGTTTTAAAATCCAATTTATTTTTCAAATTTATTTCTGAATTTCCAATTACAAGTTCTATTTAGAATCATATTTATATACATTTATATAAATAAATAAACAAATATCTATTTAAAGTTGGAAAATACCAAATTAATTCATAATTTAATTTAAAAAATTAAATTAATTACCAATTTAAATTTAGCTTAAAAATCGGGATCGTTACATATTCCCCCTTAAGAAAATTTCGTCCCCGAAATTTGCCAGGGAGACAACAAAGAATAGATGTAAATTGTTTTACCAGATTAAACTGAATATTCATTTTGCATTTGGCTCACCAAATCAGAATATCAATAAATATGAGAACGAACTCATTCAGTACTTCTCAAGATACTCTGGTCACCCAGATCTATGAAATATACATGGGCATTGGTTAGTTCGAAGGATAACTAATTATTCGTAGAATATATATGGATCCAACAGAACAAACAATAGATACTCAATCTAGGTTAGAATATCTCAAAGTATACACCAACTGATCCCTCTTCGGACTTTGATCCTCACAAGAAATTATAATAGAATTTCAAATTTGGTTTTAAACGAAATCATTTTATTGATACAGTCCAATTTAACTTTATATTTAGTTAACCAATTTATTTCCAATAGAATTTTAAATTTATTAAATTTCAAAACGAAAAGCTAATAAGAAACTGGTAAAGAGAATACGAAATAGAAACTTATCTATAACGATTCGCAGGGCCACACCATACCGAAGCTTCTCCCTTGAGCTACCACGAAGCCATCAAAGAATTGAAATTGGATCAAAGGAGTTTGATAGAGAAAGATTGTTTCTGTTGTTGCAGGGTATCGACCAATTGTAGTGGTGCTTCCCTGTCCCCTATCTCATCCTCTTCTTGCACTCATACTCACTATCAGTGGATAGTAAGAGAATTTACTTAGGCACACGAACGGATTTCTTATGGAATACTCATTCTAGGGCATTTATATCCCTATCTCTAATGAGTTACCTAATGTGTTATACTCCTAAGCTAAAGTTTCAACCTTCAGCTCCGATACCAAATTGTCATGACCCGAATTTTAGCGTTCGAAAATCAACATCCGTACTTCGCTTGTACTCATATGCCGTAGATTCAAACGTCGAAATCCGATTCGTGCCGGAGTTTATAACACATTAAGTACAACAACACAGCGGAAGAAACTAATATATATCACTGATATACAACAGTTGATAAAACAATGATACAATTGAATATCAAATATTATCAGAGATACAAGATACAATGGAAGGAATAACTCCAAAATATAATATCTTCAGAAGGCCAAAAGATAGATATTCCAACATATATCCATTGCCAAAGTTCCAAAGACTCCAAAAGCTAGAACCACCAACATGCTTTCCAAACACGAATCGGGAAACCCCCATCACGATGTACTAAGCAAGGTCGGTAACTCTAGAATGAAGCAAATGTGATCGCCAAGATCCAAAGGCTGGATGCTATCGAATCTACACCAACTATTTGATTATCTGAAAAATCCAACTCTAGACTACTCGTGTGGAATATTGTGGGCACCTAGAGTTTAAAAAAGGAACAATAAACTCCAGGTCAGTCATGGGATTAGTGTGAGCAAACAAAAATAGTTTATCTATAAAACAAAAAACAAAAGAATTTAAAAATTGAAATCCGCAATGCTTTTTGGAAATGAAACTACCATAAGGCCTTTCGGCACACACACCATGCAATCGCACTGTGACGACCCGGAATTTTTTGAGCATTTGAAATTAGAATATTTAATTGATTTTTAAATATTTAAAGGTTAATTTTAACTTGAATTCAAATATCACAATTTATTTGATAATTAAATTATTGAATTAAATAATTTGAAGTTGGGTAAAATGTTGAATCTGGAGTTCTAAGCCTGTTAAAAATAATTTGAAGGCTTATAAAATTTATATTGATAATACTGAAGATAATAAGAGTGTTAAAATTGAATTTGTAAGCGCTTTGTTAAGTTTTGAGATTTTATAGTTTAAATTGACTTTTAAAAATAGATTTCCGAGGCACAGTCTCGGAATTCGACGAAACTAGTTCCGTTAGATCCGTAATATTGTACTATTATCGGATTTCAATTTTCCTAATGCTTGGAGTTGTTATGTGAGCGTACGATATATAAACGCGATGAAATTTATATCGAAAATTCAATATAATAACTGGTCCAAAACCTATCTTCTCCATATGATCGAATTAGCACTCGAAACCTTTTCCATTCAGTTCGAAATAGGCATATAACATTATAAACGCCTAGCGGCATGCCTCGATAGGAATTCGGAATTATAGGTTGCATTTATCGAGACGATTTGAATTAAATTTAAGTAAATATGTATATCCTAGTCAACCTCCAGCCGTATTCCTTTCACAACGATACTTTTCTCTTTCAAATCACTGCCTGTACAGTGTTTCCTCATTCCTTCTTCATTACGCCAAATATCTTTTGCTTCCTCCTTCGTTTAAATCACTTAGCCTAGCGAATCAGAGAGAGAGAAAAATGGAGTCCTGCTTCACAGTTTTCGTTCGAACGAAAACTCAAAAGGAGGTCATTCCCTCTTCAAATCTCAGAATCAACACTCCCTTATTTTAGAAAAAGGAAAGAAGTATAGTATGCCGAGATAAGGGCGGAACACAGTAAGTCAACGAAATCGATCTTCGTTCGAGATGTAGAAAAGGGAGGGCGGGCGATCGATCGAATCGCACGTAGAGATTCCTAAGAATGATCGCGAGAGGGTTCGACGATGGAGGTTAGGTGAGGATGTCGAGGCAGTAGACGGCAAGGTGGTGAGGGTCAGGGATGGCTCGCAAGAGAAGCGGCGATGTCGTGGTGGCATAACGATGAGGTGATGCTCGTGATTTCGAGGGCAGTGGGTCCAGGTCGCGATTTTGGGCATGGGGGTCGGTCGTGTGTCGAGCTCGATGGCAGTAGATGGTGATTAGGTATAGCATCCTATTTTATTTAAATAAATGTATATATGTATGTTTTAGATATATCTGAGAACTTAAAGAAAATTACAATGAGGTATTGCAGTTTCTTTTAAGTAAATATATATCTATTAGAAAATTATAATATACATACAGAGAAAGAAATTTTAAAACCTAGATTTTTATTTACAAATGCATATGTTATAGAGAAGTTTTTACAGTAAAGCAAAGTACTGTTCTTGTTAATTAACAGCAATATATATATTAATATATGAATAAATACAGTAAAGTAGGAAATTTTATATAGATAAGATTATGGAAAAGTAGGAATTTTTAAAATGTTTAAAGTTTATATAAAAATTAGATCTTTAAACCTATATAGATTATTTTTATAAGTGTGTATAATATGTCATTTCAAAAGAAAAAAATAAATATACATTTTGAATTTACTAGTTTGGCCTAAACCAACCTACTCAATTATTTAAGATACTAAAAGATTTTTTTTAAGGAATTATTAGTTTAAATTAAATTAAACAAATGAATGATAATTGATTTGTTCGATTCAATTCGAATATTAATAAAAGCCGTATAGATGTTTATACAAGGTCAAAATCTGAATAGAAGCAAGTTGAGATTGGATTTGGATTGCAAAATCAAAGGTGAGTTAATCTCACTCATCTGGTTTGATTTAAATTTAAATGGTTAAATTTAAATAATTGGTTGAATGGCTGAATTGATTTGATGTGCTATATTTTAGTATATAATACATCTTGGAATGATTGATTTTCCACACTATATAGCGGACGAGACCCTATGCGCCGCATAATAGCGGATGATATTATATGTAAATTCCCTATACTGCGATATTCCACCTTGAAGTGGAATTGGTATTTTATGTTGTGCTAACATCTATGGATGCAGGGAAAACAGGTTGGAGGGATCCAACTGAATTCCTTAAAATTATTTATATTGTTTAATATTCTATGTTATGAATATTCGATATTCTGTGATGAATATTACTGATAATTGAAATATTGAATGTTATGGTTTACTTGAATATATTTCGGTACACTGAGTTATCAAAATATATAGAAATGGGGTTTTTGAAAAGAAAATAAAAGGAAGAGAATTTGCAAGTGAAATAATTATAGAGAATTTAAGTAAATTAAGAATGAACTGGATAAGAATATTAGTGGTTTAAAAATTGTAATAAATAAACTCCGTATATGAAAAGGGAATTATGAATAAACAGAAAGATAATGGATTTTGAACTTTAGTGTTATTATTTAAAAGAATAAAGCATTTATTTTAAATTTAAGATTTAAAATCAAACGAAAAATAATAATAATAAATAAATAAGGTCTATAATTAATGGATTTTGAAATGAATTGAGCAAGTAAAGAAATTTATTTCAAATGGGGTAAATTGGAAATCAATTTGAAAATTGATTTAAGGGGTTGAAGTTGGAACTTTAAAGAGAAGTGGGACTTTGGAATTTATAAACTGGGTTTATAAAAGCAAAGTAGTATATCAGTGGATATTTGGAAGAATAAATTCATGATGGGAATTATTTTAAAGGAATGAGAGAATTTGTTTAAAAATAAATAGTGATTTATTTTTAAAGAATGTGAAGAGAAGTATATTTTCCCTAGATAGCCAGATACGTTTTCAAAGTAAATTTTTAAATATAAGATAAAAGTTTTAATGTTGTTTTGAAAAGCATATTTTAGAAAATTTATTATTGCTAAATGTTTAAATTCTAAATTAAGTATTTTTCAAATCTATTACCGTATTTAAAGGTGACTTAGTATTTTGTTTTAAAGAGAAAATCTGGTTTTATATTTTTATAAAGTTACCTTATTTTAAATATTCCTAAAGTATATGTATATATAAATAAAGTATTGAAGTAGTTTTCAATTTAAATGTTAAAGTATATTTTATAATAAAGTGTTTTTAAACTATTTTCAAAATCTAAAGTTTTGTGCTTGGTGATTTCAGTGGAAATAGAAAAAATTTGGAAAATCTATTCTGTAAAAGGAAGGTAGTTTGAAACTGTTTTGAAAGGTTGAAAATGGAAATATATCTTGCGAAGATATTTTGAGATAAATACATAATTTGGAAAATTATTTATGGTTAATGGTTGTTTGTGAATGTTAATTGATAGTTAAATAATCGACTATCAATATTGGCCAAATGCGTTGATCGTTTCGAAGAGACCGGGATCAGGATTTATTTCTCGAAAAACACTTCGATCCGGATTGTACGTTTTCATGGAAAACGAGTTCAGAGTCGAAGATGGAGCAGTGAAGTGCAAGGGCTAGTCGCTACTAATCCTGAGGATATTTCCAAAATGGATGCAGTAGGAGTAGTGCCTTTGGTTCCATTCGAACCCGGGACGGACTTGTATGGATTAATGCTTTCAGAACATCGCCAGGCGGACGATGAGCATTCTAAGTGAAACGTTTTAAAAGGTAACGCTTAGCCTCAAGCCTCATCAATCGGGAATGACTGAAAATCAGGGGTTATGCAGCAAGGCTAGGTGGGTAGCACCCACTTCAGGGTGAGGTCATCCCTGTCTAGATGTCCCTTTTATTTTGGCCTAGTGGTGTGGTAGCTGATCACAACTGTGGCGTGATCTTACTCGTGATTATCCAGTAA
Source organism: Allium cepa (assembly GCA_030765085.1). NCBI lineage: Eukaryota > Viridiplantae > Streptophyta > Magnoliopsida > Asparagales > Amaryllidaceae > Allium > Allium cepa. The sequence goes on along the minus strand of CM060932.1, from coordinate 82,515,842 downwards.
GGGATAATCCCGGTCTTGTGTTGCAGGGGGTCGGGAGTGATCCTCGGTACTGTGATCTAGACCACGTACTATGACAGGTGGTACCCCAGTGCCTAGTCATTAGTTGGAATCCATTCTCCCTGCGCGCCTTTTATGAGTTTTGTTTGTATTACCCACTCTGTGGCTAGTAGCTGGAATTTAATAATGTAACAATTTCGGCTATTTTAATAAGTATTTGTAAATAGACCCTATTATAATATCAGAGGATGTTATAAAAAAAATGTTTTAGCTATCGTAAGGTAAATACCCAACATGTTTATTTGTGGCGTGGTCTTACGAGACGCTTTTGATTTTCAAAGGATTTTTGAAACTTTAATAATCAATTTGAGTGTGATTTCTCACGCTGGTATTCCAGACTGACTCGGGTGTTATTTACCTGTAATGCTCGGGTCAGACCGAGTATTAAATAATACAGGAAAGGATGCTGTGGAGCTTAGGAGACGAGCTGGATGGCGATACGTACTTCCGTATTTGATTATTATTCCGCTGTGTATCCAGTTGTATGTTACTGAAGTGAAATTCTGATGATGTACTCTGATGATGTATGTATAAACAGATATAGTATTTTTTTTTTGGTGTAAAGATCTATGATTGCCTATTATATTTTATTCCGCTGCGATGGTTAGATTCTGATGTTGTTTTCTATTTGCTTTTTCTACCTCTTCTTCTTTAACCCAAATGGTTCGTATTTCCGTACATCTTGAGTTGATTGATGGAAAATAGTGTTGACTCAAGGGGTACGGATTTGCAGGTCGTTACAGTTGATATCAGAGCTTAGGTTGGTGATAACCTTGGCTTTGGTGGGAATTACTCATCGAATAGAGTCCATAGAACTCTAGAATGAGTTTGAGTGTATTAATAGATATGAGCGCGTGTTTGTTAGTGAAAATAAAAAAGAGAGTTTTATATTGTGTTGATTTATCGGTTGAGTGTTTATGGATTCTAGTCGATGGGTGGGACGCCATATTATCGATAGGCATTTCTAAACTCTTAAACAAGATAAACCGACACGGTATTGTTTTAAATAGGGTAAATGAAATAATTTTACCCAAAATTATTTTTGTATATAAAAGAAATGATTTTTTTTGTAAATTGCTATAGTTATATATGGATGTTTGGTTGTTAGAAAATGATAATATTAAATTATTATCATTGTATGAAAATTGAATAAGAAATTGAATAAATTAATAAAATAAATGGAATTTGTAAATGTGATTCATAATTGAATAAGGAATTGAAATCATAATTAAAAACTAGAAACAAATTCATATACAAATGAATTTTGTAAATGTAAACTATAAATGTGAATTATAGTGTGATTAATAATTAAAATAAGATAAAATTCCAAAGTAATGTTTGAATATAAATTTAAAGGATTTGGAATTTGAAAATTTAGAAATTTATATTCCTTTGAAGTTGAAAATGATTCTCAAAAGTTGGGAAAAATAATATATATTTGAGAAATATTTTTGAATCGGATTTGAAATCTAGAAAGATTTAGAATTTAAAAATATTTGAAGGGGTTTTAGAAAGAGATAAAATCATTGAACTCTTTTCGGTCGCTGTAAAATAATTTCGAAAATGATCGCTACATCATCGGTGTTCATTTTCGAGTTTCCAAGAGGGGGGTTGCTACCTGGATGTTTTAGATTAATGTTTGTTTGTGAAATTTGGTTTGATTTTGAAAATGCGAAGGAATAGTTTGACTTAGATATATATGTTTTCAAAATTGAATTTTAAACATTTTAGTAATGAGTTTAAAAGTGTAAGCAAACGGGAATTGTAACTGAATGTTGAACTTAAGTTTAAATGGAAAAATTAGTCAAGTTGGACTGAATCAAATAAAGTTTTGAGATTTGAAATTAGTAAGTGACTGATTGATTTATATGGCATGCAAATGAAATGAAATTTGAATATTTGATAATGTTTGATTTAAATTTTGTAAAATAAAGAGCAGAATTAGTTCAAATGGACTAAAAATAATTAATATTGGAAATAAAATTTATTGGTTGAAAATAAATTTGTGAATGAATAAATGAATTTATAACTGTAAGTAAATGAACTGAAATTGGATATTGGGATGATATTAAATGGAATTAAGTCCTTGCTTAACAAAATTTAAAAGAATGGTATGTAGCTAGATTTAACTGGAGTTAAGTTAAATAAAATTGAATTGAAATGAATTCAGTTGAGTTATAGGTAATACTGAATGGATAAAATTCTACTCAAACAAATAAATGTAAACTAAGTAAGTATTGAATTTGAATAAATAAGCTTTGGAAACTTATAAAAGAATCGAAAAGAATTTTAAAAAAATCAAGTATGGGATTATAAATTGAAAATGTGGTCGAATGAAATTGAATTGGATTAAAACAGATTTAGTGTGAGTTGTAAACAAATCCAATTCAAGCATAAATTGAATGGCCTTATTATTTAGAAGTTAAATAATGAAGTGTTAATATGAATTAAAATTTAAAAAATGGATAAAAGAATAAACTAATCGAATAAACTAGTGAAATGGTTGGGATTTGATCAAAGTAAAATCAAATCAAAGATTTAAATAGAAGTGGTTGAATAAAATAAACTTAAGTTATTGGGTGGAATAGTCTGAAGAAAATAAATAACTTAAGTAAATTGTGAGATGGTTATTTAATATTTTAGTTGTCGAGTTTAATAAAATGATTTGGAATCAAACATTTGGATATGGAAGAAATGCAAAGGAAGGATTGTGAATAAAATTAAAATGGGATAGAATCAATTGTAAATTGAGTTGGAATAAATTTAAACAGTTATAAAGCTTAAGTAATTATTTATTCACATTAATATTGTCGAATTGCATTGGAAAATGGATCGTTTTATGTAAACGAGATTAGATAAAATCCTATGAGTTATTAGAAGTGAAATAGGATGATTTTGAAATCAAATGGAATGAATATAAGTTGTCTTGCTTAAAATGAATTAAATATAAGCGTATAAGTTGTAAATCACTTAAACTGAATGGAATGGTTTGGAAATTGGTTGTAAGCAATTGTAATAAGTGTCAGAACCTTATATGTGCTTATGGAAATTATATAACATGCGTTATATGTGAAATTTATGTGTTAGGTATTGAAAGCAAGTGAAATGTTAATAAATTGCATATATTTAGTACTTATATGTTTAAATTAAGTAAGTACAGGTATCTGAAGGCCGTCTGGCAGGATTTTGGTCACGCTAATTGCAAAATAATAAGCCGCTTGCTTAAAAATGCTAAATAAAGGTACGCCTACGCAATAAAAATAGGAAATATGAACTGTTTTTGTTTTTCCGACCGGGTGGGTCGATGTATATATATTTATATCTCTTGTTAAATTGCAAAAGCTCCTCCGTACAAAGGAGACTCTGCCAAAATTTTGGGAGTTAGAAAATTTTTAGGAAAATTTTAGTTAGTGACAAAACGATTTTAGAATTGAAATTGAAATAAATTAGGAAATGCAACTAATTTAAAATAATGATATGAATTGGTATAAATGGAAGATAAAATTAAATATTCAGAGTTGAAGATAAATTAAATTCATATGGAGATGGGTGAACCAATTTGAATAGAAATAGATATAAACTAAAGTGGTGAAATAAAAATAAATATAAGAAGCGTATAAAATACTTATATTGAACTTAAGAAGAAATGGTGAAATTCTTAAGTAATATGGGTGTCGGGAAAATATATTGAATAAGCATTTGAGTGAAGATGTAATAAAACATATATGTACATCATACGGCTTGAATGAATAGATATTGACATTTTATAAGGAAGTCAATAAAATGTTTTGAATGATGTGATTGGATATTATTACTATGTAGGATATACATGTATTGTGAAGGAAAAGGAAAATTGGTTTTGATTTCAGATGATAAATTTGAATTGCTCGACAAAAAGGTATGTGTTTAAATTTCTGTATGAAATTTGATTGGGTTTTGATCTAGCCACTTGGCGTTTTGTTTTCTTTTAGATTTTGGAAGCCCGTAAAGGCATTTTGTAGTTGTACCGATCTAGCCGCGCAAAGGAGACCCTGGCGAAATTTTTCGAAAATTTAAGGAGTTAGAAATTTTTTGAGAAATTTTGAAAATTTAAAACTTGGTATTGAATTATAATTTGAACGGTTGAATAAGTAAAGTTGTTTGGGAACTATGGTAAAATTTAGGAAGTTAGTAAGAATGGTAATGGGTCTTTTACAAAAGATAGTTGGTAGAATGTTGAATTGTTGGATTTTGGGAAAGTAGAAAACGGGTATTGGACCATTCTTCCTAACTAGTAATTTCGGGGATGAAATTCTTTTAAGGGGGGAGGAATGTGACGACCTGGAAATTTTTTGAGCATTAGAATTGGAATATTTAATTGATTTTTAAATATTTAAAAGTTAATTTTAACTTGAATTCAAATATCACAACTTATTTGATAATTATATTATTGAATTAAATAATTTGAAGTTGGGTAAAATGTTGAATCAGGAGTTCTAAGCCTGTTAAAAATAATTTGAAGGCTTATAAAATTTATATTGGTAATACTGAAGATAATAGGAGTGTTAAAATTGAATTTGTAAGTGCTTTGTTAAGTTTTGAGATTTTATAGTTTAAATTGACTTTTAAAAATAGATTTTCGTGGCACAGTCTCGGAATTCGACGAAACCAGTTCCATTGGATACGTAATATTGTACTATTATCGGATTTCAATTTTCGTAATGTTTGGAGTTGTTGTGTGAGCGTACGATATATAAACACGCTGAAATTTATATCGAAAATTCAATATAATAACTGGTCCAAAGCTATCTTCACCATACGATCGAATAAGGACTTGAAACCTTTTCCATTGAGTTCGGAATAGGCGTATAACATTATAAACGCCTAGCGGCTCGCCTCGATAGGAATTCATAATTGTAGGTTGTATTTATCGAGACGATTTGAATTTAATTTAAACAAATATGTATATCCTAGTCAACCTCCAGCCGTATTCCTTTCACATCGATACTTTTCTCTTTCAAATCACTGCCTGTACAGTGTTTCCTCATTCCTTCTTCATTACGCCAAATATCATTTGCTTCCTCCTTCGTTTAAATCACTTAGCCTAGCGAATCAGAGAGAGAGAGAGAGAAAAAATGGAGTCCTGCTTCACAGTTTTCGTTCGAATGAAAACTCAAAAGGAGGCCGAGCCCTCTTCAAATCTCAGAATCAACACTCCCTTATTTTAGAAAAAGGAAAGAAGTATAGTATGCCGAAATAAGGGTGGAGCACAGTAAGTCAACGAAATCGATCTTCGTTCGAGATGTAGAAAAGGGAGGGTGTGCGATCGATCGAATCGCACGCAGGGCTTCCTAAGAATGATCACGAGAGAGTTCGACGATGGAGGTTAGGTGACGACATCGAGGTAGTGGATGGCGAGGTGGCGAGGGTCAGGGATGGCTCGCGAGAGAAGCGGCGATGTCGTGGTGGCATAACGGTGAGGTGATTCTTGCGATTTCGAGGGCAATGGGTCCAGGTCGCGATTTTGGGCATGGGGGTCGGTCGTGTGTCGAGCTCGATGCCAGTAGATGGTGATTAGGTATAGCATCCTATTTTATTTAAATAAATGTGTATATGTATTTTTTAGATATATCTGAGAACTTAAAGAAAATTACAGTGAGGTATTGCAGTTTCTTTTAAGTAAATATATATCTATTAGAAAATTATAATATACATACAGAGAAAGAAATTGTGACGCCCCACCTCTATACCCACGCTAGCCAAGAACACTCCGGAGTAGTGCTGTCAACTAGCACGGAGAATAAGGCTGTTGAGGAGCGACCATCCATGTAATTGCTTATCACACGGTGGCTATAAATAATCTTCGGAAACAAACATAGAAATAATCATATCACAAATCAGTCACAGATATCCATATCACAAAGGCAGAAGAAGATATGAATATATAACTAACACATGAAAGTGTACATCAGAGTAGTGGTTATTAAGATCCACGATAATACAAAAGAATAGCAACACGTGCTATACAAAAGAATACAACTATGAGTCTATATCTCAAGTGTATACAACAAAAACTGCTAATCTAAACAGTTAGCCAAAAGTCAGAGTGATGAATCCCTGGGAAGAAGTCAAGCAGAAGCACCTGTAACATCTCGGTCTGACCCGAGTATTATTTAAGAAAATAATAAACGGATCAGTCTAGCTATAAATATCAGATGACATGATATAACATAAAAGATATGGCATAAACATAAACATCCATAACGACATACCACTATAAGTATGTAAATAATGATCAACAGAAGATCAATCAATAAGAGATAATCAATATCACAAGAATCTTCTCAAAGATTCGAAGAGGGCATCATACCCTAAACTTGTACTCATAACAAGTCAATGACATAAATTCCAGAAATCAACGCGAGAAATCCAGAAATCATAAAAAGGGAAAGAGGCCTATCACATGACGGTCCGAAGACCATGGGGAGCTACCCCGCATGTGTGAATGGAATCACACAGATTGAGGTCAAGACTAACCAAAAAGAGAAAGGTATGTGTGAATGGAATCACACAAGTGGTGTCTAGTCTAACCTTGCAATGAAAGAGACATCGCGCAATTGCTAGTCTAATTCATAAAGCGATCATCAAGATCAACGAGAAGTGTCAATTACACTAAGCTAGTAAATATAGAAGTTTAGCTTCATGTCCCATAACCACTTGCTTAACTTAAATATTTACGAACAAACTGTAAATCTTCACTAATAAAATTGTCACAAGAGGTTCAATCGAACAAGTCCAAGAATTAACTGACGAAGTGAACGCAAGCGTTTCATACCACTTGTTTTACTAAGTCGTTTAATTAGATTTCTCATCCGAGTGAGGTAAAGGCTTGTATATACTAATAGATTGGAAAACGGTTTAAGAAAAGAGCTTTGTTATTAAAAATAGAGTTGAAATTGTTTGTTAAAAGAGTTTTGATATTTACTACTAGTATTGAAACCTTTATATTATAAAGTGACAAAACACAGAAGCAATTGTAGAAAACAATCAGTCACAAAAATCGCATACGGAGATGTGAATAAAATCCAAGGAAATCAGCTCAATGTTTTTCAGATAAGATCCCCTACGGAGGGGGGGTCCAGGGGACCCCAAGGTGGGGGTGCGGGGGCAACGCCACCGCTTACGGGGTTCGACCTGCCCGGTCAGGTCGCGGGGGTCCAGGGGGCAGCGCCCCGACAAAACGGTACGACCTAAGTGAAGGCAAGAGGCCTACAACCTAAATCAAAATGAGGTCTGACGACCTAAGGGTTCACGCGACCTAACACAATGGCTGAGCGACCTAACTAAGTGCGCGACCAGGTGGGTAAGGAGGTCGAGCGACCTAATGTTCTTTGCGACCTAACGAGGTAGAGGGGACACGCGACCTAAAGGTACGCGACCTAAGAAAGTTCGCGGGCTAAGGATGAGCGACCTAACAAGGTTCACGACCTAACGGAGACGAGGTCATGCGACCTAAAAGTGAAACGACCTAAGGGCGAAAACAAGGTCACGCGACCTAACAGGAAACAAGGTCAAGCGACCTAACAGGAAACAAGGTCAAGCGACCTAAGGGGTTACGCGACCTAACGTAACACGGGTCAAACGACCTAAGGCATCACAGGACGAAGACCTAACTTCTTAAGGGACAGGCGACCTAAAGAGGTTCGCGACCTAATAGGGTTCACGACCTAAAGGTGCACGACCTAAGGTCTTTCGACCTAGGGGTATATAGGTAACACGACCTAAAGATGTCGCGACCTAAAAATAGAAAGCATGGCCGAACGACCTATCGAAGTAGAAAGGCATGCGACCTAACGGTCAAAAGGCCAGCGACCTACGACCTAAAAGTCATACGACTTACGACCTAAAAGCCATACGACCTATGACCTAAAAGCCATACGACCTACGACCTAAAAGCCATATGACCTAACGTGAAACGACCGAACTCCGAAGTGAAGATTCAAGGCAGTGCGACTTAGCGCGATAACACGCGAATGACCTAAGGGTTAGGTCGCGAGCGACCTAAGTACTAGGTCGTGAACGACCTAACACCGAACACGCGAAAAATGGTCAGAACGATCTAGGAGCTATCTCGTACGCGACCTACGACCTAAGACCCACTCGACCTAACTCCGAACGACCTAAAAATGGCCAGAACGACCTAAAAATGGCCAGAACGACCTAAATGCAGAAATTTCGCCAAAACGCCAAAAATCGGAGTTTTTCGCCAATCCAATCCAAACCAAAAGCAAATATTCATGCTAAAGTGATAGGGAATCATTCCCAACAACCCAATATAGTTATAGACTAGATTTGTGAGATAAAAATCTCACCTTTGCACTAAAGTTTATGAAGATGAAGCTTGAAAGCAAGGAGAAGCAATCCAAAGCTTGAATCCAATATCTTCTACTTGAATTTGGAGTTGAATGTTGGATTTGCAATTGAATTTTTTTGCTTGGAGTTTTAATTTCCCATTCCCTCCACCATTAATGCCAAAGCTTGATTAGTTAGGAAATTTATGAAGAGTGAGGAGAAGAGGGTTGGAACTTGGGCTTAATAGGCTAAACTAACCCAAAGTCCAAAGCGGGAAAAGTTAGTGAAATTTCACTAACTCCAAACCTATCGATGTTTATACTTAAAAAGTTGTAAACGACATTTCGAACTCAATGGAAGTGGTCTCGAGTCCTAATTTGACCGTTTGCAAAAAGTAGCTTTTCGGACCAAAATCCGATTAACGAGTTACTATTTAAATAAAATATTTAAATACAAACTCGATAAATATGCGGGTTGTTACAAAAATTTTAAAACCTAAATTTTTATTTACAAATACATATGTTATAGAGAAGTTTTTACAGTAAAGCAAAGTACCATTCTTGTTAATTAACAGCAATATATATATATTAATATATGAATAAATACAGTAAAGTAGGAAATTTTATATAGATAATATTTTGGAAAAGTAGGAATTTCTAAAATGTTTAAAGTTTATATGTAAATTAGATCTTTAAACCTATATAGATTATTTTTATAAGTGTGTATATATATGTCATTTCAAAAGAAAAAAATAAATATACATTTTGAATTTATTAGTTTGGCTTAAACTTACCTACTCAATTATTTAAGATACTAAAAGATTTTTTTAAGGAATTATTAGTTTAAATTAAATTAAATAAATGAATGATAATTGATTTGTTCGATTCAATTTGAATATTAATAAAAGCCATATAAATGTTTATACAAGGTCAAAATCTGAAAAGAAGCAAGTCGGGATTGGATTTGGATTGCAAAATCAAAGGCGAGTTAATCTCACTCATCTGGTTTGACTTAAATTTAAATGGTTAATTTAAATAATTGGTTGAATGGTTGAATTTATTTAATGTGCTATATTTTAGTATATAATACATCTTGGAATGATTGATTTCCCGCACTATATAGCGGATGAGACCCTATGCGCCGCATAATAGCGGATGATATTATATTTAAATCCTATATACTACGATATTCCATCTCGAAGTGGAATTGGTATTTTATGTTGTGCTAACATCTGTGGATGCAGGGAAAACAGGTTGGAGGAATCCAACTGGATTCCTCAAAATTATTTATATTGTTTAATATTCTCTGTTATGAATATTTGATATTCTGTGATGAATATTAGTGATAATTGAAATATTGAATGCTATGGTTTACTTGAATATATTTCGGTATACTGAGTTATCAAAATATATAGAAATGGGGTTTTTGAAAAGAAAATAAAAGGAAGAGAATTTGCAAGTGAAATAATTGTAGAGAATTTAAATAAATTAAGAATGAACTGGATAAGAATATTTATGGTTTAAAAATTCTAACAAATAAATTCCGTATATGAAAAGGGAATTTTGAATAAACAGAAAGATAATGAATTTTAAACTTCAGTGTTATTATTTAAAAGAATAAAGCATTTATTTTAAATTTAAGATTTAAAATTAATAAGAATAAAGTGGAAATTTGGAAAATCTGATATTGCTATGTTTCAGTTAAAGATTTAAAATCAAACGAAAAATAAATAAATAAATAAGGTTATAATTAATGGATTTTGAAATGAATTGACTAAGTAAAGAAATTTATTTCAAATGAGGTAAATTGGAAATCAATTTGAAAATTGATTTAAGGGGTTGAAGTTGGAACTTTAAAGAGAAGTGGGACTTTGGAATTTATAATCTGGGTTTATAAAAGCAAAGTAATATATCAGTGGATATTTGGAAGAATAAATTCATGATGGGAATTATTTTAAAGGAATGGGAAAATTTGTTTAAAAATAAATAGTTATTTATTTTTAAAGAATGTGAAGAGAAGTATATTTTCCCTGGATAGCCAAGTACGTTTTCAAAGTAAATTTTTAAATATAAGATAAAAGTTTTAATGTTGTTTTAAAAAGCATATTTTAGAAAATTTATTATTTCTAAATGTTTAAATTCTAAAGTAAGTATTTTTCAAATCTATTACCGTATTTAAAGGTGACTTAGTATTTTGTTTTAAAGAGAAAATCTGGTTTTATATTTTATAAAGTAACCTTATTTTAAATATTCCTAAAGTATATGTATATATAAGTATAGTATTGAAGTAGTTTTCAATTTAAATGTTAAAGTATATTTTATAATAAAGTGTTTTTAAACTATTTTCAAAATCTAAAGTTTTGTGATTGGTGATTTCAGTGGAAATAGAAAAATTTTGGGAAATATATTCTGTAAAAGGAAGGTAGTTTGAAACTGTTTTCAAAGGTTGAAAATGGAAATATATCTTGCGAAGATATTTTGAGATAATAAATAATTTGGAAAATTATTTATGGTTAATGGTTGTTTGTGAATGTTAATTGATAGTTAAATAAACGACTATCAATATTGGCCAAATGCGTTGATCATTTCGAAGAGACCGGGATCGGGATTTATTTCTCGAAAACCACTTCGATCCGGTTTGTACGTTTTCATGGAAAACGAGTTCAGAGTCGAAGATGGAGCAGTGAAGTGCAAGGGCTAGTCGCTACTAATCATGAGGATATTTCCAAAATGGATATAGAAGGAGTAGTGCCTTCGGTTCCGTTCGAACCCGGGACGGACTTGTATGGATGAATGCTTTCAGAACATCGTCAGGTGGACGATGAGCATTCTTAGTGAAACGTTGTAAAAGGCAATGCTTAGCCTCAAGCCTCATCAACCGGGAATGACTGAAAATCATGGGTTATGCAGCAAGGCTAGGTGCACCCACTTCAGGGTGAGGTCATCCCTGTCTAGATGCCCCTTTTATTTCGGCTTAGTGGTGCGGTTGCTGATCACAACCGTGGGGTGATCTTACTCAGGATTATCCAGTAAGGGATAGTCCCGGTCTTGTGTTGCAGGGGGTCGGGAGTTATCCTCGGTACTGTGCTCTAGACCACGTACTATGACAGGTGGTACCCCAGTGCCTAGTCATTAGTTGGAAATCCATTCTCCCTACGTGCCTTTTACGAGTTTTGTTTGTATTACCCACTCTGTGGCTAGTAGCTGGAATTTAATAATGTAACAATTTCGGCTATTTTAATAAGTATTTGTAAATAGACCCTATTATAATATTAGAGGATGTTATAAAAAAATATTTTAGCTATCGTAAGGTAAAAACCCGACATGTTTATTTGTGGCGTGGTCTTACGAGATGCTTTTAATTTTCAAAGGATTTTTGAAACTTTAATAATCAATTTGAGTGTGATTTCTCACGCTGGTATTCCAGACTGACTCGGGTGTTGTTTAACTGTAATGCTTGGGTCAGACCGAGTATTACATAATACAGGAAAGGATGCTGTGGAGCTCAGGAGACGAGCTGGATGGCGATACGTACTTCCGTATTTGATTATTATTCTGTTGTGTATCCAGTTGTATGTTATTGAAGTGAAATTCTGATGATGTACTCTGATGATGTATGTATAAATAGATATAGTATTTGTTTTTGGTGTAAAGATCTATGATTACCTATTATATTTTATTCCGCTGCGATGGTTAGATTCTGATGTTGTTTTCTATTTGCTTCTTCTACCTCTTTTTCTTTAACCCAAATGGTTCGTATTTCCATACATCTTGAGTTGATTGATGGAATAGTGTTGACTCAAGGGGTACGGATTTGCAGGTCGTTACAGTTGGTATCAGAGCTTAGGTTGGTGATAACCTTGGCTTTGGTAGGAATTACTTATCGAATAGAGTCCGTAGTACTCTAGAATAAGTTTGAGTGTGTTAATAGATATGTGCGCGTATTTGTTAGTGAAAATAAAAAAAGAGTTTTATATTGTGTTGATTTATCGGTTGAGTGTTTATGGATTCTAGTCGATGGGTGGGACGCCATATTATCGATAGGGATTTCTAAACTCTTAAACAAGATAAACCGACATAGTATTGTTTTAAATAGGGTAAATGAAATAATTTTACCCAAAATTATTTTTGTATATAAAAGAAATGATTTTTTCGTAAATATTTATAGTTATATATGGATGTTTGGTTGTTAGAAAATGATAATATTAAATTATTATCATTTTATGAAAATTGAATAAGAAATTGAATAAATTAATAAAATAAATGGAATTTGTAAATGTGATTCATAATTGAATAAGGAATTGAAATCATATTTAAAAACTAGAAATAAATTCATATACAAATGAATTTTGTAAATGTAAACTATAAATGTGAATTATAGTGTGATTAATAATTAAAATAAGATAAAATTCCAAAGTAATGTTTGAATATAAATTTAAAGGATTTGGAATTTGAAAATTTGGAAATTTAAATTCCTTTGAAGTTGAAAATGATTCTCAAAAGTTGGGAAAAATAATATATATTTGAGAAATATTTTTGAATCGGATTTGAAATCTAGAGAGATTTGGAATTTAAAAATATTTGAAGGGATTTTAGAAAGAGATAAAAACATTGAACTCTTTTCGGTCATTGGAAAATAATTCCGATGACGATCGCGACATCATCGGTGTTCATTTTCGAGTTTCCAAGAAGGGGGTTGCTATCTGGATGTTTTGGATTAATGTTTGTTTGTGAAATTTGGTTTGATTTTGAAAATGCGAAGGAATAGTTTGACTTAGATATATATGTTTTCAAAATTGAATTTTGAACATTTTAATAATGAGTTTATAAGTGTAAGCAAACGGGAATTGTAATTGAATGTTGAACTTAAGTTTGAATGGAAAAATTAGTCAAGTTGGATTGAATCAAATAAAGTTTTGAGGTTTGAAATTAGTAAGTGACTGATTGATTTATATGGCATGCAAATGAAATGAAATTTGAATATTTGATAATGTTTGATTAAAAATTTTGTAAAATAAAGAGCAGAATTAGTTCAAATGGACTAAAAATAATTAATGTTGGAAATAAAATTTATTGGTTGAAAATGAATTTGTGAATGAATAAATGAATTTATAATTGTAAGTAAATGAACTGAAATTGGATATTGGAATGATATTAAATGGAATTAAGTCCTTGCTTAACAAAATTCAAAAGAATGGTATGTAGCTAGATTTAACTGGAGTTAAGTTAAATAAAATTGAATTGAAATGAATTCAGTTAAGTTATAGGTAATACTGAATGGAATAAAATTCTACTCAAACAAATAAATGTAAACTAAGTAAGTATTGAATTTGAATAAATAAGCTTTGGAAACTTATAAAAGAATCGAAAAGCATTTAAAAAAAATCAAGTATGGGATTATAAATTGAAAATTGGTCGAATGAAATTGAATTGGATTAAAATAGATTTAGTGTGAGTTGTAAACAAATCCAATTCAAGCATAAATTGAATGGCCTTATTATTAATAAGTTCAATAATGAAGTGTTAATATGAATTGAAATTTAAAAAATGGAGATCTCTATACCATAGCTACTCAGTGCAGAGTCATTCGACGGGTAATCCTTTCTTTTTCGAAAATACCCGGTCTTCACCGCCGGTCTTCAAATGCAATCCATAACGTCGTATCATTATTCGGAACGGGTTATATGACGCAAGGTCCTCTCACGGCTAAACCGAATAATGAACGCAATATTTTAAAAACAAATGGATATTAGGATCTCGGTTAAGTCACAACATATTACCCAAAACTTTTCTTTCAAATGGTTTAAACAGATTATCATTTTCTAATCTTTAAACAAAAAGATTCGCTTCACGAAGTTCATCAATCTTTCACAAAGATTTGTTCATAGCCATCAAACTATTCTATTTCAAATCTTTTATACAAAAGATACACCTTTAAGATCCTTTTCAATTTGGAAACAAAGTTTAACCATCTTTCACAAAGATTCATTCATAACTTTCAAAACAATTCCCATTTAAATTCTTTTATATAAAAGATACACCATTTAAAATCTTCTTCAATTTCAAAACAATGTTCAACCATCTTTCACAAAGATTCATTCATAGCATTCAAAACTATTTCAATTCCATTTCAAACTTGAAATCTTTCAACACAAATTGGAAATCCTTTCTTTACATGAAAGCTATTATTATTTGAAAACAAATAGTTTTCATTTCGGAAAAATCCGATTACATTTGCACAAGTTAAAGCCCTTCAAGTATAAAACTTGGGTTAAATTCAAATTCCCAAAACAATACTTTTAAAATGGTTTAAAACCCATATAAACACATTTATGACTTGTGTAACCTTTTTAAACCATAATTTCCAAACATAGAATTCAATTTCAAATCTTGATTTCGAATTCAAATCAAATTATTTAAAATTCAAAACTTTATCAAGTTATTCGAAGTAACTTTTATCTTCAAAACTCCTTTTCAAAAGCTTTTCATATTTAACCCAATTCCATTTTCAAAACCATTTGGATTAAAAATTTAAATTTCTAAACTAATATTTAGATTTCAAAATATCTACGACTTAACCAATTTCCTCATGCAATCCATATTTGTGTATGGTATAGTCCAGGGGTTTTACACAATAGTGCAACATCATCAATCATCACAGATTCAAGTACAACAATATCGATAAGTGGTATAATCTATAACGCTTATCTTCATTCATAGATAAATAATATTCATTCATCACAGATAAAATAAATTACATTCATCATAGATCACACCAAAATAATTCATAGCACAAAGCATTACATATCAGGGATATCAACCAATCCAAAGCATTCCATACAATTCAAACATCCACAAACAAGATCGATTAATCATCTGATTAATTTAAATCAGATTAATTACTTATGAATAAACACTAATCATGGTTAATTAATATTAATTAATTATCTTAATGGAGTAACCTTTTATCATTTATTAATTAACCTTTAATAATATATTAATCAACCTTTAATTATTAATTAATCAACCTTAATTAATAAATCAATTAATCTTTAATCATTAATTAATTAACCTTTAATAATAAATTGGTTAACTTTTAATTACTTAATAAATTAACCTTCAATTATTAATTAATTAATTAACCCTTAATTAAATATCCTTATTAATTACACTAAGTAATTAGCTTTTAATTTAATTATACAAGGTAATTAAGTAAGGAAACCTTTAATTAATCACATTTATTAATCAGTCACCTTAATTAATTATTCTTAAAGTAATTAAGAAATTAACCCTTTAATTATTACATAATTAACCTATCTTTAATTACCCAAGGCTTTAAAGATAAATCATTACCTTAATTTATTATTTAATTATCTATTAAATCTTATTTAAAATAAATATAGGTAACTAATTTATTCAAAAACACTTAAGCTCTTTTATTTAATTAAGTTTAATTATCCTTATCTTAAGTACTTCTTAATTTCATCATTTTTGAAAAAAAAATTGAGATTAAATAAGATAATTAACTTAATACATAATTATATAAACCCAAAACAATTTTAAAACAATTAATTTTAAAATTTTAAATCTTGAAAACTTGTTCAAAATTTCCTTTGTTTTAAAAACTTGGTTAAACATTTACTTTGTCTTAAACCTGCATTTGCTGTTTGCTTTGGAAACCTAGTTTATAGATGAAAGTAACCCGAACCAGGCTTGAAAATCACCGAGCAAAAAACCTAATCTACCCGAGACACTTGCGCACACCATCTACTCCGAGCCTATCTATTATTTACACGAGCACGAACTCGACGCTAACGTTACTTCCCCAAACATTAAATCAACATCTGACACGATCATGCACCGTGCACATGCACTCATCGTCGACGATGATCGGACCTCCAAATCCATCTCCGTTGAGTCACCCATGGCCTCCACCATCGATCCCAAACCCCGAATAAAAAAAATATGCTCGAAATCGAAATCGAGCCATTTAACTCAAAACTGGAATCCAAGCAGATCACTTAAAACACCTCGTCCCATTCATCTCGACCACTTGAGCTCATGCCACCACTTACACAACTTCACCACACTACAACACATCAAATCTCTCGGGTCTGAACGACTCCGATCAACCCACAATGCTACACGAGCTCAAGGAACGATACTGATCAAACAGGGTCCTTAAACCCTTGATCATAATCGACTGACAACCACGGTAATTAATAATTTCATTCACTATTTTTCCTGAAATCACCCACCTATAATTATGCTCCACCCTCAGCACGAAGTTCCCAAACCATTTGATCGCCAGAATTCGATGCAAATTAAATTTCTATTCAACTCTCAATGTCACTCGATTTATCAAGTTAAAAATCTTGATTTTATTTTTAAAAATCATGGTCTTCAAAAACAAATAACATTATGTAATTGAATCAAGATTTTAAAATACTCGAATTTTGACAAAATTTTAAGTTCCACTGTATATTTTTGTTCCAGTGAGATTTTTTTCCAAATTCAACTATAAAAAAAGTATTTAAAGCTTGGATCCTGATTTTACAAACATGTCTTATTCATGCCTAGAAGCCTACCAAAGATTAGAGTAAGATTTTAAGTTTTTAAACAGGTTTTCGTAACCTGTAAATTTTAAACAGAGGCAAAATTATGTCTATCCCCAAACATGCACAGTCATACCCATATACGTATTTCTATATATACACATATATACACATATAAACCAGCAGATATATTCACATCCCTGAACACTATCATCATAGGCATAAGATTCAAAAGAAAACTGGTTTAAAAATTAAAGTTTTCTCACCTTGCACGGAGGGCAGGTTTGATAAAATCTGGAATTGAAAATGATCTGGAACTGATATTTGCTTTGAGTTGAATCTGAATACAAAGCTCCAGTTTTTAGGATTTTAAATAGAGAAGTAGGAACTTTACCGATGAACTGAGGCTTTGTTAAAATTTTGATCTAAACTTGATCAATCCCTCTGCTTTTGGAACCAGGAACAATCTTGCCTTGATCCAGGTTGAGTTTGATCTTGAACAGATTTGCTTGTTTGCCCAGATTTGATTTGTTTTCTTTTTTTATTTCCAGGTTGCTAAAAAAAACTTCCTGGTTTTGATTTTTGCTTTGCTTGATCCCTGACTTAGTTGCTTTGAAACAACAACCAAGTTTTGAACTCTTTTTTTGATTTTGAACTGAATCCATATTGCTGCATGCATTGTTTTAGGCTTTTGCATTTGGATATGAAACTTGCTTTCAGATTTGTTTGAATCTGGTCCTACTTGATTGTTCCAGGTTGATGAATCTATTTTCTTTTCTGGATCTTGTTTCTAGGTTGAAGCTTCTACTTCAGATTTTGATTTGATTCTTTTATTTAGACTTTTATGGTTTGTTTTCTAGTTTTGTTTTTCTGTTTTGATTTCTGAAAGTGGAGATGAAAGAATATGAAAGAAATTTTTTTCTTTGCTGTAAACAGCCTGGTTTCACTTTCTCAAATGTATTTTTATAAAATTCAAATTAAAAGGAAAAAAACACTTGCTTTCCGCTTGTTACCATAAATTTACGCTTGTTTAATTTTCATAATAAAATGCTTACACTTGTTTAAAACAAGTAAATTTATGTTTAAAACCTTTATCCACATCAAATTATAATTTCTAGTTTAAACCCTTAGTTTAGTTAGTTTTTAAAAATTTAGTTTAAAACCCTTGTTAAACTTTTATTTTAATTTATCAAACACGTTTTATGTTTTTAAACCTTTGTTTTATTTTTATTTATTTACATAAATTTAAGTTTTTATCAATTATGTTTATATTTGTACATTTTCCATTATTTATTTTTATACAACTTTTTAAAGAAATGATTTAAAATGTAATTGTACACAAATTACAAATTATATATACACATTTATTAGTTCTTTAAAATATAAAGATTTTTTTTTAACTTCAATTTATAAAATATTTACTTTTGAATTCCAAATCAATATGTATGTATATATATACATGTACCTATATATACATTATAATATTAGAAAGCAAACTTTTATTAATTTTGAAATATGGAGTTTTCAAATCCAATTTATTTTTCAAAATTATTTCTGAATTTCCAATTAGAAATTCTATTTAAAATCATATTTACATACATTTATATTAATAAACAAACAAATATCTATTTAAATTTTGGAAAATACCTAATTAATTCACAATTTAATTTTAAAAAATTAAATTAATTATCAATTTAAATTTAGCTTAAAAATTGAGATCGTTACAAATTTTGAGGTTTAAATGGTCAAAAAGTCCTTCTAGTGACGCTGTCTCGAGACTAAAACGACAGCAGAGGTGAACTACAATTCTTAAAATTGTTTTAGTTGCAACTTTTTTATTCTTTGTCGGAATTCGGTAATTTTGGATGTCTGGAAAGCTTAAGATATCTTCTACAACTTTCATATTTTATGATTTCTCAAATTCTGGGTTTAAATGGGGTAAACCGACTAAATAAGCCGCAGGACTGAGTTCTTTTGTAAAGTTTTGGCAGTTTCCGTTGAATTGTTTTTGGATTCGATGATTTTGAGCATTGTTTTGAGATGGTTCTAAAAGGCTAACTCCGACTAATAGGAAATCCGACATTAACGTCGATTCGTACTATGAATTGACAGTTTCATTTGGATTTTGTTGCATGCTAATTTCATTGAATTTTCGTTGATTTTTGTTGTTTCTATGCACGTGTTTCTAAAACGCTTCGGAAGATGTTTTATAATAAAATTGTTTTCGAAATAAATATTTTATTATAATTATAATTATATTTAAAGCAATTAAAATTATATATTTTCTATAATAAAGAGAATTCCAAAGAAATGTTTTGCAAACGGTTTTCAAAGATTCTTGTAAAAACAAGTTTTATCAAAGAAAAATATTTTCTATACAAAATATACGTTTTTGCGCTCTTCAAACGTATGAGAAAGATGACTAAACAATTTAGTAAAACATGTAGTATGTGACACATGCGCTTACTTTTTCGGTTAATTCTAGACTTTTGCGATCGAAGTTATTGCAGTTCTAGTCCTTCGAGTTAGTATTTGTGTTTGTCATTCCATGGCGTATTTTGAGATTTATGAATTCCTATTTTTAGGAATTATCTAAGTTTTGCTATTCTATAGCGAGCTTTGAGGGTTATAGTCTCCTATTTTAGGAGATATGGTCGAAGAGGACTATCACGAAGTCTTTTATACTTCCAATGAGATAAGGCAAGTTATGAGTTTTCTAAGACTTCCTGATTTGATGATGTTTTCTACTGTGGCATTGACTAGTGGTTAATAAACCGTTAAGTGAAAACATGTGGTATGGGACGCACGTCAACATTTTTCGGGTTTCTATCTGAGAGTTTGTGACACGTTCATAAGGTATTGCCAGTTCTTGAGCTGTCGGGATCTACGTGTAAATATACTTATATATATTTATATATAGCTGTTGGGATAAACATGGACTATTGGGTTCTAAATGAGGCCTGGGTCCCTTGTATGTAGTACTTGGCAGGTTGTTGGGACATAGATTGGGCATTTGGGTCCTTTCTTCATTTATAGCTGTTGGGCTTTTATTGGGATGTTAGGTCCATTCTTTATTTGTAGCTACAAATGGGCTGTTGGGTCTTTTCTCCTATTTATAGCTGTTGGGCTATTATTGGACTGTTGGGTCCATTATTTATATATAGCTGTTCGACTTTTATTTGGCAGTTGGGCCCTATTTCTTATCTTGAGATTTATACTCTCCTTTTTGGAGATTATGAGATTACCATTTTGGCGTATTTTGTGTTGAGATTTCTCTATTATGAGGATAATTGGGTTTTGCCATTTGGTGAGTTTGAGTTTTGAGATTTATATGTGCCAATGAGATGAGGCATAATTGAGTTTTGGGATTATTCTATTTTGAGATTCATATTGCCATTCGTTGACTTTTTTGAGATTTGTATATGCAGATGAGATGAAGCGTGTTTTGAGTTTTGGAATTTCCCTATTTTGAAATTATTTGTATTTGCCATTTTGGCGAGATTTGTGATTTTTGTTTTCTCTAATTTAGGATATATGGTTTAGAGAAACCATTATAGTCGCGTTTGGGCTTTCGTGATGATGTGAGGCGGCTATTATACTTGGTGTTTTATCCTGAGTTTACTTCTTTAGAGGTTCTATATAGTTAAGTGATTTTAGTTCACTTAATTTATGGACATGTATTTTCTATTGTTCCTTCTCAATTGATAAGAATAATCACCCTTTACTTTATGCTTCATATAATCGTTTATCCTTATTAATCTAATTGTTTTAGCTAGACTGGCCCATGTAATTTTATACTCGGGTCAGACTGAGTTGTTTCAGGTTAGGTGCTTTTTTATACTTAGCCTTTCAGTTCCACTTGGATATATCCGCTTTCCACTTTTTTTGTAGTCCTTTTGATGACTCTGATGTATATTTTTGAATCATTGTATACAGTGTGGTCTTTGAACCACTTATTGATGTATCATTTTTATTGTATTGAGATGTATTAATGAATATGTATATATCTCTTTGCTGTTCTATGATGTGATGTGCATTTAGTTGTTGTATTTTGTTCTAATAGATCCGTTAGCCGCCTATAGTTTTGTATTAAGCATTTATTAAATATGTCGATCCACTTGAGATAGAAAAAAATAGAGCATTTATCGACGTACTTAATAGATGTTTAAGACAAGGCTATAGATGGTCGCTCCTAATCAGCCATATTCTCCATATTAGCTGACAGTATTACCAAGTGATACTCTTTGTTAATGTGGGTCTCAAAATGGGGCGTCATAGCTTGGTATCAAAGCAAGTTTCAGAACAAAAGAGGATAAACACAGAACAGAACATATATGACGATACATCAAAGCACAATATGAGTGAAATCATCATTCTTAATCAAACTTGTTTCGAATCGTGCCTTGACCTTTCGAGTCCGTAAGGGTAGGTGAATGGGACATATAGGAATGTGATTTTATAATTATGTAGTATTCCTTAATTGATGAACCTTGTTAATAATATCTATCCTTGTGGATAATCCATTCTATCTTAACTTTCAGTTCATGGCTCGAAGAGAAAGAAGTCGCACCTCGGATATTGAGCAACCTAGTAGCTCACGTCCCGAGGGCATGTACATGTCAACTGATTAGATCTTAGAACTTTTTCAGAGCATCCAGCCTCCTGCTCTATCCAATTCTTCTCCTCTACGAAAATCTGTATTTATGCGTATGTGTAGTGATTATTCTCATTTGGGAGGCAAACCTTTCAAAGGTTCTGAGACCATTCTTGAGGTTCAGGCTTGGCTTCGGACATGCGAGTGAATCTTCTCGCGCACGGATTTATTTGATCATCATCGAGTTCTTGTAACATCGAGTATGCTGCAAGAATGTGCTCTCGATTGGTTTTACCTTCTTATTGCCGAGATTGATGAGTCCACCCTCACTTGGCAACAGTTTAGAGAATGGTTCGAGCTTAAGTTTGCGACTGAGTCTGAGAAAGCTTCCCTTGCACGTTGCTTCCTTGAATTAAAGCAAGGGAAATCATCTGTTTTAGTGTATGTTTCTTATTTTGAGTCCCCATCCAAGTATGGACTCGAATTATCAGCACTCTATACAGGAAGAATCTTAGATTTGTTTTTGGTTCAAAGAAATACTTGAAGAAATCTCTTATTCTCCAGCTTAAGTTATCCTTCGAAGAGCTTGTTGGTTCGGGGCTTCAACTTGAAACCGTCGAGAAGGAAAGGGATGGTAGTGATGAGGCTGAGGTTAGCAAGAACCCAAACAAGTGGAAACTTCCCTTCCAAGCATCGCAATCTTTTTCCCAGAAGAAGAAGCATCTTACCTCTATTCTTATTCTGGTGCAAGACATCGATCTCACAAGTCTTGTTTCAACTGTGGTTCTAATGATCACTTTATTCGAGAGTGTTCTAAGCCTATCGTTTGCTGCACTTGCAAACAAGAGGGATATTGGTCTTCCGAATGCCTCAGTTCTTCTAAGGGTCCTTTTTCTAGAAAGCTTATCGTGATGGATGCTTCTGGTGGTTCCTCTCAACATAGAGGTACTCCTTCATCTTTTCTTTAGAGATCTATGTTATTTTATGATCATTCTATTTGTGTTCTCTTCAATTCGGGTGCTTCACAGTCACTCATAACGAAGAAGCTTGATGGTGTTTTGATTTTGATGCTTTCATGTTTTTTCACTTCTTAAGGATTGCGAATCCTATCGAAGGACCCGCAATCCTTAGTATTATGTGTGAAGGATGTTATGATTATTCTGTGTATGTTTCCCTTTCGTGTAAATTTGCATATTATTCACCACTTTGAGATTTTTATATTTTGGGAATGGATTGGCTTGATTGTTTTCAAGACCAATCCTATGCTTTGTAGGGATCTTATATATATTAGGTATCCTTATTTGGTTGATTTGTTGCTTATTGTCCTTCGGAATGTTGATGATAATTTCGAAGTATATTTATTTGTTTCTGAATTTTGAGAGGATGATGAATCTCAAATTTTAATTATTAACACTTTGTTGATTTATGTGAGTCCATTTCAGGTTTGGTACCCAATTAGGCAATCGAGTATTGTGTTATCCTTATTCCTGGCCTTTAGCCTTTCGGCTATCCTTCCACGAGGATATCCACTTAGGAATAAGGCGATTGATTGAGTTCAATTGATGTTATCATTTTTGCTTCTTTCGAGATATCCATTTAGGATGCTCCTTTGTCGTTATACTTTAAGCTATTACTTCACTTAAAGTAATGATATGTTAATAGTATTACTTCTTCTCATTTGAGAAGAATATATTACCCTTATCTTAATGTTTCGTCGATCTCATTTGATCTATTGTGTGGTGCTAGAGTTTTTCTTTAGCTTGACCTTGCACTAATTTCCTTCAGCCATGAGTCGCGGGAGATAGCATTCCTTTCACCGCATTCCGCACTCATATGATTCTTGCGAGTGGATCGTGATACCATTTGGATTGATGAACACTCCGTTTTATTCCGTCAACCTTGTGAATCGAGTATTCTGGGAATATCTCGATGAGTTCTCTTTTGTGTTCTTTGATTTTGAGTTGTTGCAGCTATTTGATATGTGTCTTAAGAGAAATTGAAATTTTAGTTAGTATGAAATCAAAGAATATTTTATGTATTTTATATGAGAAGTATTTATTTTTATAGAAATGATTTTTGTGTTGGGTTATCCATCGAGTGCTTTAAGAATTCTGGTCGATGCGCCTAATTAACGTTATCGATAGGAATTTCCTAAGCATTATGATGAGACAATCGGACACGATAAATTGAGTTTTTTGTGAAGTTGAGTTTGGAATAAATTACTTTGGAAATTTGGTATTAATTTTTTTTTTTTTTGAGTAGTGTAAGCAGCCATTGAATCGTAGTGATGGTCAATAAGTGGCGAGGCACTCTTGATCACTTGATCAACTCTACAGCCAATGGATAGAGTCATTCACTATAAACCAATGGCGAGGTAATTCCATTATATTATTTTGAATTTATAGATTAAATAAAAATATGCTTGTTATTAAAAATGTTATTTACTAGATAAAATATGTTTTGGGTTTTTAAATTTTGTTGTCTATTGGATATTTTATATAAAAGTTATATGTCATAAATTTGAAGCTTGTTTTCAAACTTTTGGTGGTTTGGAAAACAAAGAGTGATGAGAATTTAAATTTTTTTTGGGAGAGTTTATTGGTAGGGATTATTAAAATTCTTTTGGAAAATTAATTTGTAACAAGAGGAATATGAATTTTAATTTGAGTCTTTGTAATACTTATTAAGTACTATAGTAAATAATTTTGAAATTTTTTTCAAGTGTTGAGGAGTGTGATTATGATTATAAAAATATTGAATTTTTGAATTCTAAGAAGTTTTGGTTAAGAGTTAATACATATATTTTAGTCCTTGTGTTTATCTTACTCTTATGCTATTTTCTAACGACGTGCATTTATGCGGTCGTTTGAGTATGGTGGCTTTTAAAGAAACCACCTTTTGGTTGATCTCTCTTGCTTCTATTGTGTCTCTCTTGTATAGGTGTGGTTCCCTCCGTAGTGTCATACGGAAAATCATATATCTTGTTGAGTAGAATTTGGGTTGGAAGTGTGTTACATCCTAACCCTACTCGAAGAGCTTTTGAGAAACCAATCTCATCCGATTGATTATTTGTGTATCATCTTGTTGTGATCTTATTCGAAGGAGAAAAGCCTTCGAAGTCTTGTGTGTTGTTCGAAAAATTCCATGGTTTGTTAATCCCAATATTAGCACTTTAGAAACCATGGAATTAATCAAGCGAGTCTTGTCTTGGTTCCACTATCCTAATTTGGGAGTGTGTGAATTTTCAAAACTCAAGCTCGTTTATCTATCCTTCGCTTGATGAATAAGTGTGTTGTTCACAGCACTTTTCTAGAAAATTGCATGGATGCAATTTTTATAAGAAGGAAGTTTGCAACAACCCTGGTTTTGGTGATTACTTATAAATATTAAATTATAACGGTGGTTATTATTTAATATTGAGAATTAAAATAACTTGGAGATTTAAATTGTTTATTTGGAATAAACAATGGATTTTAGAAATAAAATGTGAAAATAAAGTTTTAGAAACTTTATTTTTGGATGTTAGGGATAATAATGAATGGAAAATGTTTTTTGAGGAAATGCAACAATTCTTGTAATTATTACCAATTACTTCTTTTAATAATTTTTAAAGGAAGTGATTGATTTATAGAATGTGGTTTATTTAAATAAAAAGGTGAAATTTGGTTTTAAAATGAGTGTTGGTTATTAAAATGGTGGAAAGTGGTTTGTTTTATTTTATTACACAAGAGAATTATTTTTGTGTAATTTTTGAAGTTAAAAACGAGGTTTTAAGTGAATATTTGTGTTAAATGGGTTATTTATTTTAAAATTAGAGTTTATGATAATAAAATATTTTTATAACTAAATTATCTTTTTATTAAGTGCAAAATATTTTAATTAACATAGAAAGTGTTCGTATAATTTTTGTATGAAGAAATTTTGTTAAAACATGTTGTTTGGATTTAATTACATGATATATTTGTGTTGTAGTGGTAAAAATCAATTTTCTTGGGCTAATTAAATTGATTCCTTCATTTTATTTTGGGTCCAAGCCCATTATCTCATAACCTGAAGTAAGAAAATGCTTCCTTCCTAAACCTGGATATTCTCATTATTCATTTTACAGTAAAAAAAACAGAAGGGGAAAAAACTATCTCCTCCTTTCAAAAGTAAACAAAATTTCTATATTTTTCTATTTCAATTGTTGCTTTTAATCAAACTAGAGAGATTCTCTACAGCATTATAGCTCCAAATCAAGGCCAGAGCTTCCAAATTGCTCTCTTATTCGCTACAGATTTGCTGCAAATATTCTAAGATGAGTTGAAAACTCACATTTTCTAGCTTAGATTGAGATTTCAAGGTCAGAAATCTCAATTTTGTTTGTTGCATGTTCATTTGTGAATCACTGTCAGTAAATTGGGCATATCTTTTTCGTTTTAAATCAGAATTTGATTTTGTTCAAAGTTTTGGAAAGCTTGAAAAGAGTGTGTTAACTTTTATGTTAAATACTTGTGAAAATTTTAAGCATAAAGGGTTAAAAAAACCCAATATAAACTTGCTACCCTGTCATTGTAAAATTGTGACTTTCTTTGCTTAATGTCGTTGGTAATTTGAGCATATCATTCTCATTTAATGTCTAAATTTAACGATTTTTGATGCCCTAGAAAGATTATATTGTCTGCTATAACTTTCATGTTTTGGGTTTTGTTAAATTTTGACGTTTACATGGTCGAAAATTCCTTCTAGTGATGTTGTCCCGAGACTAAAACGACAGTAGAGGCGAACTTCAAATCTTAAATTTTTTTAGTCGTAACTTTTTCATTCTTAATCGGAATATGGTAATTTTTATGTTCTGAAAAGTGTAAGATATTTCTTCAACTTTTATGCTTTATGTTTTCTCGAATTCTGGGTTTAAAGGGGGCGAACTGGCTAAACAAGTCGTAGGCCTGGGTTCTTTTGCAAAGTTTTGGCAGTTTCCATTGAATTGTTTTTGGATTCGATGATTTTGAGCATTGTTTTGAGATGGTTCTAAAAGGCTAACTCATACTAATAGGAAAGCCGAGATTAACATCGATTCGTACTATGAATTGACAGTTTCATTTGGATTTTATCGCATGCTAATTCCATTGAATTTACGTGTATTTTTGCTGTTTCTGTGCACGTGTTTCTAAACCGTGTCGGAAGATTTTTTTTTATAATAAAATAGTTTTCGAAATAAATATTTTATAATATTTATACATATTTTTAAAGCTATTAAAATTATATATTCTCTATAACAAAAGGAATTTCAAAGAAATGTTTTGCAAACGGTTTTCAAAAATTCTTGTAAAAACTAGTTTTATCAATGCAAAGTATTTTCTATATAAAAACATGCTTTAGCACTCTTCGAGCATATAAGGAAGAGAATTAACGATTTAGTAAAACATGTGGTATGAGACACATGCGTTTACTTATTCAATTAATTCCGGACTTGTGCGATCGGAGTTATTGTAGTTCAAGACCTTCGGGTTAGTATTTATGTTTGCCATTCCATGGCATGTTTTGAGATTTATGAATTCCTATTTTTAGGATTATCTGATTTTTGCTATTCAATGGTGAGTTTTGATGGTTGTAATCTCCTATTTAGGAGATATGGTCGAAGAGGACTATCACGATGTCTTTTATACTTGCCAATGAGATAAGGCAAGTTATGAGTTTTCTAAGATTTCATAATTTGATAATGTTTTCTAATGTGGCATTGACTAACAATTAGTAAATCATTAAGTGAGAACATGTGGTATGAGATGCTACTTAACAATTTTTGGGTTCCTATCTAAGAGTTTGTGACACATTCACGAGGTATTGCCAGTACTTGAGCTGTTGGTTTCTACATGTATATATATATTTATATATACAGCTATTGGGCTGAACATGGATTGTTGGGTCCTAAATAAGGCCGGAGTTTTCTTGTACATAGTACTTGGCAGGCTATTGGGCCATAGATTGGGTTGTTGGGCTTTTATTGGGCTGTTAGGTCCATTCTTCATTTGTAGCTACAAAAGGGATGTTGGGTCCTTTCTCTCTTTTATAGCTGTTGGGCTATTATTGGACTGTTGGGTCCATTACTTATTTATAGCTATTGGGCTTTTATTGGGCTGTTGGGTCATATTTCCTATCTTGAGATTTATACTCTCCGTTTTAGAGATCATGAGATTACCATTTTGGTGTATTTTGTGTTGACATTTCTCTATTATGAGGATATTTGGGTTTTCCCATTTTGGGAGTTTGAGTTTTGAGATTTATATATGCCAACGAGATGAAACATAATTGAGTATTGGGATTATTCTATTTTGAGTTTCATATTGCCATTCCTTGGCCTTTTGTGATTTGTATATGCCGATGAGATGAGGTGTGTTTTGAGTTTTGGAATTTCTCTATTTTGAGAATATTTGTATTTTCCATTTTGGCGAGATTTGTTATTTGTGTTTTCTCCTATTTATGAGATATGGTTTAGAGAAACCATTATAGTCGCATTTGGGCTTTCACCGATGATGTGAGGCTGCTATTATACTTGGTGTTTTATCTTGAGTTTACATCTTTAGAGGTTCTGTATACTTAAGTGATATTAGTTCACTTAAGTTATGGACATATATTTTCTATTGCTCCTTCTCATTCGAGAAGAATTCACCCTTTACCTTATGCTTCATATTATCGTTTATCCTTATTAATCTGATTGATTTAGCTATACTGGCCCATATAATTTTATACTCGGCTCATACCGAGTTGTTTCAGGTTAGGTGCCTGTTTTGGACTTAGCCTTTCTGCTTCCATTTCGATATATCTTCTTTCCACTTTTTGTTGTCGTCCTTTTGATGGCTTTGATGTATATTTTTGACTCACTATATATAGTGTGATCTTCAAACCACTTATTGATGTATCATTTGTATTGTCTTGGGATGTATCAATGTATATGTATATATCTATATGTTGTTCTGTGATGTGATGTATATTTAGTTGTTGTATTTTGTTCTGGTAGATCCGTTAGCCACCTATAGTTTTGTATTAAGCATTTATTGAATATGTCGATCCACTTGAGATATAAAAAAATAGAGCATTTATCGAATACTTAATAGATGTTAAGACAAGGCGATAGAAAGTCGCTCCTAACCAGCCCTATTCTCCACATTAGCAGACAGCATTACCAAGTAATACTCTTTGTTAATGTGGGTCTCGGTATGGGGCGTCATAGCTTGGTATCAGACCAAGGTTCCGAAAAAAATAAGATAAACATGGAACAGAATATATATGACGATACATCAAAGCATAATATGAGTGAAATTATCATTCTCAATCAAACTTGTTTCGAATCGTGCCTTGACCTTTTCGAGTCCTTAGGAGTAGGCGAATGGGGATACGTTTAGGAATATGATTTTATAATTCTGTAATATTTCTTAATTGATGAACCTTGTTAATAATATCTATCCCTGTGAATAATTCATTCTATCTTAACTTTTATCTCATGACTGGAAGAGAAAGAAGTCGCACCTCGATTGCTGAGCAGCCTAGTGGCTTACGTCCCGGGTTGTGTACATGTGAACTGATCGGATCTTAGAGCTTGTTAGGAGCATCCAGTCTCCTACTCCATCCAATTCTTCTCCTTCACGCACAACAGTATTTGCGCGTATGTGCAGTGATTATTCTCATTTGGGAGGCAAGCCTTTCAATGGTTTCAAGACCATTCTTGAGGTTCAAGCTTGGCTTCAGACATGCGAGTGCATCTTCTCTCGCATTGATTTATTTGATCATCCTCAAGTTCTTGTAACATCGAGTATGATGCAAGAACATGCTCTCGATTGGTTTGACCTTCTCATTGCCGAGATTGACAAGTCCACCCTCACTTGGCAATAGTTTGGAGATCGGTTCGAGCTTAAGTTTGTGATCGAGTCTGAGAAAGCTTCCCTTGCCCTTCGCTTCCTTGAATTAAAGCAAGGGAAATCATCTGTTTCATAGTATGTTTCTTCTTTTGTGTCCCTATCCAAATATGGGCTCGAATTCATCAGCATTCCATACAGGAAGAATCGATTTTTTTTGGTTTGAATAAATACTTGAAGAAATCTCTTATGCTTCAGCTTAAGTTATCCTTCAAAGAGCTTGTTGATTCGGCGCTTCACCTTAAAGCCGCCGAGAAGGAAATGGATAGTAGTGATGAGGCTGAGGTTCACAAGAACCTAAACAAGAGGAAACTTCCCTTCCAAGCATCCCAATCCTTTTCTCAGAAGAGGAAGCATCTTGCCTCTGGTTCTCATTCTAGTGCAAGCCACCAATCTAACAAGTCTTGTTTCAACTATGGTTCTTATGATCACTTTATTCAAGAGTGTTCTAAGCCTATCGTTTGCCACGCTTGCAAACGAGAGGGACGAATGCCCCAGTTCTTCTAAGGGTCCTTTTCTGGGAAGCATATCGTGATGGATCCTTCTGGTGGTACCTCTCAACATAGAGGTACTCGTTCATCTTTTCTTTAGAGATCTATGTTATTTTATGATCATTCTATTTGTATTCTCTTCGATTCGGGTGCTTCACGGTCACTCATAACGAAGAAGCTTGATGGTGTTTTGCTTTTGATTGTTTTGTGTTTTATCACTTGTTAAGGATTGTGAATCCTATCGAAGGACCCAAAACCTTAGTATTATGTGTGAAGGATGTTATGATTATTCTGTGTATGTTTCCTTTTCATGTAAATTTGCGTATTATTCACCATTTTGAGATTTGTATATTTTGGGAATAACCTTTTTGCTTCCGCTTGGATATATCTGCTTTCCACTTTTTATTGTAGTCCTTTTGATCACTCTGATGTATATTTTTGACTCATTATATATAGTGTGGTCTTCGAACCACTTATTGATGTATCATTTGTATAGAATTAGGATGTATCAATGTATATGTGTATATCTGTTTGCTGTTCTATGATGTGATGTGCATTTAGTTGTTGTATTTTGTTCTGATAGATCGTTAGCCACCTATAGTTTTGTATTAAGCATTTATTGAATATGTCGATCCACTTGAGATAGAAAAAAATAAAGAATTTATCGACGTATTTATTAGATATTTAAGACAAGGCTATAGATGGTCACTCCTAACTAGCCTAATTCTCCACATTAGCAAACAGTATTACCCAGTAATACTTTTTGTTAATATAGATCTCGGGGTTGGGCGTCACGCCGTACTTAGAATATTCTGGAGATTCTATCTTTTGGTATCGCTTGATCATCGCTTCATATCATTGCCTGCACTTGATTTTTGGACCTCACAATCATCGCTTTTGACTAATGGTCTTGATAATCATGAAGTCCGTTGGGTTAAATATCCCTACCTACTGCCTTGGCAAAGGTGGGTTAACATTTTGCCCCCTAAAACATGCCTTGCGATAGAAATTTGTGTTTTGAAATGCATTAAATTCAAAATCTAAAATCCATGTTCCATTAATATCCGTATTTTCCAATCTAAGTCCACGATCTTTCCTGATCGTTTTATTCGAATCCGCATCCATCCAAAGTCAAATCCATTGCTGTTCGAAACTGATACCCAAATCCATGACCTATTTGGGTTGTTATCTTAATCCAAGTCCTCGATCTCACTGGATCCTTGCCTAGCGCAATACATACTCGACGACCTGAGTAGGCTCATCCATCGCATTCGAGCGAAGCGACCTACCCCTTGCAAAGCATAGTCCATACCTGATGACCTTGATCTCTCTGGATCCTCACCAAGCACAATCCACACCCGATGATTTGAGTAGGTCGATCCATCATGTCCGAGCAGAGTGACCTACACCTTGCCAATAATAGTCCATATCTGATGACCTAGTTGGGTTTTATTTTTTGGCCTCGACACTCAGTTGAGAACTTAATCCATGCTACATGAATCCCTTTCATCGAGTTCTCCCAATGAAAAGACCCATTCCTTGCGATTGTTATCCCATCTATCTGGACAGGACCATAATCACAACCTATGTTATATATTACATTGATCCAAATTTAAGCATTCCTAAGTCCATTTGCCAAAATATAAAACAAGATCCCATACAAACAATAAACTAGAGTTTAAATAAAAACTATAAAAATAAAAGTTCGAAGCAAACAAGAAGAAAAAAATCTCACAAACCTGAGCACAATGGTTTATCATCATCTTAGAGCATGCCCATGGACCGTCCTCGATCCCATACACATGTAAGTGACTTAGTCATCCTACTACGGAATTTATTACTTATTCCACGCCATCTCGATCAATTGATGACAAGTTGATGATGATGCCTTGATCTAGTGCTATTTTCATTCGAGGTGGACGATGGTTGCTCCTGTTCCACCGATGTAGCCTGAGTCCTTACATATTGTTGTAATTGACCATTCCTCATGTGTTCCTTAATGATATCCTTCAAATGCCTGCAGTCATTTGTAGTGCCTATCTAGCTTATGAAATAGGAAGCACTTTCCTGATGTTCGTTCACGTTCGGAGGGTTCCCTCCTTGTCGGCCTTCAATATGGAAGGCGTCCTCGAGTATTTAGATATATTTGTTCTAGGGTTTCATTAAATTCTGAGTAAAAAGAGAATTTGGGTTCCGCACTCTATTGCTTCGATCCATCAAAGCTACATGTTCTGTTTACCGTAGTCCATTCCCGAGCTTTCACCGAGCGGCTCTCCAACACGTATCGTATTAACTTCTATTACCTCTGTACCAGCTTTTGCATCATCTTGTCGTAGTGCTTCATGGTTGAATTCTCCAAGATCCATCAGTGGAACCCATATCGGCAATATCTTAAAATCTGAATTATCTACTACTCCTGATACCGCCGCCATCAAAACCATCGATGGACCTGGTCGATCCACCGAAACAACTGCCACATTGAACCTGGTTAAGAAATTCTTGAGTGATTCTTCTGCCTATTGCATTACTGATGTCAGTGTCTTCTAGTGGTAGTCTCCAATCATCGTGTCCAAGCCGCCCTTCGAGTCTACGAGGGTATTTTGGAACGTATTCATCTAGACGAGCATCCAAATTACCATTTTCACCAAGTTCCATGGGATTGACTGTAGATCCTACAGTATCATGATCGACTAGACCCGAAGGCATGCCCCTATGTCTTTGGGGATCAGTGTCGATCCCTCTAAGATGGTCGGGGACTGCCCCCGGTTGCTCTTTTCCACTCCTTTGTCCAATAGCTCCGTCTCCATGCTCGTAGTTCTTATTTCTAGAAAATCTTACTGCCTCAACTCCTTGATCCATATCTCAGTTGTCTCTATCATTCTAACCCCTTGGTTTTGCATTCTAGCAGCTTCTATTGCTCCAGCCTATCCGATCTATTGGAGTATATTCTACATCATCTCCTCCTGTCTTTTCAACATCTGTTTCTGCATAGCGTCCATCATTGTTTCCACTTCATCTCTAGTAATGTAGACAGATGTTTGATTAGCTCCAGCTCCCGAAGAAGCCTCATGACTCCCTTCATGATGGCTTCAATCTACTGCTTGTCTCCTTGTTGATTGTCTCACCATTACTCCAAATCCAAACTCTCTAATTGATTTCAAATTTAAACTTCAAATCCATGGGGGCTAGCTTTCCCAGTGAAAGCATCAAAATGTTGGCGTCAAAATTCACCACCAACATCCAATTATGTAAAAGTACCAATATCCAATCCAATCACAAAAATACGAAGAGAAATAAATGAAGAAAAAAAATTAAAACAATCAAAGAGCAAGTAAAAAGTGACAAGATTTATAGTGTTTCAGCTAACTTCGGCCTATGTCCACTCCTAAATAATCTTTTTTATTATATTGAAAGTTTGTTTACAATTACAATCCGAAATGCAAAAATAAAATTGACAGAGTGTAGCCTAAGTTGAAGATAAAGAGAAGCAAAAAGAAGATCCTTTTTCTAACACAATTCCTAGTGTATTGATAAGGGAAGCGTGCACGGATCGGGCTAAAATTTTGATAGAAGATCCGGGAGACCAAAAAAGAGGCCACCCGAAAATTTCAAGGCCCATAGGGGCGCACAATAGGGATCGGTACCATTCACTACTAGTATGTACAGATGGGGTGCAATCCATATGAGGGGTGCCCAATGATATTAGCCACTTGCTCCTCAAATTTCTTATAATTCCAACATACGGTTTGTGAGATATCACATTTTTCGTGAAGTAGTGTTGCTTAAGTTCTGATTTCCGCTGATCCCTTCAGAGGTATAGGTACCGATTCCTCTAGTCTCTTCCAAATGCCATACAATCCCTAGGGGAGCTTCTCCAGGTTGTATTATGCTAAGCCTCTATGTTTCATGCTAATTAGATTAGTAGAATCGAGTTATTGATCAACCTTCGTTGCAATATGTCATGATGGCTGATTATAACCAATGCCTAAGGAGGGATAGGTACCAATCCCTCCAACTTGCTCCAAATGATATGTGATCCCTATAGGGTGTTACACATGTAATTAGCTTATCCTCCAAGTTTCATGTTAATTGGATGTGTAGATATTGAGATATTGATCGATCTTTACTATAAAATTGGGTTTAGCCGATCCCTAAGAGGAAAGAGGGCCTATCCCTCTTTCTTCGTCCTTTTGATGTGCAAGCCCTAGGGTAGGCTCCCTAGGGTCCCCACATGTTGCTCATAAAATTTCATATGCATTGAACTTATAGATTTTGAGATGTTGATGGTTTTCCATTGGTTGTACTTGCTTGGCTGAAATATGTCGATCCCTTTTATATCGATACATTTTTATACTATCCCTTTTTTAGGTGAAGTAATTTGCCTATAACATGCGCATACAAACTCCAAATGACTTGAGATTTGAAATGTGGCCTCGTGGGGCATTCTTTATTGCTATATAATGTTCTCACCCAGTTTAGGACAAGAACTAAGGATAGCTATGATCCCTAGAGGAAGGGATAGACACCAATCCCCTGTCTAGGCGAGGCAATAATTCATACTTAGAATATTCTGGAGATTTTATCTTTTGATATCGGCCGATCGTCGCTTCATATCCTTTCCTACACTTGATTTCTACACTTCACAATTAATGTGCACCTAAATGTGCATATTTTTACTTCATATTTAATCTTATTTAATTAAGTAAATAGGCATATAGGGTATTTTAACATGTTTAAACCAATATTTCAATTATTTTCAAATTATCATTTATTCATCTTTACATGAGGAAAAAATGGTCATTCTTGTGCATATATTAATTTTGAGAATATTTATTTGTGCATTTATTTTTAATTGTAGGAATTTGAATGAAAATTACAAGAGGCTTCATAAAGAAATATGCATGCACAAGAGGAAACAAAGGAATGAAGATGAAAATAATTCAAATTCATGTATCTTGGAGGATCCGACCCACCCACTTACCTTGATATTCAATTAGGAGCTAATGCATATGTTAGTGGAGCTTAAAGTTTCATGCATTTAAATGGAGCATTGTCTCATGATAATGATAACTTGGCCGCCACACTTGCTCAAGGGAAGTTTGGGTAGTCCCCAAAAATATAATTAGGGTTTCAAAACATGTATAAATACCACATATGTTCATATAATTAATCTCTTAGCCTCCCTTGAGCCTCCTTTGAGCCTCCTCTTTAGTTAGTTTAGTTTGAGACTCAAGAACAAACAACAAACTATCTTTCCTTTTCATGGCTACTTAGTCATTTTCTTCTTTCATGTAACTTGCTTTTTATGCAAATTTTACTTCATGTTCTTTTATTTCATGTTCTTTACTTTATTTAGTTTTAATTCATGCAAGTAGTATAATTTATTTATCCAAGTAGAATAGCTTTTATTTTATGCTAATTAGCTCTTCTTACTTAGCTTGCATTTTTATTTTGTTTTTGTTTCATGTTGAACTCTATATTTGTTGAATTGAAAACAAATATGAGGGGCTAAACCCCTTCAATTTAGGGGCGATGAAGCTCTCTTAATCATATAGATTCAACATTTTGGTAATTTTTAATCTCTTTTTGTGCTTAATGGCAATATTTGATGTGGTTCAACTTTTTTTTAGCTTTGAATTTGATAGCCTATGTTGTTGACACCAAATAAGCTATGCTTAAACAAATAAAAACACAAATTACATCTTCATCCACATATGATTATGGTAATGAAGTGGATATTAAACTCAAAATTTGATAGTCTATATTTATAATCAATAGTTAATAGATCATGCTTAGAATAGATTTTATTTTCAAATTCATTGTCAATTTTCATGAAAGTTAAAAAGTGGTTTAATGAGTGTGTTATATTTTTATGGTTCATATTGAGCTAATTAATAGCATAAATATTTCATACTTATGATAAACATATCAACTAAAGTCACTAATGACCAAAAGAGAGATCATAATTTCATATGTGTTGATTTATGTGATCTTGAAGAGGACAATGCCTTTAAATTGCCTTTTACTCTCATATTTTTATCCGCTTTTATTTTTTGTTAGTTTCTAAAAAATTTTAGCTAATCAAACTTTAATTCTTGGTTTAATTTGATTGAATAGAAAATTAGAAATCTAAACAATTCTCTACGGATCGACCCGTACTCGTCACGTACTAGAATTGTATGCCTTGCGTTTGCGGTTATTTTTAATTTAAAATTTTATCGGCTATTTTTCTAATCCGATAGAGAATTAGTCGTCAAATAAGTTTTTGGTGCCGTTGTTGAGGAATTTATTTGATTTTAATTTTCTATTCTTCTAATTATTTTTCGTTTGATTTTATTGTGTGTTTATTTTGTGTGTTAATTTTTATTTTTAAAAAAATTGTTGTGCGTTTGTATGATTTTTGTTTGCATTTTGATTGTGTGTTTGTTGTTTTTCTATTTGCATTTGCATAATACACAAGTTCATTTCAAAAAAGAATATATATATATATATATATATATATATATATATATATATATAGTCTATTTAGACACAAAATATGGACACATTTGGTGACACGGTTGATTTTCACCATTAGATTGCCCTCTGATTTCCACCTTCCATATAAGGACAAAAATATCTAACGGTTGAGATGCTCTGTGTCCCTAATTTGTGTTTAATTTTGTGCCTAAATAGCCGCCCCCATATATATATATATATATATATATATATATATATATATATATATATATATATATATATATTGCATTAACAACTTTCTTTTACAATTTTGCATTTTCAATTTCTTTTTACGATTTTGCAAATACATTCCACATTTTGTTCAACATTTCTTCAACTACATTTCTTCTACTATATTTCTTCTAGCAGTGACCTCCTCTTCTACCATCTCTGTTCACTGACAACCTCTCTTGCCTCCACATCTCTGTTTACATTCAAACAGCCACACTTCATCAACAATTTCTACAACCTCCCATCATACATTTGCCATCATCACAGCCAATTACTTTCTGCTTCCAGTCACTATACGGTTGCACCCACTACCTCTGACTAGTAGCTTCACCACTTTGCTTCACCCCACTACCATTCTTCATTTGATATTCAACTAAACCCTTCAAACCACCTGCTTTAATTGTTCAAACTAACACACAACTCTTAACTATAAACTCACCATAACCCCTGTGCAACATATCCATGTGCACACATATCTCCCCTTGTTTCTAACCATATTGCCTGCTACCTCACCACAGAACTTCACTGCACTGCCGTTACGGTGCCTACAAACCTCTCATACCATCAACTAACCACCACAGCACTTCTCTGCCCTCCTCCTCATACCATCCGCCACCAACAAAACTGTGCACTGCAAACCATTTCACTACCCACGCATCCCTGCACTACACATTTAACTGTCCCCTCACCATTTTCTGGCCTTCATCACTCCATATTTCTATCAACACTTCAACATCTCTACCAAAGCATCTCCACAACCCCATAGTTCACCAGCACATTGTCATCACTACTTGTTACACTACTCCACTGCCTGTTACACTACTGCCTGCCTATTACACTACTCCTTATCAGCAAACCCATATCAGCAAAACACCAAAACTCCAACTCACAATCACCATAGTGCCACCACAGTACTGTGACTTCACAAAAACATACAAACCATGACCCACTACTGTACCGCTATTATCATCCCCATACAAACCATAAATCACAATCAGTGTGCAAAAATTACTTCATCCCCACTATCATCTTCAACCACAACCCACTGCTGCACCACTTCACCCAAACTACTACACCTCCTATCTGCTGCCATCCACCATCATCGTGCCTCCATATCACTTTGCCACCATATCACCTGCATTACAACTGCACTGCCACCATACAACAATCCAAAACTGCAGTTCATCCACACAACCAGTGGCGGAGCTAGATTTCAAAGCTGAGGTGGGCACTCTCTACAATTTTCTCTAAAAAAAAATCTGCAGAATTGTTTTCTCGTTCTATTTTCGTAAAAATCCTGTAGCATTGACAAAAATTGTTTAGTATCGAAAATAAATTAATGAAAGATGACAACTA
This sequence comes from Allium cepa, assembly GCA_030765085.1. Lineage (NCBI taxonomy): Eukaryota > Viridiplantae > Streptophyta > Magnoliopsida > Asparagales > Amaryllidaceae > Allium > Allium cepa. Next base: position 82,477,838 of record CM060932.1, on the reverse strand, counting down.
AATTTTTTTATTGTATAACCATTGAAATGTAATTTAGCTGACAACTAAATTACCTATTTCAAATAAATAAATTGTTTCAAAAATTGATGTACAAGACCTTTAAAAATATTTCAGTTCCAATGAAGAAGTGGTGGACCCAACATATTTTTAAAGGTCTTGTACATTAATTTTTGAAATAATTTATTTATTTGAAATAGGTAATTTAGTTGTCAGCTAAATTACATTTCAATGGTTATACAATAAAAAAAATTAGTTGTCATCTTTCATTAATTTATTTTCGGTACTAAACAATTTTTGTCAATGTCATAGGATTTTTACGAAAATAGAACGAGAAAACAATTCTGCAGATTTTTTTATAGAGAAAATTGTGGAGTGCCCACCTCAGCTTTGAAATCTAGCTCCGCCACTGCATACCGCGACTCTACCAAACAGTGTCACAACCACCATCCATAAACACCACATACCCTCCACCATCAAACAACCACCATACCTCTGCCATCTCCACAACCAATGCAAATCACCATTGCCAAATTCGACAGTAATCGCACTCGCGATTCCAAATCAATCGCGAACCCACGAAATCCCCATCACGATCCACAACAACCTATAAACATTTGCAACCCCAAATCGACTTCCACCATTAATCTCGAATTCAAACCAGCAATTTGCGAACCCAAGACGAGACTACTGGCACAACCGGTGGTTTGCATTTGGAATTTTCTTTGGCAACAATTTCTTTTTAATACGCAATTTGGTTGAAAGTGGTTTGCGTTTAGGTTAAAAATCTTGCTGAAAGGAGGGTTTGTGTTAATTTTGCGTTAACAAGTTTGGGTCGGGTTTGAAACAAGTGCAGTTTTATTTTAACTAGTAAGGGCTATTTTCAGTTAAAAAAAAGAGATTCCCTTTGTTTTTGTTTCATTCTCCCTTCATAAAAAAAGAAAAAGAACAATAATACAAAAAAGTTTTCATTTGTTTTAGTTCCAGTTTTTTTTTCAGTTGTTTTAATTTATTCTTTGACAAACCTATTAAAAAATAATTAAAGAAAAATATATATATCTTATTTTTAGTTTCAGGTTTCCAAAGAGATAGAAAGAGTTGTTTGCTTCGCTTTGCTTTCCAAAAGTAAATCGCTTGCTTGCTTATAAAAAGAAAATTTCTACTTTTAAATAATTTGCTAAAAATTCTGCACGCTCTGGTATCGTCCTTTATCTATGTTATATTTTCTTTTTATTGTTGATTGCTTGCATTATAAAAAAAATTCAAAAAAAAATTCATTCGTAGTTGCATTGTTAAAATCACGTTTATTTTCTGCTTTGCATCAATCTCACCTTATTTTCTTTTCTAAGAGCAATACCCAAATCCACATTAGGTGGGAGATTCCATCGCCCCTTCCTTGTCCAATGAATTGCATTTCAACTTAGAATTTGATTAATAATAAAATTAGACATCTTAAGAGTGCCACGAGCTCACGTAGGGCTTAATTGTATATGGACAAGTTGTCTTCTTTCAACAATTTATATTCTTGTTGTCTAGGATACGGCAGAGCAATAATAAGTCATAAATACTACGGTGATTCGTATATATTATACTGATTGTTTCTCTAAAGATACCTAAACCTTCGGTTGCATTGCTATGGTGATTCGTGGTGCACCGATAAATCTCGTTCGTTACCTTGCTGAGAATTATCTTGTTGGTTTAAGACAAAGTACGAATATACAATTTTGGGTTAGGAGCTATTTAGGATAGAAAATTTATAATTAAATTCTTTCATTCATTTAGTTGCATTAGTTCATGCATGTTTTAAAAAAAATCAAAATTCAAAAAAAGTTGTAAATATTTCTTAACTTAGTTTTTAAATTCTTTGAAATTTTTCAATCAAAATCAAAATTCCCAAAAAAAATTAAGTTAGTTTTTTTCATAGAAAAATAAAAAATCGAAAAAAAGTAACCATCTTTTCAAAAAAAATGAAAATCCAAAAAAAAAAAATTCAAATTTCCCTTTTCCAATAAATTCCCTTTGGTAAATTTTTTTTCCCTTTTCCTTTTTAAAAAACCTTTTTCAAAATGTCTGAGTTTTCCAACTTATATGATTTTTACGATAGTTGTGAAAATCAATATAATCCATATAATTTCACTCCAAATTCTTAAAGATATTTTAATGACAACTATTGTATAAACAATTTGAATTTTGAACCATAAAATTTTCAAAATGAGTATCAACCCTTAACTCTTGAAAAAAGTGTGGAAACGATTTCATCTTTACTTGAACTCTCTACACAAAATGATCAAATAATAAATAATTTGTGTGATTCATATTACATTAACTCAATTTAAGAATTTCAAAACAATCAAAATTTGAATTCACTTCAAAACTCAAACGATTTCTATTATAACTCATGTCAATTCAACTTCGAACTCCAAAATGAAATTCAAAATCAAAATGGAAATAATTGTTTAAATGATTTTGGCAATGGGAGTTATTTCAATCATGGTGAATTTTTTTGTTCTCAACAAGTTCAAATCGAAAATTCTCAAGTTAATAATTATAAATTGGATTTCGTTGAGAAAATGGACGAAATTTATAAAGGTCACACGGATTTTTTGTTTGAGACATATATGAAACAATGCGAAAACCAAAATCAAATCCCAACATATGATGCCTTTTACCAAAATTGACGAGTTTCATATAACAATTTTTGAAATTGAAAATTACGATCTTAATGAAGTTGTTGAAAATATGGTAATTGAGTTGGATTTCAATTCTTTTGAGGGCAAGAAACTCGATTTAAAATTCGATCTTTCTTTTTTCGATTTTGAAAATTTAAACACAAATACTTTAGATTTTGAAATCGATAAATGCAACGAAGTTGTGAATAATTCAACAAAGGAAGACGAATTTAGTGAACATTGTAGGATCGATTTCACTCTAGAGGGGGGGTGAATAGGGTGATAGTGTAAATTATTATAAATTAATCGCGGAAGCTTATAAATTAATTTCAATTCAGATCATAGAATAGCAGCACAGATATCGCAGAATATAAATAACAGAATAAAACAGAACAACACAGAATTTACCCAGCTTCGGCAAAACCCTGCCTACGTGCTGCCCCCAAGGTTTCTACTAGAAATTAGATAGTCCCTCGCTTACACACGTAAACTCGCTATACACCGCTATTGACTAATCTAACTCTACGCTCAAAACCTTGACCACAACTCTACTACCGAGTTGCAAATTCCCAAACTACACACCGTAGTTTGCACCCTAGTCACACGACTAGAAAATAAACTGTTTAAAAATAAATACAAATTAAAAAACAATTTAAAATAAAAATAACCCTAATTAAATTCAAAACCCTTAAATAAAAAATTTCTCCCTTTTAAAACAATAGGCCGGCCTCTTTTATATTCTAGCCCGTCTCTTCCTTATTCGTGATGGCGGCTGTTCCTTTTTCAATTTTAGGGCTTCGTCCCTTTAATTCAATTAAGGGCTTTCGTTCGTGATTCAAATTAGGGCTTTCGAAGCGCCTATTGGATTTGATTGAATCTCTGGTTGGTGTTCCCTTGCTCGATTGATTCGCGTTGCTATCTCTGGCGACTTCGAGTTGATGAAGTTCGACTTTGATTCGGTATGTGATTTATGCTTTGTTGCTGTTTGATTTTCGTATTCGAACTTCATGATTATGCCGATGATGATGAGGGGTTTTTATAGGATTTGATTTCCTATTTTTTCGTTCGTATACATCTAGTTGAATTTGTCAATCGGCCGTTCGATTTCGCTTTGATGTTTAAGATTGATTCTGACTTGTTCAATTTTGTATACTTTCTGGTAGCTTGACACTTACGGTATTGACTTGATTTCGTGACTTTCTCTATGGCTTTGAATTTTGATCTGATTCAACATTGACTTCGGCTTGGTCTTTGATGTTGAGTCCATTGTTGCTGTAGCATGTAGTTATATCTTCATGTAGCTTGCTGTTGGCACTGGACCGTGCATAGTTGTGGCATGGTCATTTGTCTGCACTTTCACTTTTGTAGCCTTGGTCTTTGTTGTTGTACCATCCACGACCATGATGCATATTGGATATTTGCAGTTGTATTCCAGTGTGCTTCAATCTAGTTCATGTATATACATACATACATGTGTGTATATATGTGTGTGTGGTCTACATTGCATACTTGCATTTGCTCTCTGTACTGGTGGTTCATATTGTTGCTGCCTTGTACTTTATTTGAGGTTGACTTGTTCATCTGGGGTCGTGGCATTCATACTTGGATATTGAGATGCTGGTGACATTCATGTTGCATTGACATTACTTCCATTTTTGCTTCATGTAGCTTGTTCTCTATATACACTCGAATGTTGCAGTCATTGTACTGCTTCTGCCTTGTTGACTGCATCACCATACTCGCTGTTTTGAACTGCATTGGTGCAGTTTCCCTTCATGTTGCCTCTTTGTGTATGCATTTGTATCGCTAGTTGTTCACTGTGTCATTTGATGCATATGTTTGCACTTTGATATTGTTTCTGGCCTGTGCTCGATTACTTATGCATACACGAACTGTTGCTCGTATTGTTACTTCATATACATGTCTCTGTTTGTCATGTTGCAAATGTTGCAACTGCTTGTTGTAACTTGAAATTGTTTTGTTCGAGTCTTGATTTGCTGTTATGACATGAGTCCACTGTGCTTGGCGTTGTTCACTTGGTCTTGAGCATGTATGAACTTGTTCATTGTATTTCTCCTTGAGTTTGCAGTTTGTATTTTGACTTGTTGTTTGCAGTCATATTGATTTGAAAGAATAAGTCCAAGTGATATTAACATGTGCATTGAGCATTGTTTAAACTTGTATCACTTGAGTTTGTTTCAACTTGATGTTGCTTTATCTGCCACTGTTGTTTACTTGAGTTGAACATGTCTGGGTTTGACCTTGTACTTGATTTGTTAGCTGTGCATTTTGTTTTGCACACACGAGTAGGCGAGGCAGTGCACACAGTGTACTGCAGCCACTTTTGTCCCTGATAAAATACTGATATGCACAGATACAAAAATATGATGACGAACAACCCAAATAACTGAGGCAAACAATGTTTTCAAAATCATCTTTTATTTTGAATTGCAAAAATATTTTATTTTCAATTTTACTGCGTTAGTGAATATTTTTGCAGATTTCTCAGATGCTGGATTCAAATTGGAATGCAGTTGAAGATAAATATGAGTGTGAGTGATATGTAGTGAGGTTGTGATGTAAATGTGAAATGTCGTGTATTGTAATCAAAGTTGTATAGTTATAGTGAGAGCTTGAAATTGTACTATCAAAATTGTAATAAATATTTATTTGAATAAAATATTCGTTTGAATTCAAATTCTGTGTCATTTATTTTATTCAGCAAATATTTATTTAATCTGTGAAAATAAATAGTATATTAACAAATACATTTAAACGAATGTATATATGTTTATTATCATCAAACAAAAATCATATAAGCGCATATTCAACAAACATGCTTTTTATGGACTTTTCGAAGATGAGTTGTTAAATTATGAAGCAGAAGATTTAAATCACCATTTTGATTATTAATAAATTTGAAGAAGTTTTCAATAATAAGTTTGAATTTCAATTTGGTGAAAATAAACTTGAATTTCAACCAATTGTTTTCTCAACCCCAAAATCATCGAAAATAAAACAACTCATATGATTTTTAATAAAACGACGTTCGTTTTTTCAAATCAATATTCAACTTTGAAATCTATTATGATTTGATATTCTACGCTTAAGCTGCGCCTCTCACGGTTGACGAAACAAATGAATTTTTCTTTGAAAGACCGTTTCATTTACTCTTTGATAATATACTTTCTGATGCCGTGTAAATAATAATTTTTTCATTTTCATGAAAATATAGGTCATATTTTTTTTTCTGCTTTCACTTAGGTTGGATGTGGGGACACAGCAAAATCAAGTGTGGGGAGGGGGGGGGAGTCACATCTACAGTTTTAAATTTTAATATTTATTTATTGCATTTTTCTTTCCAAAACTCGAAAAAATCGAAAAAAATTTCTTAGCGTTTTAACTTATTTTTGGAGAAATACTATAGGATAAATATTGGATTTTGGTTATTAAATTGGAATTTTTGAAAGTATTTGTCTCAACAAAAATAAAAACAAAGTTTGATCACAAGTAATGATGGTTTAACTAGTAAATAGGAAGACTCATGGGTGACAATTATGTAGTATATCCTAATTAAAAATCTTTGTTTAAAAAAGTGATGGATTTAAAGTAAAGGCTAAAACAATTTTTGTCTACTAACTTAAATGGTGCTAATGTGATTTTGCAAAACTCTCACTTCAAAAATATATATATATATACAAAAAACAACAAAGAAAAGAAAAAAAATATAAAAAATATATTTGTATATATATATATATATTTATTAACACCTAGAGTCATGTGTTCACACGCAAGTTTGTACACTCGTCATGCTTTGTACCCATTTCACGTAAGCCCGAAAGGCGGTGCACGATCGCTATATCTGGCCTCAGCTTATCTGAGCTAGGTGTATGTATAAATAAATTCTTTTATTAATAATGCATAGAGTCGATAGGTGAATACACTTGTGTGTTCACTCGTCACGCTCTGTATTCCCTTTACACAAGCCTGGAGGCAGTGCATGGGCAATATATCTGACCTTAGTTTTCTGAGTTAGGCATATGTAAATATTTTCAATATCAATAAAAATTTCAAAAATAGAGAGAGCAAGGAATTGATATCCGAACATTATTTTCACTTATTTGATTTTATTTGATATTCAAAAAGAAATAGAAATACAACTTTGCAAACTTTTATAATCAACTAAGAATTCATTTCACGGTTCCACTATGTTATCAACCGAAACAACTAACCAATCTAGAGTCTATTTGTTATGACAACTTAATTTTTGTTGGAAATTTTGACAAGTAAAAGGACTTAAATTTCAAGATAATAACCAGAACCTATATTTAACTTATTAGTGTAGATTTAAAAGCAAATTATTCATTTGTAAATATTTGCAAAACTTGCATCTATCTCTTTGTAAAAAAATCTTGCATTTAGGAACTTTTCATTTCGCGTTTGGATTTTGTGGGTTGTATCTACTGAAAACCCTCACAAGACAACACTCTTCCTACTAGAGACACCTAGAGGTTTAACGACTTGTTGCATGCGCTCAATGCAATCGTGCTCCGTACGAAAGAGATTTATCTTAGTTTTTCTTTATTCGTGGACGAATAAAAAGATAAATTGGGGGTATTTGATTGCACATGTGCATATTTTTACTTCCATATCTAATCTAATTTAATAAAATAAATGAGCATACATGGTATTTTAACATGTTTAAACCAATATTTCAGTTTTTTTCAAATTAGCATTTATTCATCTTCATATAGGGGTAAAATGGTCATTTTTGTGTATATATTAATTTTAAGAATATTTATCTGTGCGTTTATTTTTAATTATAGGAATTTAAATGAAAACGACAAGAGGCTTCATGAAGAAATATGCATACAATAAAGGCGGAAATAATTCAAACTTATGTATCATGGAGGACCCTACCTACCCACTTACCTTGATATTTAATTAGGAGCTAATGCACATGTAAGTGGAGCTTAAAATTTCATGCACATTTAAATAGAGGATTATCTCATGCTAATGATAACACGGCGGTCACATTTCCTCAAGGGCAATTTGGGTAGTCCCTAAAAATATGATTAGGGTTTCAAAACATATATAAATACCTTGTTTGTTCATGTAACTATGCACTACAACAAAACAGCCATTTTACAACGGGAAATGCCCGTTGTAATATGGATTTCGCAACGGGCATGAGCCCGTTGTATTAGGCCTCGTTGTAATAGGTCGACTATATTTTACAACGGGCAAATGCCCGTTGTAATACACCTTTTTACAACGCGCAATGCCCGTTGTAATACACTTTTTTACAACGGGCAATGCCCGTTGTAATACATGATATTGCAACGGTTTCTGACCGTTGCAAAATACATGCAAATTTAAAAAAAAAATTTGCAGCAGCATACATCCATACCGATAATGAATAATTTAACGACTAATAAATATTATCATAAAACAACCAAAATCACATACGAAAAGACTAAAAGTTAGAGTCATAAAATTCCAACACATTCCAAAAAGTTAGATAAGTTTGCATTGACATACTTCTAATATACACATGACGACTAGTTTCATAACAACCGTTGTAATATACACAAACCACCGCATCAACAAACCACCGCATCAACAAACTAGCAGCATTACACCACAGACAGAATCATACACACTGTCCTCAACTTCATACACACTGTTGCATTCACAAACCACCGCATCAACAACCAAACTGCTCCTCAACTTCATACACACTGTGATATGAAAAAACAATTAAACTTGTCATCATCTCCTTCTCGTGCCAGTGTTCAGAGTTCGTTCATCATTTTAAGTTCGTCGTTCTACTGTAACTGTAAATGCTACTTTGCAGTGAAGAATCCAATTTATTTTGGAATCAACTGGTGGAGAAATCTTCAACGTGACAGTGGGAACAATCTTACTTCAAGGAAACAGTGTACAAAGAATTCAGATAGCTTCAGTTCATCGTCTTCAAAATCAGAAAAAACTGTCAGTGGACCATTTTAATTCTAGTTTTTTTTCAAATTAGAAATTGCTTTATCTCTGCAAAATCAATTCACAAATAGAAGTTTGTAAACGATTTTGTGTTTTGTGCATTGCCCTATTTTCTGAGAGGACTTTTACAGAAGCCATCCCTGTACCATTTGACTTTAGTTGAAGTTTATTTGAAAGTGATATCATCAAAAAAATTCTAGCCATTGTGCCCCTAATACTATTTGACTTCCTTTCAAAGGTAATTGTAGTAAATCAACAAGCATAATCAAAGCCTTAACACTGTAGTACGATACCTGTACCTGCTCCATCGCCTTGCAGTTGCTTTCCAATGACTATCAGCACTTGAAAATGATGTTGCATTCTTTTTAGTGTTCTTTGGCATTGAAGAACCAACGATCAGACTAAGAACTCTATGCAAAATACAGGTGAATAAACTGATGGACAACGAATCTAAAAGCATAGTATCACAAATTTACCATTAAAATTCTTATTTAAGCTCCTTAAGTGTTTGCATTAACTCCCTGACATCAAACCAAAGAAGCATATATCTGAGGTTAATAATACAACAGGGGTCAAATTTATTCTTGTTCGTTCATAAATCCAGAATTGCTAATCAGAAAACACAACAAACAGCTGAGTATGGATACTAAATATTTAAATTTATAACATGCTTCTTATGAAAAAATTGCACATGTAAATAGCATGTACTAAAATATTGAATAATCATTTTGATATGAAATGATGTAAATAAATAATAGTTAGGCGTCTTGAATTAGAAATGTTGAAATTACATGATTCAAATATGACTACCAAATTAGAAACTTACTTGTATGTTTTATGCACGGGTCCAATTAGTGGTGACATCTTCCTTCTCAATCACATACTCTTGCATCTGTTACCCTTCCTCAAACCCTTATGCATAAATCTTCCAAATCACAACCCCTTCTTTCTACAGACGATCTACCCACCTTCTCTATCAATCAAGTCGCATCCGCGAAAACATACGGAGATGCTGTCAAATTCAGATCCAGATCTACACCGTAAGCAACCACGCCCATAACCAACCGCAGCACCCTAAAACTCTATACTAAATGATTAAGACATAACTTTAAAGATGGATGTGGATAGAGTGAATTATTTATACAAGAGAAAACCAAAAAAAAATATAGATCAATGTGAAATTTGTTCATGCAATTTTTATACCATAACTAAAATTTAACCTATAGTATGTACAATTTTCATTTTAACTACAGACGCAATGAGGTATAAAATATACTGTTAATCTATGATTAAAAAACTCGACTACCCAAAGTGAATATCTTATTAATTATCAATTTTATACCACCCACTCCAGAAAAAACACAATTGAAAAACCTTAATTCTTCACTTACAACCTAGACTTTATATAGCTGCACATATTGTATGTCAATGTTCCACTTGTACAAGCTTAAAAGTGCTTATGTCTATTATAGGTGTTGTCTAATTTGTTTTCAAGTTAAAAAAACCTGTCTTCATACATAAATATCCCTTACATGCCCATGCTAACAACTCATGATGTGTCACTGATCAATGTACTTATGCACCAATTAAATATCAGCTCCACAAACAAAGGTATCCATATGAATATCTTTTTTCATATTTTCATATATGAATACATTGTAATATCAGCACTAATTAAATATCAATTCCGCAAGTAAAGCAAATACAACAGGGACGAAAATAGTGTTTATCACTGAATGTAGAACAAGGATGAAAATATATGCATACATTGAAATACGAATTGAATTGAATTCAACGATATTGAATATGTAATAAGCTAACAATCTGTATGAACTCTATACGATGTCTTAACAAACTTCAATATCCCCAACATTTTCAAGAGAACTCAAACTAGCAACATTCTTATTAATTTTTGAACCACGGAATGAATCAAGTAGAGGCTTTACAATATCCTAGTTAAGTGAGCATTGGTGTTTGTAGTCAAATGGTTTTACAATATCTTAGTTTAACAAAGCAACCGTCATTTGCTAGTTACCAAATTTCAAAGCATGTACAAATGATACATTCACAGGCGTTTATGATCATTCATACTGCTGCTTAGTTGCTGCAGTTTTTCATAACAAAAACCACCATTTCTTATGGACAAAAACAGTTTCAAAATAAGCCCAAGTTCACCAAGTTTTGCCAACCATTTAGAATAGTTCCCACGTAGGGATAAACGCCATACCTTATGGTCAAAAACAGCTTTGAAATAATTGCCCAAGTTCTCACAAAAGAATTTGCAACGAGCTAGGAGAAAATAAATAAAAAATTTGAGGGTAAAAAGACTTGCATACTTCCGGAAGTGGTTTCTGCGGCAACATATGAACCACGATTCTGAGGTGTTACTTTGCAGTGATAATCTAGCCAATAAACCATTAACTAGCAAGTATTCTGATTTAGAAAATCAACTAGCAAGTTTTTCTTGTTTACACCATGACCACCAAAAGCATGAGTAAAAAGAATAAGAACCCCAACAGTAATAGTATTATGATTAAGGACATGTTAATTCATCCTCATACTGCTTTATTTTCATTTTATTTCATTTTATTTTCAAATTTATACTAAATAGGCATTGTCTACACTTGAGGTAAATATGCAAAAAGAACTTGATACATAGTTCAGGTAATAGATGTCTTGAGTTTGAATTTGGTGCCCTAGACATATATCATTAGCCAAATTCAGTAATTAAAATAAACATTCTTTTGACAAACTGCCTACAATTATCATCATTTAATTCATAATTGTACAGCCCCTATTAATTATTTTATAAAAATAAAATTAGATTAATAAATAAATGGTACCATAAACATTTTAGTACTCCTCTTATCGCTTTCCTCCATCTCCTCATCAACTCATTAAACCACATCCTCTACTTCAATAGCCCCAGCAACTTAATCAATAGTATTGAAATAATGAAAAGGGTAGCAATAATCTATACATACCTCCATTAGCGATTCCAGAATTGCTTTAGTTTTGGTTTTCCACAAGAATCTGAAATCATCTTATGTGATTCCTTGAGCTTTAGCCCAGTTTGCTACAACTTGCCGTGACAACACAACAAGTGAAACACGTTTAAATTACAGAAAGCTTTATCAATTTTGAGACCCCATAAGTAAATAAATCGGGGAAAAGATCAATCATGTTTAAATTACAGAAAGCTTTTCAATTTTAGTGGCAATACCTCTTTTCATCCATGTGTATTTAGATCCGGCTGTAGGTGGCTCCAAAAGACCCGCTGCCATAACAAAGTTCTGAAACCTTATCATATGGGTAAGAGGAACAGCAGACCTCCCTTTTTTATCAGCAGACCAAATCAGCCGAAGGATCGAAGTATACAGCGAACACCATAGATCGATCAGTCCCAGATGTTCGAAATAGAATCGATGAAGACGACGACGAATGCTGGGAAGAAGGATTTTCACGCTGGAAGTGGATGTGAGTTATGCGGAAGTAAGTGACGTGAGAATTGCAATGGATCGGCTGAAATTTATAAGGTTAGTAGCTAGGGCTTAGCACATCTGGTATGGTCAAGAGTTACAACAGGCATTTTATGTTGTAAAATTGGAACCTATTACAATGGGCATTTTCAGCTCATTATAAAACTGACACCTATTACAACATGCATGAATGGACCGTTGTGATAGATTTCTATTACAACGGGCAGTCATTGCCTTTTGTGAAAAGGGCATTGTATAGGGCATCTATTACAACGGTCCTAAATGGACCGTTGTAATAGCCATATATTACAACGGGCAACTAGTGCCCATTGTAAAATAGATGTTGTAATATGATATTTTTGTTGTAGAGCCTCCTTTGAGCCTCCTCTTTAGTTAGTTTAGTTTGAGGCTCAATAATAAACAAAAAATTCTCTTTTCTTTTTCATGGCTACTTAGCCATTTTCTTCTTTCATGTAACTTTCTTTTTATGCATTTTTACTTCATGTTATTTTATTTCATGTTCTTTACTTTACGCAATTTTAATTCATGCAAGTAGCATATTTTTTTTTATGTAAGTAGATTAGCTTTTATTTTTATGTTAATTAGCTCTCTTCTTACTTAGCTTACATGTTCCTTTTGTTTTTTTCATAATGAACTCTACATTTGTTGAAATGGTAATAAGTATGAGATACTAAACCCCTTCAATTTAAGGGTGATGAAGCTCTCTTAATCATGTAGATTCAACATTTTGGTAATTTATGATCTCTTTTTGTGCTAAATGACAATATTTGATATGGTTTAACTTGTTGTTTTAACTTGAATTTGATAACCTATATTGTTGACGCCAAATAGGCTACGCTTAAACAAACAGAAACATAAATTACCTATTCATCTACGTAAAATTATGGTAATGAAGTGAATATTAAAATCAAAATTTGATTGTCTATATTTCTAATCAATGGTTAATACATCATGCTTAGAATAGATTTTATTTTCAAATTCATTGTCAATTTTCATGAGAATTAAAAATTGGTTTAATGAGTGTGTTATAGTTTGATATAGTTTGATGTGAGCTAATTAATAGCATAAATATTTCATACTTATGATAAACATATCAACTAAATTCACTAACGACCAAAAGAGAGATCATAATTTCATATATGTTGATTTATGTGATCTTGAGGAGGACATTGACCCTAATTTGCCTTCTACTCTCATTTTTTTCCACTTTTATTTTTTGTTAGTGTCTAAATTTTTTTAGCTAATCATAACTTCAATTCTTGGTTTAATTTAATCAAATAGAAATTTTAAAATCTAAAAAATTCGTTGCAGATCGACCCGTACTCACCATGTACTAGAATTGTACGCTGTGAGTTTGAGCTATTTTTTATTTAAAATTTGATCGGCTATTTGTATAATCTGATATAGAATTAGCCGTCAAACAACAATCATCGCTCTTGACCAATGATCTTGACAATTATAAAGTCTATTGGGTTAAATCCGTCTGTCTACTACCTTGGAAAAATGTGGGTTAACACATGCCACCTAAGGAGATATGTAGTGCTGGTAGATCTTCTATCAAACACAAAGGAGGATTTGCATATTTTCGAAATAAGCAAAATACCTATGGAGTATGCAAGTAATTTGAGCACAGTAAGCGTAATTTTCAAGCTTCTAAGAGGATATGATTTGTTTTTAATGTTGTTATCAATTTTTTGAGATTTATAATTGGTTCTATGACTTTTTTTGGGGATTTTTATGATTGAGCCAGGTCATAAAAGTATATTTATGTTAGCATATTTTTAATTTGACATTGATTTGCACTTTGTAATTGATCTCGGTTATACGGTATCATTTGAAGTTTTAGTTTCAGTATCAGTTTAGTAGTACAATCACTATCGGTTTTAATATTTTTTTTTATTTGTAGGTTATTTTGAATCATTACTTTCAATATTTGTATGTTGATTTTTTCTTGATTAAGCCAGATGTTAGCTTTTTGTAGTATTATTTCTCCATTTTGTAATATCATTTTGTAGTATGTTTGGCAAGCAGTGAGCTATTATACGGTGATGTCGCTTAGTTTATTTAATATGAGTTTTTTAGTATCAGTTTTTGAACACAATTAGTATCAGTTTCAGGTATAACAAAAATGTAGTATTGGTTTTAGCATGCAATTAGTATCGGTTTCGAGTAGAACAAAATATATTGTCAGTTTTTGCGTACAATTAGTACAAGTTTTAGGTATAACAAAATGTAGTATCAGTTTTTGCATGCAATTAGTATCTGTTTCAGGTATAACAAATTATATTATCAGTTTTTGCATATTATTAGTATCAATTTCATGTAAGACAAAATGTGGTATCATTTTTTCATGCTACTAGTACCAACTTTTGGTATAACAAAATATGTTATCATTTTTTGAATGTTATTAGCCTCAGTTTTAGGTATAACAAAATATGATATAGTTTTTGCATACTATTAGTATCAGTTTCAGGTATAACAAAACATAGTATCGGTTTTAGGTATAATAATACATGGTACCATTTTTTGCATACTATTACTATCAGTTCAGGTACAAATATAAATAAAGTCATAACATAGCATCACATGCAGGTAAGGTTAAACAAAGCTAATGTTTAGAACAATAGAAATAAGATCATAGATTTTACAGCAAACTGTCAAAACTCCAACGAGCAAGTATTTATATCTAGAAAAGCACCATTATCCCACTGGTTAAGTGATTCCGCTTTGGTGCGAGAGGTCACAAGTTCAAAACTTGCGTAGCGTGATTCGAACGTTTATTGACATGCGATATGTTGTCCTAGTGACATGTTGTATATAAAGTACCATTTCAAAAAAAAGTATTTATGTCTAAAGTAAAACAGAGCAAACATCAATTAGTTCTAACATAACATCTCAAATGTATATTAATTGAACTGAACATCAAAGCAATTTTTGCAACAAATTTACTTCTGCATATTCTATTTTTCTTCCCCTCTTTACATGAAATCATATATATTCCAACAGTGGTTGCAGTGTCTTAATACCTCTAATACAAATTTTTCTTTGGTTTGCAATATAGTTTCAGCTTTTACCTTGATTGGTATTTTACTTTTGTTCAATGATATAAAAAATATATCGTGGCATATATTCCACAGTCAACCTTGTTTAAAGAAAAATGTATTGTTAGTTTCAGTTTGCAAAAATTGTAGCATTAGGTATAAATAAAAAAATAACATTGTATTTAAGAGATAACGGTGCAAAAATGTAATATGCTTCGAAATGAAATAATTAGCAGTTTTAGCATCAATGTTAGCATCAGTTGTAGTGTCAATTTTAGTGCCTACAGGTATTACTTCTGTGATAATTATTTTGTTTCTGTTTTATTTATATATATTTGTAGCATCATTTTTTGCGTCTATAGATATTAGTTTTTCTGTTTGTAGGTACTAGTTTTTGCACATAGAGGTATTGGTTTTGATCAGAAACAAAATTTTATGATCATCTAATCAAATTCAATATGCTAGGCATATAAGAAAGTTATAGTATTTTATATAAAAGACCATGGTGCAAACACATAACATGTTCTAAATATTAAGTAAGTATCATCTCAATATTACTGTCAGTTTCAGTTCTAGTATCAATGTTGTCGCCAGCAGGTATCATTTTTAACTAACAAAATAGCTTACATGTCATCTTCTTGTTGTGCACATTTAATTTGGTGTATTTCATCTTACTTCATTTCCATATCTTTTATATAATTGATTTTCCACAGGTCTTGCAATATTTCCTCCACTTCTTTTCCCTATTAAAGACAAAACAATACAAAGTTAATTAATGTTTACTCTGTTTCAATTATATTAGTTAATTTTCTTGAAAAAATATCATACAAATTTTATGCTTCTTTTAGACTTTGGTTGTTTCTTTCATTTGATCTTCTTGGCCATAAGAATCCATGTGAGACCATTGCATTATAGGATATCTCAATGTTACCAATGTAAAATGCCCCTCACAATGTAAAGGAAATAAATAGCATCTACATATCTATCTCTCACGATATCATCAAAGAAAGGTATGACTAAATGTCTTTTAATACTTTGGACATTATTGACGAGTCCTTTTTGTTGAATAAGGAAATTAGCTATAGTTAAGTTTATGTAAAAATTATTATGTACTTGCATATTAAAGTTTCAGTTACCAACATTATCGTAGTCATTACATAGTTGTGCTAAACCCGCCCATATTTTGAGATATACAAATATATTATCTATATTAACAATAGGAAATTGTAATTTTCAATTTTTGGTGAAGTAGTATTAAATAATAAATAGTAGAAATATTTTAAACAATAGCAGTATATATTGAAAAGTATTAATATCGATTTTTGATATTATTGGTATCGGTTTTGTTGCAAATCACAGTTAAAATAGTTTCTCAAATTACAGGGCATCAACATCTATCAAATAGAAACTAGGTGTTATTTTTGCAAATATTTTGATATTAGTTTTGGCATAAACGGCAGTCAAAATAATTTCTAAAATTACTAAGCGCCAACTCTAATTGGACAAACACTAGATACCATTTTTAGCAGTATTTTGGTATCAATTTTATTATACATGGTAGCCAAAATAGTTTCTAAAATTACAAAGCATCGACTTTTATAAAATAGAAACTAGTTATCATTTTTGCAAATATTTTGGCATCAGTTTCGGTATAAATGAAAGCCGAAATAAATTCTAAAATTGCTAAGCATCAAATTAGTCAATCAGATAGTAGTTATCAGTTTTTGCATTATTTTGATACCAATTTTGTTATACATAATAGTCAAAATAGCTCAAAAATTACAAGGCATCAACTTCAATCAATTAGAAAGTAGATATCATTTTTGCAAATATTTTGCTATCAATTTTGGTATAAATGATAGTCAAAGTAATTTGTAAAATTACTAAGCATCAACTTCAATCAAATAGATACAAGGTATATGTTTTTTTTAATTTTTTTAACCGAGAGAGGTATTATTAAACAAAAAATAAGTGTATATATATATAGTTGTCCATCTATGAAGTTTCCTTTAAGAACATATCAGAGCATTTCATTTGTTATTGTCCGTCCTCGTTTGATAATGTTTTTGTCGTCCCATGCTGCTTCACTGTTTTAACAAAAAAGATTAGAATCAAGTAATTAAAGTTATTTTAATATGTAGCATTAGTATTAATATTTATAAACTTACTTTTATGATCCTATCAACGCAAAAAATGTTTTGATTATGTTCTACTCTTCTGTGTTCAAGTGTGCTAAGCATTTGCAATGCTCTAGTTGTAAATCTACAAATGTTGGTTCTATTATTGCTATTGGCTCTAGGATGGATTGTTTTGAACTTTCTTCTTCATTGCCTTTGTTTTTTTCCTTTATTTTTCGGCCTTTTGCTGTTTTTTCATTCGTTGTGCGTACTCAAAGATGTCATTCTCTTTTCTATTTTTTGTTTCTCTTTTCTATTTTTTGTTCTTTCTTTTACTCTCTTGACATAAGAAGTTGTTTTTGGTTTTTGTGTATCTTCTTTCCCTGTTTTCTTGCTTTGGCCAGTAGGTTTTGTTGACTTAGTTTTCTTATCTGGTTCAGTTTTTTTGGGTTCAAAGTCTTGTAAGTCTTATAGTTTGAAAGATGGAGTAGTGAAGTCAAGTATTGGATTTTGGTAGGGTATGATTTGGCTTTTAATAATGGTATCTTGTTCCATTAGTTGGTGTATTTACTTTATTTTGTCTTTTTTTGTGCATCTTCTGTTTCTATGCCTACATTCTTGATTCGTTAGATAGTTTGTTTATTGTATCCATTATGTCTACATTTTCTTTATGTCTCTACAGTTGTATCTTGATCTAATGTATAGTCTATTTCATTTGTTATGTGCATTTTTCTGCTTGAGGCTCTACATTTCTCTCTACGTTCTCTTGTTCATTATTTCCAACGCTGGAATCTATTTCTTCATTTTCTGCTTTTGTCTCTTCAGTTGTATATTGATCGAGCATACGGCCTGCTTCATTTGTATGTGTGGTTTTTCTACTTTAGGCTCTATATTTCTCTCTTCATTCTCTTCTTCATTATTTCCATCTCTAGATTTCATTTCTTCTTTTTCTGCTTCTATCTCTACAGTCATATGTAATGTTGGTCAGCTTCATTTGTTATGTGCAGGTTTTCTACCTCAGGCACCTCCAATCTCTTCTTCATTATTTCCATCTTTGGATTTTATTTCTTCGTTTTTATACTTTTGTCTCTACAGCTATATCTTAATCTAATGTATGGCGTGCTTCATTTGTTATGTGCATTTTTCAACTTCAGGCTCTATATTTCTCTCTCCATTCCATTCTTCATTATTTCCACCTCTAGGTTCCATTTTTTAGTTTCTTGTTCCAATCTTTGAACTTCATTTTCTGCTTGGTATCAGTTGTAATATATTGGTTTTGCTTAATATCAATTTTGCATAGTATCAATTTTGGTATATATTATTTATAACATATTACTTATAAAATAATATCATAATTTAAAACTAATGCAAAATTTCCCTACAAACTAGTGCGAACTCGTGCTTTGCACATGGATTTCTACTAAAAGATTCGGGAACATTACATTAATGTTTTAGCTTATTGATTAAGGCATTCAGGTGCTGCAAATTGTGAGCGTTGGTGTGTGAAAAGTGGTGTGGTGGTTACACTTTGTTGGTTTATATTCAGTCTAAAAATATAGTGGAAGATTTAGCATATTCTCCATATATAAGGGTTGTTTGCATTATTGTTTGCATACAACAGTTAGTACAGGCCAAAAAAGCACAATTGGACATGGGATTAATTCACTTAATATGATTATTTAGAGTACAAAAGTATAAAATAGCAAAAAATGTGTAGAATTTCATATACATGAAAATATCCATGACAGAACATTGTATAAATATCCATAACATAACACTGTTTAATTTGTTTATATAACAATTAGCTTTCCTAATCCATATACTACAACATACCAAATTAATGAACAATAGGGATGAAAAGATAGGTTAACAGCTGGAGTAAAAAATTTCAAGATGAAGCTGTGGTCCTTTAATAATGTGTGAGCTGTCGTTTTATTTAGGAATTTTGTATATTTCTTCAGTGCATTCCTTCCTGTAATGTCTAACCCTTTAGCAAACTAAATGTTCCCATTGCCTTCCTATTAGTAATGTGTGGAAAAGATGTTAAAAGCAGAAATTTAAAACATGTTAAATGCAGTGTAATAGTTGAGAAATATTTGAACATTTAAACTTTACAAAAATCTTATATGCGGTCAAATTTGTTTTGAGCATTTAAACTATTTCAATAGGTTAGACTTCATAATAGACATGTATATCATATCATAAGTCTAGAAATTCCAAATTATTTATGATAGTAGAAGAGTTATATGGAGTCAACTATATTATAATCGAGGTTTTCCAAAATAGGATTGGATGTAAGAATTACTAAATTAATCGGTGAATTGTTTTACTGTTTTTTTACATGAAATGGTCATTTCATTACTTGTGAAACATACATGAACATAACTTAATAGATCAAATTTACAAACTAATCTTCTATATTTAAAATAAATGAATAAAAGAAAGATGCTAATAAAAAGAAAATAAAGAAAACTACGTTTCAGATTTCTCTTTTTTGCCTTATGGTGAGCTGTTCATACTTTAATGGTTTTTTGGATCTGAACTATAATCCGGTAATTGGCTCTAACAAAGAATACGCCATACTTTTTTTCAGTGAACAGATTTTATCCTAACATAACTGGGAAACAAAATAAGGTTCAGATGTATTTATAATAATGATGTACTTCCATGGAAACTACATTCACTCGCATATGGTAAGTTGAGCATGCTGAATATTAAATGCGCTTGGGAGAACCATTTACATGTATTGTAACATCCACCTTTTTATATGCTTTAAATCGACGATAAACCACACACGTCGGACTTAAACCATAGAGAAGGATGAATTGTTATGGGGTAAATAAGAAAAAGCAGAGAAAGAAAAATAACAAAACAAAATCTTGCAGCAGAACGATAAAATATAATAATCAAATATACATTTCATGAAGTTGTTTTACAAAAACATTTGATTATACTTATACAATACATATCAGAGTTACACATACCAGAGGAAAATCAATAACAATGCAGCAGAATAATGTGATGCAGTGGAATAGTATTAATGCAGCAGAATAATATAATAAATAGTAGTAATACAATCTTCGTCTTCGTCCTCCAGAAATAAAGTCTTCGAATCCTTAAATGCTCGGACTGACCCGAGCGAATCGAAAAGACAAAACACTCGAGTCAGAACTAAAAGATCTTATGTAAGTTAAATCAATGGGAATATATATGAGTGTAACGACGTCGGATATGTTTACGAGGTTTGACGTCTCCTATCCGATGTCTAACGTGAGTGCAGTAACTTAA
This sequence comes from Allium cepa, assembly GCA_030765085.1. Classification (NCBI taxonomy): domain Eukaryota; kingdom Viridiplantae; phylum Streptophyta; class Magnoliopsida; order Asparagales; family Amaryllidaceae; genus Allium; species Allium cepa. The sequence goes on along the minus strand of CM060932.1, from coordinate 82,457,226 downwards.
GAGGTGCTCGAGATTCACATCTCCTAAGGATCCGTTAAACTATTTACTATGTAGCAATATACGCTATTATAATAATGTCTAAAGTAAAGTATAATATACTAAAAATAGCGCTAAGGCTTTACATTTTCCACCTTAACACACTTTTATATTCCCATAGTCTATACAGTACAGTAATCTCCCCCGTACTGGGCGTCGTCAGAGGGCACTCCATAGGTATAGTACAAAAAAAAATCGTATAAGGCACCCTAGGGTAGGTGACATGGCACAACTAGGCAATGCCAGGGTAGATATACCAATTACGCATCCGGGCTGGTGGTAACGCATAGCCGCAGCTACCGCCCACCTTGAGCCACACCCCCAAATCAAAAATCAAAAGTGGTTACTGAATCAATCCAAAAGTCAGAGTATAATATCGAAGGGATATGTCCGATAAGAGGGACTACCTCCTTGGCCCGAGAATCGCTCCTGCTTTAGCCACCTTATGCCAACTCACGGGAGTTGGGTCCACGTATATACCTTAATAGAACGTCACCACCATCCTACTTCATTTTGGAATCTTCACCGTGTATACGGTTGTTAAAGTGGTTTTCGGAGTTGGCAAAGAGTATGACAACTTCCAATCCCGGTCTCTTTAACAACCAAATGTTATTATAACACCGCAGTCCTTCCAAAATAATTATACTTCAAAACTAGAATATAATATCTATTACAAAACCATATAATTACGATATCATTTCCGTTTTTAAAACCCAAATTAATATGATATCATTTTTAATAAAACCTAAGTCAATATAATATCATTTTATTTAAAATATATCACTTTTCCAAAATCATAGCACTTTCAAATTTATACACTTAGAAACCAAACAATTAAAATTATAACACTTTAAAACATAAAAATTTGAAATTCATAACTTCGAAACACTTCAATTTCAATAAAACATTTCAATTTCGATATATTTCATGGCTTTAAATATTCCATAATTCCAAATTAATTTTATAATTTAGATTCAACAATTAAATTTTCTATTATTCAGTTTGAAATATTTTACATAATAAATCCATTATCATTTAAATAAAACTCAAATTACAAATAACTAAATATTTCCTTCCATTCATTTATGCTTGAAATATCATTTAATTCACCTTGACCCCAAAATCAAGTGATAATAATTATACCTTTTAAAATTTCCAATTTAATAAATTTCACATCAACCCCTTTAGAGTTTAATTCTTAAATAAATTTAATTTCAAATAAATCTCCAATTTATCTCCCATCCTTAATTTATTTAGATCATTATACACTCTATATTAAAATAAAATTTAATACTTACTCACATTTATTTTAATAAAAATCAAACTCTATTATTAACTTAAATTTTTATTTAACAAACTTATACCTAGCTTAAATTCAAGCATTTAACTATATATAAAATAATATTTATATAATATCACAAGTCAATATTCATTAAACCATATATTTCTTTCCAAAACCATAGAAATCATTCTAAAAATATCTTATATATAGACCACGTTGTCTGTATATAATTTTATACCCTATGGTCAAGTGATACAGATATTTATCATTTCAATCCGTAATTTAAAATAAAAAATTTGAGGTTATATATCATTTCAAACCGTAATCCCGAATGAAACAAAATCCATACAACTTGCAGTTATAACAATATAACATACAACATCCATTCATCCAATATCAATCATCAACCATTTATCACAATCATCATCCAATTAAATCAATAACATCAATGTAAACAGATAATAAACAACAGGTATTTACTGGCAGTTTATATTCAATAATGAATTAAATAATAATTTAACTTACAGTTTATATGCAATAATAAATTAAATAATAATTTAATTCAATAAATTCAATTTAACTGAGATGATGATTAAAAATATGCCAAACTGTCATAAATAAATTTCTAATCGCACCATAAATAAATTTGACAAACATAAAAAAATTCAGAAGTTGTGAGTGGGTTAAAGCACTCACCTTTATACGAATCTGAAAATAATAGACTTCTAATTAATAGGTCCGCTCTATGTTTCCTTAGTCTCCTTCTAGATTACTAGCTTTATTCCAAAAAAATTCTTTTATTTTGATTTACTTTAATTTTTCTCCTTATTATATTAACATATATATATGTATGTATGTATTTTTAAAAGGATTGAAAAAAAGAAGATTTGAAAAAAAGAATTGAAAAAGAAAAGGATTAAAATAAGAAGTGAAAATGAAAGAGAAGATCTAGATTTGAAAAGAAAGAAGAAAGTTTGAAATAGAAGAAAATTTGAAGAAGAAGAATATTTGAAGAGGAAGGAAAAATTAAAATGAGAGATAATAAGAAGATTTGAAGAAAGAGAAAAAAAAGAAAAAGAAAGAAAAGAAGAAGATTAGAATGGAGGCTAGGGTTTCATTTGCGTCATATCTTATTTATAAGGTTAGAGTTTGGTTTTGGGCCAAAAAGATTTGAAAAGAGAGGCCGCTATTAATTAGAAATAAATGAAATGACGTTTCAGAAAATGAAGTTGGAATGAATGAAAAAAAATAAAGTAAATACGAACAAACTTGGTATTGAAATGTAGTAAATATGAACAGCCTTTTCAAAGTAGAAGGCATTAAAAAGATATAATTATTAATTAGAAAGAGAATGAATGGACCAACTCTATACTGTAAACAAACTTTTAGAATACAAATTTCAAAACAATCGTTCACTTAATTAATTTTGTTAACCTTAAACATAACAAAATTAACATCCTTTAAAGATTTAATTAACACACAACAAAGGAAAATAAATTCTCTACACAAATTTGTGTCATAAATTAAAAGAATATACAACATTAAGAACTTTTCATTTCTCCCTCTTTGTGATTAGATTGGGAATTAAACAAATATTTTAACATTTCGATTGAATGTTTTACTAGGAATGCATTAACATACATTCAAAAATATGATAGCATAAGCAAGGTAATATAAACAGGTGTATAATACATATATATGTACATCTTTATTACCACTTATAGTTTACATTCATAAATAAAAGATATGAAAATAATCTACATAAGGAGGCAATGAATGTAGGAGTAACTTAGAAAAGTGAAGATGGAGATATAAGTAATGTTGCAATTAAAATCTAATTGAAAAGGAAATAGTCAAGTGTAAATCTATTTTACCCATTTTATCATCTCCTATTAACATTTAATTTAATAACGTATTAGATTTCAAACATAAATAATCCTTTCTTTTTAATGATCTAATTGGATCTAAAACATAAGTTTAAATTCAGGTATAAACATAGATGCAATAAACTAGCATTAAATTTTGAAACGCGAACTGATTTAATTGGAAATAAATCACCCATTCTGAATTTATTTCAATATATGTTTACAATTAACGTCTTCCTACTTTTTAATTAAAAGATTACAATCACATTAATTGTCATTGTTTCTAAGGTAAAAATAAATGAGACAATTCTATTCCTTTTTATAGTAATTTAACGTATTTACGGAATTATTGTATACAAACCAAAAGTTATTAATTCTTATTTCTATAATAAATTTTTTTCAGCTACCAACATTTCAAATAAATAAACATATGATTTTTTTATTTAGTAAAGAAACACACACACACACACACAGATATATATATATATATATATATATATTTACATTTATTAATCCAATCAATTGGAATTTACATTCATATGGTCATTTGTTTTATTCCTTATTAAACTTTATAGTTATTTCCAATTTAAGCACTACAATTACATTCCTAATTTGCTTTACCATTACAATTGATTGAAATCATATTAACAATTGTCAATTTCATTCAATCAACATCAACAATCACATTCATACTTTATTATCAACCAATAAATATTACAATTACTTATCTAACATTGATTTTATCAAATTATAGTTTATTACGTATTATTTTAATTATTGCTTCATTCATAAACCATTAACAATACATTATTATCAGATATTACCTGAATTCACACTAACGTAATATTTGATTTCAATTATTGCAATTGGTTTCAATTAATTGGAATTGCACAAAATTAGTTATTTATCCACTTGCATTAACATTATTACCTTTAATTGCAATTTGATTACCATCTTATTTAACACACTAAATAAATAAATAACATATATTAGTTGTCACCTATTTACTTTTACTTACATTTACAAGTTTATTACTTACCATTAACACCGTATTATTTCATTAATTAATTCAATACTTACATTTGTTTTTCTTATATTTCACTTACAAATCCAATCTACAATAACCGCAATAATTAAGTGAATTGATTGCAATTGATTCCCAATTAATTTTTAATATATTAAATAATGTGTAACTTATAATAATGTTAGTCACCATTTACCTTAAATCACATTTATAACACTTTAAGTTTATTATCGTAAACAAATGTTACAACTTACCTCTATAACACAAATTTTGTTATATTACCACTAATTATGTACTAGTTCAAAAGTTTATACACACTTACATTTATTTACTTACATTCAATTTATAACCAAGTTATAACCTTTACATCATTTCAATTAATTTGGATTTCATATGAATTGTTAATAGTTAACTTACATTAGTATTGTTGCAATTCATCTAGTCATCATTTCCACTAACAATTTCACAAATTTATATTCTCTTCAATATAAAATTACAAAATCTTTTAAAATTAACCAATTTAATTATCGAAATTTACGGGTCGTTACACTCTCCCCCACTCAGAACTTTTCGTCCTCGAAAAGGATAAAGAAGGGGAACAGAAGAATTACGAAATTAATATATTTTACTTAAAATATTAAATTTATAAACAAATAAATTTACAAAATTAATTAATTTAAATAAAATATACCAATTTATAACCATTAAATCTTTTATACTCAAATTAATAAAGTTTGGAAAACATTTTTTTTTCAAAAGTTTTTTTCTAAGTCCAAAATTTACGGAAAATTTCGGCAGAGTCTCTTTTGTATGGAGAGACACGGGAGAAAGTATAATATCAAATATAGCAATATATAACATATATTTTCCAAATAATATATCCCAACATGGAAAAAACAATATAATAACGTTAGAAACCCGTAATCCGAGAACATACCTATTTGTCGGGCAATTAACGCTTAATTATGACACCAAAAGCAGTAGCAATTGCTTCCATAACCTGCATTTCACTTATATAATCTAAAAGAGTTAATAATTATATAGAATGAAATATTAATTTTGTTTCATCCACTAGCAACCAAATCAATATAAACAACAATCACTTGCAATCACAACATACAACCACCATATGAAGCAAATAAAATCAACCATCCATGGCAAACAGACAAATAGTTGTTTGGGTTTAAAAACTTTAAATCGTACATAATGGAGAGTAAACTATTAAGTGCACCATTTACTCAACAGTCTTAGATGAAACTAAATAGATTATTCATACATCCAAACAAATTTAAAGTATCCTTACCCAAACAACCATAAACCAAAACAAACAACAAATCCAAACAATAAATTAAGTTCATTCTTATTAATTTCATTTTATACTATTTTTTGTTTGATTCCATTTTTATTCATATAATGATTTATCTTTTAATTTACGTTTATTTCTTGCAAATTTTCATTTTCTATTCATTCAATTTTTTTACTTAAATTTCATTTTTTACAGTATTCATCTTTCTATTTATTTTTATTATAAATAACTTCAACATTTACTTCAGTTTATTATCATTTCTTTATAACCTTTCTATTATATTTAATTAGTGGCCCTTCAGTCAGGCTTAAGTTTATAACAATTATAACCTTGAATTCTTATTTATAAAAGCAATTTCATTGAATACATTCATTACTTCAAGTTTTACTTGTAAAATTTCCCATTACATTTCTTATAACATTTTAACCTTTTTATAATTGGTAAGTTATATATATGTTAAAGAATGCAAATGAAACTTACACAAGTTTTACCTCATTTCCTTTAATTTAATCTAACATTCAATAATTATAACTTTTGGTTTATAAGTTACAAATTCAACTTTCTTATAGTTTCATTTATAACTCAACATTTAATCTCTTATTTCATTTAGGGTTTCAATTTTTAGTTAAATTCCATTTCACTACACTAATTGAAACTATCAATTAACGGAAACTTAAAACTAAATACCGGGTTAAATTTCAAATAATTTTAAAATAACAAATATATGCTTACAATTTATATATCAAATTATATTTAAAACAATTTAAAATTTACATTTGTTTATCAAAACAAATCTACAGTAAAATTACAACAGTGGCCTTCTCACTTCGAAACTCGAAAATGAATGTCGATGATGCGTGCAATCATCACCGAAATTATTTCCCAGCGACAGAGAGGGGAGTACATAACTTATTTCTTTCCAAAAACTTCTTTAAAAATAATGATTTCAAATCTTATTGGAATATTTATATCAGAAAATACTTCTAAATAATATTACTATATTCCAAATCATTCAAAATAAATTTTCCAAAATCCCGAAACTCAAGTTCTAAGTTTCCAATCTTTCATTTATTTTATTTCAAATCTTATTTTCAAATAATATCTAAAAATTTCACTACCTAACAAACAAATATATTACAACCAAATATACCATTTATAAAATATATTATTTTATATATAAAAATATACAATAGGCAAAATTATTTCATTTATCTATATTTTAAAACAAATATTGTGTCGGTCTGTCCTATTAAGTGTTTAGAAATCCCTATTGATGTCATAGCGTCCTATGCACCAACCAGAATTTATAAATAGAAAACAGAACAAATTAACACAATATTAAAACCTTTTTTAACACTAACAAATACGCTCTCTCATATATATATACACTCAGCGACTCATCATAGGGTATTACTACCCATTAGTAAAGAGTCAGACCCCACAAAGCTAAGGTTTATCGCTAAACCAAAGCTTTGATACCAAACGTAACATCCGCCTTTTTGTATGCTTTAAATTGACGATAAACCACACACGTCAGACTTAAACCATACAGAATGGAAGATTTTTATGGGGTAAATAAGAAAAAGCAGAGAAAGAAAAAGAACAAAACAGAATCTGGCAGCGGAACGATAAAATGTAATAATCAAATATACAGTTCATGAAGCCGTTTTACAAAAACATTTGATTATACTTATATAACACTTATCAGAGTTACACATACCAGAGGAAAATCAATAACAATGCAGCGAAACAACCTGATGCAGTGGAATAGTATTAATGCAGCGGAATTATATAATAAATAGTAGTAATACAATCTTCGTCTTCGTCCTCTAGAAATAAAGTCTTCGAATCCTGAAATGCTCAGACTAACCCGAGCGAATCGAAAAGACAAAACACTCGAGTCAGAACTAAAAGATCTTATGTAAGTTAAATCAACGGAAATATATGTGAGTGTAACGGCGTCGGAAATGTTTACGGGGTTTGACATCTCCTATCCGGTGTCTAACGTGGGTGCAGTAACTTAAGAGGTGCTCGGGATTCACATCTCCAAAGGATCCGTTAAACTATTTACTATATAGCAATATATGCTATTATATAATGTCTAAAGTAAAGTATAATATACTGAAAATAGCGTTAAGGCTTTATATTTTCCACCTTAACACACTTTTATATTCCCATAGTCTATACAGTACAGTAATCTCCCCCGTACTGGGCGTCGTCAGAGGGCACTCCATAGGTATGGTACAAAACAAAATCGTATAAGGTACGCTAGGGTAGGTGACATGGCACAACTAGGCAATGCTAGTGTAGATATACCAATTACGCATCCGAGTTGGTGGTAACGCATAGCCGCAGCTACCGTCCACCTCGAGCCACACCCCCAAATCAAAAATCGAAAGTGGCCACCGAATCAATCCAAAAGTCAGAGTATAATATCAAAGGGATGTGTCCTATAAGAGGTCTACCTCCTTGGCCCGAGAATCGCTCCTGTTTTAGCCACCTTATGCCAACTCGCGGGAGTCGGGTCCACGTATATATCTTAATAGAACGTTGCCACCATGCTACTTCATTCTGGAATCTTCACCACGTACACGGTTGTTAAAGTGGTTTTCGGAGTTGGCAGAGAGTATGACAACTTCCGATCCCAGTCTCTTTAACAACCAAACGTTATTATAACACCGCAGTCCTTCCAAAATAATTATACTTCAAAACTAGAATATAATATCTATTGCAAAACCATATAATTACGATATCATTTGTGTTTTTAAAACCCAAATTAATATGATATCATTTTTAATAAAACCTAAATCAATATAGTATCATTTTATTTCAAATATATCACTTTTCCAAAATCATAGCACTTTCAAATTTATACACTTAGAAACCAAACAATTGAAATCATAACACTTTAAAACATAAAAATTTGAAATTCATAACTTCGAAACACTTCAATTTCAATAAAACATTTCAATTTCGATATATTTCATGGCTTTAAATATTTCAAAATTCCAAACTAAATTTGATAATTTAGATTCAACAATTAAATTTTATATTATTTAGTTTGAAATATTTTACATAATAAATCCATTACCATTTAAATAAAACTCAAATTTCAAATAACTAAATATTTCCTTCAATTCATTTATGCTCGAAATATCATTTAATTCACCTTGACCCCAAAATCAAGTTATAATAATTATACCTTTTAAAATTTCCAATTTAATAAATTTGACATCAACCCCTTTAGAGTTTAATTCTTAAATAAATTTAATTTCAAATAAATCTCCAATTTATCTCCCATCCTTAATTTATTTAGATCATTATACACTCTATATTAAAATAAAATTTAATACTTACTCATATTTATTTTAATAAAAATCAAACTCTGTTATTAACTTAAATTTTTATTTAACAAACTTATACCTAGCTTAAATTCAAGCATTTAACAATATATACAATAATATTTATATAATATCACAAGTCAATATTCATTAAACCATATATTTCTTTCCAAAACCATAGAAATCATTCTAAAAATATTTTATATATAGACCACGGTGTCTGTATATAATTTTATACCCTGTGGTTAAGTGATACAGATATTTATCATTTCAATCCGTAATTTAAAATAAAAAATTTGCGGTTATATATCATTTCAAACCGCAATCCCGAATGAAATAAAAATTCATACAACTTGCAGTTATAACAATATAACATACAACATCCATTTATCCAATATCATTCATCATCCAATTAAATCAATAACATTAATGTAAACTGATAATAAACAACAAGTATTTACTGGCAGTTTATATTCAATAATGAATTAAATAATAATTTAAATTGCAGTTTATATGCAATAATAAATTAAATAATAATTTAATTCAATAAATTCAATTTAACTGAGATGACGATTAAAAATATGCCAAGCTGTCATAAATAAATTTATAATCGCACCATAAATAAATTTGACAAACATAAAAAATTTCAGAAGTTGTGAGTGGGTTAAAACACTCACCTATACGAATCTGAAAATAGTAGACTTCTAATTAATAGCTCCGCTCTATGTTTCCTTAGTCTCCTTCTTGATTACTAGCTTTATTCCATAAAAATTCTTTTATTTTGATTTATTCTAATTTTCCTCCTTATTATATTAACATATGTATGTATGTATGTATTTTTAAAAGGATTGAAAAAAATAAGATTTGAAAAAAAGAATTGAAAAAGAAAAGGATTAAAATAAGAACTGAAAATGGAAGAGAAGATCTAGATTTGAAAAGAAAGAAGAAAGATTGAAGTGGAAGAAAATTTGAAGAAGAAGAAAATTTGAAGAGGAAGGAAAAATTAAAACGAGAGATAACAAGGAGATTTGAAGAAAGAGAAAAAAAAGACAAAGAAAGAAAAGAAGAAGATTAGAATGGAGTCTGGGGTTTCATTTGCGTCATATCTTATTTATAACGCTAGAGTTAGGTTTTGGGCCAAAGAGATTTGAAAAGAGAGGCCGCTATTAATTAGAAACAAATGAAATGACGTTTCAGAAAATGAAGTTGGAAATGAATGAAAAAAATAATAAATAAAGTAAATATGAACAAACTTGGTATTGAAATATAGTAAATATGAGCAGCCTTTTTAAAAGTAGCAGGTATTAAAAAGATGCAATTATTAATTAGAAAGGGAATGAATGGACCAACTCTATACTGTAAACAAATTTTTAGAATTCAAATTTTAAAACAATCGTTCACTTAATTAATTTTGTTAACCCTAAACTTACCAAAATTAACATCCTCTAAAGATTTAGTTAACACACAATAAAGGAAAATAAATTCTCTACACAAATTTGTGTCATAAATTAAAAGAATATACAACATTAAGAACTTTTCATTTCTCCTTCTTTGTGATTACATTGGGAATTAAACAAATATGTTAACATTTCGATTGAATGTTTTACTAGGAATGCATTAACATACATTCAAAAATATGATAGCATAAGCAAGGTAATATAAACAAATGTATAATATATATATGTACATCTTTATTGCCACTTATAGTTTACATTCATAAATAAAAGGTATGAAAATAATCCACATAAGGAGGCAATGAATGTAAGAGTAAATTAGAAAAGTGAAGATGGAAAGGTAAGTTATGTTGCAATTAAAATCTAATTGAAAAGGAAATAGTCAAGTGTAAATCTATTTTGCCTCTTTTATCATCTCCTATTAACATTTAATAACGTATGAGATTTCAAACCTAAATAATCCTTTCTTTTTAATGATCTAATTGGATCTAAAACATAAGTTTAAATTTAGGTATAAACATATATGCAATAAACTAGCATTAAATTTTGTAACGTGAACTGATTTAATTGGAAATAAATCACCTAATCTAAATTTATTTCAATATATGTTTACGATTAACGTCTTCCTTCTTTTTAGTTAAAAGATTACAATCACATTAATTGTCATTGATTTCTATGGTAAAAATATATGAGACATTCAATTCCTTTTTATAGTAATTTAACGTATTTACGGAATTATTGTATACATACCAAAAGTTATTAATTCTTATTTCTATAATAAATTTTTTTCAGCTAACAACATTTCAAATAAATAAACATATGATTTTTTTTAATATAGTTTTCTGACCATGCTTATGTTAATGCTTATTTATAAGGATGGTGACACACATAGACAAACATACATTAATGCTTGCTCACCAAGATGCGAAGTACAATTTGAAGCGTTCATGGCATAAAATGTCATGTTCACTAAAAGAATTTGCATTTCTTACTTATCAAAGAGACGGATTTTTGTTAGCTAGAAGTACTAACCTATTGGTTTGATTATCATGAAATATGTAGAGATGGACTTTGAGACTGAAAAAGGTCAACAAATTTTGTATCACGTATCGATTTCACCATGTATACATAAACAATTTGAAAATATACAATTTTATTTTCCAGTATCCATTTTTCACTCATGTTTTTCACTATGACCAAGATGATAACTCATCGATAGAATATATGTTGAAAAGGTTATAGTTGAAAATACTAAAGATTAGAAGCAAAAATAACGTAGTTGATAGAGAAGTATTTACCAAAATTGGTTCGAATGATATCTATGGCCAACGGTTGAAAAAAATCCCTATATGCAAGAAGATAAAGGAAAAGCATACAATTTTTCATTAATTATCTAGCGAAATAGCAAAGTGTCACTTTGACCCTTTGTTGAGTATGAATACGTAAACCAATAGTCCCATTGAAATTGAATTTGGATTTCCAATGCTCTTGTCTTCCCATGGGTAAATTAGTTCTTCAGATTTGATCAAAGTAGTATTGTCCAGGGAAATATGATTATAACAACCTGTAAAATTTTGATGATTAAAATTGTTAATAAAATGAGACTTTAGGAAATTAGTATTGAAAGAAATGAAAACTTGTGATTTATGTAGGAAATAATAACCAAAATAAAGTGTATTAAAATTAAATATGTGACAATTAATTTACGTTTTTTTGTTTATTTAGTGTATTAAATAAAATTCGTAATCAATTTCAGTAAGTCTAAATTGAATATTATGTTAATGTAAATCTAGATAATGAATGGAAATTAATGTTAATTTTATAGCATGACAATGGGTTCAATAAAAAGAATGGAGGGCAAGATTTATTAAATTATTGGAATTTAAATTTTAATAATTGAATTAGTTGGAATTAAATGAAATTTAATATTTAAATATTACGTAAATTGGAATTAAGATGAAATTGGGGATATTAGTTTAATAAATATAACCCATGTTGACATCACCTTTAAGATGGTAAGTTAATAATTGATTCATAATAAGATAAAAAAATCAAATAAATGGATTTATTGGAATTGCAATTGATAATTAATGAATTTTATTAAAATTGAAAGTTAAACACTATAGTTGTGAATCGATTAACTTTAAATTGATATGGAAGTTTGTTATAAAGGATTTTAAACTACTAAAGTAATCCAAGATGATAAAATATATGAATTTTAGAATTTGAATCAAATGGTGATTTAATTAATTTAATATTAATTTATTTAATTAATTGGAAAATAGCCATTTTGGCCGCTGACTCGGATTTTGACGAAACCAGTTTCATCGGATTCGTAACGGTGAATTATTGTAGGATTTCAAGTTTCGTGACGATCGGACTTGTCATTTGATCGTACGGACTCGAAAATCCCAGAAATCAATTAAATTGAAATCAATTTGAAATAACTTGATTTTAGCATAACTTCTTCATACGATGGAATTTGGACCTGAAAGCTATTACATTGATTTTAAAATATTTTAAAACATCTATTTTGTTATATGGGCTGACCCAATTTCGTTCCGAGGTCAGAACGTGCTTTTCGGGCCATTTTATCGTTCAACGCGGATATCAATCGTGTCCATCCATTCTAATTTCAGCCTTGCATATATATACCCTGTTATAAACCCTAGCAGCCTTTCTATTCCTCTTTTCTATACGTATAATTCTTTCTGTTTCTCTTTATTTCCAATGGCAGACAAACCCAGAATTTCACAATCCAAATTCAATTCAAAAATTCAACTTCAAAATCAAACCTCCTCAGACTATATCGAATTTCATATCGATTTGAAGCTATCGACGAGCGCAAGTCAAATATGTGATTAGTTTCTCCATCTGGGTTGTTGTGTTGACGGAATTGGTTAAATTGCTTTCGGCCATTCGTTTTGGCTTTTGTAATTTGGCAGAGGATCGTCGATCTGGAAACGATCGTGTGGTACAGCTGCGAAGAGGGGGTCATGTGCTTCAGATCCACACGGTTCGTTCGTCTCGGAGTTGAAGGGATTCTCCAGAAATTCTTGACCTAGATGGTGGAGGCCATTCGTCATTGGCGAGCTGGAGTTGGCCGTGTCGTGGGGGGAGGGTCGCCTGGACATGGGCTTTATATCAGCGGTGTCTGATCATAGCGGCTTGTCTCGTATTGGTGGCGATAAGCAATTTTAGGGCAGCGACAGTTGGTCGCGTACGAGATGATGAGCGTTAGGGTTTCGGTGAAGATGATTCCTGCAGCGTGCTGACGTGAACTGTAAGTGACGTTCTGTTATTTGTTTTATTTTTATTTTTATTTAAATTTCAACGCGTTCTAATCGCAGTAACTTTTGCTTACGAGGTCCGTTTCACGCGCAGTTTTCTCCGCTAGGTATATAATGGAATTTCGGACATTTTGGCGCTAGTTTGGACGAATTCTGAGATTGTTCAAATTTTGGGTTTAAATTGGATTTAAATTCAATTTAAATTCAAAAGGTGAGTGTTTTAACTCACCCACAACTTCTAAAATTTCTTATGTTTGTTAAATTTATTTATGATGTGATTTGAAATTTGTTTATAGCTGTTTGGCATATTTTTATCATCATCTCAGTTAAATTGAATTTATTGAATTAAATTGTTATTTAATTTATTATTGCATATAAACTGCCAGTTTAAACAGTTATTTAATTTATTATTGAATATAAACTGCCATTTGATACCTGTTATTTACTATCTGTTATATATTAATGCTATTGATTGAATTGGATGATGATTGTGATAAATGTTTGATGATTGATATTGGATGAATGGATGTTGTATTTTATATTGTTATAAACTGCTAGTTGTTATGCATTTTTATTTCATTCGGGATTGCGGTTTGAAATGATATATAACCGTATTTTTATTTTAAATTACGGATTGAAATGATAAATATCCGTATCACTTAACCATAGGGTAGAAAATTATATACAGACACTATGGTCTATATATAAAAATATTTTGAAATGATTTCTATGGTTTTGTAAAGAAATATATGGATATTTATAAATGTTATTTTATACATAGTTAAATTATTGGTTTTAAGCTATGTATAAAATTGGTTTAAAGTATAAAATAAGTTTCAAAATAAAGTTTGATTTTATAACGATATAATATGGTAAGCAGTTATTTAAATTATATTTCTGGAGTTTATAATGACTTAAATGAGAATAAGGATGGAGGATAAATATGAAATTGATTTGAAATTTAATAAAACTGAGATTTTAAAGGTATGATTTTTATAACAGGATTTTAGTTTAAGATGAATTAAACGAATATTCCAAGTATAAATAAATTGAAGGAAATATTTAGTTATTCGTAACTTTAGTTTTATTTAAATGATAATGGATTCATTATCCGAATATTTCAAAACTAAATAACAGAAAATGGAATTGTTGAATCGTAATTACCAACCTTGGTTTTTAAAATTGTTTAATACTTAAAGTTTGAAATATATTGAAATTGAAATGGTTTATTGAAACTGAAAGTGAGTTGAAAGTTATGAATTGAGATTTAATTTAAAGTGAATAAAATTGTGAAGTCGAGGAAATTATTTTACTTTATAAAGTAATTTAAATTCAAACTATTTTATTTTATATACTGTTTGAAAATCCAAACCATTTAAGTTTTGGAAGTTATGCTTTAGAAGCTATGAAATTCGAAGTATTATGTTTTGAAAGGTTTTATTTCGAGCGTTTGGTTTAGAAATATTATAATTTTGAAAGTGCTATGATTTTGGAAAGGATATATTTGGAATAAAAATAATATTATATTGATTTGGGTTTTTATAAAAAATGATATCATATTGATTTGGTGTTTGAAAGGAAAATGATATCGTATTTTTAAGGTTTTGAAATGGATGGTATATTCTGGGTTTGAAGTATGATTATTTTGAAATGACCGTGGTGTTATAATAATGTTTGGTTATTAAAGAGAACGGGATTGTAAGTTGTCATACTCTCTGCTAACTCCGAAAACCACTTTAACAACCGTGTACGCGGAGGAGATTCTAGAATGAAGTAGGATGGTGGTGGCGTTCCTTTGAGGTATATACATGGCCCGACTCCTGTGAGTTAGCATAAGGTGGCTAAAATAGGAGCGATTGACAGGCTAATGAGGTCGCACCTTTGATAACACATCCCTTCGATATTATACTTTGACTTTTGGATTGATTCGGTGGCCACTTTTGATTTTTTTTATTTGGAGGTGTGGCTCGAGTTGGGTGGTAACTACGGCTATGCGTTACCACCAGCCCGGAAGCGTAATTGGTATATCTACCCTTACATTGCCTAGTTGTGTCGTGTCACCTACCCTAGCACACCTTGAACGAGTTTGATTTGTGTCGCACCTTTGGAGTATTCTTTGGTAGCCTCCCGATCAGGAGGTATTACGGTACTGTATAGACTATTGGCACTATTACGTGTTAAGGGCTATATGGGCAACCCCTTAACGCTATTTAAAAGTAAGCTTATTTTACTATTAGACATTATTATAATAGCGAAATATTACTACATAGTAAATAGTTTAATGGATCCTTAGGAGACGTGAATCCCGAGCATCTCTTAAGTTACTGCACTCACGTTATACACTGGATAGGAGATGTCAAATCCCGTAAACATCTTCGATGCCGTTTACACTCATATTTATTTACCGTTGATTTAACTTATATAAGATTGTAACAACCTGCATATTTATCGATTTTATATTTAAATATTTTATTTAAATATTTTGTCGTTAATCGGATATTGGTCCGAAGAGCTACTTTTTGCAAACGGTCAAATTAGGACTCGAGACCACTTCCATTGAGTTCGAAATGCCATTTACAATTCTTTTAAGTATAAATATTGATAGGTTTGGAGTTAGTGGAATTTCACTTACTTTTCCCGCTTTGGACTTTGGGTTAGTTTAGCCATTATAACTCAAACCCACTTCTCTTCTTCTCCTCACTCTTCATAAATTTCCTAACAACCAAGCTTTAGCATTAATGGTGAGTGGAAGGGGAAATTAATATTCCAAGCTCAAATTCTCTTGCAAATCCAACATTCAATTCCAAATTCAAGAAGAAGATATTGGATTCAAGCTTGTGATTACTTCTCCATTGCTTTCAAGCTTTTTTTCATAAATTTGGTGCAAAGGTGAGATTTTTATCTCACAAATCTAGCCTATAACTATCTTGGACTATTGGGAATGAATCCCTATCATGTTTGCATGTACATTTGCATTTGGTTTGGATTGGATTGGCGAAAACCCCAAATTTTAGTGTTTTTGTGAAAAAACTGCACTTAGGCCGTTCTGCCTATGCTAGGTCGTTCGTGTGGAAAAATCTCGGCCTCAAAATAGCTCGTTTCCGACCTTAAAATGGCCTACAACGTTAGGTCGCTCGGCACTCGGAATTAGGTCTAGGTCGTTTGGTTTTAGGTCGCTAGGTCGTTGGGCTTTAGGTCGAATGGACCTTAGGTCGTAGGTCGTATGGACCTTAGATCGTAGGTCGTTCTGACCATTTCTAACGTCTTCGGAGTTAGGTCGTACGGACCTTAGGTCGCTAGGTCGTATGGCTTTAGGTCGCTAGGTCGTATGGCCTTAGGTCGTATGGCTTTAGGTCGCTAGGTCGACCTTAGGTCGTTAGGTCCTATGGCATTTTAGGTCGTGTGATCTTCTTACCTGTTAGGTCGTTGGACCTACATCCTGTTAGGTCGTTGAACCTTTAACTCGTAGGTCGCTAGGCCTTATCTCCTTAGGTCGCGTGACCCATCTTCTTTAAACCACTAGGTCGCTAGACCACGTTTCCAGTTAGGTCGCAGACCTTGTAAACCGTTAGGTCGCGTGACCTATATTCTTTAGGTCGTTGACCCACTTAAGTCGCTTGTCCCTCATAGGTCGCGTTTCCTGCTTAGGTTGCTAGGTCGCGTGCCTTTAGGTCGCATTCCTTTATTAGGTCGCATGTCTCTGTTAGGTTGTTGACCTCCTTAACTCGCATGACCTAACCCGTAGGTCATTGGACCTTGATTCTATTTCGGTCGCTGCTTCTTATAGGTCGCTCGGCCCCTTATTTTATTTAGGTCGTTTGAGTGTTAGGTCGCGAACCCATTTTAGGTCGCATGATCTTTACCCTTTAGGTCGCTGGACCACTAGGTCGTGCCCCTTTAATCACTAGGTCATACCGTTTTGGACGGGGCGCTGCCCCCTGGACCCCCGTGACCTGACCGGGCAGGTCGAACCCCGTAGCAGGGGCGTTGCCCCCGCACCCCCACCTTGGGGGGTTGCCACCCTCCTCGGACCCCCCTCCGTAGGGGATCTTATCTGAAAAACATTCAACAGAACTTGTTGAGCTGATTTTCTTGGATTTTTATCACATCTTCGAATGTGATCTCTGTGATTGATTGTTTCTACAATCGCTTCTGTGATTTGTCACTTTAAAATATAAAGGTTTCAAAACTAGTAGTAAATATCAAAACTCTTTCAATAAAAGGATTTCAACTATATTTTTAATAACAAAGCTCTTTTCTTAACCCGTTTTCCAATCTATTAGTATATACAAACCTTTACCTCACTCGGATGAGAAATCTAATTAAACGGCTTAGTAAAACAAGTGGTATGAAACGCTTGCGTTTGCTTCGTCGGTTAATTCTTGGACTTGTTCGATTGAACTCTAGTGATAATTTTATTAGTGAAGATTTACAGTTTGTTTGTAAATATTTAAGTTAAGCTAGTGGTTATGAGACATGAAACTAAACTTTTATATTTACTAACTTAGTGTAATTGACACTTCTCGTTGATCATGACAATCATTTTATGATTTAGACTAGCAATTGTGCGCTATCTCTTTGTTTGCAAGGTTAGACTAGACCTCATTGGTGTGATTACGACTCACACATATCTCTTTGTCCGCAAGGTTAGTCTAGACACCATTTGTGTGATTCCACTCACACATACCTTTTTGTTGCGAGGTTAGGCTAGACACCATTTGTGTGATTCCACTCACACATACCTTTTTGCTTTTTGGTTAGCCTAGACCTCATTTGGGTGATTCCGACTCACCCACATGGGGTAGCTCCCCATGGTCTTCGGACCGTCATGTGATAGGCCTCTTTCCCTTTTTCTGTGATTTCTGGATTTCTTGTGTTGATTTCTGGAATTTATGTCATTGACTTGTTTTGAGTACAAGTTTAGGGTACGATGCCCTCTTTGGATCTTTGAGAAGATTCTTGTGATATTGATTGATCTTCTGTTGATCATCATTTGCATACTTATAGTAGTATGTTAGTATGGATATTTTATGTTTATGCCATATCTTTTATTTTTATATCATGTCATCTGATATTTATAGCTAGACTGATCCGTTTATTATTTTCTTAAATAATACTCGGGTCAGACCGAGATGTTACAGGTGCTTCTGCTTGACTTCCTTCCGGGATTTGCTACTCTGACTTTTGGCTAACTATTTAGATTAGCAGTTTTTGTTGTATACACTTGAGATATAGACTCATAGTTGTATTCTTTTGTATATCACGTGTTGCTATTCTTTTGTATTATTGTGGATCTTTTTGACCACTACTCTGATGTACACTTTCATTTGTTAGTTGTATATTCATATCTTCTTCCGCCTTTGTGATATGGATGTCTGTGACTGATTTGTGTTGTGCTTATTTCTGTGTTTGTTTCCGAAGATTATTTATGGCCACCATGTGATAAGCAATTACATGGATGGTCGCTCCTCAATAGCCTTATTCTCCGTGCTAGTTGACAACACTACACCGTAGTGTTCTTGGCTAGCGTGGGTATAGAGGTGGGGCGTCACAAAGATCTTTTAGTTCTGACTCGAGTGTTTTGTCTTTTCAATTCGCTCGGGTCAGTCTGAGCATTTTAGGATTTGAGGACTTTATTTCTGAGGATGAAGACGAAGAATATTATATTATTCCACCACATTCATATTGTTCCACTACATTATTTATTATTCTATGGTATGTGTAACTCTGATATGTATTGTATAAGTATAATCGAATATTGTTTAAAACAGCTTCATGAACTGTTTATTTGATTATTATATTTTATCGTTCCGCTGTAAGATTCTGTTTTGTTTTATTTCTTTCTCTGCTTATCTTATTTACCCCATAACAATCCGCCCTTTTGTATGGTTTGAGTCTAACGTGTGTGGTTTAACGTCGATTTAAAGCGTACAAAAAGGTGGGATGTTGCTCTGGTATCAGAGCGAGGTTTAGCAATAAACCTTAGTTTTGTGGGGTTTGACTCTTTATTAATAGGGTAGTAATACCCTATGATGAGTCATTGAGTGTATATATATGAGAGAGCGTATATGTTAGTGTTATAAAAAGGTTTTGATATTGTGTAAATTTGTTCCTTTTGTATTTATAAATTCTGGTTGGTGCATAGGACGCTATGATATCAATAGGGATTTCTAAACACTTAATAGGGCAAACCGACACAATATTTGTTTAAATATAGGTGAACGAAATAATTTTTCCTATTATATTTTCTATATATAAATTTTTTTTTTATAAAGATTATATTTAGTTGTGATATATTGGTTGTTAGGTAGTGAAATTTATAGATATGGGTTGAAAATAAATTTGAAAGTAAAATAAACGAGAATAAACTGGAAATTTAGAACTTAAGTTCTGGGGTTCTTGAAAATTTCTTTTGAATGATTTTGAAATATAATGATAATATTATTAGAAATATGTTTTGATATAAATATTCCAACATAATTTGATAGAATTGTTTTTAAGAAATTTTGGGAAAGAAATAAGTTCTCTACTCCCCTCTCTGTCGTTGGAAAATAATTTCGGTGATGAGTGTACGCATCATTGACATTCATTTTTGAGTTTCAAAGCAGGAAGGCCACTGTAGTAGTTTTACTGCAGATTTATTTTGATAAACAAATATAAATTTTAAATTGTTTTAAATATAATTGGATATATAAGTTGTAAGTATATATTTATCTATTATTTTAAAATGATTTGAAATTAAACCTGGTATTTAGTTCTTAAAATTCCGGTAATCAATAGTTTCGATTATTGTAGTAAAATGAAATTCAACTAACAAATTGAAACTTCTAAATGAAATAAGAGATTTAATGCTAGGTTATAGATGAAATTATAAGCAAGTTGAAATTGTAACTTATAAGACAAATGATAAAATTATTGAATATTGAATTAATTAAAAGAAATGGGATAAACTTGTATGATTTTCAATTGCAATCTTAAAAGCATACATATAATTTACCAAATAATAAAAGTTACAATGTTTAATAAGAAAATGTAATGGATATTATACAAGTAATACTTGAGAAAATGAAAGTATTCAATGAATTTGGCTTTTATAAATAAGAATTTAATGTTATAATTGTGTAAACTTAAGTATGACTGAAAGGCCATTAATTAAATATAATGGAAAGGTTATAAAGAAATGATAGCAACTTAAGTAAATGTTGAGGGTATTTATAATAAAAATAAGTAAAAAGATGAATACTGTAAATAAATGAAATAGAAGTAAATAAATGAATGTAATACAATAAAAAGAAAATTTACATGATACGAATAAATGAAAAAAATGGAGAATTGTATGATGTTAAATGTAAATTTAAAGGATAAATCATTATATGAATGAAAAGGAAATCAAACAACAAATGTTATGAAATGAAATTAATAAGAATGAACTTGATCTATTGTTTGAAATTGTTATTTGTTTGACTTATAGCTGTTTGGGCAAAGATGCTTTAAATTTGTTTGGGTGAATGAATAATCTATTTAGTTTCATCTAAGACTGTTGAGTAAATGGTGCACTTAGTAGTTTATTTTTCATTCTGTACAATTTAAGGTTTTGAACCCGAACAACTATTTGTTTTGTTTGATATGAATGGATGATTGATTTGTGTTGATTTTATATGATGATTATATGTTGGTTGCAAGTGATTGTTGTTTATATGAATTATTTGTGAGTGGTTGAAACAACTTTAAATATTTCATTTTATATAATTATTAACTCCTTTTGGATTATATAAGTGAAATACAGGTTATAGAAGCAATTGCTACTGCTTTTGGTTTCATAATTAAGCATTGTTTACCCGACAAATAGGTACATTTTCAGATTACAGTTTATAGCGTTATTATATTGTTTTCTCGGGTTGGGATATATATTATTTTGGAAGATATATGTTGTATATTGTTATATTTGATATTATATTTTCTTCCGAGCCTCTCCGTAAAAAGGAGACTCTACCAAAATTTTCCTTAAAATTCGGACTTAGAAAATTTTTGAAAATATTTTCCAAACTTAAATAATTTGTGTATAAAAAGATTTAATGGTTATAAATTGGTATATTTCCCTTAAATTAATTAAGTTTGTAAATTATTGTTTATAAAGTTAATAATTTTTGAATAAGATGTATTGTTTTCTTAATACCTTCTTTCTCCTTCTTTTTCTCTTTCGAGGACGAAAAGTTTTGGTGGGGGGGGGGGGGGGAGTGTAACGACCCATAAAATTTTGATGATTAAAATTGTTAATAAAATGAGACTTTAGGAAATTAATATTGAAAGAAATGAAAACTTGTGATTTATGTAGGAAATAATAACCAAAATAAAGTGTAATTAAAATTAAATATGTGACAATTAATTTATGTTGTTTATTTATTTAGTGTATTAAATAAAATTCGGTAATCAATTTCAATAAGTCTAAATTGAATATTATGTTAATGTAAATCTAGATAATAAATGGAAATTAATGTTAATTTTATAGCATGAAAATGAGTTCAATAAAAAGAATGGAGGGCAAGATTTATTAAATTATTGGTATTTAAATTTTAAGAATTGAATTAGTTGGAATTAAATAAAATTTAATATTTAAATATTACGTAAACTGGAATTAAGATGAAATTGGGGATATTAGTGTAATAGATATAATCCATGTTGACATCACCTTTAAGATGGTAAGTTAATAATTGATTCCTAATAAGATAAAAAAAATCAAATAAATGGACTTATTGGAATTGCAATTGATAATTAGTGAATTTATTAAAATTGAAAGTTAAACACTGTATTTGTGAATTGATTAACTTTAAATTTAATATGGAAGTTGGTTATAAAGGATTTTAAATTACTAAAGTAATCCAAGATGATAAAATTTATGAATTCTAGAATTTGAATTAAATGGTGATTTAATTAATTTAATTAACTGGAAAATAGCCATTTTGGCCACTGACTCCGATTTCGACGAAACCAGTTTCATTGGATCCGTAATGGTGAATTATTATAGGATTTCAAGTTTCGTGACGATCGGACTGTCGTTTGATCGTACGGACTCGAAATGCCCAGAAATCAATTAAATTGAAATCAATTTGAAATAACTTGATTTTAGCATAACTTCTTCATACGATGGAATTTGAGCCTGAAACCTGTTCCATTGATTTAAAATATTTTAGAACATCTATTCTGATATATGGGTTGAACCAATTTCATTCCGGGGTCAGAACGGACTTTTCTGGCCATTTTATCGTTCAACGCGTATATCAATCGTGTCCAGCCATTCTAATTTCATCCTTGCATATATATATATATATACCCTGTTATAAACCCTAGCAGCCTTTCTATTTCTTATTTTTGTACGTATAATTCTTTCTATTTCTCTTCATTTCTAATGGCAGACAAACCCTGAATTTCACAATCCAAATTCAATTCAAAAATTCAACTTTAAAATCAAACCTCTTCAAACTATATCGAATTTCGTATGCATTTGAAGCACTCGACGAGCGCAAGTCAAATATGTGATTTGTTTCTCCATCTGGGTTGCTGTGTTTCCGAAATTGGTTAAATTGCTTTCGTCCGTTCGTTTTGGCTTTTGTAAGTTGGCGGCGGATCGTTGATCTAGAAACGATCGAGTGGTACTGCTGCGAAAAGGGGGTCATGTGCTACAGATCCATATGGTTCGTTTATCTCGGGGTGGAGGGGATTCACCAGAAATTCCTGACCTAGATGGTGGCGGCCGTTCGTCATTGGGGAGCCGGAGTTGGCCGTGTCGTGGGGGAAGGGTCGCCTGGACGTGCGCTTCATGTCAGCGGTGTCTGATCATAGCGGCTTGACTCGTATTGTTGGCGATAGGCAATTTTAGGGCGGCGGCAGTTGGTCGCATACGAGATGATAAGCGTTAATGTTTCGGTGAAGATGATTCCTGTAGCGTGCTGACGTGTACTTCTGTTATTTGTTTTATTTTTATTTTAATTTAAATTTCAACGTGTTCTAATGGCAATAACTTTTGCTTACGAGGTCTGTTTCACGCACGGTTTTCTCCGCTAAGTTCGTATTGAAATTTTAGACATTATGGCACTGGTTTGGATGAAATCTAAGACTGTTCAAATTTTGAATTTGAATTGGATTTAAATGCAATTTAAATTCAAAAGATGAGTGTTTTAACCCACTCACAACTTCTAAAATTTCTTATGTTTGTTAAATTTATTTATGATGTGATTAGAAATTTATTTATAGCTGTTTAGCATATTTTTATCATCATCTCAGTTAAATTGAATTTATTGAATTAAATTGTTATTTAATTTATTATTGCATATAAACTACCAGTTTCAACAGTTATTTTTATTATTGAATATAAACTTCCATTTGATACCTATTATTTACTATCTATTATATATTGATGCTATTGATTGAATTGGATGATGATTGTGATAAATGTTTGATGATTGATATTGGATGAATGGATGTTGTATTTTATATTGTTATAAACTGTCTGTTGTTATGCATTTTTATTTCATTTGGGATTGTGGTTTTAAATGATATATAACTGTATTTTTATTTTAAATTACGGATTGAAATGATAAATATCCGTATCACTTGACCATAGGATAGAAAATTATATATATAGACACTGTGGTCTATATATAAAAATATTTTGAAATGATTTCTATGGTTTTGTAAAGAAATACATGGTTTTATGAGATATTGATTTGGATATTTATAAACGTTATTTTATATATAGTTAAATTCTTGGTTTTAAGCTATGTATGAAATTGGTTTAAAGTATAAAATAAGTTTCATAATAAAGTTTGATTTTATTAAGATATAATATGGTTAAGTATTTATTTAAATTATATTTCTGGAGTTTATAATGACTTAAATGAGAATAAGGTTGGAGGATAAATATGAAATTGATTTGAAATTTAATAAAATTGAGATTTTAAAGGTATGATTTTTATAACAGGATTTTGATTTAAGATGAATTAAATGAATATTCCAAGTATAAATAAATTAAAGGAAATATTTAGTTATTTGTAATTTGAGTTTTATTTAAATGATAATGGATTCATTATGCGAATATTTCAAAACTAAATAATAGAAAATAGAATTGTTGAATCGTAATTATGAAACTTGGTTTTGAAATTTATTTAATACTTAAAGTTTGAAATATATTGAAATTGAAATGGTTTATTGAAACTAAAAGTGAGTTGAAAGTTATGAATTGAGATTTGATTTGAAGTGAATAAAATTGTGAAGTCGAGGAAATTATTTTACTTTATAAAGTAATTTTAAATTCAAACTATTTTATTTTATATACCGTTTGAATATCCAAACCATTTAAGTTTTGGAAGTTATGGTTTAGAAGCTATGGAATTCGAGGTATTATGTTTTGAAAGGTTATATTTCGAGTGTTTGGTTTCGAAATATTATAATTTTGAGAGTGCTATGATTTTGGAAAGGATATATTTGGAATAAAAATAATATTATAAGGATTTGGGTTTTTATAAAAAAATGATATCATATTGATTTGGTTTTTGAAAGGAAAATGATATCGTATTTATATGGTTTTGAAATGGATGGTATATTCTGAGTTTGAAGTATGATTATTTTGAAATGATCGCGGTGTTATAATAACGTTTGGTTATTAAAGAGACCGGGATTAAAAGATTTCATACTCTCTGCCAACTCCGAAAACCACTCTAACAACCATGTACGCGAAGGAGATTTCAGAATGAAGTAGGATGGTGGCGGCGTTCCTTTGAGGCATGTACGTGGACCTGACTCCCATGAGTTGGCATAAAGTGGATAAAACAGGAGCAATTGACGGGCTAATGAGGTAGCACCTTTGATCGGACACATCCCTTCGATATTATAATTTGACTTTTGGATTGATTCGGTGGACACTTTTAATTTTTTTATTTAGGGGTGTGGCTCGAGGTGGGCGGTAGCTACGGCTATGCGTTACCACCGGCCCGGAAGCGTAATTGGTATATCTATCCTGGCATTGCCTAGTTGTGCCGTGTCACCTACCCTAGCGCGCCTTGTACGAGTTTGATTTCTGTCATACCTATGGAGTATCCTCTGGTAGCCTCCCGATCAGGAGGTATTACAGTACTGTATAGACTATTGGCACTATTACGTGTTAAGGGCTATATGGGTAACCCCTTAACTCTATTTAAAAGTAAGTTTATTTTACCATTAGACATTATTATAATAGCGAAATATTACTACATAGTAAATATTTTAACGGATCCTTAGGAGATGTGAATCCCGAGCATCTCTTAAGTTACTGCACTCATGTTATACGCTGGATAGGAGATGTCAAACGTCTCTGATGCCGTTTACACTCATATTTATTTACCATTGATTTAACTTACATAAGATCTTTTAGATTGACTCGAGTGTTTTGTCTTTTCAATTCGCTCGGGTCAGTCTGAGCATTTCAGGATTCGAGGACTTTATTTTTAAAGGACGAAGACGAAGGTTGTATTTCTATTACTTATTATGTTATTCCACTACATTCATACTGTTCCGCTGCATTATTTATTATTCTCTGGTATGTATAACTCTGATATGTATTGTATAAGTATAATCGAATATTGTGTAAACCGGCTTCATGAACTTTTTATTTGATATTATATTTTATCGTTCCGCTGCAAGATTCTGTTTTGTTTTATTTCTTTCTATGCTTTTCTTATTTACCCCATAACAATCCGCCCTTTTGTATGGTTTGAGTCTGACGTGTGTGGTTTAATGTCGATTTAAAGCGTACAAAAAGGTGGGATGTTACAATGATTGTAAAGTAAAGATTTGCACATCTCAACGATTTTCTCTTGTAGATTAAGTTGCACACAGCAACTGTAAATATATAGAGTACAAGGAATGGTTGCTAACTCCCCGGAACTGAAAGATGATGGAAGTAAAGTCCCTCCTAAAAAAGTTGTGAAAATTAGGTCCCTATTTTTAGTTCTTAGCTAATTTATGCCACTTTTGCCCACGGTTTCAATGCTGGGCCGATTTTATAGGTAGGGACGGTTTGGTAAAAAAATAAAAAAAACAGGGACTTAATTTACATGAGTTTATGAGTAGGGACTTTTCGTGCATGGGCTTTGAGAATAGAAACCTTTGGTCCAAAACCCCAGTATAGTAACCTAAAATATAACTCTACTTATTATAAATAAGGTGAACACATATTAAATTGGTTATGACAAGAAAAGATCTTGCATTGTATGTTCACACTTTGAAGTGAATTTAGGAATGCTTACTTTTACTTGCATATTGCATAAAGAGACCAAAAGAAAGTATAGAAGAGTTGCAGCATAACTAAAGATGGAACTATAATAAAATTACTTGATATGAAGTATTCAGAAAAAAAAGAGTAATGGATATTATCAAGTAAATCAAAAATAATAATGTCACAAGGATAAGTACAAACCATATGTTAATAAATAAAAATTAAAAAAGTTAACCGTGGTTTTGTTTATTTTAGTTATGAGTCCTTTTGACATAATAATTTTACTATTTATTGTAATAACATGGAGTATACTAAGGTAACAGTCAACCATTACATTCGATGTTAAAGGCAATAGCTGAATGTACTAATTTTTCTATATTTGAACTACGGATAGTAGTGCTGAATAAAACACAAAAATTAAAGGGGAAAAGATACAGTCTTCAATAATACATCTCGTATTATTCACATTGAACAATAAGGGTCTGCTCTTGTTGTAATGCTACCCTAGAAAAGGAAAGATTTTGATTTGAAAAATGTAAATCAAAAGAAATTCATTATATGCATGCCTGCCACATATATCCCAAGAGCAAGGATTATGGTATAAGAGTAATCAAAAGAGAAGTTCCACTTGTTTGGCATCACTATGCAGTAATTTTTTCACAGGCCTATTCAAACAACAATCCATAGAAGAAAGCATGAATTCATTATCTTACTTACTAAGAAATGAAAGTATGTGTGGATCATAGTAAGTGAGACTATATTGAATGATTTTAAAAAATTCATTTCAATAATTTATTATGGTAAATGATACTTACCTGTGCAATTTCAATGTTAAAGAAAGAGATCCATACTTTTTATGCCCCTTAATCGCTTTGAGTGACTTTGTTAAGCCATCACACAAGAAAAAGTTGAAATTTCACCTTCAATACATTAGCTGAATACATAAATTCTGAAAACTGAACCACATCAAGAAAAATTCAATAGCTCAAAAGATTTAGACTCTTTTACAGAAATAAATATTTGACCGACACTAAGAAAAATTCATTTGTTCAACTTATTTACACTCATTTACTGAAATCAATATTTGACTAAACATCAAAATTATATGGAATAATTAAACTAAATGTAGAGAAGGATCTTATTCGACGAACTATGATTATGTATTAAAAATGAAGGCAATGAAAAATATTATAAAGATGGCACAAATCACATTTCTTTTCATTAATTAATATGGAAGATATGAAAACAATGTATATTTGATCTTTTTAACATATAAAATGCTTACTCATATTGAGACAATTAAAAAAATCCACTGAAGATCGTTGCTACCATAGAGACCAAGGAGCTTAGGCACACTTCATGGCGCTATAATGTACAAATCATATTTGTAATAGAAAGAAATATAATCACATCATTTGTACTCAATAAGTAAATGTAGTTCTAAACCAATTCCATTGTCATTATAAATATAAAGGACATACTTTAGTAAATGAATATTTAACAAAAAAAACCAAGATGTCAGGGTTAATTTATTATTGCAAAATTTTAGGCTAATTTGTAAATATTTAGTTATGAATCTTAAAGTTTTATCCTATTTAATAATGAATATTTGAGCTAGAACTCGGTTGATAATTAATTATTCACAACTTGTAGGAAAATTTGATTACTTCCAATTGATAATTGTGATTTTTCTTAACCAGTTTTAGACCGAGAATCCGAAACTCGAAAGTGGTTCACTTTGGCGATATAAATAAATAAAGATAGCATTTGTGTTGCCTTATGTATACAACACTATGACCATATTCATTTTTCAAAGACAATCAATTTACTAAGTGATGACCAGACGTCGGTGTTATAAAAGAACAAAATCTAAACGAATATAATGATGTGCTAAAATATTTAATAAAATATTTTTTTTTACAAACTTTTAAAAAAATCAGTTGGAAAAAATGGGCACATTTCTAAAATCCAATGCATATGCAAAAAAAAAATTATTCTTCCAAAAGATACGATGTATTTTTATAAAAATTAGAATTTCTGCAAAAAATCGAGTTTTTTCAAAATGATGGAAAAAGGAATAAAAAAGGTGAAGATTCTCAACAGCATTCAAGAGCCCAACTTTCATTTTTTTAATTAGAAAAAATGAAAAATAAAATAAAACACAAAACTGCAAAGCGATCTATTAGAATCCGAATACCCAAATTTTCTTATGTTTGGAATTTATAATATTAAATAACAAGAACATTCATAAGTCTATTTCCCACCCCGTAGTAATACCATTTGATAAATCACCTATTAATTATTTATGTACATATATATACCAAACAAATATCCACATAAAATATCTATGCAAAGTATAGTTGTTTGGCTAATTATTAAGTGTTGCTTAAATCTAAGTTTCATAAAATATATTAGTAAATTCAATGCAAGCAAATCATGTGGCAACCTAAAGCCAATATAATTAATTGTTTTATGAAATTCAATAATGGAGTACGCATTGAAATATTATCAAATTATTGTTATTATTGGAAAATTTTAAATTCAATTTCATATGGAATCTAAGAATATAAATTCCATCACTCATGGAATTAAAGAACACAAATTTTATCGCTTGCCATATAAGTCAAATCTATAAGATTTGTCCGCAAAGTGGAAACAAAAGAAGTAAGCAAACAGTAGTAATAAGAAAAAAATGCAATAGGAGTAAAACACTCATAAATGAGGAATACGATAAATCTGCATAAAGGTTTTTGATATATTATTCAAAATTTAACTGCAACATATACATATAATAAAAACAAAATTGAAGGTAGAAAGTAAAACTGAGATGAAATACAACAGGCAACATGCATGATCTTGTTAAGGATGAAAGCAAAATGCAATTTTCTTTGCGAAAAAGTTATTTAAGATTTAATATAAACACGATTAAATTAATTTTCCATATAAAAAAGGGTCATAACATCCTACTTGGTTAGCATATAATTATAAGGAAAACATGAAGTACAGCTAGTATGTGAATGCACAAAATCACCGTGAATTTAGTCAAGGCAATGCAAATCATGAGAGTAATTCATGATTAATCTTTCTGTTCATTCAATCTAAGGAAAGAGAAAATAAATGTCAATGTCACCCGAATAAGCAAGCTCATCATTTCCATATATAATTCAATTTAAGAAATAATGTTCGAAAATAGATTAAAAAAAATGGCTATGGTAGATGAGAGGAAAAGCTGCTTATTGGGAAACAACCAAACAAAGTTTATTCTTCTACAATTTTTATAACTTAAATGTTGAAGGTTCAGGGTGTGTTACCTTATTCATTCAGCTGTTTGAACCGCATTCATCAATGGCATAATGTGATACTGGACTGGGGGAGAAGAAATTATGGAAGAGTAATTTGGCAAGACAATTGCTCTGTAGAAAATGTTGCCTAGCATCAGTGAGGATGGATGAGTTATATATTTGGGTCGCTACGGAACTGAATTTGGGTAGCTAGTGTTTCGAAAGAAAATTCATTTGGTTTGAGGAAAGCAGGAATTGGGTTATTTATTGGTAGGAAATGCTATACTAACAGAAATTAGGACATAATTAATTGCGGATCTGTCGCCTCACAGACTTATTGTGAGCAAGGGCATAATGCTTGCAGAAAAGAGCAGTGGAGGAAGATAAAGAGAGAAACCGTCGAGGTAGATGTGAACAATAGCGGTCGAAGAAACCCAAGCGTGACTTTTTAGGTATGATTATGGGTAGAAGATTTGGGGAAAATGGAGCTCTATGTTGGAGGGAAGAAGGATTGGGTCGTAGGTCTAAATCTGGGAATAGAAGGGAAAAATTGACATGACATCATCACTTAGAAATAATCTAATAGATGTTGAAACTTGAACGTTTCCAACCTCAATAGATGAAGAACATTGGTGGTGCTGATTGCTCTAGATTCAAAGCATGTGACCCGTTAAAGTAACCTAACCACGACAATCATTATTGAAGATTAGGGTTAGGATGAGAAGAGACGATTAAAAGATGGTTTTTCATAAGAATGGAGGCCAGAATTAAAAGGAACGAAAGAAGCTGGGCGGGGGAAAGAAAACGCGACTGTTCATTTCATAAAATATCCTGGAGGTTTCTGCTTCGCACCCCGTAGTAGTACCGTTTGATAAATCACTGATTAATTATTTATGTACTTATATATACTAAACAAATATCCATACAAAATATCTGTGCAAAGTATAGTTGTTTGGCTAATTATTAAGTGTTTCTTAAATCGAAGGTTCCTAAAATATATTAGTAAATTCAATGCAAGTAAATCATGTAGTAACTTAAAGCAAATATAATTAATTGTTTTATGAAATTCAATAATGGAATATGCATTGAAATATTATCAAATTATTGTTATTATTGGAAAATTTTAAATTCAATTTCATATGGAATCAAAGAATATAAATTCCATCACTCACGGAATTAAAGAATACAAATTCTGTCGCTTACCATATAAGTCAAATCTGTAAGATTTGTCTGCAAAGTGGAAACAAAAGCAGTAGCAAATAGTAGTAGTAAGAAAAAATGCAATATGTAAACACTTATACATGAGGAATATGATAAATCCGCATAACTTTTTTTGATATATTATTCAAAATCCAACTACGACATGTACACATAATAAAAATAAAATTGAAAGTAGAAAGTAAAACTGAGATAAAATACAATAGGCAACAGGCATGATCTAGTTGAGGATGAAAGCAAAATGCAATTTTCTTTGCGAAAAAGTTATTGAAGATTTAATCTAAACACAATTAAATTAATTCGCCATATAAAAAAGGGTCATAACATCCTACTTGGTTAGCATATAATTATACAAGAAAACATGAAGTACAGCTAGTATGTAAATGCACAAAATCGCCGTGAATTTAGTCGAGGCAATGAAAATCATGAGAGTAATTCATGATTAATCTTTCTGTTCATTCAATCTAAGGAAAGAGAAAATAAATGTCAGTATCATCCGAATAAGCAAGCTCATCATTTCCATATATAGTTCAAGTTAAGAAATAATATTTGAAAACAGATAAAAAAACGGCTGTGGTAGTAGAGAGGAAAAGCTACTTATTGGGAAATAACCAAAAAATGTTAATTCTTCTACAATTTTTATAACTTAAATGTTGAATGTTCAGGGTATGTTACCTTATTCGTTCAGCTGGCATAATGTGATACCGGACTGGGGGAGAAGAAATTATGGAAGAGTAATTTGGCAAGACAATTGGCCTCTGCAGAAGATGTTGCCTGGCATCAGTAAGGATGGATGACTTATATATTTGCATCGCCGCGGAACTGAATTTGGGCAGCTAGGGTTTCAAAAGAAAAGTCATTTGGTTTGAGGAAAGAGGGAATTGGATTATTTATAGGTAGGAAATGTTACACTAACAGAAACTGGGATGTAATAATTGCAGATCTGCCGCCTCACAGATTCATTGTGGGCAAGGGCATAATGGTTGCAGAAAAGAGCAGTGGAGGAAGAGAAAGAGTGAAACCGCCGAGGTAGATGTGAACAATAGCGGTTGGAGAAACCTACGAAATATATTGTGAAAACTAATCCTAAGTAGAAAATAAAATGTACAGATAAGTGTAAGCAGGATGGAGTTTTAATTTACCTCACCTTCTTTAATATCATCAAAAAATTGCTTGACTAGTATGGGTTTTTCAATTTCAAAATCTTCCAAATTTTGGCAAATTTTCACTATATTGCTGCTGCCTTGGTCAAATGAGCTTAATATTTTCATAAATTGAAAACTATAAATATTTAAAAAACTGACCAGATATGATTAGAAAAAATAAAATTTATTTCAAATAATAATGTTTTGAATAGCATATCGTACTAATGGAAGCATAGAGCATTCCGACATGTTTCTTTTTACAAATTTATTAAAAAAATCTACTGTTTTTTGCGAAGAACTATCTTCAATCTTTCCATATTAATCAAATACAATAGAAATCCTCATTTTGTTTTTCTCCATTTCTTTCTTTATTGTTCTTTCCAGTAAGTTTCTAGTGATGAAAGTGCAATTTCCAAAATTTCTTGTACCAAACCCTATACATTCCATTGCGATTGTTTTTCTTATCATTTTTGTTGTTTTCTTTATACTTCTTCATTCCAATGATAAACCAAATAACAAGCTGGTATCATTTGCAGGCACTATCATTTTGTCTTCGTCAAATATGAAAGCTTCATGCTCGGTTACACAATTATACAATGCGTCTGAATTGTTTTAATATTTCTTTCATCCTTTCATTATAAGGTCATTTCATAAATAACATAAAAAATTGGTAAAATTGTGTGTCTTTCAAAATGTCTATTTATTTTTTTATTAATAGTTTCATTCTTTATTTTGACCAATTCTATAATCTTAAACATAGCTTGCAAGCCACATCTATAAGCAGTCTCGGTTTTCGTTTCTTCATCCTTTTCTTTTTCTTCACACGTCTTTTGCTCAAATATTGCAGATTCCCTTTTTCTAGCTTCTATGATAGGTCTCTAATAAATCATCACCATTCTGTTATATAAAAAGTGGCATTTAGGTAATAGTTGGTATCGGTTTTGCAATATATTGGTATCAATTTTGTTACAAATGACAGTGAAAACAATTTCTACAATTACAAAGTATTAACAACAATCAAACAGACTTCAGGTATCATTTTTGTTATATACTGGGATCAGTATGATTACAAATGATAGTGAAAAAGATCACTTAATACTACAAAGCATCAACTCCAGTCAAACAGACAATGGATATCATTTTTGCAATATGTTGGTATTAGTTTCGTTACAAATGACAGTGAGAATAATTTCTAAAATTACTAAGTATTAACTTCACTCAAACAGGCTGTGGATGTCATTTTTATTATATATTGGTATCAGTTTTGTTACAAATGATAGTGAATACAATCATTCATTATTATAAAGCATCAACTCCAATCAAACAAACAGTGAGTATCATTTTTGCACTATGTCGGTATCAGTTTTGCTACAACTGATACCAACATTAATTTCTAAAATTATAATGCATCAACTCTAGTCAAACAGATAGAGGGTATCATTTCTCCAATATATTGGTATAAGATTCGTTACAAATGACATTGCAGATAATTTCTAAAATTACAAAGCATCAACTCCATTCAAACAGACAGAAGATATCATTTTTGCAATATAGTGGTATCAATTTTATTACAAATGACAGTGAAATAATTTCTAAAATTTCAAAGCATCAACACCAATCAAACATACAGTAGGTATAATTTTTGTATTACATTGATATCGATATTGTTACAAATGTTAGTGAAAAAAGTTCAAAATTACAAAGGATCATCTTGAACCAAACTGACAGTGCATATAATTTTGCAATATTTTGGTATCAGTTTTATTATAAATGACAGTGAAAATAATTTATAAAATTACAAAGCATCAATTCCCCTCAAAAAAAAGAACGAGTATCATTTTTTCAATATATTGGTATCAGTTTTGTTACAAATGACAATGAAAATAATTTTTAGAATTAAAAAGCATCAACTCCACTCAAATAGATATGCATGGTCATGATAATAACAAGGTAGGAGAATAGTGAAGCTACAAACCAAGCTCGAGATTCACTTTCATATTTTATCTTACAGATGTTTAATGGTATTTACTATATGAAATGTTAACGCAAACATTATATGTATGAACATGGTGTAAAATTGGCTGGGTTTAATATTTAATATTTCTTTATTATAAGGTGTTTATTTACTGTTGCTTGAATTCATTGGATTATTTTTGCAATATTTTGGGAACATATTTCCGTTTGAAAAGATATTTTAATTTTGTATTTGAAATGCTATTAAAAGATATGCAATGAAAAAGAAATGAGATGAAATAGCGTGATAAATGCTTAAATAACCAACGATACCTTTAGAAAGAAAATAAAAATTCGATAGAAAGTCCTGGTAGCGCCTAATAGATTCTTAATGGCATTTACTTTTATTAGCATTTATCAAACGCAATTAATGGTCAAATTCTGGTAGCATATATTTTAATAGCATATGTCATTACACAACACTCTAAAACTCTATGGAAAGGTCCTATAGCGTTTAATTTCTTTTTTACTGTTTATTGTCTGTAGTGTTTATTAAAGGCCATACAAATAGCGTTTGCGTTAGTGGTATATGTTATTGATCTATTATAGCAAGT
This sequence comes from Allium cepa, assembly GCA_030765085.1. Taxonomy (NCBI): domain Eukaryota; kingdom Viridiplantae; phylum Streptophyta; class Magnoliopsida; order Asparagales; family Amaryllidaceae; genus Allium; species Allium cepa. The sequence goes on along the minus strand of CM060932.1, from coordinate 82,422,168 downwards.
CATTACAGCATTTTTTAAAACATTATGGGAAGCTTTTGCAGCATGTACAAACGCTATAAAATTTCCAATTTCGTATACTCATATGTCGCTCGATTTCATTCTAGAGTGATATCTCCTACTCAATCTTTAATGGATCCTCGTATAAGCTTAGGTCGATCACTCAACCTAAGTTCTGAAACAAAATGTGGCGTCCCCGCCCTACACATATACTTCTATATTGCATTACAACGATACATGGCTGATTAATAGTGGTAGTTAGGAGTAAAATAAATAAAAATAAATGCTACAAGAAAAAACATTTTCAACAATACCAAATCACAATGCTTTAATATAAAATCTATTTTTTACATTGTTAAAATATAAGTTAATATGAAAAACCGTTGCTTATTATTTGAACCGCTAAAAAGAATTCGCCTACCGTCACTGTTGTTTATTCTTTGCATTTTCCCCAAAATTACCATTCCCTCCAGAATCAAACTTAATCCTAATTTTATTCCAATTATTTGCTCCGTTCCACACTTCATCCCCCCAAAACTCCACTACCTCCCTCCTTCTCCAGCTGTTCCACGAAGCTACTTATCCTCTTCTTAATCAAGCCCAAACAACAAAGTCGCTCGCTCCTTTTCGTAGCCTCCTTCTTTGGTACTGCTCAATGTTCGCGTGACCTATCCTCTCAGTCAACCCATAACCAACACCTTCGCTCCTTGTCAAACTAGCGCTAATGATGTATGATATTTTTCAGTTTAACCTACGTACGTTCTTGGTTCTAGGAATTTTAAGTTTTGACAAAGCGGTACACCTTCCCTTTTTGTTTTTCTTAATTGATTTTAAATCTTTTATTCATGGAAAGACAAAAAATTAATAAGTTTTGATCCGTTTTAGTTAAATGGATGATGTTTTTGCCCTAAAATGGTTTTGCATCCTATGATGTGAGTGGCCTTTCTTCAAGAGTCTGGGTTTGTTAATTTGATTAGTGATATTTAAGATTAATTCTAATTGGTAGATAATCAATATAAATTTATTCCGAAGCTTTTTTGCTTTGATGTAGGAAACATGGAGGGTAGTCATAGTTGGATGGTGTAGAAAGTAGGTTGATCATATTTTAGTGCCTTATTTTAGTTCTTTGACAAATGTTATGAAATTTGAACTCGAATTACTCTAATTCAAATCCCAAAATGTCGAGAAGACGAGATCGTTGCAAGATATTTAAAACGGGAAAATAGACACAGGGAAGAAGTTGCAAAAAAAAATTAGTCTCAGGGACAACAAGTTTGTTTTTTAGTCTGAATGACACTTTTTAGTGTAAACAGAAAATGATAGTTACAACTATCATTCTGTGATTTACACTATAAAGTGTCCTTCAGCCTAAAAAGCAAACTTGTTGTCCCTGGGACTAAATTTTTCTTCAACTTTTTTATTGAGCCTAAAAACCCCTATTTAAAAATAACCAATTAAATCTCAATACCAAAACTCAATATCCAATACAAATAAACCGATCTCAATCACAAGCAAGCAAAATAAGTAATAACAAAAGTTAACCAAACATGTGATTTATAGTGGTTCCACTAACGTTGTGTTAGTGTAAATCCACTTTGGAGAAAGCCTTTTTATTACCATAATGAAACCGTACAAGAGACTGAATACAATGATTACTCAAAATCTAAAGAATTTGATTTTGTGGAGATTAGGAATTGAAGAAATTAGTTAGAGGAATGAATGAACCTCTCCCTTGGTGATATGAAAAAATAGCTTATATGTGAAGAATTCCCTGTTTGGCAATTTTCCATATTTGCTCCTTGAAGCCTTTAGAAATAGCATGCAACAACCCGGACAAAAAATAAGCCACTTCCAGGCAATCAGCCATCTGAAAAGCCAAGTCAAATAGCTGAATGGCATTTTCAGACAGCTGAAAATGCCAAAATTGCATGTGAATGTTTTGGGATAATTCCCTAACAATACAAACGTTTGAATAGGTTATCCAAATGTCTGAATTTCCTATTTGGACGTCTGACTTGCTGTAGCTCTGGCCAGCTGTTTTAAACTACGAATACTCATGCCTCATAGCTCTGTTTCGTGAATTGTCTTCACCGATATCGAACTATTTCTATCCTCTTTAACTCCATATATAATGTCACCAAAATTTAGCATCCATCTCCACAGTGTATCCATCTGCATACACCAAGAACCAATGGTACCAAAACATCACCATTTCTACCTTCCACCAAACAGTTGAATACCTTCCTAATGAGCGCTCGTAAAGCCACCGTCCATTACATTGCCTCAACGACATCCGGTAAAGCCACCCGTTGCAAAAAAAGTATTGAAAGTATCTAAATTCAAAAACTTCTTAACCAAAGAACAAAAGTACTTAGGTGTGCAAACTAGTACTTTTTAAGATGATAGAACCACAATCTCCCACGGATACTCTTCATCATCAATAAACAAACTACTCCCTCATCATATCATCCCAATGGCACCTAGCATTTTAACAAATGAATCAATTTTGAGCAATGGTCGAACTATCCTACCGCTAATGCTTGCGTAAACATATCCACTGCATTATCCTTTGTGTGCACGTTCCGAAGATGAACAAGTTTGTCTTCATCCATGACTACCAAAAATGACTCTCTCCCCTCTATATGCTTAGTTTGAGAGTTAAAAGCCAAATTCTTTGCCAGAGGCATAACACTTTGGCTATCACATTGATACTGTCATGTTCAAAACCCAAGTCATACAACAATCGCTTCAAGTATAGTGCTTCCTTTGTCGCCTCCGTCGCGGCTATCAACTCCGCCTCCATAGTGGATAAAGCAACTATGGTTTGCAATCTAGATCTCCAACTTATGGTTGTACCACCAAGAGTGAAGACATACCTTGAAGTTGATTTCCTTCAATCCCTATCACTGGCGCAGTTCGAATCATAATAACCAACTTGCAGTTCATCCCATCACTACAGCAAAAGACAAGACCATGAGATGAAGTACCTCTAAGGTATCCCAAAATAACCTCCACGACTTCCCAATGCGATTGTAATGCCCCGGCTTCAGTGACAGAGAGATCAATGGGCATAGAAGGGCTTTGGTTAAACATGAAATGTTTCAATACCTAAATACATTTGAAATAATATGTATCTCATCTCGACGCAATGCAATATGCATGAGTTGTAGAATTGAATAATATAGTATTAGAGACATAGATAAATAATTTCCAATTAACAGAATTCGAAGTGAATAAAATACTGAATTTTGTATCATATCTGAATACCTGATACATTATCTCATATATATAAAATTCATCATACAAATACATTACATCGACCAGTACAATGAAATCTCAATATAATTATACACAAAGTAATTACTCGCCATCATCAGCCGCTCCAACTCCATAACCCAGCCCACAAAGCATATACAGTCCGAATATTGACATGTGAAACAATATCAGTCCGACCAAGATTGTTAAACAAACAACAAACCTTTAGTCAGGGTAGAAATCAAGTTGTAGGTGTAATTGGGCAATATATTATAGAAGAATGTGTCATGTCGGGTTCCATAGGGCATGTAAGTTACACATAGGGTCATACACGCCACACAAATCCCAAATCCCCATTTTCACAAATCAGTTATAATACTGATGTCATGACACTATTCAACATAATATACATAGCTACCACTCTAATCAACTAGGATGTCATATCCTATTCATTTTACTTATGAGTTGCCTTGTGTTGTATAAATTCAAATCAATATTTAAAAACAATCATTTACGAGTTGAACGACATTTCTAGCAATACTTATGGGAAGGCTTAAATCATCTTCTTGTCTTGTGAATCCTAGGAGGATTGCACGTGATAAATCTTATTTATGGATTCACCCTTTACATAGACTAATTTGCCCCGACAAGCCATCCTAGTTTAATTAACCAAATACTTCCGGTAGTCATACTGTGCACTTCACATGATCTCATAGTTGTCATACCCTTCACGTATCTGGAGGCACGACAAATCTTATCGGTGTTGTAGTCCACTGCATCGACTGCATCATGCCTTCATCGATGGCGCTACTTCTCTTCGTTTGTGTTACGTCTTCGACAATCTTCGTCATCCTCGATAGCTTTGAACGTCCTGACAACAGATCGTTTGGACAAAGTGACGAGGGATAAGGCTGCTACAATTCGGGTTGCGAACCTCGAATTAGTCCAGTAGGATGGATAATAGAAGTCTAGTAGTCAAATTCTACGGCGAACTCGATAAATGTTAAATTTATTTCTTATAAAATCATTTAATCATCCCAAACAACGTTCATTCCCACAATGTCATTTTAAACCCATCATATACCCCATTGGATTAGTCATGTTGTGTTCGTGCAATACGTTTAATTTGCAGGTAATAGCATCCTTTATAGAAAATGCAATTTTAAACACGACATGCATATTAATAATCGGGCTAAAAATAAAGTAAATAACTTTAGACAATGGAGTTTAACTAAACAAACGTGCATCGTTTCGTCAAATTAAATATATAATCACACAAATTTATATTATTGCAATCAAATAGGATTTTGGATTGTTAAACTATGATTTATTCTTTTAATCCTAGCTTAAATTCAAAATAATGTAAATTAAATCAAATCTAAAATTTAAAAATATGATTTCCAACTCATGATTATTTTAAACATGTATTTAAGAATTTTCAAAAGCATAAACTTGAATTCCATTTATTTTCTCATCCTTTAAAAAATATTGTAAGTCCTTTAATTCAATTTTATATTCAAAATAAAATCAAATAATCCAAAGTTAACCTTTAAAATTCCAACTTTTATGTCAAAATAATTCAACTTTTTTTTTTATGATTTTTCAAATCATCAAACTTGAATTTTCTTCAATTTTTAATTTAAATAATTAAAACTTTGGAAAATCCCTTATTTTGAATTCAAAAATCAAAATAGGTTAAAGATCCATTAAAATATCCGCGTTTAATATTTTTAAAATATCGCATATATGTCGAAGCTATTTTTGAAATTGCAGTAGTTTTTAAATTCGATTGATTTTTAAATGGGCTTTTATAATTACTTAACAATTTCTAGAAATAAAAAGAAATTTTCAATGAATGAAAAATGACTTTCAAGTGATATTTTCCCTTTTAATTCAAAATACACACTGTTTTAATAAATCAATTTCAACTTCATTCAAAAATAAATTCAAATATATTTCAAAATAAAATTCTTTTAAAACACCATATTAAATTTAAATATTCATACTCTATTTTTCATGTTAATAATCTTAATTTAGTTAGTCTATCATCCAAAACAATCAATATCAACATATATAACATACCCATTCAATCAATATTTGTCTATTTCAAACAATCATCAATAGATAATCAATCATCCCAAATAATTCAATCATGCTACGAAGCCATCATCCATCAATATAAATTCTATTCACCGACAATTAACCAAAGCTTTGAACAATGCATTCTGACTTTTATTTCAGAATAAATTGACATAAGTATAAACTGAAGCCATATGATATATTCACATTTTTGGCAGTCAAAATTGTCCATAGTAAATAAAAGAGTAAATATATTGCTATTGCTCAATTTACTGGTTTTATTCTTTCTTGACATTGAAGCTATAAATAAAAAGTGACAAAAGCAAAAACTTTATTACAGAAATAAGGTAAAAAGGTCTGTCTAGTAGCAGATGATTTCTCCTGTATTAATTAAACCTGTGTTCATTTCCTTGGTTTTCAATAATACAGAATCTGGTTAACAAAATATAGAACTTAAATTGATAAGATAGATAGGCTGACTTTACTATATCTCATTCAATTTATCATTTGGGTTTAAAACAAGTCTGTGAGTAAGATAGTGTGATTTAGAGCTCTATTTACTAGAAATCATGCTCTGTGATTTAAATAAATTAAAGGAAGGAATTAAATTACACTCACAAAATCATCACCATCTCCACTAGTACATGGGAGAACATTTTCTATTGCCTTGCGAATTTCTAACCGAGGACCACACTATTAGTCATCAACGCACACGAGCACCCAATGCCAGCCAACATCGCCCATGCCCCTAGCTCGACGTCACCACTCCCTGTGTGGGCTGAAAGATGGGGCTTCAACAGAGAGAAAAGATAATTCCAAATTTTATTCTAATATTTTTTAAAAAGAATTACTGCCTAAAAAATGTAAACCAACTCTCTTAACCCATTTTAAATCAACCCCCTTTTAATTGATGATTTACATCCATTTGAAAATTTGGTCGAGGCGTTTTATTCAAATTTTATTTCTTTTTTGTAACGATTCCTGTTTATTAAAATATCTTTGATTTTCAACAACTATAAAACAATTGTTTTATTTTCAAAACAATTTCGTAATTCCACAAATATTATTTATTTTGCTAAAATAATTGTCCAAACAACTTCTGTATTTTTAGAACACAATTTCAAATTTCAAATTTGAACTTTTCATATATTCATTGTAAATCCAATTTATTAAATTAAATTCACTAAAACATTCGATTAAATTCCCAAAATACATTTCAATATATTTATTTTCTTTTAACTTCAAAATGGGATGTTATAATGAATTTTCCAGATTAGTAATATATCGACTAATTATCCCGACGACATTTGCAATATCGGACCTTGTACACACCATGACATACATTAAACTTCCAATCGCACTTGCATATGACCCTCGTACCATATAAGCCTCGTCTTTCTTCAAGATAGGTGATTTCTTAATCGAAAGCTTCATATGCGAAAGTAAAAGTGTATTTGACGCCTTTGCATTCCTCATCCTAAACCAACAAAGCATTTTCTTTATATACTCCTTTTGAGTCAATTTCAACTCATAACACTTTGGATTCCTTTCTATTTCCATCCCAAAAAATTTCTTTGCTTCCACAAGATTTTAATATTAAATTTCGATTTTAAGCAATTTTTTAACTTTTTGATTTCATTTTCATATTTAAAAGCAATGAGCATATCATCCACGTACAAGAGTAAATATACTCAATATCATTTTCCAACCTCTTGAAATATACACAAGTTTCTTTGATGCTTCTATCAAAACCATTTTCAAGCATAAAATGATTTTTGTATCATTGTCTAGGCGATTATTTTAAACCATGTACTGATTTTTTTCAACTTGCAAAGTAAATTGACTTACCACCTATAATAAAACCTTCTATTTGCTCCATGTAAATATTTATATCCAAGTCACCATGTAAGAAGGTGATTTTCATATCAAATTGCTCCAATTCCAAATCATAAATAGCAACCATAGCAAGTAATATCTGGATTGAAGTATGGTGCATAACTGGTGCAAAAGTCTCATCATACTCCTTTTCCTTCCTTTGTGCAAGCCTCTTAGCCACTAATTTAGCTTTGTATTTCACATTATCCTTCATCTTATATATCTATTTGTACCCAATAGCAGGTTTCCTTTAGAAAGTGAAACCAAATTCCATGTTTGATTCTTCAAAAAAGGTTGCATCTATTCCTCCATGGCATAAATTCATTTTGAGCTACCATCCGAATCCATGTCATCACCAAGGTCCATCGGCTCATCTTGGACTACATGAAGAGCATAGTCCAAATTATCACAAAAGCTGAGATAGTTCTAATCACCATATCTTTCGGGTGATCTTATGACACATCGACCAACCCGAGTTGTTATACTATCATCTAAACTCCTTTCGATTTCGATTCCATCTTGAACCAAATCACCTCTAGAGTCATGCACATTACCAACACTACTAGAGGAAACATGTGGATTTTGTGATGTAATATCAATCGCTTCCTACTCACAAGCATCTCCAACAACTTTGGGAGTAACTAGTCGATCATGTTGTGATAAATGGCTAACTAAATTTGTTGTATAACAGAAATATAACTAGCATAGAAATAAGCAAATAAAAGAACACGTCAAAATTTATACTATTTCAGAGTACCTCTCCTACGTCTAGTCCCTAAGCACCTCTTAGGAATTCACTAGCAAATCTCTCACTTGAACCGAAGGAATAGATTTATAATACAGTCTGCTTCAGAACCTTACAGAACTGTTTTAGAATTAGAGCAGTTTTCTTACAATGTTGTGTCTGTCGATACACATTTTTCGTCACTCAAGTACAAAACTCTAATAATTACCCAATATGAATATAAGCAGAGAGGTTTGGCGATTTTGGAGTTTGAATATTAGTGTGCACAGTTGAATGCTCAAAAATTTAGTAATCAAAAAGTAGAATAGAGTAAGCGGTTAGAGATGTATTCATAGAATTGGTAATCAAAACAGTCGCTTGCCTGCTTTCATAGAGATGAAAGGTTTTACCGAAGAAAAGTGTCTGGCCAGAGAGTCATCATCAACAGTTAGAGAGTGGCCATTCAGTAGAAGCAACGATTTGAAGGAGTGGTGACGAATGGTCGTGAAGCAATGGTTAAATACTGGAGCGCACAGGTATGTATAGACTTTTCACCGATCGACCAATGGACATCCACTGGTCGACTAGTGGATGGCCTATGTTTTCCTATGTAGAAATTCGCCATGTGTTTCATTTTATTGCTTTCGTGTAACGACTCGGATTTTTCCCGCTCAAAAATTGACATCCATACTTCAAATCGTATTCGAATGCCATAGATTCGACCGTTCAAATCCGATTCGCCGGAGCTTATAACAAAATTAAGTAAACAACACAGCGGAATAAAAGGATAATACATTGATATACAGCTTTGATACAATATCTGATACAACAGATGATCCAATAGATATCAATATACATCAGAGATATGATACAATAAAATAGCAGCGGAAAAGAAAATAGATAACATCCAGCAGCGGAACAAAATAACTCTGAGATAGTCTTCAAGGAAGAACTCCAGAAATAACTGCAACTCCATTTCCAAGAATCAATCCAGCAATAGCTTGAAGCCCCAATAACGATGCACCAAGACAAGCAAGACTGGTGTGATCCAAAGACTGAACTAACTCCAGATAACCTACTAATCTGACTATCTAAAAAACCCAACTCTAGACTGCTCGTATATAAAATAATGAGCACCCAGAGTTTAGGAAGGAAAACAATAAACTCCGGATCAGTCGTGGGACTAGTGTGAGCAACAAAAACAATTTATCTTTTAAAACATTCAACATAAGATTTTCAAAGTCAATTCGCAATGGTTTTTAAAAATGAGACTACCATAAGGCCTCCCGCACACACACACAATGCAAACGCAGAATCGGAGGAGATTTCTCCTTATGATAGTCAAAGATGCTTGATACGCATTAAAAGAAACATTTTGTATTATTACTAGTGCATAGTGTAGGAAAAATTCATTTCGAAAGTAAAGATATAAATCTTAGCCAGCATAGACAGTCCGCACTTATGCCTACTATAGCTACCATGTTCAATAGCAGGTTACCGCCACATTCCATGGCAGGTTATACAACTAAAACCGTACAAGTCTCGTATTGTTTCTTTGGATTTCCAACGAATGGTCAGGCCAAAGAACTTCCCATTGCCACATGAGAATGCCTCTGGATGGACATCCCCGAGAACCAAACCGGATCTCTACCAACACAAGGTCGGGTGACCCCTAACTGAGTAACAACTGACCGAATATGCCATCCCCCGGTCCTTTGGGACCTTTATCCGAGAGCTCTCTAATCAATTCACACAATCACAACAAAGTGTTTTCAACATGAGTAAGTATCTGGGCTCCATACCATGATACCACCCTTTTCCAGAAGGAAATGCACATATCCTAAAGGGCGCTACCCCTCATAACCTTGCCGCATCTTTCCTGTTTTGACCATTCCCGAGGTGTGAGGTTCGACGAAGTCACGTCCACAAAACATACTTTATACAAAAGCCATGCTTTGGGTCAACAAATGATCATAGAGATGATCACCAGGATAGACGATCAAATAAACGATCTTATCACAAATAATCAACACAATGATCATTTCACAGCAACACTCAGCATGTCACATTACCAAAATTGGGAATATATTGCTGATAACCTTCAACTACATAACCTCTGAGCTCGTACGTCTCAGAGAAGGGTGTTAAGCTAAAAGAATAAATTCTTCGCCACCAACAGAAATATATTTGAAAGAAATCGGCTTTATATCTCAATTTGTAATGTCAGACATACAATCCATACAAGTCTGTTCTGGGTTCGAACAGAACCGAAGGCACTTACAAAGAAGTCCTTGCAATCCGGATATTCACAATCCCGATCGGATTTCCCATCACTTAGGGAGTTTCTATACCGGCGCGACTCGGTGCAGAAACAATCGATAGGTCATCCTATCGCTTTCGCAAATACCCGGTCTTCATCACCGGTCTTCAAATGCTATCCATAACGTCGAATCACATATTCGGAATGGGTTATACGACACAAAGGTCCTTTCCCGGTTAAACCGAATAGTGAGCACGATATTTCAAAAACAAATGGATAATGGGATTTCAATTAAGTCACAACTTATTACCCAAAACTTTTCTTCAAATGGCTTAACAAATTACCATTTTCAATCTTTAACAAAAAGATTCATTTTCACAACCTTTAATGGTTTAAACAATTTTCACATTTTAATCTTTTAAACAAAAGATTCATTCACAGATTTTCCAAATCAATTTTCATTTCAATTTGATTAACTCGTTAAATCTTTAAATCAAAGATTTAACTTATAGCCTTCAAAACAGTTTCATTTCAATTTGATTTAAACAAATCATCAATTTAAATCTGTTAAAAATAAACAGATTTAATTCACAGCTTTCAAAAAGAATTCATTCATAACTTGGAAAATCATTTCTCTATTCAATCTTGAAATTCCCCTAATTAACTGGAATCTCAGTTCTTATCTAAAAGTGTTTATCATTTGAAAACAACAGTTTTCATTTATACGAGTTGAAATCCTTGGGTTAAATTCAAATTCCCAAAAATAATACTTAAAAGTGGTTTAATCCCTATATAACCAATATAACATCTTTAATCCCTAATTTCAAATCATAGGATTCAATTTCAAGTATTGAATTTAAATTTAAATCAAATTATTTAAATTCCAAAACTTAATCAAGTAATTTAAAAATAATAAATTTTATTTTGAAATTTCATTCCAAAAGCTTTTCACATTTATTCCGATTCCATTTCCAAAACATTTGAATTTAAAAATTCAAATTTTAAATATTTCAAAAATCTGTGACTTAACCGATTTCCTCGTGAAATCCATAATTGTGTGTGTATGGTGTGGTCCAGGGGTTATACACAGTAGTGCAACATCATTCAATTATCACAGATCAGAATACAGGAATATAATTGATAAGCGATATAAACTATAACGCTTATCTGTCATATACAGATCACAAATATATATATACCACGGCTAGTAAATTACCTCACAGATAATTTATCACAGATCACAACATAAATCAGGATATATACAAAGCATCATAAATCAGGAATATCAAACAATCAAGTCATCCAATAGAATCCAAGTATCCATAGGTAAGATCAATAAATTATCTGATTAATTTAAATCGAATTTATTTCTTGTGAATTACTAATCCTGGTTAACTAACATTAATAATTTACAAATCATTTTGATTAATTATTCTTTAATCATTTATTAATTATCCATTAATAATAAATCAATTAACCTTTAATTATCAACCTTTAATTATTAAATAATAAAGCTTTAAATTATTTAATTCACTATTTTATTAATTATTTTTAATTAATTACTTTGATTAATAATCATTCCTTAGTCACCTTCATTTATTAATTAACCTTTAAATTTATTAAATTATCCTCAATTTACTTATCTTAATAAATTAATCTCATTAATTAATTATCCTTTAAATGAATTAACTTTTTAAACATAAATTCATCTATCTTATTTAATAATCAATCGATCTTTAATTATTAAATAATTATCCTTTAATGTAATTACACTAAGTAATTATATGCTTAAGTAGTTATCCTTTAATTATTCATTATTAATAAATTAACTCTTAACAAATTAATTAATCTGTAATCAGTACTTAATTAACCTTTAAATTGTTAAATAATAAATCTTTAATTAATCACATTAATTTATTCAATCACATAAATTAAATCTTTAATTAATTAATCCTTTAATTTAAATCTTAAAGTAAAACTTAATTAAATTGAAATAATTTACTTTTAAACCTTAAACCAATCCCATACTTAAATAAAACAATTATTTAAAAGAATGAGTTAAAATGTTTAAAACTTGAATTTTGTTTTAAAGTTTCAAAAACTGTTTTTATACCTACCCGGGCCCTGCTTCGAGTCAAACCCCGTTCTACCAGAAGACAACTTCGAGTTTTTCCCCAAACTTACCCGAGCTTTATAAATTTCAAATTTTTTTTTTGTTTAAGTGTTAAAAATTTACCCGGATCCAACTAAAAACCACCCGAGCTCAAACTCGAGCCAGCCCTACGTTTCCCCGAGATTGTCACTCGAATGCTTCGAGTCTTCCCCGAGCATTCACACCTCCTTCCCAAAACACTACAGCCCCTCCAATATGCACGGTGCACGTGCACCGCGCCTCCAGCCATCACCGGCCATCGACCAACGTCGCCACCCATCGCTCATCAATCCATGACCCCATCGCAACCCACCAAAGCCACTGCCTTGCTTCGAAACAAAATACGAGCACTCCATTCAAACCTAGAAACGAAAGTACCCACCACCATCCAAACCTGGCAGCGCCCCATTCGCCACGCCCCGACCACCAGGCACCTCGCCATCGTACCCGAAGCTACGCCGCACCTTCTAGCAACCACGGCACCAATCGCGATCGACCCCGATTGCGTCACGACGTCGTGAAACCCATTCGAAAACTCGGCGATAAAACAGGCTGTTAAACCCTATCTTTGATTCGTTCAACCAATTCGTGAATTAGAAAATTTATTCAACAATTTTCCTGATATCCTCTATGTTCAAACTTGCTTCCAGCACAACCATACCATTTAAAATCGATTTGATCCTCAGGAAATGGTTAAAATACAAGAATTGTTCAACTATGAACTGCTCCTAGAATGCTTAGCTAAAAATCCTCAAATTTGTTTTAAAATTCCTATCTTTGAATGTAGATTCGAGTTATATAGTTGAATCAATGTTTTGTGATACTGGAAATTTCCAGAAACAAGGTCCTTTACTGAAAAAAACTTGAAGTTTCATTCTATATGCATTTTTATGTTATGCAATTATTTTTAGATGGAAACTCAAACTAAAACATACATACTTGTTTTTGGAAGCAAGGCTTAACATTGATCAGAGAGGAAGAAATGAAATTTTTCTTGGTGATCTGATACTCTGGAACTTAAGCAGAGAGATGAACAACATAGGTACACAGAGCAAATGCAACAAATTTTTTAAGTAGAAAACTAATTGCTACTCACAAATATACCTATATATGTCTAAGCAACAGTTTTATATTTTAAAAGTATCAAAAAAAAGAATAAGTTACTCACATTGATTTTGTTTGAAACAGAGAGTACAAGCCTGGAAGTTCTCTGAGAAACTGGAAAAATGGATTTGCTTTTGTTTGAACAGCCTTGTGTAATTTCAAACTGAACCTTCATCTTGATTATCAGGTTGTAGTTGCTTTTGAAGTTGTTTACCTAAGTTTTGCCTTAGTTTCTATATAAAGTTTCTTTGGCTTTCCAACTGATATGTATGCAGATGTGAAAGTATATAGGAAAGGAAAGAAGTAGACAGGGATTAAAGAAAGAAAGCATGGTACAGGGTATTACTATTGTACAGGGTGATTATATGGTTTGTACAAAATAGTATGGCTGAGGTGCTTACATCTTGTTAGAGGTATAGTGTATTAATTGCTTTAGTACATATTGCTTTGTACATGCTAAGAAGATGGCACTACATGCTTGTTCTGTTTGATTTACAGCCTATGCTATTTGTTAATAGATGATACCTTTCCTTGTATGCTGGCATTTATTCGTCTGCCTATTTATTACTGATCTCTTTACATATTCATATTTTTACTTTGCTTTGGTTATTTCAGCCTGCATTTTCTTGCCTGCATATACTTACCTGTTTATAATAATAGGTTTAGCTAATGTACTGTTATGTATGTACAGTTTTGTGTTGTATTTTATTATTTTGTATACTTTGCTGAAATGTATTATATCATGTACTTTATTTTATTTATTTTACTTTGTTAATTTGCTTGCTTTAACTTTATAGTTTATAGTTTATCTCACATATATTTCTATTTCTTTTGTGTTTCTATTGTTAGTTTAAATATTTATCATAATTTTTTTTAAAAATTATTGTTTTACATTTCTCTATGTACACATATATTTTATATAACTCAAATTTTCATCATTTATAATTTTTAAATCAATTTATTTATTTATTTTACTCTTATTACTTTTGTATTGATTTATTAATATGAGATTAAGATATATATATATATATATTTACTTTATATTGTTATATCTTATATTTTATTTACTTCCTATTTATTGTCTTGTATTTATTATTATTAAACCATTTATTTGAGATTTAAATTCAAATCAAAATATATATATATACACACACAAGATTTTATAATTTCAAATTGACTCATATATACCCAAATATACATATATATATATATATATATATATATTCACATATATACATATATAAAAAATATTCAAATATTTAAATGATTTATATAGAATATATTTAAACTCGGGGAAACTCACATCACTATTTATAATTAATTTTATAAATTTTTATTCAAAATTTCATTTAATTATTAATTTAAATTAAATAAAAATTCAGGATCGTTACAGACTTCCCCCCTTAAAAGAATTTCGTCCTCGAAATTCGCAGGCACGAAAACAATACAGAGATAGACGAAAGATAGAAGAAATATCTTTTCAGATCAAGCTGGATATCAGTTCTGCATTTGGCTCACCAAATCAGAATATCAACAATAGATACAAGAAATTATAATAGAATTTCAAATTTTGGTTTTAAACAAAAAGCATTTTGTCGATACAATTCAATTTAGCTTCATCTTTTATTAATCAATTTTAACTCAATTTAAAATTTCTAATTTATTCAAAATTTCTAATTTCTAATTCATTTATTAGAGTTTAAATCGAAAAGCCGATAAGAAATCGATGAAGTACGAAGTAATAATTTTCTACAACGATTCCTAAGGCCACAATCATATTGAAACTTCTTTCTGGAGCTGCCACGAAGCAAATCAAAAGAATTTGGAAACGAATCAAAGAAATTTGATAAGAAAGATGTTTCCACTGTTGTTACAGAGTTTTGACAAATTATAGCCGTATTCCCATGTCCTCTATCTCGTTCTCTTCTTGCACTCATACTTACTATCAGTGGATAGTAAGAGAATTTACTGAGGCATTCAAACAGATATCTTAAGAATTACTCATTCTAGGATTTACTTCATCCTATCTCTTATGAGTTAGTTAACGTGTTATACTCCTGAGCTAAAGTTCAACCCTTAGCTCTGATACCAAATGTAACGACTCGGATTTTTCCCGCTCAAAAATCGACATCCATACTTCAAATCGTATTCGAATGCCATAGATTCGACCGTTCAAATCCGATTCGCCGGAGCTTATAACAAAATTAAGTAAACAACACAGCGGAATAAAAGGATAATACATTGATATACAGCTTTGATACAATATCTGATACAACAGATGATCCAATAGATATCAATATACATCAGAGATATGATACAATAAAATAGCAGCGGAAAAGAAAATAGATAACATCCAGCAGCGGAACAAAATAACTCTGAGATAGTCTTCAAGGAAGAACTCCAGAAATAACTGCAACTCCATTTCCAAGAATCAATCCAGCAATAGCTCGAACCCCCAATAACGATGCACCAAGACAAGCAAGACTGGTGTGATCCAAAGACTGAACTAACTTCAGATAACCTACTAATCTGACTATCTGAAAAACCCAACTCTAGACTGCTCATATATAAAATAATGAGCACCCAGAGTTTAGGAAGGAAAACAATAAACTCCGGATCAATCGTGGGACTGGTGTGAGCAACAAAAACAATTTATCTTTTAAAACATTCAACATAAGATTTTCAAAGTCAATTCGCAATGGTTTTTAAAAATGAGACTACCATAAGGCCTCCCGCACACACACACAATGCAAACGCAGAATCGGAGGAGATTTCTCCTTATGATAGTCAAAGATGCTTGATACGCATTAAAAGAAACATTTTGTACTATTACTAGTGCATAGTGTAGGAAAAATTCATTTCGAAAGTAAAGATATAAATCTTAGCCAGCATAGACATTCCGCACTTATGCCTACTATAGCTACCATGTTCAATAGCAGGTTACCGCCACATTCCATGGCAGGTTATACAACTAAAACCGTACAAGTCTCGTATTGTTTCTTTGGATTTCCAACGAATGGTCAGGCCAAGGAACTTCCCATTGCCACATGAGAATGCCTCTGGATGGACATCCCCGAGAACCAAACCGGATCTCTACCAACACAAGGCCGGGTTACCCCTAACTGAGTAACAACTGACCGAATATGCCATCCCCCGGTCCTTTGGGACCTTTATCCGAGAGCTCTCTAATCAATTCACACAATCATAACAAAGTGTTTTCAACATGAGTAAGTATCTGGGCTCCATACCATGATACCACCCTTTTCCAGAAGGAAATGCACATATCCTAAAGGGCGCTACCCCTCATAACCTTGCCGCATCTTTCCTGTTTTGACCATTCCCGAGGTGTGAGGTTCGACGAAGTCACGTCCACAAAACATACTTTATACAAAAGCCATGCTTTGGGTCAACAAATGATCATAGAGATGATCACCAGGATAGACGATCAAATAAACGATCTTATCACAAATAATCAACACAATGATCATTTCACAGCAACACTCAGCATGTCACATTACCAAAATTGGGAATATATTGCTGATAACCTTCAACTACATAACCTCTGGGCTCGTACGTCTCAGAGAAGGGTGTTAAGCTAAAAGAATAAATTCTTCGCCACCAACAGAAATATATTTGAAAGAAATCGGCTTTATATCTCAATTTGTAATGTCAGACATACAATCCATACAAGTCTGTTCTGGGTTCGAACAGAACCGAAGGCACTTACAAAGAAGTCCTTGCAATCCGGATATTCACAATCCCGATCGGATTTCCCATCACTTAGGGAGTTTCTATACCGGCGCGACTCGGTGCAGAAACAATCGATAGGTCATCCTATCGCTTTCGCAAATACCCGGTCTTCATCACCGGTCTTCAAATGCTATCCATAACGTCGAATCACATATTCGGAATGGGTTATACGACACAAAGGTCCTTTCCCGGTTAAACCGAATAGTGAGCACGATACTTCAAAAACAAATGGATAATGGGATTTCAATTAAGTTACAACTTATTACCCAAAACTTTTCTTCAAATGGCTTAACAAATTACCATTTTCAATCTTTAACAAAAAGATTCATTTTCACAACCTTTAATGGTTTAAACAATTTTCACATTTTAATCTTTTAAACAAAAGATTCATTCACAGATTTTCCAAATCAATTTTCATTTCAATTTGATTAACTCGTTAAATCTTTAAATCAAAGATTTAACTTATAGCCTTCAAAACAGTTTCATTTCAATTTGATTTAAACAAATCATCAATTTAAATCTGTTAAAAATAAACAGATTTAATTCACAGCTTTCAAAAAGAATTCATTCATAACTTGGAAAATCATTTCTCTATTCAATCTTGAAATTCCCCTAATTAACTGGAATCTCATTTGTTATCTAAAAGTGTTTATCATTTGAAAACAACAGTTTTCATTTATACGAGTTGAAATCCTTGGGTTAAATTCAAATTCCCAAAAATAATACTTAAAAGTGGTTTAATCCCTATATAACCAATATAACATCTTTAATCCCTAATTTCAAATCATAGGACTCAATTTCAAGTATTGAATTTAAATTTAAATCAAATTATTTAAATTCCAAAACTTAATCAAGTAATTTAAAAATAATAAATTTTATTTTGAAATTTCATTCCAAAAGCTTTTCACATTTATTCCGATTCCATTTCCAAAACATTTGAATTTAAAAATTCAAATTTTAAATATTTCAAAAATCTGTGACTTAACCGATTTCCTCGTGAAATCCATAATTGTGTGTGTATGGTGTGGTCCAGGGGTTATACACAGTAGTGCAACATCATTCAATTATCATAGATCAGAATACATGAATATAATTGATAAGCGATATAAACTATAACGCTTATCTGTCATATACAGATCACAAATATATATATACCACGGCTAGTAAATTACATCACAGATAATTTATCACAGATCACAACATAAATCAGGATATATACAAAGCATCATAAATCAGGAATATCAAACAATCAAGTCATCCAATAGAATCCAAGTATCCATAGGTAAGATCAATAAATTATCTGATTAATTTAAATCGAATTTATTTCTTGTGAATTACTAATCCTGGTTAACTAACATTAATAATTTACAAATCATTTTGATTAATTATTCTTTAATCATTTATTAATTATCCATTAATAATAAATCAATTAACCTTTAATTATTAAATAATAAAGCTTTAAATTATTTAATTCACTATTTTATTAATTATTTTTAATTAATTACTTTGATTAATAATCATTCCTTAGTCACCTTCATTTATTAATTAACGTTTAAATTTATTAAATTATCCTCAATTTACTTATCTTAATAAATTAATCTCATTAATTAATTATCCTTTAAATGAATTAACTTTTTAAACATAAATTCATCTATCTTATTTAATAATCAATCGATCTTTAATTATTAAATAATTATCCTTTAATGTAATTACACTAAGTAATTATATGCTTAAGTAGTTATCCTTTAATTATTCATTATTAATAAATTAACTCTTAACAAATTAATTAATCTGTAATCAGTACTTAATTAACCTTTAAATTGTTAAATAATAAATCTTTAATTAATCACATTAATTTATTCAATCACATAAATTAAATCTTTAATTAATTAATCCTTTAATTTAAATCTTAAAGTAAAACTTAATTAAATTGAAATAATTTACTTTTAAACCTTAAACCAATCCCATACTTAAATAAAACAATTATTTAAAAGAATGAGTTAAAATGTTTAAAACTTGAATTTTGTTTTAAAGTTTCAAAAACTGTTTTTATACCTACCCGGGCCCTGCTTCGAGTCAAACCCCGTTCTACCCGAAGACAACTTCGAGTTTTTCCCCAAACTTACCCGAGCTTTATAAATTTCAAATTTTTTTTTAAGTGTTAAAAATTTACCCGGATCCAACTAAAAACCACCCGAGCTCAAACTCGAGCCAGCCCTACGTTTCCCCGAGATTGTCACTCGAATGCTTCGAGTCTTCCCCGAGCATTCACACCTCCTTCCCAAAACACTACAGCCCCTCCAATATGCACGGTGCACGTGCACCGCGCCTCCAGCCATCACCGGCCATCGACCAACGTCGCCACCCATCGCTCATCAATCCATGACCCCATCGCAACCCACCAAAGCCACTGCCTTGCTTCGAAACAAAATACGAGCACTCCATTCAAACCTGGAAACGAAAGTACCCACCACCATCCAAACCTGGCAGCGCCCCATTCGCCACGCCCCGACCACCAGGCACCTCGCCATCGTACCCGAAGCTACGCCGCACCTTCTAGCAACCACGGCACCAATCACAATCGACCCCGATTGCGTCACGACGTCGTGAAACCCATTCGAAAACTCGGCGATAAAACAGGCTGTTAAACCCTATCTTTGATTCGTTCAACCAATTCGTGAATTAGAAAATTTATTCAACAATTTTCCTGATATCCTCTATGTTCAAACTTGCTTCCAGCACAACCATACCATTTAAAATCGATTTGATCCTCAGGAAATGGTTAAAATATAAGAATTGTTCAACTATGAACTGCTCCTAGAATGCTTAGCTAAAAATCCTCAAATTTATTTTAAAATTCCTATCTTTGAATGTAGATTCGAGTTATATAGTTGAATCAATGTTTTGTGATACTGGAAATTTCCAGAAACAAGGTCCTTTACTGAAAAAAACTTGAAGTTTCATTCTATATGCATTTTTATGTTATGCAATTATTTTTAGATGGAAACTCAAACTAAAACATACATACTTGTTTTTGGAAGCAAGGCTTAACATTGATCAGAGAGGAAGAAATGAAATTTTTCTTGGTGATCTGATACTCTGGAACTTAAGCAGAGAGATGAACAACATAGGTACACAGAGCAAATGCAACAAATTTTTTAAGTAGAAAACTAATTGCTACTCACAAATATACCTATATATGTCTAAGCAACAGTTTTATATTTTAAAAGTATCAAAAAAAAGAATAAGTTACTCACATTGATTTTGTTTGAAACAGAGAGTACAAGCCTGGAAGTTCTCTGAGAAACTGGAAAAATGGATTTGCTTTTGTTTGAACAGCCTTGTGTAATTTCAAACTGAACCTTCATCTTGATTATCAGGTTGTAGTTGCTTTTGAAGTTGTTTACCTAAGTTTTGCCTTAGTTTCTATATAAAGTTTCTTTGGCTTTCCAACTGATATGTATGCAGATGTGAATGTATATAGGAAAGGAAAGAAGTAGACAGGGATTAAAGAAAGAAAGCATGGTACAGGGTATTACTATTGTACAGGGTGATTATATGGTTTGTACAAAATAGTATGGCTGAGGTGCTTACATCTTGTTAGAGGTATAGTGTATTAATTGCTTTAGTACATATTGCTTTGTACATGCTAAGAAGATGGCACTACATGCTTGTTCTGTTTGCTTTACAGCCTATGCTATTTGTTAATAGATGATACCTTTCCTTGTATGCTGGCATTTATTCCTCTGCCTATTTATTACTGATCTCTTTACATATTCATATTTTTACTTTGCTTTGGTTATTTCAGCCTACATTTTCTTGCCTGCATATACTTACCTGTTTATAATAATAGGTTTAGCTAATGTACTGTTATGTATGTACAGTTTTGTGTTGTATTTTATTATTTTGTATACTTTGCTGAAATGTATTATATCATGTACTTTATTTTATTTATTTTACTTTGTTAATTTGCTTGCTTTGACTTTATAGTTTATAGTTTATCTCACATATATTTCTATTTCTTTTGTGTTTCTATTGTTAGTTTAAATATTTATCATAAATTTTTTTTTAAAAATTATTGTTTTACATTTCTCTATGTACACATATATTTTATATAACTCAAATTTTCATCATTTATAATTTTTAAATCAATTTATTTATTTATTTTACTCTTATTACTTTTGTATTGATTTATTAATATGAGATTAAGATATATATATATATATATATATATATATATATATATATTTACTTTATATTGTTATATCTTATATTTTATTTACTTCCTATTTATTATCTTGTATTTATTATTATTAAACCATTTATTTGAGATTTAAATTCAAATCAAAATATATATATATATACACACAAGATTTTATAATTTCAAATTGACTCATATATACCCAAATATACATATATATATATATATATTCACATATATACATATATATACAATATTCAAAAATTTAAATGATTTATATAGAATATATTTGAACTCGGGGAAACTCACATCACTATTTATAATTAATTTTATAAATTTTTATTCAAAATTTCATTTAATTATTAATTTAAATTAAATAAAAATTCAGGATCGTTACATTTCGCTTTGCACTTCTGTTTTCTTTCTTTGATTGATTTTTCTTTGCACTTTTGTTTTGCTTTAAATTTTCTTTCCTTATGCATTCTTCTCTTGCTTTTGATTCTTTTATTTCTTGCTACCATTGCTATGATTTCATGTTTTGATTTCAGACCGTGCATTGATTTCATAAATGCTCAATAGCAAATGTTTTATACCCGTGCCTACAATAATAAGTTAGTAAAATATATTTCATTGCCATCATCAGAACTAAGGCTCTCGAACATGCTCCCTTTTTTTGATGATGACAACTACTTATTTGAAATATATATAATAATATTAGTCCCTTTGGAACAGAGACTCCACTTGAAAACTTGAGATATTTCTCACCATTTGACATCAACAAAAGGAAATAAATATCACAAACATAGATATAATGCATAACAGAGAACATACATAATAGTGATGCAAATCAAATATACACTAGTAAGGAACAGTTTTTTCAATAGAATAGGACAACAAAATACAATAATGCAGTATAACAATAAGAGTTATACAGATAATACATAATAATACTCAAAAGGAATCATACTAAGATAGAGATAGGCATCTAATCAGAACCTAATGAAGGCTGTGTAGAAGTGGGAGTTCGTCCTCTCTTCTTTGGCTGTGGTGTACCTCAAAGTCCATGATGCACATGAGAGATGGTTCCAAGTTCTTTTTTATTTCTCCTTGATTCCAAAAAATTAATTTTTGATTTTTGAGAACCTTTTCCTTATATTCTCTACCACTGTCATAAGAATGGAGGTAATATCTCAATCGATGTTTCCTCTTCTTCTTGAATATCCTCTACTTGAGGAAAATCTTCAAAATGATAATGTAACATCCCATAATTTGGTATTAATTATTTAATTAGTTAGTTAGTTAATTAATTAGGCTCTGAAAATGAAATTTGTGCAAATGATGGAATTTGACGACTTGCAGCATTGCATTTGTGGCTACAATCTAAGTAATTTTCATATTTGGAGTTTTGCAATCAGAGTCCAAACGAAGAAGTTATGAACAAAAAAAGAATTCGATACAAAAATATATAAATAAATACATAAGAAAAATTAATCTTTTTATATTAGTTACCCAATCCCACAGGATGACCTGTTATCGGGGAGGGTCGAACCTAGCGGTCGACCAGTCATCCAAGGGCAGTCGACCGGTGGTGACCTGGCGGCACCAATAAACCTAAGTTGCAACAGCCCAGATTTAGTATATTCTTGCCTAATGGTTCTGATTGATTCTGGCACCTATAATTTCAAGCCTAGTCATCCCTTCTCTTCTCATCTCATATTTTTATGGAGGCAGAGCGGAGCTCTACCATTTCTTCTTCTCCACGTTCTTTCTAAATTATAAAGATAAGATATTTGTATCTATATTTATACAAATCGGAGAAGAGTATAAATCTAATAAAAAGGAGAAAGAAGAGAATAAACCATATTCCTATCTGAGGTAATATATATATATATATATATATATATACATATATATATATATATATATATATAAACACCACATATATTTGTATATATTTTCTCTCCCTATCCCAAATCTTTTCTCAGATTTGCAATTCTAAAGTATGTATATACCCTTTTATACATATCTCTTGGATTAAAAAGGATTTAGATGAATCAAAGGTTCTACTTTAGATATGAAAATTTGGATCACTTTTAAAAGCGAGTGAGAAATTATATAGATTTTTATAATATGAAAATTATCATGCTGGTGTTAATTTGATTTTTATGCCTAAGTGGTTAATTATATATGAGTTGTAGGCAAAGAACTGAATATGATCTGAATATAATAAATATCTTCTACATATTCTTGTTTTGAATTGATTTAGCATTGAACCTACTTTGGAAATCAGTCCCAAAAGTATGAATTTAGAATATTGATTTGAATGAAGTTTATTTTATATCTAGATAGGTTGTATAATAATGTTATAAATTTGGATTATTACCCCAATCTTATTGGAATGTAAACTTTTCTATATTTGGAATTGTTGGAATTTAGAACCGTTTAATATTTATAATTTAGTTTTATTTTTTCCCTTTTATAAAGATACAACATTTGATCTAACAAGGAATAAATGCAAATAGAAAGAGAAAGACATGTAAAAAGTAAGAATTCATTGTAATTTACGCTATCTATTTCAGTAACAAAAAGAAATGATTATTCCTTGTAATTTCAAACAATGTAATCTTTTAAAGATAAACCTTTTGTTTAGGACTGATTTATGGAAATTATAGCGGATAATCATTTTAGATATGATTCCAACAATTTAAGATGGAAAAGAATATTCTAGTGGAGATACATAAGTGGAACATATTTAATAAAAGTAAATATTCGTAAGTAATTACTGCAGTTATAATAATTAAATAAAAAGCCAATAACAACGCTTGCATGTAACATTTGCGTCTAGGAAAATTAACCAATGGGAAAGAATTTAAAATGTTGTAACGTCAATAAATGGAAATACATATGAGAGTTGCAATAATTTGATAGGTTAGTGGAGTCACTCGATGGAAGACTGCTCTTCACTTTGAGGCTACCAGTAGTCGGGTGTACATACCACCGATGTGAGGTATCATTAATCCTTGAACCAGTGACGACATAAGAGATTAGGCTTGCTTTTTTAACTAGGAAATATTAATAGTCCAAATTTGGAATTATGAGCGGTGAGGGATATCTTCATAGGGTTCGCTTCTGGTTTGAGGTCTTAAGTGGTTGAATGGTCCGCTTCTCTCCTAAATGGAAGTATTAAGCAACCTAGTGTGATTCTAAATAAATAAATAAGGATGTCTTTAGAAATGGTTTTTCTTTAATGTTGAGATCTTAAGTGGTTGATGGGTCCATACCGAAAGAAGAAATCTAGTGGGATGCCAGAATGAGAGTGCATATCTCGGGAGGGGTTCGCTTCAGGTTTGGGTTCTTAAGTGACTGTAAGCTCCTCCCCTTGTCTATAAAGAAGTATTAAGTAGTCAAATTAGGTTTTCAAGCAAAGACAACTAAATATACCATTGCGGAGCACACTTCTGGAATACGTCTTAAATGACGGGGTCTGCCTATTTTCCACTCAGAAGTATTAAGTGGCTTCGGTACAGTCATTTACATTGCTAAGGCCGTAATGATAATAGTACCATTTAGGAGCATGCCTTAGGGATATGTTTAAAATGATGGAGTATGCCTTATTAAGGACTTAAATGAACAAAGTAGGCCTATTTTCTAATAAAAGTTATTAAGTTGGTTGGGTACTGTATATTACATGACTATGATTTTATCGACGATAGATGTGGTAGTAGTTGGATTTAAATGTCGGAAGCCTTGAAAAGCGATTAGAGATCTTGTAGCTAGGGCCTACCGACCATTAACAACATTACCAGAAAACCACCTTGGGATAAATGTTAATTGACGGAGTCTACCTTGATTAAGGTCTTAAATGGCAGAGTTCGCACATTTCTCTTTTTATAAGTATTATAGAATCTCGCTTCATATTAGAAGTACTGATTGGCTAATGAGTTTGGAAATATTGGGTGGTTCATATGGCTTCATTAATATTTCGTACCTTGGGAAGGGGTAAATAATTAATCATGTGTGCAATGCAAGGGTAGATTTGAATTGCTAACCTTAATGGACATAACAATTAAATGGAAACATATAGGTCTAAGATTATGTTATGAACAGATTATATTTTTTCAATCAGCGGAACTTTGTTCTGACCCCCTCCTCATTACAACCCACATGAAAGAATTTAGAGGAACATGTCACTAGAACTAGATGTGCTTTGTTGTTGGAGGATTCTTCTTTCTCTCCTGCTCAATAATGATGTGACAATCTATTATCCAAGGAATACCATTAATTCTAATGTAGTAGTCGTAGTCAGTATCCTTATCCTATTATTGTTTCCGCCGTGAGTTTAGATTTCTATTGATCTCTAATAATGCTCATGCTTATTTGCAGGTACCAAATCCAATGCTCTTACTCTAATGCACTAGATTTTTGATATTTTTTAGAAATTTAGACCCATTAAGGTATGGGCTATTACATATGAGGCTGAAAAACATTGGAAATCTCCATGCGTGCAAACAGTGCTCCAAAAACATCTTCCTAGACTTGTTCATTTTTTAAATTAACCCTAAAATGCCTTAAAATTTGAGTAAGCAAATTGCCATAAGGATTATATGATCTTGATTTTTCTGAGTGATTACTACCAACCATATTTCGGAGAATTAAATCCGCCCAATTAACATGTCGGCCATCAAGAATTGCATAAGTACAATGTTGATGAACGGAATAAACTTCAATAAAACTATTGGTTACCAGAATGCTAAAACTATTTACAATGTCAACATTTGTGTAGGAATTTCTTAATATCCTCCCGATAAAACTAGTTTTCCTATATTCAGTTTCCAAAGCATGGCTTTGTCGAATTTGCTCACCACGATATGTGTCGAATTTAGCACTAAGTTTCCATTATTCAACTTGAATCACATCCAAGTTATTTGACTGCCGAATCAGGTTGCCGAATATGATTTGTTGATTGTTAGCCAAAGATTTTTGCAGATCCATAATACATTGAAGTTGTATAGACCATCTTGCCAGTTGATGGAAGGACTAAGAGAGCTTGGACTTAAGAACTGCTTTCTTTGAATTCCATCATTATAGATACTTAACTTTTGAAAATAAACTTTGTTAAGATTTTTGAAAATGAGGAGATTGTAAATAGCGTGTTTGAGATAGAGAGGGGTGGGGAGGGCCAAGAAATAGAAGCCAGGATAGTATAAATGTCATGCAAAAGTTAGAGAGAAAGAGGGGGAGCTAAGAGAATGTAGGAATTAGGATAGAAATAAAATACAGTGAAATGTAGACAGAAAATCCGAGTCATGTAAATTTTAGTTCAAAATTTTAAATTAGTTTCCTAAAAACAGCTTTGTGAAATGTAGATAGAAAACCAAACAATAGAGAACTATTTAAATTCTATTAATGAACGAATACAAAGATCTTTGCGTAATTTTAAAAACATATCTTCATATAGCGGTTTTGTAAAAGTATCTAAAATTTGATTTGCAGTATTAACAAATTCTAGTGAAATATTACATTTTCCAACATTGTCATGTAAAAAATGATGATGTATATCAATGTTTTTCATTATAGAATGATTCCTCTGATTTTTTGATAAATTAACAACACTAGTGTTATCCGCAATTTAGCTAAATTGACTCCAAAATCACGATGTATTTATCGCATATAAATTAATTATGTACAAGCCATAGTAGAAGAGATAAATTCTGTTTCACAAGTTAATAGTAAAATTCAATTTTGTTTCTTACTGCCATGATACTAAAGATTGTCCAATGAAGTGGCAGGTACTACTTGTACTTTTTTGGTCCATTTGCATCCTTCAAAATCAGCATCGCTGTATGTACTAACTCGAAAGGGCAGTCTTTCATATTAAAAAAGTTCGTAATCTTTAGTATTCATTAAGTAACTTAGAATTTGTTTTATAGCTCTCATACGTGATTTTTTAGGCTTTTCCTTGAAATCTAGCACATAGGCAAAACTCATTAAAATTTCAGGTCTAGTAGTAGTTAAATAAAGTGAAGAGCCTATTATACTTCCATAGAGTTTTTGTTCAACGTCTATACCATTCTAATCTTTATCAAGGTGTACGCTAATGCTCATTGGAGCTAATTTACTTCTAGAGTTTTCATTCCAAACGTTCTATTAAATCTCTACAATATTTTTCTTGAAAAATAAAATTCATTCTTTTAGCAATGTAATTTGTAAACCTAGAAAATAAGTTAATTCACTCATGTGTGATATTTCAAATTCACTTTCTATTATGTTGGCAAAATTATCACATAGATTTTTATTAGTTGAACCAAAAATATATCATCAACCTAATTTTGAACGATCAAAATATCACTTTTATCACTTTTAATAATCGAATTGTATCAACTTTACCGATTTCAAAACCAGATTCAAAATGACAGTTTTTTAATCTTTCATACCACACGTGCTGCTTATTTAAGACCATAAAGCGCCTTTTCTAATTTAAACATATGATCTAGAAATTTCTCATAAGTAAATAGTGGTTGTCGAATGAAAACATTTTACTCTATGTATCCATCTAAAAATGCACTTTTAACATCCATTTGATATAAAGTGAGATTATGGTGACATGCAAACGCTAAAAGGATTCTTATTGCTTCAAGATGTGCTACAGGAGAAAAGGTTTCCTCATTGTCAATCCCTTCCTATTGAATGTACCCTTGAGCCATAAATCTGATTTTATTGTGAATAATATCACCATTTTCATCAACTTTATTATTATAAATTCATTTTGTACCAGTAACTTACTGATCATCAAGTCTTGCTACAAGCTCCTAGATGTTATGACGTTCAAATTGGTTGAGTTCTTCTTGCACTACCAAAATACATCAATCGTTCGTAATGACTTCTTTATAATTCTTTAGTTCAATGTTAAATATGAAAGCAATATAATCCATTGGGGTTAATTGCCCTTGTGTTGCTACTTTTATATTAATATCACCAATTACATAATCCAATGGGTGATCTTCCAATAATCTATGTGGAGATTTTAAATCATGGCTATCTAGATTAATAATTTCAACTTGTTCGTTTGTGTAGGAAATTCTGAGGGTTTAGTCATTTTAGTGTTTTCATTATCATCAGTATTAATATTAAAATTTTAGTCAAATGATACATGTAAAGTTTCTTCAATAATATTAGTCCTTTCATTAAATATTGTATATGCTTTACTTTATCTGAATACCAATAAAGACTCCTTCATCAAACTTTCTAAGAGGATCCTTAGTATTTAAAATAAAGCGTTTAGAGACAAAATTCTAAAAATAGGATACTTTGGTTTTCTTACAAAAATGAGTTCGTAGAGCATATTTTTTGTTAAGGGTCTTAAGGAAAGACGAGTTAGAACATAATAATCTGTTGCAACAGCCTCGGCCAGAAGTTTTGTGGTTGATACTACTGTTTACAAGTGTTGTAGCACATTCCTATAGAGCATGATTTTTCCTTTCTGCAACACTGTTTTTATTATGGTGTTTTAGGAAAAGAAAAATTGCGGCTTAGACCCTTTTTATTACAAAAAATTTGAAATAATTTGTTTTCAAATTCACCTCCATGGTCACTTCTAATACTCTTAATTTTAAAATGTTTAAAATTTTGTATTTGTTTAGCAAAAATTTTGAAAGGATCAAAGGTGTTATTTTTATGTTTTAAAAAGAAAGTCAATTTATATTGTGAATTTTTGTCAATAACCAAAAACATATCTGTTATGATTTATTGATCTTGTTTGCATAGGACCAAATAAAACTAAGTATATTAGTTTTAAAAGTTGTTTTATAGAAATCTCCTTTTTAGCTTTAAAAAATTATTTTTAAGTTTTCCTTTCAGACACGCATCACATAGATTATTAATTTTAAAATTTATCTTTGGTATACCTCTCACAATATTATTTTTAGCTAAGTTATGTTTTTCTAAAATAACTGACAAAACCTTTTACGCTAAATCCAGTGATCACTAATATCAGCAACCAAACATATGTCGCTATTTTGATGTATTTTCATATTCAAAATATAGATATTATGATTTCTTATTCATTCAAAATTAAATTACTATTATTAATATTGCATTTATCTTTTTGAAAAGTTATTTTAAAACCTTTATCGCATAGTTGACTAATACTTAAAGGTTATGTTTTAAATTCTTTATCAAATAAAAATTAGTAATTAATGGAGAGTTAGATATACCGACAGAAGATACATCTCTTTGCCTAATAGCATAGCCTTTGAAGTTGTCTCCAAAAGTGACCATGCCACCATCCATGTATGATATATTTGTCAACATTTCTACATTTCCAATCATGTACTTAGAGCACCCACTGTCGAGAATCCATTTCTCTTTTTTTGTGTCTGAGTACCTACAAAACATAGAAAATATTTTATTAGTACCCACTTAATACATTAGGGTCCTGGGGTTAAGTAGAAGGTGACCATATCCATGTGGGTTTAATAAAACCTTTAAAATGAAAATCCTTATTAAAATGTACATCATTTAAAAATTTATCTGTATACTTTTGTCTAATCAAATTATTATTAGCTTTAGGCACCCATACTTAATAGCCTTTTTATAGTTTATTTTTGGTTGACTATTCATGGTTTTTCTAAAATTAGTACATAATGAAGCATACTTAGATTGTGGTTTTAATTTTTTTGATTTTTTAAATCCTTAACCATTATTATCATTAGTATCTTTTAGTATGCTAGTCCAATGAGATAGATTTGCCTTACAGTTGTTAAATTTAGAAATATTTGGAGGTAAATCTTTTATCTTATTTTCTAATATAACCTTGTCACTAGTCAAATACTGATATTACTTTCTAAATCTTTTACTTTATTTTCCAAGATATCAATAGTTTTCTTTAAATCATTATTACTATTAGATAAAGTTAAATACTCATTTTTTATAGCTTGAATATCTTCATTGAAACTAGAGTTTTTACAAAGAATATGTAATTCTAAAATTTCTTCTTCTAAAATAGGTTTCATCATTAAGCATTTGATTTTCTAATTCTAATCTATTTATCTTACTTAAAAATTCTTTATGAATTTTCCTTAAATCTCTAACTCTTTTATCCAATTCAGATGCTATTTCCGTAACATCTTCAAAAGAAAAATCAGATAGTGCCATATTTTTGTAGCCCTAAAGCATACATTAGCTTACTCTCCATCGTTATCACTGTTGCTATCACTTTCGCTTAAAGATGAATCACCCCAAGTCACTTGGAAGGCACGTTCTCTTCCTTTTGAATTCTTTTAATTTCTGAATTTTTTTTCTTTTCTTATCTTTATTTAACTCAAGATATTCTTTTTTCATATGCCCAAATTTACCACAACCATAGCATTTGAAAGAGGATGTGTCATTCGAGTTGTATGGTTTTTGCTTTCGAACCATCTGGTCGAATTTTTTGAATTTTTTGTAGTTCTTGGCAAAAATACTACATCTTCATCCAACTCTTAATCATCACTGTTAACCTAAAATGCAACACTGCATTTTTCTTGCACTAGTTCTTTCTAGCTGTAAGGTTACCTTCATTAGACTTTAAGTTACCAATTGATTCTTCTACTTTAAGTGTAGAAAGATCATTAGCTTTTTCTACTCACTCGTCAGATAAAGAATTTTCAATATGTGATATTAAGTCAAAATTATTAAAATTAGTTCCTAATACATAAGATCATAGTTTATAGTACGGAATCTAGAATATGTTTCTATAATACTTTCATTTGCTTTCATTTTAAAAGATTGAAATTGGTTTTTTAATAAACTAGCCTTGCTCTTCTTAACTTTGTTTGTACCTTCATGAGTGACTTCTAGCATTTTTGAAATATCATAAGTAATTTTGCACATCATAATTCCTAAAATCTCATTTGTATCTAATCAGCGGTATGACGTATTTATCGTTTTAGCGCTATTGGAAGCGGCGATTTTTCGAGCATCTCTCCAGGTACTCACTGTAGTAGTAGGTGGTTTATATTAAGATTGAGTAGCTAGCCTCATATCAAGACCACTCGATTCCATAAAAATACATGTAGCCTAATATATATAATTAAAACAATAAAAATTGGAGGATGTGTAGTGGATTGTCCTTCTTGAAATGTGTTATAACTCATGTTGGATGTATTATTCAATTTTTTTTTATGATTTTGAAAATTCCTTGCTTTGGTACTAAATGATAGTAACTAATGGATCATGTCATGATATGATGGCTAACTAAACTTGTAGTGTAACAAAAATATAACATAAATATGTAAAGAAAAGAACATACTGAGATTTGTACTATTTTGGAGCACCTCTCTTACGTCCAGTCCCTAAGAACCTCTTAGGAATTCATTGAAAAATCCCTTACTTGACCTAGAGGAATAGGTTTATAATATAGACTGTCTGAGGACCTTACAGACCTACTTTGGAATTAGAGTAGGATAGTTTATAATAATGTTGTGTTTATAGATACACGTTTTTTGTCACTCAAGTATAACAACTCCAATAATCACTCGATATGAATATAAGTAGAGAGGTTCTGGGATTTCAGAGTTTGAATATTAACGTGTATAGTTGAGGCTCAAAAATTCAGTAATCGGAAAGTAGAAGAGAGTAAGCAGTAGGAGATATATTAAGAGAATTGGTAATCAAAACAGTTGTCTGCCTTTGCTTTTATATAGATGAAATGTTACACTGAATAATAGTGTCTAGCCAGAGAGTCATCACCAATAGTCAACGATTTGCCATTCAACAGAAGCAACGATCTCGAGGAGAAGTGACGAATGGTCATGAAGCAACAGTAAAAAAAGAGAGCGCATAGGCACATATACATCTTCCACCGGTTGACCAGTGGATGGCCTATGTTTGCCTGTGTAGAAGTTTGCCCTGCGTTCCATTGTACTGCTTTTGCCTTGCACTTCCTTTTTTCTTTGATCAATTTTGCGTTGCACTTCTCCTTTTCTTTGAATTTCCTTTGCATATGCATTCTTTTCTTGCTTTTGATTTCTTTTATTTCTTGCTTCCATGATATGATTTTATGCTTTGATTTTGTTCCTTATTTTGATTTCGTATATGCTCAATATCAAATGTTTTTTCACTTGTTAATGAAATAATAAGTTAGTAGAATATATTTCATTGTGAACATCAAAACTAAGGCTCCAACAAACCCTACTCCTTGGATAAAAAATGGGAATAACTTCCTTCTCTTTTGACTCATCACAAACCAAATCTAGAACCAAATCTAGAAAATCCGACGAGCTCTCATTCGTCTTGAATAAAGCTAACTCATCAAAAGTAACATGGAGAAAATTCATAACTTTCTTCGTTTCCAGATTCCAAATGTGGTAGCCATTGACACCATCTATATAACCAAGCAAGACCCTTTTAAAAGCTCTAGGCTCACGCTTATCATTTCCCGGATCAATCACATAAACCGGACAATCAAACACATGAAGATAGCTCAAGTCAATTCTCTTGCCCTTCCACACTTCTTTTGAAATTTGTTACCAATATCTGAGCACGAAAATCGATTTACAACATGGATCGCGGTTGACAAAGCTTCGACCCAAATTGCCTTCGACAAACCGGATATCTATCTCAAGCATCTCTCAAGTAGAGTACGGTTCATTCTCTTCGCAACACCAATCGATTGTGGATCCTCCAATGTAGTAAAATGCCACCAAATACCATGATGCTAACAAATGTCCATAAACTAAACATAAACATACTCCCTGCCATTGTCCGACCTCGGTACCTTGAAAGACATACCACTCTCATTCTTGACAAGATCCTTTCAAACTTTGAACTTTGCAAATGCCTTCAACTTAGCATTCATTACGCACACCCGTACCCATACCGGAATAGTCCTAAATTTTGATCTAGAAAAGACTCACCGAAACTTAGATCCATTCTAAGGTAAGTTGTGTTGAATATCTAAGTATATGATTTTTGTTTGATGATAATATATATATATCTATTCATTTACACATATTTGAGTTCTCATTATATATATACATAATTTCAATTACAATACGATTTTGATTACATCACAATTTTTAATTTACAATAGCACCTCACTACATATCACTCATTCACTCGTATTTTATCTTCGACTTTGATCTAGCCTGAATCCAACATCTAAGTTATTTGCAAAATACACACTGCCATAGTAAAATTGAAAAGTAAATATTTGTGTTGTGTAAAATAAAATGTGTAGAAAATGTTATTTGCCTTAGTTATTTGGGTTGTTCATCATCATATTCATTTATGAATTCATCATGCACGAACAATTTATGACATGCACAGTGTATCACTGTATAAGCCGTAATGCCATGCACACTAATATGCACTTGACAAAACTGCAGGGACAGGTGAGCACAAGGTCAAACCCGAGCCAATGCTAGGTTCAACTCAATTGCAATGCAAATGAAGTCACGATATGAGCACAAGGTCGAACCTTAGCTAAAGCTAGGTTCAACTCAGGTGCATGCAATCCAAAACAATGGGTCAAGACACATAAAACAAGCCTCGACCAAAAATTCAGTAAGTATACATGAAAATAGAGGCCAAACAGTCCAACTAGACTCGAGTATACATGAAGACATCATAAACCAGTGAATTATACTCAGAATCAAGCAAATTTGAAACAGCAAAATGATCAGGCCATAAATGAATTCAAATGTCAAGTGCATCGGTACACAAGAACATTCAGACTCATGGAACACCAAAGAATCAAGTGCAGAAAAATTCTAAAGTCAAGATGAAGTCTGTAAAATATGCAAGCTTGAATCGAAAGGTATACAACAACCAAGTTTAGGAATTAAGTGAATCAATTACAACATGCATCATATACATGAGGACCAGAGAAAAGATGAACATGAGTATGCAACACAATCTCGACTAAAACAACAAAAAGACTTCAATTTCAACATTTCAGGTGTATGAAAGTAAGTGGTCGAAGTAACAACAATGTAGTTCGCATATGTATGCAACTAGAGAACTTGAAGTTCAGTGGCAACCAAATAGAAATGAAGACTGCAGTATTTCAAATCAATAATCACTTATAGACTTCAAGATGAACCAGACTCATGGAAATGCAAATAGTTCAAGATGATCAAGACAAGCATGATGATATTCAATAGAGAAAACTACAAACAACTATACATATATCAAGTGAAACAATTTCAACTACCAGCAACAAACAAGTGCAAACTCAAGTGAAGTAAATGAAAACACACATGTACACATATATAGGCAGTGCACATATAACCATATCTAAGCAGTAACACATCAGGCATCACAACATACACACATATATGTGTAAACACACACACACACACACACACACACACACACACACATGCAGTGGAAACCGAACTTCAATACAACATGAAATGATCATGTGACGGCAAGTATGATTCAAAGTAAACCAACGTTGCATACATATATAAAGGAATTTTTACTGAAGTGTAGACCAACAGTGAACTAATGAAGCAGCATCAATGATGAAGGCATATACAAGTGCATCGAACCACACAACAAGACAGCAAGTATATATGAAGTGCCAACCCGATCAACGAGCAAGGCAAAATGAAGACAACAAAGTACAGACCTGCCAACATATGAAAACTAGCTCGGAGCAACTACTCGATGCAAACCAAAGCTTCACAATACACATACACACATATACACACTTACACACACACACACACACACACACACACACACATATATATATATATATATATATATGCAGACAGTGTCAAAAAGACCACATCAATGATGCTCCAAACATATAACAGACATCAGCATCAAGGAGATGTGCAAACAGTTTTGAACACATCCGAGGTCACAAACACATGACAACATATATGAAATAAATCCTGGTATCAAGTACACATGGCAGTGGTTAGTGCAACGCAGGCTACAAGATCAAGTCTTAAACAAATGCAGTGACAATATGAGATAAACCAAGATAGCTGTTCAAATAACAAATTGTCAGTAGTTTTTATGAAGCCGTGAGTCAAGCAATTTCAAAAGGAGGTATATACAGTAAATCGAACAAAGTCCAGATTAACACAAATGGCTAAAGTCAAATCCTAGAAAAGAATGGAACCAACTTCCATGTCAAAATCGAAGCCATATTATAAGCATTCAATCAAAAATCAGTGGTTGAGAAAGATCAATTGACGAATTCAAGTAAGTATATTTGAACGAATTTGAATCCTATATAAACCATTAACATCATCGGCCTAAATGCATCGAGTTCAAGGCTAGTAAAGCAAAAAGCATAAATAACATACCATTTTAGTTCGAACTCGATCGAATTGAAATAGCCATCTACGAACCAAAGTGATAAGTTGATTGTCGAAGCAAACTGTAAATAATTCATCATTTAATCAACAAATAAAGTTTGCTTCTTCAAAATCATGAAGCCTTAATTTTGTGAAATAGGAACGAAGCGGCTAATTTTCAAAGCAACAAAGTACAAGGAATGGGCCAAAGAAATAAAAGAGAGGGGATTTGTTTTATCACTTTTGCTTACTTATTTGGGCCGACAATTTTTGGGCTTTAAATTTTAAAAACTAGGGTTTCATTGTTTTTTAATTATTTTTATTATATTTTACTTTTAATCTTTTGTAAAGTCTAGTCGTGTGACTAGGGAACGAACTATGGTGGTGTAGTTCGAGAACTCGCAACTCAGTGGCTGAGTTGTGGCAGAGTTTTGAGTGTAGAGTTAGGTTAGTTGACAGTTGGTGCCATGATTTACATGTGTAAGCGTCTGACTACTTAATTTCTAGTAGAAACTTTAAAGGCAGCACGTAGGCAAGATTTTGCCGAAGCTGGGGAAATATGTGTTGTTCTATTTCTATTTTTATTCTATTATTACATGTGCTGCTATTATTCTGCTATATCTATGTTGCGATTATTTTATATACTTCTGCATTAAATTTTTATAATTAATAGTATCACCCTATTCACCCCCCTTTAGGGTGAAATCTATCCTACAAGTGGTATCAGCGTTAGGACAAAAGCCAATTTTTAACTTTAAAAATTTGACTTTATTCAAAAACAAATTGTTGTTTTTAAAGTTTTAAATAGCTTCTTTTAATAATGCTTTTGCTGAGGGTCGGTCTATAGTTAGACTACCAATGTTCAATAGTGAATCTGCTTACTGGAAAAATAGAATGAATTTTTTTTGAAAAATATTGATGCTTGGAATATTGTTGAGACAGGTTATAGAGCACCAACTATAGTTGTAGATAATCAAGAAATAGATAAACCAATTGACCAATGGACTGATCTTGTAAATAGACTATAGATTGCTAATGCTAAAGCTATGAATTATATTATTTGTTCATTGGATCAAATTGTAGTCTTGCATTGTCTAACTGCGTAGGAAGTATGATACACATTTGAAGTGACTCACGAAGGAACATCTCAAGTCAAGGAATCTCGCCTTGCCATGCTGAGTAGCGGATACGGGAATTTCACATTGGCAAACGGAGAAAATGTCAAAGAGATATACGGATGACTTTCCAATATCATATATAAATCAAAAGCTCTCGGAAAACCATACACAGAAGTCCGAAATATCCTAAGAGTCCTTCCACGGAATTTTGAAGCAAAAATTACTGCTATTCAAGAACCAAAGGATTTGAAACAAATCAAAGTTGAAGAACTCATAGGAAATCTCACCACTTATGAGATAGAAATCAAATTCAAGAAAGAGCGTGAAGGAGGTGATGCTCAAAAGAAATCAATAGCTCTCAAAGGAACAACGGAAAGTGATGACGATGGACCAGCCGAGCTGGCGCTACTAATAAAGAGATTCCAAAAGTGAAACTGCAAATACAGAAGCAATAAATCAAAAGTCGAAAAGCAGAATAGTTAAAGCACTAGACAACCCAGAAGAGCAGGAGATCATCTGCCATAAGTGTAATAAACCTGGTCACATCAAGCCCAATTATCCTCAAAATCGATTCAGCCATGGAAAAAAACAGAGAAGGAGAAGTTTTGCAACCACTTGGGACGAAACAAATGAAGATGATAAAAACAATGGCAGCGAGAGCGAAAAAGCAGATATGTGCCTTCAAGGTGATATAACTGACAGTGATGATGATGAGCTAAGTGAGGTATCAAAACTTACTCAATCAGAATTACTTATATATTTTCACGAAGTAAATGGACGTTTTGAAAGACTTAGGGAGAAATAAGCTAAATTGAATCACAAAGAGATACTTTGATAGATTAAAATAAACAGCTTGGTCAATTGGTTAAAAACTGTCAAAACAAGTGCCCTAAGTGTGAAAAGTGTCTAACATTCGAAAAAGAAATTAAAAAATTAGAAATTAAAATTAAAATTAAATCGCTTGAAAATGAAATTCTGATTTTGAAAGAAAGTGAAAATACTACGAGAGAAAACTCTATTAAAAGTGCACACAATTATTAAATGAAAACGAATCTCTCAAAATACAAGTCCAATAACTGTCTATGACTTTAGAAAAAATTTCAAAAAGTGAAAGATCATTAAATATGCTACTAGGGAAACAAACTGTTAATACTATCAGACAAGGACTTGGACATAATCTATCTGAATGCGTTAGAAATGAAATTAATCAAGACAATTCAAAGTGCATGACATGTAGAAAAACTGGACATAATTAAAATATTTTTGGTATAGACCCAAACACGTAAAAACCATTCCAATTTAGGTTCCAAAAAGCACAAATATAAAATCCCTTAAAGTTAAACAAATCTGGGTGCCGAAAGGAACAAATATAAAAAGTTTTAGGTCTACTCAAACATATTTTTCAAAATCTTTTGCCATTAACAACCATGGATCTATAAAAACAAATATGTCACAAAAATCTTTTCTTGTGTAGATGTGGTGGTAGGTTAAGGAACAACAACAATGTTACCTGGATTCTGGCTGTTCTAGGCACACAACGGGCAACAAATCAAAGTTCCTTAGCCTAGTACAAAGGTGATTGAATCACAAAGGACAACAACGAAAAATTATCGCAAAGGTAAAATAGGTAACGGTACATCTATTTTGAACAATTTATTGTGAAAATCTACATCATAATTTGATTAAATCAACCAATTATGTGATAATGAATGTTGATTCTGACTTATTCAAAATTAATGGCCAATTATATTTTTATGCGGAGGATGCTATAAGTATTTATAAAGACTTTGAATTAGTCCATATAGATGTGTTTGGACTAATGACTGTGTTTTTATTGATTACTCATGATACAAGTGGATATATTTGTTCTGGCACTATAGTCACTGTTTGTAAATTTGCACAGCATCAATTCAAATCAAAAGAATCTCATTTAAAAGCTGTAAAAAATGATTACACACTTCACGGTCTGGTCTATAACATCCAATTAATGATAATCTCGAGTCAAAGGGAAATTCATATGTAGAATACACTGATAATCTAGTTGATAGAAAAATTACTAGTGGAAAGAGTTTCATGCTGAGACATTCATTAGCCGCGTCACGTTTTCAAAGAAAATATCTGCATATTTTTCATATCAACTGATTTTAAATTAGCATACATTTTTCTTTTATAAAACCCCTTCTAGAAAATAGTTTTTCTTGACCTTGTTTTAGATTAGTTATTTTTGAAAATTTGATTTTATAATTATTTTTGGAGTTGATCTTAAATGACTATATTAACTAATCTGACTCCCTACCGATTACCGAAAAGATAAATAGTGATTCAAAAAGTGATAAGTGTTGATATTAATCATATATTATAACCTGAGGTTGTATATCTAGTAAATTTCTTTAGAAATTTAAACAAGATTTATAATAACTTTTGATGGGTAAAAATTCCATGACCATCTCTATTTCTATGATATTTCTAACAACCATCACTCATCATAATCCAATATAGTATGTCAATATGTGGTATTTTAAACGAGAAATTAATTTTTTTTCATTTTATTATACTTTTAGCAGTAAAAACATCCAAAGTATTCACTCTCATTTAAAAATCCTTACGGCTATGCATGAGTGAATTACTTGAATATTTGATTATGTGCTTTCATGCTCATTTAAAAGTCCACATGGTTATGCATGTATGGAATGCATATCAAAATTGATTATTAAATAAACAAGTTAATTCTAATCCCATTTAAAAGTCCTCATGGTTATGCGTGGTTAAAAGATAATTGAATTCATTTTTTAATAAAAATTTGGAATACTACTAATTCATTTAAAAGTCCCAAAAGTTATGCATGGTTAGTATATATTCAAATTCCTGATATAAATATACCACAAATAGACACAGCTATATGGTTTTTATGTATCATTCTAAAGTGGAATATGCGCTTAACAGAGTATTTATGATTTTTGTTTGAATTTTTCTAAAATTTAAAAATTTATACTTGATTGGGTTTTAATGTTGTGTTAATGTCTATCATTTTATCTCTATTTTTCTAATGCTATTACTCTTTTGCTGATAACAAAAGGGGGAGAGAGAAGTTAAGATTTTGGTAAATAAAAGTCAAATATTCTATTTTGTATTTTCTATTTGCATCTAGACTCATTTGCGTATTTTTATTTTTTTTCATGCATATATGAAGGGGGAGCTTTGTGTAGAGAAGGAGCATTCAAATAGGGGAAGCAAATTGAATGATCAAATACATTTGATAAATTAAAAATCTTAAATATATGTTTATTGTCATCAAAAGGGGGAGATTGTTGAATATGCAAGCATATGATTTTTGTTTGATGATAACAAACAAATATATCCATTTAAATGTATTTGTTAATGTACTATTTTATTTTCACATATTTAAATAAATATTTGCTGAATAAAAAAAATAACTCGAAATTTAAATTCAAGTGGATATTTTATTTAAACAAATATTTTATTACAATTTTGAATAGTACAAATTTGAGCTCTCACTATATATATACACAATTTCAATTACAATACAATTTTGATTGCATCAAATTTTTTAAATTACAATAGCACCTCAGTACATATCACTCATTCGCTTGTATTTTATCTTCGACTTTGATCCAGCATGAATCCAACATCTGAGTAATCTGCAAAATACATACTGACGCGGTAAAATTGGAAAAGAAATATTTATGCAGAGTAAAATGAAATGTGTATTTTGAAAATGTTATTTGCCTTAGTTATATTGGTTGTCCGTCATTATATTCATTTTTGAATTCATCATACATGAATAGCTTGTGACATGCACAGTGTATCACTGTACATGCCACAAAGACGTGCACCTCGATATACGCTTGACAAAACTGCAGGGATAGGTGAGCACAAGGTCAAACCCGAGCCAAAGTTAGGTTCAACTCAAGTGCAATACAAATAAAGTCATGATATGAGAACAAGGTCAAACCCAAGCCAAAGCTAGGTTCAACTCTGGTGCATGCAATACAAAACAATGGGTCAAGACACGTAAAACAAGCCTTGACCAAAAATTCAGTAAGTACACATGAAAACAGAGGCAAGACAGTCCAACTAGACCCGAGTACACATGAAGACATTGTGAACCAGTGGGCTGTACTCAGACTCAAGGAAATATGAAACAACAAAATGATCAGAGCATAAATGAATTCAAATATCAAGTGCATCAGTACACGAGCACATTCAGACTCATTGAAGACCAAAGAATCAAGTGCACAAAAATTCCAAAATAAAGACAAAGTCTAAAAAATTCAAGCTTGAATCGAAAGGTATACAACAATCAAGTTTAGGACTGAAGTGAATCAGATACAACATGCATCATATACATGAGGACCAGAGCACAGACGAACATGAGTATGCAACACAGTCTCGACCAAAACAACAAAATGACTACAATTTCAGCATTTCAGGTGTATGAAAGTAAGTGGTCGAAGTAACAGTAATGCGGTTCCCATATGTATGCAACTAGAGAACATGAAGTTCAGTGGCAACCAAACAGAAATGAAGACTGCAGTATTTCAAATCAATATTCACATGTAGACTTCAAAATTTACCGGACTCATGGAAATGCAAACAGTTCAAGATGATCAAGACAAGCATGACGATATACAACAGAGAAAACTACAAACAACTATACAGATATCAAGTGAAACAAGTCCGGCTACCAGCAAAAAACCAATGCAAACTCAAGTGAAGTAAACACAATCACACATGTTCACATATATAGGCAGTGCACATGTAACCATATCCAAGCAGTAACACATGTGGCATCACAGCATACACATATACATGTGTAAATGCACACAAACGCATAGACACACGCACACAGATATATATATATATATATCTATGTATGTATATGTAGTGGAAAACAAACTTCAATACAGCATGAAATGATCATGTGACATCAAGTATGAAACAAAGCAAAGCAACACTGCATACATATATAAATGCATTTTTACTGAAGTGCAGACCAACAGTGTACTAATGAAGCAACACCAATGATGAAGGCATATACAAGTGCATCGAACCACAAAGCAAGACAACATGTTTATATGCAGTGCCAACCAGTTCAATGAGCAAGGAAAAATGAAGACAATAAATTACAGACTTTCCAACATATGAAAACTAGCTCGAAGCAACTTCTTGATGCAAACCAAAGCATCACAAGTACACATACATACACCTTTATACATACATACATACATACATAAATACACACACACACACACAAACACACACACACACACACACACGTATATATATATATATGAAAATAGTGTCAAAAAGACCACATCAATGATGCTTCAAACCTATAACAGACATCAGCATCAAGGTGACATGCAAATAGTTTTGAACACATCCAAGGTCACAAACACCTGACAACGTACATGAAATAAATTCTGGCAGCAAGTACACATGGCAGTGGTCAGTGCAATGTAGACTACATGACCAAGTCTTAAACAAATGCAGTGACAACATGAGATAAACTTAGATAGCAGTTCAAATAACAAATTTCAGCAGTTTTCATGAAGTCGCGAGTCAAACAACTTCAAAAGGAGGTACACATAGTAAATCAAACAAAGTCCAGATTAACACAAATGTCCGAAGTCAAATCCCAAAAAAGAACGGAACAAACTTCCATGTCAAAATCGAAGCCGTGTTAAATAAGCAATGAAAATATACAAATTGAAAAGGTCAGAAATCATCACAAGCATTCAATCAAAAAATCAATGGCCGAGAAAAATCAATTGAAAAACTCAAATAAATGTATTCGAACGAAATTATAGGAATTCGAATCCTATATAAACCATTAACATCATCGGCCTAAATGCATCGAGTTAAAGGCCAGTAAAGCAAAAGGCATAAATCATATACCATTTTAGTTCGAACTCGATCGAATTGAAGTAGCTATCTGCGAATAAAAGTGATAATTTAATTGTCGAAGCAAACTGTAAATAGTTCATCATTCAATCAATAACTAAAGTCGGCGTCTTCAAAACCATGAAACCCTAATTTTGTGAAAGTGGAATGAAGCAGCTAATTTTCGAAGCAACAAAGTATAGGAATGGGCCATAGAAATAAAAGAGAGGGGATTTGTTTTATCACTTTACTTACTTATTTGGACTTGTAATTTTTGGGCTTTAAATTTTAAAAACTAGGGTTTCATTGTTTTTAACAGTTTTTATTGTATTTTTCTTTTAAATTTTGTAAAGTCTAGTCGTGTGACTAGGGGACGAACTACGGTGGTGTAGTTCGAGAATTCGCAACTCAGTGGTTGGGTTGTGGTAGGGTTTTGAGTATAGAGTTAGGTTAGTCGATAGGGGATGTCGTGAGTTTACGTGTGTAAACGTCTGACTATTTAATTTCTAGTAGAATACTTGGAGGCAACATGTAGGCCGGGTTTTGTCGAAGCTGGGTAAATCTGTGTTGTTTTATTTCTATTTTTATTCTGCTATTATCTGTGTTGCTATTATTCTGCTATATCTGTGTTGCGATTATTTTATACACTTCCATATCAAATTTTTATAATTAATAGTATCACCCTATTCACCCTCCCTCTAGGGTGAAATCGATCCTACAAGTTGTGGGTAGAACTATGAAAATAACGATATAAAGCCATAACTAAATTTTCAAAACTCATGGTATATAGAATAGAATACAATAGCAGAGTGTACCCATTTATTTTAAAACTATAAATTGTCATAATACAGAATAATATCAAATTGCATCATAAATCCGTTACAACAATTGTATATATGCATGGGTATACATAAAAGCAAGTGATAATGATAAATACTGCCATAAGCCAAGCTTCTCCATCTTTAAGCATCGTC
This sequence comes from Allium cepa, assembly GCA_030765085.1. Lineage (NCBI taxonomy): Eukaryota > Viridiplantae > Streptophyta > Magnoliopsida > Asparagales > Amaryllidaceae > Allium > Allium cepa. The sequence continues at coordinate 82,378,481 of CM060932.1, read as the reverse complement.
ACTGCCATTATTCCATCCTTAACATGTGCTCTAATGATGAGAGAGTTAGAACAACAAGTGTCTGGTGAATAAAAACCTCGAGTCTTATTTTCTTAGCACTTGGGAAGTATACTCAAAATAAAAATATGTCTACGAACATAAAACTATTTAATACTTCCTTATAAGGAAAGGAGGCTGGTCCAACTATTTAATACCTTTCATTGCAGAAGCAGGTTTCTAGAATCTCATATCTCAATCATACTTCATAAACAACTAATAATGTGAGAGATAGTAGCCGAGCTATTTAGTATCTTTTATTGGAAAACAGGCAGACTCTGGTCGTTTAATACCTTAATTAAGACAAGCCCCACCATTTAATATCTATTTCCAAGGCGTGCTCCTCAATGGTACTATTGAGCTCACATCATATGGAATCACTTAGGCCACTTAATACTTCCTAGCGGAAAATAGGTAGAATTTGGTCATCTAATACCTTAATTAAGGCAGACCCATCAATTAATCCTATTTCTAGAAGCGGACCCCTCATTGATATACAACCTAACGTAACTCATTGACCATTTAATAGTTCATCTAAGGAAAAGAGGTGGGCCCTCAAACAACAACTTAATACCTCAAGACCCCAAAGCAAGCCCTTCTTCTTATGCTCCTTACTCATAATGATGTCTTACATTTTGTCCGACAATTCGTAGGAACTGATAGCTAGATTAGTTGGGCATATTTCCATTACAAAATTTGGGACCGACCTCGCATCATTAAAAATATTTATCATAAGGATATCCCATGTCAATCAAAGTGTACACAACTGCTATTAGCCTTAACATGATGGGCAGACTTCCTCCATGTAACTCTCTTAACCTCGCATCCTTATGACTTAGCCATAAATCAAACACGGCCCAACACACACACATGCTCATCTCACCTTTTCATAGATAGGGCTTTATAAGGGACCTTCCTTATTACGCCTTAAAATAATGTAAGGATATATAAGAGTTTCTACTTATTTTTGCCTAACAATCAATTTCCTTCATAATTTGGGAAATAAATGAAAATAATTACCTAATTAACTATGCTATATATGCAATAATTATACGTTGATTACACTAATAGAGATAAATAAATATTTCCACCTAATAAATTATAAAAGCACAAATTTACGCCCTAAACTAGCATTAAATGTCAATTCCCTAATTAAATACTATTACATGTCCTTTTTCTTTAAATTCCCAAGATTTCAACATACTAAAAAAAGGGATATTAGTATCCAGAACACGAAATAAATATTGATAACCAAAACTGCAATAACAGACTTGTAAATAAAATAAAATGGAAACTCAATTTATTGCACCAATTCAATGGAATATTCCAAGCATTAGGAATTCCAATATATACTCAATATTCTTTTCAACTCCTCTTTTATAGAGAAATAGATAAGAATAAATGGTATAAACTGTGAACAAAAGTTGTAATCTATACCCCTCATTTCATTGAAGAATCACAATTTGAAACGAAGAAGAAGGAGAAGTGTAATAGACTATGAAATTATCAAAAATTGCATAAACGGAACAAATTCCAACAAATTAATTAAATAATTGAGAATATTAATATAGAATTTGCCATTTCGAAATAAAAAGGAATTTTAGGTGATTTTAATCTATTATATTTTCACAATCCCAAAATCCCTAAGGCACATTCAAATCCATAGAGGTATACTAAAAAATGATTGAAAAATAAATATTAAAGTTTCCACTCACAGAATAGCCTTAGCTTCGCTTTTCTTGGATTTGCATGCCTTGAAATCTCTTTGAGAATTTGTCTCTTTTAGGTTGGAGGGAGAAGAAATAAATAGAAAAAAGATTGGATTCTTATCTGAATTCTCTAGGAGTTTCTAAATCTAATTTGAAGAGATAACAATGGTAGAGTTTCGCTGAATTTTCTAAAATAATACGAATAAAAAGTGGAGAGAATAGGGTTCCATTTATAGGAGTTGAAATGCACTAGAATCGTAGGATGAAAAGAGTTATAAAAGGAGAAATATGGACCAATCATACCCTCAAACTCTAGCCGCTACTGCCTTTTTTAGACACAACCGATCGACCTCCTCCCTTTAACCGCTCGACTGCTATAGGTCAGCCGGTCCAATAAAAGGGTTGACCGGTACATTTATTCTAGGGAACTACTTATTTCCATTGTTTGTAATTGATTTTATACCCTATTTATTCTTAATGTTAAACATTAAAACTAACGTTTACAGAGCCCACAACCAAATTTTGAAATTTAAGCCTTCAATTTAAATCCTCATTTGAATTTGAATTTGAATTTAAACTAAACTAATTTAAATCTGTAAAACTTCAAACGCATATATCTTCTTCGTTTGAGCTCCATTTTTCAGCATGATACATATGAAAACAGGTTAGAATTTTGCCATGAATGCAATGCAATAAATGGTCAAATTCCAACTTTTATAAAATTTCCATATTATACCTTATTATATTTAATTAAATTAAATTTTATTTATTTATGGTTCATTTTACGAGGTGTTACATTCTCCTCCTTCAAAAAGGATTTCATTCCGAAATCTTTCAAAGGACGAATAGCACAACGCGCAATAACATTCATGTTATACAACCACGTTATCGACACAACCACATATTCAACCAATAGTGCAATGTTATTATTTACTATTGACATGATAAAATGAGCTCAATCCTAGTGTGAGTGTGTAATCGTGCCATGAAAGTATGTATGCAAATACCCTAAACATACATAAAAATTTCAACATAAGTGTAAAGTGATTGTGAAAAAGTATAGAAACCATCTTCTACCATTAATTCTTGCAACCACGATGGATCCAAACCCTAATTTTGGAGACAAAATTTCCCAATAAAAAGGCTCTGGGTGAGCAATCTTCATCTTCTCCTCAGTTTCCTAAGTGTTTTATGCTGGATTGTCTCCCCATTGCAGTTGGACTAGTCTAATATTTTTGTTGCGGAGCTTTCGAGTTTCATGCTCTATAATGCATGCAATGGCATGAGACGCCGTTCACTCCATCTTAAAATCTCCCAAGTGATTTGGCCCTACAACAATTGCTATGTTACGAAGGTATTTCCTTAAATGCGAAAACGTCATAGACTCCAACCAACATAAAAAATTTCTTAATTTTCCCCATATTGGGAAAAAAGCCTAATAAATCTGGTGCCTACTTTCAAACTACCCAAATTGTATGATCTTTACACATTGCCTAATTAATTCTGACTTTTCAAAATCTCGCAATACAAATCTAATCTGAGTGGAATTTGTTGGTTGTTTCCCACCCACAATTTGGCGATTTGCATGGCCTCTCAAAAAAAGGCTTCAAGGGTGCCATACCAATCGTTTTTGATGGATACAATCCTACGTGAATTCTACTAAGGATAAGTGCTAATCCTAAGTCCTCCAAAGTCCAATATGCAAGTTCTTATCAAATCCTCCAAGTTCCCATCCATTCCTTAGGTTGCCATCGATCTTCAGTCCGTAAGAGATGCTTCGATTTAACAAAATTCCTAAATCTAGTTACTAAAGATACTTGCAAACTCCTCCAAAAATTTCTAGTAAACTAAGTGTCCTTATCACTAGTAATGCAAAGCACAACTCCATAAAGCCGTGTTGGAGTGCTGTGGTTCTACTGCTTCTAATGGAAAATTTCTACCACCTTCTTCTTAATGCTTGATCACTAGGATATTCCATCCTCATTCCTATAATTTTCTCTTTTCCTTCCATGGTGGCATTTTGTGAGCTAAATCCCTTGTGTTTCCCAAAATATAAAGCTTTGGGATTGAAACATTTACACACTTTAGGCTGCTAACCTAATTTCCTCATTAACTTCCAGTTTTACCTATGGTCCATCGCTAATTAAGTGTTTCCATAAATTTTTCTTATTTGTGTTTCTTCCCAACATATATCAAGTGGTTTAAATCTCATTCATATCTATACAGGAATAAAATGGTTATATATCTTATATCATATCATCCACTTTTTCAGCAACTAAGGAAGACAACTAGCAAATATACTCGAAGAACACCAAAAGAAATTTTTACTAGAAGTTTCCATTTATTATCAATTAATATAAATGGTGTTGAGGCCCTAACACTCCTTTTCAAATTAAGATGGGCAATTTTTAATATTTCATTCCATTGCTACCTATTTTCATAATTTTCCTTTTTCGGTCTTTAATAAATATGGTCCATTTATTGCCTTAACCAATATCCATAACACTTGATCATTACTATCAAAATTGGACCATTTTCAATTACTCCTTCTTCAATCTTTTTAACCTTCTTCATCTTACTAAAATCCGTTAATTACACAAAGTTCTTTCTTCCACAAATGCAATATCAAGTTTCCTTAATCAGTCCCCATTTGATTACTTTTCCTCTCATAATTGCAAATTTATTTCCTATTAAATTTGTATTTAACGTCCATAACTCCTAATATGTCAATTACTAACTAATACACATATAGTAATAATCTATGCTTTATAAATATATACATACATACATATATACACATATATAAATACATACATACATACATACACACACATATATATATATATATTCTAGTCTTTAGCAACGCTGTACGATATCTATATCTAACCACTAATTCTACAACTAGAGTACTCATTTCCATATTTTAATTTATCGAACCTATCCTTCCAAAAAGATTACCGTACTAAATTAACCACAATTGATATTTTTGGTTTGTTTGAAATTATAAGGAATTTTTTTCTTCTTATTATTGAAATATACAAGGTAAGGTATGGAAAATAATATCCATCCCTTACACATCTTTATTTTTTAGCGTATTCCTTATTACTTCAAACAATGCACTTTTGTACAAAATTTTGGGAATTGGATGATTTATGGAAATTATACAGAAATTTCTCCAAAATTAAAATACAGAAATTATATCCTATAGGCAACCTAATTCATAATCCAATTTTAGTTTTGGAATATCTTTACACTTTACCAACTTCTTCAAATAGAGCTTTGGGACTAAATTTAAGTTTCTAGATCAGGTCGTACATCTTATTTCTATTTTATTCATATCCTAAAACCTTTAGCCAATCCTACCTAGGTCATGATCCATATCTACTTAGTAAAATCATAACTTTCACAAACAAAATAAAATATCTTCATATGAATAAACTTATTTAAAAATAAGCATTTAGTATTTCATTTCTTACAATACTTAAAACATGAAGCATCAAATTTAATATCTCCATCTTTGAAAATGTAGACTTAAAACAAACCTTTATCGAAGATTCAAAATTGCTTTGTTCCCAAATAGGAATAAAATAATCTCCCTTTTAAAATTTTCCTTACAAATCTATTTTCCTTAAAAGTTAGACTTTCTAATTTATGGCACTCAGAATTTTCTTGGTTTTTAAAAAATGGGAACTTATAAAAAAAGCTTTCATTTCAATAGTTTGATAAAATAAGGTTTTACTCCTTTTTGAAAATATGATTTTTCTAACACAAATGATTCAAACTTGATAAGTGTTTGCACCATAATGTGGCACAAACACCCAATAGAAGTTTCGAAGAGAAATAAATGAAGAATTTAAAATGAAAACAGAAGAAAAATAATAATGAAATAGCAGTAAATCAAAGCAATAGCACAAACATAGCAATCTATAGTGGTTCGGCGTTGGTTGCCCACATCCATTTTGAATAGATTGCTTTATCAATCACTTTGTAAACCGAGTAAAATAGAAAATAGACAAAAATTGTCGGTTACAATAGAGTATAAAGAAACTAGCAGTGTAAAAGTCTCTAAAATGAACAGCCAACCCTAAAGATGGCAGAATATCTCCTTGGAAATTTGACAGAAGGATCGTCAAAATTATATGGACCCATCATAGGGATTGCATGGCCCAAATTTCAAGGGATAAGGATCGGTGTCAATTCCTTTTTTGAACGAATTTAGGGTTCTATCCCTATGATAGATTTCCCATGTTGTAATCAAAGTTTCATGCTAATTGGATAAGTAGAACTTGAGTTATTGTTTAATCTTTGTTTTAATGTGAGTACTCATCTGATTTCAGCTGACCTTATTAAGGAAAGAGAGCTGATCCCTTTTATTTCATCCTTTTGCCGTGCAAAACCTTGAGTAGGCTTCCTAGGGTCCCCACATATTTCTCACAAAATTTCTTATGCGTTGGACGTATGGATTTTGCGATATTGATTGTTATCTATTGAATTGCACTTGTCCCCGAAACATGTCGATCCCTATGTTGGAGGTTGACTATAGCTTATCCCTTTTATATGTTGAACCATATTCCATACTTCAAACATTATGCATTCAATGTCTCTTAATTTTTTTCGATCATGGCTTTATATTATCATCTGTACTTGACTTTTAGAACCCACGATCATCACTCTGGACTTACTGGCTTTGATGACAGTCAAAGCTAACTTGCCTAATCGGTGCGAATTTAACCAGGTGAAAAAAACGGATAGCACTTGTCCTTCAAAGTATGTCTTGTGTTGAACATGACAAGCTTTGAATCGAAACAGTTTAGAGTCATCAAAAAGAAATCCATCCAGTTTTCCAAATAGTCACTATCCTTCCATCGAATTATTTTCCCAAAGTGTTGTCTCTCTTTTTGATTGTTATGATGTTTGGTCGATTTCCAATAATATAAATTCTAGATTATATTCCATTGATTGATATTTATATCTGGTTCTATGAGACTAGTAAGCTTGGTCTATCTGTTCCAGTCTCAACCTTGAAAGCTTTAGGTTTAAATTCAATATCTGTCATTTCAAAATTTGAACTTCTAGACTACACACATGCACGTTCAGGTACGCGTTCTATTCGTCGGCTCCCAGACGCATTTGCATGCTCAAGAGTCATTGTCAATTTTCATTGAACTATATGCAATACCATTGCATTTCATATTTATTTTTATAATTTTTATGTATATGCTTGCATGCACATAGGCACATGGCCGATCCCTTTTTTTTTACATAATAGGGTTGAACCCTTTCTTTCTCTTATTTGCTCATTGGGGAGCCGATCCCCCTTTCTCTCTCTCTTTCTCACTTTTTATATAATAGGGATCAACATTTTTATAGTCGATCCCTCTCCTCCTTCTTTTTTTCACTTTATGGAGAATAAAGAGGTGGGTCGAACCCTCCTTTACCATATATAAGCCTAACGCCTTCCTTCCTCCCCCACTTATCTCATTTCCCTTTCTTTTACCCTTTTCAATACTGAACCTTCCTTACTTCAACATTAGAGCCAAACCCTTCCCCCTTTCTTCTTTTATCAATATTGAAATGAAATCTACTAAAATCCAACATACCTCCACGAATATAATTTCTCTCCCTTCAATCTCGATCATCTCCAAGCCATACATCATCACCACTAACCACATATATTAGGCAGTTTTCTTATCTTTACCCTTTAATTTATGACAAGATGATGAGTTTTATAGTGTTGGTGGATGGGTTAGAGTTCGACGCAATAGATAGGTGACGGTCGAAGTTGTTTGTAGGATAAGGGACGTATGCATTAGGCGAGGGTTCAATTGGAATGTAGGTGAATGGAAAGGGTATGGAGTGAATGTTGGAGTAAGTGTGAAATTTTGAAGTAGAGGGATCGGTATGTGAAGTTGAAGAGGGGTTGGTGATGTTTGTTTAGGTATAAGAGTTGGTTACATTGCTAAGTTGAGGGATCGACAGTGGTGTGTTGTGGGTGGAAGGATCAGTTGTTATCAAGGAAAGGGATCGAAAAATAGTTTAGATAGAGGGATATGTTATGTTGCTTTGTAATAGGGCTCAGCTGAAGTACTTGTAGTAGGGATCGGTTGTTTTGCAAAAATAGGGGTCAGTATAAATAAAGATAGGTTATTTGTACTTGTCATATTCTAAGATTTAAATTGAACTTGAAAACCAATCCATATTCACTTGTTTGAACAATTAGAACCAATCCCATCCCAATGAACTTGAACATATGATGATAATGAACAGCAGGACTTGCATATCCAATATCGAACTCGAAATTGAAAGGCCGAACTCTAGGGTCTTAGAAAATGAACTAAAACTCAACAAATAGACTTTAATAATGGACTTTACACTTTGACATGCCGATGGTCGATCTCAAAGCTTACACAAACGAACAATCTAAATGCCAGTTGATATGGCCACTTTAGTCAAAATCCAAAGTCTCGTCACTTTCTTACTTTTGCTTTTAATTTTAAACTTCTAATCTCCACACTGCATAACACTCACCACACTAGCTTACATTCAGGATAAGGGGATAGGTAAAATTAATCTCGATTATCTATTGAGTTCAATTGATATGGGCTCCAGACATTTAGAGCATTTAGCTGCAATGTTTTTTGGGCAATCTTCTCGACTTAGCAATCTTGAAGCTGAGTCGAGTTCTGCAACTGTTTCTGGTAGACTTTCACTTGATCGTCAAATTGAGCAACTGAAGGTTTCTAACCATTCTTTTGACCTTTTTTATGATATTCCCATCCTTCCGACGGAAGATATATGTCTTGCCCCCGACGTTGTAGAATGCAGTATATTTCTAGATAACCTGATGGATTCCTATGCCTCTAGAATTGGCATGGCCGCTCTTTGTAGAGTATGATCTAAACATGGGATTCAGTTTGGAGATGTTCCGGTCCCTACATGAACGATAGGGCTCATTTACCCCTAAAGGGATATACGACATGCAATACATTCATGTGCTGGGCTGGACTGTGCTGCCTTTAATTCTTTCATCCATGAAATGCGAAATTATTTAGGAATAGCTCATGCCCAGCTGCACCCGCACAACTATGCTTTCTGCCATGGCACCTTCTTACTTTTTATAGATGTTTTATTTTAGCCGTTATCTCCTGAAGACATCAGGTTCATTTACAATTTCAAACAAAGAACAAGAAGCCTTTTTTACACCTTTCACGAACCTTCGCCTAATTGTCAAGTTCTAACTGGCGCTTGGAACAAGCTCAACATCTTCAAACATAAATGGTTTTTTGTTCGTTGTCCACCTAGCTTTACGAGCGATGGTTAGAAGGACGTAAGTGTTGTATCACGAACTAACTAACACTTGGAAAATTTACAGGTGTCCATCCATGCCCCGAAGGCAATATTTCTCAAGGGTGATTTCTGTAATTTGTGTTACCCCAGTCAAGGACAGGGTCATCAGATCCATAGTAACTAATCAATGGCTATCTCTGTTTGTGCTGTTAAAAGAAATCCGTAGCATCAGTCTTCTAAGTAGTGTTGTGGTGGAACAAGAAGGCGGCTCTAATAGAGCTATCGTGCCCCCAGTCGAGGAGTCTTAAGACGATGCCGAAGAGGGAAAAATTAGAGGTGTCGAAACCGACAAGCCCTGCAGCGCTGATGCTGGTCCGAGGAATGTGCCCGTGGTCGAACCATCATAAGGTGTGCAATCTCATATGCCCACAAGAATAGGAAAAATCTCGCATATAAATTCTATAGGAGAAAAGCTACCAAAAGAGTTAGAGTTTATCATCACCTCAGTTGTTAAAAAGAGTCTTCTTTCCAACATCTAGCAAGTTCGATGGAAGGTTTCTTGAGTCTCCCAATCCCTGATGATACAATGACTTATGACTTCCCCAACATTAGTATTGGGGGCTCAATTCTCTCACCAGGAGTGGTGATGACATTCCTTCCACTAGCAAAGAGGAGAAAACTCCTATGAGCAAGGCTGCAATAACTGGTTTGTTGGGGGGACACTAGGCATTCACAATTACGCGCACTTCACTGCATGATTTTCACCTACCTTAAGTTCGATGGTCACTTATACATTCTTGTTTGGTTTGCAGGTGTAATTTCTCAATACTGCACTTTCGACACTTGAGGAGCTTGTCAATACAGTACGGATCCAATCATGGTCCAGAATCGGGTAAGCATAGAGAGAGCGATAACAACATGGAAAGAAGTCATCGTTCGAGAGAGTCTTCATCTTCCAAGCATAGGTCTCAATCTCAATTGTCTCATCAGTAAGCTCAGTCTAATCATTCTATACACGGTGGTGATTGGTATTCTTTCTATGCTCCACAAATTGTTATGCCTCCTGAACAATACTCTTGTTCACCTAATTCTAGACAATCCCATGATCGTAGGTCGAGTGAAGGCCCACTTGTCACTTCTGATCCTGCTTTACCTACTACTGCTCCTGAAGCTTCCATGGTAGAAAAATTGGCCAAATTTAAGGTAAATTTCCTAAAAAGTTTGCTTCGGGGGCTTAAATTCCTTCATTTCATTCATGCAATTCCAAGAGACGCTAAAGCGAGTTCCCTTGCATGCGTCAGTGACATCTTTGTGCAACACAAAGCATTCCATCATCTGGCTAAAAAAATCTCCGAGGTATCTGTCGAGTGCCAACATGAAATCGATCACCTCAAGCTTGAGGAAATCCATGACAAAGACATAATTAAACATCAAGACGTTGAAATCACAGAGTTGACAGCGAAGCTAACAGCAGTAGAAAAGAGTGCCAAAGAAACAAATGGGGCGGTTAGTCACGTAGAAACGGCTCACGAAAAGGAACTGGATGCTGCCTTCAATTACAGTGGCGTGCTTGCTTTATAAAAAGATATACTACAAAAGAAGAAAAATATTCTGGCCCACCGCCTTGAGGAACTAGAAGAACTCTTTAAAAAAGAGAAGGAAGATAAGCTCAAAGCTCAGAAGGAGTCGCAAAGATATTGCGAAGAGGTCATCGAATCCCGAGACTGAAAATTAAGCTTGACGAGCAACTCGCTCAATTGAACTCCTCAAAGAAGAGGCAAGGGAAGAGGGCGGCAATGAGATTAGAGAGCAAATTGAGACACAGTTCAAAGATGCCAAAGAAGCTGGTCAAAATAAAATTGAGGACATGCTCAATCCTATGACCGTTGAATATAATGTTGAAGTCTTAATTCAACGCGATCTGAGTTTCCTTGGAATGGCCAATTTGAATCGCTAGTCAAGGCCTAGGAATACATTGTTGAAATGAAAAAGAAAGCCCTCAATGAAGCTGATTTAGATGAAGAGAAGTCAGTATGGGAGATTCTCTGTGGGGATGAACCTTTAGACTTTACTACTATGAGACTCCGATACTTTAATATTCTAGTTTCCTTTGGCAAAGGGAAAAACATTGCCGAGTCTTCGGAGTTCGATCCTAAAGGTCCCCCTTCGTTTCAAATGATTGGAGTGTCAGTTTCTCTTGCCTCGAGAAAGGATCCGATCTATAATCCGAATAAACCTGGCTATCAATTAAAGGTGTTTGACTCCTATGCTAGAGGGAAGCACTCTGGGGAAAACTGAAAGTCAGCTGGACATAGGTATCTCGCTTTGTTCTCCATTATTCGAGGGATTTTTTCCTCGTGCCCAATAGTCATGGGCTTATCTTCTTAATTTTGCGAATTCTGTAGGTCTTCTTGGTCCCAGCTAGACTCCAGGAAGCGGTGCTTCCATGGTGCAACAATCGAGATCTATTTAAACTCTGGTAACCATCGACTTTCAGGACCCAATCTCAAATTATCAGAGTATTTTATGATGAAAAAACTGATGACCCGTAGTTGCCAGATGAATCAGATGACGTTGTGATTACTGGCACCACCAAACACGCCAATGTGCTTAGCTTAAAAGAGCGCATCAAGAGAGAGAGAGAGAGAGGAGTTGTTGAAGAAACAAGCCAAACATGAACCTGCTAATGAGGGCATCGATGACCCAAATCTCATACCACTATAAGTCATTCCACCTGATGGGTCGGTTCTCGAAGAACTCCCTCCAACCTCTGAAAGCTCTCCTACCAAGGGTGGCAAAGAATTGAGGAAAAGGATAGGTGGACGTCAGGGTGGTGCCACTCCTAAAAAATCCAAAAGGGAGAAAGGGCAGAAGAAATAGTTGTTGCTTCACCTTAGTTTGTATATAACTTGTATAGTTGTTTTTTCTCTTTTTGTTGGCGTGACTGTGTGAGTACGGGCCCAGTTTTTGGATAAACTTTGACTGTAATTTTGAAGTTTTAGCACGTAAATAAAATTTATTTATTTTCTGTCGAGCTCTTATGTGAATCCTTTCAAGTAATCGAGCTATTACTTTTCCATTCAACATACTTTTAATTCGTTGCTCGTTGATTTAGATGATAATTCGTTAATCCTATCCCATAGACCTCCATGTGGTCGTGGCCCTGAGTCATACCAAACACGAGGATCGAGCTCTAGGTTATGCTATCGGATTCACTAGTTTAAGTGATTATACTCATACCCCCAGTCTTGGGTTAGCAAAGTTAGGTAATGGATGGTCGAACTCCATTCTTAGTGAGCTTATACTCCTTTTGTCAGTTTCAGGTCAAAGTTTATGGAATAGTGAGTGGTCATACCGCACTTATCTATTTGTTCATACTCAAATCCACACTCTGGGGATAAGAATTAGTCAGTGGGTGTTCAAATCGCACCTAACCATTTGCTTATACTCATATCTGCACTCTGGGGATAAGAGATAGTTGGCAAGTGGTCAAATCGCACCCAACTTGAAATGTTCATACTCTAGTCTGCACTCCGGGGACCTAGAGTTATTTTGAAAAATAATTGGATCGTATTTTTCCTTAATTGATTGATTTCCTTTCAGGTCTAGGGTTTAACTTAGTGTGATTGGTCGTATGACAATCTCTTTTGATTCATGTTTGTCCTATCACTCGATAGGATTAACTTGGTTATCTCATGGTCAAGTCTCATCCATTCATCATTAGATATCCCGTCCATCGGGTTATGAGCAAGAATCCTCAAATAAGTGGTCGGGGTACATTCATTTTGTTTAGTTCAATTGTGAACTTATGTAATTAGCTAGCTCCAAACTCTAGGAACCTAATTAGTCATGTCAATATTAGTTAATCGGGTATTGTAATTAATATGTAATGGTACAATAATCCCGAATATGAAAAAAATTTAAAACTTTATTTGCTAGATGGAAAGGAATGACATAATTTATCTTATTACATATCTTGAAAATCAAATGCTAAATCAAATTAGTAAATTGGATACAATGGAATGAAAAAGAATAAACTAAGTGAAATAACATCGCAAAAGCTCGAGGTTCCATGCTTTTGGGAATGTGACGCCATCAAAAATCGCTAGTTTGAGAGCTTCCTCTCCAGCCTTTTTTCAATGACATATGGTCCTTCCCAAGTAGGATTCATATATGATCGGGTAAGAAAAAATAGTTTCAAGATGAAATTGCTGATTTCGAAGGTTCTAGTTTATACTTTAGTGTTGTAATATTAGACGACTCGGTGTCAATCTGCAGCCGCCCTCAAATCAGTTTCCTCGTGCTTCACATCTACAAAGTCTAGAGATTCCAAGAGGAGATCTCTATTCATTCTGGGATTATAGTAGGTCACTCAATGAGAAAGGGCTTCTAGTTCAACAAGAATAACGCCTTCGGAGTCGTAAGCAAGGGCGAACAGAGTGTGGTCAGTCATTGACTTATAGGTGGTAATGTATGCCCATAATGATATTGGGAATTCATCCACCCACTTACCTCTAACCCTTTCCAAGCACTTCTTTAGGATGAATTTTATGATTTTGTTCACAGCTTCAACTGTCAATTTGCATGAGTTTGAGAACCGTCACAAATCTCTTTGCAATATGACGTCGACGGCAAAAGTCTTTGAATTCAACGCTGTTGAATTGAATCTGATGATCAGTTACAACGGTTCATGGAAAGCTGAAACAAAGATGATACTCCAGACAATGAAATTGATTACTTTCTTTGTCCTAATCATGGCTGAAGGTTTTGCTTCGGCCTATTTGGTGAAGTAATCAACTGCGACGATGGCGTACTTCGCATTACCTTTAGAGATGGTAAGGAACCGATGGTATCTATGCCCCCATACGGCAAACGGCCATGGACTGACCATTTTATGATTTCTATCGGTGGAGATCTTAGAATTTTTGCGTGCATTTGGCACTTGTCACATCGCCTAGCATAATCAGCAGCATCTCGGTTGACTGTTGACCAATAATGCCCATAATAGAGTTATTTCTTTACTAAGGTCTACCCCCAACGTGATCGCCACGTTCCCCTTCATGAACTTCCTTTAAGACTTGTTTTATTTCATCATGAGCGATACACCAGCGTAGGGGAATGGAAAAACCCTTTCTGTACATGACTCCTTCCTGAATGATATATCATGAAGCTTTGCAAAGGACTCATCGCCTTTCATTCTTTCGCTTGGGAAGGACTCCCTATAGCGAATAGTCTTTAATCGGAGTCATTCATGACTTCCATCTCTAATACCCAGTCAGTTTCCACCTAGTTTATGCTCGGAGCTTCTAGTACTTCAACTAGAACCAAGCCCATCTATTGTGCATCCCCAGTGCTAGCAAACTTTGCCATTGAGTCGCCCTTTTTGTTTTGATCCCTAGCAATGTGTGTGATGTCATAGTACCTCAAACCAGTCAATAGCTCTTGGACTTGGATAAGTTATGGGGAGAGTCATTATCCTTTAGCTTGGTAATCTCCCCTGAGTTAGTATACTACCAACTTTGAGCCGTAAAGGAATTCAAGAGATTTTATCCCCAGTTCCCTAGCAAGTTTGAGTCCAGCATCTTCGTTGTTCATTGTAGAGAAGTTGAGATTCAAAGAATAGCAAATTGATTGATCTTCCGGGGTCACTAGCAAGACACCAGTTCCAAATTAGTGATCATTGGATGCTCTATCCGTATACATTTTCCATCGAGTGATAGGAGATCAATCACTCCTTGGGAGATCATTTTGTGTAGTGAATTCTGCTATAAAGTCCGCTAGTGCCTATCCCTGGATAGCTCTCCAAGGGAGATAAGTAATTTCGAATTGACTCAGTTCGACATTTCACTTGAGTAACCTCCCAGATGTCTCAGGTCATTATAGGACCTATCATAACGGCTAGTCGGTGAAAACATTGATAGGATGAGCCTGAAAATAGGGCGGAGCATTCATGAAGCAATCAATAAGTAGTATGCCAATTTCTCTATCTTGGGATAGTTCCTTTTAGCTCTTGTTAATCATTTTCTAACAAAATTTTTTGACGGTGAACTTATTATCGGTTAGAAAATTGCTGAAAAATGTATAAGAATAACGATCACAAGCGCATGACGTACAATTTTAGTATGCGATGCGTACGAGTCGATTCATAGGGAGTGAATTAATTTTAAACTCTACTCAATCAAATTGACCCAAAGCTTGGAATTGTTTTAACTAAAAAGAAATGCAAAAAATAACTACAAGCAAAAGTGAATAGAAATATGAGATTAAGGGACAATTTAAAGGCAAATCCACTCTTATACTCTCACATAGATCAACAAAAAATCAATCTATGATATCTTTTTTTGGTCATTTGTGAATTTAGTTGATGTGTTTATCCTAAGTAAGGTCTATTTGTACTATTAATTAGCCCAGCATAAACTATCAAACTTTAAAACACTATCTAAACCACTTGTCAACTCTCATGAAAATGATAATGAAATTAAAAATAAAATTATCTAAGCATGATAAATTTACTATTGATTAGTAATATAGACCATCAAATTTTGATTCTAAAATCCACTTCATTACCAAAATCATATGTAGATGAAGATGTAATTTGTTTTTATGTTTGTTTAAGCATAACTTATTTGGTGTCAACAACATAGGCTATCAAATTCAAAGCTAAAATAACAAAATTTTTACCACATCAAAAATTTCCATTAAGCAAATAAAAAGATCATAAATTAGCAAATATGTTGAATTTACATGATTAAGAGAGCTTCATTACTCCTAAATTAATGTGTTTAGCTTCTTATATTTTTTATCATTTCAACACGTGTAGATTGCAATATAAACATAAACAAGAGGAAAATAAGAGCTAACTAAATTGCATGTAAAAAATCTAATCTAGATGCATGAAATAAACTACTCTAATTGCATAAAGTAAAGAACAATAATTAAAAGAGCATGAAATTAAATTGCACAAATAAAATTACATGAGAGTAAAAGGCTAAGAAGTCATTAAAGAGAGAAAGAGAGTTTTATGTTTACATGGCTATAGCTAAACTAACGAGAAGGTTGTAAGAGCTCTCTACATGAAACATAAGGGGGTATTTATACATGCCTAAAATCATAATCCATATTTTAGAGGACTATCCAAAATTCCCTTTAGGAAGTGTGGCCTTCAAATTAACATTAGCATGTAATTAATCCACCATTAACATGTGCATGTGTATTTTAACCTCCATTAGCTTTTAATTATGGTCCATGGGTTAATGGGTAGGTGGACTCCTCTATGTTGCATGAGTTCATTTATTTCTTCATTCTTTTGTCTTCCAACCTTTGTGCATGCATACGTACATGAAGCCTATTCGATTTTCCATCCAAATTCCTACAGATAAAATAAAATTTGCAAAAAAATATTCTCAAAATTAATACATGTACAAAATTACCATTTTACCTCTAAATGAAGATGAATGAATGATGATTTGATGATATTTAGATTTTGGTAAAAACATTTAAAAACACCCTAATATGATGATTATTTAATTAAAACAAGATTAAATATGTGACTATAAATATACAATTTTATATGCACATCAAATACCCCCACACTTATCTTTTTATTCATCCTCGAGTAAAATAAAACTAAGATAAATCCATTTTCTTAGGAAACACGATTGCATTGAGCGTATGCAACAAGCTGTTAAACCTCTAGGTATCCCTAGTAGGACGAGTATTGCCTCGTGGGGGTTTTCAACAGATACTACCCACAAAATCCAAATGCGAAATTCCTAAATGCAAGATTTATATAAAAAGATATCAATGCAATTTTTTGAAAATATTTACAAATGAAGAATTTACTTTCAAATTAACACGACTAAGTAAAATATAAGTTCTGCTTGTTGTCATAAAATTTAAGTTCTTTTACTCATCAAAACTTCCAACAAAAATTAAGTTACCATCATAATTGGACTCTAGTTTGGCTAGTTGTTTGGGTTGATAACATAGTGCAACTATGAAATGGATCCTTAGTTGATTATAAATGTTTTGCAAATGGTATTTTATTTCTTTTGAAAAACAAATTGTATCAAATAAGTGAAAATAGTGCTTGAATTTCAATTGCTTACTCCCTCAATTTTTGAAAAGTATTAACATTATTAATATTTACACACCTAACTCAGATAAACCGAGGCCAGATATATCAATCATGCACCGCATTTCGAGCTTACATGAGAAGAGTACAGAGCAAGTTGAGTGTACACACTTGGACATGAACACATGACTCTAGGTGGTTATTTTTATTAAATCTATTTACCTATACCTAACTCAGATAAATTAAGGCCAGATATATCGATCATGCACTACCTTTTGGGCTTATGTGAGAAGAGTACAGAGGATGGTGAGTGTATGCATGTGAGCATAGACTTTAGGTTTTTCTTATTTTCACAAAAACCATTTTTTTATGTTTTTTTATGGAGAGAGAATTTCGCAAAATCATCTTAGCACCACTTAACTTAGAGGATCAAAAACGTTATCGCCTTTACTTTAAACTAACCACTCTTCTAAATAAAATATACAATTAGAATATACTTTATAATTAACACCCATGAGCCTCCTATATACTAATTACTTGTAATCAAACTTTATTTTTATTTTTGTTGAGACAAATAAATTTTTAAAAAATTCAATTTAATAACAAAAAACATATATTTATCCTATAGTGTTTTTTCTAAAGTAAATAAATATGCTAAAAAAATTGTTTTTTTGTTTTGGAAAGAAAATGCAAAAATAAACCATGAAAAATCAAAAATCAACATAAAACTCCCCATACAGTTAATTTTGACTGTGTCCCCATAGTCAACCCAAGTGAAATGAGAAAAATAAAATAGAAACATGACCAATATTTATATGAAAATGAAACGATTATTATTTACACAACATTAGAAAATATACCTTCAGAGAGTAAATGAAACGGTCTTCCAAAGACCAATTCATTTGTCTCGTTAAGTATGAGAGACATAGCTTAAGCATAGAAAACCAAACCATAAAAGATTTCAAAGTTGAATGTTGATTTGCAAAAAAACGAATGTCGTTCTATTAAAAATCATATAAGTTGTTTTATTTTCGATGATTTTTGGGGTAGATAGAACACTTGGTTGGAGTTTTAGTTTAATTTCACCAAATTTAAATTCAAACTCATTATTGACAAATTCTTCAAAATTATTGATTTTAAAATCAGAATGGTGATTTAAATCCACCCCTTTAAAATTCAACAACTCATCCCCGAAAAGTCCAAAATAAATTTCACGAAATTCATCTGCCACGGTTGAATTACTCACAACTTCGTCATTTCCACAATGTAAAGCTGTTGTTCAAAATTCGATTTAGTCAGAAGAAAGGAAAATCGAATTTAAAATCGAGTTTCTCACCCTCAAAAGAATTGAAATCCAAATCAATTGCTGCACTTTCAACAACTTCATTAAGATTGTCATTTTCAATTTCCAAAATTGTTATTTGAAAATCAACATTTTTGATGATAGATAGATTATTATTTGACTCGTCATACATTGGGATTTGACTATGTTGCTCATGTTGTTTCATGTAGGTTTCAAACAGCAAATCCGTGTGATTTTTGTGAATTTCTTCCAATTGTTCAACAAAATCAAATTCATAATTATTAATTTGAAATTTTTTAATTTTTAATTATTGAGAACAAAAATTGTCCATTACACCATAATTGAAATTATTCTCATTACGAAAAGTGATTTGCATTTATATTTTAACTTTGAAATTCATTTTGGAGTTTGGATTTGTATTGGCATGAGTTATAATCGAAATCATTTGAATTTTGAAGTGAATTCAAATTTTGATTATTTCAAAATCCTTGACCCAAGTTATTGCACAGATTACTCAAATTATTTATCATTTGATTTTGTTGTTAAAGTAAAGACCAAGTAGTTTCAATACTATCTTCAAGAGTTGAGGGTTGGTCATTATTTTAAAAAAATTATTGTGCAGAATTTGATTTGTTTGCACAATAGTTGTTATTGTAATATCCATAAGAGATCGATGTGAAATTATATGGATTATATTGATTTTCACAATTATTATAAAATTCT
Organism: Allium cepa; assembly: GCA_030765085.1. NCBI lineage: Eukaryota > Viridiplantae > Streptophyta > Magnoliopsida > Asparagales > Amaryllidaceae > Allium > Allium cepa. The sequence continues at coordinate 82,359,349 of CM060932.1, read as the reverse complement.
TATGAGTAGGGAAATTCAAACATTTTCAAAGTTGTTTTTTGTATTTTGTATTTTTTGTTTTTTTAGAAAATTGTTTTTGGATTTTTGATTTTTTTGAATTTTTTTAAAAAGAAAAAGATTAAAAAGATTTTTTCTTTTCTTTTCTTTTGGATTAAAAAAACTAAGTTAAGGAGAATGTACAATATTTTTAGTTTTGGATTTTGATTTTTTTCTTTTTGTTTTTTAAATATTCATGAACTAATGCGACTAAATGAATGCAACGACTTAATTACAAATTTTCTGTCCTTAGTAGCTCCTAACTAAAAATTGTACAATCACACTTTGTCTTAATTCGAAAAATTAATTCTCGGTTAGGTAAAGGACAGGAGTTACCACTGCACCACGAATCACCATAGCAATGCAGCCGAAGTTTTAAGTACCTTCAGTGAAAAATTAACTATAATATCTACGAATGATCATAATATTTATATATGATTATTACTGTGTCATAACCTAGACACCAAGAAATTAAATTATTGAAAGGTGATAACTTTTCAAGATACAACTAAGCCATAGCTGAGCTCGTGACTCCCTTATGTCCAATGTCTAACTGTTATTATTAGCCAAATTCTAAGATGAAATGCAATTTGTGGTCCAAGGAAAGGGTGATGAAATCCCCGACCTTATGTGTATTTGAATGTTGCCTTTAGAAAAGAAAATAAGATGGTATGAACGCAAAACAGAAAATAAATGTGAATTAACGATGCAACTACTAATGGAATTTATTTATGTTTTTGTTTTTGAATTTTTTTTAAATGCAAGCAACAAACAATGCAAAAATAAAATAAAAATAAAGGATAAGTACGTGATACCAAAGCATGTAGAATTATTAAAAATTTATTATAAAGCGGCGATTTTTTTTAAGAAAGCAAGAGAGCAAGGCAATTTATTTCCTTCTGCTTTAGCAACCTGTAAATGAGAACAAAAACTAATATAAATGTAAACCAATGAAACGAAAACAATTTTTTTAAAATAAGATGGAAAACCAAAAAGGAAACAAAACAATTTGCAAAGGAACCAAAAAAATAGAAAGGAAAGTAAACCCACCCAACCCAATTACAAAATTCTCAACCCACACATTACTCACTCAACAAAACTACTCATTCCCCTCATATAATCTTGCCTGATACGAATTATATAATTGAAATTCCAAAACCAAATTATAAAATTAAAATTCCAAAAAAAGTTTCACCCTATCTCGAATTCCAAGTCGAAATTGAATTTTCAAATTGCGATGAGTGCTTCGAGTTACATAATTTGGGTATTGCGATTTTGGTTAGGGAAGTGGTGTAGAGGAGTTGGTGCGGGTACTCGAAGATGTAGTTGTAGCATGGTGGGTTGTTGACGGAGCTTGCTGTGGGTGGTGAGATGGTGATTGGATTCGCAGTATAGGTGATGGGATAGCTGCTTTAGGTTGAAGGCATTGATTCAAGGAAAATGTATGTAGAAGTTGAGGGTGGTTGAAAGTGTGGAGTCTTTTGAAGTTGATGGCAGTGCATGGAGGAGGATCAAAGCAGTGATGTTGTAGCAATGATGTTGGTTTGGAAAGATTGGTGAATTGCAAGTGTATAAATATGTAACGTTGATGAGCAATAGTGCGGTTATGTTGAAGGAATGACTGTTGTGACTGGTTGGTGGTGATGAAGTGAAGGCGATGAAATAGTTAGGTTATGATATGCACAGTGGAAGGAATGTGCACAATGTGTGCACAGTTTGTATGTATGGTTCATGAGAAGTGGAAGTCAATTTGCAAGCATTTCGTTATGTTTTAAGCAATTGATAGTGAACTGAGTGTAGCAGTTGATAACAAAGGTAAGTTTTATGTAGGGGATGATATGATGTGCATAATGGATGTGCAAAATAGATGGTTGTATGTTGATGGCTGAGAGATGTAGCAGCGGTTTATGGTTGCGGTTGGTGGAGTAGAAGTCGTTGTGATATTATGAAGGCAGTGGATGTTGATGTAAGGTAGTAATGTATGTATGTTTAAAGTGTTTGGTTGCAATAGATAGGTGGAGGAACAGTGAAGATGGTGTGCAACAGTTTGGTAAGGAGTGTGGTTGGGGTTTGTGGATGGTGAAGCAGTATGTATGATTTTAACTAATGTGTAGGCAATATGGTGAAGTCGTAGAGAGGCAAGGAGGCAAGGAGGTAAGGTATGGTAATGATAGAAGGAAGTAAGTAGTTGAACTGGGCAGAGGACAGAGGGGAATGAATTATGTATGGACAGAGGACAGAGGGGAATATTAGACAACTATTTTGTAAAAAGGTAAATACAATTGAAAATGTTAATGCAAATGTAAATAATATATATATATATATATATATTCTTAAACAGCGTATGTTTTTTTAAGTTTTAAATGTACAAGCAACTAGAAAAGCAACAAGTACATAAACAAAATGAAAACAAAAATTACACACAAACACACACTATAATTTTTCTTTTAAAAATGCAAATTAACTCACTAAATGAAAACATACTAAAATCAAATAAAAATAATTCGAAGAGCAAAACTAAAATCAAATCCAACTCTCCGGCAACGGCGCCAAAAACTTATTCGAAGGCGAATTTTCTATCGGTTAGAAAATCACCGAAAAATGTAATAATAAAAATGATCGCAAGCGCACAACGTACAATTTTAGTATGTGGCAAGTGCGGATCGATCAGTAGGGAATTGAATTAATTTTAATTCTACTCAATTAAATTAACCCAAAGCTTGAAATTTATTTAACTAAAAAGAAATGAAAAAAACTAACTACAAGCAAAAGTGAATAGAAATATGAGATTAAGGGACAATTTAGAGACAAATCCACTTTCATACTTTCACATAAATCAACACAAAATCAATCTATGATCCCTTTTTTAGTCATTTGTGAATTTAGTTATGTGTTCATCCTAAGTATGGTCTATTTGTGCTATTAATTAGCTCAATCTAAACAATCAAACTTCAACACACCATCCAAACCACTTGTCGACTCTCATGCAAACGATAATGAAATTATAAATAAAATCTATTCTATGCATGATCAATTTACTACTGATTAGTATATAGACCATCAAATTTCGATTCTAAAATCCACTTTATTACCAAAATCATATTTAGATGTAGAGGTAATTTGTGTTTATGTTTGTTTAAGCATAGCCTATTTGGTGTCAACAACATAGGCTATCAAATTCAAAGTTATACAACAAAAAATTTACCGCATTAAAAATTTCCATTAACCACAAAAGAGATCATGAATTAGAAAATATGTTGAACCTACATGATAAAGAGAGCTTCATTACCCCTATATTGAAGGAGTTTAGCTTCTCATATTTTTTATCATTTCAACATATGTAGATTGCAACATAAATAAAAATAAGAGGAAAAAGCGAGCTAACTAAATTGTATGTAAAAAGATCTAATCTAGTTTCATGAAATAAAACTACTCTAATTACATAAAGTAAAGAACAATAATTAAAGAGCGTGAAATTAAATTGCATAAATAAAATTACATAAGGGTAAAAGGCTAAGAAGGCATTAAAGAGAGAAAGAGAGATTTATGTTTACATGGCTACAACTAAACTAACGAGAATGTGGTAAGAGCTCTCTACATGAAACATAAGGGGGTATTTGTACATGCCTAAAATCCTAATCCATATTTTAGGGGACTACCCAAAGTACCCTTTAGGAATATGGCTTCCAAATTAACATTAGCATGTAATAAATCCACCATTAACATGTGCATATGTATTTTATGTATTTATTTATTTCTTCACTCTTTTGTCTTCCAACCTTTGTGCATGCATACATAAATGAAGCCTCTTCCATTTTCCATACAAATTTCTACAAATAAAACTAAAATGTGCAAATAAATATTCTCAAAATTAATACTTGCCACAAAATTACCATTTGCCTCTAAATGAAGATGAATAAATGATGATTTGATGACATTTGGATTTTGATAAAAACATGTAAAAAAATACCCTAGTATGATCATTATTTAATTGAAACAAGATTTAATATGTGAGTATAAATACACGCTTTTACGTGAACATCGATAATAGATGGTCTCTAGATCTGATTCTCTTTATGAAGTAGTGCGTCGCTTATAGCATGTGATGGCATGGCTAAGTAGATGTACATGTCTTCGTGATCCACCGGCTTTGACAAGATATGGGGTCTCTCTAAATTATTCACAAAAGCTTCGAGTGCATCTTCACAATCCTGCGTCCATTCAAAGTTTTTTCCCTCTTCTGATCAAGTCAAAGACAGGAATGCATTTATTTGTGGCTAAGGAAATAAATCGACTTAGGGTGGCGCCCTTCCCATTTAGCCTCTATACTTGTTTGATGGTTTTTAGCACGTGGATGTTGCAAATTGGTTGAATCTTCTGGGGATTAGCTTCAATTCTGCGGGCATTGACAATGAAACCCAAGAACTTTCTTGATGCAATGCCAAAATAACACTTCGTAGAATTGATCTTCATTTTATAATATCGGAGGATATCAAACATTTCTACCAAGACTCCAATGTGATCGCTTGATCATCCTGACTTCACGCACGTATCATCCACGTATACCTCCATCATCTTTCCAAGATGGTCTTTAAACATTCTATTGACTAAGCATTGATATGTCGCTCCAGCATTCTTCAATCCAAATAGCATTACTACGTAGCAATACAATCCAACATTGATAATGAAACTGGTGTGCTCCTGATTGGGATTATGCATTGGGATTTGGTTATACTTAAAGTACGCATCCATTAAAGATAACAATCCGTGTCCTGCGGTTGAGTCTACAGTTGGTCGATCCTTGGAAGTGGAAAACTATCCTTTATGCATGCCTTATTCAAGTCCAAGTAATCAACGCATGTACTCCATTTTCCATTCACCTTTCTCAAGTACCGGATTAGATACCCATTTAAGGTAGGGGCGTCGCTAATAGACTCATTGCCTTTGAGTCTATCCAACTCCTCTTTAAGGGAAATAGATCTCTCTAGATCCATGACATGACTTTTCCGCTTCACTGGGACATGCCTTGGGTCGATATTTAATGTGTAGCTCACATTGTTAAGCAAGACCCTATACATGTCAGAGTGAGACTAAGCGAATGCATCAAGATTCGCTTGGAGAAAACCATCAAGTTCTTTCATCATCAGGAGGCTGAGGTATGATCCAATCTTTAGGACCCGTGATGGGTGGTTATGGACGACCGTGATATTAATCATCAGCCTAGCCGATGCAGCCTTGGTCTTTTTGGGCTCCTCATCGTCCCTTGGATCTACGTTTTTATAGAACTAACTATGGCGCCCAAGCTAAGGCCTAGGCGCTGGTTGTCAATATTCTGCGATTTAGATGCGGAGAGATTTGTCCACACCCTTACCTTTCTTCTTCCGTTGAGCGTCTCTCTCCTCAGCCACATAACAGGCATGTCTAATCGACTGATCACCATGCATAATTCCAACACTGTTCTCAGTTGTGAACTTCAAAATCAAACACCACGAAGCAAGAGCTGCCTGCAATCAGCTAGGGCTGGTCAGCCCAGAAAAACATTATATGGAAAGTCAACATCCAAGACAGCAAATTGTAAAATCCACACTCTTCTACATTCACCTTCTCTCTACTTCATTGGCAAATTGACATATATGACAACTTCGGCCACGACACCGTTAAAGCCATGAATGTAGGCTTTAGATGATTTCAAGTCCTTGGCTCCCATTACCATCTGATTGTAAGCCTTTTTGAAAATTATATTAAGAGAACTTCCATAATCAACCAAAATCCTCCTTACTAAGGTGGGGCCGATCATCGCTGAAATGACCATTGGGTCGATCTTGGTGCCTCCACCCACCTTATCTGCATCCATTACAATGTCATTTGCCATTGTATGCTATTTTTTTTTTACCATAGATCCATCTTCTATACTCAAACAACAATCAAAATTCATACGCTTGATCATGCTAGAAAGTGCTCTATCTTGCGCTCGGCAGATTTAAAACGGTGGAGGTGCAAAAAGTCATCGCAGGGACATAGCTAGGATATAGCGGGATATAGCGGATGGCTCTAAAATAGCATATATAACTCGTACTTAATGTTTCCACAAATATATAAATGTTAATTAAATGAAAAATTATCATTCAATTGAATTATAATAAATACATAAATAATTTTAAATAAAAACACGTGCGAATATACTTTAACTAAAAGTAAAACTATTATATAACATAATTGAATTTAGTAGAATATTAGAGTATTTTCATTTCTGAAAAAAATTAAAAATTAAATCAAATAAATTAGTTTCATAATTTTTATAATATGTAAATGCAATTTTTCAATCCATTTTATTAAAGAAGATATATCGAAAATAGCGTAATATAGCGGGAATAACGGGATATTGCGAAAATAGCGGGGCTTAAAGCGGAAAGGCTATATTTTGGGGCTCTATGGAAAAATCGTAATGGTAGAAATCCGCAACGAGATATAGCGGGGTTATAGCGAGATAATAGCGGGGCATTAACTACACATGCTCTATCTCATGCCAACTCTTATCAACTAGATGTGGTCCATTAACTATTGTATTGATTACTAATCTCCCACCAGTCCGCACAAGCTCCTCGGCCCCATGCGAAACTTACCCTCGGTTGGGGTCATATTTCATCTATCCGCTATCCTAAAGAGCTTTAACAAACTGCTTTAACTTTCTTTCCCAAATCAGTTTCTCGATAATATTCTGGAGATGCCTCATGTTATGTCCATAACATTCATGGAACCGATAATATTTCCCAGTTTGTTTCTTCTTCTCCATCGATTCTTTTGGAGGTGGCTTCCTTTACTGCATGGTATTGCACGTAGACAAGTAAACATTCTCTAAAAATGTATTCATTGGTGTGTAGGTATCATACATTGGAATCCTAGGCTTTCATCTTTGGAATCTCTCTTTCGTTCATGGTTCCTATCGCACCTTTCTTTTTCTGATTCGATTTATTTTGGACATTCACTTAAATTTTTTGAGAACTATCACCAGACTGCTTTATTGCAATGTTACTCTGCACTCCCTCTACATTTGGTCCCACAACATTCTTCTTCCTAGAGCACCTAGCTTCCTTTTGCTCAAATATTGAGCTGCTTTAGCATACAAACGTTCCAATGTTGTGGGTGCTTTGTTAATTAACCAACCACCAAAGTTAGATTTCGGATCAATCCCTCCCGTTACCGCCATCAATATTGAATGGTCATTTGGATTACTGACTTTTGTGACAGCTATATGAAATCTCTCCAAATAATCTTTCAGCGATTCTCCCAAAGCCAGGTTCATGCTGGATAAGAACATCACATTTTCGGGGAGAGTTGCATGCATATGAACTACTCCACAAACTTAGTCGCTAAGTCATTAAATCTAGAGATTGACCATAGGGGTAATCATATAAACCACATTATTGCTATGCCAGAGAGAGTAATAGGAAAAATCTACACTTTGTTGCTTCATCGGCTTATGCGGAATCCATCGGTCATTCATATTATGATATGTCGTCGTGTGTTTTTCCTTCATATGTAGGCATTGACAACATGCTGAACCTTCTTGGATACTCTACATGTAAGATATCGTTGGTGAAATATGGCTTCTCAAGATGCTCCAATCATTATTGGGCAAGCCTTGGATCTCTCTCATTTGTTGTCTAACCATAATCGATAAGTCCATCGTTTGAATAGTAGGAGCCAAATAGTGATCGTTCTACACCTCACTTGAATGGTCTAATCGATGTCTACGAGCTGTTCCATGCCTTCTTGGCTCAACATACTCTCGATGTATATCACGTACATACACTTCATCATAATTTCGGGGAGGCATTGGTATGCATCTTTATGAACTCTAGCATCCAAATCAATCGTAGCAGCTCTAGTTTCAGGTCCAGCATGGAAAGGTAGGCTCCTTCCTATAGTGGAGGGATCGACATCGATCCCTATATAGGGATCAGTACCGATCGATATTGGTAGGCCATATTGATTTTCCTATTGATGTCCTGATGCTTCTGCGTGATATCCATCAGTTCAGCGATGTTTGCATCTATGATAATCATCTGATGAACTAGAACTCTCCGATGTAGAATAAGGGGTATGGTCCCCCTATATTTCCTATGCGGTTGGTGACTGAGTTGGTTCATTATATCAATATTAGCTTGAATCTTATGATTCAACTACCGACGACTATCCACTAGTTATCTCATCAGATTATGGAATCCAGCTCTCGTGATGCAATCAGTCGGATTCTGGACATCAATTGGAGTGGTAGCATTCATCTACGGGTAGATTGCTTGGGCCTTACGGCTGGATGCTAGCGTTCTCATTTCCCTCTATGTTTTGAGAGGTAGATCTCGTTTTCCTAACCATTGTCGATAGTTTTCTTTAGAACTTTTCAAATCTAAATAGAATGAACAAGCTTCTTAAAGATAATTCTAGAACTCATTTACGCAATCCAGTGGCAACAAAGGGATCCAAATAGGGCTGAGAATCGGTATCTTAGTGAAATCACCAAAATGTTTGCATAAAATATAGCATAAATACCTAATAGGAATTTTAAAGAGAAATAAGTGAAGAATCTAAAACAAAAATAGAGGAAAATAGTAATGAAATTGCAGTGAATCAAAGCAATACCATAAACAAAGCGATTTATAGTGGTTCGGCGTTGTTTGCTTACGTCCACTTTGAATAGATTACTTTAGTAATCACTTTGTAAATTGAGTACAATAGCGATCGGATGAAAATCCTTAGTTACAATAGAGTACAAAGTACTTAGCTACGTAAAAGCTCCCAAAATGAACAACCAAGCCTGCATTTATAAAGGAAGATGGCAAAATTTCTCCTTACAAATTTGGCAGGAGGATCTCCAAAACCATATGGATCTATCAGTGGCATCGCATGGCCCAAATCCCAAGGGATAGGGATCAGTGCCAATCCCTATTTTAAAGGAATTTGGGGATGTGATCCCTATGGCAGTTTTCCCATATTCTAATGTTCTTAGCATCAAAGTTGCATGCCAATTGGATAAGTAGAACTCGATTTATTGCTCGATCTTTGTTTTAATGAGAGTTGTCTTCTGATTTCTGTAGACCCCTATTAAGGGAAAAAGGCCAATTCCTCTTATTTCATATTTTTGAGGTGCGATACCTAAGGTAGGCTCCCTAGGCCCCTACATCTTGATCATAAAATTTCATGTGCATTGGACTTGTGGATGTTGTAAAAACCTGTATTTTCAAACATTTAGAAATATTAAATTTAGCATACAGAAAAATAGGCGCAGGGAAGAAGTTGTGAAAAAATTTAGTCTCAGGGACAGGATGTTTGTTTTTTTAGTCTGAAGGACATTTGTTAGTGTAAACAGAAAATGATAGTTACAACTATCATTCTGTAATTTACACTAAAAAATGGCCTTCAGCCAAAAAGGCGAACTTTTTGTCCCTAGAACTAAACTTTTTTGCAATTTTTTCCTTGAGCCTAAAATCCCCTTTAGTATAATTGTTGAATAAAAATGGTTATAAATAAATATTTTATGATTTATTAATAGAAATGTTATTAGATGTATGTTTGAGGTTAATTACACAAATTTATGTTACTACACATATAAGATGTATTACAATATGAAATTTCTTAATTTACGATGTAAAAATATTTTACGATTTATAAACACATATTTTACGATTTATTATTTAAGTTATAAATAAATATTGTTATAAATGAATGCTATTACATAAATTATAACACAAATTTATGATATAAGTAAATATTTTACGATTTATCAATAACATTCATACAGTTTGAGGTTAATCGGACAAATTTATATAGAGAATTAATTTTTATTTATTGTATGTTAGTTAAATATTTAGTGGATGTCAATTTTGGTATGTTTGAGGTCAAAAAAATTAATTGAGTGAACAATTTTTTTTTGAAATTTGAATTCTAAAAGTTTGTTTACAGTGTAAAGTTTGTCCATTCATTCCCTTTCTAATTGATAATTGCCACTCTTTTCATTGTTTCCTTATTTGTCCCATTACTTCTTTCCATTTACATTGTCTGAAGTTTTTTTCATTTTGCAAACGGGAATTACTTTTCATGTTTTTAATTCTTTCTTTCACCTCTTTTCAATACTTGCCACTTTTTAAACGGTTACTCATATTTATTTTATTTCAATGCCTAGTTTGTTCATATATAGTTTACTACCTTTACGTTTATTTTTCAACTTCATTTCCTGAAGCTTTCAAAACAAAGCGTGACATTCATTTTTGTCCCTCATCTTCATTTCCTTATTATTAAATGACCTCCCACTTTATTTGTTCTTTTTCATTTTGTTTCTCCTAACACCGCATATTCATTTAGTTCAAATTATTCTTTGCTGAAGCTATATTCTCATCAGCAAATTGTTCGTTTTTTAAACTTGTCCCTTTATTTTTTCTTGTTGCCATCTCATTTCCTATGTTTAGATCTCCATTTCAAATCTTCCTTTCCTCGAATCATTAATGTGAAATTTCAAATTCAAAAGCTCTTATTTTTGCAAATTCAAAAGCTTTCTTTTATGAAACATGAGTTCAGTTTTCATTTTTTCTACATGTCCTACACTCATCTTATTTTGTTCTTCTATATTTGCCACAAGTCTCATCTTGAGAAAAAAACGTGAGTATTAAACTTTGTTTGTCTTTATTAATATCTACCAATTATTATTTTAATAATATTTCTTATAACGTGAATAACTTTTGCATATGAACTCCAATTCATGCGTGGTTTCTTCCACTGGACTCATATTGGAATTTCAGACAATATGAAACTGTTTTTCTTGAATTTGGAGACTGTTAAAATTTTGAGCTTTTTTTCGATTTTAATGGGCTATAAATCAAAGGTGAGTGATTAAACTCACTCACGCAATACTAAAATTTCTTATGTTAGTTTAATTAAAATTATGAAGTGATAAAAATTTATTGATTGCTATTTGGTAATTGAATTTGACATTTAAATTTAATTTGAATTTAATTTTATATTACATTGATATGTAAACTAATATTGAATTTAATTTCTAGTTAAACACCGACAATTGATAACTAGTAACTGGTGTGATATATTGGTTGATTTGGATGTTGATTTCAATTGGATGTCTATTGATTGATATGTTGGATGTATGGTTGTTTATTTATTTGAAATATTCCTGCTATTACCTTATTTATTATTGGCATCATATATATTATCATTCCTATTATTTGAAATGAGCTAAGAAATTGGTTGAAGTGATATATACATATGCCATTTAAATATGGATTGAAATGATACATATCCATCCATGTAATTAAAATTGAAATAAATGATCATTTGTCCATAGGGTAGAATTTTATATAGGAAACTAGATTTAGTTGAATTAAATGGTTATAAATCTTAAATTTGACTTGGTTTAAATGAGATTGTTTTAAAGAAAATAAAATTTTGAATTAAATTATTTTCTAATTCGAGATTTGAAATGTTGAAATTGAGCCTGTTTAAATGAAATTGTTTAAGGTTTTAATTTGAAATCTTAAAGTGGAAATTTGGGAATGATTTGAATTCATTAGAAGTGAATAATTGTGAAGGTTTATATTTTAATTTGAACATTGAATATACTTAATTAAAATGGTTTAAATTGGTATTTCCAAGTTTGGACGTGAAATGGATTTAAACTAAATGATTTCAAAAGAATGTGAATTAGAACTATCAGCCTATGAATAGAATTGTTCGAATTGAATTTGAAGTAAAATTTAAAATCATTAAATAGGGGTTGATCAAAATGGAATTTTGAATATGAAGTTGACACTAATTGGAAGTCAAAAAATTGAATTTGTTATGATTTGAAATTTGAACCTTGTTGTGGAACAAAGAAACAGTTTTGATATAAACTATTATAATATAAAAGCCACTTTAATGATCAAATTATTTTAATATATAAACTATTTTAATTATTCAAACTATTTATTTTCAACACTAAAACTATTTATACTCTAAACTATTTTCAACCTTTAAACCATTTTAATTTTTCCAAACTATTTTTCAATATTTAAACTATTTTAATCATATAAAGCATTTTCAATATTCAAATTGTTTTAAAGAGGAACTATTTAGATTTAAATCATTGATTTAAATACAAATGTTTTGATATAAAGGTATAACCTATTTTGAATTTGAAATATTTTTGTAGTGAATCTAATATTTTGATATGAAATATGACTTGTTCTTGAAATTTAAAAGAACCAACCCGTATGAAAAATGATGTAAAGTTGTTAATGATTCCGGGGCCGAATATTGGCGTGCTCTCTGTTAATACCGAAACCACTTTAACAACCATGTACGGATGTTATCCAAAATGTAGAGGTTGAATTGGAGGCGTTTGCTAGATTTGAAGAAAGAGAATAATGATAGATAGCCCTGGCACTTGTGTCAATTTGAAATGACTAAAACAGGATCCATACCAGACCAATAAGGCTAGCTACCTCTAGCGACATCTTCTCTTCATATTACTACATGGATTTTGACTCGATTGGTGCACCTTGATTTGATTAAGGGATGGATGTTCGTGGTGGGTCATTAGGTGTGACGACCCCCATTTTAGAAGGTTTAAATCGACAATAATCCATACTTGTCCAACTTAAACAATCTGGAACATAGATAATCAATGGGGTCAATTAAGAAAAATAAGAAAAGAAGAAGAAAACAAAAATAAAATCTCACAGTGGAACGATAAAATATAATAATCAAATAAACAGTTCATGAAGCTGTTTACTATACATTTGATTATAATTATACACATTTATCAGAGTTATATATATACATCAGGGATAAATAATCAATACAGCAAAAAAAATGATGTAAGAAATAATAATAATAATAATAGTAATATACCATATCTTCATCTTCGTCCTCCTGAGAATAATCTTTAATATGCTGAAAAACTCAGGACTGGCCCGAGCATAATGAAAAGACAAAACACTTGAGTCAGGACTAAAATACTCTTATGTAAGTTAAATCGATGTCCGAAAATTACATGAGTGTCGTGGCGTCGGAGATGTTTACATGATTTCACATCTCTTATCTAGTGTATAACGTGCGTTCAATAACTCAAGAGATGTTATGGGATTTTTCCATCTCTTAAGGATCCATTATACTATTTATATATAATAGTATACGCTATAATAGGTAATGTCTATCAGTAAAATAAATATAAAAATACGTTAAGGCTTTGCATTGATCCACCTTATCACATTTTATAGGTACAATACCGAAGTCGTAATGGGCTTATCTAAGGATAAGTATGACAAGGCACGTGGGGCAATGCCCAAGGTAGGATTCTACCAGTTTACCCTTTCAGGCTGGTCGTAACCCAAATGTGGCTGACCACGGCTATCAGTCCAATCAAAAGGTGCACCTATCGAACACAAAATAATAATAGTAATATGAGGTATCAACGTCGTTAGAGGTAGCTAACCTCATTGGCCAGACATAGGCTTCTGTTTTAGTCATTTTAATTATGACACGAGTGTCAAAGCTATCCATCATCATTCTCTTACTTCATTCCAGTAAACGTTCGTCATTTCAACCACTACATTCTGGATATCATCCACCGCTACACGATTGTCAAAGCAGTTCCAATATTGATAGGGAGTATGCCAAAAAGAGGCCGCGGTCTCTTTAACAACTGAAGGTCGTTTTACACACTGGTTGGTACTTTTACATTTCGAAAACAATTCGTACTTGATATCAAAATATCATATTCGTTTCAAAATAAAATCCATTTCTAAATAATCATATTCACTTAGAAAATCAAATCCATTTTGAAATCATCATATTCGCTTCAAAAATCAAATCCATTTCAAAATCCTTTTGACCAGTTTGAATTTTTAGAAAATAGTTTAAATCGTTTTAAAATAGTTTAATAGAAAATAGTTTGAGTTTTTAAATAGTTTATATAGTAAATAGCTTGTAAAAATCAAATTAATTTGAATATTTAAAAAGATCGATTTTAAATCGTTTATACTAAAATAGTTTATTTGAAAATAGTTCAAAGTCAAACTGATTCAATTCCAAAATTTACCAATTCAAATCAGTTTCAATTTCCATTTCGATTTAATCGATTCAATTCCAATTCCAAGTCGAATTTTACTTTGATCCCAAACTAATTTCACTTCCAATTCCAAATTAATTTCAATTCTAATATCAAATTAATTTCAAATTCCGATTCCAAATATCTGATTCGATGATTTATTTTCAACTCAGTTCTCAAATTAAAACCATTTCAATTTATATCAATTTCGCGTTCGATTTTTAGAATATCGATTTAAATCATTTAAATCAAATTAAATTTCAATATTAAATTAAAAATCCAAATCTTCAAATATAATTCAATTCCAAGCTCAAATTTAATACCGTTTTATTTACTTTTACTTAGCAATATTTAAAGTTCGAATAAAAGTCCAATCTTTTAAAACAAATCAATTTCCAAAATTCAAATCATATTTTGATTTCAATTTCAAAATCTCAAATTCAATTATTTAAACAATTCCTATTATCAAATTTAAATTTCAACACTTCGAGCTCAAGTTCGAAAATAATTCGATTTCCAAAAATTCGATTTTTATTTCTTAAACCTAAATCATTTGAATAATTTCAGAACCAAAATTTTAAAATCATTTAATTTAACTCATCTAATGTCCGTATATAATTCTCTATCCTATGACCAAGTGAATCAATTATTTCAATTTAATTCCAAGGATGGATATATATCATTTCAATCCAAAAGAAATGCCATAGGTACGTATCATTTCAACCTATTTCTTAATCTATTCGTAATCATTCAATTTACAGTATTATATACTATAAATAATGTACAAGATTATAACATGATATATCAAAATAAATAAACATCCAAACCATCCAAAATATCAATCTAATTTTCGTCTATCATAATAAATCAACCAAATAATCAATAATTCATAACAATTTACCAATTATCAAAAATCGGGAATTTTTCTAACAATTTAATTCTAGTTTCAATTTTTTTATCAATCCAAATTCTATCAATTTATTCACATGTAAATTTAAATGTCCTCCAAATTTATCAAACAACTATCAATAAAATTTAAACCACTTCACTATATAATTTAACTAACATAAAATTATTTCAGTCGATTGTGAGTGTCTAAACATTCACCATTAATTTATCAATGATTTAAAATCTAAATAAATACCCAAGTCAGAGCAGTCTCAGAATGCAGCCAAACCAGTTCAATAATGTCTGCAATTTCGATACGAATGCAACAGAGAAAACCGCGTGTTGATCTAAGCTCATAAGCAAAAGTTATTCTAGTTAGAACTTTTGAATTTTAATTTAAAATTAAAAAAAGAAATAGAACACATAGCATCTTCTCCCTCACATGTTCGTTCATCACGCCGTAACCCAACTCACGACCCAGATTTCCAAACGCTCGACACATGACGACCATACCTCGATCAGGACCTACCCCGCACGTGCCTGCATGAGAGCCACCAATGCCCACAATTGCACGGCCTCTAATGCCACTGCTTGCGCGAAAATCGAGGGAGAATGCCGGCCCTTCAAACTCAGATTTCGACGAATCTGAGACGGTTTGACATGAATCAACTGTTCGATATGTAGAGCTCGTCGAGCTCTACAACTTTGCTTTTGGATGTTTTGGATTTTTTCGAACGGATTGAGAGATATCGAGGGCAGAAGATGGTGAATTTTCGGCCATATAATAGGTGGCGGCCATAAACTAGGGTTTCAGAAATATTAAAATAATAATTCCATTGATATGCGTGCTGTATTTATATAGTTGGGTCCAAAACCGTTCGAACACCAATCGAGGCATGCCGCCTGGCGTTCATAATGTTTTACCCCATTCCGAGCGCAATTGAACTAGTCTCGAGGTCTAATTTGATCGTATGCGGAAGATAGCTTTTCAAAGTCGATTAATTTTAATTAAATTCCGAAATTAAATTTGTACGCGTATCAAGCTCGCATGACCAAACGACAAGTCCAATCGCTATGAAAATTGAAAGCCTGCAATAATTCATTATTACGGATCAGACGAAATTTGTTTCGTCAAAATCTGAGACGGTGGCGAAAATGGCTATTTTTACTCGTCAATTATATTATAAAGTTTTCAGTTTCTAATTATTCACTTTTGAATCCAATTTCAAACGTTAGTAGTCTTCATCATTTTTAAATCAAATTTAAATCAACTTTTGATATCATTTTTTTAATCATATAAAATCCATAATTCAATTATTCAAATAATTTTTAACGACCGGGCTTTTTGGACGGTTTAAATCGGCGATAAACCATTCAAAAGGGTAGATTGTTATACGGTAAATAAGAAAATGGAGAGAAAGAAAGAAAATAAATACAGAATCTCACAGTGAAATGATAAAATATAATAATTAAATAAACAGTTCATGAATCTGTTTACCAATAACATTGATTAAACTTTTATAATACAGATCAAAGTTACATACAACAAGAATAAATAATAAATAAATGCAGCGGAACAACATGATGCAGTGGAATAAATATAATGAATAATAATAGTACAGAATTTCTTCTTCATCCTTCAGAAAGCAGTCTTTGATAAACTGAAAGGCTCAGGCCGACCCAAGCGAATTGAAAAGATAAAACACTCGAGTCAGAATTAAAAGATATTATGTAAGTTAAATCAATAATAAATAAATATGAATGTGACGGCGTCAGAGATGTTTATGGGGTTTGACATCTCCTATCCAATATCTAACACGACTCCAATAACTTAAGAGATGTTGGGGATTTCCATTTCCTAAGGATCCATTAAATTATGTACTGTGTAGTACAATACGTTATTATAATTGTGTCTAAAGTAAAGTAAAGTGTTAAAATAGCGTTAAGACGTAACCTATATCCTCCATAACACATTTTACATTCTCATAGTCTATACAGTACCGTACACGCCTCTGTGAGTTTTACCCAGAGGGCACTCCATACCTATGGTACAAAACAAACTCGTAGAACGCACGATAGGGCATGTGAATACGACATTCGAGGAAATGCCAAGGTAGATATACCAATTGCACTCCCGGGCTAGTGGTAACGCATAACAGCTATTACCGTCCACCTCAGAACACACTCCCAAATCAAAATCATGGGGTGACCACCAAATCAATCATAAATTAATAGTGTTGTATCGAAAAAATGTGCCCAATCAGAGGTGCGACCTCACTTGGCCCGGTATAGCTTAGTCACATCTAAGCTGACTCACGGGAGTCAGGGTCACGTAAATACCTCATACAGAATTGTTTTCCAAACCATCCTACTTCATTTCTGAAATCTTAATCACGTACACAGTTGTTAAAGTGGGTTTCGATATTGGCAGAGAGTATGACAATATCCGATCCTGATCTCTTTAACAACCAAACACTTATTTCACACCGGAGGGTTCTTTTACATTTTCAAAACCATTTCATAATTAACATAAAAATATCATATTCCATTTCAAACAATATCACATTCGAAATCATATTCACTCTCAAATTGTCAGGACCCGATTCTTCGTCTTCCGAAAATTCAACATCGATACTCACTTTATCGACTGCCGAGTAATCGAATGACGGAAAATCGAACACTGAGGGTTTTAAGAAAGAAGAAAAAGACAGAAAAGAGGTAGAAGAAGAGATAAGAAGGTAGAAAAATAGAGAGAAAAGAAAACAGAAAATAGAAATTTTTAAAATAGAAAAAAAAGAGAATAGAGAACATAGAACGGAACGGAACTGAAAACAACAGAACAACATCAGAATCTCACAATTCACAGCGGAACAACATATAATAATAAATGAATAATCTTTAAACAAAGAACTATCTCAGTTATTACATTACATCACATTTCATTACATCATATCATCAGAGTGTACAACATCATACAACATCAAACAGTGCAGCGGAAAAGAAATACTATATACTAGTAATACGCCATGCCATCCAGCTTGCCTCCAGCAACTCCTGAATATCCAGAATATCCTGATATACCTAACTCTTAACTGCCCGTGTGAAAATTGGTGGGCACCCAGAGTTTAGGAAGGAAAACAATAAACTCCAAGTCAGTCATGTGACTGGTGTGAGAACTCAAAACAGTTTATTTATCTTTAAAATCAAAATAGAGGAATATTTTTAAAGTCAATTCGCAATGCTTTTTAAAATGAGACTACCATAAGACCTCCCGCCACACACACAATGCAAACGTAGACTTGGGGAAGATTTCTCCTTATGTTAGTCAAAGATGCTTGATACGCATTAAAAAGAAACATTTGATATTATTATTAGTGCATAGTGTAGGAAAAATTCATTTCGAAAGTAGAATATAAATCTTAGCCAGCATAGGTACCATTATATTATGCCTACTATAGCTACTTCCTGAGGAAGCAGGTTCTACAACTAAAACCGTACAAGTCACGTATTGTTTCTTTGGATTTCCAACGAATGATTAGGCCAAGGAACTTCCCATTGCCACATGAGAATGCCTCTGGATGGACATCCCCGAGAACCAAACCGGATCTCTACCAACACAAGGCCGGGTTACCCCTAACTGAGTAACAACTGACCGAATATGCCATCCCCCGGTCCTTTGGGACCTTTCACCGAGCGCTCGCAATCAATTCACACAATCATAACAAAGTGTTTTCAACATGAGTAAGTATCTGGGCTCCATACCATGATACCACCCTTTTCCAGAAGGAAATGCACACATCCTAAAGGGCGCTACCCCTCATAACCTTGCCGCATCTTTCCTGTTTTGACCATTCACGGGGTGTGAGGCTCGACGAAGTCACGTCCACAAAAACATACTTTATACAAAAGCCATGCTTTGGGTCAACAAATGATCATAGAAATGATCACAAAGATAGACGATCAAATAAACGATCCTATCACAAATAATCAACACAATGATCATTTCACAGCAACACTCAGCATGTCACATTACCAAATTGGGAATATATCGCTGATAACATTCAACTACATAACCTCTGAGCTCGTACGTCTCAGAGAAGGGTGTTAAGCTAAAAGAATAAATTCTCCGCCACCAACAGAAATATATTTGAAAGAAATCTGCTTTATATCTCAATTTGTAACGTCAGACATACAATCCATACAAGTTTGTTCCGGGCTTGAACAAAACCGAAGGCACTTCTTACGAAGCCCTTGCAAATCCGGGTATTCACAATCCCGATCGAATTTCCCATCACTTAAGGAAATCTCTATACCAGGAGCGACCCAGTGCAGAGACAATCGATAGGTCATCCTATCGCTTTCACAAATACTCGGTCTTCAACACCGATCTTCAATGCAATTCAAAACGACGTATCACATATTCGGAATGGGTTGTACGACCCCATGGTCCTTTCCCGGTTAACCCGAATAGTGAGCGCTTATTCAAAAATAAGTGTGGCATTCAAATTCAAACAAATCACATCAATTACCCATTCAAAGGGAAATATTGATAGTCGGTTATTGAACTATCAATGGATATGCACACATCACCAGTTTCCAAATAATTTTCCAAATTATTCATTTTCCAAAAATCATATCTTTACAAGATATATAATTTTCAATACTTTAAAAATAAATCAATATTTATTTTTAAACAACTTCCCTTTCTATTCATAAATTCCATAGTGAACGTATATTTCAAAATATCTATGAATATACGATTTCAATTATTCATTTCAATTTATCCATTTCAATTTATCTTCAAAAAGATAAATTCTCAAAATATTCGCTTTATATTGGAAAACATTTCCATACTTATTAAATAAGTAATTCACGAATTTTATTTATTCTCAACACTTAGAAAATATTCAATATACTTAAATCGAAATTAAGTATACATTTCATTCTTTAAGGAAATCATTCTCTTAAACATATTTATTTGGGCCAAAACAAATGTTGCGTAAAACATCGTTATGACAACCCAAAATCACTAGTATAGGGATTCGAAATTAAAATAGATATATAAATCCCAATACTATACAAAACATTTCCTTTCGGAATTCATTTACTATAACAACAGTGTTATAGTCCACCATTTCCTTTTATTTCTCGAAAACGTCTATTTCAACAATGAATGTTGAAATCTATGGTTTCGAATCTCAACACGTTT
Organism: Allium cepa; assembly: GCA_030765085.1. Taxonomy (NCBI): domain Eukaryota; kingdom Viridiplantae; phylum Streptophyta; class Magnoliopsida; order Asparagales; family Amaryllidaceae; genus Allium; species Allium cepa. Next base: position 82,339,121 of record CM060932.1, on the reverse strand, counting down.
TAAAACATCGTTAGATCGTTTTAATTCTATTTAAAATATCACATTCTAAACATTTTCTTTAACATATTATTCACTAAAAACGTGAATAAACTACGTTAACAAATTTCATCCTTTTATTCATTTCATTTTAAAGGATTATTCACAGTTAAAAACGTGAATATAGCTTCATAAATAAGTTTTAACAATTTACTTATCAAAATAAGTCGTTTGCGGATTTATAAAACAACGTTTATAAATTCCTTTTTCTATTTATTTTATAACAACTTCCTTTTATAAATTCCTTTATTAACCTATTCCAGTTTATGACTCAATTATAAACTAAAGGTTCATATTATAAGTTAAATGCTTATAAAACGATTATTTTACAAAATCGTTCCTTTGAACTTCATAATTATAAATCTCATAACTTATAAGATTCAATTATTCATTCGAATATATTCTTTAATAATTTCACAAAATTTATAAATCTTACTATTTATAAATTTCATTTATAACTCCACCATTTATAATTTTATAAATTCCATTCACTTATGCAATCTATTTTCACTTCATTCAAACACTTATAAAAACTCGTTTTATAATGTCAATATTTCAATTTATAAATATCCATTTATAAATCTCTTAATATAAATCAATTTATATTATCCTTTAAAACGTCTTTAATCTCCTTTATTATTTCACCATTCTCTTGATTTATAAAATAATCAAATTTTATAAATCCTATTTTTTTAAACTTTTTATAATAAATTCAAAAATCCAATTTAAACTATTTTATAAAATCATTAACCCTTATTTCTCAAAAATCAGCTTTTAACTATATTTCACAAAAACCATAATTTTATAACTTTGAAAATTATAACGTTTATTTATTTAAAATAGATCAAATTCCAAACATATAGTATATTTAAAAAAAATCACTTTATAAATCATTCTAAAATTCCAAAACTTGGACCAATGATGCTACATACCAAATAGTCAATCACGACTACAACGATATCATATATCGATATGATAATCCATCAAATATCAAAATATCTGAATTCAAATAAAAACTGTTGAGGAATCCAGTTGGATCCCTCCAACCTGTTTCCTGCATCACAAACATTAGCACAATACCAATTTCGCTCCAGTACGAAATTATCGCGGTATATGGGATTTAAAATATTATCCGCTTAATAACGGCGTAATAGGGTCTCATCCGCTAAACAAATGCGGGAAATCAATAACTCCAATATATACATATGCCAATATATATATATTGCTACTATATATATTACCAATTTCACTGTTTATGAAATATTCGCGGTATATGTTTTTAATAAATAACATCCGCTTACTAACGGCGTATAATGTCTATTTTAACAATCAATAGATATCAATCATCATTCAAACATGCATTCAAATATTTTAAATCTAACTATTTAAAATAAAATCGAAACTGATTCGATTGAGTGAGAAGTTCTCACCTTGGTTTTAAATTCCGTTTTAGCGATTTATTTCGAATAAAATTAAACGGACGTTTAATTTTACCCAAAATTCTCACTAACTCCAAACGACTCCAATCCAATTTCATCGCGTAGTGCTCGTCCATACGATTCCAACGCAACTGGTTTCGCGCGTTTTCGACCTCGTATGAAAAAATATGAATATTTGAAGTTACACGATTTTTTTATATAAACATTTACAACATATAATTTACTTTTTATAAACCTAAATCAATCTTAGCCTTAGGATCCTTCATCATGCAATCACCACCGCACCCTTCATCTTCCCAAACCCACGCAACATCATCAGGTCGCACACACGCACACGAACCCATTTATCAAATACTAGGGTTGGATTTTTCGCCACCATCACTCAACGATATTTCGATCAGAGAGTTCCATCACGAAGAGCATGGCAAGAATGACACTCGGCCAAGATAGCATGGAGCTCGGCCCCCTCCTCCTCCTCGTGTTGCGTGCGCAGCCGGCCATGAACGCGAGTGCTTTGACGAAGATCCGTAGCTCCAAATGCGATCTCCACCGTTGAAAACGTAGATCTCGTCGTGCTCTACCACTTTGTAGTTGATCACGAAGCTTGAAAGTGAATGGATCGAGAGATAATCGAGGAAGAACATTGAGCATTTTTGGTCATTTATCAGGGAGGTGGCGGCTAGGGTTTTGGTTTCTTTCTTTTTTTTTTTTTTTAGAGTGAAGGGCTATTTATAAGGAACCGACGAAACACTATTCAATCCGGAAATTCCGAACTCCGATTCACGCGCCGTAACCAGCGTTTCTAGCGTTTACCCCGCGTTCCGGACACAATGGAATAGGTTTCGAAAGCTATTTCGGACATCTGTGCGATTTATGGCTATAAACGTTCAATTTAAATTAAACCGATTTAAATCGATTTCTAGGCGTTTTAATTTGTACAGGACAAACGGTAAATCCAATTGACACGAAATTTGAAACCTTACAATAATATCACATTACAGATCCGATGAAACTGGTTTCGTCGAAATCCGAGACATTTTGAAAAATGGCTATTTTAACTCGCCAAATTAAAATTAAAAATAAATCGATGCATTTCGAGCTGCCACGATCAAACGATAGCTCCGATTGACACGAAAATTGAAATCCGGTAATAAATAACTATTACAGATCCAATGGAACAGGTTCCGTTAAATTCTGAGACTGTTCAAAAATTGACTATTTTCACTAGTCGATTTTAATATTAAAATATTCAATTTTCACAAATTAACTTTTAATTCGATTTTAAAAGTTCTAAAATATCATTCTAACTCCCATATGATAAAATAAAATTTTACAAATCATTTTCAATCATATTTAACTCAATTCTCAATTATTTCCATAATTTAACATATTAAATTATCGATTTAATTATTCAATTAAATCCAATAATTCAAATAAAAATTTATTTGACTTATAAATTCACTTATTAATATTTAAAATTAATTAAATATTGAAATTTTAATTACTAAAAATCCTGGGTCGTTACAATCTTCCCCCTTAAAAGAATTTCGTCCTCGAAATTAATAAGTAAGAAAAGTTACAGAATTTATTAATTTTCCAAAATTCATAGTTAAATATCTTACAATACTTTACTAAGTTTCCAAATCATACTTAGTTATCTTTTCAAACAATTACTATGGTTTAACTTTCATTTCCAAAATCAAAGTTTATAGTTTTCAAAATTTTCCCATTTTCTCAAATATTTTCTAACGCCTTAAATTTTCGGAAAAATTCGCCATAGTCTCCTTTGCGCGGCTCGATCCGGAAAAAAAATGACAGTATATATATCACAAATATACATCTCATCAAGTAATGAGGCATCCCGCAGGGAAAAAAGTATAAAAGTACGGTATGTAATCCGAGATATGTACCTTATATTTTATTAGCGAGCATATATGGCTAATATAGCGCGAAAGCGAGCTCCAAATGCGAAGCAAACGCGATCCGCACCTACTAAACACTCAACAAACAACATGAGAACATGCATATATGAAAATAGTGTCAATACACAACATATGGCAACATAATAACTATATATGTCAACATAGCAAATGTAAACAAAACAACAAATGCAAACATCATCCAACTATCATTCAACTAACATCCATAACCAATAAATATTCATTCATATTCTCATTAATATTCAATGAAATGGGTTTTTCAATCTAATCACATATGATTCATTCACAGTGGATGTTTTCTAACATTCATTTTCCATTAGTTTATATTCACTAATTCATATTCAAGTTGGTTCACTTCCAAATCGAATTCAAATCTACTTAAGATTTATTTAACTTCCAATTGAATTTCAATTACTTTAACTTCCAATTTCATTAATTCTTAATGAATTATATACAATCAATCAACTAACAATCATATAACAACCAAAGTATATTAATTTCAACCAAATTCCTTTGCTTTCAATTGGTTTAATTAGATTGATTTTCATTTAATTATTCAACTTCCAATAACATTAGATTTTAAATGAATTAACATTTATATTCATATTTCATATCAACTTAATTCACATTTAATTGATTAATATTTAATCCATTAATTCAATTCAATTACAAAAATTGAATTTCATTTATATAACTCAAGTTCACATTTATCACTTAACTTTATTAATTTACTTTGATACTAATATCAATTTCATCCATATAGTTTCACTTAAGTTATATTTCCTTTTACAAACATCACTTGTTATATATATAAGTTTATTTCATAATTGTAAATCACTTTAATTATAATTCATTTCTTATAATTCTTTACTTATACAATTATTCTTTTATTTAGATTATTCAAACATCTAAACAATCAACTTATATACTTTAATAATTCTGAAAAATTATTTCTTTATATATAAAATATATTTAGGTAAAATTATTTCATTTACCAAATTTAAAAACAATATTGTGTCAAATTGTTCTATTCAAGTGTTTAGAAACCCCTTCGGCATAGTCTTGCGGACCACGCTGACGAAAGTTCATATGCCACTCAATAAACCAATCATCACAATATAAAACAATTTTATATTCACTAACAAATACGCTCTCATAGCTATTATTACACTCAAACTCATTCTAGAGTACTACTGACTCTATCTCTAATGAGTAATACCCAACAGAACCATGGTTGTCGCTTAACCATAAGCTCTGATACCACATTGTCAGGACCCGATTCTTCGTCTTCCGAAAATTCAATATCGATACTCACTTTATCGACTGCCGAGTAATCGAATGACGGAAAACCGAACACTGAGGGTTTTAAGAAAGAAGAAAATGACAGAAAAGAGGTAGAAGAAGAGATAAGAAGGTAGAAAAATAGAGAGAAAAGAAAACAGAAAATAGAAATTTTTAAAATAGAAGAAAAAGAGAATAGAGAACATAGAACGGAACGGAACTGAAAACAACAGAACAACATCAGAATCCCACAATTCGCAGCGGAACAACATATAATAATAAATGAATAATCTTTAAATAAAGAACTATCTCAGTTATTACATTACATCACATTTCATTACATCATATCATCAGAGTGTACAACATCATACAACATCAAACAGTGCAGCGGAAAAGAAATACTATATACTAGTAATACGCCATGCCATCCAGCTTGCCTCCAGCAACTCCTGAATATCCAGAATATCCTGATATACCTAACTCTTAACTGCCCATGTGAAAATTGGTGGGCACCCAGAGTTTAGGAAGGAAAACAATAAACTCCAAGTCAGTCATGTGACTGGTGTGAGAACTCAAAACAGTTTATTTATCTTTAAAATCAAAATAGAGGAATATTTTTAAAGTCAATTCGCAATGCTTTTTAAAATGAGACTACCATAAGACCTCCCGCCACACACACAATGCAAACGCAGACTTGGGGAAGATTTCTCCTTATGTTAGTCAAAGATGCTTGATACGCATTAAAAAGAAACATTTGATATTATTATTAGTGCATAGTGTAGGAAAAATTCATTTCGAAAGTAGAATATAAATCTTAGCCAGCATAGGTACCATTATATTATGCCTACTATAGCTACTTCCTGAGGAAGCAGTTTCTACAACTAAAACCGTACAAGTCACGTATTGTTTCTTTGGATTTCCAACGAATGATCAGGCCAAGGAACTTTCCATTGCCACATGAGAATGCCTCTGGATGGACATCCCCGAGAACCAAACCGGATCTCTACCAACACAAGGCCGGGTTACCCCTAACTGAGTAACAACTGACCGAATATGCCATCCCCCGGTCCTTTGGGACCTTTCACCGAGCGCTCGCAATCAATTCACACAATCATAAAAAAGTGTTTTCAACATGAGTAAGTATCTGGGCTCCATACCATGATACCACCCTTTTCCAGAAGGAAATGCACACATCCTAAAGGGCGCTACCCCTCATAACCTTGCCGCATCTTTCCTGTTTTGACCATTCACGGGGTGTGAGGCTCGACGAAGTCACGTCCACAAAAACATACTTTATACAAAAGCCATGCTTTGGGTCAACAAATGATCATAGAAATGATCACAAAGATAGACGATCAAATAAACGATCCTATCACAAATAATCAACACAATGATCATTTCACAGCAACACTCAGCATGTCACATTACCAAATTGGGAATATATCGCTGATAACATTCAACTACATAACCTCTGAGCTCGTACGTCTCAGAGAAGGGTGTTAAGCTAAAAGAATAAATTCTCCGCCACCAACAGAAATATATTTGAAAGAAATCTGCTTTATATCTCAATTTGTAACGTCAGACATACAATCCATACAAGTCTGTTCCGGGCTCGAACAAAACCGAAGGCACTTCTTACGAAGCCCTTGCAAATCCGGGTATTCACAATCCCGATCGAATTTCCCATCACTTAAGGAAATCTCTATACCAGGAGCGACCCAGTGCAGAGACAATCGATAGGTCATCCTATCGCTTTCACAAATACTCGGTCTTCAACACCGATCTTCAATGCAATTCACAACGACGTATCACATATTCGGAATGGGTTATACGACCCCATGGTCCTTTTCCGGTTAACCCGAATAGTGAGCGCTTATTCAAAAATAAGTGTGGCATTCAAATTCAAACAAATCACATCAATTACCCATTCAAAGGGAAATATTGATAGTCGGTTATTGAACTATCAATGGATATGCACACATCACCAGTTTCCAAATAATTTTCCAAATTATTCATTTTCCAAAAATCATATCTTTACAAGATATATAATTTTCAATACTTTAAAAATAAATCAATATTTATTTTTAAACAACTTCCCTTTCTATTCATAAATTCCATAGTGAACGTATATTTCAAAATATCTATGAATATACGATTTCAATTATTCATTTCAATTTATCCATTTCAATTTATCTTCAAAAAGATAAATTCTCAAAATATTCGCTTTATATTGGAAAACATTTCCATACTTATTAAATAAGTAATTCACGAATTTTATTTATTCTCAACACTTAGAAAATATTCAATATACTTAAATCGAAATTAAGTATACATTTCATTCTTTAAGGAAATCATTCTCTTAAACATATTTATTTGGGCCAAAACGAATGTTGCGTAAAACATCGTTATGACAACCCAAAAACACTAGTATAGGGATTCGAAATTAAAATAGATATATAAATCCCAATACTATACAAAACATTTCCTTTCGGAAATCATTTACTATAACAATAGTGTTATAGTCCACCATTTCCTTTTATTTCTCGAAAACGTCTATTTCAACAATGAATGTTGAAATCTATGGTTTCGAATCTCAACACATTTTAAAACATCGTTAGATCGTTTTAATTCTATTTAAAATATCACATTCTAAACATTTTCTTTAACATATTATTCACTAAAAACGTGAATAAACTACGTTAACAAATTTCATCCTTTTATTCATTTCATTTTAAAGGATTATTCACAGTTAAAAACGTGAATATAGCTTCATAAATAAGTTTCAACAATTTACTTATCAAAATAAGTCGTTTGCGGATTTATAAAACAACGTTTATAAATTCCTTTTTCTATTTATTTTATAACAACTTCCTTTTATAAATTCCTTTATTAACCTATTCCAGTTTATGACTCAATTATAAACTAAAGGTTCATATTATAAGTTAAATGCTTATAAAACGATTATTTTACAAAATCGTTCCTTTGAACTTCATAATTATAAATCTCATAACTTATAAGATTCAATTATTCATTCGAATATATTCTTTAATAATTTCACAAAATTTATAAATCTTACTATTTATAAATTTCATTTATAACTCCACCATTTATAATTTTATAAATTCCATTCACTTATGCAATCTATTTTCACTTCATTCAAACACTTATAAAAACTCGTTTTATAATGTCAATATTTCAATTTATAAATATCCATTTATAAATCTCTTAATATAAATCAATTTATATTATCCTTTAAAACGTCTTTAATCTCCTTTATTATTTCACCATTCTCTTGATTTATAAAATAATCAAATTTTATAAATCCTATTTTTTTAAACTTTTTATAATAAATTCAAAAATCCAATTTAAACTATTTTATAAAATCATTAACCCTTATTTCTCAAAAATCAGCTTTTAACTATATTTCACAAAAACCATAATTTTATAACTTTGAAAATTATAATGTTTATTTATTTAAAATAGATCAACTTCCAAACATATAGTATATTTAAAAAAAAATCACTTTATAAATCATTCTAAAATTCCAAAACTTGGTCCAATGATGCTACATACCAAATAGTCAATCACGACTACAACGATATCATATATCGATATGATAATCCATCAAATATCAAAATATCTGAATTCAAATAAAAACTGTTGAGGAATCCAGTTGGATCCCTCCAACCTGTTTCCTGCATCACAAACATTAGCACAATACCAATTTCGCTCCAGTACGAAATTATCGCGGTATATGGGATTTAAAATATTATCCGCTTAATAACGGCGTAATAGGGTCTCATCCGCTAAACAAATGCGGGAAATCAATAACTCCAATATATACATATGCCAATATATATATATTGCTACTATATATAATACCAATTTCACTGTTTATGAAATATTCGCGGTATATGTTTTTAATAAATAACATCCACTTACTAACGGCGTATAATGTCTATTTTAACAATCAATAGATATCAATCATCATTCAAACATGCATTCAAATATTTTAAATCTAACTATTTAAAATAAAATCGAAACTGATTCGATTGAGTGAGAAGTTCTCACCTTGGTTTTAAATTCCGTTTTAGCGATTTATTTCGAATAAAATTAAACGGACGTTTAATTTTACCCAAAATTCTCACTAACTCCAAACGACTCCAATCCAATTTCATCGCGTAGTGCTCGTCCATACGATTCCAACACAACTGGTTTCGCGCGTTTTCGACCTCGTATGAAAAAATATGAATATTTGAAGTTACACGATTTTTTTATATAAACATTTACAACATATAATTTACTTTTTATAAACCTAAATCAATCTTGGCCTTAGGATCCTTCATCATGCAATCACCACCCCACCCTTCATCTTCCCAAACCCACGCAACATCATCAGGTCGCACACACGCACACGAACCCATTTATCAAATACTAGGGTTGGATTTTTCGCCACCATCGCTCAACGATATTTCGATCAGAGAGTTCCATCGCGAAGAGCATGGCAAGAATGACACTCGGCCAAGATAGCATGAAGCTCGGCCCCCTCCTCCTCCTCGTGTTGCGTGCGCAGCCGGCCATGAACGCGAGTGCTTTGACGAAGATCCGTAGCTCCAAATGCGATCTCCACCGTTGAAAACGTAGATCTCGTCGTGCTCTACCACTTTGTAGTTGATCACGAAGCTTGAAAGTGAATGGATCGAGAGATAATCGAGGAAGAATGTTGAGCACTTCTGGCCATTTATCAGGGAGGTGGCGGCTAGGGTTTTGGTTTCTTTTTATTTTTTTATTTTTTTAGAGTGAAGGGCTATTTATAAGGAACCGACGAAACACTATTCAATCCGGAAATTCCGAACTCCGATTCACGCACCGTAACCAGCGTTTCTAGGGTTTACCCCGCGTTCCGGACACAATGGAACATGTTTCGAAAGCTAATTCGGACATCTGTGCGAGTTATGGCTATAAACGTTCAATTTAAATTAAACCGATTTAAATCGATTTCTAGGCTTTTTAATTTGTACAGGACAAACGGGAAATCCAATTGACACGAAATTTGAAACCTTACAATAATATCACATTACGGATCCGATGAAACTGGTTTCGTCGAAATCCGAGACTTTTTGAAAAATGGCTATTTTAACTCGCCAAATTAAAATTAAAAATAAATCGATGCGTTTCGAGCTGCCACGATCAAACGATAGCTCCGATTGACACGAAAATTGAAATCCGATAATAACTAACTATTACGGATCCAATGGAACTGGTTTCGTTAAATTCTGAGACTGTTCAAAAATTGACTATTTTCACTAGTCGATTTTAATATTAAAATATTCAATTTTCACAAATTAACTTTTAATTCGATTTTAAAAGTTCTAAAATATCATTCTAACTCCCATATGATAAAATAAAATTTTACAAATCATTTTCAATCATATTTAACTCAATTCTCAATTATTTCCATAATTTAACATATTAAATTATCGATTTAATTATTCAATTAAATCCAATAATTCAAATAAAAATTTATTTGACTTATAAATTCACTTATTAATATTTAAAATTAATTAAATATTGAAATTTTAATTACTAAAAATCTTGGGTCGTTACACGAGTCATATTCACTTTCAAATCATATTCACTTTCGAAATCATATCGATAAGATAGGTTAATTAAATCCTCATTTCAAATCATCATATTTACTCAAATATGTCATTTCACTAGCAAATGTCCTTTCAAATATCAACTTATGTTATTACATCATCTAGTTATATTCCACTTAAAAATCAAGGGTATAGCTATAAAATTAGCTTATTTCAAATTTATTTCAGCTAAATTTAACAAAATCAATATCTATGCGTTCCGAGTCCGTACGATCAAATGATAAGTCTGATTGCTACGAAGCTTGAAACCTTACAATAATTCATCGTTGAGGATATGATGAACCCGGTTTTGTCGAAATTTGAGACAGTGGCTAAAATGGCTATTTTCATGTTAATTAAATAAATTACTATTAAGTTGATTAAATCACTTTTTAATTTCAAATCTTATAATTAACCAATTTTATCATTTTTGATTACTTGGGCATTTACAATAATTTAAAAAAAATTGTCAGGACAATTCAATGTCAATTATTCTACTAGTTACAGTGCTTAATGCCAATTGAAATACATATAGTGATTATTACTTTAAATTCCAATAAATCCATTTACCCGCCTTTCCATCTTATTATTCAATCAATTGGCATCTCACGGCTGTAATTAACATTTTTTTTATATCTTATTACACTAATATTTTACCATTATCATCTTAATTTTCATTAACGTTGTATTACATTATTTGCAATAAATCCATTTATTATAGCTTAAATTCCTATAAATTGATCAAACTTGATTTCAATTCTTTTTATTCAATCGATTGTCATATTATGAATAAAATTTACATTGGGTTACATCTTATTATACCGATATCCCCAAATTTCATCTTTTACAATATTAGTCGTAATATTTCAATTATATTGAATTTTTGTTGATTTTCACATCAATTACAGTTTAAATCCAAATAAATTAATTTATCTTGGTTTCACTCCCTTTTACTAAATCAATTATTGCCTTATGAGTGTAACCGACATTTTTGTACATCTTGTTGCATTCACCTTTTTCAGTTGTTGTCTTAGCCCATTTTATGTAACATTTAATTTCATTTAATTTTAATTGATTAAATAAATTGGTAACAAATAACAATTGTCACCATTTCTATATTTAATCACATTTGTTTGTTTGTTATCTACACATAAATGTCATAGTTATTTACACAACACCAATTTTTTTCAATAGCAATTTATTACTTACTATTTCATTAATTAATACAACATTTAAATTATCAATTACTCTTTTAATCCAATTATCAATTAGTACACACATTATTACAATTAATTTACGATCTCTAACTCATTTATAACTTTTAATCATTTTAATTAATTGGGATTACATTTAAAGCAGTTACCAATTATCTTAAATTCATATTGTTGCATTTTATTCTGGTTGTATTCTTATTATTAAATCACAAAATTTTATTTCTTTCAATATTAAATCACAAAATATTATTAAGTTGACTATTTTTAATTATCGAAAATTACGGGTCGTTATACTCTTCCTCACTTAAAGCTTTTCGTCCTCGAAAAGGAAAGAAAGGAAAAGGAGGGATTAAGCAATCAATAAATCTTATTCAAAACATTAAATTCATAAATAATTAATTTACATAATTAAACAGTTTAAACAAAATATATCAATTTATGAACAATTAAATCCTTTATATTCAAGTTAATGAAAGTTTGGAAAACGTTTCACCAAATATTTTCTAAATCCAAAATTCATGGAAAATTTCGGTAGAGTCTTCTTTGTACGGAGAGGTCTGGGAGAGATAGTAATATCAATAATACAATATATATCATAATATTTACAATATAATATATCCCAAACCATGGGAAAACAATATAATATCGCTAGAAAACTGTAATTCGAGAACGTACTTATTTGTCGAGCAAGCAACGCTTATTTATGAAACTAAAAGCAGTAGCTATTGCTTCCACAAACCTGTATTTCATTTATATAATCCAAAAGAGTTAATAATTATGTAAAAGAGAAACATTGAAGTTGTTTCATTCAATAGCAAACAAATCGACACAACGTAACAACAATCACTTGCAAAAAACCATACAATCATCAAAAAAAATCTAAGAGATCAACCATCCATCCACAACAACAACAAAAAAGGGTTTGTTTGGGTTCAGAAACTTTTAATCATATGAAATTATAAATAAACTACTAAGTATACCATATACTCAACAGTCTTCGACAAAACTCAATAGATCATTTATACATCCTTACACAATAGAAGTATCATTTCCCAACCAATCCCTAAGACACACAAACAATAATTTCAAATAATATTTAAGTTTTATTCTCATTACTCTCTTTGTTTCCACATTATTTACTATTCACTTTTATTTGTTCATACAATGCTAGTTTAATTTCTTTACATTTATCGCTTACAAAATTCATTTTTCATTCATTTATACAATACCATATTGTTTTCATTACTTTACTTTCGTTGCTTACATAAGTTATTTTTATTTCAATTATTTAGAGTATTCATTACCATTTAAGTTTCTTTACAATTTATTTCACCATTAAGAGATTATTTCCATTTCATTTTCATTCTTCCATATATATATTGAATATTAAATCCATTTCTAAGTCATTTCAATGCTTTTTGAAGTTATAATCATTCCATTAGTATGGTATTCACTTTACTATTTGTTTTAATTATAAAAAGCTACATCATTTACTTTAGTTCATAATTATTTACTTACAATATTCACCTTTCTATTAAATCTGATTACAAATAGCTTAAAATGTTAACTTATGTTTATAATTATTTACTTTCAGTGTTCAATTTTCTATCTAATTTTATTACTAACTATTCCAAATTATTAACTTGTAACAACTCGCATATTTTACGATTATGTGTTTAAATATTTTATTTAAATATAGCATCATTATTCGGATTTTAGTCCGAAAGGTTTCTTTGTGCAAACAGCCGAATTTGGACTCAATACCACTTCCATTGAGTTCAAAATGGTGTTTGCGATCTTTTTGAGTATAAACTTTGATATGTTTGGAGCTAGCTAAAAAGTTGACCTTTGCACGTTGGACTTAGGGTTTGGGTTAGCCTAAACTATTAATTCTAGCTCAACCCCCACTTCTCTTCATTCACTTTCATTTCCTAATACCTTTAAGCTTTCATAAAAACGGGGAAAGAGAAAAAGAATTAGAATTCGTAAGCCCAAGTTCCATTGCAAATCCAAGTTCTAACTCCAAATTCAATGTAAAGCCATTGGTAAGCATCCTCTTCTTCTTCTCCAACTCATTCTACCTTCAATTTCAAAAATTCCTAAACCTAACTTAGGAAATGTTTTTTTTCCATTTAAGCTTAGATTCAAGCTTCTTGGGTTAGAATTGAGGAGTGATTGTCCTTGCCTTTCTCTATAGCTTCTTCATCCTTGTTTTTGTGAAAAAAGTGAGATTTTTATCTCACACCTATGTCTACAACTATCTTTGATAGTTGGGTATGAATTCCTAACACTTATTCATGTGCATTTGCTTTTGGTTTGGATTGAATTAGTGAATATTCCAATTTTTGGTGTTTTGAAGTCAAATCTTCAAAAAAATCCCAACTTTGATGTTTAATCATTCTTTTGGTGAGGAATCGAAGAGCCTTTGAGGCCGAGTTGTTGATTGGCATAAACCCTAGCGCCATTACTCATTCAGTTGCATGTTGGAAGAGTTTGCTCTTTATTTGATAGGCTGAAAAACAGCCCAGAGTTCAGTCAGTCGACTGGCTGTAGCACATAAAGGTTCTGAGGCTGTTTACAGGGACATGGAGTCTCTGTTACCTGCAATCATTCGACTGGCTACTGTAATCGGTCGACTGACTTTAGGAAATGAAATTTTCAGGTTGCTGGATCAGTCGACTGGCCAATTGCAGTCAGTCGACTGACCTGCTTCTATTTTCCTATTTAGCCTATTTTGTTTGAAATTCCAATTTCTATCGATTCGTGGTTTTTTGATTTGTTGTTATCATTTATTATCGACCTTGATGAGTTCTATTTTGGAATTTTTGGGTATATCCATTTTAATGGATTTGGAATCAATTTCTTTGAATTTAATTCACGTCTTTGAACATGAAATTTTGGTGATTGATTGTTTCTACAATCATTTTTGGGCTTTGTCACTTTAAAACACAAAGGTTTCTATACTAGTAGTAAATATTCAAACTCTTTCACAAAGATGATTTCAACTCTATTTTCAATATCAAACTCATTTATAAAACTGTTTTTCCAACCTATTAGTATATACAAACCTTTACCTCACTCATATGAGAAATCTAATTAAACGGCTTAGTAAAACAAGTGGTATGAAATGCTTGCGTTTACTTCGTCGGTTAATTCTTGGACTTGTTCGATTGAATCTCTTGTGACAATTTTCGAGTGGAGACTTATAGTTTGTTTGTAAATATTTAAGTTAAGGCAGTGGTTATGGGACATGAAGCTAAACTCATCTATTTACTAGCTTAGTGTAATTGACACTTCTTGATGATCGATGATGGTCATTTTGTGATTTAGACTAGCAATGTGCGATGTCTCTTTGTCTGCAAGGGAGACTAAGCCCCGCTTTTGTGGAGCTTCGGCTCAATTTGGTGGGGCAGTGACCCATGGTCTTCGGGCCGTTTTATGGAGTTTCGGCTCAAAATTAATGGTTAGCAACCATGGAATAGCGTTCCGTCTTTTGATACACGTGTTGGTGAGTTTTCATGCTCCCGTTTTGTGATAGGCCCCCCCTCCTTTTTGTGATTTCTGGATTTCTATTGATGATTTTTAGAATTTGTGTTTCACCAATTTTTGTGATTTCATGATAAGTTCTATCAATATTTGTGCATTGATGAGTTTGTGTTTCAACAACTTTTACAATTGGCATTGTGATGTTTGCCAATATTTGCGACTTGGTGAATAAAAATAAAGAGTATGACATTCTTTTTGATCTTTGAGAAGATTCTTGTGATATTGGTTAATCTCTAGTTGATTTTCAATTACATACTTATCACAGTATGGCTTTATGGTTATCATACGTTTTTGTCGTATCTCTCATGCTGTATCATTTTATCTGATATTTATGGCTAGACTGATCCGTTTATTATTTTCTCATTAAATAATAATTGGGTCAGGCCGAGATGTAACAGGTGCTCCAGCTTGACTCCTTATCTGGGATTATTATCTGTCTTTTGGCTAACTACATTACATTAGTAGTTTTTGTTATTATACATTTGAGATAGAGACTCCTTAATGTATACATATTCTTTTGTCTAGCACTTGTACCCATTCTTTTGTGTTATTGTGGATCTTTTTGACCACTACTCCGATGTACACGTTCATATGTTATATTCATATCTATTTCCGTCTTTGTGATATGGATATCTGTGACTGATTTGCGTTATGTTTATTTCTATATTTGTTTCCGAAGATACCATAGCCACTGTGTAGTAGCTTTGAGTTTGTATTGGCATGTCGGATTTCCTCTTGAAACGAAATTCAGGTTATACTATCTGACATATCGGAGCTCGTACAAAGCAATTACATGGATGGTCGCTCCTTAACAGCCTTATTCTTCATTCTAGTTGACGTCATTACTCCATAATGTCCTTGGCTAGCGTGAGTATAGAGGTGGGGCGTCACAGTTTGGTATCAGAGCCAAACTTCGAAACAATGTGGAATAATTTAACAAGGATCATCGTCCTATGTCCATCTTAGGAGTCATGCCTTAGGATTTTATTCGAGTCATTGGACCCGTTCTATCCTATCTTCTTTGTGATGGCTTGTTTTATCAATCATTATTGTTTGATATTCATTCTTAGAATAACTTTTTCTTCTTCTTTCTTTCTTTCTTAAAGAAGAGAAATGGTTAGACCAGGCCGTCCTAGTGCCGGTCAGTCTAGTGCTACTCCGAGTGTTTATGTCAGCGTAACAACTTCTAGATCTAGTAAAGAACGCTCAGGCTGCCAGACCCATTCTAGAGCCTACTCACCCTAAATACGGGTTTGTACGCTTGTGCAATGACTATACCAACTTGGATGGGAAGCCATTCATGGGTTCTGAAAGCGTCATTCAAGTCCAAGCTTGGCTTAGAACATGCGATCACATCTTTTCTCGCATGAACCTTATTGATCTTCATCGAGTCCAAGTGGATTCTAGTATGCTCCAAGAAAGAGTATTAGATTGGTATGAGCTTCTTATTTCTAAAATTATTGAAGAGGATCTTACTTGGAAGCAATTCCGGGGAAGATTCGAATCAAAGTCTGTGCCGGAAGCCGAAAAGATGACTTTGTCTCGTCTTTTTATTGACCTTGTTCAAGGTGAATCTTCTATGACGGAATACGTTGCATCTTTTGAATCTCTTTCTAAATACGGAGTTGAATACATTAATACCCCATTGAAGAAGAATCAGAGGTTCGTGCATGGCTTGAATAAGAATCTCAAGAAGCCATTACTTCTGAAATTGGAAGTTGCTTTCAATCAACTTATTGATATCGCTCTTCGACTTGAAGAGGCAGATAAAGAGAGTGATGTTGAAGTTGTTAGTGCCAAACCAAACTACAACAACAACAAGAAGAGGCCTAATAAATTCAAAGGTCCTTATCCCAACAAGAAAGGGAAGCAAGCAACTCCTGTAGCAAAGACTTCTACCTCTAGTGATGGACAATGCTACAGTTGTGGTTCTAAGGACCATTATGCAAATAAGCGTTCAAAGCCCCTTGCTTATCGCTATTGCAAAAGTTCGAGTCATTATATATCCGCATGTCCTAGACTTCAGGGCAGGAAGGAGGGAAATCTAAATGTGGTGCAAAATCCTGGTAACACTTCTCGTGTACAAGGTATTTCTCATTCTATCATTGATGGCATTATTATGTTTCATGATCAACCTATTCGAGTTCTTTTTGATACGGGTGCATCGCATTCTTTTATATCAAAAGAGCATGCTGATACTTTTTCTTTGAGTGTTATGGCTTTAATGACTTCTTTAAGAATTGCGAATCCGGTTGGTGGATCCGCAACACTTAGTTTGCTTTGTAAAGATGTCGAGATTATTTTGTGTGATTTTTATTTCCGAGCCGATTTGCATGTCATGCGTTATTTGGGCTTCGGAATGATTTTGGGAATGGTTTGGCTTAACCGTTATGAAGCCCGTATACTATATCCTGAGCGGACTACTCATCTTCGACATCCTCAATCTGTTAAGCAGATTTCAATTGTTCTTAAAGAATCGAATTCCAACTTCACAATATCTTTATATTGTTTAAATCCTCAGGATGACGATAATGATGATGAGGAAGATGTCATTTCTCTTATTCACGTTGTTTGTGAATTTTCTGACATATTTGAGCTCGTTTTAGGATTACCACCTAAGCGAGCAATTGAGTTCAGAATCAATCTTATCCCTGGAGCTCTACCTATCACTTGTCCTCCTTATCATATGTCCAATAAAGAAAATGAGGAGATGCGTAGGCAATTATCCGAATTGGAGATGAAGCAGTCTATTCGTTCTAGTTCCTCTCCTTGGGGAGCTTCGGCTATTTTAGTGAAGAAATCTGATGGTACACTTAGGCTTTGCGTTGACTACCGCAAGCTTAATGATCTTACTATAAAGAATAAATATCCTTTACCTGGATCTATTTGATCAACTTAGTGGTGCTAGAGTCTTTTCACAGTTAGACTTAGAAACCGGTTTTCATCAGCTTCGTATTTCAGAGGATAGCATTCCTTTGACATCATTCCATACTCGTTATGGATCATATAAATGGCTTGTTATGCCATTTGGTTTAACGAATGCTCCGGCTTATTTCGTTGACCTTATGAATCGAGTTTTCAAAGACTTCCTCGATCGGTTTGTTCTCATCTTTATAGATGATATTCTTATGTATTCTAAAACCGAGGAAGAGCATGAAAAGCATCTTCGGATTGTGTTGGAAACCCTTAGGAGAAATCAATTGAAAGCAAAATTTTCTAAATGCCACTTTTGGCAATCTCGTGTGAAATTTCTTGGTCATATCATTTCTGAATCTGGAATTTCTGTGGATCCTTCAAAGATTGAAGCGATTCAAAATTGGAAGAGACCGGAGAGTATTACGGAAATCCGTAGTTTTCTTGGATTGGCGGGCTATTACCGTCATTTTATCAAAGACTTTTCTAAAATTGTCGTGCCTCTTACTAGCTTAACAAAGAAAGGAGTTAAATACATTTGGTCGGACAAATGTGAAGCTTCTTTTCAGAAATTAAAAGAACTCCTTTCCGATACTCCTATTCTTGTGATTCCCGAGGGGAACCAAGATTTTATTGTTTATACCGATGCTAGTCAGGTTGGTTTGGGTGTCGTTTTATACAAAGGGAACGTGTTATTACTTATGCTTCTAGGCAATTGAAGCCTGCCGAGACTAGATATGCCACTCATGATTTAGAGTTCGCGACTATTGTTTTCGCCCTTCGAATTTGGTGTCATTACCTTTTGGGAGAGCAATTTATTCTCTATACCGATCATAAATATTTGAAGTATTTATTTTCTCAAAAGGAACTTAATTTGCGTCAACAACGTTGGCTCGAATTTCTTGCATCTTATGATATTGATATTCTTTATACTCCCGGAAAGGGAAATCGTGTTGCCGATGCACTTAGCCGTAAGCAACAAGCAGTTGTTTCTATGATGATATCCGAGTGGAATGATCTCGAGATTTTATCCACTTATGAGATTCGAGATCGTGAATCCGATTTATATTCATCTCTTGTTTTATGTAGCCTTGAGGCTCTTCCTTCTCTTTTAGACCGCATTCTTGAAGCTCAAAGGCTAATACCGAATTGGCTCTTTTTAGCCAAAGATGTAGGGATAAAATTGATATTGATGGTTTGAAAGGCTTTGATATTGATACTCGTGGCGGTATTCGAAAATTTGGTAGACTTATCGTGCTAAATATTGATAATCTTCGTAAAGATATTTTACAAGATTTTCATTGTTCTAAATTTACCATTCATCCCGATAATAGTAAAATGTATGCGGATATGAAGTGACTTTATTATTGGGATGGGATGAAATCTGATATTGCTAACTTTGTTAGGCGTTGCATGACTTGCCAACTAGTTAAAGCCGAGCACCAAAGGCCCGGTGGGTTATTGCAACCTTTGGACATTCCAATTTGGAAGTGGGACCAAATTTCCATGGATTTTATTGACGGCCTTCCCCGTTCTCGTTCGGGTCATGATAGCTTATGGGTGATAGTTGATAGACTTACAAAATCCGCCCATTTAATTCCCGTTCGGTCCAATCGGACCGTACCTCTTTTGGCCAAACTTTTTATTAAAGAAATTATTAAATTGCATGGAGTTCCTACTTCTATTGTTAGCGATCGTGATCCATTGTTTACTAGTGGATTTTGAAAGAGTCTTCAAAAGGCTTTGGGAACGAAGCTTAATTTTAGCACCGCTTATCATCCACAGTCTGATGGACAAACCGAGCGTGTGAATCAAACTCTTGAAGATCTTCTTCGTGCATGTGTTCTTGATTTTAGTGGAAGTTAGAAAGATCATATTTCTCTTGTTGAGTTTTCCTATAATAATAGCTTCCAATCTAGTATTGGTATGGCACATTTTGAGGCACTCTATGGAAGGCCATGCCGATCTCCTTCTTGTTGGTTTGAGGCCGGTGAGAAACTGGTTTTAGGTCCAGATTTTATTCGTGATTCCACAGAAAAGATTGACCTTATTCGTCATAGGATGAAAGAAGCTCAAAGTATGCAAAAATCCTATGCCGATAATCGAAAAAGGAAATTAGAATTTTCTGTGGGAGATTTTGTGTTTATTCGTGTTTCACCTATGAAGAGTGTTGTGCGTTTCAGTCGATCGGGAAAATTAGCACCTTGATATATTGGTCCATTTCCCGTCACCGAACGTATTGGTTCCGTGGCTTATCGCCTTTTATTGCCATCTCACTTTACTGCTATTCATGACGTGTTTCACGTTTCTCAATTATGAAAATGCCTTCGAGATTCCGATTCTATTCTTGAGCCCGGTGTTGTAGAAGAAATTGAAGTTTCACCTAATTTGACTTATGAGCAACATCCTATTCGTATCATTACTTCGGAGATTAAACGCCTTTGAAATAAAGATGTTCATCTTGTGAAAGTTCAATGGTCCTCAAATCCTAAGGATTGTTCTTCGGAATCCAGAGAATTCATCGAGCAAACACATACGGACTTACTCTCTTGAGCTCTTTGAGGTGAACTTTTTATTTCAATTTTTTTTGTGTTGATATGCATTTATGGTTGTTACGTTTTATTTTCTTCTTAAATATTGCGAGGACGCAATTTCTTTAAGGAGGGGAGTCTGTAACAACCCGCATATTTTACGATTGTGCATTTAAATATAACATCGTTATTCGGATTTTAGTCCGTATGGTTACTTTGTGCAAACAGCCAAATTTGGACTTGATACTACTTCCATTGAGTTCAAAATGGTGTTTTCGACCTTTTTGAGTATAAACTTCGATATGTTTGGAGCTAGCTAAAAATTTGACCTTTGCAGTTTGGACTTTGGGTTTGGCTTAGCCTAAACTATTAACTCTAACTCAACCCCCACTTCTCTTCATTCACTTTCATTTCCTAATACCTTCAAGCTTTCATAAAAATGGAGGAAGAGAAAAAGAATTAGAATTCCTAAGCCCCAGTTCCATTGCAATCCAAGTTCTAACTCCAAATTCAAAGTGAAGTTATTGGTAAGCATCATTTTCTTCTTCTCCAACTCATTCTACCTTCAATTTCAGAAATTTCTAAACCTAACTTAGGAAATGATTTTTTCATTTAAGCTTAGATTCAATCTTCTTGGGTTGGAATTGAGGAGTGATTGTTCTTGCCTTGCTTGTAGCTTCTTCATCCTTGTTTTTGTGAAAAAGGTGAGATTTTTATCTCACATCTATGTCTATAACTATCTTTGATAGTTGGGTATGAATTTCTAACACTTATTCATGTGCATTTGCTTTTGGTTTGGATTGAATTAGTGAATATTCCAATTTTTGGTGTTTTGAAGTCAAATCTTCAAAAAATCCTAACTTTGATGTTTAAACATGCTTTTGGTGAGGAATCGAAGAGCCTTTGATGCCGGGTTGTCTATTGGCATAAACCCCTAGCGCCATTACATGTTCGGCTGCATTTTGGAAGAGTTTGCTCTTCATTTGATAGGCTGAAAAACAGCCCAGAGCTCAGTCAGTCGACTGACCTCTTGCAGTCAGTTGACTGGCTGTAGCAAATAAAGGTTCCGAGGCTGTTTAAAGAGACAGGGAGTCTCTGTTTCCTGCAACCATTCGACTGGCCACTGTAATCACTCGACTGACTGTAGGAAATGAAATTTCCAGGTTTCTAGATCAGTCAACTGGCCAATTGCAGTCATTCGACTAACCTGCTTTATTTGCCTATTTAGCCTATTTTGTTTGAAATTCCAATTTCTATCGATTCGTGGTTTTCCGATTTGTTGTTATCATTTATTATCGACTTTGATGACTTCTATTTTGGAATTTTTGGGTTTATCCATTTTGATGGATTTGGAATCAATTTCTTTGGATCTAATTCACGTCTTTGAACGTGAAATTTCGGTGATTGATTATTTCTACAATCATTTTTGTGCTTGTCACTTTAAAACACAAAGGTTTCTATAATAGTAGTAAATATTCAAACTCTTTCACAAAGATGATTTCAGCTCCATTTTCAATATCAAACTCGTTTATAAAACCCTTTTTCCAACCTATTAGTATATACAAACCTTTACCTCACTGGTATGAGAAATCTAATTAAACGGCTTAGTAAAACAAGTGGTATGAAACGCTTGCCTTTACTTCGTCGGTTAATTCTTGGACTTGTTTGATTGAATCTCTTGTGATAATTTTTGAGTGGAGACTTACAGTTTGTTCGTAAATATTTAAGTTAAGTCAGTGGTTATGGGACATGAAGCTAAACTCATCTATTTACTAGCTTAGTGTAATTGACACTTCTTGATGATCGATGATGGTCATTTTGTGATTTAGACTAGCAATGTGCGATGTCTCTTTGTCTGTGAGGGAGACTGAACCCCGCTTTTGTGGAGCTTCGGCTCAATTTGGTGGGGTAGCGACCCATGGTCTTCGGGCCGTTTTGTGGAGCTTCGGCTCAAAATTAATGGTTAGCAACCATGGAATAGTGTTCCGTCTTGTGATACACGTGTTGGTGAGTTTTCATGCTCCCGTTTTGTGATAGGCCTCCCTCCTTTTTGTGATTTCTGGATTTCTATTGATGATTTCTAGAATTTGTGTTTCACCAATTTTTGTGATTTCATTGATAAGTTCATCAATATTGTGCATTGGTGAGTTTGTGTTTCAACAACTTTTACAATTGGCATTGTGATGTTTGCCAATATTTGTGACTTGGTGAATAAAAATAAAGAGTATGACATTCTTTTTGATCTTTGAGATGATTCTTGTGATATTGGTTAATCTCTAGTTGATTTTCAATTACATACTTATCACAGTATGGCTTTATGGTTATCATACGTTTTTGTCATATCTCTTATCCTATATCATTTTATCTGATATTTATAGCTAGACTGATCCGTTTATTATTTTCTTATTAAATAATACTCGGGTCAGGCCGAGATGTTACAAGTGCTCCAGCTTGACTCCTTATCTCGGATTATTATCTCTCTTTTGGCTAACTACATTAGATTGGTAGTTTTTGTTGTTATACATTTGAGATAGAGACTCCTTAATGTATACATATTCTTTTGTCTAGCACTTGTATTCATTCTTTTGTGTTATTGTGGATCTTTTTGACCACTACTCTGATGTACACTTTCATGTGTTATATTCATATCTATTTCTGCCTTTGTGATATGGATATCTGTGACTGATTTGTGTTATATTTATTTCTATATTTGTTTCCGAAGATATCATATCCACTGTGTAGTAGCTTTGAGTTTGTATCGGCATGTTGGATTTCCTCTTGAAACGAAATTCAAGTTATACTATCTGACATATCGGTGCTCGCACAAAGCAATTACATGGATGGTCGCTCCTCAACAGCCTTATTCTTCGTGCTAGTTGACGGTATTACTCCGTAGTGTTCTTGGCTAGCGTGAGAATAGAGGTGGGGCGTCAACTTATATTTATACAATTTACAACATCAGAATTCTTATTTATAGAAGTAATTCTATTGAACACTTTAATTTTTCTACGTTTTACTTGTATAATATTCTATTACATATTCTTATTAATATTTCAACCTTTGATAATTTGGTAAGTTATATATATGTCATTTAAAATGCAATTGAATATTACGCATGTTCATCTTATTCGTTTAGTAACAAAAATTTTCAATAGATATCATTTATCATTTTCATATCCTTTTGATTTACAATTTACAAAAATTTAGTTTCTTATTCCTTTCATTAATCACTTAGTATCTAGTTTCTGATTACACATATTTCCAATTAGTAAAATATTCAAGATTGAATTTCATTATAACAATTGAAATTTCCAACTTGTAGAAAACTAAAGAACTAAATACCGGGTTCTTTTCAATTATTTGATATAATATATATAATCATATCTTTTATATATGTCAAATCATATTTGGAATTCAAAATTAAGTTTTATTCATCAAAACAGATGTGTAGTAAAACTACTACAGTAGTCTTCCCACTTTGAGACTTGAAAATGAATGTTGATAATGCATGCACTCATCACCGTAATTATTTTCCAACAACAGAGAGGGGAGTAGGGAAATTATTTTCTTCAAAATTCCTTTAAAAAATTTCTTTCAAATCGTATAGAAATGTTCATATCAGAAGATACTTCTAAATACTACTAACATTATATTCCAAAACCTTTTTAAAAGAAATTGTCAAAAATCCCGGAACTTAAGTTCTAAAATTTCCAATGTATATTTATTTTATTTACAATCTCATTTCTCAACCAATATTTATAAAGTTCACTACCTAACAAAAAATTCTATTATAACTTACTATATAATTTATAAAATCATTCTTTTATATAAAAAAATATAATAGGCAAAAATTATTCCATTTACCTATATTTCAAAACAAATATTGCGTCGGTTTACCTCATTAAGTATTTAGAAATCCCTACTGATGTCATAGCATCATATGCACGGACCATAATTTACAAATACAAATTGGAACAAATTAACACAATACAAATGTAACATTCTTGGTTTTTAGCCAAATTAATTTAGTGATTAATTTGATTTTTGAATTAAATTTAGAATTAATTGGTAATTTAATTTGAAATTTCCAGGAACAAATGAAATAAAATGTGTTTGTTTACATAAAAATAGATATAAAAAGAATTTTGATCTAAAATTCAAGGATAAGGGTAACGACCCGTAAAATTCAATAATTAAATTGGTTAAATTAATAAGATTTTCATAATTAAAATTAGAAAGAAATAAAAAATGTATAATTTATATTGAAGTAAATGTTAAGAATGAAATATAGCAATGGTAATTAAAACTAATTATTTGTAATTTGAATAAAATTCTAATAAATGAAGTAGTGGAAGTGTTATACCTGGATATAAATTGAATATGAGAAAATAAAGGTAAGTATTGAATTAATTAATGAAATAACACATTGTTAACAGTAATTGGATGTAAATTAAGGAAATATGTTAATGCAAGTTAATAATTAATGAACTTAAATGAACATGCCAATTAAATAAAATAATTTAAATGTTATGACTTAGTTATAAATGAAATATAATAAAAACAAATGTAATTATTGTGTTAATGTGTGAAATAATATGATAGATGGAAATTGTTTGTGAAGAATAAACATACAAGTATTATAAAGGGATAATGGTGGCAAATGGTAGTTGTTACCAGTTAATTTACCAATTACAAATAAGGGTAATTAAATGTTACTTTAATGATAATTAATATAATAGTGGAAAGTGTGAACGTAAATTTAATAGAAACGTAAATTTATTTATAAGGTAATAATTGATGTAATAAAAGTATGAAACCAAGTAAATAAATTAATTTAGAATATAAATCGTAATAAATGTACATATTTGGCAAATATAATAAAATGGAAATAGTAGTTAATACAAAGGAAAGATGGATATTTGAATATAATAGTGTAATGAAAGACATACAAATCATTCCATTGAAATCTAATTTATAATAAGTGTAATTATTGTCGCAATTGAATTAAATATTATGCAATTGAAATAAAGATGAAAATGGAAATATTGAAGTATGTAATGCAAGGGTATCATAAATAGTAATAGAATAAAGTTAGTGTTATATATGGAATAATAACCTGGGTTGATAGGTAACAAACATTTAAATGCAATTAAATGCAAATAGGTGACAATTAATATAGGTTATTTATTTATTTAATGTGTTAAATAAACTTTGGTAATCAATTACAATAAATCTTAATTTAACGTTTTGTTAATGTATTAGGATATATAGCAAAGTAAATGGTACCTAAGATGATAATAATTGGATTAATTGCAACTAAATGAAATTAATATTTAATTATTACGTTAATTGAAATTAAAATGAAACTTAGTATTACATTTATG
This sequence comes from Allium cepa, assembly GCA_030765085.1. Taxonomy (NCBI): domain Eukaryota; kingdom Viridiplantae; phylum Streptophyta; class Magnoliopsida; order Asparagales; family Amaryllidaceae; genus Allium; species Allium cepa. Next base: position 82,313,198 of record CM060932.1, on the reverse strand, counting down.
AGTTTAAGACAATAATTACAAGATATCAAGATAATAGGATGAATTGAAATGTTAGTTTATTTGTAAAGAAATAAGTGATGTAATAAAGGAATGAAATCAAGATAAGTAAATTAATTGATACTTTAATTACAAATAATGTGTGAAATTGACCAAAATATAGTAATTGGAAATATGATAGTCAATAAATAAAGAATGTAATGGGAGCACTAATCTAATGAATGCAAAACTTAATAAATGGATAAATTGAAATAAATGGTCAGATGAAATATTGAAAATTGTTATAATTGGTTATGAGATAGAAATGTAAGAAACAAATGTAAATACATAATTAGTTAATGGAATAATAATAATACAGGTAATGGTAATTAAATAAAAGCAGAAGTATTTAAGAATTGTAACATTTGCTTGATAATAGGGAATTCATAAGTGTAATTAAAGTCATGGTAACACTTGTTATAAGTTACCGGTTTATTTGGTTTAATAATTAAAATGGGAATCAATTAGAATTAATTGAACTTTAATGTATATTATTGAAACAAATTTGTGTAGAGAATTTATTTTCCTTTATTTTGTGTTAATTAAATCTTTAAAGGATGTTAATTTTGGTACATTTAGGGTTAACAAAATTAATCAAGTGAACGATTGTTTTGAAATTTGAATTCTAAAAATTTGTTTACAGCATAGAGTTGGTCCATTCACTCCCTTTCTAATTAATAATTACCTCTTTTTAATACCTGCTACTTTTAAAAAGGCTGTTCATATTTACTATATTTCAATACCAAGTTTGTTCATATTTACTTTCTTTTTTCGTTCATTTTCCAACTTCATTTTACTGAAACGTCATTTCATTTATTTCTAATTGATAGCGGCCTTTCTTTTCAAATCTCTTTGGCCCTAAACCTAACTTTAACCTTATAAATAAGATATGAAAATGAAACCCCAGCCCTGATTATCCCTAAACCCAATAGGAGTTTTTCTATTTTGACTTGTTCCCCGCAGTCCATTCTAATCTTCTTCTTTTTTTTCTTCAAATCTCCTTATTATCTCTCATTTTAATTTTCCTTCCTCTTCAAATATTCTTCTTCTTCAAATTTTATTCTATTTCAAACTTTCTTCTTTCTTTTCAAATCTTGATCTTCTCTTCCATTTTCAGTTCTTCTTATTTTAATCCTTTTCTTTTTCAATTCTTCCTTTTCAAATCTTTTCCAAACCTTTTAAAAATACATACATAAAAACATACATACATACATACATATATATATATATATATATAATAAGGAGGAAAATTAAAGTAAATCAAAATAAAAGAAAAATTACGGAACAAAGCTAGCAATCAAGAAGGAGACTAAAGAAACACAGAGCGAAGCTATTGATTAGAAGTCTATTATTTTCAGATTCGTATAAAGGTGAGTGTTTTAACCCACTCACAACTTCTGAAATTTATTATGTGTGTTAAATTAATTTCTGATCGGAATTCATTTATTGCTGTTTGGTATATTTTTATCATCATTCTAGTTGAATTGAATTTATTGAATTAAATTGTTACTAAATTTATTATTGCATATAAACTACCAGTTAAATTAATTTATTATTGAATATAAACTGCCAGTAACTACCTGTTATTTATTATATGTTCTATATTGATGTTATTATTTGAATTGGATGATGATTGTGATAAATGGTTGATGATTGATATTGGATGAATGGTTGTTGTACTTTATAATGTTATAAACTGCAAGTTGTTATGTATTTTATTTCATTCAGGATTGCGGTTTGAAATGATATATAATCGTTTTTTTAATTTTAAATTACGGATTGAAATGATAAATATCCATGTCACTTGACCATATGGCAGAAAATTATATACAGACATCGTGGTCTATATATAAAAATATTGAAATGATTTTCTATGGTTTTGGAAAGAAATATACGGTTTAATAAATATTAATTTTTAATATTATATAAATATTAATTTCATATATATATATATATAGTTAAATTATTGAATTTAAGCTATGTATAAATTTGATTAATAAAAATAAGTTTAATAATGGAATTTGATTGTTTTATATCATATGGTTTAGTACCTGTTTAAGATATCGTATATATAGAGTTTTTAATGACTTAAATAAAAATTAAGTTGGAAGATAAATATGAAATTGGTTTGAACTGAATTATCTAAGAATTATACTCGAATAAATTTGATTTGAAATATAAAATAAATTGAGATTTTAAAGGGTATGATTCTTATAACTTGATTTGGTTTAGAGTGATTTAAATAAATATAAAGTTGATTTAAATGAATATATCAATTTAAATAAATTGAAAGAATATCCAGTTATGTGAAGTTAAAAGTTTTCTTAAATGATATTGGATTTATTACGGAAACATTTCAAATCTAAATAATAGTAATTGAATTTGATATCTATGCAATTATCAAAGAACTAGTTTTGAAATGGTGGAATATTTAAAGCTTTGAAATATGTGGAAATTGAAATGGTTTATTTGGGGATTCAAATCTGTATTTGGAATTGATGTGTGAAATTAAAGAAGCTAATTTATTATATAAAGTAATTTAATATTAAACCATTTAAGTATTGGAAGTTATGTTTCAACGTTATGGGTTTCAAGGTATTATGATTTGAAAATGCTATGATTTTGGGAAAGGGATATATTTGAAATAAAAATGATATCATATTGATTTGGGTTTTTAAAACAGAAATGATATCGTATTTATATGGTTTTGAAATGGATATTATATTCTGGTTTTGAAGTATGATTATTTTAAAATGACCGCGGTGTTATAATAACGTTTGGTTGTTAAAGAGACCGGGATCGGAAGTTGTCATACTCTCTGCCAACTTCGATAAGCACTTTAACAACCGTGTACGCGGTGGAGATTCCAGAATGAAGTAGAATGGCGGCGGCGTTTCCTTTAAGGTAAATACGTGGACCCGACTCCCGTGAGTTGGCATAAGGTGGCTAAAACAGGAGCGATTGACGGGCTAAGAAGGTAGCACCTTTTATTGGACACATCCCTTCGATTTTATACTCTGCCTTATGATTGATTCAGTGGCCACTTTTGATTTTTGATTTGGGAATGTGGCTTGAGGTGGGCGGTAGTAGCGGCTATACGCTACCACCGGTCCGGAAGCGTAATTGGTATATCTACCCTGGCATTGCCTAGTTGTGCCTTATCACCTACCTTAGCGCGCCTTGTACGAGTTTGATTTATGTCGTACCTATAGAGTATCCTCTGGTAGCCTCCCGATCAGGAAGTATTATGATACTGTATAGACTATTGGCATTATTACGTGTTAAGGGCTATATGGGTAACCCCTTAACGCTATTTAAAAGTAAGTTTATTTTACTATAGACATTATTATAATAGCGAAATATTACTACATAGTAAATAGTTTAACGGATCCTTAGGATATGTGAATCCCGAGCATCTCTTAAGTTACTGCACTCACGTTAGACACTGGATAGGAGATGTCAAACCCCATAAACATCTCTGACGCCGTTCCACTCATATTATTTACAGTTGATTGAACTTACATAAGATCTTTTAGTTCTGACTTGAGTGTTTTGTCTTTTCAATTCGCACGGGTCAACCAGAGCATTTCAAGATTTGGAAGACCATACTCTGGAGGATGAAGACGAAGATTTATTATTATTCATTATAGTATTCCACTACATTCTTACTATTCCGCTGCATTATTTATTGTTCTCTGGTATGTGTAACTCTGATATGTATTGTATAAGTATAATCGAATATTTTGTAAAACAACCTCATGAACTGTATATTTGATTATAATATTTTATCGTTTCGCTGCAAGATTCTGTTTTATTCTTTTTCTTTCTCTGCTTTTTTTCTTATTTACCCCATAACAATCCGCCCTTCTGTATGGTTTAAGTCTGACATGTGTGGTTTATCGTCGATTTAAAGTGTATAAAAAGGCGGGACGTTACATCTGGTATCAGAGCTTTGGTTTAGCGATAAACCTTAGCTTTATGGGGTCTGACTCTTTATCAATAGGGTAGTAACACCCTATGATGAGTTGTTGAGAGAGAGTGTGTGTGTGTGTATATGAGAGAGCGTACTTGTTAGTGTTATAAAATGGTTTTATTATTGTATTAATTTGTTCCGTTTTGTATTTATAAATTCTGGTTGGTGCATGGGACGCCATGACATCGATATGGATTTCTAAACACTTAATAGGGCAGACCGACTCAATTTTTGTTTTGAATATGGGTGAATGAAATAATTTTGCTTTATATTTTCTGTATATATAAGATAAATTTTTTTAAATGATATATATATATATATATATATATATATATATATTTCGTTACGATATATTGGTTGTTAGGTAATGAAATTTAAAAATAATAGTTTAAATGAGATTGAAATAAAATAAATGAAAATTGGGAATTTAGAACTTAAACCCGGGGTTTTAAAAATTTCTTTCGAATAATTTTAGAATATAATAATATTGTTTATAAGTATTTTTTGATATAAATATTTCAATATAGTTTGAAAGATTGTTTAAGGAAATTTTGAAGGGAAATAAGCTCTGTACTTCCCTCTCTGTCGTTGGAAAATAATTTCGGTGATGAGTGCATGCATCATCGACATTCATTTTCAAGTTTCGAAGTGGGAAGGCCACTGTAGTATTTTTACTACGAATTTATTTTGATAACCAAATATAAAATTTTAATTGTTTAAAATATAATTGGATATACAAATACGTTTATATATTATTTTAAAATGATTTGAGTTTTAATCCGGTATTTAGTTCTTAAGTTTCAACTAATTAATAGTTTCAATTATTGTCGTGAATTGGAACGTAGGTAATTAATAATTGAAACATCTAAAGGAAATAAGAGATTTAATGCTAAGTATAAATAGAATTAAAAAGAAAGTTGAAATTGTAATCTATAAAACAAAAGATGTAATTATTGAACATTAAATTAAATTAAAAGAAGTGAGGTAAAACTTGTATAAGCTTCATTTGCATTCTTTAACATATATATAACTTACCAAAAGATGTAAAAAGTTGAAATGTTAATAAGAAAATGTAATGGATATTATACAAGTAATCAACTTAAGGTAATGAAAGTATTTAATGAAATTCTTTTATAAATAAGGATTTGATGTTGTAATTGTTGTAAACTTAAGTTGTAATTGAAATGTTACTGCAATAAAGGTAATAGGAAAAAATATAGTAAGTATAAGATTTTTAAATTTAAGTAAATAAATTAATATGCAAAGAAATTGAATTAAACATTAATACTATAAATAAATGAAATTGAATAATTGGAAGTAAATTAAAAGGATAAATCATTATATGAAAGAAAAGATTGTTGTTTGTTTTAGTTTATGGTTATTTGGGCAAGGACACTTTACAATTGTTTGGATGAATGAATAATCTATTTAGTTCCATCTAAGACTGTTGAGTGAATAGTGCACTTAGTAGTTTATTTTTCATTCTGTACAATTTAAAGTTTTTGAACCCGAACAACTATTTGTTTCGTTCAATATGAATGAATGATTGATTTGTATTGATTCTATGTGATGGTTATATGCCTTGTTGCAAGTGACCGTTGTTGTATTGATTTGTTTGTTTATGGTTGAAACAACTTTAAAATTTCATTTTATATAATTATCAACTCGTTTTGGATTATATAAGTGAAATACAGGTTATGAAAGCAATTTCTACTGCTTTTAGTTTCATAAAATAAGCGTTGTTTGCCCGACAAATAGGTACGTTCTCAGATTATGGTTTACAGCGTTATTATATTATTTTTCCTGGATTGTATATATTATTTTGGAAAATGTATGTTATATATTGTTATATTTGATACTATATTTTCTTCCAAGCCTCTCCGTACAAGGGAGACTCTGCCAAAATTTTCCGTAAATTCTAGACTTAGAAAATATTTTGAAAATGTTTTCCAAACTTTATTAATTTGAGTATAAAAAAGAACTAATAGTTATAAAATTGGTATATTTTATTTAAATTAATTAATTTTGTAAGTTTGTTTATTTATAAAGTTAATATTTTTGAATAAGATGTATTGATTTTTAAATTCTTTCTTTCCCTTCTGTTCCTTTTCGAGGACGAAAAGTTTTGAGTAGGGGAGAGTGTAACGACCCGTAAAATTCAATAATTAAATTGGTTAAATTAATAAGATTTTCATAATTAAATTTAGAAAGAAATAAAAATTTTATAATTTATATTGAAGTAAATGTTAAGAATGAAATATAGCAATGGTAATTAAAACTAATTATTTGTAATTTGAATAAAATTCTAATAAATGAAGTGGTGAAAGTGTTATACTTGGATATAAATTAAATATGAGAAAATAAAGGTAAGTATTGAATTAATTAATGAAATAACACATTGTTAACAGTAATTGGATGTAAATTAAGGAAATATGTTAATGCAAGTTAATAATTAATGAACATGCCTATTAAATAAAATAATTTAAATGTTATGACTTAGTTATAAATGAAATATAATAAAAACAAATGTAATTATTGTGTTAATGTGTGAAATAATATGATAGATGGAAATTGTTTGTGAAGAATAAACATACAAGTATTATAAAGGGATAATGGTGACAAATGGTAGTTGTTACCAGTTAATTTACCAATTACAAATAAGGGTAATTAAATATTACTTCAATGATAATTAATATAATAGTGGAAAGTGTGAATGTAAATTTAATACAAACGTAAATTTATTTATATGGTAGTAATTGATGTAATAAAAGTATGAAATCAAGTAAATAAATTAATTTAGAAGATAAATCATAATCAATGTACATATTTGGAAAATATAATAAAACGAAAATAGTAGTTATTACAAAGGAAATATGCATATTTGAATATAGTAGTGTAATGAAAGACAAACAAATCATTCCATTGAAATCTAATTTATAATAAGTGTAATTATTGTCACAATTGGAATTAAATATTATGCAATTGAAATAAAGATGAAAATGGAAATATTGAAGTATGTAATGCAAGGGTATCATAAATAGTAATGGAATAAAATTAGTGTTATATATGGAATAATTACCTGGGTTGATAGGTAACAAACTTTTAAATGCAATTAAAAGCAAATAGGTGACAATTAATATAGGTTGTTTATTTATTTAATGTGTTAAATAAACTTTGGTAATCAATTACAATAAATCTTAATTTAACGTTTTGTTAATGTATTAGGATATATACCAAAGTAAATGGCACCTAAGATGATAATAATTGGATTAATTGCAATTAAATAAAATTTAATAAAAAATTATTACGTTAATTGAAATTAAAATGAAACTTAGTATTACATTTATGAGTTTAAGACAATAATTACAAGATATGAAGATAATAGCATGAATTGAAATGTTAGTTTATTTGTAAAGAAATAAGTGATGTAATAAAGGAATGAAATCAACATAAGTAAATTAATTGAGACTTTAATTACAAATAATGTGTGAAATTGACCAAAATATAGTAAATGGAAATATGATAGTCAATAAATAAACGATGGAATGGGAGCACTAATATAATGAATGTAAAACTTAATAAGTGGATAAATTGAAATGAAAGTTCAGGTGAAATATTGAAAATTGTTATAATTGGTTTTGAGATTGAAATGTAAGAAATGAATGTAAATACTTAATTAGCTAATGGAATAATAATAATATAGTTAATGGTAATTAAATAAAAGCAGAAGTATTTAAGAATTGTAACATTTGCTTGATAACAGGGAATTCATAAGTGTAATTAAAGTCATGGTAACACTTGTTATAAGTTACCCGTTTATTTGGTTTAATAATTGAAATGGGAATCAATTAAAATTAAATGAACTTCAATGTATGTTAATGAGAATTTTTGCAATAATTAAAGGTGTGAATGTAATAAATACAAACCAATGTTAATTTATGACACAAATTTGTGTAGAGAATTAATTTTCCTTTATTGTGTGTTAATTAAATATTTAAAGGATGTTAATTTTGGTACGTTTAGGGTTAAAAAATTAATTAAGTGAACGATTTTTTTGAAATTTGAATTCTAAAAATTGTTTACAGTATAGAGTTGGTCCATTCATTTCCTTTCTAATTAATAATTATCTCTTTTTAATACCTGCTATTTTTAAAAAGGTTGTTCATATTTACCATATTTCAAAACCAAGTTTGTTCATATTTACTTTCTTTTTTCGTTCATTTTCCAACTTCATTTTACTGAAACGTCATTTCATTTATTTCTAATTGATAGCGACCTTTCTTTTCAAATCTCTTTGGCCCTAAACCTAACTCTAACCTTATAAATAAGATATGATGCAAATGAAACCCCAGCCTCCATTCTAATCTTCTTCTTTTTTTTCTTCAAATCTCCTTATTATCTCTCATTTTAATTTTTCCTTCCTCTTCAAATATTCTTCTTCTTCAAATTTTATACTATTTCAAACTTTCTTCTTTCTTTTTAAATCTTGAGCTTCGCTTCCATTTTCAGTTCTTCTTATTTTAATCCTTTTCAATTCTTTTCCAAAACTTTTAAAAATACATACATAAATACATACATAAATACATACATACATACATACATACATACATACATACATATATAATAAGGAGGGAAATTAAAGTAAATGAAAATAAAAGACAAATTATGGAACAAAGCTAGCAATTAAGAAGGAGACTAAGGAAGCATAGAGCGAAGCTATTATTAGAAGTTTATTATTTTCAGATTCGTATAAAGGTGAGTGTTTTAACCCACTCATAACTTCTAAAATTCCTTATGTGTGTTAAATTAATTTCTGACATGATTAGAAATTTATTTATTGTTGTTTGGTATATTTTTATCATCATTCCAATTAAATTGAATTTATTGAATTAAATTGTTATTCAATTTATTATTGCATATAAACTACCAGTTAAATTAATTTATTATTGAATATAAACTGCCAATAACTACCTATTATTTATTATCTGTTCTATATTGATGTTATTATTTGAATTGGATGATGATTGTGATAAGTGGTTGATGATTGATACTGGATGAATGGATGTTGTACTTTATATTATTATAAACTGCAAGTTGTTATGCATTTTATTTCATACGGGATTGCGGTTTGAAATGATATATAACCGTTTTTTCCAATTTTATATTACGGATTGAAATAATAAATATCTGTATCACTTAAACATAGGGTAGAAAATTATATACAGACACCGTGGTCTATATACAAAAATATTTTGAAATGATTTTCTATGGTTTTGGAAAGAAATATACGGTTTAATAAATATTAATTTTTGATATTATATAAATATTAATTATATATATATAGTTAAATTCTTGAAGTTAAGCTATGTATAAATTTGTTTAATAAAAATAAGTTTAAGAATGGAATTTGATTGTTTTATATCATATGGTTAAGTACCTGTTTAAGATATGGTATATATAGAGTTTTTAGTGACTTAAATAAAAATTAAGTTGGAAGATAAATATGAAATTGGTTTGAATTGGATTATCTAAGAATTATACTCGAATAAATTTGATCTGAAATTTAAAATAAATTGAGATTTTAAAGGGTATGATTCTTAGAACTTGATTTGGTTTAGAGTGATTTAAATGAATATAAAGTTGATTTAAATGAATATATCATGTTAAATAAATTGAAAGAATATCCAGTCATGTGAAGTTAAAAGTTTTCTTAAATGATATTGGATTTATTACGGAAACATTTCAAATCTAAATAATAGTAATTGAATTTGATGTCTATGCGATTATCAAAGAATTAGTTTTGAAATGGTGGAATATTTAAAGCTTTGAAATATGTGGAAATTGAAATGGTTTATTTAGGGATTCAAATCTGTATTTGGAATTGATTTGTGAAATTAAAGAAGCTAATTTATTATATAAAGTAATTTAACATTAAACCACTTAAGTATTGGAAGTTATGTTTCAAAGTTATGGGTTTCAAGGTATTATGATTTGAAAATGCTATGATTTTGGGAAAGGGATATATTTGAAATAAAAATGATATCATATTGATTTAGGTTTTTAAAACAGAAATGATATCGTATTTATATGGTTTTGAAATGGATATTATATTCTGGATTTGAAGTATGATTATTTTAAAATGACCGCGGTGTTATAATAATGTTTGGTTGTTGAAGAGACCGGGATCGAAAGTTGTCAACTCTCTACCATCTCCGAAAACCACTTTAACAACCGTGTACGCGGTGGAGATTCCAGAATGAAGTAGGATGGTGGTGGCGTTTCCTTTGAGGTAAATACGTGGACCCGACTCCCGTGAGTTGGCATAAGGTGGCTAAAACAGGAGCGATTGACGGGCTAAGAAGGTAGCACCTTTTATCGGACACATCCCTTCGGTATTATACCCTGGCTTTGGATTGATTCGGTGACCACTTTTGATTTTTGATTTGGGGTTGTGGCTCGAGGTGGGCGGTAGTAGCTGCTATGCGCTACCACCGGTCTGAAAGCGTAATTGGTACATCTACCCTGGCATTGCCTAGTTGTGTCGTGTCACCTACCCTAGTGCGACTTGTATGAGTTTGATTTGTGTCATACCTATGGAGTATCCTCTGGTAGCCTCCCGATCAGGAGGTATTACGGTACTGTATATACTATTGGCATTGTTACGTGTTAAGGACTATATGAGTAACCCCTTAACGTGATTTCAAAGTAAGTTTATTTTACTATAGACATTATTAGAATAGCGAAATATTACTACATTGTAAACATCTCTAACGCCGTTCCACTCATGTTATTTACCGTTGATTTAACATACATAAAATCTTTTAGTTCTGACTCGAGTGTTTTGTCCTTTCAATTCGCTCGGGTCAGCCTGAGCATTTCAGGATTTGGAAGACCGTATTCTATAGGACGAAGACGAAGATTTATTATTATTTATTATAGTATTCCACTACATTCTTACCGTTCCGCTGCATTATTTATTGTTCTCTGGTATGTGTAACTCTGATATGTATTATATAAGTATAATCAAATATTTTGTAAAACAGCCTCATGAACTGTATATTTGATTATTATATTTTACCGTTCCGCTGCAAGATTCTATATTATTCGTTTTCTTTCTCTGCTTTTTCTGATTTACCCCATAACAATCCGTCCTTCTGTATGGTTTAAGCCTGACGTGTGTGGTTTATCGTCGATTTAAAGCGTACAAAAAGGCAGGACGTTACAATAAGTATCTTATAAATAAAAATTGGATTTGCTAACTCTGTATTTTGAAAAAAATTAAAGTATATATGCATATAAGATTATGTATTTGTGTATAATTGATTTTCAAATCATTTTTCTTTATATAAGTACCAACATAAACATTTATTCATTTAAACTATAAATTTTAAAATTTAAATAAGAATATGTGTTTGTTTTATATAAATAGATTTTTAAGAAAATAGAAATTACTATTTTCAAATTGAATGTGTTGTTATAAATTGACTTTAATTTGGATTTTTAAATTTAATTTGAATTTGAATTTGGATTTAATTTTGAATTTAAAAAAGATAGATATTTTAAAATATTTTGGATTTTAAAACATATGTATAAGCTTTTATTTGTATATATAATTTTTTTTATTATATTTTATTTAAAAAGTAATTTATATACACATATATTTAGATAAGTAATTATTAAATAGAAAAGTAGGTATAAAAGCTTTTATTTATCATTTAAAATAAGACGAAATTACTTAAATTACAAGTGTAATTATATTAGGCTTGTTTAACAAGTGTTAATAAATAATCAACTCTATATGACAAATGTTGAAGTTTTTGACAAGTGTCATTTATTATTTTTGTTTTTCTTTTATTTAAAATAAATCACAAAATTAACTTATATAAACACATTGCTCTCACCTTCCTTTCTTTTTCTATTCTTTTCTCAAGGCTAAGGAAAATTTCAGCTGTAATAAGTGCTCAAAAACAATCTGTAATCCACACAACTCAAAGCCAGTACATTTTCAACATCAAAATCCAATAACCTGTTAATCATCTTCAAATCAATAGTCTGAAAATTTATTCTTCAACCTGGAAACCAAAAGCCTGCAAACCTGAGATAAAAATCAATTCAAAGGCCTGCATCATTCTTCAACCTAAGATTTATCTGAAGCAAGCTCAAGGAAATCAAACATTCCAGTTTAATAAAGATCAGCCATTCAAGTTCCTGTGACAAGTTTCCAAAATCAAGTTTTCAAGTTCTTTTTCAAATTTCAGATTTTAGCTTAAACCCTATACACTGCCCTCTGTTTCACGCATGTCAGGTGAGTAAATACTTAAAGTAAAATCCTTTGGTGTTAATATACCTATGTGATGATGTTATAAATATGATTGTTTGCTTAGATATTTCATCTAGAATTTGGTTTGTATTGTGCAAATTTGAATGCATGTCTGTATAAGTATTTTTTTATGTTCTCTGTGAATGTCAGGTGCAGGATCAACTACAAATTAATTCCTACCTTCCTAAATAATCAAAATTAGACTTTGATTACTGAAAAGAAAATGTTAATGACAATATGATCTTGTTTTTATAAATAGTTTTAAGTGACTGTATTTGGTTAATATTCTATAAAATTCATAATTACAGTGGAAATCAGGAAATGGGTAAAATTCAAACATGTTGATTTAAATCTTTGATTATATAATCTAGAAAGTGAAGTCAAATCATGATTTTAGGTATAAATATTGTGATTTTTAGTTTGGGATTTGATGAGATTTTCGGTGTTGAACGTTTTTGGGTATTTTGGCTACCTACGGCGATCGGAGGCGAACTGGAGCTTGGGGTTTGGCCTGAAGGTGGTCAGGGAGACGGTGGTCTCTGGAAAAATGGCGAAGGGTTTTAATGTTGGCCGTGGTGGCCGGAAAAGGGAGAAGTAGGGTTTTTGGTAAGTTCTGGAGGTCGTGGTTGCCGATGTTGGTACGACGAAGGTGGCACACCGGGATGGATCGCTTGTGGGGGGATCTTTGCGTCGTGTCATGGAGCAGATCAGTGCGGAAGGGCCGGTCTTCTAGTGGCGTAGTTCATCATCGGCCGATGATTTTGTCGACCATATTCATTTTCCAGTTTGATCGAGATATTGATTTTGGGTTTGCCATCGATTTTCGTTGTTCTTCTTCATCATGGTGTTTGTGGAGATGGATTGTGGGTTGGTGAGGCCGGAGCATTGGTCGGCGTCGAGTTTTCCAGTCGTGCACGTGCACGGTGATGATTCGAATGTCTGGGTTTGGGGAATGGGAGTTTTGGCCAGGGGTATTTCGTGTTTTCTCTCGTGTTCGACTCGGAGTTGACGAAGAGGGTAGCCCTGTTTTGTTGCATCGAGTTTCCACAGGTTTGTCTCAAGAGTTTTACCATGTTCAATCGGGAAATTTGTTGATTGCTTAGAAACGTTTGTTTCCAGTTTTTAAATCTGTCCAGATTTTAAACTAAAATGATTTTCAAATTTTTAAAAGCAAAGCTTAACTTTTAAACAATTTTTTTAACCAATTACAAAATGTTGGGTTAGAGAATGATGTTAAACAAGTTTAAGTTTTAAAAGAATATATTTTCAAAGTTTTTAAATTTTGTTTTAAAAGTAGTTTTTGTTTATAAATATTACATCGGACAAATCATGTAATTAGTCCATAAATGTTTTCAAATCAAATATAATTGTTTAAATTGCAATATGATTAAGGTAAAAGGTATATAACTTTAATAAATTAAATGATGATAAATTTGTATAAACCAAATTCAAGCTTTTAAATTTAATTTAATTTAAAAGGTAGGTAAGAGTTAATATAGTAAATGAGTTATCTTAATTTAATCAAGTTTTATTAACAATAATAATTAAAGTATGATTACTTAACTAAGATAAGAAATTTAGGTAATTAAATTAAGATAAATTAATTTGTATAATTAATTAAGTGTGGATGATTACTTAATTGAGGATTGATTAATCAACGTTAATTAATTAAGGAATAATTAAGTAATGAATGTAATTAGAGGTTAATTACTTAATATTAAAAGAATTATTAAGGGTAATTACTTAATGAAGTAAATAAAGGAATTAATTACTCGATGTAATTAATTAAGTTAATGTGGTTAATTTAATTTAATTAATTAAGTTTAATTAATTAAAAAGAATTACTTGATGATGGGTTAAGTATAATTACTTAATGTAATTAATGAAGTGTAATTACATAATGTAAGTAATTAATAGGTAATTACTGAATGTAATTAATTAATGGAAAATTATTTGATGAAAGTAATTAAAGGATAATTATTTAGTAGAAGTAATTAAGTGTTAATTAATCAGTGTAATTAATTAAATGATTAATTAATATAATTAATCAAGAAGTTAATTAATTTTTGTAATTAATTAAGGGGTAATTAATTATGAAGGTGATTAATCAAGGGTTAATGAATGTGATTAATTAAAGATTAATTATTAAATATGATTTATTAAAAGAATAATTAATTGAATGAATAATAAGGGATAATTACTTAAACGTAATTAAAGAATAATTAATCGAGGAAGATTTGTTAAGGTAGTTAATTAGAGGTAATTAATTAATTAATTAATTTGTAATTAATTAATTTTAAGTAAGCAGGATTAAGGTAATCCAAGTAATAAAAAATAAGTAATTAATTTAATTAGAGATTAATTAAATTAATTAAGAATTTATCAATCTTACTTATGGATGTTTGAATTCTGTTAATTGTTGAATTGGTTGATATCCCTGATATGTTATGCTTTGCGCTGTGAATTGTTCTGGTGTGATCTGTGATGAATGTAATTTATTTATCTGTGATAAATTTATATTATTTATCTATGAATCTGTGAATGGAGATAAGCGTTATTGGATTATACCGCTTATCGATATTGATGTGCTTGTATCTGTAATAATTGATGATGTCGCACTCTTGTGTGAAACCCCTGAACTACACTATACAAACAAATATGGATTGCACGAGAAAATTGGTTAATTCACTGATTTTTGAAATGGTTTTAAAGTTGAATTTTGAATCTAAATGGTTTTGGAAATGGAATTAGGTTAAATATGAAAAGTTTCAAAAAAGAGTTTTAAAGATAAAAGTTATTTTGAATAACTTAATAAAGTTTTGAAATTTAAATAATTCGATTTGAATTTGAATTCAAGATTTGAATTATGGTTTAACAAGTTATATAATGTATTTATATGGGTTTTAAAACGTTTTAAAGTATTTTTTGGGAATTTGAATTTAAACCCAAGTTTATAATTGAAGGGCTTTAACTTGTTCAAATGTAACCGGATTTTTCCGAAACAAAAACTATTTGTTCTTAAATAATAATAGCTTCATGTAAAGAAAGGATTTCCAATTTGTATTGAAAAGATTTCAGGTTTGAAATGAAAATTGTTTTGAAAGGCTATGAATGAATCTTGGTTATAGATTAGTGAACTTTATTTCCAAAATAAAAGGATCTTATAGGTGTACCCTTTGAATTGTGAATTGTTTTAAAAGTTATAATTGAATCTTTGTGAAAAATTATTGAACTTTTTTTTGAAATTGAAGAGGAACTAAAGGGTGTATCTTTTGTATAAAACATTTGGAATTGAAATTGTTTCAAAAGCTACGAAGGAATCTTTGTGAAATATTGGGTGAACTTTGTGAAGTAAATCTTTTTGTTTAAAAGGTTAAAATGGTAATTTGTTTGAACCATTTAAAGAAAGGTTTTGGGTTTTAAGTTGTGACTTAATTGAAATCCCAATATCCATATGTTTTTTAAGTATTGCGCTCATTATTCGGCTTAGCCGGGATAGGATCTTGTGTCATATAACCCATTCCGAATAATGATATGACGTTATGGATAGCATTTCAAGACCGGTGGTGAAGACCGGATATTTCCAAAAGCGAAAGGATAACCCGTCGAATGTCTCTGCACCGGCTGATCCCCGGCATAGAGATTTGATCACTCTTTGTAATGGGAAGTCCGGACGTGATTAGGGATTATCCGAATTTGCAAGGGCTTCTTTATGAAGTGCCTTCGGTTCTGTTCGAACCCGGAACAGACTTGTATGGATGTATGTCTGACATTACACTTTGAGATGTAAAGAAGGTTTCTATCAAATACATTTCTGTTTGGTGGCAGACATTTATTCTCTAAGCTTAACACCCTTCTCTGAGACGTACGAGCTCAAAGGTTATGTAGTTGATGGTTACTAGTGATACATTCCAAATTTGGTAGTGTGGCATGCCGAGTGCTGCTGAGTGTTGTTGATCATTTGTTGATCGAAGCAAGGCATTTGTGTAAAGCGTTGCTTTGTGGACGAGACCTCGTCGGACCTCACTCCCCGGAAATGGTCGAAACAGGAAAGATGCAGCAAGGTTATCAGGGGTCGCTCCCCTAGGGTATGTCCATTCCTTTTGGAAAAGGGTGGTATCATGGTATGGAGCCCAGATATTTAACATATGTGGTTACTGCAAATACATTGCTTTGTGGTTGTTGGTTGAGAGGTACCTCGGATAAAGGTCGCAAACGACCGGTGATGGCATACTTGTAGGTGTTACTTCAGGGCAGGGGTTACCCGGCCTTGTGTTGGCAGAGATTCGGGTAGGTTCTCGGGGCATCCCTCTATAGGCGTACCCATGTGGCAATAGGAAGTCCCTTAGCCTGACCATTTGTTGGAAATCCAATCACCAATACGTGCCTTGTACGGTTTTAATTGTAGAACCTGCCATCTAATAAGGTAGCAACAGTAGGCATACTATAATGGTACGTATGCTGGCTAAGATTAATATTATACGTGCAAATGTTTTCCACTATGCACTAATAATAATATCAAAAGATTTTCGTGTATTAAGCATGTTTGACTATCATAAGGAGAAATCTCCTCCATGTCTGCGATTGCATGGTGTGTGTGCCGGGAGGCCTTATGGTAGTTTCATTTTCCAAAAAGCATGTGGATTTCAATTCTAAATTCTTTTGTTGTTTGTTTTAAAATAAATTGTTTTTTTTTGCTCATACCAGTCCTGTAACGACCCGTAAATTTTCGATAATTAAAATGGCTAATTTAATAAGATTTCGCGATTTAATGTTAGAATTTTTTTTTGTAATTCGTTGGAATAATGATAACTAGAATGAATTGCAACAATAATTATCCAAGTAATGAAAATAAATGCTATTTAGTGAATACCTTTGAAATCAATAGTTGAATAGGATAATAAATATTGAATTCATTGGGTATAATAGAGTAATTGATTGATAAGTAAAATTTATTTAAAATCAAATATTGAATATTGAACAGGTAAATTATTTAAATTTAATATTTAAAACTTATTGAATAATTGAATAACTGTAAAATGAAATATTGTTCTAAATTGTGAATTGGTTTTAAAAGTTGAATCTTATAAGTTCAATTTCAATATTTCAAAAGATAATGAATTATTGGCTAAGCGAAATTGTTTAAATTTAATATTACAAATGTTGAATAATTAAATTCCGAATTTAATATGATTAATTTGATATTGAAATTTAATATATGAAAATAGAGTGAATAATTGAAATTTGATTTAATATGATACAAATTGGTTTCCAAAGTGAATGTAAGTTATATCGGGGTTATAATGGAGTTAATAAGATTTTAAAATTGGAATTTATTGGATAATTGAATAATGGGTTTAATATGATTAAAAATGATTTGTAAAATTTTATTTTATCATATTGGATTATAGTGATGTTGTAGAACTTTTAAAAATTGAATTAAAAGTAAATTTGTGAAAATTGAATATTTTAATATTTAATTATCGACTGAAAAATAGCCAATTTTCGAACAGTCTCAGAATTGGACGAAACTAGTTCCATTGGATCTGTAATAGATTGTTATTGTCGGATTTCAATTTTCGTAGCAATCGGACTTTTCGTTTGACCGTGGCAGCTCGAAACGCATCGAAATTGTTTTAATATTTAATTGACGAGTTAAAATACTCATTTTTCAAACAGTCTCGGATTTCGACAAAACCAGTTTCATCGGATCCGTAATGTGATATTATTGTAAGATTTCAAATTTCGGGTCAATCGGATTTGCCGTTTGTCCGGGCCGAGCCAAAACGCATAGAAATTCGTTTAATCGGTTTAATTTAAATTTGATCGTTTATTTTCGTAACTCGCACATACGATCGAATTCGGACTTGAAACCTTTTCCATTGCGTCCGGAATAGGGGTATAACATTATAAACGTGGCACGTCTTGATAGGGGTTCGAGATTTCGAGTTGCGTAGATCGAGGTATTTTGAAATTTAAATAAATATTTTAATTAGTCAATCTTCTTTTCAGCTGCTATCCCATCTTTTCACTGTACCTTTGACCCATTCAAACACGCAAGAGCCTCTCCTTCCCTTTTTAATAACTGCATGCAAGCTTCAGGCAGAGAAAAAACATAAATCCAACTTTAAAAATTTATGTCTTGCAAAATTTCCAATTAAAAAATCCCAAACCTCTTCCTAAAATCCTATTTTTGAATTCTCTTCGATTTGGTATGCTCGTTGCTGGGTGCGGCAACTATTGGGGTCGAGGCCGTTCATAGACGTGAACTAGGGTTGGAAATCGTGGAGGATATAGGCTTCGATTCGCGAAACGGAGCTTTGATTTGAACTCGTCGTCGAAGATAACATCTCGGAGCAAGTTTTGGTGGGGTGCGGCTATGGTTTGGGACGCGCGACATTCGCGTCGTGCATGAGCTAGCTCCGGGTCGCGTTTATCTAGGGGTGGCCGAGCTCGAAGCTTTGTGGTCGAGGTGATGGAGGCTTCGAAGAGAAGTAGTTTGGCGAAGACGGCACGTAGAACGGAGTACCGGAGCTCCGTATCACTGGGATTGTGCACACGGTGAATGGATTCTTCTCTATTTCGTGTACAGGGAATGTGTGACGCCCCACCTCTATACCCACGCTAGACAAGAACACCACGGAGTAATGCTGTCAACTAGCACGGAGAATAAGGCTGTTGAGGAGCGACCATCTGTGTAATTGCTTTGCGCGAGCACCGATATGTCAGATAGTATGACGTGCATTTTATTTCAAGAGGAAATCCGACATACCTACACAAACTCAAAGCTACTACACAGTGGCTATAATGTCTACGGAAACAAATATAGAAATAAACATAACACAAATCAGTCATAGATAATTCATATCACAAAGGCGGAAATAGATATGAATATATATAACACATAAAAGTGTTCATCAGAGTAGTGGTCAAGCAAGACCCACGCTATCACAAGAGCATAGTTACAAGAACTACACAAAAGAATAAGTATACATCATGGAGTCTATATCTCAAATGTATACACCAAAATAAACTACTAATCTAAGTAGTAAGCCAAAAGTCAGAGAAATCAATCCCAAGAGAGAAGTCAAGCAGAAGCACCTGTAACATCTCGGTCTGACCCGAGTATTATTTAATAAGAAAATAATAAACGGATCAGTCTAACTATAAATATCAGATGAAACGATATAGAATAAGAGATATGACTAAACACATAATAATCACAATGCCAAGCTGTGATATATAAATTAGTTGAAAATCATCAAGAGATTAATCAATGTCACCAAATCTACACAAGAATCAAAGAATCATCATACTCCTTATTTCGTTCACCAAACCATAAATATTGACGATAATATCAATGTCAATCACAAAAGTCAATGACACACAAATTCCAGAATTCAATACACGAAATCCAGAAATCACAAAAGTCAACGACGCACAAATTCACCAATGCACAAATATCGATAAGGCTTATCAATAGAAATCACAAAAATTGGTGAAGCACAAATTCTAGAAATCATCTCAAGAAATCCAGAAATCATAAAGGGGGGGAGGCCTATCACAAACGGGAGCATAAAGCTCACCAACACGTGTATCACAAACGGAATGCTAATTCCATGGTTGTTAACCATCACAAATTGAGCTGAAGCTCCACAAACGGCCCGAAGACCATGGGTTGCTACCCCACCAATTTGAGTCGAAACTCCACAAAACGGGGTTTAGTCTCCCTCGCAGACAAAGAGACATCGCACATTGCTAGTCTAAATCACAAATATGATCGTCATGATCAACGAGAAGTGTCAATTACACTAAGCTATTAAATATGTGAGTTTAGCTTCATGTCCCATAACCACTTGCTTAACTTAAATATTTACGAACAAACTGTAGATTTCCACTAGAAAATTGTCACAAGAGATTCAATCGAATAAGTCCAAGAATTAACCGACGAAGTAAACGCAAGCGTTTCATACCACTTGTTTTACTAAGCCGTTTAATTAGATTTCTCATACGAGTGAGGTAAAGGTTTGTATATACTAATAGATTAGAAATCGGTTTGAGAAAACGATCTTTGTAATAAAATAGTGTTGAAATCATTTGAAGAAAGAGTTTTAATATTTACTACTAGTATAGAAAACCTTTATATTTTTAAAGTGACAAATCACAAAGAAGATTGCAAGAACAATCAATCACTAAAATTCACATTCGAAGACGTGAATAAAATCCAAAGAAACCGATAAAGAATCCATCGAAATGGATATTCAAAATTTCCTAAATAGGAGTCATCAAAGGCATAATAAATGATAACAACAAATAGGATCATCACGAATCGATTTAAATTGGAATTCTCAAGCGAATAGGCAAATAGGCAAAACACTGCAGTTTCAGACGTCTTAAACAAGTGGTTCAGACGTCTGAATCTGGAAATATAAAGATTTTCAGAACACAATTCAGACATCTGAATCAAGTGTTTCAGACGTCTGAAATAGGCACTTTTTAGCCTATTTCCTTTCTGGTTCCAAATGAACCAATTCAGATGTTTGAAACCATATATTCAGACGTCTGAATCTGGGAATAGAAATCTTCCCAGAACAATATTCAGACGTCTGAATATTACGTTTCAGACGTCTGAATGAATGGTTCAGGGCATTCCCTGAACCTAGGCCAAAAATGGCCAAACGAATATCGATAACGATCGAACGAGCAAATGATGATGACCAAGGAATTACGTCGAACGACAACCCAGCCTAAACGGCTCTTCGATACGCCTCAAATATCAATGTCCAAATATCCATAAAAGGATTTTCATAAATTAGACCAAAACACCAAAAATTGGAATATACACCAAATCAATCCAAACCAAAATCAATTGCACAAGAATAAGTGTTAGGAATTCATACCTAACAATCGAAGATAATTATAGACTAAGATGTGAGATAAAAATCTCACCTTTGAAATCACACAAATGAAGAAGAAGCTTGCAAGCAAAAGGAGAATCAACCACTCTTCAAATTCAACTCAAGAAGCTTGATTATAAGCTTTAAAAGAAGGACATTCCCAAAGTTAGGTTTAGGAATTTCTGAAATGATAAGAGAATGAGTTGGAGAAGAAGAAGAGAAGCTTACCAATGAGTTCTTCTATTAGTTTGGAGCTAGAACTTGATTTGCAAAAGAAAACTAGGGCTTGGAGTTTTAATTTCCTCTTCCACTCTCCATTAATATAAAAGCTTGAGTATATGAGGAATGAAGAGATGAAGAGGAGAAGGGGTTGGTACTGAATACATAAGTGGCTCAGCCCAAACCAAAGTCCTAAGTAAAAAGTAGAAAAATTCAACTTTTTCCAAACATATCGAATCTTATACCCAAAAAGGTCGCAAACGGCATTTTAAACTCAATGGGAGTGGTCCCGAGTCCTAATTCGGCTGTTTGCAAAAAGTAGCTTTTCGGACTAAAATCCGACTAACGATAAAATATTTAAATAAAATATTTAAATATAAAATCAATAAATATGCGGGTTGTTACAGACTCCCCTCCTTAAAGAAATTGCGTCTTCGCAATATTTAAGAAGAAGATATGTAGTAACAACCATAAAAACATATTCAACACAAAGGAAATTTGAAATAAGAAGTTCACCTCAAAGAGCACGAGAAAGTAAGTCCGGATGTGTTCGCTCGATGTACTCTCTAGACTCCCAAGTACAATCCTTAGGATTTGAAGACCATTGAACTTTAACAAGCGGAACATCTTTATTTCGAAGTCGTTTGATCTCCGAAGCAATGATACGAATAGGATGTTACTCATAAGTTAAATTAGGCGAAACTTCAATCTCTTCCACAACACCGGGCTCAAGAATAGAATCGGAATCTCGAAGACATTTCCGAAGTTGAGAAACGTGAAACACGTCATGGATAGCCGAAAATTGAGCCGGTAATAAAAGGCGATAAGCCATGGAACCAATACGTTCAATGATAGGAAATGGCCCAATATATCGAAGCGCCAATTTTCTCGATCGACTTAAACGTACGACACCTTTCATTGGTGAAACACGAATAAAAACAGAGTCTCCAACAGAAAATTCTAATTTCCTTCTCCGGTTATCGGCATAGGATCTTTGTCTACTCTGGGCTTCTTTCATCCTATGACGAATAAGATCAATCTTTTCTGTGGAATCACGAATAAAATCGGGACCTAAAACCAGCCTCTTACCGGTCTCAAGCCAACAAGAAGGAGATCGGCATGGCCTTCCGTAGAGTGCCTCAAAAGGTGCCATACCAATACTAGATTGGAAGCTATTATTATAGGAGAATTCAACAAGGGAAATATGATCTTCCCAACTTCCCCCAAAATCAAGCACATAAGCACAAAGAAGATCTTCAAGTGTTTGATTCACACGCTTGGTTTGTCCATCGGACTGAGGATGATAAGTGGTGCAAAAATTGAGCTTCGTTCCCAAAGCTTTTTGAAGACTCTTCCAAAACCCACTAGTAAACAATGGATCACGATCACTAACAATAGAAGTAGGAACTCCATGCAATTTAACAATCTCTTTAACAAAGAGTTTGGCCAAAAGAGGAACGGTTCGGTTAGACCGAACGGGAATAAAATGGGCGGATTTAGTAAGTCTATCAACAATCACCCATAAGCTATCATGACCCGATCGAGAACGGGGAAGTCCATCTATAAAATCCATGGAAATCTGGTCCCACTTCCAAATTGGAATTTCTAAAGGTTGCAATAACCCACCAGGCCTTTGATGTTCGGCCTTAACGAGTTGGCAAGTCATGCAACGCTTAACGAAGTTAGCAATGTCAAGTTTCATTCCCTCCCAATAATATAGTCGCTTCATATCTGCGTACATTTTACTACTTCCGGGATGAATGGTAAATTTAGAACGATGAGAATCTTCTAAAACATCTTTACGAAGATCACTGATATTTGGCACGATAAGTCTACCAAATCTCCGAATGCCGCCACGAGAATCGATATCAAAGTCTTTCAAACCTTCAATATCAATTTATCTTTAATATTTTGGCCAAGAAGATCCAATTCAGGATCCAACCCTTGAGCTTCAAGAATGCGGTCTAAAAGAGAAGGATGAGCCTCAAGGCTACATAAAACAAGAGATAAACATAAATCGGTAACACGGTCTCGAATTTCACAAGTGGATAAAAGCTCGAGATCGTTCCATTCGGATATCATCATAGAAACAATCGCTTGTTGCTTTCGACTAAGTGCATCAGCAACGCGATTTCCCTTTCCGGGAGTATAAAGGATATCAAGATTATATGGTGCAAGAAATTCGAGCCAACGCTGTTGATGCAAATTAAGTTCCTTTTGGGAGAATAAATACTTCAAGGACTTATGATCGGTATAAAGAACAAATTTCTCTCCTAAAAGATAATGACGCCAACTACGAAGGGCGAAAACAATAGCCGCGAGCTCTAAATCATGAGTGGCATATCTAGTATCAGCAGGCTTCAATTGCCTAGAAGCATAAGCAATAACACGTTCTCTTTGCATAAGAACGGCACCCAAACCAACGTGACTAGCATCAGTATAAACAACGAAATCTTGATTCCCCTCGGGAATAACGAGAATAGGAGCATCAGAAAGAAGTTCTTTTAATTTCTGAAAAGAAGCTTCACATTTGTCCGACCAAATGTATCTAACACCTTTCTTCGTCAAGCTAGTGAGAGGCACGGCAATCTTAGAAAAGTCCTTGATAAAACGACGGTAATATCCCGCCAATCCGAGAAAACTACGAATCTCTGTCACACTCTCCGGTCTCTTCCAATCTTGAATCGCTTCAATCTTTGAAGGATCCACGGAAATTCCGAATTCGGAAATAATATGACCGAGAAACTTCACATGAGATTGCCAAAAGTGGCATTTAGAAAATTTTGCCTTTAATTGATTACTCCTAAGAGTTTCCAACACAATCCGAAGATGTTTTTCATGCTCCTCCTCGGTTTTAGAATACACAAGAATATCATCGATAAAGATGAGAACAAATCGGTCGAGAAAATCTTTGAAAACCCGATTCATAAGGTCAAAGAAATACGCCGGAGCATTCATCAAACCAAATGGCATGACAAGCCATTCATAAGATCCATAACGAGTACGGAACGAGGTCAATGGAATGCTATCTTCTGCGATACGAAGCTGATGAAAACTGGTAGCCAAGTCCAATTGTGAAAAGACTCTAGCACCACTAAGCTGATCGAATAGATTATCAATCCGAGGTAGAGGATATTTATTTTTAATAGTAAGATCGTTAAGCTTGCGATAGTCAACGCAAAGCCTAAGCGTACCGTCGGATTTCTTCACGAAAATAGCCGAAGCTCCCTAAGGTGAGGAACTAGAGCGAATAAATTGCTTCGTCTCCAACTCGGATAGTTGTTTGTGCATCTCTTCATTCTCCTTATTGGACATGCGATAAGGAGGACGAGTAATAGGTTGAGCTCCAGGAATAAGATTAATTCTGAACTCAATTGCTCGCTTAGGTGGTAATCCTAAAACGGGCTCGAATACGTCGGAAAATTCACAAACGACGTGAATAAGAGAAATAATATCACCCTCATCATCATCGTCGTCATCACGAGGATTTAAAGAATATAAAGATGCAACAAAGCTGGAATCTGAATCTTTAAGATTAATAGAAATCTGCTTAACAGATTGAGGATGTCGAAGATGAATAGTCCGCTCAGGACATAGGATATGAGCTTCATAACGGTTAAGCCAATCCATTCCCAAAATCATTCCAAAGCCTAAATAACGCATGACATGCAAATCGGCTCGGAAAGAAAAATCACACAAAATAATCTCGACATCATTACACAATAAACTGATTGTCGCGGATCCACCAACCGGATTCGCAATTCTCAAAGAAGTCATTAAACACAAAACATCCAAAGAAAAAGTATCAACAAGTTCTTTTGATATAAAAGAATGGGACGCACCCGTATCAAAAAGAACTCGAATAAGATGATCACGAAATAAAATAATCCCATCCAGAATAGAATGAGAAATACCTTGGCCACGAGATGTGTTGCCAGGGGCTTGAGCAACATTAAGCTTTCCTTCTTTCCTGCCCTGAAGCTTGGGGCATGAGGATATAACATGACCGGGACCTTTGCAGTAGCGACAAGAGAGAGACTTTGGACACTTGTTCGCGTAATGGTCCTTCGAACCACAATTATAGCATTCCCCACGACCAAAGGAAGAAGTCTTTGCCACGGAGGTTGCTTGCTTCCCTTTCTTATTAGGATAGGGGCCTTTGAATTTGTTTGGCCTCTTCTTGTTGTTGTTGAAGCTTGGTTTGGAACCCACCAATTCAACATCATTCTCCCTATCCGCCTCTTCAAGACGAAGAGCGATATCAACGATTTGGTCGAAAGAAACTTCTAATTTTAGAAGTAATGGCTTCTTGAGATTTTTGTTTAAGCCATAGACGAACCTCTGGTTCTTCTTTAAAGGGGTGTTGATGTATTCAACCCCATATTTGGAAAGCGACTCGAAGGAGGCGACGTAATCAGTCACGGAGGACTCACCTTGAACAAGGTCTATAAATCGTCGAGCCAATGTCACTTTCTCTGCTTCTGGTACAAATTTCAACTCGAAGCGTTCTCGGAATTGCCCCCAGGTGAGATCCACTTCATTAATCTCAGAAATAAGAAGCTCGTACCAGTCCAATGCTCTTTCTCGGAGCATACTAGAGGCCACCTGAACTCGGTGAAGGTCAATAAGATTCATGCGAGAAAAGATTCGATCGCATGACCTTAGCCAAGCCTGTACTTCAATAACAGTTTCGGAACCTTTGAATGGCTCCCCACCTAAATTAATGTAATCGCTGCACAAGCGTGCAAATCCCGACTTTGGGTGAGTAGGTTCCGGGTTAGCTCCAGCTGCTTGAGCATTCGTCACTAAATCAAGAAGTTGTTGAGCAGTCATAAAAACTCCATCCTGGGGTAGGGTACTTGATGGTACGGCTCTGGGGCGGCCTGGCCTAGACATTTCTCTTCCTTTGAAAGAAAGAAGAAGAAGAAAAAGGTTATTCACCAAATTCAATATCAAGCAAATCTTGATAGATAAAACAAGGAATCATAAAAGAAAATAGGATAGGACGGTACGTAGACCCGAATAAAATCCTAAAGCACGACTCCTAAGGTAGACTTAGGACGATGATCCTTGTTATATTATTCCATATTGTTCCGAAGTTTGGCTCTGATACCAAGCTGTGACGCCCCACCTCTATACCCACGCTAGACAAGAACACCACGGAGTAATGCTGTCAACTAGCACGGAGAATAAGGCTGTTGAGGAGCGACTATCTGTGTAATTGCTTTGCGCGAGCACCGATATGTCAGATAGTATGACATGCATTTTATTTCAAGAGGAAATCCGACATATCGACACAAACTCAAAGCTACTACACAGTGGCTATAATGTCTACGGAAACAAATATAGAAATAAACATAACACAAATCAGTCACAGATAATTCATATCACAAAGGCGGAAATAGATATGAATATATATAACACATAAAAGTGTTCATCAGAGTAGTGGTCAAGCAAGACCCACACTATCACAAGAGAATAGTTACAAGAACTACACAAAAGAATAAGTATACATCATGGAGTCTATATCTCAAATGTATGCACCAAAATAAACAACTAATCTAAGTAGTAAGCCAAAAGTCAGAGAAATCAATCCCAAGAGAGAAGTCAAGCAGAAGCACCTGTAACATCTCGGTCTGACCCGAGTATTATTTAATAAGAAAATAATAAACGGATCAGTCTAACTATAAATATCAGATGAAACGATATAGAATAAGAGATATGACTAAACACATAATAATCACAATGCCAAGCTGTGATATATATAATTAGTTGAAAATCATCAAGAGATTAATCAATGTCACCAAATCTACACAAGAATCAAAGAATCATCATACTCCTTATTTCGTTCACCAAACCATAAATATTGATGATAATATCAATGTCAATCACAAAAGTCAATGACACACAAATTCCAGAATTCAATACACGAAATCCAGAAATCACAAAAGTCAATGACGCACAAATTCACCAATGCACAAATATCGATAAGGCTTTCAATAGAAATCACGAAAATTGGTGAAGCACAAATTCTAGAAATCATCTCAAGAAATCCATAAATCACAAAGGGGGGGAGGCCTATCACAAACGGGAGCATAAAGCTCACCAACACGTGTATCACAAATGGAATGCTAATTCCATTCTTGCTAACCATCACAAATTGAGCCGAAGCTCCACAAACGGCCCGAAGACCATGGGTTGCTACCCCACCAATTTGAGTCGAAACTCCACAAAACGGGGTTTAGTCTCCCTCGCAGACAAAGAGACATCGCACATTGCTAGTCTAAATCACAAAGATGATCGTCGTGATCAACGAGAAGTGTCAATTACACTAAGCTAGTAAATATGTGAGTTTAGCTTCATGTCCCATAACCACTTGCTTAACTTAAATATTTACGAACAAACTGTAGATTTCCACTAGAAAATTGTCACAAGAGATTCAATCGAATAAGTCCAAGAATTAACCGACGAAGTAAATGCAAGCATTTCATACCACTTGTTTTACTAAGCCGTTTAATTAGATTTCTCATACGAGTGAGGTAAAGGTTTGTATATACTAATAGATTAGAAATCGGTTTGAGAAAACGATCTTTGTAATAAAATAGTGTTGAAATCATTTGAAGAAAGAGTTTTAATATTTACTACTAGTATAGAAAACCTTTATATTTTTAAAGTGACAAATCACAAAGAAGATTGCAAGAACAATCAATCACTAAAATTCACATTCGAAGACGTGAATAAAATCCAAAGAAACCGATAAAGAATCCATCGAAATGGATATTCAAAAATCCCTAAATAGGAGTCATCAAAGGCATAATAAATGATAACAACAAATAGGATCATCACGAATCGATTTAAATTGGAATTCTCAAGCGAATAGGCAAATAGGCAAAACACTGCAGTTTCAGACGTCTGAAACAAGTGGTTCAGACGTCTGAATCTAGAAATATAAAGATTTCCAGAACACAATTCAGACGTCTGAATCAAGTGTTTCAGACGTCTGAAATAGGCACTTTTTAGCCTATTTCCTTTCTGGTTCCAAATGAACCAATTCAGACGTCTGAAACCATATATTCAGACGTCTGAATCTGGGAATAGAAATCTTTCCAGAACAATATTCAGACGTCTGAATATTACGTTTCAGACGTCTGAATGAATGGTTCAGGGCATTCCCTGAACCTAGGCCAAAAATGGCCAAACGAATATCGAAAACGATCGAACGAGCAAATGACGATGACCAAGGAATTACGTCGAACAACAACCCAGCCTAAACGGCTCTTCGATACGCCTCAAATATCAATGTCCAAATATCATAAAAGGATTTTCATAAATTAGACCAAAACACCAAAAATTGGAATATACACCAAATCAATCCAAACCAAAATCAATTGCACAAGAATAAGTGTTAGGAATTCATACCTAACAATCGAAGATAATTATAGACTAAGATGTGAGATAAAAATCTTACCTTTGAAATCACACAAATGAAGAAGAAGCTTGCAAGCAAAAGGAGAATCAACCACTCTTCAAATTCAACTCAAGAAGCTTGATTCTAAGCTTTAAAAGAAGGACATTCCCAAAGTTAGGTTTAGGAATTTCTGAAATGATAAGAGAATGAGTTGGAGAAGAAGAAGAGAAGCTTACTAATGGGTTCTTCTATTAGTTTGGAGCTAGAACTTGATTTGCAAAAGAAAACTAGGGCTTGGAGTTTTAATTTCCTCTTCCACTCTCCATTAATATAAAAGCTTGAGTATATGAGGAATGAAGAGATGAAGAGGAGAAGGGGTTGGGACTGAATACATAAGTGGCTCAGTCCAAACCAAAGCCCTAAGTAAAAAGTAGCAAAATTCAACTTTCTCCAAACATATCGAAGCTTATACTCAAAAAGGTCGCAAACGACATTTTAAACTCAATGGGAGTGGTCCCGAGTCCTAATTCGGCTGTTTGCAAAAAGTAGCTTTTCGGACTAAAATCCGACTAACGATAAAATATTTAAATAAAATATTTAAATATAAAATCAATAAATATGCGGGTTGTTACAGAATGGCTACAGGGAGTTTGGGGAAGAAGCTTGAGTGGGCTGGGCCTCTTTTGTTTTGGGTATGGACAAATTTTAATATATATATAAATTGCTTTATAAATTCAAATGTCGATAACTTATAAAATGTGTAACTCTCACATACGAGGTCCGATTGAGACGAGACTTTTTGCATTGCAATCGTTTTGATGAGCACTACGCTATGGAGTTGGATTGGAATCGGTTGGAGCTAGTGAAAATTTCAGGTAAAATTAAACGCTCGTTTAATTTTATTCGAAATAAAACGCTGGAACTACATTGAAATCAAGGTGAGTTATTTATAACGCTTACAACGTACTAAATATCTTTATGCTAGTTAAATTGGATATGATGAGGTGTTATGATTTTTAATTGTCATTGTTTGATAAAGTTAATTGCCATATAGATTGTCATTTGAATGAACCGTTGAAATTAAATTGACAGTTAAATTGAAATTGAAATTGAAATTGAATTGCGATTAAATTACCTGACATTGATAACTATGAAACTGCCATGAATTGTATTATCTATTGGATGATGTATTTTGATGGATGTTATTGCTTGATATTTAAATGTTTGGATGTTTATTTGCTTATATATACTGTTATGCATACATATGACACCATGATTTGATTTAAGTGATATATATTCATCCCTGACATTTAATTGAAAGAAATAAGTACTTGGCCATAGGATAGAAAATTATATACGGACACCGAATTGGCTAAATTAATAATTTTTGAAATCATCGATTTGAAATTTATTTAAATGTTTTGATTAAAAGGTTATAAATAGAAATCAATTTATAGAAATCGAATTTATCGAAAAATTGAGTTTGGAATGTTGAAATAAATTTTGGTTAAAAGAAATTGTTAAATAATTTAAGTTGAGACTTTGAAATTTAAAAAATTTGGATATGATTGCATTTCGGAAATTTATTTGTTTTAAAGATTGAACATTATCTCGAGCTTTGAGTATTACTTAGTAAAAGCGATATAAAAAGATATTTTGAATTTGAACTTGAAATTGAATCATATTTGTAATTGGGTTTAAATTTGAATATTGAAAGATAATTTTGTTAAGTGTTATAAATTGATATTTTGGAAAATCAAGCTTCGAATCGATATAAATTGAAATTGAATTAATTGAAGGTGAATGTAGAATTGAATTGATTTGAAGTTAAAGTTGACGTTGTTTTGAATTGAAATCGAAATTGAATCGGTAGAATGAAAACTGAAATTGATTTAAATTGGGAAGTTATAATTGAAATGGTTTGGTTTTGAAGCCATTTCATTTTGTTTTCCAAATTACTCTGTTATATAAACCACCTTTAAATACTTAATCTATTTTAACCTATATTAATTATTTTAAACTAATTTATCTATTTTAAGTCCATTTTAAAGATTTTAAGTATTTTTAACTATTTTAATTATTTAAACTATTTTTAAACTACTTAAAACTATTTTCTAAAAATTTCAAGCTGGATAATAAGGTGAAATGTTTATATTTAAATCTTGAATTTAAATACGAATTGAGTTAAATGAAGTTGCAACCTAAATTGAATTTCGAAATGATTTTGAAATCGAAATGAGATATTGATGCGGAAAAAGATTTTGAAACGGAATCTTACATTTGAATAGATACGATGATATTTGAAATGGATTTGATTTTTGAAGCGAACATGATATTTTGATATCAATTATGAATCGATTTGAAATGTAAAAGAGCCAACGGTGTAATAATACGTAGTTATTAAAGAGACCGGGATCGGATATGGACATACTCTCTGTCGATACCGAAAACCACTTTAAGAACTATTATACGCGGAGTGTTGATCCAGAATGAAGTGGATGGTTTGGTGAACACGTTGAGTGAAGAAAGAGAACGATATTGGATGACCCTTGACATGACTAAAACAGGAGCCGCGCTGGGCCATTGAGGTTCGCCACCTCTAGCGGACACACTTCTTCGATACCGTATCTATTACATTTGTCATGCGATTTGGATGCACCCCTTGATTTGGGAGTGTTGTTTCGCGGTGTTGGGGTAGCTGCTGGCTATGCCCAACATCAGTCCGGATCACGCAACTACTAGTATCCTAGTTGGTATCGCCTCATGTACCTTGTCATACTGATTATCCTATTCGCGACCACTACGTTATGTTTTGTGTTATACCTATGGGGTACCCTCTGATAACCACCAGTTTACGGTGGGGCTTACGGTGCTGTATAGACTATGGCATTATAAAAATGTGTTAAGGGGGATTATGGTAACGCCTTAACGCTATTTTGATACTTTATATTACTGGTAGGCATTATCTACTTAGCGTACATTACTACATAGTAGATAGTTTAACGGATCCTTAAGAGATGGAAAATCCTGTAACATCTCTTGAGTTATTGCACGCACGTTGACACTGGATAGGAGATGTAAAACCCCGTAAACATCCCTGACGCCGTTACACTCATATATATTTACGATTGATTTAACTTTCATAAGGATATTTTTGTCCTGACTCGAGTGTTTTGTCTTTTCATTACGCTCGGGACAGTCCTGAGTTTTTCAGATTTTTGAAGATCTATTCTAGAGGATGAAGACGAAGATTTGGTATACTATTACTATTATTACCCTTGCATCATGCTATCTGCTGCATTATTTTAATTGTTCTGTTGTATATGTATAACTCTGATAAATGTTGTATAAATAATTGTCAAAGTATAGTAAACAGCTTCATGAACTGTTTATTTGACTATTATATTTTATCGTTCCGCTGCGAGATTCTGTTTTGTTTCATTTCCTTTATTTCTCTTTCTTTTCTTTTCTTATTTACCCCCAATAACCATCTGCCCTTTTGAATGGTTTGGAATCGACATGTGTATTTGATCATTGGTTTAAACTGTCCAAAAAGGCGGGTCGTTACAAGTCTCATGACTGACCTGGAGTTTATTATTCCCTTCCTAAACTGTGGGTGCCCACAATTATCCACACGGGCAGTCTGAAGTTGGATTTTTCAAATAGTCGAATAGTAGGTATAGAATCGATAACATTCAATCTTTGGGTATTGGCAATCGCATTTGGATCGGGTTTGCTACATTATAGCATGATCGGGGGTTCTCGCTTTGCATTTGGTGGCGAACGGGAGACTCTTACCCCTACATGTCCCTTTGAGGTAGTATAAGGCCTTGGGTTGGTTGCGAGTCGAGAGGCTGGCCGTAAAAGCAAATTCGAGGTACCACTATTTGCCATGATGGAGAGTGGCCGCCGTCGATGGTTGAAAAGCCTAGACCGTGAAATCTTGGTATCGGAGCTGAAGGTTGAACTTTAGCACATGAGTATAACACATTAGGTAACTCATTAGAGATAGGGTGAAGTATACCCTAGAATGAGTATCCCTAAGATATCCGTCCGAATGCCTCAATAAAGTCACTTACTATCCGCTGATAGTAAGTATGGGTGCGAGAAGAGGACGAGGTAGGGGACAGGGAATACGACTACAAATGGTCGATGTCCTGTAACAATAACAGAATCAACTTTTCTTCTCAATCTCCTTTGATCCAGTTTTAATTCTTTGATGGCTTCATGGCAACTACAGAAGGAGCTTTGGTGTGGTGTTGGCCCAGCAAATCGTTGTTGATAAGTTCTATTTCGTATTCTCATCTTCAGTCTTAACTTCAAATAAATGGGAAATTCTAAATTGAAATAAATTGGTTAATAAAATATAAAGTTAAAATAATTTGTATCGATAAAACGATTTCGGTTAAAACCCAGTTTTGGAAAATTTTGTTGAGATTTCTTGTGAGAATCAAAGTCCGAAGAGGGTCAAGCTTGTGTAAACATTGGGGTATTTCGACTGGAATTTGGAATTCATACCTAGTGTTTGAGAATTGTGGAAGATTGAATCTATTTGAATGTTCTTTGGGGTCTCGATACCTTCCATGAATGGTTAGTTATCCCTTCAGACTAACCGATGCCCCTACATATTCGTAGATCTGGTGACCTGAGTATCTTGTGAGATATTGTATGAGTTTGTTTTCATATTTGTTGTTGATATTCTGATTTGGTAAGCCAAATGCAAAATAGATATTCAGTTTGATCTGGAAATATAATTCTCTATCTTTCATCTATTCTTTGTTGTCTCCCTGGCAAATTTCGAGGATGAATTTTCTTAAGGGGGGAATTTGTAACATTCCTGGTTTTTAGCCAAATTAATTTAGTGGTTAATTTGATTTTTGAATTTAATTTAGAATTAATTGGTAATTTAATTTGAAATTTAATTTGAAATTTCTAGGAACAAATGAAATAAAATGTGTTTGTTTACATAAAAATAGATATAAAAAGAATTTTGATTTAAAATTCAAGGATAAGTATCTTATAAATAAAAATTGGATTTGTTAACTCTGTATTTCGAAAAAAATTAAAGTATATATGCATATAAGATTATGTATTTGTGTGTAATTGATTTTCAAATCATTTTTCTTTATATAAATAAAATATAAATATTTATTCATTTAAACTATAAATTTTAAAATTTAAATAAGAATATGTATATGTTTTATATAAATAGATTTTTAAGAAAATAGAAATTATTTTCAAATTGAATGTGTTGTTATAAATTGACTTTAATCTGGATTTTTAAATTTATTTTTAATTTGAATTTGGATTTAATTTTGAAATTCAAAAAGATAGATATTTTAAAATAGTTTGGATTTTAAAATATATGTATAAGCTTTTATTTGTATATATAATTGGTTTTATTATATTTTCTTTAAAAAGTAATTTATACACATATATATTTAGATAAGTAATTATTAAATAGAAAAGTAAGTATAAAAGCTTTTATTTATCATTTAAAATAAGTAGAAATTACTTAAATTACAAGTGTAATTATATTAGGCTTGTTTAACAAGTGTTAATCAATAATCAACTCTATATGAGAAATGTTGAAGTTTTTAACAAGTGCCACTTATTATTTTCGATTTTTCTTTTATTTAAAATAAATCACAAAATTAACTTATATAAACACATTGCTCTCACCTTCCTTTCCTTTTCTATTCTCTTCTCAAAGCTAAGAAAAATTTCAGCTGTAACAAATACTCAAAAACAATCTATAATCCACACAACTCAAGGCCAGTACATTTTCAACATCAAAATCCAATAACCTGTTAATCAGCTTCAAATCAATAATCTGCAAATTTGTTCTTCAACCTGGAAACCAAAAGCCTATGAACCTGAGATGAAAATCAATTCTAAAGCCTGCACCATTCTTCAACCTAAGATTTATCTGAAGCAAGCTCAAGGAAATCAAACATTCCAGTTTTAATAAAGATCATCCATTCAAGTTCTAGTGACAAGTTTGCAAAATCAAGTTTTCGAGTTCTTTTTCAAATTTTAGATTTTAGCTTAAAGCTTGTACACTGCCCTCTATTTCATGCATGCCAGGTGAGTAAACAATTAAAGAAAAATCCTTTAGCGTTAATATACATGTGTGATGATGCTATAAATATGATAGTTTGCTTAGATGTTTCATCTAGAATCTGGTTTGTATTGTGCAAATTTGAATGCATGTCTGTATATGTATGTTTTTATGTTCTCTGTGAATGTCAGGTGCAAGATCAACTACAAAATAATTCCTACCTTGCTAAATAATCAAAATTAGACTTTGATTACTGAAAATAAAATGTTAATGACAATATGATCTTGTTTTTATAAATATTTTTAAGTGACTGTATTTGGTTAATATTCTGTAAAATTCATAATTACAGTCGAAATCAGGAAATGGGTAAAATTCAAACATGTTAATTTAAATCTCTGATTATATAATCTGGAAAGTGAAGTCAAATCATGAATTTAGGTATAAAGATTGTGATTTTTAGTTTGGGATTTGATGAGATTTTCGGCGGTTAAATGTTTTTGGGTATTTGGCTACCCACGGCGATCGGAGGCGAACTGGAGCTTGGGGTTTGGCCTGAAGGTGGTCGGGGAGATGAGGGTCTCTGGAAAAATGGCGAAGGGTTTTAATGTTGGCCGTGATGGCCGAAAACGGGAGAAGTAGGGTTTTCTGGTAAGTATTGGAGGTCTGGGTTGCCGATGTTGGTACGGCGAAGGTGGCGCATCGGGATGGATCGCTTATGAGGGGATCTTTGCATTGTGTCATGAAGCAGCTCAGGGAGGTAGGGTCGGTCTTCTAGTGGCGTGGTTCGTCGTCGGCCGATGATTTTGCCGATCGTATTCATTTCCAGTTTGATCGAGATATTGATTTTGGGTTTGCCTTCGATTTTCGTTGTTATGCTTCGTCGTGGTGTTTGTCGAGGTGGATTGTGGGTTGGTGAGGTCCGGAGCATTGGTCGGCGTTGGGTTTTCCGGCCGTGCACGTGTACGATGATGATTCGAATATCTGGGTTTGGGGAAGGGGAGTTTTGGCCCGGGGTATTTCGTGTTTTCTCTCATGTTCGACTCGGAGTTGACGAAGAGGGGTAGCCCTGTTTTGTTGCATCGAGTTTTCACTGGTTTGTCTCGAGAGTTTAACCATGTTTACTCGGGAAATTTGTTGATTGCTTAGAAAGTTTGTTTCCAGTTTTTAAACATGTCCAGATTTTAAACTAAAATGATTTTCAAATTTTTAAAAGGAAAGCTTAACTTTTAAACAAAATTTTTAACCAATTATAAAATGTTGGGTTTAGAGAATGATGTTTAACAAGTTTAAGTAAAAGGATATATTTTCAAAGTTTTTAAATTTTGTTTTAAAAATAGTTTTGGTTTATAAATATTACATTGGACAAATCATGTAACTAGTCCATAAATGTTTTCAAATCAAATATAATTGTTGAAATTGCAATATGATTAAGGTAAAACGTATTTAACTTTAATAAATTAAAAGATGATAATTTTGTATTAACCAAATTCAAGCTTTTAAATTTAATTTAATTTAAAAGGTAGGTAAGAGTTAATACAGTAAATGAGTTATCTTAATTTAATCATGTTTTATTAATAATAATAATTAAAGTATATTTACTTAATTAACTAAGATAAGAAATTTAGGCAATTAAATTAAGATAAATTAATTTGTGTAATTAATTAAGTATGGATGATTACTTAATTGAGGATTGATTAATCAAGATTAATTAATTAAGGAATAATTAAGTAATGAATGTAATTAGAGGTTAATTACTTAATATTAAAAGAATTACTAAGGGTAACTACTTAATGAAGTAATTAAAGTGTGATGACCGGGATTTTGGGCAATATCAATTTAATAATCTGTGATAAAAATTAAATTGATTTGATAATTTTTTAATAAAATTTGAATTGATTTAATAATCTAATTAAATAAATATTTAATTAGTGAATTTTATCTTTTAAAAAGCTAATAAAATGTTTTATATTTATAATATATATATGTATATATGTATGTATGTATTGTAAAAGGAAATCTTTGGTTTAAATTTAACAAATGAAATTATGTTTTCAAATTCTAATATACAGCTTGGTAATATAGAAATTTGATTTAAATTTAATATAAAGCTTTTCAATGCTATTTAATATATAACTATGTAATTTTAAATA
Organism: Allium cepa; assembly: GCA_030765085.1. Classification (NCBI taxonomy): domain Eukaryota; kingdom Viridiplantae; phylum Streptophyta; class Magnoliopsida; order Asparagales; family Amaryllidaceae; genus Allium; species Allium cepa. Next base: position 82,276,134 of record CM060932.1, on the reverse strand, counting down.
CTTAAGATAATGTTTAATTGTTTAAAATAGATTTTTGTTTAAGTTCAAAATACAATTTACATATAAAACTTTAATTCATTTAAGTAAGACAAGTAATAAGTAATTTATATTCTCTTTTATAAATTATTTAAAAATTGATAAATTTGTTATTATAAAATAATAATTATAATGTATTGTTTTTATGTATATATGGTTTTTAATATAAACAGAATTTGTTATTTTCAAAATTTAATAGGTAGTTATATATGTATATATATATATATATATATATATATATAACTTGATTTTTAAAATTGGATTTTACGATTTAATTAGAATTTGATTTTGGAATTTATTTTGAAATTCAAAAGAATGGATACTTAAAAATATTTGTCTAAGCTTTTATTTATAATTTGTCTTTATTACATTTTCTTTATATTAGAAATTCATATATATATTTACATAAGAATAAATAAATTAAGTTAAAAAGCTTTTATTAACATTTTAAAATAAAAAGAAATTTATATATACATTTACTTAGGAATAAATTAATTAAGTAAAAAGGGTTTTTATTAACTTTAAAATAAATAAGTATTACCTAAATTACAAGTGATAAAATTTAGAGACATAAGTAACAAATGTTAACTAATAAACAACATCAAATGACAAGTGTCATATTTTGTTTTTTTGATTTTTCTTTTATTTTAAATTGAATCAATTTAACTTATAAAAACATGTTTTCCTCCTCTTTATTTCTTTTCTAATCTTCTTTTCAAAATCTGAAAACTCAAATCATTTTCTCAAAGCAAAATCAATGAAACATCCTCCTCAAATCTGAAATTCTCAAACTCCTTAAAACCAGAAATTTGTTTAACTTCAACAACCTGTAATACTTTTCAAACCAAACAACTCAAAAAATGCCTGCATTTTCCTCAAATCAGAAATCATCAACCTGTAACTAAATTTGTAAATTAAAAGCATTTTCAAAACAAAAGCTTTACATTTATTTTTAAACCTGAGAACAACTCAAACATGCAAGTTCAACTCTGTTCAAAACAAAATCCTGTCAACAAAAGTCTGCATCTTTTCAAACTAAAGCAAGCATGCCAGTTACAAATAAAAGAAGCACTCTGCAGCAACTCAAAGTTTTAAATCAAAAAAAAGGAAGCAACTCGGAGTTTTAAGTTCAAGTTATTTCAAAACAATGTGCTCTGTTCTTCATCTTCTTTCAGGTGAGTAACATCACTCTTTTAAAAGCTTAAGTATAATAAACCTGTTGCATGTTCATATCTGGAAGTTTGTATGTTTGTGTGTATAATTTTAAGTGCATTTCTGTGTAAATATATATATATATATATGAATGTGTGGATGTGTATAGATATATGTTTGTTGTGTATCTGCTTATGCCTATACTTAGTTTAGAAGCAAAGATGATGATCGAAATCCATTTTTCTCTTAAATCAATCTCTGTTAGGATTTAAATTTCAAACAAAACTTGTTTGTTTGATCATAGAGTAGGCTTTAAAAAAAATTATTTAAGTTAAATGAACTTTAATTTATTCTAGAAAACCAAAACAACAGAGCAAGTTAAAATGAAGTGAAAATTCAAATATCATGATTCAATATTTCAGGCTTAGGATCTAAAAACTAATTCAAAATCATGATTTTTAAAACTAAAATCATAAATTTTAGATTGAGGATGAAAGCGCAGTTTGGGATTGACTAAAATTTGTAGTTTTGGTTATCTCTGATAATCTATCTGCTCGTAGAGGTCGTGGTCTTTTTTGGTGATAGAAGAATGAACAGAGGGTCTAGGAAAAATATCTGGAAGATGATCAAAGCGCGGTGGCAACGGTGATTGATCAGGGAAGGTTGTAAACCTAGTTTCAACTAGGTCAGGATTTTTGATCGGCATTGTTTCTCTGGGCGATCGAGTTCTATGGGATTCAAGGAGATGATGGCTGGAGTGAGGACGAAGTCATGGCCGGAGGTGTAGGCATTCTGGTGGTCAGAGTCATGAGATTGAGGTGATTCCAGGTTTTTGACGTTGATTTCAGTTTTGAGCTTTAAAGCTCGATTTTGATTTTGAGTTGTTGCTAACGATTTGATGGTCGGAATCGAGTTTGAGAATGATCGTCGACATGCGTAAGCCATCATGATTGGTCGGAAAGGGCGGCAGTGCTGGTGCATGTGCACGGAGGTGATGGTGTATTTGTAGTTGATTTGGGAAGAGAAGGTACTCAAGTTTACTCGGGTCAGTTGCGGGGGATACTCGTAGTCATGTGTTGATTTACTCGAAGTATTTGATGTGAGGGCTTGGTCCTACCGTGGTTACTGTTTTTTTATAAAAAAACTGCCAGTATTTAAGTTTAAATGAATTTAAAAATGGAAAACCTTTTTGCTTTTAAATTTTAAAAGTGTAAAGTAAGATTTAAACAAAGTTTTAAATCAAAGTTTTAATCTGGATTCAAATTTAATTTATATCCTAGCTTTAAGATAAATAAAGTTTTAATAAATTTAAAACGTTTTGAAAAAACTTTAAAATGTTAAAGTATATTTTACAAAATGATTTGAATTTAAATGATTTGGTATAAAACTCTTATATAAATTTCTTTTATAAAGGTAAGTGTCCTTTAACATTTGATTAAGAAGGCTCTTAAATTGTTTTTAAATTTTTTTAAAATCTAATTTGTATTTACTTTGAATCAATTTGAAATGGAATTTTAAAGCAAATTTGAAACTAAATGTTTTCAAATGTATTTGTGAATGATGATTAAATCCTAAATAAGAATAATGTTTTATCTTAAAACTTAATGATTTATAATTCATTTAATTATTAAGGTAATTAAAATGGATAATTAATTTAATTTATTAATGATTAGGATTAATTAATTTAATAATTTAAATTAATTAATTAAGGTTTAAGAATAATTATTTAAGAAATAATTAATTGGTAATTAAGGATCATTAATTAGATAAGATTGGATTATTAATTAATGATTAGAAATTAAATAATCAAGTAATTAGGGATTAATTAAGTTACAGTTAAACACTTAATTAATTAATTAGAGATTAATTAATTAGTTCTTAAAGATTAATTAATTTATAATTAATAGTGATTAATCTAAGTTTGATTACTTAAGAGAAGTAATCAAAGAATTGTTATTAGTTAATGAAGAGCATTAACTAAGGATTGTTAAATAATTAATTAATGTGATTAATTTTAATAATTAATTATGTTAATTAATTAGAAAATAATCATTTGTGGAATCGTTAAGTATAATTACTTAATGAAAGTAATTAAGGAATTAATTACTCAATGTAATTAATTAAAATAATGTGATTAGTTTAAGTTAATTAGTTTAGTTTAATTAATTTAAGATAATTACTGGACGATTGGTTAAGCATAATTACTTAATGTAATTAACGAAGCATAATTACTTAGTGAAGTAATTAAGATGGGTAATTACTGAATGTAATTAATTGAAGAATGATAGTGGTTTTGGGTTTAATCACTTTATGTAATTAATGTGAAGGATAATTATTTAGTGAGAGTAATTAATAATTAATTACTTAGTGTAATTAATTTAAGAATTGATTAATAAAGTAATTTTGAAGATAATTAAGTGATATAATTAATTAAGCGTAATTAATTACTTAATGAGATTAATGTAGGGCGATTAATAAATATAATTAATTAAAGATTAATTATTCAATGAAATTAATTAAGGAGTAATTAATTTATTTAATAAATTAATTAAGGGTAGTTAATTACTGTTTGTGATTAATCAAGAGTAATTAATAATTATGATTAATAATTAATTAGAGAAGTAATTAGGGATCATTAATTAATATAATTAATGATGTAATAAAGGGTTGATTAATTAAGGTTAATTAATCAATAAGTAATTATAAGTAATTAATTAATTGTTATTAGTTAAAGATTAATGTAATAAATTATAGTTAATTAATTAATGAAGTAATTAAAGGTTAGTTACTGTATTTGGTTAAGAATAATTAATTTGTGAAATTGATTAAAGGGTTAATTACTTAATTGTAATTAAAGGATAATTAATCAAAGGTGTTAATTAAGATGAATACTTAGAGAATGATTAATTAATTGGATTGTAATTAATTAATGATAAAGTAAGCAAAATTTATATAATTGAGATAATTAATTTAATTTATTTTAAATTAATTAGAAATGAAGTAATTAATTTTATTTATTTTAAATTAGTTATAGATTGTGATTAATAAATCATTGCTTATGTATGGATGAATGATATTGATTACCTTGAATGGTTTGAGATCTCAGATATGAGATAAGTAATGTTGTGTGATATGGATGCTTTGGTTAAATTGTGATGATAATGTGAATTATCTATTTGTGATGATAATGTGAAATTATTTATTTGTGATGATAATGTAGATTATCTATTGTGATATTGTGAATTATCTATCTGTGTGTATATAGATAATGAATTGAATCATATTGTTTTAACCTCAAAAAAACTTGGACCTAAAAGATGGCATTTTGGATTTCAATGAGACCGAGATCGGGTTTCCAGATTTGGATATCCAAAAGCCTCATCAATCCAAATTAACGATAGGTTGTGAATATCAAGTGAAGATAAGGATTCAGAGTGCAGGGGTTATCGACGTTAACTCTGAGGGTTATTCCAAAATGAGTGTAACGAGATAATGCCTTCGGTTTCGTTCGAACTCGGAACGAACTTGTATGGATTGAATGCTTTCACAACATCGTCAGGTGGACGATGAACGTTCTAAGAGATGTGTTCTCTAAAGGTAATCGTAGCCTCAGGCCTCATCAACCGCGAATGGTTAAAACAGAGGAGGTGCAGCAAGGCTAAGTGGGTCATGCCCAAGTAGGATGAGATTTTCCCCTGTCTAGAGGTCCCTTTATATTCGGCTATGTGAGCAGTTGGTTGCAAACAACTGCGGGGTTGTCTTTTCGGGACTGTCCAGTAAGGGATGGTTCCGGCCTTGTGTTGCAGGGTATTTAGGGTGGATCTTCAGTACGGTGATCTTGACCATGTGCTGTGACGGGCGGTACCCCAGTAGCCCTGCCATTGTATGGAATCCAATCTCCAATAATATCGTACGTTTTAGATGTGCCCAACTATGCTGGAACGTGAGATGTAAGCATTCCAGCTATTTCTGTATTTTATTTGAAAATCCTAGACACTATTATAATATCATTGGATTTCCTATCAAATGTTTTGGTTAGCGTAAGATAAAAACTTACCCATGTTTATTTGTGGGGAGTCTTGCGTGATACCTTTTGTTTTCAAAGGTTTTCAAAAGTTAAGCAACTTTAACCTGTTACTCACACCAGACCCATGTTTGATCCGGAGTTTACCTTCTGTTTTTTTAATCTCTTGGTACTCAAATTTTTACGAGTAGCCAAGGGATTCAAGTTAGCTTCAACGAATTGTGGAGAAGCAATGGAGTAGGAGGCTTCAGCGTTTGTAGATATATATAGTGTTCCGCTGTGTTGGTTTCTCTGAGTCGATTGTTTATGTTGTATGTGATTTGTAACAACTAGACAGGTGTTTATAACTCTGTAGTATGTGATGTATATGCTGTGTAACTTTGAATGATGTTGTATATTATGTAAATATTTAAGTGATTAATATAATTTATTCATTCTGCTGTTGAGATTCTGATTTTGTTTCTTTCTTTTTTCTCTATCTTTCTCTTTTCTTTCCCTTTCTTTCTTTGAGATGATATGCCTTTCTGTGGAGAGAAAGACGGGTCGTCACATAAAGGAATTTATTACTCAGTGTAATTAATTAAGAAAATGTGGTTAATTTTAGTTAATTAATTAAGTTTAATTAATTAAAAAGAATTACTTGATGATGGGTTAAGTATAATTACTTAATGTAATTAATGAAGTTTAATTACATAGTGTAAGTAATTAAAGGGTAATTACTGAATGTAATTAATTAATGGAAAATTATTTGATGGAAAGTAATTAAAGGATAATTACTTAGTGGAAGTAATTAAGTGTTAATTATTCAGTGTAATTAATTAAAGGATTAATTAATGTAATTAATCAAGAAGTTAATTAATTTTTGTAATTAATTAAGGGTAATTAATTACCGAATGTGATTAATCAAGGGTTAATGAACGTGATTAATTATTTAATATGATTTATTGAAAGAATAATTAATTGAATGAGTAATTAAGGGATAATTACTAAATGTAATTAAAGAATAATTAATCGAGGAAGATTTGTTAAGGTAGCTAATTAGAGATAATTAATTAATGTTAAGTAAGCAGGATTAAGGTAATCCAAGTAATAAAAAAATAAGTAATTAATTTAATTAGAGATTAATTAAATTAACTAAGAATTTATCAATCTTACTTATGGATGTTTGAATTCCGTTGATTGTTAAATTGGTTGATATCCCTGATATGTTATGCTTTGTGCTATGAATTGTTTTAGTGTGATCTGTGATGAATGTAATTTGTTTATCTGTGATAAATTTACATTATTTATCTATGAATCTGTGAATGGAGATAAGCGTTATCGGATTATACCGCTTATCGATATTGATGTGCTTGAATATGTAATAATTGATGATGTTGCACTCTTGTGTAAAACCCCTGGACTACACTACACACACAAATATGGATTGCACGACGAAATTGGTTAAGTCACAGATTTTTGAAATGGTTTTAAAGTTGAATTTTGAAATCAAATGTTTTTGGAAATGGAATTAGGTTAAATATGAAAAGTTTTGAAAAAGAGTTTTAAAGATAAAAATTATTTTGAATAACTTGATAAAGTTTTGAAATTTAAATAATTCGATTTGAATTTGAATTCAAAATTTGAATTATGGTTTAACAAGTTATATAATGTATTTACGTGTGTTTTAAACCATCTTAAAGTATTGTTTTGGGAATTTGAATTTAACCTAAGTTTATAATTGAAGGGCTTTAAGTTGTGCAAATGTCACCGGTTTTTTCCGAAACAAAAACTATTTGTTTTTAAATAATAATAGCTTTCATATAAAGAAAGGATTTCCAATTTTTATTGAAAAGATTTCTAGTTTGAAATGAAAATTGTTTTGAAAGGCTATGAATGAATCTTGGTTAAAGATTGGTGAACTTTGTTTTCAAAATATAAGGATCTTATAGGTGTATCCTTTGAATTGTGAATTATTTTGAAAGCTATGATTGAATCTTTGTGAAAAATTGTTGAACTTTGTTTTGAAAATGAAGAGGATCTAAAAGGTGTATCTTTTGTATAAAAGATTTGAATTGAAATTGTTTCAAAAGCTATGAAGGAATCTTTATGAAATATTGGATGAACTTTGTGAAGTAAATCTTTTTGTTTAAAAGGTTAAATGGTAATTTTTTTCAACCATTTAAAGAAAGGTTTTGGGTTTTAAGTTGTGACTTAATTGAAATCCCAATATCCATATGTTTTTTAAGTATTGTGCTCATTATTCGGTTTAGCCGGGAGAGGACCTTGTGTCATATAACTCATTCCGAATAATGATACGACGTTATGGATAACATTTGAAGACCGGTGGTGAAGACCGGATATTTTCGTAAGCAAAAGGATAACTCATCGAATGTCTCTTCACTGGCTGATCCCCGTTATAGAGATTTTATCACCCTTTGTGATGGGAAGTCCGAACGTGATTAGGGATTATCCGGATTTGCAAGGGCTTCTTTGTGAAGTGCCTTCGGTTTTGTTCGAACCCGGAACAGACTTGTATGGATGAATGCCTGACATTACACTTTGAGATGTAAAGCTGGTTTCTATCTAATACATTTCTGTTTGGTGGCGAAGATGTATTCTCTTAGCTTAACACCCTTCTCTGAGACGTACGAGCTCAGAGGTTGTGTAGTTGATGGTTACTAGTGATACATTCCCAATTTGGTAGTGTGGCATGTTGAGTGCTGCTGAGTGTTGCTGATCATTTGTTGATCGAAGCAAGCTTTTGTGAAAAGCGTAGCTTTGTGGACGAGACCTCATCGGACCACACTCCTCGAAAATGGTCGAAATAAGAAAGATACAGCAAGGTTATCAGGGGCCACGCCCCTAGGGTATGTCCATTCCTTCTGGAAAAGGATGGTATCATGGTACGGAGCCCAGATATTTAAACTATGTGGTTACTGCAAATACATTACTTTGTGGTTGTTGGTTGAGAGGTACCTCGATAAAGGTCGCAAACAACCGGGGATGGCATACTTGCAGGTGTTACTTCCGGGCAAGGGTAACCCGGCCTTGTGTTAGAAGAGATCTGGGTAGGTTCTCGGGGCGTCCCTCCAGAGCCGTACTCATGTGGCAATAGGAAGTTCCTTAGCCTGGCCATTTTTGGAAATCAAATCACCAATACGCGCCTTGTACGGTTTTAGTTGTAGAACCTACCATCTAATATGGTAGCTATAGTAGGCATACTATAATGATACGTATGCTGGCTAGGATTAATATTATACTTGCAAATGTTTTCCACTATGCACTAGTAATAATATCAAAAGATTTTAGCGTATCAAGCATGTTTGACTATCATAAGGAGAAATCTCCCCCAAGTCTGCGATTGCATGGTGTGTGTGTCGGGAGGCCTTATGGTAGTTTCATCTTCCAAAAAGCATTGCGGATTTTAATTCTAAATTCTTTTGTTGTTTGTTTTAAAAATAAACTGTTTTTTGTTTGCTCATACCAGTCCCATGACTGACCTGGAGTTTATTGTTCCCTTCCTACACTCTGGGTTCCCACAATTTTCCATACGGGCAGTCTAGAGTTGGATTTTTCTGATAGTCAAATAGTAGGTGTAGATTCGATAGCATTCAATCTCTGGATATTGGCAATCGCATTTTGATCGAGTTGCTTCACTTCAGTATTGATGGTGGTTCTAGATTTTTGGTTCGAGTCCTTCTAGTCTTGGAGCATTAGCAATGGTGTTGTTGTTAATTAAAGTATCTATCTTATGGAATTCAGAAGAAATTAACTTTTGGAGACTTTCTTCCACTGTTATTTTTGTATCTCTGATGTTGATATCAATTGTATCAATGTGTTATGTCATTGTAATCAACTGTTGTACATCAATGATATTATCTTTTTTCCTCTGTGTTGTTGTACTTAATGTGTTATAAGCTCTGGCATGAGTCAGATTTCAACGGTTGAATTTGCGGCATTCGAGTACAAGTGAAGTACAGTTGTCGATTTACGAACACTAAAATTTGGGTCATGACAACAAAACCCTTTACAACACTAACAAATACGCTCTCTCATATGTACACTCAACGACTCATTCTAAAGTATTACTACCCTATTTTATATGAGTCTGCAAGGATCCGGATTTTTCGACGTTTGATTTGGAATATTAAATGGTTTTAAATATTGAATTTGAATGATAGATTGATTTTGATGTGGAAATTTGATTTTTATTTATAAAGTAAATTCAGAATTTAAATATAGCAATTTATTGAATAATTTAATTATTGAAGTTATGATCAAATATTGGTTAAATAGGGAATCTAGAGTTTTAAGCTCGATAAAAATTATTTAAAGGCTTATAAAATAATATTAATAATACTAAAGACGGTGGAACTTTTAAATTTGAATTCAAAAATGAATTGTTCAGTTTTGGAAATATATCGTTTAAATTGACGTTTAAAAATAGCCTCCCGAGAAACAGTCTCGAAATTCGGTAAAACCAGTTCCATTGGATCCATGATAGTGTATTATTATCGAATTTAAAATTGCATAGTGTTTGGAGTTATCATTTGATCATACAGATTGTAAACACGTTGAATTTAATATCAAAAATTCGATATAATAATTAGGTCCAAAAAGCTATCTTCTCCATACGATCGAGTTAGGACTCGAAACCTTTTCCATTGCGATCGGAATACAGGTATAACATTATAAACGCGTAGCAACAAGCCTCGATAGGAGATCGAATAAAATATATAAATATTTTGAAAAAAAAGATAAAATGAAAATTTAGTTAAATCCTAGTCGACAAGTCCTGTACCCAAACCTTCTTCTTCACGGTAAGATCACGTCACTTTCCTTTCAGCAAAGTCATGACCTCCCTTCTTCCCTTTTTAAAAATCACGACTGTTACTCCATTCGAATTCAAAAAAAGAAAGAAACGGCAGATGAAATCAAATTGCGTTTTCCCTTTTTAAATATGCCAGTTCAAAACCAACAGAAGAACGCGAGCCTCTTCTCTCTTCCCACTTCAAATTGAAATCGATTTATTACAAAAAAAGAGAGAGGAGATAATCGCAATTGGAGGACGCTCGTGTACGAGTTGCCACAACGGTGAGGCGATCGCGAGTTGGCGAAGGCGCATAAGGGTGTTAAATCGAAGAGCAAGAGGTAGCGCGGCTACAAGGGAGAGGAGCGTGTGTGCTGTTTTGGAGGATGACGGTGGCGAACTCGAAGGAGGTGGGGACGACAGGGGAGAAGCGCGACATGTGCGATGGCAAAGTCGCGAATTTATGCTTGTCGATGTGAGCGTGCAAACTGGAAAAGAAGAAGCGCGATGGTTCCTATAGTGCGTGCATATTTCTTGGGAATTGGTGGGCAGCGGTAAGGTAATTTTATTTAAAATATTTTTTTAAATTTAATTTAATTAGTCAACATAAATTATAGTTAAGATGAGTATGTATTTTATAAAAATCAAATGGTCATTAAAATAATTTCTCATCGTACGAGGTTCAAGAAAATCACGAATCAGTCGAGTTGGTTCGTAGTGGTGAATCTATGAAATAAAATTTAAATGGATTAAAAAATAAATCAAGGTGGGAATTTTTCACTCATTTTAATTATCTTATTTAAATTTTAAATTTTAAATTTAAACTATTGGATGCTGGATTAAACTGATAAATTATAATTGTCTATTGGATGTTATAATATATGTATATAGTGGTATGTATATTAGTATTGGAGTGGTATTCCTACACATTATAGCAGATGAGACCATATGTGCCCCGCATAATAGAGGATGATCCTATGTACCGCGATGTCTCCCTTGAAGTAGGATTAGTATTTTTATTATTGTCTAACATCTGTGGATGCAGGGAAACAGGTTGGAGGGATCCAAGTGGATTCCTCAAAAATATTTAGTGTTTATATATATATATATATATATATATATATATATATATTTGATGTGAATAAATAATCTGCTGGATTTTTGTGTGGTAAAATTTTAAATGTTAAAATAGCATGAAAATTAATTTTGGATATATTAAATACCATAAATATTATTCTAAAAATTTTAAGGAATTAAAAGGAGATTTCTAAAAGTATGTACATTGAAAATTGGATTATTTTACGGAGGTTGGGTCGAATAAGAAATAGTGAATTTTTTATCATATTAAATAATGTGAAAAAATATTTTTTACGGGCAATTTAAAAATGTATTATATAAAGGAATTTTTAAAGATTGGATTTTGAAATGGCATTCGAAAAATATAGAAAGAGGTTGAAATCGATATTAAAAATAGATGGGTAAAAATAAATAAATGAAATTTATAAGAAATTGAATTTATAGAAATGGAATTTTATAATGGAAATTATTTTAGGGAAACTCAAAGGAGTAACAGAAAATTTTATAAATAAAGTTTGTAAATAACGGAAAGTGATATCGATAATTTGGAAATATAAATTTACGAGAAAAATTTATGTTGGAATACGGGAATCGAGTGAGAAAAATAGTAGATACTATTTTTAAAACAAGATGGTTAAGGAGACCCGAATGGAAGTGATGTGATGAAAATCGAGAGGGGTTATAAATTAAAATTTTGGTTATTCAGATTTTGAAAATATATTTTTAACAATTAGTTAAGTTTTAAATTTTAAAAAGGTAACTTTTTTGTTAAACTACATAAATTTTAAAGTTTTTTAGTATTGAATATTTCAGAAGTGAATTTTTAAATAGTCAATATTTATTTTAATGAAAATCTAAATTTTCAAAAAAAACCGCTTGAAAAGGGTGTCATAAAAAGTATTTTAACATTATAAATAATTGTTTGAATATGCCTTAAAAATAAAAAAATTATTACATCTTAAAATATACCTATATATATGTGTGTGTACATGTATGTACAGAGTCTTGAAATGTTTTAAATTTATTTATAAACCTTCTTCGAAGCCTAGAGAAGGGTTATTCAGTGAATATGATTTATAAGAAAATTCTTAAATGGATTTGGGAAGCAAATTGAGAAAATTTTCAAAGAATTTAAATAAAAGTGAACTTTGAAGAATGAGAATAGAATTCATAAAGAAGTACAAATAGAATTGAGTTTATAAGCAAGTATAATTGGTTCTGAAAATGTTAAGGGAATTAATTAAGGAATTCCAGAATTTATATAATTCGTGTGGAACGAGTGGGGAAATTTACGAATAAAATAGTAAATGATTTTGAGAAAGAGGAATAGGAAATAAAAGGAGTATTTTCTAAGTGTTGACAAAAAATGAAGTGAAGAAAATATTCTAAGTATTGGGAAGGGTTGGAAATGTTCCGTGAAAATAAAAAGGATTCGAAAACTGTTTTCAAAGGTTAAGGAACTGAAAGTAATATCATATAAAGATATTTTGAGATAAATTTTGGAAAATTCATAATAAGGCCTGATGATTGTTTATGGATGTGTATTGATAGTTAAATAACCAACTATCAATTTTAACCAATTTTGTTAATCATTTCGAAGAGACCGGGATCAGATTCAATTATCCGAAAACCACTTCGATCTGGTTGAACATTACGAAGGAATATCATGAAGATGATGAAGACAGTGATTTGGTTTGTCCAGACCCAGGACAACTTGTATGGACGAATGCTGTCAGAACATCGTCATTGGCGGACGATGAGCATTCTAGGTGAAATTTGTTCTTGAAAGGTAACGCTTCGCCTCGAACCTCATCAACCGGGAATGACTATAACATAGGAGATGCAGTAAGGCTAAGTGAGTCGCACCCAAGTAGGGTAAGGTTATCCCTATATAGAGTCCCTTTTATTCGACTGTGTGGGGGTTGCTGCTCCCAAACGTGGGGTAATCTTATTCGACTATCCAGGTTAAGGGTAGTCCGGTCTTGTGTAGCAGGGGATCTGGTAGTGGTCGTCGTTACATTGTTCTAGAGGTGTACTGTGACGGGCGGTACCCCAGTAACCCAGTCATTCGATGGAATCCATTCTCCAATAAGCGTCGTACAATTTTGATTGTGCCCAACTATGCTAGAACGTAAGATGCAAGCATTTCAGCTATATTCTATTTACTTTCTATAGACACTATTATAATATCAGATGATTTTAATAAAAATTGTTTTGGTTATCATAAGGTAAAATTCCGTTGTGTTTACTTGTGACATGGTCTTACGAGATACCTTTGTTCCCAAAAGGGTTTTGAAAAATTAATAATTAAATTTGAGTGTGTTTTCTCACGTTGGTTTTCCATACTAACTCGAGTGTTATTATATTATAATGCTCGGGACAGACCAAATATTACAGATTCAAGTTGAAATGTTGTGGAACCCAGGAGACGAGCTGGAGGAGTTTAGACGTATATCACGTACTTGAATATTTCCGCTGCGTTAGGACAAGTTGTTATAACTGTCCAGATTTGATGAAATGATTGTGTACTCCGATGAATGCAAGTATTAAACAGTTACAGATTCTTTTGTATAAAAATATGTTGTTATATATTATATTTTGTTCCTCTAAGATTATGAGATTCTATGTTGTTGTTTCTCTTTTTCTTCTACCTTTTCTTTTTCACCCCCAATGAACTGGGTCTTTTGGCACTCGACTATTCGGCAGTCTATACAGTGGACATATAGATGTCGATTTTCGAGATCAAAAATCTCCGGTTCTTTACAAATTCAGACCCCACAAAGCTAAAGTTATTGCTAAACCAAAGCTCTGATACCAACAGTAACGACCAGCCTTTTTGGATGGTCAAAATCGACGATAAACCACACATGTCAGTTCAAAAGGCAGATTGTTATTAGGTTAATAAGAAAAAGGAGAGAAAGAAAGATAAAAAAATATGGAATCTCACAGCGAAATGACAAAATATAATAATCAAATAAACAAGTCATGAAGCTATTTACCAATAACATTGATTAAACATTTATAATACATATCAGAGTTACATACAAGAAGAATAAATAGTAAATAAATGCAATGGACCAACATGATGCAGCGGAACATATATAATAAATAATAATAGTACAGAATCTTCGTCTTCATCCTTCTGAAAGCGGTCTTCGATAAACTAAAAGGCTCAGGCAGACCCGAGCGAATTGAAAAGACAAAACACTCGAGTTAGAACTAAAAGGTCTTATGTAAGTTAAATCAACAGTAAATAAATATGAGTGTGATGGCAACATAGATGTTTATGGGGTTTGACATCTCTTATCCAATGTCTAACGTGAGTGCAATAACTTAAGAGATGTTTGGGATTTCCATCCCCTAAGGATCTGTTAAACTATCAATAAGCTATTATAATAGTGTCTACAGCAAAGTAAAGTATTAAAATAGCGTTAAGGCGTTACCTATATCCCACTTAACACATTTTATATTCCTATAGTTTATACAGTACCGTACGCTCCTCCATGAGGTTTACCCAGAGGGCATTTCATAGGTAAGGTACAAAACAAACCCGTAGAAGGCGCGATAGGGCATGTGAAAACGGCACTCGAGGCAATGCCAGGGTAGAATACCAATTTCACATTTGGATTGGTGGTAACGCATAGCAGCTACTACCACCCCAACTCGGAACATACTCCCAAATCAAAATCAAGGGGCGGCCACCAAATCAATCACAAAGTAATAGTATGGTAACGAAGAAATGTGCTCGATCGGAGGTGCGGCCTCACTTAGCCCGGTATAGCTCCTGTTTTAACCGCATCTAAGCTGACTCACGGGAGTCAGGGTCATGTAAATACCTCATACAGAATCGTTCGCCGAACCATCCTACTTCGTTTCTGGAATCTCCAATACGTACATATTTGTTAAAGTGGTTTTCGGCATTGGCAGAGAGTATGACAATAACCGATCCCGGTCTTTTAATAACCAAATGCTTATTTCACACCTAATGGTTCTTTTACATTTCCAAAACCATTTCATAATTAATATCAAAATATCATATTCCATTTCAAACCATATCACTTTCGAAATCATATTCACTTTCGAAACTATATCGATAAGATAGGTTAATTAAATCCTCATTTCAAATCATCATGTTTACTCAAATATGTCATTTCACTAGGAATTATCTTTTCAAATCCCAACTTATGTTATTACATCATTTAGTCGTATTCTACTTAAAAATCAAGGGTTTAAATATAAACTTCCACTTTACAAACTTGAAATTCAAAAGATAGTTTAAATTAGTTTTAAAAATAGTTTAAAACATATTAAAAAGGATTAGTATTGTTTAATAGATTACAATAGACTAAATATATCTAAAATAGATTAAGTGGATTAAAATAGGTTAAAATACTTTAAATAGATTAAAATATTTTAAAAAGATATAAAAAAGGTTAAAATAATTTAGATAGATTTAAAATGTTTTAAAATAATTAGAATAGATAAATTTAGTTTAAAGGTCGAAAATCTTAACAATTTAGAATTTTAAAGAACATTTTGCACTTTATATTAAAAAATAAATTTGAAATCAACATCAAATTTAACCATTTCTTCCATTTCAACCAATCTAGACTATATTCAAATTTCAATCAAAACCCAATTTTATGGCTTGAAATATCAGTTTTAGCTATTCCAATTCCAATAGATTTCAAAGTTACAAAATTTTAATGTTTCAATAAATCAATTTCGATAATTTCATTTATACTTCAAAATCAACTTTAGAATTTCAATTTAAATCCTTTAAGTAATTCACTTAAAACAGTTCAATTTATATAAATGAAATTCCATTTCAAACATCATTTAAGTGGGTTTATGGTTAAAGATTTAAAGTCATTTAATTTAACCCATAACGATTTTTCCCTAATTTATAGATCGTTCGGGTATGTATCATTTCAACCCATAGGGAACTTGCAATGTAATAACAATATAAATTATAACATCAAGTCATCCAATATCAACAATCAAACATACATAAAAATCATCATCTGAATCAACCAATAAACATCAATAGATAATTGATTATCATTGACAGGTATTAAATTGACTATTAAATTCAAGTTAAACGATGATTAAATGCAATAAAAGTCAAATTTAACTAGAATGACAATTTAAACATACCACACATCAATCAATTAATTTCTAATCACATCATTAATTAAGTTTAATTAACATAAGATAATTTAATAATTGTGAGTGAGTTAAAACACTCATCTTTGTTTTCAAATCGATTTGAAATTCAAAAGAAGGTCCAAATTTGAATTGGCTCAGAATTCTCCCAAACTAATTCAATAATGTTTGGAATTTCAATACAATCGCAGTGGAACAAACCACGCGTAAATCGGACCTCGTATGTAAAAGTTATGATAATTAGAATCGTTGAAATATAAATTAAAATAAATAAAATAGACAATCCCACGTCACCTCGTTTCAAATGCGACCCCATCTTCTCAAAACGCTCGAACACGACCGATGGTTACAGTCGCTACCCATGCTTAGCCTGCTGCCGCTCGTAAGTGCGCCATTGCCCCCATCGGACCATGCCACCATGGTCTCCAAGTCAAGCAGCCACCTACGGCGAACGCTGCCGCCAAGCCTTCCACAGAAATTTCTGGTAAAGTGGAGGCCTTTTATATGCGAGCGAATCCATGGATTGAAAGCTCACTCTCTCCTCTCCGCTCCAGCAACGACCGATCGTCAAACGGTTGACGATCCATCGCTGGATCGTCAAAAGTTCAAATGGACGGGTGAAATTAATTTAGAGATTTATGGGCAAACGGTAGATTGATTGTAAAAAAAATTTTGCAGAACTGGAATGTGCTCATCGAGAACTTCGAATTGGTATATAATTTGTTAGGGTTTGGAAGAGTTTGAGTTTGAAATTGAATCTGAAATTGAAACAGGTTTTGAGATTGAATATTGAATCTGTTTCTGCCATTGAGAAGGAGAAGTAGATAGATGAAATTATACGTATAATAATGATGAATAAAAAGGCTACTAGGGTTTGGACAGAACTATTATATACTAACGAAGCCCGATAAGAAAAAGTAATATATCGAGCTGGTTCAAATTGACAATAACGACCCGAAAAGCCCATTTTGCTTCTGAAACAAAAGTCGGTCATCCCATATATCGAAATAGATGTTTTCAATGATTTTAAACTCATTGGAATAGGTTTCAAGTCCTAATTCCATCGTATGAAGAAGTTAGTTATAAAATCAGCTTATTTCAAATTGATTTCAATTGAATTTAATTAAATTGATTTCTACGCGTTTCTAATCTGTATGATCAAATGACAAGTCCGATCTCTACGAAACTTGAAATCTTACAATAATTCACCTTTATGGACCTAATGAAACTAGTTTCGTCGAAATCTGAGATAGTGGCCAAATTGGCTATTTTCACGTTAATTAAATAAATTATTATTGAATTGATTAAATCAGTTTTTAATTTCAAATCTTATAATTAGCCGATTTTATCATTTTTGATTACTTAGACATATACAATAATTTAAAACAAATTCTCATGACAATTCATGTCAGTTATTCTACTAGTTACAACGTTTAATTCCAATTGAAGTAAATACAATTATTATTACTTTAAATTCAAATAAATTCATTTATTCGCCTTTCCATCTTATTATTCAATCAATTGATATCTCATAGTTGTAATTAACATTTGTTTATATCTTATTACTCTAATATTTTACCATTATCATCTTAGTTTTCATTAACGTAGTATTTAATTACATTTAGATGCAATAAATCCATTTATTATAGCTTAAATTCTAATAAATCGATCAAACTTGATTTCAATTTTTTTATTCAATCAATTGTTATATTATGAATAAAATTTACGTTAGGTTATATCTTATTACACTAATATTCCCAAATTTCATCTTTTACCATATTAGTTGTAATATTTCAATTATATTGAATTTTTGTTGATTTTCACATTAATTATAGTTTAAATCCCAATAAATGAATTTATCTTGGTTTCACTCCCCTTTGGTATGTCAATTATTACCTTATGAATGTAACCGATATTTTTGTACATCTTGCGCATTCACCTTTTCCAGCTATCGTCTTAACCCACTTTATGTAACATTTAATTTCATTTAATTTTAATTGATTAAATAAATTGGTAACAAATAACAATTTTCATCACTTTTATATTTAATCACATTTGTATATTTGTTATCTATACACAAATGTTATAGTTATTTATACAATACCAGTTTTTTTCAATTGCGATTTATTACTTACTATTTCATTAATTAATACAACATTTAAATTATCAATTACTCTTTTAATCCAATTATCAATTAATACACACATTATTACAATTAATTTATGATCTATAACCCATTTATAACTTTTAATCATTTTAATTAATTGGAATTACATTTAAAGCTATTATTAGTTATCTTAAATTAATACTATTGCATTTCATTCCAGTTGTATTCTTATTATTAAATCACAAATTTTTATTTCCTCCAATATTAAATCATAAAACCTTATTGGATTAACTATTTTTAATTGTCGAAAATTACGGGTCGTTATATAATCTCTTATATTAAATTTAAACAAATTAAATTATCCAATAAATCAATATTAACAAATTATTAAATTTTGAATAAATTTTAGTTATCAACATTATTTTATTTCCATCTAACTAATTCAACACTTATCACTTAATTACTTTTATTGATTATAAACACATTCAATATACAGAATTTCATTTCAAAACTCATTATCGCCGAATCTTCGAAATTGGTTATTTCAAAATTTGTATTCAAGTTCATATTCAAATAAATTACCCTAATAATTCATTAAATTTATTTTTAACCATTTTTATTCAATAACCATATTCAATTTAATAAATTTCAAATAGTTAAAAATACGAGTCGTTACATTCTCTCCCACTCAAAGCTTTTCCCCTCGAAAAGGCGTTAAGCAAAGAATTTAACCCACAACATATTTTATTCAAAATAATTACTAATAACATTAAAATCTTATTACAAAACCTTTACTATGCTTCGACTATGCCACTCCGCTATCGGTTTTATGAAAAATACAACTTATATATAAAAACAAGTTATAAAATTTTTAAAATTTCAGAAATTTTCTAACCCTCGGATTTACATAAAATTTCGACAGAGTCTCATTTGCGCGGCTCGATCCGAAATTTTTTACAATATAATATATAACACAAATATACCCAATGTATATCAAATATTATTCTCATCTCAATGATGACGCATCCCGAAGGGAAAAACATAAAATCGCGGAATGTAATTCGAGATATGTACCTTATTATTAATAACACGAGCGAGTTCGCTCGTATTAAGTAAGAAAAAGCATATAAATCCACGTATACATCCAAACGGTCTTCGTATGTATCTATCTCAACTCAATTTAGAATATTAATTAATTATAATAAGATATAAAACATGTATGAGTTAAATAGAACCATATAGCATGATTTTGAATCCAAATCATAAACACAAACACACAAAATACAACAGTCATACGCAATCAAAAACAATTTAAATGATGATTTGCAATAAAAGAAATCATTCAACCATCGATATTCATCAAATTAATCCAAACTATCACCATTTACATTCCAATGTCAATATTTAATTTATACACTACCATTTCTTCTAACATCCAATTTTTATTAACATTTAATTGACTCATTTTAATCAATTTGCATTCACATCCAATTTAATTACATTCACTTTATTAACATTCACTTCCATTTAGTTTAAATTGATTCACATTCACTTATTTTCATTCACTGAAATCAATTTCTCTTATATTTCAATGATTAAAGTTGTTACATTTAGTTGATTTCTTTTAATTTATTTGCATTCGTTACAAATTTATTATATTTAATTTATTCATTCCAATTTGTGAAACTGCAATTGTTTCACTTTTCGTTTAACCTATTTCATATAAACTCATTTATGAACCATTTATAAAATTATTCCACTTAACCTTGCTTAAGTTAAATTTTGTTTTATTTCCACTTAGTATATCCTCCTTTTTTTATACAAACATCATTTATAAATCATCTAAGTTTATTATAAATATATACAATACAACTCACGTTTATTATTATTACTTCGTAACTTAAGTTATTATTAATTCATAGATTCACTTCCTTTACTCAAATTCATATTACTAATTTACTAAAGTAATTTTTATTTTATAACTCAAATTCATATAAATAAAAACTTTATTTTTATCACAATCACTTTCATTTAACTTCCTTAAATTAACTTCAATTTATGATTTATTCCATTAACTTATTTCATATTAAATTAGTTAACACTCAATTTTTAAAACTCACTCCACTTGCGTTTAATTTGCTTACATCCAATTTAAATTAAATTCAATTTCCCATATTAATTTTACTTACACTCGTTTATTTTTTTAATCAATTTCTTTCACAATTCAAATTGCATTTCATTTTATAATTCAAGTTGTATTCATTTATTAATTCATTTTATAGCTTAAGTGGAATTAGTTCACTTCACTAATTTGTCTAGTTATATTCAAATCCAATTTAACTCATTTAATCTTTATTAAGTTAAAATTATTTCGTTTAATCCATTACTCAATTTATTTAACTCTATTCAAGTCAATTTTTTCTCACATTCAACCAAATTTAAATTTGTTTTTTTTCTTTTTTTATCATTCACATTCAACCAAATTTTAAAATTTGTTTTTAGCTTAATATTTCTAAATTTAAAAGCTATACAAACTTGTTCACATAAACTTTCATTTATTATTTTACCTAACACATTTCAAATACAATTCACTTTTATTAACGCTTTCTCGAGTTAACTTCATTTTATTTTCTTCATTTACTAACTCAATTTTTTTAACATTCTTAAGTTAATTATTTTGTTTCATTTTTCGAGTTCATATTTCTTTTATTTTCTTAATTAAAATGTTTAACCATTTTAAAATTTAGTTTTACTTCCCTGTTCAAATCTATAAGTTATAACTTATTTTTTTGCCTATGATATTTCCAATTATAAGTTTAAAACTATTTTCATATATTTATCAAATCATACTTAGAATATTTTTCATTCACAATCAAAACTTGTTTTAATCGAAAATCAATTTCTTTTGGTAGAAATTCTTACTCGAAAACTCGAAATGAATACAGGCGATGTTGTGGTCATCCCTAGAATTATTTTCCAATGATCAAAGCCAGTTTAATGTTTTATTTTCTTCCAAAAATCTTTTCAAAATATTTTTCTAGTCAAAACTCTTTCAAATAATATTAATATTAATTTTAAAGGCTTGGAAAACAATTTTGAAAACAAAAGGATTTTAAATTCTCAAATTCTCAAATTCTCAAAAAAAAATCTTTATCATTTCTATACAAATTTCCTTACCTTATTACCAAACTAGTTGATTAATTTACAACTTGGTATTTAACAATTATTATTTTTAATTAATTTCAATTCAATTTAATTATCGAATGCTTCATAAAATAAAATTTACAAAGTATCTATTTTATTTAAATTCAACCAATAATCGATGATAAATAAATATTATCATCTGCTAACAACTTCATTAATAATTGCATAGGCTTATGAAAGTTATATATTTATATATATAATATAATTTAGGTAAAATTATATAATTTATCCGATTTTAAAACAATATTATGTTGACATGCCACGTTTAAGTGTTTAGAAATCCCTATCGATAACATGGCGTCCAGCGCACCGACCAAAATTCATAAACAACTCAACGAATAGGCAAACCCAATATAAAACATTTTATAACATTAACAAGTATTCTCTCCCATATATATGCACTCAAACAGACTTATTGTAGGGTATTACTACCCTATTTCTAATGAGTCAAACCCCACAAAGCCAAGGTTATCGCTAAACTTAAGCTTTGATACCAACTGCGACGACCCATATTTCGGAAGGTTTAAATCGACAATAATCCACACATGCCCAATTTAAAAAATCTGAAACATAAATAATCAATGGGGTTAATTAAGAAAAATAAGAAAAGAAGAAGAAAACAAACAAAGAATCTCACAGCGGAACAATAAAATAGTTCATGAAGCTATTTACTATACATTTGATTATAATCTATACACATTTACCAGAGTTATATATATACATCAGGGACAAATAATCAATATAGTAGAATAGTGTGATGCAAGGGATAATAATAATAGTAATATACCAAATCTTCATCTTCGTCCCCCGAAAAATAACCTTCAATAAGCTTAAAAACTCAGGACTGAGCCGAGCATAATAAAAAGACAAAACACTCGAGTTAGGACTAAAATACACTTATGTAAGTCAAATCGGCATCAAAAAATAACATGAGTGCCATGGAATCGCAGATGTTTACGAGATTTCACATCTCATATCCTGTGTATAACGTGCGTGCAATAAATCAAGAGATGTTGCAGGATTTTTCCATCTATTAAGGATCCATTAAACTATTTATATATAATAGTATACGATATAATAGGTAATGTATATCAGTAAAATAAATGTCAAAATAGCGTTAAGGCTTTACATTAATCTACCTTAACGCATTTTATAGGTACAACACCAAAGTCGTAATAGGCCCATTTAAGGATAAGTATGATAAGGCACGTGAGGCAATGCCCAAGGTAGGATTCTACCAGTTTACCCTTTCTGGCTGGCCGTAACCCATCTGTGGCCGACCACGACTTTCAATCCAATCAAAGTTGTACCCATCGAACACAAAATCATAATAGTAATACGAGGGATCAACATTGATAGAGGTAGCTAACCTCATTGGCCAGACATAGGCTCCTATTTTAGTCATTTTAATTATGACACGAGTGTTAAGCAATCCATCATCGTTCTCTTACTTTATTCCAGTAAACGTTCGTCAATTCAGCCACTACATTCTGGATATCATCCACCGCATACACGGTTGTCATAGTGGTTCCAAGATTGACAAAGAGTATGCGAATAAGAGGCCCCAGTCTCTTTAACAATCAAACGTCATTTTACACACCGATTGATACTTTTATACTTCGAAAACAATTCACACTTAATAAAAAAATATCATATTCGTTTCAAAATCAAATCCATTTCGAAATCATTATATTCGCTTCAATAATCAAATCCATTTCAAAATCATTATATTTTCTTCAAAAATTAAATCCATTTCGAAATCATCATATTCGCTTCAAAAATCATAATTTACTTCAAAATGTCAATTCAGTTCGATATATCTATATCACTTCAAAATTTGATTCGGATTACATTTTAGGTCATAACTTCACTTTAACCCAATTTACATTTAAACTCAAGGTTTAAATATAAACACTCTACCCTTTTGACTAGTTTAGAAAATAGTTTAAATAGTTTTGAAATAGTTAAATAGTTAAAATAGTTTAATAGAAAATAGTTTGAGTATTAAAATAGTTTATATAGTAAATAGCTTGGAAAAATCAAATTAATTTGAATATTTAAAAAGACAAATTTTAAATAGTTTATACTAAAATAGGTTATTTGAAAATAGTTCAAAGTCAAACTGGTTTAGTTCCAAATTTTCCCAATTCAAATCAGTTTCAATTTCCTTTCTGATTTAACCAATTCAATTCTAATTCAGTTGAATTTTACTTCGATCCAAATTAGTTTCAATTCAAAATTAATTTCACTTCCAATTCCATATTAATTTCAATTTCAATTTCAAATTAATTTCAAATTCCTATTCCAAATATGTAACATCTCGCCTTTTGTCCGCTTTAAATCGACGATAAACAACACACGTCAGACTCAAACCACACAAAAGAGCGGATTGTTATACAACATAGAATCTCACAACGAAATGACAAAATATAATAATCAAATAATAGTTCATGAAGCTGTTTTACAAAAACATTTGATTATACTTATACAACACAGATCAGAGTTATACGTACCAGAGAATAATAAATAATGCAATGGAATACATGATGCAACGAAATATAATAAATAATAATAATAATACAATCTTCATCTTCGTCCTCCAGCAATAAGGTCTTCAAATCCTGAAATGCTCAGGCTGACTCGAGCGATTTGAAAAGACAAAACTCTCGAGTCAGAACTAAAAGATCTTATGTAAGTTAAATCAACGGTAAAATATGAGTGGAACGACATTAGATATGTTTATGGGGTTTGACATCGCCTATCCAATGTCTAACATGAGTGTAGTAACTTAAGAGATGTTCGGGATTTACATCTCCAAGGATCCATTAAACTATCTACTATGTAATAATGTACGCTATTATAATAATGTCTAGAGTAAAGTATAATACATTAGAAAATAACGTTAAGGTGTTACCCATATCCCCCTTAACACATTTTATAGTGCCAATAGTCTATACAGTACCGTCGTACCTCCACATCGGGAGGCTACCACAAATACTCCATAAGTACAACACAAATAAAACTCGTCGTAAAGCATGCTAGGGTAGGTGACAAGGCACAACAAGGCAATGCCAGGGTAGATATACCAATTACGCATCCAGACTGGTGGTATCGCATAGCAGCCACTAACGCCCACCTCGAGCCATACTCCCAAAACTCAAAGATGCACCAAATCAATCACAAAGTAATAGAATGGTAGCGAAGAAGTGTGTCCAATAAGAGGAGCAACCTCATTTACCTGGAATCTCTCCTGTTTTAGCCACCTTATGCCAACTCACGGGAGTTGGGTCCATGTATATACCTCAATAGAACGTCGCCACCATCCTACTTCATTCTGGAATCTCCACCGTGTACATGGTTGTTAAAGTGGTTTTTGGAGTTGGCAGAGAGTATGACAACTTCTAATACCGGTCTCTTTAACAACCAAACGTTATTATAACACCGCGGTCATTTTCAAAATAGTATATACTTCAAAACCAAAATATCATTGCCATTTCAAAACCATATCAATACGATATAATTTCCATTTCAAAACCAAATAAGATATCATTTCCATTTCAAAACCAAATAAGATATCATTTCCATTTCAAATCTATCCATTTTCAATATCATATCATTTTCAAAGTTATAACACTTTCGAAACCAAATACTTGAAAATATAACGTTTTCAAAACATAATACCTAGAAATTCATTGCTTCGAAACCATAACTTTCACCACTTAAACAGTTTAGATATTCAAATAGTATATATAATAAGATAATTTTAAATTAAAAATTACTTTATAAAATAACATAATATCTTCAACTTCACAATTTGATTCAAATCAACTTGAATCCAAAATCCAATTTATATCAAATCTCAATCCATAAATTTCAACTCAATTCAGTTTCCAATAAACCATTTCAATTTATATCGATTTCAAATACAGATTTGAACCTTAAATAAACAATTTCAATTTCCATATATTTCGAAGATTTAAATATCCCACCATTTTAAAACTAAATTTGATAAATTCATATATACCTTAATTTAACTTCATTATTATTCCGTTTTGAAATATTTACATAACCAATCCAATATCTTTTAAATAAACCCAAAATTCCAAATCACTAAATGTTCATTCAATTAATTTAAACTTGAAATATTCATTCTAAATCATCCTAAACAAAATCAAGTTGTAAAAATAATACCTTTTAAAATTTCAGATTTAATAAATTTCAAATCAAAATTATTTGGGTTTAATTCTTAAATAAATTCAATTTCAAATAAATTACAAATTTATCTTCCAACCTTAATTTATTTAAATCATTATAAATTCTGTATCAAAATATAATTTAAATACTTAACCATATTATCTTCAATAAAATCAAACTTTATTATTAGACTTATTCTATATTAAAACAAATTTATACATAGCTTGAAATCAAGAATAAAATAACATTTATATAATATCTAAAATCAATATTTATATAAAATCATATATTTCTTTACAAAACCATAGAAATCATATCAAAATATTTCTATATATCAACCACGATGTCTGTATATAATTTTCCATCCTATGGTCAAGTGATACAGATATTTATCATTTTAATATGCAATTTAATATTTTACGGTTGTATACAATTCCAAACCACAATCCCGAATTAATAATAATCCATAACGAACTTGCAGTTTATAACAATATAAACTAAACATCCATTCAACCAATATCAACAATCAACATCCATCATAATCATCATCCAAAACAATCCATAAATATCAATATAGAAACTGATAATAAATAACAGGTATTTAACTGGCAGTTTATATGCAATAATAAATTAAATAATAATTTAATTCAAATAAATTCAATTCAACCGAGATGATGATTAAAAATATACCAAACAATCATATATAAACTCCTAAACACATCATGAATTAAATTTAACAGACATAAGAAATTTTAGAAGTTGTGAGTAGGTTAAAACACTCACCTTTGAATTTAAATTGAATTAAATCCAATTTAAACTCAAAATTTGAACGATCTTCGAATCCATCCAAACCAGCATCAAAACGTCCATAATTCTGATACAATCCCAGCAAAATAAACCATGCATGAATCCGAGCTCGTATGAAAAAGTTATGAAAATCGAAAGATTGGAAAATTCTGGTCCTAGGTCGACTTCGAGTTCAACTTCCGTCCGCCGACACAAATCCCCGGTGCTTGCTCTAAGTTTTTGCCAAAACGACCCAGAGAGTCCCGCGTCAATTTCTTCCTGACTCGAAGTTGCTACGGGATTTTTGCCTCTGAAACCCGAAGCACGACCCGAAGTTGCTGTAGATCCGTAATTTTTTTTTTGAACTTGAAATTAATTTTTGGAATTTGGGAATTAGGTTTTGTCTACCATTGGAATGAGCAGTGGAGAAGAAGATGTACATATAAATAAATGAAAATAAGGAGTGGCTAGGGTTTATAACGGGTAATTTATAGGCAAAACCAAAAGTAGAATGAACGGACAAAATTTGATTGAACGATAAACGACCTGAAAAGCCCATTCTACCTACGGAACGAAAATGGGTCAACCTATATATCATAAAAGATGTTTTTAATATTTTAAATTCAATGGAACAGGTTTCAAGTCGTAATCCATCGTATGAAGAAGTTATGTTAAAATCTGCCTATTTCAAAATGGCTAGGGTTTTTAATACACGTCGATATTACATAAGGAAACCACTTTCAAATCAAATTATAAAAGTAGTATAGAATCATTAAAACTCTATGAAATGATTTCAAAATGACTAAATATGTTTTATAAACAATAAAAATAAATTTGGTTAAGTTTGAATAAGAAATGAAAAACGAGTCAAAACTAGGCGTGTCGTATGCGATTTCGTGCCGCAAAAGTTAAATGAATATATAATGTGGAATATAGCTTGGAATTCTTTGTAATAAAAAATTTCCAAACCATTACACCATAGTTTTCAAAGAAAGGAAGAAATTCAAGATTTCATTTTGTAGATTTTAAAATATAATTAAAACAAGTTTTTGAAATAATCGGGGTTTTGCAATTCGGAATCCAACAAGGGATTTCTTAGAATTTAATATTTTTAAATGTTTTAAAAATATGAAAAAATATTTATAAATGTTTTAAAATATTTGAAAAGTGATTTGAGGTATATAAATAAAATTTTAAAAGATAGAAAAGTCGTTTTGATCAATATAACTTTAAAAACACTATTCCCACACTTTTTGCAACTGTTTTCAATAACTTTTGAAATATAACTGTAACTTAACAATTATTTTCCAAACCTTTTATAAATGTTTTTAAATGAATAATTAACTTTTTTAAAGATGATTTGGAGACTTTATAATTTATTTAAAAGAGTTTAAATAAATAAATTAAAGAAAAGCTGTACAAGTAGTTGTTTTAATCTTGGCTCAGTACACCCGATTTTTCTATCCATAAGATCTATTTGAGGTCGAAATGTAGGAAATGAGGTAAATATAAAAGTTTAAATTTTCCCAAATTTAAACAAATTAGGTTTTATAGAAATGATCTTCTTATAATTGATATTACATTCCAAAGAGGGAACTCATAACACTTATATGAATTTAAAAAGGTGATTTCACCATTATTCGATAGATATTACTTGTTGAATACGGAAATTAACATTAAGTATAATTCGAATGATTTTATGGGTTTGTTTCATTTAAATATTAACTAATTTGATTTACCATTTTATATAACATAGTCTCAACTTATAAAAAGTTACGTTTTGGGATTGGGAAATATTTATTAAAATTTAAGTAATACGATTTGGAATTAATCCTAGTTTTAAAATAATTTTAATTAGACCATAGAATTTAACAAAGAGAGTATTAACGAAACCCATATATACTAAAAAATGGTTTTCCAAAGATAAATATCTATAAAGGATATTTTGGATAAAAGATATAAGTCAATGAAATATTAATCACTTGTTTATAAAGTGTAACGACTCGTAAATTTCGATAATTAAAAATGGTTAATTTAATAAGATTCTGTGATTAAATATTGAAGAAATAGAAATCGATAATTTAATAATGAAGTAATAACTAAAATGAATGGTAACAATGTTAATTAAAGCAAATTATTAACAATTTGAATGAAATATTAATAAATGAATAATGTAAATGTTATACTTGGTTTATAAAATTGAATATAAGAAACAAAAGTAAATATTTAATTATTGTGAAATAGATAGTTAAAGGTAATTGAATAAAATCAGTATTATAAAAGTAATTGTAACATTTGTTTGTGAATAATGAATTCATAAGTGTAAATTAAAAGTTATGGTAACGATTGTTATAAGTTACCAGTTTATTTAATCTATTAAATTAAAACGGGAAATCAATTAGAATTAAATGAACTTTAATGTTACATTAATAAGATGAAGACAATAACTGAGATTGTGAATGTAACAAGATGAATAAAAATGCTAATTTTATTCATAAAGTAATAATTGATGTAATAAAAGAATGGAACCAAGAAAAAAATAATTAATTGGATTTAAAATCTTAATTGATGTGTGAAATTGACAAAATTTCAATATAACAGTGTTATAGTAGTTAATATAAATATAAGATAAAAATGTAGTCTATTAGTGAAATAAGGCATCAACAAATATTAACTATGTTATTTGAGTAATAATTGGTTGAATATAAAGTCTGAAAATCAAGATTATTAATTTATTGGAATTTAAATTATAATAATTGAATTTAGTGCAACTAAATGAAATTAATTATAACGTAAATTGAAATTTAGATGAAATGGGAAATTATTAATGTACTAGGATATAAACCAATGTTAGTTGTACCCTTGAGATGACAATTGATTGAATAACAGGATTTAAAATCAAATAAATGGATTTATTGGAATTTCAATTGATAATTTATGAATTTACTGATATTGAAATTAAATACTGTAATTGGTAAATTAATTAACTTTGGATTAATATCTAAATTGTTTAAAGTATTGTAATTGTTTAAGAAATAAAAAATGATAAAAAATTTCAATTATAAAATTTGAATTGAAAAAATGAATTAGTTCATTTATTTAATTAACTGAAATATAGCCATTTTGGCCACTGACTTGGATTTCGACAAAACCAGTTTCATCAGATCCGTAACGATGAACTATTGTAGGATTTCAAGTTTCGTAACGATCGGACATGTCGTTTGATCGTACGGGCTCGAAACGCCGGCAAATCAATTGAAATCAATTTGAAATAAGCTGATTTTAACGTAACTTCTTCATACGAAGGAATTTGGACTTGAAAACTATTCCATTGCTTTTAAAATTATTAAAAACATCTATTTTTATACATGGGTTGATCCATTTTCGTTCCGGGGTTGAAACGGGGTTTTCGGGTCGCTTATTGTTCACTTAATCTGGTCCATTCTTTTTGTTTTCAGCTATACCTTTAAATAGTTCGTTATAAACCCTATTTTCTATTCTCATTTATCTGTATGTAAATATCTTCTTAACTCCTTATTCCAATGGCAGACAAACCTAATTCCCAATTGCAATTTCAAATTAAATTCAAATCCAAAAATTCGAACTCCTCCAATCTAAACAAATTATATATCGATTTGATGCTCTCGAAGAGCGTAATCTTCTGGTACTATTCATTTTTCGATTCGAATCATCGTTTGTCCTGAAATTCAAGATGAACCTCAGCCGTTCATAGGCATTTGCTTGATCAACGGAGGATCTTCGTTGTTTGGTCGATCGGGGAGTTCGTGCGTGTAGAGGGGCAAGCGGCAGTCGATCTAACGGTTACTTCTGGCCAAGAGTCGTTCGAATTCGCCAATTTCGGCCTTGAAAGAGGAACAGCGGCGGTGGGATTTGGTGAAGCCGAGCAGTGGCACGCGTGGGTTAGGGGGCTTTCATGTGGTCGGAGTCAAGCGAAGAAGCCTGATCGAAGCGATGATCGTTGTGGCGGCATTGAGGTGTGGCCAAAGGCCGGCGGCAGTGTGCGAATTAGGGTTCGTCGAACTATTTTGCATGTACATATTGTAGTTGTTGACGTGGCATCTTATGGAGGGTAAGTCATTTATTTTGTTTTTAATTTAATGTTTGTTTTTAATTTAAAGTTTGTTTTCAAATGATCTAACGCATATACTTTCGCATATGATGTCCTATTCACGTGCGGTTTCTTGCGTTGGGATCATATTAAAATTCCATACATTTTGACGCATGTTCGAAAAAATTTTGAGACTGTTTAAATTTTGGGCTTAAATTGGATTTAAATTTAATTTAAATTCAAAAGGTGAGTGTCTTAATCCACTCGCAACTTCTAAAACTTCTTAAATTTGTTAAATTAATTTATGATGTGAATAGAAATTTATTTATGGATGTTTGATATATTTTAACCCATCATCTCAGTTAAATTGAGTTTATTTGTTTTAATCGCTAACTAATTTATTATTGAATATAAATGACCAGTTAAATACCTGTTATTGATTTTAAATTATGTATTGATGTTTATTGATAGATGTGAATGATGATTGTGATGGATGATTGATTGTTGATATAGGATGAATGGATCTTGTATTTTATATCGTTATAATATTGCAAGTTCACTATGCGTTGAAATGATACATACCCGAAAATCTTATAGATTTAGGGAAAAATCGTTATGGGTTGAAATGATAAACCCGAACGGTTTTCATTGATTGGAAACCGTATTTTTGGTACTGGTTGGAAAGACACATATCATATAATTTCTTGAATTTGGATTTTTTTTGGACCTGAATTATTTGAAGGGTTTAGGTTAATTCAAACTTCGGATTTGTTTAATTAGATGATTAAGGTTGATATGTCGAAGTATTTGAAACCTTTTAAATAAATATATTCACATTATACACTTGATAGGAGATGGAAATCCCATAACATCTCTGAAGTCATTGCATTCATATTTTTATTAATTTGATTTATATAAGATCTTTTAGTTCTGACTCGAGTGTTTTGTCTTTTCATTACACTCCGTTCAGTCTGAGCTTTTCAATGTATTGAAGACTATTTTCGGGAGGACGAAGACGAAGATTCAATATATTGTTTCTACTTATTATTCCATACATTCTGTGTTGCGCTGCATTATTTGTTTATTTCTAATGTATTCATAACTCTGATTTGAATTTGTGAAGGTAAAATCAAATGTTATTTGTAAAACAGCTTCATGAACTGTTTATTTGATTATTATATTTTTTCATTCCGCTGCGAGATTCTGTGTTTTTTTCCATTTATATTCTTATTTGCCTCATTAACAATCCTCCCTTTTGAATGGCTTGAATTAGACATGTGTGGTTTATTGTCAATTTAAACCGTCCAAAAGGGTAGGTTGTTACAGTTGGTATCAGAGCCAGGTTTAGAAATACCTTAGCCTGTTGGGGAAACTCATTAGAGATAGGGTAGTAATACCTTAGAATGAGTTGTCTGGGTCTATGTTTGTATATATTCATACACACACACACATATATGAGAGCGCGTATTTATTAGTGTTATAAAAAATATTTTGTATAAGTTTTGAAATGAAATTATATTTCCTAATATTATATGTTATATATAAAGGAATAAATTCCTATAATTAATATAGTTATTTGTAATGTGTTTGTTTTATGTAATAGTAATATCTATTTATTATCATTATTAACTAGTTGTATTTAATCAAATTATAAACATTGTCTAATTATTGTGGATTGAATTAATAGACTAAACACTACTTTAATAATGGTGTATTAAAGAGAATAAAATGAATAATTTGGATATTTGTTTATGGAATTGAAATGTTTTATTGTGGAACTTATTATTTGATGATTGGTAGTTTCAACTATTGAAATAAAATGAAATATTTGGATGTTTGGATAGTCAAACTTCTGAATTAATATATGAGGTGAAACTAAATGGGATAGGCAAATAGGAATTAAAAGTGAAATGATTTAAATAAAGCTATGACTTATAAATTGTTATGAAATAAATGGATATGTAGTAAATGGTTACAAATAAAGTTGTGATAACTTTAAACTCGAACAATGTCTAATAAAAAAGAATTAAGCTTTTATCAATTGGTTATAAACTGAAGAAAATTCCTTATGAAATGATTTGTAAACAAATGTAGTATTAAATGAGAAATATTACATGTGAAATGAATGTAATTTGACTTAAAGAGAAATATAAGCAATATTATGAGAATGGATATATTAATGCTTCATTTTGAATGGAGAAATTCTGTGAAACAAATATTAAAGTATGAAATGATGCTTGTGTTAATCAATGAGATTAAAAATGAATCTAATTGAAATGCAATTGTGATGAAACAAATTGGAATAATTACATAAGTTATATGTATATTATTTTATTTGCAAAATTAATTTGATCCGAATTCATGTACATAAGTTCGAGACACCATTTCGTGTTAGGATTTTTCATCTGATTCTTGATGGCGAATATTTGATATGCATTTTTGGTTTGATTCTAGAATTCTCTATCATAGTATATGGCTATGCAAGGAGAGTGATGGTTTATGGTAAGAAACCATATCGAAGACCGCACCATGAAAGTTGAATGGACAATACTAGTTCAAAATCGAACTTGTGTGATCGAGCGAGCGATCGAATGTGATTTGGCGAAATGGTGACATATGTACATCTTATGTTCTAATATTATTGATATGATTTGATGCTGAAATTGAAAGTTGATGGGTTGGATATCTTTGTAATTTAGGTTGGAATTTTCTTCAATGCAAAACTACTATTTATTTAAAACCATTTTTTCGAACTTTTTTCTTTTATTTTTCTTATACAAACTATTTAAACTATTTTACTTACAAAACTATTTATAAACTCTTTTATTTACAAAACTATTTTACAAACTATTTTATATACAAAACTATTTTACACAACCATTTTATATGCAAAACTATTTTACACACCATTTTATATATAAAACTATTTCTTAAAAACAATTTTTATATACAAAAACTTTTCTAAATTCAAAACCTTGTATAAAGCAAAGATGTTCAACCTATATGGCTTTCACACAGCAAAATTTATTTCGGAAAATTTTTGATTCTTTTATAAGACTGACTTTATACAAGTATAAGGTGATTTTCAAAAATGTTGATTTTGGAAGGTATTCGATCTAAGGAGATAAATTTTATATATAGCAGAATTTTTATAGGAATGATTTGATATATTTGAGATTATTGATTTTGGAAACTACCTTATTTGAAAGTGAAATCTTATATATAATGGAATTTATATAAGTGCGATATTTGAAGCTATCATTTTGAAAGGGTACTATATATGGTATATTATATTTTAAAGTAAGAGGTATGGGAAAGTACCGTCCATAAAGAAGTATAGTGATATGCTTCGACCCAGATGGACTTGGAGAATCGAGGAATGGATTCGACCGATAAACTCTAATGGACTTGGGTGAATTCAGAAATGGATTCGAACCGATATGGTTGTCCGGGCTTAAACTCATGAGTTCCTCGATTTTTTTTAGGGTAGATGGTTCTTTAGTTTACCCTATGGAGGCGCTTTTGATCCTGGGATCTGTTTTTTACAGATCTTCCAGGAAGGAAGTGCATCCATTGCGTAAATCATTGAATCAGCAGCGTACCACTGCAGCAGGGGTCGATGGTCCCTTGTTTACAAACTGGCTATGATATTTTTTTAGAATCTGAAAGGTAGAAGGATCTTTTGGAAATTTTTGTGTCCGTTGTGCAAATATTGAACCAACAGCGGGTCACTGCTATTGTATTATCATCATTTGACATTGGATTTTGAGCGGCACCTCTCATACCTATTTTTTAGTATGTTTCAGTGGGTGTTGAAATAGGTCTATTAAGTACTTGGAGATTTCTAGTCTTACGCCTGATCAACGTACAACCAGATTCTGCAAGAATGAGGATAAACCCGTTAAGACATTGAGTTATAAAATTATTTTGATAAAGTATTATATGAAAGATATTTTGGTCATTTTTTCAATTCTAAATGCGTTAAATTGTTTAAAATATTGCTTATTGATATACAACATGGTTTAATAGTAAATTATTAGTGCTGTAAATATTTTAGAAGTTATTAATTAGATAAAATATATTTAAATAAATGATTATTGATTTATTTATAATGTTTGAAAGTATTTTGAGATAAATCTAATAAATTTTTAAATAGTATTTATAAATGGAGCAAGAAATTTTGCACATGAATTTTTCCATAAAGTTTTAAAGTATTAAAGATGATTGATTTGCAAATGAAGTTTTTCAAATGAATATTTCTTGTAAAAGCTATAAGTTTCTTTGAATGTATAACTTAAAAATATTATATACATGGAAAATTTAATGTGCGAAGTTTATTTATAGTAATATACTTGATAAATAAAATTGAATCTCTACTTTGGAAGTATAATTTGGAATATTTACTTGATTTCAAAGTACTAATAGTAAATTTATCGGTTTATTTACTGTTTGAATTTTTACTAAACCATAATAAATGTTTTCCATGATTTGAATATTCATTTTTAAATAAGTGTTTAAATTTATTATGAAGATGTGGAATTTTATACTTTGATTTAGAAATTTAATGTAAAATTTGAGTATACTATTAGTTTCAGTTTAATAATCTTGAGTTTATACTTATTTTAAAAATAACGAGTCTAATAAATTTTCGGATTTAAGTAACTTTATTTTAAAGCTTATTATAATGTTTTGATATAAATTTCTAATGTTGATTTAGACTTTTGAAAAATCTTTACATAATCCTATGAGGATGTTTTAAATATTTCTTATACTTTTACTAAGTGAATGTGATTAAATGTTTTAATTGAATTTTTAGATATATTGAAATATTTCCTTTCTCTTCAAGGGCGAATACCAAAAACTAAATTTTTTATTCAGCGACCGAATTAAGTAATAAACTTAAGTAGAGCGGTAGAAGATTAAGAAATATTTTTGAAATGATTCATTAATGACTTAAACCCTTAATGGAAAACAAATGATGTAAGTTATTGATCTTAATATAAGTAAATGAATGGAAAGGTAAATAATGAGAAGAAGAAAAAAAACAAACAAACCAGTGGTATAAACTAAAGTAAATTTAAATTAGAATTTCAATTATTGTAATGGAATAAAATTTTAACTATTTAATAATTGGTACTTCTAAAGTGGAAAGTAAGAAATTAAATGCTAAGTTATAAATGAAATATACATGGAATTTGAAGTTGTAACTTGTAAACAAAAAGGATATGAAAATAAGAAATGATAACTATCGAACATTTATTTACGAAAATGAAATAAGATAAACTTGTGTAACTTTCAATTACATTCTTAGAAACATATAGATGACTTACCAAAATATTAAAATTTGTAATGTTAAATAAGGATATGTAATGGAATATTGTACAAGAAAACTTAAATAATGAAAGTGTTCAGTGAAATTTACATTTATAAATAACAAAGGAAGTTTTTGAATCACTGACTCAAGTCCACTATTTGATATGAAAATAGTTATAGACCTGAGTTGTAATTGTAGTGCTACGAAATGAAATGAAATAGAAAGTGAAAATTGTAAGAAAAGAATTATGAACTTAAGAATGTTTGAAGCTATTGATAATTAAAGTAAATAAAAAAATGAATATTATATTAAATTTGATGATTGTAACTTCAGAATTGGTTGATTACTTGGATCCCTTGTGAAGATTGTATGCATTTTGCAAAAGATTGTTGTTATGTGGTATTGATTTATTTTGATTTATGTGATGATGGTATGATTTTGGTTGAAAGTGATTGTTATTACGTTATGTTGATTGTTGTTATTAATTTAAAACAATATAATCATTTCGTTTCTATATAATTATTAACCTCTTTGGATTATACAAATGGAATATTGGATTGGAAGCAATTACTACTGCTTTTGGTTTCATAAAATAGGCGTTGTTTGCCCGACAAATATGTACATTCTCGATTACGGTTTTCTAGCGATATTATATTGTTTTCCCGCTGTTGGGATATGTTATTTTAAAAAATTATGGTATATTTTTTTAATTTAGAGATTATTATTTCTTCCAAGCCTCTTCATACAAAGGAGACATTGCCAAAAAAAATTCATGAATTTTTGTGACGCCCCACCCTGAGACCCATATTAACAAAGAGAATTACATAGTAATTCTGTCTGCTAATGTGGAGAATAGGGCTGGTTAAGGGCGACCATCATAGTCTTACATTAGATAAGAGATAAGTACATCGATATTTATACTCCTCTTTTTTTTTTCTTTTCATCTCGAGTATTCGACATACTTAATTCTTATCTAATACACTACTATGGTGGCTTCAGGATCGATTCAGAAACAAAATATAATAACGGTCAATTGCAAGTCACAGAACAATAACACAGAAATGATACATATGAATACATACATCAAATGTAATACAACATGTCACTAGTGGTATACAACCACAATATATACATACATTCCCCACAAAAGAATATATACATCAAAAGTTTCCAACAGAAAGGCTACTACACAAAAACTATGCCATATCCCAAGTCAAAGGTGAAGTCCAAAAGATAAAGCAAGCTAAGAGTCCAACTACCTAACCTGCAACTCGGTCTGACCCGAGTAATAAATACACGGGTCAGGCTAGCTAGAACTTGATATTAGTATAAGATAAGAGGAATATAAGTGCATAAGGGAATTCATCCTTTAATTATAAAGGATAGGCACAAGTGTAGTATAATCTCAATGCATGATATATGTTCACCAAGGGTTGTCGCATGAATAGGTTTAATTCAACATAAGAAACTCATACTTAATGGCATTCAACTCAATGCAAGGAATCATGTGAAAGTCAAGAGAAAAACTCATTAAAATTCCAATATGAATCTCATGGAACTCAAGATTAAGTTCAAATATCATAAAAACGAATTCACTATATATAACATCTCATGTAGCATTAGGCTATCGATGTAACAAAAATATCTCAAAATAGTGAAATCGTATAAAACTCAGAAAAACTCAAAAACCCCCGGATTGGCCAGATCCCTGATTGCAAAGCTGAAGCAATGCTGCACGTGCTAAACTCTTGTCCAGTGCTATTTATAATTTAGGTACCTAACTCGTGGACCCGAAGGTCATACTCATGGTGACCGATGTCACATAACTCGTGGTGACCGAAGTCACATAACCCGTGGTGACCCAAGTCACATAACTCAGATGACCCGAAGGTCTATAGCACTGGCATACTCGTGGATGTGTCACAAACTCTCGGAAAGGAACCCGAAAAGTGTTAGCGTGCGTCCCATACCACACGTTCGCACTAAACGGTTTACTAACCGCTAGTTAACTCCACATCATAAAAATAAAATCTCAAACCTCAAAAATCTCATAATATTCATATATCTTACCTCGTATCATCGGCAAGTGCAAATAAATCTCACAGTAGTTTCTCATAAACCATAATTCCCGCAAGGGGAAAATCTCATCTCAAGGCTTGCCTCATCTCATCGGCGAGTAATACAACATCTATGAGTAGTTCTCATCGATTATTACTCCTATAATAGGAGATCTCAAACGTCTCAACTAGTCAAATATTGGCTAAAACAAATTCTAAGATCAACAATCATTATTGCTGTCATTTTGATCTCGGGACAGCAACAATCAAGCGCATTTCTAGTCAACAAAACTTCAAAATTTCAAAATATCAAAACATGAAACTTCAAGAGAAAATTCTAAGCTTTCCGAAACATCTAAGATTATTGAATTTGGATAAAAATTGAAAGAGTTATGCTTAAAATGGTTCAAATGTCTAAATTTAACACTGCTGTAACTTTAGTCTCGGGATAGCAGCAAAAAAATGTAATTTTGATCAATTTAACTTCAGAATTTCAAAAATCTAAAAACATGAAACTTTTAGATCACATTCTTAGCTTTCCGGAACATCTAAGATGATTGAATTTGGATAAAAATTGAAAGAGTTATGTTTAAAATGGTTCAGATGTCTAAATTTAACACTGCTGTAACTTTAGTCTCGGGATAGCAGCAAAAACATTCAAATTTGATCAATTTAACTTCATAATTTCAAAAATCTCAAAACATCAAACTTTCATAACAAATTCTTAGCTTTCCGAAACATCTAAGATGATAGAATTTGGATAAAAATTGAAAGAGTTATGTTTAAAATGGATCAGATGTCTAAATTTAACACTGCTGTAACTTTAGTCTCGGGATAGCAGCAAAAACATTCAAATTTGATCAATTTAACTTCAGAATTTCAAAAATCTCAAAACATGAAACTTTTAGAACAAATTCTTAGCTTTTCGGAACATCTAAGATGATAGAATTTGGATAAAAATTGAAAGAGTTATGTTTAAAATGGTTCAGATGTCTAAATTTAACACTGCTGTAACTTTAGTCTCGGGATAGCAGCAAAAACATTCAAATTTGATCAATTTAACTTCAGAATTTCAAAAATCTCAAAACATGATACTTTTAGAACAAATTCTTAGCTTTTCGTAACATCTAAGATGATAGAATTTGGATAAAAATTGAAAGAGTTATGTTTAAAATGGTTCAGATGTCTAAATTTAACACTGCTGTAACTTTAGTCTCGGGATAGCATCAAAAAAATGTAATTTTGATCAATTTAACTTCAGAATTTCAAAAATCTTAAAACATGAAACTTTTAGATCACATTCTTAGCTTTCCATAACATCAAAGATAATTGAATTTGGATAAAAAATGAAAAAGTTATGCTTAATTTAGTTTCAGATTCAACAACAGAGCAAATAATAGTTTTGCTCTCGGGATTGCAATAGAAACACTCAAATTTGAAAAGGATAACTACAAAATTATGAAAAACACAAAACAAGAAACTTGTAGCATATGATCTAAGATTTCCAAAACATCTAAAATTTTCAAATTTGGTTAAGAAACGAAAAAGTTATAGCAAAATTCGTTTCAGCCACAATCACAAAACACATATTACAGCAGTCATTTCTTTTCGGCAAATTCACCACTGTAAATCATCATTAACCACATGAATCCAAAATAGAAAGCGTGAGGGAACTCTCACCTTAGATATGCAGCAAAGTTTGGGTTGAAAGCTTCTCCGGTTTGGATCAATTTGATGATTTTGAGGCTTCTTTGTTAGCTTCAACAGCTGAAAATGTTGAAAAAAAGAACATGCAAGAACAAAAGAGAAAGTTATACACAAATCTTATCTAATTCTAGGATTTTGATGATATATTTCTGTAGTATTGGTGGAGATTACCTTTTATTCTCCTAGTTTGGTGATTTCTTCTTCAATTAGCAGCAAATTGGGTGAAAATTTTGTTTTAGTAGAAGGTAGCCATGATTTTTTTCAGTTTACTGTAAGTTTTTTTTTTTTTTCTTTCTGTCTCTGAGGAAGAAGAACTAAACTACGTACAGTAGTTTGTTTCTCACCAGAAACA
Organism: Allium cepa; assembly: GCA_030765085.1. Taxonomy (NCBI): domain Eukaryota; kingdom Viridiplantae; phylum Streptophyta; class Magnoliopsida; order Asparagales; family Amaryllidaceae; genus Allium; species Allium cepa. Next base: position 82,236,097 of record CM060932.1, on the reverse strand, counting down.
TCCAGATAATGGATTTTAGGTTTTAAAACCTAACCCAAAAAGCCCAAAGCAATATTATTTAGAGAAAATGCAAGGCTATGTATATGTATTAGGCTATTTTACCTTAAATTCACATATTTCTCAATATAAACTCAAACAAAAATATATGCAACCAATTGTTATGAAACAAAAAAATTTATTTACACAAAATAAAATTTATTTCAATAATAAAACGTTATTTTCATTAATAAAATCATATTTTTGACAATATTTTACAATTTTCAAAATTTTAGTGTAAAAACATTAATTTTAAAGCATAACTTGTTCAAAAATCATTTTCATTGTCAAATAAGTTATAACAAAACATTATAACTCTTTTAAAATAACAAAATATTATTTTAAACAATATTCCATCTTTTAATTTTAATAAACACCTTAAAAAAAACAAATACTTCTATTAAAAATTATTAAAAGAAGTAATTGGCAATAATTGCAATAATTATCGCATTTACTCCAAATAAAATCATACTCCATTTATTATTTTCACAAATAAACATAATAAAGTTACCAAAACTTTATTTTTACATTTTTTTTCCAAAATTTATTGTTTATTCCAAATAAACATTATAAAACTTTCAATTTTATTTGATTTACAATATTAAATTATAACCACCGTTATAATTTAATATTAACAGGTAATCTCCAAAAGCAGGGTTGTTACAATTTTCGACTTGGAAAATTTTTGAGATGTTTTCCAAGCTTTTATTTACCTAAATATGAAAGGATTTAATTGTTAATAAGTTATATATTTTATTTAATTTGTTTAATTTTGTAAATTAATTTTTTATAAACTTAATATTTTGAATAAGATAGTGACTATTTAATTTCTTCTTTTCCCTTTTTTTTTCCTTTTCGTGGACGAAAAGTATTGAGTGGGGGAGAGTGTGATGACCCGTAAATTTCGATAATTAAAAATGGTTAATTTAATAAGATTCTATGATTAAATGCTGAAATAAAAAGAAATTGGTAATTTAATAATGAAGTAATAATTAAAATGTATTGTAACAATCTTAACTAAAGCTAATTAGTAACAATTCGAACGAAATTCTAATAAATGAATAATGTAAATGTTATACTTGGTTTATAAAATTGAATATAAGAAACAAATGTAAATATTTAATTACTGTGAAATAGATAGTTAATGGTAATTGAATAAAATCAGCAGTATATAAGTAATTGTAACATTTGTTTGTGAATAATGAATTCATAAGTGTTACATTATAAGTTACCTGTTTATTTAGTCTATTAAATTAAAATGGAAAATCAATTAGAATTAAATGAACTTTAATGTTATATTAATAAGATGAAGACAATAACTAAGATTGTGAATGTAACAAGATGAATAGAAATGCTAATTTTGTTCATAAAGTAATAATTAATGTAATAAAAGAATGGAACCAAGGTAAAATAATTAATTGGATTTAATCTTAATTGATGTATGAAATTGACAAAATTTCATTATAATTGTATTATAGTAGTCAATATAAATATAAGACGAAAATGTAGTCTATTGGTGAAATAAGGTATCAACAAATATTAACTATGTTATTTAACTAATAATTGGTTGAATATAAAGTCTGAAAATCAAGATTTATTAATTTTTTTGAATTTAAATTGTAATAATTGAATTTAGTGTAACTAAACGAAATTAATTATAACGTAAATTGAAATTTAGATGAAATGGGAAATTATTAATGTATTAGGACATAACCAATGTTAATTTTACCCTTGAGATGACAATTGATTGAATAACAGGGGTTAAAGTCAAAGAAATGGATTTATTGGGATTTCAGTTGATAATATACGAATTTACCAAAATTGAAATTAAATACTGTAATTGGTGAATTAATTAACTTTAGATTGATATCTAAATTATTTAAAGTATTGTAATTGTTTAGGAAATTAAAAGTGATAAAATTTGTTAATTACAGAATTTGAATTGAAAAAGTGAACTAATTAATTTAATATTAATTTATTTAATTAACTGAAATATAGCGATTTTGGCCATTAATTCGGATTTCGACGAAACCGGTTTCATTGGATCCGTAACGGTGAATTATTGTAGGATTTCAAGTTTCGTAACGATCAGACTTGTCGTTTGGTCGTACGAGCTCGAAACGCCGGCCAATCAATTGAAATCAATTAGAAATAAGTTGATTTTAACGTAACTTTTTCATACGAAGGAATTTGGACTTGAAAGCTATTTTATTGATTTTAATATTATCAAAAACATCTATTTTGGTATATGGGTTGACCCATTTTCGTTCCGGAGTCGAAACAGACTTTTCGGGACGTTTATTATTCACTCAATCTGGTCCATTATTTCTGTTTTCAGCTATACCTACAAATAGCTCGTTATAAACCCTATTTTCTATTCTCATTTTTTTGTACGTACATTTCTTCTCAACTCACCATTCCAATGGAAGACAAACCCTGATTCCCAATTGCAATTTAAAATCAAATTCAAATCCAAAAATTCAAGCCCCTCCAATCTAAACAAATTATAAATCGATTTCAAGCCTTGAAGAGTGTAATCTTCTAGTGCTATTTATTTTTCAATTCGACTCATCGTTTGTCCTGAAATTCAAGATGAACCTTGACCGTTCATAGACCATTTGCTTGATCAACGGCGGATCTTTGTTGTTTGGTCGATCGGGGAGTTCGTGCGTGCAGAGGGGGCAAGGAGCAGTCGATCTAACGGTTGCTTCTGGCCAAGGGTCAACGAGTTCGCCAATTTCGGCCTTGAAAGGGGAACGGTGGTAGTGGGGTTTGGTAAGGCCGAGCAGTGGCATGCGTGGGCCATGAGGGCGTTCAGGTGGTCGGAGTCGAGCGGCGAGGCCTAATTGAGGCGATGATCGTTGTCGCGACGTCGAGGTGTGGCCAAAGACTAGCAGCTGTGCACGAATTAGGATTCATCGAACTATTTCACATGTATAGGTTGTAGTTGTTGATGTGGCATCTTATGGAGGGTAAGTTTTTTATTTTGTTTTTAATTTAAATTTTGTTTTCAAATGATCTAACGCGTATAACTTTCGCATACGTTGTCCAATTCATGCGTGGTTTCTTGCATTGGGATCGTATTAAATTTTCAAACATTTTGATGCTAGTTTGGATAAATTCTGAGACTATTTGAATTTTGGACTAAATTGGATTTAAATTCAATTTAAATTAAAAAGGTGAGTTTTTTAACACACTCGCAACTTCTAAAAATTCTTGCGTTTGTTAAATTAATTTATGATGTGATTAGAAATTTATGTATGGCTGTTTGGTATATTTTAACCCATCATCTTAGTTAAATTGAGTTTATTTGACTTAACTCGCTAATTAATTTATTGTTGAATATAAATGGCCAGTTAAATACCTGTTATTGATTTTAAATTATTTATTGATGTTTATTGATAGATTTGAATGATGACTGTGATGGATGATTGATTGTTGATATTGGATGAATGGATGTTATATTTTATATTGTTATAATTTTGCAAGTTCACTATGGGTTGAAATGATACATACCCGAACAATCTTATAGATTACGGGTAAAATCACTATGCGTTGAAATGATAAACCCAAACGGTTTTCATTGATTAGAAATATTGATTTTTGGTACTGGTTGAATAGACACATATCATATAATTTCTTGAATTTGGATTTTATTCGAAACTGAATTATTTGAAGGGTTTAAGTTAATTCAAACTTTGGATTTGTTTAATTAGATGATTAAGGTTGATATGTCAAAGTATTTGAAACTTTTTAAATTAATATATTCACATTGTACACTTGATAGGAGTTAGAAATCTCGTAACATCTCTGAAGCCATTGCATTCATATTTTTATTAATTTGACTTACATAAGATCTTTTAGTTTTGACTTGAGTGTTTTGTCTTTTCATTACGCTTGGGTCAGTCTGAGCTTTTCAGTGTATTGAAGACAATTTTTTGGAGGACGAAGACGAAGATTCAATATATTATTGCTATTTATTATTCCAATACATTTTGTGTTCCGCTGCATTATTTGTTTATTTCTGATGTATTTATAACTCTGATTTGAATTTGTAAAAGTGTAATCAGTGTTATTTGTAAAACAGCTTCATGAACTATTTATTTGATTATTATATTTCGTCATTCCGCTGCGAGATTCTATGTTTTTCCTTCTTTTCTTTTATTTTCTTATTTACCCTATTAACAATCCTCCATTTGAAATGGTTTGAATTAGACATGTGTAATTTATTGTCTATTTAAACCGTCCAAAAGGGTGAGTTGTTACATAAAACATCTTTTTTCGATAATTGTTTTGTCGAAACCGTAATCAGATTTGGGTAGACCCTATCCAAAAAGCACTCCAAACCAATTTATGCGTTCGAAAGTGAAGAAGATATATTAAAGACCATGATTTTAAAAGATAGGCGTCTTCATTTCAGAAGGTCCGCTTGTTGATAATCTCTGGGTAGTTCCTAAGATAAATAAATTAGAGTGGTCCCTTTATTCTAGAAATCTCCAAAATACGAGGACTGTTCACTACTCATCCTAGGGATAATTCCCGACAGGATGTGTTAGGAAAGTGTCTTTGGTTTGTCCTCTTCCTAGACAACTAGTATGGACAAATGTCCGACGTCGCATTTCTAAATCATATTGATTGAACTCTACGAATGTATTATATGTTTGGTAACATAGAAGGAAACGTCTCTTATCTTAACACTCTTTCCTAAGACGTATAAGCTCAAGAGTTATACGTTTGTAGAAATCAGTAGTGTGATTGTAAAATGGCAAATTGGCATTCAAAGTGGAACACATTCTATATGAAAGGTAATCGTTACCTCAAAGCCTCACACCTGGGAATGATGAAACAGGGGATGCTTTAAGGCTAAGTGGCTCGCAACCAATCAGGGTATGAAATCACCTTCAAGATCTATAAAATTTCAACCTATTATAATGTCAGGTTTAAATTAAGTGGTGTATGCTATGAGACGTCTCGGATAGGTCGGTTTCGATTAGGTGATATGATACTCGATGCTATTTATGTAATTTTTGGATAAGCCGGTATTAATTCGCATAAGGACAAACATGGGGGCGTCAGGTGCATTCCTCTAGAAATGCAATGTACAAGAGATAGTCCCTTACCTCGCTATTCAGTTGAAAATCCAATACCCAACAAGTGTCATATGGACTTAGTTGTGCAAAGTACTGAAATTTGAGATGCAAGCATTTCGGCTAAGATTTATAAGTTTATTTGCAAATTTTAAAAAAAAAGAATGTCATTAAAAATAATATACCTAATTTTGCATAGCAAAGATTTTGATTATCATTAGGTAAGAAAACCCATTCCGTGTTTATGTGCAGCGTGGAATTTTGAGATACCATTTTGTTTTCAAAGAATGTATTTTGAGTTCTCACACCAGTCTCATGATTTACCCGGAGTGTATTTCCTTTTCCTTAAACTCTGGATGCCCTATTTTTTCGAACAGCCTAGTAGTCAAGTTTAGTTAGAAGAAATCTGGAAGAGCACCGAGTATGGAGTTAGAAGATACTTCAGTAGACTATTTTTCAACCACACTTGTGTACTATTTTATTTCGTATTTTTATGTACAGAGATTTATAACTTCCCATGTTTAACTTTAATAAATGTATTTAAAATTTCTGATGTAAAGATTTTATATAATGAAATAATGTGTTATTTCATTCATGTAAGATTCTGTTCTACGTCTATTTTTCCTTTTACCCTTTATACGGATTTTTCGGCACTTGAAGGTCGCCACGTAATCAATAGACGTATTAGTGTCGATTTCCAAGGGTCGAAATCCTCGGTCGTCACATTTGGTATCAGAGCTTCGGTTTAGCAAGCATTAGAGCCTAACAAAGGTAAAGCCTCGTCGGAGAAAGGATTAATAATACCCTAGGATGAGTAACTCAATAGAGACGGGGTTAGTAACACCCTAAAATGAGTTCGAGAGTATTATATATATGAGCGTGTACTTGTTAATGATGAAAAAATGATTTTTGAAATATTCGGTAAATAAATAATTTTACCTGCGGTTATATTTTGAGTATACAGGATGTTTTTCTAAAAGATATATAGTAAACTAAATGATTGTTTAAAAACAAGTTAATGAGAAGATTTAAATATAAACATCATGTGATTAGAATTTTTACAGTTTGACTATAAGATATTTATTAATAACACTAAGAAAATTAACAGTAATAAGGGGATGTATATAAAACCTAAGAATTTGGATAATGGATTTTCAAAGAATTTTTTTTAAGAATTTTTGTATCGTTTCAAACAAAACCAAGTGTTAAGCAAATTATTCAACCATCAACTAAAATTATGAAATTGAAAGGTTATAAAGTAAAGTAATAGAAACTTTCATCAAAAAGTTTCTAAGAAAGAAGTCTTAAAGGATTTCTAAAGTTAGTAATATTATTTGGAAAAAAATTTGGCAAGGATTTAACAAAATAAAGATATATTGGTTTTCTAAGGTTTGATCAAGTATGATTTTGAGGAAAATACTAAAGTACAGCCGTCATATAAATTTAGGATATGATACATTTAAATTTTAGACTTGACATTAAAATATGTTAATATCCATATCTAAGGATGCTTTGTTTTCATTTGTAGGAACCATTCATGGGAAAGTATTCGAAGGGGGGTCCTTAAAAAGAAAAGGGAAGAAGAAAGACAATTTGATCGTCCTATCAAGCGATTACAAACCCATGCGGTGGCTACCTAGAAATGGTCGGTCCATTATCGAGGAAGAATTAGATTGGTATACTAGCTTAGATGAAGATAGTAATCCTATGGATGCATTGCTTATACCTCCACCCATTCTTGAACTTACCGTTGTTTCAAGCAACGAAGAAGTTGCTCTAGCTTCCGAGGAACTGATGAAGGAGGAGGAATTTGAGCCTATGGAAGATCCAAATTCCATGACACCCCATGAATCGAACAATGGCAACATAAACAACAATATTATATGGGATTTAGATGTAAACTATATCATTTCGCCAGAAGAATCTTCAAGCTTGACTACAATTGGGAGGAAGAACCTGAGGAGGTAGAAGTTGAAATGTTGGAAGAGGAGGAAGTGCATGGTATATAGGAGATCGAGGAAGGAAATCCACGAGAAATCCATATGCAGGACACAAGGAGAAATAAGCAGGGGAAGTAATCCATGGAGTTCTAGTAGGAGTGGGGCATGTTCCATGGAACCAACCATGCTTGCCATATGAGGAAGATAAAATGCAATGATACAAGGATGGAAACGAGGCAGATGATGAATAGGGGAATAATGATGATGATGATGATGACGACAATGATGATGAAGAAAATGATGGACAGATATTTTGATGTTGGTTACTAGAATGAACCAGCTTTAGAATGATGGCAGTGTTTGAAAGTTGGTTGTCTATCCAGTGGTATTTAGTATTAGTATTAACCCATATATAGGCTAGTCATTTGGTGTAATGATATTTAATAATATACTGGTGTTTGTAGTATGAACCCATATAGGGTAAGAATGACATACGAATGTTTAAATATGTATGTTGGGATTGTACGGTGATGTAAGAAAGAAACTATCTATAAAATCTTTATGTCCTTCATTCGTAACTTTGTTCGGTAGTGAATATACGAATTACCAAAGGAAAATTTCATAAAATTTTCGTAAATTTTATAAGTAATAATTTTTTTGAAAAAGAATAAAACTATATTTTTATGAAATATTTAAAACTAAAATCAAGATTTTGTAAATAAGTTTATTTTACATTAAGCATAATTTGATCTAAGATTTGAATGTAAGATTTTGATATCCGAAAAGGTAAGCCAATTTAAAAATTAAAATATAAGGATTTATAACCCTAATAATAATATTTTGAACCACAAACAAAATGGTAAACCAGTTTAAAAATATAGTAACAAAGATTTAATTGATTAATGACATCATTAGTGATGCCAATATATATAATAGCTAATTTATGATTTTAAATTAAGATTTAATGATTTAATAATTATTATAAATATTCAAATAATAGTTTTAAAATGATAATAATTCATTTATAATAATGATAAAGTGATCACAAATCAAATATGATAGTTTTATAAATTTATAAATAAGATTTGAAATTATAAGGAAAATCGATATCGGTTTATCTATATCATAACACTTTTTGTAAACAACTATATAATATTAATTTATATGGTTTTATAAATCAAATATGATCAATTTAATTGACGGAAAATAATAATAAAATCATTTTCGAACTTTGTTTCAAATATATACACGTTAATTAATAAATAAAAATATGACCGGAGATCGGAATCCGAATTCATAACTGTTTAATGTATATAAGTTATACGACGTTCTTCAAATGACTTGTACACCTTTGTAGCATGCACACACACATTATCATATATATACACACATGATAATAGTAAGTATATATTTACATAGGGTAAAGGAATAAAAATCTAAAGTAAATATTACTTTTAAAAAGCAAACATCAAATCAACTTTACACTACATCACATCACCACCCTACACCATCATCGCCACCATTACCCACACCTCACCACCACATAGCTAAGAAGTAGGGGTCGCTACCGTGCACCTAGGGGGGAGGATGGGATAGGTGAGAGCAAAAAGGTCATTTACCATTAAGATATTTTATTTTCTAAATTTTCCTATAAATACCCCACCTCATTGCACAAATTTTCTACAACTTTTCTTCATCTTATTCTCCATATTTCAAAGCTTTTTAATGGCTTCTCCACTTAATAAAATAATGAATAAAACATTTGTAAAATATATATATATATATATATATATATGTAATAGTACATACACCTCAAAACCACTTCAAAATCACTTCCTTTTCTTCTTAAAACCGACGGCCATCATCATCTACCACCACTAGCCAAGCCACCACCTCTCTCCTCGCTTGGCCGTAAGCAGAAGGTCCAAGGCCGAGCACTCCAAGTGCTTCTGGGCTCGAGCTCGCAGAGAATTAGTTCGAGTTAGCGAAGCTATAGCGAAATATAGTCAATACGATATCCAACGAAGGTGAAAAATCTATTTATATATACTATATATAGGATGATATATATGTTTGGCTATGGTTGTTTATAATGACTTTTTATCATGTTTGGATGTTGTGAAAATATTGCTGCTTGGATATATAAACAAGTCATGTTAAATACACATTGATATTACACAAGGAATTCACTTTTCGAATCAAATTATAGAAGTAATACGAAATCATTAAAACACTTTGAAATGGTTTTACAATTATTTATATGTTTTATGAACACTATAAACAAATTTGGTGAAGTTTGAATAAGAAATGAAAAACGAGTCAAAACTAGACGCGTCGCGTAACGGTAGTTCGCGATTTCGCACCGCAAAAGTTAAATGAGTATATAAGGTGGAATATAGCTCTGGGTCTTTTGTGATAAGAATTTTCCAAACTATTATGTCCATAGTTTTCAAAAAATGGAAGAACATCAATATTTTCGAAATAATCGTGGTTTTGCAGTTCGGAATCCAAAAGGGGATTTCTTAAAATTTAATATTTTTAAATACTTTAAAAATATGGAGAAATCTTTATAAATCTTTCAAAATGTTTTAAAAGAGATTTTAGTTATAAAAATAAATTATGAAAAGATAGAAAATTTATTTTGATCAATATAACTTTAAAAACACTTCCAAACACTCTTTGCAGCGGTTTTCAACAACTTTTGAAATATAATTTTAAACTTAGCAATTCTTTCCCAAACCTTTGATAAATATTTTTAAATGAATAATAAAGTGTTTTAAAGACAATTTAAAGATTTTAAAATTTATTTAAAAGAATTTTAAATAATAAATGAACTAAATAAAAGCTTTTATAAGCATTTGCTTTAATCTTGGCACTAATAAGCCGACGAGTACACCTGATTTTTCTCTCGTTGAGATCTGGATGAGGCACTTAAACCAAGGAGATGTTCAGGAGAAACCAATGCCCTGGTTCACATGGCCTTACCTAGGCGAGGGATATATAAGGCCAAAATGTCGGAAACGAGTTAAGCATAAAAGATTAAATTTTTTCAAATTTAAACAACTTGGATTGCATAATGATTATCTTCTTAGAATTGATATTAAATTCCAAGGAGGAAACTCGTACTACTCATAAGAATTTAAAAGGTGATTTCATCGTAATTCGATGGATGGTACTTATTGAATACGGAAATCAACATTAAGTATGATTTGAACGATTTCTGTAGATCTGTTATTCAAATATTAACTAATTTAGATTTACCAACTAAGATAACATGGTCTTAACTTATTAAAATGTTACGTTTTAGGATTAAGAAATCTTTATTAAAATTTAGTAAAACGATTTGGAATTATCGCTAGTTTTAAAAAGAGTTTAATTAAACCAAAAAATTTAAGAAAGAGAGTTTTAATGAATTTCATAAATACTAAAAAGGAATGGTTTCCAAAAGATAAATATCTCTAAAGGGTATTTTGGATAAAAGATATAAATTAATGAAATATTAATCGCTTATTTGTAAAACATCTTTTTTTGATGATTGGTTCATCGAAACCAGAATCGAATTTGAGAAATCTCTATTCGAAAACCACTTCAAACCAATTTACGCGTTCGAAAGTGAAGAAGATTTGTTGAAGACCGTGATTTTAATAGATCAGGGATCTTTATTTTGGAAGGACTTCCTATTGATAATCTCTGGGTAGCTCCCGAGAAAAATAAATAGCAGTGGTCCCTTCGTTCTGGAAATCTTCGAAACACGATGACTATTTGCTACTAATCCTAGAGATAATTTCCGATAGGATGTGGTAGAAAAATGCCTTCAGTTTGTCCTGTTCCTAAACAACTAGTGTAGACGAATGTCTGACGTTGGATTTTTGAATCATATTGATTGATCTCTATGAACGTATCATCCGTTCGGTGGCGGAGAAGATAACTTCTCTTAGCTTATCACCCTTTTCTGAGACGTACAAGCTAAGGAGTTATACATTTGTACAAATCTATTGTATGATTGTGAAATGGAAAAGTGGCATTCAAAATGGAATATGTTCTATATAAAATGTAATCGTTATCTCAAAGTCTCACACCCGGAAATGGTGAAACAGTAGACGCTTTAAGGCTAAGTAGTTTGCAACTAATCATGTAAAATCACCTTCTAATCTATAAAATTTCTATCCGCTATAACTTCGAGTTTAAATTAAGTGGTATATACTATGAGACGTCTTGCATAGGTCGGTAATGGTCGGGTGATATAATACTCTATGATATTCGTGTAATTTTCGGATAGGCCAGTCTTAATTCGCATAAGGACCAACATAGGGGACTCAGGTTCTTCCTTTAGAAATGCACTATACGCGAGGTAGTCCCTTACGTCGCTATTCAGTTGGAAATCCAATATCCAGAGGGCTTAATTATGCAAAATACTGAAACGTGAGAAGCAATCATTTTTGCTAAGGACTATAATTTATTTGCAAATGTTTTCAAAAAAAAAGAATGTCATTAAAAATAATATACCGAATTTTTTGTAGCAAAGATTTTGGTTATAATAAGTTAAAAACCTGTTCCGTGTTTATGTGAAGCGAGATCTTATGAGATACCATTTTGTTTCCAAAACTCGTACTTTAATATCTCACACCAGTCCCATGACTGATCCAGAGTTTATTTCATTTTCCTTAAAGGCTACGTCCCTGTTTTTCCCGGCAACCTACTAGTCAGGTTTAGTACGAAGAAATCTGAAAGAGCATGGAGTATAGAGTTGGAAGATTCTTTAATAGATTATTACCTCTTTTTCCACCACACTCGTGCACTATTTTATCCAAATTTGTACGAACAGAGATTTATATATGTGTATGTTTAACTGTGATAAATTTATTTAAAATTTCTACTATAAATATTTTATATAATGAAATAATACATGTTATTCCATTCGTGTAAGATTATGTTCTATGTCTATTTTTCATTTTACCCTTAAAGTATGGATTTTCATTTGAAGGTTGGCACGCAACAGAGTGGAGTATTACGATAGATTTTCAAGGGTCAAAATCCCCAGTCATCATAGAAGATTACTGTAAAACAGTGGAATCGTGGAGTCATGGGATATGTAAATATCACTATTTTAGGACAGGTCTGTTTATGTACTGCATAATATAAATTTTGTATAACGTTTACCTTTTGCTTCTGGATCCTCTTTAAGACAGTTACAATATAAATATTTATTTGGGTTGGCTGGATGACGCACTTCAAAGATAGAGAATAGAGCCTATTATCATGATAACCAAAAGCGGGAAATGGATGTCTCTATGTTGTTTCCTTTTTCTCTAGTGGCTAAAACTTAAATCATAAGATTACCATCTGTGTTCATTTTCTATACATATTGTAACGACCCGCAAATCCGTACCCCTTGAGCCAACACTATTCTACATCAATCAACCCAAGTTGCATAGAAATACGAACCATTTGGGTTAAAGAAGAAGAGGTAGAAGGAGAAAATAGAAAACAACAGCAGAATCTAATCATCGCAACAGAATAAAATATAATAGATAATAAATAGTCTTTACTCAAGCATCAAATATCTCTGTTTATATATTACATCATCAGAGTACATCAATCACAGCTCAACATCAATAGCATACAAATGGATACACAGCAATTCTACACAGCGGAATATATATATAACAAGTATGTAAGTACGTATCGTCATCCAGCTCGTCTCCTGAGCTCTACAGCATCAAAACCTGTATCCTATAATACTCGGTCTGACCCGAGCATTACAGTTAAATAACACCCGAGTAAGTGTGGAATACCAGCATGAGAAAATCACACCCAATTGATTATTAAAGTTTCAAAAATCCTTTGAAAACAAAAGCATCTCGTAAGACCACGCCACAAATAAACATGTCGGGTTTTTACCTTACGATAGCTAAAACAAATTTTAATAGAAATCCTCTGATATTATAATAGGGTCTATATACAAATACTTATAAAATAGCCGAAATTGTTACATTATTAAATTCCAGCTACTAGCCACAGAGTGGGTAATACAAACAAAACTCGTACAAGGCTCGTAGAGAGAATGGATTTCCAACTAATGACTAGGCACTTGGGTACCACCTGCCACAGTACGTGGCCTAGATCACAGTACCGAGGAGTACGCCCGCTCCCCTGCAACACAAGACCGGGACTACCCCTTACTGGATAATCCTGAGCGAGATCACCCCGCAGTTGGGATCAGCAACCGCCCACTAAGCCGAAATAAAAGGGACATCTAGACAGGGATGACCTCACCCTGCTTGGGTGCTACCCACCTAGCCTTGCTGCATAACCTCTGATTTTCAGTCATTCCCATTTGATGAGGCTTGAGGCTAAGCGTTACCTTTTTAGAATATATCCCTTAGAATGCCCATCGTCCGCCTGACGATGTTTTGCAAGCATTCATCCATACAAGTCCTTCCCGGGTCCGAACGGAACCGAAGGCACTATTCCTACTACATCCATTTTGAAAATATCCTCAGGATTAGTAGCGACTAGCCCTTGCACTTCACTGCTCCATCTTCGAATCCAAACTCATTTCCACGAAACATAGAAACCGGATCGAAGTGGTTTTTGAGAAATAAATCCCGATCCCAGTCTCTTCGAAATGATCAACGTATTTGTCCAATATTAATAGTCGGTGATTTAACTATCAATTAATATTCACAAACATCCATCCAACAATAAATAATTTCCCAAATTATTTATTTACCTCAAATATCTTCACAAGATATATTTTCACTTTCAAACCCTTTTGAAAACAGTTTTCAAACTATCTTTCTTTTCTCAGAATAAATTTCGAGTATTTCCATTTCCACTGGAATCACCAAGCACAAAACTTTAAATTTTTAAAATAATTTAAAAACACTTTATTGTAAAATATATTTAACGTTTAATTTAGAAAATTTTACTTTAATACTTAATTTATAATAATACTTTAGAAATAACTAAATAAGGTTGCCTTACAACTATACATTAGATTTTCTTCTATAAACAAAATACCAAATCGTTCTTTAAATAATTATTACGATAATAGATTAAACAAAATACTTACTTTGGAATTTACTTTTAAAACATTTAAGTTAAGACTACTTCAATAATTGGCTAAAAATATATACTATAAGAATATTTGAAAATAAGGTTACTTTATAAAATATAAAACTAGGTTTTCACTTTTTAGAACAGAATTACTAAGTCACCTTTTAAATAATTACTACGATAATAGATTTGAAAAATATTTATTTTAGAATTTAAAAGATTAGAAATAATAAATTTTCTAAAACATGCTTTTTAAAACAATATTAACGCTTTTAACTTATATTTAAAAATTTACTTTGAACGTACTTGGTTAACCAGAGAAATAATACTTCTCTTCACATTCTTCTTTAAATTTTCAATTTCAAACACTTGAATCAATTTCCAAATTGATTTCCAATTTACTCCCTTTTACTTCAAAATCCATTAATTTCAGATTTAAATCCTTATTTATGATTTAAAATACTTTTAACTGAAAATTCCAATTTTAGATTTCTCTAATTAATTCTTTATCCTTTTAAATAAATTTAAACTTTGAATTTTAAAATAATTCTTTATTCCTTTAAGATAATATCACTTGATTTTACAATTCATTAATTTTCTGTTTATTCAAAATCTTTTTTTCTTATATACTCGAAGTTATTTATTAGTATTGTGATATCACTTCCATTCCTTTTTCAATTTATTCTTAAGTTATTCAATTTTCTATAATTATCTCGCTTACAATTTACTTCCTTTATTTTCTTTCAAAAATCCAATTTATATATTTTTGGTAATTCACTATACTCAAATATATCCAATTAAACCATAATATTCAATATTCCAATATAACTCATCATAGAATATCAAATACTCACAATAGAGAATATTAAATAATTTAAATAAAAGTTGAGGGGTCCAATTGGATCCCTCCAACCTGTTTTCCCTGCATCCACAGACGTTAGCACAATATAATATCCCAATTCCAAAATATACCATACTATAGCACATTAATCAAGTCAACCATTCAAACAATTGTTAAAATTTAATCATTTAAATTTAAATTTAACTGAGTGAGATTAACTCACATTTATCGTTTTACAGTCCAATTGAATATTGCCTTGGAATTCCAGTTTTTGACCTTAAATAAACAATTTATATAAGTTATTAATATTTGAATTAACCAAACAATTTTATTATTATTTATTAATTTAAGTAAATAAGAAATCTAGTTTAAACCGATAATTTCCCACCCAAATTGTATATAAAATAATTTATATATGCCAAATCTTATGTATATGCATACTTCTTCTTTGAACCTTATATATATACTTCTATATATATATTTATAAAGTCTAATAAAATTACAACACCTTTTTTTAGCCTATATATTAAAACAAATTATCTCATTACAGTAAACTAAAATATTTAAAAATCATTTTACTGTAAGAATTTTTTTTTCTTTTCTTCCTCTGCATATATATATATATATTCTTCATTTAACTATATAAATTTATAATTTAAATTAAGACAACGAGAATACCTCACCATCGATCGAGAGCTTCCAGGCAAACCATCGCCTCCAACAGACCAATTCGAACGCACCTATCAAACATCACCATCGGCAGCAGCCCCTTCTCGCGTCGTGACACCTACCAACAAACTCACCTCATCCAAGATCGACTATCGCCTCCTCCTATTCCATGCTTGATTGCCACGCTACGCAAATCTCCCCCCATGGTGCCTTCGTGACTCGAAACCGATCCCACCTCTTGCCTCCACGCGCGCGAGTTCGCGATACTCCCAAACCCTAGGTCGCTGCTTCAGGTTGCACTACATCACACGTCCCTCACCTTACCCAAATCGCACGTGCTGCCTCCACCACAAAGTCGAGCGTGAAACTATGCCGAGTGATTCGTCGTTTCCCTTTTTTTTAGTTTGCTGAACGTGAATCTCGAAGAGGAGAGAAACAAAATGGCTCGGCATCTCAAATCCAAAACGAGAAGAGAGGGAGGCATATTATTTATTCGTTTCGGCTCCGGCCATTAAAATTTCTATTTGAACGGAATTTTTTTCGTTTGATTTGCTCTTTTTTTTATCGAATTGGGGAAATGAATTAGGATTAGCTGATAAGAAGGAAAGGAGGTGACGTGATCAGTAAAGAAGATAGCTTACATAAGAAGCTTGACCAATTAAATTAAATTTCATTAAATTATTATCAATTAAATTTCCAGCGCGTTTATATATCATACACTCATACACTAGCTCCGATCAATACGAAATTTGAAGTCCGATAATAATTCAATATTACGGGCCCAATGAAACTGGTTTCGTCGAATTCCGAGACTATGCCTCGGAAGACTATTTTTAAATTCAATTTAAATGATATATTTTTAAAACTGAACAAATCAGTGTTAAATTCAATTTTAAAACTTCTATTATCCTCGGTATTATCAATATAAATTTTCAAGCCTTCAAATTATTTTTAATAGGCTTAAAACTCCAGATTCAACAATTTATCCAACTTCAAATTATTTAATTCAATAATTTAATTATCAAATAAATTGTGATATTTGTATTTCAAGTTAAAATTACTCTATTGAATACTTAAACCAATTATATATTCCAATTACAAATGCTTAAAAATTCAGGGTCGTCACATTCCTCCCCCCTTAAAAGAATTTCGTCCTCGAAATTACTAGTTGGAAGAATGGTCCAATACCCGTTTACTGTTTCCCAAAACCAAACAATTCAACATTCTACCAACTATCTTTATATAGAAGACCCATTATTATTCTTACTAACTTTCCAAACCTCCCCAATAGTTTTAAACAATACTATTTGTTAAACCATTCAAGTTTCAATTTAAAACCAAATTTTGAATTATCAAAATTTTCTCAAAATTTTTCTAACTCCCTAAATTTTCGAAAAATTTCGCCAGCGTCTCCTTTGCGCGGCTAGCTCGGTACAACTAAAAAATGCCCCTACGGCCTCCCAAATCCAAAAAGAAAACAAAAGGCCAAGTGGCTCGATCCAAAATCCCAATCAAATTTCATAGAAATTTAAACACATACCTTTTTGTCGAGCAATTCAATTTTTATCCTTTTGATGTCAAAACCAATTCCCTTTTTCCTTTATATTACCTGCATATCCTGCTTAGCACTAATATCCAATCGCAACTTTCAAAAACATTTTATCGACTTTCTTACAAAATGACAATATTTATTCATTCCAATATTATCTTAAGATTATATTTGTAGTATCAATCTTTCATTTAAGAATTCATCATTCCCTTCTTAAGTTAGTATAAGTATTTTATATGTTTCCTTATTTATTTTTACTTTACTACTTTAGTTTATATCTACGTCTATTCAAATTGATTCTTTCATTTCCATATGAATTCAATTTATTTTCAACTCTAAATATTGAATTTTATTTTTCATTTATACTGATTCATGTCATTATTTTAAACTAGTTTCATTTACAAATTTATTTAATTTCCATTTTGAAATCGTTTGTCGTTAACAAAATTTTCCAAAAATTTTCTAACTCCCAAAATTTCTGAAATTTTTTGGCAAAGTCTCCTTTGTATGGAGGAGCTTTTGCAATTTGACAAAAGACATAAATATATATACATCCACACGGTCGGAAAAACCAAAAACAGTTCATATTTCCTATTTTTATTGTGTAGACGTACCTTATTTAGCATTTATAAGCAAGCGGCTTATTTATTTTAGCAATTAGCGCAATCAAATCCAGCCACACGGCTTCCAGGTACCTGTGCTTACTTAATTTAAACATGTAAGTGCCAAATATATGAAATTTAACAATATTTCACTCAGTTGCAATGGTTAAACACATGAATTCTATATAAAAAATTCACACCAAACATTTTCCCGTAAGCAACTTATACAAATTTCATACTAATTCCACTATTCCAATTAATTTATAACCATTTTCATTCAATTTGAATGGTTTTCAATCCATTCATATACAACTTCATCAATTTGAATGGTTTAAAACTCAATCGCTTACATTTAATTTATTTTTAAGAAAACCGAGCTCATATTTAATTCAATTGTTCTCAAAATCAATTTATTTTACTCCTATCAACTCATAGAATTTTAATTACTTCCATTTACATCCAATGACAATTTATTCTATGCAATTTGACGAGATCTATGTGAATAAATAAGTATTTATGTTTTATAACCAATTTAAACTGATTTCAACTCAATTTATACTTAATTCTATTCCATTATTAAATTTTTTCACAATCCATATATTCTCATTTTCATTGCATTTAAATTTGAATCCATTCACTTGCATTTCATTTTACTAACCAAACCAGTTCATTCAAAACCATTAACAACTCAGGTTCATCTTTATTACCAATTAAATTTCCTTTTTATTTTAATTCATTCACGACCATTTATTTCGCTCGGCGCATTCCATTTCATTTACGTTTCATTCATTTTTCCCGCATTCATTTAAAACCATTTTATTAAACTTGAAAACACTCTATCTCTTTTTTTTATTGTCTCTAGTTATTTCAATTCCTTAATAATTTTAAATGGTTTACAATTATTTATTTATGCATTTCATTCCCTTAAATATTATCGGTAACTCACCGAATTTTATTTCGATTAAAATTTATTTTCACTTGATTTAAATTCAATCCAATATCATTAAACTTAGTTTTAAGTTGAATTCAATTCAGTTCTCCTCCATCTATTCAGCTTAAGTCAATTTACTTCAATTTATTCAAATTTTATACTTAAGCTCATTTAAATATCCATATTCGAGTAATTGTCTCAAACTACATTGGATTCCTATGTTGACCAAAGTGAG
Organism: Allium cepa; assembly: GCA_030765085.1. Classification (NCBI taxonomy): domain Eukaryota; kingdom Viridiplantae; phylum Streptophyta; class Magnoliopsida; order Asparagales; family Amaryllidaceae; genus Allium; species Allium cepa. The sequence goes on along the minus strand of CM060932.1, from coordinate 82,217,148 downwards.
AAGATTTAAGCCTTGCTTTTCAATAGCTGCCTGCTCACTTAGTTTAACACCATCCACCCAATCCATTGTTAATACTTTAACACTCGTGTAGTCCCAAAATATATCTGGAATTAGTACGTCTGCTTTGTCAGCATACAACTTTTTAAATCTTCGAGCATTTTGCCCTTCCTGTTCAAATTTTGGCAATCATAGGCAGGTCAGAGGTCAGGGCAGTAGCTAAACTAGTTCAGGAATATGGCTGATATGATAAAGTATTAAGGTTTTGCATTGAGAAACGAATTAAATTCGGTATGTGTGTGTGTTATTAAAGTGGAAATTTTCATCCAATAAATACCTAAATGGAGGAAAATGAACGCATGAGTAATGCACGTACCTGTACATAATTGAGTTCTTGATAGACCCTAAATGCAACTTCATCAATTAGGGCAACAACATCACTTGTAACAAAATCCACATATTTATTTATGAGAAAACCCAAACCCCTAAGAAGGTAAAAGTCAAGGCCTATAGATTCTTCAATGCCCGGACGTTGCACTTTCACAGCGACTAATTGATCAGAATATTTGAGTCGTGTTTTGTAGACCTGACCTAAACTTACTGCAGCAATCGGAGATGGGGATATGTATGAGTATATAGAGTCAAGAGGTGCATCAAGTTCTCTCGCTTAATTCCATTTCAATCCAATCTCGTTTTAAATCTACAATCTCATTTGATTTTTATTTATTCCATCCATTATGAATTTTTCCGTTTCCTTACTCAATTCATCCGAAATTATTTTATTAATAACCAGGACATTTCCAATTTATTTCCACTTATTTGGATTTTATTTGCAATTCATACCATTACTATTTTAATCTATTTCATTTTTCTTTATTCGACACATTTCTAATTTTATTTAATTTGTTAAATTTCAAGTCGAATTTTAATTAATAACTCAAGTTCTGATTCCACCATTCACTTTACTTTACCATCCAATTTTATTGACTCACAATTCAATTTCATTAACTTTACTGACAATTCAAATCGAATTAAAATTATAACTTGAGTTTTAATTCCAAACTTCATCCTTAACCCACAATTTAGCTTCTATTTAACTACATCAGGTCCCCATTACATATTTCATTAATTAATTCAGTATCTAATTACTTCTTCCCCTATTTAAAATCCAATACTTGATTTTAAATCTCAAAATCTCTTCATTTAATTTTCTTAAGTTCAAATTTATTTTATAATTTAAGTTTGGATATTTTCTTCTTTTTTTTTGTTTCATTTTCCAATTCATCAGATAATATTTATTCTGGGTTTTCTATTTCACTTTCCAATTTTATAAGTCACAACTTACTATTTACATGATTCCATTCATTATAGGCTTGAATATATTCTTCTTTTATTTTTAACTCAAGCCTTATGCTTATTTATAACCCAAGCATATTTTTATTCCATGGATTTTAATTTTGATTCTTTTATAAGTTATTCTAATTTATTTATCTCAATCCAATCCTTAACCAATTTATTTTCCATTTATTCAGGTAAGAATCTAATTCTGTTCAATAACTCAATTGAATTTTTATTCCAATTCAATTTTATTTTAAACTCGGATTTATTTAATCTCAATTCGATTTCAACTTAATTCGAAAACAACTGGATATTATTTTTCAGCCTATTTAATTAATTTTCAATCCAGTTAAATTTTATTCCCCAATCCAAGTTAATTTCATTTTTAACTTTTCACTTTAAATTCAAATTCTCAACATTCAAAGCTTATATTCCTTTCCTGATTTAAAAATCATCTCAATTTATAAGCTTACAACCTATCTTATCAGGATTTTTAAACACCCGGCTTTTGGTTTCAAATCATTTTGAAATCTCCAACATCTCAAAATCACACTTCTCAAAAATTTTAAACCAACCCTGGTTTTTATTTCCAACAAATTTCCTTTGAAATTTCAAAAATAAACAGGTTTTCCCCGAACAAATCAATTTGGCAGCAATCTGTCACTTAGAAACTCGAAAATGAACATCAATGATGCTGCAGTCATCACCGAAGTTATTTTCCAGTGACTGAAGTGACTTTAATGCTATATCCTTTCTCAAAATTTATTTGAAACAATTTCCTTTCAGAAATACCCTAAAAACAACAATGTTGCTATTTATCTTCAAAATACTTCCAAAATCTCCGGGGTTTTAAAGTTTCAAATTCTGCTTAAATCAATTTTAACTATAATGCATTTGTATAGTTTATTCTTATACAAATTCCCATTTAATTATATTTCAATTTATAATTTACATTTATAATTCATATTTATGAATTTCATTTTATAATTTTATTCCTTTAAACTTTGGTTATATTTTCAATTTCTAGTTAAATTTTTACACAACAATGATAATCATTTAATATTATTCTTCCTAACATCCAAAAAACCATATATTAGCTAAAATAGTTTACAAAAACTTTTCTTTATATTAAAATATATTTTTGGGTAAAATTATTACATTCACCCATATTTAAAATAATACCGTGTCGATTGTTCTCTTCAAGTGTTTAGAAACCCCTTCGATATAGTTGTCCAGACTGTGCCGACGAAGGTTCATATGCCACTCAATAAACCAATCAACACAATATTAAAAAAAATTATATTCACTAACAAATACACGCTCATATCTATTAATACGCTCAAACTCATTCTAGAGTACTACAGACTCTAATTTAAATGAGTAATTCTCACCAAAGCCAAGGTTATCTCCAACCTATGCTATGATACCAACTGTAACGACCCGCAAATCCGTACCCCTTGAGTCAACACTATTCTACATCAATCAACCCAAGTTGTACAGAAATACGAACCATTTGGTTAAAAAAGAAGAGGTAGAAGGAGAAAATAGAAAACAACAGCAGAATCGAACCATCGCAACGGAATAAAATATAATAGATAATAAATAATCTTTACTCAAACATCAAATATCTCTGTTTATATATTACATCATCAGAGTACATCAATCATAGCTCAACATCAATAGCATACAAATGGATGCACAGCTATTCTACACAGCGGTATATATAACAAGTACGCAAGTACGTATCGTCATCCAGCTCGTCTCCTGAGCTCCACAGCATCAAAACCTGTAACCTATAATACTCTGTCTGACCCGAGCATTATAGTTAAATAACACCCGAGTCAGTCTGGAATACCAGCGTGAGAAAATCACACCCAATTGATTATTAAAGTTTCAAAAATCCTTTGAAAACAAAAGCATCTCATAAGACCACGCCACAAATAAACATGTCGGGTTTTTACCTTACGATAGCTAAAACAAATTTTTATAGAAATCCTCTGATATTATAATAGGGTCTATATACAAATACTTATAAAATATCCGAAATTGTTACATTATTGAATTCCAGCTACTAGCCACAGAGTGGGTAATACAAACAAAACTCGTACGAGGCTCGTAGGGAGAATGGATTTCCAACTAATGACTAGGCACTGGGGTACCACCTATCACAGTACGTGGCCTAGATCACACAACCGAGGAGTATACCTGCTCCCCTGCAACACAAGACCGGGACTACCCCTTACTGGATAATCCCGAGTGAGATCACCCCACGGTTGGGATCAGCAACCGCCCACTAAGCCGAAATAAAAGGGACATCTAGACAGGGATGACCTCACCCTGCTTGGGTGCTACCCACCTAGCCTTGCTGCATAACCCCTGATTTTCAGTCATTCCCATTTGATGAGGTTTGAGGCTAAGCGTTACCTTTTTAGAATATATCCCTTAGAATGCCCATCGTCCGCCTGACGATGTTTCGCAAGCATTCATCCATACATGTCCGTCCCGGGTCCGAATGGAACCGAAGGCACTATTCATACTACATCCATTTTGGAAATATCCTCAGGATTAGTAGCGACTAGCCCTTGCACTTCACTGCTCCATCTTCGAATCCAAACTCGTTTCCACGGAACGTACAAACCGGATCGTAGTGGTTTTCGAGAAATAAATCTCGATCCCGGTCTCTTCGAAACGATCAACGTATTTGTCCAATATTGATAGTCGGTGATTTAACTATCAATTAATATTCACAAACATCCATCCAACAATAAATAATTTCCCAAATTATTTATTTACCTCAAATATCTTCACAAGATATATTTTCACTTTCAAACCCTTTTGATAACAGTTTTCAAACTATCTTTCTTTTCTCAGAATAAATTCCAAGTATTTCCATTTCCACTAGAATCACCAAGCACAAAACTTTAGATTTTTAAAATAATTTAAAAACACTTTATTGTAAAATATATTTAACGTTTAATTTAGAAAATTTTACTTTAATACTTAATTTATAATAATACTTTAGAAATAACTAAATAAGGTTGCCTTACTACTATACATTAGATTTTCTTCTATAAACAAAATACCAAATCGTTCTTTAAATAATTATTACGATAATAGATTAAACAAAATACTTACTTTGGAATTTACTTTTAAAACATTTAAGTTAAGACTACTTCAATAAGTGGCTAAAAATATATACTATATGAATATTTGAAAATAAGGTTACTTTATAAAATATAAAACTAGGTTTTCACTTTTTAAAACAGAATTACTAAGTCACCTTTTAAATAATTACTACGATAATAGATTTGAAAAATATTTATTTTAGAATTTAAAAGATTAGAAATAATAAATTTTCTAAAACACGCTTTTTAAAACAATATTAACGCTTTTAACTTATATTTAAAAATTTACTTTGAACGTACTTGGTTAACCGGAGAAATAATACTTCTCTTCACATTCTTCTTTAAATTTTCAATTTCAAACACTTGAATCAATTTTCAAATTGATTTCCAATTTACTCCCTTTTACTTCAAATCCATTAATTTCAGATTTAAATCCTTATTTATGATTTAAAATACTTTTAACTGAAAATTCCAATTTTAGATTTCTCTAATTACTTCTTTATCCTTTTAAATAAATTTAAACTTTGAATTTTAAAATAATTCTTTATTCCTTTAAGATAATATCACTTGATTTTACAATTCATTAATTTTCTGTTTATTCAAAATCTTTTTTTCTTATATACTCGAAGTTATCTATTAGTATTGTGATATCACTTCCATTCCTTTTTCAATTTATTCTTAAGTTATTCAATTTTCTATAATTATCTCGCTTACAATTTACTTCCTTTATTTTCTTTCAAAAATCCAATTTATATATTTTTGGTAATTCATTATACTCAAATATATCCAATTAAACCATAACATTCAATATTCCAATATAACTCATCATAGAATATCAAATACTCACAACAGAGAATATTAAATAATTTAAATAAAAGTTGAGGGGTCCAATTGGATCCCTCCAACCTGTTTTCCCTGCATCCACAGACGTTAGCACAATATAATATCCCAATTCCAAAATATACCATACTATAGCACATCAATCAATTCAACCATTCAAACAACTAGTAAAATTTAATCATTTAAATTTAAATTTAACTGAGTGAGATTAACTCACATTTATCGTTTTGCAGTCCAATTGAATATTGCCTTGGAATTCCAGTTTTTGACCTTAAATAAACAATTTATATAAGTTATTAATATTTGAATTAACCAAACAATTTTATTATTATTTATTAATTTAAGTAAATAAGAAATCTAGTTTAAACTGATAATTTCCCACCCAAATTGTATATAAAATAATTTATATATGCCAAATCTTATGTATATGCATACTTCTGCTTTGAACCTTATATATATACTTCTATATATATATTTATAAAGTCTAATAAAATTACAACACCTTTTTTTAGCCTATATATTAAAACAAATTATCTCATTACAGTAAACTAAAATATTTAAAAATCAACCATCACCATCACCATCGGCAGCAGCCCCTTCTCGCGTCGCGACACCTACCAACGAACTCACCTCATTCAAGATCGACTGCCGCCTCCTCCTATTCCATGCTTGATTGCCGCGCTACGCAAATCTCCCCCCCCCCCCCCCCCCCCACGGTGCCTTCGCGACTCAAAACCGATCCCACCTCTTGCCTCCACGCGCGCGAGTTCGCGTTACTCCCAAACCCTAGGTCGCTGCTTCAGGTCGCACTACATCACACGTCCCTCGCCTTACCCAAATCGCACGTGCTGCCTCCACCACAAAGTCGAGCGTGAATCTATGCCGAGTGATTCGTCGTTTCCTTTTTTTTAATTTGCTGAACGTGAATCTCGAAGAGGAGAGAAACAAAATGGCTCGGCATCTCAAATCCAAAACGAGAAGAGAGGGAGGCGTATTATTTATTCGTTTCGGCTTCGGCCATTAAAATTTCTATTTGAACGAAATTGTTTTCGTTTGATTTTCTCTCTTCTTCTTTTTGATCGAATTGGGGAAATGAATTAGGATTAGCTGATAAGAAGGAAAGGAGGTGACGTGATCAGTAAAGAAGATAGCATACATAAGAATCTTGACCAATTAAATTAAATTTCATTAAATTATTATCAATTAAATTTCCAGCGCGTTTATATATCATACACTCACACACTAGCTCCAATCAATACGAAATTTGAAGTCCGATAATAATTCAATATTACGGGCCCAATGGAACTGGTTTCGTCGAATTACGAGACTGTGCGTCGGAAGACTATTTTTAAATTCAATTTAAACGATATATTTTTAAAACTAAACAAATCAGTGTTAAATTCAATCTTAAAACTTCTATTACCTTAGTATTATCAATATAAATTTTCAAGCCTTCAAATTATTTTTAATAGGCTTAAAACTCCAGATTCAACAATTTATCCAACTTCAAATTATTTAATTCAATAATTTAATTATCAAATAAATTGTGATATTTGTAATTCAAGTTAAAATTACTCTATTGAATACTTAAACCAATTAAATATTCCAATTACAAATGCTTAAAAATTCAAGGTCGTCACATATATTTTCCTTTTCCTATCAATCGCAAAGTTAGTACTGATAAAACGGTACGACTTACCATGTATGTTTAATTTAATCTAACAGTGAAAGAATAATTGTTTATATATAATTTACCAACTTTTGAGTCAAGTCATGCACCAAAAAAGCACCAATTTTTAGATTTTTTTTTTGTTACTAAGTACCTCCTTGATAATAATTCCTTTGTCCAATATTTGCAATTGTAAATGGATTCCCCCATCTTTTCCACTGACCCACAGTCCAAAGCATGATAAAGAATCTACCTCCACATATCCAGCTAGTAGAAGCAAGGTGAGAGACCTATTATATTATGGTTTTTATCTAGAGTTTTAATCAATTTAACTCAACACTGAAATGGCAGTTTCAAATTAAAGTGTGAACATATAGTAGTCTATGTTAGTATTTTTATTTCTACATTTACTATTTTTTATAGAGAGCTGAGATGGAAAGAACTCTAAGTAATCGGCAAACTGATAATTTTGAAGGTATGTTGCATTCCCTGACTCTGGAGAGGAGCTAGATAAAAGAGGCTATGGGTTTTTCCTTAGACAACACAGATGGCGAGGTGTTATTTCATTTCCTACCCGATGTTTATGTCATCGTTGTACTAATTTGGGTTTCAACTATATATTTTTAAAATCTACATATCTATCCTTTCTCGTTAACCGATGTACTTTGCTAATCAGACTGTCTGAAACTCAAATATGATAAATAATGTGGTTTGCACACCTACTATGTATAATATTACTATGCTGATTCACATTGCTTTCACTGTTAGTGCTATATTCTACGGACCTTACCTGCATGAATGAAACCAATATTCCATGTGAATTCCTAATGGTAATTCAATGTCATACCGATGGGAATTTTGATTGTTGACATGCAATTTGATTACTACTCACCTTAACTAGGTTGTTGAGGTCCTTAATGAATTATTGAAAGTTGAAGAAACTCTGATACCAACCAAGGTGGCAAGACTAATTATTGTTTCTGATATCCTGCATAATGGTAGTGCATCTATCAAAATTGCTTCTGCATATCGCACAAAATTTGAAGCGATTACTGATGGGAAATTTCTACAGAAAGAAGGAGAAGGAAGTAACTCCTAATTTGCTAACGGAGATTGAGAGAATATTTTGTAAAGGAGGAAATAACTTTATTTTCTTTGCACTTTCCTTTTTTTGCTTGCTTACAGAAGAAGAGAAATCATTCTTTTTTATAGTGTGATACAATATCTAAACTTTTCCTTAATTTGCTATTTTCTAGATTTTTCTTGACAAGGCATATTCTGGAATTTTTCAAATTACATATCTGGTAAGTCTAGATTTTTTGCTATGCTTAATTTTATATTTCCATGAACACAAAGATTATAATTGTCAACATAATCAATGTTTCCTAAAAAACCAAGTTTATTTCCAACATTCCCCCAATTGGTTTTGTAACTCCGAGAATGTCTAGTAGTCTTTCAAAGTCGTCGTGCTTCAATGCTTTTGTGAAGATATCTACAACTTGGTCTTTTGAATTGATAAAATTTGCGTATACCTCCTTTTTTGCAATCTTTTCTCAAATAAAGTGGTAGCATGTATCAATATGCGAACTCCGATTATGGAAGACAGGAATCTTAGCGGGTGCTATGACCGACTTGTTATCCATAAATATTTCTGTTGCATTGCGCCGTGACATATGCAACTCCTTCAATAAATCTCGAAGCAAAATTGCATGGCATACACAAGTTGAAGCGGCAACATACTCGGCTTACTAGGTTGATAGTGTTATGATTTGATGCTTTTTTAAGATCCAAGTGAATGCGGTATCTCCCATAAAGGAAGAAATCCAGTTGTACTTTTACGGTCATCAATATCTCCATCCCAATCATTATCACTATAAATAATCAACTTGAACTTATTAGAATTGAATACAATAATCTAAAATTAGTAGTACCTTTCATATATCGAAGGATTCTTTTTTATGTCTTCAAATGCGATTAGTAGGAGCTTCCATGTAGCGACTAATAAGACCCACTCCATATAGTATATCCAACCTTGTGCATGTTAAGTATCTCAAACAACCAACCATGCTTTTAAAGAGGGTAGGATCCACATTCACTTCTTGCATATGTTTTAAGTGCTTTGTACCACTTTTAACCGGAGTACTTATGAGTTTGCTCCATCCATTTTGAATTTCTTCAATATTTCATTTGCATATGATTCTTAAGAAATAAATATACCATGCTTAGTTTGAATCACTTAGATTCCAAGATAATATGATATAAGTCCAATGTCCGTCATCTCAAATTCTAAACTCATCTTCTTCTTGAAATTATCAAAAGCTTTTGAATTATTTCCAGTAAAGATTAAGTCATCCACATAAAAACATACAATTAAAATATCTTCATTTTGATTTCTCTTTATGTACAGAGCATGTTTACGAGGGCATTATACAAATTTATTTTTTAAAAAAATACTTATCAATTCTTGTATTCCATTCTCTTGGGGCTCGTTTTAAACTATAAAGCGCTTTTTTCAGTTTTAAAACTTTTTCTTCATGTCTTTTAACTTTATAACCCGATGGTTGCTCCAAATAAACTTCATCTTCTAATTTACCATTTAAGAAAGTAGATTTCACGTCCATTTGATGTATTTTCCATTTGTTTTGTGCTGCTAAAGAAATTAATAATCTTATAGTTTCTAAGCGAGCAACAGGAGCAAATACTTCATTATAGTCTATACCTGCTTTCTACCACTCCACGCTTCTTCAGGGGTTTTGTTCCACACACTTCGAGTTGGAGAGCGATTTGATAAATACACCGCACATTCGACGGCTTCATCCCAAAACTCTTTTGGATCATTTTTGCTCTTTAACATGCTTCATGCCATGTTAAGAAGAGATCTGTTCTTTCTTTCTACAACTATTTTTTGTTGTGGAGTGTACGGGAATGTTAATGGACGATGAATTCCGTCTTCTTCATAAAAGTTCTTCGCTTTTGATGTAAATTCTCCGCCTCGGTCAGATCTTATGGCTTTGATGTTATAACCACTTTCATTTTCTACAAAGGTCTTAAATTTCTTAAAAACATCAAATACATCTAATTTTTGTTTAAGATAATAAGCCCATGTTTTACTACTAAAATCATCTGCAAAAAGTGCAAAATAGTTACTTCTTCCAATTGAGCATGGTTTTATAGGCCATAAATATCCTTATGAATTAATTCTATTGGTTCTTTGGGTCATGTGGTTGATTGTTCTTGAAAACATTTTCTTTGTTGTCTTTCAAATAAGCATCCTTCAGATAATTGGTTCTCATGATTTATTGATGGTAAACCTTTCACCATGTTTTTATTTTTTAATAATTTTAAGCCTCCAAAATTAAGGTGTCCAAATCTTAAATGCCAAAGCCATGATAAATCTTTATAGCACTATTTTAGGCATTTAACAACATTATTCGAGATATTTAATGGAAACATTCTATTTTTTGACATCTTCGCTTCAGCAATTAAATTTCCTTTACCGTCTCTCATTAAAAGACTTTTATTTTTCATATGTATATCATATCCTTTTTTCAAAAGTTGTCCCAAACTTAATATATTTGTTTTCATTTTAGGCACATAATAAACATTAGAAATAAAGTTATTCTTTCCATTTTTAAGCTTAATTTGTATGTTTTCTTTTCCTTTTACTGCAATTTTAGATTCATCTCCAAAATGAATGTTTCCACTTACCAATTTATTAAGCTCCGTAAACATGCTCTTCCTTTCACACATATGATTGCTTGCCCCCGTGTCCAAATATCATGTATTATTATTGCTAATTTCATCTCCTTTATGTGCCAAAAGTAGTGCAGAATTTTCTTTATCTTCTTTAGGAAAATTTATTTTCTCTTGGACTTTATAAAAGTGGATCTACAATCGGAAGCAAAATGCCCAAATTTATTAAATTTATAAGATTTTATCTGTGATTTATCATACATTGATCTTCCATTTTCCTTTATATTTCCTCTTCCTCGACCTCTTGGGGTATATGTATTTTTCCTTTTCTCCTCTCTATAATAGCCATTTCTTCCATAGCTTTGACACGACCTCTTCCACTTTGGCTTCGACTTCTTCCATTTTTAAATGTTTCATTTTTTTCAAAACATAAGTTTTGTTTGAAGAGCCTACTCTAATAGCTCTTCTTCAACCTTTCTCTTCAGTTTTTCTTCATGGGCTTGAAGTGAACCATGAGTGGATCAACAGTCATGAATCCTTGATCTTTAGATTCTTTAAATTTTTTTTGCAAAGTAAGCCGGTTTTATAGTGGGCCGTCCACTTTTATTACGAAAGTAATAAAGTTGAAGTACAGGAGTAAGGCAAAAGCACCTACACTACTAAAAAAACTGAAAAAATACAGCACAGGTATGTGGCAAAGAAGCCACGGTAACTAAATAAAACACCAAGACTATGACTCCTCCGAAGAGGAAGAATCACCATCATCATCAACAACCAAAGGCACATTCCTACAAAGACTAGCAAAGGGCCGGAAAAGGGTAGCAAGACAAGGATCATAATCCGTAGCATCAGGAGAATAAATAAATGAACGATCCCAAGAAAGATCAGCCAGCATGACCGAATTTGTACTCGCATACACTCCATCCAAATCAAGAAGAAGAGAATCACCACCCTCTCGATAATAAAGGCATCGAAGGTCCTTCTGATCATCGAAAACGAATCTGAAAAATGAACAATTCTCCGGGTTAAATCTCACATCAGAAATGCGGTCAACCCAACACCTCTCAGACTCTTCCCAAAAAACCGGGCAGAATCTGGAACAGCAATAGCAGAAGCTGAGGCAACAGGTACCACAGCAACAATAAGAGAGACATACGTATCTCCAGATAGAGGCGGAGCCATATCAGATGCAGGAAGAGGCACTTTAGGCATCCATTTCCGAAGCGGAGGGCGAGGCAGAGGAATCTTTGGAGCAGCCGTGGAGGATTTGGAATGCAGGCAGGAGATGACCAGGTGGCCAAAAGACTGACAGGATCTTCCATTTTTTCAATTGCTACAACTATGTAATCAAATATTGAATGTAAAGATTGTAGAATTTTCTCAACAACTCTAGAATCTTCCATTTTTTCACCATATCTTTTCATTTGATTTACAATAGATAAAACTCGAGAAAAATAATCATGAATCGATTCTAATGATTTCATATACAAAGATTCAAACTCACCTCGCATTGTTTGTAGTCTAATTTTCTTCACTTTGTTGATTCCCTTAAAAGCGTTCTTCAAAATCTCTCATGCTTCCTTACTAGTTCGTGTATCAGCTATCTTCTCGAACATAACATCATCCAAACTTTGATAGATGAGCGTAAGAGCCTTTCGATCCTTTTTCTTCAAATTCTTCAAATTATCCCTTTCCATTTGAGAGAAAGTGAAAATATCGACGGGTTTCATTTTCTACGATATCTCACGCATCTTGCGATCTAAGTAGTGCATTCATGCGAATGCTTCAATTTTCATAATTCTCCTTCTTCAACAAAGGAACTTGAAAAAAAAAGTTGTTCCGTTTGTCATCTTGGTTAGCAACCTCGCTCCAATACCGTTGTTGCGAAATTTCTATAGGAAGAAGGAGAAAGTAACTCTTAATTAGCTAATGGAGATTGAGAGAGTATTTTATAAAGGAGGAACTGACTTTATTTTCTTTGAACTATTTTTTTGCCTGCTTATAAAAGAAAAGAAAACATTATTATTTATAGTGTGATACAATATCTAGACTTTTCCTTAATCTTCTATTTTTTAGATTTTCTTGACAAAGACATATTCTGGAATTCTCCAAATTACATATCTGGTAAGTCTGGATTTTTCTCTCTGCTTAATTTTATATTTCTATGAAGACAAAGATTATAATTGTCAACATAATCAACGTTTTCTAAAAACCAAGTTTATTTCCAAAAACTACACCAGAAATAATTGGGAGCTTCAGCAACTTGTTTCCTAGTATAACCAGAAGGATAACGGCTGAAGCGCTCTAGGTAATCATAATTTTCCTTTTTATTTATTTTGTTGCTTTTTGTATTATTAACACTTTTATTGTTCTTGTTATCAGAAGTACTACTCTTAAATTACATGTGATTGAACACTTATTATCATAGGATTTATCAACATCGCATATACATCTTTATTCATGTTTAGTAAATACCATCAAGAAACTTACACTCGCAGTTAGTTTGGAAATGGGAAAAAATCACCCTTCTCATGTTCTCATATTATTAAAATGATTACTAAGAGCATTGGTTTTAACATCTTCTGACACCATTTTAGTTGGGAATAAATAACACAATCAAATTACCTGCTCTCAGATATCAGATAAATAGGTTAGGTTGATATTTAGATTGAAAGAGTTAAAACTGAAAAGTTTTTCATCAAGCTTAGGTACAACACGGTCAAAATGAATGATGACCCGAGTGACAAATGGAGAGAAAATAAGTTAATTCAGGCGATGTACATTTCAAAATGCTATCTCTGTTCAGGGACGTAACTAGACCATTGGTGGGGTGGGCAGTTGCCCTACTTAAAAGAAAAAAAAGGAAAAAGGAAAAAAAAGTAAAAAACAGAGAGCTCTGCCTATTTGTCCAAAAACCCCCATCACAAATTCATTGAATTTTCCATCTCCTATCCTGGTTTCAATTTACAGCAGATAGGGGAAACTCGCATGGGTAGGCATCGCATGTGTAAGCTCATTGCTCTTGATTGACATCAACTGCTTGCTTCATTATTCTTCATCTTGTAATCTTCAAAATCCTAGCAGCTTTCTACTATGGCTGTGAGTAGTAAACTCCCAGTTTGTATCTAATTTTTTTGCACAAAACTTTGTCTCCTAGTTTGTTCAAATCTTAGCAGTAAAACAGTCTGCTCGTAAAATTCTTGCTGAAAAGAAATTTGTTAAAATAATTCTCCAAAGCTTAAGGGAACCTAAATTTAAAATTTGTATCGAAAACCCAGCAACAAAATAATTTGCTCGAAAAAATATCAGTTTGTATCTAAATTTGCTCAAAAAATGTAGTAAAAAAATTCTCTACTGATTTTCCAAACTACGTTATATTACATTAGGATCTGAATTTTTATCATCTAAATTTGTTATTGAATTTGTTGCTGAGTTAAATCAAATTGTTAGCATTTAGATTTGTGTGAAAATTAATCTTTCAGTATCCAAATTTGTTGCTGATTTAAATAGTATCTGAATTTTTTAAAATAAAATTATGTATGTTAATGCAAATAATTGAACTTTGATGTGCGTGAAAGCGAAAGCGTCTAGTTTTTTGAGAGCATACAGATACATCTTTTCAAACATTTGAGTATAGTAAAAATTGACAAAATGAATAAATACAGGTGAAAGTGGATGAAAGAAACGCATCTTTTCAAAAGTTTGTATGAATTATTGCAATTAACAAAAAGGTTTTCATTGCAATAATTATCATCATAAATATGCATGGTATACTGAACATGCTTCACCTGTTCACAACTAAACTTTAAACCTATGTACAAAATTGTGCATACTAAAGTCCTTTTTGTTTTGATAAATTAATTATTGAAACTGCTGGGTGTTTCTTCTATGTACAAGACTGCACACTTCTTTACAATATTCACACTTCTTCAAGTAATTACCACTGCCTACTTACTGTACGAATTCAAAATTCGTATTTCAGCCTATGTTGCAGGATCTCATGCTTGCTGCTACATGTAACAAAGGAAAACTAGTTTTAAATAAAAAATTTCACGAGACTGTGCTACAAAGATCATATGTTTGCAACAAATGACAACGATCGGATATGTTCCTGGTATTTTGGTATTACAGAAACTCCTTGTGGATATGTGTACAATCTGATAGAGGAGTTGCCATCAGCATGCTAACAGCTGGGTTCTATCTACTGGTATAGTGCAACAAAAAGAATTTGAAACCAGCTCCAAGTGCTAAAATTTGGTTAAATTAAAAATTGGAAACATGTAGGCTGTAAATTGGTATTTTTCCTTCATTTCATAACCTGTGTTTTTCATTACTATTCCAGTCAATAAGCTATCATATATGCACTTTTTCACAAGACGGTGCAATTTTTTAAATGAGTTTAAACTCGAGTTGGGTTTGAATAAAAGAGAATGCGGCATGTATGATACTGATAATAATTCGGTCACAAGACACCGTGAAGAGATAAAAGCCCATCAGCCCAATAAGTTTGTGTTCTAAATAGAATCAATGTATCAATGTACGTGCTAACGATTGAATCAGAATTCTTGTATCAATAAAAAACAAATTTTCATTCTCTTCTATTTCAATAACTCAGCAACATTCAGATATACAAATTACAACAAAATCCAACATGGTATCAGAGCCAAACAGCTTAACATCAATTATTTAGATTATAACGCTCTAACTCATCAGAAAATCTTCAACATTTGAGCGTACTCATCAAAAAAATCAATACCATCACTTGAGATTAAAAGATCTGCTTGCAATTTATCAAAAACAACAAGTATCATGCCAAGAATTCACTGAATTCCGACTTCATCAAATTCCTTTTCACAAAACAAGCAAGTCAACAACAAGAAATTCAGAAAACAGATATCAGAAAAAATGAATTTCATCATAAAAGTGTCAAGAAAGTAAGTGCCTTGTCCAAAACCCATCAGAACAGTGTCATCGCCAGAGTCTGATTGCAACATACCTGATTCATATCTTTTCTTACAATTTATTTATCTGAATCATCAAAACTGTTCGTTAGCATCCTATCATCGTGGTTGAAGGAAATGCAAAATCTGCCAACCATAGAATACAGCTAATTCACAACAACAAAGTGTAACTGCAACAAGGGAGTTGATCAAAGCAATTATCAGCCCTCAAAGTCAACTTATTACAGTCTATCTTGATGAAAATAATTATCTTCTTTGGAATTTTCAAACTAACTCGGCTATTCGAGGATATGGACTTGAAGGATTTGTTCTTGGAACACTTCCTATACCATCAAGATTCATTACTGATCAAGAAAACAAGGTGGTAAGGAATAGTGAGTATACAAAGCATCAAAGGCAGGACAGTCTAATAAGCTCATGGTTGTTGTATTCAATAAGTACCAATTTATTACCACAAATAGTAGGATGTGTATCATCCAATGAAATCTAGGCCATAATAGAACAAATTTTTAATTCTCAATCAACTGACAAAATAATACACCACAAAAGGCAATTGAAGAATATTAGAAATGATAGTCTATCAATGAGAGAATACTTATCAAAGATCAAGACAACATGTGATTTACTAGAGGCAGCATGATATTTTTATTGAACAAGTGCTAACAATTCTAGGTGGTCTCAGTCAAGAATATGAAGCAGTAGTGGCAGTGATCTCATCCAAAGAAACATTACCATCAATGTAATATGTTCATTCAACACTTCTTGCACATGAAGGATGGATTGATCAAAATAAATTACAAGGCACTGATATATCGATTAACTATGCAGTTAATTCAAAGAACAAGAATCACAATTAAAATAAGGCAGATTAGTATTATAAGAGAGATGGAAAATCAAACAAATCAAGAGGCAGAGGAAGATGGAATAGTAACAACAGACCAAAATGTCGTATTTGCAAAAAGATTGGGCATAAAACACTAAGATGTTATTTCAGATTCAGTGCTTCATATACAACAAATCAAAATTCAAACTGTCAGAGAAATAACGATTCAAACGCAAATGTGTTTCAAGAACAGCAAGAGTCAAGTAATCAGTCAGATAAGTCAAGAAATTATCATCTAATAACCAAGCTAGAAGACATACAAGATGAAAGCTGGTACCCTGACTCTGGAGCCACAAATCAGATTACAAACAATTTAAACAATTTAAATCTTAGCAACAAAGAACATAAGGGTAATAAGTCCATACACATGGGCAATGGTGAGCCAATTAAGATAACACATACTGGAATTGCCTACATCAAAGATGAAAGACAACTATATTTCAGTAACTTATTAAGAGCACCACAAACAAAGAAAATCTTATGAGTGTGTCACAATTTGCAAGTGAAAACAATGTACATTTTGAATTTTATCCTAAGCATTGCTTAGTTAGAGACATTCTAATTAGAGAAATTCTTTTATAGGGTGATGCGGTGAAGGGACTATACAAGTTTAATCTTGTTAATTCACGAAATTCTAGAAATATAAAAAAAAGTGTTGTAATCTTTTTGAATTTACAAAAAGAAATAGGAACATGTTTGATTTATGACACTACAAGTTAAGCCATCCTAATGCAAATGTTGTGAAGTAGGTTCTAGTTGAAAATAAAATTCCTTTTGAAAATATTTCTTTACCCTATGTATGTACATATTGTCAAATGGGTAAGAGTCATAAACTTAATTTCTCTGATACACGGACCAAGTATGACAAACCTCTTGAAATGGTTGCTACTGATCTATGGGGTCCAGCACCCATCAGTTCAAATTATAGTTTTAAATATTATATATCATTTGTTGATGCTTACACTAGATATACTTCGATTTATTTTCTTAAAGCAAAGTCATTGACATTAAAGAAGTAAGAGGTTTTACTACTCAAGCAAAAAAACAAACCAACCATTAAGTTAGAATTATTCAAACAGATGGCAATACTAAGTATAAACCACTCGGTAGTTTCTTTTAAAAGAAAGGAATAGTTTATAGAATTACATGTCCTTATACATCTGAGCAAAATGGATTAGTTAAAATAAAACACAAACATACAGTAGAATATGGCCTCACACTGTTAGCTCAAGCATCACTTCCTTTAAAATTGTGACCGGATTCATTTAACACAACAATATATTTAATTAACAGACTGCCAACCAAAGTGTTGAAAAACAAGTGTCCAATAGAAAAGTTATTCAAAATATAAGACCTTACAATGCTTAACTTCCTTTAAAATATAAGACTTGATTATCAAGGCTTAAGAACTTTTAGATGCTTATGTTTTCCTTAATTAAGACCTTACAATGCTCATAGATTAAATTTTAGATTAACCCTTCATAGGTTTTTGAGTTATGCAGCAAATAAAAAAGGGTATAAATGTTTAGACAAAAATGGAAAAATATTTATGAGTAGACATGTAGTGTTTAATGAATATGTGTGTCCTTTCTCTGGTACAGATATGAAGCCAACACAAAAGGTCTATACCATCCATACCTTTGTATTCAATTGAATGGAATAAGGAATGGGTTGAGAAAAAACAAGTTTATTATGGTCCACGACTCACGGTGCTCAATGAACTAGTTCATGAACCTGTAGAACAGCCTGATCATCTCTACCACACCCCAACATATGCAACTAGTCAGGCACAAAGCAACATTCAAGGAATTAATCAAAAGCACTCAAGCACACAACTGGAACAATCAAGAACAAATACAACAGAACAACCACATGATAAACCATATGTTCAATCTAGGAATTACATCACCACAAGATCGAAAAGTGGGATATTTAAACAAAAAATTTACATTGCAACTGTTGCATCAGAAGAACCCAAGACTTTTGATCGGGCTGTAAAAGATTCAAATTGGAAGAAAGCCATGGATAAATTATATCATGCACTTATAAAAAAAATAAGACATGGAATATGGTATATCCGCCTAAGCATAAGAATGTAATAGGGTGCAGATGGACATATAGATGAAATAAAAATCTAGATAGAACAGTTGGAAGATATAGAGAAAGATTGGTAGCTAAGGGATACACACAATAACATGGATTTGATTTTAATACAAAATTACTTCAGTTATAAAACCAACAACAATCAGAATTATTCTCACTATAGCATTACATAAAAGCTGGAATATTAGATGACTGGATGTGAATATTGCTTTTTTGAATGGTGATTTGCAAGAAGTATACATGGAGCAACAACCAGTCTACAAGAAAGACAGAAATACGTGTGCATGCTAAATGAAGCCATTTATGGGCTCAAGCAAGCGCCTAGAGTTTGGTTTGACAAACTAGAAGTTGAGTTTTCAGTCTGCCAAATCAGTCAACTCTTTTTTTTTGAAATGGTACTTAGATACAACATATCACTGAGACAACATAACACAAATCACATGACAATATATGTTCAAAACACATCACACTAGTTTCGAACTTGTGACATCTTCTGCACCAAAGTTGAATCACTTAACCACTGGGACAATGGTGTTTATCAATCAGTCAACTCTTTATTCATCAAAACTGATAAAGTCCCAACTATGTACGTTTTAATATATGTTGATGACTTAATTATTAATGTGATAATGATGCAGAAATCAGTAATCTCATTAAATACCTAGCTAAACAATTTTCCATCAAGGATCTTAGCACATTGAATTATTTTTTGGGAATCGAAGTCAAAAGAAAATCAAGCTCATAAATTATGTTAGAAAA
Organism: Allium cepa; assembly: GCA_030765085.1. Lineage (NCBI taxonomy): Eukaryota > Viridiplantae > Streptophyta > Magnoliopsida > Asparagales > Amaryllidaceae > Allium > Allium cepa. Next base: position 82,197,780 of record CM060932.1, on the reverse strand, counting down.
AATATATCACAGAATTTTTGATCAAAGCAAAGATGGATGGTGCCGATTCTCTTCCTACACCTATGATAACAAGTCAACATCTATCAAAAAATAGGGGAGAACCAATACTTAATGATAAACAACATAGAAGCATTGTTGGTGCATTACAATATGTAACCATAACAAGGTTAGAAATTTCTTTCAGTGTTAATAAAGTATGTCAATTTATGCAAAATCTAAATAATGAGCATTGAAAAGTGAGCATTGAAAAGTAGCCAAAAGAATATTTAGATATTTAAAGGGATCAACAGAACATGGACTAAGTCTAAAAGCTTGCAAAAGTCTCAACATATTAGGATATGCAGATGCTGATTGGGCTATAGATCCTAATGATAGAAGATCTACAATAGGATATTGCATCTATATTGGGGATAATCCAGTTTCATGGTGCTCAAAGAAACAAGCTACATTATCCAGATCAAGCATAGACATAGAGTATAGTTGTATAGCAAGTGCTACTGCAGAAGTAATGTAGATTCAATCTTTATAGATGAATTAAAAATAGCACAAACGTCAAACCAATCAGATGGTGTGATAATCTAAGCGTAGTCTCACTTTCAGCAAATCCGATACTTCACTCAAGAACAAAACATATAGAGATTGATTTATACTTTATTCGAGAGAAGGTCCTGAAAGGAAAATTACAAATCAGCCACATACCTGCCATTTACCAATGTGCTGACATACTTACCAAACTTCTTTCGATTGCAACCTTCATCAAATTGAAGAAAGAGCTAAAGGTAGAAGAAGGCAAAATCTAAATCTCATCAGCTCATGAAGCAATTTGAAAGCAATAGCAAAATAAACTGAGAAATTGCAAACTAAAGAAATCACAAAGTCCTAAAGAAAGAGCAAGTTGAACATTGAAGAAGGCAAGAGCAAATTGAACATTGAAGAAAGCAAGAGCTAAACTTCATCAGATGACAAAGAAATTTAAAAGTGGCAGCGAGATAAATTGGGAAATTGAAAGCTTAAATCGATTTGAAGTGGGAAGTTGAGAATATTGAGAGTAGAAGGGAAATAAAAGAGAATGCGGCATGTCTAATTGACAATGGTTTGGGGACAAAACATCATGAAGAGATAAAAGCTCATCAGCCCAATAAGTTTGTGTTAAAAATATAATAAATGTACCAGTGTACGCGCTAATGATTGTATCACAATTCTTGTATCAATAAAAAAATTCCATTCCCTACAATATCAATAACTTAGAAATCATTCAAATATACAAATTACAACAAAATCCAACATTTCCTAAAATGCTAATGCACTCTAATTTGAAGAGTACGGATAAATATCAATAAATCAATCATAATTTGTAAACCTTGTTTGGTAGTTACACTAGAACACAAGACAAAACTAAACTAAACAAAAAAAATTTTTAAAGATGGAATCATTATAAACATTGATTACCTTATTTGGACTAGCATACGCTCTCCTCCTCTTGATCCGTGCACCAGTAGCTATAGAAGCATAGTATCATGCAACCACTTTAGTTTCATGTGAAAATGCAATCATTTATGGAAGATCACCCCCACCATCATGTTGCTTCAGCTTGAAGCAGCCGCAACCTTGCTTCAGCCAATATGCCTCTAATCTGGCCCTTAATGGGTACTTCAACTTCCTTAAACATCAAACTGAAATTTCCCAAAGATCAAAGTATATTGTAATATTGAATGCATCAAACATCTTAGCAAACAGGAGTATATGTAATCATTAAATTGAGTTTCTTCTTTATTTCATATATTTACATGTGTCATTTCTTACAAACAAATTATTTTGACCCATGTAGTTGTGGTGGTTTCAAAAACATTCACAACAATTGAAACCATTTGCCCGAATTTATAAAAATCAATTAAGTTAACTAGGTTTGATAAAATAAACAAGTCTACAAACATTATTAAGGCTAAGAAATTATTAAGTTAAAAAAAATTAACTTAGTTTATAAAATTAACTTAGTTATAAAATTAATAAGTTTATAATAACTAACAAAATTAAATAAGTTTTATAAAAATTTAATAAAATGAATAACTTTTATAAAAATTAAATAAATTGAATTAACTAAGTTAACTAAGTTTTGTAAAAATTAAATAACTAAGATGATTAAGTTTTACAAAAATTAACTAAATTTATAAAAATTAACCAAGCTAAATAAATTTTATAAAAGCAAAATAAGTTTATAAAAAATAAATAACTTTATAAAATAAACCAAATCTATGAAAATTAATTAAGTTTTAAAAAATTTAACTAAGTTTAAAATTTAACTAAGATAACAAAATTTCAAAAAATAAAATAAATTAATTAACTAAGTTTATAAAAAATTAAGGAAGTTACCTATGTTTTATTAAGACTTACTAAATTTATATAAATTGACTAGTTGACTAAGTTTTAAAAAGTTTAACTAAATTTATATAAATTAAATAAGTTAACTAGTTTTATTAAATTTAAAGTAAATTTATAAAAAATAACCGATTTTAAAAATATTAACAAAGTTTATGAAATTAATTAAGTTTATGAAAATTAGTTAAATATACAAAAATTGACTAAGTAAACTAAGTTTTATGAAAATTAAATTATTTTATATAAATAAGTTAGTTTATAAAATTGACTAAGTTATAAAAAATTTAATTAAATGTACAAAAATAACTAAATTTTATAAAAATTTAACTAACTTAACCAAGTTTGTAAAATTTAACTATGTTTTACAACTAAGTTATTTAAGTCAATCAAAATTTAGTAAATCCACAAAATAAAATATTTTTATAAAAATTTAACTAAGTTAATTAAGTATTTAAAAATTATTTTAATAATATTAACTAAGTTAAAAAAGTTTCTAAAATTAACCATGTTTTATAAAATTAAATTATTTCTTAAAACTCTATAGTATAAATAATAACGGTAGTAGTTATGCTACCATTAATAGTAATAATTTGATTTTTAAACTAGGCTTTCTAGTTTCTACTAATGTTATTATTCCACCTTTTTTTCTCTTGTAAGGTATGGACTATTAAAGAGGGCAAGCTCAATGATCAAGACATTTCGCTACTTTAACAAGTTTTTATTGTAGAATATGTAAGGTGTTATTATGTATGTCTAAAGCATTTCCTATGAAATATTATATATAACTATTAATCATTTGGTGTATGAACATGATGGAACTTCGATTGTGTTTAATATAAAATTGATAGTGAGATTTTTCATCTCACAGCACCCAAAATGAACGTGAAGTAACTTTAGTGTCAATTACTTTGGTGATTTGGAATTAAAAAATTTAAGTAATATTAAATTTGCCTTTAAGCAGTAATTGTGCCGCTTTAAGCTTACATAATTCTGAAGTTGAACTTTATTGTTTGTTAAAATGTCAAATCAAATTGGTTTTTAATTCAAGTAAAACCGAACAAAATCTAAAACTAAAATTTAGGTGAAAATAAACAAAATGCAAAAAAGTAAAAGACATAAAGAAATTACGAGGTTCAGATGTTAAGCAATTCTACGTCCACGGGGAAATGTTTCCTTTTTTTATCTTCCTTGGTATAGTTTTTTAATGGCAGCGAGTATAATGATTTTACTTTTTAAACCTTAAAAAGAATAAATGGGCAAAAGATCCATTTCTTACTAAAGTGCCTTTTCTATTTGTAGTATAGAGATGCATGTTGATCGCTACAGTCCTTCTTCTGCCATTTTGTTTCCGCCTTTGGATCATGCCATGTATCATTCATCTACATTGTCTATTTGTTGCATGTGGATTGCTGGGGCGTCTTTAGTGGAAATCTTCGATTTGGACGGTTAATTCTTGGGTTTTGGTTGAAATTGAAGCGACAACATTTGAATTGTGGTGAGAAACTTCCAATTTAATCAAATCTGCACTACCTCCTTTTCTACAGGATGAGCTATGCTTCTTTCATTGTTTGCGTTGTGATGGTGTTGAGATTTGTGCCTCCATTCTACCTTAGGCATTGCTGATACTCATGAAGCTGGCTCATGCTATCTGGTGTGCCTCGATTGCATGGTTCTGCACCAAGGTGATTGAAGTTATGCTATCTTACTTGATTCATAACATTTATTTGCCTTTGTGCTGGGGTTGAGTCATTCGAGTTGCGGGATTAACCTGTGGCGCCTTAATATGGGTCTGCACCTACCTTGAACTGCCTATGGTGTGAGGATGCGCAGGCTGCTGGGATTGGATGCTTATCTTTCTGCCATTTGTTTAACAAGTGTAGATCTTTGCTAGGGTGATGTTTAAGTAACCCTATGTGCATTCCTTGGAATGCTTGGATTCCTTGTAGTAATGCTTAGAGAGTCTCCAATGATCGTATGGCAGATTTGTACTTGGAAGAGTTAGCAATGCTAAGCTTTTAAGAATGATAATTTGGCTTATTGGATCCTTTAGTTGTAGAACAATTTTCTTCTACCAGCCTATTCTTTTTTCCTCCATGCTTGTTGTGTCTTGGTAGCGATGTGTTCTTCATCAGCTCGTCCTTGTGGCGGCATATTCCTTTATCGGTTCGGGTTGATGCATCATGGTGGCTTTCTGACACAAGATTGTTGGCGCAAATCTATTATATCTTGATTTATGAGCGCATTACATCATCTCGCTCCAACTTCGTCCTTTTTGGCTGCAACGCTGTTATTCGGATCAAACATCGTGACTATAGGTTGGCTTTCACACTATATAGCCATTCTTGTTGGTAGTACTAAGACTTCGATTGAATAACCGAGTGTATGTTCTTATGGCTGGTTATAATTTTGACTTCTTTTTGTGCAGTGTTAACCGAGTCATTTCAATTTATTTTCTCTTTGTCTTGGCTTTATTTGTGAAGGTATTTCTCTAGGTTTTGTGCCTACTTTGACCTGCTTTTAACAAGGTTTGAGGAATATAGGTATAATACTTGCCCTCAAAGTCTGCAGCGATCTTAGATGGGTGTGGAATTGTTTTTCGTTCTTTTTTGTTCTCCGCAGCCATCGCTTCTCTCTTCTTTTTTCCCTCCTTATCAGAAATGAAGAAAAGTCTTTGCAGTCATTTTTCATTTAATGATCACGACACGTGTCATTTTCTCATTATCCAACTCTCTAAATCATTGTCAAATAACCCTTTCGTTTTTCTAGGCGATTCTGTCTCGATCGTAATACTCATTATTTCTGGCTATTGATTGATTGACGTTTCACAAATTTTCTTATCATTCTGATTGTGTGTTTAGTATTCCAATTAAGGTAAGTATATATTTTTCTCTTCTTCTTCTTTTTATTTTTTATGCTTTTATTCCATAACAAAAAAGAAATAAAAGGGGCGAGGAAATCGTTATCTACTAATTCGATTCCGTTCCAGGGTTCAAATATTCTTTTTTAATCAAAGTAAGGATCTTATTTTCCATTAGATCTCTTTGTTTTAATGCTTCTTCCCTTCTTTGTTTTGCAACTATCCTCGTGATCCTATAAGTGGCCCCTTCTTCTTCTTTCCCTTTGTTTTTTCCCTCTAAAATTACTCACCTGGAAGATGTTGAGGGTATCCTAAATCAATTCGAGTTCATAGGTTATGATGTTAGAGTTCCTGAACCTCATGAGCGTATTAACAATCCCCTAAATGGGTTAACCTCTCTTACTCCCAAACATATACGACGCGGGCTCAATCTTCCTCTAAATCAAATTCACCGTTAATGGTTAACCACCATTGATCTAGTCCCTGTCCATCTTGCCCCTCTTTCATACTCCCTAGTGATCGTCGTCTTCATTCTTTATGTGGAGAATGGTTATACTGTTTCTTGTAATGAGTTACGGTTTCTATTTGATATTAACAAAAGTCCTTTAAGGGGGGACGTAGGATTTTTTTTTATTATGCCCTGGCAAAAAAAGTGGTCCTGGAAAAAATCCCTCGAAAGACTCCAAAAAGGATCGACTTATACTTCTTTATTTCAAACTCTGATAATTTCCCTTCTTCTTTTCGCCAACATCCTACTCAGGTCGTTTCTTCTGAGGATGACATCAAGTCATATGAGCCGCGTAGGGATCATATTTTAGAATTAGGTAAAGGAGATGCAATTGTTATTTTAATAAAGAGGTGCTTGAAAATCATGGGTTTTGAGCCCAAATCACAACTTCTCTCGTGTTATTTTTAAGCTTTACCAAACTTCGGCTGAGCCCAGGGTATAATTTGCTAACAATAGATATAGTATTTGTCATTTTTACATTCTTGACCTTTGCGAGAACTACTTATGATCTTGAAATTCCTTTTGTATACAAGGGAGATGTACAGTAAAGCCTTGAAAGTGCTTCTTAGCAAACCGCCGAAGAAGAAGCTCCAAAATAGAAAATTTGAAGCTGATAAAAATTTTGATCTAAGATCCAAGAAATTAACCTCTTTCGCACCCCCTTCTCATCAAACGATTCAACCTGTCCCTACTTCAATGACTCTCCCTATCTCCTCTCTACATAGCCTCCCGGGCCCCTGTAACAGCCGCCCTACACCACCGGCACCCAATAGACCTGTATAGTGCACTGTAGCGGTGCTCGGCCGATGCAAGACGATCATCAAGGTTTTAAAGTAAATAAGCAATACAGAACCTGTCGTATATCTCACGGTGCATTGAAAAAAAATATAATAATAAACATCTTAGATATAAACAAGCGAGATAGTTAGTAACTGAATGAATCACAACATCAAAGTATATAGATCCATGTAGTAAATAGCATAAGTAAAAGAGTTATACGTCAAATAATAACTTATAAAACTGTCTCTAAATAATAAGGCACTAGCAAGCTCCATAGTGTTGTGCACCGGAATAGAAAAATGTGAAATATAATAATACGAGAGAATAGCCTCTGCTTGCCACCTTTCTAGCTCCAAATCAAGTCCAAATCATCTAAAATTTACATATATGGTGTAATATGGTCTAAAAACTTTTTTAGTATTTGTAAATAATTTTTAAAACATCATTTAGGATGTTTAATGACTTAATTAGTAAGTGAGAGATCTAATCACTTACCTTACTCCAAATCAAAGCCCAAATCCTCCAATGAACAGTAAAAGGAATGAAATCCAAGGCTCTTCCAACAGCAAATCTCTAATCACAAGTACTAATCACACTAATCTCCTCTTTGGTGTAATTTGGCTAATTAAAGTATGTTTTTGGGTTGCTTTTCGGTCAGTGGAGGTTTTTAATTTTCTTGAAAGTTGTGAAATGTTAGGGATAAGGTCCCATCAGCCTCCACTTACCCCAAAACCGAAATCGGTTATGCGCCTCATAGCTAATGACCCTAATAATCCATTAAGCTGCTCAAAATCAAAGAAAACTTCAAACAGCCATAACTCAAAAATGGTAAGTCCATTTTCATTATATGACCACTCTACGGAAAGAGAAACCATCATCAGGATCTAATGGAAGTGGTTTCTTATGCTAACTCGGCTCCTATCAAAATTTATAGGCCATACAAGATTCTTAGAGTCAAAATTGTCACATAGGAATTCGCCAAACATTGTGGGTGTGAAAAATATTCCTAAGGGTCATTTTACAAAATATTAGAATCATACGACCTCATATGAAAATAACATAAATATTATATGATCCTTTGATACGTAGAATACGGGTCGCTACATTCTTCATCTTTAGGAATTTCCCTCCCCAAAATTCCATAATCAAGTTAATAGGGTCATCCTGCATGCCTAACAATCATATACAAGCATAGACAACCATCAATCATCAAACATGCATACATAACAATAAGTGAAAAGGAAAATATCCAAGCCTATCTTAGCATGCAGGGTACTATTCCATGATACATTTCATGACATCTTAAGTGAAAGTAAAAGTGATAAATAAGAAATCTCGCAAAGTAAAGAGCTCTGGATATGTTGTTCTCGTGCTCTTCTCGGTCTCCCAAGTGCAATCGCCTTCACTATGACTCCAATGAACCTTTACCAACTTCACTGCCTTTCTCTTTAGCTGCTTCGTATTATGTTCAACAATAAAAATTGGCTTACTAGGTCTCAAAGCCTTAGTTTCAGTCTTCATATCATCTAGTTGATCCAATGCGATAGTTACACCTGAGTCATAGATAAATTTCCACAATTAAGAGCCATGGAAGACATTGTGCACTTCCAGCATTCTTTGAGGTAAGTCAATTTTATAAGCAAGGTTCCAAATCCTCTCTAATATTAAAAACGGACCAATAAATCTCGGCACCAACTTCCCTCTATTACCGTATCAAATGACATTCTTTAATGGAGAGATCTTGACAAATACCATGTCGCCGACAGAGAACTTTAAGTCTCGACGTCTCTGTCTGTCTTTGGTAGCTTTCATCCATTGTCGAATCAATTGTCGAATGATCTCAATCTTCTTTAATGTTTCTCTAATCAATTCTGGCCACGGTATCAATTTCCCGCCTGCTTCCCACTAACATAAAGGAGCGTTGCACGGTCGGCTATATAATGCCTCAAATGATGCCATACCGATGATAGACTGATAACTGTTATTGTATGCAAATTCAATAAGGTATAATTGATCATTCCACGAGCTTCCAAAGTTTAATATGCAAGCATGTAAGAGATCCTCTAAGATATGATTCACTCTCTCAGTTTGGTGGTTAGTTTGAGGGTGATAAGCTGTGCTAAGGTTCAGCCTTATACCCAACGCCTCATGTAAGCTCTTCCAAAACTCATTAGTGAACAACGGGTCTCGGTTATTCACAATGCTCTTCGACACACCATGGAATCATATTATCCATTTCATATATAGTTCGACCAATTTGGCTGCCATTATACTTGACTTGACAGGTATAAATCTAGCGCTCTTGGTCAATTGATCGACTATGACCCAAATGCTGTCATCCGTACTTAAGTCCTTGCTAGTCCACCGGTGAAACCTGTTGAACTTTTTCCGACTTCCACATGAGAACTTCTAACAGTTGCATCAGGCTGTTAAGCTTCTTCTGCTCTGCCTTAACCAACTGGAAGTTCATGCATTTCGAGACAAATGTCCCAACATCTTTCTTTAGCCATTCCCAATAAAAGGTCTACCTCATATCACGGTACATCTTATTACTGTTAGGATGTGTAGTCAATCTCGAATGGTGGGACTCTCTGAGCACCTCTTCCCTTAATGCATCGACATCTGGAACAAACGATCTCCCACCATTACGGAGCCAACCATCCTGGTCGAGACCATACTGTCTCGTATCCTCAGACTCTACTCCCATTTCAATCATAGAAATGATCTCAGCTAATATGGCATCACGCCTCTGATTAGTAATAATTCGCTTAATAAGAGTATGTCTAATAGTAAGCTCGTTAATATCTTTGGCTCTAGCTCGCATCTTGATTGTAAACCATAACCAGCAATATACTCTAACTATGTTCACTTTAGGAACATAGCTCCCAAGCTGGCATGTCTCCTACTCAAGGCATCATCAACCGTATTACCTTTACCTGGTGTATATGCAACATAAAAGTCATAAGAGGCCAAGAACTCTAACCTTCACTGCCGGTGAAGGTTCAGTGATGGTTAAGGTCCTTCTGCGAAAAGAGGCACTTCAATGACTTATGGTCGGTGAACACCTTGAGCCGCTCTCCTAAAAGATAGTGCCTCCAAATATTCAGTGCAAAAACAATCATTGCTAACTCTAAATCATGGGTCGGGTATTTCTTCTCATGTGCCTTCAGCTATCGACTAGCATATGCAACAACATTGCCTCTCTGCATCAATACTGTGCCCAATTCGATACCACAAGCGTTACGTATATCGTCATCTCCTAGTTCTTGCTCGGAGTAGTCAATGCTGGTGCACTCGTCAACTTTTCCTTCAGACTCACTGATGCCTACTCACATCTTGCATCTCCAGTAAAAGTCTTTACCTTCGTCAAGTGAGTGAACGGTGTTGCTACCATAGAGGAGTCCTTGATGAATCATCTATAATATACAGCTAACCCCAAGAAACTTCTCATGTCCTAGCGTTTTTAGGTCTAATCAAATCTTGGAGCTTTTGTAGGATTAACGACAATGCCCTGCTAAGATACAACGTGACCCAAAAATCTCACTTCTTCTTCCAGAAGTGACATTTAAAAAACTTTGCCTTCGATTGGTGTTTTCTCAACACCTCCAACACGATCCTAAAGTGTGTCTTGTGTTCTTCCTCTGTCCTTGAATAGACAAGAATATCATCGACAAACACGAGCATGAATTTATTTAGCTGACCCCTGAAGACACAGTTCATGAGATCAACAAAATACATCGTGCATTGGTTAGCCCGAATGGCATAACTCATCACTCAAAGGAATTAGATGGCATACGAAATGCGGTAATCAGCACACTTTCCTTCACTACTCTCAGTTGGAGAAATCCCATCGCAAGATCCAACCAAGAAAATACTCTAGCACCGTGAAGCTGATCGAATAAGTCATTAATACGTGGGAATGGGTACTTGTTCTTCTTCGTTACTTTATTCCACTTACGGCAATTAATACATAATCTTAGGGAGTAGTCTGCTTTCGTGGCGAATATTACCGGTGCCCCCCACTAGGATATACTCCTGCAAATGGACCCTTTTCTCAAAAGGTCATTCACCTGCACCTCAAGCTCTCTCCGCTCTCTAGGATCCATCCTCCTTAATGTCATCACTATCGATCTGACATCTTTAACTAAATCAATATGGAATTCAATCTCACTATATGGCGGAAGTCCGGTCACTTCTACAAATATGTTTGGATACTCCCTAGCAATAGGTACTAATGACAATTCGTCAGGTAGGGTGTCGAGTGAATATAGAAAACTGACCATCACATCATCATCATCTAGAAGGCAGCCTAACACTACCATTTTCCCATCATCTACCCCTATCGTCACCATTTATTTCTCACAATCCCCTATCACTCCATATCTATAAAGCCAGTCCATTCCCCAAATGATAACAGACCCAACGAAACCCAAAACAAAATAATCACAATCAAAAGAACATTCGTGAATCGATACGATCAAACTACGATAAACCATAAACAAGCTAGTGGAGCCTCTAATAGGGTTCGTCAAAATCAAAGATTGGTTAACCATTTCGAGTTCCAATCCTAATCTATCTACCAAATCACCAGATATGAAGGAATGTGAATCCCCAATATCAAATAAAACTCATATAGGAACATCATAAATGGAAAGCGTACCTTTAATAAGGATGCCGTTTCCTTTCTCCTTCATCGATGGAGCATTCGACGAAGTCAGTACGACATTGATAGCATATGCTTTCACTACCTGCTTCTACATTAATGGCTCTTGGCAGTTCTTCTGAATGTGCCCAAGTTTGTTGCAGTTGTAGCATTTCTTCCCCTCGGTTTTGCAGTCTCTATTGTAATGACCCTTCTATGCATAGTTGTAGCAAGTCACCACCGGCTTGACCTTCTTCTTTTGACCATCTTTATTCTGAAACTGCTTCCTCTTATTGTTTTTGTTTCCTTACGTACCTCCCCCACCCAATTGCGACTTTGATTCTTCTTTTGGAACAATGGCTTTCGATTTCGGATATAGACTTTTAGGCCTCAAGGCTTTCTCGACTATCATCTCATAAGTCTCATTAATGTGGTTCATGAGTCGTTCCCCCAAGTAGTCATCCAAGCCAATGATATATTTCTCATTCTACTTTAATGGAGTGTCGATGAAGGGCATCCCATATTACAACAGAACATCGAACTCAACAACATACTCGAAGAATGTCGTATCCCCTTGCTTTAGATCCACGAACTTATGGAACAGAACTGACCTCTGAGCTGTAGGAATAAATTTCTCCTTCAATCTAGCTTTAAACTGGTCCCAAGTAAACTAATCCTCGAGAGTAGCAACCCTCATGCATTTCATTAGTTTATGGCTCGCCCTTTAAGCTATCAAGAAGCCAATCGTCTTTTCATAGCATCATCCAACTCTAAGTCATCGAAAATCCTTTCATGGATATCAAGCCAATCCTGCACTTCCATTACCAATTCCATTCCCTAGAACGGTTTTCCATCAAGACTAGTAAATCCTTGTTCAACTTAGCGAAATCGGCTTTGGGCGCCTACATTGGAGCACCACCATCAACAACATTTTGGTGTAGCTACTTAAGCATTTTGCAACATGTTCCTTGTTATAGTATTAAACATGATCTATAAATCGGGATTAGTGACTCCCGAGCCAGCTCCCTCCTCGACTCCAGAGATAGGGTTGCTAGCAATGTTCCTTATTTAGAGACTCATCATTCAATCTGTAATAAGGACGATCGGTATCTCTATAAGGAATTTTGCTTAAGTAGTACTCGTGTGTGCGGTGCGATTTAGGTACTATACATTACTATCTAGTTTTGAGAATCAAAATATATAACAGGTACACATTCTCGTATATATATACTCTCGATCCAGTCTAAGGTGATAACTTCTACCCTATCTCTACTAGATCATAGTATCCCTTAGGTTTAACAATGCAACCTAAGCTCTGATGTCTAATATGACAACCGCCCTACACCACCAACACCTAATATACCTGTATAGTGTGTTGTAGCGGTGTTCGGCGGATGAAGGTTGTAAAGTAAATAAGCAACACAAAACCTGTCATATATCTCACAGCGCTTCGAATAAAATATAATAGTAAATATTTTAGATATAAAATAGGCGAGACAGTAAATAACTGAATGAATCACAAGATCACAATATAAAGATCCATATAGTAAATAACATAAGTAATAGAGTTATACATCAAATAATAACTCATAAAACTTTCTCTAAATAATAAGGCACTAGCAAGCTCCATAATGCTGTGCAGCGAAATAGAAAAATGGGTAAATATAATGATATGAGTGAATAGTCTCCTGCTCTCCACCTGTCTAGCTTTACGTGCTCACTAGACTTGATATCCCTAATCTGCTCATTTAAGAGTACCCAGAGTAATAGGAAGCAAAGCATAAAACCCCAGGTCAGACAATAGTCTGGTGTGAGCGATACAAACCTCAAATACTATAAAGGCGATAAAATCAGACAAATGTTATAGAGAATCATACCTAACCTGTCCTTGTATCTACAGAGTTGGCATATACTAAAGATATATACTACTCTATGATAGTCATCATGGTACTAAGGGCGTCCATATATCTACATCGTGTGACATCCCTAAGGTGATAAAAACAATCAAGAAAACATAGCATCCATCATCCATCCTCACGTTCACTCACTCGGTGCATTGGATATATGATACTTGTATGACCACCCCATAGAGCCAAGGGCTATTTAACGTCTCGGTTTCTCGGTACTTGTATTCGTGTCACTCAATGGCCAGAAACTAGACCACACGCCCATAGAAAGCCTAGGGTACTCAGATCAAAACATCATGTGACTTGGGGATTCCCATATGCCTAAGTGAGCATCCTCACATACCTATTCTTTACGAGTACACATCGAAACCTATAAATATAAACGATCCCTTTGCATACGTCATCCATAGAAGAGCTCATCTCGGAACTATCCATACAGCTCCCGTCTAAAGTTGCCGTGGTTGGAAACTACTCTAGACAACCATCATAAGTCATAGAGTGCCATCGTGCATCCCATAACCCATCTCCAACAGTCCCCTCAACCAAACCCATCATTGCCTACTCTACCTCTCAAAGTATAGCTATTCATCATCAAATGACCATAACTCGAGCATACGAACTCTGATTAATCTAAACTTGAAATGTAGCCTTATGGGACCTTCCTTGTCACCTCATATCGATAGCATCAAGTTTGGATTAAAACTCATTGATGGGTACCGATCCATAACTATCGAACCATCCCCCCGATCCATGACCACCGAACCATCGCTATCGATCCCATAATTCACACATATGCTCTTACACATCTCCTCATATCCCACCGTCGATTGCGCCTTAATTGGACCAACCTCCATGGATTGGTATTGATCCATAGAGACTGATCCCTCACTTCATTTTTAAGCTCCAGTACACTCCTTTATTCTTCAGAATGATTTGTGAGTGAAATGAGCTAACCCCTATAGATCAGTACCGATCGATAAGGTCGAACCCATACTTAGTCAAAATCGCTTGATGTTGGCTCTGCTCTCTTGCTTCCATGCTTCCATGTCCTGATCCATACTCTATGCTACTTCATTGATCCATGTTATTGAGTCTCATCGATCCACGCCTTTGAATCCCCACCGATCCATATCTCTAAGCCTCTACCAATCCATACTTTGAAGGCCCAAATCTTGACCATACGAACTCCATTTACCTTAAAACTTTGTGTGCAACCTTATCAGGCCTTCTTTTTGCCTCACATCGATCGCGTCCAATTTGGGGTAGATTTTAGAGATCGTCACCGAACCATCCAAATATATAATTTTAAAGAGATCTTACTCTAATGTGAAGGTTGGGGATCCGTAAGAACATATTTTTAAAAATCAAGTCAAAATCATTTAACATTTATATATATGGTGTAATATGGTCTAAAAACATTTTTAATATTATTAAATATTTTTTTAAACATCATTTAGGGTGTTTAATAACCTAATTAGTAAGTGAGAGATCTAATCACTCACCTTAAGCTAAATCAAATCCCAAATCCTCAGATGAACAGTAGAAGGCATGAAATACAAGGCTCTTCCAACATCAAATCTCTAATCACAAGTGCTAAACATGCTAATCTCCTTTTAATCATGTAATTTATCTAATTAAAGTATGTTTCAGGGTTGCTTTTTGGTCAATGAAGGTTAATGGAGGTTTTAAACTATTAGGAGTTGTGAAATATAGGGATGAGGTCCTATTAGCCTCCACTTACCCCAAAATCGAAAAGGGTTATGGGCCTCAAAGTTAATGACCCTAATTATCTACTTAAGCTTCTCAAACAACCATAACTCAAAAACTTCAAACAACCATAACTCGAAAACGAGAATTCCATTTTCTTAATATGACCACTCTATAGAAAGGGAAACCATTATTTCAATCTAATGGAAGTCATTTCATACACTAACCCGACTCCTATCAAAAGTTATAGGCCATAAATGATTCTTAGGGTCAAAATGGTCATATAGAAATTTGCCAAAAATCATGGATGTGGAAAATAATCGAAATGTCCCTAAGAGTCATTTTTCAAAATATTAGAACCATACGACGTCATATGAAAATAATATAAATATTTTATGACCCTCCGATACGTAGAATACTAGATGTTACAACCCGATACTCGATATTTGCCTCTACCTGAGGGTGCCATGTCAAACCTAGCTAAGAAGGTGGGAGGCTGCACTAGGTACATTGTCTTGTTTTGCCTCGTCATCCCTTCTCTCCTTCCCCTTCGACGTCCTGAGCTCTCACCTTCTGCTTTTGTGTCGGAAATGGAAAAGTCTTGGTGATACATGGGCCTTTTTTTGTTTGGTGGCTTATTTCACTATCTCTTATCCGCTTTTATTTTCCCCTCTTTTTTTAGCTTGCAGTTTTGGCCAGGGGGGCGCAGAAGTGGGAAGGCGAGCAATTCGTTACTCTTGCTCGAGTTGCTAAACTTGAAGTGGATCTTACTTTGGTTACTTTTGAGAAGGCTAACATTGCTTCCAAAAAAGCCCATATTGCTTCCGAAATGGCCAAGGTTGAGGAAGATTTCAAGCTTTATCGGGTGAAGGCTGAAAGGGAGAACGAATCTACAGTGGATGTCTTAGCTTCGAAAGATCATGAGTTGATGGAGAAGGAGCTGACAATGGCGCATGAGCAACTTAAGGAAAGCACTTTCATTATAGCCTACATGTTGTATGCCTCAGACCGACATCAATTTAAGGAAGAGGTTAAGCTTGACTTCTTAGGGGACCCGATCGTGGTTAGCATCGTTTACACCTACTGTTAGGCCCAGTGGGATGAAAAAGTCATTGCGGAAAACGCCTCTCCTTCTACTTTTCAGGGGCATAGTATGAATGTGAGGGCTCGAGAAGGCAAGGTGTTATAGGATGCTGATAAGTCTAAGGAAATCGTGGTCACCTCAAATCCTCATTTAGACATTTACTTTTTATACGTAGACCTTAGAACCCCCACCCCCCATTTTTTGTAATGAAGGTTGATTTTTTCTTTGCCATGTTGATTTCCTTCATAGCCATTTTATTTCCCTGTCATTTTATAAATAATCACGCCGTCCTTATCACTTTGTTTGTTTTAGTCTTCTGAAGAAGTTTTTTTATTAAACTTCTGAAGGAAAGCGAGGTTAGGCTCAAAATTCAAACACTAAATTGTCCTAGTCTTAGTGCTGCGGCTATCAATAAGCACAAGAAAGAACTAGATGGTTCTTTTATAACACTTAGTAATAAGATCCAAGGGTTACTTTCCAAGATTGATTAAGAGAAGGAAGCCCTTAGTGACTTTGTACCGAGCCAATGGAAATACGCCCTAGAAAGTGTTTTTTTCCCACTTGATAGCCCTCACCTTGATGCTCATGAATTTACATAAGAATTAAGTTATGTCTGTCTTTGTTATTATGTCCTTTATTTTTGTACATAAGTTTGTTGAATCGATGCAGTTAATAAAAATATACGTTTTTATTCAATTTCGCCTTGGAGCATTTTAGATTTGTAACAACCCGGTTTTTTAGTTGTTGATTTTGAATATTTAAATAGTTTAAATATTGGATTTGGAATATAAATCGATTTTTAGATATGAAGATTCTAATTGAAAGATTTAGAATGAATTTAAAAATTCAAATATACCGATTTATTGAATGAATTTAATTGTTGAATTAATAATTGAAAACCGTTTAAACAATTGAATTGGAGCTGAATAAGAATCAAAAATGATTTCTAAAGTTGATATAAATAATATTTAAATTAGAGTCGAACTAATAATTTTTCAAAACCGAAATTTCAGGTGATTTAGTCAATTTTTGAAATCACGGATTTAATCGACGGGTTAACATAACGATGCGAGGTATAGTCTCGAAATTTGACGAAACAAGTTCCATTGGATCCGTAATAGTGTATTATTATCGATTTCCAAATTTTGTAGCGTTTGGATTTACCATTTAATCGTAAGATCTGAAAACGCCTAGGGTTATTTGATTGAATTTAATTTAAATAGTCAATTTAAAAAGCTATCTTCTCAATTCCAATCGAATTAGGACTTGAAACATTTTCCGTTGCAATCGGAATAGAGGTATAACATTATGAACATCTAGCGGCTTGCCTTGATAGGGTTCAAAATTTTAAGCTAGGTAAACGATATAATTTGATTTATAAAATAAAAAAAATAAAAAAAATCAAACATGCCACCCTTCTTCATTTAAACACGCAAAATTTCAAATCATGTCTCTTTCCTCCCTTTTCTTTTCTGATGAAAGTCGCGATATCCAAACACAAAAAGCGAATCCAAATGCCCAGTCTTCTTTATAAACGATACCCGCCTTTCTCTTCTCTCGGATAAAAATGAAAACCGAAATCAAATTCAAACAAAAAAAAGGAGAACGAAATCTCATTCAACGTACAAAATAAAGAAAATCAAAATCGCGAGCGGCGTTAGTAGCTGAGGCAGAAGGAGGAGGGGGACAGCGCACCTTGTTTAAGCATGGGGACAGTCGCGATGATGGCGCAGTGCTTGGAGATGGGAGAGTTCGATCGGCCGCAGTAGGGCGTAGGGTTGGTCGCGCGCGTGGAACCGGGGAAGGCGCACGAAGACGTAGGGGGTTCGCTTGGGCATAAGGCACGCGACAGGCTAGGGTTAGTAATTGGTTTTGATTTGAGCGACATGGGTTGTGCGGATTTTTTGCTTGGTGTTCGGAGAAACGAAGAGCAGGTGTGGTGGAGGATGTTGGTGAGCTCAACGTTCATTTCCAGGAACCGTGGGTGTGGGAGGCCGTCCGTGCACGAGCAGGATGGAGATTATGGTGCACATCCATTATTTTGTTGAGAAGGAAATGAAATCAATTTTAATTAAATTTAATAAAAATATAATTAGCGGATGATTAATTTAAAATTAATAATTAGCTGATTAATTTTAACTCAAAGTGAAATCGTAATTTATATAAATTTGAAATCTGCTTATACGAGGATTAAGTCGAATGGGATCATCCGTTTGGATATCGTAGCTGCAGAATCTACGCAATGAAATCAAGATTGGAATGGTTTGCAATTAAAAATAAAGATCAAAAATTCCTACTCATTTGGATTACTAGAATTTATTTTAAATAGTCAAAATAAATTATTAAATGCTAGTTGAATTTATAAATTATTATCTGTTAGATGTTGTATATATATAGTAGTATATATATTAGTAGTTGAATTGATGTTCCCGCATATTTTAGCATATGAGACCCTATGTGTTCCGCATAATAGCGGATGACCCCATATACCGTGATATTCCCCTTGAAGTGGGATTGGTATTTTTATGTTGTAACGACCCTGAAATTCAGACCCAGTTTAAAATTTTTAAAATTGCTTATTTAGTGTAGAATTTCAAATTTTCACAAACGATTTCCGTTGCCAACCAAACTTCACATTTGGAATGCGTCTAGGTAGACATAGGCGTGCGCCAAATTTCGTTGAAAAATATTGAAGTAAATTTCGCTCGTCGCATTTACATATCAGTTTAAATCTTACGTATAAAATTCCTATCGTCCGAATTCAAATATTTTCTCGGTGTTGCATAAGAAAAATATTCTGAACTTGACGGCGCATTTCGTTTCGTCAAATTTCGCTTTTAATTGCTAGTAAAATATGCACTCGGGCAAATGCTTAAATAAGGATTATCACTTAGCGAAAATGTCAAACCATAAATATTTTTATACCGTTGTGTTCGTCTCGCCGCGCTGATCAAAACAGTATATTTATTTGTGTCAATGGGAGTTCGACGGTGCAAATTATAATTGGTTAACGCAGCACAAACCGGTACCCGTTATAAAACTATTTGGGTTCCATTTCTTCTCATCTGTCTACCTGTCCAAATCAGCAGCCATTGCATTTAATACACTCCCTATTCAATATAAAATTTATGACTTGTCATTTCCTTCACTTCAAGCTGTCCTTTGATTTGTCTATTCGCTTTCCTGTTTACGCACGCTACCTCTCTGCTTTTGCATTCTTTCTGGTTGATATATTTTCAAGAGCGGCTTCACTTGGTTTCATTTGAAGCAAATATATTAATAATCAACGCATGACCGTTCGTTACAGCAATGGTTCCAAACTTTATATTTTTTTGGTATTCCTCTGTATATTAAATAAAAATATATGATTGAGCAGGTTTCACGTTACTTCATTTTAGATCTGAAGCTTTCATCTCCCTCCTATTTCACTTCTCTTCCCATTAAAATTTTGGAACCCAAGTCCACACCCACGGCCTTGCAAAGCTTCCACCAGCTCCCCTCCTCCCATCGCCTCGCGCGAGTACAAACATCACCAAGCCTGACCACCCTCTCCGGCCTGTCCTCCCCTTGGCAGCAGCAACCGCCCCTCACCTCCCCATGCAGCCGGCCCACTGCCAGACCCCTTCAAAGCTCCGCCTTCCACCAGCCCACGTCCCCGCCACGTCCCACGCCACTACCTCCACTCCCTGACCGTGAAGCACCATCGCCAACCCACCGTAACACCTAGAACCGAACCCATGGCCACTCCCCTTCATCCTCCGTTCCGCCGCCACATTCCCTGCCACCACCGCATGCGGACGAGCCACCCACCGAGTAGCAACCGAGACCTCCTCCACGTGAATGACCTCCACCCGCCCCTGCCTACATCGCCTCCGCCACTGACATTTCGCCCGCCTCTTCACTCGAATCTCCGCCAGCACCTTTCTCTCCTCTTGCCTGGCCACGACCGGGTTCAACCCCCCACTAGCAAACTCCACCAGATCCGCTCCTAGCCACCTGCTTCCACAACAGCCACCTTGGCCGCACCTTCTCTCACCCGATCATCTCCTCCGCCGACGCAGCCCCACATTCACCTCGTGTCGTAGCCTCACTTGTCTGCATCCCTACTTGTTCGGTGGTAAGATGCATGTATTAGATTTTCATATATATGTTGATTTTATTCATGTAGCTTGATGTTGTATCCACTTTTTATGCTGCTGTGATGCAGTTTCCTTCACTGTTGTATTTTTTTGGGAGTTTGCACTGTTTGTTCTTGCTGTCATGTTCCATGCATTTGAGCTCTTTGAGTTGCAGTGCTTCATCACTTGATGTCTTTGATTCATTTGGTCTGCACTTTGCTTGATTGTTGACACTACATGTAATCTTGTAGACATGCTTCACTACAATTCTTACTTGTCACGGCATACCTATATATGCTTGACCTGTTTCACATCCACTTCATTATTACCTGATCTTGGTATGTTGCTGTTGGTTTTAGTCTTGTTTCACCTGAGTTGCATTGAGTAGCTGTCGTCTGCACTTGCACGCTTTCATCATTGCTACCTGGTCGACTTGATTTTCTGCACTTGCATTGAGGACCTGTTGCTAGAGTCACTTTCATTGGTCCATTGCTTTACTGACTTGATTCACTTCATGTTTGACGCATTGTATCTCACTCATGTTTTATCGGAATGGGTTGATTCTATTTTTAAAAAGGAGTTTAAGTTATCTAGTTTATACATGTCAAATTCCAGCAAAATCCGACATCGTTTGATTTGTGGTCGATGATCTGGAAGTTAGACCCAGGCAGATATTCTTTTGTACTTAGAATTATTTTACACTGCTGCAAACACGACCCGAGTTCATGTTTGACGCATCGTATCTCACTCATGTTTTATCGGAATGGGTTGATTCTATTTTTAAAAAGGATTTTACGTTACCTAGTTTATACATGTCAAATTCCAGCAAAATCCGACATCGTTTGATTTGGGGTCGAGGATCTGGAAGTTAGACCCAGGCAGATATTCTTTTGTACTTAGAATTATTTTACACTGCTGCAAACACGACCTGAGTTCATATTTGACGCATCGTATCTCACTCATGTTTTATCGGAATGGGTTGATTCTATTTTTAAAAAGGAGTTTAATTTACCTAGTTTATACATGTCAAATTCCAGCAAAATCCGACATCGTTTGATTAGTGGTCGAGGATCTGGAAGTTAGACTCAGGAAGATGTTCTTTTGAACTTAGAATTATTTTACACTGCTGCAAACACGACCTGAGTTCATGTTTGACGCATCGTATCTTCTCCGTCTTACGTCGGAATCAAGTGATTCTTTGCAGTTTTGAAATACAAGTTTTGATCTTTATTCATACCAAATTTCAGACCATTTCGATCTCGGTAGCACATAGAATTATATTGTTAAACTTTGACGTAGGACTTGTTAAAATTGTTGCTATGTTGAATGTTTGATTTGATTTCGGAAATCCCTATTTAACAGTTTTGCTCGTCGATTCGTGCAAATCTTACTTTCCTCTGAGAATCATGCTTGGATTTGTAACTCCATTTCAGTGTCTGTATCAGTGTGCGTATCCGTGCCATCTCCTATTCTCTGTAGCCTCGAAAGGTGAGAAATCATTCACGATTAATATTCTTTTATTATTAAATTTGATTTCAATTGAAACGACAATTGAAATATGTTGCCGCTAGTTATTACACTGTTATGTATGCTATTACCTGTATCTGTTCACCTATGACATCTGACACCATTATCTGTTAATTATTTATGGGATAATAATACAGTTTGGTTGATAAATTGATTGATTGATTGTTGTTTGAATTGGATGTTAATTATTATTGTTAAGTGATAATTAAATTGCAAGTTAAATTTGGTGTAGAATAGTTAACAAATTAAAACGGATTATATATGACAAAAATTTGATTAGTTAAATTTGACCCTTTAATTGTCGTAGAATTGGATAAATTGTACTTCGAACTTTGAACGTAGTTTGTATTAATTGTTGAAGTATTAAACTGAAATTGAAATTGAACGACAAGTGAAAACCGGAATGTAATAATCTTTAATCTACATGAAATGATAGTGTAGATTCTAGAGATAATTATATTAATTCGCACAAACAACAATGCGAATTAATACGATTATTTCGGGATTATTTGAATTGATTATTGGATTGTGTTTGATTGTTGTTATTGCTTGTTTATTTACTTTGACACCATCCCAGTTATCACACTGCAAGTTCCCTTTGTTATGTTTTATTTTGAATTGGAATTGGAATCGGGTTGAAATGATAAATACCCAAATGAATTTGACTTAGGATAGAGAATTAAATAAACCCGATTGGTCAATAATTTAATTTGATTTAAAAATAATAATGATTTTATTTGAGTAAAGAATAAGGTCTTGAAATGAAATTGGAATTTGAATTTAATGAAAGGAAAACTGTTAATATTTAAAATCTGAAACAAATATTAACATAGTAGTTGTTGAAAGAACGTTGTTTTGAATTGAATTATTTAACAATTAAATTTGGAATTATTCATTGAATTAAGTTTGAAATGATTTAATAATTAAGGTTGAATTTATAATTAAGTTGAAATTATTAAGTTTGAAATTATTAATAATTAAGATTGAAATTATTTAATAATTGAATAAGATTGAATTATTTGATAATTGAATAAAAATTGAATTCTTTGATAAGAGAAATTGAACTTTTGAATAAGTAAAGTTGAACATCGTAAATAATTGAAATTGAGATTCTTTGTTAATTAAGTTTTAAAATTTGTTAAGTAAGTGAATAAATGAAATTGAATTTCTTAACAAGAAATAAATGTGTTTTATTGAAATTAATGTAAGAATTGTAATTTAAGGAATTTGATTTGACAAATTTAATTTAATTAAATTTGTAAGTTTTGATATAATAAAGTTAATTTAAGTGATTGATTTAATGACTTAGAAATTTAAAAAGAATTGTTTTAGATGTTAAATTAACTTAACGAATATTGAATAAAAGCGATTAATAAATTGTAATTGATTTTGAATGTTAAATTAAATTAATTTAAATGATTTCGAAATGAAATTTATATACGAACTTGAATAAATGATTGAATTGTTTAAATAAAATTGAAATTGAATTGTAAGATTTTGAAATGATAATTTGGAAGTTTTGAAATGTAAATGGTGGAAATTGATTTAGGAAGACAAATGAAATGATGGTTTTCGAATTGAAATTGAAATTGAAATTGATTGTTTTGAAATATATTAAATGACCAATCGGTGTAATAATACGTAGTTATTAAAGAGACCGGGATCGGATATGGACATACTCTCTGTCGATACCGAAAACCACTTTAATAACTATTATACGCGGAGTGTTGATCCAGAATGAAGTGGATGGTTTGGTGAACGCGTTGACTGAAGAAAGAGAATGATATTGGATGACCCCTGACATGACTAAAACAGGAGCCGCGCCGGGCCATTGAGGTTCGCCACCTCTAGCGGACACACTTCTTCGATACCATATCTATTACTTTGTGATTCGATTTGGGTGCACCCCTCGATTTGGGAGTGTTGTTTCGCGGTGTTGAGATAGCTGCTGGCTATGCTCAACATCAGTCCGGATCACGCAACTACTAGTATCCTAGTTGGTATCGCCTCATGTACCTTGTCATACTGATTATCCTATTCGCGACCACTATGTTTTGATTTGTACCTTGAGTATATGGATTGCCCTCTGGTGACTTCCGGTTTTGGGGAAACTACAGTCTTGTATATGCTTTTGAGAATATAAAATGTGTTAAGGGGGATTATGGTAACGCCTTAATGCTATTTTGATATTTTATATTACTGATAGACATTATCTACTTAGCGTATATTACTACCTAGTAGATAGTTTAACGGATCCTTAAAGGATGGTTATTCCAAACATCCTTTGAGTTACCTGTATTTCGATTGCTATTTCACTTGAGTTAGATTTATTGATATAAGAATATTAATCCTGAATCGAGTGTTTTGTGTTTTGCTTTACGCTCGGGTCAGACTGAGTGGTTCAACTTTGAGACTCACCTTTGGAGTTGGAGCATTGCTTGAAGATCCAGCCATCTATTCTGCTTTCAGTATTCGATGATTCTAGTGATGTATTCTGATTTATATCTGATGTATCGTATTACTCTTTTGTTGTAAACTCTGATGTATCTTATATATTTACATAGTAGCTTCATGAACTACTATCTCTTTTATTTCCGCTGCATATTATTACTCTGTGTCTATGATGCTGTGACTACTTATTTACTGTATATCTCAGTTTTGCCAAATTTAAATTAACAATTCGATATTTTGAATTATTCAAGTCCGACATGTGCGGATGCGAATGGTCCAAAATACCGGGTCGTTATATATGTTGTATTAAAATCTGTGGATGCAGCAAAACAAGTTGGAGGGATCCGACTGGATTCCTCGGATTTATATTGATTGTTTTTTCATATATAATAATATATGATGTGTTAGAATAATCTATTATAGATTATTGTTGTTATGTGAATTATTGGATGCTATAGTAGCACTGGCCTAACTTTTGGTATTTTAAATACAATAAATATTATTTTTGGAATTTTAAAGGATTTAAAAGGAGATTTTGAATGTGAAAATATTTATATCAAAATTTGGATTATTTTTAAGAAATTTATTTGGATAAAAATATAATTGATTTTGGTTTGATTTTAACTATTTGTAAAAATAGTTTAAATAGAGATTTTTAAAATAATTTATATAAAGGACTTTTAAACAATATTTTTGGAAAATATGAAAAGAAGTTGAAACCGATATTAGAAATAGATTGACAGAAATAAATAGAATTTATAAGGGATTGAATTTATAAAATGGAATTTTATAAATGAGATTATTTTTATAAAAAGTGAAACTCAGAGAAGTTATAAATTTATAAACGATGTTTATAAATAAAGGAAATCAATAATAAATGAAAATTTGGGAATATAAAATTCATAGCGTGGATTTATTAGAATATGGAAATAGGATTGGAAAAAAATAGTGGATACTATTTTTGGAAAGTGGAAATAGATAGGATACTGCAATGGAATTGATGGGTTGTAAATCGAGAGCATTTATAAATTGAATTGGTTTTTGGAATTTTAAAAATATATCTTTAATTTTAAGAATTTAAGTTTGTTTTAAAAGGAAAATGTTATATATCAAACTATTAAATTTTAAACTAGTAGAATTAAAGTACATTGAAAAGTGAATTTTTCAAATGCTTAATACTTATTTAATAAATTCTAATTTTAAAAATCAGCTTTGAAATTGATATGTTTATAATACTAAAAAATAAGTTATTGATGTTTATAAAATGGTTTTCGGTATTTTTAAATGACTACTTAAATTTGTTTTAAAAATAGATTATTATTCTTTTAAATACTTCTTATATATATATATATATATATATAGTTTTGAAGTGATTGAAAATTTTATTTATAAATTCTTTCGGGATTCGTAAATGAGGCTTATAAATGGACATGATTTTGGGGAGAGGAATTTTATATGCGAATTGGAGGGAATGTAATTTCAAAATGTTGAATATGGGAACTTTGAAAATGAAATCTGAATTCATAAAAGAAGTTATAAATTGTTGAATGGGATTATAAATAAGTATACTGGGTTATGGAAATTGTTAAAGAAAATTTATTAATGATTTAGGAGACTTATGTGATAAGTTATGAAATATTCTCTGAAGCGTTGATATTGGAAATGATTTTGGAAAGTAAGATTTATAATGTTTTCCAAAGTATAAAAATGGAAATTTGGAAAAAAAATTAGGTATTGAAATGGCTTGGGAATATCCTGTTATGGATTTAAGTATCTGTAATTGTTTTCAAATACTGGAATATGGAAGGGAATTTGAATATATACCTTTGTAAAGGTATTTTGGAAGAAAATTATAATATGGGCCTAGTGATTGCTTATGGATGTTAATTTATAATTAAATGACCAACTATCAAATATTGGCCAATTTCGTTGATCATTTCGAAGAGTGCGAGATCAGATTTAATTATCCGAAAACCACTTCGATCCGATTTGAGCGTTACGAATGGATATCTTGAAGATGGTGAAGACGGTGATTCGGTTTGCCCAAACTTAGGACAACTTGTATGGACGAATGCTATCATAAAATTGTCATTGGAGGACGATGAGCATTCTAAGTGAAATTGTTCTTGAAAGGTAATCGTAGCCTCAAGCCTCATCAACCGAAATGACTAAAAATCAAGGGAGATGAAGCAAGGCTAAGTGGCTCGCACCCAATTAGAGTATGTTATCACCTTTTTAGATACCCTCGGATATATTATAAATTATGGATACAGTGGTGCATGAAAAAAAAGGAGCTCTTGATAAGGGTAGGAACACCAGGGTGATAACACATTCGGTTCTATCTGGGTTTGGGATAGGGCCGGTCTTGTGTTGTAGGGGATCCCGGCGCGGTCCTCGGTACATTTTTCTAGATGTATATCGTGATAGGTGGTACCCCAGTGCCTAGTCATTGTATGGAATTCATTCTCTAATAAGTGTCATACGGTTTTGATTGTGCCCAACTATGATGAAATGTGAGATGCGAGCATTTCAACTATTTTTTATTTACTTGTTTAGACATTATTAAAATATCAGACGATTTTGATAAAAATGTTTTGGTTACCGTAAGGGAAAAACCCGTCTTGTTTATGTGTGACGTGGTCTTATAAGATACCTTTGTTTTTCAAAGGATTTTGATAACTTTAAATAATTCAAATTGAGTGCGCTTTCTCACGCTAGTTTTCCTGACTGACTCGGGTGTTATTTTATTACAATGCTTGGGTCAGACCGAGTATTACAGATTCAGGATAGGATGCTATGGAGCTCAGGAGACGAGCTGGATGAAATAGGTGTATTCCCGTACTTGGTTTGTATTTCCGCTGTATGAGGACAAGTTATTATAACTGTCTAGATTGATTGGTGTCTATTGTACTTTGATAATGGTTTGTATATTAACAGTACTGTTCTTATATTTAAATCTGTTATTGTATATTATATTTTGTTCCGCTCGACTGTGAGATTCTGTGGTGTTGTTTTCTGTTTGTTCTTCTACCTTTCTTATTCACCCCTACCAATCCATCTTTTTATGCAATTTGAGCTTAATTGTGTGGTTATATTGTCAGCTTAGACTGTATGGAAAAGTGGGTCGTTACAGATTTTCATTAAGTTGGATTTTTAATCATTATCCACTGGGTTGATCTTTATGGGCTTTGATCTGAGTTTAACGAAATCCTTGAATCCAGTATTCCTTCTGGCCCTATCGTCCATGGCGTTGACGATATAAGAGTGATCGCATTTGAAGTGAAGACTAATATTGTGGTCAGCAAAGAAGAGAACGTATGCCTTACTATTGTTAACGAAAGACTTTAGAAAGACTTAAAGAAGGTTGGTGTGAAGATAAAGGAGGCAAAAGATTCCCTGAACCACCAACATCAACTTAACATCACGTTGCGTATTGGGCTTAATGCTGCCGGGCTAAACTTAGGTAAGATGTAGCAATTATTGAAAGACGAGGAGAAACTTTTATGGGACTGTTTACTAAGTGGAGATAAAGAAATTAAATAAGGCTATAGAAGATCTATCCACCCAATATGCCCGCCAGACTGAGGAAAAGGAGGGTACTGGTCAAGGGAGAATGGTAAAGGTGTCCTGTTCAGATTTGGTTCATGTTCCTCCTACGGGTATGAATCCCTCTTCTTTAATAGATCAAAAGAAGATGATGGAATTTAGGGTGCTTTCTCATCTGCATGGGGAAGTATGGAAGATGGATGCCTTTAGGTATTTTAGTGGCTTTGCTATGAATGCCAAGAAAACTAAGCCTCGGTTGATTGATACTTTGGAAAACACAAGGAAGGAGGCTATTCCCAAAATTAATGAACTTGAGGATTCTTTGAGTGAAACTCAGATTAAGACACCTCCTTCTCAAAAAAACTTAGATGAGAAAAGAAGAGGATGGAATTTAGGGTTCTTTCTCATCTGCATGGGGAAGTATGGAAGACGGACGCCTTTAGGTATTTTAGTTGCTTTGCTATAAATGCCAAGAAAACTATGCCTCGGTTGATTGATACTTTGGAAAACACAAGGAAGGAGGCTATTCCCAAAATTAATGAACTTGAGGATTCTTTGAGTGAAACTCAGATTAAGACACCTCCTTCTCAGAAAAACTTAGATGAGAAAAATTAACAGCAAGATGGAGCAGGCTTTCTTGTGGCATGGCGTAGATGTTTTGGAGTATTTTTACACTACCCTTAATCTAAAATTTCGACGCAACATTGCGGGCTTCAAGGTTGCCGCGAATTGGCCAATGTATCATTAGGCAGGCACCTGCCATGACCCCCGGAAGACATTTTCCATCAGTACAACCCAGTCTTTAGCTACTATTCCTTAGGTGTCGTAAGGTAGTATTGTTGGAACTTGCGCTAGAAAATAATGTTGTAAATTAACATTGTTGGACATTATCTTTGGAGTTGTCTATATGATATGTGAATTAAGATTTCTTTGCAAAGTTTGTGAGCTTCTTGTATTTACTTCACTTAATTGTACTTCTCTTTAAAAAAAAATTTGTGGGCCTGTTTGATTTTCAGCCTGCTTCATTTGATCAAGACTTAGAAGTAGCCATTTCTAAAAAGAAGCTTAATTCTGCTTTGGTCAGAGTCTAAGCATTGGAAGGTTTATTGAAAGATGCTGAGAGCATATATGAGGTCATATACAAGGATGAAATTAAAGCTTTGGAACGTAAAGTTGAAGAATTACATGAGCAGATTGCAAAGCAAATTAACGTTGAGGAGAATCCTATTGCGGCCTTCGTTCCAGGTGTTGTTTCTAGGCCTGGTGCCACCTCTGCACCTCCTTCGGTCGCAGACCTCGATGGCTTTTTTTAAGTGGAAGAATGTTTTGAAAAATTATTATATGGCCAAGTTTATTGAGTTAAAGAATTTTTATAAAAAGGAATCAAAGTCCGCTGGGAGCAGCAGCTCGCATGTTACGTCAACTACACAGGCATTATTTAGCTCCTATTCTCATGCTACTAAGAAAATGAAAGAGCGGCTTTTAGATGAAATTGAACAAATCAGAAGGGTGGCTATAGAGTGAAAGAATGCTCTTGTAAATAAAGTTTCTTCGTTGGAGTCTCAACCCAATACGCGAACCCTTGGTTGAGTTCTAGTTACTGCATCGTGTGGGGCCTCCGTTCCTTCCCTTGGTAGTTTGGATAGGGCTTTCTTGGTGAAGTTAATTTACAAAGAGAGAGTTAGGAGGGTCATGGAAGATATTGTCGTAAAGTGTTCAATGGACTTTTCCTCACATCACTGGCCTGAACTTGAGTTAACCTTCTTATATAATCACGTGAACTACGTGTATGACCCGAAGGACTACGGTGATGGTTGGGCCGGTACTAATTATGTTCCTCAAGCTATTTACATGGGTGTCACTCCTAGCCGTTCTTCAGTTGTCATTTCTGAATTACATGATCCATCCCCTGTTTCTCATCTTGGGGGTAGTTCTATTCAACATCTGACATTAGATGACTGTAGGTCTAAACATATTAGGAAAACCATAGTTAATGCCTCTTCTGAGTTTGAGATAGACTCTTAATATTGTTTTGTTATGAGTTATAGTTTTATGAACTTCGACTCTTGATGTAACCCATGTTTTGATTGTTTTTATTTATCTTTTCCTACTAGGTATGTGGGGATGTGCGGAAGATATAGTCGTATGCAGATTTTTAGTTAATACGATTATAACTAAGTAAACTTGTGTAGATCTTAGTTTATGATGTTTACCTAGCAAGCTCTGCGTTGCTTTTGGAGTTGTACCTGATCTGTAGGTTGAACTGCATTCCATGCATTATCTTTCTTTGCCATTTTCTGAATTAACTTCTTGTCTAGTTCATGCTTCTTGAACTTGATTTTTAGCATGCAAGTTTTGTTGCATTCTTGTTATGACTTACTCCATTATTTGGATGCAGTTTCATATTCGTGCTCTTGGCATGGTCCATTCTACTATTTGGGGGCGGACTGATACTTGATTGTAAAGTTATGTCTCGTATTTAGCATATTTTTTCATGCGTATGGTTTTTGTACCGGTTCAAGCTATCTAATATCCTTACATTCAATGTGGTTATGTCATATTAATTAACATAGAGAGCTTTTATTATTATTCAGGCCGTCCAATATCCCAATGTCTAGTTCAGTAATTTGGCTGAAAAGCCGGACTGCATTTGTGCAGTTTTGTTTCAATAGCTGGCTCGGACCGTCTAATGTCCTTATGTGCAGCGTAGTATTTGGCTGAAGAGCTGGATTGTGTTTGTGCAATTCCAAATGTTTACTTTCAGTTTCACCGTTCTCAGTGCTGAGATTTTCGTTTGAGCCTACTAACCGTGTGTTAGGCTTGGTAAATGACCATTGGCGGTGAAATATGAAGAGTCAGGAGAAAGTTCTCCTTAGTGAATTTCGAAACACACAATACTTTGGGTCGTGCCATATTTCTAGTGTATGTGGACCTTGTTTTGGAATTCTTACCCCCGTGCATCTTATTTTATTATCATTGTGCTCAATATTGAGAGTGGTGTGTTTATTCTCCAACAACGTAATTAGTTGGGTTGGTGAGCGTTGGCAGTGACATGTGTAGTGATAGGAGAAGATTTGCATTGATGTGCATTAGTTTTTTATGTCATTTAGATA
The DNA here is from genome assembly GCA_030765085.1 of Allium cepa. Lineage (NCBI taxonomy): Eukaryota > Viridiplantae > Streptophyta > Magnoliopsida > Asparagales > Amaryllidaceae > Allium > Allium cepa. Next base: position 82,167,164 of record CM060932.1, on the reverse strand, counting down.
GCTGAAGGGATGGTGCATCTTATAATTTATGCTAACTAAGCTAAAGCATTTTATTTTATGCGAAAACGGGCAGTTGGCTTTGTTTGATGGATATTTTTCCTTTTCCCTTCATTAGAAAGGTTCCAGTCCATATTTTTGCGAAGCATTTCTTTCAAATCAAATTTCAAGATGTATTACAGCTAATAAGTAAGATAAAGGATCGATTATGATGATTTACTTTTAGGAGAGTAATATGCATAGATAGCGACAAATACAGATGAATGGTAAATGCTATGAAACTTCAACTCATAACATAGTATTTATTGTGCAGTAGGAATTGCAAGGTAAGATCATGAATGATGATGATTGAATGTAAAGAGGTATCTTACTATCACCTCCTTGTAAGGTATCAAGTTGTATTGAATGGAATGGATCTTAGCACATTTGCTAAATTGGTATGTGGATAAAGGTTTCTTCCATATCCACGTTGGTTGCGACCGTGAAAGTAGTGTTTGGATGAAACTGGGCGAGGGCAGGAGGTTCGCATTCTCATTCTAGCACCAAAATGTTATGAGATTTGTTTTTTCATAATTCCCGAAATGAACGTGAAGTAACTTTAGTGTAAATTTCTTTGGTGGTTTGAAATTAACAAATTTAAGTGATATTAAATTTTCCTTTAGGTAGTCAATATGCTGATGTAAGCTTACATAATTATGATGTAACGACCCTCATTTTTTAACATTTAATTTGGAATATTTAAATGGTTTTAAATATTAGATTTTGAATTATAATTAAGTTAGAAAGTTTTTAAAACTGAAATTTCAAGCGATTTCGCAAAATTTTGAAATCATCAATTTAAATGACGCGTTAAAATAGTAATCCGGGGCATAGTCTCGGAATTCGACGAAACTAGTTCCATTGGGTCCCTAATAGTGTATTATTATTGGATTCTAAATTTCGTAGCGTTTGGAGTTATCGTTTGGTCATACGGGATATAAACGCGCTGAAATTAATATCGAAAATTCAATATAATAATTGGGTCCAAATGACTATCTTCTCCATACGATCGAATTAGGACTTGAAACATTTTCCATTGTGTTCTGAATAGGGGTATAACATTATAAATGTCTGGCGCCATGCCTCAGTAGGGGTCCGAAATTTTGATTATGCAAAGCGGTATATTTTGAATATTTATAAAATAAAATGAAAAGATCAAACCTTACCCTTTCTCATAGCCACCCTATGTCTGAATCGTGTGAATCACTCCACCCTTCAATTTAAGGGATGCGACATTTCCCTTACTTTTCAACCAGTCGAGCAAATGAAATAAAATCGCTAAATTCCTTTTCCCCGTTCAAATCAAATTCACATTTTATAAAAAAAGGAAGGGAAACCGCGTTCGTATAAACATCGAAAGGGGATTCAATGGCTTTGTCAATGAACACGACGGAGCCAGCATGGGCGAGCACCTCAACTTCGGTATCCATTGAAGATAGGGCGGCGTGCGTCAACGTGAGGGAAGGCTGCGAAGCAAGGTCATGATTTTCTATTGAGCACAGCAAGGGGAAGGCTCGATGTTGTTGATCGTTAGGGTTTTCATCATGTTGGCGGTAGGCAACGGCGAGGCGATGGTGACGCAGTCAAAGGAGACGACGGTAGTGATTTAGAGACTCACGTTCATCAATTTCAACTTAGGGTTCGGAAACTGATGGTCGTCTGCACGCGCGAAAGTGGATGATGGCGAGGAGGATCTGGGTAGTGTTCGTAATGCACAAGGCAGTGGTTGATTGAGCATAGGTGGTGCAGCAATTATGAGAGCATGCAGCGATGGTGGTTCGGGTTGGTTCAGATGGTCGGGGTGGGTTATTTTAAGATAGCAAGTGTCTCGAGTGGTGAAGGTATACACTGTATTAAAAATTCAATTACATAGTTGGTCATTTAATTTAGAATTTAAATTTAGTTAGCTAATGAAATTTAATAAAATATATATTTGTACGAGGTCTAAAATAAATTAATCAAGTCGAGATTGGAATGGTCAACAAATAAAATCAAGGTGAGAAATTCTCACTCATTTGGAATTACCTAGTTTAATTCTAAATAGTTAAAATTAATTCTGGATGTTTGGTTGAATTGATTATCCGTTGAATGATACTATATTATATATATAGCAGTGTGTGTATATATACACAGACACACACACACACACACACACACACACATATATATACACACATGCACACTAGTATTTGAATTGATATTCCTGCATATTTTAGTGGATAAGACCCTATGCTCCCCGCATAATAGCGGATGACCCTACATAACGCGATATCCCCCTCGAAGCGGGATTGGTATTTTTATGTTATATTAACATCTATGGATGAAGGGAAACATGTTGGAGGGATCTAACTGGATTCCTCAAATATGTTGTTTATTTTTCATATATAGTGATATATGATGTGTGTAGATAATCTGTTAGATTATCGTTGTAATTTGAATTACCGGATGCTATAGTAGCACTGGCCTTAGATTTTGGTATTTTTAATACCATAAATATTATTTCAAAATTTTGGAGGAATAAAAGAAGATTTTGAATATAAAAATATTATTTACAAATTTGGTAATTTTAAAAGAGATTGATTTAGATAAAATGAAAATTTGATTTGGAATTGGACTTAACTATTCGTAAATTCTTTCTAATTAGAATTTAAGAAAATATTAATTATATAAAGAATTTTAACAGTGGAATTCTTAAGTGATATTCTGGAAAATAAGAAAAAGAGTTGAAATCGATATTTTAAATAAATTTGTGAAATATATGGAAATTATTGAGAAATGGATTTATAAAAATGAGATTTCATAAACGGAATTAGTTTTATAAACAAGTAAAACCCAAAGGAGTTACAAAATTTATAAACGATGTTTATAAACAAGGAAAATGATAATTATTGATAAATTGGGATAAAAATTCATAGTGTGAATTTATACCGAGATGCGAGAATTGTTTTGGGAAAAATAGTTGAATAATTTTGAAAAGTGAAATGGCTAGGAAGTTGGAAAAGAATCGACGTGTTGTGAATCGAGAGGGATTTATAAATTGAAATTGGTTATTGGAACTTTAAAAATATTTTTTTATTCAGAAAATAAGTTGTTTTAAAAGGGAAGTTTTATTTATTTTACCATGAAATTTTAAACTAGTTAATATTGGGATATTTTAGAAAATGGATTATTCTAATATAAGTTCTTATTGAAAATAAATTCTAACTTTTATAACAAGTTTTGTAAATCAGTTAGTTTTAATTAAGGATGGATTGGAAAATGAGTTATTAATGTTTTATTCAAAAGGTGTTTGATATTTTCAAATAAATTATTTGGGCATGTTTCAAAAATAAATTATTATTCTTTAAAATACTTATTTTATATATATAGTCTTGAAATGATTCAAAATTATTTATTCATTTATAAAACTCTCTCGATATGTGAAGACGGATATGATTTTTAGAAGTTGTAAATGGATAGACGAGATTATAAGTGAGTATAATCGGCTTTGGAAAATGTAAAAGGGAGTTAATATAAATTTCAGAAATATAGGAGATAGGATAAGAAAAACTCCTAAGTATTGATATTAGAAATGATTTCAAAAAAATGGATTTATAATATTTTCCTAAGTGGGAAAAATGACGATTTTTGGAAATATTTAGAGACGAAGGATTTTTATCGAGAGATTTTCTAAGTAATGGATTATAAATCGAAGTTAGAAATATTACACTAAGTGTTGAAGTGGGGTACGGGTGGAAATATCATGTTACGGAAGCAAGTATTCGGAAATGTTTTCAAATGTTGAGATATTTGAAAAAGATTTGAATATATATATATAAATATATATCTTGTAAAGATATTTTGAAATAGATGTTTTAAAGAATTTTAAAGAATGGCCCAGTGACTATTTATGGATGTTATTTGATAGTTAAATAACCGACTATCAATATTGGTCAATTACGTTAATTGTTTCAAAGTGACCAAGATCAGATTTAATTATCCGAAAACCACTTTGATCCATTTTGAACGTTACGAATGGATTTCATGAAAACAGTGAAGACGGTGATTCGGCTTGTCCAGACCTAGTACAACTTGTATGGACGAATGCTATCAGAACATCTTCGTTGCAGGACGATGAGCATTCTAAGTGGAATTGTTTCTTGAAAGGTAACGTTTAGCCTCAAGCCTCATCAACCGAGAATGACTAAAACAGGAGAGATGCAGCAAGGAGAAGTGGTCCGCACCCAATTAGGGTATGTTATTACTTTCCTAGATATGCTTGAAAATATATATAAATTATGGACATGGTTGTGCATGAAAAAGGGAGCGCTCGATTTTTTAAGGATGGAAACACCTGGGGTGATAACACATTCTGTCTATCCACGTTAGGGGTAGAATGGTCTTGTGTAGTAGGGGATCCCGACGAGGTCCTCTATACATTTTTCTAGAGGTGTCTATGATGGATGGTACCCCAGTAGCCCAATCGTTGTATGGGACCATTCACCAATACGAGCCTTTACGGTTTTGTTTGTAGATCCTGGTGTGCCGATGTAACAATTTCGGCTATTTGCATAAGTATTTGTATTTGACACTATTATAATATCACTGGATTTTCTATAAAATGTTTTCTTTATCGTAAGGGAAAAACCGTTGTGTTTATGAATGACGCGGTCTTACGAGATACCCTTGTTTTTAAAGAATTTTGATAACTCTGCTAATTAAAATTGAGTGTGTTTTCTCACGCTGATTTTCTAGACTGACTCGAGTGTTATTTTATTATAATACTTGGATCAGACCGAGTATTACAGATTCAAGTTAGAATGCTATGGAGCTCAGGAGACCAGCTGGAGGAGTTCAGACGTATATCACGTACTTGGTTATTTCTGCTGTGAGAGTCATGCATGAGGACAAGTTATGATAACTGCCAGATTGATGTATTGATTTTGTACTTTGATGATTGTAAGCATGAAATAGTTACAGATCTTGTATTTAAAAAAACAATCTATTATTATATATTATATTTGATTTCGCTGCGATTGTGAGATTCTATATTGTTGTTTATTTCTTCTATCTCTTTCTTCTTCTTTACCCTAGTTATTCGCTCTTTCGTATAACTTGGGTCGAACAAGAGTGAATTATTATCAATTCAAAGGGTACGGAACTATGGATCGCTAGATATAAAGTTGCATTTAGATGTTTGTTAAAATGTCAAATCAAACTAGTATTTAATTCAAGTGAAACTGAACAAAATCTAACACTAAAATCTACATTAGAATAAAAAACTGCAAAAAAATAAAAGACACATAGAATTTACGTGGTTTGGATGTTAAGAAATCCTACGTCTATGGGGAAATGTTTCCTTCTTCTTCATCTTTCTTGGTATAGATTTTTAATAGCAGAGAGAACAACGATTTTACTCTTTAAACCATAAAAGGAACAAATCAGGAAAAGATCCTTTCTTGCTATAGTGCTATTTATAGTATAAAGATGCACGTGGATCTCCACAATCCTTCTTTTTCCATTTTGTTTCCACCTTTGGATCATGCCATGTATCATCCACCCGCATTATTTATTTGTTACACTTGGATTGCCAGCATGTCTTTGGTAGGAACTTTGATATGAGCGGATAAATTCTGGGTTTGGAAGGAAACATCAAACTAAAGCGACACCATTTGAAATTATGGCAGAAGACTTCAAATTTGAATATGTTTCGTATCAGATCTGCGCAAACCCCTTTTCTACAATATGAGCTATGCCACTTTCATCATTTGCATTGTGACTGTGTTGAGAGCTGCGCCTCCATTCTGCCTTAGCGTTGCTAATACTCATGAAGCTGGCCTCAATTGTCCGGTGTACCTCAATTGCATGGTTCTGCACGGAGGTGATTGAAGTTATGTTTTCTTACTTTATTCATAAAAAATTTTCTCCTTTGCGCCGGGATTATATCATTTGGGTTGTCGGGATTAAGCTGTAGTGCCTTAATATAGGTCTACACCTGCCCGAACTGCCCTTGGTGTGAGGATGCACAAACTATTCTCTATGTTGTTAGTTTAACATGTGTAGTTATGTGGTGGAGTGATGTTTGGGTAGCCTTGTGCATATCCCTTGGAATGCTTTGGATTCCTTGTGGTGCTGCTAAAGAGTCACTGGTGATCGTAGGGTAGATGTGTACCTGAAAGAGTTAGCAATGCATAAGCTTTTAAGAATCATAATTGAGTTTATTAGATCCTTTGGTTGCAGAGCAGTTTTCTTCTATTGCCATTTACATTTTTCCTCCACATTTGTTGTGTCCTGGTGGTAGTGTGTTCTTCATCAGCTCGTCCTTATGGTGGCGCGTTCCTTTATCGATTTGGTTTGACGCATCATGGTGGCTTTCTAATACAAGATTGTTGGTGCATATTTGTTATCTTTGTTTCTTGATTTATGAACACAATACATCACCTTGTTGCAACTTCGTCCTCTTTGGCTGTAGCTCTGCTAGTTGGATCGAACATCGTGACTAGTGGTTGGCTTTCACACTTTGTGGCCATTCTTATTGGTAGTACTAAGACTTCGATTAAATAACTAAGTGTAACCTCTTATGGCTAGTTGTAATTTTCGACTTCTTTTTTGTGCAGTGTTAACCGAGTCATTTCAATTTCTTCTCTTGTTGTCTCGGATTTATTTATGAAGGCAGTTCTCTAGGTTTTGTGCCTCCTTCGACCTGTCTTTTAACAAGCTTTGAGGAATATGAGTGTAACAATAATGTGTGAAGATTGTCAAATGTTCTCTATTAGTGATATTGGATTTAATTGACCTTCATTTGAATGGATTTTCTTTTAGATATTCTAATATTTTGAAATTCAATGTAAACCCTAACAGGACAAAGACTTAAATGATGCAAAGGTTTTCACAACATTTATAAAACTTATTAAATATCTTTAAGTCGTGTTTTAGAAATTACTATTATATGATTTGAAGCCATTATAACACGTAGTTACACATCGTTTTTCAAAACCATTAAACGTTTTTGTACCGATTTAAAACGCTACCTGAACTCTATCATGACATAGGTAAAATAACCGCAAAAAAGTAACATGGAATAGGTAAAAACGCTGCGAAAAGATAACATTCGCAGTGTTTCTGAAAATGTTATTATAGGATTTGAACATATTACAGCATGCCTTTACATAGCCTTCTTTGTAACGCTGCAAAAAAAATTTAACGGCATTTCTAAAATTCTACAAAAAATGTTTTCTTTTGTAGTGAAAGCACGAAACCTTGTCGTGTATCTCATAGTGCATAGAATGAAATATAATAATCAACATAGATATAAAACAAACAATATAGCATTCTAACAAAATGAACCAAGATAAATAAGAATACATCGATCCATTAATGTAATACAAATCAAAGTGGATTTAGAGTTTATACATCGAATCAAATAACTCTGAATAGAAAGCTATCTAATAAAAAAGTACTAATAATTGCTCTATAGTACTATATGCAAAATAACAATAATAGCTTCAAAAATATATTATACGAAAGTTCTAGCCACCTACTCGTCCTTCGAATAGCTCCGTGTGCTATTTTGAACCCGTTATCTTTAATATACTCATTTAATTGTACCCGAGACAATAAGAAGCAAATAATAAAATATCGAGTTAGATAGCATTCTAGTACGAGTGATCTATAATCTCAAGACACTATAAATTGATATAGTAATTGGGAACAAAAGGTATAGACAATTATACCTAACCGTCCCTCCATCTTACAAGTTAGCACATAACATCGATATATGCTAATCTATTGTCATCATCATATTGGTGTACTACTACTTAGAGTATAGTAGAAGGTGCCTAGGTATACTACATAATAATACCTACGTCATGTGGCATCTATATCTAATATAGCAAAAACGACATACATCAAATAATCTCCCAACTCAAATGCCGTTAGGTATAAAATAACTCATATGATCCCCCGTATTGATGAGTGACCACTCAACATCTCTTCCCATCGATCTCCAATCCATGAAACTTCATAAGCCAGGAAACTAAACCACCCTATATAGGTCCAGGGTTAAACAGATTTCACCATATTAATCTACAGCGAGCACCCTCATCGATCCCTTCCTCTTAATCATATATCAAGACCTTTGAGTTATCTATCTTCTCTTTGGTGTATATCCCTATATTAGAAATCACCGTATGTTCTACTCCACAAATTCACTCCATTTTGAACTTGCCTCCTTGAATGATTCATCGGATGCTATGAACAGTTTCTACTTGAAACGTTCAATCTAGTACACTTACGTTGTTGAGTCATCGAAGTGAAGTCTTCCTTGGTTGTCAACTAAACCCTTAAGTCATCTCAAGTTATCCCCAAGTCATCCTATTCTTTCTCGAAGTTAACCCCAACAATCCCGGAAGTAGCCTTCCACTAAGTTTGGAGCCAGCCACTGCCATGTCCAAAGCAACAAAGAGACTGAACCACAGCCAAATCCGAACACTATTCCTTGTTTGACACTTACATCACCGAACCAAACCCTTTACCCAGTCCAAAGCAATCACTATACAACCCCAATATCACAACAAATCTAACTCCAAACCCCAAATTATGTTCAGCACGTACACCCCTAGCCACACTTCTACTATCAACCAAAGTTGCACCATGTTCTACCTGCAGCTTTCTCGTCCCCTACCCAAAGTCACACCAAACACACCGTTGCTGAGCCAACACACACCACAGACCCAACCTAACATCAAGCCGATCTCCCTCAAACTAAAGTCTTCTCCATTTTTTTACCTACTCTAGCCTGAAGTCTCTACCGGCCGCACCTAGCCAAACACTTTTTTGATTTATGCACTGTTTCCACCCAAAAATATTTTGACATAATTTGATCTCCATTTCCAACACTTCGACCTATGCCTGCTCTTTTGCAATGATACAACTTCAAGCACTTTAAAATCGATCCATCGACTGCATTCTATAGTTATGGACCTTGCATCCTTTGTGTTATCAAATTGGATAACACTTCGTAACTAGTCCTTCTACATGAAGAACCTCGCCTATATAAACGATTACAACCTTCAATTCTCTCCGATGGGTATTTTCTACCATTCAAACATACAAATATTCCTTAAAACAAGCCAACAAACATCATATCATGGCAATTCATATCAAAACACATTCTTAGCCTAACCGAACGTTCATATAAACAACCATATGTCAAAACAACATAAATCATTTAAATTCATTTTTATTTTAGTTTCAAAATCAATATAGTGGAAAATAAAACTTTTGACTTTCAAAATGGATACGAAATATGGCAAAACCTATAGAAACATATATGGTTAGTCTAAGACGATAAACATCGACTAATCACCCAAAAATCGATTAAACATACACAAATTGCCGTAGATAGGAAATGGATAGCATATATCTAATTAAATCATATTTTTAAGTTTAATGACATTTTGGAAACACTTTTAAAACATATTTTGATAATTATAGTATATGAGATGATATAATCACTCACATAGGGCATAAAAATAACAATAATCACCAACGAACACAGATTCACCAAAATAAGAATAGTTCTGAATTTGGGCCTGCACTCTTCCCTACGCATAAATTTTGAAATCCAAAAAACTCTTGCAAATCTCTTTCCTTATCCCCTTCTAATTAATTGATTATGCTAATTTTATTGAAAGAATGATGGAGTTTTAATAGAAAAAGGTCAATAAAGGCTAATAAAATACCAAGAGATGTTTAAAGATGTATTTATAGTGATTAGTGCTTATTGTGGAGGCTTCCTCTAACCCTAATCATGAACTTAATTAGCATGCCTAATTACAAGCTGAGTTAGTTACCTCATTGATTTGCTTATAATATGTCCAAACTTCAAATAGCCGTATCTCCTAAACCATAAGTCCATAAATCTATTATGACCACCCAACAGAATAGGAAACCATTACATCATTCATTCAGAAGTGATTATAGACTTTAATTCGACTCATATGAAAAGTTATAAGCCTCAAAAGATGTGGTAAAAATCGTCTAATATTTCTTCTCAGAGTCAAAAAGGCCAATTATTAATATTCGCCATAAGTATATTAAATTTGGACTCAATAATATTTCAAAAACGATATTTTTTTTACGATCACCAATATGTAAAAATATTGGTTGTTACATTTTGTTGTTATCTTTTCAGACATGCTGACCTTCTTTTAATGATAATACAGTCTGTTTTGGTTGGTTGTTTCGTTCTTTATTCTATTTTCACTCTGAGCTAGGTGGTTCATGATTATTATGTATAAATTATAGGCATGCAGTTTTTGGGTGAGAGTTTATGTTAGCTGTTGCATACTGTACTATGAAACATACACAGTTCCTTTCTACTGTAAACGTGGCTCATTTAACTCTATTACCGCCTTGTGCGGTCCATTGATTCCATTTTTGAGAACTTGCCTTAACGCATAATAAGAGAAAAAATGGGTGTAGCATTGCATACTATGATTTATATACATAAATACACACACACACACATAATTTTAGTTTAATTTTAATTTGAATATGTATTTTTTATGTTTAATTTTGATAGAGTTAGGGGTATGTCCTATGGGTAATTATGTAGTTGTTACATACATCTAACTCGATAACCAATCTTATTCGAAATAAAAGATGTTTCCTTTTTATTATACACTTGATATAATATATTACTAATTAATCTAATTAAAAGTATATTTAATAGAACATCCATAAATGGTATGTTTTGTGATAATAGATACAATGTGTTGTAATTATGAGTGATTTATCACAATAAAATAAACATAATATTTTAAATATTCCTATATCGAGACTAGATATCGATACATCTATTTAGACTAGAGTGTGTAATGCTCTCCAAATATTAGATACTTATGGCTGTTGGGACCACCAAAGGGTTACGTACTAAAAGTTATTTGATAACTATAGAACGACTCACTCGATAATTTTCTGTTGGTTAATACAATTAAGTCATATAGAAAATATCGATGTGACAAATTTACACTATTCACTCGATTTGAGAATACTGTCGAGCTTTAATGTGGAAACTATATTTTGATTATAGTTAAATCGTGGTACGACATCTATCAAAGGACTATAGTTATGTCGAGTTGAAGTGTCGAAAGTGAAACGTTATTCCCGAGTATCCTTAATTATATATGGTTGGTATCACGTCAACTAAAGGCAATTCAAAGTCGAAGTCTCTATCCAAAATAGTTTGGTTAATAATAATTGTCATTATTGAACCAAGGACTTTGTGGTTGACTATAAAGTTAAACTTGGAGGATACTGGAATTTTGACCATTAAAAAATTCTATAAGTCCTAATGTGTTATTGTTTTGACGAAGACAATTGATGTAAATAATTTTCACTACTGGGCAATGCTTCAATAAAGTAAAATTGGATTTTTACCGAAGCTAAATAAGCGATAAATTTGGAAGAAATGCCATACCATCTGCTAAGTCATGTGTGAACGTTAATATTCGAATTGTTCGATATTAATCGTTGATCGGGTTTACATTTAAGAGTCACACAACCGAGCTATTGGATACTCCCATTACCACATTATTTAATTAATTGTGATTGTTTTAAATTAATTATAATTGTTATGAATTAATTAAACCAATTAATATTTATGAAATACTAATTGTAACTTTTTATTTAATTTATGTTGATCAATATTAAATATGTATATAGTAGTTATAAACACACGTATTGATATACGATATTGACATGCATTTGAATTATATTTAAATGCGGTTTTATTGATCGAGCTAGAAGTGAGTTTAAGGCCTATAAGAGGGCCTAGTGTTGGCAGCTATGGGAAGGCTAGGGAGGCTAGCTATGTGATGGTATAGCTGGGATGGAATTTTGAATTCAAATGAGGTGAAATGGTAAGAGAGAATGGTGGATCTAGATCCTTATTTTTCTCCTTAGAATCCCTTTTATTTAATCACCTTAAACCTCATGTTTTTTTATCTCTCTTCTTTGCTCCTTTGCAACCAGCAATGGCCTGCCCAACTAGTTTCCCCCTTCCTTAAGTTCAAGCTTTTAACACTCAAATTAAACTAAATTCAAACATCGGTCATAGCAACATTCAGATTGGAAGCACTTTGTAGATTCCAGAATAGATTCAAGCAGTTTCGAAAGATATCTTAAGGTGTTTCATTTAGACATTAGGTAAAGGTAAATCCTCTATTTATAGTTATATATAAGTATATATACTGTTCATCATGCCATATATGTAATGTAGTTAGTATATTCATTTGTCTCGAATCTAGATATGATTGTGCTCTCATCATTTGATGATAATGTATATATGTGTATAATAAAAATTAATTATATATGTATAAAGCTCGCACTATATTTTAATAATAAAAAAATTGAATATTATAATACTATAAAACGATTATTTTGTAAACTAGATTTTCAATCCAAACTCAATAATATATAGCATGTTTATTATTTTATAAATATAATTTAAGGTTCATGAAATTTTAAAAAAAAATTTATAATCGAATATAATGTACATATACATATATGTTAATTTAAATATTATTTGTTTTAAATATAAATAAGTATATGTACAAAATTATAAAATATATACATGTTAAAATATTTAATAAATATACACAAGTTTACATTGTTTTCGAAAAATAAAGAATTATTATTTGTTTTTGATTTCCATAGGAAAATCAATAATTAAAAAAACATGTTTTTAACTAGAATAATTTTAAACCGAGAAAATAGAAATTTTGTTTTTATGGCCATATATACTAAAGTATATATTTATATATATTTAATGATTGATTTACATTAAACATATTTATATGTATGTATTATGTATATATAGTATTTATAGATAATAATTTAATATGTATGTATATGTGTGTGTATATAAATATAAATTTAAACAAATAATTGATTTCAAAAAGTATATAAATCGTATGTAGATATTTATTCAAAAATTAATATATTAAATTTTAATTTTGTAATTACTAGATTTTATTAAATCAATCAAATATAAATTTAAAATTGAATTTTAAATTTGATTTTAATTATGTAATTGTTTATAGTATCATTTACAATTATTTTATATTATAATAAAGTATATATATTTATATATAAATAAATACAGTGCATAAACACTTACATTATATATATACATATATATAATTTTACAATGTATATATATTAACACACACAGATACACACACACACACACCCACACACACACACACACACTAGACAACACACATGTACATAGAGGGGTTAACATGTCCATTGTGGTGTAAATCCCAGTAACTACACATTGAAATCTGTACACTATTTATATTGCACATGCAAGTACAAATTTTTGTATATATGGTACGCATATTATACAACATAATACAAATATAACAATACACAAATCTTTATTCATGAATTGAAAAAAATATTGATTTTATTTACACAAATTTTGGTAAGATCCAAAAAAGTTTAGTTTTCATAGGCCCAATAAGATCTAAATGGTAGAATTTTTTTTTTTGAAATTTATACATTTACCCCATTGAGTGTTGGTCCAGTTCCAATAACAGTATCGATGCCAAATAGCATATGTGGTCTACATAAGTAGTATTATGACTAACTTATTAAAGATAATCATATAGTACGGTGTCTAGAAAAATAATGTCTAAGGTTGGGTTTCGGTAATCTAGTGCTTTGCCCTACCTGGCTATTGGCCTAGTCCGAAAGGATTAGGTATGCCCAAAGGTTATCCCCAATATAAAGGCCCAAACTAATTTAAGTTTTGGGCTAATTTCCAAAATCTGCTTTGAAGTTAAATAAAAATTTAAATGTTAAATTTAAATAAATAAATGAAATATTTCAAATTTAAAGGTTGAATTTAAAATAAGTAATGATTTTATAAATGTTATAAAATAATTTTCAGAATTGTTTTGAAAATAAAATAATTATTTTTGAAATTATTATTAACTAATCAGATTAGTTAAATTGAATAATTAATTAAAATTTATTTAATTAACATTAATAGTAAAATACATATATCTTATATGTATGTATTATATTATTTATTAATTAACATTTAATCAATATAACTAATTAAAAAAATTTAATTAATTATAATTGATTTTGAAAATTATATATATATATATTACCTTAACATCTTAAGATAATGTTATATATATTACCTTAACACCTTAAGATAATATTATATATATAACATTATCTTAGGATGCATTCGAATATTCAATATAAAATATTTAAAATGAATAAAGTAAAATTAATTAAAATGTTAATGGATTGAATTAATCAAATAAGATTTAATTATTACAATGTTATACATAAGATATTGTATAAGTTAATTAAATTATAAAAGTTATGTAATAATTGAAACTTGTATAAAATAAATGTATAGGTTAAAGGTGGAATACTAAGAAATCCAATTAGACTTAAGGAATAAACATAAACGTATAGAATGTATATCATAAATCTTGATGTGTCTAATACTTGAATCATGAGGGTATTTCACAAAAAATATATTATTCTATAAGTCGATATCACTCTATTAAATATATTAAAGATTGTGAATCTTTAGTATGAATGTTGTCATCTACCATATATATATATATATATATATATATATATATATATATATATATATTATTACTTGCATACTCTCTGGTTGTTAAGCAAACTCAAGATAGAGATGTTATGTGTAGTATTATTAATATATTGAGAAGATGAGGCATGATAACTATATGTATTTGTTGAGCAAACTCAAGGTACATATACTACACTTTAGCTGTCGTGAAATGGCAAGTACGAGTAAATAATCTCCTTCGATTTTTTGAGAAAACGCAATATCGAAATGAGGTTAGTACATGGAACCACAGATTAGGAGTTATAATGATACAACTGATAAGGAGTTTTCCATCATTTGTGGGTCTATTTTTGTTATGCAAACTCAAAATCAGAATCCTAAGACAAATGAGTCTTAACACCCATTAGTGAAGTCGGAAGCTTCTATGTTTCGTCTTAAGGTTTTGAGAAACATAAAAGACTAATGGGAGCCTTATTAGAAAAATGAAATGGTAGCATTTAACTTTTCGAATATTATAGGAACATCTCCTACGTATAAATTAAACTAATCTACATCAATAAATTTTTGCATTAAATATAATTAAATAAATTTTTTATCAATTAAAATATACTAATGAACAAAAATAATATTGACGAATAGAAATATAAAATATACTTAACAATAAATTTTTGCTTGTTGACACATGCAAGCGTCTAATTATATAACTTCTAAATACATTTGTAACCCGATTGCTTATGTGTTTATTTGCCCGAGACCATATGTTGCCTTGTATGACTTTCAAATTCTAAAAGAAATATAAGAAAATGGATATTTAATCCATATATGATCACACATAAATATTATATGGTGAACGGTCACAACTCATAATGTATGAAACTTCGATGAAATTAGTTCATTCGAAATAAGCTAGCAAACCATAATATGAGATCATTTATTCTGTATGATTAATAGCAATCATGATCTTGTTGTGATAAATGTTACATTAGACCAAAAGCTACAAGATAGATCTAAGAATTCGATAATTAAAATGTCGGTTTGATCAGTTTACGTAAAGTGCAATTTATCGAAAGTTAAGGATTATCAAATGCACTTTTTTAAAGAGTTCATTATGATATTGTACTAAGTGTTTCTTTTGAATGGTTCGGCCATTTAGAGAGAAAATCAAATGTATAAGAGTAGATGTAGCCTAAGACATGATTGGAATGAAGATAGCGAATGATCACTTTTGCTTCATAAAGAAACACCAGAACCAAGAATTATAAGGTAGTAATAGATATTAATATTGAAACAAGAAATATGATTTCTACTATGAAATATAATTTCATACATAAAATTGTTTTCTATGAGATTTATTTCTTTAAATTTAAGATGTTTGATTCGAAAATTCTCGACTGCGTATTGGTTATAGTAAATAAAATAAGTACTCTATAATAAATGGTTGACTGGAGCATCATATTTCATACGCTATTATAGTAACGACTAAAATAGTAGGAGCATGCCATATAGCACTTATTAGTCGCATCAAGTTAGGAACATTGTTTTTATAAAACATTACAAACATTATTTATGAAATAATAATTGTTGTTCAGTGTCGACTAAAAAAATAAGCATTGTTTTATTTTAATATGAATATTAGAATACTTGTTATAAAATAGAACTATAATAGTGGCATTTGTGATGCGCTAGAAAATACAGAAGTAACTAAATTTATTTGTAACTATTTTGGAATTATGGACTAAGCCATAGTTTGGAGAAATAACTCTTTGATTATATGATTATGAATCATATGGTACTAATAAATTATATCTCAAATAATAAATGGCAAAGCACTCGTTGATTGGGAGTTTCATAATAGTTGATTAACTCTTCGGATTAATACATATAGATGTATGCAATTGTAAGTTTAATAATGCCAAAACATTTCTACATGCTTTTTTGTATTCACCGATGAGTAATCACAGACGTGAACACGTATATTTGATGCACATATAGTATGTTTATGACAAGCTTATATAATATAAAATGGAAGTAAATAAAATAATGTGCAATAGAAAATAAAATTGATTCAAGTTGATCGAACACGTGAGTATATTGGAAAGAGTTCTGAATGTACCTAAAATGAATAACAATTCAATCTTAAAAGTCACTCCTCCTTATGGTACGTGATGATGTATCGGTAAGGAGTAATTGAACTTTGTTGAATAAAGTATGATTAATAATGAGTGAAGTTGAGTTGACTTCTTTCTATAATGTCATGTACTTAAGAGTAGTATACAAGGTTAAAATTAGTTTCATCTAAAGAATAGTTTACAAAATTATACAAGATAAGCGTTCATAAGAAACTCAACATATCTTAGGCTAAGAAGTTGGCAGATTGTGTGAGTCGAAAGGCTGCACGTAATAATTGTACATAAGGGATCTCGTATAAATAATCTCAAAAGGAATTTGGAAACGATCGTCGTTGAATGTCCAATTTAAAGTTTGAAAATAAGTTCTGTGAAGTAAAACTAAATCAGTTTTATATATAAGGCAATTCATATAGTGTTTATGAATACCTATTATGTTACACCGAGAAACAATTGTTGTTTCAAGAAATACCAATTCCATAATGAAGGAATTTCTTTTAGAAATTATTGGTAATGAAAACAGATATGGATAAGATCCATAGATGAAACTAACTACATGAGATAAAATAAAATTAACCAAACAAAAATGAACACAATGCATAAGAGTGTCTAATAAATGGTCTCGCACATTGATGAAATACCGTGAGTTTCTTATCAATATCGAGAATCAATAATCCTCAATTGTTAATTAAATGATTAAGAGTCTTGACTCTACCATATGGTATGATGCATATTCCAGGTATATTATTAGAATACGATTTTGGTAGTTGTACCCAAAAGGGATAGGATCCATTGGCCACGAACGTGCCTTCACAAGCAAGACTAATGCAATTGGAAAATAATAAGCAATATTGATAAGAAGAACATCGTAAATTTCAGTTGTTGAAATTAGCATAATAGATTCATCATCCAACGTGCTCAAGTTAAATTTGAATTTAGTCACAAAATCATCGTTTGGTATGACTTTATATTTTGGTACATACGTGTTGAAATAGAAAATTATAAAATGATTTAGAATGGACTATTTGCACATAGCAACCAAAGTGTTTCAAAGTCAGTGGGAGCAATATTGAATTTGTGGATTTTAGGATACAATCCAAGCAATAATATGAAAGCATTATTCTATAAGCATCAGAATTGAGTAAATGTTTTGATAGAAATATCAAACAGTTTGATTTTTGGTCAAAATGTAGAGGAAGCATGTGTCTATAAGAAAGAACCACTAAAAGGTAATAGATATTTCTAGACTATAAGTAAACAACATACTACTGATTGTTAATGATGTACTTATTTAAAAATAGTGACAGTTTAATTATTTAATATGCAATATTGTATTTGTAAATTTATGTTTTATAATAGGTATAGAGGACATTGGGAATATATCAAACGATATGTGAAGATGCCATATTAAAATGTTTAATATGGAACATATAAGATTGTTTCTTTATGTATGGACAATGGAAATTAGCATAAGTGTTGTATTGTTTACAATATCATGTTTAGCTAATGTATTTGATATATAAAGAAAAATCAAATCCAAATTAAGATCACTAAATATTATTTTTGAGTCTTCTTGTATATTAATGAAATACTAGAGAACTGTTTATTGAAACAACGAACTCTTTATGAAGGAGTAGTCAGACTCAAACTTCATAAATGAGATTGAGTATAATGTAACAATGTTAAATTCATGTTCAAACTTTAAGTAAGGAGATTTAAGTTGGAAATATTTTAAACCAAAAATTGTGGTAGATTCAACGAAAAGGCTCGGTGCATCACCTTGAATAACGTCACGATAAAAGTAATGTATAAATATAAACATACAAATTTAAAACTGAAATAGGGGTGATTTCTAGTATTAATAATACTACATTATGGTTATATGATAACAATGTAATGATAAGAGCTCACCAAAAGTCAAGAAACATATCCGAACAGTTCCACATGATAAAAGTAGTTTATTAGAATCAAAGAGAGTTGTTTGAAAGAACATATAGTTAAACCAACGTATTAGATCCATTCATGAAGGGTCTAACTCAATCGGTTCTCATCAAAATGATTGAATGGATAGAATAGAGATTCCTTAATTGCCCTAAGTGCAAGTGGGAGATTGATATAGTTAGGGGTATATCCTAGGGGCAATAAGTAATCATTACATACATCTAACTCAATAATCAATCTTGTTCAAAATGAAAGATGTTTTCTTTCTATTATATACTTGATATAATATGTTATATTAATTAACTAATTTAATTAGAAGTATATTTAATAGAAAATCCATATATGGTATGTTTTTGATAGTAGTTACAATGTGTTGTAACCATGAGTAATTTATCATAATAAAATAAACATATCATTTTTAATATTCACAGTCAAGATGTACTAAGCCTGGATATCGATACATCCATTGAGACCACAGTATGTAATGCTCTTCAAATATTAGGTTGTGTATTAATCATGCCTGTTGGGGGCACTAAGTGGACATTAGTGATAATTATTGGATAACTATGAAATGAATCATTCGATAATTTCTGTTAGTTAATCTACCTAAGGTCAGACAGAAAATTTCTATATGGCACTTTTACACATTTCTCTCGACTTGATAATACTGTCGAGGTTCAATGTAGAAACTCCGCTTTGATTATAGTTACTCGTTGCATGACGTCCATCGAAGGACAATAGGTGGGTTGATTGGAAGCATTTGAATTTCGGTACCGTTCAAGAGAAAATTTGTCTCCTCGGTTATATGAGATTAGTATCACGATCAACTGAAGTCAACTCAAAGTCAAAGTCTCTAGTTAGAGCAGCTCGGTTAGTAGCAGTTTTTATTATTAAACCAAGGACTTTGTGTTTAGAATATAAATTTTAATATGAACAATATTGAAATTTTGACCATTACTAAATTCCATAAGTCCTAATGTGATATAGTTTTGACGTAGAGAATTGGTGTAAATAATTATCACTACCAGATAACGCTTAAATAAAGTAAAATTGGATTTACCAAAGCTAAGTAAGCGATAAATTTGGACAACAGTCATACCACCGGCTTAGTGACTTGTGAACATTAATATTAGAATTGTTGGATAAAAATCACTGACCGAATTTACAATTAAGAGTCATACAATCGAGACATTGAATACTCTTGTTACCACGTGATTTAATTAATTGTAATTTTTATAAATTAATTAATATTTATGAAATATTAATTATAATTTTTTATTTAATTTACGTTGATCAATATTAAGCAATGTTTATTTAATAGTTATAAAGACACGTATCGATATGGATTTGAATTAAATTTAAATGAAGTTTTATTGATCGGGCTTGAATTGATTTTGAGGCATATAAGGAGGCTTAGTGTAGGAAATTATGGGAAGGCTAGGGAGGTTGACCATATGATGGGTGGAAATTTGAATTCAAAAGAGGTGAATTGGTAAGAGAGAATGATGGATCTAGATCCACATTTTCCTCATAACCTCTCTTATTCAATCACCACTACACCTTATATTTTCTCTCTCTTCTCTGCTCCTTTCCAACCAGCAAAGGACTATCCTAGTAGTCCCTTTCCTTCTAATTTTAAGCTTCTTAACACTCAAATTAAATCAAATTCAAACATCAGTGGCAACAACATTCAGATTGGTAGCACCTTCTGAATTCTGGAATTAGATTTAAGGGGTTTCAATTCAACATCTCAAGGTATTTCATAGCATTAGGCAAGGTAAATCCTCTACTCATAATTATATATAAGTGTGTATATTGTTCATCATGTTATATATGTATTGTAGTTAACATATATTCATTTATCACGAATCTATATATGTTGTTGTCGTCATTTGATGATAATGTATGTATGTGTATAATAATAATATATACATATAAAGCTCACAGCTATTATTTAATAAAAATTTTTTTTACAAATATAACAATATTATAAAATGATTGTTTTATAAACTAGATTTAAAATTCAAACACAATAATATAGAGTATGCGTTTATTATTTTATTAATTTATAAATATTATTTAAATTTCGTGGAATCAAAAAAAATTAAAACCAAATATAATATATATATATATATATATATATTATTTTAGGTATTGTTTATTTTAAATATAAATAAGTATAGGTGTAAAATATATATATGGATTTTTTTATAAAATATATACAAGTTTACATTATTTTTGGAAATTAAAAAAATTATTATTTGTTATTGATTTTTGTATGGAAATCAATACTTAAAAAATACTTTTTTTAACCAAAACAATTTTAAACTGAAAAAATTTATTTTTATGACCATATATGCTAAAGTATATATTTATATATATATATATATATATATATATATATATATATTTAATGATTGATTTACATTAAACGTATTTATATGTATATATATAGTATATATAGAGTATTCATAGATAATATTTTAAGACACACACACACACCCCTATATATATTAAAAAATTGATTTTGAAATGCATATAAACCTTGTGTAGATATTTATTCAAAATTTAATGTATAAAATTTGAATTTTGTAATTACTAGATTTTATTAAGTAAATCTAGATCTAATTTAAAATTAAATTTTATATTTTAATTTAATCTTATAATTGCTTCTATTATCATTTAAAATTATTTTATATTATAATAAAGTGTGTGTGTATAAATACATTATATAAACACTTATATATATACATACTCACATATAAGCTAGGACCAATAGCCCCTCTATTAAGCACCATTTGTAACCCCCTCGATATCAGTCACAAGTTTAATTTTAATATTTGATCCATGTAGTAAGAGAGAGAAAGAACAAATATTTAAACAGAAACTTACAGCTGATATCCAGGGGCTACAAAATGGTGCTAAATAAAGGGGGCGATTGACCAAGTTCTCTGTATGTGTATTTTACAATGTATATATTAACATATACACATACACACAATATACATATACATATATATATATACTAGACGACACACATGTATATAGAGGGGTTAACATATCCATTGTGGTGTAAATCCCATCACTTACACATGGACATGTTAAACCATGTGCATTATTTATGTTTCACATGCATGTACACATTTATGTGTGCATGATACACATATTGTTATCTTACATAATATAAATATAACAATAAGAAAAACTTTATTTCTAAATTAAATTCAATATCGGTTTTATTTAGAATAAATTTTGATAAGATATATATAAGTTTTTACTTCATCGTCCCAATAAGATCCAACTAGTAGATTTTTTTGAAATTTACCCAGTTAGCCCGATGCTTGCTGGCCTAGTTCTAAAAAAATTATTATATGTTCACATTCTTAATGCAAAGATGGTATATATGATAAATTAATATTGTATACTTACCTAAGGGCAGAAATATATAAATGTCAAATATGTGTAAATAACCACTGGAATTTATGGTTACGATTAACGAAACAATGTCAAGGGATAATCATTTTTTCATTAGTGATATCACATGCATACATACATTTTATATATATATATATATATATATACATATTCGACCATTAGATAATGTATAAATACATTTGTATGTTACTTATACTTTATTATTATTAAATAATATATGTGTGCGCATATGTGTGTTTTCAGTTTTGACAAAAATTAGATTTTCCAGTTTTATAATATATATGTATATATTATGCCGAAATATATATTATATGCACACATATATGGGTTATATGTTAATATTGTTGCTTTTCTCAAATTTTAACTTTAACTAATTTTTTGACTCATTCAAACATTTATCAATACATAAAAAAATGTTTTTTTATGTATTTAAAATCGAAAGTAAATGTAATGACTTGTAAATATATCACTTTAAATTTATTTATTTGAGTTAATTTGATATTAAAATGATTTAATAATTATTAGAATGATTTTGATAACTCATTTTAAATAGTTATAGAGTAATAATTTATCATAAATTTTATATACATGTATACTTAATTTGAAATCATAAAAAAAATTGTTTCGTTTTATCGGTATGATAACAATTTTATAGATAATTATTAATGTTAATTTATATGGCTTTATAAATGAAATCTGATCATTGTAATCAGTTAAAAATGATTAGAAATTTATTTTTAAATTTTGTTTATAAATATTGGCATATTAACTAAAAAGTGAGAATATGACTAGAAATCGAAATTGGGATTCAAAACGAAACAACGTATAAAAGTTGTAAAACGTTATGGAGATACATGTGCACATATACATGTGCATACATGAAGATATATTCTCATGCACATGATCATTCATATATGCACACATATACATATAAATACAAAAACATATATGTATAAAATATCCAAGATATTTCTCTTTTCCTTACTTCCTATACTAACCATAAGTCCACCATAGTACAAGCACTTAAGTATGCACATGGGGGTGGCCATTTTGGCCAGCATGGTGATGTAAATGGTGCATGCTAAGGTGATGGATAATGATGCATATGTGTAAAATATCTTAGATATTTTTCTCCTCTTCTTTTCCTATAAATACCACCCCTTCTCCTCTTCATTTTCATCTCCTTCTTCATTTTTCTAACCTTTACCTTCCTCTTTAATGCCTTTCGCCCTAAAAGAAATTATGGAAAAAATTTATTCCAAAAAGAATCTAAAATTATAATATATAATTACATACACTTAAGCACCTCAAAACGATTCCAAAACTCCACCTTTCTTCCCTATCTTTCATGGCCACCACTATCTTCCATTGAAGGCCGAGCCATCCCTCCCCTACAACCAAGGCCATGAGCCTCCTAATCAAGGCTGAGCCCTCCAAAGTCAAGAGCCCAAGTGATCGTGAGATTTAAAAATCCAAACAGCGAAGCTATAGCCAATTTTTAGTTAATCGTTTAAACCAAGGTGAGAAACTCCTAAACTATAGTATTATATATTATTGAATGTTATATATGTTTGATTATGATTGTTGATATGAATATTGAATATATATATATATGTATGTATGTATGTATGTGTGTGTGTGTGTCTATATATACATATACATATACATATATATATATATATATATATATATATATATATATGCAAGTCATGGAAATACATGTCGATAAGCACAAAGGAAATCACTTTCCTTTATTAAATGAATTGATGTATATGGGATGTTAGACGTCTTTAAAAAGTTTGAAAATAAGTTTGAAAGTTTTATAAACATATGAAAATGTTTTGGTGAAGTTTGAAACGTAAATGAAAATTTAGTCAAAATTAGGCGCGTTGTGTAACGGTAGTTCGCGATTTTACGTCATAAAAGTCAAAACAGTGTATAGAACGGAATATAGCTCGGAATTCTTTAAGATAAGAATTTTCCGAACTATTATATCCATAGTTTTCCAACAAAGAAATAAAATTGAGATTCTATGAAGTAGATTTGAAATATGAGTAAAATAAGTTTTTAGAAAAATCGTGGTTTTGCAGTTCGGAATCCAGAAAAGAATTTCTTTAAAATGACATTTTAAAATTGTTTGAAAATATGAAATAAATTCTAAAAATATTTCACAATATTTTAAAAATTATTTGAGTTATAAAAATGAATTTTCAAATGATAAAAAGTCATTTTGATCAGTATAACTTAAAAAGCATTTTCCGTGGCACTTTTCTATAACTTTTGAAATATAGTTTTAAACGCAATCGTTCTTTTCCAAATCTTTTGTAAATGTTTCCAAATGATTTATAAAGTATCCTAAAGATGATTTGAAGGAATTATGGAAAGGTTAAATGTTAAATATTTTAGAGTTGATCAAATAGCTTGACCATCTTATGGGTGTCAGAGAGATAGTGTCTATGCTTGAGTTTGGATAACCAGTTTCATATTCTCCCTGGCTATCCAGACTGGCTCAACGGATGGGATAGTGAATTTTATTTGCTTGGATCAATATTTGCTTAAGAAAACATGAAATGATTTCAAATTATCCAAATTTGAAAAGGTTTAAAATAAAACGAGGATTTGATAAGAGAGGTTTAATGATTCTGTATATACCGAAAAGAATGTTTTGAAAATATATATTTCCAAAAGAGATTTTTATAAAAAGAACTTAATCAATTAAAGAATGATTCTTTATTCACTGAACATCTTTTATCAGTGATTAGTTCGAAGGAACTAAGGTCACATTTGGTTAATTCCTATTTGAAAACCACTTCGAACCAATTTACGTATTCAAAGTGAAGATATGGATATGATTTGGAAGATGGAATGTAGAGCTGCTTATCACTGACCCTCGGGGGAAATTTTCTATATCATATTATGTGGCAGTAGTTCTACATTTAAGATCTTCGATGCATGGACTTCTCGCTACTGATCTTAAAGGTAACTCTCGATAGAAATGTGGTATGAGAGTGCCTTCAATTTGTCCAAATTCTGAGCAACTTGTGTGGACGAGTGCTTGACATTTCATTTCTGGTTATATAAATAGATCTCTATGAATGTATTATTTGTTTAGTGGCGGAGAAGGCAACTTCTCTTAGCTTAACACCCTTTCCTGAGACGTATGAGCTCAGGAGTTATAACTTTATAGAAGTCAGTTGTGTGACTATGGGATGGCAATGTGGCATTCAAAGTGGAATTTTCTATGTGAAAGGTAATCGCTACCACATACCTCATCCCCCGGCAAATGCTTATACAGGATACGCCGCAAGGCTATGTGGTGCACAACCATTTAGGTATGGCCATCATCTTTCTCATTACTCTCTATATGTCGAGTATGTAGTGTATGCTATGGGAGGCCGGATACGTCGGTTATGACCGAGGTGATGTCATACTCGGTTCTATCCAGGCCATGTATGAATGCTAAATAGGGATATGCCGACCTTGCCAGATGCGGAGGATTATTTGTGCATCCTCGGTATATTCCTCTAGAGATGTACTGTATGGAAGGTAGTCCCTTACCTGTCATCATACGAAAATCCATTCTCCAATAAGTACCTTCAGGCTTGATTATAATTAGGACATTAAATTCAACCAATGTAACAATTTCGGATATTTGACTATATATTTACTTGAAAAGTGGTTTTCAAAGGATGTCACTAAAAATAATACTCAATTATTTTATGTAGCAAATGTTTTGGTTATCATAAGGTAAACTACCCGTTCAATGTTTATGCGCAGCATGGTCTTATGAGATACCTTTGTTTTCAAAATGCGAATTTTGAGTTTCTCACACTAGTTCCATGAGTGACCCGGATTTTATTTTCTTTTCCCTTAATGTCTGGGTGTCCTAATTTTCCCTAGGCAGCCCAGTAGTTAGCTGATTAGGAGCATTTTGGAGTATTTAGAGCATAAAGCAATTTGGATCCTTTTGTTATTACCACCACTTTCTGCTATGTTTATATTATGTATATGTTTTTACCAGCACCAGTAGGGATAAGCCATTATAACTATCCCGACTGGGTTAGTACTTATCATGACTATGATATCTCACTTTGAGAGTGATTATATGTACCACCTTTATGATTTCCACTTGTTAAATACGATGTGAGATTCTATTATCATTATATCTTCTATCTTTATTTTCTTTTCCCCATGATAATCTACTTTTTCGACGCTTGGATTTGCGGCACGTGAATACCATGGATGCATTAGTGTCGGTTTCTAAGGGTCGAGGAGGCGGGTCGTCACATTTGGTATTAGAGCTCATGGTTGAGTGAATACCTAAGCCTTAATGGGTTCAAATCATTAGAGATAGGGTTAGTAATGCCCTAGAAAGAGTTTAGTCTGAGAGAGTGCATTAAAAAAAGTATATACAAACTTTATGACAATTTCCTCGAATATCTCGACTATATATTTTTAAAAGATATTTCCTTAATATATGCAGATAGTAGGAAATAAGTGGAAGAAGAGGACGAGGTAGGGGAAGGGGAGGTAGCAGTACCACAAATAAAAATGGTCGAACTCCCGCAATCACAATAATCGAGGAAGCAACATTTCGGGTACACCCCCAAATCAACTTTGCCACTTTATGCAAGAACTATACCAGTTTAGGAGGAAAACTATTCAGGGGAACGTAATCCATCATAGAAGTTCAAGCATGGACCCGTTCATCTAAAAGCATTTTCAAATGTCTAAACACTACAAATGTAGCACCCCGCATTTTTATATAATCAAATAAAAATCAATTGAATTAAAATAGTTGCAAAACAGAATATAAATTTCAAATATATGTATTTAAGAATTAAGAGGTTACATAGATATTTGCAAGTAATGAGTGTGTGATTAATTGACGCATTAATCAATTAAAAGGGGAAATAACTAAGAAGCATAAAGGCGTCAATTAGTCAGAGAATATGCCACTTTTATAACATTAACTAATTAAGGATCTTCTAATAAAGGGAAATGTATGCGGGAATAAATTAAATGATAACATACATATATTAATTTATAATTGATGCAATCGATTAATTAAGAAATTAATTAAAGACATTAAGTAAGCGTCAATCAATAAAAGAGGGAAACTTATTTGTCAATTAATTGGGTAATGAATTGGCGGTTTAATTATATACAACTAATAAATGTGTGATTGAGTGATGCATAGAAATCAATTTGGATACCGATTGAAATGGAAAAACGTGTCAGTTAATTAATTGGAAATCAGTTGAGCGTTTTAAAAAGGGTGTCAATTAATCAAAGAATATGCCTTTGTTACAATAGCTAATAATGTAAATTAATTAGCTAGAAGAAAACGCCGGTTGTAGGATTATTTGTTTCCAAGTCAAAAAAGAAAAAAAGGAATTGGAATGAGTACAAAAATAAAATAGAATAATTAAGTTTATGATTAAGGTAAGTTAATAAGAATAAATTAAAAAGTATAACTTTTATATATAATCAATTAATAGAGGTATCAATTGACGTGTTCAAATATGTAAGAAATTATAACATATAA
Source organism: Allium cepa (assembly GCA_030765085.1). NCBI lineage: Eukaryota > Viridiplantae > Streptophyta > Magnoliopsida > Asparagales > Amaryllidaceae > Allium > Allium cepa. The sequence goes on along the minus strand of CM060932.1, from coordinate 82,139,467 downwards.
GAATCAATTAATATTGGATGTACAAATATATGTGTGTGTGTTGTCTAATTGATCGGATAATTAATGGGAGAATTTTATTTATAAGGAAACGTGAATTAATAGGTCGTATAACAAAGGAATAAATAAATAACATTGGAGAATTATACGTATAAGCTAACTTAACAAATCAATAAATTATGGTGAGGATTGCTTTTAGGGTTAATCGGATGGTTCATAGTTGTTCACTACATCTATAAATTGAATGTAACTTAACCCTAGCCCACACTATTTTCTCTGAATCAGCTGCTATCATTTACAGCAAACTCCTCTTCTCTTCTCCATCTTCCTTTCTCGTCCATCAATTAAATCTTTCCCCAAACAAAAAATAAAATTAAGCAAGGATATACATACAAGCAAATTAGTGAATTGTGCAAACAAATCAGCGAATTTACAACGAATTAAAAAGGAGAAAAAGCGGAGAAAAGCGTAGAAAATCAAAAGGGATAGAGATTGAAGCTAAGGATGACATGTGAGTGGATTTATTTATATATCTTTTAAGTTTAAGATATATTATCGTTAAATTCTCGTTTAGACAATTTTATTCAATAATTAATCCTATTAATTAAGTTATGTTGAACTATAGGGAATTTACAATTTATTTACAATAATAGTATTTATTTACATCTGTTTCTACGTTTTGGATTTCTATGCAAGCGTCATTCTTCTTTTATTTTCTCATCTTTCTTCGTGTATGGATTAGAAAATATTAAACGTGAATATGGATTATATAATTAAGAATACTGAAATGAAGGAAATAAGATGTAAAGTAATAAAAGTTTGAGGAATGTAATTACTGTAATAAATTACGTTAAAATGTGAAAAGTTAATTCATCTAATAACTAGATTTGGGAGTAACTAAAAGGTTAATTGGTTGGTTTAGAAAATATGATACATTTCTATAATTTTATAATTAAAAGAAAACATTGAACGTAATTGCTAGAATAAAAGAAAGAAAAAGAGAATTAGTGTAAAATAGAGAAACCACTGTATTTTGCACTATTACAAAACAGTAAAAGAAATATCTAGCAGTTACGGATTATTGTTTATAGTACTATTTAATATTAAAACATGAAAATGGATTTTTAAATATAGTTTTCATAACCAACCAAATAAAATAGAATTATTTCCTAGAATAGAAGATAATAAAGTAAAGTATGACATGAATTAAGAAAATTATTAGATAAGAATTTGAAGCTGTAAACGATAATGAACCTAGGTCTGCATTCACTACACAGACTATTTAAGAAGATACTTATTATGATATGTGAATTATATTATATAAAAGAATAAAAGAATATTCTATACATAATAAAAGAAGGCAGATTAGAGTAGAAAAGAAATGCTGGAATTATGTACGGACTATAAAAGAAGAGAAAATGACAATCGCAGGTAGAATTATAGCATACGTTATAATTAAGTAATAAGAACGGAAAACTTATTTGAGACTTTGAATAAATTAATGAGCAATAATAATGATAGAAGCTTATTTAAATAATTTATATTAATTCAATAAGAAAATAAAGCAGGAATGATAGAAGAGGCTTATTTTAATGAACTTAAAATTCATATTAAGTTAAATAAGTAAGATAATGAATGTGGCTCATACCAATAGCATTCTCTATTAAATAAATGGAAATCTCACAGTAGATAGAGGTAAGACGAGGGCAAGAATATGCTAATTAGGGTAAATACGTAGCCAACAGAATAAGAAAGTAAACTAAACACAAATTAAAAGATTAGACTTAGGGTCTAATAAAAGAATTGAGATGCGTTTGGAGCAGCCCAAAGGATGAAGCATCTAATGAAGCAGCTCATCACGGATTTAAAAAATGGAGAAGCGTGTCCAACTTAGTATTTTTGGGATTCAAAGAAATATGAGACTTCAACAGGACGTGAGGATACTCTAGGATTACCCTCTAAGTAGGCCTAACGAAGCTGCACTCCCGGAGGCAGGTCTGTAGGTGTTCCATCAAGAGAGTATGCCTTGACTGCATTTGCATTGTAGCCCTAACAAAGCATACCTTTGTAGGCAGTCACAAGGGCTTGGTGTTCGGTGTAGGGTATTCGTATGTCCAGTACTTGCAAGTGAGTTTAAGGATAGTTGCATGCGGATATCGGCCAGCATCAAGACGAAAAGCGATTTCAGGAAAGACTAGAGTTAAACCAACAGGCCAATGATTCTTTCACTATTGAGACTTTGAATAAGGGGCACTGCCATTTGGATGTTAGATTGTTTGTAGTAGGACACGACCACTTAACTCTTTAGAAGTCTTTCGGCTAGTTGTGCGTCGGGTCGTAGCCATAATGAAAAACAGACAAACCTACTAGAATATCTGTATTATAGGCCTAACAAAGCAATCCTTTACAGATATAGAAAATCCCCGAATGAATTCCATACAAGATAGACCTTGTTGGCGGGATTCAGATAGTAGAAAAAATGATTACGTAGTCCTCAATGTACACACTGGGTGGTACATTGTGGATGTCCGAGCACTGGCATAGACTAGTGCGGATGCGATTTACGTTTTCATAGTAAGTAGTGGAGCATTTGTAGGCTTTACGAAGCAGTTCTTTACAGATGTAGCTACGGAACGCTCACGGAGCAAGACGATGGAGTATCTGTATTATAGACCTTACGAAGCAGTCCTTTACAGATATAGCTACGAAGTAAGACGATGGAGCATCTGTATTATAAGCCTTAGAAGCAGTCCTTTACAAATGCAGTTACAGAATGCTCTCGAAGCAAGAAGATGGAGCCCTTATTGAGGAGGATACGGAAGGTACCATCGGTGGTACCTAGGATCAATATGGTCATTGGGCATATAGCTGCGTACATGTACATATTAGTCATTAGGTTTTAATCTACTATAGAGTAGATGGGCATGGTTCGCGAACAGAGACGAGAGTATTGTAACCTAATGAACCTAATATAAGAGTAAATGGAAATAAAACGATATATGCAGAATTGTGCCTAGAAGTATATAATTTAATCATTCACCAGAACTTTTGTTCTCACCCCCTCCTCATAACATCCTACAGGTTAGGTAGATGGCAGAGACTTTTCAGCTTTATGACACTTGCTTAGAAAGTGTTATTATTTGGGTGAGTATTTACTTACTATTATATTTTAGTCAATCCCGTTATGAGATAAATTATTGAGCTTATATTTGTCTTTGTCTATTTGCAGGGTACCAGATACCCAACTTAGGCTTCAGTGGGCTTGGTTTTTAGCATTTTTACGAAAAATCCAGACCATTGGAATTCGGGTTGTTACAGCAGACGAGCAGAAGAGGTTCTTGTCCTCTTGGCAATTGCAGTATGACCTCTCGCCTGGTGGGAGTCCATTACCATGACTGAATCGGAAGACAAATATTTCTTGAGCACGATTTAAAGAGGTATCGGAAGAGCAGTATATGCCTACATCTAGAAAAGAATGCCTTTATCGAAGCTTTATGGATTTGAAACATGGGGAAATGGCAGTAGAAGAATATACTAACAAATTCAAGAATTTTCATGATTTGGACCTGGTCTAATTGATACTCCTTTGAAAAAGAATGAAAAGTTTATTTCTAGAATAAAGAAACAATTTCAAGACAGTATAACGGCACATGTGAAGGGGACTTTCATGGATTTGGTGGATATAGGTTTCTGATACGAAGTCCTAGACAAGAAAGACCCACCTACAACCCAAAGCAATAGCAATAACTATTGGAAGAAAAGAAAATTTAACCAACAAGGGATGAAACCAAAGCAAGCCAAGCTGGAGGTAGATCGTTTGAAAGATGTAATCGGTTACAATTGCCAGCAAAAAGGTCACCTTTCCACAACCTGCAAAAATCCTAAGAGGCAAAAGGGAACCTACTACAACTTCCATAAGCCAGGACATATGATAATGTAATGTCCCTTAATAAAGAAAGGAGAGAAAGCTAAATTATTAAAGACGAACCTTCAACCTCAATAAATGCAAAGGGAAAGGGAGTACTGGAAGGTAAAATTGATATTAATGGCATATTAGTTAGAGTATTGTTTGATACTGAGGCTTCCCGCGGCTTTATTTCTAAGAAACTAGTTGTTAGACTTAAACTTAAACCACAAATATTAGATATTCCCATATGTGTGTCAAACCCAATAGAGAAAATGGCTAATCTCGTTATGATTGCTGAAGGAATCCAAGTTAACTACCTATCCTGGATTTTTCCATGCAATCCAAAAGTCCTTAACTTTGAATTTGAAATTTTACCCAGTATGGATTGGTTGTCCAAATATAAAGCTATTCTTGATTGTAATAAAAGAACAGTACTATTACAAAATAGAAGAGGTAGACCTTTTGTGTTAAAATGCGAGAACCCTAGTCCAGTAAAGGAGAATTATATATATGCGGTTAATTTATTCCAAAAACATCTATAAGAAATACCCATAGTACGGGAGTTTTCCGATGTTTTTGAAGAAGTAAAAAGCCTATCCTGATTTTACAGTGGATACATAATTGTATGTTGTATAGTGAACTCACCAGCCTGTGGTGATGTCACTTGCTATATCGTGTGTGTATATATATATCACTTCGTTATATACATTTGTTTCCGAGTTACCTTCTTCTTATCCTCAATTTCGAGGATGAAATTCTTTTAAGGAGGAGTCTGTAATGACTCGCAAATATATCCTTTAATAATTTTATTTATTTGAATTAATTTGAGATTAAAATGCGTTAATAATTATTACAATGATTTTGATAACTCATTTTAAATAGTTAGTGTAATAATTTATCATAAATTTTATAAACATATATATACTTGATTTGAAATCATAAGAAAAAATTGTTTTGCTTTATTGGTATAATAATAATTTTGCAACTAATTATTATTATTAATTTATATGGTTTTATAAAATAAATATGATCATTTTAATTAGTTAAAAATGATTAAAAATTTATTTTCAAATTTTGTTTACAAATATTTGCATATTAACTGAAAAGTGAGAATATGACCGGAAATCAAAATCGGGGTTCATAATGAAACAACGTATAAAAGTTGTGCAACGTTGTAGAGATACATGTGCACATATACTCATGCATACATGAAAATATATTCTCATGTACATGATCATTCATATATGCACACATATGCATATAAATATAAAAACATATATGTATAAAATATCCAATTTATTTCTCTTTTCCTTATTCCGTAAGCTAACCAAAATTCCACCATGGTACAAGCACTCAAGTATGCACATGGAGGGTGGTCATTTCGGCCAGAAAGGTGATGTAGATGTTACATGTTCAGGTGATGGATAATGATGCATATGTGTAAAATATCTTAGATATTTTTCTCCTCTTCTTTTCCTATAAATACCACCCCTTCTCCTCTTCATTTTCATTCATCACTGTCTTCATTTTTCTAAGCTTTATCCTCCTCTTTAATGGCTTCCACCCTAAAAGAAATTATGGTAAATTTTATTCCAAAAAGAATTTAGAATTATAATATATAATTACATACACTTAAGCATCTCAAAACAATTCCAAAACTCCACCTTTCTTCCCTATCTTTCACGGCCAGACACCATCTTCCATTGAAGGCCGAGCCATCCCTCCCCTACAACCAAGGTCATGAGCTCCTAGTCAAGGCCAAGCCCTCCAAAGTCAAGAGCCTAAGTGATTGTGAGCTTTAAAAATCCAAATAGCAGAGCTATAGCCAATTTTTAGTTAATCGTTTAAACCCAAGGTAAGAAACTCCTAACAATAGTATTATACGCTATTGGATATTATATATGTTTGATTATAATTGTTGATGATGATTATTTAATATGAATATTGAATATATATATGCAAGTCACGGAAATGTACGTCGATAAGCACAAAGGAAATCACTTTCCTTTATTGAATGAGTTGGTGTATATGGGATGTTAAACCTCTTTAAAAAGTTTGAAAATGAGTTTGAAAGGTTTTATAGATATATGAAAATGTTTTGGTGAAGTTTGAAAGGTAAATGAAAATTTAGTCAAAATTAGGCGCGTCGTGTAACGGCAGTTCGGAATTTCACGCCATAAAAGTCAAACTAGTGTATAGAACAAAATATAGCTCGGAATGCTTCGAGATAACATTTTTTCGAACTATTATATCCATAGTTTTCCCACAAATAAATAATATTGAGGTTTTGTGAAGTAGATTTTGAAATATAAGTAAAACAAGTTTTTAAAAAAATCGTGGTTTTGCAGTTTGGAATCCAAAAAAGGATTTCTTTAAAAATGAAATTTTAAAATTGTTTAAAAATATGAAATAAATTCTAAAAATCTTTCAAAAAATTTAAAACGTGATTTGAGTTATAAAAATGAATTTCCTAATGATAAAAAGTCATCTTGATCAATATAGCTTAAAAAGCTCTTTCCATAGCACTTTTTCGTAGCACTTTTCTATAACTTTTGAAATATAGGTTTAAACGCAATCTTTCTTTTCCAAATCTTTTGTAAATGTTTCCAAATGATTTATAAAGTATTCTAAAGATGATTTGAAGGATTTATGGAATGGGTAAACGTTTACTGGTTTTGAGTCGATCATATAAGTTGACCGCCTTATGGGTGTTAGAGAGATAGTGTCTAGGCTTGAGTCTGGAAAACCAGTTTTCTGTTCTCCCTGGCTATCCGGATTGGCCCAACAGACGGGATAGTGAATTTTGTTTTCTCGGATCAATATTTCCTTAAGCGAAAAAAATGATTTCAAATTATTCAAAGTTTGAAAGGGTTTAAAATAATCAAAGGATTTGATAAGAGAGGTTTAATGATTCTGTATATACCGAAAAGAATGTTTTGGAAATATATATCTCCGAAAGATATTTTGATAAAAAGAACTTACTCAATTAAAGAATGATTCCATATTCACATAACATCTTTATCAATGATTGGTTCGAAGGAACCAGGGTCGGATTTGGGTAATTCCTATCCGAAAACAACTTCGAACCAATTCACGTATTCGAAGTGAAGATATGGATATGATTTGGAAGATGGAATGTAGGGCTTCTTGTCACTGCCCTCGGGGGGAAAGTTCCCATATCATATTATGTGGCAGTAGTTCAACATTTAAGATCCTCGATGCAAGGACTTCTCACTACTGATCCTAGGGGTAACTCCGGACAGGATGTGGTAGGAGAGTGCCTTCGGTTTGTCCAGTTCCTGGACAACTAATATGGACGAATGTCCGACGTTGCATTTCTAGTTATATAAATTAATCACTATGAACATATCATCTGTGTGGTGGCAGAGAAGGAAACTTCTCTTAGCTTAACACCCTTTCCTGAGACGTGTGAGCTCACGAGTTGTACGTTTGTAGAAATCAGTTGTGTGACTATGGAATCACAATGTGGCATTCAAAGTGGAATGTGCTATGTGAAAGGTAATCGCGACCTCAAACCCTATCACCCAGTAATGGCTTAAACATGGTACACCGCGATGCTATGTGGTTCACAACCATTAGGATATAGTCATCACCTTTCTAGATTATTCTTTATATGTCAAGTATGTAGCGTATGCTATGGGATCTTGGATAGGTCGGTCACGACCGGGGTGATATCATACTCGGTTTTATCCAGGCCATGTATGGGTGCCAAATAGGGATAGCCTGGTCATGCCAGATGTGAAGGATTGTTTGTGTATCCTTGGTACATTCCTCTAGAGATGTACTATACGGATGGTAGTCCCTTACCTGACATTGTATGGAAATCCATTCTTCAATAAGTACCTTTGGACTTGATAGTGAACCTATTAGGCCGTGAAATTTAACCAATGTAACAATTTCAGCTATTTGAATATATTTACTTGAAAAGTTTTTTTTTCAAAGGATGTCTTTAAAAATAATACCCAATTATTTTACATAGCAAATGTTTTGGTTATCAAAGAGTAAAAAACTCATTGTGTGTTTATGTGTGGTGTGGTCTTATGAGATACCTTTGTTTTCAAAATGCGTATTTTGAGTTTCTCACACCAGTCCCATGACTGATCTGAAGTTTATTTCATTTTCCCTTAAACTCTGGTTGCCTTGAATTTCCCTAGGCAGCCTAGTAGTTAGATGATTAGGAGCATTTTGGAGTATTTGGAGCACATGGAACATGAAGCCTAAAGCATGAAGGAACTTGGATCTTTTTGTTATTACCACCACTTTCCGCTATGTTTGTATTATGTATATATATTTCTACCAGTACCTGTAGGGGTAGGCCATTATAACTATCCCAGCTGGGTTAGTAGTTATCATGACTCTGATATCCCACTTTGAGAGCGATTATATATGCTACCTTTATGATTTCCACTTGTTAAAATATGATGTAAGATTATGGTATTGTTCTATCTTCTATTTTTATTTTCTTTTACCCCATGATAATCTACCTCTCTAGCATTTGGATTTGCAGCACGTGAATACCAAGGATGTATTGGTGTCGATTTCTCGAGGAGGTGGGTCGTCATAGTATATAATTTTTTTCAAATTCTAAAATTGCAAATTTACGGATATATATTGATATATTTAAAATCTAAATAAATACAATATATTTTTAAAAAAACTGAGAGGTAAAATGAATTTTTCAACTCATGAATAATATATAAATAATATTAATTTAAAATCAAAATTTTAATTAATGTATATATAAGCATGAATAAAAAATTATATTTAAACACAAATTAAATGTATATGTAAATTATTTTAATTATTATAATGTTTTTTTTTAGTTTCGTTTTTTATTATATTATCATTGAAAAAAATATAGAAATAAGAATATAATGGTTTTCAATGTGTAAAAATAAATATGGGCTTTTTCTAATATATTAGTTATCAACACATCCATTACTACCTATTTCCCTTTCGAATGCTTTATTCCTTATCCTTGAATGTCGTGTGCAAATCATAAAATTAATGCTTCCACCAATTCTTCAATGAAGACCGGAGTTTTGATTTTCTATCTATTTTTGAATGGGAGAGAGTGTGGTTATTTATAGCCAACATAAGAACAAATATTTTCCACCCGTGTCTCTACATCTAAAGACAAACTCAATATCCATTTCTAGCCCATGTATCGCTGGCCATGCCCTCTATGGACTTTTAAACTTTGGGCCTAATTAGTATATTTTATATATTAATTATTTAAGTCCATATATTTAATTAAATTAGTATGTAACAATTATACACTATGTTAGTTAGTTTTAAGACCCCAAATAAATAACAAAAATACCATAAATATTCAATACAACATTTATATTATTTTTTATAATAATTTATAACATTTATAATTTATTCCGAATTGGTTGAACTCAAAAATTATCTAACAACACGGTTATGCTGACTTCATACTGTAAAATAAGTCCCTAGTCGATATTTAAACAAGTAAATAACGAAGCATGTATGAAATTTGCTAAAGTACATTATCAGGCATAAGTTCAGTTGCTTATAGATCATATGGGCGAAATCTAATTTTTAAGCTTTATTAAGCTATATCTTGTTATGATATTCTGTGCATGTATTCTTTTCTCCATCACTATGTCACCGAGATATCTAGAGTTTGGTCAATGGTCAAAAACTCTAGTTATACATGTAACTAATTGCACAGACCACTTTAAATTCTTCGGTTCAATCAAATAATATTTATTGATTGACCATTTTACTCTATTAAGAGATTTTGGCTTTAAGTTGAATGTCAATTACGGTGATACTAACATTCAACGATGAAAATGACGAATCCTTTCTTGAGCAGTGTTTCACTTTAAGCAGTTTAGCGTGTACCCAACCAATCAGAAACCCCGCTAAAGCCCTATAAAATCCCCGCTATAGCTCATAGCACTCTTTGACCCCTTCGCTATTTCAATTTAGCGTTATTAAATAGTAGATCCGCTTTAAGCCCTGCTATTTTCCGCTACACTCGCTAAATCAAGGTTTTAACACCCACTTTGGTAACTTTACATACAAATGTTGATTTGACTATTTCTCTTTTAAACTAAATCAACAAAGTTAGAGTTAATAACTAATTTTAAGGTATAAGTGCTCAGTATAAGTTATAAATTTGTTGTAATAACTAAATCTAGTCTGGATAAATCATGATATTCTTCAATTTTGTTGTATAAAATTAAACAGCATATCTTTTTACTGCACAAATGATGTAAGAAGGGAAATAAATTAAATTTACATATTTGGTTTTATATCTAATGAAGCTTTTTGCAACTCTGCTACTTTCTGCTATATCCTCGCCACAACTTTTTAAACCTCTACCACTATGGAACCGCTAAACGATTTTACTACACAGTATCCAACTATGGTCATAACATGACCGTGATGTCATGTGGTAGACCATAATTAAAGTACGGTATAGTTACTTAAGATCAACAGTACTCTCAAGTCTAAAGACTATTGCACGTTATAACAAAAGATCTTCCAATTTTGACTTAGTTGTATTAACCAATAAAAGACTCATCGAGTCATTCTTTGATTGCTCCAAACAACCACAAATATGTCATCTATTGGTTTCTCTAGCGGTTATGAGTAATTTACCATCCATCGTACGGAGAACATTACATACACTAGTCTCAATGGATGTATTGATATCTTATTCTCAATACTTCTTGACTATGAACATTTAGGATAATTATTTAAATATCGATTCAAAACTCATGGTTACAAATACATTTCTAATTGCAAAAATACTTTTATGGTCCCGTATATCATCAATACCTTAGCATCGCTCGAACATCCTATATTTTGGACTCCTAAACATTGTAAGCACCCCACTTCTCTTATTTACAAAGCACTACTTCTATGATAATAAGGAAACGTTTCCTTGAGCTGCAAGAATATGGAATGTTGGTGGAATAATGAAAGATAACCTGCTTTTATGTGGAAGGCAATGGAAATTTCCATTTAAACTAAGGGCAAACAGTTGCGCAAAGGTATGATCAGTAACGGTCGATGAGTCCTCTGTTATATGCACAATAAAACCAATGTTTATGTGTTATTCAAATGATCTTATGCTTACTTAATATGGAGCAGCTTTTTAGCCAATTGCAACTACCACATTCCATCAAACAAAAGCAAACAGAAATGGTGTAAGTTAGAAGTGGGCATAAATCGCATCGCTATATGAAAACCGTCCGTACTGAATCACAAAAACGATGCAAAAACCCACACCGAATCTTCTAATCAAAGCAAATACCACAAGCCAGACCGACCTGCATTGATACGGTTCGGTTGCGGTTTGTACGATTGAATCGATCATATTAATCCGGACCGAATCAAAAATTTACACTAGTGATCGTATAATAAAAATATAAGTAACTCCTATCTCATTTTAAATTCAGACGATGTATATTGTATTTACAACGGATGTTATTGTTATATTAATAACAATAATTGTCATAAAGTAAGAAGTCATAGTGTTAGCATAATATTTTTCATCTTACTTTTTTGCATAAATGCAAATTATAGTTTTATTCTAGTCATTTTACTTAATGATTGTGACATTTGATCAACTGCTAAAAAAATCTCACTTGTAGCTAAATGTCAAAATAAAATATTTATACAATTAAGAATTAATCTTTCATTTTAACGTAACATTGTGTGTTTTTTAACCTTTACGTGTAAAAAATTCAGACAATTTTCTTTGTAAATTGATTGTTGATGAAAGTAATTCTCTTATTTCATATTAAATATGATTTCAAAATGGACCAAACCGGACCAAAACTTAAACAGGTTACACCTACTGCGAGCAATTTAAAGCAACTCGATTGAAACCACCTTTCCACAATGCTTAGAAGATTTATCTCTGCGCTATGGACAGAAAGATACGATATAATCCACAAAAGTCAAATAGCAACAACCATTGCCACTTATTATAGGATACATCGACAATCAATGCGTGATGCTCATTGCTTTAAAAAAGAGGCCCATTTAGTCTATCGAACTAGAATTGGATCAGTAGCTTTTCTTCTTTAATATTGTCAGGTCATTTTCGTGTTTATGGGCTTTTTTGTTATCTATTACGAGTATACATGCATTACAGTTTAACTGTTACAAAAAAATTATAATAAAATTAGTGCAAAGACCATTTTCCACTATTTCTAATTTTCTCAAGGACCATAACATTGTAGCTTGTTGCCCCCGTATTATTTTTGTGCATAATTTAAGAGTATATTCTACCAACACATAGTGAATTCAAATTAACAGTCTGTATATTTATGAACCATTTCTTAGCATAAAATTAACAAACACATTAGCACTACAGCAATTTCTTGAGCTTTGACAATAACTTCCATTATCATAGTATTAAATGATTGAGAAATCGGTACCTCTAACTGCATCTCATGTTCATGGTGGTCAAATTCTCAATTGTCTTTTAGAATGTCTCAATTTTCAGGTCTAGAAATATCTTTACCAAGTTCAAAAATCAACGGGTCCAACTTTAAAACACAGAAAATAATAGGTTTTACATTGAATGTAAGTGTAAGATGGCACCCAAAGAAATATCTAATTTCAATCCACAAAAATCGATGGAAACAATCTTTAATAGTAAAACTTCAGAAAACAAACTATAAAAGATAATTCTTGTTCACCATACATGCACATAGCTTGAAGTTGAATTTCATATCTAAAATCCTTTATTAAATCATTTCACAAATTTGAGATATTAGCTAATAGTTAATCGTAGCTTACATTGACATGGTAAAGTGAACAGCTGCAATTTATAGTTAATCCAGAACGGACTTGAGCTATGATATTTTATACAATTTTTCACCAATATTAGCATTAGACAAAAACTGCCAAACATTGTAAATAGAAATGCTCATTTGTGAGCATGGACCAAACAACTTCTGCTTAAAATTCGGATTCATATTTCATCATTATTAGCATTAAATAAAAACTGACCCAACAGGACCTGCTCCATCTCATAACATTCGATATTAAGCTCCCTACTTTCTTAAGAAACGAACTTCATAATTTTCATTACCACCAACAAACAAATATAACTTGTAAAAACCATAGGATTGATGAAGGATATTCAAGCCTTTTATCTTAACACGTTAGAACAATACTTGGTGATACAGTCCTTGATTCCATCAATAAACTTTGCAAAGTACACATTGATTCAATATACAAATCATTTTCTACATATAAACTTGACAGAACCCATGTATGCATTATCTCAATTAACTAATGGTTCAAAAAGCTTTGACAAACATACACTTGGCATACACACAAATTTCATTTATAGAAAAACCCATCTAGCTACCACCCTTGAAACAACCAAAGACAATACTCGGGAAACTTAAGCATCATGCTCATCCTTCCACCCCTTCCTCCGTCTCCCCATATGGCGTAGGCCTCCTCCCCATGCACCGCGTCATCCCCTACTTTCAGATCATCATCGTCCATCCTAAGAGCCACCACCTTGCTTATCATTACACCTACAAAACTCATCACCAGCACATTCCACGCTGCAATAAACACGATGCCCAACAGCTGCACCCCGACCCGCCATGGCCCCTTGTGGAGGTACCGCTCCAGGTTTCATATTCTGTATGCTAGGCCGTATTGGGTGTGTGATGTATTGTACAGATATAGGAGGTCGTCTAGTTTGGGGTTGATGAGCAGCCTGGCAAGGAGGCCACCTAGCCCAGCCATGACTGCGTGGGTGAGGAAGACACTGAAGGTGTCATCCACTACATATTTCATCATTATTAGCTTGTAGTTGTTTGGTCCATGCTCACAAATGAGAACTTTTATATTATACATATTTCATGCCAATAATGATGAAAAATACGGAATTTGAAGGTCTATTCAATATGCGGTTCAGCGTTTCACTTTTTAGAGAGTAGCCATGCTCCTTAAAATTTCAAGCATGGGATCCAATTTAAACCTGCACATGATACCTTAAGCTACAGCACAAAGTTTATTTTTTGATGTATAAAATGCATATGTAGGAAAACATAATATTAATGCATTGATTAAGCAGCAGCTTTCAACATTTGGTTAGATACAATTAAACATCTAAAAGCAGTACTAAAGTTCATCTCTGATAGATTTGGAAACCTGTAAGCTAAATATAATGGTGCATAGGATGGAAAAAAATGCCTTTATAGCAATAAAACTAGTACACATGAGTAATAACCAAAATACAGCTACAACTATAGCAATAGTAACATATGAAAAATATACGAGCTAGAGTTAAAATGCAATGTGTACTATATAAGTGTTATAGCACATAATTTGTTGATGGTAGAAAAAAACATAAGAAGTTCAACATTAAATCAAAAATTATAAGAATTTAAATCAAAACTTTAAATTCTTGACTCCAAATTCTTCAATAAAACTAAAATAGCAAGCTTACTCTAAAATAAGGTTTTTGATTTCAGTTTACAACCCTTAAAGGATACTTTAATATATGAATTTATATGGTGAAAATGAACATGCGATAAGATCAATTCAAAACTTTAAAAAAGTAGATGGATTATAGGAAGCATGGTAAATTAATGCATCGAATAATAAACTCACCTGAATGAAGCAAAAAACAAATAAAATGATAGAAAAAATTGGAAGAGAGATCCAACTTCATACCTGAATAAAGTAAATAACAATAAACTAAGCAAGCAATCATGCTATATTAATAACCATTTTGGTAAAGTAAGATTTTTCTTATAATTCATTATGTGTATAAAATTGCTATCAATATAGGCCAAACCATTTATTTGTTTAATAATTTTGAAGACAGATAGATATGACAGTAATATTTTTACTTTCATAAATATATTTTGTAAAAAAATTCAACTGTGGCTCCTTAGATGGATAATTACAGTGATTCATATAAAAGTGGAAAACCATTGGTTAGAAAATTTATATTTGTTTATGTCAAGTTGCATATATGTCATATGTCAAGCGAGTAAGATTATTTCAATACATAACAGCAAATCAGCGAGAGAAAAAAGGTAAATTATGATACAGTAAAATGGTAGGGTTGTGATAACTACCAATTTCTGTACTCTTATGCATATTTAGGATCATAAGGTATCTGTTTGTGTAACGAACAAAATACTTGCTTCCACGTCCAGGTTTACTTCCAGATCCAGCTTTCTGGCATGATTCAATGAATGCAGGAATCTTCAAGTGGCAATGCCTAATGATACACCATTACACATCATCAAAATAGTAATCAATATGGCAGTAACCATATCTAGAAAACCGAACCACGAACTGGTCCAAGAGCTACAAAAAGTCTCTGAAGAACCGATGGTATGTAGATTGCAGTGATTGTGAAATGACTAAAGAAACCATTTGGGATAAAGCAGTTATATTTGCTGTAAATATATATTTAAGCCTGACAAATAAACAGAAAATGAAAATTGAATTATAAATTAACATAGGGTTTTTAAGAACCCTGAATGATTGAATATGCCAAAATAAATTGATGATTGACTACCATAAATATCGGTGAGTTACAAAGAAATATAACGCTTGTAAACTTTTTAAATACAATTAGGATCAAGTTCATCCTCCAAACAAAGTTTCCTCAAGAAGTTTGCATGATTAAGCAAGGAAAAACATGTGAAACATGAAAGCACGGTCCATTCTCTGGAAATACATGTGAAATACATTGTGTTATTCATCACTGACCTATACATCAAATATTCTTCGAATAATATAGACTATGTGTTGTATATTATTAACCGGCGCAAAATTTGTTAGTTTAGTTAAAAGGATTATTACACTAAATGTTGACCCATGATTATACTAAAGGAGTAAGAGAAGTGGAAGTTTTATCAAATTTTATTTGCTTCCATGAGTAGTACAAACAACAGATCGGCAGCAGTAACATTCATACAAAAATATAAAAATCAATGACAAACCAACAACATTTAGAGATAAGCGATGATTGATGAAAGATGAACGATGCAAACATAACAGTAGCAACAATCAACAACAGTAACATTGATCAAAATAATAACCAATCACAAAACAGCGGCAGTCGATGATAAGTTACAAGAAAAAAACGAGCGATGAAAGATACCTAAAAAAAGACCTAAAAGCGTTCGAAGGTCGGCATCTAAGAAGCGGCAAGTAGGGATTCGGAGCACATAAGCCAGCTAAGTTGCGGAACAATAACCTCCAGTTAAGAATAAGCTAGGAAAGTTGATGATTTGTAGCAGCAGATGTCGATTGGAAACTACGACGATCGTTGGGAAGCGCAACGCGATGCAATAGCTGTAATTTCTAGCAGTTGATAGGTTCGGTGACGAGGAGGGGGCATATGCTTTGGGTAGACAGGGTATCGTCGACGATGAGGTAAGTAACGATTGGATGGTTAGGGTTTTTTTCCGAGCGATGGTAGATTGTAGATGTGAGATGTGAGATGTGAGGTGGAATGAAAGGCGAGAGGGGAGAGGTTAGATAAAAATGCAGTTTCAGAAATCTCAAAAGATACGGTTGAAGACGGTAGATTAAATTATCATCATTAACAGTAGATATAGAGATGTATTTTCACTTTGATTTAGTAAATGGATTGGGCACACTTAAGCCCAATCTTACCCTTAAAAACGTTGTGTTTTTAGCTAATGGAAACATAGTGTTTACTCTCGCTGACAGAAACACGCAACTTTCGCAGCTAGCGGAAGTATGCTTAACATGTACTAACAGAAACATAGCTTGAAAATGTAACGAAAATATAACTAACGAAAACATATGCAACTGGAAGCATATATGACAAAATCATAATTAAATTGAAAACAGATTTATTACTTAACAAATTAATATACTTCTGACCGAACTAATCAATTGTGGAATTTACATTTATTCACTCTTTTATTTCACTGAATTCTACTTCATAATACAAGAGATTATTGAATACTTTAGTTCATTAATTAATTATCTAATTTTAATTGAGAGATTTTACACGTTTTCTCTCATTTTTCCTTAACTTTATTAATGTATAGTAATCCTAAAATACGAGGGAAAAATTCTCAAAAAAAGATGATAACTACATACAAAAATGATGTTTTATGGCCGCTTTTGACGAGTGTGCGCCGAGCAAATGAACGCCTCCTATGTATACACGCATGAATTTGAGATTGAATAATTGTTATTCAGTGGATGAGTGTTCCTTTGGCCTAAAAGCATGAGTAAATTTTTTTTTTTTTGAAACCCAGAAAAACCCGGCTAACTAGTAAACTCCTGAGTAGAGTATAGTAAAGCCGTCCGTTGATCCAATTTTCCATACCTTCGGGTAAATTTATATAAGATAGGGAAGCGCATGTTAAAAATCGAATCTGGGTCTTTTTACAAGAACCCAAGCCTCCTTTTCAGAGCGCCGCACCAGCGGACTAGCATGAGCAAAATTAGAATAATACAAAAGCCCATGTTTTACAATTCTATAATACAATGCAGCACTGACATGCAACGTGGGTATAATTTGAATTGCTTTCACGTGCAACCTCGGGTGCAGCATCATCAACTTCCCCATTCAAAGAGGAGTACAAAAAGTAAGCAAAAAGTTGAGAAAGTCTTAATCGTAAATGAGAAGATAAGTCTTCGCTGGACCCTCTGGTAGGCAAAATAATAATGGTCCGTGGATATTACTCAACAAGCATAACTTAAAAAGAAAATAAAGAAATAAAAAAAAGGGAAGGAAAAAAAAGGACTTTGGTTAAACCTATGTTATAAATCGAGCAGATCGGATCATTATCATCATCAACGCCTAATTAATAAAATGGATCCATACAAACACCTTCAAATCACGGTTAACTCTGACGCAACATCGCTAACCCGCCACAACATCACTCCCATCTCCCCCACAAACTCCGACCCCAACCTCCCAACCATCTCTAAAGACATCCCTCTCACCACCGACAATACCTTCGTTCGCATCTACCTCCCCACCTCGCTTATCCGCACCCAAACCCGCCTCCCCGTCATCCTCTACTTCCACGGCGGCGGCTTCATTCTCTTCAGTGCTGCCACCTCCTTCTTCGATTCCGCTGTCTCCCACCGTGCCGCCACCCTCCCCGCAATCGTCGTCTCCGTCGAGTACCGTCTTGCCCCCGAACACCGCCTCCCTGCGGCTTACGAAGACGCCGAACAAGCCCTCCTCTGGCTTGACCGTTCTGCCAGCTCCGACGCCTGGATGAATAAACACGCGGATTTTTCCAAGGTGTTCATAATGGGAAGCAGCGCTGGAGCCAACATCGCGTACCAACTAGGACTGAGATCGACGGAGATGAAGCTGGATGAAGTTAAGGTGAGGGGAGTGATACTGAACCAGCCATATATTGGAGGTGTGGAAAGGACGGAATCGGAGGAGAGGTCTGTGGAGGATAAGATGCTGCCTTTGGCATCAAGCGATTTGATGTGGGAGCTCGCGCTTCCGGTTGGAGAGAGCAGGGATCATGAGTACTGTAATCCGATGCGAACTGTGGATCGGAGAGTGAAGCTTTTGCCTAAAACTATGGTAAAGGGGTTCAAAGGTGACATGCTTTACGACAGGCAGAAGGTGTTTGTAGAAATGCTGAAGAAAGGAGGAGTGGAGGTGGAGGTTTTCATGGAGGATGAAGGGCATCATGGGGTTGAAATGATTGATACGGTCAAGGCGGATCGGTTGATGAAGGAATGTAGGAAGTTCATCTATGGTGGCGATAATGTTTGATTAGTTATAGAAGCAAAGCTTCACTAATAAAAAAAGCGTACATGCTCACGTTCGTGTATACTATAACATTAAGCGAGTAAATAAACAATGATGTCTTTCAATGTGAAATCGCTGCACATCTGTACCTTTTGTACATAACGATCTGATAATCCCATCAGAATGCAGAATACAGCAAACTTCTCGAACCAACACACAAACCTGTGTTAAAATTGAAGCGTTGTAACGATAGGAGCAAATCATATAAACTGTTTAACATTTATGAAGGACCAACACAAATATCAGCAAGACATTGTTGTGTCGTCCACGTATCATCACTCCATTAAAAACGAAATTCAACACAATTATAATGCAATCGTTAATTGTAACTCAGTCTATAAAGTTAACACAACATTTTTTCATACTCTTGTACGATTGAAGAATTTGGAGAATTGCAAAAACTATTATCTATGATACTTATATTTGAAAAATGATCTACTTTAAAAAAATTTGTTAAAAGAACTATGTTATGAATAGAGCACTTAGACATTGCTGAGCAATGTTTGAGCACTAAAGGGTGATTTGCAGTAAAATTATTCCATGCTACCGTTTTTGACACGTCCGACGCATTAGACGAGCCAGTATTACATTTTCTAAACCAAGCTCGCTCGAGCCGTTGGACGAAAAAATGTCATTGACGTCCGACGCATCGGACATGTGTGACCGTTTTGCCTCCAACGGCTCCTCCTCCTCCTTCTTCTTGTCTTTTCTATTTAATTTCTCTTCTCAATCTCCATCTTCCCTACTTGAACCTATCAACTATCAATTTATTTCAATTCATTTGCTCGACCATTCAGGTATTTTTTAGCAACTCCGTCCTTTTATTTTCTTCTCTGCTTCATTTTTTGTTGACATTTTTTTGCAAACAGAATAACAAACCAAAGAGTTCCTCATCATGGTCGTCTGACGCTACTCAGATTATGCTGAACTATGATGTAGAAGCATATTCTGTCTACGGTAACAAAAAAAATGCACAATGCTATAACGGAAAAATTCAACCGAGCTGTATAAAACATTGAGGGTACTGAACCGATGGACTAAGTCAAAATCCGACATAAATACGATAGTCTTAGAAGAGATTGGCTTAAATGGGAAAGCATGTACAATAAAACTGGTGCTGGCTGGGATCTTCATAAACAAATTGTTGCAAGCAATGAGGAGTAGTATTTTTCATATACGCAATTGTTTAGTTTGTAATCTTTTATTATTATTATTTTTAGTTATTGGAATTTGTGATGATTATTCAGAAATATAGAAAAGCACCGCTTGAATATTTGATCTTATGCAATAATTTTTTCAAGGGACAAATGCAACTGGACAAACATCGTATACATTTGCTTCTACACAAGAGTAACCACGATAATTTTCACCTCCTTTTGTTCATACTCAGTTGAATAGAACGTAGGCTTTGAGAGGTTTTATAGTCAGCTAGACGATACACAAGAACAACTGGAACAAATTTCAAATTTGAATTCACCAAATAATCCTCCGTTACAACAAACTCCAGTGCAACAAGCTCGGAACATTGTTTCATCTTCTAGTGCACGTAGTAGTTCAAGAAAGTGCCATGGAGAAGTTGATGAGAAGTTGTATGACATCATTGACGTAATACACGAGTGACAGATGAAAAAAATCTCGTAAGGCTTTAAGTAGTCCAAACACAAACAGCGTGCACTACACAGGAAATTCTGTAACTAAGGAAATATGGTTGCTCCATTAAGCGCCTTGGAACAGAAGGATAATTTAATTTTGATGAAACGATGATAATTGTTATGCAGTTCAATAATAAAGATTTATTTAATGCTCTTAATAACGACTTAGCAAAAGATTGGCTGATGTCAGTGGTTGCAACCGAACGTCTTTCTACAAACTATAAATTTTATCTGATAAACCAAGGTAGTGGCAACGAATATGATTTTTACTATTGTTGTATTTTTGTTGTATTATTTATGTTTTTTGTCAGTGTATTTTTAACGTATCTTAATTATTTTAGATGTATTTCAATTTTTGTACTGTTATTTCACTTTAAGTAAACTCATATAACACAACAAAAATAATAATTAATTAACTATAAATCAATTAAATTAAAAGTCACAACTTAAATACCCAGCTCAAATGCCCTATTTGTCCCTGCAAACGCATTCTCCGTTCATCAATCTTCTCAACTCAAATACCATGTTTCCACTCATCGCAAACGCATCCTATATGTCTGTACAACGCTTAATTTTTTGAAAAAACAAAGGAAAAAAATACGATTAGCATTAAACATACTTAGTTGACGCTTGTCTATGCTTTGCTTGAATTTAAGCGAGGATTAAGTGCTACTTAGCAAAAAAACTACTGTTTTTTAAATAAAAAGAAATGGAGTTATAGCCAAATAAGACACATTCCTTAATAAAATTTTCTCATTCTTTATGATATAAACCGATATATGATGAGTAGTATTTTGCATTGGATATCATTATACATTTATTTAATAAATATGCACAATTTGTACCCAACTCGAGTATGGTTGCTTTTAGTGAGAAAGTCAAATCCAGTTGTTGCAACTTATGAGCTTATAAGTTGACTTCAAATTTAGACTTTATTCTTTTTCATCAATTTGTCTATACATAGGTGATCTCTTTATAACATATATATTTATATAGATACGAATAATGTTGGCTAATAACTTATGCAGTGAGCGGTATCAAGGGAACCGAGACTTCTATCGTCGCACTTAATATAACATAAGGAGAGAAAGGATTGAAGAATGAGGATCTTTTTGTATTCTTTTCCAAAAGAGAGAACGAAGGAAAAGATGATAAAAAATGAACGTAACTTATACTTTTTTATCTCTCTCGTAAACCAATGAATTAATTGAGTTAGGGGTATGGCCTAGAGGTAATTATGTAATTGTTACATGTATCTAACTCGATAACCGACCTTGTTGGAAATAAAAGATATTTACTTTCTATTCTTCCTATTATATACTTGATATAATATGTTATATTAATTAATCAAATTTAATTAGAAGTATATTTAATAGAAAAATCCATAAATGATATGTTTTGTGAAAGTAGTTACAATGTTTTGTAATTATAAGTGATTTATTACAATAAAATAAACATGCAGTTTTAAATATTCTTAACTAAAATGTATCGAGGCTGAATATCAATACATCTGTTGATACTACAGTACATAACACTGTTCACACGTTGAGCACTGTATTACTCATGGCTGTAAGGGGCACCAAGGGGATACGCACTTATGGCTATTGGATAATCATGGAATGGCTAACTTAATAGTTTTCTGTTGGTAAATATAACTAACGTTAAATAAAAAATATCGATATGGCAAAATTTCATAGTTCTCTTGACTTGAGAACCGTGCGACATCCATCAAACGACTATAGTTGGGTCGAGTGGAAGCATCGAAAGTGAAACACTACTCAAAAGAGGATTCGTGTCCTCGGTTATATGAGGTTAGTATCACAGTCAACTAAAGATAACTCAAAGTCAAGGTATTTAACCAGAGCTGTTCAGTTAGTAATGCTTATTCTTATCGAACTAAGAATTTTGTATTTGGACTATAGAGTTGAATATGGATGATATTGAAATTTTGACCATTATCAAATTTCATAAGTCCAAAGTGATATAATTTTAATGAAGAAAATCGGTGTAAATAATTGCCACTACCGAATTACGCTTAACAAAGTAAAATTATATTTTACCGAAACAAAGCAAGCGATAAATTTGGACAAAATGTAACACCACCTGCTAATTGAGGTTTGAACATTAAAATTCAAATTGTTAGATATTAATCGCTGACCGGATTTACATCTAAGAGTTACACTACTGCAACGTGGTTATTGAATGAAAAATGGGTAAAAGAAAAACGAGGATCTAAATCTATGCTTTACTCTCTTATCTTCCCTTTATATAATCCACCCCTCCCTCACTTAAGCCATGATTTTTTTGCATTTCTACAACACTAAGAGGAGGCCAACCATAGCTTATATCAGCCCCAAAATTCAAAGCACAAAATCACATCAAAACATTTCGATTTGATCATCAGTGGTTAGGAAATTCGAGAGCTAGAAACTTTAGAATTGAAATTGGATTCAAGATGTCCACGTTTTCATTTCATTGTGCGAGCTTTGGCCTTTAGTGAAAGGTATTCTACTAGTTCACTATTATATTATAATGTTTATATGAATATTGTTTTATATATTGTTTTATTAAAAATATCATAAATCGGTATATCGATGGATTATCGGATGCTGAAGGTTGTGTGTGTATGAGTGTATATATATTTAAAAATAATTTATGCACATTTACTTATACATGCTCTCATCTTGAAATAAAACAAATTAGTTTTGAAATTTTAAATAATAACATATTATATGGACAAACCTAATTTTAAAAGTTGAACACTATATAATATATATTTTAAAACTTAGCAAAATTTAATTTGTTACTATAGTTTTGGCAATAATAAAAAATTAATTAATTTTTAAGATATTTAATACATATATATATACACACTATAATTTAATTAAAATTTTATTATATAATTAAAAGTAAGTATATATATAAATATAAATGATATAAAATTCTGAAAATTTTATATATTTTTTAAGGTTTCAATAATTTTGAATATTTTTATTATTATCTCTGTATGGATAATGATTAATTATATGACGTTAACTCATAAATTACTTAAAAATAAAAAAACTATAAAAAATTTATTTTTATATATCCAAATAGCTATAAGTTTATATGTAATATATATATATTTTTTAAATAAATACATATATATACTAAAATATATAATTTCACTTCAAATTCTATATTATAGATATTCTAAAAAATATTACAAATTAATGTTTAAAATAATTTTGTAATTAATTATATTTATTCATATATATATATATGTTTATATGTAAATAATTTACAGCTAATAGATTAGAATAATTATATAATTATACATACACAAATAAATAATTTTATGTGCATATATATATATATTGTAATGATCGGCTATTTTGATCCATTCAAATCGACAATATTCCACACATGTCAGACTTGAATCGTCCAAAACAACAGATTGTTAATATATTTATTTGGCAGAACTTAACATATACAGTAAATAAATCAATCACAGAATCGTAGACATAGAATTTACAACAAAGCAGCGGAATAAAATAAATTGTAGTTCATGAAGCTACTACATAAATAACATAGTCTAAAAAGAACAATTGAGAAATCCCGATACACAGAAGTCTCTAGTACAAAACAAATGACAAGTCTGAGACGTACAGCTCAAATAATAGAAATAACTAAAGGCTAGAATAGATAAGCTAGATCTTCCAAACGAACTTCAGCTCCAAAAGATGAATCTCAACTGTGACACTCAGGCTAACTCAAGCGTAAAGCAAAACAAAACACTCGAATCAGGATTAACATTCTTATGCAGATAAATCAAGTCCAAGTGAAATGTCAAGTAAATGCAATATAACTTAAAGGAATGTTGGCATTCCATCCTTTAAGGATCCGATAAACTATCTACATACATACTACAATACGCTACACATATAATGTCTACGGTAAAGTAAAATATCAAAATAGCGTTAAGGCGTTACCCAAATCCCCCCTTAACACATTTTATATAATGCTATAGTCTATACAGTACTGTAAACTCCAATCGTAGATGGGCTCTCAAGGAGCACTCCATTAGTATGACACAAACCAAACTCGTGGAAGGCGCGATATGACATATGACATGGCACGCGAGGCAATGCCCAGTGTATGATTCTACCATTTTGCAGATCCGAACAGGTGGTAACGTATAGCAACTACTACTGCCCGCCTCGAGACACGCTCCCAAATCAGAGGTGTGCATACCACAATCAAATCACAAAAGCAATAGATATGGTTTCAAAGAAATGTCCCCGATCGGAGGTGCGACCTCACTTGGCCAGGCGTGGCTCCTGTTTTAGCCGCATCAAGCCGGAGTCAGGGTTACGTAAATACTATACAGAATCGTTCGGTAAACCATCCTACTTCACTTTGGAATCTCCACCACGTACACAGTTGTTAAAGTGAGTTTGGTATCGGAAGAAAGTATGGCAATATCCGATCCTGACCTTTTTAACAACCAAACACTTATTTCACACCGTGGTCATTTATAAAATTACTTCATAAATAATTGAATAAAATCTCAATATAAATTTAAATCAAAGCGGATATTCAATTTTAATTCTATTAAATTTGAAAGTATTCATTTAATCATTCTTTTATTAAAACAAGTTATAAATCATTTCCAAAATCGTTGAGTTCTGAATGAATCTTTGTTTAAATTCAATTTATAACCTGTTACCAAAATTTCCATTGTACCTTTCCAACCCTTTTATTTATTAAAGTTAAAAAAAAATTATCTTTTTAAATATAAATTAAATGAACCTTTAAAATATTATATAAAAATTTATTTTATACAATGTAAAATAAATTAAACTTTTTATTTATCTATTTAAAATCTTATTTTATATATTTTCAAATTTAAAACTATAAGTAAGATTTTACAAATTACTTTTAAATTAAACTCATAATTTTTATATTTCCAAAATCAACATTTTAAGGTTATAAATTTTACAATAATAAATAGAATACTTATAAAATTTCAAAATCAAACTCACACATTTCTTTTCAAATGTTTGGAAATCATTTTTCAAAAATAGGCCAACGGTGTCTGTATATAATTTTTATCCAATGGTCAAGTGGTACGGATATTTGTTATTTCAATCCATAATAGCTTAAATTTACGGGTTTATATTATTAAACTCACAATCCTAGAATTTCAATAATAACTGAAAATCATTTGGATTTATCATTTCAACTCATAACGATTTTCTCCTATTCTAAAGTCCGTTCGGGTATGTATCATTTCAACCCCATAGTGATTTCTTAAACTAAGGAAACTTGCAGAGTAAGAATGATAACTTAACAATTACTGGCTTATATGATCGATAATAATAACAATTATATAAATAATTAATTAACAGATAATGGTGTCAATTTACATAAGTGGTCAGTTCAAATAACAGCTTATCATATTTAATAGTTAATAGCTAGCAGTTCAGTTTTTACAGTATATTTAAATTGTCATTTCCTATGAAATCAATTTAGTGAGCATAAGAATATTAATCGTGAGTGACTGCTCACCTTTCTTGGCTGGAAAACGATGGAATTTGAAAGGCAACTAACACGGATATGGACACGGACACCGGCATGGTACGTCAAACAGCTGCGAAGAGCAAAACAGATTTAGCATGAAAGTTCGATGAAACGGATAATTATAAATATATATATATATATATAACATATATATGTATATATATATATATATATAGAGAGAGAGAGAGAGAGAAACAACACAAGCTAGTTGTTATATAATAGATCGATGGGGTAAGTACCCTTATATATATGTACATAAGTGTAACAGCCACTACTCTGGATGGCTGCTTCTTAATGATACATATATACATATATATACATATACATATACATATATATATAAAAACACACACACTTACTTTATGTGAGAGCTTTGAACACAAAGCTTTGATAACTGCTAGCTAAAATTATACGCAAGCTATATAATATTTACAATTGAACGCACATATTAGATTACAGTTAGAACACAAATAAATTTATTTATGCTATGCTGGATCAAGATAACAAACCCACATTTTTTTTCGCAGCACGTAGCTATGAACCATATATTGGTGGGTCGTGCTACCTATATCTCAATATACACATCTATCAACGAAGATACACGTAGCACAATATAGGACATATACATGACTTTGCATATATTTTATATACAACCGAGCAACAATATATACATGCATGCAACACCCATATATATATATATAAGAGCTGTCCTACCTATGAATGATTTTATGAATCCCTGCTACCAAAATAGGAATAACTCGGCTTTATACACGTAGCAAAAAAATTCATACATATATATCTATATATATACATGGCCAGGACAGAGAAGATGTCACATACACGACAAATACATATTACATAACAATAGAGGAGAGGGACGAGTTGAAGGGTACAAGCGGTAGCAGATCCGTGTTCGGGTCAGGGGTGAAATATTGGGTTCGTCTTTGGGTTTTGGATTTGGGGTGGCACTTCGGTGGGAGATGCTTGGTGTCGGTCAGGGTTGATGGAGGAGGCGGCTTTGGGCCTGGTAGGGAAGAGCTCGGGTCAGGCGTTTAGGCATGAAGGAGGGAGGGTTATGGCTCGACGCTGGGTTTGGGGAGAGGCTCGGGGTGAAACGCGTACGATGGTGATGGGTTCATGGGGAGAGGTGTAGGCTTGAAGGGAAGGTTCTGCGAAATAATTGAAGGAGAAGTGAAGAAAGCACAAAGGAGAAGAAAAACACAAAATAAAATAAACGTTCCTCTATTTTCTGCGTGAATAATGAGGAAAAATGAAGAGGCTTGATTAAATATATAAAATGAATGTAATTTCAATCGTCAATCCCTTTGATTCAGGTGAAAAGTTATTAAAGCAATCCATTGTTGCTTGGATTACGCGGCTAAAGTTTGAAAAGCAAAGGAAAATAAAAGGTCGCACTTTCGGTACCGATACGACAACTGTTTAATCGTCTCCGTCGCGTACAGGGCCTCAAAATATAGAAATGAATATATTATGGAGATCAGCACGATAAGGCGAGTAGAATGGTATACATATATCATCGGTATGATCTAGTTATATAAACTCGAATTTCCGATGTTGAAAATGCTGAAAATAAGATAAGCAGAGCTATAGCAATCCAAATTTGGCGAAATGAATCACGACGTCTTTCTCAGAAAATGATTTACATTTTTATTATATAAAAATATTCAAATTTCAAAAATATTAAATTTCCAACAAATAAATTGATAAGATTTATATTTGAAATTTCACAGTTAAATTAACTTTCATATTTTTCAATAAATTTTTACCAATTACTATAATTAAATAGATGCATTCCAAATACTAAATTATTATTTCAAAATTTTATTATTTACATTTCAAATTTTTGTTGTTGTTTGCATTATAAAATCGTCGAAAATTCTCGGATCGTTACACTCTTCCCCACTCAAAACTTTTCGTCACGAAAAAGGAACGGGATAGGAGAATAGAAATAACCGAAAACATAAAAGAAATTAACGAATAGTACTGAGTCAAACAATTCAGTATTTGAAGCATGTATGGATTCCTCGGTTTCCCAGGTGCAATCCTGGTCATCCGTACTCCACTTTACTTTGACTAGACTGACGGATGTCCTTCGGAGTTGCTTCATATCTCTATCGACAATACAAAGTGGCTTTCTCTCGATGGTAAGATTTGGCTCAACATCCAAATTCTCCAACAAAGCTGGCTGAACAATCAAGGATGGATCATGGAGATACTTGCGAAGGTGAGATACGTGAAACACGTTGTGCACACCCACCATTTTCTCTGTCAAGTCAACCTTATACGCCAAATGACCAACTCTTTCCAGAGTGCGGAAGGGACCAATGAACCTGGGTGGAAGCTTCACTCTTCGACCAAACCGAACCACATTCTTCAGCGGTGAGATCTTGAGAAAGACCTGATCACCCACTGAAAACTCCAAAACCCTTCTGCGCCTATCTGCATACTTCTTTTTCCTATCTTGGGCAATCCTCATCTTCCTCTTAATCTCCTAGACCTTCTCAGATGCCTCCGGAATCATATCAGGCCCAAGAACCAAGCGATCACCGGATTCAATCCAACAAGATGGAGATTTGTAGGATCGTCCGTAAAGAGCAGCAAATGGAGAAGATGGTTCAAGTTCATAGATAGAGTTGTCATGATAAATGTTATTATAGGTGAACTCTACAAGGTGGAGATGATCTTCTCAAGATCCTCCATAATCAAAAACACAAGCACGAAGGAGATACTCTAAAATCTGGTTCACCCTTTCCGTTTGACCATCAGTCTGAGGATGATAAACCGTACTAAAGTTCAAACAAGTGCCCAAAGCTTCCTAAAAAGCTTTCCAGAACTTGCTAGTAAAGATAGGGTCATGATCATAAACAATGCTAGAGGAACATCATGGAGACGGACAATCTCCCTCATATAGCTGTCAGCTAGACTCGAAGCTGTCCGATTCGACTTGAACAGAATAAAATAAGCGGACTTGGTCAATCGATCGACAATTACCTAAATACTCTCGTTCCCTCTTCTAGTCCTCGGTAGACCATCGATAAAATCCATAGAAACTTGATCCCACTTCCAAATAGAAATCTCAAGGGGTTACTGCAATCCAGCGATCTTCTGGTGATCAGCCTTAACTTATTGACAAGTGACGCATCTATTGACAAAGATAGAAATGTCCGACTTCATACCATTCCACCAATACAACTTCTTCATATCCTGTAACATCTTCGTAACACTTGGATGGATGGAGAGTCTTAACTGATGATTCTCTCTAAGAACTTCTTACCTCAAACCATCAACATTCGGAACACAAATCTGGCCTTTAATTCTCAAAACTCCATTTCGATCAATCTGTGCTTCTAACTCATTCTTATCATTACCTTCCCTACCTCGAATATTCTCCTTCATAAGTTTAAGCATCGCATCCTCATCCTGCTAAGCTGCAATTCGATCCATAAGAGATGGTGTAACTACAATCTGACACATCAAGGCTTTCTTCCGACTCAAAGCATCGGCCACCACATTAGCTTTTCCAGGGGTATAGTTGATGTCAATATCATAAGATGCTAAGAACTCAAGCCATCTAACTTGCCACTGGTTTAAAACCTTCCGCTTGAAGATATGCTTAAGAGGCTGATGATCGGTGAAAAGCTCAAACTTGGTTCCCAAAAGGTGATGCCTCCACAACTTCGAAGCGAACACAACAACTAGAAACTCTAAATCATGGATGGCGTAGTGAGCTTCATGGGGCTTCAACTGACGACTAGCATAAGCTATGACCTTCCCATCTTGCATCAACACAGCGCTCAATCCTTCCTTACTAGCATCGATATAAACCGATAATCCTTCACTCCGTTCGGAACAGTGAGATCAGGAGCAGAGGTAAGCTTTTATTTCAACTTGCTAAATGCGACTTCACACTTCTCATTCCGATTAGACTTGGTCTTCTTACAAGTCAAAGCAATGAAAGGTGCAGCTATATGGGAAAAGTTCACTATGAATCTTCGATAATAACCGTCAAGGCCCAGAAATCTACGAATATCAGTCGGAGTCTTAGGTGTCTCCCAATCCTGGAATTAGGACAAGGTAGATAAGTCCAAAGACATATAAATACATGAATTCAAGGGGACAATGCAGAAAGACTTACATTAATCGCGGAGACCTTAACCGGGTCAACCGAGACTCCATTCTCTGGCTTTCAACTGGTGACTCCTAAGAGTTTCCAGTACATATTCCAAACGAGATTTATGCTCCTTCTCTGACTTAAAAAAGACCAGAATATCAGCAACGAAAACCAAAACAAACTTGTTGAGAACATCGCAAAAAATGTGATTCATAAGGTCGACAAAGAAGGCAGGAGCATTGATTAATTCAAATGGCATGACTAACCATTCATAAAAAGAAACCATTTTCTGTTCGGAAAGCCGACTTGGGAATGTTATCCTCAACAACACGAAGCTAGTGGAAGCCGGTAGCAAGATCAAGTTAAGAGAATACTTTAGCTCCATAGAGCTGATCAAACATATCACTGATGCAAGGCATCAGATATTGGTTCTTGAGAGTAAGCTTATTTAACTCTCTATAATTAACACACATCCTCAAAAAACCATCAGATTTAATGACAAAGACCACAGTTGCACCCCATTCAGAAAACCTCTGCCTAATCAAACCTTTGGAGAACAAATCCTCAATCTGCTTCTTCAACTCAACTTTCCCCTTGGGTGCCATCCGCTTGGGAGGGAGAACAATAGGTCAAGCACTAGGACAACAGAGTTGGAGTCAAGATCACTAGGCTGAGCATCGAGGGAAAAGATAAAGCCGCCTGTAAAATCCTGAGGCATTCGACATTCGATAACCAAAGGCTCGCCCAGTTCACTGACTAAGGAGACAGTTCGGGCCTTACAAGAAATGACCGCATCATAATTCTTTGACCAATCACCTCCAAGTAAAATATCAAATGCATTGAAACCCAAAACATAGAAATCTCCGCTGAATCGACACTTCCTGTAAAGGAGTTTTACCCCTTTACAAATCATACTAAGATTGGTGGGACTGCCGATGGGATTAATCACACAAAATGATGAAGTCACCAATTGAGGTTGCAAAATATGCTCGAATTTATTTCAGAGATCAATATACATAAAACTATGGTATGCACCAGTGTCAAATAAAACTTGAATAGGAATACCATGCAAAGAAAATGAGCTCCAAAGGGTGCCTTGTTTATCACTGGCAGGCGGAGGAGGAGGAGGAGTGGAAAAAGTCATGGAAAAGATTCTAGATGTCTTGCCTCTCTACTGGGTGGGATAGTTATTCTTGAAATGACCAGGCTGCAGACAAAGGTTGTTTTTGGTTGCCTGGACTGGAGGAGGAATAGCAGTTCCGGTAGAAGATGGATAGCTGTTGGCATAGTGAACCTGCTGGTCGCACTTGAAACAAGTGATGGAAGATAGGTCAAGTGATCGCTTCTGAGGAGCATATCCAATACCTTGAGTATCCTGCCACTTCTTCTTCTGCTGCTGGAAGTTGGGCTTCCTCTTCTTAGAACCATGAAAGTACCCTGAGATGCTGAAACAGCCTGCTTACCCTTGGAAGTAGAGTTCTCGAATCTGGTGGCCATACCCATCAGAGAAGTGAAGGTGTAGTGAACATGACTAATCAAGTGGTAATAATACTCTGGACGAGCACCATGAATAAACTTCTCATTCTTCTTAAGCTGAGTGTCAATCAAACTGGGACTAAACTTGGAAATCTCATTGAACTTCCTCTCATACTCAGCAAAAGTCACATCTCCGTGCTCAAGATCCATAAATTCCCTATACAACTGAGATTTTCCAGCTTCGGGCATCCATTTTGCCACGAAAGCATCCCTGAAAAGAAGGGGTCCAAGATAAGACAAAGATAATGTTTGCACAAAAAATGGGCAAACACCTCCAAGTCGTATGATTTAGTCGATTTAATGTTGTTATTAGAGATTTGGGTGATTTACACAAATATGTAAAAAGCTGGGAATAAACTGCAAAAGACAACACAGATTTATAGTGGTTCGGCCAGAATGTGCCTACGTCCACTTTATATGTTATTCTCCTGTTCTGGTCAGATTACAAGTACAAAGCTTTGATTACAAGTATATGAAAGTTGTTTGAAAGTTCTATCCTTGCTTGAGCTCTCCAACTTGTCTTCCATTGTTGTACCCCTGCCCCTCTATTTATAGAGTGGGGCTGGGGGTAGGGGTTCTGGATGTATATAGCTGCTGGTGGGCCTGGACTGATGCAATCTGGCCTGGCAACGTTGGTTCGGCAACACCTTGGTTCGGTAGTAGATGGTTGGAGTTGAGACCTTGGTCAGGTAGCACTTTGGTCCGGTAGGACTTTGGTCCGGTAGTACCTGGGAGATGGGTTGGTTCGGTGGCAGGTAGAGCGGCTTTGGTTCGGTGGTACATGGGAAGTGAGTTGGTTCGGCTAGGAGTTGGTTTGGCAGTGGTGAGGATATGTGTTTGGTTCGGCAGTGCTTAGGAAGTGGTTGGTTCGGCAGTGCTTAGGAAGTGGTTGGTTCGGCAACGTTTTCCTTATTCTGGTTCGGTGGAAACACGTCCAACATTTGTCCCCCAAAGTGGGGCATATGCCTGCATATGTCGTGCTTTGTTTATTTGGACACCCTTATTCGGCCCGAGTGCCAAACCGGTTGGTCTGACTACCCTTCTCTTCTCTATAAGTATGGGCTCTATGTCTCCGTTATTCCTTACCGTCTGAACCAAGCTGCCAAATCGATCATAGTGCCGAACCAGAGTTGATTACCGGACCAGGTGAGGTCTTCTTTCACCGAACCAACTTTTTGCCTGAACCACCGAATGGATTCGGAGGATATGAGTGCCGAATGACCTTTTTCCTTGCTTTACCGAATGGATTCGGGAGTTCGAGTGCCGAATGACCTTTCGGACTTGAACTACCGAATGCACTTTTAAGTTTTGAATTGCGAGTGAAATTCCAGACTACATACACTTGCTTGTTTACTTCCCTCATTCTAACGACGTACTTTTTTGTGTTTGCAGATAATGTCTCATAAAGTCGAAACTCGTTCTGACAAGAGGAAATATACGGACATAAGAGAGTCCCCCGTCGTGCCCCCAGTTCAGCCGGAACCAGGACGACATGGACCCAGCCCGAGATCACTAGTAGATGGATACGGCCCTCAGGAGCTCCTGAACTCGCCACCTGACTGCTTTCCCAGCTCCCTCAAGGATGAGCAGCTTGATGTTATATCTCGTTCTTTTGGGATTGACAGAGCACGCATGGTGTTGCTAGGGAAAGGAGTTATGCCGTATGACCCTCCTGAAGGATATTTTGCTTATAGCAGGTATCACTGCATGTGCGGAGCCATCCCTCCGATCAACGCCTGGATAGTCAGCTTCATCACATACTTGAAGGTGGCTCCTTTCCAGCTTCATCCCAACTCCTATGCCATCTTGGTGTGCTTGTTTATTATCTTCCAGAGAAAATACGGGCGTCCCCTTTCTAACTGGGAGATCCGGTACCTGTATAACCTGAGAGGCTACAAGAAGGGGTCTCCCTACATAAGCTTGGAGTCGGCCGTGTCTTTCAAGCCAGTCCTGGACTTGTATTCGAAATTTAGCATGTTCAAGAAGGAATGATTTTTCGTCAAGGATGACTCCGTTTCTATCCATCGCTTCACCTCTTTCGGCTTACTTATAATTTCCGTTCTGACTGCAATACTCCTTCTTATGTGTTTTTATTTCTTGCTAGCGATAGGTGGCTTTGCAGTCGTGGAGAACAATCGCCTGGTTCAGATGGCTGCGAAAATAGAAGTCATTCCGGGAAGAGAGAGGTCAGCTTCTTACTTGATCAGGAATGCTACTCTTCTGGGGCACAACTTGATTCTGCCATGCCAGTCTGTGGTCAAGCAGAGAGACACGGCTGAGGAGAGGGCCGCCAAAGCTAAAGGAGGGGCTACGGCGAAGAGTGGCAGAAGAAAACCCTTCTCAAAATCTCCAATTGCCGGGGGGAAGAAGCTTAAGAAGTCTGATGGACCCTCCCCCAGCACATGTCCAGACATCCCGGAGGAGGAAGATGTGGAGGAGGAAAGAGGCGAGGAGGAGAGCGTAGGTGATGGAGAAGGTGATGGTGATGATGGTGGCGAAGGACAGAGCGGTGATGGCGTTGGGGCTTTGTCCTCTGGGCAAGCAGGGGAGATCCAAGAGTGGACAGATGATGCTTTCCGCCAGGCTTTTGAGGGGTTGGAGGAAGGATCGGCCTTGGTGGAGAAGCCAAAGAAAGCTGACAAGGCCGGGGCTGGTGCCGATTCATCTTTCAAGAGCATTTCAGCTAAGGCAACCCTGCGATTCAAGGTGAATTTTTGACCCCTGACGACTCCATTTATGATAAGGATTTAGGAATATTTTATGGCCAACTCCCGTCCTGGAATGAGATCCAGGACTTATTGCAGTATCCTACTCCTCCCC
Source organism: Allium cepa (assembly GCA_030765085.1). NCBI lineage: Eukaryota > Viridiplantae > Streptophyta > Magnoliopsida > Asparagales > Amaryllidaceae > Allium > Allium cepa. The sequence goes on along the minus strand of CM060932.1, from coordinate 82,105,040 downwards.
AGGGTTTGTATAACAAAAGCGTCTTTTTACTCTTCTTAACTTGATACGTTTCTTGAATTATAGCTCAATGTATGCTTGTAACACTTGGTTTTTATTACAGGAGCGGGCGAAGCGGCCAAGACATCAGATGTTCGGCACCGGCTTGAACAATGCAAACTTCTCAAAGCTTCTACTAAGCCGAAGCCTTCGACTAACCGCCCCGGAGACGTAGTCGGCTACCGTCCTCTTCTTGGGGTCATCGAAGAGGACATCCAAAAGAGGAAGAGGAGCGGTTCCTTGTTCGAATCCTCACCTGGTCATCAGCCCCCAACTCAACCTCTTCGGGATACCACGGAGGAGAATATTGAGTTTATACCTTCCCCGCACCCGTCTGAAAACCCTACTGTTACCCCAATAGATCATCCCGGCTTGGCTCGTAATCCATTTGCGGGTCATCCGGATCTGGATCCAGGCTCTCATGATATTTCCTTTGACGAGGCTACTAGTGAGCACCTTCTCCCTCGCAACCCTATGGTACGAGTGCTTGATGAGGCTAAGTCTCTGACCTTGATTTGCTTACTACTCGGATTGTAACTATGGGGGACGAAGCTAAGGCAAACATCGACCGGGTTGCTGAGGAGACCAGGAAGCTGATGGGGTATCATGCCCGACTGGTCAAGGTCGGAGAGGAAATCGGGAGTGCTAACATTCGATTGCGGTTAATGGTTTCCGACCAGGCCAAGCAACTCGCCGATCAAGCCATCCAGATCTCTCAGCATGAGGCTGCCTCCAGGCGACTAAAGAAAACCATGGAAGAGGCTAGCAGAGCAGAGTTACGGAGAATGGAGGCTGCCTGCAAGGAACGGGTCGATATGGCTATTGCAACGGTGGATGTGGTCCGGAAAGCGGATCTCGAGAAGGTAGAGGAGTTATCCGGGAAGCTTGAAGCCACAGAGCTTGCTCAAACCAAGCTAAAGGAGGAGATGTAGGCAATGAGAAAATCTCTTCAGGCTGACCGCTCGCGATACTGATCGGAGAGGGATGCTGCCGTTGCAAAGCTGTTGGCTTCTGAGGTCCGAATGAGGGAGTTCGAGGGGAACTAGGGGATGATGGATGAGATGCTCCAGGATATGTACTTCCGTACTTGAAAACAGGGCAACTTATCCTGGATGGATGATTATCCCCGAGTCGTGGCCAGGATTTATCTCAGAGCTCTGGAGGAGGCCAAGGCTGATGCAGATAAGGAGGGTGGCATGCCCTTTAGAATGGATGTGGTTACGGCCCAATTCACCAAGGAAGAGAAAGTGGCGGTGAAGGAGGGTATGCGGCTGCTCGCTGTTGAGGAGGTAGGTATGCAGTTGGAGGATGATGATCAAGGAACAGATGCTGGTAAGTCTTCCCTTTTAGCCTTTTCATAACTTGGTTGCTTATTGTTTATTTAATGGATTCTTCTCCTGAATTGGACAGGCGGGACCTCTGAAGCGCCAACTACCTCTGGTCAACATGCTGGGAGTTCTGATCCTGCGGTTAAGTAGATCTCGGAGGGCCAGCAGGATAGAGGCGAAGCCCCGATGCAGCCGACTCCTTGGCTTGATCTGGACATTTTTTGGTTTACTTGACATTGATGTCTATGTTAGTCTTAAAACATTAATGTAATTTTCAGGCTGTAATTATGTAACGAACAACTTGATTTTTGGCATGTAACTTTTAACTTAGACTGATTCTGCTATATTTGAATGCTTTTGTTATTTTGATGTGTTGCATAAGAAATACAGCTGTGCACATGTCTGTGATTCAATCGTGTTTGATGCTAAGTTCTTACTTAAAATATAATTTCATATCTTGCAATGTTTGTGTGATGTGCGAATAAATTATAGCTACGTATTTATATACAAGAGGAAAAGGTACCGCCCCTCATGTCTTAGTTGTAGATGGTAGCTTTGAATGTCTTGTGTAGCTGAGTATGGAATGCAGCTGAGTGTCATGTCATTCAGTTGTGAGTTCCTATTTCCATTGGCGAGCGTCTCCTATTTTGTGTCCTGTACTTTAGGGATTGTTATAGAGGATAGGAGGAAAAGTTTTCAAACAATATAGAAATATAAGAAATAGTAAAACTTCCAATCACGGAAGGCCTTCGATGTGCTCAAGTTCGTGGCAAACGGGTTTTGTAGTCACTTTCCCTAGCTGTGGGTCTTGGAGACATTTGTCACCCATCTTATGCCTCCGCGGGGAGTTTCCTTTTTTACCACAGCCGTACTTAAGACACATCGGAGCCGAGATCGCGCACGGTAACTACCCGGACCATTATGGCCTGTAATCGTGGGTATTATTCGATTTACCGTGGCCGGCTAGCGTGGGTGCCGATCGTCAACCGTGAACTACCCCTGTCTGGCCACACCTTATGTTGGGGCTTAAAGTAGGTTCACAGTTGCCGGCGAGCCGAACACCGTAATGAGGTGCCTAGGCTATTTTTGGCCTCCTCGGTGGCTTATAATCGGCTCATTACAGTTGGCTTTGAGGGCCGTCGCGAGCAATGAGTTAACCCACAGCAGAGGGATGCTGGAGCAAAAGTGTCTCATTGGCGAGGGCATAGATTCGTATAATACCTGTTAGGTCTTGTCCAGGTGAAGTCGCGCCGTGATGTGTCTTGAATAGAAAAACAGGATTTTGTTCAACAGAAAAGGATAAAGTTAACAAGCAGCCAAGATATAAAGGAACATGTTAAAAAAGAGACAAGATTTTTAAAGTGGTTCGGCACGAAAATGCCTACGTCCACCGATTCTCTTTGTTAATTCACTTCATATGGGCAGCACAAGTTAAGAAAAGTATCGACGAAGGTGTTGGATATTCCATGCCCTCTGGAACACCTCTCCATCAACTGTTGACAAAATATAAGCTCCATTGTGGAGATCTTTATGAATTACATATGGTCCGTCCCAGATTGGATCTAGCGCTCCGGGGCACGGGAAGGTTCGCTTGAGGACAAGATCTCCTTCTTGTAAGTTGCGATGCTTGACTTTGGAGTTGTATTATGCTTCCACCTTTTGCTTGTGAGCTACCGCTTTGAGTGCTGCATCATTTCTTCTTTCTTCGATTAGATCCAAAGACATATGGAGGAGTTCTTCGTTTTCTTCTGGGTTGTAGTGGATCCTACGGTGGGAAGGCACTACAGTTTCAACTAGGAGCATGGCCTCCGATCCGTATGCCAAAGAGAAAGGAGTATGCCCTGTTGATGTTCTGAAAGACGTGCGGTAGGCCCAAAGTGTCGTAGGAAGTTCATCCACCCAAGCGCCTTTTGACTTTTCAAGCTTCTTCTTGATTAGAGTTTTGAGAATTTTGTTGACAGCTTCGACTTGTCCATTTGCCTGGGGATAAGCCACGGACGAGAAGCTTTTGTAAATTCCGTGCTCTTGGCACCAGTCGACGAACTCCTTGCTGTCAAACTGAAGTCCATTGTCCGATATGATTTTGAGTGGAACCCCGTACCTGCATAGAACATTTTTGATCAAGAAGTTAATAACTTTTGCTGAAGATACTTTATTTAAAGGTTCCGCTTCCACCCATTTGGTGAAATAGTCGACTGCCACTATGGCATATTTGGCTCCGCCTCGGCCCATTGGCAGTTCGCCAATCAAGTCAATTCCCCATACTGCAAAGGGCCAAGGGCTAGTCATCTGAGTAATCTCATTTGTTGGTAGTCGAGGGATCATAGCAAATTTCTAACATCTGTCGCATTTTTTGACGAAGTCCAAGGCGTCTTTGTTTAAGGTGGGCCAGAAATATCCATATCGAAGTATCTTCTTTGCCAGAGTCTGCCCTCCAGTGTGATCTCTGCAACTTCCTTGATGTATGTTGGATAAGATTTCCTTGGCTTCCCTTCCAGCGACACACCTTAATAAGGGGTTAGAGAAGCCGCGCCGATAGAGGATGCCTTCTTGTATTGTGTAGCGGGAAGCTTTCCTCAAGATTTTCTTAACTTCGTTACGCCTGTCGGGCAGTGTGCCACTTTGTAAGTATTTCCGGATGGGAGTCATTCAAGTTTCCTCTACGATTGCAGCTATCAGATTCACTTGCTCGAAACTTGGGGCTAGTTTCTTTGAGATGGTTATTGTTCCGGAAGTGGTGCCGTCCTTCATGCTAGCTTTCTTTGCCAGTTCGTCGGCCTCCTGATTCTCTTCTCGAGGAATGTGTTTGATTAAATAGTGATCCAATTGATCGAGCAACAGCTTGGTCTTCTTTAGATATATTGTGAGTTGTTTTCCTCGAGTCTGAAATTCTCCCAGTATTTGACTTACAATAAGTTAAGAATCACTATGGAGACATAAAGAACCGACTCCAATCTCTAGGGCAAGTTCTAATCCGACTATCACTGTTTCGTATTCTGCATCGTTGTTGGTGGCAGTGAATTCCAACCTTAGAGCATAGTGTAGCTTCCTTCCCCTGCGAGTGATTATTACAATACCTGCCCTCGAGCCTCGTTCGTTTGATGCTCCATCCACAAAGAGATTCCACTTGATGTTTCCCGCTATTTCAGATTGCTCCTTCCCTTCGTTGGTAGTGAATTCGGCAACGAAATCGGCCATGGCCTGTCCCTTGATGGCGGTGCGAGGATGGTAGGTGATATCATATTGACTCAGCTCGATGCACCATTTAAGTAGTCGCCCGGAAGTGTCGGGACGATGGAGTACCTGCCTTAGCGGTTGATCGGTTAGAACTCTGATGGAATGAGATTGGAAGTAGTGTCGCAGTTTCCGTGATGTGATTAGTAAACAGTATGTTATCTTCTCAAGTTTAGGATATCTGGCTTTTGCCCCCGTAAACCTCTTGCTTATAAAGCATACTGGCCGCTGCGCGCGGTTGTCTTCTCTTACCAAAGCGGTGCTTAGAGCATGAGATGACATAGCAAGGTATAGGTATATCTCTTCGCCTTCATTTGGAGTTGAGAGTACTAGTGGTCTCTGGAGGTGTTCGATTAGGTTAAGGAAGGCTTTTAAGCATTCGTCAGTCCACTCGAACTTTCCTTTGTCCTTCTTTAGAGCTTCGAAGAAAGGGATGCACTTGTCAGTTGCTTTAGAGATGAATCTGCTTAGGGCGGCCACTTTCCCATTTAGGCTTTGCATTTCTCTTCGAGTGGAAGGTATCCTGATTTCTTTCAGAGCCCGGACTTGTTCAGGGTTCGCTTCAATTCCTCTGGCATGGACGAAGAATCCTAAGAACTTTCCCGATGATACTCCGAAGGAGCACTTTAGAGGATTCAGCTTCATTCCATATTGGCGAAGTACTTGAAACATCTTGCTTAGGTGGCTTACGTGGTCGTTGGCTTTCCCTGATTTTACTAGCAGGTCGTCCATATAAACTTCCATAGTTCATCCTATTAGTTCTACAAACATCTTGTTGACGAGGCGCTGATAAGTAGCTCCGGCGTTTTTAAGTCCAAAAGGCATTACTCTGTAGCAGTACAATCCCCGGTCAGTGATAAAACTAGTGTGGTCTTGATCGGGAGCGTGCATAGGAATTTGGTTATATCCTGAGTATGCGTCCATAAAAGATAAGAGTTCGGGCCCGGCTGTGCTGTCCACCAGCTGATCGATTCGGGGGAGTGGGAAGCAATCCTTTGGGCAAGCATCATTTAAGTTGAAGAAGTCAATGCACGTTCGCCACTTCCCATTAGCCTTCTTTACTAGTACCCGGGTTAGCGATCCACTCTGGGTAGATGGCTTCTCGTATGAAGTTATTGGCAAGCAGGTTCTTTACTTCTTCATCGAGGGTTGCTGATCGTTCTGCCCCCATGCATCTCTTTTTCTGCTTTACTGGCACTTTGGTAGGATGATGTTCAGTACGTGGCACGCTACGTCTGGAGAGATTCCAGTCATATCAGCGTGCGTCCATGCAAATACATCCAAGTTGTGGCGGAGAAAATCAATAAGTTGATCCTTCAATTTTGCTTTTAGTTGAGATCCGATTTTCAATAGTCTACTTGAGTCATGTTTGTCTACATATGCAAACTCCTTAGCCTCTGCAGACTCGACGGTGGCCTCCTCCTCTTTGTCCCTGGGGTATAATTCATTGAAAGGATCACTGGTATATCGAAGAGGAGGGGCTCTCTTTAGTTGCTATGCTTCCAAGATTTTCATGCAGAGAGTAGTCTCTGCATTCTTCCCTTTATCCTTCTGCGGTTATTGCGAAGTTCAGTTACATAGCAGTCTCGAGCAGCGTCTTGATCTCCCTCTACTTCTCCTATTCCATTGTCTGTTGGGAATTCCATCTTCAGGCACCACGAGGCCAGGACAATTTGGAAGTCGGACAAGGCTGGTCTTCCCAAAAAGGCGTTGTAGGCCGAGTGGCTTTCTATTAGCACAAATGTTTGTTTCCGCACAACGGAGCGGGGATGACTTCCTATTTCAACAAAGAGGTCCAGTTGCCCGACGGGCATCTTCGCATCTCCAGTGAAAACATGTAGCGGTTTGTTGCAGGGAGACACATCCTTCATTGACAGCTTCATTTTGTCGAAAGCATGCTTAAATAGGATATTTACTGAGCTTCCAGTGTCTACTAGAATTCGGAAAACTTTGGCTGGACCGAACCAGGTAGAGATGACCATAGGATCCATGTGAGGGTACTGCCTTCCTTCTAGGTCACGCCTACCGAATGTGATGTCATTGTTCTCTTTCCGCTTTGGGTGGCGTTCTTCTATAACGGAATTAACGCAGTCTTCATTGTTTCTAAGCAACTTTCCATATTTTTCCATCTCCGCCCAGCTTCTGTCAGCGATGTGTGGTCCTCTCGATATGGTATGGACCACTATCTTCTCTTGACTAGAGCCACTGGTGTTGCGATTTCCTCCGCCTACTTCCGGGGGTGATAGCCTCGGGCTTTCATTGCCAGGAGCTGGAGTCCTATTCTGGCTTTTTACATAGCGTTCCAGTCTCTTCCTTCTGATGTGTTCTTCAATTAAGTCCCGGAGATAATGGCATTCATTGGTATCATGCCCATGAGATTCGTGGAAACGGCAGAACTTTCCGAATTTAATTGCGTTATCTGATTCCTTCTTGTGCGGGGGGCATTTGTATTTAACTTCGTCTTGGGTGGCCAGGAAGATGTTTTCGATTGTTTCACTCAAAGGAGTGTAAGTGTCAAATCTCGGTCCTGGCCGATATAGACACTTTTCTCCCTTCTTGCCCCTAGCACTATCTCTGGAGTCATTTCTTCGAATGTCCTTTGCTATTGCGGGTGTGTTTCCATGAGCTGCCTTAGTTTGTTGCCCTGTTTGCCTTTCAATGGCAGCGTCTTCAAGTCTCATATATTTTCCGGCTTCATGGAAGAAATCGGGTAAGATAGCTGGCTTTTCTTTCATTAATCTTCTAGCAAATTTAGTATCCGGATGCACACCACTGCAGAGGGCCATTAGGATAAGTTTCTCATCGGCATCCTGGACTGCGGTCGCTGCGGCATTGAATCGGGTTAGATAATGTTGCACTGTCTCTCTGGGCTTTTGTTTGATATTGGATAAGGAATAAGCGTCCTTGGGTTGTTCCACATGAATGCGGAATTGGATGATGAACTTTTCTTTCAACATTTCCCATGAGCTGATGGACCCTTGGGGTAGATGCCAGAACCATGAGGTAGCTAGATCTGCCAAGAATAGTGGAAAGCATTTACACAATACTTCTTCTGTCGCTCCGCTCATGAGCATATGCTGTGTGTATCTCTGTAGGTGTACGACGGGGTCAGAGCTTCCCTTGTAAGGCTCCATTGTTGGCATTTTCCATTCTCGGGGGGTGATGGCAATTTCGATATTGCAGGTGAAGGGGCTGGTTACCCTAGCGCCTATCCCTCGATCTCTTTGATCCCGTCGGACGCACTCTCTGAACAATCGCGCCATCCTTTCATCAGAATTTGGAGCAGATAGAAATGAGTTTGGTTCTTCTCTGCGGGATTGATTCCGTCCAGATGACCTGTAGGGATGGTATCGTCTATCACTCCTTATATTTTCCAGTGGCTGCCTCTGGTCTTCTGGAGCACGTTAGGGTCAGCTACAGTTGGCACTTGCCTGGATCTTCCCCTGCTGGGTCCTGCTCCAAGCATTTCCTCCGGTCCAACTTCGGGCTGGACTCTAGCTCGGCCCCGTTCATTGGTGTTCCCATGGCTATGTAGCATGACAGGCTCGGCTACATCCGACCCTCGCCTGGTACCTCCCCTGTTGGGTTCGGTTCCAAGCGTCTCCACGGATTAGAATTCGGGCCGAGTCCGGGCTCGGCTCCTACCATTGTTGTTTCTGTTGTTTCCTCTTCGAAGAAGAAAGATCTTTGCCGCCTCCCATGTCCTCCAGACTGGGACTCATCTCATGATTCAGGGTTGCGGTTGGATTCTTCTGCATCCCTTAAGCGTGACATGAGTTGGTTCACCAAGTCTTCTTGTTGGGATGTGAAGCGATCAGTCACTTCAGCCACAACCCTGTCTAGATCTGCCCTAGTAATTGCTGCCGATTGTTCCGTGGCAGGGGCTGTCGGATTTACCTGACTTCCATTTTGTACCGCTGTTGGAACGGGACGATTCTCATGATCAGTGATCACTGGATCTGGAATACTGCTAGTTGCGATGTTCTTTCCTTTGTTAGCATCTTTCTTCTGTCTGGGAGGCATGTTTTCCAAGCAATGAGCGATGCTGATAGGAAGAAGGTTAAGTGGGAGAAGCTGAAGCTTCGAGCTCCTGTTCTCAGTGAAAGCACCAAAAATGTTTGCACAAAAAATGGGCAAATACCTCCAAGTCGTATGATTTAGTCGATTTAATGCTGTTATTAGAGATTTGGGTGATTTACACAAATATGTAAAAAGCTGGGACTAAACTGCAAAAGACACACAGATTTATAGTGGTTCGGCCAGAATGTATCTACGTCCATTTTATATATTATTCTCCTTTTCTGGTCAGATTACAAGTACAAAGCTTTGATTACAAGTATATGAAAGTTGTTTGAAAGTTCTATCCTTGCTTGAGCTCTCCAACTTGTCTGCCATTGTTGTACCCCTGCCCCTCTATTTATAGAGTGAGGCTGGAGGTAGGGGTTATGGATGTATATAGCTGCTGGTGGGCCTGGGCTGATGCAATCTGGCCTGGCAATGTTGGTTCGGCAACACCTTGGTTCAGTAGTAGATGGTTGGAGTTGAGACCTTGGTCCGGTAGCACTTTGGTCCGGTAGGACTTTAGTCCGGTAGTACCTGGGAGATGGGTTGGTTCGGTGGCAGGTAGAGTGGCTTTGGTTCGGTGGTACATGGGAAGTGGGTTGGTTCGGCTAGGAGTTGGTTCGGCAGTGGTGAGGATATGTGTTTGGTTCGGAAGTGGTGAGGAAGTGGTTGGTTCGGCAGTGCTTAGGAAGTGGTTGGTTCAGCAGTGTTTTTCCTTATTCTGGTTCGGTGGAAACACGTCCAACAGATAAAGGAGATAAAATTTCAAAAAATAGATTCGACGAAAATAAGCTAGGAAAGACAAATAAGAATCTCATTTGAATTGTTGCCAAGTGATATTGGCCTCAACAGTCTGGGCGATAATAGATTCCCACCAGTCCTGGGCAGACTCCTGTAATTGCCAAGCAGCAAAAATACGCATATGAGCATCAGTGACCTAAAGTCCATTGAAAATCATCTTAAGACTCTTCAGCCATTGTTGAGCCTCAATAATACTCCCTGCTTCAGTGAACTTAGTGCCCTTAAGCTAAGTGTACTCCTTACAAAGCTGAGTGAATCTAATAGGCTGAACAAGTGGAACAGGAGAAACGGGTGGTGCAGGGGCAACTCCACGAACCCTACCCTGGACATTCTTACAGTTACTCATATGAAAAGATAAGAATAGACTTCAGAACAACGATAAAGTTCCAAAATTCGAAAGAAATCCTACACGAAGGGAATTGTTAACTAAGAATCACAAGTACGAATGAATATGACTCTAATTGATTCAACTCATTCTAGGGTATTACTACCCTATCTCTAATGAGTTTCACTCCATATGCTAAGTTTGCCAAAACCATAGCTCTGATGCCAACTGTAATGACTAGCTATTTTGAACCATTCAAATCGACAATATTCCACACATGTCAGACTTGAATTGTCCAAAACAACAGATTGTTAATATATTTATTTGGCAGAACTTAGCATATACAGTAAATAAATCAATCACAAAATCATAGACACAGAGTTTACAACAAAGCAGCGGAATAAAATAAATTGTAGTTCATGAAGCTACTACATAAATAACATAGTATGAAACAGAACAATTGAGAAATCCCGATATACAGAAGTCTCTAGTACAAAGCAAATGACAAGTCTGAGACATACAACTCAAATAACAGAAATAACTAAAGGCCGGAATAGATAAGCTATATCTTCAAAACGAACTCCAGGTCCAAAAGATGAATCTCAACTGTGATGCTCAGGCTGACCTGAGCGTAAAGCAAAACAAAACACTCGAATTAGGATTAACATTCTTATGCAGATAAATCAAGTCCAAGTGAAATGTCAAGTAAATGCAATATAACTTAAAGGAATGTTGGGATTCCGTCCTTTAAGGATACGATAAACTATCCACATGCATTGTACAATACGCTATATATATAATGTCTACAATAAAGTAAATTATCAAAATAGCGTTGAGGCGTTAGTCATATCCCCCTTAACATATTTTATATAATGCCGTAGTTTATACAGAGCTGTAAACTCCACCCGCAGGTGGGCTATCAGGGAGCACTCCATATGTACAACACAAACCAAACTCGTAGAAGGTGCGATAAGGCATGTGATAAGGCGGCAAGGCAATGCCCTGGGTAGGATTCTAACTTTTCGGTTTCGGACTGGTGGTAACGCATAGCAGCTACTATCGCCCACCTCGAGACACACTCCCAAATCAAAGGTGTGCACACCACAATCAAATCACAAAAGAAATAGATATGGTTTCGAAGAAATGTGCCCGATCGGAGGTGCGACGTAACTTGGCCTGGTATGGCTGCTGTTTTAGCCACATCAAGCCGGAGTCAGAGCTACGTAAATACCATACAGAATCGTTCGGTAAATCATCCTACTTCATTTTGGAATCTCCGCCACGTGCACAGTTGTTAAAGTGGGTTTCGGTATTGGCAGAGAATATGACAATATCTGATCCCGGTCTCTTTAACAACCAAATGCTTATTTCACACCGTGGTCATTTATAAATTTACTTTATAAATAATTGAATAAAATCTCAATATAAATTTAAATCAAAGCGAATATTCAATTTTAATTCTATTAAATTTGAAAATATTCATTTAATCACCCTTTTATTAAAACAAGTTATAAATCATTTCCAAAATCGATGAGTTTTGAAAAAAATCTTAATTTAAATTCAATTTATAACCAGTTACAAAATTTCCAATGTACCTTTCCAACCCTTTTATTTATTGAAGTTATAAAAAAACTATTTTTTAAAATGTAAATTAAATGGACCTTTAAAATATTATATAAAAATTTATTTTATACAATTTAAAATAAATTAAACCTTTTATTTATCTATTTAAAATCTTATTTTACATATTTTAGAATTTAAAACCACAAGTAAGATTTTACAAATTACATTTAAATTAAACTCATAATTTTTATATTTCCAAAATCAACATTTTAAGACTATAAATTTTACAATAATAAAATAGAATACTTATTACATTTCAAAATCAAACTCATACATTTCTTTTCAAATATTTGAAAATCATTTTTCAAAAATAGGCCAACGGTGTCCGTATATAATTTCTATCCAATGGTCAAGTGGTACAGATATTTGTTATTTCAATCCATAATAGCTTAAATTTACGGGTTTATATTATTAAACTCACAATCCTAGAATTTCAATAATAACTGAAAATCATTTGGATTTATCATTTCAACTCATAACGATTTTCTCCTATTCTAAAGTCCGTTCGGGTATGTATCATTTCAACCCATAGTGATTTCTTAAACTAAGGAAACTTGCAGAGTAAGAATGATAACTTAACAATTACTGGCTTATATGATCGATAATAATAACAATTATATAAATAATTAATTAACAGATAATGGTGCCAATTTACATAAGTGATCAGTTCAAATAACAGCTTATCATATTTAATAGTTAATAGCTAGCAGTTCAGTTTTTACAGTATATTTAAATTGTCATTTCCTATGAAATCAATTTAGTGAGCATAAGAATATTAATCGTGAGTGACTGCTCACCTTTCATGGCTAGAGAATGATGTAATTTGAAAGGCAACTAACACGGATATGGACACGGACACTGGCACGATACGTCAAACAGCTGCGACGAGCAAAACAGATTTAGCACGAAAGTTAGATGAAACGGATATATATATATATATATATATATATATATATATATATGGAGAGAGATAGAGAGAGAAACAACACAAGCTAGCTATTATATAATAGATCGACTGGCGTAAGAACCCTTATATATATGTACATAAGTGTAGCAACCACTACTCTGGACAATTGCTTCTTAATGATACCAATACACACACGTGTACTTCATGTGAGAACTTTGAACATAAAGCTTTGTTAACTGCTAGTAAAATTATACGTAACCTATATAATATTAACAATTGAATGCACATATTATATTACAGCTGGAACACAAATAAATTTATTTATGCTATGCTGGATCAAGACAACAAACCCATGTTTTTTTTCGCAGCACGTAGCTATGAACCAGAGATTGGTGGGCCGTGCTACCTATGTCTCAATATACACATCTATTAGCGAAGGTACACGTAGCACAATATATGGCATATAAAAGACTTTGCATATATTTATATACAACCGAGCGATAATATATACATGCATGCAACACCCATATATATATATATATATATATATATATATAAGAGCTGTCCTACCTACGAATGATTTTATGAATCCCTGCTACCAAAATAGGCAAATAAATCGGTTGTATACACACAACAAAAAAAATCATACATATATGTCTATATATGTACACGTCTAGGACAGAGAAGATGTCACATACATGACAGATACATATTACATAACAATAGAGGATATGGACGAGTTGAAGGGTACAAGCGGTAGCAGGTCCACGTTCGGGTCAGGGGTGAAATATTGGGTTCAGCTTCGGGTTTTGGATCTGGAGTGGAACTTCAATGGGAGATGCTTGGTGCCGGTCAGGGTTGATGGAGGAAGCGACTTCGGGTCTGGCAAGGAAGAGCTTGGGTCAGGCGTTTAGGCATAGGGGGAGGAGGGTAAGGCTCGGCGCTGGATTTGGGGAAAGGCTCGGGGTGAAATACGTATGATGGTGATGGGTTCATGGGGAGAGGCGTGGGCTTGAAGGGAAGGCTCGACGAAATAATTGAAGGACGAGTAGAGAAAGTACAGAGGAGATGAGGACAAAATAAAATAAACGTAGCTCTATTTTGTGAGTGAACAGTGAGACAAAATGAAAACCTTGATTAAATATATAAAATGAATGCAATTTCAACGGTCAAGCCCTTTGATTCAGGTGAAAAGTTATTGAAGCAATCTATTGTTGCTTGGATTACACGGCTAAAGTTTAGAAAGCAAAGGAAAATAATAAGTTGTACTTTCGGTAACGATACGATACCTGTTTTACTGTTTCCGTCGCATACCGAGCTTCAAAATATAGAAATAAATATGCTGTGGAGATCAGCATGGCGAGGCAAGTAGAATGGTACACAGATATCATCGGTACAATCCAGTTATAAAAACTCAAATTTCCGCTGCTGAAAATGCTGTAAATAAGATAAATGGAGCTATAACAGTCCAAATTTGACGAAACGAATCACGACGTCTTTCTTAGAAAATGATTTACATTTTTATTATATAAAAATATTCAGGTTTCGAAAATATTAAATTTGTAACATATAAATTGATAAAATTTATATTTTGAAATTTCACAATTAAATTAACTTTCATATTTTTCAATAAATTTTTACCAATTACTATAATTAAATAGACGCATTCCACATATCAAATTTTTATTCCAAATTTTTCTTATTTACATTTCAAATTTTTTTTTTGTTATTTGCGTTATAAAATCATTGAAATTTCTCGTACATACATATATGTGTATATATATATATATATGCATGTATTCATATGTTTATATAAACACACACGGTTAGACAATCCATTTATATACACGATCGGGTAATATGCCCAGTGCGGTGTAAATTCCAGCATCTACATACGGACATGTCCAACCATGTATACATTATGCTGTTGCATGTGTACAGAGACACATACGTGTATATGATATGCATATATTTAATATAATACAATTTTATAAAAAAACTTTATTTATAAATTTAAATAAAATATTAATTTTTTATTCAACAGAAAAATTAGAAAAGTTCTAAATGAATTAGATTACATAGGCCTATTAAACATCAAATAATGAAAATATTTTTAAATTTTATCTAATTCTTCCGTTGTGGACCGACCCAGTTTCAACACAGTATCAGAACCAAATAGTTTATGATGTCTAAATTAGTAGTATTAGGGATAACTTATTAAAGTCTAACCATATAGTAGGGTGTTTAGAAAAGTAGTATCTAAGATTGGGTTTGGATAATCAAATATTCTACCTTACCTGGCTACTAGCTTAGCTCGAAATGATGAGGTAAGACCAAAGACTATTCCCAATATAAAGCCCCAATTGATTTGGATCTTGGGCTAATTTCAAAATTATTTTAAAACAAAATTAAATTTTTTAAATTTAAAAGCTAAATTTAAAATAAGAAAAATATTATAAATGTTATAATACAAACTTTCAAATTGTTCTGAAAATTAAAATACAACTTTTAAATTTAAAAGTTAATTAAAATAAAGCATATATTATAAAAGTTATAATAAAAATTTAAATGTGTTTGAAAATATTATAAAATTAATTTCAAAATTATTACTTATTAATAAGATTAGTAAAAAAATTAATTAATTAGATAAGTTAATTATATATATATATGCATGCATGTATAATATATTTATAATGATATATGTTATGCTCTCTTGAATTGTTTAAGATAATATGAGTATGCATGTGAGTATAAAAGAATTTTTAAATTAATAAATTAAAATTAAAATTGTTCGATTAAATAAATTAATTAAAAGTTAATTAATAAATTAAAATACATACATATATATATATATATATATGATATATGTGTATCACTATATGGGTTATAGTATATATATGTATATATTCAATATAATATATTATAATTAAATAATACAATTATTAATTAAAGTGCTAATTAATTTATTTAATTAAATAATATTTATTAATATAATGTTATATACAAAATATTATATAAATTTAATAAAGTATAAAAGTTATATAATAATAAAACTTATATAATATAAATGTATAAATTAAAGGTGGAATAATAAGAAACCCAATTAGACTTAAGAAATAAATACATACGTATAGTATGTATACCATATTTTCTGATGCGTCCAACACTTGAAACATGAGGGCATTTCATAAGAAATATATTATCTATAAGTCGATATCACTCAATTTAAATATATTAAATATTGTGAATCTTTATTATAAACGCCGTCCTTTATCATTTATATATATTAATCGATTGCATGCATACTCCTTAGTTGTTGAGCTTTCCTCAAGCTACAGATGTTATGTGTAATACTATCAATATATATATAATAGACAAGGTAAGATAAGTGCATACGTTTATTGAGCATTCATCAAGCTATATGCTTTATACTTAAACTACCGCAAAATGGTAGGTACGAATAATCTTTCTTTATTTCTTGAGCTTTCCTCAAGGTAGAGATGATATTAAGACAAGAACCACAGGGTTAGATGTTGTATGTGATACAACCAATAAGGAGTTATCCATTATATGCGAGCCTATGATTTGTCGAGCTTTCCTTAAGGTCACAATCCCAAGGCATACAATTCCTAACACCTATCAAAGAAGTCAAAAGATTTCTACGTCTCATTTTATAATTTTGACAAACACAAAAGTCAAGTGGGAACCTTGTTAGAAAAATGAAATCATAACATTAACATTTCTTATATTGTATGGACATCTAATACATATCAATTAAATTGATCTACATTGATACATTTGTACAATTAATATAATTGATAAAATGTTTGTCAATATAAATATTCAAATGAACTGAATTAATATTGACCAAAAGAAATATAAAATATACGAATAGAAAAGAAATTTTTGCATGTTGACCCATCCAAGCACCTAATCATACAACTACTAAATACATTCGTAACTTGGACACTTACATGTTTACTTGCCCGAAACCGTGTATTGTCTTCAATGAATTTTGAACTCTAAAAGCAATATGAATATTTGGTTAATGTCTAATCACATATAACTGATATATGGTGAATGGTCACCACTCGTAATGTAAAAAAGCTCAACGAATTTGGTTCATTCAAAATAAGCAAGTAAACCTTGATCTTCTAGTGTTAAATGTAACAGAGATCAAAAGCTATAGGATAGGTATAAGAATTCGATCATTGAAATGTTAGTTTGATCACTTTATGTAAAGTGTAACATATTTGATTTCCTTAAATGTTAAGGATGACCAAATACATTTTTGTAAAGATTTCTTTATGATATTGTAGTAAGGGCTTTCTTTGAATCTTTCATCCATTTGGTAAGGAAATTGAACGTACACGAGTAGATGTAACTAAAGGCATGGTTGGGATAAAGAGAGTGAATAGTCACTTCTACGTCATAAAGAGATACTGGAAACGAGAATTGTGAAATAATATTATATACTTAGCAAGGAATAAGAAATATGATATATATTCGAAAGTGTTTTCGCACAGAAAGTACTTTCTATGATATTTATTTCTTGAATTTAAGATATTTGATCTAAAAGTCTCAGCTATAAACTAGTTACAGTAAATGAAATAAATAGACTATATTAAGTGGTTGAATGGAGCTTCGTATTTCGTACGCTATTATAGTAATGGAAAAAATAGTGGCACATGCCACATAGCACTTGTTAATCACATCAAGTTATGAAAATTATGTTCGTAAAACATACCAAACATAATAAATGTTTTTAGTATTGAGTGAAAATTAGAAATAGTTTTATTTCAATATGGGTTATTCGTGATAAAATAAAATTCTAGTAGCGGTTTTGTGATGCATTGACAATACAGAGGTATCTACATTTATTTGCATTTATTTTGGAATTATGGACCAAGCCATAATTCTGAGAAATAATTATTTTATTAATGATTGTAAATAGTACCAGTGCATTATATGTCAAATAATAAAAGGAAAAGGACCCATTGAGTGGGAATATCATAAGGGTAGATGGATTCTTTTGACCGATGCATATAGATGCATATAATCGTAAGACTTAGTTCCAAAATGTTTCCACATACTTCATTATGTTCACCGTTGAAGTATCACTGATTTGAACATGTGTATTTTATATATATATAGTTGTTTATGATAACTTCATAGAATATAAAATTGAAGTAAATATAATAACATGCAATAAAAAATAAAAATGATTTCATTTGATCGAGTGTGTGAGTATATTGGAAAGAGTTTTGAATGTACCTAAAGTGAATAGAGACTCGGTCTCAAAAGTCAATCCTTCCTATGATACATGATGATGTATCGGTAAGGAGCAATCGAACTTTGTTAGACAAAATGTGATTAGTTGTGAGTGGAGTTGAGTTAACCTCTTTCTACAAGGTCGTATACTTAAGAGTAGTACATAAGTGAAAATTAATTTTATATAAATAATAGTTTACAAAATCATACAAGATAAAGATTTATAAGAAACCCCAACATTTCCTAGACCAAGGAGTGGGCATGTTAGGCGAGTCAAAAGATTGTGCGTAATAACATTTTGTGAGGGATCTTGTTTGAATTGCCCTAAAAAGAGGTTGAGAACGACTGTCATTGGATAACCAATTTATGTTTTGAACTTAAGTGTTGTAAACTAAAACTAAATCAATCTTATATATAAGGTAACTCATAAAGTGTTTATGAATACCAATTCCATTGCATGGTGGAACAACTTTTGTTTCAAGATATACCAACTTCGTAGCAACAAAATTTCTTTTTAGTAAAATGGGTTTGGATATGATCCAAAGATGAAACTGCTTACGTAGGATGGAACAAAATTAACCAAACCTAAATGGACACAACATATTAGAATGAGTAATAAATATTCTTTCACATTAAAGAGCAATTATTAGTTTCTTATCAATGTCGAGCATAAATAATCCTCAGGAGTCAATTAAACCATTATGAGTATCGACTCTGTGATATGGTATGATGTGCAAATTCAAAATGGATTCTAAGTATAGTATCAAAATAGGATTTTGATAGTTGTACCCAGAAGGATATGAGCCATCGACCGCGAATGAGTGCAAGACTAATGTGGTTGAAATACAATGAATAACGTTGATAAGAATTACATCGCATAGTTCAACTATTGAAATTAGCATAATATATTCTTTATTCGTTGTGCTCAAGTTAATCTAGATTTACTCATAAAATTATCGCTTAGTATGACCTTGTGTTTTGGTACACAAGTGCTGAAATGAAAATTCTAAATAACGATTTATAACATACTATTAGCGTATAAAAATCAAAGTGTTTTGAAATCAGTAAGAATGATACTGAGTTTGTGGATTTTAGGATATGATCCACGAAATGATACAAAGGTATCATTCTATAAGAATCAGAATTGAATAATTATTTTAATAGAAATATCAAATTGTTTGATTTTCAATCAAAATGTAGAGGAAGTGTGTAACCATAAGAAAGAACTATTAAAGGTACTAAAATACTTCTAAAAGGTTAACAACATACTATTGATTGTTAATGATGTACCTATTTAAAATCAATAATAATTTAGCTCTTTAGTACTCAACATTAGACATGTAAATGATATGTGACGCCCAACCTCTATACTCACACTAGCCAAGGACAATACCGAGTAATGCCATCGACTAGCACGAAGAATAAGGCTGTTGAGGGGCAACCATCTATGTAATTGCTTTATGCGAGTACCGATATGTCAGATAGTATTACATGCATTTCGTTTCAAGAGGAAATCTGACACATCAATTACAAACTCAAAAACTACTACACAGTGGCTATGTGATCTTCAGAAACAAATGTAAAATAAGAACAACACAAAATCAGTCACAGATATTCATATCACTAAGGCGGAAACAGATATGAGTATAACACATAGAAGTGTACATCAAAGTAGTGGTCATACAAGATCCAATACATCACAAAAGAATAAATATACATCAAGGAGTCTCTATCTCGGATGTATAAAAGCAAAAACTACTAAGATAAAGTAGTTAGCCAAAAGTCAGATGACGGACCCTGATCAGAAGTCAAATAGAAGCAGCTGAAATATCTCGGTCTGACCCGAGTATTATTTAAGAAGAAAATAATAAACGAATCAGTCTAGCTATAAATATAATATAAAATGAGATAGGATAAGAGATACGATAAAAATGTATGATAACAATAATGTCATACTGTGACAAGTATACATCAGATAACAATAAAAATCATACAATATCTCAAATTTTCTCAAACACCAAAAAGATTGTTATATTCTTTATTTTATTCAACAAGCCACAAATATTGACAAAACATATCTATGCCAATCGCAAAAATTGGTGAAACACAAATTTCAGAAATCAATAATTAGAAATCCAGAAAACAGAAAGGGGGAGGCCTATCAAAAATGGAAGCATGAAAACTCACCAACATGTATATCACGAACGAGACGTTATCCCATACGCCCCTAAAAAGATACGCCCCATGCATAGTCAAACATCGACGCGCCTAAAATGATACGCCCCATGCAAAGTTGAACATCGAAAAAATGAAATTTATGATGTAAATCTTATAACCGTTGTTCATTGTATTCCAACTACATTAGTCTTGCTCTTCAAGACACATTTGCAGCCGATGGATCATATCCCTTCGAGTATAGGTAGCAAAATCTTATTTTGATAATGTGCTTGTAATCCATTTCTGATTTGTGGAACATACTATATCGTAGAGTCAATACTCTTAAAGATTTAACTGACAATTGAGTATTATTTATTCTTAACATTGATAAGAAATTCATAGTTTCTCTTTAATATGCAAGAATATTTATTAGACATTCTAATGTGTTGTGTTTATTTAGGTTTGGTTTAATTCATTTCATCCTACTTAATCAGTTTTATCATTGAAGCATATTCAAATCTATTTAACTACAAATAATTTCTAAAAGAAATTCATTCGCTACAAGGTTGGTATTTCTTGAGACAACATTTGTTTCTCGGTTCAATGGCATAGGTATTCATAAATACTTTATGAAGTGCCTTATATGTAAAATTTATTTATGTAAGATTGTAGAATCGGGATTTTAAGGCTAAATTAACACTAGAGGGGTGGCCAAACAATGTTTTCTAATTTATATGAATCTTTTTGAAATCTTTTGAAATTGTAGTTAGAATATTAGGATTAACAATCACTGAAACAATCATAGAATCAAAACACAAATAAACAGTTAATGTAGTAAAAGTAAAGGAAAGAACACACCAGGATTTTATACTGGTTTGGAGTTACCACTACAAAAAAAATTGTCTTTTATAACGTCATTTAATAACGCGTTATTCTAAAGCGTTATTGTTTACATTTAATCATTTGTTTTTTAACTCATTTTGTTTTGTACCGTGCTGTGTAACGCTCTTGGCTCCAAAATTTTCGTCATCCCTCCAGAAAAACAATTAACGGTTTCATCTCCCTCCCAAAAAAACTTAACCATTTTCATATCCCTCCCAAAATAGCGCTGTCAATTTTCGTCTCCAATGAAATAACCCTAATCAAAACTGTTCGCTCCATCTCAGATCTTCACAGCCGTTCTCCTCCACTTCAATAGTTCACTCCTCAGTAGTCAACTCGATGGCGTCTGGAACCCTAATCGTCGATCTTCGATTTCGCCGTCACTGAAGATTAGTTTTTTATTTTCATTTTCCTATATAGTTTTTGAGATTGCATTCAAATCATGTTATTAGATTAGTCAGTCTAATTTTCAGAATCAGGTTTAAAATATACTATTGTCGTCCAGAAATCAAAATAATAGGAATGAGAATACACTGCATTTTCTTAAACCATTTTTAGTAATAGTCACATAATCTATGTTACTTGTCCAATGCACTGTCCTATTTTTTATTTTTAGTGTATCCTAGTTGATTGTTAGTGATGCTTTAGATGTCTTTGCCTATAGTATGGCTTTTATATGTGGAATTTGTATATTAACTGCTGTTTGTTGACAACATCTTAATCTTGTTCTTTAGCTCAGATCTTTAAAGGCTTATGCTATGACTTTCATATGTTTTGTTACATGAAAATATACAAGGAACTTTCAGTTGATAATATGGTTTTTATATAGAAATATTTGTTTGAATTTGATTTATTTAGGGATGATTGTGGAATTTTACTATACATCTAATTGCCTTTGGTTGTATTGTTTATGTGGTAATATTTCATAGAGTTCAATTCATTTAGCTGCTTTGTTTATTATAATATTTATTGGCAGCAATTACGTTTATATATAACAATTATGTTTGTATATACAATTGATTATGTTGTAAAGACTATGCATATACAGCTCTTCTAGTACACTTCAGTTTGTATGCAGGCATATAATTTGATGTGTCTTCATTTATGCTTACAGTGAGATGTATAAGCTATAAAGATTTTGAAAAAAAATGAACTAGAATAGATGGAATTGGATGAAAGGAAGAAAAACAATTGAAAACCGATGCTAAATTACTTGTATATTGTAATAATGGTAGGTTGCTTGATAGAAATATTATGAAAAAGTAATCTATTGGATCTTTTATCTATTTGATGTAAAAAAATGTCCACGGAAACATAAGGGTTTTTCTTTTATTAGTGGGCTGCGTTATTACATGTATATTACATTTTGTGAAAAATTATAACTAACTGCGGCTCAAGGGTACTTAATGCATAGACCCGTTCCTGCTTGAATCCACGCTTGTGCACAACATGTACACTGGCAAGGCTTAGGAATAATATACCTGAAATTTCAGTTGCTTGGGCATTATTGTTTTAGTATGCTCTGTACCTTCTTTTAGTGAATTGGATTTAGTTGTTTCCTCTTTAATGTGTATTGCTTTAGTTTATGTAATGCTTAGTTTTATCAGTGCAAATTTCACCCTAATTTGTGCAAATGAACATTGGGTATGGTGTTTGAATCCACAATGACTAATTTCTTGGTCGGGTTCTTAATAAAGGAAGAAAGTTAAACTTTGGATTGTGCACTTAGTTTAATTTGTTTGGATGCATTTAAACTTGAGAGTCAGAAAACCACCTCACCACCGCCAACATCCCCCTCCCTCTTCCTTTTTGTTTCATTTAAATAAACAATTATATGAAATTTTAGAAAGACGTTTTATTCATTAGGATTATTAGTGTCACAAGTTTAATTGTATTACGAATAATAACACTATACACTCTATGGTAAATGGTCCAAATGCAAGGAATTATTCTTGGAAAACAATTCAGTTGGTATCATGAATTAGCTCAACATGCGTTTGGAGAAAAAATAAGCTTGGTTTAAGGATTGCGCTGCCTCAGCAAATGGTGATAGGTGTGGCAGTATGTAACTGTTTGCTGTTTTTAGTAAATATTTTATTGCAGAACTAAAATTTGAATTACAGTGTAAAAAATGGTAAGAAGTTGAATTTACAATATAAAATGAGCATGGATATAATGGTTTTCCTTTCTATTTTGTTAAAGCGGATAGAATAAACTATATAGTACTATAAAACCAGAAAGATTTTAAGGTATCAAAACTAGTTCGTTAAATTGAAATTAGATCTTCGGTGCATGCAGGATCAGACCCAAATCAGCATATGGCTGGTGGGAGATGTGCTTGCTATTTCTCGCGTATTTTGTGATAAACTCTTGAAGCATTTGTAGTTTCACTTGAAGTTGTAGTGGCATGCCTGACGAAATAGGTACTTATTGATGTTATGTTATTTTGTGTTTTACAATATATTATATTGATTGTTGTTGTTGCTAATTCTCTTTGATGGACTAAAGAAGTATGAATTGTAATTTTTGAATAATAAAATGGTTGAAGCTTCAATATACGTATGTGTAGAATTGAGATTAAGAATGAATATTATAGAGATTAAGAATAAATTATTCACTCTTTTGATCAATAAGGATTAAGGCATTATTGTCATCCTAATATAAACATTACTGCGAAATCTCTATTTAGCACTTTATATATATTCTTTGATATTATGAAAATTTCATCGGTTTGATTTCTCATTTGAACTTCAGGAATCCTTTTGACGTTTCGCATTTTTATCTTTATCTTGATGCCAGCGATTTAATATCCATACTATATCAAATTGCAATATTATTCATATCATTCATAGTAGATAATTTTATATGAATTTGATGAACTGTTGTAATATAAAAAAATTGATTTTAGTTAAAAGCTAATTATTTTTTATTGACATTGTTTTTGTATTATTTTACTTAGGTATGGTAACCAACAATATGACCTTCTCAACAAGATCTTTAAACGGTATAGTTGCTGGGTTTTCTTTCTTGTATCTATGATTTGTTATGATGGTTGAAGAAATCAGTTAGCTTATAATTATAGAAGAGAAGTTTGGTTGTGCTCCTTAAAAAATTTTAAAGTAATTAAAACACTCGTCCCAATATTTTTTTTAAAATACTTGCATATCTTTTAAAATCCATCTAAATCTAAAACGAAATGAAAAGAAACATTGATTGATTTTTTGATAACAAAAGCTCATCTAATAGTTTATTTGATGTTAGGTACAATAATTTATAGACATCTTACTGAGTCATTTTGGTGTATTTCAAATATGCATTGCACACAATCTCTTGTTGTCTCTTTACATCATTATTATGAGTAAATCGTTATTCTTTACCCAAAAAAGATAGCGTTATACCGTTTTAAGCCCAACCCACCTAAATTACGACATTAAAAATTATGAATACATTGTTAATGTTTCCTTTGATTTTTGAGTTATATATCTTATTTTTAGAGAAGCTAATATACTGTTTAATGATATAGTTTAGTGATGAAAATATATTTTTATTTTGACTTGAGAAGAAAAAGAAATTGCAATTTCAGATTTTATTTTATTTTCACTTAATTAATTGCCACGTCGCATACTAAAAAAGACTTTTGCCACCATATTTGATATCAATCATAGTTTTATATTGGGCCAGTGATAAAAAGATTCAGTGGTCTATTATATTGCAAGCAATAAACATGTATTGGTAGTATCTGAAAAAAACATAATTCTTGTTATGGCAGCGAAGCAAAGCATAACCATGAACATGCTAAAGGCATTAAGGTTGCTATCACAGAGCCATATGAAGAAGGTCCAATAAAAGAAGTCTACAATAGCTTAAGTGGAGAAAAAGAAAACAGGCTGATGTATTCTAGGTAACAAATTGACAATCATTGATTTATCATTTTATTCTCCTCGTTGTGTGAGTAGTAATACCTTTTACGATCATTTCACTTATCAATATAATTAAATGTGATGTCTTAGTTTTGAGCTGCCACTCCCTAATTTGTGATTCACGCATGCCTTGCATTTATTCTTTACGTCATCTTGGAGGATTAGGCATTCTGTCTCCGTTTTTTGGCCCAGATATGACAAGAAATTTAGAAATCTTTATGAAAACACTTCCATAAGAACTATCTAAATGGTCTGAAAGTATTTTGGAAAAGATTTGTTTTTAATTAAATGTTCTATACTACACTTCTTGATCAAATTTTGCAAGCCTTGCATTCAAGATATGCTAGCAGCTTAATTCTACGTTTTGAACTTCTTTCTTTAGAAAAGATAACATCAACAGTAAGTTTTAATATATATAAATATAGTTGCAGAGTTTATTTTTTACTATTCTATTAGTTATTTAGTCCATACTAGTCAACCAACACGTATGATGCATTTAGAAAAAAAAATTATGTTTGGCTGTCTAAATACTACGGACACAATCATCGAAAAAAAATCAAAATATTCATGCAATGATAAAAAATTAGAAATAATACCAATTTTAGATATAGCCTTACATTCATGCAATGTTTTTTGTAAGCAAAGGCAATACCTAAAGGGTACAGAGGGTCATCAAGGTCTATAAACAAAATCAACAGATTGAAAAATTAGTCCACATTGTGCTAATGATCTTAATGGTAAACTAATTTTAATATGATACCAAAATAAAATATCAAAGCTACGAGACAATCAATCTTGGAGTCCTTATCTTTTTTTTTTTTTTTGAAAACTCAGGAGAACCCGGCGGACCAGTAAACTCCTGAGGAGGGTATAGTAAAGCCGTCCGCTGATCCAAGCCCCCATACCCTCGGGTAAATTTATGTAGGATAGGGAAGCGCATGGTAGGAATCGAACCTGGGTCTTTTTACCAGAACCCAGGCCTCCTTTCCACTGCGTCGCACCCGCGGACTGGAGTCCTTATCTTGTTTTTGATCCATCTGTATAAACTAAAATTTCAAAACTTGATTAATTATAAGTCATAAAGAGGAGAGATGATAATGCAAATGCGGCCTTAGAAATGGTCTGTCATCAGCATACACCAACGTGTAATGATTAGTTGCACTTCAGTTTTCCACTTGTTCAGTAAAAATCCAAACTTAATACCAAACCTTCCAAAAACTCTTAACATATTTACTTAAATTACGGATCAAACTTAATCAATTCTAAATAAATAAAGAACAAACGAGCCTTTGTTTTCTTATGTTTGAATTAAGAAGATAGAGAAAGGGGGAAGAAAGGACAGAAGTTATCGGATTTAAATAACCAATCATTTGACAGATATAACGTGCAAGGTAGAAAAAATTAAATGCATAATTTTTAAATATGAAAAATTAAAAAAAAAAGTTTAAGAGTTGGAGAAATGAGGGTATACTATTTGCTATAAAGATAACTGTTTTGATTATAGGAGCTTTTCTCCAGGTATGTCTGTCTAAATTTGTCCTACAAATATAGTTGCGCCTATTTGTATGGACCAATGATTTTGTAGCTAAATTTTTTGGAACTATGGTTATTGAAGTCAATTCAACTTCTAATCTTATAGTGACATCCTTAGGTTAATATGGAGGCCATTAATTATTTATTAGAAGTTAAGGGCCGCAAAGAAAATACTGCCATCTCAAGATAAATATTTTTTCATCTGCAGACAATCATCATTCTCCAAGTTCGTCAGTTAATTCCAAAGATGGGTATAGGTAAAGTTAAAAATGCAATTCTTGTTTTGCTGCAGATTATTCCTTTTCTAATATTACGTTTCTTACTTCACATCTTTTCTGATTGGTTTAGCCATGACGATTTGCTTGCTCACAAATTGATTTCATTTCAACCATCAAAAGATGATTTTGTTATATCAGGTTCTATTCTTCCTCCAAATTGTCGTAGGACTAATTTACTTTCAAAATAGGCTAAAAGGTTTCTTCCCTTGATTTTGGTTTTGTTATTGTCGTATAGACTACAAACCGTAATGAGTAATTTTGTATTCTCTTTTAGGAATTTTTATTGTTTGAAAGGGATTGCACTTTGTCTATGATGGAGTTTCAATAAGATTCTTCCATGGTTGATTCCTGAACAATTTTGGCTAAGCTTACCAGGTAGTCACCCATTCCTTTATTTTTCTGAATGACTTTATACCGTAGCTGACATTTCTTGATAAAATTGTAAGTGTAAGTATAAATTCAGTGTTTGCCCCAATGTTTTTTGTTCACATTTACTTTACTATCTATATAGTAATTTTGCATTTTTTCCCATTCTGACGCAATTTGCCCCACACTATTGAAAACAGTTCCTTTCCATGTATTCATCACTAATTTCATCATGTACCACAGTACCAGTGCCAGCTGCCAAATCAATTATATAAGCCAGACCTTTGTAGTTAGTAAATGAATCTCAAATCTCAATTAGAACAATGAATCAGTAGTTTAAGAACATTTTAATAGAATGGTGCGACACAACAACAAGTCCTAGGCAGGTAAATTGTACATAACTTGTTCTGTACCTGGACTTATGATAAGCATACATATCAATGTGCTTCTTCTCATGGCTGTTACTTCTATCTAATAGCTTTAGACGCTTATTTTTATCAGTGTGCTTTGTTCTTTTGCTTGATGTATGAATGGTTAGAGGCTAATTAACTGACTTGACCAAGGTAAAATTCACTGTATGATTTGAACTTAAAACCAAGTTTATAAAAATAACTAAATTTATTTATATCAACTGTTGTCAAAGGAGAAGGTTGAAGAAGATATCAAGTGTAACGAGATCGCAAGCTTGACCGAAGGATATAGTGGAAGCGACTTTGAGGTTTGTTCTTAGTTTAACTTATGAATTCCTAGTTTATGGTATTGATAAATTTGTTTAATTTATGAAATAAGAGCTGTCAACATGTCTGAATTCACGATACAAAATGTTTGTTATGATGAATAAATAATATGGGATCGTCACATAGATGATAGACATAAGTGATAAAGAAATATATTATACATGAGGTAAATGAAATATATGTAAATCTATTGCTGTATACGGCATTGTGCAAGTTGGTATGGGTGGAATGGGTGGGGAATGGGCGAAGTTGGCAGGGCGGTTGGGTACAACACTATAATAAACAAAATTTACACACATTCTCTATAAGTACGTACTTAATATTTTGAATTTTTTTAGTGGTTCTTGAGTTTTGAATGATTAATTACATCCCTTGATTGAAGGGCGCAGTGAATGGTGGACACATAAAACAAGTAGAAGCCATAATTTTCGAATATACATGATACTGTCCAAAAGTAAATTAGCTATCTGACTTAATAAAAGTCAGTTGGCTACCAACTTATGCCATAAATTTTGATGCAGATTCAAATGGATAGTAACATGTACGAATATAAAATGAGACATGCAATAATATGCGATAATTTAGTTTTTTGTTACATGTAAAAACATCTATCATTAATTATGTATCGTTCTTAATGTAATTATTTATCTTTTTTGCAGGTGTGTGAAAGAAGAAGATGCTAAAGTTGTGATCTTCATTTTAATGCAAACAATCAAATATGTACTTGTTTTTTTTTGTTAAACTATGCTACTATTTTTTGGGGTATGCTTAAAATATTTGCTACTACGTTTTGATGTGTATGAATATTTGGTATATTTAATGTAATGTGTTACATCTCTATATTTATTATCTTTTATGATTATTATTGTGCTTTTTGATATTGGTATTTAATACTGCAGTTTATTAGTAGGATGTGTATCAATACTATAACATGTTGATTTAATAGCATGAAATGACCGCTATTGAATAAATATTTTATAGCGGCAAAATAGTGTTATAAAGATTTCCAATTCCGTTGAGATTTAGCTGTATTATAGCGGATACAATGAGCTATTGAATAAATATTTTATAGCGGCAAAATGGTGTTATAAAGATTTCCAGTTCCGTTGAGATTTAGCTGTATTATAGCGGCTATAATGAGCTATTGAATTAACGTACCATAGCGGCGAATTTGCGTTATAAAACTAAGCTCAACCATAGCGGCATATTTTGTGTTATAAATATTCAACAGTTTTTTTTATAACATGTCGATATACAGCGCTTATCAAACCGCTATGGTTGTGATTAATAGCGGATATATGCCGCTATAAAAGACACTTTTTGTTGTAGTGCCCTACATCTAGTCTCGTACAATTCCTTATACGGATTTATTTTCAAACAGTAAATGCAAATACAATTTCGATTTGAAGGCTATGAGAGACACCCTCCAGAATCACAACCTTTGGGTAGAGCCCCTTGATTTTCGGGATACAAGCACACCCACTAGATTTATTGGATACGAAGCATACCCAATTGGTTTCACGGGCTACAATCACACCTACAAGTATATCAGTTTAATTTGATAGAGATTTACAAACTCTGAATTTCAATCCTGATTACAAGTGGTCCTATAATCCTCGAATTGCACTTAAATCTTGATTGGAGTGAGATAAATGATAGAAATCAAAGAGCAAATGATTGAGAATTAAACTAATGGTAATGGAGTTTGATTCTGGTTGAAATTCGACAGAGTATGATTATAATTTGTTTTAGAAAATGAGAGAGAAGAAGGGGAAAAGAAGAATAATGAAGACCAATTGAAAAATTCATTGAAAACACAGGTGTGTATAGAGGAATAATGGTCATTTCTATTCATGAAGAGATACGATGAATAGACACTTCTTTTGAAAATTGAATTTTAAAATTCACAGTTAGTATGTCGACATAAAGGGTTAGAGCATATCGACATACTCTTTTTAATTTTGAAAAACGCTTTTAAATATTATTTTGAAAATGTATTGTTTTATGAAATAATTTTATATTTTGTAAGTGTGTTTAAATATAATATGTATACATTATAATCATAATAAACCTTTAGTAAAACTATACAATAAGAATTTGGAAAATGTATTAATATAAATCAAAATCTAATAAAAAAATAACTTACTAAAATATTAAAAACTAAAACAATAAGTATAAGAATTTTAAAACTATTAAAAGCTATTTTGGAAAGAATATTTAAAAAGCAAAACATTTTAAAACTATTTTAAAACTTAAAATAGAGAGAGATCAAGTGCTATCAGAATTTTAACAAACAATCTAGACTCTATAACTTATCTAGAATATCTTGGAATCTTGAACTCTTAAATGCTCATATGTCTTCATTCTTGGGTCTTTATATCGACATCTTTAACTCTTCAATCTTTGCTTGATACTGCACAGTCTTCTTATATCAACACATGTCTAATATCCTACACTATATACTATACAACTTGATAAAACATTAGTACTTATATTTTAAATGATTTCCTAAAGTTGTTGTCATCAAAACTAAATCCTTAGGTACTAACAATCGCCCCTTTTTTTATGATGACAACTTTGTATATAAAATTTAATATAACCCCCCTTTAACCTATGCCTAATATTTTATATATTTCTCTTCCCTTGGCATCAATCAAAAATAAATAACTATAACTATAATTCTAACCCTAACTCTTAATACTAATTCTAACCCCCTTTTAAATAAACACTATATACTTATAATGATATAAATATATATAGAATGATAAGTGATATGATTATGAAATGCAAAATGACAAGAACGATATACAAGAAATTAAAGTGAAGCACAAATCATTAATAGTAACCA
This sequence comes from Allium cepa, assembly GCA_030765085.1. NCBI lineage: Eukaryota > Viridiplantae > Streptophyta > Magnoliopsida > Asparagales > Amaryllidaceae > Allium > Allium cepa. The sequence continues at coordinate 82,074,732 of CM060932.1, read as the reverse complement.
AACTATACTATATATTCATTCAATTATCATATTTAAAAACCAATCAATCCATACCATAATAAAATCAAATTAAAGTTACAATACACGCTTTTCTTAAATTAAACGAAGAAGAAGTCCTATTCTAGTGAGAATTCTTAATGATAGGAGACTTACGAATGAGACAATGAGGATAAAGAAGGTAAAAGTTTCCCTTTTGTTCGATGAGATTTCCATCTCGGCCGTAAAAAACTTCCCCAATGCATTGAACCTCTTCATCCTCCTCCGTATACTCTTCCTATTCTTCTTCCTCCTCCTCTTCCTCTTCTTCTTCCACTACGTCTTTGCTGCTTTGAAGAGGATTATGAATGGCTAAATTCGTAGAATCATTTTCAATAAATACTGGATTCGTAGAGTTATCCAATAGATATTTCTAAAGATTATGCAGAATCCTATTTTGTTTCTTTTGTTCCTTCGACATATGAAGTTGTCGACTTGAACATTAGTCAACATCTTCAGAACATTCTTCATATCTTCCTCTAGTTTGATAATTTTTCCATAATAGTGTTTTCGAAGGGTCCGAGAGTAGAGAATGGTAGGAAAATGTTGAATTATGGTTTGGGTTTGAAGAGGATTCCATGAATTATTTATTTTGAATGTTAAGAATAGTGAAAAGGCAGAAAATGAAGAAGAAAGTCGAATTTGGTGTTTATATAACCACTAAATTAAATTTTATAGGGAAAATTTAAAAAATTAATTTTTTTTCCATTATATGTCAATATATAGTGGTCATGTATGTCGACATACATTGGAAAATTTTGTTTATTTTATTTTTCCTATTAATTATGTAAATTCGTATTATAATTTTTTATATCTAAAATAGAGAACAAACACCTAATTCTCTTCTTAACTTATTAAAGGATGTTTGATTCAATGATTTTCGTCAAAATATTAGCTAATTGATTTTCAGTGTTTATAATTCAAGTGATATAACTTCTTTATTTGAATTATCTCTTAGAAAATGATGCCTTATATCAATATGTTTAGTTCTAGCACGATGAGTTGGATTTTTAGAAAAATTAATCACACTCGTATTATTGTAATATATTGGTGATTTAGTAAAATTTAAACCAAATCTCTTAGAGTTTGTTGCATATAGATAACTGTGAATAGGATAATGCTGCTGAAAAATATTCTTCTTATGTCGTAGACTGAGAGACGGCATTTGCCTTTTACTAAACCAGGAAACCAGAGGTCCCAAAAAGCGACAATTTCCACTTGTACTTTTTCTGTCCGAGTTACAGTCGACATAATCAGCATCACTATATAAAATTAGTTCAAATGAATCATCTTTTGGATAAATGAGTTAGTAGTCAAACGTGTTATTAACATATCTCAAAATTCGTTTTATAGATTTTAAATGAATTTCTTTAGGTTGAGATTAATATCTTGCACAGAGACAAACACTATGCATTATATCAGGTATACTAGTAGTTATAGAGAGTAGTGATCCAATCATTCCTCTATTTAGTTTTTGATCTATTTCTTTTGAATTTTCTTCTTTGTTTAAATTTTCGTTAGTTGCCAAAGGAGTCAATTTACCGGTGGTATTTGCCATACCAAAAATTTTTAACTAAGTCTTTAGCATATTTTTTTGACTAATAAAAATTCCATTGCTTGGTTGTTTAATTTGTCCTAAAAAATAATTTAGTTCTCCCGTATGACTCATTTCAAATTACTTAGTAATTAATTCTGAAAATTCTTTATTTATATTTTCGTTAGCAGATCCGAAAATAATATCATCTACATATATTTGTATTAATTGAATATCATTTTTATTTTTTTAATAAAGAGAGTATTATCTACATTGCCTATCTCAAAATTTGATTGTAATAAATAGGATTTAAGTTTATCATACCAAGCTCTAGAGCCTGTTTTAGGCCACATAAGGCTTTCTTTAATTTGTAAACATGATTTGGTAATTTTTATCTTTGAAAAGTGGGGTTGTTCTACATATACATATTCTTTAATGAATCCATTTAAAAATGCATTTTTAACATCCATTTAATATAATTTGAAATTACTATGGTTAGCGAAAGCAAGTAAGATTCTTATAGCCTTTAATCTTGCTACAAGTGCAAAGGTTTTATCAAAGTCTATACCATCCTCTTGACAGTAACCTTGTGCAACTAATCAAGCTTTATTTCTTATGACCTCTCTTTGTTCATTCATTTTATTCCTATATACCAATTTAGTGTCTATAATAGACTTATTCTCAGGTCTTGGGACTAATTCTCATACATCATTTCTAGTGAATTGATTCAATCCTTCTTACATAACAAGAATCCATGAATCAACAGTTGATGCTTCCTTTTGAATTTTAGGTTCACTGGTTGAAATAAAAGTTATATTACTCTTTTTTTAATTGATTTCTAGTTTTAACAACAGATTCAGTATTACCAAGTATATTTTCTATAGGATGGTCTCTAAAGTAACTAGTTCTTTTATTTGGATATAAATTTTCATCATTATTATTATAAGTTTCAGTGTTCTCGTTACTTTCAATTTCATTACCAATGTTATCTTTTTCATTAGTATTTTGATTATGAATTTTGAAATTTTCACCAAATGACTTCAGTGGTACTAGTTCTAGTATTTACAACTCTATAAGTTTTACTTCTATTTGAATATTCAATAAAAATTCCTTTATCTGATTTAGCATCAAATTTATCTGAATAGTTTTTAGTGTTTAAAAAAAACATTTACTAACGAAAAACTCTAAAATATGATACTTTAGGTTTCTTATCATAAAATAGTTCATAAGGAGTTTCTTAGTTAATGGTCTTATTAAAATTTTATTTAGTATATAACATGCAAAACCAACTGCCTCAGCCCAAAAATTCTTAGGTAAATTACTATCATTTAGCATAGTTCTAGCGCACTCTTGAATCGGTTCTATTTTTACATTCTACTACACCATTTTGTGTTGGTGTAAGTGAAAAATTATGGTCATACCTTTCTTATTACAGAAATTCTCAAAATTTTCATTTTTGAATTCTTCAACATGATCACTTCGAATAGTTTTAATTTTTTTGGATATCTGATTTTGAGTTTGTCTAACAAAGATCTTAAACATTTCAAAAGCATCACTTTTAAGTTTTAAGAAAGTCGTCCACGTAAACCTAGAATAATCATCTGCAATTATAAATACTATTGACACCAAAAATGGGTATCAACACCCATAGAATCTCATGGATGTCAGAAAATGAATGGAATCGAAAGAACAAAACATAAAAATAAATAAACATGTAGATTTCATAGTGGTTCGGCAATCTCGGCTACATCCACTTCATATTTTATTAATATTTTACTAGTTTACAATCACAAGAACGGTTGGATCAGTTAGAATCCGTTGATTCAAGTTTTTAAGAAATAGAAATGGTAGAGCCTTCAAAGGGGGAAGAAGAAAATGAAATCCCCTATTCTGAAGCTATTCGTATTGTGTTTATAGTAGAAGATGCATATGGATCGGGCTTAAACTTTGCAAGAAGGTTCCCCAGGTCCAGTAGAGCCCACCATATCGGTCGACACGAATAACTTGATGATAAAAAATGATCGATATAAGTATTTTGGATCCTTTTCCTGGCCTCCAATCACTGTGCGATCGATGTCAGAGGGTCCCACGTGCTTCTAGATGTTGCTCCTAAAATATGAGATTGTCCTGAGGTATAGATTACAAGTTATGGGTCGTTCTTGGTCGAAGATTGAACATACAAGAGATACACCTATCGTTATACTGAGCTCCTCAATAACGATTGGTGTATATTGATCGACATTCCTCCCATCTCCATTTTGATATGCATGATCATCATGATATGCTCCACTTTCCTCTCCATTGATGTCCTGAGAGTCTCACATGGATTAGCTTCATGGATCTTAAAATGCTGAATGTTCTCCGATAACTTGAACTATTTCCTTGATTGTTCTCTGATCAATCTAAACAAATCATTGTTTAATCGCAGCTTGTGTATATGAACTTCAATTAATTCCAATCTTGAAATATGACTTCACGGCGTTTGGCTAGTGACTTCATGCCAGCTATACTTCGATCAGGTCCTGGTTTGAATATGTCCGACTATCGTCCATGGTACTAATTGTAACCGACTCTTCAAGCTATCGAACATCCATTCCTAGTCGAATCGATGATATCATGGCTTTGCCAAAAGGCGAGATAACATTTTCCCCCCAATGTACATCTTCTGATTAAAATGACGTGCTTTGAATCCAAAAAAGTTAGAATCGCTGTAAATAAATCCATTCAGCTTCCTGATCGATTACTATTCCTCAAACATCCATCGATAGTATAAATCCGGAGTCATATTCTGTTTGCATATGCAAATTTGGTCATGCAGAATCTACAAGCCCTCATTCATCTGTTCCTGCCCCAAACATGATAGCTCTAAGCTTGTTTGCAATCTTTTATCGATTACAGGAAGCTAAACTTCTAAACCTATTTTCATGCACCTTCATACACGAGTTCATGTTGTTAGCTCTAGATCGTGCTCGTGCCATGGGTCGTTGCTAACTTTTTTGACATTATAACTGTTCATGTATGCAACCGAATTTCTACGATCATTTGCTGTCTTTCTCATTCACCATAGTTTTCACTTACTTCATTAAATTTTCATTCATCGCCACACTTTTTCTAAATTTCAAATTGTCTTCGATCATGGAAGTGAGTGTTATAGGTTAGAAAATGAAACAGTCACCCGAAGGCTTAATTAAATGAGAGACAAAATTGATCGGCGTTGGGATGGGTCGGCATGCCTGGCATAATTGATTTTGAATGGATCAGTAGGAACATTATTTAAGGATTGATCGACATAGTCACTAGTAATCATACGATCGTCCTGACCTCTCAAGATGAAAACGATCGATTGACCTTGCCCCATATATAAAGTTTGAAACTAAGTTGTCTTCCTTCACCTTGCTTTTAATACTTCTACCCTTGAGCTAAGAAAAGATAACGAGCGCTCTGCCCTTTCCTATTTCGAACTTCACATCCATCCCATCTTCTCCTTCATATCCATACTTCGAATTGACCTTGACTCCTTAATTTTTCTTTATCATGAACATAGGCAAAACACTACTTGGATTTACTACATAACTCTCAAATCGATTTCGAATCTAGAGCAGTTGGCAAGGGTTTGGTTTACTTTTTACGTTTTTTTTGTAATTGTGTACAATGGAGGCAAGGTGACTTGCCTGGAAGAGGTTATCAACCTACTATTGTTAGGTCAGTCATTCTTGGAGGGGGGTGACAGCGGAGCAATGGATATGAACAATTCTTACGATCGTTTATGGACGATCGGTGGAGTTTTGGTTCAAAAACAAAGGAGTTTAAGGATGGCTGGTGAATGACTAGTTTGTGCTAGCTTGGAAGAAGATGATCGTTAGGAAGGATGATCAGCAAAAGATGCTTCGTGGATCGTTCGGCATTTGCATGCTCCTAGAATGCTCAGCCCTTAACATGTTGGAACAATACAATATTACTACGATTCATTTATACTTGAACTTACTGTTTTCGCCCATTCATAAGAATATATCCTATTGCTTGAACATGTACTCAAACCAAATAACTAGTTTCGGTTCCTTGTACGCATTTAAACATAAACACGATCATCATATGACAAGACCTCCATGACTAATAACATGCAACCTTAGAACAAGTGCCATAAATGATTTAACTACTATATTAAACTTATCCATAGTTCAAACAACAATTTGATTTTCGTTAACTAATAACTGCTCTTCGAACACATTTCTACGTCTTGCTATCTTTTCTTGTCTTCATTCAACCCATTATCACATCGATTAACACTTTATCACACAACATTTACACTCATAAGCACCGGGGGGTGCAAGTTATTTTCTCTAATTATGGTCTTTACTAAGTTTGATAGAAACGGAATCTAGGTGTTCTGGATACTCCGTAATCATGCTGGCTAGATCTTTCTCTCATAGGACTAACTCTGGTGTAGAATCTAGTTTAGCTACCGAATCTAAAAGCCCGTCGTTTAGTCATAGCGCAGAGCAACCTAGAGGCTCAGGTTCCCAACTCGATCTTTCCGGGATGGTTCCAATCTTTTCGCTGGAAGTTATCGAATTGACGCCCAACACTTTAGAAGATGACATCATTCTTGAAAATCCTCCTGATGTAGTAGCTTCAAAGATCAAAGAAGGCGATCTCTAGAGGATTTGCAGAAGGTACGAGATTTCTTTTGATGACGTATTAGTTCCGTCACAAGGCGACAGGGCTCACAGACCTCCCGTTGGGTACATAGCATGCAATAAATTCATGTGCTAGGCGGGATGCATCTCGCCATTTACATATTTCCGGGAGATTTTACATTACCTAAGAATTACTCCTACACAAAACTCCATCCAAACGACTATGCGCTTATCAACTATACATACAAGGTATTCATGGAGTTTCTGCACTGTCTGCCTACTAACGAAGACATCCGATTTCTCTTCACTTTCAAACGGTGGACAGTGAGCCTATCATTCTCTTTTCTTGAGTCGGCGAAGAAATGCTAGATTCTTACCGGTACTTGGAAAAAATTAATTGCTTTCAAGAGCGAGTGGTTCTTCATTTATTGTCCGCCTGGCTTTGTCCGATTATGGCTAGAGAGGCATAAGTGTTCCTCACTAATTTTATAAATATATAAGGAAAACATATCCAGGCTGAATTCTATTGATATCATTCATTTTCAGGCGTCGTTACTCGACCCAGTGTTGATCTTAATGAAGAAGCGGTCTCTATTTTAAAGAACGCTCCTGCCGAAGATAGAAATATTGAACTTTTCTCGAGGATGAACGCCTTGTCACTTTTGGCTTGATAGAAGAGGGTCTCGACTTAGGGCTAACCAAAACTGCCCGACCGACTAAGACCAGATTGCAGGCCGCAACCGGTTAAAAGGATATTTAATTCGGTGACATTCACAAAGGCACCCAAGAGTTTTCCGATATCAACACCGGAGGGCATAGTGAAGACGTACACGGTCGTCATAATGATAGACCTGATCTCTGAGTTGGCGTCGAACCCTCACAAGTTCTTCAACCCCTAGTAGTGATTAAAAGATAGGAGAAAGCGATCGTGCATAAGCCTCTAAGAAGTAACCATTCCGACCCAACTAAGCCATTGATGAGCCTACCACTTGATCCTTTGTCCAATCTACCTATCCTATCTGATCTTGACGCTTATTAATTCACTAACGTGAGCATTGGGGGATTAGAGTCTCCTGTCAGAACCAGTTAAGAGATCCCCACTTCTGGACGAGAAGTTACACCAATGAGAAAGGGCTCTACACCTGGTCTATTGGGGGGATGCACTAGGACATTCACACACTCGCACGTCTAGCATTGCACTGTACTAAACTTGTACTTCCTAGTGCTCAAAGTTGATCATCATCCACTTTTCTCTATGGGAATGATGGTGAGGAAAAGTAGTATGTTTAATTCCCTACAAGGTATACAACATCAATCATTTGGATAGCGATCTAGCTCTTATCACGACAGTCGTGACTATTATGACATTGGTCATCACCCCGGTCGTGGTCGCGGTTATCAAAAATGAGAGGACAGGGATAGGTAGCTCAAGACAATCACAGATCGAGATCTCCTCCTCAAAAAGGTCTCAAAAAATCTGTATAGCATAGGGACTTTCCCGACAATCCTCCTTGTGGCCTTCCTACAGTTCCCTTGCCTCCAAAATCCTTAGTCCCATCTCAATCTCAGTAGTTGATCAATCGCCACCATCATGGTGAACATGCTGCAGTGCACAGGCCTGATAAGGAAATTGTGGGGGTCGAAATTACAACTGAGGATCCCCCAACTGACCCAAATGTATGCATGGCAGAGGTTCGAAACGAATTTCCGAACTTATGCTTTGACAATTTCTATTTCCCCTCCCCCAATCCGAAAATGGTTTCGGATAATGTTCAAAGAGTGACTATCAATTGCGTCATCGACATCCACATGAAATACCGGGAATGGATGAAACTACGGAAAAAATATCAAAGGTTTCCTTCGAGGGCATGGCAGAAATCATGAAACTTAAGCAACAAGAGGAAAAAGATATTATTGAAGTTCTGACAAACGAACAGGAGGCCTCTAAAACAGCCTTACCCGTAGCTGAAGAAAAAGCCAATGCTGCTTTAAAATCTATGAAGGAGATGAAAGTCGGCCATCTTGACATGGTCCAAGTACTGCATCACCGCAACCAAGAGATAATGCTTGAGCGAGACACGACTCGAAATAAAGAATCTGCGGCCCTGAAGTAAATAGATGAACTCAAGGCCAAGCTTGAAGATGCAATAAAAGATAGGGATGAAGCTCAAAAAATTGCTTAAGATTCTTGCAAAAAGCTAGTTCGTGTTACGCTTGAGAGAGATAAGGCCATTGAAAAGCTAAAAACGTAGACACCCTCATTCAACTTGAGATAGAAACGCTCACGAACAAGGTGAGAGAAGACGCGATGAATGAGCTCGACCTGCTTCTTATTCTCTACAACGCCAATGTACTTAAACATATGAACTTAGCATGGCTTGGAAAAGACTACCCCTATCAGCTTGATCGTGCATGGGGAATTTCTTATCTTGGAGGAGGAAAGACTCATGGCCCAGAAAATGTCAACACAACCAAACTCGAAAGCAAAGTGCTGATGGGCAATGAAACCAAAATACTACATGACATTCAGTTTTCTCTCAAAAAAGAGTTTATGACTGCTACTTCTCATGAAGTGGAAAGTGATCTGGGTCGGCACATTCTGATATTGCAATTGAGCTACCCCCGGTGTCTCAAATCACGATCGGTCCTGCGACTAGCTTCTAGACTGTCCTCGGGTACGTTTTGGATAATCCGCAACTATCTTCGATCCTTGAGCGTAGTTCTAAGGATGCTTCGATCTAGCATGAAATCCATACCACAGAAGGTATCCCTCCAATTTTCCTTTATCTTGTAAAGTTGGGATGTTATTAATCAATCTTTCTAATCTTTTCGCCTTTCTCCTTTTCAGCCTTAGACTCATCGAATATTGATTCTCTTACTCCTGGAGGACCTCAGCTAGAATCTCAAACAGCCGTAACTGAATCCATTATAGTTACAACTTCAGCTGCCACTCGGAGTGTTCGCGAAGAGGCCTTATTTTTTAACAATCAACTCATGAAGGCATTTTCAAGGAGGGAGGAGACCCACATCAAGAAATCCCATTTGACGTAGAAGTGGTAATCACAGGCTCCTCTGATCTCGCCGGTGGATCCCGTATGAAAGAAAGGATTGAGCGAGAGGAGCTCGAGAAAAAGAAGGTGAAGAGAGAGCCAGTTGAATAGATCTCAGATGAGTCGATGCCTTTCCCTCTTCAGAAGATTCCTCCCGAAGGTGCGAGTCCTCTAGAAAAAGTTCCTCACACATTTGTTGTCGAAGATGCCCCCATCCCTCGACTTCCAGAGATGGCACCACCTCGGTCCATACAACTGAGGAAATGCCTTCCAAGAAAGGCCGAGGTGGCAAGGGATCGAAGAACGGGGCTAGCTAGAGGGAGCTATCCCGAAGAAGCGAAGAAGGGACAAGAAATCTAAAGAGTGATCTTCAGACATGTAAGTAATCTAAATAGCTGCTTCTCTTTTTGCTGGTTGTATTTGTGCGGGCATGGCCCTTCAATTGGGTTTTGTATTCTATACAACCAGATTTCATGTGAATAAAAATTCCTTGTTTAAATGTTCAATTCTCATTTCATGTACTTGCAACTTATTGGTTGACGAATCAAACACTAATTTGATCAATACAACTTGAGGCCTTTCTACGGTCATGGCTTCGAGGCATTGTGAACATGGGACATGAGTCGCAACATTAGGCTATCACAATCATTCTTCAGACAATCACATTTTTGTCCCCGGTATTCGGGTCGGTAAATGCACTATGAATGGTTGAATCTTGTCCCAGTGACGTTAATATTCTTACATAACCTCTAGAAGACTTAAAGCCGATCGATGAATGGCCAATTCATATTGATCATATTTTTCTCGTGCCCTCAAATCTGAGGTATACATAAAGGAGCAAGAGGGCAAGTAGCGCTTACTTTAGCTTTATGCTTTGTCTCGTTGAATCATGGGACCGAGTTAATGGATAGTAAGCCATGCGTACTCTAGTCTTTAACGGATTGCCCCTCTTTTGCTGATTTTTGGTTGGAATTACTAGAATAGGGCATAGTTGAGACCCATTCATCTTTTCATGGAATTCGCATTCTAGTCTGCATTCTGGGAACTTAGAGTCATTCTGTGAGCGTTGACTCATGCTCGATTCGTGTTCTATAATGGCCCTCCTTTCATTCCATAGAAAGACACATCATTATTAAGAAAGAAAGGGATAGAAAAGAGAAAAGATAAAAAGAAAGAACTAAACAATATCAGAATCTTACAGCGGAACGAATAAAATATATTACATCACATAAGATATTACGTAGTATCATATACATCAGAGATACACATCTTGTACATCACAAATTAGACAGTTATAAACACTTGTCTATCATACAACTTAGAATCCATTACAATATATCAACACAGAGATTAACATAGTGGAACCACTATATATCTACATACGCTGAAGCCTCCTGCTCCATACCTCCTCCAGAATTCATCAAAGCTAACCTGAATCCCTTGGCTACTCATAAAAATTTGAGTACCCAAGAGTTTAATAAAACGGAAAATAAACTCCGGGTCAGACATGGGTCTGGTGTGAGTAAACGGGTTAAATTTGCTTAACTTTGAAAACCTTTGAAAACAAAAGGTATCTCGTTAGACTTCCCGCACATAAACATGGAAAAGTTTTTACCTTATGATAACCAAAACATTTGATACGAAATCAGGTTATATTATAATAGGGTCTAGGGTTTTCAAGTAAAATACAGAAATAGCCGAAATTGTTACATTGATTAAATTCTAGCATACATAGGTATATAAACAAATCCGAGATCACTTATTGGAGATTGGATTACATATAATGGCAAGGCTACTGGGTACCGCCCATCACAGTATGGGGCCTAGATCACCGTACGGAGGATCCCTCCCGATCCCCTACAACACAAGGCCGGAACCATCCCTTACTGGATAGTTGAACAAGATAACCCCACAGTTGGCCACGAACCAACTGCCTACTAAGCCGAATAAAAGGGACCTCTAGACAGGGGAAAATCTTATCCTACTTGAGCACGACTCCCTTAGCCTTGCTGCACCTCCTCTGTTTTAGCCATTCCCGGTTGATGAGACTTGAGGCTACGATTCCTTTATAGAACACATCTATCTTAGAATGTTCATCGTCCTCCATGACGATGATCTGGAAGCGTTCAATCTATACAAGTTCGTTTCGGGTTCGAACGAAACCGAAGGCATTATCTCGTTACACTCACTTTCGAATCACCCTCAGAGTTAACGACAATAACCCTTGCACTCTGAAAATCCATCTCGATCTTCACTTTGAGATTTCACGACCTATCGTTTAACTTGGATCGATATGGTTTTCGAAAAATCAGATTTGATATCTGATCCCAGTCTCATCGAAATCCAAACGTTTCTTAGAGGTCAAGTTGTTTAAGGTTTAAACAATTCAGTATATTATCTATATTCACACAGATAGATAATTCACATATTCACAGATAGATAAATTCATATCATCACAATTCAAACCAACATCTCATATCACAAAGCAACACATATCACATATCAGAGATGTCACATAATTCAATGCATTCAACATCATTCAATCATCCATAAGCAAATATTAATTAGCCACACCAACCCTAATTAATTTAAAATAAATTAAATTAATTACATCCATTACTAAAAATCCTTCTTGTGCTTACTTAACCATTAATTAATTTCAAACAAATTAATTAATCATCCTTTAATTATCCATCTTAATTAATCATCCTTGATTAATTGTTCTCTAATTACATTAAGTAGTTAGCCTTTAATTAATTACACAAATTAATTATTCCTTAACCGTTAATTATTCTCATTATTTAATTATTAATTAATTACATTAATTAATGATCCTTGATTATTTACTTTCATTAATTAATTAACTATAATTAATTACATTGATCCTTAATTAATTACATTAATTAATTATACTTTAATTAATCACTTCCATTGATCAACCTTGATTAATTTCATTAATTATATTAATTAATGATCCTTTAATTACTTCATTAATTAATTATCCTTCTAATTAATTTAACAATTAATCTTTAATTAATCACATTCATTAATTAACATTGATTAATCACATACAATAATTATCTATCTTAATTATTCACATTAATTAATTAACTGCTTAATTAATCATATTAGTTCATTCTTTAATTAATTACACCAAGCAATTTATCCTTAATTACTTTCACTATGTAATTATCCTTTAATTACTTTCCATTAAGTAATTCCCCTTTAATTACATCTAGTAATTACACATTAATTACTTACCATAAGTAATTACACTTATTAATTATATTAAGTAATTATACTTAATCAATCATCAAGTGATTATCTTTAATTAATTAAACTAATTAATTAACTTAAATAAATCACATTAATTAAATTAATTACATTGAGTAATTAATCCCTTTAATTACTTCCATTAATTAATTATATCGTAATTAATTACCCTTAATTTATTTAGATTAATTAACCCTTAATTGATTAATTAATTACCTTAAATTAATTACCTCAATTATTACCTTTATTAATTAATGATTAACTTTTAATTAAGTCCACTAATTAATTATCTTTAATTAATCACAACCTTAATTAAATATAAATTCTTTATCTTCATTAATTACTTATTACATCATTAAACTCCATTAGAAAAACATTTAGGAATCAAATACACGATTAAATATATATATATATATATATATATATATATATCACTTTAAAACAAACAATTATAAATATTAAATTAACCATTTAAAGTCTTGAAAACTTATTTAATCTTGTTTAATAAATTTAATAAATACTTGTTCTTTGAAAACTTAATTATCATTCTTTTAAAAACTTGTTCACTTTAGAATACATTTAAAACTTGGTTCAACATTCCTTTTTTTGAAACTTAATCGTTTTAAATATATTTTAAAATCTTTGCTCAACATTCTCTTTTGAAACATTTTCACTTTGAACATTCTTTTAAACTTGGAACAATCTTTCTTAAAAACTTGTTTTATTATTAATTTTTTTATTTAGCTTGAAATTTGTAAAACATTTTCTTTGCTTCTTAAACGAGATTTTTCTTTGCCTTATATAAATCTGGTTCATGTTTTAATTTGAAAAAAAACTCAAAATCAAGAAACAAGACGATAACAACCCGAGCCCACTACAACTCTTACCTGAACAAAACACGAAGTTGCCTGCTGCGTTATCTACTTCGAGTCAAACACAAAATCTCTCGGGACAAAACCCAGGTATGTGTCTTCTTCCCCAAAACTCAACAAACCCAGATACACTGAGGTGCATCGTGCACACGCACGATAATCCAGGGCCTCTCCGACCATCTCCTCCGGCTCCAGAACATCACCCACGACTTCGACCATCAGCATGACCACCCAGAAAAAGAAATCGAAAGCCAATTCTATAATTCGACATTCGATCGAAAAACTAGAAACAAACTCATCGAAAAACCTTCCATTGTCGTCGATCTCAACCACGAGATCCCTCACCGACATCACGGACCTTCATCTCGACCTTCCGCTCCTATTCCCCACAACGCGATCATCTCCGATCCCCCATGGCCATCGCCATTGCCTCGCGAACATCATCGTCCCAAACTGACCTTCAAACCCTTTTTTGGGTCCGACCTCACCGCCCGATCATTAGAAAAATCCACATCCATTTTTCCTATGATTCTCCACCCACTGGCCACCTCCACTCCAAGCCTCGCCGCGAACTTCGACGCTTATCATCGGAAATCGACAAGAATGTCGAAACCAATCATCCCATAAAATCTCAATAATTACTACACTAAAAATCATGATTTTCCTTTCTAAATTCATCGTTTCACAATACCATTCTTATCATATAATCAAAACTTCAATTTAACATGATCGATTTTTGATTTGAATTTGTTTATCTCTGTAAATGTTTAGAATTTGAAATATACACTGAATTTAAATACTATTTACTATTTTTAAAATTTATAATACACACATGCAATCAATTGTTCTTCAAAGATCTTATCTTAATTTTGATTATATACAGAGATATGAAATTTATTAAGGAAGGTTAAAACCTGACATGCAGTAGAGAAACAGGTTTATACATGCGCAGACAAATCATATTAATACACAAACATCTAACTTCAATCATATATTGCAACCTTTATTACTAAAAGAATTCATCACGATCATCTAAGTTTAAATCATAGATTTTAAACTGTTTTTAAAATAATGGTTTACTCTCCAGGAATTTATAAAACAGAGAGCAGTTTGTATTTTTGGTTTCTGGAATCTTGCTATATGATTGCATTTGAGTTGAACTTATGATGAGTTTATCCTTGCTTGTTGAGGATTTGTAAAACTGTTGTTGAATTTTCATTTTATCTGGAGGTAACAGCAATTGATGTTGTTGATTTAGATTGAAGGTTTCAGCTTGATTTTCTTTACTTTTTAGGTTTTCAGTGTATAATTTTTTTATAAAGAAGAAGAAGAGTTGAGAAGTTTAAAAAAGGGGAAAGTGTTGAGCTGAAACCAGTTTTCCTCTTAATACTTACTATTTATAATTTAATTCTTAAGAAAAAAAAATTGCCACTTGTTAATTCAAGTTATGATAAGCTTACAAATGTTTAAATCCATCGTTATCTTCTTAAAAATGTTAGATATATGGAATATTATGTTTCAACCCTTATTTCAAAAAGTACTTACGTTTATATAATTATGTAATATGAATTTATAGTTATATACTTATGTTTTTATTTTATGTAATGTTTATATTAATTATTTATACTTATGTTTATTAATATGTGTTTATGGTTATTATCAATTTATGTTTATATATGTTTATGTTTTAAATGTTTATAAATAAACCAATCATATATATTCATGTTAAATTTAAAAAGAAAGGATATTAAATCTTTTAATTAAATTCTATTTCAAACTTAAGCTAATATACTTGAATTGATAATTATAAATAAATACTAGTGTTAAAAGTGTTCAATTAAATTTTCAATTAACTTTTGGGAATTATAAATTGAATTTTAAAACAAACTTACAATCACAATATATACATATATTACAATTTGAAAATTAATTCCTTTATCAAAGTAAAGCCAAAGACTTCCTATTTACAATATATATACATTATAAATAGAAAATATCTTTATTAGCTTTGAAAGCTAAATTTTACCAATTAGATATAATTAGTTTAAAAAGATAAATTTTGTCAAATTAAATATTTATGAAAGAAAATTATTAAACAATATTATCAAATTTAAATCAATATTGTCAATCTTAAAAAAAATTAAATGAAGATTATCAAATTGCCGTTGTCCAAAATTCCAGGCTATCACATTCCTTCCCCATTAAAAGAATTTCATCCTTGAAATTTAAAAGCAAAGATAATTTAATAATCCAACATAGATTTTACTTACAAACATCAAAGCATACATATCAGCCAGTTACTAACATCCATAGAAACAAATTTATTTAACAGACAAATCTAACTATTTTGACAAATTCAGAATAGGCCTTCCTAATACAATCTAGAGTTTCCCAGGTACAATCGCTGGGATACTCGCTCTACAGAACCTTAACTGACTACAACATTCTGATCTTGAGCTCCTTCTCATCTAGATCTACAATCTGAACAAGACATCAGACTATACTAAAATCCAGCTCAACTACTAGATCCTTCTGAACCGTTGAGTCCACAACCAGTGATGGATCGTACACGTACTCCCTCAAAGATACGTGAAATGCATTGAATCCCAGTCATATTAACTGGAAATTCAATTCTGTAGACCAAAGAACTTATTCTATCAAGAACATAGAAAGGTCCAATATACTTCTGAGCTAGTTTTCCAATCTTACCAATCCTAATGCTCAAATGATCGGAGAATTCTTAAACAAATTCCAAATCTCCAACTTCGATTTCTAAATTCCTTCGTCGCTTATCCACATAACTTTTCCGACGATCCTGGGCTGCCTTCAACCTTCTTGATCAGCTCAATCTTCACAGACGCCTCTCGAAACAAAACTGGAGCAAAAAGAAACCAATCTCTAGATCTTACTCAACAAGATAGTCCTTCAAAGATTCGCCGAAATCCAGAACACAAATTCTACTCCACAAGAATTTATGGACTTCAAACTTACTTCTCCTTTCCGGAAAAGACCAAGCAGGTGCGCTTGCCAATCTCTTTTCTGCTGCACAACTCTGATCTGAAGTAAATGAGAATGTCGTCGATGAAAAAAAGCACAGAGTTGATTAACACATCCCAGAAAACACAGTTCACAGATCCATAGAGAAAACACAGAAGTTCCATGGAATCCTGAGCTGCTTCACTAAATCCTCTTTCTCTAGGAGCCATCCTTCTACTTAGCCGAACCACCGGTATAGCTCCAGGAACCAAGTCGATATGAAAACTCAATCTCCAGATGCGGACAAACCTCTGACTTCCATAAAGACATCCGAAAAATCTCTAATAACCCAAGTGAACACTCAAACTATCGCAAGTCACTTTTGCGATCTAACCAAATCAATTCCAAAAACACTGTTCTCTCTTCGTAAATCAGAACAGCTTATGCTTATCTAACCAATCCACCAAAGAAATAGGTCCATTCTACTGCTTCTGAATTCTACTTCTATAACACTGCTTAGCCAGATGACCTTCTTATTGGCACACTGAATACTCCGAGCTGCAAAGCTGCCACAGATGCCAAAGATTTCCTATCCATAAGCTCTTCGAACTTCAAAGCCATATCAATCAATTCCACAAAAGTGTCTTCGAGATGGCAGACATCTTCTCAAGGAACTCGGATTTCAAACCAAACACAAATATCTCGCTCTTCCTATGGGGTGACAATGAGACCATATCCATAACGAGACAACTCAATGACCTTAGTGTCATACTCCAATACAGACAAACTCCCTTGTTTGAGATCTAGAAAAATCCTTTTGTAGCCGAGTCTTCCCTGCGGTAGGAAAAGACTGCTACTCAAAAACTTACTTAACTTGCTCCAAGAGAAAATTACCTTCGGGAACATCCACAGTCACTATGTCTTAACATGCAGCTACTCCTTCCTGAAGTTGCCAAGATACCATCACTTGCTTCTGCACATTTGACAGATCCAAACTCTTGAAAATCCGCTCACACGAGCGCAACCAAGCTTTCACTTCAATGATGGACTCCGAACCTTTAAAAGGTTTCCTTCAGAGATTGGTTAAATCCTTACATCAAGCCGCAAAGCTCTCTTGAGGCGGTATTGGGTCTACAGCCTCGGGAGATACACTTCCAACCTCAAAC
Source organism: Allium cepa (assembly GCA_030765085.1). NCBI lineage: Eukaryota > Viridiplantae > Streptophyta > Magnoliopsida > Asparagales > Amaryllidaceae > Allium > Allium cepa. The sequence goes on along the minus strand of CM060932.1, from coordinate 82,057,188 downwards.
ACTCAAACTTCTTCCATTGGTAGTTGTGCTACACACCACTACCCTCTATCTCTAGAACTCAAATTGGCAAACCCGAACAGGTAACCCAAAAAATTAGGTAGATATATAAATATATGTATATAAAAATAAAAGTACGCTCTCTCAAGAAAGAAATCACTCCAAAGCCTAGGTATTCACTCAACCTAGCGCTTTGATACCAACTGTAACGACCCGCCTTTCATTCTAAAGAAAGACGCGTCATTATTAAGAAAGAAAAGGATAGAAAAGAGAAAAGATAGAAAGAAAGAACTAAATAATATTAGAATCTTACAGCGGAACGAATAAAATATATTACGTCACATACGATGTTACATAGTATCATATACATCAGAGATACACAGCTTATATATCACAAATTAGACAGTTATAAACACATATCTATCATACAACTCAGAATCCATTACAATACATCAATACAGAGATTAACATAGTGGAACCACTATATATCTACATACGCTTAAGCCTCCTGCTCCAAACCTCCTCCAGAATTCGTCAAAGCTAACCTGAATCCCTTGGCTACTCGTAAAAATTTGAGTACCCAAGAGTTTAATAAAATAGAAATAAACTCCGGGCCAGACATGGGCCTGGTGTGAGTAAACGGGTTAAAGTTGCTTAACTTTGAAAACCTTTGAATACAAAAGGTATCTCGTAAGATTTTCCGCACATAAACACAAAGTTTTTACCTTACGATAACCAAAACATTTGATAGGAAATCTGGTTATATAATAATAGGGTCTAGGGGTTTCAAGTAAAATACAGAAATGGCCGAAATTATTACATTAATTAAATTCCAGCATACATAGGTATACAAACAAATCTGAGATCACTTATTGGAGATTGGATTCCATACAATGGCAGGGCTACTGGGGTACCACCCATCATAGTACGGAGCCTAGACCACCGTACCGAGGATCCCTCTCGATCACCTACAACACAAGGCCGGAACCTTCCCTTACTGGATAGTCCCGAACAAGACAACCCTGCAGTTGGCTACGAACCAACTGCCCACTAAGGCGAATAAAAGGGACCCCTAGATAGGGGAAAATCTCATCCTACTTGAGCGCGACTCACTTAGCCTTGCTGCACCTCCCCTGTTTTAGCCATTCCCGGTTGATGAGGCTTGAGGCTACGATCACCTTTGTAGAACACATCTATCTTAGAATGCTCATCGTCCTCCAAAGGCGATGTTCTGGAAGCGTTCAATCCATACAAGTTCGTTCTGGGTTCGAACGAAACCGAAGGCATTATCTCATTACACTCATTTTGGAATCACCCTTAGAGTTAACGACAATAACCCTTGCACTATGAAACTCCATCTCGATCTTCACTTTGAGATTCACGACCTATCGTTTAACTTGGATCGATGTGGTTTTCGGAAAATCAAATTTGATATCCGACCCCGATCTCATCGAAATCCAAACGTTTCTTAAAGGTCAAGTTGTTTAAGGTTTAAACAATTTAATATATTATCTATATTCACACAAATAGATAATTCACATATTCACAGATAGATAAATTCATATCATCACAATTCAAACCAACATCTCATATCACAAAGCAACACATATAACATATCAAAGATGTCACATGATCCAAGACATTCAACATCATTCAATCATCCATAAGCAAAGATTAATTAGCCATACCATCCCTAATTAATTTAAAATAAATTAAATTAATTACATACATTACTAAAAATCCTGCTTACTTAACCTTCAATTAATTTCAAACCAATTAATTAATCATCCTTTAATTATCCATCTTAATTAATCATCCTTGATTAATTGTTCTTTAATTACATTAAGTAATTAGCCTTTAATTAATTACACAAATTAATTATTCCTTAACCACTAATTAACCCTTAATTATTCTCATTAATTAATTATTAATTAATTGCATTAATTAATGATCCTTAACTAATTACTTTCATTAATTAGTTAACTATAATAAATAGTATTGATCCTTAATTAATTACATTAATTAATTATACTTTAATTAACCACTTCCATTAATCAACCATGATTAATTTCATTAATTATATTAATTAATAATCCCCTAATTACTTCATTAATTAATTATCCTTCTAATTAATTTAATAATTAATCTTTAATTAATCGCATTCGTTAATTAACCTTGATTAATCACATATAATAATTAACTATCTTAGTTACTCATATTAATTAATTAACTCCTTAATTACTCATATTAATTAATTCTTTAATTAATTACACCAAGTAATTTATCCTTAATTAATTTCACTAAGTAACTATCATTTAATTACTTTCCATTAAGTAATTCCCCTTTAATTAATTACATCTAGTAATTACACATTAATTATTCACCCTAAGTTATTACACTTATTAATTATATTAAGTAATTATACTTAATCAATCATCAAGTGATTATCTTAATTAATTAAAATAATTAATTAACTTAAATAAATCACATTAATTAAATTAACTATATTGAGTAATTAATCCCTTTAATTACTTCCATTAATTAATTTACCATAATTAATTACCCTTAATTTATTTAGATTAATTAACCCTTAATTGATTAATTAATTAATTGTCTTAAATTAATTACCTTTATTAATTACCTTTATTAATTTCATTTAATGATTAACTTTTAATTAATTCCACTAATTAATCATCTTTAATTAATCACAACCTTAATTAAATATAAATTCTTTATCTTCATTAATTACTTATTACATCATTAAACTCCATTAGAAAAACATTAGGAATCAAATACATTATTAAATATATATATATATATATATATATATCACTCTAAAACAAACAATTATAAATATTAAATTTACCATTTAAAGTCTTGAAATGTTTAATCTTGTTTAATAAATTTAATAAATGCTTGTTCTTCGAAACTTCATTATCATTCTTTTAAAAACTTATTCACTTTAGAATACATTTAAAAAGTTGGTTCAACATTCCTTTTTTTTGAAACTCAATCATTTTAAATATATTTTAAAAAATTTGCTCAACATTCTCTTGTGAAACATTTTTACTTTGAATATACTTTTAAACTTGGAATAATCTTTCTTAAAAACTTATTTTATTTTTTTATTTAGCTTGAAATTTTTAAAACATTTTCTTTGCTACTTAAACCATATTTTTCTTTGTTTTATATAAATCTAGTTCATGTTTTAATTTGAAAAAAACTCAAAATCTAGAAACAAGACGATAACAACCTGAGCCCACTACAACTCTTACCCGAGCAAAACATGAAGTTGCCGTTGCGCCATCTATTTCGAGTCACACACGAAATCTCTTGAGAAAAAACCCGGGTACGAGTCTTCTTCCCCAAAACTCAACAAACCCAGATACACAGAGGTGCATTGCGCACATGCACAACAGTCCAGGCCTTCTCCCACCATCTCCTTCGGCTCCAGAACATCATCTACGCTTCGACCATCAGCACGACCACCCAGAAAAATAAATCGAAAGCCAATTCAATAATTCGACGTTCGATCGAAAAACTGGAAATAAACTAATCGGAAAACCTTCCACTGCCTTCGATCTCGACTACGAGATCCCTAGCCGACATCACCAGACCTTCATCTCGACCTTTCGCTCCTATTCCCCACCATGCGATCATCTCCGATCCTCCATGGCCATCGCCATTGCCTCGCTAACATCATTGTCCCAAACCAACCTTCGAACCCTAGTTTGGCTCCGACCTCACCACCCGATCATTTGAAAAATCCACATCCATTTTTCATGTGATTCTCCACCCATTGGCCACCTCCAGTCCAAGCCTCGCCGCAAACTTTGACGCTGATCATCGAAAATCAACAAGAACGTCAAAACCGATCATCCCATAATATCTCAATAATTACTACACTAAAAATCATGATTTTTCTTTCTAAATTCATCGTTTCACAATACGATTCTGATCATATAATCAAAACTTCAATTTAACATAATTGATTTTTGATTTAAATTTGTTTATCTCTGTAAATGTTTAAAATTTGAAATATGCACTGAATATAAATACTGGTTACTATTTTTAAAATTTATTATACACTCATACAATCAATTGTTCTTTAATGATCTTATCCTAATTTTGATTATATACAGAGATATGGAATTTATTAAGGAAGGTTAAAACCTAACATGCAGTAGAGAAACAGGTTTATATGTGCACAGACAAACCATATTAATACACATACATCCAACTTCAATCATATATTACAACCTATATTACTAAAAGAATTCATCACAATTATCTAAGTTCAAATCACATATTTCAAACTATTTTTAAAATAATTGTTTACTCACTAGGAATTTATAAAATAGAGAGCAGTTTGTCCTTTTGGGTTCTGGATTCTTGCTGTTTGATTGCATTTGAGTTGAACTTATGATGAGTTGATCCTTGCTTGTTAAAGATTTTTAAAACTGTTGTTGAATTTGCTTTTGATCTAGAGGTAACAACAGTTGATGTTGTTGATTTAGATTGAAGGTTTCAGCTTGATTTTCTTTACTTTTTAGGTTTTCAGTTTATCATTTTTTTATAAAGAAGAAAGAAGAGTTGAGAAGTTTAAAAAAAAAGGGAAAGTGTTGAGTTGAAACCAGTTTTCCTCTTAATACTTACTATTTATAATTTAATTCTTAAGAAAATAAAATTGCCCCTTGTTAATTCAAGTTATGATAATCTTACAAATGTTTAAATCCATTGTTATCTTCTTACAAATGTTAGATATATGGATTATTATGTTTAAACCCTTATTTCAAAAAGTACTTTTGTTTATATAATTATGTAATATGAATTTATAGTTATATACTTATGTTTTTATTTTTATGTAATGTTTATATTAATTATTTATACTTATGTTTATTAATATATGTTTATGGTTATTATCAATCTATATTTATATATGTTTATGTTTTAAATGCTTATAAACAAACAAATCATATTTATTTATGTTAAATTTAAAAAGAAAGGATATTAAATCTTTTAATTAAATTCTATTTCAAACTTAAGCTAATATACTTGAGTTGATAATTGTAAATAAATACTAGTGTTAAAAGTGTTCAATTAATTTTAAATTAACTTTTGAGAATTAAAAATTGAATTTTAAAACAAAGCTTCCAATCACAATTTATACATATATTACAATTTGAAAAAATTAAATACTTTATTAAAGCAAAGCTAAAGACTACCTATTTACAATATATATACATTATAAATAGAAAATATCTTTATTAGGTTTGAAAGATAAAGTTTACCAATTAGATATTATTAGTTTAAAAAGATAAATTTTGCCAAATTAAATATTTATGAAAGAAAATTATTAAACAATATTATCAAATTTAAATCAATATTGTCAATTTAAAAAATAATAATTAAATGAAGATTATCAAATTACTATTGCCCAAAATTCGGGGTCATCACATGTTCATACTTCGGTTCACGCTCTAGGGACTTAGAGTTTATTGTGAATCGTTCGTACTCTAGTCCATGCCCCGGGGACTTAGAGTACTCTAGTCCGTGCTCCGGGGACTTAGAGATTTTTGTGAATTGTTTATACTCTAATCTGCGCTCTGGGCACTTAGAGATTTTCCTGAATCGTTTATACTCTAGTCCATGCTCCAGGGACTTAGAGTACTCTGGTCCACACTCCGGGGACGTAGAGATTTTTGTAAACCGTTTATACTTTAGTCTGCACCTCGGGGACTTAGAGTACTCTAGTCCGCGCTCCGAGGACTTAGAGATTTTTGTGAATCATTTATACTCTAGTCCACGCTTTGGGGACTTAGAGTACTCTAATCCGTGCTTTGGGACTTAGAGAATTTTGTGAATCGTTTATACTTTAGTCCGCACTCCGGAACTTAGAGTACTCTAGTCCACGCTTAAAGAACTTATAGATTTTTGTGAATCATTTATACTCTAGTCCACGTTCTGGGGACTTAGAGTACTCTAGTCCACAATCCGGGACTTAGAGATTTTATTGAATCATTTATACTCTAGTTCATGCTCCGAGGACTTATAGTACTCTAGTCCACGCTCTGGTGACTTTGAGATTTTTGTGAATCGTTTATACCCTAGTTTGCACTCTGGGAACTTACAGTACTCTAGTATGCACTCCGGGCACTTAGAGATTTTTGCGAATCGTTTATACTCTAGTCCGTGCTTCAGGGACTTACAGTTCTCTAGTTTGTGCTCCGGGAGTTAGAGATTTTTGTGGATTGTTCATACTCTAATCCATGCTCTGGAGACTTCGAATATTCTTGTCCACGCACTGGGGACTTAGAGATTTTTGTGAATCATTTGTACTTTAGTTCGCACTCTGGGGACTAAGAGTACTCTAGTCCACGAACCAAGGACTTAGAGATTTTTGTTGAGGGAAGTTGTATTTTCACCCTTTTGATTTGTACTTCGTTTATCATGTCAAGGCAAAAGTTGTCGAATGAATGATCGAACCACGTTCGTTCATGGAATGGGATTCTGCCCCTAGGATTCAGGATGGAACTTGGCAATCAAATGGTCGATTCTCATCCACTTGGTAGCTGTAGCTTTTCCTATTTAAATCGAGAAAGAGGGTAGGTGATGGATCATTGGATCATATCCACGCTGGGGATGGATGACCAAGTCAAGCTGAACTTGCTTCGTAATCTTTCTAGCCAATGAAGAAAATGATTTATTGATCAAACAAATTAAGATGCATCCGATTCGGGGTGCAATCATGCCCGTTCGTTGAAATTTGTGGAAAACAAGTTGGCAGTCACAACAACTGTTTCAAATCTAATATAAAGCTTGTTGGATGAGCGGCCAGTCGCATCCACGTTTTGTTGGATTGTGACCTCATCAAGTCTTTTCAATTCCATACTTTAATGTCCCAAGTCAGGGGTACATGGTAACTGATGAATGGTTAAATCATCACGATCTGCGTAGATTGATCGGCGTCCAGCTCTAGGGACTTAGATACCTGCATCATATGAACACCGTTTAATTCAAGTTAATCATAGTTCACACCATAATTAAAATTGAAATTATAATAAAATAATTGAAAAGAGATCATAATAAGTCTCATCAATAAGACAAGCATCATTTTGCGCTCGCCATTCTACTTTTCCCCTGGCTTCTATTAGCGGGGTATCGGCCGTCGTTATCCGAGTTGATAATCAAGATTTTTATTGATGGGGTTATGATGTTTCTTTCATCATCAAGCCAAGATATTTTTCGGCTACAGCTACTTGTTATGCTCATGAAAAACATCTTCATATTAAAGATTTGCTCAAAACTAAGTGGTTATGAATTGACAGGTAATGCTCCATCACTTGGGGTTAGACTTAGGGAATTTGATAGCTGCTTGGAGTCCCACTTTGGGTCGCTTGGGGCCAGCGAATGAATCACTTGGAGCAAGAAATCTCAAAGGCTTGACAGTAGGCACACATGTTGGGGTTGCTTCGAGAGAAACAGTATTCTATTGGAGCCCTGCTTTGGGTCACAACCCATGTTATAAAATCTTCCTTGTACTTGTCAAAATTCACATGCCACTCCTTCATGCCTGCCTCCCACCAGGATGGAACATACCATGTCTAGAAGTTAATAACTCAAAGCATCTTTTCTAAGGAGTGCTAAGTCTGCTAACTTGGAGAGGTGAAGGAAGTTCCCCATATTGTTGGGTCGGCCTTGGAGCATAAGGGCGCAGACGAAAGTGTCGTAGAGGGATATGAAGAAAAAATCAATCGACCAAACCTAATACCTCAGAACGATCGTACTAGAATCGTTCGTATGGAAGCGAACATTGTTCCACTGCAGATTGGTAGAGAGGCTGATAGGGAATGATTGACTACAAGGACAAGAGTGGAATGATCGTGCTTAAAATGATCATTTTGGAACCTTCACACATAATTAATTGCTAGCAGTCTATTTGGAACAGTCGTGTAAAAACGATCATATAAAGACAATGGATTGTCTTTGTAAGCAAAAGTATTAATGTGATACAGCCGATCATACTCAAGCCAAGTCGATCATTTCCCAAAGACGAAGCTGGGATGATCGTCCAAAGAATAAATGTATAGGAATGATCGTGTAAGAATGTGAATGGCCACATTCACATGGCTGGAGCGATTGATGTTGTTCATCGTAAAGAACGGATATGGTGGTGGTACGCATGAGTCCATGGAGAAACTATAAGAAAAGGGATGGAATGATCAATTGGAGGGCTAATGAAGGACGATCGTATGTGGATTGAATGTATGGAATCAATCGGTAGGGAGATATTACGAATTGCCAATCATCTCCTTGCCTTAAAACTTGAGAATGCTAGGATACTAATGAACCACATGTCTGCTTGGTTGTTGATCTGATCATTTCCTCCTTCGGTTAAGACAGTAGACATGAAAACTATCAACCAAAAGATGGATCCTTCTCGCAAACATAGAAATTCACCAGTAGAAGACGAAATCCAATCGGACCGAGAATTCATCTCTCAATGAAAGCACCAAAATGTTGACACTAAAAATGGGCATCAACACCCGTAGAATCTCACGGATGTTAGAAAATAAATGGAATCTAAAGAACAAAACATAAAAATAAATAAACACGCAGATTTTATAGTGGTTCGGCAATAGTGGCCTACATCCACTTCATATTTTATTACTCTTTCACTGGATATCAATCACAAGAACAGTTGGATCAGCTAGAATCCACTGATACAAGTTTTTAAGAAATAGAAATGGCAGAGCCTTTGGAGGAGGAAGAAGAAGATGAAGTCCCTTTTTCCGAAGCTATGCCTGCTGTATTTATAGTAGAAGGTGTGCACAAATTGGGCTGAAACTTTTCAAGAAGGTTCACATGTTCAGTAGAGCCCACTATATCGATCGGCACGAATAGCTTGATGATCAAAACCGATCAGTATAAGTATTTGATCCATTTCCAAGCCCCCAATCACTATGCGATCGATGTCAGAGGGTCCCACATGCTTTTTGATGTTGCTCCTAAAATATGAGATCGTCCTGAGGTATAGATTGCAAGTTATGGGTCATTCTTGGTCGAAGATTGAACATACAAGAGATGCGTCGATCGTTATACTGAGCTCCCTAATAACGATCGGTGTATATCGATCAACATTCCTCCCATCTCCATTTTAGGGATCTCGATCATCATGATATACTCCACTTGCCTCTCTGTTGATGTTCTGAAAGTCTCACATAGATTAGCTTCACGGATCTCAAGATACTGAATGTTCTCCGATGACTTGAACTATATCCTTGATTGTTCTCTGATCGATCTAAACAAATCATTGTTTAAGCTGTATCTTGTGTATATGAAATTCAATCAATTATAATCTTGAAACATGACTTCACGGGGTAAGGCTAGTGACTTCATGCCAACTATACTTCGATCTGGTCCTGGTTCGAATCTATCCGACTATTGTCCATGGTACTAATCGTAACCGACTCTTCAAGCTATCGGCTATCCGTTCCTAATCGAATCGATGATATCATGACTTTGCCAAAAGGCGGGATAACAAATAAATATCTACTATGATTTATAGATTGTATTTTGGAGGGACCAAAAAGATCTAAGTGAAGAAGTTTAAGGGGATGGGAAGTAGAAATCGTACCTTTTGATTTAAATGAATTTTTTCTAAGTTTACCTAATTAACATGCATCGCATAAATTATTAACTTTGAAGTTCATTTTGGAAATATCTCTAACTAAATCATTAATAGCAATTTTAGCGATAAGTTTGAAATTCAAATGCCCAAATCTTTTATGCCAGATCCAAGGGTCCCTTTTTTCAGTCGAAAGACATAAGTTATCATTTGAGATTTCCATAAATGTTTTGTTTTCCATTACCTTCAAAGATAATGTTTGACTCATTATCTTCAATGTGACATTTATCTTTTACGAATTTAATTTTAAATCTTTACCACATAACTGACCAATACTTAATACATTATGTTATTAATTCCTAACTAATAAAATACTGGAAATGGTAGGAGTTTTAGAATTACCAACATTACCGATGCCAATCACCAATCCTTTAAAATTATCACCATAATTGACTGATCCTCCATATTTTTAAACTATATCTTTCAAAATTTCAAAATTTCCAGTCATGTGTCTTAAACAACCACTGTTTAATATCTATTTATCCTTTTTTATCCATAATGTCTGATTATTAGATGTTTGTTAATCAAAAGCTATGTAACACATATGTTCCTACAAATTATTCCTTTCCAACAGATTACATGATTTTATCACAATGAATTGACGCAAATTTATAATACATTATAATGGTGATTTTAAAAATTATCCTTTCGAAAATAGTGTTAAAAATATCATTAAAGAAGACCATTAAAAAATTTCAAAAATCAGTTTATGTATACTTTGAAAACCAATGCTCTGATACCAAAGATAAGATTGTGGAATAGGGATCTTTAGGCTAAATTAACACTAGAGGAGGGGGGATGAACAGTGTTTTCTAATTTATATAAATCTTTTTGAAATCTTTTGAAATTGTACTTAGGATAACGAGATCAACAATCACAGAAACAATTACAGAATCAAAACACAGATAAACAGTAAATGCAGTAAAGTAAAAGAAAAGAATAGACCAGGATTTTATACTGGTTTGGAGTTAACCTACATCCAGTCCCATACACATCCTTGTATGGATTTCATTTCAACTAGTAAATGAAAATACAATCTCGATTTCATGGCTATGAGACACACCCTCCAGAATCTTGGCCTTTTGGTAGAGCCGCTTGATTTCTAGGCTACAATCACATCCACTAGATTTATGGGCTCTAAGCACACCCAATTGATTTCACGGGCTACAATCACACCCACAAGTATATTAGTTTAATTTGATGGAGATATACGAACTTAAATCTTGATACAAATGATCCTATAGTCCTTGAATAACATTTAAATCTTGATTGGAGTGAGAGAAATGATAGAAATAAGAGGGCAAATGATAGGGAATCAAACTAATGGCAATGGAGTTTGATTCCAGTTGAAATTCGGCAGAGTATGGTTATAATTTGTTTTAGAAAATGAGAGAGAAGAACAATGAAAAGTGATTGAAAAATTCATTAGATACACATGTATTTATAAAGAAATAACGGTTATGTCTATTCGTGAAGAGAAATGGACATTTCTTTTAAAAATTGAGTTTTGAAATTCACGGTTAGTATGTCGACGTATAGGATTAAAGTATGTCGAATAAGTCTTTGTAATTTTTAAAAACACTTTAAAATATTATTTTTAAAATGTATTTTTTTGTGAAATAATTTTATACTTTGTAAGTATGTTTAAATATAATATATATATATATTATAATCATAATAAACCTTAAGTAAAACTATATGATAAGAATTTTAAAAAATAAACTAATATAAATAAAATCTAATAAAAACAACAACTTGATAAAATATTAAAAACTAAAATAAAAAGTGCAAGAAATTTAAAAACTATTAAAAGAATATTTATAAACCAAAACATTTTAAAACTATTTTAAAACTTATAATAAAGAGAGATCAATTGCTATCAAAATTTTAACAAACATTCTAGACTCATCTTGGATTCTTGAACTCTTGAATACTCATGAGTCTTCATTCATGGGTTTTTATATCAATATCTTTAACTCTTCGATCTTATTTGATACCATACAGTCTTCTTATATCAACACCTGTCTAATATCCTGCACTATATACTATATACCTTGATAAAACATTAGTATTTATATTTTATATGATTTCCTAACATTACTGTCATCAAAACCAAATCCTTACGTACTAACAGGTTTTAATTTATAGTATTTATGTTCAAAGCATAAGTTGGTCATCCGATGATAGCCGTTCCCAAACTTCTTTTCAGGTGGTTCATACAAGATCCCTCACATGCAATTATTACGTGCACTCTTTTGACTTGCACAACTTGCCAACTCCTTGACCTTTGATATGTTTGGGTTTCTTACAAACACATATCTTGTATGATTTTGTAAACTATTCTGCACATGAAATTAATTTTTACCTAGTGTACTATTATTAAGTAAATGACCTTATTGAAAGAAGTAAACTCAACTTTACCCACAATTATCGCATTTTGTTCAATAAAGTTACATAACTCCTTATTAATACATTATTACGTATCGTAAGAAGGAGTGACTTTTGAGGTTAAATGTTTATTCATTTTAGGTACGATCAAAACTCTTTCCAATATACTCACATATTTAATCAAATCGAATCAATTTTATTTTCTATTGCATGTTATTTTATTTAGTTTCATTTTATACTTTATGAGCTTATCGTAGACATATTACATGTATATCAAATACACGTGCCCATTTCAGTGATAACTTATTGATGAATATAACAAAGTACGTGGAACCATTTTGTTATTAATGGACTCATGATTGCATACATATATGTATCGATTAGAAGAGTTCGTCAACTCTTACATTGCTCCTACTGATCAGTGCTTTGCCCTTTATTATTTGAAATATAATTAAATATTACCATATAATTGACAATCATATACTCAAGGGATTATTTCATTAAACTGTGATTTAGTCCATAATTCCAAAATAATTGCAAATAAATTTTAATACTTCTTTATTTTACAATGCGTTACAAATACCAGTACTATTATTTTATAATGAATATTCATACTGAAATAAAACTATATCTATTTTTCAGCCAATACCGAGAAATAATTATTATTTCATGAATAATGTTTGGTACGTTTTACGATAACAATTTTCGTAACATGTTATGACTAATAGGTGTTATATGACATGCTCCATTATTTCTATTGTTACTATAATAGCATATGAAATACTAAGGTACATTTAACTACATAATATTAGCGATTTATTTTATTTACTATAACTAGTTTATAGTCAAGAATTTTTAGATCAAGTATCTTAAATTCAAAGAAATAAATATTATAGAAAACAATTACCAATGAGAAAATACTTTTCGAAATAGAAATCATATTTCTTGTTCCGATGTTATGTACTTATTATTATTTTACAGTTCTCATTTTTGAATTTCTTTATGATGCAGAAATGACCACCAACTCTCTTCATCCCAACTATGTCATAGGTTACATCCGCTCTTATACATTTGATTACCGTTTTATCTGTCGAACCATTCAAAAGAAATCCATACTGCAGTATCATAAAAAATTCTTTACAAAAGTACATTTGGCCATCCTTATATTTTAAGGATATCAAATAAATTCCACTTCACGTAAATTGATCAAATGACATTTCAATGATCAAATTCTTAGATCTATTTCGTAGCATTTGGTCCAATGTTATATTTAATAAAATAAGATCATTATTGTAATCAATCAGATTAAATATACAATATCACACTATATTTTACTAGCTTATTTTAATGAACTAATTTTATCAAGGTTTCGTACATTACGAACTATGACTGTTCACCATATAACATTTACATGTGATCGTATATGGATCAAATATCCATATTATTGTATTGCTTTTAGCATTTGAAACTAACTAAAACAATACACAATCTCAGCAAGTAAATAAGTAAGTGACCAAGTTACGAACATATCTAATGGTTGTATAATCAGGTAGTTGCACGGGTCAACATGCAAAAATTTAATAGTAAGTATATTTAATATTTCTTTATCTATATTTAACTTAGTTCCTTTATATATTCTAATTGATAAACATTTTATGAAATATATTAAATACACTAATTTATCAAACTAGATTATTTTAATTATACGCAACATATATTCTTATGATATTAGAAAGAATAAATGTTACCATTTCAACTTTCTAATAAGGCCCCCACTAGTCTTCTACATTTCTCCAAACCAGAGGACAAAACATCGAAGTCTTTCACTTACTAGTGAGCGTTAGAACTCGTATACCTTGTGATTTTGAACTTAAGGAAAGATTAATAAGTCATACTCCTATATATAATGGATAGCTCTTGATCGATTGTATGATATACAACTCCTAACCCGTGGTTCCTTGTCCCAAACCCATTTTTAGCTTGAGGAAAGCTCAATAGGTAAAAAAGATTGTTCGCTCATACACACCATTTTGTGATGACATAAGTATACTATACATACTTAAGGAAAGCTGAGATGAGCCACCTCCTCGATTCTCGGAAGTCGACACTAGTACATCCTTTATATTCACATGCCGTAAATCCAAGTGCTGGAGAGGCAGATTATCATGGGTAAGAAAGAAAATAAAGACAGGATTGAATCTCACACGAACGGAATAATATATATTATTTCAACTTATAATCTTTATAGGGGAAAATTTAAATACATTTTCAAAGTTAAATATGGACAGTTATAAATATCAGTCCTTATAAATGCAAAATATAGTGATATCTAAGTATGGCACTAATAGACAACAATCATTAGAAAAATCTTCTAACTCCATGCTTCGAGCTTCTTCCAGATTTCTTCTAAGAAAACCTGAACTACTAGGCTACTTGGGAAAATTAGGGCACCGAGAGTTTAAGGAAAACGGAAATAAACTCCAGGACAGTTATAGGACTGGTGCGAGAAACTCAAAATACTCTCTTTTAAAAGAAAACCACATAAGACCACGCCGCAAATTAACACGAAACATGATTTTACCTTATGATAACTAAAATATTTTCTACTCAAAATTTGGGTATATTACTTTTAATGACATTCTTTCAAAACACTTTTCAAATAAATATATTCAAATAGCCGAAATTGTTATATTGGTTAAATTTGATGGCACTATAGGTTTACAATTAAGTCGGTAGGCACTTATTGGAGAATGTATTTCCATACAATGGAAGGTAAGGGACTACCTTCTATACAGTACATCTCTAAAGGAATGTACCGAGGATACACAAACAATCTTCCGCATTTGGCACGACCGGTCTATCTCTTTTTGGCACTCATTCACGGCCTAGATAGAAACCGAATATGATATCACCCTAGTAGTTAGTGACCTATCCGAGAGCTCTCTTAGCATATACAACATACCCGGTATATAAAAGGATATCTATAAAGGTGATGACCATACTCTAATGGTTGCGAACTACATAGCCTTATGACATACCCTATTTAAGCCATTACCGGGTAATAAGGCCTGAGGTAACGATTACCTTTCACATCGCACATTCAACTTTGAATGCCACACTGCTATTCCATTGTAACATAACTAATTTCTACAAACGTACAACTCCTAAGCTTATACTTCTCAAGAAAGGGTGTTAAGCTAAGAGAAGTTGCCTTCTCCACCATCAACAGATGATACATCCATAGAGGTCAATTTATGTGATTAGAAATGCAAAGTCAGACATTCGTCGATACAAGTTGTCCAGGAATATGACAAACCAAAGGCACTCTCCTACCATATCCTGTCGGAATTACTCCTAGGATTAGTATTGAGAAGTACTTGCATCGAAGATCTCAAATAAAGAACTACTGCCACATAATATGATCTGGAAAATTCCCCCTAGGGTCAGTGACAAGCAACCCTACATCCCATCTTCCAAATCATTTCCATGTCTTCATTTCGAATACAGAAATTGGTTCAAAGTGGTCTTCGGATATGAATCACCCAAATCCGATCTCGGCTCCTCCGAACCAATCGTCGATAAATGAAATGTTTAGCAAATAAGGAATTATTCTTTTGATTTATTATTTCCTTTTTATAAAAATATCTTCAACAGATATATATATCTTTTCAAACATGTCTTTTTGGCATATGTGAAATCATTAAACCTCTCTCATCAAATCCTTTGATTACTTAAAACCTTTTTAAATCTTGGAATAATTCTAAATCATTTCATTTTTCACTTAGGAAAATATTTCCAAATCATTTCATTTAAATCTTAATAAAGATTTCTTAACTCAGAACTCAAAAATTTTGATTGAGTTAAAAACATGTTATCTAGGATGTAAATCCAAAACCAGTAAATATCAAGTGAGCAAAATCTATGGAAATCATCTGATTCTACCAATTCCAATTCCCGTATTCAACAAATACTATGCGCTGAATAATGGCAAAATAACCTTTTAAATTCCACAAATATTAAGAGTCCCCTCTTTAGGCTTTAACACCAAGTATATGACGATTATCTCCATAAAATCCAAGTTGTTTAAATTTGGAAAATTTAACCTTTTATACTTAACTCGTTTCCGACATGTCAACCTTATTTATCCCTCGCCAAGGAAGGCTAGGTAAGCTAGGGAATGGATTACTCCTGAACATCTCCTTAGTTTAAGCACCTCACCAAGATATTACGAATAGAAAAATCCAGTCTACTCGTCGATTTTTAAAGCCAAGATTAAATCACTTGATTTTTGACAACTTATCTTTAAATCATTTATTTAAACATTTTTCAATAAATTATAAAACTTCCAAATCATTGTTTTATTTGAAAACATTTATAAAAGTTATGGAAAAGAATCGTTAAGTTTAAAACCATATTTCAAAAGTTATAGAAAAATGCTGCAAAAAGTGCTGCGAAAAGTTCTTTTTAAGCTATATTGATCAAAATGACTTTTCTATCATTTGGAAATTCATTTTTATAACTTAAATCACTTTTAAAATATTTTTATAATTTATTTCATATTTTCAAACAATTTTAAATTATCATTTTACAGAAAACCTTTTACGGATTCCAAACTGCAAAACTATGATTTTTCCAAAAACTTGTTTTACTCCTATTTCAAATTCTACTAAGAAAAATCTTGATTTTATTTTTTGTCTGAAAACTATGGATATAATAGTTCGAAAATTCTTCTCTTGAAGAATTCTGAGCTATATTCCATTCTATATATTTGTTTGACGTTTACGGCGTGAAATCGCAAACTACCGTTACGCGAGGCGTCTATTTTTGACTCAATTTTCAATATTCGTTTAAGCATTGCCAAAGAACTTTTAAATATTTATAAAACATTTCTAAATCATGCTAAAACATTTTTAAGAGGTTTAAACATTGCATATACACAATTTCGTTCAATAAAGAAAAATGATTTCCTTTGTGCATATCGACGTGTATTAACATGACTTGCATATATATTCAAGAACCATATTAAACAACCATCATTAACAATCATATCCAAGCATATATATCATCCAATAATATATATAACTATAGTTTAGGAGTTTCTCACTTTTAGTTATACGTTTCTAATTACTTTTTCAAGCATTCATCAACCAAACAACCAAACAACATTAGCATCCAAATAGTTATATCAAACATTTTTAACTAGTTATAATGGTTTAAGTTAGAGTTCTCACCATCATTGCTCCCAACTTTTCTAAAAAGACTATTGATCTGCTACGGTTGCATGCAAGCTTTTGGAATTTGTCCTTAGACTCTTGGGAAGGCTCGGCCAAGACTTGGAGAGATGGCCAAAGTATGGAAGAGAAGTGGTAGAGCTTCGACCTTGAATTCACTAAACTAAACCCGAAAATAGGTCATCTTATCTTTAATTTTTGACCCTCTTACTTTCAAAATGCGAAAAAGTTGTTAACTGGAATGTTGTTGGAATTTCTTTTCTCTTGAAAAATGAATTTCTTGATTTCAATTAGTTTTGAGGGAGATATAGTCAAATAAAGAAGAGGCATTCTCGGATTTATAAAAACCACAACCGAAAATGGGTCAACTTATAAGTGAATTTTGGATGTGTTACTCAAAGAATTTTGTAAAGTGGTCAAAATGATAGCTGTTGAAAATTCTTTTCTCTACGATTTGAAAAAAAACTTGATTTAGATTCGTTATGAGGAAGATATGATCAAAAGAAGAGAGGGTATTCTTGGACCAAAAAATAGGCTCAAAAATGCTCTGGAAAGAATCGAGTTTTGAGCATAGCCAAGGTTAGAATGGGAAAACGTGGTCAACTTGAAAGTTGCAGCCATTGGAATTTGAAATGGTTTGAAAAAAAGAATTTCTTCATTTCGTTCTGATCGAGAAATTTGTTGTAACATCCTGGAAATTTTGTTAAATTAAATTCGTTAAATTGTTTGAACTTTTAAATTTTTTTTAATTTGAGAATTCCAAAAGAAATAAAAATAGTTGATATTAATATTACACATTTATATAGAATTAAATAAAAAGAAATATTGATAGTTTAAGTCTTAAATAAATAAAGAATAAAATAATAAGAAAAAACATTAGCAAAACAAATAAGAAATTGTTTTTTTTAAACAACAAAATAAAATGTGTGTATGAATATCATACAAGTTGCATAGGAAGTTTATAAACAAAAATAAACTGTAAAATAAAACAAAAACAGTACATATAATAATCAAAAAAAGCATATGCTGTAAGTTATGATAAAATTTTTAAAGTTATAAAAAAAAGACACAAGGTTGTATTCAGCAAACAAAACATTAGATTATATAAATCTACAAAGTAAAATATAAAAAATACTTATAAAAAAATAAAAAATCAACAGCATACTGCTGTAAACATGCTTTCATTTAATGCTATGTACTCCTCTGCATGTGCAAGATCTTACCAGCCTAAATCAAAGCATGAGCACGGCATGCTGTAAATACATAAAAGTATTACATACATACTTTCATTAAATGCTTTCAAACTTCAACCAGTTAATTGAAATATTCACAAAGTACAAATACAGTATGAAGAAACTATACAAAATTTAATTTCAGTACTTTGCTTAAACCTGCCCACCTCTTTATATACTTGAGATTTGTCTTAGTTCATTCGTTGAACAAATCATAACAAAGAACAGAAATTAAAGAGAAAAGAAAACATCACTTTTTATTCAAGCTTGAAAGCAAATTACTGAAAGAAGCAAAAAAAAAGAGGATCAAAAGCAGTTTTGCAAAACAGAAGCAACTCTCTATTCAAACTTATTTACAAGTGAGTAAACCAACTGATTTTAAAATTTAACTTGTGTATTTGTTTTTTTTGAATGATATATTCTTGCTATAGTTTAAACAAATCACTCTGTGTATATTCTGTTGCACTGGGAATCTGTATATGATCTGTTATTCTATATGTTTGGTTACAGAATAAAGAAATGCAGTGAAAGCAAATACTTCTTTATATAATCATTTTAAATTTAGGATTTTTAAACTAAATAAATTTGTTTACACAAAAATCATAACCTGGAAATGGTTTAAAACATGACTGAGGAACATGGCTACAGTTTATTCATGTTTACAGTAAAAAAGAAAAATAAAAGAAATCATATGTTGAAATTCGAATAATTTAAATTGTTAAATTTATTTCATATCTTGATTTAACATACAAAGGTAAGATTTTTAAAACAGAAATGATAATTTTTATATCAGTATACAAGCTGCAGTCTCTAAGTGAATCGAAAATACTTTTTATTCAATTCTGATTGCTCAACAAATTTTGGAGGTTGAAATTTAGGGAGAAGTTAACTTGATGATTTACTAATACAGGAAAAATGTTTTAAAAAAAAATTCTATTGTGTGAATTTGAGTAATGAAGTCGAATTAGGGTTTGGTTTTGAGTTTTGGTCATGGCTGGAAACAAGGCGTTTTCATCGTCTCTGGGTGATCGGGTTGCGCGTTGTTAAAAGGGGATGATGGCTTTGCGAGTTGATGTGACGTGGCCGAAATCTTGGTGTCGTCGGTGGCTTAGGCAGTGGTGGCGAGGTGATTACGTTTGGGTAAGTTGAGGGTCGTGTTCGTATGAACTGCTTGATTTTGATTCAGAGATTTTTTGTGATGAATCGAGTTGGATTTCGAGCGTTCGTGGGTTTTGCGATTTGCCGAAGTTATTAGCGCTCGCCAGAGAGGAGGCGGGGTGATGTGCACGTGCACGTTTTCGAGGTGCGTCAGCGGTGTTGAACAGTGGGCGTCTCGAGTGGAAACTCGAGCAAGATGTGTGCGTGGCTTGGGTTAGTACTCGAATGAGTAAATAGAGTTACTGACACTATACTAGAGTTTAAAGGGAAAAAAATAGGAAGGAAGAAGAAGAAAACTGGGATGAGGGGAGGAGAGAAAGATCTCGGGGAAGAGGAGAGAGGAACTCGAGTTTTGACTCGAGTGAAGAACCAGTTTTACTCAGGTTTGCTTTTATAATGGGCTAAGCCCAAACAAATTTTCAAGTTAACGATGTTAAGTAATTTTTGTATTTGCAATGTAACCAATATTGACTATGTTAAGTTAGAACTTACTATAAGTTTAAATTTGTTAACAATATTTAAAAAAAAAATTAATTTATTCTTTAACTAAATAATTTAATTTAAGTTAAGCATTTAAAGTTAATTAACATTTAACTTTTATAACTGTAATAAATTGATTTCCAAAGTATAAAGAAGATTTTCAAAAAAATAAAATAAAATAAATAAATAATGTTTATTAATGAATGATTTTGAAAAGAAATCAAGAGTGATATACAATTTTGTAATTAAAATTTATTGATAAACGATTAAGTGTTCAAATTAATTTGTAAATTAAGAATCAGTTATCCAAATAAATTAAAAGTCGACAAATCAAACTTAGGGGTTAATTTAAATAACTAATTTTGAAACAATAAAACGAGTTAATCAGGGTTTAAATTATTTATTCAAATTCTTATCATTGATTTAAAATAATTTTGTGATAAATTTATTTAAACCAATTGGAAAATACGTAACTATTGTTGTGCACTATATTGATATTTCTATTCTGTTTGTGATACTGTGTGATGTAATTGCCATGTACTACGCTGTGATTTTGGTTTGTTCTGTATTGATGTGAAAACCCTGTTGCCCGTAAAACGGCATTTAAACTTCGATGCGACAGGGAATTGGATTTCAGTTCGTTATCCGAAACCCACATCGAACCTGTGAATTTTTGTGAACGACATATCCACATGTTTTTAAAATTGACGCTCACTATTCGGTTTAGTCGGGAAAGGATCTTTGTGTCGTTTAACCCATTTCGAATATGTGATTCGACGTTATGGATAGCATTTGAAGACCGATGTTGAAGACCGGGTATTTGCGAGAGCGATAGGATGACCCGTCGATTGACTCTGCACCGAGTTGCTCCGGTATAGAGTTCTCCATATATGATGGGGAATCTGATCGGGATTGTGGATATCCGGATTGCAAGGACTTCTTTGGAAGTGCCTTCGGTTCTGTTCGAACCCAGAACAGACTTGTATGGATTGTATGTCCGACATTACAAATTGAGATATAAAGTAGATTTCTTTCAAATATATTTCCGTTGGTGGCGGAGAATTTATTCTCTTAGCTTAACACCCTTAGATGTTATGTAGTTGAAGGTTATCAGCGATATATTCCCAATTTGGTAATGTGGCATGCTGAGTGTTGCTGATCATTTGTTGATCGAAGCATGGCTTTGTGAAAAGCGTAGCTTTGTGGACGAGACTTCGTCGAACCTCACACCCCGGAATGGTCGAAACAGGAAAGATGCGGCAAGGTTATTGGGGGTAGCACCCCTTAGGGTATGTGCATTTCCTTCTGAATAGAAGTGGTATCATGGTATGGAGCCCAGATACTTAACTTATGTTGATATCGCAGATATATATATATATATATATATATATATATATATTACTTTGTGATTTGTTGCTGGGGCCCCGGTTAAAGGTTGGTTACAACCGGAAGATGGCATACTCGTGTCAGTAGTTACCCAGTTAGGGGTAACCCGGCCTTGTGTTGGCAGAGATCCGGTTAGGTTCTCGGGTCGCACTCAAGTGTGTACTTTGATGTGAGATGGTTGACTTCAGGTTAGCTTAAGTATTAAGCTTTTACAAATGTCTTATATATATGTGTTATAAGTATGTTATATGTATGTATTTATGTATGTATGTGTGTATGTGTTGAAAACCGAAAAACTGAAAAACCGATTTCTGATCACATTTTCACTTATACTTTAAATTACATATAAATGTAAACAAAATTTGAAAAGAAATTTTTCATCACTATTAATTATTTAAAATAATTATATTTTATCTATAAAACCATATAAATCAACATTAACAATTATTTACAAAAATCCTTATTATATCGATAAAACGATACGAATTTTCATATATTTTCAAATCAAGTATATATCTTCATAAAATTATTACAAATGATTTACTATCACCATATAAATATTTAAAATTACCATCATTTAAAAATAATTATTTGAATAATTACAATAATTATTAAATCATTAAATCTCAATTAAATTTAATAAATTAATTTATTAAATATAAAGGCATTACTAATGATGTCTTGAATACATTTTATTTTTTCAAAAATAAAATAATTAATTTTATTTCATATTCCGGTTCAATTATAAAAATAAGTGTATGCATGCAGCTCCTTGCATGATGTTTTACCATTATTGAGTTGGTTATCGATAAAACGGTTTTTGGTCATTTTATCGAATTAAATCTTGAGGAACAATAAATTTGTAAATATATATTCAAAATAATATTTATTATTAGTCAAATCAATATTACTTGTATTATCAACCTTTTATTTAAATAATTTTAAAAATAAATTAAATTTATCATGTGATAAATTTGCAAGTCATTACAAAAGCTCAACAAACATGTATGATTATATCACCTCGTTCTAGTTTATACATTGGTAATACTACACATAACATCTCTAGCTTGAAGAAAGCTCAATAAATGGGAGTATGCAAATAATGTATTAGTGTATAAATGGTAGAGGACAACTTTATATTAAAGATTCATAATCTTCAATATATTATATCGAGTAATATCGACCTATGGAATAATGTATTTCTAATGAAATATCCTCTGATTCAAGTGTCGGACACATTGAAAATCATGGTACACGTACCATACGTATGTATATATTCCTTAAGTATGACTGGATTTCTAACTGTTCCACCTTTAGTTATATATTTGTATCATATAAACTTTATGGTAGTTACACATATATCTTTTGTGTGTGTGTGTGTGTATTTTTGTTTATTAATTAACTTTTTTAATTTATTCAACAAAAAAAATTAATTAAAATTTATTAATGTTGAAAATTCTTTTGTACACGCATGTATGCTCATATTGTCTTAAGCAATTCAAGACAACGTAACATATATATTATGTATGTATATATATATATATATGATTAAATAACTTAATTAATTAATTAATTTTTACTAATCTTATTAATAAATAATATATTTAAATTTCATTTAATTTATTGTCTAAATCTCATTAACGTAACATTAAATTTCATTAATTTTAATTTATTTTCCATTTCAATTAAATAGACCAAATAAACAGGTAACCTACAACAATCGTTATTATAACTTTTAATCACACCTATGGATTCATTATTCACAAACAAATGTTACAATTCTTATATAACCCAAATTTTATTCAATGGTCATTTATTTCATACTATATCATTTATCAATTTAATGTTTCCATTTGTTTTCTTATATATCAATTTATAACCAAGTATAACAATTTACATTATTTCAACTAATTGTAATTTCATTCAAATTGTTAATTATTAACTTTAATTATCATTTGTTACTTCATTTCAGTATTCATTTAGTTATTAAATTATAGATTTTTATTTCTTCCAAATTTAATTACCAAAATCTTATTAAATTAACAAATTTAAGTTATTGAAAATTCTGGGTCGTTACACTCCCCCTCACTCAAAACTTTCATCCTTGAAAAGGAAAAGAAGGGGAAAGAAGAAATTAGGTAATCAATATATCTTATTCAAAATATTAAATTTATAAACAATAAATTAAAAAATTAAACAATTTGAATAAAATATATCCATTTGTAAACAGTTAAATCCTTTTATGCTCAAACTAATAAAGTTTGGAAAACATTTCATAAAATTTTCTAAGTCCAAAATTTATAGAAAATTTCGCCAAAGCCTCCTTTGTACGGAGAGGCTCGGGAGAAATAATAATATCAATAATAATCATATATATCAAATATTTTCCAAAATAATATATCCCAACACGGGAAAAACAATATAATATCGCTAGAAAACCGTAATCCGAAAACATACCTATTTGTGGGCAATTAACGCTTATTTTATGAAACCAAAAGCAGTAACAATTGCTTCCATAACCTGTATTTCACTTATATAATCCAAAAAGAGTTAATAATTATATAAAAATGAAATATTTAAGGTTTTTCCAACAACTTACAAACCAATCAATATAAAATAACAATCACTTGCAACCGCAGCATACAATCATCATATGAAATCAATACAAATCAATTATTCATCCATATCAACCAAAACAAATAGTTTGTTCGGGCTTAGAAACTTTTAAATTGCATAGAATGACAAATAAATTACCAAGTATGTCATTTACTCAAGAGTCTTAGATAAAACTCAACAAATTATTCATACATCCAAACAATTAGAAGTATCCTTGCCCAAACAACTCATAAACCAAAACAACAACAAATTCCAAACATTATTTAGGTCTATTTTAACCTATTTATTTTCATATCATTTATAAAATGACTCATTTCTTAAATTTACATTTATTTCTTAATTTTACATATATTGCTTACAAAAGTTCAATTCCCATTCATTCACTACTCAATTCCATTTATTTACATTCATTTATTTGTAGTATTCATGTTCAATTCAATTACTTAACATATCAATTCACTAACTTAATTTTATAATTATTTACTTTCCGTACTTACTTTCTATTACATTTGTTATTGTAACATTTTAATTATAACTTAAGTTTATAACAACTATAACATTAAACTCTTATTTATAAAAGTAATTCATTGAACACTTCTATTATTTAAGTTTTACTTGTATAATATTCCGTTACATTTTCTTATTAAACATTACAACTTTTAATATTGGTAAGTTATATATATGTCTTTAAGAATGCAATTGAAAGTTACACAAGTTTATCTCATTTCTTTTAATTAGCTTAATGTTCAACAATCATATCCTTTGTTTTATAGGTTACCAATTTCAACTTTCTTGTAATTTCACTTATAACCTAGCATTTAATCTCTTATTTCATTTGGAGGTTCCAATTATTAATTAGTTAAATTCCATTTCATTTCAATAATAGAAACTACTAATTAACAGAAACTTAAGAATTAATTACCGGGTTCCATTTCAAATTACTTTAAAAATAATAGATAGATTTATATACTTACAACTTATATATTTAGTTATATTTAAAAAATTCGAAATTTATATTTGTTTATCAAAATAAATCTGCAGTAAAACTACTACAGTGGCCCTCTCACTTTGAAACCCGAAAATAAATGTCGATGATGCGTGCACTCATCATCGAAATTATTTTTCAATGACAGTGAGGGGAGTACAAAACTTATTACTTTCCAAAATTTCTTTAAAACATTTCCTTCAAATCACATTGAAATATTTATATTAGAAAATATTTCCAAATAATATTATCATTATATTTCAAAATCATTCAAAAAAATTTTGCAAAAATCCCGGAATTTAAGTTCTAAATTTCCAATTCTCATTTATTCTATTTTCAAATCTTGTTCCCAACCAATATTTATAAATTTCACTACCTAACAACTAACAAATTGCAAAAAAATATATACCATTTATAAAATTATTATTTTTTATACAAAATATACAATAGGCAAAATTATTTTATTCACCTATATTTCAAAACAAATATTGTGTCGGTCTGTCCTATTAAGTGTTTAGAAATCCTTATCGATGTCATAGCGTCCTATGCACCAACCAGAATTTATAAATACAAAACGGAACAAATTTACACAATATAAAAACCTTTTATAACACTAACAAACGCTCTCTCATATATATATATATATACTCAGCGACTCATCATAAGGTATTACTATCCTATTAATAAAGAGTTAGACCCTACAAAGCTAAATTTTCACTAAACCAAAGCTCTGATACCAACTGTAACATCCTTCCTTTTTGGACAGTTTAAGCAGACGCACGTGCCAACTCTAACCATACAGAAGGGCGGATTGCTATTGGGGTAAATAAGTAAAAGCAAAGAGAAAAAAATAAAACAGAATCATGCAGCGGAATGACAAAATATAATAATCAAATAACAGTTCATGAAGCTGTTTACAAAACATTTGATTATACTTATACAACACAGAATCAGAGTTAAACACATCAGAGATAAATAAATAACAATGCAGCGGAATAGTGTGATGCAGTGGAATAATATAGTAAATAATAATAATACAATCTTCGTCTTTGTCCTCCAAAAATAAGGTCTTCAAATCCTGAAATGCTCAGGCTGACCCGAGCGAATTGAAAATACAAAACACTCGAGTCAGAACTTAAAGATCTTATGTAATTTAAATCAACGGTAAATAAATATGAGTGGAACGGCGTCAGAGATGGTTACGGGGTTTGAATCTCCTATCCAGTGTCTAACGTGAGTGCAGTAACTTAAGAGATGTTCAGGATTCACATCTCCTAAGGATCCGGTTAACTATCTACTATGTAATACAATATGCTATTATAATATGTCAACAGTAAAGTAAAGGTATTAAAATAGCATTAAGGCATTACATTTTCCCCCTTAACACATTCTATATATTCCTATAGCCTATACAGTACCATAACCCTCCCCATACTGGACGCCGTTAGAGGGGACTCCACAGGTATGATACAAAACAAACTCATAGAAGGCGTGTTAGGGTAGGTGACACGACACAGCTAAGCAATGCCAGGGTAGATATACCAATTACACTTCCGAACTGGTGGTAACGCATAGCAGCTACTACCGTCTACCTTGGAACACACTCCTGAGAAAAATCGCAGGTGGTCACCAAATAAATCAAAAGTTAGAATATAGTATCGATGGAGTGCACCCGATCAGAGGAATGACCTCACTTGGCCCATCGATTGCTCCTGTTTTAGCCACCTTAAGCCAACTCATGCGACTCGGGTCCACATATATACCTCATATAGGATCGTCGCCACCATCCTACTTCATTCTGGAATCTCCACCTCATACACAGTTATTGTAACGACCTGATATTTTCAACCATTCGCATCCACACATGCCAGACTTGAATTTCTCAAAATATCAGATTGTTAATTTAAAATTTGGTAAAACTCAGCATATATAGTAAATAAATCAACCATAGAATCACAGACACAGAGAAATATAAAATAATACAGCGGAATAGATAAATAGTAGTTTATGAAGCTACTATACAAACATCGTAGTTAGCAACAGAATACAATAAAATATCTCAAATACAGCGAAGTCTCCAGTACGAGCAGATGACTTCTCCGAACAAATCAATTGGAAAGGCTGAAAGCTGAATCGATAGTTGAATCTCCAAACGAAGCTCCAAACTCCAAAGATGAGTCTCAAATGCTGTGTCACTCAGTCTGACCTGAGCGTAAAGCAAAACAAAAAACACTCAAGTCAGGATTAACATTATTATATTAATAAATCCAACTCAAGTGAAATACCAACTGAAATACAAATAACTCAGAGGATGTTTGGGATAACCATCCTCTAAGGATTTTTGAAACTGTCTACAAGGTAGAAACATACACTATAACACCATGTTCATTTCAAATTAATTTATACTTCAAAGCCAAAATATCATTTCCATTTCAACACACACACACACACACACACACACACATATATATATATATATATATATATCCTAAATTTCACAAATTGATCCCAATCAACTCGAGTTCCAAATTCAAATTTAATTAAATCTGGACTTATCCATTTTAATTCAGTTCAGTTTCTAAATACAAGTTCAAATTTTATTGATTACAAATACAGATCTGAATCATAAATAAACCATTTAAATTCCAGTATATTTCAAGGCTTTAATATTCAACATTTTCAAAGATTAATTTAATAGTTTCATATTGATCTAGATTTAACCTCATTATTATTTAGTCTTGAAATATTCACTTAATAAATTCAGTATTGTTTAAATAACCTTAAATTACATTTAAACTAAATATCCCTTTCGATTTATTTAAACTTGAAATATCCATTTAATCACTTTAAATCAAAAAATCAAGTTATAAAATCAAATCTTAAATTTCAAATTTAGTAGTTCATATCGATTTAATTAAGTAGAATTCTTAATTAGATACAATTTTAATTAATTCAACTTTATCTTCCTTAACTTATACAAATCCTTGAAAAATCTATTTAAAAATATAATACATAGACATATTATATTAATTAAATCAACTTTATATTAAAACTTATTTTCTATATAAAACATCTCCAATATTAAATAAAACCATATATATGTTCCCTTTCAAAACCATAGGAATCATTTTAAAATATTTATAGATAGACTAATGGTGTCTGTATAAATTTTCTATCCTATGGTCAAGTGATACGGATATTTATCATTTCAATCCGTATTTTAAATATCTACGGGTGTATATCATTTCAACCCGCAATCCCAAGTTCAATTCAATGAAAATCGCTTGGGTTTATCATTTCAACCCATAACGATTTTCTCTTATTCTAAAGTCCATTCGGGTATGTATCATTTCAACCCATAGTGAATTCTATACTAACAGGGAACTTGTAGAGTTATGATAGATGCGATAATAATAACAATAGGCATATATCATTAATAACAATATAACATAAACAACGAGATATGGTGTCATATCCCACAGGTGAGCAGTTACAGACAATATCATATATAACAATTTAAATAACTACAGCAGCATATTTCAATTGTCGTTTCAATTGAAATCAAATTTAATAAATACAAGAATGTTAATCGTGAGTGATTTCTCACCTTTTGAGGCTAGATAGATTTGACAAATAAATGAGCTACGAATTCCAAGCAACGCTAGGTAGACACGATTCGACGAACAAAGCTGATGGACAGAAATTGACGAAATCAAATCAGAACTGGATCAATGAGGATAAATAGCATGAGAAATTTATACTTTTATATATATAACTATAAGTAACTATATAGAGATATATAAATCATATTCTAAATTCAACCACATTTAAATTTAAATATATATTACATTATAATTTAAAATACTCCATATATATATACTTAACAATCAAAATATCAACATATATATGGTTTAGACATGTTGGGATTTAAATATTATAGCAAAAATCAAGGGAGACCCTTATAAAATAAATTCGAAATAGATAAACAAATAAATATATTCATAACTTTACAGACATATATACATTATTTATTTTTAAAAGTCAATACTTATATGTACCTATCCAAATGCGGAATACTTATGCGTATCATATATTCATTTTAAAACATCGCCCAACATATCACATATATAAATTTCAGCACAATATTTATATTGCACATTCAAACTGGACTTTAACTCAAAACTTTTATATAAAATACTAACATAGATTTTAAATAATAGTTTAAACATACCATATTTAAGCTAATATAAACTTTCTATATAACTAACATATACCTATAAATCAACAATATTCCTATATTACAAAACCGGTACAAAAGGATTTCTACATACATACCCAAACTCCAATGTATATAACTAAAATACAAACAGTGATATACTATGGCCAAATGTACGGGACATTTTACGAACAGCTATGTGGATCAATGCTTAAACCATACAGCTGATGCATATGTGTGACTCACGAAATCATATTACTGTAACCTGCCCAAAATTTTTATACAACCCTAATACATCATACAAGCATACTATATAAACATCTTTTAAAAAAAATATAGAATACCTTTTTGTACAGTAATACCTATGAAATGTAAACGTATAAAATATTCGAACGGAAGAATTTATACACAACTAACGTGTGTGTGTGTATATCAATTTACGACATCATATATATAGAAACCAATATATACACACAAATATATATACGCATACAATATCCTAACCGATATAATAACTAACATATATGCGAATATACTTCTGTATATATATAAACTAACAAGCCTTATATATATAACTATAGAATATATATAACAAACTCTCACCTCTCCTGCTGTAGCACGTTACACGTGACAGGGTTCGGGCAAGAAGAATGGTGGAGGAGCGCTGTTTTGGAGATGGTGGATGAAGGGAAGTGAGGCTGTTCTAGGAGTTCTGAAGCATTGATGTGTCACGGCATGGTATAGGGTGGGTACACGTGCAAGGTTGATCGACCAAGGAAGAGAGAGAGAGAGAGGGACAGTCGTCGGGGCGGAGTTACGGTGGGCGAAGACGTGGAGAGGAAAGGCGATGAGTGGATCTACACTTGGGTTTGAGGTGGCCGAGCTCGGCATGGATTCAGGTGAAGGCGGAACTTGTTGGAGGTGGATGATGGCGCGGGAATGCTCGCTCGGACGGTTGATGACGTTGTGTGGACGAACTGGATCTCGCTAAGGGGCTGCACGGGGGGTCGGTGAGGTTCAAGCTGCTTTCGGCAAATTGAAATATAAAGGAGCAAACTTGGAAAAACATGCTTTCCAGTGGGTGGAGACGATGATTCCAAAAATAAAGAAGTAGCAGGCTTTCGAAAATATCAATGTACTTAGTTGTTATAATATTATATATAATAAATTTTCAAAAGCACTTCTAGGATTTTGTTCCAGAGCACAGGCGAGGAGAAGGAGCTTGAAAAGGAACGGGGAGCAAACAAACTATTATATATTATTTATCTTCAAGAAACGAGCAGAAATGAACGGCCATAAAATACGAACCAGTAGTATAAAGTTGTAACTTAAACGAAACGTATAGAAATAAATGTGAGGAGTGGGAATGGTAAAGTCCGCGCATGAAACTTCAGGGAATAATAAAAGCAATGACCGTTCGAAACGTACCGATACGGTAAATCATTTTACAGATTCTGTTGTCCATGGAACGCTGAAACAAGCAAATGAATATACCATGAAGATCTGTACGACGAGATGATCAAAACGGTATACAGATTTCAGTGGTACGATTACCCGATCAAAAGTAGATAATCGTACCGAAAATGTTACAAATCTGTCAGAAATAAGATAAACGGAGCAATAGAATTCCGAATTTTGAAAAATGAAAAATGACGTCTCACTCAGAAGATTATTTAGAAATTTTCTAAAATATTCAGGTTTTGTAATACATTTATTACCATCAATTATTAACTGATTTTAATTTAATAGAATTACACAATAAATAAAATTTCATATAATTAATTAAAAATTTACCATTTGCTATTTTTATTTAGACGTATTCCAAATATTAAATTTTTATTTGCAAATTAAATTATTTAAAATTTCACCAAAATTCAAATAAATACTTAAATAAACCATTATAAATTATTAAAATTTTACGGGTCATTACAGTTGTCAAAGTGATTTTCGATATTGGCAGAGAGTATGACAATATCTGATCTCGGTCTCTTCAACAACCAATCAATTATTACACACCGGGTGGTTTTTTTATATTTCATAAGTCAATTTGCAATTTGTCTCAAAATATCATATTCTTAAAACCGTCACTTTTGAAAATATATTCACCTTCAAATCATATTCACTTTCAAAATCATATCATTTCCAAAAATCATAATTTCTTCTAAAATCATATTTCCAAAATAGGTTCAATCCTTACTTCAAAATCATCATATCCCATTAGTTAACATTTAAATCTCAACTTAGGTTATAACATCATTAACCATATTCACTTTAAAATCGAGAATTTGAATATAACCCATCCATTTTACTTAGTTTGGAATTTAGAAGAAAATAGTCTTAAATAGTTATAAATAGTTAATATAATTTAAAATATATTAAATATAACTAAAATAGATTAAATAGCTTTAAAATAGATTAATTAGATTTAAAATAAATTAAAACAGGTTAATTAGTTTAAATAAATTAAATGGTTTAAAATAGGTTAAAATGATTTAATAAAATTAATATAGGTTAAAATAGTTTAATACTTTGAAAATCTTAATAATTAGAAATTTTGAAATAATATACTTTTAAAACATTTTATATTAAAACATTAATTTGGAATTAATATTAAATTAAACCATTCATTTCATTTCAACACATATTTGGACCATTTTCAATTTCCAAGTCAATAAACCAAATTCCAAACCGTTCAATTTAACATTTCAATAAACTATTGAATTTTATATCATTTCAGTCCATGTTCAAATATCAATTCGTATTACTCCAATTTCAAAATATTTCAAGGTTATTTTCAGACAACTTCAATAACTTAATTTCGATAGAATTTCATTTATACTTAAAAGTTTAACTTTAAACTTCCAATTTAATTTCTTAAAGCAATTCCTTTTGAACCAATTCACATTTCAACACAAAACTTGATTTTCCAATAATACCACCATTTATATACGTCAAATAATATTTCAAGATAATTAATTCAAAAATTAAGGAGTTCAAAATCATTAAATTTAACCAATCCGGTGTCCGTATATAATTTTCTACCCTAAGGTCAAGTGATATGGATATTTATCATTTCAATCCGCAATTTAAAATTTTACGGTTATGTATCATTTCAAACCGCCATCCCGAATTAAATAAAATCCATAAAATCGCTCGAGTCTATCATTTCAACCCATAACGATTTTTCCTTAATCTATAGATCATTCAGGTACGTATCATTTCAACACATAGTGAACTTGTAGTGTATAACGATATAAAATACAACATCCATCACAATCATCATCCAAATCAATCAATAAATATCAATATAAAACTGATAATCGATGATAGGTATTTAACTGGCAATTTTTAGTCAATAATAAATTAAATAACGATTTAATTCAAATAAATTCAAATTAACCGAGATGATGATTTAAAATATACCAAACAGTCATAAATAAATTTCTAATCACATTATAAATTAATTTAACAAACATAAGAAATTTTAGAAGTTGCGAGTGGGTTAAAACACTCACCTTTGAATTTTAATTGAATTTAAATCCAATTTAAGCCCAAAACTTAAACTGTCTCAGAATTCGTCCAAACTAGCGTTAAAAAGTCAGAAATTTCGATACGATCCCAACACAAGAAACCGCACATGTATCGGACCACGTATGCAAAAGTTAGTAGATTAGAAGTTATACGATTTTGAAGATATGAAATATATAAAATAGAAAAACAGACGAAATGGGATCATGCCACGTCACCACCGAAGCTTCATCGTCTCAGGCACCCAAACTCATGCACGCAGAAGCTGCCGCCGCAACCAAACCCTCGTACGTCGCTGACAAACTGCGCCATCCAGGTGATGCGCCCCACTCGCGTAGCCCACCAGATCACTGCGACGACCCCCCACGTCATCACGCTCGTTGCCAAAACCAGCCGCCGCCGGAATCAGGTTAAACTCTAATGAATTTAATACGGCGATCTGGCCATTGAATCGACCAACCACCTGCGCCGATGAACTCCACTCGGCTCTCTCCTCAATATTGTAACCTCGATTTGTCGATCAACCACACTCGATCGTGACAACAAAGACAGTCAAGGATTGTTCATCAATTTATGGCTAGCAGAGGTTTAAATTGGAAAACGAATTATAGATCTGAGATGCGCTCATCGAGAGCTTCAAATCGATCTATAATTCGATATAGTTTGAGGAGTTTGATTTTCAATTTGATTTGAGATTTGATTTGAAGTTGAACGGAGAATTTGTTTGTCTACCATTGGAATGAGGAGTTGAGAGGAAATATACATACAGACAAATGATAATTGAAACAACCTAGGGTTTATAACGAAGTGTTTATAGGCAGATCAGAAAAATATAATGAATGGATCCAACTG
The DNA here is from genome assembly GCA_030765085.1 of Allium cepa. Classification (NCBI taxonomy): domain Eukaryota; kingdom Viridiplantae; phylum Streptophyta; class Magnoliopsida; order Asparagales; family Amaryllidaceae; genus Allium; species Allium cepa. The sequence continues at coordinate 82,023,431 of CM060932.1, read as the reverse complement.
ATTTACATGTTGAACGAAAAATAACCCGAAAAACCCGTTCTGCCTCTGGAACACAAATGGGTCGACCATATATTGAAATAGATGTTTTCAAATATTTTAAACTTAATGGAACAGGTTTCAAATCCTAATTCCATCGTATGAAGAAGTTATGTTCAAATCAGCTTATCTCAAATTGATTTCAATTGATTTCAATTAAATTAATTTCTAGGCATTTCGAGCCCGTACAATCAAATGACAAGTCCGATCGCTACAAAACTTGAAATCCTACAATAATTCACTATTATGGATCCGATGAAACTTGTTTCGTCGAAATCCGAGACAGCTGCCAAAATGGCTATATTTCAGTTAATTAATTAAATTAATATTAAATCAATTAATCACTTTTTCAATTCAAAGTTAATAAATCATAATTTCTATCATTTTAGATTACTTGGACATTTATCTTAATTTAAAACAAATTTAGACACCAATTCAAAGTTAATTAATTTACCAATTATGGTGTTTAACTTCAGTTTTAATTAAATCCAATTATTTAATATTTAATTCTAATAAATTGTTTTTATTTGATTTCAATCTTTATTCTAAATCCACTATTACTCTGTAACACAGTTAGCACTTGTTTCACATTTCGTTACATTAATATATTCCAATTCCCATCTTTTATTTGTATTTACAGTTAAATTTCCATTATATTGTATTTTGCCAAATTTACACATAAATTAAAATTCTAAAGTCCCAATTAATTATTTATCTCAGTTTCATTCTTTCATTAACTCAATTATTACATTATGAATAAATTTACATTCCCACTCATTCTATTACATTTCCATTTTGCAATTATTGTCTAAATATCATTAATGTAACATTGAATATCATTTAATTTTAATTTATTTCCCATTTCAATTAAATAGGCCAAATAAATAGGTAACCTACAACAATCGTTACTATAACTTTTAATCACACTTATGTATTCATTATTCACAACAAATGTTACAATTCTTATATAACCCCAATTTTATTCAATGGTCATTTATTTCATACTATATCATTTATCAATTTAATGTTTGCATTTGTTTTCTTATATCAATTTATAACCAATTCTAATAATTAACATTATTTCAACTAATTGTAATTTCAGTCAAATTGTTAATTATTAACTTTAATTATCATTTGTTACTTCATTTCAGTATTTTTTTCATTATTAAATTACATATTTTTATTTCTTCCAAATTTAATTACCAAAATCTTATTAAATTAACAAATTTAAATTACCGAAAATTATGGGTCGTTACAGCCACGATCGCCGACCGCGTCCATCCATCCCATATCGAGTCAGAAGGAGGTCATCTCAAATCAAGGTGCACCAATCTAAACCAACATCAAAAGTAATAGTATAGACTAAGTCTAAGAAGAAAATCGAAGAACGAATGTCCGCTAGGGGTAGCTAGCCCACTTGACCCTACCACGCCGTCCTGTTTTAGTCATTTCAAATTGGCACAAGTGTCGAAGTATATCCATCATCGTTCTCTTTCTTCAAATTAAGCAAACGTACACCAAATCCAACCACTTCATGCTGGAGTCTCATCCGCGTACACATTTGTTAAAGTGTTCCAATATTAACAGAGAGCATGTCAATAAGAGGCCCTACTCTCTTTAACAATCAAACGTCATTTTACATACCGGTTGGTAACTTTACATTTCAAAATCGATTTATATTTGATATCAAAATATCATATTTGCTTCGAAAATATTTTCCACTTCAAAATATCATATTTACGTAAATATGATCAATTTCACAGGAAAAATAAAATTTCGTTCAAATTTTCATTCCGAAGTTCAATTTAGGTTATAACTTCATTTTAACCCAATTCGTATTTAAATCCACAATTTAAATATAAACATTCCAACTCTGCGCAGTTTGAATTTTTTTAGCAAATCGTTCGAATAGTTTCAAATAGTTTAAATAGTTAAAATAGTTTGATATAAAACAGTTTGAGTATTGAAAATGGTTTATATAGTAAAATAGCTTGGAAAATCAAAATAATTTGAATATTTAAAAAGATAGAGTTCAAACAATTTATATTAAAATAATTTATTTTAAAATAGTTTCAAATCAAACTGATTTAATTCTAAATCTTCCAATTCAAGTCATTTTCAATCTCAATTCACTTCAAATCGACCCAATTTTGATTTCAATTTGAATTAACTTCTATTTTAATTCCAATTTAAATCAATTTTAGTTTTGATTTCAAATTAATTCAATTTTAATTTCAACTAATTTCAATTTTGATTTTCATTGATTCGATTCAAATAATTTAAGTTTTGATTCAATTCTCAATTTTAAACAATTTTAGTTCATCTACATTTCAAGTCCAACTTCAATTTATCAATTTAAATAGCTTAAATCAAATTTAAACTTCAATATTCAATTTAAGGTTCAAATCTTCAAACTAATTCAATTCAAGCTCAATTTTGAAATATCAATTCATATCACTTTTACTTAAATAATTTCGAAGTTCAAGTAAAAGTTCAAACCATTTAAAAAAATTCAGTTTCTAAAATTCAAGTTATATTGCAATCATAACTTCGAGTCCCAAATTAAATTCTTTAAAACAATTTCTTTTAACAATTTTAATTTCAATATTTCAAGCATGAGTTCGAAAATAATCCAATTCCCATATTTTGATTCAATTTTATTTTTATAGAATGAAATCATTCGAATAAATTCAAATCCAAGAATTTAAAATTATTGATTTAACCAATCCCGTGTCCGTGTACAATTTTCTACCATATGGTCAATTGATCAGTTATTCCAATTTTAATTTCAAGGATGCATATATATCATTTCAATTGAAAATAAATGTAATAGGTATATATCGTTTCAATCTATTTCTTAATTATTCGAATATAATTCAAATAATAGTTCATATGTTGTCAATTAATTTACATGGAGATAACAAGAATATATAAAATAAATAAACATCCATATCATCCAATATCATCCAATAGCATCCATCATAATAAACATTCCAAAACAGTCAATATATCATAACAGTTAACCAGTTATCAATAATCGGGAATTTAACTAGCAGTTTAATTCAAATTTCAATTTTACCGTTAATTCAAAATTCACAACATATAGATTTCTATGTCAATTTCCAGGTCAGTTAAATTACCAAACAACAATCAAATAAATTAAATCACTTCATGATTTCAATTTAACTAACATAAAAGTATTTTAGTCTTCATAAGTGTTCGTGAGCAGTTTAAAACACTCACCTTTTTTGAAACTGAAATTTTTTAGCTTCAAATAAATTTCGCTTCCACTCCATGTCGTAGTCTTCGTCGATACGATTTCAATGCAATTTGTTTCGCTCGAATCAGACTCGTATGAAAAAGATATGAATTTATAAACATAATGATTAATAATAAACAAATTAACTTAATAAATATAATTAACAAACTAATCACCTTTGTTCAACGCTTCAGGCCCTTCCCTCAACCTACAGGTTGCGACTCGCATATACTGCCTTATTTTTTTATTTCAAATCAATCAAATGCCAGAGAACGTCGCCGACCACCCCAACACTCGCACTACCAACCTCCAACACCACCACTGCATGCTCAGATCGTGAAAACCTAAAAAACTACCACGATGTCGAGCCTAGATTCTGGCGAATATAAGGTGATTCGCCTTGATCCAACCACACAACATGTAGATCTCGACGAGATCTACGCCTTTTCTTTTGGAACTTTTTGATTTCGTTGAGTGGATAGTGAGAAAATGAGGCAGAAGATCGGTGAACATCGGCCATTAAAACGTTTAAGAGAAGCACGACCGATATTTCTCTAGGGTTAACGAACAAATGAAATATAACGTGTCTTTTTATATAAGTTTCCAACCCGATCTGTCCGCGAAAACTCCAAACTCCAAATGAAGCATGCCACCTAGTGTTCTATATGTTATACTACCATTCCGAACATAATGGAACTAGCCTCGGGAGTCAGTTCCATCATATTCAGAAGATAGCATTTTATATTCAATTTATTCTAATTAAAATCCTAAAAATAAATCATACGCATTTCAAGCTCATACGATGAAGTGATAAGTCCTATCGCTACCAAAATTGAAATCCTATAATAACTCACTATTACGGATCCGATGAATCTGGTTTCGTCGAAATCTAAGACAGTGCCCAAAAAGACTATTTTTAAACGTTAATTAAAATAAGAAAATTTTAAAATCAATTCAGTCACTTTAAATTCAATTTCAAAGGTTAAAAATTTTCATTCTTGTTTGAATAAAATTTAAATCAGCTTTCGACATCATTCTCATTTATATTAAATTCAAGATTCAATTATTTAAATAATTTCCAATATTAAATTTAACCAATTTAATTATCAAATAAATTACCTTAATAAATCATAAAATTTAAAATGAATTTTAACTATTAACAATTATTTTATTTTCATCTAAATAATACAACATTTATTATCCAATTTCAGTATTGATTATAAACACATTCAATATATAAAATTTCATTTCAAGACTTGCTATTGCATAAATCTTCGTAATTGGTTATTTCAAAATTTTATTCAAGTTCATATTAAATAAACTATAGTAATAAAACATAAAATTTTATTTCTAACCATTTTAATTCAATAATCATATTAAATTTAATAATTTAATATAGTTAAAAATACGGGTCGTTACATATGTTTTCTAAATTTTCTTTTTAAATAAAATCAATATTCTACTTATTTCAAATTAATGTTTTATTTATGTAATTTAAATTAATTAGTATATATGTATGTCATATACACATATTTGTGTATATGTGAGTGCAACATAATAAAGTGTACATGGTTTGACATGCCTATATATAGATGTCAGAATTTACACCGCAACGGACATGTTAGCCCCTTTTATATACAAATGTATGGTCTAAACATGTGCATATATGCAACATATATAACAAAAGTAAAATATGTATATAAATATAATTAGACACACACACACACATATATATTATAATGAATTAATTGTAAATAATTTATATAAAACATTTATGAAATACATTTGTTACCCGGTTGTTTGACCCGGTAGCGAGTCGTTCAGCGCAGATGCATCGCTTGGCAAAGAGCCTCGTTCAGCATCTCCCCTCGTTCGGCACAAGACCTCGTTCGGCATCTCCCCTTGCTCGTCATAGAGCCACGTTCGTCATCTCCCCTCGTTCGACACAAATCCTCGTTCGACATCTCCCTTCGTTCGGCACAAGAGCCTCGTTCTGCATCTCCCCTCGTTCAGGCACAAGAGCCTTGTTCGGCCCAAGTACCTCATTCAGCACAAATCTCGTTCGGCACACCAGTCCTCGTTCGGCACAGGCCTCATTCGGCACAGGCCTCGTTTGGCACGAGCCTCGTTTGGCCTACACTCTTCGCTCGGCACAATGCCTCGTTCGACGTACGAGTGCCGTTCGACGTGCATTCCTCGCTCGGCATACAAATGTCATTCTACCTGGATATGTGGCTCGGCATACGAGTGCCATTCAACATGGAAACCACTCTCGGCATTCTCTGGTTCGACCAACCTCGGTCGGCAATTGCCATTCAGCATCCCTAGATCGGTGCGCAGAAACTACTTACCACGGGCCGAGATACCTTGTTCCTAGGCCCATGAGGGAAGTCCAACCCATCTTCGTCTATAAATAGAAGGGCAGGGACACAGTAAAAGGGACCTTATTTGGAGAATACTGGGGAGACTCTGGCGCTCAAGACTCATTCTTTTTCACTTAACATTTGCATTCGAATAGTTGGTGTACGGACTGTACATGTAATCAATCGTTTAGAAAAGCAATAAAGATTAAACTCAGAGTGGACGTAGGCTGTTAAGCCGAACCACCATAAATTTGGTGTTCTTGTTTCTCATAGTTGTTACTGCATTTTACTGCGTAATTCCTCAGTTTTAACTTACCTTCTCCATTAATCTCTCCATGCAAATCTTTCTTTGGGTGTTAGTGTCCAATTATGGTGCTAACATTTTGGTGCTTTCACTGAGAATGCATTCTCGGATTATTAGGATCTACTTTGAAGCTACTGGATTGAAGAAATCCCCCGAAGGAGATCCAAGTCATTCATAGGAATCCCATTGATTCTACTCAAAGTTCCTACCAATAACTCTACAATGGGAAGACCTCGAACTAGATCAGCCTCGCACAACGCAGATGTCAACGAGACTGCTAACATCTAGAAAGTAGGACCAAACAGCCAGCAAGTCAATCCGTGCGCACGGACTGTCGCCGCCCAAAGCCAAATGGAAGTTGTCACAAGGATGGAGTTCAATAACCTAATGAGAGAACTCATGGAAAGTCGGAGGCAACTCAGCGAACAGATTCAAGCTAACGCCAACCTTATGACTCAACTTACTCAACAAAAGCATCAGAATGTTGGAGATAGCCCTGATCCTTACTCCTCATCGAACAGCTCGACTTCATCCGATGAACCTCCCAAGCGAAGACGTCGCAAAACTAAGACAACACAAGCAAGCGTCGCAGATCGATCGACCAGGGATGGTCCAAGTTCCCTACCTGGAGCCATGGCGCCTCAATTACATCAAGGTAATCATACCCTAGCTGAAGTGGAAAACTTAGGATCTGGAGCACGAGTAGAAGCTAGACGCTCGGCTCACCAAGGCCCTAATGAAGCTGGTCTCCATGATACACGTTTGGCAGGTCACCAAGAGGAGACATCAACCCGAACGGTCCCATAGAACAGATTCCAACCTTGCATCTTCCATACAAACTCCGAACCTATCGGCTATGGTCAGTAAGGTGATGAGAGAAATTCAAGGCTTGACCAATGAAGATTGGGGGATATCCAGGAGTCATACTCCATTCACGGACACTATTTTAAAGGCCGAGTACCCCAGGAAATTTAGCATACCAACCATCCCAGCCTACAAAGGGAAAACTGATCCCCGACAGCATGTGATGAGATATGAATGGATGATGGATTCAGCTAGAATAAATGATACAACTAAGTGTAGATGCTTCCCAATAACTTTATCTGGAATTGCGACCATGTGGTTCACTCGACTTCCTCCGCGGTCTATATCTAGCTTTGACAAATTGGCGACGAAATCTATAGAATAGTTTAGGATACATGCCACTCGTCCCAAGGACATGATGTCCCTATTTAGTGTAATCTAGGCTCCAGGGGAATCGTTGAGGGAGTACTTACAGAGATTTCACGTTGCGTCCACTGAAGTTAGCAACCCCAATGACCATGCAATTCTGATGGTTGTAATGCCAGGAGTGGATCCAGATTTAGAGTTTGGAAATTGGTTGGAAAGAAAACCTCCGAATACGGTAGAGCATTTTTATTCAAAGGCTCATCAGTTCATAAGAAGAGAGGAAGCCAGGTAGACAAGGCGAGATAAGGCACTAGGGCCTGTTCAAGAGACTGTGAAGAGCAACATTGTTGTAAAACAATCAGGTGACAATTTGGGGGAAGTTTCGGTCAATGTCCAGAACAAGCCCGGGCAATCAAAAGGGTCCGGAGGAGGAAATCCAGAAATAAAAGAGAAGCAGGTAAATGGAAGCCAAGGATTCCAATGTACAATGAATATACTCCTCTGAATGCATCTCTGGAGAATATTTACCTGTCAACTTGTAATACTTTTCAATACAGAAAACCACGCCCAAAGGAGTCAACAGAGGAACAAAAGCGGACTGGGAAGTATTGCCACTTCTACGAGACTTACAGGCATAATACAGTGGAGTGCAGACACCTCCACGATGCCATTGAAAAGATGATTCAGCAGAAGAAGATATAAGAGTTTGTCAAGAACCCACAGGAAGGTAGACAGGGAACGTCAGACCCTAGATGTGGGCAAGCTCCACATCATCCGGAGGAACCTGCCCGAACTGCAGGTAGAATAGTCATAAACACTATAGTCGGTGGACCTCACCCTGCAGACAAGAACTGGCAGGAAATGGAGCGGTATGCTAACTCCTTAAGGCATACAGATTATGAGTGTTGTTCGAATGTGGAGGATGGGACCCCCGCTTAATAGCAGTGCATAATGACGGACGATATAGTATTTAGGAGCCGAGATGCTGACCAGGTGGAGGATCCTATCGTTGACCCGATGGTCATATCCATGAAAATCGGGTCAGCATTTGTGAAGAGAATTTTTATTGATTATGGAAGTTCTGTTAACATCATCTTCAAAAAGGCATATGACCAAATGAAGATAGAGACGAAGGATTTAAAACCATGTAAAGCCCGTATCCATGGCTTTAATGGTGCAGCGACCGATGCAGTGAGGTATGCTGAATTTCCAGTTGAACTGGGACAAGGTGAACGTAGGAGCGTGCGATTCCTACCTTTCATAGTTTTGGATGTTGACTCTCCATACGATGTATTTCTGGGTCGACCGGCCCTGACAGAGTTTAGGGAAGCTTTGGCCCCGTGGTGTTTAACTTTGAAATTTCTAACAGACAAAGGAGATGATATTGTGCATGGTGATCAGGCGAAGGGTCGTGCATGTTATGTGGCTGAGATGAGAGAGAAAGGAAGGTTGCGGACAGCTCCGTCCGCAGGCGGATCACTGAAAATTGCCAAGTAGTGCCCGAGCCCTGGCTTAGGCAACACATTGGATCTATAGAGACATAGATCCAAGAGATGATGATGAGGAACACAGGGAAGCAAAAGCAGCACCGGCTGAACTGACGATTGACATTCCAGTCAGCCTAGACAATCCTTCGTGAGTACTTAAGATTGGATCACAACTCAACCCCTTGATGACCGAGGATCTCACTGACTTTCTCTGAGCGAATCTGGATGTTTTTGCTTGGACACATTCTGATATGTGCGGGATTTCTCCCGCTATTGCGAATCATATGTTGAACATAGACCCGAAGAACGTTCTAGTAAAGCAGAAAAGGAGAGGCATGGACCCGAAGAGGTCCTCTGCTCTTAGAGAGGAGGTGGACAAACTCAAAGCCAAAGGGTTCGTTCGCGACACCCTCTACCCTGAATGGGTGTCTAACCCTGTGCTAGTGAGGAAAGCAAATGGAAAATGAAGAACTTGCATGAACTACTTTGATTTAAACAAAGCATGCCCGAAGGATAGTATTCCTTTACCCAGAATCGACCAGCTGGTCGACTCAACAGCCAGACACGGTTATTGTCATTTACGGATGCGTACTCGGGATATAATCAAATCCCGATGCACATTCCAGACCAAGGACACACCAGTTTTGTCATAGACTTCGAGCTATATTTCTATGTAGTGATGCCTTTCGGATTGAAAAATGCAGGAGCGACTTATCAGCATCTGGTGAATCGAATATTTGAAGACCAGATAGGTAGAACAATGGAAGTCTATGTGGATGACATGCACGTGAAGCCACGTCAATCAAATGACCATATTCGAGACTTAGCAGAGATGTTTGATATACTCAAATATTATGGAATGAAAATCAATCCCTTGAAGTGTTCCTTTGGCATTGCATCAGGGAAGTTTTTGAATTTCTTTGTTAATGCACGGGGAATTGAAGCTAACCCGGAAAAGATTCAAGCTATTCGGGACATACAAGTGCCCAGAACTATAAAGCAGGAACAAAGCTTGAATGGAAAGGTGGCCACGCTGAGTCGATTTATATCCAAAGCCACATATAAGTGTATTCCCTTCTTCGATGTAGTAAAGAAAGGAAAGATAAATTTTGAATGGATGCCCAATTGTGAGGATGCATTTCGAGCTTTAGTAAGGCATTTGGAAAGTTCCCCGATGCTGTCGAAGCCCATAGACCATGAAGTATTGTATGTGTACTTGGCTGTATACCAGCATGCTATCAGTACGGCTTTGGTTCATGAGGAGGACCGAGTTCAAAAGCTGGTGTACTATGTCAAGGCAGAAAGAAATAATCCTAAGATCGAGAAACTAGTCTACTGCTTGGTGATAGCATCACGCAAGCTTCGTCCGTACTTTCAAGCACACTCAATCAGTGTTCATACCGATCAGCCCTTGCGATAGGTACTCCAACGACCAGAAACCTTTGAAGGATGTTAAAATGGAATATTGAGTTGAGTCAGTTCGATATTACCTACCTGCCATGAAGGGCCATACAAGAGAAAGCGCTAGCAGACTTCATCGCTGAATTCACCGTGTCAGACGAATCAAACAGTCACGATGTCATACCTCCCGTTCGATGGAAGTTGTACACCGATGGGGCATCTAACGACCATTGCTCTGGAGCTAGTATAATTCTTGTGACTCTCGAAAACCGATCAATTTGTTACGCTTTGAAGCTCAATTTCCCAGCTATAAATAATGAAGCCGAGTATGAAACATTGGTTGCTGGCTTGAAACTTATCAGGGAACTGAGAGTAAAATCGGTGGAAATCTTTTGTGACTCACAATTGGTGGTGTACCAGGTGCGAGGGGACTACCAAGCAAAGGGACAAAGACTTGCCCCATACCATGCACGGGTTCAAGAACTGTTAGCAGATCTAGAATATTATGATATTTTGCATGTCCCACGTGAGCGAAACAGAGAACCCAATTCATTGGTCAAATTTGCAAGTACTGGCGATGCACAACAAATGGGATTGATTCCCGTTGAAACTTCACATGTCCGAGTATAAATATGATGGATGTAGATTTCGTGTTAGAAACAGGAATCGAGAAGGAGTCATGGATGACCCCATCCGAGCAATACTTGCTACACGGGGTCCTACCCGAAAGGAAGAGTGAAAGACGGCAAGTCATCCATAAAGCCCCGCGATATGTAATCCAGGATGGAATAATGTATCGAAGGGATTCTCAGCCCCCTGACTCCGGTGCATTGCTCATAATGAGATAAAACGAGTCCTAAAGTAAGTCCATGAAGGAGAGTGTGGTGACCATACATTAGCAAAGAAGATCCTCCGCTATGGATACTGTTCGTCGACAAAATTTCTATTGATTTAGAAATTTGCCGAAAAATTTCAAATTAAAATATAACCGCAAGCGCACGGCGTACACTTGAAGTACATGGCGAATACGGGTCGATCCGTAGGGAATTGATGATTTAAAAAAATCTATTCAATCAAATTATACCAAAGTCGAAGAGGATTTGTTAACTAGAAATAAAATGAGGCTAACACTAGAAAATGCGATTCAAAAATTATTAGACTAAAGAACAATTTAGAGGCAAATCCACTCTCAAATTTTTGTAAATCAACAAACACATAATTTATGATCTCTAACTTTGATATTAAGTGAAATAATCATTGCATTTATCATAAGTATGGTTTGTTTATGTTATTAGTTAACATAACTCAAACCATCAAACTATAATACAACAATTATACCACTTACAATTCTCATGAAAAAGAAGCCAAAGCAAAAACTATTTTAAGTATGATCTATTTACTATTGTAACTAGTAACATAGATCATCAAATTTCATTTTTACTTTCATTTCATAATCAAAAATTAATTAGCAAATGTTGATGTAAATTGTGTTTATGTTGAGTAAGAATAGCTCATTTGCATAAGCAATATAAGCTATCAAACCCACTTGTATAAACTTACATCAAAATTCACATTCATGAAGCATAAACAAAGAGATCATAAATCATAAAAAATGTTGAAATTACATAAAGTTAGAGAGCTTCATCACCCCTAAATTGAAGGGGTTTAGCTACTCATTTGTGGCATTGAAGCATCACAAGTAAGTTTCAACATTAAAGAAAAGAAAATAGAAAATAAGCAAAGAAAGCAAAAGAGATTAGCTACTAACTACTTGCATAAATGTAAATCTAAGCTATGAACATAAAGAGAAAGAGAGCATATAAATAAACATTAACAATAAAACAAAGAAAAACATGTAGAAAAGAGAGAAGAAAGAGGCTTGGAAGCCATTTTTATTTCATAGAACATTGAGCTTACACTTTGATTTCTTAATTTCCTAAGTAAAATGAAAGAGTAGATGATGATCTTCATGTACATAAGAGGGCTATTTATACATGTATAAAACCCTAATTCTCTTTTTAGGGAGCTTCCTAAAATACCCTTGAGGTGGTGTAGCATCCAAGTAATCATTAACATTCACTAATCCCCCACTTAATATGTACATGAAGCTTTAAGTCCTTTTAGCATGTGCTTAGCTTCTAATTGGAAGTTAGGTAAGTGGGTGGGGTCCTCCATGATCTTGAACTTGAATTATTTCCTCTTCATTCCTTTGTATTTCCTTGTGCATGCATGTATCTTCGTATAAGCCTCTTCCATATGCATCCAAATTCCTATAAAAATAATCAAAAAATGTCCAAGTAAAAATTCCGACGTTGACACATGCACAAAAATGACCGTTTTGCCCTTGAATGATGATGAAAATATGATGGTTTGGAAATAATTGAATTTTGGTTTTAAACATGTTAAAATGCCCAAATATGATGATTATTTAAAAAAAAAAGATAAAATATGGATGTAAATATATGCACAATTACGTGCACATCAAATACCCCCACACTTATCTTTTTATTCGTCCTCGAATAAAGGAAAACTAAGATAAATCCGTTTTCGTAGGGAGCACGATTGCATTGAGCGTATGCAACAAGCCGTTAAACCTCTGGGTGTCCCCAGTAGGACGAGTGTTGTCTCGTGAGGGTTTTCAGCGGATACTACCCACAAAATCCAAATGCAGGATGAAAATATTTACAAATTGCAAGATTTATTTACAAAGAGATGAATGCGAATTTTTTGGAAATATTCACAAATGAAGGATTTATTTTTAAATTGAAACGAATAAGTTAAATACAAGTTTTGGTCATTGTCTTGAAAATTTAAGTCATTTACTCGTCAAAATTTCCAATAAAAATCAAGTTGTCATGACAGATAGACCATAGTTTGGCTAGTTGTTTCAGTTGATAACACAATGTAATTATGAAATGGATCCTTAGTTGATTATCAAAGTTTATTAAAGTGGTATTTTCATTTCTTTTCAATAACAAGTTAGGTCAAACAAGTTAAAATAGTGCTAGGATTTCAATTGCTTGCTCTCTCATTATTTGCAAGAAAAATTACACACCTAGCTCAGGTAAACTGAGGCCAGATATACCACCCATGCACTGCCTTTCGGGCTTATGTGAGGGGAGTACAGAGCATGGCGAGTGTACACACTTTCGTGCATACACCTATCGACCGTAGGTGGTTTTTATTAAGTCTGTTCTTTTTTTTAATATGTGTTTCATACATGCATAACCGTGAGGACTTTTAAATGAGTATGAAAGCACATAATCAAAGATTACAAGTAATTCACCCATGCATAACCGTGAGGACTTTTAAATGAGAGTGAATACTTTGGATGTTATTATTTTGTTTTTTGTTTTTTTATATATATATATTTTTTTAAGAGAGAGAGAGTTTTGCAAAATCATCTTAGCACCATTTAACTTAGAAGACAAAAATGTTATATCCTTTACTTTAAATTTACCACTTTTTAAACAACGATTTTCAATTAGAACATACTTCATAATTAACATAAATGAACCTTCCTATATACTTGTAAAACCATTGTTATTTGTAATCAAACTTCATTTTTATTTTTGTTAAGATAAATAAATTTTCAAAAATTTCAATTTATTAACCAAAACTTATACTTATCCCATAGTGTTTCTTCAAAAATAAATCAAAATGGTAAAAAGAAAATGTTTCTGAGATTTAGGAGTTTTGAGATTTTTTTTTTTTTGAAGAAAATGAAAATTCAAAAATGCCATGAAAAACTAAAAAAAATGAAAATGAGACTCCCCCCACACTTAATTTTGACTGTGTCCCCACAGTTGATGCATGATATAATGAGTGTAACGGGGAAAAATATGTACATATTTACAAAAGAGGGTTAACATTCTTACTAGACGTAGCTTGGCTCATGAAGGATCATGAGCTCCTCCTCTTGGTAACCGGGAAATTCCAAGAAGGGTTTTAAACGATGACCGTTGACTTCGAAAATCGATCCATCCTTTGGATTTTCTATTTCTATGGCACCATGTGGAAAAATAGTTCGTACCACAAATGGTCCGGTCCACCTTGATTTAAGTTTCCCAGGGAATAGATGAAGTCTCGAGTCATATAAAAGAACTTTCTGGTTAGGCGAAAACTTTTTCCTTAGGATTGACTTGTCATGAAAAACTTTGGTTCTTTCTTTGTAAATTTTCTCGTTTTCATACGCGTCGTTCCTAAGTTCTTCTAGTTCGTTGAGTTGTAATTTTCGATTTTCGCCAGCTTCCTCATGATCAAAGTTTAAGTTTTTTATTGCCCACAACGCTTTGTGTTCAATTTCAACGGGTAAATGGCAAGCTTTACCGTAAACTAAACGAAAAGGGGACATCCCAAGGTTAGTTTTAAAAGCAGTACGGTAAGCCCAAAGCGCGTCGGTCAATTTCTGAGACCAATCTTTTCGATTTTTATTGACAGTTTTCTCCAAGATTTGTTTTATTTGTCGATTTGAAACTTCAACTTGGCCACAAGTCTGAGGATGATATGGAGTGGATAACTTGTGGGTTATCGAGTATTTTTTTATTAAAGTTTCAAAAGAACGGTTGCAAAAATGGGTTCCGTTATCACTGATTATTGTGCGAGGTGTGCCGAACCTCGAAAAGATGTTTTCTTTAAGAAATTTCACAACAATTCTGTGGTCATTGGTTTTGCAAGGAACGGCTTCGACCCATTTTGAAACGTAATCGACAGCGAGAAGCATATACAAGTTTCCAAAGGAATTGGGAAAAGGTCCCATAAAGTCGATACCCCATACATCAACGATTTCGATCGTAAGAATGGGGTTTAAAGGCATCATATCTCGTCGAGAAATTCGTCCAAGCATTTGACATCGATCACAAGTTTTACAAAATTCAAACGAGTCTTTGAAAAGATAAGGCCAATAGAAACCACACTGAAGCACTTTTTCCGCAGTTTTTCGAGGACCGAAATGTCCACCGCACGCTTGATCGTGGCAAAACGAAAGAACACTCCTTATTTCATTATCCGGAATGCAACGTCGGATGATTTGGTCGGGACAATATTTGAACAAGTATGGATCGTCCCAATAGAAATATTTCACTTGGGACATGAATTTGCATTTGTCCTGTTTGGACCAAGATGAGAGAGTTTCTTTAGTGACTAAGTAGTTCACTATATCAGCGTACCATGGATCGATAGAAATAGAAAGAAGTTGTTCATCGGGGAAGTTTTCATTGATCGGCAAGGAAGATGGTGCGTTCGAAAGACGAGATAAATGATCGGCTATGACATTATCAGATCCTTTTTTGTCTTTGATTGTAAGGTCGAATTCTTGAAGTAAAAGGATCCAACGAATCAAACGGGATTTAGCATCCTTTTTAGCGAAGAGATATCGAAGCGCAGAATGGTCAGTGTAGACCGTAATGTGTGAACCTATCAAGTAAGGTCGAAACTTTTCAAGCGCAAAAACGACAGCTAGAAGCTCTTTTTCAGTTGTTGTGTAGTTGAGTTGAGCGTCGTTCAAGGTCATACTCGCGTAGTAAATGACATGAAGGATCTTGTTGATGTGTTGTCCTAAGACAGCACCAACGGCAAAGTTTGAAGCGTCGCACATTATTTCGAAAGGAAGATCCCAATTGGGTGCGCAAATGACTGGGGCAGAAATGAGTTCGCTCTTAAGACGTTCAAAAGAAGAGATATAATCAGAGTTAAAATCGAAAGGAACGTCTTTTCCAAGAAGGGTCGTCAAAGGACGGCGATTTTGCTAAAGTCTTTCACAAAGCGTCGATAAAAGCCAGCGTGTCCTAAAAATGATCGAATGTCCTTAACAGATTTGGAAATGGGTAGATTTGCAATGACATCGATTTTCGCTTTGTCTACCTCAATGCCTTTGTTTGAGATGATATGTCCAAGGACAATGCCTTGTTTGACCATAAAGTGGCATTTTTCCCAATTCAAAGTCAAGTGTTTTTCTTTACATCGATTCAAAACCAACTCGAGGTGATGTAAACATTGAGAAAAAGAATCGCCGAAGATAGAGAAATCGTCCATATAGACTTCTAGAAAGCGCTCAATCATGTCAGAAAAGATTCCAACCATGCATCGTTGGAAAGTCGCAGGAGCGTTACAAAGTCCGAATGGCATACGTCGATAAGCGAAGGTACCGAATGGACACGTGAAAGTCGTTTTCTCCTGATCTTCGGGAGCGATTGGAATTTGGTTATAGCCGGAATAACCATCAAGAAAGCAATAGAATTCATGACCGGCTAAACGTTCGAGCATTGGTCGATAAATGGAAGAGGAAAATGATCCTTACGTGTTGCGGCATTTAGTTTTCGATAGTCAATGCAAACACGCCAACCCGTTTGAGTACGAGTTGGAATAAGTTCGTTAGCGTCGTTTTTTATAACAGTAAGTCCGGACTTTTTAGGCACGACATGAATTGGGCTAACCCATGGGCTATCGGAGATGGGGTATATGATACCGTTATCGAGGAGCTTAAGAATTTCGTCACGAACCACATCTTTCATTTTTGGGTTAAGCCTCCGTTGTGCATCACGAGTGGGTTTGGCTTCATCAATCAAATGAATGCGATGTTGGACAATAGCAGGGCTAATTCCCTTAATATCAGTAATGGACCACCCAATTGCTTCTCTATTTTTCAAAAGAATAGAGAGAAGAGAAGCTTCTTGGTCAAGAGAAAGATTGTTAGAAATGATGACAGGACAAGTTTCATTTTCACCTAAGTATGCATACTTAAGGTGAGCGGGAAGTGGTTTGAGGTCCAATTTCGGGAGTTTTTCGATTGCAGAATTGGGTTGAGATTCGGACTCAACTTGAAGCGATTCAAAGGGAAGAGTGTGTTCGATCTCGTTGGGGACTTCATGAAACAATTTTTCGTACTCGGCCTTGCGTTCATCGTTAAGATCAAATGTTTCGTTTTCAAAGTTTTCATGAATGGCACTAACTTCTAATGTTTGGTCACGAAGTTCGTTCGAGTGGCTTTCAAGATTGAAAATGTTAAGGTCCAAAGTCATGTTTCCAAAAGAGATTTTCATCGAACCGTTACGATAATTGATTAAGGCGTTTGAGGTGGCTAAGAATGGTCGGCCCAAAATCAATGGGATTTGACTCGCAGGGTTTGTCATGGGTTGTGTTTCGAGAACGATAAAATCAACGGGGAATATGAATTGCCCTACTCGAATGAGCACGTCTTCGATTTCTCCCACGGGCTTCTTAATGGAACGATCGGCAAATTGAAGCGTAACTTTCGTGGGTTTGAGCTCACCTAAGCCTAATTGTTCGTACACGGAGTATGGAATCAAGTTGACACTCGCACCTAAGTCTATTAAACATTTGTTAATCGTCTTTTCTCCAATTGTACACGAGATCGTAGGGCAGCCAGGATCTTTGTATTTAACGGGTATGGATTGGGACAAGACTTCACTCAAACTAGCGGCTAAGAAGACTTTTTTGGGCACTTGAGTGTGTCGCTTTTGGGTGCACAAGTCCTTAAGAAATTTCGCGTAAGTGGGGACTTGCTGAACGATGTCAAGAAGAGGAATGTTAACTTTGACTTGTTTAAAAATTTCTAACATCTTTTCCATTTGGTCCGAGTGTTTCTTTGGTCGAAGACGATGTGGAAATGGAACATGATACTCGGTAGGCGGGTCTACTCGAGTAGAAGAAGAAGAATTTTGATTGTCGTTCGATTCGATGTTTGGCTCCACGTTCTGTTCTGAGTCGTTCGTTGTTTTAGAAGTATCGAGAAAAGTTCCCAGTGAATCATTTGGATTAACGACTTGATTATCAATTTGTTTACCAGAACGGAGAGTTGTGATAGCATTCAACTGGGTGACATTGCTATCTTGAACAACATGGGCTTGATTTGAATTTGCGTTTTGATTTCTGGGATTTGGAAGGGGCTGGCTTGGGAATGTTCCTCGTTCATGTTCACTTACAGACGTGGCTAATTGACTCATTTGCATTTCGAGTTTCGCAATCGATTGGTTTGTGTTTTGCATATATGAAGTCAATAAATTTTGCAAATTGCTGTTTGATTGAAGGCTTTGAGTAGTTGCCTTAGCCAAAGTTTCAAGAGTTTTCTCAAGCGAAGTTAAACGTTTATCGTCTTGTGGAGGATGAGTAGAATTTGGTGGAAAATTTGGTTGTTGCGGTTGATTATGAGACGGGCCCGCAAAGTTTGGTTGAAAATTATTGGGCTGAAAGGGAGGATTCGAAGCATTATTCGGAAATGCTTGAAAATTGGGACGAATCGTATTCGTGTTGGGATTGTTTTGGTTCCACGCAAAATTCGGATGATTTCTCCATCCAGGGTTGTACGTTGGAGAAAACGGGTCGTTTTTGGTTTTATTGAAAGCATTGATTTGTTCGACGGAATCGGGACACTGATCGGCTATATGATTAGCATCGTTGCATTTATAACACATTGGTTGGGAAGCTTGGTTCGTTTGATTCGATGAGAAAACGTTATCGAATTTTTTAATCATTGCGTCGATCTTAGCTTCCAAAGCAAAAGAAGATCCCGTCGAGTGTGCACTCGATCGTGAGTAGATTGATTTTTCGTTCGAGCGTTCCCATTGGGACGACTTTTCAGCGAGGTTTTCAAGAAATTGCCAAGCATCGTCATGATGTTGGGCAAGAAAATTGCCTTGGCACATTGATTCGAGCATGGTTCGTGAGCTGTTTTCGAGTCCATTATATAAGATTTGGCAAATCGTCCATTTTTCAAAGTTATGGTGTGGACATTTTATCAAAAGCTCTATGAATCTTTCAAAATATTTTCCAAATGGTTCACCCTTGAATTGATGAAAATTTACAATTTCGTTTCGAATTCTACTTGTTTTTTCTAAGGGGTAGAACTTTTTTAAGAAAGCTTTTACAAATTCTTCCCACGTTTTAATTGAGTTCGAAGGTAAGCTGTACAACCATTTTTCAGCGTAATCCGTAAGAGCAAATGGGATTAATCGAAGTTTGATTCCGTCATCAGAAAGTTGTTGAAGTTTAATGGTTGCGCAAACTTGTTCGAATTTAGTCAAAAAGATGTATGGGTCATCGTGTACGAAATTGCCAAATTTTGGAAGCGTGGCAATATGGTTCGAATGGATTTCGAAATGGTTACCCGTAGGGGCGGGTAATGTGATGCAAGATGGAATAGAAACTCTATCGGGAAAGATTCTATCCATAAGAGTTCGAGGGGCGTTTTCGTTCGCCATTTCAGGAGGATTGTCTGTTCGAGTTAAACGGTTTGTAGAAGGGTCACGAATCCAAGTATTCGTTGTTGTGTCACGAGTCCAAGTACTCATGCACAAGTGAAAGTCGAGAGGAGAAAGAAATTAGAAACGAGTTTGGAGAATGAAAGAAGATTTGAAAATGTTTTTTTTTTTAAAAAAAAAGGGAAAAAAAAACTATTTACCAAGTGAAGTTTATTTCAAAAGAACAGTTTGATTTTTGTTTTGTTTTTGAATTTTCAATTTTTTTTTTTTTTTTGAAATGATTTTACAAATTTTTTTTAGATTTTTGTTTTTGAGTTTTTTTTTTTAAAATATGCATGAACTAATGCAACTAAATGAATGCAAAGGACTTAATTACAATTTTCTGTCCTTAGTAGCTCCTAACCCAAAATTGTATAATCACACTTTGTTTTAAATCAACAAAAATATTTCTCAGCCAGGTAACAGACAGGAGTTATCGGTATACCACGAATCACCGTAGCAATGCAGCCGAAGGTTTAAGTACCTTCAGAGGAACAACCAGTATAATATTTACGTATCACCGTAATTTTTATAACTGGTTATTACTCTGCCGTAGCCTAGACACCAAGAAATAAAATCGTTCAAATAAAACAATTATGAAGATACAATTAAGCCCTAAGTGAGCTCGTGACACCCTTAGGTCCAACGTCTAACCTTTATTATTAGTCAAATTCTACGATGAAATGCGTTTGTGGGCTAAGGAAAGGGTGATGAAATCCCTCACCTTATGTGAATTGGGGTATTGCCCTTAGAAAAGAAAAACAAGATGAGATGAATGCAAAGCAGAAATTAAACGTGAAATTACAATGCAACTAAAATGAAGTTTGTTTTTGTTTTTGGATTTTTTTGAAATTTTTTTTTTGTTATATATAAATGCAAATGCAAGCAACCAACAATGCACTAGAGATGAAAGCACAATACCAAAGCGTGCAGATTATTAGCAATTTTTTTTTTTAGCGGCGATTTTAGCAAAGCAAAGCAATTATTTTTCCTTTTGGCAAGCAATTCCTTGTAATTTGCTGTTTTGACCACCTGAAATGAAAAACAAGATATATTCAACAATTTTTATTGTTATTATTTTTTTGTATGTTTATCAAAGATGAAAAACAAAATAAGCGAAAAATAAAACAATTGAAAATAAAATAAATGAAAAATGAAAATTAAACAAACTTGAACTTTTTTTTTTTGGAGAGGAAATTTAAAAGTAGGGTTTTACTTATAAAAAAAAAAAAATTGTGGACTAAAAACAAATGGAAAACAACACAAATGAAACAAAATAAACAAAAAATATAAAAAAATTTCTTCTACAGTTTTTTTTAAGAGATATGGACTTCAAACTAACTAAAAAAAAAATTGACAAAACAAACTGGAACTGTGTTTTTTTTTTAAACTCCAATTGGGCTCGGCCCAACTAAAATAAACAAAGTTAAACACCTTCCACCTTCCCAATCGAATGTCACTAAATAACACACAGACAAATCAAAACTTTCAATCTCTAAATTTCCTCAAATTGAATTTACTTTCTCAAATCAAAAGCGCCTGTTTTTTTTTTTTTTTTTTTTTTGGGAAATCGGCTCGTGGGTTTGCGAAAGGCGATTGAGATGCGAGGTTGCAGTTGATTTTGGTGGTGAAGAGGGTTTGCGTGGTGGGTTCTGGAAGTTTCTTTGGGGTTGCCGCGACTTGGGTGAGGTTCGCGGCGTCGTTCAGGAGCGGTTGGCTAATTGTAGTGATGTTATTTGCAACAGCGCCGGGGGAGTCTTGTGGTTGATTGAGGAGTTAGTGAGTTGCAGCAGTGTAGTATTTTGATGTAGTGGATGGCAATTTTGGTTGTAGTCAGGGGGAAAGTGGGGTTGCGGTGAGGATGGACTGAGGAGATGTAGGCAAGGCAGTAAGTTTTTCTTTTTTCTTTTTTCTTTTGGAGTTTGGATTTTTGCTGATGGGGATTGCGATGTTGCAGGGAGTGTTTTGAGAGTTGTCAGTGCAATAGTACTGGAGATGGAGTTTTCAGTGAAGGGGACGAGGCAGTTGAACTGTTTGTCTTGGTTGTAGTGGTGAGGTAGATTGGAGGATATTGCGGCAGCTTCAAGTTGATGGTAGGGTTGCTGTGTTGTGATGATGAAGCAGGGGGTGGTGGATGAGTTGACTGTGTTATGTGGTGATGAATGTCAGGCACAGTTGCACAGGGGAAGTGGATGCACAGTTTTGTGCAAATTCGTAGTGGTAGATGATGATGATTGCAGTAAAGAAGGAAGGCAGAAATGCGCACAACACAATGCACAGTTAGGATTGATGGTGTTTGGGTGTGACTGGGTTAGTGACTGCAATAGAGAAGGTTGCTGGTGGTAACGATTGGAGGACGTTGTTATGACAGGGATTTGGGACTGTGTTGAGGCAGTTGTGAGTCGATGATTGTGGGTGAGAGGAGTGAAGGCAGACAGCAGTAAGGTAGTGTAGCAGTAAGTAGTTGTGAATTTGGCCGAAGTTCCGATGCACTGTCAATTTAGATGTGGGTGGTTCTGCTATGTCAGTGGTGATTATGTATTCGAATGGAGATTTGTATGATATGCAATGGGTTTGTTTGAATTTGGTGGAAGAGTTGATGAGGGATGGTTTGTGACAGTTGGATGTGGTGTTTGTTTGGTTGTTGAAAGAGAAGTGGATGGGAGGTGCAGTTGAGATAGTGTGATGTGTATGTGAGGACTGTGGAGATTTAGAAGTGGTTGATGAATTGGTGGTAAGTTAGTCACAATTCAGGTGATGTTGAACTGTGAACTTGATGGCAGTGCACATATTATGACAGTGGAACTAAGTGGTTGAACTGTGTTGTATTGTTGAGTAATGTGTTGAAATGGCTGGTGATAGAAAGACAGTGAGTAGTTGATATTTGTTGTTGTTGTGCAAGGGGGAGCTGTTAGCAGTTAAGTATGATGGAAGATGGTGTGTTGTGTGAATGTCTGCGAATGTTGAATGGTGAAAAGGAGGGTGGCAGAGAAGTTTGTATAGGTG
Organism: Allium cepa; assembly: GCA_030765085.1. NCBI lineage: Eukaryota > Viridiplantae > Streptophyta > Magnoliopsida > Asparagales > Amaryllidaceae > Allium > Allium cepa. The sequence continues at coordinate 82,001,148 of CM060932.1, read as the reverse complement.
GATGGTGCACTGTTGTTGAACAGTAGGTAGTAGCACTTGCAGTGGCAAACAGTTGGGTGTGAACTGTCACAGTGTGCACTGGTATGTGCAGAGATGTGCACAACAGAGAGAGGAACAGAGAGTGGAAAATGCAACTGCAGGCAGAAAAGCAATATAGAGAGGGAAATGTAAGGGGAATTTGTAAATGAAAATGTAAATGTAAAAGGAAATGTAAATGAAATGAAAAATCTTTTTTTTTTAATGAAATTGTGTATATACTCTTTTTTTTTAGGTATAGAAAATGCAAATACTAATGAAAAGAAACTGGGTAACTGCAAACAACAAAAATCAACATGCACACACACAATTTTTTTTTTAAATGCACTTACACATAGAATAAAAACACACAAAAATCAAAAGAACAATATAACTAGATAATAGCCAAAAACTTGTTCGGACGGCTAAATGTCTATGAACTAGATAATAGCCGAACGAATTTCGAAATAAAAATATAACCGCAAGCGCACGGCGTACACTTGAACTACGTGGCGAATACGGGTCGATCCGCAGGGAATTGATGATTTAAAAAAAATCTATTCAATCAAATTATACCAAAGTCGAAGAGGATTTGTTAACTAGAAATAAAATGAGGCTAACACTAGAAAATGCGAATCAAAAATTATTAGACTAAAGAACAATTTAGAGGCAAATCCACTCTCAAATTTTTGTAAATCAACAAACACATAATTTATGATCTCTAACTTTGATATTAAGTGAAATAATCATTGCATTTATCATAAGTATGGTTTGTTTATGTTATTAGTTAACATAACTCAAACCATCAAACTATAATACAACAATTATACCACTTACAATTCTCATGAAAAAGAAGCCAAAGCAAAAACTATTTTAAGTATGATCTATTTACTATTGTAACTAGTAACATAGATCATCAAATTTCATTTTTACTTTCATTTCATAATCAAAAATTAATTAGCAAATGTTGATGTAAATTGTGTTTATGTTGATTTACAAAAATTTGAGAGTGGATTTGCCTCTAAATTGTTCTTTAGTCTAATAATTTTTGAATCGCATTTTCTAGTGTTAGCCTCATTTTATTTCTAGTTAACAAATCCTCTTCGACTTTGGTATAATTTGATTGAATAGATTTTTTTTAAATCATCAATTCCCTGCGGATCGACCCGTATTCGCCACGTACTTCAAGTGTACGCCGTGCGCTTGCGGTTATATTTTTATTTCGAAATTCGTTCGGCTATTATCTAGTTCATAGACATTTAGCCGTCCGAACAAGTTTTTGGCTCCGTTGTGTGGTGATGATTTTGGTTGATGTTGATTGTCGATGGGTTCGGGTGTCTGATGTAGCAGTGAGGTGATTGCAGGCGATTGCTGTTAGCTGGCTAGCAGGTAGAGATGTCGCTCAAGTTGCTGCTGAGGTTGTAGAGGTATTTTTGATTTGAGGAGTTCAGGTTGTGGGAATCGGTCGCAAGGGGAGGTGATTGTTTGTGGTACAAAGGCGGTTTATATGGATGGCTGAAGTTTAGTGATGGATTTTGTGTGAAATATTTGCTAGTTTGTGGTGATGGATGGGCAAAGTTGTGTTACAGAGGTGATAACAACAGTTTTTTTTTTAGTGAATGTAATGATGAAGGTGTTTGTGTTGAGAAGTAGAACGGCAAGTATGGTGATAGTTAAGTTGGTCTGGGAGGAAGAAGCTGGACTGGGGAGTTGTGAAAAGGAGTGGAGTAGTTTTCAAGTGTTGTAAGTTTGATGAATTTGATGAAGTCACAGTTGTAAGCTTCAGTCTGCTGTCAGTAGCGATGAAGTATAGGTTGCTGTTCGGAGATGAGTTGCTAGAAGGGGTGGTCTGAACTTGTGGCAAAGGGGATGTGAATGTTGTGACAGAGGGATAGTAATTTTTCGACTATCACAGTGCTGAGTGGAGTTGCAGGCAAGGGTTGATGGCAATTGATGGTTGAAAGAATTGGGTAGGAGATTTGTTTGGTGATGTAGAGATGATGACTGACAGTTTGATGGGGAAGAACTTGTGGCAGTTAAAGCTCAACTTGCTGTTTTGGGTAGAGGTGATGTCAGATTGAAATTGGGAAGTGATGGAAGTTGTAATTGGCAGTGTTAGAGATGTTGTAATGGTATCGAGCAGTGCAATATGGTGGCAAGGCTGATGTCCTGGTTGATGATGGAGTGGCTGCTTGTGAAGGTGAAGTTTTGATATGGTCGCTGACAGTGAGTTGCACAGAGAAAGGTGGCTATTGGTCCGGGGTGGCTTGTCAGGTGACTGTTGCTGTTATTTATATATGGTGGTTGAATCGATGGTTTGCAGTGCACTGTGGTTTGCAGTGGTATGATGGAAAAACAGGATGTGAATTGAAATCTGAGGGGAGGAGATGGTAGTTTCTTTGAGGAAGTGGAGAAGTGCAGTGATCAGGTGGTTAAACGATGAAGTGATGAGAAAAGAGTATATGGTCAGAGAAAAGTGCATAGAAGCAGTGCAATGTAGAAATCAAATAGTGGATGATGAAGGAAGGGGAGTGTAATGGTGCTGGCAGAAAAGTTTGTGGCAGTTAGATGGGAAGGTGGAAGCAATGGTTTCAGGTCGGGGATGGTAAGGGTGAAGTGGCAGTGACAAGTTGTTAAAGAGGGCAGTAGACTACTGTGGTTCGAGTAGAGATGCTGCAGTGGTGATGGCTGCTGTAACAGAGCCAATAGTGATGGCAGTGCACAGAAATGTGCACAGAGTGGAAACAGTGAATTGGGTGTGTCTATTTTTTTTTTTGGAAAGCAAACAAAAATGAAATGTAAATTGTACAACAGAAAATGGAATAAAATGTTTTTGTTTTGAAATTGTGAATGTTCTTTTTTTTTTAAATAATTGAAGAGCAAATGAAAATGCAAAACAACAAGCACACAAACAAATGCACACAAACACACAATATTTTTTTTAAATACAAACACACACAAAATGAAACACACAAAGATCAAACAAAAATAACTCGAAGAATAGAAAATTTAAAGTCACACCAACTCCCCGGCAACGGCGCCAAAAACTTGTTCGTCGACAAAATTTCTATTGATTTAGAAATTTGCCGAAAAATTTCAAATTAAAATATAACCGCAAGCGCACGACGTACACTTGAAGTACGTGGCGAATACGGGTCGATCCGCAGGGAATTGATGATTTAAAAAAAATCTATTCAATCAAATTATACCAAAGTCGAAGAGGATTTGTTAACTAGAAATAAAATGAGGCTAACACTAGAAAATGCGATTCAAAAATTATTAGACTAAAGAACAATTTAGAGGCAAATCCACTCTCAAATTTTTGTAAATCAACAAACACATAATTTATGATCTCTAACTTTGATATTAAGTGAAATAATCATTGCATTTATCATAAGTATGGTTTGTTTATGTTATTAGTTAACATAACTCAAACCATCAAACTATAATACAACAATTATACCACTTACAATTCTCATGAAAAAGAAGCCAAAGCAAAAACTATTTTAAGTATGATCTATTTACTATTGTAACTAGTAACATAGATCATCAAATTTCATTTTTACTTTCATTTCATAATCAAAAATTAATTAGCAAATGTTGATGTAAATTGTGTTTATGTTGAGTAAGAATAGCTCATTTGCATAAGCAATATAAGCTATCAAACCCACTTGTATAAACTTACATCAAAATTCACATTCATGAAGCATAAACAAAGAGATCATAAATCATAAAAAATGTTGAAATTACATAAAGTTAGAGAGCTTCATCACCCCTAAATTGAAGGGGTTTAGCTACTCATTTGTGGCATTGAAGCATCACAAGTAAGTTTCAACATTAAAGAAAAGAAAATAGAAAATAAGCAAAGAAAGCAAAAGAGATTAGCTACTAACTACTTGCATAAATGTAAATCTAAGCTATGAACATAAAGAGAAAGAGAGCATATAAATAAACATTAACAATAAAACAAAGAAAAACATGTAGAAAAGAGAGAAGAAAGAGGCTTGGAAGCCATTTTTATTTCATAGAACATTGAGCTTACACTTTGATTTCTTAATTTCCTAAGTAAAATGAAAGAGTAGATGATGATCTTCATGTACATAAGAGGGCTATTTATACATGTATAAAACCCTAATTCTCTTTTTAGGGAGCTTCCTAAAATACCCTTGAGGTGGTGTAGCATCCAAGTAATCATTAACATTCACTAATCCCCCACTTAATATGTACATGAAGCTTTAAGTCCTTTTAGCATGTGCTTAGCTTCTAATTGGAAGTTAGGTAAGTGGGTGGGGTCCTCCATGATCTTGAACTTGAATTATTTCCTCTTCATTCCTTTGTATTTCCTTGTGCATGCATGTATCTTCGTATAAGCCTCTTCCATATGCATCCAAATTCCTATAAAAATAATCAAAAAATGTCCAAGTAAAAATTCCGACGTTGACACATGCACAAAAATGACCGTTTTGCCCTTGAATGATGATGAAAATATGATGGTTTGGAAATAATTGAATTTTGGTTTTAAACATGTTAAAATGCCCAAATATGATGATTATTTAAAAAAAAAAGATAAAATATGGATGTAAATATATGCACAATTACGTGCACATCAGATACCATTGGCCAACTGTGGATCGGGATGCTGCAGACTACGTAAGAAGATGTGACAAATGCCAGAAGCATGCTAAAATCCCGAGAGCTCCGCCGATGGAACTCGCACAAATGGTTAGCCCCTGGCCGTTTGCAATGTGGGGGATTGATATAATCGGTTCTTTACCCATGTCTAAAGATGGTGCAAAATACGCAATAGTTGCGCTCGATTACTTTACCAAGTAGGCAGAAGTAGAGCCCTTAGCTACAATCACTACCAAGAAGGTCATTAATTTCGTTGTACGAAACATTATATGCCGTTTTGGCCTCCCGCGGACTATCATTACCGACAATGGAACTCAATTCGAAAATAAGGAGTTCAAAGAATTTTGTCAAAAGTATGACATTGAAAAAAGGTTTGAAGCAGTTGCTCATCCAAAAGCCAATGGACAAGTAGAAGCGGTGAACAAAATAATCATGTCCATATTGAAGAAACGTTTGGAAAAGGATAAAGGCAAGTGGGTAGATGAACTTCCAACAACACTTTGGGCTTACAGAACCACCCACAAGTCCGCGACTGGCAACACCCCATTTGCATTGGCATATGGTACATAAGCTGTTATACCCGTAGAACTTGAAGTTCCATCACATCGGGTAACTCATTACTACCCTAAGACGAATCGGGATCTTTTAGTGGAATCATTGGACTTCGTTGATGAAAAACGTGAAGAATCTGATTTAAGGGCGGAAGCATATAGGCACTGAGTCGCTTGATATTATAATGAAAAAGTCCGACCGAGAATCTTTGATGTGGGCGACCTCGTTTTGAAACGAGTTTTCCCAGTCCCGTCACATACGAATCCCACATGGGAAGGTCCATACGTCATTGAACGGAGGCTTGGAGAGGGAACTTTCAAGCTAGCGATCGTTGATGGTGCGACACTCCCCCGAGCATAGATAGCGAGCATCTGCGGCATTATTATACTTAGTCTATTTCTTTTGTATTTTAGTTGAGATTATTTCCCGTATATTTATATTTCGTTGATTCTTAGTTTTCGACATGTAATAAGACAATTTAGTTTGTTTGCATTAATAAAGGCTTGAAGCCATCTTTTCCATGAGTTATTAATGTTTCTGTGCATGATAATTCTATGGAAGAAAACTAAAGTTACATTATTCTGTCTGATGTATGAAATCGTACAAACAATTGAAATCTCCAAGTCCCCGAAGTGCGGACTGGAGTACTCTAAGTCCCCAGAGTATGGACCAGAGTATAAACGACTTAAAATCTCCAAGTCCTCGGAGTGCGAACTGGAGTACTCTAAGTCTCCAGAGTGCAGACAAGATTATAAACGACTTAAAATCTCCAAGTCCCCGTAGTTCGGACTGGAGTACTCTAAGTCCCCAGAGTACGGGCTAGAGTATAAACGACTTAAAATCTCCAAGTCCCCAGAGTGCGGACTGGAGTACTCTAAGTTCCTAGAGTGCGGACTAGAGTATAAACGACTTGAAATCTCCAAGTCCCCAGAGTGTAGACTGGAGTACTCTGAGTCTCCAGAGTGCGGGCTAGAGTACAAACGACTTGAAATCTCCAAGTTCTCGAAGTGCAGATTGGAGTACTCTGAGTCCCCAGAGTGCGGACTAGAGTATAAATGACTTGAAGTCTTCTAGTCCCCAGAGTGCGTACTGGAGTACTCAGAATCCCCATTATGCGGGCTAAAAAATATTCTAAGTACTTGGAGCGTGAAGTAGAGGATCTACAATTCCAAAAAAAAATCTCCGAGTTATATGGAAATGAATTGGGGGTTTGTGTAACTCACAAGAGCTTGGGTTTCAACCACAGTTATACACTATGATGGACAATAAAAGTCGTTCGAAAGAAAAAGAAACTAAAATTTTATTTATGCAATCCAAAATGAGGTCCTACTACAACTCCTCCAAAGCTCGGAGTCAAAAGTCTATCAACATTGACTATGAAAATAATTAGAAATAATCACATAATCTAAGCTAACATTCGTTGAACGAGTGTAACAGCTACTTCTTTGGTTTCTTTTCCTCCCTCATTTTCTCAGACGACTCCTCCCTACGCGTTTTTGCTTGGACGCTTTGCTTGATGGGGAAGAAACATTTTAAGAAGGACGAGGAACTTCCAATGGCCTGGACCCACAAGGGAGAATGGCCTTTAAAGGCCTGTTCAAGGGGTCATCTAGATCCATAACTTGGGACTTAACTTTGATTTCAACTTTCTTTTTCTTCTCCTCTTCAAGTTGCTCCTTCTTGCTTACTTTTGAAGTGTGTCCAGAGGCACTTGTAATCTCAATTTCGTAATTTTCTTCGACGAGTGACGAAGTTTCAAACTTGTCCTCGTCAAGCGCCTCAATCACTTGAGCATCAGGACCAGGAGTCTCTCTCGCTTGAATAGCCTTGCTCGCCTTCTCCTTCTCCGCCTTAGCATCATCGCTCCTTGGAGTTGGCTCAGGGTCAAAGCGGCCTACGCAAAATCACATAGGACAAACATTAGAATACAATAACCTCTCGTCGAAAACGACGGCTCTTTGAACCTTAAGAAGAAGAGTTATATCCCGGTTTCTTGCCAACTCTCAACCGTCCGAGGAGTCTCACTCTCTAGAATGGGAGATAGAACATGAATGTCAAGGCCAGGGTCTTTCAGGTCGTAACCAACGTGCTGCTCAAACGGATCAAGTATTGGAGAACCAATCGATTGAGTAGGGGGAGGAACTAGAGACTCGATCCTAGACGGATCGACAATGTCCTTCTTTCCTTTTGACGAGGAGGAATCTTTGTTGTAGAGAGCCTTCATTGTAGACAAGTCTAAAGGCTTATTCCTCCTGAGAAATTCCTTCACTAAAGCCTCCTCGTTGCCCGACTCAACCTTTCTAATCTTTATCAAAGTTTCCCACGCTTCGGCTAGAGATTCGAGGTAACCCTCACCAAAAAATGTTAGATCCCGATGCATGAGGACACAGGCATTATATTCTACTATAAGCGGGTCGAATAAGCACATAATCTCCTTCCTGCAGGCTTCGGCAGTCGCCTCAAGGCAAACATTGATGTCGGAGAGCGCCATCATTTTACCTTCCTCGCGGGCTATTTCCTTTAGTACTTCGGCCCTGGAGAGCTCCTCATCTAGTTTTGTTTTGAGAAGTCGAGTTGCAACAATCTCGTTGCAATACTATTGTCACTCCTCTTGAGCGGCTATTTTTTTCTTCTTTTTCCTTGGAGAGTAGTTCTTCCAGCTCTTTGATGCGCGAAGCAAATACATCTCTCTCCTTTTGAACAGAGTCTTTCTCTAAAGCTAAGGCCCCGCGGCATTGGACCGCTTCGTCAATTTATTTCTTATGTGTCTCCTCTAGACGATTAACGGCCTCCACTATGTCTTTAGCACCTTTTTGGGCAGCTTCGAGCTGAGACTTGTATGAAGAGAGCTCTTCATCCTAAGCTTTAATGATGTCTTTGTCGTGAATAGCTTTAAGCTTCAGGTGATCAAATTTTGTGTTGGCGCTCAATAGAGACTTCCGAGACTTTTTTAGCTAAATGGACAAACGCGTCATGTTGAACGTAAACGTCGTTGTTACAAGCAATGGCGTTTTGTTTGACGTGTCCCGGAATGTGATGGATCGCCGGGAGAAACTTCATACCATCAAAGTATATTTGGGGAACTTAACCTTAACCTCAGCTAGCCTCTTCGATATCGACGGATCTTTTGCGGGAATAGAGGGAGATGGTCTTGAGACTTCAGATTTCTTATGGGGTTCCAGAGTTTGCCTTGTGCTGGATGAACCTGAGTGTTGATCGTGGGGAGTATCAGACTGGGACCTCTTGTGGTCGGATTTCTCTTTGCCTTGTTCCGAGTGAGAGGGAGGATTGTAATGATATTAAGGATGATGGTAAGTTTTCCTTCGATATGATGAATCTCGGGAGTGATAATCGCTATCGCCGTCATCATCACTGTCCCGACGTCGTCTGAAGCCCGAATCTCGTCCAGAGTGGCAAAAATAGATGACCCACAAAGATGGTCAAGTCCATGAGTACGCCCCATAGCACCTGTGCAGAAATTGAACGATGACAAGTTAGCAAAAAATAGACCGATGGCTAAAATTTAAGTGCAAAGTGAAGTGCACGTGTCCATGTGTGTGTCCTAGTGTTTCCCCCCGACGGACTAGTTTTTTTATCTTTACTTATAAGAGTTTTTTCTCCTTGGTTTTGGGCTTGAACGCCATCATCGCCTTTCACGGGCGAGTGGAGTCTTGGGGCTTCCGGGTTGTCAAAACCATAATTAAGCAAATCGTCGGGAATAGTGAGGTCCGACAAGACTTTCAAAGAACTCTCTAAGTGTTAAGGAGAAGGCTCTCTCTCCACTGGAGTGATTGTGACCTTAGAGGTTCCACCCACTGTCTTCTTCCTCAATTTGTAAGCCAATTTCTTCTTTCCCTTTGAAGGGGGAGGCGTTACTTCGATATCGTGAACCTCAACTGCTAGCTTCCAAGCGGGGCTAACATTCTCACCAGGTGTATTTAACACTTTAGCCTCTCTAATCTCGCTTTCCTCGGGTGTATCAGGGACATCACGTGCTGGAGGCCCAGCTTGCCTTTTGCCCTTGTCCAAGGTAGACCCAGTGATAGTGACATTGTGAGGAAGACTTATTCGGCGACCTTCCGCCAGTAGCCCAAACTTCGAGAGCGATTCATTTGAAATAATAGATCTCATGTCCCCGTCTCCCGCGGGGACAACTCGGATAGCTTCAACAGCCTCAGAATATCCGAAGCCTTCGAGACGTGGACCTGCAAAAGTAGAGAAAGAGTTAAAAAAGGTGCAATTTCCGCCGAATGCAAGTATTGATCCAGAAAAGAAACTCACTCCCTTCCAGCAATTTCCTTCCAAAGCCAGAGGGACAGCGCACGTAGAACCATTCCTGCTTATACAGGGAGAATTTGCTCCACGCTCAAGTCAGAATTTGACACTTGTTATGCGGCTCAAGAAATACGATAGATGGGCTGTCAGACCACCTCTTGACACGATAAATATAGCGGATGTCGCCGGGAGTGGGAAGCCTAAGTAGATTGCTCATAAAGAGAATACATGTGTCGTATAAAAACACGTGGCTGTTGAAATGTAGCTGCGATGGGGTGATCTCTATATATTGCAGCACATCACGCAGGAAGGAGTTGAATAGTGGCATGCTAGCGACCCAACACACAAATTTGTTGCAGGAAGTATATTCGGCTGGGGCAGGTGAGGACGATCTTTCCCTGATGGGACCAGTACATCGTCAAAAGGAATTCCACGTATTGAGCATATGCGACGAAGAGAGATTTCGTTGATTCTCGAAGCTTGAGAATTGACCGGATTGTCTAGAAAGATCACTGCATCTAAAGCATAAGGACCCAAGTTGATGGATGTGATTATGGGGCTCGAAACATCTTGTACAGGAGCTGCCGATGGATTTGAGGTTCTAACCATTTCCTATTGAGAAGATGGCACGGGTCTATCTGAGACTGTGGCAGAACTGGATTTTCTAGACATCTCTAATGGGTGTTGGATCTGATGAAACGCCTGTTTAAACAGTACTTGAAAAACAATCAACATTAGACATAACAACAAAAATACTCGTGATGTGTGAACTAGTGCAATCGTTCGAGTATAAGTGCCAAAGAATTAAAAGTCACAAAGGTGATGAAATAAAGTTAGGCTTTGAACTATCATCTTCGAAGATCGTCATCGCTGACCATCTCCGAGAGCTTATCGTATAATGGTTTTAGTTTCAAACTCGGCATCGACACTGTATGTGGATGATTATTGTTGGTTTTAATCGAGTCAAATTAAGGTTTATAGTTGTCAAGGCAGGGGAATTATCAGTCTGGATTAGTTTGATATGCCAGTTTGCTAAAGTCCTTGTCCCTGTTTGTATCATATTGCTAAACATGGAAAGTACGTGAACTTGACATAGGCTGTGGTCGAGTGGGAATAATTTTGACTGTTTTTACCTACTTCAAGCCTCTCAATGCCGAGTGACACTCAACGTACTCGGCTATCTCAATGTCGAGCGACATGGAACATACTCGGCTATTAATGTCGAGCGGTCCTCAACACTTTCTAGCCGACCCACTCACTCTCGACACCAAACGGAGTCAAGCCACTTATCTCCTAACTCCCAAACATCACTTCCACATGGAGACCACCGGGCCACCAGTTCCACACTTGGCCAGTTTTCCATTCGCTTATCAATGCATCACTGACCGACCTAAAAACCAATGGTATCCCTACCCTTCTTCCTCTCCATTTCACCATACTCAAAATCGATAAAGGTTTCAGCCTTAAGGCATATTCAAACCACGATTGGTCTTCCTCTTCTACACGATTCCTACTATCCTTGGTCTGAAGAAAGTTCATGAACTCTAATCTCGTGCTAAATTTCCTAATCTGGAAAAGCGTTTGAAAGAGAAGTTATTACCTAAGAGGATGAACGAGGCTTAGGAATCAGATTAAGTTCGAGATTGAAGTTTGCTTAGATTCAACCTGGGGGAGAACTGTAAGGCAGACTTGTTAGTTTCAGGGTAAGGAAGGAAGGTTGGAGAAGAAGCTGGAGTTTGGGAGAAGTAAAGTTGTGAGTTTCTGAAATGAAGTGAAAGTAAAAGAGTGATGGAGAGAAGTGTCAGTTTTTGTAGAGAAGGGAAGTTAAACAGGCATTGACCCGTGGAACCGGTCAAGATATCTCGATGGTTTGGCATTCAGGCCTCGCTCAGCATTCAGGAGATCGTAAGAAGTCACTATTAAGAAGTCAGAGCAAGGGCTTAAAGGAAAACGCGGATTTATCATGGTTCAAAGCGCATCATGTTGGTCCACACAATACACTTTGGGGGGCAAGTGTTACCCGGTTGTTTGACCCGGTAACGAGTCGCTCAGCGTAGATGCATTGCTCGACACAGAGCCTCGTTCGGAATCTCCCCTCGTTCGGCATAAGGCCTCGTTCGGCATCTCCCCTCGTTCGGCACAGAGCCTCGTTCGGCATCTCTCCTCATTCGGCATAAGGCCTCGTTCGGCATCTCCCCTCGTACGGCACAGAGCCTCGTTCGGCATCTCCCCTCATTTGGCACAAGAACCTCGTTCGGCCCAAGTACCTCATTTGGCACAAGTCTTGTTCTGCATACCAAGTCTCATTCGGCACAGGCCTCGTTCGGCACAAGCCTCGTTCGGCCTACACTCTTCGCTCAGCACAATGCCTCTTTCGGCATACGAGTGTCGTTCGATACGCATTCCTCGCTGTCATACGAATTCCATTCGACCTGGATATGTGGCTTGGCATACAAGTGTCGTTCGACATGGAAACCTCGCTCGGTATTCTCTGGTTCGACTAACCTCGCTCGGCAATTGCCGTTCAGCATCCGTGGATTGGTGCGTAGAAGCTACTTACCACAGGCCGAGATACCTTGTTCTTAGGTCCATGAGGGAAGTCCAACCCATCTTCATCTATAAATAGAAGGGTGGGGACACAATGAAAGGGACCTTTTTTGGAAAACACTAGGGAGACTCTGCTGTTTTCAAGACTCATTCTTTTTCAATTAGCATTTGCATTCGAATAGTTAGTGTACGCACTGTACCTGTAATCAATCGTTTAGAAAAGCAATAAAGATTAAACTCAAAGTTGACATAGGCAGTTAAGCCGAACCACAATAAATTTGGTGTTCTTGTTTCTCATAGTTGTTACTGCATAATTCCACAGTTTTAATTTACCTTCTTCATTAATCTCTTTACGCAAATCTTTCTTTGGGTGTTAGTGACCAATTCTGGTGCTAATAACATTTATACTACTAAATCAAAAAATTATACTTTAAATATTAGTTTATAAAATAATTTTAGTTATAATATAAAATCCAATTTTTTTATTCAAAGGTAATTTATATGTATTATATATACACACATAAAAAATTAATTACATATATATATATATGTATGTATGTATGTATTAATGAAATTAATAATGACAAAATTATCACAAATATGCTTATAAAATTTTTTCGGCCTAAGTAGTTTTTTTCGATTTTGGGTAATTTTCTTAATAAAAAATTATTTTATTATTTAAATATATATAGAATCTTTTATATACGTAAAAATAATTTTTTCTTTTTGGAAAATAAAAAGTGTAAAATACTTCGAAAATTATTTCAAAATAAACTTATTTTTTTAAATTTCATTTGTAAGTGTATAAATATATATTATTTATATAATCTGTTTTGAATTATGTAAATAATTAAAATATATTTATAATATATATATATATACATGAAAAAACATCTTTTATATCGGAAAGGTTTTTAGACATGAATAAAATTTATAAAGTTTGAATCATTCACTATATGATATTAAACCGTTTAAATGCAGATTTTAATTAAATCATTTAATGGCTTCATATTATTTAGAAAATTCTAAGGTCATGAGCAATAGGCAAGCATTCATATACAAAATTGTGACGACCCACTTTTCCATAAAATTTAAGCTGACAACAAACCACACATGTCCAATCCAAATTGAATGGAAAAGCAGATAGATAGGGAAAGGAAAGAAGATAGAAGAAAAGAAGAAACTAAACAACACAGAATCTCACAGCGGAACAAATAATCTATATTATATAAAAGTTCTTTACACAAAAACAAAACTGTAATTTATATAATTATATATACACGTCAATTAGAGTATTCTAACCTATTTAACGCGGATAGTTATAACAACATGTCCTCACAATTGCTGAGTAATATACAACAATGTAAGCAATGGAAATATAATCATCTACGTGAATACATCTCTGGGCCTCCAGCTCCTCTCCTGAAGCTCCAAATATCCAAGTAAACCTGGAAATATGCTCAGTCTGACCAAATTCATTTTGAAAAAAAAAATTACGCTCGGGTCAGTCTGCTTAAACCAACGTGAGAAACATAATCAACCCAATTCTTAAAGTTTAATAACCTTTTCAAAGCAAAGGTATCTCATAAGACCTTATCACAAATAAATATGGACGAGTTTTTACCTTACGATACCTAATCGCCAAAGTGATAATAACAAGTAGTTGCGAGCTATGTAGTTAAAGCGCTTTGCATATTCAATGCGACGGAGGTGCGAAAAATCATAGCGCGGATACAGCAAGGATATAGCAGGATATATCGAATGACTCTAAAATAGCATGAAAACTCATACTTAATGTTTTTACAAATATATAAATGGTAATTAAATGAAAAATTAACATTCAGTTGAATTATAATTAATACATAAATAATTTTAAATAAAAACATGTGCGAATATACTGTAATAAACATAAAACTGTTATATAACATAATTGAATTTAGGAGAATATTAGAGTATTTTCATTTGAAAATATATTAAAAATTCAATTAAATAAATTAATTTCACAAATTTTATAATGTATAAATATCATTTTTCAATTCTTTTTTTTTAAAGAAGATATAGCGGAAATAGCGAATTATAGCCGGAATAACGGGATATAGCGGAAATAGCGGGGCTTAAAGTGAAAAGGCTATATTAAGGGCTATGTGGAAACATCGTAGCGGTAGAAATCCGCTATAAGATATAGCAGGGTAATAGCGGGGCATTAACTGCACAGGCTATGATGCATGTGCTATGTACACAACAACGATACTAGTCATAAAAACAAAATCCCATAAAGCTCGTCCTCTAATTACGTAGGATTTCCATGGAGTTGCCCTCGGTACTTCAAGAGTGGTCCTCCTACACAAGGATCAGAGTTATCCTTCCAATGGTCTGTACCTGTCTAGCCGAGGTACATAGAAAATACATAACTGGCTACCTAGGCCGAGTGAATCGCTCCTAGCATAAATAAAATAAATGATAGGGAATTGCTAAAAAGAGAGACGACTACACCCTCATGATTTAGCTAGGCCCCTGGTCTATGCATCCTATCCCTGGTTTCTACCATTTTCGTTGATGAGGCCACGTCCGGCTTCCAGCTCACGCACTGTCTCTAAAATAAATTATGGAATCCTACATGGACTCCCACACCTTAACAGGTTATGAAATCACACCTGAATTCAACATCTCAACAGATCTTGGTATCTCATACAGGTTTCCACACTCTAACGAGTCACGAAACCACATATGGATTTCAACATCTCAAAATATAACGCATCTCCTCCATTTAACCGTATATGGTTCGGAGTAGGTCATGGTTTCCCAGTCATCTCTTATGAGTACACTCTCCATTTCTCGAGTGCTCCAAAAACCATACGGCGTCTTTCTGGAATGCTCAATACCGGTTCTTTATGTAATAATCAGACAATACATAAGAGCAGGGAACACTCCCTAACCGTTTAAGTGGACGGATCTCCATATCATTTGTCCTAGAAGAACGAAATGAGTTTATACGTACAATATAGCACCTTGAATGGTAACTGTACCATAGAATCCCAATGTTTCCTTTAGATATTTCCAAAGTTAAATTCCTTCGATGCCATGTAGGAAATCGTTTTCCTACCACCAAAATTAAGAAGGATTACATATTTGGGCCAAGATTTGATAGTCGGTTATTTAACAATCAAATAAACAAACATTCAAACAAAGATACATTTCCTACAGAAAATCACTAAGCCTCATTTAATTTGATTTCGAAAATTTTGAATTTCTCTATTAAAACATTGATCTACTTATTTCATCGGAATAAGTATATTCACAAATTATTCCTTTCAAAATATTTGAAAACTTTTAAAAATAGATATGGAAAGTACCCTTTGGCATCGACTATGGATCGCATCTCAATGGTTACGTCTCTACCCTAGAAAAATCCAAACTTAACTATAGGAAATCTCTGTCTCTCGAATTACGCTATGAAATCAATCATAGATCGCAGTTTGCACAATGGTTACATCGCTGTCCCAGTGAAAACATAACAAACTGTAGGCAGTCTCTGCCCCTCGAATTACGCTATGGAAACCAGCCAATTCTTCCCAAATATCCTTTTTACTTAAAATCAATTCTTTTAGAACAAACATCACATAATTATAGCGAGTAACCATTTTTATTATTATAAAATTATAACTTTAAATATTTTTAAATCACATAATAATTAATTAACTTCAAACAATATAATATGTCATTTTTAAAACAATATTAATATTTTAACAAATTATCTTTGAAATAATAACATTATAATACTAATTAACTCTTAAAATAATAATAACTTTAAAATCAATTTCTTAAAATAAATAACCTTAATTAATAATTAAATTGTAATTTAAAACATTTTAAATAGGTTAATAATTTGAAATAATAATTATGTATTCTTAAATAACCTTTAAGAATCGTATTAATAAAATAATTTACTGAAAATCATTACTAAACAATTATTAATTATCCTTTAAAAACAAATAATAATTATCTTTAATAACCTTGTTAATAAATAATGATCATCCTTCAAATAACTTTAATTCAAAAATCAATTTTGGAAAGAGGCTTAACAACTTCAATGGTACTTACTCGAGTCATTATTATTTCCATTAACTATCCAGATTATGATTTAGTTATTTACATAACATCATATATGAAAATTAATTCCATAATTAACAAGCAATTGTTAACATAACACTTATCCCATACCAGTCCATCGGAATATAATTAAGTGTCCACACTAATGTAATAGTAGAATGGATTTATTCCTGTTAAATAAATGTTCAATTTAACTTATCTAATTAATAATAGCAGAACGACGATTTATTTTGCTAAACAGGGTCCAGTTAATTTAATTAGCGGAACAGTGATTTATTTCCGCTAATAAATGTCCAATTTATCATACTCAATCCAAATTAATTCAACAAAGAAGTTTACAAGTTTACAAAATTCAACTCAATTACTTGTCAATCAAGAAGTTTAAAATATGATTTATCCTAAATTAATTAAAATTAACAGTCCATTAATAATTAATTGATTGATTAATGTATAATTAATTAAATAAGAAATTACTTATTTATTCACTTCAATTGTTATAAATCATTAAATTTTACATTACAAAAATCTTGACAAATTCGTTCAAATGAAAATATTCTACAATAGGATCTCGACGCAAAAATCTATGCGTCGATTAGATTTAAAATGAATTAGAATAGTGTTTCCAATTTATAGATCATTAAAAATAAAAATTAATTTGATTTATCTTTCAAAAAACACTTGGCCCAATATCACCCAAACCCGGCCCATTCCCTTCACCATCTTCTTCACTCAGTTTTCCTCTCCTCTCTTCCAATTCGAATGCAAGGAATGTGCACGAAACTGTGCATGAACGTGTGCACGTGTAGACCAACTCTGGTTGACATCACTCGCTGCCGACCATCCACGCAAGTTTGCCCACGACCCCACAACTCGATTGTCAATTGGAAAACGCGATTCAACCTTAGTTTGAGAATTCGAACTGCTCAACCCACCTTGAATGAAAGTTGTGCCTGCCCAAACACCTCGCCACATTACCTTAGACCACCGTCAACCATAAGAAATCGCCCCTAGCTCTGCCACAAACTCCGCTACCTATCCCCCTATGTGCACATTCCTCTCTTCCTCTTCACTTTGCCATTTCTTCACGAACTCGAGATTGGACCAAACACCATAAAACCCTAGTTCGATCTCGACTAGCCTACACATGCTGCAAAAATCACTACACTATTTTTTATAGGCTGGACCATCAACTAACCCTCCTCCACACCTAACGCCTTAACATGAAATTAATCACATCGCCAAAATTTTGCAAAACACCCAATTCTGATCATCTCCAAATTTCTCCTCCCACACGCTAATAAAAATCCTCAAACCAATCTTAGAAAAACTATTTTTCAACAACAATCACGACTATATAATCCATTGATATTTGAAGTTCGGACATAACTGACCCATTCACTGTTAAATATTGTTTCCTCTCTCTATGCTTGATGGATTCGAATGAAATAAAATTTAAAATATTCTTTACTCAAAACAAACAATTTTGGTTTTGGAATTGTGGTTTAAAATTTAATAGATGTTGAGTTATTGATTTTCAAAGTTAAAGGTTTTACTATTTTATGAAAAAAATGAACAGAGTAGGTTTTAAAGAAGAAGCACAGTGGTTTGAGTTGCAGATGGAACTTTCCATGTCTAACACACATATATAGATGCATGTACACATAACAACACATATACACTTGATAGATACCAATGATTTATCCATAATCAACAATTATATATATATATATAGACACACACACACACACACATATATATATATAATAACCAATAAAACATATCTCAAGTGTTTTACTCACTATTTTTAATATATGTGAACACTGCTTCCAAGCTTTAGATCAACTCAACCAATTTTATCTTAATGGCAGAATCTTTTTTTTAAATGAACACATAGCTATATATATAAGAGAAGAGGGAACAGTGGATCAATAGGGTGGCTGAAGTTCTCACTAGGGCGGCCTGATATTTTTTTTGGCTTCAACACTCCTTTTTTTTACTTTGTGGGCTGATTTGATATTTTGCAAGCTTAATTTTAAGTTTGCCATCATGAAGCTTATATAAATGTGTGTGTATATATATATTATCATAAATTTGAGATGGTGAAGCTTATATATATATATCTTATTTAAACGTCGTATCAAATCATTCGTGGAAAAATATCTCGAGCACCAACGTGTTGTGCTGCTCAACGTTCTATACTAAGCTTCTTACTTCAGACATGATGGAATTATTCTCAAAATTCCAAGTTAATCATATTCAGCTGTTAGCGTTTGAAAAGTTAGTATAGCTTTCAAAATCTGTATATTCAGATATTTCAAATATTAGAAAAATCAAATTATTTGACTTACAAAAATCAATATTTAGATATGTAAAATTAGTGAATTATTATAATAACAGATGGCTAAAATCTGGATCGTAACATTCCTTCCTCATTAAAAGAAATTCCTCCCCGAAATTTCCAGTACAAGAACATTCAATACTATTCATAAGCCCGCATGATACACATAGATCATTCATATACAGAATCTGAACCGATCACTACCCGAATACATGACTGCACTGCCAAACTAGTATCGTTCACCCGATTTACTAGTGCGGATCCAGATCAGGCTAACTGATTAGGAATCCCTGCTCTCCTTACATAGCTGTAGCTATGATAGAAAACCTCAGTTCTGTATCAAGACCCTCCATCAAGTGCTTGCCGTCAAATTGAGTGAAAGATCATTATTCTGAACGGTGTGAAACACTTCAAAGCCTTGAACTCGAATATTAGATCAAAACTATATGGGAAAGGGAAATGATCTACGTCCGTCTCACACACTTATTTAATTGGTTATCCCAAATACCAATTATATTATAAGTAAATTATTTATGAAAAACATTTTCATAAAACAAATCTTACGTTGTAAAACTTATAAAACTATTTAACATACCCTAAGCGTATACCCAACCATTAGATTTAAATCCTTATTCTGAATTCTCTTAAGAATTTAAAACACCCAGTTTTTATTTAAAACACTTTTTGAAACGATACTATATATTTAGTCCATAGAAAAAAAATAGTTAGCCCGATTAATCCCAAAATTATGCAAAGGAACTGGGTACTACCGAACAGTATCATGTATTTCTTACAAGAAGGATATACTTAAAAGAAACGTTTACCATACGAACGTATCTCTTATCCATTTTTAGTTATTTTCGAGCCACTCTTACTAGTTAACTAAAAATTACTTCTTTCTTTCAAACCGATTTTGAAATAGTATCATAAATATATTTCCAGCTAAATATTTCAACAAAATATCCAATTCCAATTTGCTTTGAATTCGTTTGAGTTCAAACTCGTCCCAATCATACAATGACAAAGAGAATAATTTACTAAGTGCACAATATTGTTCGCCTAAGCAAACATCCTATCATTGTTTAAAAGATTATTTCAATCATTACAAAACGAATCAAAACTTATTTCCAAATATTATTTCAAAATATTCCTAATTTCCTTTTAATAAAATAACAGTTATTTAAACTTAATCAAATCAATCCTTCTAAAATATTCATTCCAGAATATTCAAATTCTCTTTTTAAATAAATTCCCTTAGAAATTAAATTTTAATTCAACATTATCAACAATGCCTTATATTCGAATTTGTGAAATTCAATTCACAAGGTACTTGTTTCAATGTTCTCGAAATTCCTATCTATCCAACCCAAGTTTTTAAAAGGGAAGATTCAACATAATAATGGATACTTGTGAATGCTCAGAAATGGCAAGCATGAATAATCAAACTCTAGATGATAATGATGGGATATTATCAATTCCAATCAACCAAGCACGACCAAAAATAACCGTACTAAATTTTCGAATAATTATTCTTTTATTCGTAAAATATAATCTCACGTAAAATTATTTCATTTACCCATTTTAGAACAATACCGTGTCAATTGGTCTTGTTCGAGTGTTTAGGAAATCCCTATCGATAATTTTAGCCAAACACATCATCAGGATTCTTAAGCCACTCAACAAAACAAACAATGCAATACAAAACATTTTTATAAAAATAACAAATACACTCTCATATATAATACACTCAAACTCATTCTAGGGTGTCGCTTACCCTATCTCTAATGAGTTACTCTTTCTTGGGCATCACTAACCCTTTCTATAATGAGTTCTACCACACCAAAGCCAAGGTTCTCGCTTAACCTTCAGCTTTGATACCACGTTGTAATGACCAACTTTTCGACACAATTTAAGCCGAGAATAAACCATACATGTCCGATCCAAATTGAACGGAAAAGCAGATAACTAGGGAAAGGAAAGAAGATAAAAGACAAGAAAAAATTAAATAACACAGAATCTCATAGCGGAATGAATAATCTGTATTATATAACGAACCTTTACACAAAAACAAAACTATAATTTATATGTACACAAACATTAATCAGAGTATTCCAACCTATTCAACATTGAGAGTTATAACAACCTATCCTCACAATTGCTGAATGATATACAACATTGTAGGCAACGAAAATATAATCATTTACATGAATAAGCCTCCGGGCCTCCAACTCCTCTCCCGAAGCTTTAAATATCCAAGTAAACATGGAAATATGCTCGGTCTGACCCGAGCATTTTGGAAAAAAAACCACGCTCGGATCAGTCTGGTTAAATCAGCATGAGAAACACAATCAACCCAATTCTTAAAGTTTAATAACCTTTTCAAAGCAATGGTATCTCATAAGACCTTACCGCAAATAAACATGGATGGGTTTTACCTTACGATACCCAAAACACCGTTATGGAAAATCGTCTGATATTATAATAGTGTCTAATCGCTAAAATTACAATAACAAGTAACTGCGATGTATGTGATGTGTACATCACAATGATACTAATCGTAAAATCAAAATCCGATAAAGAACGATTGCTAATTGTGTAGGATTTCATGGAGGTGCCTTCGGTACTTTGTGAACGGTCCTGCTGCACAAGGATTAGAGTTATCCTTCCGAGGGTCCGTACCTGTCTGGCCGAGGTACATAGGAAAGACATAACTAGCTACCTAGGTTAAGTGGATCGCTCCCGGCATGCATAAAATAAACAATAGGGACTTGCTAGAAAGAGAGACGACTACACCCTTATGGGTTAGCTAGGCCCCTAGGCTATGCATCCAATCTCTAGTTTTTGTCATTTCCATTGATGAGGCCATGTCCGGTTTCACGCTCACGCACCATCACCAAAATAAATTATGGAATCCCATATGGACTCCCACACCTAACAGGTCATGGAATCACACCTGAATTCCACATCTCAATAGATCTTGGAATCTTATATAGATTCTCACACTCCAACAAGTCACAGAACCAAATATATATTTCAACATCTCAAAATATAACGCATCTCCTCCATTTGACCATATATGGTTTCGGAGTAGGTCATGGGTTCCACGTCATCTGTTATGAGTACACTCTCCATTTCCCGAGTGCTCCAAAAACAATTCATCATCTTTCTGGAATGCTCAATACCTGTTCTTTAGGAAATAATCTGACAATACATAAGAGTGAGGATCACGACCTAACTGATTAAGTGGACGAATCTCCTTATCATTTGTCCTTAAAGAACGAAACTAGTTTATACGTACGGTATAGCACCTCGAAAGGTAACTGTACCATATAATCCCCGTGTTTCCTCTAGAAATTTCTAGAGTTAAAATCCTTCGGTGTTAAGTAGGAAATCATTTCCCTAAAATTAAGAAAAATCACATATTTGGGATAAGATCTGATAGTCGGTTATTTAACTATCAAATAGACAAACATTCAAACAAAGATACATTTTCCACTGAAAATCACTAAACCTCTTTTAATTTGATTCAAAAAAATCTGAATTCCTTTATTAAAACATTCATATACTTATTTCATAGAAATAAGTATATTCACAAATCATTCCTTTCGAAATATTTGAGAACATTTTAAAATAGATATGGAAAGTACCCTTAGGTATCGACTATGGATCGTAGCTTAATGGTTATGTTTCTCTCCTAGAAAAATCCAAACCTAACTGCAGGCAGTCTCTGCCTCTCGAATTACGCCATAAAATCAATCATCTATCGCAGTTTGCAAAATGGTTATGTCGTTGTCCCAACGAAAACATAACAAACTGTAGCCAATCTCTATCCCTCGAATTACGCTATGGAAACCAACCACTTCTTCCCAAATATCCTTTTTACTCAAAACCAATTCTTTTAGAACAAACATCACTTAATTATAGCGGGTAACCTTTATTATTATTATTATAAAAATACAACTTTAAATATTTTAAATCATATAATAATTAATTAACTTCAAACAATATTAATATAAAATATAATTTTTAAAACAACGTTAATACTTTAACAAATTATCTTTGAAATAATAACATTATAATACTAATTAACTCTTAAAATAAAAATAAGTTTAAAACCAGTTTATTATAAAATAACCTTAATTAATAATTAAATTATAATTTAAATTTTTTTAAATAGTTTAATAACTTTGAAACATAATTAAATATTCTTAAATAACCTTTAAGAATTATATTAATAAAATAATTAGCTTAAAATCATTACTAAACAATTATAAATTATCCTTTAAAAGCAAATAATAATTATCTTTAATAATCTTGTTAATAAATAATAATTATCCTTCAAACAACTTTGATTCAAAAATCAATTTTGGAAAGAGGCTTAGTAACTTCAATGGAACTTACTCGAGTCATCATTAATTCCATTAATTATCCAAGTTATAATCCAGTTATTTACATAACATCATATAAGAAAATTAATTCCATTATTAACAAGCAAATGTTAATATAACAATTATCCAATACTAGTCCATTGGAATGTAATTAAGTGTCAACACTAATGTAATAGCAGAACGAATTTATTCCTGCTAAATAAATGTCCAATTTAACTTATCCAATTAATAATAGCAGAACGATGATTTATTTTGCTAAACGGAGTCCAATTAATTTAATTAGCGGATAGTGATTTATTTCCGCTAACAAATGTCCAATTTCCCATACTCAATTCAAATTAACTCAACTAAGAAGTTTATAAGTTTATAAAATTCAACTTAATTACTTGTCAATCAAGAAGTCTAAAATATGATTTATCCTAAATTAATTAAAATTAACAATCCATTAATAATTAATTGATTAACTAACGTATAATTAATTAAATAAGAAATTACTTATTTATTCACTTCAATTGTTATAAATCATTAAATTTTACATTGCAGAAATCTTAACAAATTCGTTTTGATGAAAATATTCTACGATAGGATCTCAATGCAAAAATCTACGCGACAATTGGATTTAAAATGACTGAGAAATAGTGTTTTCAATTTATAGATCATTAAAAATAAAAATTAATTTGATTTATCTTTCAAAAACAATCGGCCCATTATCACCCATTTCCGGCCCATTCCCTTCACCTTCTTCTCCACCTAGTTTTCCTTTCCTCTCTTCCAACTCAAATGCAAGGAACATGCACGAACATGTGCATGTGTACACAAACTCCGGTCGACATTACTCGCCCTTGACCATCCATGCAAGTTTGCCCACGACCCCACAACTCGATCGCCAACTGGAAAATGCTGTTCAACCTTAGTTCGGGAATTCAAACTACTCAACCCACCAGGAATGAAAGTCCTGCCTACCCAAACACCTCATCGCATCACCTTAGACCACCGTCCACCACCAAAATTCACCCCTAGCTCTACCACAGCCTCCGCTACCTATCCCCCCTATGCGCACGATCCTCTCTTCCTCTCCACTTAGCCATTTGCTAACGAACTCGAGATCGGACCAAACACCCTAAAAAACTAGTTCGATCTCGACTAGCCCACACACGCTATAAAAAATCACTCACTGTTTTTCTAGGCTGCGCTATCGACTAACCCTCCTCCACACCCAACGCCTTAACACGAAATCAATCATGTCGCTGAAATTGTGCAAAACACCCAATTCCAGTCATCTCTAAATTTCTCCTCCCACACGCCATAAAAAATCCTCAAACCAATCTTAAGAATCCTACTTTTCAACAACGATCATGACTATATGATCCATTGATTAAATTATCATATTTGAATTTCGGCCATAGCTGACCCATTCACTGGTAAATGGTGTTCCTCTCTCTATGCTTGATGGATTCGAATGAAATAAAATTTAAAATATTCTATACTCAAAAACAAACAATTTTGGTTTTGGAATTGTGGTTTAAAACTTAATAGATGTTGAGTTATTGATTTTCAAAGTTAAAGGTTTAACTGTTTTACCAAAAAAAGGGAACAGAGCAGGTTTTGACAAAGAAGCATGGCGGTTAGAGTTGCAGATGGAACTGTCTATGTCTATCACACATATACATACGCATATACACATAACAACACATATACACTTGACAGATATCAATGATTTATCTATCAATGATTTATCCATAATCAATAGTTATATATATACATATGTAATAACCAATAAAACAGATCTAAAGTGTTTAACTCACTGTTTTTAATATAGGTGAACACTACTTCCAAGCTTTAGATCATTTCAACCTATTTTATCTTAATGGCAGAATCCCTTTTTTTTACACAAAAGAACACATAGCTATAAATATATATAAATACACACATATATACATATATAAGAGAAGAGGGAACAATGGATCAATAGGGTGGCTGGAGTACTCACTAGGGTGGGCTGATATTTTGTTTAGGCTTCAAGCTTTATTTTTTTTAATTTACTTTATGGGCTAATTTGATATTTTGCAAGGTTGATTTTAAGTTTGCCATCATGAAGCTTATATATGTATATTATCATAAGTTTGAGATAGTGAAGCATATATCCACATATATATATATATATATTATTTAAATGTCGTGTCGAGTCATTCACGGGAAAAATATCTCGAACGCCAACGAGTTGTGCGGCTCAACGTTCTATACTAATCTTCTTATTTTGGACATGATGGAATTATTTTTGAAATTAAAATTTTATCATATTTAGAAGCTAGCATTTGTAGATTTTAATATATATATATATATATATATATATATATATATTCGGATATTTTCAATATCAGAAAAATCAAATTATTCGACTTATAAAAGTTAATATTCAGATAATTAAAATTTGTGAATTATTCTAATAACAGATGGCTAATTACCCGGGTCATTACCAAAATAATATTTTTAGAAGCATACACACACACACACACATATATATATAGAACAATCAATATCTGATAGTACATTGGTGTGCAGATTCGTGATATCAATTTCTAACCAAACTAGTATATAACGGGACTAAGCATATTAGACATTATAAATAAGAAATATTACGTTTTACCAAAGCCTAATTGTTCACACCTTGGAATGAAGAATCTAACTCCCCGAATTAAATTACTTATCCATAAGTTGATTGCTTTCTGAACACAGCTACTACCGACAATCAAATTGATTTTATTTTGATGTTAGAAATACTTGAAAGTGTGTCATGGTGAGGTAAAATTTTCAGCCGAAAATAAGATGAAGGAGAGGCTCAAAAATGATAATTGGAAACTGAATGTTGGAATATTTAAATAAGAAAGAGTCTAAGAAGTAAAAGGTGGATCCAGATCCACATATTTACCCTTTTTTGAATTCGAAATCCAAGCCTCCAACACCTTCATTTTGGCTTGCATACCCCATCAAATCCCTTTCGAAAATTCAAGCCCCTTTATATGCCTCTAAATCATTTCAACTCTGAATAAGATTTAACATATTTAAATTCAATATAAACGTGCATCGATATCATATATCGATGAGTGTATTTACAATTATTATACATCTACTATGTAATATTGTTCAACACACATCAAATAAAATTTGATAATTAATATTTCCTAAGCAGTGATTAATTTAATTAGTTTATAACAATTGTAATTTAATTAAATTAGGTGGTAGCAAGAGTATTCAACGTTTTGGTTACGTGAGCTTTAGGTGTAAATTTGGCTAGCGATTAATATCGAACAATTCGAATATTAACGTTCGTACGTTACTTATAAGTGGTGTGACATTTTGACCAAATTTATCTCTTACTTGTGATCGGTAAAATCCAATTTTTCTTTACTAAGCATTACCTGGTATTGACAATTATATACATCAATTGTCTTTGTTAATACTATATCACTTTGGACTTATGGAATCTAGAATGGTTAAAATTCCAATATCATCCATATTCAACTCTATAGTCCAAACACAAAGTCCTCGGTTCAATAATAACGATTATTATTAACTGAACTATTCTGCCCAGATATTTTGACTTTGAGTTGCCTTTATTTGACCGTGATACTTACCTCATATAATTGAGAAGAAAATCCTCTATTGAATAGTATTTCACTTCCAATGCTTCCACTTGACCTAACTATAATCATTCGATGGACGCCATGCCAAGATTTAACTATAATCAAAGCCGAGCTTCCTAATTGAAGATCAATAATATTCTTAAGTCGAGAGAACCGTATAATATTATCACATCGATATTTTATGTTTAACCTTAGTTATATCAACCAACAGAAGACTATCGAATTAATCATTCCATGATTATCTAATGACTATCAATACGTAACTCATTGGTGCCTCCTAGTAGCCATGAGTAATACAATGCCCAACGTTTGGAAAGCAGTACATACTGTAGTCTCAACTGATGTATCGATATCCAGTCTCGATACATCTTAACTCGGACTATTTAAAATGGTTTGTTTATTTTATTATGATAAATTACTCATGATTACAATACATCTATAACTACTATCACAAAAACATACCATTTGTGGATTTTTTACTAAATATACTTTTAATCCATTATATTATATGAAAGCCGAGTATAGATCGGTATGTGATTTCATTCTCAAAATTTCCCAAATGCTGCCATGTGCCCTAGTGACCTAATTATCTCTTACTTTTTCATTACTTTTACTTATTACCGTTGTTAGTTAAAAGAAATACCACTGGACTCATAAATATTTTATTAGCTTCTATTTCTATCACTTAAAAAAGAAAAAACATACATCTCAAACATTTATTAGCTTTAATTTCTATCACTCCCATTTCATTTTCTCACAATAATGTATTTCTTCCTTTACTAGTTTCATATGTGTGTTATAACTCAAAAACAATTCAATTCCCAATTAAAATAAAAATTATTTCCAAACAATTTTTGGTCAATCTCTTTAATTTTTTTAATGTAATTAGACTTTAGTTGAATTCGTCAATTGTTTTTCACTTCATATTTATCTTGAATTATTAATGAATTTATTCATATTTTACAGCAATTGTTTTCCTATTAATTGCTTTTAATGTTTTTTAGTTTTATGGAAAAATAATCTGAAAACCTCTAAAAAACATAGCTTACTGGCTTGGTCGAGCTTGATTAAAATGTTAGAATTTTTTATCATTTGACTTTTCATTTAATCTAATGTTGAAATTATATTATTTTGTTCTAATTTTTAATTTGAGGTCATTGTTTTTTGTTCGTAAGATTATGAATATGGTCCTCTTTATTTCTATTGCAGAAAGTTACCAATTTTTAAAATATATGGACACCACAAAATCTCCAATTGATTAGTAAAATCTATTACATGTAAAGTTGAAAATTTTATTTTATTTTCAAATTTTGTATAATAATGTACTTTCATTTGATTTTTTTATGTGGTATGATTTTATATTTCTTTTATTTCATTATTTTGTGGAGAATAATTGGTTATTGCTGTATATCGGTCATGAATAATCTTATAGACATAACATTCATCCTTTTCCAATTCTAACCCAGCTAATTATATAAGAAAATAAATCTTGGAAGAGCATATTATACATGAAGTGAAAGAATATTAAAAAAATAAATATCCGTATAGTATTTTGAAGAATATTTAACACTTCTGATCTGGCTACATTAGGTAAATTCAAAATTTTGTTTAAGTGTTTTTATAAACCTTTTTTTATTTAAATGTTTTATACTATGCTACACCACTTAATCTTGTTTAAAATTCTATTTTTATATGTCCTAAGAGTTAAGGATAAAATTAGTGCCTATAGAATACATAATGATATCGTTATTGCCTAAACTTTCTATTGTCTATTCTATCAATTGAATTCTTTAATAGTTTTCAACTTCTTATTCATCTTGAATTATTCATGAATTTATTCATACTTTGCAACAATTTTTCTTCCAATGGCTTTTAATGTTAATTTTTTTATGGAAAAATAATATAAAGATCTCCAAAAAAAAATTTAGCTTACTGGTTCGGTTTAGCTTGGTTAAAAGGTTAGGATTTCTTAATATTTTTCTTTTCATTAAATTTGATGTTAACATTCATCCTTTTTCAATTCTAACCAACATAATTATATAAGAAAATAAATTTAGACAGTAAACATTATATATAAGGTGATAAAACATTAAAATAATGAAAATTTTGTGTAGTATTTTAAAGAAAATATAACATTTCTAATCTAGCTACAATATGCGATTTTAAAATTAGAAGTCTAAACAAGTATTGTATAAATCTAAATTTTTATTTAAATATATTATACTATGTTACATCACCTGAACTTATTTATAGTTCTATTTTTATATGTCCAAGTATTAGTGATACCATTAATGCCTATAGAATACATAATGATACCATTAACGCCCGACTTTCTATATATCAGTTTTATTATGTTATATAATTGTATAAAAGTTTAGCTGTTGACTGATTGTATTATGATTATTTCCATGTACAACAATAATGCATTTATTATTTCATTATTTATGCACATCTCGAACATTTATCATCTTCTAAATCTTTTATTTCCATTTAATTTTATCACAGTATTGTCTCCTTTTCTCCTTTTCAGTTCATACATATACTATAATTCAAAAATAATTTTATTCCCATTCCAAAACAAATTAATTTTTTTAACAAAATAGTTATTAATCAATCGTTTTAAATATTCAAATCTAATTAGAATTTGATTGAATTCGTCAATAGTTTTTCACTTCATATTCATCTATAATTATTTACAATTTTACTCGTATTTTGCAATGAGTGCTTTCCTATCAACTGTTTTCAATGTTATAATTCTATTTTTGTACATCCCATGCATTGATGATACTACTAATGCCTATAAAATATATAGTTAAATCATTAATGCTTGGACTTTCTAATATCTATTCTATTATGTTATACCAATACCTAAGGCACGTCCATTAAACCTGTGCAAAGAAAACAGAAAGCAAATTTATCTATTGGAAAATAATGGTCATATGCATGGATAATACTTAACAAAAATAAATATGTAAGTTAAGTTCTTTTTACTAAGAAATAGTAAAAACAAACACGCATACAAAACACATTACCATATTTTCAGACATCGATTTTTTCCTATACAAATAATAAATAAGAAAAACATATTGTGCAGCTTAGACTAATAAACTTACAATAAAAGCATGAACAAAAGTAGCACACTCATAAACAATTCCCCAACAAAATCTCCAAAAATCTCATTGTTATTTCACCTCAAGCAGTGTAGAACAATACAACCAAGTTAAATTCAGAGCACCACCATCTTTAGTAAAATATATCAACTCCTTTGCATGCATTGATATTGCAGCAACAAAAGAAACACAATCCATCAAACTTTTATCTACATCTCCATGCCTAGATATTTCAATTACATCACAACCAATGAAGGTAAAATTCTCCTATCTTGAGCAACTAAAGGTACAAAATCAATGATTGACAAATGAAGAAATACTCTAGAGCATTTCTAGATCATCCACAACGATCTAAGCATATATTGCATACTTTACATGTTGCAGGTATATATTATATCTACCAAAAGAGTAAAAAAAACAAAGGCACTTTATAAGCTAATGAAGATTTTCTATATCCAGACTAGAAAGAAGCTTTAGCAACATAGTTCCAGTGCATTCCAATAT
Organism: Allium cepa; assembly: GCA_030765085.1. Classification (NCBI taxonomy): domain Eukaryota; kingdom Viridiplantae; phylum Streptophyta; class Magnoliopsida; order Asparagales; family Amaryllidaceae; genus Allium; species Allium cepa. The sequence continues at coordinate 81,971,033 of CM060932.1, read as the reverse complement.
TCACGTAAATGCAAGCTGTCCATCAAGCAAGGCCTGGTGAGCAGGCACTGAAATCAGTAGCGGAAGAAAGGTTGAAGTATCCTGGGGTGACGTCTCGACATCAGTGAGCTTTTGTGTTTCCCCACCAAAAAAGAACAGCAGATATATGCTTCACCTCATGTGCATGCTGAGTTATTTTGGTAGTTTCAATTAAGTTCAAAGAGCAAGATGATGATGCATTATCCGTATCTGTTTCAATTTTTCACATGCTAAAATTTATCATTGAAACATTTGGTTGATATATTTCAATAGAGTTCTCAGGATTACTATTTCACTTTGACTAATATCTTTAGTTTTCTATGATTAAAAGATACCCAAAACAATATATAGAAAGTAATATTAGTCATAATTGTTTGATCGTTGTACCACCATGCGTAAAATTAAATGAGTCCACTTATTTTTTATTTCTTTATTTTCCGTTTTGAATCCTTCTTAAAAAAATGATTTCTAATACAATATAGCAACATTATGCAAGAGAAAAGCACATAATTATGGCAAATTGGTACCGTAATTTTACAGATCTGTTGGTATATGATTCTATCATTGTGATAGCATTGTGTACGATAAATTATGCATAAAATTATACAATCTAATGATATAAATTCGCAATTTATTCAAATTTTTGATCATAACTTTAAAAAATATGTTTTCGAAGTGCAGAAATATCCACTGTGAACTATACATGAATTATATTCTACCAGGAAAAAACTAAGCAATATTAAAAGGAAAAAAGATTCCATTACAAATTAAACCTAAGTTGTATGTTTAATATTATGCAACATATTATAATTTTTGTTTATGCACTACATGTGTAAGGGTAAAATAGTAACCATGGGAAATAAATGTTCAAAGAAAAATTCTAACTAGTAAGGTAACAAAATGGTAAAATCAAAATGAAATCCATACTATATCAATAAAAATATTCTTAGCTAAGCAATAGAAGGCACAAATTTTACCAATTTCTTTATTATCTAAATATGGTCACAACTATACAAAGTTAAAACATATCACCAGAAGTTGATGCATAATGAAGATGCTTTTTTGAGCTGTTGTTTCCCAACAACCACGAATGTAAAAAGCTAGTAAAATTTGAAGGTCGATCGACCAATGCAAAAAAGTAGCACAGTATGGTAGATTGGATGCAATAAATATTTTAATCTGTCTACATAGCTCATCACTATAAGCCTATATAGCATTAACATTAAAAAAGGAACTGTAAATGCAATAAATGGTCAGTGAAATTATAGCATTCCAACACTCTTTTTGAATCTCAAGCTTTTTGGTTCATACTTCTCCAAAAAGTAAAAAAATAAAATATGATTCATTCATATAGGTTTAGGTTGGGAAATTATCTCAAACTTGCTATTGTAAAGGAAAATTCCAACTTCTTTAGAGATATGATTATTAGTTTAGTAAACATAACATTTTAGTTTTTAATTGTGTATCATCAAGTTATATTACATGTTATCACAATGAAGTTTATTGAAGAAACACATTTTTCGTGGCAATCGTATGTTAGGCACGTCCATTGGACGTGTGCGAAGAAACTGGGAGAAATTTTATTTACTGTGAAATAATAATCATGTGCATAGATAACACTTTGACATAATAAATGTTCGAGCTAATTTCTACTTATAATGGAATAGTATGAATAAAATATGCACAAAACTCATTACTATATTTTTGAGCACCAATTTGCTTTCAATGTAAATATGGAACGCGAAAAATATATTATGTAGATTTACTCTCATAAGCTTGAAATAAAAGCATTAACAAAAGTCACTTGACTTATTTCAAATTTATTGGAGATTTATAAATTTACAAAAAATTATTACGATATAAGTTCTCAAACTCATTCTTTAATATACTTTTAGAGGAAGTCGATATATTTGAGTATTTGATGCTAGTATCATAACAAAAATAAAACATAATTCTTTAATAAGTTCTATTAACCATGTAGACGTATTATGATAAACTGAGTTTACTCATAGTGTATGCCAAAGGAGTTGATGAAATAGTAAATATCGAGTCGATCTACTTATTGATAGCAAGTAAAGTGTGGCAAAGAGAAAAACGAGTTTATTCGTAGCTACACCTCTTTAAACACACATCTTGCCTTTCGAAAGAGCTACTGCATTCATAATACTTTGCACCTTCCAAGCAAATGACCTTCTTTCATAATAGTTCGCAACCGAGGTCTAAAGCCTCATATCACACACAACTCAAACCACAACCGATATGTTGTCATCCATTTTACCAAACGGAATTCATTAATATTCAAATTTGAGGCAAGCCTTTTCGCTGTTTTTTTACACAATCCTGAAATAGAAATTAGGTATATAATATCCTAAATATGTTATATTTCATGATGAAAATACCTTCAACACATCTAAGATCTACCTCAACTGGAAACCCGGATATAACGACCAAAACTTACTATGTTAGGTAATTAGCAAAGCGATCAAATCCAGACAAAATTTTTTACATGCCTCTGTAGTCAGCTTGAAGATTAATCTTATGTATATATTTATGCATAAAATTGGAATATATTCAATAATAGTATTTTGAAAAAATATTTGTTTCAAGCATGATTCGGCATATTAATCTACATCCTTATAAACATCATGTGGTTTCGTCATGTGACATCCATATGCATGATTTGAGTTTGATTAATAACTTACATAACAAAACTCAGAATTAATGAATTGTTTATAACACACACATTAGTCGTACATGTTAAAGAACAAATAATAAGATCCATTTTATTAAGACTAATCCATGCCTTATGATGTAAAGAATAACAGGTTTTATTTTGTTGTCGTTAACACCATGTGGTTATCATATTTTTTATGACAGTTCTATTGATTTAAACATAGTTAATCATGGTACATAGGTCTAATTATACAAAACGATGCACCATATTTATTTAAAGAAGTACATCTTTATATAATTTGTTTCATATTTATAACTCACAATAAGACCTGACTATATCATACAATAATTTAAAGTAGTTTGCATTTGCTTATGTATTACAATAATAGTCAGGTGTTTGTGTTATTTTTTAGACAATCTGAGCATATATAGCCACAAGTTTAGCATCTACTACAACATCTACAGCTATAAGTAATTAGCAAACTCAGGAATCAATAGTATGATTATAAACCATAATAATTATCTTTAAACATGGTTTATTACATTTAGTTAAGAAATATACTAATAACAAAATGAAAGATTGCCTTTTGAAAGAACATATTGAGAAGGGTACTATGAATTGTGTCAGGGCATATACCGTGAAAAAGTTATATAAATGACATATCATAAACTATGAAAAATAAATTGAACCATATCTTAGTACATATATAATCGTTGTCATGGTTATATGTATTTTAGATTCTATTATTAGGCATAACTTTAAGTTTTCTACTATAAGACACTAAACTAACAAAACATTGTTTTTCAAACTTCGTTTGGTAGAAAAATAGATGTATCCTTTTCACTGTCAAAAATATCATATACCACCATACCCACCACTAAGAATACCATTTTGATATTATGCCCAATGTCTTTAATCTTAAATTTTCAGAGAATTATAGCTTAACTTTATTCTTTACATACCTACAATTGCGGCTATCACATAAAGAAATTATATAATTCTAGCAATATTCACTTCATTCTAGGTTTGAATTTTGGTAAAATTATGATATTCTAATAATCCAATCTTCATGCATTATGAAGCAAACACAACAAATGTTGAGCACTTAAATATTGCAATCCAAAATTAAGAATCCATGCAATCTATAACATAGTATCACCAAAGAAAACTGAATAATAAACATATAAATAGCACAAACATTATATCTTATCAAATTAAAAATAATAAAAATTTCACATTTGGAGAAGTAAATAAAGAAATAATATCGCAAAAAAGAGGAATCATGCAATATAATGAAGTAATCATTTAATGTTTTCATTTTTTTCATTTAGGTGCTTGAAACACAATTCATCAAACACAAAACTTACAACACGAATGTAATGATCCATGCTCGATTTTGAAAATTCATGGATGAAAAACCTGAACATAAAGAAATTACAAAATGATTTAGGACTTAATACACGGTGAAAAATAACAACAAAGTACCAGTAGGAAGAGTAATTTTTTCACTTACACATAAAGCTATCAAATCCCAAATTATAGATAATGTTTTCATTGTAATTTCCACACAAAAGACCGAAGCTTTATTTTATCGGTGAAGAATTTTTCCCATCAACAACTCAACTCAGAATCAATGCATTCTGTTTTAGGAAAATAATTTTAGGCAAAGCAATTTGAATTTATTTTTAACAAACACAACAGCATTAGTGAGTATATCCTAGGCAAAATTTAGAACAATACCCATCATTACAAGCAGCGTTCATTGCTAAGGCATCAACCTTATATCTGCGACGTGACATCTCCAAATCGATTGAAATTAAGCTATAGCAGTGAACGGTTGAAGCTCATCTCTGGCTGTTGACTGATTGGTGGAATAGCTCGATATTAGAGAGGAAGAGCGAGTTAGGGTTCAAATTTATGGAGGAAATTGGTGATAAATTCTTTTCGTCGAAAGAAAATTTTTGATTGTAATTGTGAGCGTGGACAACGTAATGACAATAATACCCTTGCTACATAACTGAAAGTGAAAGGGACATTTTAGTAATTGCAAAAGCTTCAAATATGGGTATTCTCATTCTATATAGATAATTATATACAAGTCTAGTCTGATACTTGGTATTTTTATTTCCATGTACAACAATTGTGCATTCGTTATTCCATTATTTACTTACATCTCAAGCATTTATCATTTTCTAATTCTTTCATTTTCATTTCATTTATCATAATAATGTCTCTTCCCTTTTTCTAGATTCTTATATATGCAAAGATTCACAAAAATCTCTACTTCGAATGATCTAGAAAAAGGTAAAGAAAAAATCAACTATTTTTAGTCCATCTTTTTAAATGTTCTAATCTAACTAGAATTTGATTGAATTGATCAATTGATTTTCACTTTGTATTCATTAAGAGTCATTTACGACTTTATACATATTTTGCAGCAAGTATTTTCCTACCAATTGCTTTTAATGTTATAGTTTTTATGGAAAATTTTTTAGAAGATTTCCAAAAAAACTTAGCTTACTAGTTTGATAGAGCTTGATTAAAAGGTTAAGCCTTTTTTATTATTTATCTTTTTAGTTAGTTTGATGTTAAATTTGTAGCTTTTATTCGAATTTCTAATTTCTAATTCAGGTTAAGTTTTTGGTTCGGAAGATTATTAATATAGTTCTATGCATTAGTCTTTCAAAAAGTAAACTATTTCATAAGTATGTGGATAACACAAAATCTCCTATTGATAAGTAAAATCAGTTGTAAGCAATAGTTGAAAACTTTATTTTATCCCCTAGTTTTGTATAATAATTGACTTTCATTTGACTTTTTTGTTTAGCATGATTTTGCATTTTGTTCAATTCATTTATTTTGTAGTGAATAAACTGGGTCATTATTCCATAAATATCAACTTCGGATTTGAACAACAAATTAGAAGTGACATTTATCTTTTGTCAATTATAACCCAGGTAATTATATAAGAAAAATTTAGGCAGAAAACATTATATATGAAGTAAAAGAATATCACAATAATAATTTATTTTGCAGCATTTTAAAGAAAAAATAGCACTTTGATCTAGCTGTAGTAGGAAACATTGAAATGTTAGAAGTTTTATTCTGAATAAGTGATGTTAAACCTTCGATTATTTAAATGTTTTACATTTGTTACACAATCTAAACTTACTTTTTACAAAACCTTAAATTAACAATCTTTTTCAAACCTAGGATTTAATATATTTTTCATGTTTTAGAGGCGACGTTCATGGTGTTGTTTCAGCATTTGCATAATTTTTGACAAATTTGGAACGTGTTCAAGCATGTGGAATCATGAAAGATGGAAGATGCATGGTCGACGAATCTAGATTTTTGGAAAGCTAATATAGTAATATAACTTATTACATGATCTATAAACTTAAATAGTATAAAAGATACAAAAGTTTGAAACTCTTGATGCACATCCACATCAGTTTTAGGAAATAAATAGATTTAGGCTTTTTATGTTTTTAATTGAAAGTAAATGTTTAGGTTAAAAGGATTTTTTGTTATAATTCACTAGAGTAAATTCATAATGTAGTTACCTATGGTAAAATATTTATTTTTATAGTTTAGGTTTAATTTTTAGAAATGAATATGATGTACTTTTTTGTCATTAGGATTCAGTTATTTGATTATAAATACATGAATATGCTTATTAATGGTCATTAATTCATTTAATTGGCATCAATCTGAACTATTCCAAATAGTACATGAATAACTATCATGAAATGAATCTGAAGGGAAATTCTGATCAATTTTGTACTTGTTTGAATTAAAACCTAAAATAATGAATATATCTATCATAATTTATATTTGTTTTTGTCGCGTATAATACTATATATATATATATATATATGATTCTTACTATTATATTTGTTATCTGGCCTTTTGACCTAACTAAATCCTGACTGATTGGACATGTTAAACTCGACGGTAAACAAGGCAAGTAGTCCAGAGGGATGGTCATGGAGTCTAGAGATCAAGCGTAGACCATGGTATGAAGCGACGATCAATCGAGACTAAGAGAGACTCTTTGAAATATTCTAAGTATGGATTAGTGCCTCCTCGAGGGAGATGATTGGTACATATCTCATCCCCTAGGTCGGGGATCAGAGCATCTCACTTTGTCTATGAGCAACTTAAATCAGCAATTTAACTCAATGGAAATCAATCGACATCTCTACAAAACATGTATGCGACTATACAAAACAACTTTGGAAACACGAAGCTAGCATGAAGAGGGACCCACAAGAGGGGTCGTATAGGCCATGAGGCCATCTAGATCGATCGACACCGACCGCCCATCTCTTGGAGCTAGGCCACAAAACTTTTTGGGTGACCTCATCTACATTGTGAGGTTAATCGATGAAATTTAAAAAAGATATTTGGTCGTCTACACCTACAAATATAGAGTTCGTAGTTTATTTTAAGGATCTTTACACTATTGTATTACTTCAACTCTATGTAATCAAGGATCTATTACGATCCAATCCCTTTATAATCAGAAAAGCAAAGTATCTAATAAAGCAATTCCTTCAGGTAGACATACGCAATCAACAATGAACCACTATAAATTTGTTTGTTTTTGTTTCTTCTTGTTTACTGCCTGTTTTAAGTTTAATTTTTCACTTTATTTCTCTACTTTCGATATATTGAGTGTTTGTGCAAATTTTGGTGCTTTCACTGAGAAAAATTCATACCTTGATTGGATTTCATCATCAACTTGTGGATTACTAAATTCATAAGATAGATCCAGATTCCTAATGACGAGTTTCTGCTTCTACTAAGATTTAAAGAAGATCTATGGGGAAGCTATTAGCCATGGCTAGAGGAAATAGGTCCACTATTTCTCGTGCTGTTGAAGGTAATGAAGATACCAGCATACAATGACCAGAATGTGCAACTAGTAGCTACCGATACCACCAAATCCAGCTTAGTACATGACCAAACTGACTTTAAAGTCCTAATGAAGGAACTATTAACTTATCGTCTGCAACTCAATCAATAAAGCCGAGCCAATATCGACCAGACGAACCAGCCGAAAGACCAATAAGGAAAGATAAGGAGGGAGCCAGTTCCATACTTAGGATCAAAGAGTCCCACTTCATCTGACGATTATCACAAGAGCAGATGGGGCAAGACTGCGTATGATATTGGAATGTCGATGGGCAACTATGTGATTGACTATCGCCAAGCAACTAGGATCGACACCGAACGCTCCAAAGGGATTAACACCGAACCCTCGAACCAAAGGAGGAATCTTCGTGCTGGTAAAGGAGCCAACTTTAGATACACTAAAACCGACCATAGCGTTGGAACCCAAGCGAATGCCATTGCACCACTATAACGACCCAGAATTTAATGGCTATTTAATTGGATATTTAATTATATTTTTAAATAAATAATAAATAAATTTTTACTAAAAAATAAAACTATTTTAAATAATAGCTAATGATATAAAATCGTTTTCAAAACTTGTTTACTAATAAATATTGTTCACAAAGAAATAGAAATGTGATGGGAAACTAGTTTTTGAAATATTGATTTTTCATTGGTTAAAAGTTATTTAAAATGTCATAGCACTATTCTAAACACTTATATACACATTACAAACTGTTTTAACTTGATGAATACATGTGTATATGTAGGTATACGCTTCTCTTTAAAAGTGTATATACATATAAGAATAAGAGAAAATATTTTATAAAGAAAAGTGTGTGTATAAATATGCATATAAAAATAACATCTTCAACACAAAGTACAAGGTGTGTGGCATAAATAATGCATGATAAGAGAGGGGCACATGGTGGACAAAAATAAAAGGGGGAAGGAGTGGAGATGCATGGACACACATATATTTTGTTATAAGCACTTTGTATTTTTAAAATATTTTCACTAATCAAATATATACCACTACTTATTCATGTTTCTCATTTTACAACCTCCATCTTCACTTTAAAATTTCAATGATCTTGAAGTAACATCTATGGCTTTCTTTCATAAAATTTAAAGTAAGAAAAAAAATCACTTCTTTGGCTAAAAATCTCCTCTTTAGTTCACGAAAACATTTCTACATCTTCTACAACACCTCCTTTTCCAGTGTTGTAAGCCCATCCACCTTAAAACCCATGGCCATACCCAATATGCCCTAGATCGATCCCAAAGCCCACATGGCCAAGCCCATTTAAGGTGTTCGAGCATTCAAAGTTTCAATTTTTTGTAAGATCCTAAAGTTTTTTTTTCAAGTTTTAGCAAAGTTCGCCTTGAATTAGTAAAGTTTCGGCGAGTAATACACTTATTTTTGGAAAAGAAAATGACTTTATTTGTATGAACTATATGTTGTGAAAATATAATTGTTGTTTCATTGAACTATCATGTTGTTTTGATGGCATACGATTATAAGTTTGTGTTTGAGCTTGGATTTGTGAGTTGGATGTTAACTGATATGTTTAGATATAGGTATGTGAATGGTTAGTTATGATATGATGGAAGTGTGTTATGAAACAAAACCAAGTGTAAGTTATTTGATTGTTGTGAAGTTAGCAACTTGAAAAGTCGCAAAGGACTTGGGATCCTATTTGAAACAAAAGTTTGTTTTCTAGTTTTGGATTTAGTAAATGATTTCCAAAGTTTTCACCTTTGGTTTAAGTTTTAAAAATTCTTCCCTTTGTGTTTTCAAACATGTAGTAGCTAGAGTTAAAGTGAAGTTTTCACCTAAAAATCAATTCTAGCGAATTGCACTCATAACGATAGTCGCTATGGATGCAGTTTGGGTAAATTTCACGATTTCAAGTTTTAAATGTTTTCTTTTAGATTGTTTTTGAAAACTTATTTCAAATTAATTAAGTCAAAATTTTAAGTTTTAGTTATTTAATAATTTGATTATTTAATATATTAATTAGGGTAATTATTATTTAATTAATTAAGTAATTAGGTTAAGTAATTAGGTTAAGTAATTAGAGTTTAAAAAGTTATTAACCAAGTAATTATTTTTAATTAAGTAAGTTTTAAAAAATGATTAATTAAGATAAAAGGAAATTAATTTTTATTTAATCAAGTTTATTACTTTGATTAATTATTTAAATAGAGTTAGTTATTTAGTTAATTATTTATAAATTAACGGTTAATTATCCACCTAATTAGGATTTAGTTTCTTAAATGAATGTTATTTGATTAAAATTTAATGGAAGTTTAAGTATAAATAAACTCATAATTAATTAAGGTTCAAAGTATGCATTTTTGATTTAATTAAGGTTAATTAAAGTTTAATTAAGTTTTAAACTTATGATTTAATTAAGGTTTATTTGTTTTAAAGTTTCTTAGAAAGTTATTTATTTTTAACCAACTTTCTAGTTTAAGTAAATTGTTTTAAAATCAAAGAATCCCTTGTCTACGCTATTAAGTAGCCAAATGAACTAAAGTAGTTGTAATAAAACGTTGACCGGTTTTATTGAAAATAAGTCGACTTGTACTTATCATAAATACCGCACTATAAAAATGTGGCGAATACAAGACGGTTTATTTCGATAAGTTGGTCATGTTAGTCTAAGCATATAAAGCGTATGTTCATATGTAATCTTACACCCTGATAGTGGGATGATCCACTATAAACAACTTGACCCTTTAAAATTATCGAACATCGGTTTGGAGAGACCGGGATCGAATAGCCATTATTACTTGAAAACCACTTCGAACCAATATAAAGGTTCAAATTAGAAATTTAAAGGCAAGGTCCAAGATGAAGACTCTGAAGTGCAAGAGCTATTTGCTACTAACCCTAAGAGTGATTCCAAAATGGGTGTAGCGGAGATAATTCCTTCGATTCGTTCATCTCCTAAACGACTTGTATGGATGAACGCTGACATTATGTCAACATCTGGATGGCGATGTAGCATTCCAAATGGCAATGCTATAGTAAAGGTAAACATAGCCTCAGACCTCATCAAACGGAAATGACCAAAATAGGGTATGCAGTAGGGCTATGTGGTTCGCTCTCATCAGGGTATGTTATCAATATCTAGAATCGATATTTGACTCCTTTTTTGTATTCTTCGGTATGGTTGCTGATCCCAACCATAGTGGCGATATATTTGGTACAACTAGTCAAGTGGTAGGCCGGTTCTATGTAGCAGTGATACAAGATGTTCCTATCAGACGCCAGGTGTGTTCTATCCAAAGGTACAAGTTTTAGAAGGTAGTTTCTTACTTGGTCATGTATGAAATCCGTTCTCCAATAAGTACCCTACAGGCTTAGTTGAACCAAAATATGTTGAAATGTGAGATGCAAGCATTTTAGCCATATTTTATTTTACTTGAAAACCCTAGATATTATCACAATACTATTGGATTCTATGTGAAATATTTTGGTTATCATAAGGAAAAACTCATCGTGTTTATGTGCAGCCTAGTCTTACGAGATACCTTTGATTTTCAAATCATTTTATTAGTAAACAAATTAATTTGTTTTGTGTTTACTCACACCAGACCCTTGCTTGAACTGGACTTTTATTTTCTTTTCCTAAAACTTTTAGGTACTCAAATTTGTATGAGTAACCAAGTAATCTAGGTTTCCTACTTCTGTATTTTGAAGGAGCTAGAGCAGGTGGCTTCACCATTACATAATATTTTCCATTTCTGCCTTGTATTTATGTATCACCATGTATTTTTATATGAGCAGGTAGCTATAACTGTCCAGTTAAAGGGTGTAATGTAATGTATTTGATATATTATTATTGAAATGACTATGTAATATCCTATGTTACCTATTATATTTGTTATGATTCGTTGTGAGATACGTGATTGTGTAGTTTCTTCTTATCTTCCTTTTTATTCTACACTTTAATGGCTCATCTTTTAGCTAAAGAAAAGCGGTCGTTACATTTTGGTATCAGAGCTTAGGTTAAGCAAACACCTAGGCTTTGGGTTAGGTCAACCTAGAGAGTGCGTATTTATAAGTTTTATTTGTATACATACATATATATATATAATAGATAGATTAGCTTGATAGGTTTGATTAGTTCCCTTTTTTCAAGATCCATCTCGTCCAAGTATTATAAGATTATCTTACTATACCCAGGTAGTAAGACATGGGTATTAGAGGCAGATGATGTAGGGGAGCAGGTAGCACTATGACTACAAATGGTTGGTCCCTAAATCCTGAAGGATTTCGGATTGCCGAAGAGGCGGTGCCAAAGCAGCCAAGATTGAATTTCTCAACCTTATGCAAGGATTACACCAATCTAGGAGGGAAACTATTTAAAGAAGATGAGCCTACCATGGAAGTGCAAGCTTGGTTGCAATCTTGGAAAAATATTTTTAAAGGTCTTTGTTTATGCGATGAACATAAAATGTTTTTAGTAATATGGAAAATGCAAGAGGGAGCAGCAGCTTGGTGGGACTCCCCTGGTGCAAATGTTCCTAAGGAAGAGTTTATGTTGGCCTAATTTAAAGAAGTTTTTGAGGACCAATTCTTGCCAATAGTAGGAAGGACCAGAATGTACCGGAACTTTATGGACTTGAAGCAAGGGGATTTATCTATAGCAGAATATGAGACGAAGTTCAACGAGTTATCTTGTTTTAGACCAGAATTGACCAATGCTTCATTAAAGAAAAATGAGATGTTTGTTTTGGGTATGAGAGAAGAGTACCATGAGAAATTGATAGCTCGCGTTAAGGCTACTTTTGTGGATTTAGTTGATATTGCTCTAAGGTATGCTGCCTTGGAAAAGAAAATGCCTACTTTAGTAACACCTTGTGGAAATACTAGTAGAGATGGTTCTAATAAGAGAAAGTTTAATCCTAATTGGAAGAATCAAGGAAAGGGAAAGCTTGGCGATGAGCTCAAAGGAGTCATTTTAACGATTTTGTTTGCTACAACTATTAACAAAAGGGACACTTTGCAAAGTTTTGCGAAAATTCAAGAATTTAACGGCATCAGCTGACGCAAAGTGGACATATGCCCCCGATGGTCCAAAATACTCTCTATTTTAATTTCCATCAGCCCGAGAATATCTTAAAAGACTGCCCACTCATAAAGAAGGTGCAATAACCCAAGGTGTATATCATTAAGAATGAACCATCTACTTCAACGGATGTGAAGGGAAATGGCGTACTTGAAGGTACCTTACTAATTAATGGTATTTTTGTGCGAGCGTTTTTTGATATTGGTGCCTCTTATAGTTTTATCTCTTTAGAATCGACAAATAAGTTTCTTATTCCAAGTATCATAGAAAACCATATGATGACCCATTGGGTTTTATTCTTCAGCCTCGATACTTAGTTGGGGACTTAATCCATGATGCACGAGTCCATTTCGTCATGTTCACACAATGAAAAGACCCGTACCTTACGATCGTTATCCCATATCTCCGGATAGGACCACAACCGCGACCTATGTTATCTATTACATTGATCCAAATTTAATTATTCCAAAGTCCATTTTCCAAAATATAAGATAAGAGTCCATACAACCAATAACCAAAGTTCAAATAAAACTAGAAAAACAAGAGTTCAAAGCAGCCATGAAGAAAAAGACAAATTTCACCAATCTTGGCACTACGGTTTATCATCATCTTAGAGCATGCCTAGGACCGTCCTCAACCCCGTACATTTATAAGTGACTTAGCCGTCCTACTGTGGAGTTTGTTACTTATTCCATGCTATCCCGATTAATTAATGATGATGCCTTGATTCCGTGCCATTTTCATTCGAGGTGGATGGTGGTTGCTCATGTTCCATCATTGCATCCTGAATCCTTATATATTGTTGTAACTGACCATTCCTTATGTGTCTCCTTACTTCAAATGCATGTAGTCATTCGTATTGTGGCAATCCAACTCATGGAATAACTAGCACTTTCCAGATGTTCGTTCACGTTCGGAGGGTTCTCTCCTTGCCGACCTTTGATACAGAAGGCATCCTCGAGTATTTAGATATATCCATTCTATGGTATCATTCAATTCTGAATAAGAAGAAAATTTGAGTTCTCCCCATTTCTACTTCGATCCATTGAAGCTATTGTCCATATGTCGTTTACGCTTATACTTTCCTGAGATTTCACCAGGCGGTTCTCCACCCTGTATCGTAATAACTTCCATTGCCTCTTTCTCAGCATTCGCCTCTTCTTATCACAGAAACCTTTCTGCTTCATGGTAGAATCCCTTGAGATCCATTGGTGGATCTTGTATCAGTGATATCTTAAAATCCAAATTATCTGTAACTCCTGAAACTACCACCATCAAAACCATCGATAGATCTAGTCGATCCACCGAAACAACTGCTACATTAAATCAAGTTAAGAAATTCTTGAGTGATTCTCCTATCCACTACTTTACTGATGTCAATGTCATCACATTCTTAGGTTCGCAATGTGAACCCAAAACGGCTTCATAAATATTTCGACCAATTTCATCCATGTGCTAATAGAACTGCTCTTTAACTACCTAAGCAATAACATAGCTACATCCGTTAAGTACATGGAGAAGCATTGTGCCAAGACTTCTTCCGATGCCTCAGTACTTCCATGTGCCGTATATACCTCATCATATTCAGAGTTGGATCCGACTTTCCATCATAAACTTCCAGTGTTGGTATTTTGAATTCTGGTGCATTCCTAGTACTCCTGATATTAGGAACGAATGGACTTCTATTTGCATCTTCCAAATCCCTGTTCACCAATCCTCCATGCACAGTTTGCCTGATCATCTCTACAAACAAATCATTGACATCCAATAGTAGTCTCCTATTATCATTCCCAAACTGCCCCCCCCCCTCTGAGTGCATAAGGAAATTCTAGAACATACTCCTACGGACGAGCATTCAAATTTCGACTTGCACCATGCTTTATGGGATCAACCGCTGGTCCTCCAGCATCGCGATCAACCAGACCCCGAGGACATGCCCCTATCTTTTAGGGAATGGTGTCGATCCTCTAAGATGGCTGAGGACTGCCCTTGGCTGCTTTGTTCCATTCCTTTGTCCATTGGCGTCTCCTATGGCTCTAACCTATCCAATCTATCGGAGTAGATTCTACAGCATATCCTCTTATCTTTTTAGTAGCCTCTCCTGCATAGCATCCATCATCGTTTCTATTTCATTCCTAGTTATGTAGATAGATGCTTGATTAGCTCCAGCTCCTGAAATCCTCCTGACTCTGTTCACGGTGGCTCCTTTCCAGTAGCACTCTCTTTATTGATTGCCTAGCCATTGCTTTTTGGATCTAAGTATCCAAGATTCCAAATTCGTGGGTGTAAGTCTTCTCGAAGCAATAAAATGTTGGCATCAAAATTGGCCACCAACACCCAGTTATGTGAAGGCACTAATATCTAGTCATAGATCTCAGATAGTATCTAATGTAGAGAATATGATATGAAGAGCAAACAAATTAATAATGAAATAAAGTATAAAGAGACAAGAATTATAGTTGTTCGGCTAACTCCAGCCTACGTCCACTCTAGAATAATCTTTTTTTATTATATTGTGGTATGTTTATAGCTACAATTCCAAATCCAAGGATAAAATTGAACGAGTTTAGCCCGGGTTCAAGAAAAAGAGAAGCAAAAAGAAGATCTCTTTTAAAATTCCATGCATGCTGTATTTATAGGGGAAGACGTGCATAGAAAGGGATGAAATTTCGACAAAAGAACCTCCAGGTCATGTCGAGGCTACACAAGAATTTTCAGGCCTATTGGGGCCCATAATATGGATCGGTGTTGATCCTTATTTTGGTATCCAAATAGGATGAAATCGATTTGGGGGTTCCTCATGATGTTAGCTACTTACCCTCTAAATTTCTTGCCATTTTGACTTACGGTTTGTGAGATATTGCATTTTCCGTGAAGCGGGGTTGCATATATTCTGATTTCAGTCGATCCCATTGGAGGGAAAGAAGCCGATGCCTCCAAACTCCTCTAAATGACATGCAATCCTTAAGGGAGATTCTCTATGTTTTATTAGTTATACCCTCCAAGTTTCAAGCTAATTGAATTAATAACACTCGAGTTATCGATCAATCTTTGTTGTAATATGGTGCGAAGCCTGATTATAGCCAATCCCTATGGAGGGATAGAGGTCGATCCTTCCAACTTGCTCCAAATGATGTTCAATCCATATGGAGTGTTCCACATATTGTATTTAGCTTAGGCTCTAAGTTCCATGTCAATTGGATGAGAAGAACTTGAGCTATTGCTTGATCTTTGCTTCAACATGATTTGCTTACTGATTCCTACCGATCACTACTAAAGGAAGAGTGTCGATCCCTTTGATTTTATCTTTTTAAGGTGCGATCCTTAAATTAGGATCCCTAGGGTCTCTATATATTGCTCATAAAATTTCATGTGTATTACACTTGTGGACCTTGGGGTATTAGTTATTTCCTATTGAAATGTACTTGCTCCCTGAAACATTCTGATTCCTATGATGGAAGTTTATTTTTGCTGATCCCTTCTATGTGTTAAACCATATTCCATATTTTGAACATTCTGTCTTGCATATTTATCAATTCCATTCAATCTCTACTTCATGTTATTATCTGTACTTGATTTCTAGGCCCCACAATAATCCTTTTAGGTTATTGGCATTGGTAATCATGAAGTCTATTGGGTTAAATCCGTCTATATACTGCCTTGGCAAAAGGTGGGTTAACACTAGCCCTTCGAATTCGGGGTTTGCTGTGGTGTTTGCGGTTAAGTCTGATGGATCTTTAAGGTTATGCATAGATTATAGGGAGTTGAACAAGCTAAAAATTAGGAAAAAGTGTCCCCTACCCCGCATCAATGATCTTTTTGACCAACTGCATGGAGCTATGGTATTATCTCAGATGGATCTAGTTATTGGATTTCATCAACCGAGGGTTGCTAAAGATAGTATACCCTTAACTGCGTTCAAGGGCCCTAACTATTTCTTTGAGTAGTTGGTTATACCTTTTGGGTTAACCAATGCATCTGCATATTTCGTAGATCTCATGAACTATGTTTTCGGAGATGTTCTAAATAAGTTTGTGTTAGTTTTCATTGATGACATCCTTTTCTACTCCAAATCCGAGGAGGAGCATAAACATTATTTGAAAGTGGTATTGGAGACATTGAGGAGACATGTATTGAAGGAGAAATTTTTGAAGTGCTATTTTTGGAAATCAGAAGTAAGATTCCTAGGATGTATTGTGACAGGAGAAGGTATATCAGTGGACCTTGTAAAAGTGGAAGCTGTTCAGAAATGAAAGCGATAGTGGACTCCTACCAAGGTTTCCAATTTCCTAGGTTGGCTGAATACTATAGGAGGTTCATTCAAGATTATTCTAAGATTTCCTCCCGTTTGACTAAGCTGACTAAGAAGGGGGAAAAGATTGTATGGACTCCAAATGTTAAGAAGCATTTCTAGAATTGAAGAAGAGATTGACCAGTGCACCAGTTTTGGTTGTTCCAGATTGAAATAGTGGATACATAGTTTACATAGATGCTTATGGAGTGGGACTAAGTGCTGTTTTGATGCAGCATAGTAGAGTGATTGCATATGCTAGCAAGCAGTTGAAGCCTAATGAGAAGAACTACGCTACGCATGACTTGGAGTTGCTAGTTGTTGTCTTTGCATTGAAAATTAGGAGATACTACTTGCTAGGTTGGGATTCTTCTATTCCTCTTAGTTTCTTTCTAATCTTTAGGAGTAAGTTTTCTTTCTTTAATTAGTTGAAAAATTCGAGCTCTTAACGGATCATAAATCCTTGAAGTATCTTTTTACTTAGAAGGACCTAAACCTGATGGCAATAGAGGTGGTTGGAGTTTTAGACGGCTTATGGCTTGGATATTCTTTATGCGCCTGGAAAGGTCAGCGTGGTGGCAGACGACCTAAGCAGGAATGCTAATTTGACACTTTTGGAGGTTAGCTCGACACTTTAGGAAAGGTTTATGAGAAATCAAAGGAAGAATGGGATACTGGAAGGGTAAATTCAAGGTACTAAAAGAGGTAGATGTTCGTATTTCGAGATGGATAGTCGAGATGTTTTAAGGATGGATGGACGATTGTGTGTTCCAAATGCCGATGGGTTGAGGGAGGAAGTTTTATCTGAATGCCATAAATCTAGGTTAAGTATTCATCCAGTAGTTCACAAGATGTACAAAGAAATGAATAAAGTATTTTGGTGGCAGGGAATGAAGAAAAACATTTCAGTCTAGGTTAACAGATGTTTGTATTGTCAACAAAAAAGGTGATCATCAGAAGACAACTAGATTTTTACAACACCTAGAAATACCTAATTGGAAATGGGAAATGATATCGATGGATTTTATCAATGGTTTACCCAGAACCAGAAAAGGAAATGAAGTAGTATGGATTATAATGGATCGGCTAACGAAGAGTGTACATTTTATTTCGGTAAAACCAACAAGGATCGCTGCTACTTTAGCTAAAAAAATTACGAGAGAGATATTCAGGTTGCATGGAGTTCTTGTGAGTGTTGTAAGCAATCAAGACTCTATATTTACTAGTCAATTTTGGAAGGCGTTGAAAAAATCTAGGAACGACGTTGAGCTTAAGCACAACATATCATCCCCAAGCAAATGGACAGACAGAGCGGGTGAATCAGATTCTAGAAGATCTCTTAAGGACATGTGTTTTGGATTTTGGTGGATCATTTTCATTTAGTTGAGTTCTCCTATAATAATATCTTCCAAGCAAGCATTGGTATGGCACTTTATGAAGCCCTATGTGAAAGACCGAGCGAGTCGCTGGCATGTTGGGTTGAGATGGAAGATAAATTAGTGCTTGGGCCGAACATAATCCAAGAGGCTATGGAAAAAATTATGTTGATTGAGAAAAGAATGAAGGAAGCCCAAGATCACCAAAAGAGTTATGCAGATAGGTGGTAATGGGATTTGGAATTTATGGTTGGAGACTTGGTGTTACTAAAGATTTCACCAATAAAAGGAACCGCTAGATTTGGAAAAGCTGAAAAGTTAGCTCCTAGATATGCTAGACCTTTATGTATTTTTGAGAGGATCAGATCACTGGCCTATAGGGTCGAGTTGCCAAAAATATTGGCAGGTGTTTTAAATGCATACCAAATGTCTCATTGAGAAAATATGTTCATGACCCATCTTTGATTGTGGAGCCATCGGTTCAATAGGAATTGGAGATAGAACCGAACCTAATAGTGGTTAGACATCCAGTTTATGCTGTGGATTAGGATGAAAAGATAATGTGTAGCAAGGTGGTGTGATTAGTTAAGATTCATTGGAGTGAGGATCCAAGAGATTGCACTTAGGAGACTGTTGATCGTATGAAAGAAGCATATCCCAAGTTTATGTTAGGATAGCTAGTCATAGGTTGTATGTATAGTGTATGCTTGTTTGTTATCGATGTTTAGTGCATGTCTTTGCATATGTTTTATGATATGAATATATAGCTTTTTGCGTAATTTGAATTATCTGCTTATTTGCTAATTTCGGTACGAAATTCGTTTAAGGGGACAGAGTGTAACGACCCTGAATTTAATTGCTATTTAATTGGATATTTAATTATATTTTTAAGTAATTAATAAATAAATTTTTATTAACAAATAAAATTATTTTAAATAATAATTAATGATGATAAAATCATTGTCAAAATTTGTTTACCAATATATAGTTCATAAAGAGATAGAAAACGTGACAAGAAATAATTTTTCGAAATATTGGTTTTTCATTAGTTAAAAATTATTTAAAATGTCACAGCACTGTCTTAAATACTTATATACACATTAACAAACTTTTTAAACATGATGAGTACATGTGTATATGCATGTATATACTTCTATTTAAAAGTGTATGTATATAAGAATAAGAGAAAATATTTTATAAAGAAAAAGAATATATATATATATATGTGCGTGTGTGTGTGCATATAAAAATAACAATTTCAACACAAAGTACAAGGTGTATGGCATGAATAGTGCATGATGGGATGGGTACATGGTGGACGGAAATGAAGGGGGAGAGGAGTGGAGATGCATGCACACTTAAATATTTTATTATAACCACGTTTTATTTTTAAAATAGTTTCCTTAAGATTATATATACCACTACTCTTTCATGTTTCTCATTTTACAACCTCCATCTTCACTTTAAATTTTTCCTAAGAGCTTGAAGTAACATCCATGGCTTCTTTTCATAAAATTTAAAGTAAGAAAAAATCACTTCTTTTGCTAAAAATCTCCTCTTTAGTTTACGAAAACATTTCTACATCTCCTACATCACCTCTTCTTCCAAGAATGCAAACCCATCCACCCTAAAACCCCATGGCCATACCCAACATGCCCTAGGCCGAGTCCAAAGCTCATATGGTTGGGCCCATTTAAGGTGTTGGAGCATCCAAAGTTTCAATTTTTGCAAGATCCTAAAGTTGTTTTCAAGTTTTAAAGTGTTTTCTTTTGGATTGTTTTTGAAAACTCATTTCAAATTAATTAAGTAAGTCAAAAATATAATTTTAATTATTTAATAATTTAATTTATTAATTAGGATATTTATTTTTAATTATTTAAGTAATTAGGTTAAGTAATTAGAGTTTTAAAAGTTATTAACCAAGCAATTATTTTTAATTAAGTTTTAAATAAAGATTAATTAAGATAAAAGGAAATTAATTTTTATTCAATCAAGTTTATTACTTTGATTAATTATATTAATAGAGTTAATTATTTTTAAATTAAAGGTTAATTTTCCACCTAATTAGGATTTAGTTTCTTAAATGAATGTTATTTAATTAAAATTTAATTGAAGTTTAAGTATAAGTAAATTATTAATTAATTAAGGTTCAAAGTATAGATTTTTGATTTAATTAAGGTTAATTAAAATTTAATTAAGTTTTAAACTTATGATTTAATTTATGTTTATTTATTTTAAAGTTTCTTTGAAAACTCTGTCGGTTATTTATTTTTAACCAAATTTCGTGTTTAAGTAAATTGTTTTAAAACCAAAGGATATCTTGTCTACGCTATATAGTAGACAAACGAATTAAAGTAGTTGTAATATATATTGATACATTTTATTGAAAATAAGTCAACTTGTACTTATTACAAGTACAACATATCGAAAACATGATGAATACAAGAGGGTTAATTTTGATAAGCGGGTCATAAGCATATGGAACGTATATTCATATGTAAATCTTACATCCTGATGGTGGGATGGTCCACTATAAACAACTTGACCCTTTAAAATTATCCAAAGTTGGTTCGGAGAGACATGGATCAGATAGATGTTGTTATCCAAAAACCACTTCAAACTAATTTAAACCTTCAAATTGGAAAAACTAAAGGTATGGTCCAAGATGAAAACTTTGAAGTGCAAGGGATATTTGCTACTAACCCCGATGGTGATTCCAAAACGAGTGTAGTGGAGATAGTGCCTTCGGTTTTTTCATCTTCTGAATGAGTTGTATGACATTATGTCAACATTTGGAAGACGAAGTAGCATTTTAAGTGGAAGTGCTATATTAAAGGTAAACATAGGCTCAGGCCTCATTAATCAGAAATGAATAAAATAGGGTATGCAGCAAGGCTATGTGGGTCACTCCCATCAGGGTATGTCATCACCATATCTAGAATCGATATTTGATACCTTTTTTATGCTCTAGTACAATTGCAGATCCCAACCGTGGTAGTGATGTATTTGGTACTACTAATCAAGTGGTAGACCGGTTCTGTGTAGCAGAGGTACAAGATGATCTTGTCAGACCTCCGGTGTATTTTACCTATAGGTACATATTTTGGAAGGTAGTTCCTTACCTGGTTAGCTATGGAATCCATTCTCCAATAAGTACCGTGCAGATTTAATTATACCCAAATATGTTGAAGTATGAGATGCAAGCATTTCAGCTATGTTCTATTTTACTTGAAAGCCCTAGACATTATCATAATAACATTGGATTTCTATATGAAGTGTTTTGGTTATCGTAAGGTAAAAACTCGTCCATGTTTATGTTTGACGTGGTCTTATGAGATACATTTGATTTTCAAATCGTTTTATAAAAATAAAAAATTAGGTTATTTTGTGTTTACTCACACCAAGCCCATATCTAACCCGGAGTTTTATTTTCTTTTCCTATAACTCTTGGGAACTCAAATTTGTATAAGTAGCCAAGTGATCCAGGTTTCTTACAACTGCATTTTGTAGGAGCTAGAGCAGGTGGCATCACCATTAGCTAATTTTTATTTCTGTTGTGTATTTATGTATATCTATGCATTTATTATGGGTAGGTAGCTATAATTTTCCAGTTGAATGGTGTAATGTAATGTCTTTGATGTATTATTATTATGGAAATGACTATATAATATTCTATTATACATATTATATGTTGTTCTAATTCGTGGTAAGATTCTGTGATTGTGTAATTTCTTCTTATCTTTCATTTTCTTCTACCTTTTAATGTCTTGTCTTTCGGCTAAAAGAAGGCGGTCGTTACAACCACAACTGAGAGATGATGACAGTATTGCTACTTAGGAAGTACACGAGGTGCAAGCTGAGCCAAAGCAACGTGGTACTGCCCGAAGGCATGAATTAAGCCATTCATATGAGATGGAACACGACCATCACCGGGCACCGGCTCAACAGACCCCAAACCTAATAGCTATGGTGGGATAGCTTGTGAAAGAAATCAAGGCCTACGATGATTAAGGACTCTCTACAAGTCATACTCCTTTCACTGACAACATCTTACATGCAAAATATCCATGGAGGTTTAATATGCCTATGTGCCTGCTTATGCGGGTAAAACTGACCCCGGGCAGCATCTCATGAAGTACGAGTGACACATGGACTCCGCATGAGCCACTGATGCAGTCAAGTGCAGATGTTTTCCCTTTTTCTAAAGGGGTTGCAACCATACCATTTGGTTCACCAAGCTACTACCTCGGTCAATTTCTTTGTTTGATGAGTTAGCAAGGAAGTTCGACGAGATGTTCCACATGCACGTTGCTTTTCCCAAAGATGTCATGTCCCTCTCCAACTTGATCCGGGCTCTAGTGGAGTCACTGAATGTATTTTCTGGAAAGGTTCAATGTGGATGTTACAGAAGTTAGTAATCCAAAAGATGATGTAATACTAACGGCATCGACTAAGGGAGTCGACCCTAATTCTGATTTTGACGATTGGTTAGCTAGAAAGCCTCCTTCTAATTAGATCATTTTTATACGAAGGCACCTCAGTACCTTAGGAAGGAGGAGGCAAAGTGGATAACAAGAGAGATGTTATAAGCCAAAGTGTCGAGGGAGTACAAAACAAAACATATATCTATTAACTTGTAATACAAGCAGTACAGAAAACCATCTTCGAAAGAACCGATGGAGAAGTAGAAATAAACAGGGAAGTACTGCAGATTCCATGAAAGTTATGGTCATACCATGGATGAGTGCCGCCACCTCCATGACGTCATTGAAAAGTTGATTCGTGAAAAAAAGTTGCAACATTTTGTTAAAGCCTCATAGGACGACGAGCAAGGGACATCTGACCATAATAGAGGACAAGCCCAGCCTAGTGCTGAGGAACCTATTCGACGACCACATCCAGCTGACAAAAGCTGGAATGAGATGGAGCCTTACGTAAACTTCACAAGACATGTTCATATGGAGTGCTGATCGAATGCAGAGGATGGTGCTCCAACAAAGCAGCAAAGAACTATGACTAACGATATTGTGTTTCAAAGTAGAGATGCAGGCAGGGTGGATCCCCTAAAATAGACCCTATGGTGATCTTGGCCATGATCGACCCCGCCTTGGTGAGAAAAATGCAGATTGACTGTGGAAGTTCAATCAATATCCTTTTTAAAAATGCCTACGATTAGATGTTACTATAGGGAAAATATTTGAAACCATGTAAAACCCATATTCATGGTTTTAACGGTATTGCTATTGAAGTGGTAGGCTACATCGAGCTACCCGTGGAGCTAGAAGACGGCAACTGTAGGAGAGTGCGGGTGCTACCGTTTGTTGGATGGATGTGAACTCTCCATACAATGCTTTCTTGAGCCGTCTGGCCATTGTTGAATTTAGGGTAGCTATCGTCCCTTGGTGCTTAACACTCAAGTTCTCGACAGGGAATGGCGTGGGAATCATTCATGAAGATCAGTCGATTGGTCGTGCCTGCTATGTTGCTGAGTTGAGGGATGCTCAACAAAAAGGGAAAGGAAAGGATATGGAGAAGCCTCTTAGCATCAAAACTAACGAATCTTAGCAATCAACGTCCGAGTTGGCTCGAGAACCACAGTCGTTCTATAAAGATATAGATTCGAGATACGAGGAAGTGGAGCACAAAGAACTCAAGGTTGCACCCCACTGAGCTGACGATTGACATTACGGTCAACCATGATGACCCATCGCAGGACCTGAAGATCAGATCACAAATCAGCACAAAGATGATGAAGGAGTCAGCTAGCTTTCTCCGAGTGAATCTTGATGTGATCGCTTGGACCCATTTTGACATGTGTGGGATCTCGCCAACTATCACGAGCTATGCATTGAATACTGACCCGGACCATGTCTCGATGAAACAGAAATGATGCGGAGTGGATTCGGATAGATCTTTTGCACTTAAGGAGGAGGATAAACTCAAGAACAACGGGTTTATACACAATGCCCTCTACCCGAAATGGGTATCTAATCTTGTACTCGTAAGAAAGGCTTATGGAAAGTGGAGGATATATGTCGACTATTCAGATGTGAATAAAGCATGCCCAAAGGATAGTTCTCCACTTCCAAGGATTGACTAGCTGGTGACTCGATAGTTGGACATGAAATGCTTTCATTTATGAATGCATACTCCAGGTACAATCAAATTCCGGTGCACGTCCCTGACTAGGAACATATTAGCTTCATCACCGACCTAGGGTTATACTACTACATTACGATGCCATTTGGATTGAAAAACATTGGAGCTACTTACCAGAGATTGGTCAACCGGATGCTCAAAGATCGGATCGAACGATCAATGGAAGTATATATGGATGATATGCTCGTGAGGTCATGACGATCAAATGACCACATTGGTTATTTGGTAGAGATGTTCAGCATTCTCTGGAAATACAGATGATACTCAACCCTATGAAATTCTCTTTTGACATTACATCAGGGAAATTCTTAGGTTTCATCGTTAACTCACATGGTATTGAGCCAATCCCACGAAGATTCAAGCAATAAGAGCTATTTGAGCACCAAAGACGACTAAGTAGGTTCAGAGCCTAAACGGGAAGGTCGTCGCCTAGAGTCAATTCATCTCCAGAGCCACTGATTAGTGCATTCCCTTCTTCGACTTGGTCCGAAGGGGGAAAAGGAACTTTGCATAGACGCAGGATTGTATTGATGCATTCCAAGCTCTGGTACATCACTTAGAGAGACCTCCCCAGCTTGTCTAAGCCACTGGAACATGAAGACTTGTATACTATCTAGTGGTGTCGGTACATGCCGTAAGTGTTGCACTGTTGTGCAAAGATAATGGATCTAGAGGCCAGTATAATACATTAACAGGTGGTTGACAGGTGCTGAAAGAAACTATTCAAAGTTGGAGAAGCTTGCATATTGCTTGTTGATTGCATCAAGGAAGATCCACCCTTATTTTCAGGCTTACTCCATCAATGTCTTAGCCGACCAACCATTAGGACTGGTCATGCAGCAACCCGAGACGTTTGGGAGGTTATTGAAATGGAACATTGAATTAAGCTAGTTCGATATCATTTATCTCTCTCGAAGAGCTATCCAGGGACAAGCATTGGCGGACATTATAACTGAATTCACTGCACAAGACGACTCTCCTGAAAGTAGTGGACCTACTATCCAATGGAAAGATGTGCATGGATGGAGCATCTAATAATCGACGTTTTTACGCTGGAGTCATACTTGTAACTCTTTAGAAATGCTCGATTTGCTACGTCCTGAAACTTGATTTCCCTGTGATGAACAACGAAGCTAAATATGTTGCCTTGATCGCTGGGCCTAAACTTTCAAAAGAGTTGGAATTAAAGCTTTGCAAATTTTCTATGATTCCCAGTTAGTAGTGTGCCAAGTCAGGGGAGAATATCAGGCCAAGGGACATGGACTCGCTCCTTACCTCAATCAGGTCCAAGAGCTGCTAGTCAATTTTGAACATTACATTATTACACATATCCCAAAGAACGGAACAAGAAAGTAGACTTACTAGCCAAACTGGCTAGTTTCGGGATGCACAGCTTATGAGCTTGATCCTAGTTGAAATACTTAACGCTCCAAGCATTGACCAGATGGAGATTGATTAACAAAACAAGAAAGTAGACTTACTAGCCAAACTGGCTAGTTTTGGGATGCACAGCTTATGAGCTTGATCCTAGTTGAAATACTTAACGCTCCAAGCATTGACCAGATGGAGATTGATTGGGTCCTAGAGATGAAGATTGAGAAGGAATTGTGGATGACTTCGATAAAAGATTATTTGCAAAAGAGAATCCTTCCCGAATGGAGGAATGAAAAACAACAAGTCCTTTGCAAAGCTTCAAGATACTTCCTTCAAGGAGGGGTCATGTACAGGAAGGGTTTTTCTGTCCCTCTGCTTTGGTGTATCGCCATCGATGAAGTCAAACAGGTATTAAGAGAAGTGCATGAAGAAGAATGTGGCGATCACGCTCAGGGACAAACCTTGGCGAAGAAGATACATCGTTATGGATATTACCTACCAAATGTCAATCGAGACGTAGCAAAATATGCTAGACGATGCGAAAAATGCCAAAGATATGCAAAGACTCCAGGATCCCCATCGATGGAGATTACTCAGATGGTCAGCCCATGGCTGTTTTCTACATGCAGTATTGACATCATCAGTACCTTGCCGATTTTCGAAGGTGGCATGAAGTATGCGATCATAAAAGTCGATTTCTTTACCGAATGGGATGAAAATGAACCTTTGGCCATGATCACTATGTGGAAGTAATCAACTTTTTTGTATGAAATATAATTTATCATTTTTGTCTCCCCTGAACAATCATACCTAACAACGGGAACTAATTCGACATTACTGGATTCTAAGACTTATTCCACCAGCATTATATTATGTAAAGATTTGTAGCAGTTGCTCATCCTAGGGTTAATGGATAGGATGAAGCTATTAATAAAATCATAAATTCCATCCTGAAGAAGAATTTGGAAAAGGCCAGAGGCAAGTGGATCGATGAACTCCAATTAGCACCATGGGCATACAGAATCACCCACAAGCCCATGACCGGTTACACTCCATTCGCTCTTGTTTATGGTCTAAAACCATGATTCCTGTTAAACTTGAAGTCCCTTCTCATTGATTGACTTACTATGACCCTAGAAAAAATAGAGATCTCCTTTTTGAATCTGTGGACATGGTCGATGAGAAGTGTGAGGAGGTTGACTTGAGGCAGCTACACACCGACATCGAGTCGCCCGATACTACAACATTAAAGTTCGAACTAGGACCTTTGAAATTAGCGACCTTTTTCTCAAATGGACCTTTCCTAGCATCGATAACATAGGTCTGATATGGAAAGGACTATATGCCATTGATCAGAAGCTTGGAGATGGAACTTTCAAACTAACGACTGCCGATGGCATTGCACTCCCTAACGCATGGAACAACGAGCATCTATAACGCTATTTCACTTTATTTTGTTTCATTTAGCTATATTTTATTCAGCATATTCTTTTTCATTTTAGGTCAAAGCCATATAATAAGACAGACTCTATCGTTTGCACTCTTAGCTTATAATAAAATTTGATTTTTTTTTCTATACCGGTGAATTATTTGTGTGTACTATAACAGTTGTGATATGCGACCGACTTACATTTATATAAGCTTAATGTAGGCGAATAAGTACCTGGAGTTTGGTGCCGACCAAGCTCTCAGTTCTATGATTGAATCGATCAAGAAAAATGTGGCTTAACCATTCATCTGATAATTCTTGCCTATGATCCGACGGGTTGAGTATAATACGAAGAACGGATGCGACTTGACCATCCTATAACTATCTCTATTACACGATTCGACGGGAGGAATATAAGTAAAAGTGGATGTGATACGGCCGACCACTCTCCAACTTTTTCCCCTGACTTGGGGGGAAAGACTTAACCAAGGAAAATGTGATTCGACCATTTACTAGAATAACCCCAGTCCCCAGAGTGTGGACCAGAGTATAAACATCAAACGGGTGTGATTAGCCACCTGTCATCTAACTCTGACTCCTGGAGTATAGATGAAAGTATTAAAAACAAATGAGTGCGAATAGCCCATTCATTCGCTAGCTCTGACCTGAACCCGATAGAAGGAGTATAAACTCATAATGGGTGGGATCCAACCCTCCATGAACTAGCTCCGCTAACCCGAGACTGGGGGCAGGACTATAATCATTTGACCACTGAATACGACAGCGTAACACCATCGTTCATTCCCAGTGCTTAATGCGACTTAAGGCCATGACTGAAAGGAGGCCTTGAGATAGATTTATCGGATCGATGCCCAAAGTAACGGGAAACCGAATGACGTTGAAATTTAAATAATGAGAAAAAATTACAAGTACATTAAATGGAAAATGCAATAGCTCGAACACTAACACGAATTCATACAAAAGCTAAACCGAAATTAAGAGTTTTTATTCACATGCTGAAACTTGAAAGATAAGTATAAGTTTATTACATAAACTAGAAACCAAAAGCGGGCCATGCCTGCACAATTATGGTCAACAAAACAACTAGCTACCTAGCTATCCATGACCCAAGACAATTCAACGGCTACTACTTGTCCTTCTTGGGCTTCTTTGAGGTAGATTCACTGAAGCTATCTCCCTTACCCCTACTTCTTGTTTTTCGTCCACTTTTGTAACCCTTGGACGAAATGTTTTTAGAGGTTGAAATGGAAGTAGACGCACTTTGGGAAATGGGAAGGTTGACCTCCTTAGGGATGACGCTGCCAGCCGGCATGGTTTGGAGTGGAGTAATATCCACCTTATCCTATACCATATTGATTTTCTTGTCCAGCTCCTCCTTTGCGATGCGTTCTTTCAAGATAAGCTCATCCATGTACTCAGAGGCCTGTATTGCAGCAGGTGAAATAGGTAAATTTCAATAAAGGTTCCCTAATTTGACCTTAGCAAGCCTATAAAGTCAAAAAATATTTGACACTAGATCCAATCTAGTTGTTTTAATAAAAACATATTTTATATGAATTTTTTTTTCTTGTTTAATTAATCAAAATAATTAAATATATTTAACATGAACATATAGTCATGAGAAGAAAAAGAGGGAGTGGTAGCCATGGATGGAAGAAGAAGAGTGGATCAAATTATTAAATGAATGAAGAAGGTTTTGTTTTATTTAAAGAAAGAAACCATTTCATTTCTCTCTTTTAAAACTTTTCCTTTAATTTAGATCTAATAATTAGATAACATCCTTTCAATTATGGCTAACCATTGAATATTTCATATATGGATTAAAAATCTAATTTGTGTTCATGCACATATTGATGACATATTGGGTACGACACGATGATAGGACATATAATAACGTAGTTAATATATACATGTACAGATATTGGAATTTATATCTACTGTGTATGTCACCATTTATATATACACAAATTACCATACTTTAATTTTTGTAGTGTAATATATATATATATATATATATATATATATATCTGTGTGTGTGGATATAAAATATTTCTAAAATAAATTCTAAACAACATAAAGGTTAATTTGACAAAATCTAGTTTAGGTTGAGTACGTTAAAATTTTAAATTCAAATTTTAAATATTCAAGTTTAACTTGGTAGAATATATGTAAATTCAGATCCAGATCATAATTGACTAACATAAAAGATTTATAATTGACTATGCATTAATATCATTATATATAGTAACAAAGACAATAATTTTCAATTGATTCGAAATATACACACATATTATATTAAACTGTTCTAATATTTTTATACGCATAAAAATACTTGCACGCACATATACATATGAAATATATATAAATATACTTCTTGAAAATATATTTTTTATTTTAGAACAATCAAAAAGTAGTTTAAAATCAAAATGCATATGTTAATTAAAATAAGATATTGATGAATTTTATATTTCCAAATTGATTAAAAATTCAAACTAAATAATGAAATTATTAGAAATTGTATACTACGTTTAAAAAATTATTACATGTGTTTTAAAATCATATTCATGGCTGAAACCATTATTTTATACAGATATATGTTTTACTTTTAATCTATTAATGAAATAATACCATTTAATTAGTTATTTGATTGTGATGTAAATTCCAAATCAAGGTAACGCAATAACACATACACACATTTATGATAAGGGTAATGTAACTAATATATGAATTTAAATTGATATTATACCTTGTAGATCTTGTCTATTAGTGATACTCTGATGTGAAAATCCTCCTAAAATTACTTAAAACAGCATCCAGACTTTGCTATAATTGAATAAGCCACATTATTTAATTATGTTCGATGTTCGTATGGTTTTCTCCTTTTAAAAAGGAATTTCAAACTAGGGTGGAAAGAAGATGGCGGCCATGGATGTTTGAGTAGGAAGGAAAAAGATAATTAAAGTAAGAAATGAATGACAGTATTTTATTTCTAAGGAGAGAATAAGTACCTTTCCCCATATTCTCTTTAAAACTTCCCTTATTAATTCCTTAGTTCATCCTCAATTAAATCTCATCGGTATCCCTTCCTCTCTCTTTAGTATGGTTGGCCACATCATTCCATTACATGGATCATTATTTCCAAAAATATATTGAGCAAGTAATTATATTTAAAACTCATTTAGATATATACCGGCATCTTATATTAATACATGTATATATAACTTTTATATATACATCCAAACAATTACTAACAACTCCCAAACATAAAATAAATTATTCATATATAATTCTCAAGTATTTACTAATTTAATAGATTTATAAAATTTTGTAAACTAGTTAGATTGCGTGGTTTGACAAATTCATAAACGCGGTTGTAAAACTCATAGGTATGAATTTAGCCAGTGATTAATATTGAAAAATTCAAATATAATGTATACACATCACCTTAGCTAATGGTGTAATAGTTCAACCAAAAGTCATCTCTCATGGATCTTTTTGTGTAAATCAATATCATATCATCTTAAGCAGTACCAATAGTGATAATGATTTAAACATATTCTCTTCACCAACACTGTATCACATTAAGATGTATGGAATATGGTATTGGTCAAAAATTCAGTATTATCCACATTTAACTTGATTAGTCCATAAACAAAGTCCTTGGTTCAATAATAATATTTATTATTAAATGTATCACTTTGGCAAGAGATTTTAACTTTAGGTTGATTATTGTTAACCATGATACTAACTTCACATAATTGAGGAGACAAATACTCTATTACATAGTGTTTGACACCCAATACTTCAACTTAGATGCAACTACAGTCACTCCTTGGATTACCGTGCCACGATTTAACTATAATCGAAGTGGAATAGTCACATTGAAGGTCCACAATATTCTCAAGTCGAGGGTACTGCGTAAAATTGTCACCTTGAGATTTCCTATTAAACCTAATTGTCATTAACCAACGGGGAACTCTTGAATGGGTCATTCCATATTTATCCAACTATGAGTATGTGACATCATGGTTCCCCAGCAACCATAAGTAACCCACTACACAACATTTTGGATCTCGAAACATCTCGACCTAGAATGTTTAAACAAAATGTTAATATGTTTTATGATTAATTACTTCGATTGCAACTATTTTATTTAAGGATTTTCTTCCTAATATACATTAAATTAATTACTTAATTTATTATATCATAATATAACAAAGTATTAGTAGAAATCAAACACCTTTATTATAAACATGACTGATTATAGAGTCAGATATATGTAAAAAATTATATATTTGTCCCTAAGGCATGTCATTAAATCTTTTAATTGATAGTTGAGAAGATTGTTATTACTAGCCAGTCATTTTTTGATATTGATAAGGAACTCATAGTTTCTATTTAATGTAAGAGATTTCTTAATAGACATTCTAGTGATTGTGCAGATTTTAGGCTTAGTTAATTTTATTTCACCTTATATAATCAGTTTCTACGTTAGATTCTTTGGATCATATCTAGTACTTACTTAAAACCAATCCAACTTTGAGTTCAAGAAACTTATGTTCATGACATAAATTAGTTAACCATTGTTGGACAGTCCTAAACTCCTTTAGGGTTGTCTATCCAGGATCATTCACGAGTGAATTTTACTTGTAATGTCTCAACTCATACAACCAGGCAAATCCTACACCTAGCGCATGTAGTGGTTTCTTATAAACTCATATTGTAACACCTGATAAAATTAACGGTAGTTAATAAATAATTATTAAGGCTCAAAAATGGAATTTGAACGAATGTTAGAGTTCGGTCATGAAACTTGCACCACTGCATTCTTGGCGATTTTCTGAGCAATTTTCATATTTGGAGTTTTGCGATTGGATTCAAACGAAAAATTTATCAGCATTTGAGATTTTTGAAACAAAAAAAATTAAAAAAATAGAAAATAAATAATATTATTTGCGGCATCCCACCGGTCGACCCCTTCCTTGGGCTGGTCAACCGCTAGCGATCTACCGCCTATAAGGTAGTGGTCGATCGGTCCTGATGGTGGTTGTAACAACCCACATATTTAACGATTTTATATTTAAATATTTTATTTAAATATAGCGTCGTTAGTCGGATTTTTGGGTCCGAAATGTTACTTTCTGCAAATGGCCGAATTGGAACTCGAAACTACCTCCATTGGTTCCAAAATGGCATTTGCGATCTTTTTGAGTATAATCTTTGATATGTTTGGAGTTTGTGAAATTTTGACCCTTTTTCTATTGGGTTTTGGAGTTGGGTTCAGCCCACTAGCTTAACTAATACCCTAACTCAACCCCTTCTCTTCATTCATCTTCATTTCATTTTCATTTCTTAAGCTAAAACTGAAAATGGTGGAAGGGAAAGAGAAATAGAAATTGTAAGCCCTAGTTTCTTCTTGTAAACTTGATTCTTGCTCCAAAATCAAAGAGAAGCCATTGGTAAGCCTCCTCTTCATCTTCTCCAACTCTTCTCCTCTTCAATTTCAGAAAATTTCATAAACCTAACTTAGGAAATACTTGTTTTGATCTAAGATTGAAGCTTGTTGGGTTGAAGTAGTGTTTGGTTGGGCTTCTCCTTGTTATTGAGCTTCATCTTCTTTGTTTTTGGGTAAAAGGTGAGTTTTGAACTCACATCTACTTCTCTTGATTTCATTGATGTTGGGTATGAATTCCTAACACTTGTTCATATGCACTTGCTTTTGGTTTCGATTGAATTGGTGAATATCCAAATTTTTAGTGTTTGGGTTCAATTCTCTAAAGATCCCAACTTTGATATTGGAACATGTTTTTGGTAGCGAATCGGAGAGCTAATGGAGCTGCGGTATCTATTGGCTAAAGCTCCTTAGATCCATTGCTCGAACGGTCGCATTTTGGAAGAATTGGCATTTCATTGGAAAAGGGCAGAAACTGCAGAAATTTGCAGTACGGCCGACCGAGCCCTATAGCCAGTCGACCGACCTGCTACCCCGAGCCATGTTTTATTTCCTGCATCTGGCCAGTCGACCGAGCCCTGCAACCGGTCGACTGACCTGCTCATGTTTTGCCTGTTTTGCCTATTTTTGCATATTTTGATTGGTTTTCCAAATTTTATCGATTCAAGTTGCTTTTTAGTAGTTGTCATTGCATCTTTGGCTTTGATAACTTATTTTTGACTTCGTTCACGGGTTTTTATAAATAATCCCTCTAAATCGTATTAAAAGCTTCCTTCTCCAATTCGTAAATTCTATTTAAAATGCACACACAATTTAGCACTTCGAGCGGAGTGGAAAGGAGATTAAATGGTTAGATAAAACACGGACCATGAATCCATGGTTTGTCTTTCCGATTAATCCCCGACTTATTCGATTGATTGTTTTGACCTTTGTGTCTGGTTTACCGATGAGATGAGGTGAACTTTGTACTGCTTTGAGTGTGAAATTAACTAATGGATAGTAAACCGTTTAGTGCGAACGAGTGGTTATGGGACTCGCGTTACCACTTTTCAGATTCCCTTTTGAGAGTTATGACACATTCCGCCAGTTAGTGGTGTCCAGTACTGGGTCTCTGACCTTCACCACTACGGTTTGTTGCCTTCGGGTATGTGCCTTCGGGTTTGTGCCTTCGGGTTTGTTGCCCTTTAGTATCGCTTCCGATGTTGGTCGTTATGAGCCGCATGGGTGATATTGGGTTGCCCTTTAGTATCGCTTACGATGTTGGTCGTTATGAGCCGCATGGGTGATATTGGGTTTGGAGTCTTCGGGCTCATGGATCCTTGTTTGTACAGTACCGAGCTCGAGCAATTTTCTGATGTTTCATTCATATGTATATTCCCTAGGTATCACCCTTCGATGTTGGTCATTATGAGCCGCATGATGCGTAGCGGTTACCTTGCGGAACTTGTATACCTTATTGGTATTTGTTATTTGCCTTTTTTGGCTTGATTTGGGATATTTGTATCCTTTGTTTCTATATGTTGCCGATGATATGAGGCTTGTTATCATATGATTCATCTTTTGTTAGATGATTGTGTTATCTCCTTTAGAGATATCTGTTATGCTTTGTAACCTTGCAGGTTTATTATTGTTCAGTTTATCTAACTGATTTGTTTAGCTAGACTGACCCGTGTATTAATTACTCGGGTCAGACCGAGATGTTTCAGGTTAGGTGCTTTTGGACTTAGCCTATTTTGCTTCCGCATGGACTATTCAGCTTGTTCCTTTTTGTCGTATCTTTTTTTATGTAGTCCTATTTTGTTGTAACTCTGATATATGTATTCTTTTGACTCGTCCGTATATTGTGGTTTGCTACACCACTTGACATGTATTATTTTATAAACTCTGTTATGTATCGATATATGTGTATATGATGATTTATTGTTCTGTGATGTATATTACATTTGAGTTGTTATATTCTGTTCTGATAGATCCTTCAACCACCTATGGTTTTGTTTTAAGTATTCATTGAGTATGTCGACCTGCTTGGTATGTTTATTGTCGATGTATTCAATAGATAGTTAGAGCAAGGCTACAGATGGTCGCTCCCAACCAGCCTTATTCTCCGTGTTAGTTGACGGCATTACCTTGTAGTGTCCTTGGCTAGCGTGGGTATAGAGGTGGGGTGTCACAGCGTGGTATCAAAGCTGAGTTCAGGACAAAATATGATAAACACAGAATAGAGCACATATTACGGTACATCAAAGTGTACAGGTGATACAAATCTTAGAATCATCGTGTCTCTCTATTCCATCAAGGTTAGATAGAATTTGGGGAATACGTCTAGGAATGCATTTTATTCCGAAGTATTCCGTAGTGACGTATCTACCTTGTGATTAATCTTGTTCTTATCTTACTTTCAGCGTATGGTTGGAAGAGGCAGAGGACGACGTTCGGATACTGGGCAATCCAGTGGCTCACATCCGGATGGCGTTTATATGTCTGCTGATCAGTTTTTGGAGTTGTTCAGGAGCACTCAGCCTCAGTTCCTCCTCGAGTGTCTCCACCTCGCAAGTCTTCCTTTGCACGCCAGTGCAATGATTTTGCTCATCTTGGAGGAAAGCCGTTTAAAGGCTCTGAATCCGTTCTTGAAGTCCAAGCTTGGTTTCGCACGTGCGAGCGTATCTTCTCTCGCATGGATCTTTCTGACCATGATAGAGTTCCTGTAACTTCTATCTTATTACAAGAGCATGCCCTTGATTGGTATGAGCTTCTTATAGCCGAAATTGATGAGTCTACACTTTCTTGGACACAGTTTCGGGAGCGATTTGAACTCAAGTTCGTTCCTGAATCTGAAAAAAATTTATTGACCCGTCGCTTCCTTGAGTTGAAGCAAGGGAAATCTTCTGTTTCTGAGTATGTTGCATCATTCGAGGCTTTATCTAAGTATGGTCTTGAATTTATTAGCACTTCTTATAAGAAGAATTTGAAGTTTGTCTCTGGCCTTAAGAAATATCTTAAGAAGTCTTTGTTGCTCCAACTTAAACTTTCTTTTGAGGAGTTGGTTGATTCAGCGCTTCATCTCGAGACCGTCGAGAAGGAGTGTGATAGTGATGTTGATGTTGAGGTTTCCAAGAACCCCAACAAGAGACCGTTTCCAATTCAGAAGTCCAGGTCTTTTCCTTCTAAGAAGAAGAAGACTGGTGGTTCTAGTTCTCAGCATCAGTCTTCCGGAACACCTTTCGTTCGAAAGTGTTTCAATTGTGGTTCTCCGGATCATATTATTCGAGCTTGTCCTAGACCTCTCTTCTGCCGTTATTGCAAGAAGGAAGGTCATCATGTTTCAGCTTGCCCTACTGTTCCGGCTGGTGCTAAGTCTAGTAGGCTTTATGCTGCTAAGGCTTCTGAAGGTCCTTCTCAGCCCAAAGGTATATCTCCATCTATATTGGAAGGTTCTATTTTATTTCATGATCTTAGTATTCGAGTTCTTTTCGATACGGGTTCTTCACATTCTTTCGTATCGAAAAAGCTTGTTGATGATTTATCTTTGGATGTTTCTTGTTTGGTTACTTCTTTGTGGATTGCGAATCCTATTGGGGGATCCGCGACCCTTAGCTTGCTTTGTGATGATGTTGAGATTGTTTTATGTGGCTTTTCTTTTCGTGCGAATCTGCACGTTATTTCTTGTCTGGAATTTGACATGATTTTGGGTATGGACTGGCTAGTGAGATATGATGCCAGGATTATTTGTTCGGAGAGAATTAATTATCTTCGACATCTGGATTCGCCTACTCAGCTATCTCTTATTCTTTGGGATGTGGATAATTCCGGAATGGCTTTGTATTCTCTTGATTCGCGAGATGATGATGATATATCTCGTATTCCTATTGCTTGTGACTTTTTGGATGTTTTTGAGCCTGTATTGGGTTTGCCACCTAAGCGGGCAATTGAGTTCCGCATTGATCTCATTCCAGGCGCGCAGCCAGTTAGTCGTCCTCCCACGAGGATGTCTACAAAGGAAAATAAGGAACTCAAGAAGCAGCTTTTAGAGATTGAGTCCAAGCAGTTGATTCAGTCCAGTTTTTCTCCGTGGGGAT
This sequence comes from Allium cepa, assembly GCA_030765085.1. NCBI lineage: Eukaryota > Viridiplantae > Streptophyta > Magnoliopsida > Asparagales > Amaryllidaceae > Allium > Allium cepa. The sequence goes on along the minus strand of CM060932.1, from coordinate 81,934,177 downwards.
CCGCGGTCGTCTTCATGAAGAAGTCTGATGGAACTCTTAGGCTTTGCATTGACTATCGCAAGCTTAACGAGTTGACCATTAGGAATAGGTATCCATTGCCTAGGATTGATGATATTTTCGATCTATTGAGTGTTGCTAAGGTCTTTTCTCAGCTTGACCTTGCCATAGGTTTTCATCAATTACGAGTCGCGGAGGATAGCATTCCTCTTACAGCTTTCCGCACTCGATATGGTTCTTTTGAGTGGCTCGTTATGCCGTTCGGTCTGACGAACGCTCCTGCTTTCTTTGTTGATCTAATGAATCGAGTATTCCGGGAATATCTCGACAAGTTCATCCCTGTATTCATTAATGATATCCTTATTTATTCTAAGTCTGAAGCTGAGCATGCTAATCACTTGAGAATTGTCTTGAGTACTCTCCGTCATCATCAGCTTAGAGCCAAATTCTCCAAGTGCCACTTTTGGGAGAATAAGGTTAAGTTCTTAGGCCATGTTGTATCTTCCGATGGCATTTCTGTCGATCCCTCAAAGATCGAAGCCATCCAGAATTGGAAGAGGCCTGAGAATGTGCATGAGATTCGTAGTTTCCTTGGATTGGCGGGTTATTACCGTCGGTTCATTAAGGATTTTTCCGTGTTGTGCTTCCTCTCACTTGCCTTACTCGGAAAGGCATTCGTTTTGATTGGTCCGACAAGTGTGAAGCTTCCTTTTTGACCTTGAAGGAACTTCTCACTAATGCTCCTATCCTTGTGGTTCCCGAGGGGAATCATGATCTTATTGTTTACACCGATGCTTGTGGTAGTGGTCTCGGTGCTGTTCTTATGTAGAAGGATCGGGTAGTTGCTTATGGTTCTATGCAACTGCGTCCGAATGAAGTCCGCTATGCCACTCATGATCTTGAGCTTGCCGCCATTGTCTTTGTCTTGAAGATTTGGCGACACTATTTGTTGGGCAAGCGCTTCATTCTCTATACCGATCATAAATCCTTGAAGTATTTGTTCACTCAGAAAGAACTCAATATGAGACAACAACGTTGGCTCGAGTTTCTTGCCTCCTATGACTTTGATATCCAGTATACCCCTGGTAAGGGTAATCGAGTTGCAGATGCGCTTAGTCGCAAACATTTGGCTGTTGTTTCTATGATGCTTGTCGAATGGAATGTTCTTGAGACTCTATCTTTTTGTGAAATTCGTGATCGAGATTCATCTTCTGATTCTCCTATCATATTATTTAGTTTGGGAGCTCGACCTATTTTATTGGATCGTATTGTCGATGCCCAACGGCGTGATCCTGATTTGTTGCATCTTATTCAGCTTTGTGAGTCTGGATCTTGTGATGAGGCATTGTGGGATTTTAGCATTGATTCCCATGGGTGTCTTCGTAAGAAGAACCGTCTTTTTGTGCCTTCTGATCTTGCACTTAGGCATGACATTCTTGATGACTGTCACCGTTCTAAGTATACTATTCATCCCGGTAGTAGCAAGATGTATGCCGATATGCGTCGCCTTTATTATTGGGAAGGCATGAAACGCGATGCGGCGAGTTATGTGAGTAATTGCATAACTTGTTAGTGTTTTAAGGCCGAACATCAGCGTCCTTCTGGTCTTCTTCAGCCTTTAGAGATTCCATTGTGGAAATGGGATCAGATTTCTATGGATTTCATTGATGGCCTACCTCGTTCGAGATCAGGCCATTCTAGTATTTGGGTTGTTGTTGATCGCCTCACTAAGTCTGCTCATTTTGTCCCTATTAAGTCTAATAGAACTGCTTCGCATTTGGCTAAGTTGTATGTCAAGGAAATCGTGAGACTTCACGGTGTTCCTAGTTCTATTGTGAGTGATCGTGATCCTTTATTCACGAGTCATTTTTGGAAGAGTCTTCAGCAAGCTTTGGGAACAAAGCTTAATTTTTCTACAGCTTATCATCCGCAGTCTGATGGACAGACTGAACGGGTGAATCGTATCTTGGAAGATCTTCTCCGTACTTGTATTTTTGATTTTGGTGGTAGTTGGGAGGATCACCTACTTCTTGTGGAGTTCTCCTACAACAATAGTTTTCAGTCTAGTATCGGTATGGCTCCTTTCGAAGCCTTATACGAAAGGCCATGTCGATCACCTTCTTGTTGGTTGGAATCTGGAGAGAAGCTTGTTCTTGGTCCAGATTTTGTTCGTGATTCTTCCGAGAAGATTGATCTTATTCGGTTGAGAATGAAAGAGGCACAGAGTCGCCAGAAATCCTACGCGGATAGCCGTAGGAAGCCTCTCAAGTTCTCGATCAGTGATCTTGTTTTTATTCGTGTTTCTCCTTTGAAGGGGGTTATGCGTTTCAGTACGACTGGAAAATTGGCTCCTCGTTATGTAGGGCCATTTTCTATTACTGAACGTATTGGCCCTGTGGCTTATAGAGTTTCACTTCCAGCTCATTTATCTGGTATTCATGACGTGTTTCACGTCTCGCAACTTCGGAAATGTCTTCGAGAGTCGGATTCTGTTATTACTTCTCCTGATTTGCAAGAGCTTGAGGTCTCACCGGACTTATCTATTGTACAGCAACCTATTCGCGTACTTGATACGGAGGTGCGACACCTTCGGAACAAGAACGTGCTGCTCGTTAAGGTTCAATGGTCCGCAAATCCCAATAACTGTACTTGGGAAACCAGAGAATTTATTGAGCGATCTTATCCGGGTTTCTATCTTAACTTGTGAACGGTGAGTATGTCTTTTCATCTCAAGCTTATTTCCTTTTTCTTTTGAATGTTGTATGTATGTAGTTGTTACAAATATCGTCTCTAGGAATTGCAGGGATGCAATTTTGTAAGGAGGGAAGATCTGTAACAACCCACAAATTTAACGATTTTATATTTAAATATTTTATTTAAATATAGCGTCGTTAGTCGGATTTTTGGGTCCGAAATGTTACTTTCTGCAAATGGCCGAATTGAAACTCGAAACTACCTCCATTGGCTCCAAAATGGCGTTTGCGATCTTTTTGAGTATAATCTTTGATATGTTTGGAGTTTGTGAAATTATGACCCTTTTTCTATTGGGTTTTGGAGTTGGGTTCAGCCCACTAGCTTAACTAATACCCTAACTCAACCCCTTCTCTTCATTCATCTTCATTTCATTTTCATTTCTTAAGCTAAAACTGAAAATGGTGGAAGGGAAAGAGAAATAGAAATTGTAAGCCCTAGTTTCTTCTTGTAAACTTGATTCTTGCTCCAAAATCAAAGAGAAGCCATTGGTAAGCCTCCTCTTCATCTTCTCCAACTCTTCTCCTCTTCAATTTCAGAAAATTTCCTAAACCTAACTTAGGAAATACTTGTTTTGATCTTAGATTGAAGCTTGTTGGGTTGAAGTAGTGTTTGGTTGGGCTTCTCCTTGTTATTGAGCTTCATCTTCTTTGTTTTTGGGTAAAAGGTGAGTTTTGAACTCACATCTACTTCTCTTGATTTCATTGATGTTGGGTATGAATTCCTAACACTTGTTCATATACACTTGCTTTTGGTTTGGATTGAATTGGTGAATATCCAAATTTTTAGTGTTTGGGTTCAATTCTTTAAAGATCCCAACTTTGATATTGGAACATGTTTTTGGTAGCGAATCGGAGAGCTAATGGAGCTGGGGTATCTATTGGCTAAAGCTCCTTAGGTCCATTGCTCGAACGGTCGCATTTTGGAAGGATTGGCATTTCATTGGAAAAGGGCAGAAACTGTAGAAATTTGCAGTTCGGCCGACCGAGCCCTGTAGCCGGTCGACCGACCTGCTACCCCGAGCCATGTTTTATTTCCTGCATCTGGCCAGCCGACCGAGCCCTGCAACTGGTCGACCGACCTGCTCATGTTTTGCCTGTTTTGCCTGTTTTTGCATATTTTGATTGGTTTTCCAAATTTTATCGATTCAAGTTGCTTTTTAGTAGTTGTCATTGCATCTTTGGCTTTGATAACTTATTTTTGACTTCGTTCATGGGTTTTATAAATAATCCCTTTAAATCGTGTTAAAAGCTTCCTTCTCCAATTCATAAATTCTATTTAAAACGCACACACAATTTCGCACTTCGAGCGGAGTGGAAAGGAGATTAAATGGTTAGATAAAACACGGACCATGAATCCATGGTTTGTCTTTCCGATTAATCCCCGACCTATTCGATTGATTTTTTTGACCTTTGTGTCTGGTTTACCGATGAGATGAGGTGAACTTTGTAATGCTTTGAGTGTGAAATTAACTAATGGATAGTAAACTGTTTAGTGCGAACGAGTGGTTATGGGACTCGCGTTACCACTTTTCGGATTCCTTTTTGAGAGTTATGACACATTCCGCCAGTTAGTGGTGTCCAGTACTGGGTCTCTGACCTTCACCACTACGGTTTGTTGCCTTCGGGTATGTGCCTTCGGGTTTGTGCCTTCGGGTTTGTTGCCCTTTAGTATCGCTTCCGATGTTGGTCGTTATGAGCCGCATGGGTGATATAGGGTTGCCCTTTAGTATCGCTTCCGATGTTGGTCGTTATGAGCCGCATGGGTGATATTGGGTTTGGAGTCTTTGGGCTCATGGATCCTTGTTTGTACAGTACTGAGCTCGAGCAATTTTCTGATGTTTCATTCATATGTATATTCCCTAGGTATCGCCCTTCGATGTTGGTCATTATGAGCCGCATGATGCGTAGCGGTTACCTTGCGGAACTTGTATACCTTATTGGTATTTGTTATTTGCCTTTTTTGGCTTGATTTGGGATATTTGTATCCTTTGTTTCTATATGTTGCCATGATATGAGGCTTGTTATCATATGATTCATCTTTTGTTAGATGATTGTGTTATCTCCTTTAGAGATATCTGTTATGCTTTGTAACCTTGCAGGTTTATTGTTGTTCAGTTTATCTAACTGATTTGTTTAGCTAGACTGACCCGTGTATTAATTACTCGGGTCAGACCGAGATGTTTCAGGTTAGGTGCTTTTGGACTTAGCCTATTTTGCTTCCGCATGGACTATTCAGCTTGTTCCTTTTTGTCGTAGCTTTTTTTGTGTAGTCCTATTTTGTTGTAACTTTGATATATGTATTCTTTTGACTCGTCCGTATATTGTGGTTTGCTACACCACTTGACATGTATTATTTCGTAAACTCTGTTATGTATCAATATATGTGTATATGATGATTTACTTTCTGTGATGTATATTACATTTGAGTTGTTATATTCTGTTCTGATAGATCCTTCAACCACCTATGGTTTTGTTTTAAGTATTCATTGAGTATGTCGACCTTCTTGGTATGTTTATTGTTGATGTATTCAATAGATAGTTAGAGCAAGGCTATAGATGGTCGCTCCCAACCAGCCTTATTCTCCGTGTTAGTTGACGGCATTACTTTGTAGTGTCCTTGGCTAGCGTGGGTATAGAGGTGGGGCGTTGGTTAGGTTTGAACCTTTACCTAACGGCACGACTTTAATTTTTTTAATCAAACGAATATGATTGAATTGGGCGTCCATAAATACAGGCCTAGCCCCCCACTTCTCTTCTCATATTTTCTAGTGAAAGCAACAAAACACTACCATTTTCCCTTCTTCGTTATTTCTATTAAATATAAAATATTATAGCATATGTATATAAATAGGAGAAGGGAAGAAATAAAAGAGAAGAAAAGAATGTGTGAATCCATTTTGCAGAAAAGGGTAAATTTTATAATTACAAATCTATATTCCCCTTAATCCCAAATCTCTTCTCTGATCTGTAATTCTAATAGTATATATATACACCTTATTATACATATTCTTTTGGAATAAAAGGGAAAAAGAGTCAAATCGAAGGGATGAATTCGGATTTTAGGGATTTGGAAAGCTTGAATGGTGAGTGGGAAATTATATGATTTATTTGAAATATTAAAAATATATCGTTGAATTTTACTTAATTATTGTGCCTATATATGATCTTATGTGTTGTAGGCTTAAAATGAACATATTGAGTTAAAACCTTGCCTACATACTCCGTAAGTTAGGTAATTTGAATAGACTATAAATTGTAATCTGAAATTAACAATTGGTCCCTAAAATTTGACTGTTGATAAAGTTTTAAATCTTATTCCAGTTCATAGTTGGATTTTAAAATGTTAGTATTAGTTTAGAATACCCTAATTGATTTGGAATGTAAATTTCTATGTTTTAATTTATTAATGGCAGGGTAAATTTAGTAGTATCTATTTCCGTGTAATTTCCATAAATTATCTAATTTCACAATGTGCATGTAAAAAATGCATCGTTTTAAATAATAATAAATATACCATAAATGAAAGAGATGTGTAAATTATGGAAGTTCTTCTCCATAGTTTGCACTATCAATTTCAATAAAAGAAAAGGAAGCAATTTCTTGTAATTTCAAATGGAGTGCAAGTCTCACTTCGGGTAATTTATGGAAAGTTATAACGTTAATCCTTTTTGGGAAGGATAATCTAATAAATTAAATATGGAAATTAATATTGTGAAATTCCTAAGCATAGGAATTAATATGTCAGGAATAGTAATATATACATATATATACAGGCACGTATAACCGCACCTACCGATTAAAAATATAAATATATTTATATAGTGTAATTTAAATCAATTTTCGCACTAGTTAGAATCAGGATGTCTAGCTACAAATAGTGTAATAAATTAGGAGGTGTAGACGGAAATGATATAGTAACTCCAAAATTATTAGGATAATAAATGTATAGTTAATAGGAAGTTACATGAATTAAATGAGGGACATAAATGCAGTTAATGGGACTAGTTAAAGGATTTAATATCACACTTATAGGAAATGAAATAGGCATAATATGTTGAATTAGAATCAATAAATAAATTTTATTAAATATTGTCAAAATAGAATTATAATGACCATTTATTATGGACAATTGACATTTATGGAATGTAGAAAATAAGCGGATAAGATAGGAATTAAATACTATGAGACGGTATAATTTTCATAATAGAAAATTAGAAAGCCTTAATTATACGTTTAGAATAAGCATGAATTAGTAGGCATAGTCCAATATTGAGATTTACGATAATTGGTTTGCTTTAGTGGGTCGTGATGCGAGGTCAACAGAGTTACACAACATAATTCCGCTCTTCACCTAAAGGCTACTGGCAGCTGTGTATACTTACAACAGATGAGATATATCTTCAATTATAGGACCCATGGGAAAGGGATACGCATTTGCATATAGGTAGAAGAAAATATACTAAGGGTTTGCGTTAGACTAGAAGTATTAAATGACCTTATACTTTCAAGAAAATGGGGTCTGCTTCATTTCCGATAAGAGGTATTAAGTAACTAAAAGGGGCATTTTCCTTGACTTACATTAGGTTAGTCTAAACAGGATTCTGGTTGTTGAAGGCCAGCGTGCTGTGTTAGAATTGTTGTTGGACCAGTACTGAGTATTTGGGCTGGCATATAAGCTATAACCGCAAGTGGTTCCGAGCGGTCGGTAGCAAAGACTCAGGTCATGCCCTGATTGATTTCACTTCCTACTAGTATAAAATCCATATAAAATATGCACAGACCGTAAAGATTAATTAATTAGTTAGACGTTTGTCAAAGTTGGGGTAGCTAACCCTTAGATGAGTCTTTGAGATGCATCAGTAATATGGAAATTAAATAATAAAGTCGTATCTAGGGGTCATTAGTCCTATAGCTATGACCGATTGAATAACATTTACATTGTGGAGGGATCGCTTTAGGGTTGAGGTTTAAAATTGTCATTGGATCTACCTCCTCCCTATTTAAGATGTATTAAGTGGCTGGAGATTTTGGATAGTAAATCATTTAGGGGTGTGTGTGTGTGTGTGTGTTTGTATATGCATAATTATATATATGGTTATAACTTGGAAGAAGTTAGGCATATCGTATGCGCACAAAGGATTGAATGGATTAGCCATAAGTAATTAACATAACGCTTAAAGATGAATTAACTGGCATAAATTAGTGTTATGGTAAAGTGTGTAATTTTCCGGTTAGCATAATGTTGTTTTGACCCCTTCAATATTAAACCCACATGATAGATTTAGAGGGACAGATTATTGGTGCAAGATGGGAACTACATAAGGTGGAGTCTTCTCCTTCATGCTCAACACTTACAAGGTGACTAGATATCCAAGGAATAATATTGACTTCAAGATAGTAGCCTTAGTCGGTATATCTATTCTATTATATTTTTCTATTCGACTGTGAGTTTATAATGATCTCTCTCAAGTACTCTTATTCTCATTACATATAACCATAACCAACGATCCATGCCCTAATGGACTTGGATTTTAATTTAGTCAAAATTCGAGCTCGTTAAGGTGCGGGTTGTTACATGTATCTTTATAATTTTGAAAACTATGCTATATGCGAAGTTAAATTTAACATATGCGTTTACTCTTAAGTAAATATCATAATAGAAAGAAGTTAATTCAACTTCATTCACCATCAATCATTCTTTGTCCAACAAAATCTGATAACTCCTTATCGATACATCATTATGTATCATATGGAGGGTTTAGTTTTGAGATCGAATCTTATTTATTTTAGGTACACTTAGAACTCTTTCCAATATACTCACCTATTCAATCAAATCGAATTATTTTATTTCCTTTTCTCATTAGTTTTCTACTTTCGTTTTATATACATTCAATGAATTACAATAGACACACTACTTGTGTAACAAATATGCATGTTCACGTTTATGATAATTCAACTTGTGAACTTAATGATGTAAGTGGATCTATTTTTGAACCATTAGATTATGGATTGTATATTTCTGTATGCATACATACATATATACCTCGATATATGTATGTATGTATGTATGTATGTATGTATATGTATGTGTGTATGTATGTATGTGTGTGTGCGCGCATGTTAACCGGGTTTTCAACTCAACATAATTCAATAGGTGTTAGAACATTCGGTTTAAGCCAAAATGACATGAGACTTGACCCAAAGGCCTAAAACAACTAGAAGATGGACTTCAAGAAATATGGGACCAAAATACATAATTTTTCGAATCAGCACTGATCTGAAATATTGAACGGTGGTTGCTTCTAACCACTTGCATTGTACTCCCATCTCCTTGCCCAGCTTATCTATAAGTTTTGTGACATTCCAAACATCCAAGTTTATGAAGCAAAGACTTATCCGATTCAAACTATAGTTCAGCCAAATCCATATGTGAATCACCATTAAAACACATGAACAAGCTATGAAATTATGTGGAGAGCATCACAACCAAGCAATGAAGTCGTTTGGATAGAAAGTGTACAAAAATTGTATAACTTTTCCGATCGATACAGATCCAATCCGACCCGATCCAATTGGATTTGTACCGATTTGAATAGTTTGTGCTTATGATACCCAATTTCTTGAGCAACTTCTGCATGATGGATACAGTCATTTGGTAAAACAACTTTGGCCTAAGTGCTCTCCAACTCCTACAAATACCATCCCATCTACAACAGAAAAAGGATACGATCTCTGCTAAAATAACGTAAACAACTGTCATTGTTTCTTCACTCTTCTTTTTCTTCTACACAACAACCATTAAGTGGTAGCTGAGATACTTCCGATCGTCTCTAACAATGGTTTCTTTATCTAACTTTGGAAAGAAGAATCACATTGTAATCTAAACTCCTTTGTAACTGCAGTTGATTAATAAAAGCTATAAAGTGGACATAGGCTTCATTAATAGCCGAACCACTATAAAAATCTCTTGCCTCTTTACTATTTTTGCTCTTTTTACATTTATTTTCTATATTATTTGCTCTGAGAAACAGGGCTAGTGCTTTCACACTCCAACCAAGGTGTTGGTCCATTTTTTGGGTTAACATTTTAGTGCTTTCACTGAGAACTCAGTGAATTTAGGCATAGATCTAGCTTTTCTCTTTAGATCCACCAGATCCAGAAACTAGATCCATCAAATCAGCTTTATGAATTTTGAAGCTTGCCGTTGAAGATCAATGGCGGGGAGAAAGGTAAGCACCTTTGGAAAATCCATAGGAGCTGTTATATTGGAGTAGAGACCAATCCCTATCAAGTTGAAGTCAACAGCCTACTAATTGAAGCGAATTCTAGTGCAAACGCCAGAGATCAGCTGCTAGGATCTTCTACCTAACATGAGTTCATCACTAAAGGGGAATTGAACAAGATGGTTGTTGAAATCAACCAAAAGATGGAGAACGGCTAAAAATTTCTTAAGGACAAAGTAAAGTTCCTCCTAACCTTGCAACTACTAGCTGCTACATGTCAGAACCCGCAGCTGCCATGGAGTAGGAAAACTCTTCCGTTTCTGGTCTAAACAGAAGAAATGGAAGGCAGGAGAAAAAGTGAGTGATGGGTGGAGCTACAGGAATCGCCATAGAAGGAAACGGAAGCACTTCGCCAAATGCAAAGCAACCTACTACAAATTTGAATCTAGGGGTTAAAACAACCACGAGAAGATATACCAGTGGATATCTTTGACTCTAAAGATGGTGAGCAACTTGATAACGACAAGTTGTAAGAAAATGCTAATGTACTCAATACCGATAGGGAGGCGTAGACTGCCCCTTCCCAACCAACCGCAAGCCAACGGAACTCCGAGAGAGTGGCTCTCCCTAAAACAAGAGAGCCTAGGCTTCAACCTAATTACTAAGATTATTTGCAAAATCAAACGCTTGGCATAGTCACCTGATAGGCAACCTATGGACTATCAGACATCAGAGGCATATATCGTGGATATGATTAAGCACTTGGTGGACGAATGAAGGATAGGAGAGATGATGAATGGGGATCTACTCCAAGACAGACTCCCTTCACTGATGACATTTTGAATGAATGGTACCTTGAAAAGTTTACTATGCCGACCATCCCGTCTTATGATGGAACTCGAGATCCAAAACTCCACTTGTACAAGAATAGTTAGTACATGAATGGATCAAATGCTTTAAATGTTGTTCTAGGTAGATATTTTCCTATCTTCCTAGAGGGAATACTTCTATGTGGTTGACCAGGCTCCATATAACATCCCTCATTTGGAGGCCCAAAACTAGCCGATACGGATGCTGAAGTCATCAATAGTTATTAATTTTCGATGACTAAATTCGGTAATGTTCGATACATTGATATACCAAAAACAAATGAATAAGAAAAAAATTAAACTCAGTTTAAATAAATTTATCATTTCATTTCAGATTCAGTACATAATCCTATACGTAAGCTATGTTCATAGAAATTACGATTTATTACAAAATACGCCAAGAGCAACATATGAAGATACTGCATTAGTTGATTAGAGTGTAAATATACGCACTAAACAACTTTACCATGGCATCCAATAGCACAATGGAATCAAACAGAAAGAACTCCTAATAGCTAGCTTACCTCTTGCATGTCTTTGAAAGCTTATTCGTCTAAAGAAGAAACTGAAAACCTTAACTCTCAAATTACTCAAAATTAATTGAGCACCCGAGAGTTTAATCGAAAACATAAACTTCGAGTCAGACAAAAATTCTAGTGTGAAAAATAACCTACCATCTCGAACCATATAGATATCTAGGGAGACCATGCCGCTTAGCAGAATGGTCATTCCCCTCCCTAGTATCTTAACCCAATTTAATACAACCGTATACTGCATACCTACATCCATAATGGTTAAGACATAACATAATAAAATGTATCATGATGATATGAAAACATGCAATATGCTTTGGATTTCCCATCCCCAGACATGACTATCTGTCTAAAGTTATAGCTTCTAAGGTCACTATTAACCTATTAGTTCTCAAGGGATGACTACTAACCTATCTCCAAGCATATGGACTATCTGTCGAGTTACATAGTTTTCATGCTATCACTAAGAACCTATTGGTATCTACCATCAACATTATCCAACCATAATTTTCATGGGCTTACTATGAATCTGTTGGATTCTCCAATAACTTCTCTCATGTCATAGTTTTTATGGGCTAACTATGAACCTATTGATCCCTATCAATAATTTGTTGCGAATATAGTTTTCATGGATCACTATAACCTATTGGCCCCTGCCAATAACAATTTCCATAAAATAGTTTTTATGGGATTACTAAGTACTTGTCTAAACCAATGATCTTTGATCAGCTTTGGGCATCCTATATTCTGGTCCATCTGACCTCCTGGATGCAATTCTACTCACACATGAGTTAATTCAATGTATATTCACTACTGGGTCAACCAAGCCGGTTATTCTGCCCTTAACATCACAAAATGCAGTTATGGGTTAATTATGAAGTGAATATGATTACAGAAGCAAATATGATAACTGATCAAAACATAACAATATAAACATCCATGAGTAAATTCCTTGTAATCATTTTTCTAATGAAACATGGTTAATGCTCTTAACTCTTTATCTTTATCAAGTAAAGCTTCCTCTAAAATTCCATTGTTAAATGCCATTTCAAAACTCTCTTACATCATTTGTTTGTAAAATTGAGATTGGGTTTTCTTATTCGAAAGCTAAGGCGTTTGACTAGATCCAATGACTTCATGAGTTACCCTCCGTCACTCTCCCTTTCGAAGACATTACTTAAAATCTTTGACCTTCTATTTCGAAACCATTAAAAACATACCTTTCGAAAGCATTGGAAACCTTCCTTTCAAACACTAAAAAACATGCCTTTCGAAAGCATTGGAAACCTTCCTTTTAAAACAATGAAAAATATGCCTTTCGAAACACTTAAAACATACCTTTCGAAGGCATTTAGTTCAAGTAAGAATGTATGGAACATAGCTTCGAAACCATTTGAAAGTATTTCTTTCGAAATTATTAGGTTTAACATTAAATATAACTACCGGGTCAAAGAGAACGGAAGCGAAAGTACCCCTTTCGAAAGCATTGATCTCAAGTAAAGAATTTGGGAAGAGGAATGCTTTGAAACCAACCTTTAAGACCATTACTTCTGAAAATCGTATTAAAAGTGGCTAAAACAACCCTTTCTAAAGCATTGAGGAAGCGGCTTTAAAATTTAAAAGGACGAAAGATTCTCTTACGAACGCTATAAAGAAATTCGCCACTGGCTGATTTGAAAGATATGAATGCGACAGCTTGATATTGAATGAGTTCAAAGGCGACAACTCCTTTGAAAGCTTCTTTAAGAACAAAAGCAAGTTGAATTGATTCAAAATTAATAAAAGTGGCTTCAACCCCTTTGAAAGCATGCCTTCGACACAGTTCCTTCCATATTTCTCCAATACATTATGTATCAATTGCTTGATACCATGTGCATTGGTTTTGAATGGATGCAAAAGGTCATTAGCGGAAGTATGGTGATGGAAGCAAGCAAATGGAAGTGGCGAAGTTGTAATTCGAACAAACCTGATTTTTATGCCTTTCAAAATAATTCCATTTTACCTAACTTGCCTAATTTGTCAAAATATGATTGGTTACCAATTCTTTATAAAATTTCTTTTCTAAGAGGCTAACGAATTCAACAATTAACAAGTGAAATCATTTTAGTAAATAAGCCCTTCCCCCTTAATAAAGCATTTAAAACACTTAAGTCCTCTAACTTAAATAATTTAATAACCATAGTAAAAAATTAGGAAAAATCCTCCAAAATCATAATTATTCACTTTTAATATGTTTTCTAACATATATAAATTTCAGACCCAAAAACAATACTTAAACGCCTTAAATATTTAAACCCATAATTATCTATTTCTTCCATTCAAAATTCCTAATAAATTATCCATAGCTTGGAATATTATGAAAATTTAAATCCATCTCCAAAATAATATTCTATATAATATATTTGAACATTATGGCATTTGGAAACCAATTTGCATGATTTTAACCTTAAAATCGAGTAATATTATCCAACGAAAATCCTTGTTTAAATTATAACATGACATATAAATCAAAGCATATAATCACTCATTCAATCATATGGTTTTAAACCTCCAGCCTGAATTAATACATTCAAGATGACTTATATGAGATGGTTTAAATCACTATTCACCTTTTTTAGATAAGGAACTTGAGATTTGTTTTGCTTGAATCTTAGCTTCTAATCGAGTTTTTCTCTTCTTCTTCTCCTTAGGGTTATGGCTGACCTTATTTTATTTTGTTTAATTTTTTATTTTGTAAGAATGTAATGAGAATGAAAAGGTTGTAGGGGTATTAGGGGTTATGGGGTTCGACTATTCCCATATTATCCATGCCCTATTCTCTTAAGTATTTAACTTGTACACCATTGTTATAAATTCATTTAGTTAAAGCACGACTCTAATTATGTCTCAAATCGCAATTGTCTTATCACTCTAGTCTCTATATTATTTTATTTAATTTATCTAATTAAATCTCTTAAACAATGCCCTTTAAAATTAGGGGTGTTACACTCCCGCCAAAGTCCGTCTCCACTTTTAACGAATTAGCAGCAAAATCCTTGATCAGTTTAGCCTTCACACGGCACAGCCAAAAGATGTAACGTCCTTATCTGGCCTATTCGAAGGATGAAATGAATCTTTGAAATCCTTTATGAGTCGATTCAACCCCACGGTGACTGAAGTAAGTAACCCAAACGAAGATATGGATTTCATAGCCTTGGTCTGTGCTATCCACCCCGACACTGAATTTGGAAAATGGGTCAAAATGAAGCAAACTACCACTAGATGGATTTTAACTGAAAAGAAAGCCAGTGCTTGAGATTGGAAGAGATGGAGGAGCTAGAAGGAAAACCTGCTAACCCACAAATAACCAACACTGGCCAGAATAGTGTGGAAGCTAACCAAGGTATAAACATCTCCGGAACCGCTGTAGGAAACACAGAGAAGGATGGGAACCAGAAAAGGAAGAACTAGAATCTCAACAAGCGAATTGGAGGTGGCAAGCGCCTTAAAGGCTTCAGGTCTGAAGATTATACTCCGCTCAATGATACTCCAAATAACATCTACCTTGTGACACAAGGAATGAAGGAGTATAAAAATCCACCTAAAAAGAAAGCAACCGAATAGCAAAAGTGTTCCAAAACATAATGTCACTTCCATGAAACACATGATCACAACACGAATGAGTGCCGACGGTTGAAGAAATTGATTGAAGAGCCAATTCGGGAGAACAAAATTCAACAGTATGTAAGAAAAATATAGATCCTGACCAGCCTGCTGCACCCTAATGCCCAGAGAAACCAAGCTAGAACCAACTAAGAGTGATCCAAATGGACCGACCAAAGACTCATCATCAAAACAATATCTAGAGGACCTCATCCCGCGTAAATGATTTTGGGAGAAATAGAGTGATATGCAAGCTCGTTGAAATATGCCTCGATAGATTTGTGCTTTGCAATTGAAGATAGAACTCCTGCCAAGTAGCAAAGAACCCTAAATGATGATATAGTATTTCGAAACCAAGATACTAAAGGAATAAAAGCTCTAACCCTCGACCCCATGGTCGTGCAGGTAGGAATCGGACCAGCCATGATCCGACGAGTATTGGTGGACATTTCTAGTTCTATCAATATCCTCTTCAGACACACGTTTGATCAAATAAAGATCAGTATGAAAGACGTATCCGCTTGTCGAACAAAGATTTAAGGATTCATCGGGAAACCTTAGCAACCTGTCGAAATAATTGACTTGCCCATGGAACATGGGGAAAGCGATCGAAGAGTCATCCTTATCCAGACCTTTGTGATTATGGATGAAATGTCAAGCTATAATACTTTCTTGGGTCGGGTTGCTTTAGCAGATTCAGGACTGTTTTAGCTCAATGGTGTCTAACCATGAAATTTCCAATAGAGATTGGAGTTGGATTGATCAAAGAAGACCAAAATGTCGCTAGAGAATGCTACATCATAGAACTGTGTGAGTTTAGAAGAAAAGAAAAGGGAAAGATTGTGGGAAAAACTCCTCACATTTGTGAACCTACCGCATGGAAATTACAGAGCCGCCCCTGGCTTGGGGAATATAGCCGATTCGACAAGGCTTTAGAACCTAGAAAGAAGAGTTCAGGGGAGGATCGGACAGCACCGGTAGAATTAACGGTGCCTCTTATTCAATATGGATGACCCAACTCGGGTCTTGAAAATTGAGTCACATCTTGGAAACAAGATGCGATAGGAACTAATTAATTTCTTTGTGCCAACCTAGACGTATTATTTTGGATGCATTCCGATATGGTTGGGGTATCGCTGGAGATTGCATGCCAGGCACCCAATATCAACCTTAGTAAGGCAGAAAAGGCACAGCCTAGGACCTGAACAGTCCAAAGCGCTAAGAGAAGAAATGGGTAAGTTGATGGCGAATGGTTTTATCCGTGATGCAACCTATCCCGAATGGGTATCCAACCCAGTCTTGGTCAAGAAATCTAATGGAAAATGGTGAACTTATATCGACCACTCAGATCTAAACAAAGCTTGCCTAAAGGACAGCTTTTCACTGACTGGAATCGACCAGCTTACGGATGACACAGTTGGACATAAATTGCTAGCATTCATGGATGCCTACTTGGGATATAACCAGATCATGATGCATGAACCTGACTAGGAAAATACTTGTTTCATCACTGATCTTCGGTTATACTACGACAAAGTGTCGGCTTAAAGAATGTTGGGGCAACTTACCAGCGACCAGTGAATGCCATGTTCAAACATCAATTTGGAAAGACTATGGAAGTCTATGTAGATGATATGTTATTTAAATCGCGCATAGCCGCAAATCATGTGGACAACCTTGCCGAAATGTACGAAATACTTTGCAAGTATAGAATGAAACTCGATCCACTTAAATGCCACTTAGGGTACCCTTTGGAAAGTTCATTGGATTCATTGTAAGTGGCAAAGGCATCGAAGCTAATCCTGAACAAATTACTGCGTTACAAGAAGTTGAGGCCCTAAGGAACAAGAAAAGGTTACAAGGCATGAATGGAAAAGTTGCAGCGCTAAGTCGGATCATCTCAAAAGAAACCGACAAATGTATACCATTCATTAACGCACTAAAGGGAAAGAAGAACTTCGAATGGATTTAGGTTTGTCAAACGGCCTTCGAGGAACTACTGTAGCAGATGGAGACTTCACTAATCCTATCTAAGCCATTAGACGGAGAAAACTTGTTTATCTACTTAGCAACCTTGCCCCATGCATTAAGTGCCATGCTTGTATGTGATGAAGCTAGGATCCAGTGACCCATATATTACATCAGTAAACGGTTCACTATAGCCAAGAAGAATTATTCGAAGTTACAAAAACTGGCATATTGCCACTTGATCGGATCCAGAAAGTTACAACCATACTTCCAAGCATGCCAATCAAAGTGCTAACAGACCAACCCTTGAAGTAGGTGTTGTACCGCCCCGTGACCTCTGAATGGATAATTAAACGGAACATTGAATTGAGTCAATATGAAATCACTTACCATCCTTGAAGGGCGGTCAATTGGGCAGGCACTAGCAGAATTCATTTCTGAGTTTACAATACGAGACAATGAAGAAGAAGTTACTCTAGAAGTGGATATACACTAGAGGTTGTTCAACGACGGTGCATCTAACAACTTTTGCTCGGGGCAAGGAGTTATGCTCAAAACTCCCAAGGATGATCCATTTGCTATGCCTTACGCTTGGAATTACCTGCAAGAAACAATGAAATGAAATATGAAGCATTGATAGTCGGAGTGAAAGTTGTAAAGGAACTCGGGATAAAGTCCATACATATCGATACTGACTCTCAACTAGTTGTTTATCGGGTGAGAGGCGAATATCAAGCCCAGGGAGAGAACTTGGCCCCGTATCTATCCAAGGTGCAGGAATTTCTAAACGACATCGAACATTATACCATAGCTCGCATCCTGAGTGAATAAACATGAAAGCGAACTATCTAGCTAAACTGGCCAGTTTCGGGGAAGCTCGTCAATGAGATTAGTTCCATTTGAAACTCTGACTGCTCCAACCATGGATGAGATGGATATCGATTGGATTTTTGAAACGACCTAAGAACCAGGGACATGGATGACACCGATCAAGGACTATCTACTCAAAGGAACACTTCCCGCAAATAGGAATCAACGGAAAAAGCTCCTTCAAAAGGCACCACGGTTCGTAATGCATGTTGGAATACTTTATCGAAGGGGATTCTCTGCCCCCTTGCTCAAGCTTGTGACCAATGGTGAATTTTGAAGAATCCTCAATGAAGTTCATGAAGGTGACTGCGGAGATCACACCGGGGAGAAAACCCTTGGAAAGATACTCCGACATGGGTATTTTTTGCCAACGGTCAACCAGGATGTAGTAGATTATACCAAATATTGCGAACAATGCCAAAGATTCGACAAGATCAGAAGAACTCCTTCAATGGAGCTAACATTGATTTGATTTGTGTATTGCCAACAACTAAATGAGGATCAAAATACACTATCGTTGTTGTTTGGAGTACCACAAAAAATTATAATGGATAAACGGACTTAATTCGGAAGTTTTTAATTCAAAGAATTTTGTAAATGCTTCCGAATCAAGAAAAGCTTTTCCATTGTTGCATATCTGTAGGCAAATGGGAAAGTGGAGGTAGTAAAAAACATCAACAGGTCCACCATTAAAAAGCGGCTAACTAAAACTAAATGAAATTGGATTGATGAACTTCCACTTGCACAAGGGGCTTAAAGAACAACGCACAAATATGCAACCGAGTACTTTTTGTTCCCCATGGCATATGGTTTGGAAGCAATGATCATAAACAAATTGGAAGCCCCCTCTCATCGAAGGTGAAATGTCAATCAAATGCAAAATGAGCAGCTCCTGCACAAATCGCTTGATATGATCGATGAGAAGCGGGAAGAATCCGAGCTAAAGACCGTCGCTCATTAGAAAAGGGTCGCACAACATTTCAACTCTAAGGTCTGTAACCATACTTTCAAAGTAGGAGACCTTGTCTTCAGATGGTTCTACCCTGTACAAGGGACATTTAGACCAAACTAGGAAGGGCCCTGCGTATATCGGCCAGAAACTAGGTGGTGGCACATTCAAGCTAACAACCATTGATGGAACCCAAATTCCCAATGCTTGGAACAACGAATCGTTGGAATATTACCTTATCTAGGACTATCTTATGCATTTCCTATTTCTATAAATAAGCCATCCAGGGATACCAGAAGCACTGTAAATAGGCAGAACTCACCCAATTTTTATTTCAATTAATGAAATTGCTTTGCTTCTGGATCAATAAAACAGTGTTCACATAAGTAACTTGTCGAGTCGATGGGGTCAAATTGACTCAAAACCATCCGACCACTACTTCAGATAGTAAAATCATGCTCAAGTATGCCCCATCTACTCATCGAGTTGAAAAAAGCAAATCGATCCAAATAGCTAATTGACGAAACTAGATCCCTTCCTTCTAAAAATCAATGTTGCTTCAGCGACATCAGGAAGGCGCGAATCAAAGACGCACATTTCGTAAGCATGCACTCTCAAACCATTGATCGATGGAATTCGATCCCTCCCTTCTAAGAATCGGTGTTCCTCTGGTGACACCAGGAAGGCCTGAATCAAAGTTGTGCATTTTGTAAGCCATGCACTCTTAAATCATTGGATCAATAGAACTCGATCCCTACGAAATAGGAATCGGTGTTGCTCCGACAACACCGAGAAGGCCTGAATCAAAGCCGCGCATTTAGTAAACTGCACACCGCCTATTGGATTGTGGAATCATGTCTAAGCGAACGCAAACGTCGTGCACCGCTTCTTGGTTCACAAAATTATGACCTAGCAAGCCTCGATCCCACCATGCGCATTTCATAAGCCGCATACCACACCTGGATTAGCAAAATTGCATCCTAAGACGAGGAACTCTCATATTACAAAAAGCCACACATTGCCTTCGGAGCCATGGAAATAGCACTCCAAGAAGCAACATGTGTGCACAATAGCCTAAACGTCAGCATTGCGATTAAATCACTTAACAATATTTCAAGTAATTGGTGTTGCTCCAGCATCACCAATCACTTAATGAAATACTAAAGTGCGTAAATCTACTCGACATAAGGCCGTTAAAGAGCTTTACTAATATCTCAAGCTAGGAATCTAAATGGGATATTTGAAATGAGGGCAATAAAACTGGAAGTTCCCAAAGATATAAGAGTTGCAATATAAACTCAATTGGGGGCATTCGAAAGACTAGTAGGGTTGCCCCAAACACTCAACCAAAATAGGGGGCACACAACACACTAACACTCAACCAAAATAGCAAATATTCCACGGTTCTATTACCCCAAACAAAGAAATTTGGCAGTAATTACGGGACTAAGTACAATAGTATAGAAAAAATATCAATTACTACTTACGTGTACAAAATCATGCTGAATAAAAACAGCTGTATATAAAAGGCAACACTGCATGAAATATAGACAAATAGGCAGGTGAAATTACAACCAAAATTTCAACAATTTTATCACTTAAAATATTTCTTATATACAACAACAAAGAACGGGGGCCTACCTGCACAATATCGGTCAAGAAATGGAATACATAAACACTGGCACTTGTACAAAAAGCAACCAAAAAGAAAAAGCTCCATGTCACGAGTACATGGAAAGATCATGGCTTCTTGTCACTACATCCCCTACTACCTTTCCCGCCTCTGATCAGCCTCAAGCTTCTTCAAATCCCCTCCCGGAGTGATCTTGCTTTCTGAAACATCGCCACTGGAAGACCCTCCTTTGCCTTTATTTCTGGAGGATTTGTGAGAGCTCGTCGATGAACCTTTTTGCTCTTCAATCTTCTCCTCCTTCATCGCTAGCAGCTGCTGCTCAGTCATCGACTACTCGGTCTCTATTTTGTCTGGTTGGCGAGCTTGATCCACTAACTCCTATGTGTCAGCAGTTTCCAAGCCATCCCCTAGAGATACGGAGAGGTCATCCAAACCATGCAGCGCTGCTTTTTGCTCAAAATGCAGATCAGGCAGCATGTCGGGTGTAGAGATGATAGTTGATGAGGTAAGAATAGCAGTAAATCTGGTGCCATGAAAAGGTGGTAACTCGGTAGGAAGAGAGGGCTAATCTATAATATCGGAATAAAGGGCAGTTATCTCGACAATTTCAGCCGGTGTAAACTGGAAATCTTCAAACACGGGAGAGACAAGAAAATTACCTGCCATGGGGTTAGTTCATGCATCAC
The DNA here is from genome assembly GCA_030765085.1 of Allium cepa. Taxonomy (NCBI): domain Eukaryota; kingdom Viridiplantae; phylum Streptophyta; class Magnoliopsida; order Asparagales; family Amaryllidaceae; genus Allium; species Allium cepa. The sequence continues at coordinate 81,913,054 of CM060932.1, read as the reverse complement.
AACTTTGAAGCCCTCTTTTGATGGTTGCATAATCACAGGAGAAGTAGGAACGATCCCCTCATCAGCACGAGGATGTGAAGACGACTCATTAGGACCAGAAGGAAACTGCTCGGTAAAAACTTAGTGGCGGCTGCGGCATCAATAGCTAATCGCTTCCTCTCAAGTCTCAAGATCCCCTGGCACTCCCTTAAAGTTTGACAGGAATCTTCATTCAGGTATGCTTAAACTTACTCCTCTTTGGGGTAACTATTGTCCATATCTTTAAATTGGCCTAGAATCTCTTCCTAGACTACGACGGCATACGAGGGAACAACGTGCCCAAATAACAAAAACTCCCCTGATGCAGCAAGGAGTTGACATAGAAGCCTAAAATCATAGCATTTAAGCCCTTCCTCTTCTTAATGAAGGTATCTTGAAGCTTTGAAATGCTGGTATCAATGCTTAGCCTTCTTTACCGCCAGCTGTTTCTTCTCAGCGTCTAAGTTCGAGACATGTTTGCGAAGTGAGGTGATCCCTTGAGCCTGCTCGGCGATGGCTTTCTTCTGCATTTTAACCATTGCCTTGCATATTTTCAACTGTTCTTTTAATGCCGCCTCATTTGTATGGAACTTTTTTTTGTCTCATCTCTAAATATGATTGCGGCTCGATCATTGGATTCTTTTAGCTCCTTAAGCAAAGAAGCACTTTTACTCTCCCCTTTGAGGGTATCTTGTCCCTCATCCTTTAGCCTCTCAATCTTTGCATCGCGATCTACAAGCTGCGTTTTGTACTCATCCTTTTTAGACTCAAACGAGAGGATTTCCTTGTAGTTGTTGTTAGAACCCCTATCCTATGGTTTCGATGACAACAACTATACAATCATACACATACAATATATTCCATCTATTTGCATGTAAATGCTTCGAGAATTCACAATGTCATGACTTGAAGACGAATAGTAGAAGAAAAGAATCATTGGTATTAGAGAAGATTTTATAGCATTTTATAGTCATGGATAGATGGTTTGTAAAATCTTCTTTAGTAGTACACAAAAGCACACTATTTCAAACAAATTACTTTTAGAAGTACACAGGCATCAAACGTCTATTCATAAAAGTCAGACGTCTGACTGAGTTCTCTAGTTAAAAAACATATAACCAGACTAATGTATGAAATTTATCCCAAACATCTTACCAAGTTCACTGTTTAAAAAATGAATAGCCAAACAAACATCTGCATTTTATCCCAGATGTCTGAACTGAGTAACAGGCTAAAACTATGAATAGCCACTTACTTCATTCTAATGGTTTCATCCATATCTTTTCACTGCATCTCTTCTTCCTCAAAGATTGCAACCCTTAGACTGAAATAGAACATACAAAAGGTTGTTACTCCTCATGAAAACTATTTAACACCTATAAATATGTGAATCTTTTTCTCTTTAATCTTTGCATACTTTGATTTCTAAAAGCAATCAATACACCATTCTTGCTTCTTCCTAAAAACAAAGCCTCGTATACACATACTACTCAAAGGTGATTATAGGAAGATTTTTACTGTGTAGTCAAAATCGGTGTTACTAAGAACACATACTTGTCAAGAAAACACTTTATGTATCAAGCTTATTCCTTCGGCGAAGCAAGGGTTATTTATTAGTTTAAAACCGAAGGGGAGCTTCGAGACTGGACGTAGAGTGGGAGGTTTGAACCAGTATAAAAACTCTGGCGTGATTATTTCTTTACTTTTATTTATCTTACTCTAGTAGTTATAAGTTAGCTTTTTATTACACTTGCATATCAAGATATAAATATATGATCCATACGCACTTTCATTTGGTATCCGAGCACGGTTATTTCAACTTACAGTAACATGTAATTGAAACATATTTAATATGGCAAGTACATTTCAAGAAGGTTAATCCATTGCATGTATGTGTATTTTTATGGAAGCTAACGGTCTAGAAATTTGGCAAGCAATAAAAGCTAGATATGAAGCACCAAACATCGATATAAGCACTTGGATAGATGCTCAAAAAAACATAACGACAAATAATGCTAAAGTCATGAATTTCTATTCTTCTCAGTTGACAAAAATGAATTTTCACCTGTCATGTTATGTGCACTACTACATATAATACATGGTGTATACTACGAATCACTCATGAAGGCATAAACAAAGTTAAACAAACAAAGATTTCCATTTTATAAAATCAATTTTCTTCAATAAAATGAAAGAGAATGAATCTATTGGTGATATGTATACTAAATTTTAAACTATTCAACATGATCATATGACACTTGGAGTCAAATTTACAGATTTTGATCTAGTTGCACGTATTTTGAATTCCTTAACTAATGAACGGGAACGAAAATGTTGGCCATCAAAGAGGTTAAATGATCTATCTCGATTAAAAGTTGAAGAATTAATAGGAAATTTGATGTCGTACGAAGAAAATTTGCAGGTAATTAAAGGACACAATAATGAAAAGAAATATATAGCTTTTCAAACCAATGATAATAACTCATACTTTGATGAAGATGAGATCTTATTTATTGCCAAAAATTACAACAAGTTCAAGAAATTCAAAAAGATGACGAGATCCCAAAACAGAGAAAATTCAAATTCATCCAACCAAACTTCAATCAAATGCTTTGGATGTGAGAAGTTCGGACACATGAAAAAACAATGCCCAAAGCTCAATAATGACAAAAAAAAGAAAGTCTGAGAAATTCAAGAAAAGAAAATGGGCTTTTCAAGTAACTTGGGAGGACTTGGATTCATCTTCATCATCGGATAGAGACAAAAATAGTGATTCTAAGCAAGCCAATGTATGCTCCATGGAAAACACTGAGGAGGTATATCTCGATCTTACTTATAATAAAATTTTAGAGCTTAGCATGGAACTAGATGACAAATATAGAGAAATAAAAAATTTGAATAAAGACTATGTTACTGAAATTAATCGTATGGAGCTTGAAATAGGATTATTAAAAGATGAGAAAACCATTCTAGAAGAAGAACTATAAACTACATAAGAAAAATGTAAAAATCTATCTAGTCAAAATGATTCTTTATTATGTGAAATAAAAAAGTTAAACTATAAAATGATAATATTAGAAAAGAAAACATTGTATTAAAAGATAATCTAAAAGCATCAAAATTCGAAATTTCTTATCTTAAAAGTGAGTTAGATAAGATTACAAACAATGTGTCAAAATTCAATAAAGGAAAGCAGAATTTAGAAAATTTGATCAAAAGTTCTAAACCATCTAAAAATCAGAATGGATTAGGTTTCAAGAAAACTTCAAAACACAGAATCTATAGCTCACTATATAAAAGGTTCAAGAAGCCACATACTAAAGAAAAGGCTTTTAACTCGAAAATAATAAAAATATGGATTCCAAAATCTAGTAACAAATTAATTAGACAAAAAACATAGATAACTATTTGAAAAGTGTTGTTCATAATAAAAATTACTCTTTTAAAGGTCCCAAACCCTCTTGGGCATGGCAACTTCACTCTCTAACACTTAAGACCTTGACAAAGGAAGCAAGCACTAATTCAATTGTTTTTATCTTGCAGGTACCCAAAAGAAAATCTAATAACAAGGAGAAATGGATACTTGATAGCAGATGCTCCACTCATATGACTGGAAATGCATAAATGTTATTGAATATAACATATAGAGATGGTGGTACTGTAACTTTTGGAGATAATTTAAATGGATTTGTCATTGAAATTGGGGATGTCATCAATGTTGGTATGTCCGCTTCACCTGTTATTACAAATTCTCTTTTAGTTGAAAATCTAAAGCATAACACATTAAGTATTAGTCAACTTTATGACAAAGGATCCAAAATTGTTTTTGAAAATATAAATGCAACATATTTGATCAAAATAAAAATATGATCTTTGAAGGTTTAAGGAAAAGAAACGTCTATATCTTAAATGTTAAATTCAACAACCCCAACGATTTATTCCTATCCATAGATTTTAATGATCCATGGATATGGCACAAATGGTTGTGCCACATAAACTTTAGGTTTATAAACAAATTGGCTAAACACTATTTGGTTAGAGGTATTCCTAAAATAAATTATAAAGTTAAAATTTTATGTGACGCATATCAATATGGCAAACTAAAAAAGAGTTCTTTTAAATCTAAAAAAGAAATTTCTACCAAACAACCTTTAGAATTATTACATCCTGATTTATTTGGACTTAATCAAGTATGTTCAATAAATATAGCTAGTATGTATTTGTTATTATAGATGATTTTTCAAGACATAAATGGACACTACTTTTAAAACATAAGAGTGATATGCATGAGATGTTTAAAATTTTTGCTAAAAGAATTAAAAACTTAATGAATCTTAAAATAAAGATTTTCCAACATTAAAAATAGTGATGATGATGATGAAATTTTATCAAAACTATCTGAAAATAACTAGGTTTCAAATAATAATAATGAGAATGCAGTTAAAAATGAAAATAAGTTAAGATCACTACCTGTATTTTGAAAGACCGTCGAATTAACAATATAATTGGTGATTTGAATACAAAAGTTTCTACTAGAAATCAATTAAATCAAATGAGTCACGTTGCCTTCATTTCAAATTTTGAGCCAAAGAATTATAAAGAAGCATCGAATGACGTGCATGGATTATGGCAATGTAAGAAAAAATAAATCAATTCGAAAGAAGTGAAGTATGGGAACTTGTACCGAGACCTACAGATCAATCTGTAATCAGAACAAAATGGGTTTATAAGAATAAAACTAATGATAATGGAAATATTGTTCAGAACAAAGCAAGGTTAGTAACACAAGGATATAATCAAGAGGGACGCATTGACTATGAAGAAACATTTGCTTCAGTCGCACGTCTAGAAGCCATCCGAATGTTACTCGCTTTTGCATGTCATTATAACTTTAAAGTTTTTCAAATGGATGTAAAAAGTGGCTTTTTAAATGGTTTAATAAAATAAAAGGTTTATGTCAAGCTGCATCCGTTCTTTACACATGAAAAGTTTCCTGAACATGTCTATAAACAAAAGAAAGCTTTATATGGTTTAAAACAAGCACCTCATGCTTGGTATGATAGATTAAAAACTCATTTAATAACATCTAGATTTCAAATTGGAAAAATAGATACCACTTTGTTTATAAAGAGAGACCATAATGATATTTTGGTTGTTCAAATATATGTGGATGACATAATATTTGGATCAAAAAATGAAAAGTTAAACAATAATTTTGCAGATATCATGAAAAATGAAATTGAAATGTCCCATATGGGAGAATTAAAATTTTTATTAGGATTACAAATTTCGTTACTTATGTATCTTTTTTTGATAATGCCAAAGGGGGAAGGATATCATATTGCATGTATATAGGGGTGGAATCAGATTCAAGAGGAGTTATATGCTTATCTAAAAAGTAACTGTATAGTTGTCATCATCAAAAGGGGACAGAATCTTGGAACCTCTATTCTATGGTTTCAATAACAACTATAAAATCATACAAACACTGTATATTCCTTCTATTTGCAGGTAAATGCTTCGAGAATTCACAATATCACGACTTAAAGACGAATAGTAGAAGAAAGGAGTCATTGGTATTAGAGAAGCTTTTTATAGATGGATGGTTTGTAAAATCCTTTAGTAGTACACAAATTGCACATCAAAGTTTTTACAAAGTTTTCACTATTTCAAATAAATTAATTTTAGAAGTACATAGGCATCAAACACTGTCCATAAAAGTCAGACGTCTGACTAAGTTCTCTGGTTAAAAAACATATAACCAGACCGACGTTTGCAATTTATCCCAAACTTCTTACTAAGTTCATTGTTTAAAAATATATAGCCAACCAGACATCTGAATTTATCCCAGATGTTTGAATTGGGTAAAAGGATAAAACTACGAATAAGCGCTTACTTCATTCTAATGGTTGCATCCATATCTTTTCACTGCATCTCTTCTTCCTCAAAGATTGCAACCCTTAGACTGAAATAGAACATACTAAAGGTTGTTACTTCTCAAGAAAACTCTTTAACACCTATGAATATCTAAAGTTTTTGAGAAACAAAATTACTTGAACTTTTTGAATCTTTTTCGCTTTACTCTTTGCATACTTTGATTTCTAAAAGCAATCAATACACCATCCTTATTCCTTCCTAAAAATAAAGCCTCACATACACATACTACTCAAAGGAGATTATAGGAAGATTTGTACTGAGAAGTCAAAATCAATGTTACTAAGAACACATACTTGCCAAGAAAAGACGTTACACATCAAGCCTATTCCTCCGGATGAAGCGAGGGATGTTTAGAAGTTTAAGACCGAAGGAGAGCTTCGGGATTGGAAGTAGGACGGGAGGTTCGAATCAGTATAAAAACTCTAGTGTGATTGTTTCGTTACTTTTATTTACTTTACCCCGGTAGTTATAAGTTAGTTGTTTATTACACTTGCATATTAAGATATAAATACACAATCCATACACAATTTCATTTCTTTCTGTTAACGGTAGATAGTTAAATGCATAATTTTTTCCATCCTTCAGCTCGCTCCAAACGGTCTAAATTGCTTGGAAATGGGGTGAATAAGATTCGGCATGAACTAATGTCGGATTGGGCTTATCGGACACAACCCCCTTTATGAAAAAATTATGGAATGCACCTTGTAGACATGGGGGACCTGTAGGAAGAACATAAGGCATATGCCTAGAAATCTAGGGAGTGGTAGTCATGACGGTATGGAAGAAAGAGTTCACGGCACTAGAAGCAGGGACATTTATACCAGTAGAAGCGTGAGGCTGTGAAGTGGATTTACGTACCTTGAAGAGTGTCTCTGCATATGCTTAGACTCCAAAATCCGATCAAGATCAACATAAAGACCACGATATATGATTCTTGCAGCAAGCGATAAAATGGCTTTAGGAAAAGGCGTTCAATGGACTAAAACATCCTAAAGTAAAATAATATAAGTGTATGATCCTAGTGAAGTGTGTGTTGCAATTTGACAACCCCACTGGAATACACAAACCAGATCGGTCGCCAACTAATGTCAGTACATTGCCTCCTACAGGGGTGAACTGACAGACTGGGGAGGTAACACTTTCGAAGTAAAGTCATCCATTAACTCATCCATATCCGTAAAAATGTTACTCTCGAATCAATGTCGGCATCTCCTGGCAGAGAACTGGGCATAGGCTCAGCCTTGGAAGAAGCTCCCTCGATAGGCTCTTTCAAAAATGATGAGGGTGCATGACCGGGGCTTAATTCTGAGGACTTGTCACCTAATTTAACGTCACCCTCATCAGTGTCCTAATCTATTTCTTCCATGTTTAGAAGATGCTCCTCAATGATTTCTCCTTCTTCCTTGTTTTCAATAAGCGGACCCTTGCCCTTTCATTGAATAAATTCTTCCTTTTTCTCCTCTACAATTGAGGGCATTTTGGGTGTACTACTGGCCCCGGTTTGAAATTTCAACCTCCCCATGGGTCTCCTCTGACCTATCGAATAAGCTACTTTCCACTTCATCATCATCATCCTTACCAAAGTCATGTGAAGAGGAAGAAACCCAGGTACGGGCTCTAAAATGACAAGGAGAACTAACAAAGCTAATGGATCTCCCAGGGTGTAAAAACCAATATGATGAAGGTTCTCATCCGTCAACAAGAATCTAATCGTGTGCTCCTGAGCATCGACCACTTTCAAGATGCCGACGATGGTGCTAAGTGCAGAGTCCTTGTTAAATTTCGAAAGAACTGCGAGGAATATACGATCCTTTAAAAAACATATAGCATTTAAAGAGAACTCTGAATACGATGAAGTAGACTTACCGCCATTGTCCATAAATGGGTGAATTCTTCTAGACACTTAGCATAAAAGAAATTAATTTTGCTGTGAAGGTCCAATATAAGCTTTCGGCTCTGGTGCGCATCAATATAAACAAGTGATGGATCAGCCTCTCTCTTCTTAAACAATAGGAGATACCGCAACTAGGCGAAGCTTTTGGCACGGTTAAGATTCGACATGAATAGAACTTACAAGCATATCAAAATGACGTATCCATTTGGAAGAATCTTAAAAGGGGCTAACTCCATGTCCACAATGGTGGTCATCAAGAAGTGATTGAACAGAGGCACCGCTCCGTACATGCACATATATCGATGGCAGGCGACGTACCCAAGAGTCATCCTATAGGCAAATTCTTCTCTTAAGGGAAAAAACATATCCTCCTCTGGAATACCATATTATGAGTAGAGGCTTCATGGCATATTATGTGTAATAATTGTAGAAGCCATTTCCAAAGGATCAAGAAGGCTATGAAATTTGGAGGAGTACGGTCAACGACGAGCCTGATCAAAATCAAACGGCCCTATTGACATGCAATCGAAGGAGCGGCAGACCCGGTCGGGATCGTTGATGACCCCTCTTCAGAATGAGGCGAGTTTCCTTCAATTAACTTGCACCATGAAGATTTACATGCCATTCTACATAACAAAGCTTGTGTTCGAAATGGTCAAGTACGCCTAATCTCTAAACTATAAGCCCTTATGCGGTCGACACTTGAAATCCAAAAGACGATTGACGTGTCCCAACCAATCGGATTCCAAGTGTTAGCTGGAGGCATGTGTAGTGTGCGATTTAAGTGAGAATGGGTTTGGTGTCCTAACTACTGCAAACAATCCACCTTGAGTAGAAAGCTCAATCATACTAGGAAAAATGATCCGTATCATTTACTAAATTTATTATTTCTATATATACCCATTACTAATGGATTCGTCATCTGAAGCGATACAGAAAGCTCTTCATATCCAGGAACACCGAGTATGCAATAACAGGATCATTCTAGTGCAAGCAGCTCCTGGTCAATACGTACAAACTAAATGAAAATTCTTAGCATACTTTAGTTTTCTAGAGGAGGATAACAGCATAAGCTACATACTAGATAATACGCCAAGCTATTATCACTCTTCCAAAAAGCCAAAATCAATCTGCAATCACCACCATCTCTGCTGCCAATCCAAGTTTACCTCTAATCACTACCAAAATATCAAATAAATGCTACCAACCTATGAATTGGAGAAGATAATTTGATCTTTAGCTCAAAGAGATCCAAGTTAGGGCTTCAATCGGGTTAGACCGTTAGTCTTCATGAAGTTGGGGATTTTTGGCGGTGTTTCCTTGTTCCAATCATCGATAACGGCTTCAGGAGGCGATGGTCAATGGTGTTGGAGGTGGAGTAGATGGGGGCGGCCCCCTAATGGATGGAATGCTTAGATCAGCTCGACCTAGGGTTTGAAAATTCGGATCTGTTGAAGGTTGGCTCGTATGAAAATGGAAAGTGAAGTGGAAGGGTTGATTAGCTGCATATATGAAGGCTGAGAAACTTTTCAAAAATTGCTCAATTACATGGATCGGTACTGATCCAATCGAATTGGTATTGACCCGAATTATTCTACATGTTCCTCTCCAAGCTTCTCCAACGGACCTCCTTGATGTTCATGTGCGTCCTAGAGATCATCAAATCAAGATCAGTTTGTAATCATTAGCAGTGACTCACTTAATGCTGCATAGCTAATCGGCATCTTACAGAAAACTTCGCTAGATAATTCGACACAATCATCAGTACTATTCAAAACGGGAACCCAAAGTATCCAATTTCATTGCACACCTTGTTTCCAATGAAGGCATACTTTGAGGAGTAATGTTAACCGGGTTTTCAACCCAGTAGGATTTAGAACATTCGGCTTAAGCCAAAATGACATGAGACTTAACCCAAAGGCCTAAAATAATTAGAAAATGGACTCCAAGAAATATGGGACCAAAATATACACTCTTTTCGGATCAGCATCGATCTGATCCAATTGGATCGGTGCCGATCCGAAATATTGAATGGTGGTTGCTTCTAACCACTTGCATTGTATTTTCATCTCTATGCCTAGCTTATCCATCAAGCTTGGTGACATTCCAAGCATCTAAGTTCAATAATAAAGACTTATCCGATTCAGACTATAGTTCAGTCAAATTTATAGATGAATCACCATCAGGACACGTCACTAAGCTACGAAATTACATGGAGATCATCATAACCAAGCAAGGAAGCCATCTAAATAGAAAGTGTACAGAATTTGTATAACTGTTCGGATCGGTACCGATCCAATTGGATAAGTATGATTTGAATATTTTGTTTCTATGATACCCAATTTTCCTAAGCAGCTTCTACATGATTGGTGCGGGCTTATGGTGAAATGACTCTGGCCCAAGTTCTCTCCAACTCCTATAAGCACCATCCCATCTGCAACAGAGAAAGGGTCTGATCTGATCTCTGCTAAACTAATGGTAATAACTCTGCCATTGTTTCTTCTTCCACACAACAGCCATTAAGAGGCAACTAAGATCCTTTCGGTTGTCTCTAACAATCGCGGCTTGGTCTAATTTAGGAAAGAAGAACCATATTTTAATCCAAACTCCTTAGTAACAACAATTGATCAATAAAAGCTATAATTGGACGTAGGCTTCATTAACAGCCGAACCACTATAAAAACTTTTCTATTTGTGCTTTTTTGCATTTATTTTTTACAGTATTTGATCTAAAAAACAGGGCTGGTCCGTCCACACTCAAACTAAGGTGTTGATCCATTTTTTGGGTTAACAATATATTTATATCTGTGTGTGTGTGTCTCAATCTGAAGAGTTCACTAACTCTTTTATTACTCCCACTTAATGGTGATTTTCCCTTAATCTTTGAGAAGTGATTCATCGGTATCATTTTATTCATAATCATACGGTCAAAGATTTATTTTTCAAAGATGTGGCTTACTTCTAATTTCAAAATAATTATAGAAAATTTACTTCTGTAATTTCCATAGCTAATGCATCACCATTCTTATTAAAATAAATATCTCATTACAATAGATATTTTTAACGAATATTCATAATATTCACATGAAAATAAAAACTATATTAATTTTCAGTCAACACTAAAAATTATTATTATTTCACAGATAATATTTGATACATATACAAAAGCAATATTTCCTATCTTGATGCATCCATCATTAAGTGTCATATGGTATCCTCCTACTATTCCCGCCATTAATATAACGATGCATAAAATATGAAGGTTCATTTAACCACTTATTATGGACCAATTATTTCATCCATTATAATTAGTTTACAGTCAAGAGCTTTAGATTAAACATCTTTAAAAAATAACTGTATAGAAGACAATTTTTTGTAATAAAATCACATTTGGGACATAAATCACATATATCATTCCATACTAAGTATATACTTAGTGTTTTATGCAATTCACTTTTTCAATGTCTATTCATAAAGCTGAAGTGATCATTCATTCATTTCATCCCAACTATGCTTATTTTTCATCCATTGTCAAACATTTTCTTTCCTTTCTAAATGGTCGAAGATTCGAAAGGAAACCTTTAGTACAAGAATGCACCAAATTTTTTAAAAGTGCTTTCAGACATCCTTAACAGTTGTAAGGGTATCAAATAAATTACACTTATGTATGTTAATCTAAACTTACATTTTAGTGATCGAACTCCTAGGTTGCTCTTTCGTCCTTGGTCTAGTGTTGCTTTTGACACAACTGTTAGTTTCTCAACGTATTCAATTGTATTGAACACTCAGTTTACACTATTGTTTACTTGATCATTTCTATTGAAACTTTTACATTGAGATTTACTATATTAAGAATATGACTGTTTATACATGACTTTTTATATGCGTTTAAATATGGTCCTATATTGCTTTAGAGATCAAAACTCATAGAAGACAATGCAACACTTAAGTGACTAAGTGATGGATATATTTAGTAGTAGTATAATTTGCAACCTGAATGGGTATTCAAGATATAACATGCCAAAAAGTTACTAGCAAATATTTTTTTTTATTTCTTTGTCAATCCTAATCTAGTTCACTTGTATATTTAACTGATACAACTCTATCAATTTCATTATTTGCACAAATTTATTGAAGTGGATTATTTAACTTTGAATAGCATGTGTTCTTATAATATTAGAAATGTTAAATGTAATTGTTTCATTTTCCTAATAGGTCTCTCATTAGATTATTATATTCCTCAAACCCTAAGAGAAATATAGAAATCATTTGATTTCTTTAGTTAGATTTATGACTCGCTTTCCTTGGGATTCTAACCAAGAGGTTGCAAGGCAAATCATAATCCCATAAGTCATGGATAACTTTTTATCGATTGTATCATATACAACTCGTAGCCATAATCTTTTCCCTAATTTTGATCTTGACCTTGAGTTTGCACAACATACCAAAATACATTATTCGCTCTTGCCTATTATTTCTCAACGGCCTAAGTATGATGCACATACCTTAAGTTTGCCCAATAAATACATGCATGTTCTTACCTTATTTAGGCAATATATTATTAGAACTACACATAACAGTTGTAACTTAAGTTTTCTTAACAAGTGTGTATGCAAGTAATCTATCGATATATAAATTATAGAGGGCAACTTATATTAAGATTCATAATCTATTAATATATATTGAGTGATATCGATTTAAGGAGTAATGTTTTCTTTTGAAATACCCTCATGATTCAAATTTGGGACACATCTGAAATCATGGTACACGTACCGTACAAATATATTTATTCCCAAAATCTAGTTTGTGTTTTTTGCAATTCCACATTTATTTTAATTTTATACATATCATTATATAAGTTCAATTTATTTATAATATTATAATTTAATTAACTTATATAATATTTATACGATCATGTTAATTAAATCATATATAGTTAATATTAATTCTTTAATTTAGTTCATCGATCTAGTTAAATTTTATTTTAAAGTTTTGGAAATTTTATTTTATTATGTCTTAGACTATTTTAGAGTAATATTTAACTACAACCATTATAGTTTATATAAATATATATTAACTAACTAATTAATTAATATAGTTACACATACACACATATATATCAATATATATTGATTAAAAGTCAATTATTATTTATTAAATGAATTGTTTATTTAATTAAATATTTTAGTTTAATAATCTTTTAAAATTATATTTAATTTACCTTAAACAATTTTAAGATTAATTTCAGCTATAACCTTTATAATCATGTACGCATATCATATATATCACATATATTTTTAATTAATTGACATTTAATCACCTATCTTTTTAAGCATTTAAACTAATTAAATATTTATAAAAATTTCAAGACATATTAAATTAATTTCTAAAAATACTTCGAATATTTTTAAGCTTGTTTTTAAAACATTTATAAAAATTTTGGTTATATTTTAAACCTGACATTTTTCAAAATATAATTTAAATTTTCAAATCTTAATTTGAGACCTACCCCAAGGCCCAAATAACTCTGGGCCTTACATTTGGGGCTAACCTTTTGGACTAACTCTGCCCATTGGTCTAGGCCAGTAGTCAAAAGGGGAGAATACTTGTTATGCAGTCCTAAATCAGACACTACTATTCTGTATACCCATCAAAAAGAAAAGTTTATTAGCTAGCCTTAAACGCTGGCTAATTAGACTGCATAGTACAAAGGGGCTCTGATACCATTATTGGAATCTGATCTAATCTGCAGTTGAAGAAATGGGTAGATATTAAAAAAATTCTTCGTTGGACCTTAGTGGGCCTCGAGAAGTTAGACATCTAACACTAGATCTAGTCTAGTTGTTTTAATAAAATCGTATTTTGTTTGAATTTTTTGTTCAATTGAACTAATTGTTAAACATGTTTGATGTGAATATTCAGTCATGAGATGCAAAGAATGGAGTGGCCAACCACGGATGAAAGTGAATGAATGAATCAAATCAGTCGAATGAATGACGAATTTTTTTATTTTATTAGAGAAAGAAAACATTTCATTTCTCTCTTTTAAAATTCCCTTTGATATAAATCTAATAGTTAAATCACATCCTTCTAATTGTGTCCAACAACTAATGTCTCATATATGGACTAAAAATATGATATTTATTCATGTATGTATTGATGACATATTGGGTATTGATAAAAGCTCCAGTATTATCAACATCCAACTTGACTAATTTATAGACAAAGTTCTTAGTTCGGTAATAACATTTATTACTAGCCATTTTACTCTAGACAGAGATTTTGACTTTAAGTTGTCTACAGTTGTCGCGATACCAACCACTCACAACAAAGGAGATGGGTTCTTTATTAAATAGTGCTTCCCGTCCAATGGTTCATCTCAGACCCAATTGTAGTTCCTTGATTGATGGTCATGTCGTAATTCAACTATAATCAAAGTGGAGTATCTGCATTGAAGTTCAACAATATTCCCAAGTTGAGAAAACCATGTAGTATTGTCATACAGAGATTTCATATTTGACCTAGTTGTTATTAACCAATACTCTCAAATGAGTCATTCCGTTGTTATCTAATAACTATGGGTAGTAAATCCTTGGTGTCCCTAACATCCATAAGTAATACATTATCCAACATTTGGTGAGCATTATGTACTCTTGTCTTAACGGATGTATTGTTAACTTTTCTCGAAACATCTTGAATGACAATATTTAAAAAAAAAATTATGTTTTCAACCGCTTTGTTGGGTTGTTTAAACCTGTTATATTTTTACCGATTATTTTCAAAATTATTTTAGTAATTTTGCCTCTAGTGTTCATGGCTCAAGCAGCAGCCTCATTCGTTCCGGTTTAGTTCTTCCAAGTCATTAAGGATTTTCACTTCTTTTTCCCAATGTTTTTTCTTTTTTTCATCCACTATATCATCCCATTCCAAGTTAAGAAAGTTAAAGGGTTTCATGATGAGGTGCCATAGTGGTTTATGTACCGTGTGATATAGTTAGGGGTATGCCCAAGTGGCAATTCTATAATTTACAGTAAATTATCAACTCAATAATAAAATCTCATTCAAAATTAAAGGTGTTTATTTTCTATTATATACTTTTTATATTATGATATATTGATTAGATAATTAATTTAAATATAATTATCTTGAAATCCTTAAATAATTCACATATAATAACAATTATAAAGAGTTGTAATCATGAGAAAATTATCATAATATTAAATAATATATTATTCCAAATATTCCAGTTAAGACATTTCGAGAAAGGATATCGATACATTTGTTGAGACTGGAATACGTAATATTCTCACGCAACACTTTCCAAATGTTGGTTAGTGTAATACTAATAGCTTTTCAGGGCACCAAGTGGTTAAGTACTGATAGTTATTAGATAATTATTGAATGATTCATCTAAGTGTTCCGATCGGTTGATAACAACAAGGTTAAACGGGAAATCTCTAAGTGACGATATTACATAGTTCTCTCAGTTTAAGAATTATGTTGAACTTCAGTATAGAAACTCCACTTTGATTATAGTTAAATCATGGCATGACATCCATCAAATGACTATAATTGGGTTCGATTTGAAGCATTGGAAGTGAAACACTATTCAGTAAAGGATTTGTCTCTTCATTTGTATGAGGTTGATATCGTGGTCAACTATGATGAACTCAAAGTCAAAATCTCTGGCTATATTAGTATGGCTAATAATAAATGCTATTATTGAACTAAGTACTTTGTTAATGGACCGACCGAGTTAAATATGGGTGATATTGGAATTATGACCAAAACCAAATTCCATAAGTCCTCATGTGATATAGTGTTGACGAAAAGGATTGGTGTAAATAATTGCTACTAAAAGGTACCGCTCGAATATGTAAATTTGGATTTTACCGATAAGATTTATAAGTGATGGATTAAGTTAAACTGTCACACCACTAGCTAAGGTGACATGTGAACATCATTATTTTAATTGTTTAAATATTAATTGTTGGCTAAATTCATACCTATGAGCCACACAGCTAAATATATTCATTCTTTGAGGCACAACTTGATTTAGTTATTTTATAATATTTATAAATAAATAAAATTAACTAATATTTGTAAAACATTAATTATTGTTGTATATATTGTATTTACGAAATATTAATTATTATATTATTTTGTTGTACATACACTTTATATTAGCAACTTTAGGACCGACTAGTTAAGCATATCTACCATTTAGGTGTCTAGATAGTAGTTTCTAGGATTGGGGTTAGATAATAAAGTATTCTCGTCTCCCTTACTACTGGCCTATTTCAATGACGAGAAGTCAAAAAAGTTAATCCAACTATAAAGACCGAGATTGATTTAGCCCTTAGACTAATTTTCAAAATTCAATTTGAAAATTTATATTTTAAAAATTTATATTCAAAACATAAAACAAATTCTATAAATATTATAAAATATTTTTTATTTTTTCAAAATAGATTAATATTTTTGAATTTACTAAATTACTTAATTAATTAGATTATTCAATTATTTAAAGGTTTATTAATAAAAGTAAACATATATATATTGATATATGCAGGTATGTATATCTGCCACTAAATGTTATAAATGAATATATATATATATATATATATATATATATATATATATATTAAATTGTTTACGGTGAATTATAAATAAATAAATAAATTCTAATTTATTAACTATTTAATTAAAAAATTATTTAAATAAAATTAAATATAAAATAAATTAATTAAATGTTAATTAATAAAATAAAATGTACATATATAATGATGTATGTGTATAGAACTATAAGTGTTATAGTTAGCATTCATCTTAAATTGTCTAGGATGAATAAACTAAAATTCTGAATTTTAAAATAATTTAATTAATTGGTTAAAATTAATTAAATATGATTTAATTAATGATATACACAAGAATATTATATAAGTTAATTAAATTATAAATAGTTATAAATAAATTAAAATTAAGTAATATCACTATAATAAACTACACAATTTTCGATCTCTCAAAACCGTCAACGGCCGTCGAAGGATTGTATTTCCGACGGCTCCGTCGAATTGTTTTTGACGGTTGATGATGATATTTTCGACCATGTCTGATGGCCTGTCGTGTACAAGTAGTAGGTAATGGGTTATCCAAAATGTTGTAGGCTGTCGTCAGAACATTTTTACCAATTATCCATCAACAACCGTCAGATATCCAAGTTTTTTATACCAACAGCCTTTCACACCTACCCATTACATACATATCAATATATATATATATATATATATATATATATATATATATCATATCTCAGTATCACATATATAACTTAAATATATTAAAGCCCAAGTCACTTATATAACATCAACAATAACAAAACATCAATATTTACAATAAATCAAACTCAAACAAACCATAACATACTCAAACAACTAAGAACATCTCAAAATACATCCCAAAATGTGTCAAACAAGCCCAACATCATCTCAAAACAATTCAAATCCACCTTACACATTCAACATCTCAAACTATATCAAACAACTCAATCAATCTCATCTATCTCAAACAAATCCAATTCTCAAACACAAATCCAACTCTCAAACACCATACCAACAAATCCAACTCTCAAATATCCAAGCATATATGTAAAATGTTCCAACATTAAAAGTAAAAATCATACCTATCAATCCTGTTCATTACCTCCTGATCCACCTGATGAGGGAAATTGTGCTATGCTCCTACACATTTGCAGTAACGCTCTTGTCCAACTTGGCCAGCTCTGCAGCCCAACGCCTGTCTCGCTCCTCCAGCTCCACAGTCTATGCTCTCAACTCTTAAATCATAGCGTTGTCTTAGGCTATTTATAGGCGCTTTCCCTGTGTCTAGCCTGTAACGTTATTTTAACAAAGTGTGTAATTTTCATATATTATGATTTATAAAATAAATATGTTATACGTTATTCATAAATAATATAGATAAACATTACTTCTTGATTCCAAAAACCATAACGCCTATTCCGTGATGTCGGCTCCATGGCTGCATTAAAGATTGTGTACTCCTCATTAGCAGTAAGCTTATCCGTCTCGATTCGTCAAGCACTTTCTTCCATCATCGTATGATTTTTTTCCTGTGGTTCCAAATGAAATTATAACTAAAATTCATACTTCAAATTATTTAGAACTTATTTTTTAAAGTGATTATTAATATACTTATAATTTAAAATATGCTTGCCATGGCCTATTGTGATCAAGAGTCGTGTCATCTGTAAGTTACAACGCTATCTTTATTTTTATGCTTCATGACATGAGTATGAGCAAAGACATCCATGTACAAAAGGGACCCTCACGCTCTCTTTCTTGAAATAATTATTATGTATTATTATATACACAATTATATAATGCAATAAATATTTATAACCGCAATCAATAAATTTACCGACTCTTGACGGTGACGCAGGAATGAATTCGAACCCCTACGGTGTGTGGTTAGATTTTTATTTCTATTCACAGAGTTCCTCTGCGACTCTGTTTGTAAATTTAAAATTAACATTATATTTGACATTTGTGAATTGATGCAATTATTGAATTAATTATACTAAATTTTTAATAAATATATGAAACTAGTGAACTTATATTCGCTTCATCACTATCCCATAAAGCAACCCAAGCTTGCCATACGCTTGCACTCATCTACTTAGTCTTTATTCCCCTTTTTTTGCCCAACATCGTGGCGCGGTAGTTTTTCTGCATTTTCTTCATTCATTTATTTATGCACAGGACAAGGTCAGGTTCATGTAGCTCTACCACCCCTTGCATATTAAAAACAAATAGGTTAGGCATTTATACTTAGTCAATAAATTGTCAAGTGGTATAAACAAAATAAAATGCAGATTTACACTTATAATGAATTCCTACCAAATGCACTCTAGAATATAAGGTGGAATCTGGTCCCATTTAAACCAGCAACTGGTACTTTTGCTCTAATAAGCTGCCTTAGAAATATCTAGAACAACTTCAGACGGCTCCAGCTCAAACCCATGTATTAAATGTTATATAGAGCTTTAATAAATCATGAATAATATATCATACAGAAAATATTTATGATGTTGCAATAAATTTGGTACTTACCCACTCGCTTTAACTATTAGTGTCATTATGGGATGCTCCACCTGTTGTGACAGGCTGTCCCCATCGCCTCCCATGTCAATCAATCTTTGATTAGAAGAGGGGGGACCTGATGACTGTGAAGATCTACGACGGTGCCACATAATATCTATTATATAATTTCATTTTATTATGCAATACCATATCATTTAATTATGGTAAAACATATCATTTTTCTGAGAAAAATGTAGCATCAATAATCACATAAATAATCTTCTATCAAAATATATATTAATAATCAGTCTATGTTCTTTTTTGATTCAGACTCAGTCTCATACTCTATACCATTTTCCTCCACAGTCTCAAATGCTTTTGCTAAAGATTTGATTCATCGTTCATAGGTCCAAAATCAGTATGATCGTTGGTTATTATTATTTCATTATTTTCCTCAAGATCTGCGTAATAAGCTTGTTCGTCTGCAATATTATTTCCATCAAATGTAAATCTTGCCTTTGTTTAAAAACCGTCGACCAATTTTCTTTATCTTTTTGTAGAGATGGATACAAAGCGTAATAAACCTGTTGTGCTTGTTTGGCTAGTACAAACAGATCATACTTATGGTAATGTGAGATGCATTTTATTTCAATAACACTATGAATTTTGTGCACGTTGATTCTAGAATCTGGAATATTGTCAAATCAATTGCATGTAAATAAAAAAAATCTCCATGCCTCGTGTAAAATATGTCAATTCCAAAAGGTCATGTAGTTTACAGCTATCCCAAAGGGATTTCTTAGCTGCATATAATAAATCATTTATTTTCTTTGCTCTAATATTTAGTTCATATTTTATATTTACATCACAACGTCAATGTCAACTTCAACCGTAGGGAACATTGATCATGTTGCATCTTTAACCATATCTTTTACGGGATTCGCCACAACATTGCCCTTACCCACCTCCTCCTTTGACAGTACAAGATTAGGTCCAACAAGTTCTACATGACAATCCCACATAAAATACTCCTGGGCGAAACCATTTTGACACAAATGGAATTTAACCATATCTACTTCGAAATGCTGCAAATGTTTGCAATTACTATAAGGATAATGAATTTCTTCGTCGTTTCCATTATTATTAAAAGAAAATTTAATAAAAACGTGCACATTATTATTATTTAAAGTGAATTCAAAAATAATTTAATAATATTATCGATTGACATTTAATATTTCAATTCATTTATACATTTTAATGCTTTATTAATTATATAATATGTTATCGGTATACACTAATTTGTTTATATTTTAATTTTTTATGAAATATGTAATATTTGATTCTTTTAGCTTTTTTTATAAAATCTTAAAAGTTTTCAATTTAACATATTATGAATATAATATTATATGTTCACTTCATTATCTTCTGCTTTGATGGTGGGTAATCCTACTTTCCATTATAAACACAATAATAATCATATTTCGTAAATCCTTTCATTTTAGGCAATTAAATAAAATTTTGATAACACTTTTCCTTTCTTCCCTGTATATACACAAAGAACAAAAAGAAAGTGCTGTCAAAAAATTTTGAACCATTTAAGAAAAATGATTTACAAAAAATATTTACTTTATCGTGCTTGTAACTTGTCCAATATGGAGACAAATCCAACAATATTGTATCAGATGAATATTGATGTCTCTTTTGTAATAAAAAAGAATATCTATATATAACGATCATATGCAATACTTGTCGGATGAGGATATTTACTGTATAAGGGGTTTAAAAAATAAAGTACATTATACACTAATTTGTTTATATTATCACTAACACTAATTCATTATTTAAAACTCTTAACACGTAGATCTAAAAAAACTTATTTTTCAACATATTTTAGCTAACACTAATTTTAATTATTATACGATAATAAAAATTAAATTTATACACTAATTTGTCTAAATATGTTTCCACGTATCTGTAAGCTAAATTTATATATAATTAAGGATATATAAACTAACAAAGGAATTATGTAAATAAATTATTTTTATCGACATTTTAGATAACACATACACTAATTAGCACTAAATTATGTTACACTAATACATATATACACTAATCAATCCAAATTTGCCCTAATTATACATTAATTATCGGATTTAAACACTAATAGCCCTAGTTAGCATTTCTTAATAAACCAATATACATAATTATAACAATCAACGAGCTATTATCAACAAATATATGCATAAATTAACATAGTTTTATCATTATTCTGATCAATTAGTTTAGGGGAAGAATATATATCGGTTTTTTATGAAATGAAGGCGTAGGAGGTTAAAGATTGCAAATTGTCAGATTGTGATGCTTCACGATAGGTAGGGATGAATTTGAAGTTTTTGGGGGTTTAGGTTTTGGTGAATTAAGGTTAAGGAAGTGGAAATGAGGAAGAAAGTAGGTTCGGCTACTGCTGCATTCATGACTTTTCGATGGCCGTTGACAGCAAAATTTCCTACTGTTTTCCATGGATATATTTATCTTTTCAACCTTTCTAAAAATAGATTAAGTTTAATTTAATTTATTATCAAAATTTAATTTGATATAAAAAAATTTAAAAAGTTTACAATAACTCAATTTTGTTTCTAACTATTATAAAAGTTATTTTATTCATTATATAAAAATCTTTTAACGATTTGATAATTAATTGTGATTTGTAAATGTATTTAACATAATAAATTCATATAAAATAAATATTTAGGAAAAAAAATATTTTTTGAATCTCATGTCCATCCAAGTTATTTTGAGCATGCGGTCGAAATATGAAAGGAAAATAAATAGGTATAAGGTATCAAATTTGATTTTCAAATTTATAGCCATTCATCAAAATTAAGATGTAAACTCGAAAGTCTGACGATCTTTAAATGAGAAAAATTCAAACCATATATACCATATTATGTATCTATCCAATCCATATGGTTGGATTTAAGAAAATCATATAGAAAAAAATATATACTTCAAACTAGTCATTTTTATAAAAATTATCCTAACAATACATATCAATTATTATACAATTCCTTGAAAAATGACATATTTCGAGTCTAATTTTTTTCCTTCCATTTTTTCTTGATTCTAGCTATACAGATTGGATAAATACATTATAAAGTATATATGACCCGAATTTCATTTCGTTTGAAGGTTGTTTGGCTTTCAAATGAAAGGTTATTAGTCTGAATGTAGACAAATGCCAATAAATTTGAGAATTAAGTTCGGCACGCTAAATTTATTTACCTTTTTTATCATATTTAAGAAGTTGGTCCAAAATACTTTGGATCGACATAAGATTCAAAAAAATTAGTTTTCCATCGAATATTTTTTTATATGAATTTATAATGTTAAATACATTTAAAATTTCATAGTTACTTACACAATGTTTAAAAAATATATTTAAATTCATAATACTGTTATTCATCATAAATTTCACTGAAGATATATAATGGACGAACTAAAAGTTGCATAGATTTATCATTTGAGTTTGATTTTCAGTACAGTCAAATATTTAACTACACAACAATAAACTATCCAAAACACTAATTTAGTTAACCACAAACCGTAAAAAAATTATAGAATTGAATAAAATATCTTTTTTAATTTTTAGGAATTAAATTGGTATTTTTAAACAAATTTGAAACTTCTATAAAATAGTAAGTAAAAATAATATGATAAATTAAATTAATTAAGATAACTAGCCATCGAAATCTATATGACAGGCCGTCGACGGCCGTCGGTAGCTTCCATTGGAATTTCTTTATTCCTTGTAGCATATGAACATATAAGACTTAATTGAAACTGCAATAAACGAGGTAAGATACATGTATGTATTTATTAAGTTTTCTTAACATGAGTACATTATATTTAAACCGTTATAAAATAATGTCTATGAGTGAATAATCTATTTTGATTTATTGAGTTTCTACGAGGTCAACATTAGAGAAGGAAAAAGACCATAGATTAGGAGTTATATATGATACAACCAATAAGGTATTATTCATTACATGTTGATCTAAGATTTTTTGAGCGTCTCAAAGTCAGAATCCCAAGGCAAGCGAGTTCTAACATGCACTAGAAAAACCAAAAGATTTCTATGTTCTTTCTTAGGGTTTTAGAGACATAAAATTCTAGCAGGAGATTATTAAATAAATTAAATGTAACTTTAACTTATCCAATGATATAAGAACATTTGCTATTTATAAATTGTTCTAATCTACTTAAACAAAATTTATTGCAAAATACCAACCTAAAACTATTTTGAAAAATGATAAGCTCACTGGACCAAACTATACTGATTGACTAAAAGCAATTAAGATATCACTCATAGATGAATGCTTAGGATCATTTATAACTGAACCTTTAAAAGAGAAACCCATTGAGAACACTAACCTTGAGGCAGAAAAAGCATATAACACTTAGGTAGTTGATTACATAGTCACTCAAATTGTCATGTTTTCTATATTAGACAAACCGCTGCAAAGGCAACACGAAAATACATCTGCTTAAAAGAATTGTTGAAAGCCTCAAAGCTAAATTTGGGGAGCAATCATGTTTTGCGAGGTACAATGTTACTAAGAAAATTTTCAACACGAAGTTGACTAAGGGCAGTCGAATTGAGGATTCTTTCTTGACTACGAAAGGCTATATTGATAGATTTTTGGAGTCAAATGTCAAAATAAGCAATGACTACAAGTGCACTTGATCCTAGGCTCAATGATTAAATAGTTTGACGCATTCGTATTGAACACAAAATGAACCTATTGAGCGTAAATGTCTTCAAGCTACTCAATATGTTGAGGTCAGTCGAGGGATCGTTCAAGGACCAAAATATGGTCTTAGCTGTAAAGGGTAAGGCCACTAGGTTCGAAGAAATGAAAGCAAGGATCTAACAAAATAAAAAGGATATTCATACCGACAAAGGTGAATGTCCCCACTATTACAAGAAAGGGAATAGAAACATCCTACTCTGACACCCTTATCCGAGGTCGAGGATTCTAGATTCAAACCATGGTGTTATCAAAATATTGCCACAACTTAACAAGAATATATCAGTATATAAAATCATTTAGAGTACATGATAATAATCGAAAGTAGTAATATACATTCATAGCTTCTTACAACATGATTACATAAGATCCAAAAGTTTAACTATCTGTTAGCGCCAAAATTGGTCACTAACATCCAAGTCCAGATGAAAACACCAAATCACAGTTATAGATCACGGATAGAATATATGAAGAGAGTATAAATATGAAGAACGGGAAAAACTAAAAAGAAAGCAGTAATAACAGAGGATTTATAGTGGTTCGGCTGACTGTGGCTTACGTCCACTCCAGAAATTTCCTTTTTATTGATATGAGAAAATTATTGCAGTTACAATCCGAAGTTTTTAAAACAATAATGGCAGAGTAGCCTTAATGGAGAAGAAGAAAAACAGAATGAAGATCCCTTTTCTGAATCCCTGCCAACTGTATTTATAGGCAAAATGCGAGTTATTGGGCTTCCTGAGTGGTCCGGGCCCATCAAGACCATAGCTGACCCCAAATCTATCATTACGACCGACCCTGAGTTCCAAGATATACAGACCTGATATTTCTTAGGTGACGACCCGAAGCATGTCTACCTGTGACCCAAAGAAAATGAGGCTAGGACTCAAAGTGACTCAAGGCTGATCCTCCTCCTTCAAAACACCGATCTATCCATGTGCCGACCCGATCCTCCTTTAGCCGACTCTATATCAGTTTGGACCGACCTGAAGTAAATCCACCTTTTTCCCAAAGTAACGGCCTCAACGACCTATAGTAACATGCTTCACAACTCGAAGCAACCTTATTCCCTCATTCCAAAATGTCGAACCACCGAACAGAGACTTGAATCTCACCGACCCAAAGCTTGAAGCTTACTGGCCCAAAGCAACCTAAATGTGACGATCCCAAAATGTTGCTACCCCATTTCTTTTGCCGATCCGAGGAAATAAGCTTGTCGACCCAGAGTTTATCTTCAAGTCATGCCGACCCACTTCATTCCCATGAAGCCGGTCACATTCCTTTATGCCAACCCGGAGTTTTGTTCATGCCGACCCGAGTCCATCTCGAAGCCAACCATAACTATCGGTCCACTTATGATGCCGACACATTCGTGATGTCGATCCACTCATGATGCCGACCCACTTGTGATGTCGATCCACTCATGATGTCGACCCACTCGTGATGCTGATCCACTTATGATGCCGATTCACTCGTGAATTCCTACCGACCCCAAGCGACTCGAAGCACAATTCAATGTGAACCGAAGCAATCTACTCAAAAACTTGAAGCAAGTCCAAGTGCGACTCAAAGCAAACCTAGATGTGACTCGAAGAAAACTCCAAGCAGTCTAAAACGAACAAACTTTTGTCAAATCTCGTATTTCAAGTATCCCACGTCTTTTGTCCATCGACTATGCCAAATCCGGCTTTATAATCATGTTTGTCGTCCATAATTGACCGTCTATCCGTCCAGTTGAGCCGTACCCATTGTATTCCACCTCGAAAATCATGCAGCCGATTGGATTGAATCTGCCTGTACACTGCCTTGCCAAAAAGTGGATTAACACTTTTCCCTCCAAAACATGCCTTGCGATCGAAAGGCGTGTTTCGAATAGCTTCAAATCCGATATCCAAAGTCCGCGACTATTTCGAATCGTTATCTATTCCAAATCCATTAATCGAATCCACGACCTCTCTGGTCCATTTTGTTCAAGTCTAAGACCTATCTGGGTCCTGTAATCCAAATCCGAAACCTCGTCTGGTCCAAATCTAAAGCCGGGACCTCTTCGACTCCTAAAATCCATATCCGGGACCTTACCAGGTCCAAATACAAAACCGGGACCTCTCCAGGTTCTTAGCCAAACCCGTAGCTGTTCAAAGCGGCTATTCAAATCCATATCATGTCTTGGAAGTCAGTAATCAAATCCCACGATCTCTCCGAATCGTTAACAACCTCTCTGGACGTTTGTTAAGCTCGGTCTAAAGTTAACGGTCAAATAGGCAGATCCTTTCGTGCTATGGTGAAGCAACCTATCCCTTGCACTCCAGTTCAGTGTCCTTGAACATTAAGCGATGTCCTGATCCTCCTGGACCGATATTAGCCTCTCCAGGCTCTTACCGGATCCCTGTCACTCTCCGGTAAAGTGGAAACAACATTCAGTGAGCTGATCTCGTCACTCTTCGGCGAAGTGGCGTTGCTCCCTGCACTCCGGCTCGGTATCCCCGAACATTAAGCGATGCCATGGCCTAAGTCCTAGACCGATTATAACCTCTCTTGGCTCTTTCTGGAATCCATCCTGTCACTCTTCGGTGAAGGGGAAACAACGATGAGCGAGCCGATCCTATCGCTCTCTGATGAAGCGGTGTCGCTCCCTGCACTCCGGTTCGGTGCTCCAGAACATTAGGCGATTAATTTCCAATTGACTTTCAATATATGTACCATAACTCTCCGGTTAGGAATTTATTTCATAAAACCAAAATCCATTTATCAAATCCAAAGTCCAAAGTCCAAATGTCCAATAAAAAACAGAAAAAACTAAGATCTACCTCTCCATGCAGAGCAGCCTATTACCATCTCAGAGCATGCCTTGGGATCACTATGGTTCCCTTACATGTGTAAGTGGCATAGTTGCTGTTTATTTTTTAAAACAAAACCAAAAAAGATTATTCGATGGCCATATTCCAAATCCTGAACTCAGTCCTTGCCTTCACGAACAGCGGATGACGAGTCGTGGCTCCATTCTAGGGTCACTCTTGTTTGATCCAAGCGGTAGCTGCTCGTGTTCTACTGCTCTCGTCTGTTTCCTCACATACTGTGGCAGCCTACCACTTCTAACATGTTCCTCCACTACATCCTTCAAGTGGTGGCATTCATCCATGGAGTGCCCTTCCAGCTCATGGAATAGGCAGTACTTCCCGCTCCTGCTTTCTCGTTCTTTAGGATCCATCCTTGGTGGTTTTCGATAAGGGAGTTGCCCCCGAGTGTCCAAATAAATCCATTCCAGATTATCTGTCAAGTCCGCGTACGTCGAGAATTTGGGTTCCCGATCTCTTCTCCATTTGTCAGAACCACTATATCCATCGTCCTGCTTGCGCTTTCCTTTATCCATCCCTCTTCCTTCTCCAGATGTTCCTTTGCCTTGCACGACATTTATTTCTTGCCTTTCAGCGCGTGAATCCTCTAATCGAACAAATCTTTCTGCCTCATGATAGAGTTCTCTAAGATCCTGTGGTGGATCCCTTGTTAATGAATCTTTAAACTCGGTGCCTTTTGCAATTCCTTCTACCCCCGCCATTAAAATCATTGATGGATTCAGGCGATATACTAAAGCTACGGCTGTATTGATTTGCATTAGAAAAGCTCTCTCAGACACTTCGGTCCTCTGCTTCATTGATGCCAACGTCATCACGTTCTTGGTTCATGTCACATGGACCCTAAACTATCTTATGAAGTGTTCCACTAGCTCGCCCTATGTCCTGATTGATCCATTCTCTAGCTGCCTGAACCAGAGCGCAGCCAAATCCATCAATTATAGAGGGAAATATCTTGCCATCACCTCCTCAGATGCCCCCAGCACTTCCATATGCCTGATGTATCTGGTTACATGCATAGCTGGATCTGATTTTCCATCATAGGCATCTAGGGCTGGCAGTTTGAACTCTGGAGGTTCCTTGCATTCCAAATATTCGAAGTGAATGGACTCTGACTGACTTCCTCCAAGCCTCTGCTCGTTGGTCCTCCTCTCATAATCCTTCTTATTAATCCAGCCATCCACTTATCTCCATCCAGGGGTGGTCCCCTATTTGCATCTCCAATTGGCCCTCATGTCCTCGGGGTTACTCTAGGTAGTATTCTACGTGTCGCTTATTTGCAGTTGCGTTGGCCCTTGCTCGCTGAGCTTCATTCATAGCTCTTTCAGTATCCAATCTCGAGGATCTGCCCCTCAGGCCTTTGCTAATTTCCTTCAACCTCTCCATTTTGGTCCTTGTTTTGGCCTCTAGTGACTTCTACAGCTCTAGGTACTTGTCTTGCATTGTCAGCGGCTGCGATTGGTCCCACCTTTACTTTGTACTCCAACCTGTCCAGTCTGTTGGAGTATGTTCTGTATCATGTCCTCCGAACTTTTTCAGCATTGTCTCCGTCTCGTCTTTAGTAATATAGATTGAGGCTTGGCTTGCTCCAGAGGAAGCCTCCTAACATCCTTCTTGCTGACTCAATTCCGCCCTCTGTCTCCTAGTCGTTTGCTTTGCCATAATCTTCGGAATCTGAGTTCCTAAGCCTTTGAATCCAGAGTCCAAGCTTTCCAATCCCTGAGTGCTAGCTCTCTCAATGAAAGCACCAAAATGTTAGCGCCAAAATTGATCGCTAACACCCAAGTCCAGATGAAAGCACCAAATCACATTTATAGATCACAGTAGAGTGTATATAGAGAGTATAAACATGAAGAACAGTAAAAATTAAAAAGAAAGCAGTAATATTAGAGGATTTATAGTGGTTCGGCTAACTCTAGCCTACGTCCACTCCAGAAATTTCATTTTTATTGATATTAGAATCAATTACAGTAACAATCCAGAGTTTTTTAAAAAATAATGGCAGAGTAGCCTTAATGGAGAAGAATAAGGGAAACAGAACGAAGATCCCTTTTCTGAAGCCCTACCCGCTGTGTTTATACGCAAAACCCGAGTTACTGGGATTCTTGAGTGGTCCGGGCCCATCAAGACCATAGTCGACCCCAAATCTATCATTACGATCGACCTTGAGTTCCAAGATATACCGACCTGATATTTCCTTGGTGATGACCCAAAGCATGCCTACCTATGACTTGAAGCAAACGAGGTTGGGACTCGAACTGAATCAAGGCTGATCCTCCTCCTTTAAAAGACTGATCCTATCCATGTGCCGACCTGATCCTCCTTTAGCCGACCCTATATCAGTTGGACTTACCCGAAGTAAATCCACCTTTTGCCCGAAGTAACGGCCTCAACGACCCGAAGTAACATGCTTCATGATTTGAAGCAACCTCATTCCCTCATTCCAAAATGTGGAACCACCGAATAGAGACCTGAAACTCACCGACCCAAAGCTTGAAGCTCACTGACTGAAAGCAACCGAAATGTGTCGATCCTAGAATGTTGCCGACCCCATTACTTTTGCCGATATGAGAAAATAAGCTTGTCGACCTAGAGTTTGTCTTTAAGTCATGCCAACCCACTTCATTCCCATGAAGTTGATCCCATTCCTTTGTGCTGACCAGGAATTTTGTTCATTCCGACCCGAGTCCATTTCGAAGCCAACCATAATTGCAGGTCCACTTATGATACCTACCCATTCATAATGCTAATCCACTCATGATGCCGACCCACATGTGACGTCGATCCACTTATGATGCCGACCCACTTGTGATGTCGATCCACTCATGAATTCCTGCCGACCCCAAGCGACACGAAGCACAATTCAATATGACCCAAAGCAATCTACTCAAAAACCCGAAGCAAGTCCAAGTGCGACTCGAAGCAAACCTAGCTGTGACTCAAAGAAAACTCCAAGCAATCTAAAACGACCCAGCTTTTTTCAAAACTCGTAATTCAAGTATCCAACGTCTTCTATCCATCGACTATGCCGAATCCCGGCTTCATAATCATATTTCTCGTCAGTAATTGATCGTCCATCCATCCAGTCGAGTCGTACCCATTGTATTCCAACCTCGACAACCATGTAGCCGATTAGGTTAAATCCGTCTAGACCTGCCTTGCCAAAAGGCGGGTTAACACTATCACATAATTATACATATAGGTACGTAAAAGAGATAATTTACTTAATATAAGTCTTCACTTTAATGCGTCCATCTAACTTCTAATTTCGAACTACTGACCATTTAAACTTGAAATGTTTAAGTGTACCATTATGAGCAACATAGACCTAGGGAGATAACTATCTTATCTACAGTTTCATGTCATATCATAATGGGTCGTATCGTAAGGATTTTCAAGTTTTTAGTAGAATTATTTCTTTGAGATAACACTATATCAAAGTTCATTATGCTATTCAAGATAAATTTTCTAATATCTATGAATAAACCAAGCAACTTTTCAATAGTGATTTTTGCATGAAGTTTCTTTTTATCAAAATCAAGATCATATTAATTCAAATCCACGTTGATAATTAATCTGCTTTACATGATCTAAATCGCATACTCAATTTGGATTGGAACCTAGGATAACTTATCAAGGTTGTACCATAGGGTAATAGTGTAATACCCAAGATCTGTTATACTAATCCATTCAAAACCTCTTTCATAAGTATAAGCAAAGTATTATCGTCTTCCAAAATAGGTAACTCTTTTCTTTTGAAGAACTCAAACTTTCAATTTAAAAAATCATTTAGGGGATATTAAGTATAAAAGTTTTAGCTAACAAAATTCTGTTTCCAAATCATTTGATGGATCGCAAATATCACACGAGTCAAAAGTTATGGTGCCTGCACTGAAAGGTATCTAATCTGAATTATCAATTCTATCCAAAAACATAGGTCACTTTACAATAGGTTTTTAAGGCAGTAACCATTTGAAATTTACAAAGTATACAAAACAAAATTTGTAGATATTTAAATTATCGTTTCAATGAAATAAATTTCAATAAAATCGTTCTTAGAATTAAAAGTTATGGTCAATATACAACAAAGGTTGTTTGGATGGTCATCATATTCGTTTTGGCTAGAGAACATGTCCGACATTGCAACTTGATTTTTGTTATGAAAACATTCTTATTTGGAAAACGCATATAAATGAAAGTTTTTTAACTCTGAATCTTCTTTTCAAAAAATTAAAGAAAACTAAAATCCGTCTTTATTAGCAAAATTTATGGCCAAATTGCTAAGGATAAATTCAAAGCTACACTATTTATAATAAACATTTTCGCTAACACATTACGAAATAACATGAAAACATATATTTAAATTGTTTTTCTTACCAACGTTTTTTGAATGTAGTCTTTAATTCAATTTCTTGATTCTCCTTATTTTTTCTTAGCTTCGTATACCTTAACTAAATTTATCTTTTTGATGGCAAAATTTTAAAACTAAGAGAAGAGAAGAGATATAAAGTGACTAAAAAAGAAGTTCTATTCTATATTTCTCAAATGAAGAGAATGCTTCCTTATTTATAGATGTAATGCTTTTTGTTTAGAACCCTCAATAATCCTATTTTCAATGAGCAGTTCCTTCCTCATCAAGCTATTTAATTATTTTCATCTCAAGCTACTTGACTCCTTCCGTCTCAAGCTATTTAACTCCTTCTATCTCAAGCTATTTAACTCTTAAGTTTGCAAATATATGCTTGGAAAAAATGTGGGTAACACATAAGCTTATTTAAACTTGTCATTTTATATACATGAACATTCCTTTCTTTAGTACTTTAAACATCTAACCTACTTGTGCATGTGTATAAATATATGCCATTGGTTTTGTCTATAAAATTATATATACAAATATATGAATATATATATATGTGTGTGTGTGTGTGTGTGTGTTCGTATATGTATACTTAAGATTTTGTTAGGTCATTTCTACACAATGCTTGATATCAGATCAACATTATATACTTATTTGTATAAATATTAATCAAAGTTGTTTCTTCACATGTAGTATATTTTGATATAATTTTACATATGATCATCATAAATATTTCTACAAGCTTCTCATGCTTGATATTCATGTTAAGTCCTTATATTCCTCCCTCCTTAGAAAAAGATTTCATCCTCAAAATCCAAGCTTCAAACAATTCTAAATAATTGTTTAACGGCAAATCTTTTATCGAATTAGAAAACCATCGAAAAATTATGTGATAAAATTAACCACAAGCGCGTGGCGTATAATTTTAGTATGTGGCGAGTACAGGTCGATCCGTAGGGAATTGAAGTGATTTAAAATTCTACTCAATCAAATTAACCCAGGTGTTTATAGATGTTTTAAGTAAAATTGCTAAAACTAACAAAAAGAAAAGGAATAAAAATTATGATAGTAGAAAGCAATTTAGAGGCAAATCCTTTCCCATAATCACACAAATCAACATAATGAAATTATGATCTCTCTTTTTGTCATTTGTGAATTTAGTTTATGTTTTTATCCTAAGTATGGTCTGTTTGTGCTATTACTTAGCCTAACGTAAACCATCAAACTTTAACACACCATCCAAACCACTTGTCAACTCTAATGAAATTGATACTGAAATTAAAAATAAAATCTATTCTAAGAATGATCTATTTACAATTGATTAATAATATAGACCATCAAATTTTGGTTCTAAAATTTATTTCATCACCAAAATCATATGTAGATGAAGATTTAATTTGTGTTTATGTTTGCTTAAGCACAGCCTATTAGTGTCAACAACGTAGGGTATCAAATTCAAAGTTAAACAACAAAAATTTTACCACATCAAACATTTCCATTAAGCACAGAAAGAGATCATAAATTAACAAATATGTTGACTATACATGATTAAAAGAGCTTCATTACCCCTAAATTGAAGGGGTTTGGCTTCTCATATTTTTTATCATTTCAACAAACGTAGATTTCAACATAAACATAAACAAGAGGAGAAAGAGAGCTAACTAAATTGCATGTAAATAAAAGCTAATCTACTTGCATAAAATAAAGAGATCTACACTACTAACATAAAAAGAAACAAAGAAAATAACATGTATTAAAATTGCATAAAAATAAATAGCATAAGCAAAGGCTAAGAAGCCATTAAAGAGAAAGAAGGGTTATGTTTACATTTGTGGCTACAACTAAACTAAAGAGAATGTGGTAAGAGCTCTTTATATGAGACATAAGGGGCATTTATACATGCCAAAAACCCTAATCCATATTTTAAAGGACTACCTAAAATGCCCCATAGAAATTGTCGCTACTAAGTTATCATTTGCATGAATTAATCCCCCGTTAAATGTGCATGTACTTTTAATCTCCACTAACATGTGCATTGCCTCTTAATCGTAGATCATAGTAAGTGGGTAGGTGGGGTCCTCCATGATTACATGAATTCATTTATTTCCATCTACATTTGCCTTCTTCTCTTGTGCATGCATATTTCCATGAGGACTTCTTCTATTTTCCATCCAAATTTCTACAAAACAACATGAAATTGTGCGAGTAAATTTTTCTCAAATTAAATCATATGCAAAAATGACCATTTTGCCCCCATTGAAGATGAATAAATGATGATTTGAAAATAATTTAAAATTTTGTTTAAACATGTAAAATACCCTAATATGCTCATTATTAAATTAAAACAAGATTAAATATATGAATATAAATATACACTTTTACGTGCACATCAAATACCCTCACACTTACTTTTTATTCGTCCTCGAATAAACTAAAACTAAGATAAATCCATTTTCGTAGGAAACATGATTGCATTGAGCATATGCAATAAGTCGTTAACCTTGTAAGTGTCCCTAGTAGGATGAGTGTTGTCTTATGAGGGTTTTTGACGAATTCTACCCACAAAATCCAAATACAACATGAAAATTTCCTAAATGCAAGATTTATTTACAAAGAGATGAATGCAAGTTTTTGCAAGTATTTAAAAATAAATAATAACACATTTAAATTGACAAGAGTAAGTTAATATAAGTTTTGGTTATTATAAAGAAATTTAAGTCCTTTTACTTGTCAAAACATCCAACCAAAATTAAGTTATCATCACAATTAGACTCGAGTTTGGTTAGTTGTTTCGGTTGAAAACATAGTGCAACTATGAAATGGATCTTTAATTGATCATCAAAGTTTTTCAAAGTGTCATTTTTATTTCTTTTTAATAATAAATCTAATCAAATAAGTGAAAATAGTGCTTGGATTTTAATTTTTTACTCTCTCTATTTTGAAATGTATTAACATTGTTAATATTTACACAACTAACTCACATGAACTAAGGCCAGATATACCGATCATGCACTGCTTTTCGAACTTATGCGAGAACGGTAAAGAGCACGGAGAGTGTACACACTTGCATATGAACACGTGACTCTAGGTGGTTATTCTTATTAGAAATTTATTTACATACACCTAACTCAGATAAACTGAGGCCAGATACGCCGATCCTACATTCCCTTTCGGGCTTACGTGAGAAGGGTATAGAACATGGCGAGTATACACACTTGCATGTGAACATATGACTCTAGGTGTTTCTTATTTTCAAAAGAAACATTTTTTTTATGTTTTTTATAAATAGAGAGTTTTGCAAAATCATCTTAGCACCACTTAACTTAGAAGATCAAAAACGTTATCCCTTTACTTTAAATCAACCACTCTTCTAAAAAAAGATTTTCAATTAGGATATACTTCATAACTAACACCCATGGATCTTCCTATTTTCTAGTTAAACCATAATTACTTGTAACCAAATTTTATATTTATTTTTGTTGAGATAAATAAATTTTCAAAAATTTCAATTCAATAACCAAAACATATACTTATCCTATAGCGTGTCTTCAAAATAAATCATAATACTAAACAAATTGGTATTTTTTTTGTTTTTTTAATTTTTGAGTTTTGGAGAGAAAATGCAAAAAATAAACAATGAAAAGTCAAAAAATAAAGATGAGACTCCTCCCACACTTGATTTTGACTGTGTCCCCATAGTAAACCAAAGCGAAAGGGAAAAATAAAATAAAAATATGACCTATATTTACATGAAAAATGAACAATTGTAATCTAAACAACGTTACAAAATATACCGTTAAAGAGTAAATGAAATGATCTTTCGAAGACCAATTCATTTGTCTCGTGAGACAAAGCTTAAGCACAGAAAACCAATCATAAAAGATTTCAAATTTAAATGTTTGTTTGGAAAAAAGAATGTTGTTTTATTAAATAATATTTGAGTTGTTTTATTTTCGATTTTTTTAGGTAGACATAACAACTGGTTGAAGTTCAAGTTTGTTTTCACCAAATTTAAATTCAAACTCATCGATGAAAAATTCTTCAAAATTATTGATTTTAAAATCAAAATGGTGATTTAAATCAAACCCTTCAGAATTCAACAACTCATGTTCGAAAGGTCCAAAAAATTTGTGTTCACAAAATTCATCTTACGTTGTTCAATTATTCAAAACTTCATTGCATGTATCATGTTCTAAATCTAAAGTTATTGTATTTAATATTTCAAAATCAAAAAGGAAAATCGAATTTTAAATTTTATTCCACACTGTCAAAAGAGTTGGAATCCAACTCAATTTCAGCATTTTCAATAACTACGCTAAGTTCGTCATTTTTAATTTCAAAAGTTTTTATTTGAAAATCGTCAATTTTGATAAAAGGTGGATTATCACTTAACACATCACACATTGGGATTTGATTTTATTTCTCACGTTGTTTTATGTATGTTTCAGACAACAAATTCGTGTGACCTTTGTGAATTTCGTCCATTTGCTCAACAAAATCAAATTTATAATTATTAATTTGAGAATTTTCAACTTGAACTTGTCGAGAACGAAAACTGTTAATTGCACCATAGCTGAAATTATTCTCATTGCCAATATCATTTAAAAAGTGGTTCACATTTCTATATTAACTTTGAAATTCATTTTGGAGTTCGAAGTTTTACTGGCATGAGTTATAATCGAAATCATTTGAATTTTGAAGTGAATTCAAATTTTGATTATTTTGAAAACTTTGACTTGAATTATTGCACCAAATACAAATACGAATTAAACAAATCATTTATCCTTTGATTTTATTGTGTAGAAAGTTCAAATAAAGATGAAATAGTTTCAATACTCTTTTAAAGAATTGAGGGTTGCTCACTATTTTGAGAATTTTGTTCTTCAGTGTCCAAATTGTTTATACAATGGTTGTTATTAAAATATCCATAGGTATTTGATGTGAAATTATATGGATTATATTGATTTTCGCAACTATTGTAAAATTCTAGGGAGTAGGGAAATTCTAACCTTTTCAAAAGTGTTTATTTATTTATTTTCGAATTCCTTTTTCATGTTTTTTTTTAAAAGATGATATATATATATAGACACACACACATATATTGGATTTTTTTTTTGAAAAATCTAACTCAAAATATATTTTTTTGGATTTTTTTGTTTTTGACTGAAAATTTTTAAAGGAAAAGATTTGAGAAGATTTTTTTGGATTTTGGATTAAACAAGAATTAAGTTATGTAACACCCCACATTTTTATATAATTAAATAAAATCAATTGAATTAAATAATTGCAAAACAGAACATAAATGTCAAATATATGCATTTAAGAATTAAGAAGTTACGTAGATTTATGCAAGTAATGAGTGTGTGATTAATTGACACATCAATCAATTAAAAGGGGAATTAATTAAGAGACATAGAGGAGTCAATTAGTCAGAGAATATGTCACTTTTATAACATTAATTAATTAAGAAATATTCCAATAAAGGAAAATGTATGTGGGTAATAAATTAAATGATAACATATATATATATATATATATATATATATATATATTAATGTATAATTGACGTAATCAATTAATTAAGAAATTAATTAAAGACATTAAGTAAGCTTCAATTATTTAAAGAGCGAAATTTATATGTCAATTAATTGGGTAATGAATTGGCGGTTTAAATATATACAACTAATAAATATGTGATTGAGTGATGCATAGGAGTTAATTTAGATACCAATTAAATGAGAAAACACGTCAATTAATTAATTGGCAATCAATTGAGCGTTTTAAAAAGGGTGTTAATTAATCAAAGAATATGCCCTTGTTACAATCACTAATAATGTAAATTAATTAGCAAGAAGAAAATGCCAGTTACAGGATTATTTGTTTTCAAGTTAAAAAGAAAGAAAAAAAGAATTGGAATGCATACAAAAATCAAACGGGGTAATTAAGTTTATGATGAAGGTAAGTTAATAAGAAGAAATTAAAAAGTATAACTTCTATATACAATCAATTAATAGAGGTATTAATTGACGTGTTCAAATAGGTAAGAAATTATAAAATATAAGAATCAATTAATATTATATATGTGTGTGTGTTTGTGTGATCTAATTAATTGGATAATTAATGGGAGAATCTTATTTAGAAGGAAACGTGAATTAATAGGGTCATATAACAAAGGAATAAATGAATAGCATTGGAGAATTATACGTTATATGCTAACGTAAACAAATCAATAAATGATGGTGAGGATTGTTTATAGGGTTAATCGGATGGTTCATAATTGTTCACTGCACATATAAATTGAACGTAACTTAACCCTAACACATACTATTTTCTCCGAATTAGCTACTGTCATTTACAGCAAACTCCTCTTCTCTTCTCCCTCTTCCTTTCTCTTCTATTAATCAAATCTTTCCCCAAACAAAAATAAATAAAATTAAGCAAGGATATTCATATAAGAAAATCTGAGAATTGCGCAAACAAATCAAGGAATTTATAGCGAATTAAAAAGGGAAAAGCGGAGCAAATTAAAAGGGATAGATATTAAAGCTAAGGACGACATATGAATGGATTTATTTATATATCTTTTAAGTTTAAAATATATTATCAATGGATTCGTGTTTAGATAATTTTATTCAATAATTAATCCTATTAATTAAGTTATGCTGAACTATAAGGAATTTATATTTTATTTGCAGTACAAGTATTTATTTACATCTGTTTCGACGTTTTGGATTTCTATTCAAGCGTTATTCTTCATCTATTTTCTCCTCTTTCTTCGCATATGGATTAGAATAGATTAAACGTGAATATAAATTAAATAATTAAGAATACTGAAATGAAGGAAATAAGATGTAAAGTAATAAAAGTTTGAGGAATGGAATTACTATAATAAATTACGTTAAAATGAGAAATGTTAATTAATCTAATAACTGGGTTTGGAAGTAACTAAAAATTAACTAGTTGGTTTAGAAAATAGGATACATTTCTATAATTTGATATTTAAAAGACAACAATGAACGTAATTGCTAGAATAAAAGAAAGGAAAGGAGAATTCGTGGAAAATAGAGAAACCACTGTATTTTACACTATTCTAAAATAGTAAATGATATATCTAGCTGTTACGGATTATTGTTTATAGTATCATTTAATATTAAAACATGGAAATGGATTTTTAAATATAGTTTTCATAACCAACCAAATAAAATAGAATTACTTCCTAGAATAGAAGATAATAAAGAAAAGTATGAAATGAATCAAATAAATTATTAGATAAGAAATTAAGGCTATGAACAATAAACGAACCTAGAGGTTTGCATTTATCACGTAGACTATATAGAAAGTATTATGATAAGTTAATTATATAATAAAAGAGAATTAAAAAGAATTCTATATCATAAAAAAAGAAGATAGACTAGAATAGAAAAAATGCTGGAATTATGTACGGACTATAAAAGAAGAGAAAATGACAATTACAGATAGAATTATAACATAGGTTATAATTAAGAAATAAGAATGAAAAAGCTTATTTTTAGACTTTGAATAAATTAATGAGCAGTAATAATGGTAGAAGCTTATTTAAATAATTTATATTAAGTCAATAAGCAAATAAAGCAGGAATGATAAAAGAGGCTTATTTTAATGAACTTAGGACTTATATTAAGTTAAATAAGCAAGATAATGAATGTAGCTCATACCAACATCATTCCCTATTAAATAAATGGAAATCTCACAATAGATAGAGGTGAGATGAGGGAAAGAATATGCTAATTAGGGCAAATAAGTAGCCAACTGAATAAGAAAGTAAAATAAACGCAAATTAAAAGATTAGACTTAGGGTCTAATAAAAGAATTGAGATGCGTTTGTGTTGAGTCACAGCTTCTATGAAGATTTTGATTGCTGACAACAATATTAAAGCGATCGACAAATCAAGACCTACATATGGTACTCTAGATTATAGGTTGATTATTTGATGTTATAATAGTAATAAAATTGTCAAAATCTATCCTCAAATAATCATGCACAAAATATAATATATATATATACACATTTATATAGGTTGTGCACTTTATTGTGATTGTGCAATTTAACAGAGACCGGTCGACCGGTCCAAATATAGGCGGTCGACCGTTCCTGTTGGATGTGCACAATAAACGTGCACACATGCACATAACGACTATATTTTTAAAAACCTGTCTACCGTTAGTTTTTGACCTGTCGACCGTTTTTAAACAGAGAGCAACTTCTTCCAAAAGACACATCTTTCTTCAATGGTTGCGTCTCTTCTTCTTCATCAATGATCATAACTTTTGACTGCAACTTTTCACCAAGGGCAAGGGTTATAACTATTTTCTCTCTATAAATACACATCAATATCATTGATTAAAACAACAAGTTTTATTAAGATTATATATGCTCTCTATCTATTCTCTGAATTCACTTGCATTCAAAAAGCTCTAAACTACTTTCATTCCTTATTGAATCATTGACACTATCTCATATATTTTGATTCAATAAGCAATATTAATTCCATAATCTTCACAAACATCATTCACAATTTGAGGATAAGATTATAGGAAGAGTGTACTACAAGTGACAAATCCGTGTTTACAAGAGCACAAGTTGTCAACAACAATTGTAATTGTTTTTGTTGAAGTCCTCGGTATTGTAAGAGGCAAGTGTTGAAGTCCTCAGTGTTGTAGAGGCGTGAAATCCCGTTCGGCTGTTCGGGTAATTGTAAACCTGTTCCTCCGGGTGAAGCGAGGTTGTAATTAGTGAAAATCCAGATAGTAGTCTGGGACTGGACGTAGGACGGTGCTCCGAACCAGTATAAAAATCTCTGGTGTGATTTTTCTATTTTCTATTTACAATGCTATTATCATCTATTTCTGCATTTGTATTGTAATCCATATTACACGATCCGTGTATACTATATTAGCACATATAATTGTATACACACCGCACTTTCATTTGGTATCAGAGCACGGTCATCATATAACCGTAACACAGTTATTTGATATATTCTTGTAATATGGCAAATAACGCAAGTACTAGCACTCAAAACACCACTTACACAGAAGGGCAATCGACACAAAGACCTCCATTTTTCAATGGTCTTAACTACAGTTATTGGGCAACACGTATGTCATTCTTTATGCAATCAAGTAGCTATGATGCTTGGAATGCTACTCAAAGAGAAATAGTAAATCCAACAACTGATTATTCAGAATGGACTGTGGCTGAGAAAACGGCAGCAGCCGTAAATGCAAGAGCAATAAATATGTTGTTCTATGCATTAGACCAAAATGAATATAACCGTGTTAGTATCTGCACTACTGCATATCAAATTTGGCAAACGCTAAAAATCACTCATGAAGGTACTAACAAGGTTAAACAAGCCAAAATAGCCATGCTGAAAAGTCAATTTCAAAATTTCAAAATGAAACCAAATGAAACAATCAATGACATGTATTCACGGTTTCAAACTATTCACCATGCACTTATTGGGTTAGGACAAAAGTATTCTGATTTTGATGTTGTTTCAACAGTCCTACATTCTCTGACTAATGAATGGGAAGGAAAAGTATTAGCAATTGAAGAAGCTAATGATCTTTCCGTCATGAAGCCAGATGAATTGATAGGAAATTTAATGTCCTATGAAGCAAATTTGCAGGCTAGAAAAGAACAGAAAGAAGAAAAGAAAAATGTAGCATTTCATGTTGAGAAAGATGAGAATGAATCAGATTCTGAAGATGAAGATTTGGCGTTCATTGCTAAAGGTTTCAAAAAATTCCTAAAATATCGAAAAGCCAGTCGCTACAATAAAAGGAAACCTGGATCAAGTAAACCATCTTCATCTGCTATAGAATGTTTCAACTGCCATAAAAAGGGACACATGCAGAAGGATTGTCCAGAACAAAATAAAAAGTCAGAAAATGACAAATTCAAATATAAGAAGGACAAATCAAAGAAACGAGCCTTCTCAGTAACATGGGATGATTCAGAGTCATCTTCATCAGAAAGTGAAAGTGATTCGGAGAATGAACAAGCCAATGTTTGCTTTATGGCAACAAAAGATGAGGTACAAATTCCTACATTTGATGAATTACTTGATATTAATGCTGAATTGATAGTCAAATATAAAGACTTAAAACGTCAATTAAAAGTAGTCAAAGCAGATTTAAGTAGAGCAGAGTTTGAACGAGATATGTTAAAAGATGAGAAGAAAATATTAGAAGAAGAACTTGAAAATATTCAAGAATCATCATCTAATGTTGACTCTCAAATATCTCTTTTGAGTCAAGAAATAGAAGCTCAAAAAGAGAAAAATAATGCTCTCACTACTGAAAATCATGAACTTAAGGCAAAAGTCAAAATTCTAGACCTAGAAAAAGCTAGTTTACAAACAAAGTTTGATGACATTACTCAAAATGTTTCTAACTTTAACAAAGGTCGAGAAAATTTGACTAAAATCATTGAAAGTTCACAATCTATTTCAGATAAACAAGGTTTGGGATATAACAAACATGAAACTAAGAAACATCTTAGAAATAAAAGGAAGAAGAAAGTACAAAAAACTGAAACTAAGAAAAATCTTAGTTTATTATATTTCAAACCAAAACCAGTTGTGAAATTTCAAAAGAGAGATGTCAAGACTATCAAAATATGGGTTCCTAAAACAAATAATAATTTGATTAGGAACAAATACATTCAGCAATTCATGAATAATGTACATTTTAATAACAATTATATATATAAAGGGGATACCGGACCCAAATGGGTTTGGACTCCTAAGACCTAACTCTTAGGACCCTATAAAAAGTGGGTACCATGAACTTAATTCTATGTTTGCAGGTCCCACTGAAGAAAAGAGGAAAGTGGATATTGGACAGTGGTTGCTCAAAGCATATGACGGGAGACAAGAGCTTACTAACAAATATTAAATACTCAGATGGTGGCTCAGTCACTTTTGGAGACAATTCAAAAGGTTATATCATCGGCAAAGGCGATGTGAGCAATTGTGGAAACTATGATGCCGTTTACAAAGAGAATTTCAAGGCTCTTAATGTTATCTACCGTGATATCGAAATAAATTGGGTTCACATGATTTTCGATGAAATTCTTAAGTCACACCCCCGGATTCGGCATATTCTACACCAAAGTGTATTGACTCCACTACTATCAAACGGATGAAGCTTCCTCCTCCATATGTTCATATTATGCCTTTCGAACAATGGCAACAACGCGATACTCAAGAACAACAAGCTCCACCATCTCGTCGTCGTTCTGAAGATGTTAGATTATTGAAATCTAAATCATCTACAAGAGAATCTCTTGAAACCATCGCTCGGAATCAATTTTTACTTGAATCAAGACTAAAACGAATGGATTCGAAAATTGATAGACGATTCAATAAGGTAAAGTCATTCTTCGGCGCTATATGGGATGCTATATCATGTAGCACATTCGTCTCGACCCAACATCAAGACCCCGGAAAACGTCCGGCTCCTCCAACTTTTACTTGGTCGACATCCGAGGAATCCGGTGGTACAAGCGGACAAGGTCGTGGGGACAATGACGATGATGATGACGATGACGATGACGACGACGATGATGATGATGATGATGATGAGGAAGAGATTCAGTCGGAATGAAAC
This sequence comes from Allium cepa, assembly GCA_030765085.1. Classification (NCBI taxonomy): domain Eukaryota; kingdom Viridiplantae; phylum Streptophyta; class Magnoliopsida; order Asparagales; family Amaryllidaceae; genus Allium; species Allium cepa. Next base: position 81,870,434 of record CM060932.1, on the reverse strand, counting down.
TATGACTTGCATTGTACTTCATCAAAACATCCTGTGTTTGAATGAAATCACATATTCAGGGGGAGATTCTATACTTGAGTTTTTATATTGTCATCAATCAAAAAGGGGGAGAATGTTGAGTCACATCTTCTATGAAGATTTTGATTGCTGACAACAATATTAAAGCGATCGACAAATCAAGACCTACATATGGTACTCTAGATTATAGGTTGATTATTTGATGTTATAATAGTAATAAAATTGTCAAAATCTATCCTCAAATAATCATGCACAAAATATAATATATATATATATACACATTTATATAGGTTGTGCACTTTATTGTGATTGTGCAATTTAACAGAGACCGGTCGACCGGTCCAAATATAGGCGGTCGACCGTTCCTGTTGGATGTGCACAATAAACGTGCACACATGCACATAACGACTATATTTTTAAAAACCTGTCTACCGGTTAGTTTTTGACCTGTCGACCGTTTTTAAACAGAGAGCAACTTCTTCCAAAAGACACATCTTTCTTCAATGGTTGCGTCTCTTCTTCTTCATCAATGATCATAACTTTTGACTGCAACTTTTCACCAAGGGCAAGGGTTATAACTATTTTCTCTCTATAAATACACATCAATATCATTGATTAAAACAACAAGTTTTATTAAGATTATATATGCTCTCTATCTATTCTCTGAATTCACTTGCATTCAAAAAGCTCTAAACTACTTTCATTCCTTATTGAATCATTGACACTATCTCATATATTTTGATTCAATAAGCAATATTAATTCCATAATCTTCACAAACATCATTCACAATTTGAGGATAAGATTATAGGAAGAGTGTACTACAAGTGACAAATCCGTGTTTACAAGAGCACAAGTTGTCAACAACAATTGTAATTGTTTTTGTTGAAGTCCTCGGTATTGTAAGAGGCAAGTGTTGAAGTCCTCAGTGTTGTAGAGGCGTGAAATCCCGTTTGGCTGTTCGGGTAATTGTAAACCTGTTCCTCCGGGTGAAGCGAGGTTGTAATTAGTGAAAATCCAGATAGTAGTCTGGGACTGGACGTAGGACGGTGCTCCGAACCAGTATAAAAATCTCTGGTGTGATTTTTCTATTTTCTATTTACAATGCTATTATCATCTATTTCTGCATTTGTATTGTAATCCATATTACACGATCCGTGTATACTATATTAGCACATATAATTGTATACACACCGCACTTTCAGTTTGGAGCAGCCCAAAGGATGAATGGTCTAACGAAGCAATTCGTTACGGATTTCAAAAATGGAGAAGAACGTCCACCTTAGTATTTTTTCACTTCAAGGAAGTACGAGACTTCAACGAGACGTGAGGATACTCTAGGTAGGCCTAACGAAGTTGCATCCCTGGAGGCAGGTTTGTAGGTGTTCCATCAAGAGAGTGTGCCTTGACTGCATTTGCATTGTAGGCCTAACGAAGCAGACATTTGTAGGCAGTCAATAGGGCTTGGTGTTCGAAGTAGGGTATTCGTATGTTTAGTACTTGCAAGTAAGTTTATGGATAGTCGCATGTAGATATCGGCCAGCATCAAGGCCAAGAACGAGTTCGGGAAAGACCAGAGTTAAACCAACAGACCAATGATTCTTTCACTATCGAGCTATTAGGTGAGGGGCACCGCCATTTTGATGTTAGATTATTTGCAGTAGGGCACGACCACTTAACTCTTTAGGAGTCTTTGGTTAGTTGAGGGGTGGCGGCATGGGGCCATAGCCAAACGACGAAAAAGAGACAGACCAACTAGAATATCTATATTGTAGGCCTAACGAAACAGTCCTTTACAGATATAGAAAATCCGCGACTGAATTCCATACAAGGTAGATCTTGTTGGCGGGATTCATACAGTAAACAGAACAATTGCATAGTCCTCAATGTACATATTGGGTGGTACATTGTGGATGTTCGAGCACTGGCATAGACTAGTGCGAATGCGATTTACGTTTTCATAGTAAGTAGTGGAGCATCTGTATTATAAGTCTAACGAAGTAGTCCATTACAGATGTTGCTACGAAACACTCACGGAGCAAGACAGTGGAGTATCTGTATTGTAGGCCTTATGAAGTAGTCCTTTACAGATATAACTACGGAGCAAGATGATGGAGCATTTGTATTATAGGCCTTATGCAGCAGTCCTTCACAGATGTAGTTATGGAATGCTTTTGAAGCAAGACGATGGAGCCCTTTTCGAGGAGGATACGAAAGGTACCATTGGTGGTACCTAGGACCAATATGGTTATTGGGCATATAGCTACATATATGTATATATTAGTTATTAGGTTTTAATCTACTATGGAGTAGTTGGGCATGGTTCACAAACAGAGGTGAGAGTATTGTAATCTAATGAATCTAATATAAGAGTAAATGGAAATAAAACGATATATGTAGAATTAAGCTTAGAAGTATATAATTTATTCATTCACCAGAACTTTTGTTTTGACCTCCTCTTCATAATATCCTACAGGTTAGGTAGATAGCGAGACTTCTCAACTTTATGACACTTTCTTAGAAAGTGTTATCATTTGGGTGAGTATTTACTTACTATTATATTTTAGTCAATCCTGTTGTGAGATAAATTATTGAGCTCTGATATATTTGTCTTTGCCTATTTGCAGGATGCCAAATACCCACCTCGGGTTTCAATGGGCTTGCTTTTTAGCATTTTTGCAAAAAATCCGGACCACTAGAATTCAGGTTGTTACATTTGGTATCAGAGCCAAGGTTTAGGATTCCTAGGCAGATAGTGAGTGAATTGTATTTTTGAATAAAATATAAATATATTATGTACTAAAATCAGAATAGTCCTCAATTATAAATTTTAACATATGGAAGGTTTTTGGATAGTTTGCTAGTTGGGTTTAAGATGATCTAGTATGTTGAATGCTATGTTAATTACCGATGTATAGCATACCAATATGCCATGTTTTGATAGAAGATTGGTATCCATATGTAGGGAAGCTCCTTAGAGATAGTAGGGACAGCGTTTTTATTTCTGGAAGAATAAGAGGTTTTAGTATGAAGAAAATCCACTTTATGTCTAACCCAATAAGAATGAAACTTTTAAATTAATAAAAGTTGAAAAATATAGTTGTTAATATATTCGAGGAAGTACATATTGGGTTTTTGAAAAAATAAGTGGTGTGAAACTTAAATTGGTTTTTATATGATGTAAATTTTGTTAAAAGTGAAATTCTTTTTAAAGAATTATAGAGCATGTATAGCTCGTTATTTTCTTTGTAAGTAAACAATGATTTTAAATATAAAAACCTAGGGCGTGTTAAGTGTCGAGAGCGTAGGTTACAACATTTATTGTTGTAATAAATGTTTTCAGTAAAAATAAAGAAAGCATGGACTATGAAACTATTGTTACAGTATGTGACTCCCAAAGTAAATGTTTTTACACAGCATACGGGATTTATTAATATTTATTTTAATTGAATCCATATATTAGTATTTTTGGGTTATAGCAACGGTATTTTACGCAACATCTATTTTGACCTAAATGAGTTTGGAAATAATTTCTAAAGTGGTTTGTATGTACACTTATTATTTAAATAAGCACATGAAAATATTTTCTAGTTATAAAGAGGTCTTAAAAATGAGTTCTTTTGAAAAATAATGTACGATAAGTTAATGAATTTAGTAGGAAATATCTCATGTAAGTAAATATAGAGTAAACATACCTTAATCTATTGAAACGAAATGAAGATATAATTTTCTATGAATCACAAATAAAGATATTTTGTGCAAGCTATAAGGAATACGCGAAAGGGATGTGCAAGGTATGGAAAGCACCATAGTTTGTATAGCCTATTTTGATAAAATATAAAATAAATTCCTTATAATTTCACATAAACATAAAATCCTCCTTTAAAGGATTCCTACAAGGTTTTAGCATTAATGTAGGGATACTAAATTGTGAATCAACTAATAAATTATTGATTAATCTGTTAAAAGTAACAAACAATTAAATGTTTATGTAAAAATAATATAATAATAAATTAATGAAAGCAAAAGAAAATAAAATGGAAATTTAATATTAATAGTGTTGAGAGGAAGATAAATGATAACAAATTCATTTACTTTTATTTGAAGTTAAATTATGGTTTAGTGGTAGTGTAATTTATTTTAATAAATGAACTATTTTATTAACCTAAACTATTCGAAAAAATAAACATTGAAAATGATAAGTTTTTTTTTATGAAAAAAATGGTAACTAATTACATAAGATAAAATACGCTTTATGTATAAAAAGTTTAGATAAGAATTTTTTTATGTTGATTTACAATTTGGTATAAAAGGAAAAAAAAAAGAAAAAAAAGAAAGAAAGGGTAAAATAATAATAATAATAATAATAAATAATAATATTTTTTTATAATGTCATGTAGGAAAGATCTAGAAAGTGAATAAAATATTGTTAAGCAAAAGAAAAATCTAGAATAAGGACAAAATAAAATGAATACTTTGAATAAAAAAAAGTAAATAGATAAAATAAAGGGCTAATTGGAAGAAGATTCTAGAGGAGGGGCTTTATAATAAAATACATTCCCTCTCCTCTCCTTTTATTGTACGTACAATAGTTTAAGAAATAGAAAGAAAAAAAGAAAGCAGAAACCCTAATTTCAAATCTTTCTACTCAAACACAATTCTCTCTTTGCAATCAAAAGATAAAAGAGAAGATTCTGAATTCTAAGATAATTGGAAAGGTGAAAGGCAAGCAATCAAAGGCTAACCGATCTAGATTTTGGATATTGCTTCTTGGAGTTTTAGGTGAGTGAAGTTATAGCCCTATTTTATCTTTTTTTTTCATTTTTATGTATACATGCAAATAAAAGTGTGCAATTTTGAATAAAAATATTGTTTTCATATTTCCCAATTATGCGTTGTTGATGGGAATGTAAGAAGAAATGTAGATTTATGCATAAAAATTAAATTGCATACATATTATTTGGTTAATTGCTGCAGAGAAGAAAAAATTGAAAAAAAAACTTGTTGTTATCACTTTGCGCAAGACACCTTGCAGGTGCTGCGCTGCAGTGCAACCTTGTACTGCAAGCGCAGCCACCGGATCTGCGCTCGGAGCTGCACTAGGGTCACTACAGTGCAGCGCAGTACTACAGTACAGTGCAGCGCTGCACTGCACTTTGCAGCGTCTGTGTTGCACTGTGCAGCACTGCTGTGTTGCACTGTGCAGCACCGCAACAGCGCGGTACAGCAAGTGTGCTGCAGCAACTGGTGCAGCAGCTGCAGCCAGCGGCTGCAGAGCTGCAGAGCTGCAGCTGTCCTGTGGCTGCAGGTGTGCTGCAGCGGCTGTGCTGAGTGCAGTAAGTTAGAACTCCTTCAAGATTAAGTAATTGAAAAAGTAGGAAAGTTTAAAGATTTTTGATTAAATAATTGTTCTTATTTATCCCCAGTTTTAGTAAATTTGAAAATCTATAAAAAAGAAGGATATTTTGAAAACATGTGAGGACATTTTTTTTAAAGTCGAGAAAAAAGAAAAATGCTTTAAGAACAAGCAAGACATGTTTAAAAAAATTGGCTTGGTGGAAAAGTAAATAAGTTTTTGAAAGGATAAAATTTAGAAGCTTTAATTTTTGAAGAAAAATTGATAAATACCGCACCAAATCAGACGTTTAAATATGAAGTAGAGAGGAATCATTTCCTAGGTGTTACGAGAAAAATATAAGGTTATAGCAGTAATTATTCTTAGTAATAATAAAAGTTCCCGTAAGATGTATAACACACTAGTGAAAACCTAGAAATGTTGCTTCATGTGTGCAGACTATAGAAGAATAGTGAAATGATATTAGTAAGACGATAAGACATACCTGGTTGGGATAGGCAGACCTTAGTTGGGAAAAATGAAAGGTAAAGAGAAAATTTCCACAAGCTTAGTTGTCTTTTTTGATAGAGATTGCATAGATAGAAACCCTTATCCATTATCGTAAATGAGACTTAGTTATTTCTTTTTGAGCATGAAAAAGGAAGAGATGAATAGATCTTAATCGTCGTGAGAAATACAGCGTATGTTGGTAACAAGTAATACATGGCAGGATGAGCAAATGAGTTACTTGGATTCATAGAGTATGACATTTTTATGTCAAAGTGGACGTGATCCTAGACCTCCTTGCCCTTGATGATAGTTGTGTTTAGTTGCTATATAAAAAAAAGAGTAAAAACAGCATAAGATAACTAAAAGGAAAATAACAAATTTAAAGAAATCGACAGAAACATCAACAGAAAAATTTAAAAAAAGATATTTTCTTACGTAAACTGTGCTTCAGGAAGTAAGTAATTTTTTTTCAAATAGTAGCCTACATCCTAAGTATGGAGGAAGATGTGCGCAAAAGAAAATCGAAGAAATATGAAGCTTTTTCGTTTTCTACCTTCTTTCTGACATAAGAGATCGAATTCAAAAAATTAGATTTTTCTAAAATTTGAATATTTAAATTTGTATGGTAGGGTTTGGATGCAACATTCATTGAACTACACCTCTATTCAATAGGTGTTTGGGAAAAATTGGATGAAAAGTGTTTTAAATTTTCAAAAGATTGCATTCATATAGAAATTGCAAGTATATTTAGAATGTGTGCATCATGTTTTAAAAATAAATTTTTAAAGAAGCGAAGCATTCATATAGGAGGTACCGCTTAGAAATTCATGTACATGCAATTATTTTGTACTGAATAACATTTTTGCACAAGAGCACGGGTGGTCGAAAAATTGGATGTACACAAAATGGATGTAACTGATATGAGGAATTACATAATTTTACCCTTGTCGAATTTCGAGGACGAAATTTCCTAAAGGGTGGGAGAATGTAACACCCACATTTTTATATAATTAAATAAAATCAATTGAATTAACATAATTGCAAAACAGAATATAAATGTCAAATATATGCATTTAAGAATTAAGAGGTTACATAGATTTATGTAAGTAATGAGTGTGTGATTAATTGACGCATCAATCAATTAAAAAGGGAATTAATTAAGAGACATAGAGGTGTCAGTTAGTTAGAGAATATGTCACTTTTATAACATTAATTAATTAAGGGATCTTCTAATAAAGGGAAATGTATGTGTTGAATAAATTAAATGATAACATACATATATTAATTTATAATTGACGCAATCAATTAATTAAGAAATTAATTAAAGACATTAAGTAAGGGTCAATTAATAAAAGAGGGAAACTTGTATGTTAATTAATTGGGTAATGAGTTGACGGTTTAAATATATACAACTAATAAATGTGTGATTGAGTGACACATAGAAATTAATTTGGATATCGATTAAAATGGAAAAATGTGTCAATTAATTAGTTGGCAATCAGTTGAGCGTTTTAAAAAAGGTGTTAACTAATAAAAGAATATGCCCTTGATGCAATAGCTAATAATGTATTAGCTAGAAGAAAACGCCAGTTATAGGATTATTTGTTTTCAAATCAAAAAGAAAAAAAGAAATGGAATGCGTACAAAAATCAAACGGGGTAATTAAACTTATGATGAAGGTAAGTTAATAAGAATAAATTAAAAAGTATAAATTTTATATACAATCAATTAGTAGAGGTATTAACTGACGTGTTCAAATAGGTAAGAAATTATAACGTACAAGAATCAATTAATATTGGATATACATACATTTATATATGTATGATCTAGTTAATTGGATAATTAATGGGAGAATCTTATTTAGAAGGAAACGTGAATTAATAGGTTCGTATAACAAAGGAATAAATGAATAACAATGGAGAATTATACGTTATAAGCTAACGTAAACAAATCAATAAATGACTGTGAGGATTGTTTTTAGGTTAATCAGATGGTTCATAGTTGTTCACTACACCTATAAATTGAACGTAATTTAACCATAGCCAACACTATTTTCTCTAAATCGGCTGCTGTCATTTATAGCAAACTCCTCTTTTCTTCTCCCTTTTCCTTTCTCCTCTATCAATCAAATTTTTCCCCAAACAAAAAGATAAAATTAAGCAAGGATATTCATACAAGCAAATCAGATAATTGCGCAAATGAATTAGGGAATTTACAACGAATTAAAAATGGGGAAAAGCGGAGAAAAGTGTAGCAAATTAAAAGGGATATAGATTGAAGCTAAGGACGACATATGAGTGGATTTATTTATATATCTTTTAAGTTTATGATATATTATCATTAAATTCACGTTCATATAATTTTATTCAATAATTAATCTTATTAATTAAGTAATGCTAAACTATAAGGAATTTATAGTTTATTTACAGTGTAGTATTTATTTACATCTGTTTCTACGTTTTGAATTTCTATGCAAGCGCCATTCTTCATCTATTTTCTCCTCTTTCTTCACGTATGGATTAGAATAGATTAAATGTAAATATGAGTTAAATAATAAAGAATACTGAAATGAAGGAAATAAGATGTAAAGTAATAAAAATTTGAGGAATGGAATTACTGTGATAAATTACATTAAAATGAGAAAAGTTAATTAATCTAATAACTGGATTTGAGAGTAACTAAAAGGTTAATGTGTTGGCTTATAAAATATGATACATTTCTGTAATTTAATATTTAAAAGACAACAATGAACTTAATTGCTAGAATAAAAGAAAGAAAAAGAGAATTAGTGTAAATAGAGAAACCACTGTATTTTACACTATTTTAAAATAGTAAAAGAAATATCTAGCAGTTATGAATTATTATTTATAGTATTATTTAATATTAAAATATGGAAATGGATTTTAAATATAGTTTTCATAACCAACCAAATAAAATAGAATTAAGTCTTAAAATAGAAGATAATAAGGCAACGTTTGAAATGAATCAAATAAATTATTAGATATGAAATTAAGGCTGTGAACAATAAACGAACCTAGGTCTGCATTTACCGTGCAAACTATATAAAAAGGCAGTTATTATGATAAGTTAATTATATAATAAAAGAGAACTAAAAAGAATTCTATATCATAATAAAAGAAGACAGACTAGAATAGAAAAAAATGCTGGAATTATGCACTGACTATAAAAGAAGAGAAAATGACAATTACAGGTAAAATTATAACGTAGGTTATAATTAAGTAATAAGAACAGAAAGCTTATTTTGAGACTTTGAACAAATTAATGAGCAGTAATAATGGTAGAAGCTTATTTAAATAATTTATATTAAGTCAATAAGCAAATAAAGCAGGAAAGATAAAATAGGCTTATTTTAATGAACTTAAGATATCTTAAGTTAAATAAGCAAGATAATGAATATGCCTCATACCAGTAGCATTCCTTATTAAATAAATGGAAATATCACAATAGATAGAGGTGAGACGAGGGCAAAAATATGCTAATTAGGATAAATAAGTAGCCAACGGAATAAGAAAGTTAATTAAACACAAATTAAAAGGTTAGACTTAGGGTCTAATAAAAGAATTGAGATGCATTTGGAGCAGCCCAAAGGATGAAGCGTCTAACAAAGCAGTTCATCACGGATTTCAGAAATGGAGAAGCATGTCCAACTTAGTATTTTTGGGCTTCAAGGGAGTACGTAACTTCAATGGGACGTGAGGATGATGGCCCTTTGGGCAGGCCTAACGAAGCTGCAGCCCCGAAGGCAGGTTTGTAGGTGTTTCATCAAGAGAGTATGTCTTGACTGCATTTGTATTGTAGGCCTCGCGAAGCAGACCCTTGTAGGAAGTTATAAGGGCTTGGTGTTCAAAGTAGGATATTTGTATGTCCAGTACTTGCAAGTAAGTTTAATGATAGTCGCATGCGGATATCGCCAGCATCAAGACCAAGAAAGAGTTCAGGAAAGACTAGAGTTAAACCAACAGACCAATGATTCTTTCACTATCGAGACACTGGGTGAAGGGCACCGCCATTTGGATGTTAGATTGTTTGCAGTAGGGCATAGCCACTTAACTCTTTAGAAGTCTTTCGGTTAGTTGAGGGGTGACTGTGTGGGACCATGGCTATGATGAAAAAGAGATAGACCAACTAGAATATATATATTGTAAGTCTAACAAAGCAGTCCTTTACAAATATAAAAAATCCCCGACTGAATTCCATACAAGGTAGACGTTGTTGGCGGGATTCAGATAATAGACAGAACGATTGCGTAGTCCTCAATGTACGCACTGGGTGGTACATTATGGATTTCCGAGCACTGGCATAGACTAGTGAGGACGCAATTTACGTTTTCATAGTAAGTAGTGGAGCATCTGTATTGTAGGCCTTACGAAGAAGTCCTTTACATATGTAGCACGGAATGCTTACAGAGCAAGACTATGGAGTATTTTTATTGTAGGCCTTATGAAGTAGTCCTTTACAGATATTGCTATAGAGCATGATGATGAAGCATTTGTATTGTAGGCCTTACGAAGCAGTCCTTTACAGATGCAGTTACAGAACGCTCTCGAAGCAAAACGATGGAGTCCTTTTCGAGGAGGATACGGAAGGTACCATGGGTGGCACCTAGGACCAATATGGTCATTGGGCATACAGCTACATATATGTATATATTAGTTATTAGGTTTTAATCTACTATGGAGTAAATGGGCACGGTTCACGAACAGAGGCGAGAGTACTGTAACCTAATGAACCTAATATAAGATTAAATGGAAATAAAATGATATATGTAGAAATAAGCCTAAAAAAATATAATTTATTCACTCACCAGAACTTTTGTTCTGACTCCCTCCTCATAACATCGTACAGGTTAGGTAGATGACGGAGACTTCTTAACTTTATGACACTTGCTTAGAAAGTGTTATCATTACGGTGAGTATTTACTTACAATTATATTTTAGTCAATCTCGATGTGAGATAAATTATTGAGCTCTGATATATTTGTCTTTGCATATTTGCAGGATACCAGATACCCAACTCGGGCTTCAGTGGGCTTGGTTTTTAGCATTTTGCCAAAAAATCCGGACAACTGGAATTCGGGTTGTTATAAGTTAAGTAAAATGTATAATTTTTTTAGTTTGGAGTTTGATATTTTTTAAATATGCATGAACAATTAAAAATTTTCTATCCTTAGTAGCTCCTAATCAAAAGTGTATAATCACACTTTGTCTTAATTCAATAAAAATAATTCTTAGCCGATAACGGGCAGGAGTTATCGGTGCACCACGAATCACCGTAGTAATGCAACCGAAGGTTTAAATACCTTCAGAGAAACAATCACTATAACATTTACGAACTACGATAATATTTATAAATGATTATTACTCTGTCGTAGTCTAGACATCAAGAAGATAAATTGTTCAAAGAAGACAACTTGTCAAGATACAATTAAGTCATATGTGAGCTTGTGACTCTCTTAAATCCGAAATCTAACCGTTATTATTAATCAAAATTCTAAGATGAAATGCAATTTGTGGGTCAAAGAAGAGGTGATGAAATCTCTCACTTATGTGGATTTGGGTATTGCCTTTAGAAAAGAAAATAAGATGGGATGAATTCAAAACGGAAATTAAACGTGAATTAACGAAGCAACTAGAATGAAATTTTATTTTATTTTTTTGGTTTTGAAACTTCTAAAATGCAAGCAATCAATAATGCAATGAAAATAAAAACAATAGATAATGGCACGATACAAGAGCGTGCAGAATTATTAGAAAATCATTTTTTTAACGGTGATTTTTTTAGCAAGCAAGCAGTTCTTTTCTTTATCTGCTTCGGCAACCTAAAATTTTGAACAAGATAGATATATTTTATTAAGGATGGAACTAAAAAAAATTGAAACAAAACAAATTAAAACAATAGACACCAAATTCACAAATGAAATTTCAAAACGAAATTCACAAAACAAAACAAGCCCGGCCCAAACCCTTAATACCCAATACTAACCCATGAACTAAAAACACACAAAAGAAAAATCAAATTCCTAAAACACAAATATCTCGTTTGTTCCTAAAAAAATTAAATCAAAATCTCCCAAAAACAAAAATCAATTTCCATTTTCAATCGCTTGAGTGTTGATTCGAATTCTTGGTGATTGGAGTTGGTTGAGGCAGTTTTAGGTTTAGTTGTGGCAATTGGTGATTCGATGAAGGGTTACGATTATTGAGCTTCAGGTGTTTTGATGTACGATTCAGGCATTTGGGTGAAGTCTAATTGTGGTCACGGGTTAAGGAAATGGTTCGGGTTGTACTTCAAGTGATCGCGGTTGGTCATGATTTTTTTTGGGAGGTTGCAAATTGAAATTAGGGATGGTATAAAGTGGCAAATTACAGTGGGAATTGCGTGATTTTTTGGTCGGGCAGAGGAAGTTAAAGGCAGTGGGGAGAGAAGGAGCTTGGCAAAGGAAGTTGTGCTTAATAACAGTGGAGTTGATGCTGCTCAGGGATCTTGTATGTTGTATGTAGGTATGTAGGTTGAAGGCAAGGATTGAATGCGGTATGCACTATGATGAATGAATGTTGAATGAAGGTACGGAAGTATGGGGTATTTGATGCTTCTGGTGATGATAGTTTCTGGTGATGACAGGTAGAATGGAGGCACCAGTTTAGGCAGTAGTTATGTGGTATTTAATTTTGAAACAGAGAAGTTAGTGGTTACAGTAGGCAATGTTGTAAAAGTATGTGGTTGGAGGTGTTGCTGCAGTTTTGGAGAAGTGAATGGCAGTGAGGACAGATGGCAATGGGATGGAAGTATTGATGGTTGTGCACTGATAACAACAACAACAGATGACAGTGTTGAAGTTTGATGGCAGTAAGTTGCAAGTTTGTATGTGGTGAAGTTTGTATGTGATGAAATTGTGTTGTGGCAGTAGGGTGGCTGCAGAGGTAAACTAGATGGCAGTTGCGGTGGGGAATAGCGTTGAATTGGATATGTATGTTATATTGATTTTTGTAGAGGAGGGATGGTGGAGAGTAGTGTAGAAAGAGGAGGTTGAGGTGATGGAGGTAGGCAGTGGAGGTTCAATCATGTGGTATGCTTGATTGATGAAGTATGTTGTGGTTATGTTATGGCAGTGGGATTTAGGTGGAGCAGGTAGTGGTGGATGTGAAGTTTTGGCCATGAGTTGCTGGAAGTGGTTGGTGAGGTTGTAAGTGATACGAAGTGGAAGTGGTGGATGGAGTTAGATTATATGGTAGAGGGGTGATGGTATTGATGGAGTTTGAGGATATGAAGTGCACAGTTGCATAGTTGCAGTGATATGAAGTGTAGTGATTATGAAGTTCGTATGAATGGTGGTAGTGTTATGGTGATTGTTGATGATATAGGGATGTTGTGGGATGGAGGTGAGTTGCTGGTAATGAATAATGAGGAGGAGGAAGTTTGTTGTAGAGGGGATAGGAAGGAAGAGGCAATGTAACAGTTTTGTGATATGTGGAAACTGACAGTGGAGAATAATGTGGTCGAGGAAGGAGATGCACAATATTGCACAAAGAAGGGTGGACTTGTAAAATCAAATGAAAATGAAACGAAAATGAAACGTGATTGAAAATGAAATGGAATATTAATTTTTTTTCAAATGAAATTGTATGTCTATATATATATATATATATATATATATATATATATATATATATATATATATATATATATGGTTTTTTTCTAGAAATGCAAATGCGAATAGAAAAACAAAAGACACACAAATCAAATGAAAGCAAAAATCACACAAACACACAACACAATTTTTTTTAATATGCAACTCAACACACAAAAATCAAATAAAAATAATTAGAAGAGTAAAATTAAAATCAAATGTATTCTCTAGCAATGGCGCGAAATTCTTTTTAATCTATGGATGTTCTATTGAATTAGAAAATCGACGAAAAATTATGTGATTAAATCAACCGCAAGCGCATGACGTACAATTTTAGTACGTGACAAGTACGGGTCAATCTGCGGGGAATTGAAGTGATTTAAAATTCTACTCAATCAAATTAACCCAAGTGTTTAAAGATACTTTAACTAAAATTTCTACAAAGTAAAAAAGAAGTGAATAAAAATATGAGAGTAGAAAGCAATTTAGAGGCAAATCCTTTTTCATAATCATACAAATCAACACAATAAAATTATGGTCTTTTTTTCATTTGTGAATTTGATGTGTTTATCCTAAATATGCTCTATTTGTGATATTACTTAGCCCGACATAAACCATCAAATTTTAACACACCATTCAAACCACTTGTCAAATCTCAAGAAAATGATAATGAAATTAAAAATAAAATCTATTCCAAGCATGATCTATTTACCATTGATTAGTAATATAGACCATCAAATTTTGATTCTAAAATCCACTTGATTGCAAAAACCATATGTAGATGAAGATGCAATTTGTGTTTATGTTTGCTTAAGCATAGCCTATTTGGTGTCAACAATATAGGTTATCAAATTCTAAGTTAAGCAACAAAATTCTTATCACATCAAACATTTTCATTAAGCACAAAAAGAGGTCATAAATTAACAAATATGTTGAATCTACATTATTAAAAGAGCTTCATTACCTAGGGATTTAGCTTTTCATATTTATTATCATTTCAACAAATGTAAATTGCAACATAAACATAAACATAAACAAGAGGAAAAAGAGAGCTAACTAAATTGCATGTAAATAAAAGCCAATCTACTAGATAAAATAAAAGATCTACACTATTAATATAAAGGGAAACAACAAAGAAAAGAACATGTATTAAAATTGCATAAGCAATGGCTAAGAAGCCACTAAAAAGAAAGAAAGTTTATGTTTACATTTGTGGCTACAACTAAACTAAAGAGAAGGTGGTGAGAGCTCTTTACATGAAACATAAGGGGTATTTATACATGCCTAAAACTCTAATCCATATTTCAGAGGACTGCCCAAAATACCCCTTATGAAGTGTGACCGCCAAGTTATCATTAGCATGAATTAATCCTCCATTAAGTGTGCATATGCTTTTAATCTCCACTAACATGCGCATTAGCTCCTAATTGTAGATCATGGTAAGTGAGTAGGTGTGGTTCTCCATGATTACATGAATTCATTTATTTCCATCTTCATTTGCCTTCTTTTCTTGTGCATGCATATTTCCATCAAGACTTCTTCTACTTTCCATCCAAATTTCTACAAAACAACAATAAAATGTGCAAGTATATTTTTCTCAAATTAAATCATACACAAAAATGACCACTTCGCCCCCATATGAAGATGAATAAATGATTATTTGCAAATAATTTAAATTTTGATTTAAACATGTAAAATACTCTAATATGCTTATTACTTAATTAAAACAAGATTAAATATATGAGTGTAAATATACACTTTTTACGTGCACATTAATGATCTCTATGAATTTATGACTCAACCTCCCATAATGCTTCGTCTTCATTAGAATGGTTCCACTATACCTTTACTTTATTAGAATGGTTCACTATACCTTTACTAAGGGAGTTTCCTTCGTCCGTAATTGCTTAACTTCCTGTCAAGAATTTGAACTGATCTTTCAACGTACTTGATACCCTTTTTAACTTTGTTTCCACTTAAATCGGTCCGATGAGATGGATTAGGAATATACTTCTACAACATTGACATATGAAAAACATCATGAATATGTGATAATCAAGTAAATTGAGTCTGTATGCAACCTTCCCGACTCTTTTGGTAATATTGAATGGTCCAATAAATCTTGGTGATAACTTTGTCTTTTTTTTCCAAAATCGCATCATCCCTCATATTGGAGATACCTTTAAAAGAACTTGATCTTCTTCTTCAATTACAAATTATTTCTTCTACGATCCGCATAACTCCTTTGTCTACATTGCGTAGCTTGTAACCGCTCCTTTATGGTTGTTTTTTCTTTTACTATATCTGGACCAAGAAGTTCACTGTCTAAATTCTACCCAAATACTGGTGAATGGTAAGTTCTTCCATACAAAGCTTCATATGAGGCCATACCAATACTTGATATTGCTATATATAAATTCAATTAATGGCATATGAATTTTCCATGTGTTTTCAAGTTCCATTATATATAAAATCTTAACATACCTTCTATGTCTTGGTTTACCATTTCAGTCTATCCATCCATTTAAGGTTGAAAGGTTACACTTAGGTTCAGTGATCTACCCAATGCTTTTTGGAGATTTTTCCAAAATCTTGAGGTCAATCGTGAGTACCTATCTGAAACAATGGTTACCGGTATACTATTTAGTCGAATGATTTCTTTCAAGTAGATTCTACTCTATTTCTTCATTAAGTATGTCATGTTGTAAGGTATGAAATGTGCCGACTTTGTTAGACGGTCCACCACTACCCATATCACCTCATGGCCTTGTTTTGTTATTGTAATCCAATGACAAAGTCCATTGTCATATTTTTCCCATTTTTATTCAGCGATAGGAAGTGGTTGTAGAAGTCCTATCAGTCATTGCTACCCAGCTTTTATTTGTTGGCGTGTAAAACATCTTGCCACAAATTCAGCAACATCCCTTTTTATTCCATTCCACCAAAATTAATGCTTAATGTCCATAAACATGTTTAGATTTTAGGGTGCACTGTGAGCCTTGAGCGATGCACTTCGCTTAGAATTTCATTTTCCAATTCAACTTGAATTGGAACACGAAGTCGATTTCTGAATTTAAAACATAGGGACTTGAGCAAGGTGATTTGAAGTTGGTAGCAGATGAGTTAATTATAGGTTTTGGCAGGCATAATAATATGAATCTTTGCATCAAAATTGATATAAGAAAAGCGTACGACATGGTTAACAGAGAATTTTTGTTTCACACGATGGATGTTATAGGATTTACGAGTAAATTTTTGAAATTATCTAAGAAACGGCTTGTTCAGCATGCTTTTTGACTAAATTTCAAGGTAATGGTTAGAATATTTTGTGAGCAGGAATGGCCTCAAGTAAGGTGACCCGATCCCACTTTCTTTTCATCATTGTTATGGAATATTTCTCATTACTTATGGATGGAATTTATACGAATGGGGAAATCAATGAAGTAAATAAACGTGGTCCATAAATCAGAAATTTAAAATATGTAGATGATGTGTTGATTTTCTTAAAGGCGGATGTAGTTGAGGCTAAAGCATTAAAAGAAATATTCAATCAATTAACATGTAGCCACTGGGCTCTAAATAAACGAGATGAAGTCTAATAATTTTTTGGCAAGGGCTATCAAGGTTAAGGAGAGAATACGTGCTACTCTTGATATACAAGAAGGGGAACTACCATTGAAATACCTTGGAATTCCTCTTTCAAATGCCAATCCGAAAAAGGACTTTTAGAATTTGATTGAACAAACAAACAAAAGGATCGAAGGATGGGAAAGTCGGATGTTAAGCGTTGTTAGTAGAATATAATTTAATAGATCCATAATATACCCAATGATACGATATTGGATGCAAAGTTTTCAACTCCCAAAATCGACCATTTAATGTATTATTCAAGTGTGCTTTAACTTTCTTTGAAAGGGTAAAGGAAGTAAAATTCCTTGGAATACTGTTTGAAAAACTAAGCAAGAAAGGGGGCTTGGACTTAGATGCTTTCAGGAACTTACAACAATGACAATTAAGCTTATTTGAAAAATCCTCAATGGTTAACGGTATTTGGGCCAAATTGATAGCGGAAAGATGCATGAAAAACCAATTGTTTTGGAAGTGTATCATCATGGAAGATTGTTTAGGGGAATAGAAATTCTTGTTAAAGTTTAGACAAGCACAAAAATGTATAGGAAGGCAAATTGTGGACGGGAAAAGCACTTCACTATAGTTTGACCCCTAGTTAAAAGTGGGGAACCTGATCAGTAAATTAGGCACGGATACATTGAGGAGTAAGGGATGCAAGGTGTTTGGTTGAAGACATTATTGACGCTAGTAGATGGAGGTGTGATAGATTTAGTTTCTTAAGTAATGTCAGACAGGAAAGTGAGGTCATTAAAATACACAAAAAGGAGGAGAAAAACTTTTGGACATGTGTGGGATCTAGAAAATCAAAATTTAAATCATCATTGGTCATAGAGGTTATTAGGAATAAACATGAGAAAATTCATTGGTGGAAACAGATTCGGGGAAGCATCAACTACCCCAAATCCGCTCTGTGCACATTTAAAGTAGTAACCAATTATTTTCCAACTAAAGATCAGCTGATACAAAGACATATATCATTAGACCCGAAGGGTGTGTTATGCAACTCTTAATCAGAAACTGTTATACACTTGTTTTTCTAGTGCAAGTTTTGCACTTATATGTGGAAAAGAACTAGAACTAAATTATTATGCCCAGCTAGTCGTACAAAGATACTTTTATTACAATTAGAGATAAAACTGTTATAACAAGTTTTCAAACACAAGTGCAGAAGTAAGGACATTGCTAGTATTGCTTTCATTACATATGTTTGGGTTTTATGAAAGGAGCGTAACGCAAAAAAATTACTTCGAATAAACCCAAATTTGACACGTGATGTGTGCGCCTACTTATCATATCCAGTGAATATTAGAATGCATAGATCTAAGCTTATCATAGGCATTGGCAATAAAAATGAACATATTTGTAAGAAATAGGATTAGTGTCTTGTACCCCAGCCTCTATTAAGACTGGGTTTCAAATGTTGGTGTTTCTGTTGGCTACGGATTGATGTTAGAAACTAGTCGGTTGCTCTCGGCAGGATATGTGGTAAAAGTATTAATTTTCTTCCCTATTTTGTCTCCTCTTTACTTGCAGTTTCAGTTCCACATAAAAAAGCAATGGTATTAATGCAAAAATTTCCTACATATCCTTGTGATTTACCTAAAGTATGTGTTGTAGGTTCGGTGCATACTTCCTTAGAGTTTACAAGCAAAGCTTGGTTCTCTAGGTCTACAAAAAAATGCAATTTTTTTATAATTCCAAGCACTTCCCAAAAACAACAATTTGAATATCAGATGAGCGAGTTACCTGTAGTGCCATTGCTTCAGTTTTGGAATAGATTCAATGGTTTCAGACTAATTAAACAAAGAGTGCTCTATCGTCCAAAGGAATGAAGGGTTTGTTAGTATTTGAATCTACATCATATCGATTATATAGAAAGCATGAAAAAATAATTACAATCAAATTTTTGTTCTTCCAAACCCCTAAAAGAGGCTCCTTGAATTATAGTAAGCTGCTTCAGGTTCGTATCTTTCTTCCTATAATAGAAGCCAGAAGACAACTTAATAGAAATTCTTAAAAATAATGACTGCAACTTTATTGATTATAGAGAGGGTGAAGTGTGGTTTTCTTGCATGAAAAGGAATTTTCTTTCAATCTTACCAGCTAAATGCGGTACAGCAAAAGAAGTAGGTTTAAGAATAGATCTACATAATCCAATCCTCTCTTATATAAGGAGAATTTATTTTCCTTTATGAATTGTTTCGGCCTCCATGGATAATCTATGGAAGGAAAGTATAGGGTGTGTTAAATTTATTTCTTTATTTAAGTGATTATGTCGGTCGAGTAGAAGCATGTAGTTGTTTCTAGTAGTGTGGGCCGGGTAGTGGTGTGTTGTAGATAGTTGAACCCGAGCTTATAGTGTTTTGAAGTGTGGGCATGTTTGTATTTTGTATGGGTTTGTGTTCATGGGCCTTTCAACTTCTCCGGGCCTTTTGTTGTAAGTTTTTGTTTTTTTATAGATTAATAAAGATAATTATGAGACCTTTTTCAAAAAAAAAACCCTCCATCTTACTAAGACTCCAATCTACAAAGTTCTTTTTCCATTATCTTCATAAATAATCGTTTCAACTCCTTGTTTTGCTTTTAGGCTTATAAGATTCTACTTATTAGAGTTGGCTGAATAATAAAACAACATAATAGTGTTATCTTATTAACCTTTGCCCCCATTAGTCATCCTTGTGCAAATATTCATTTCAGTTAGGGTCTATAAAACACTCCATTCTCTTATCATTAAACTGACTATGAGGCCATAGATTTTTGACTTAACGCATCTATTGTTATGTTTGTCTTTCCTAGATGATAATGTAATGTAAAGTCATAGTCCTTTAGAAATTCCAACCATCTCCTTTGTCTTATATCTAACTCTTTTTGGGAGAACAAATATTTTAAAATATTATGGTCCGAGTAAATATGGAATTGTTCCCTATATATAATGTCACCAAATTCTTAAAGAAAACATAATTGCGGCTAATTCTAAGTCATGAGTTGGATAATTGACTTTATGTGGTTTTAGCTAGCGAAAGCCATAAGCGATAACTTTGTCCTCGTACATCAATGCACATCCTAATCGTTGACCACAAGCATCACAATGTAATTTATATAAGACTCCAATCCTAAGCAAGGCCAATATTGGTGCTTCGGTTAACTTTTCTTTACTGTTTCAAATGTCATCTCACATTTCCCATTTGACATGAACTTGGTTTCCTTACGAGTTAGCTTGGTTAGTGGATATGCTACCTTTGAAAAATCTTGAATGAATCTCTGATGATAACTAGTTAGTCCTAGAAAACTTCGAACCTTTGATGGTGTTGTTATAGGTTTTCGCTTCAATATAGCCTTAACTTTTGACCAGTCAACTCCTATCCATCCATAGAGACAATATGTGCAAGAAATTTCACTTCTTCCCACCAAAATTCACATTTACTCAATTGTGCATGTATGTTGTAATCTTTTAATGTTTGAAGACTAGAACGCAAATGGTGTTCATGTTCCTCCTTCGTTTTAGAGTAGATTAGGATATCATCAATCTAAATATAATGGCAATACATCAATTTGAAGCTTTTGAATTGCTAAAAATGCCCACTGTATGGCAAGATAATGATATTTTTTGCCTTTTATATTCCCACATTCTTCTCCTACATTTACTCACATTTAACTGTTCTTCCCCATTCTTTTACCGCATAATTATCTCATTCTCCTACCTTATAATATTTTCGTTTTTCATTATGCTTCGAAGATCCGTTCATTAATAGACCAAACTCGCTCAAGCCAAGGTTTATGTGAATTACAGATTATCCAACATATGATGTGTTTCCGTCATTTTTAGGCCTAGGTAATTAGTCATTACCTTGAATAGCTTAGCTTTATCCTATTAACACATTGTAATTATATAGTTAGGGGAAATGTTATTACTAATTTGAAGCAATTTTATTTGTCTATTAATTTTGATATACAAAATACTTTTATGTCACCGAAATATTTTTACTAGTGAAAGATTCTTGAATAATGTACTTACTTAGACAACTTATGAACTAAACTTTGGTGAGCCTTGCATCAACTTCTATATTGAAAATACCAAAATTTGAGATCTTTTGTGGTGAAGATGGAGCAATCTTTACTCACATTGTATTTGCTATTTAATTCCCATAACATTATCATAATTATGTTATGTCATTATTTATTCTTTCACCTTCGTAATGTACTGATTCTGTACTTATATTATTGGTTATATAAAGTTGGGGATAATGGATATGCATCATAACGATGGTAGATTCTAATAAAGAATCTGAAAGATTATATCCAAAACTAGTGTATGGTTTGACTTATGATGCTCAGCTAAACTTTGAGGTTAGTAAAAATTCATAAAGAAAGGTTAAGACTGTGAAGTACGTAGCAGTGAAACTTAGGATTTCACTGTAGTTTTTGCTTGCAAAGTGCATATGAAATTGTGATAGAGGAGTGGGAACTATATGTAGTAAAACATAATGAAATTTATTCAACTATTCAAAATGTGAAAATTATTTCAAAACGCTAAACATTTGAAGTTTATTTTCTATTTGATGTTTCAAATGCATATACAAATGTTCCACCTTAAGGAAATTGTTTTCCACGCTTCATTATGATTCAAGCATACTACAATTATAGTTTGGAGTAGTATAACACGAAGTTAAGGGAAAGCGAAGGGTGAGGTTATAAAAATAGTGTGAGTACTAATGCTGAAAAGTGAAAATTGGGAGAATACATGATACTTTTTTCCAGCTATATAAGCATTGTAAATGCATGTGAAATGTTGTGTGTGCATGTGCAAGATGATGCACATGTGTGCACATGGGTGCTCAAATTATGCTGAGATGGGTATAATTTAATATTATACTCTTTTAGGATCAACTTATGTATTTTTTAATTTTTTTTGTTTCACTAAAATTAGAAAAAGGTAGTTAAATTATTAAAATACAATTTTACATGCATGCAATCAGAACAAAGGTTTTGAGAGATAATTAATATCTCTCTATGAACTGGATTACATTTTTGAGTAAATACTTAGAAGCATATTAATTTTATGTCATATATTATGAAGTTAATGTAGCCATTTCGTGGTTTTTATGGTTTGTTCTTAAGATGTTATTATTAGTGATTTTATTCGTAGAAGTTTTTCTTTGTGGCTTTAATTTTATAATGTTTTATAATGTTTCATCTACTTACTATAGTAAGGTAAATTAATAGAATTCATGTATTTTGTTTCTATATAAGAATCTTCACAAATGAATGATAAACATTTACAGTGGTATTATATTTAATTCACATACTATTATATAAGGATTTCGAAATCCGAACATTTTCCATAATGGCTTGAATTCCCTAATTTCATTGTAGTTTTATATATGTTTAACATTGTATTATAGTTTAGCTTTTAGGTCCCATCAAAAATATGCATAGGTATTTTGATTGAGAAATTTCAAACCTGCAACCACTCACAAGCATAGTAACGTTTATTTACACCAACTTTAAAAGAAGTTGGTTTATGAAATTGATCTAATGAAATCATCTAATCATGTGTATAGACATATAAGTTAATTTTAATATCATTACTACATAAAATATAAATTTGCTGAACGTTTTTTCCACACATCTAGTCCTCGATAATTAAATAAATCAAAATTTAAAAGATTTAAAGGTGTTCCTATTATATATGCAAGCAAAGAGATCTTTATTTATCTATATGACCTAATACTATTTCATAAAATAAATTTGCTTCAGTTTTCTTTTCACACGTTCAACGGACGTTCCTAACATACTGGTAAATATAACGAAAAATTAGTTAAGGTATGGGTGGAACACACAGTTCATTAGATTTATGAATACCGCTAGCGCACTGATAAGGCCAAAAGGCATCACCACGAATTAATAGTGTCCAAATCGTGTTTGGAAAGTTGCCTTCATAATGTCTTCCTATTTTATTCTTAATTGATGATATCTAGACCTCAAATTAATTTTCTAAAACATATAGCTCCTTGGAGTTGATCAAACAATTCATCGATATGAGATAATGAGTATTTATTCTTAATTGCTACCTTATTAAGCTTATGGTAATCAGTACATAAGCAGAATGTTCAATCATGATTCTTTACAAATAACACCAGTGCTCCCAAGAAAATTTACTAGGTTTTATTAATCCTTAATCTTCTATCTCCTTATTTGTTTCTTTAATTCCTGATTTTCGCATGATCCATATGATAAGATTCTTTAGCGATAGGGGTAGCACTAGGGACTAAGTCGATACAAAAATTGATTTCTTTTTTTGGTGGTAATTCTGACAAATCCTGAAAGACTTCTTTGAATTCCTTTACCTCAGGGATTTGGTCTACTGATTGACCCATATCCTCATTGATATGAGCTATATATCTAGATATAAAAGCATCTCTAAATTTATCACATCAGTAAAAAATGTTTCATGTTCGTGAATAGAAAAACTTATGGTTTTGTCATGGCAATACAAGATGGTCGGATATTTGGAAAGCCAATCCATCCACAGGACAGGATGATACCAAAATGTACCATTGGAAAGATAATTAAATTAGCCTTCATATCCTTACTCCAATGTTAAGGACATGGTTCTTAGATATACATTTAAGTTTAGTATTTCCTCTTACAAAATTGTCTACTACTTAAGTTCTTAGTGTTTGCTCAATAGGTAATCCTAACTTAGTAGCAAATACTACTGAAATAAGAGTGTGTAGCACTAGTATCAAATAAAACTTTAGGCCGAAAGTCAAAAGGAAGTATGGTACCTTACATATGGGCTTATTCAAAGACTACCGCGTATACTCTTCCTTGATTTCCTTGTTGTATTCTATTATCCTTCTTTGGTTTCTTGCAGTTTCTACTAATATGTCCAGATTTATTGCAACTGTAACACTATTGCCTTTCTTGGACAACTGGAAGAGATATGTGCGTTTTTGTTGCACCTGTAACATTTTTCGAGCTTATTAGGTTCTTTCCCATTCCATTGATCCTTTACATTTTGTTTATGTTCTTCCAATCTGGTTTCTTTTGATTGCTAAACCACCTTTGATTACTTGGTTTCCTATTATTTGAATTTTTTTCTTTCTTACTGAAACTTAGTATAACCCTCTTCCAAATTTAGAGCTTCAGCGACTATTATCTCACAGGTTTCGTGTCGATCACCAATGACACGCCTTCTTATTGGAGGGATTAATCCCTTGGCAAACCCTCTTGCTCTCTTCTTTGGTGTATCAATCAAATGGTTTCCAAATCTCAAATTTATTATGAGCCACCAACATATTTTCTTGTGTAAGAGTTTGGAATTTTGTTTCCATTTTCTCTCTTTTGTATTTCGAAAAATTATCATCTAAGAATTTTTCCTTAAAACTTACCTATGTCATCCTTTCCACATCTCTTGAAATCGTAGTGGCTCAAACTAGTTCCCATCAATTTTTGGCTTCATTTGATAGTTGGAAAATTGCCAGCTTTCTTTTTCTAGCGTAGACGGTAGACAACTAAATCCCTTTGTAAAATTTTCTCATAATCATTTTCCCTATTAAATACTTCATACATCTCATCAAGGAGAATATTCATGCCCTCCTCTTAATCATTATTTTTTTTATCTTTGGACAAGTAGCGGCCAATTGTTCATTTGGTTTGGTGATGCACTTAACACCATCCCATTAGTCTCCCATATCCAAGGTTTGTTGACTTGCCAAATTTATAAATGTGAACAGTTATAAATATGTCAACTAAATGTATAAACTTCCTATTTCGATAATGTCAATTGCGACATTATAAAGATTTCTAGAAAGCACCACTTAAACATATGCTCAGATATCATAATCTAAAACACCTTGCTCTGGCACTCTTGTCTAGTGTAGAGGATGCTATATACAAACCATGGTGCTATCACAATAAAGTCATAACTTAACAAGAGTGTACCAAAATATAAAATCATTCAAAGTAAATGATTTAAGCAGAAGTAGTATTATACATTCATATCTTTTTACAACATAATTACACAAGAACTAAAAGTTACATAATATAAGTTTTCACTTCAATGCGTCCATCTAACTTCTAAAGTTGAACTACTAACTATTTAAACCTGAAATGTTTAAGTGTAGCATCATGAGTAACATAGACCCAATGGGATAGCTATCTAATCTATAGTTTCATGTCCTGTCATAACGGGTCATATTATAAGGATTTTCATGTTCTATCATATAGTTATTTCTTCGAGATAATGCTATATCAAATTCATAATGATGTTCAAATTAAATTTTCCAATATTATCTATGTATAAAACAAATAAATTTTCAATAATAATTTTGGTATGAAGTTTGTTTTTATCAAAATCATGATCATATTCATCTAAATCCACTTCAACACTCGGTCTACTTCATATGGATCTAAACCGCACATTTAGTTTGGATTATATACTAGAATATTTTGTCCTATTGCGACTGGCATTTGAACACCAAGTAAGGACGTACTCCACTTATTTTAGTACCAAACGTACCATAGAGTAATAGTGCGCTACCCAAGATCTATTGTCTTATACCGTACACCTAAAGGTAACCATCATTACTGATCCATTCAAAAGCTCTTTCATAAGTATAAGCAAAGTATTCTCAAAACACTTTATATTTTGTAATCATCTTCCAAAATAGGTATCTCTTTTCTTTTAAAGAACCCTAACTTTCAATTTCGGAAATTATTTAGGATATATTAGATATAACAGTTTTAGCCAACAAAATTATCTTTCTAGGTTATTCGATGGATCTCAAATTTTTTAAATGGGTCAAAATTTACGGTGCCTACACTAAAAGGTATCTGATTTAAATTATTAATCCTATCCAAAAACATAGGTCACTTTGCAATGGGTATTTGAGGTAGTAACCATTCAAAATTTACAAAATGTATAAAAGAAAGATGTAGATAATTAAATTATATTTCCAATAAAATCATTTCACGGAATCGAAATTTATGGTCAATATACAACAAGAGGTTTTTGAATGGTCATCATATTCATTTTGGACAGAGAACATGCAAGACGTTGCAATTTTTTTTTATGAAAACAACATATAATGAAAGTTGTTTACGTTTGAGTTACCTGTCCATAACATTAAAGAAAACTAAAATCCGTCTTGATTAGCAAAAGTTATGACCAAATTACTTAGGGGTGTTCAATCGATTCCGAGCTACCACTATCTATACTAAACATTTTCACTACCGTTGTCCGTGTTTTAACCCAACAGTATCCAACAGGAGACAGAATAATCTCATGTTACCAGAATGGTTTAGAACTTAACTAGAAAGGCTAAGGCAAGGAGGTAATGAGAGACAAGCTATATTACTAAGGCAGCGAATGGATCGACTAAACCATGCAAGAGACCAACATTCTTTCAGTGCAATCAGCAGCTGAGAGCAAACAGCTAGTAAATTGCCATCAAAATGGAACAACGTGCAAAAAGACTACGCAAAAAACAACGACACAAGACTATGGAAACATTCCAAACTCTAAACTCCGGAAAAATTCTAAGTGCTTGGACCGCCAGTGACCCCATACTCTATGGATCGCTAGCAACCTATGCTTCTCTCTGATTCTTCAACAAGCTAACTAAGGAGGCAGTGAACAAGGAGCCAGGTTACTAGCTCGCATACGATCCAAGTCTATGGGTCGCTAGCGACCCATGGTTTTGGCTCGTATCACGAGCTAACCCCCTAGGTCGTTCCCTACCTACCTACGAGCAGTTAATGAAGTGGCATGGCCTAGAAGCTCTATGATCCCTATAAATACCATCCTATCTGCAACATAAGTGGGATCTTCTCCAGATTGGTTGCTGAAGCTCTTCTAGAAACATTCTTCACTCCCTATATTCCTCACAATAATCTCCAAGGGGATTCACCGTGATTCTCCAGGAGATTCCAACTCTAGAGATTCAATCTAGCTAAAGATTGACAAAAGCATTGTAATCAAACACTACATGTAACAACAGTCAGTCATAATAAAACTATAAAGTGGTCGTAGGCTTCATTAATAGCTGAACCACTATAAATATTCTCTGTCTTCTATCTTTTACTATTCTTTTTCTATATTTGTGATCTGTGATATTGCTCTGTCAGAATAGGGATGGTGCTTTCAAAATCAGACCAAAGTGTTAATCCATTTTTTGGGTTAAAACTATCACATCATAAAATAACATGAAAACATATATTTAAATAGTTTTTCTCAACCTAATGTTGTTTGAATGTAGTCTTTGATTTAATCTTTTTGATTTTTCTTATTTTTCCTTAGCTTTGTATGCCTTGACTAAATTTATTTTTATTATAGAAAATTTTTTAAACTAAGGGAAAAGAAAGATGTAAAGTGGTTTAGAAAAGAAGTTCTTTTCTATTTTTCTCAAATGGACAGAATGCTTCCTTATTTATACGTGTAATGGTTTTCATTTAGAACCCTCAATAATCCTATTTGCAACGAGCAACTCCTTCCTCATCAAGCAATTTAATTATTTTCATCTCAAGCTACTTGACTCCTTCTGTCTCAAGCTATTTAACTCCTTCCATATCAGGGTTTTTAACTCTTAAAAATGACAAATGTATGCATGTGATAAATTTAGGTAACACATAAGCTTATTTACACTTGCCATATTGCATATATGAACATTTCTTTCCATATTACTTTATACACCTGACCTACATATGCATAAATATGAATATATAAGTCATTTGTTTTGTATATAGAAGTGTGTGTACATAGACGAATATTATATATATATATTCATGTATACTTAAGATTTCATTATGCCTTCTCTACGAGATACTCGATAATGGATCAACACAATATATTTGTTTGTATAAACATTAGACAAAGTTATTTCTTAGCACACTTATATATTTTGATATACTTTTACTTTTACATACGTTCATTATAAAATTTCAACAAGCTTTTCATATTTGATATTCAAGTCAGGTCGTTACAACGCAATTGTCTGAACTATTTGGAGTTGGTCAAAGAAAAAAAAGAAATTGTTTCTTCTACTCCTCGATGTACATTTGTGATTCAATATTGTTTTGCAATCTATAAATTTTCTTAGGATTTAGATATCGGATTTGAGAATCATATCTGTAATTTGTTATAGGGCTTAGGAGTAAACGACACATGACGAAGGATGAAATATGGCTTTAAATTGTTGATGGAACTCGAGCAGATGCAACTGCAGTTGCAGACTACCATTTGACTTATCCATGATTTGATTTGATTATAAATAATTGTTATTATATTAAAAACTGTATTTATGGAATAATATCAGTGTGCAGATTGTTTGAGACTAGATATAGTTTTCATTGTGATAAAAATGTTATGAACATTTTTTTGATGGAAATAAAATTTGCGATGGTGTTTTAGATAATGACATTTATGTACTTAATTTTAGTTGTATCTATGTTGTTAATAAATCTTCTACTGACATTAATAATAGTTACTCATGTCATTATGTTAGGTCGTACTAGTGACAAAAGACTGCATAAACTGAAAATCGAAAGTTATTAACTGCCATTTGATTACGAATCATTTGACATTTATGAGTCATGTCTCAAAGGAAAAATGACCAAGAAACTCTTTAGTGGGAGTAACGAAAGAGTTAATGAACTCTTTGGTCTCGTACGTACTGATGAATGTGATGCCTATAAATGTGATGCCTATAGTTACATAGAATAATTCAACTAAGTTTGTAACTTTTAATGAAAAATTATCGAGACTAGGATATATATATATATCTTATAAAGAATAAACCTAATGTCTATGAGAAATTTAATGAGTATAAGAATGTGGTGGAAAATCAGATGAACCATAAATTAAAATAGTTCGATCAGATCGAGAAGGCGAGTATGTTGTACAAGAACTCCAACGGTGCTTAAAAGATAATGGGATTATCTCTCATATTAATCCACCATATACTCTACAATGATATCTCTGAAAGAAAGAATTGAATTCAATTAGATATGGTTCATTCCATGATGAATAAAGCTATATTACCTCTTTTCCATTAGGCATATGTAACAGTAGCTACAGTGCATATGTTGAATAAGATGCTTACTAGGTCTGAGCATAAGATGCCATATGACATATGGAATGGGAAGAAACCTAAACTTAACTGTTTGAAGGTCTGGGTTTTCAGCATACGTTAAAGAACATTGGTCCTAATAAACTTAAGGCAAGATTGACATTGTTCCCAATAATTTTATAGTATATATTTTGTATAACACTAAGAACAAAATATTATTGTTTCTAAACACACTATCTTTCTAGAAAAAAAATTCTATCAAATAAATCGATAGAAAAGTTTTAGACTTGTAAAAGATCCGAGAAATAAATACAGAGGCCGGATCGGTAAAAGAATAAAATTCATCATTACATGAAAACACACAACCTATTAGAAGGTGTAATAGGGAATCTCGCACACGAGGGATATACTATCGGTTTCTCGTGGACGGAGAGAAAGAGGACCGCATCTTAGAAGACGACACTTCTCATTCATTCCAACAAGCACAACAGAGCTGCACTTTGGCTTGAAGCTGCAAAATCTAAGATAGATTCTATATATGACAATTAAGTGTTGAATTTTGGCTAACATACCCAAAGGGATAAAACTCATCAACTACAAATGAATTTTTTTAAAAAAGCTAAATGTGGATGGAGAGGTAGAGACCTGTAAGGCAAAGCTAGTTGTGAAAGATTTTTGCTAAATTCAAGACGTTGATTATGATAAAAAAAATTCACCTAAAGCCATGCTTAAGTTCATATGGATAATGCTTGCTATTATCACATCCATGACTACGAATTATGGTAAATGGATGTGAAAACAACATTTCTAACTGGATATTTTGAAGTGACCATTTATATGTCGTAATCCGAGGGTTTCGAGGTCAGTGAGAGCAATGGAAAGGCATATAAGTTGTTAAGATCAATTTATGGTCTTAAACAAGATTCAAGGAGTTGGAATAAGTGCTCTGATAAATAGTTTGGTTTTATCAAAATACTGAGGAAGCATGCATGTACCATAAAGAACAAGGAAGTGCTATAGTATCCTTAGTCTTATATGTCAATGATTTTCTCCTGCTTGGCAATGACATTGCATTGTTGCAATAGGTGAAAGCATGGTTGCCTAAAAAGTTCTTCATGGAGGATTTGAGAAAAACAACTTATATACTTGGTATTAGGATCTATAGGGATAGATCCAAAAGGTTGCTGGGATTGTCCCAATCTCTATACATAGATACCATATTTTTAGTATAGGGAATTCTAATCCGAAAAATGTTCTTATGCAATCTAGATCGTCCATTTTAAGAAGGACACTCCTCATACTGATAAGGAGAAACAACACATGAAGAAGATATTGTATGCATCCACGGTCGGTTCCATCATATACTTTATGCTATGTATAGACTAAATGTAGCTTATGCATCAGAATGCGTAAGCCGATATCAGTATAATCCCATAGAAAAACATTGGTCGATAGTGAAGCGTATTCTTCATTATTTAAGAAATACTATAGACTTATTACTTATATGAGAATGAAGAACTTTTTATGAAGGGGTATACAAATTCAAGCTTCTAAAGTGATATTGATGATAGTAAATTGGTGTCTAGTTATGTATTCGCATTAAATGATAGAGCCATCATTTGAAAGCATTCCAAGTAAGAGGCAATAGTTGATTCCACGATGGAAGTTGGATACATTGTTCTCAACGAAGCAGTTAAAGAAGTAGTTTGGATGTGCAAGTTTATGGCTAAGTAAGGAGTGCTTCCAAAGGTTGAGAAACCCATAATATGTTATGTGATAACAATGGCGCAATGCTGATTATATAGGAACCTATATCTTACAGGAAGTTACGACACATTTTTCGAAAGTTCCACCTACTAAGAGAATTTTTTGATAATAAAGAAATCGTGATTGAAATGTAGACACTAAGGACAACATGATAGATCCATTCATGAAAGGACCAACTTGACAATAAAGGGCTGACTCGACCCGTTCTATGAAAATTGATTAAAGGGGGTGAGGTTGAAATTCCATAATTGATCCTAAGTGCAAATGGAAGATTGATAGAATTAGAGGTTTGCTCTAGAGAAAATTTTACAATTTATTGTAAATTATTAACGTTATAACAAAATCTTATTCGAAATAAAAGGTGTTTGTTTTCTACTATATAATTGTTATATTGTGTTATGTTAATTAAAAAATTGATCTAAATATATTTAATAGAAAATATTTAAATAATATGTTGTGCGACAATAATTACAAGGAGTTGTAATCGTGAGAAAATTGTCACATTATTAAACAATGTATTATTGTAAATATTCTTGGTCAATTATTTTGAGAAAGGATATCGATACATCCATTGAGATCAAAGTACATAATGCTCTTCAAATGTTGGATAGTGTAGTACTCATGGCTTCTGAGGGCACTAAGTGGTTGAGTGCTGGTAGTTATCTGATGTTAACCAGATTTTTAATCAAGCTGATTTCAATGGGAAGTTAGAATGCCAAAACAAAGAAAATGATTCAAGAACTTTGGAAACATCATAAAAAGGCAAGAAGAAGGAAATACCAAAAAATTAGTGGAAAAAGTTGACTTGAGTTTTTCAACTTGGCACTTAGGGTTGAACCCGAATCATACTTGATCTGAACCTAGGAAAATGAAGGAAAACCCGAGTTATGATTTTTCTTGGGTTGGCCTCACAAAACTCTCTAGTCTGACTCCAAGCAACATAGCTCGATGCCAAGCTATGGTTTTTCTCGGGTCCGACCTATAAAATTCTCGAGTCAGACTCCAAGCAACATACCTTGATACCAAGCTATGATTTTTCTTGGGTCTGACTCATAAAACTCTCGGGTTGAACTCCAAGCAATCATCACTAAGTATGTAACTCGGTACCAACCCATTTAACTTCGCAGCAAGTTATTTTTCTCGGACATGACTCACAAAACTCTAAGGTTGGACTCCAAGCAAGCATAACTCTAGTCTGACATACAAAACTCTCGGGTTAGACTTCAAGCACTCCAACCTTTGGACGACCCTAGGCAAGACGAAGACGAAACAACTTGAAAATTGACAAGCACACTTAGATGAAGCAAAGAAATAGCTCGGAAAAGTTTCAACCAAAAATACACTAAGGAAACAAGTCGACATCGAGTCATTTAACTCGATGCCGAGTTATTTTCTCACCCCAAATGACTCACCAAATTCATGTCACCTCTTCTGTACTCCTTTAGCACATGCGCAAGTGTTTTCAGATGATTTTGATAACCAACGACCAAGTTTTGAGGGAAGACAACTCATATAGCCAGGCAGTCCAAGTGATGAAGGAACATGTAACACCCTTTAAAATGGGAATTATAGTCCCACATCATGGAAAAATACTATAAAGTAGGTGCTTATATAATAAAGCCTTCACCTCATAACAACATTGACGCCTTTTAAGGAACAAAACCCCATACCTTGGCTTGGCCTATAAGGTGGAGGTGACTAAGTTGGGGACAGTATCTTCGTTAAGTGAGGTGTGGGTTGTTACAAATTGGTATCAGAGCTCGTACCCAGCCTAAATTGTGGTGTTACAACTACAATGCCTGGGTGGAATTGTGTCCATAAGCCAGAGGGAGAATTGGTCTCTAAAGGGAGGGAGAATGTAACACCCTTCAAAATGGGGATTATAGTCCCACATTGTGGAAAAGCACTATAAAGTGGGTGCTTATATACCAACGCCTTCATCTCGTAACAACGTCGAGGCCTTTTGAAGAACAAAACCCTACACCTTGGCTTGGCCCATGAGGCGGAGGTGACTAAGTTAGGGGCAATATCTGTAAGTGAGGCGCGGGCTGTTACAGAACAACCAACCAAACGTCAGAAGAAAATGCATGAGATAGATCAATTCGAAGAGAGGATTAAAGTGGAAAAAAATGACTCGGTAACGAGTCATTTGACTCGGTGCCGAGTTATTTTGACAATGTGTATGGGTTTGAGTTCTTATATGCTGCTATCGGCCAACTACTAGACTCAACTGCTAATAAGTTTTCGATCCAACCCCTTCTCTACCTCTACACATGCAAACCCAGTGGCAGCTAAAAGGGGATTTGGTTTCTACTCTCACTATGTGGAAGCTCTGCCTCTTCTTCATCTTCTATCTCTATACAATAGTTAGTAAGACAACTACTTTAGGCAATTTCAGGACTTAGAATCTATCTAGCCCCTATACCAATGGCTTAGTCTCTTTCAATTCCCTTGTAATTTCAAACAAACTACATCAAATTCATAACCAACAAAACCATAAAATGGACGTAGGCCATAGGTTATTGAGCCACTATAAAATCTTGTGTCTCTTTACATTATTTCCATTATTTTTCCTTTTATTTAAAAACCATAATCTGCTGGATCTAGGTCTCATAGGTTCCATACAATCTATTCTTGAGTGTTGATCCATTTTGACATTAACATCTGATAATTATGGAAGGACTCATTCAAAAATTTCCTGTTGGTTAATAACAACTTGGTCAAATAGGAAATCTCAAAGTGACGATATTACAAACTTATCTTGACTTGAGAATACTATTGAACTTCAATATGAGAACTCCACTTTGATTATAGTTAAATCATGGCATGACATTGATCGAATGACTATAGTTGGCTTTGAGTTGAAGCATTTAAAGTGAAATACTATTCAATAGAGAATTCGCCTTGTTAGTTGTGTGAGGTTGATATTATAGGCAACTGTAGTAAACTTTAAGTCAAAATCTCTAGCCAGAGTAGTAAGGTTAAAATAAAAATATTTAGTGGTTGGAACTGTACCAGCCCGAAGCAAAATTTATGGGTGAATATCAAATTTTTGACCATATTGGATCATTATTGAGTCTATAAAGTATAATTTATTTAGAATATTTCAAAATTTCTTTTAAATAAATTTTTCATTTTATTTAAATTTGTAAAATAATATTTTAAATTTAATTTATGTTATATTATATATATACGTGTATCATACACACACACACACATATGTGTGTGTATGCATGTGTATCATATCAATCCGTACAAAGTATAACATGCCAGTGTATAGATGTTGAGATTTACTTCGCAACGGACCTGTTAGCTCATCGAATATGCAAATATATTATTTAAGTGTATTTTTGTATATACTTTTATTTTGTATATAAAATATTGCAAAATGTATACATATATATATATATAAGCTATAATCTTATTTATATAATTTTGTATACATACATACATATATATATATAAACATAAGTATAATATATAGATATGTATAAATATGTCTAAATCATTTATAAGATATATTAAATGTAATAAATACTTTTTGCCGCAAGGCTAAGAACATTACATGTATAAATATTTTATATATATATATATATATACATAAATGTACATATTAAATACTTATTAATATGTGTAATAATAAATAAATGAATATATACATATTGCTACAAATAAAATCATAAAATAATTTATATCATGTATACTAGTATAAACGCACGTACGTGCATCTAATATCCATATAATTTCCAAAGATGTTTATCTTGGATGGATGTGTGTTTCAAGTGTAAATGTTTTTATAGTGACGACATATTTCAAGTTTTTTTGTTGGGGATATCAATGACAAATTGATAGTAAAATTCCGTTGATGGGTAGTCGGAAAGGGTGGTGCGATTCCATTAACGAATGAGGGTAATTTTGGAATTTCAAAAAGACACCGTGTAAATCATGTTGATTGAATTCTCTTAATTAATAGTAGAGATTGTGCATGGTTTTGATTTATTTTTTAAAATTTTAAATATACATACATACATACATATATTAATAAGACATAAGAAATTATTTAAAATTAATAAAAAATTATTTTTCAAAAATAAATTTAAAATTTAAAGTTTTAGTAAAATTTTAGATGAAAATTTCATAATTTGAAATTTTATTATATAATTTTGTAATTTAAAACAATTAAAAAATCTATTTCTAATTTTTGGTTTATATTTAAATATTAAAATATAAAAAAATGTTTCTTATAAACAGAGTATAATATATATTAATATAATTTTATAAAATATAAAACATATTTTACAATAAATATACAAATTTACATAATTATTTATATGATTAATTGACTTAAATATTATTTAAAATAATATATAAACATAAAAAAAATTATTCCTATCGAAAATATTATGTTTATCAAACAATATTTATAAAATTTTATTTTCATACTTTACATAAGCATAATGTAGTATTTAAATTATAAACCATAATATACACACACGTGTGCGGCATACGCACACATATATATTATATTAAATCATTTAAATGAAAAAAATGTTTTTTTTGAACATTGAGGCGTACTGCATATAGATGTATTGTCATAAAAAAAATTAACATGTATACTTGTACATACAACCAATCAAAATTATGACAACATATTTACATGTCGAAATTGTCACCTAACTAATAGTATAGTATATAAAATGAACATTACGAATGTAGTTTAATATTTACAAACAAGTTAGAATATACCTTATAGCTAAAGTCTGTAAGCACATCTTGAAACGATGAGATCTGATCTTCGAACTAATTTCCAATCCAAGTGAGTGCTAGTCCTTGTACCATTGACCAACAACTATCGAATAACACTTGATTTGATTTGATTTGGACTTCGAAAATTAGACAGATGGAAGGGGAAAGTTCAACCAGTAATAGATTAGGATGGAGGCTTCGAAAAATCTTCAAAAGACTAAGGGTAGAGATGCTTATATAAAGGAGAATTAAGTGATATTTTAGGACCAAGATCCTACATAGTCTCTTATCAATTCTCTTCCTTCTTAGCCCTCCATCTCAAAGCATTTATTGCACCATCTTATGGCCGTACCAATCCCTATCATGGCCAAATATGATCAGCCTCTATATGGGCTCCAAACCCATTTAAAATCCGAACAAATATTTTGCATTTAAATTCAATTTAAAACCGTATCGATATCGTATATCAATTAATATATTATAACAATTATAAATATATTTGATAATATTTATTCATCGAATCAAAATCAAATTTTATAATTAATATTTCAAAAATATTAATTAATTTATAACATTTACAAATTAATTAAATCGTTTGGTCAAAGGAAAATTCTTTGTTTTGGTTGTGTGACCCGTTAGGTATAAATTTGGTCAGCGATTAATATCTAACTATTCGAATATTAACGTTCACTTGTCACTTACAAGGTGGTGTGATTTTATGGATAAATTTATCGCTTACTTAATATTGGTAAAATCTAATTTTACTTTGTTAAGCATTACTTGGTTGTGACTATTATTTACACCAATTCTCTTCGTCAAAATTGCATCACTTTGGACTAATGAAATTTAGTAATGGTTGAAATTCCAATATTGTCCACATTCAACTTTATAATCCAAACACAAAATCCCTTTTAAATAATAACAACTTTTATTAACCGAAATGTTATGGTCAGAGATTTTGATTTCGAGTTGACTTTAGTTGGCCGTGATACTAACCTCATATAACCGAGGAGACGAATCCTCTCTTGAGTATTGTCTCACTTTCAATGCTTCCACTCGATCCAAACATAGTCTTTTGATGGATATCGTGCCACGATTTAACTATAATCAAAGTAGAGCTTCAATATTGAAGATAAATAGTATTTCAAATCAAGAGAACCGTTTAATTTATCATATCGATATTTTATGTTTGACATTAGTTAAATTAAACAACATAAAAATATTAAGTGAATCATTCTATAGTTATCCAATAACTATCAGTTTGCAACCCCTTAATGCGCCTAGTGGCCATAAGTAATACATTGCCTAACTTTTAGAGAGTGTTACATACTATAGTCTCAACAGATATATCGATATCCAATCTCGATACATTTTGACTTGGAATATTTAAAATGGTATATTTATTTTTCATTATAACAAAATACCCGCGGTTACAACATTTTGTAACTACTATCACAGAACATACCATTTATTGGTTTTCTATTCAATATACTTTTAATTAAATTAATTAATATAACACATTATATCAAGTATATAATAGAAGAAAACACACTTTATTTCGAATAAGATTGGTTATTAAGTTAAATATATGTAACAAATTACATAATTACTCCTAAGGCATACCTCTAACTTTATCATAGTGAATCAATGACTTTGTTTATGGATCGACCAAGTTGAATATGGACGGTATTGGAATTTCAACCAAAATCAAATTTCATAAATCCTAACGTGATATAGTGTTTATGAAGAGAACTGGTGTAAATTGTTGTTACTAAAAGATACCCCTTGAATTTGAAAATTACATCTTACCGATGAGATATATAAGCAATGAATTAAGTTAAACCATCACGCTACTAGCTAGAGTGACGTCTGAAAATTAGTATTTGAATCGTTTGAATATTAATCGCTGGCCAAATCTTCACCTGGGTAGCACAATTGAATCTACTCAATCTCCAAAACACCATTTAGCTTAATTGATTTATAATTGCTATAAATGAATAACTAATATTTGTAAGATATTAATTATTATTGTATTCACTGTATGGGGTGTATTTAGTAAAGTTAGGTTGCCCCTAGAATTATTCAAAGTGCTATTAGTAATTTATTTGGTGCGTATGTAAAAGTAATATACGTGTGTATCAATATACGATATCAATAACAATTTAAATTGGATAAAATAATGGGTTGGATGAGTGTTTCGTTCCATAATAGACCATGATCTATGTAGGTAAATGGAGCATGAGGCATTGAATTGGTAAGGGAAATTTTTTCTCTAACTTCCATTATAAATTGAAAGTTAAGGCACCTCTTTTCTTTTTAATCTTTTGCTCCTTTCTTCCTATGTTTGATCACAAGCTCTCCCCATAACCCACTCATCTCCTTATTCTTTTAACTCTATTCAATCAAATACTATTAAAACCATTGTTTGAACATCTGCCTTGTGCAACGTAGGGTGTAGCTCTATGAGATCTAAGGAGTCTATTTGGATCAACTTGCGTTTTTATGGCATTGTCTCTATGATGTAATTCAATTTACTTATTCAATTATACAGAATGATCATTGTATATCAATCTATTGTATATCACCTTTTTCATATATGTTATAGCCTGTCAGTCTATATCACTTTAATATATACAATATTCGATTTATGTGAATCATCGCAATATTATTGTAAATAGTAAATGTGTTAAAAAATGGTTTTTTTGCATTAAATGTTTCGGCCATAATTAAAAAATCAATTATAATATTTTTTGTTTAATTTAAAACGTAGTTTAGCAATTTTAAATAAGATATTTGTAAATTAAAATTAAGAAAAATATTATGTAAATATTTTATTCAAAACATTCTCAAAAATTTAGCTTAAAAAAATGTTTTTGGCCATATCTCCTTTAAATAATATAAATATTTATATATTATATCGATAAATACAATTGTTTGAATTACGCATTTTATAAATAATAAAACATTTATCTTTGTTTCTAAAAACACACACAGATGCATACATATATATTGTACATTTAAATTACATATTTATATAATTGTATATATATTTTAAATATCTGCTTATACATGCATACATACATGCATACATACATATTCCAATTTAATTAATATAAACATTTATATAAATATTTTAAAATATATTTGTTTTCGAAATTTGAAATTTGAAATATATATATATATATATATTATAATATATATATATATATATATATATATATATATATATATTATTCTTAACTGTTGTAAAGTCAAAATAATGAAAAAAAAAATTAAATTTCATATCCAGCTTTAATGAAAATCGGAAAATTAGGGAAAAAGACAAAGTTTGAAAAAAAATTAGGCTGAAGAACCATCAATTTTATGTTTAGGCTGAAAGATAAATGTTAGTTATAATTTAGGGTGAGGGACAAACTTTGAAAAAAATTTAGGCTAATGAACGTATGCTAGTTTTATTTTTTGGCATAATATTAATTCAGTTTACACTATGAAAAACTAGTATTGTACTTTAGCCTAAAAAATAAATTTGCTGTCCTTCCGTCTAATTTTTTCTTCTTCAAAATTTATCATTTTGCCTATTTCTATTTTTTTAGAAAGTTGGAAAACTATGCGTTGACGTTCAACACATCGGACGCGTCACCAAGATTTAACATTATAATCGTTGATTTATATTCTCTTTTCCTTCCGTTGAATCCCTTCTTTCAAATGCTCTGTTCTAATGATTCATTTGTATTTTCAAACACGCTATTCTTTCAATCAACTTACTAGTTTAAGTACTTCCTTTAGATATCCTATTCGTTTGGTCAAGACTGAACCAATCCTTTATTTTTATTTTTTATTCATTCATTAAGTCATCATCATGTTCAGTCGCACCACTGATTTCACAGAAAGCACGTTTTACAATACTATAGTATAATGCTTAATGCAACTCTGATACGCAACTTTGGATAATTTAAATTTCTTGCACATGCAACTTCTGCCGTAGCTTCATCAATTCAGGGTTAGAAAAAAAGCAAGCAAAAATTGGAGCCCCTTGTGGACAAAGTGGAACGTAGAATAATGGATTTTATTTAATAAGCGTAGTTTAAGAACAAAAAAGGAACGATTTCTTGATTTAACCTATGTTATATAGATCTACCAGATCGTATCGGATCATTACCGTCGTTAACACACCAACTTAATAAAATGGATCCGTACGAACACCTTCAAATCACGGCTAACCATGACGCAACGTCACTGACCCGCCACATCATCATGCCCATCTCCCCCATAAACTTCGACCCCAACCTCCCAACCATCTCTAAAGACGTCCCTCTCACCACCGACGGAACCTTCGTTCGCATCTATCTCCCGTCCTCTTTTATCTGCACCCAAAACCGCCTCCCCGTCATCCTCTACTTCCATGCCAGCGGCTTCATCCTCGGCAGCGCCGCCACCTCCTTCTTTGATTCCGTTGTCTCCCACCGCGCCGCCACTCTTCCCGCCATCTTCGTCTCCGTCGAGTACCGCCTTGCCCCCGAACACCGCCTCCCTGCCGCCTACGAAGACGCCGAACAAGCCCTCCTCTGGCTTGACCGTTCTGCCAACTCCGACACCTGGATGAATAAACACGCGGATTTGTCTAAAGTGTTGGTAATGGGAAGCAGCTCTGGAGCCAACATCGCGTACCAACTAGGACTGAGATCGACGGAGATGAAGCTGGATGAAGTGAAGGTGTGGGGAGTGATACTGAACCAGCCGTTTATTGGAGGGGTGGAAAGGACGGAATCGGAGGAGAAGTCGGTGGAGGATACGAGACTGCCGTTGGCAGCGAGCGATTTGATGTGGGAGCTGTCGCTGCCGGTTGGAGCAAGCAGGGATCATGAGTACTGTAATCCGGTGCGTGTGGTGGATGGGAGAGTGAAGCTTTTACCTAAAACTATGGTGAAGGGATTCAAAGGTGATATGCTTTTTGATAGGCAGAAGATGTTTGTGGAAATGCTGAAGAAGGAAGGAGTGGAGGTGGAGGTTCTAATGGAGGATGAAGGTCTTCATGGGGCTGAATTGATAGATTCCGTTAAGGCGGATCAGTTGATCGAGCAGTGTAAGAAGTTCATCTACGGTGGCGATGATATTTGAGTGGTATACTGTTTATTTCCCCCTTTAATAGTTAGGTATGGAAGCTTGCTTCATCTGTAAAAAAACGTACCTGTTCGCGTTCGTATAACCACGTCGATTTCACGTAACTGTAAGTTAGAAATTAACTATGATGGCTTTCAATGTAAAATCATGATGCACGTCTGTACTTTTTGAAATGTTCCAAATAACCTGATAATAAATCCCGTCAAAATGCAAAATACATCAAACCGCTCGAGGCAACAAATTCATTATTCACAGCACTGCTCATAATAAAACAGGAAAGAGTGGCGACTTATTTAAGAAAAAGGCTTCACTTATTTATAGTCAGCTGCAAAGTTCCGATGAAGCAGCAATGACTAATTAGTGCAGTCCTGTGTCGTGAAAGAACCGTATTCTTTGTATAAAGCAGTTGTTTTAGGACGTTCCGTTCATATTCAAAAATGGCCAAATTACTATTCTAGGCTAGCACACAGCTGTGGGAAAAAGAAGAAAGAGACGTACTGTTTGATTTAAAAACGAATTTTGTGTTTTCGATTTTCAATATGTATGTCAAATGTTAGAAGAATAGAGGGACGACGGGGGATTAAAAAAAGATGAATGAGAGAACGAAGATGATAGAGGGACGACGGAAGAATGAATTGTTCCACGAGTTTGTGTTATTTTTCAAAACAGGAAGAAAAAAAACTGTTTTCTATTTTATATGCTAACTTCGTTTTCTAATTCATCATTTTCGACAATATACATGCGTCGTGTGCATTATTGTATGGACAAAAAACCAAAGCTAAAAATAACAAACCAAACACTACCTAAATTTTGATGAATGTAGACGAAATGAAAATACTGAAGTTTACAGCAACAGCCATTACAGAATTATAAACGAAAGAGTAGTAAAGAAAAAAAAGTTGATGTTAATAGACAACTTTTGTTTATTGAATAATAAACTCATAGAGTTTTAACGGTGGTTTTCATACTTGAATTTTCTTGTTCGAGAGAATCACATTTAAATACAAAATATACACAACAATATTAACATAAACATGGCTGGTAGGAAAACTCTAAAGGATATTCAAAATTTGCAAGGATGCACAACTGCTGTCGTGTACACAATAACGGTTCACGACAACCGAAGTTTAGTTACGACGAACTTGATGAAACTTGTCGTGATATTGGAGAAGTTTACAACAACAAAGAACGAAGCGGTTGAGCTTGCTATTTAGATTTTGAGACGATTAGACACTTGGAATATCACACAAACTGAATATTCTGAACCCACAACTAATTTGCACAGTGGACTGCTGAGCAAAAGTTTGTTGCATACAATTATTCTAAGGCTATGAATATTCTGTTTTGTTCACTAGATAGAAATGAATTCAATAGAGTGTCAGTTTTAAGTCCGCATATGAAATCTGGAAAACTTTGCAAGTTACTCACGAAGGAACAAGTACAGTTAAACAGACCAAAATTTCCATGCTCACAAATCTGTTCCAATTATTTAAAATGAATTCTAATGAGTCTATTTCAGATATGTATAGTAGATTTCAGGATATTGTGCACTCTCTAATATCTTTGGGAAAGGAATTTTCTGAAGAAGATCAAGTCAGAAAGATTTAAATACTCTTACTCCAGAATGGGATCAAAAGACACTTGATATCGAAGATGCAAATGACTTCAGTACTTTAAAGATAGAAGAATTAATTGGAAATCTAATGTCGTATGAAGTTCAAATGATCGGGAGAAGAGAAAGCAAAACATCTGAAAAGAAATCAATGGCATTCAATGCATTGACTGATGGATCAGATTCAAACAACGATAATGATGAAGAAAAAGCCTTAATGACCAGAAATTTTAGGAAATTCCTGATACAGAAAGATAATAATCTCAAGAGAAACAACTATAAG
Organism: Allium cepa; assembly: GCA_030765085.1. Classification (NCBI taxonomy): domain Eukaryota; kingdom Viridiplantae; phylum Streptophyta; class Magnoliopsida; order Asparagales; family Amaryllidaceae; genus Allium; species Allium cepa. The sequence goes on along the minus strand of CM060932.1, from coordinate 81,827,695 downwards.
AACTCTGAAAATCAGAATGTAGTGCCAAATAATATCAAATGTCGCAACTGTGATGAACCGAGCCATATCAAAAGAGACTGTCCATATCCAGATAGGCAAAATCCTCCTATGAATAATGATTCAGCAAAGAAACGGAAAGGAGCATTTACTGCTACTCTAGATGACTCAGACTCATCCTCAAGTGATGATGATCAGAAAACAGATAATTCAAATTTGTGTTTCACGGCAGTTCACGACTTCGACGAATTCAGAGAAACGGACTCAGAAAATGGTACACATTTACAATATAATTGGTTGAAATTGCATGCTTAGAATTAGATGTTTGATTGCTTGATTAATTGATTTTGAATTGGCGTGTTGTTTGAATTTTAAAAAATTATTTTCTATTTTATTATTATTATTTTATTATTTTTTATTTATTATATTTTTTTTAATAGTATAATAATACTTTCTGAAATATATTATTAGTCCAATAATAATTCAGAAATATATATAATAAAGTATATAAATTTATTAGAGAACTTAGGACTAATTCGCAAAAATTAACTGGCACATGTCGACATGGTACCTACCATGATGTCGACATGGGTACCAGAATTTGAGTTTCAAAATTTGAATTCAAATGTTTGAATTTCCCTCCATCTTTTCACTTCATTCAATTTTCGAAAAAACTACCTTTTGACTAGAGAATATGTCCTTTGAGAATCTATTTATCCACTATCTTTTATTATATCTTTTCACTCTCATTTTCAAATTCAAACTCTCTTTCTTCAAAACTTCAAGCTCTCTACTCTCTACTTTAATGGCTTCTTCAAGCAACCCCTCCACTATGAGAATTCCCAGAAAAATAAAAGAGCAACTCTTCAATGATCCGGAGGCAATAAAAACATACATCAATTATGCTAATTATGCCAAAGTCCATCCCGGAAAGTTTGCTATTTTTCAAGATTTTCCTTCTTATGAACTTGATTCTCTTTTTGCAAACAATGAAGTTCTTAGCCTTATTGATGCTTCTCAAAATGATTTTGTTTGCTATCCAAATCTTGTCAAAATTTTCTATGCTAATTTAAACCATGGATTTTATAATGGAAATGAGGATGAAATTTGGAGTAGTGTCAAAGGCACTAGAATTGTTTTGAATTGTGATCTTTTGGGTACCATTCTCAATTGCAAGTGTACGGAAATGGATCTTTCTAATTTTAAAATTGATGAAAATGATCGTGAGACATTTCATCACATTTGCGAAGGGAATGATAATTTTGAATTCAAAAATCAAAATTTTCGACCAAATGTAAGAATTGTCAATCTTCTTTTGCAACATTCTTTGACCCCAAGATCGGGAAATTTTAACAATCCTACTTCAAAAGTTTGCAAAGTACTTTTTGCTATTTTTGGAAATCATGACATAAATTGGGCGGAAGTTATTTTGGATGAATTTCGTCCCAAAAATCTTGAAATGGGTGAGAATACTTTATATCATGGAATTTATCTCACTCGGTTTTTAACTATTTTGGAGTGGATTTCAAAGGCGAAGAATTTGTTTCTAAAAAGGTTTTCAATCATTCCAACATTTTGCATATGAAAATTCCATCTGTTTTTCAACCTTGTGAGACTCTTACCGAAAAGGAGGAGCGTTAGGCTCATGAGGAAATGGAAGAAGAGGAAGAAGAAGAAGAAGGGGATGAAATGGAAATTGAAGAAGGTGAAACCTCTTTGGAAAGTATTGACTATCCTCCAAATCCGTCCACCAAAACCCTTCTCAAAAACCAGAAGACTATTGTTGAGAATCAACGCATTCTTAAACGATCAGTTAGTAAAAAGTTGGATAATATTTCTTCGAAGATGAACAAGTTCATTTCAAAAGTCAGCAAGAAACTTGGACTATCTTCATCATCTTCATCCTCTAACTAGTTTTATCTTCTCGTATCGTGTTGTATTTGTTTTAATTTGCTTTATTTCAAATAATTCATGTAGTTTGTTGTGTGCTTAATCGTTGCATTATCGTAGTATGCAATTAAATGAAATTTCGTTTATGTTATCTACCTTATCTTATCTCCAGAATAATGTTAGTATATTATATAAATATAAATATATATATATATATATATATATATATATATATATATACACACACACACAGTTATTCACAAAATCAAATTAGTCATAAGTTTTCACTAACCCATGTCGACATCCCCTATATGACCATGTCGACAAGTACTGGTCAGAAATGACAATTGATTTTGAATTTGAAATTTGAATAACTATCAAATGTCTATTCATTTCAAACAAATTTCTACACCTATAAATACCCGTTTCTTCCAGAATTCTTCACTGAAATTTATTTCCTATCATCTATATCCTTTATTTCTTTCACAAATTCAACTATGGCTAATCCTATTCACAATCTATCTGAAAATCTTGAAGAAACCCTTAATTCGTTCAAGAATATTCTCTTGTTTATTCTACGTAACCAGCGTCACTTAGAATTGAGTCAAATACAGATGATCAAGGAACAAGAAAGGCACTTCGATGCGATACGATGGATGATCTCCTCTCTGCACAAGGATCATAATGAAGCACATCCTCCTATCTCCCTCACCAACGACAATGAAAATTGAGATGCAATTAAAGCAGACCCTATATTTGGAAAAGAAGGATGGGTGGAAGTTCCTCGTAACGTTTGATTTCATTACCTTGTTTGACATTTGTTTGAATTGATTTGGTTTGGATTAATACTTTGTGTGAATTGATTTCTTGATATTTGTTTGAAGTTTGTTGTATAAAACATATATATACATTGAAATGTATATAGTCCTTGATTAGTTATCATGTTCAAAAGTATAATTATTTCTTAATCTATATATTATATATTCCACTGTATAGTTTATTAATGCAGGTACTGAAGTCCAAGAATGAGGGGGAGTGAGTTTTTGCTGATGACAAAGGGGGAGAAATATAAAAAGGGCAGTTAGGCATAAATTAAGGGGGAGTTATTAGTTTTAGGAGGAGTTATTAGGATAGAAATAAAATTTTATAAACAAAGGTTGTCATCATCAAAAAGGGGGAGATTGTTAGTTCGTGAGATGATGGTTTTGATGACAACAACCTTAGAATAGATTATAAAATATAAATACTGACATTATAAGTTTAAATATAAATGTATATGCAAGATTTAACCATGCAGGTACGAAGAATGAAGACTGTACAGTATAGAGATTCAAGATATCGAGATAGAAGACTCATGAGTATCAAGATTATAAAGAATTTAAGATTTCAAGCATAAATATTTTTATTAGGAGTTTTTGTTAAAACTCGTAGAAAAGCACTGACATCTTAAAATCCAATTTATTCGTGGAATGGAACCCACTTCGAGCCTGTTAAAGGGATGGAACAATAAGTAGGATGGAACCTACGAAAATCTAGTGGAACATTGTTTTGTATCCACTAATTTTAATTCAAATGATTTTACAAAATTATCTTGTTTTCAAAATGATTTCAAAGCTTTCCTTTTAAAAACATCAAAACTCACTATCCTGATTTTAAATAATTTTAGCCTCAAAATTATCTTTAATTTCAAAGTCAAATTACTCCTGATTTTAAACTACCTTTTAAATTATATATTTAACTTTTATACTTAGATCTAAATATAAAATTATAGTTAAAATCTATATATATTATTCTCTATATTTACTTATGAATTTTAACTATAGTCAAGTATATTTGTAAAGTTTAAAATAGGTTTAATATAAGATAAAGGTTATTTTCAAAGAAAATCAAATCACCAAAAATTGCTTTGGGATGTCGACATGCCTAGGGTAATCATGTCGACATGGTGTCAGTTGAATTTAAAATTTAAATTTCAAAAGAAGTGTCTATTCGCCACAACTCTTCATGAATGGACATGTCTGTTGTTCTTCTATAAATAGGGGTTAGTTTCAACGAATTTCATATCATATTTTCTGGTTTTTCACTCCTCTTCTTCTTCCACATTTCTTAATACATATTCTTACCATTACTTCGCCGAAATCAACATTGAATCAAACTCGATTACTTCTAGTTTGATTCTCTATCACTATCTCTACAAGGTTCTCAGTGTTATTCAGAGTTATAGACTTCTTGTAATCTATTAAGCGAGAAAAGGTGTGATTGTAGCCTTGGAAATCAATCAAGAGAAAAAAAGGCATGATTGTAGCCTTGGTAAATCAATTGGGTAAAGTTGTGGCCCGGAAATCAAGTATCTCTACCCAAAGGATAAAAATTCTGGAGGGTGTACCTCGTAGCCTTGAAACCGAGGGTGTAATTGTACAATTGCTTTTGAAAGGAAATCTGTACTTGTGTTGCGGGACTGGATGTAGGGTAACTCCGAACCATTATAAAATCCGGTGTGTTCTTTCCTTTATTGCTTTTATTTTATTTCTAGATCTGTGCTTGTTTCTGTGATCATATCTGTGTCTGTATATTACATACATCGGTGTCTAAATTAACATAAACTCAAAAAGATTTAGTAATTCTTTTGTTAACACTATTCAACCCCCCTCCAGTGTTAATCCTAGCCTTAAGATCCATAATCTGCATTTCGCACAATAGGGAGTAGTAGTGATACGACCAGTTACTCCCTAAACGAAACCTGAGCTCAGGGGCAAGCCATCATACTAAAGACTAAATAGATTGATACACGACAATCCTCCAACCAATTTCAGCCTCCCATAGTGCGAGCTGGAATATAAACTCATAAATACAATTTAGAGGAAGGTGGATCCGTCCACCTAACGACCTCACCCGTACCCGAACCAAGTTCGAGGAGGATGGATCTTTCTGTCTAACGACCTCACTTGTTAACTCAGGGTATATGTGAATCGACCATCCACGATCCTGATTAATCCATCGTTCCTAGAGTGCGGACGCTCAAACAGATGTGACTGACCATCTGTCGGCCAACTCCGAATTCCCAGAGTGCGAATTAGAGTATAAACATTAACTCTGAATTCCAGAGTGTGAGTCGGAGTATAAACATCACCTCTAAATTCTCAGAGTGCGAATTGAAGTATAAACATTAACTCTAGGTTCCCAGAGTGTGAACTAGAGTATAATCGTCAACTCCGAATTCCCAGAGTGCGAGTCGGAGTGTAAGCATCAACTCCGAATTCTCAGAGTGCGAGTCGGAGTATAAACATCAACTCCGAATTCCCAGAGTGTGAGTCGGAGTATAAACATCAACTCCAAATTCCCAAAGTGCGAATTGGAGTATAAACATTAACTATGAATTCCCAGAGTGCGAGTCGAAGTATAAACATCAACTCCAAATTACCAGAGTGCGAATTGGAGTATAAACATTAACACTAGGTTCCCAGAGTGCGAACTAGAGTATAATCACCGACTCCAAATTCCCAGAGCGTGAGTAGGAGTATAAACATCAACCAATGTCAAGTTCCTAGAGTGCGAACTGAAGTGCGAAAGTCGACTATCTCCGGATTCCCAGAGTGCGAACCGAGGAGTCGATCACAAATAACTCTAAATCCCCAGAGATGGCAAGAGTATAAACATAACCCGGGTGTGATTGACCACTCGCAAAATAACTTAAGTCCCCAAAGCATGGATACATGCTTAAAACTTAAACAGGCGTGATCGACCGACGACATACAAATGCAGGTCCCCGAAGTGTGGACGCAATCATTGATAAGTGAGCGCGTGTGATTCGACCACTCAACTCTCACTCGTTGCAGCATCGATTCAACGATGTTAAGCTCGACGAAATGAAGGCAAAATACAATCGATGACCAGTCTTTACAACTCATCCCTGGAACTGGGGGCAGAACTTAAGTGTCAACCATTGACTGAAGCAGTGCAACGTCAAAGTTCAACTTAATCTCTGGCCTTGACTCGTGTTCGTGATTTTCGGACTCGACAAATAAAAACAAACTCAACTGAAAGGTTGAAACTCCACAAGAGCACTGAAGTGAAACTCAAATACTGGAACACTTAAGCAAAATAAACAATAACTGAGTTGAAGTCAAAGCAAAAATTTATTTCAACTAACTGTGAAAGAAGTTCATGTACAAGTTTTTCCAAAATTCCTACTAGTAGGGGTCGAACCTGCAACTATACACGGCCTACAAAAGCTAAAAGCAAATTCCTATCTACTCAAAAATGTGCGAAGAAGCCTATCTACTCTTTCTTCTTCCTTGAATTCTTCGGTATAGATCCGTCGGAGCTGCTGCTTTGTTTTCTCTTTGAGCTCTTGCCTTTGGGCGTCCGATCTCCAGGCGGGGTCATGATCTCAACATCCTCCTCCAAACTCGAGTGTACAGAGATGCTTCCTGCAGGTGGAGTCGGAGAGGTCGGACCCACTAAAGGAGGCGGAATAGACACGCCGGTATCAGTAATTGTACCACCAGGTGATATCATTCTCAGCGGAGCCGGGCCAGGTGCCGCCATTTCACCTCCAGAACTGCTACCACGAGTCGCTGCCTCCATTTCAGCATTGATTTCATCCAATATTTCTTCTTCACGAGTTGCTTGAGCTTCGCTAGGGGAATCGGTAGTTGGCATTGAAGAGCCAGTGGCTGGTGTGATGCCACTTATGACAAATGGCAGGTCCGAAAAAGGGTCACTATGGCGACTGAGGAGTTCCTCCGTCATTTGCTCGTCAAAAGAGAGTGTTCCCCCTGCGTCCCATCAGTTGGTGCAGTCATCGTCATTGTGGTCGCCTCATTAATGATGGCCACCTGCGTTTGATACGATTCTTGAGCTGCAGGAGCCGCTATCAATGTAACTCCAGTTACTGGACAGAGAAAAAGAAAGACTGTTAAGAAACGCTTTGAAACAGGCCTCTTACTTTGGACACGTATGACGAATGTTCAGAGTACGTTCCTCAGTTAGGCCTATAACAACCCGCATATTTTACAATTGTATATTTAAATTAAATATAGCGTCGTTAGTCGGATTTAAGTCCGAAAAGCTACTTTTTACATAAAGTCGAATTAGAACTCGAGACCACTTCCATTGAGTTCAGAATGACATTTGCAACATTTTTGAGTATAAACATCGATATGTTTGGAGTTGAGTAAAATTCTGACATTTTCACTTAGGGCTTTGGGTTTGGGATTTAGTCCACTAACCCAACTCATCTTATATCCTAACTCCACTCCCTCTCCTCTTCATTCATTCTATTATTTTTCTATCAAGCTTTAGTAAAACTGGGGGAAAAGATTGGAAATAAAAATATTAAGCCCTAGTTTTCTTTGCAAATCCAAGTTCTAGCTCCAAAATCAAAGAGAAGCTTGGGTAAGCATCCTCTTCATCTTCTCCATCTCAATTCCTCTTCAATTTCAGAAATTTCCTAAACACTAACTTAGGAAATATCCTTCTTATGAGCTTAGATTGAAGCTTCTTGGGTTAAAATTGAAGAGTGGTTGTTCTTGCCTTGCCTTATAGCTTCTCACTTGTGTGTTTGAGTAAAAGGTGAGTTTTTGAACTCACATCTACGTCTATAATCTTCTTTGTGGTTAGGTATGAATTCCTAACATCTATTCATGTTCATTTGCTTTTGATTTGAATGGATTTGGTGAAAATTTCAATTTTTGATTCTTGTTGTCAAATTTATGAAAATCCTACTATGGATGTTTGGACATGTTTTTGGGGTGTGTCGAAGAGCGTATAAGGTTAGGTTGTCACGTGGCATAAATCCCTAGTCGTCATTGCTCGTTCGATCGCCTCCAATTGATTTTCGCCCTTCATAGGGGCTAGGCTGAGAATACTGGGGATTCCTAGTTCAGTCGACTGAACTATGAAGTCAGTCGACTGAACATAGCCCAGGAATTTTCCTGAGCCAGTATCAGTCGACCGACCCTTATGGTCCAGTCGACTGAACCTGGAAATCGAAAGTTTTCAGGCATAGTTCAATCGACTGACCACTATAGTCCAGTCGACTGAATCTGCTGTCTCAGCCAATGTTGCTTTTTGTGTGGGTTTCCAATTTTTAATTGATTCTAGTGGATCCAATTTGTTGTTATCCCCTTTATTGACTTTGATAACTTCTTTTTGGGATTTCGGGAAAATCCATTTTGATGGATTTTGTATCGATTTCTTTGGGTTTAATTCACGTTTTCGAATGTGAATTTTTGGTGATTGATTGTTTCTACAATCATTTCTGTGATTTGTTACTTTAAAATGCAAAGCTTTCTATACAAGTAGTAAATATATCTTTTTCATGAAAACGATTTCAACACTATTTTAATACAAAGCTCGTTTACTAAAACCGTTTCCCAACCTATTAGTATATACAAACCTTTACCTCATTCATATGAGAAAATCTAATTAAACGGCTTAGCAAAACAAGTGGTATGAAACACTTGCGTTCACTTCGTTGGTTAATTTTTGGACTTTTTCGATTGAAAATCTTGCGAGAATTTTCGAGTGGGAATCTACAATTTGTTCGTAAATATTTAAGTTAAGCTAGGTTATGGGACATGAATCTAAACTCATTTATTTACTAGCTTAGTGTAATCGACACTTCTTGTTGATCGATGATGATCATTTTATGGTTTAGACTAGCGTTTGTGATGTCTCTTTGTCCACGCAGAGGAATGTACCTCGTTTAATTGAGTTTCGACTCATTTCTTTTATGGGCTAACGACCCATGGTCTTTGGACCGTTCGTGGAGCAATCGGCTCGATAAGTCGGAGCATGGGGCGTATCTTTCTAGGTGCGTCGGTGTTTGACTTTGCAAGGGGTGCATCTTTCTAGGTGCATCGATGTTCGATTTTTCATAGAGCGTATCTTTCTAGGTGCGTCGATGTTCGACTTTGCATGAGGCGTATCTTTCTAGGTGCATCGATGTTTGTTTATACATGGGACATATCTTTCTAGGTGCGTCGATGTTTGATTATGCATGGGGAGTATCTTTCTAGGTGTGTCGATGTTTGTTTATGCATGGAACGTATCTTTCTAGGTGCGTCGATGTTCGACTTCGCATGGGGTGTATCTTTCTAGGTGCATCGATGTTTGTTTATGCATGGGGGCGTATCTTTCTAGGTGTGTCTATGTTTGTTTATGCATGGGGCATATCTTTCTAGGTGCGTCGATGTTTGAATATGCATGGGGTGTATCTTTCCAGGTGCTTCGATGTTTGTTTATACATGGGGCGTATCTTTATAGGTGCGTCAATGCTTGTGATACACGTGTTGGTGAGTTTTCATAATCCCATTTGTGATAGGCCTCCCCCTTTGTGATTTCTGGATTTCTAATTGATGATTTCTAGAATTTCTATTTCACCAAATTTTGCAACTGGCATTGATATGTTTATCAATATTTATGGTTTGGTGAATAAAATAAAGAATATGACATTCTTTCGTGTGTTTGAGATTTCTAGAGATAGTGTATGATTTTTGTTGATTTTCTAAATGTATACTTATTAGAGTATGGCATTATTGTTATCTTACGTTTTTGTCATATCTCGTATCCTATCTCATTTTATCTAATATTTATAGCTAGATTGATCCATTTATTATTTTCTTATTAAATAATACTCGGGTCAGATCGAGATGTTATTGGTGCTTCTGATTGACTTCTTATCTGGGACAATCATCTGACTTTTGTCTAACTACTTTAGATTGATAGTTTTTATTGTTATACATTCGAGATAGAGATTCATTGATGTATACATATTCTTTTGTCTAGCACTTGTATATATAATTTTGTAAGGTAGTGGATCTTGTATGACCACTACTTTGATGTACACTTCTATGTGTTATATTCATATCTGTTTCCGCCTCTATGATATGGATATCTGTGACTGATTATGTTATGTTTATTTTATATTTGTTTCCGAGGTCCAATAACCACTGTGTAGTAGCTTTGAGTTTGTAATGGTATGTCAAATTTCCTCTGGAAATGAAATCCATGCCAAACTATCTGACGTATCGGTGCTTGCACAAAGCAATTACACAGATGGTCACTCCTCAACAGCCTTATTCTCCGTGCTTCGTCGGCATTACCCCGTAGTGTTCTTGGCTAGCGTGAGTATAGAGGCATGGCGTTACAGCTTGGTATCAGAGCCAAACTTCAGAACAATGTAGAATAATCAAGCAAGGATCATTGTCCTAAGTCTTTCTTAGAAGTCGTGCCTTAGGATTTAATTTGAGTCATTGGACCCATTCTATCCTATTCAAGTTCTTGTTGATATGGTTCATCTCATTATTTTTATATCAAAAGAATTTGTTGATTCTTTTTCTTTAAATATTTTAGGCTTGATGACTTCACTGGGAATTGCAAATCTGGATAGTGGATCCGCAACGCTCAGTTTGTTTTGAAAAGATGTCGAGATTATTTTATGTGATTATTCTTTCTAGGCCGATTTGCATGTTATGCATTACTTGGGCTTCAGAATTGATTTTTATGAAAGGATTGGATTAATCATTATAAAGCCATATCCTATGTCCCGTGTGGACTACCTATCTTTGACATCCTCAATCTCTTATGCAAATTTCTATTTTTCTTGATGATTTTGATTCTAATTTGGTGGCATCATTTTATTCCCTAGACCCACTTGTTGAGGAAGATGTTGTTCTCCTCATTCAATTAGTTCATGAGTTTTCTAGTATCTTTGAGCTTGTCTTAGGATTATCGCCTAAGCAAATCTATTGTGTGGTGCTAAGGTCTTTCAGTTCGACTTCGCCACCAGTTTCCATTAGCTATGAGTTGCGAACGATAGCGTTCCACTAACCGCATTTCGCACTCGTTATGATTCTTATAAATGACTCCTAATGTCATTCGGTTTATCCAGCTTATTTCATCCATCTTATCAATCGAGTATTTTATGAATATCTCGATGAGTCCGTTTTTGAATTTATTGATTATGGATGAAAATAGTAATTTAAAATTTGCGAATCTTTTTTATAAGATACATTTGCAAGTATAATTGAATCTTGTTCTTAAAACGAATAAAGAATATTCATAAATTTTTTAAGAGATATTTTTATCATATAGAAAATGATTTTGTGTTGTATTGCCCATTGAGCGTTTTAAGAATTCTGGCCGATGCGCCCGATCAACGTTATCAATAGGAATCTCCTAAACGCTATGATGAGACAATCAGACGCGGTAAATTGACTTGGAATAAGTAAATTTTTCTAGAAATATGACTACATAAAGTTAATTATAATTTTGAATGTCTTAGCTTTTTGGGAAAGAGGATCGTTAAAAAGAAATTCTTTCCGATGCTCCTATTCTTGTGATTCCCGAAGGGAACCAAGACTTCACTATTTGTACCGATTCTAGTTGTATTGGTTTGGGTATCATTCTCTTGCGAAAGAGAACGTTCTATCATTTATGCTTCTATACAATTAAAGCCTATCGAGACTAGGTATGACACTCATGATCTAGTGTTCGCGGCTATTGTTTTCGCTTTTAGAATTGGCATCATTTTTTTTGGAAGAGAAATTATTCTCTACACCGATCATAAATCTTTGGAGTATTTATTTTCTCAAAAAGAAACTTAATTTGCATCAACAATATTGGCTTGAGTTCCTTGCACCTTTTTGATCTTGATATTCTTTATACTTTGGAAAGGGAAATCGTGTTGCCAATACCCTTAGTAACAAATGGTTGTTTCTTTGATGATGTCCGAATGGAAGATCTTTTTGACAGGTTCAAAGTTATTGTACTATGTCGTTGTTCCAAGTTATTCGAATTTCGGGCTCCTCGGACGTACCGTTATTGAGCTATGTCGTTGTACCGGCTCGATTTTCTGCTATTCATGACGTTTTCCACGTCTCTCAAAGGGAAATGCCTTAAGAATTCCGATTTTTATTCTTGAGGCCGGTGTTATTGAAGGAATTGAAGTTTCACCTAATTTGACTTATGAGCGAACACATCCGGACTTACTCTCTCGTGCTCTTTAGGGTGAACTTCTTATTTCAAATTTTCTTTTGTGTTGATATGATTTTATGGTTGTTACCCTTTATTTTCTTCTTAAGAATTGAAAGGACGCAATTTCTTTAAGGAGGAGAGTCTGTAACAACCCGCATATTTTACGATTGTATATTTAAATGTTTATTTAAATATAACATCGTTAGTCGGATTTAAGTTTGAAAATCTGCTTTTTGCAAACAGTCAAATTAGAACTCGAGACCACTTCCATTAAGTTCAAAATGGAATTTGTGACCTTTTTGAGTATAAACATCGATATGTTTGGAGTTGAGTAGAATTTTGACATTTTCACTTAGGGCTTTGGGTTTGGTTTCAGCCTACTAACCCAACTCATCTTATATCCTAACTCCACCCCTCTCCTCTTCATTCATTCTATTATTTTCCTCACACTTCAAGCTTTAGTAAAAATGGGGGAAGAGATTGGAAATTAAAATCCTAAGTCTTAGTTTTCTTTGCAAATCCAAGTTCTAGCTCCAAAATCAAAGAAAAGCTTGGGTATGCATCCTCTTCATCTTCTCCATCTCAATTCCTCTTCAATTTCAGAAATTTTCTAAACCCTAACTTAGGAAATATCTTTCTTATGAGCTTAGATTGAAGCTTCTTGGGTTAAAATTGAAGAGTGGTTGTTCTTGCCTTGTCTTATAGCTTCTCGCTTGTGTTTTTGAGTAAAAGGTGAGTTTTTGAACTCACATCTATGTCTATAACCTTCTTTGTAGTTAGGTATGAATTCCTAACATCTATTCATGTTCATTTGCTTTTGATTTGAATGGATTTGGTGAAATTTTCAATTTTTGATTCTTGTTGTCCAATTTATGAAAATCCTACTATGGATTTTGGACATGTTTTTGGGGGTGTGTCGAAGACCTTATAAGGTTGGGTTGTCGCGTGGCATAAATCCCTAGTCGTCATTGCTTGTTCGATTGCCTCCGATTGGTTTTTCGCCCTTCATTGGGGCTAGGCTGAGAATACTGAAAATTCTCCGTTCAGTCACTGAACTAGGAAGTCAGTCGACTGAACATAGCCCAGGAATTTTCCTGATCCAATATCACTCGACTGACCCTTATGGTCCAATCGACTGAACCTGGAAACCGAAAGTTTCCAGGCATAGTTCAGTCGACTGACCACTATGGTCCAGTCGACTAAATCTGCTGTCTCAGCCAATGTTGCTTTTTATGTGGGTTTCCAATTTTTAATCTATTCTTGTGGATCCGATTTGTTGTTATCCCCTTTGTTGACTTTGATAACTTCTTTTTGGGGATTTCGGGAATGTCCATTTTGATGGATTTTGTATCGATTTCTTTGTTTTTAATTCACGTCTTCGAATGTGAATATTTGGTGATTGATTGTTTTTACAATCATTTCTATGATTTGTCACTTTAAAACGCAAAAGTTTCTATACTAGTAGTAAATATCAAAACTCTTTCATCAAAACGATTTCAACACTATTTTAATACAAAGCTCGTTTATTAAAACCTTTTTCCAACCTATTAGTATATACAAACATTTACCTCATTCGTATGAGAAAATCTAATTAAACGGCTTAGCAAAACAAGTGGTATAAAACGCTTGCGTTCACTTCGTCGGTTAACTTTTGGACTTGTTCGATTGAAAATCTTGTGACAATTTTCGAGTGGAAATCTACAATTTGTTCGTAAATAATTAAATTAAGCTAGTGGTTATAGGACATGAAGCTAAACTCATTTATTTACTAGCTTAGTGTAATCAACACTTCTTGTTGGTCGATGATGATCATTTTATGGTTTAGACTAGCGTTATGCGACATCTCTTTGTCCACGTCGAGGAATGTACCACGTTTTATTGAGTTACGACTCTTTTCTTTTATGGGCTAACGACCCATGGTCTTTGGACCTTTCGTGGAGCAATCGGCTTGATAAGGCGGAGAATGGGATGTATCTTTCAAGGAGCGTCGATGTTCGACTTTGCATGGGGCGTATCTTTCTAGGTGAGTCGATGTTTGACTTTACACGGGGCGTATCTTTATAGGTGCGTCGATATTCGACTTTGCATGGGACGTATCTTTCAAGGTGCGTCGATGTTTGTTTATGCATGGGCGTATCTTTCTAGGGGCGTCGATGTTTGATTATGCATGGGGTGTATCTTTCTAGGTGCATCGATGTTTGTTTATGCATGAAGCATATCTTTCTAGGTGCGTCGATGTTCGACTTTGCCCGGGTCGTATCTTTCTAGGTGCGTCGATGTTTGTTTATGTATGAGGCTTATCTTTCTAGATGCGTCGATGTTTGTTTATGCATGGGGGCATATCTTTTCAGGTGCGTCGATGTTGATTATGCAGGGGGAGTATATTTTCAGGTGCGTCAATGTTTGTTTATGCATGGGGCGTATCTTTCTAGGTGCGTCAATGTTTGTGATACACGTGTTGGTGAGTTTTCATGCTCCCGTTTGTGATAGGCCTCCCCCTTTGTGATTTCTGGATTTCTAATTGATGATTTCTAAAATTTGTGTTTCACCAATTTTTGCGATTGACATTGATATGCTTGTCAATATTTATGCTTTGGTGAATAAAATAAAGAATATAACAATCTTTCGTTTTGAGATTTCTGGAGATATTGTATGATTTTTGTTGATTTTCTAAATGTGTACTTATCAGAGTATGGCATTATTGTTATCTTACGTTTTTGTCATATCTCGTATCCTATCTCATTTTATCTGATATTTATAGCTAGACTGATTCGTTTATTATTTTCTTATTAAATAATCTCGGGTCAGACCGAGATGTTACAGGTGCTTCTGATTGACTTCTTATATTGGACCATCATCTGACTTTTGTTTAACTACTTTAGATTGGTAGTTTTTGTTGTTATACATTCGAGATAGAGACTCCTTGATGTATACATATTCTTTTGTCTAGCACTTATATCTATAATTTTGCAAGGTAGTGGATCTTGTATGACCAGTACTTTGATGTACACTTCTATGTGTTATATTCATATCTGTTTCTGCCTTTGTGATATGGATATCTGTGACTGATTATGTTATGTTTATTTTATATTTGTTTCCGACGTCCACATAGCCACTGTGTAGCAGCTTTGAGTTTGTAATTGATATGTTGGATTTCCTCTTGAAATGAAACGCATGCCAAAATATCTAATGTATCGTTACTCGCACAAAGCAATTACACGGATGGTCGCTCCTCAATAGCCTTATTTTTCGTGCTAGTCGACGGCATTACCCCGTAGCGTCCTTGGCTAGCGTGAGTATAGAGGTGGGGCGTCACAAGGCCGGTGGACGGCTGAGCGGCTTCAGAAATATGCTCTTTAGCAGGAGACAGCTGCAGCTGTTTCGGATTATAAGCAGGGACAGATCGGGGTTCAATCGCTGGTGCATGATCGGATTGAGTTGGCGCAGGAATATCCAGGCTTGTACCATGATGCTCGACACCTGAACCTTCCCCTACTTCCGAGCATTGGGCGCGGAGCTTCTTCTTTTCATATGAGATCATCGACTCATGGAGAATCTTTCTTTCACCTTCAGTCATCATGCGATTCTCGAGCTCGAACTCGTCGATTGATTCACCCAGATGCACTTTCTCCTCCTCCTCAACCAATCGGCCCCAGGCGTTTTGAAGATGTACCGGGTAGTTTTCGAGCCAGGCTAAGTTCCTGTGCTTTAGCACATTGGCATTATAAGTGACGAGGAGATCTTCGATATCATCCTCTAGCCTAGACTCCGCCACTCGGACCCTCTCCTCAACCTCGATCTCCACTGCATGGACTTTAGCCGTTTGTCGCGTCCCATTCAGCCCGGAGTACTACCGTTTGCCCACATGCCTCCTGCGCTGCAGTATTGGCACTCTTTAATGATTTCAGAAAATTTGGACTTAAGCTCGTTAAGTACTTTTTGAAGGCTGCATCTCGCTCGGCGATAACGAGGGTGTTACGATGTCCCATCTGCTCCACCAATGCGTAGTGTGATTGCCTCCTCTCTCCATGGCCGTGTTGGCCGCATCGGCCTTATGATTGGCCTCCATTTCTGACTTTCGGGAGGACTCGGCTTCAGTATTAAGCACTTGGGTAATACGATCCTTCTGAGCAAGCTCATTCTCTAACTTCTCAATGGTGGTCGCTCGCTCAAAGGCCAGCTTTGATGCTTTTTTCGCGATTTTCCTCCACTCCTTATATTGGATGTAAATGTCATGGATGTAATCGTTTATTGTGTTCTCAGCTTTCGCTGGAATTCTCTTTAAGTGCAGGGGAAAATATAACCATCGAAGTAGATATCTTGAAAATCTTTCTTCAATTAAGCGATTTTAATCGCTCCTTTCCCTGTAGGCTCGGTAAGGACCTGCTCTGCAATTATGGGGACCATAGTTTCAGTTCTATGATGGTGAGTTTCAGGCCTTGAGACGTGAGAAGACGGCTTGTGCCATGAAGTTTTCGAGAGGCGCGAGACATAAACAGGAGGCTGTGTAGGGTTACTAGGAGGGGGAAAGCGAGATCGGGATCGGTATCTATAGTCTCTGTCCTTATCTTTGTCGTATCGTTCCTGGCTAGAATAACCGCAGTCGCGGTTTCTATCATCTTCCCTTCTACGGGGCTCATAATATGAACTCGAAGATTAACGCGCTGAACAGAGGCCCTTAGAACCCCGCCTAGTCATCGTATCTGCGAAGTAAAAGAAGAATAAAGCTAGTAATCTCCCAGAGAAAATAGATTATAGTCAGAAATTGTGTAGTGCTGTGAATTGTGTATGTATGTGCAACCCCTCGACCAACCGGAAATGTCATCCCCACCAGTGGGAAGAGACTTGTTTAAGTCTAAAGCATGTAGAAGCCCCTCCAATCCGACATCATGTTGAAGTGACACATAATCCAGAATCGGGGTATCAGCTCCGACATCATGTTGAAGTGACAAATAATCTAGAATCGGGGTATCAGCGAGCCCTTCGAAAAGGTTTTCCACCTGAGAAGGAGGAGCCTTTGAAATTTTAATCCAGGGAACAGGCAAAGATATGACCGCACATTTTCATCTCATGGATTTAGAATGTTTGAAAGCAGCTGCCTTGCCTTTTCTTTTTCCTTCGGAATCCTAAAAAACATCAGAAGGCCTGGCTACAAGTTCATCATCGGTGGGTGTTCTTTTTGGATCAACCCCCTCGGTTATAACGATTCCGGGCGTCTTACGCTTATCTCGTTTCTTTGAGTCAGCCCTTAGCGTTGCCTCAAGCCTTATACTTTGGCTACGCTCGATCAATCCAACGATTCTCAAATTCCTATCTGTCAAAATCGAGTCAGTTTCCCTCTTTTCACTCGAAACTTCTTAGAGAACCCGAACCATCTCTTTGAAATGCGCACCTTCGGGTCGTGGAATTACAGCTATAAAGGAAAAAGAGATATAAGTTTTGGTATTAGCTATGGTTATGTTGCTAACTACTATAAAAGGTTGCAGCACTTACGTCTGGCTAACCATCGGCTAGCAAATCCCAGGGAACATCGGACGCAGAACCATTCTGTTTTGAAGTAACTCAGCCTGGTCCAAGAACCCGTTACCACCTGACAATTCCTGACTGATTCCAGGAATGAATAAGAAGGGCTATCCCGCCGACTCTTGATATTAAATAGGTATCTAATCTCAATCGGGGTCGGTGGTCGAAAGAGATGCTCCATGAATACTATGAATACGCTGTTCAACAACGCATATCCGTTGGGGTGTAGCTGGGATGGAGCAATTCCAAGAAAAGATAATGCTTCCCTATTGTATTGGTTAAATGAAAGAATTTTTCCAGCTGCACATGCATGGCGATTGAATGCAGTAAACCCTATCGGTAGATAGCGCGATCTATCGTTCGGTCCCGGCAATAGCACATCGTCTAGTGACTGGCCATGCCTTAAGCATATCCGTCCCAACATGTCTTCGAAAACTTTGGACGGTATAGAATCTAGTGGATTACAGATAGAAGTAGCGCCTGGAAACTCATCCGGAGCTGGACTATAACTTCGGCCGCGATGGCCGGTATCTCGATTATTAGTGGAAGCGAACTCTGAATTTCCTGCTGTTGTGACTTGTAGATTCCATAACCAACTAACTTATGAAAAGTCATCATTAGACGATAATAATAATCCCGTGCATCCCCCAGTGTGAAGTGTGTGAATGTGTTGTGCAATGCAATGATACAAATTACTTGAAAAATTCTACAAATTATGGAGAAATATGCAAATGACAAGACTTCAAAATTCAACTGGAGGGATCGTCATCGCTAACCGCCACAACCTTGCCATCTGGATGTTAGCGATCGATCCAAGTTAAAGTTTGTTGAAAGTTTGTTAAATCACAGTTCCATCGACGAGCTTCGAAGGATAGTCAAATGTGCTGTTCAACAGTTAAGTCCAGATATGCAAGAATGAAGCTCGCTGGAGTCAAGTGTTCAAACATGCAAAAAAAATTCAAATTCACTAAATTTCGGCTTAGAATCGATCACCAAAGTTCAAGGTCGTATCGGTCAGGTAAAACCGGGGATTCGTATCTATCTAAAACCTTCGGCTTCGCATCGATCAATGGTCTAGACTTCGTATCGATCACCGGGGGCAGGACTTCGCATCGATCACCGGCCTAGTCTTCGTATCGATCACTAGAGTCAAAACTTCGTATCGATCGCACTGGCTAAGTCCTCATATCGATTGCTCCAGATCGATACGAGCTCCTACCATCCTCGTTCGATGCGAATCTCATCCTTCCATTCAGCATTTCCAGGATCAATACGAACTCCTGGTGTTCCCAGATCGATACGAATAACTTCTCCATGTTGTAACACTCCGCCTCGCATCCATCAGTCAACCTTCTTCCCCAAGCTAATTGAACACCATTGCTCCTTCCTCAATCTTGCTCTGACCCAACTCCGATAATGACAACGCCGGGATCGGCCACAACCTTGGAAGAATTGGCATGGAAACTCGAGTCTTATCATTTTAGAATGGAATAGATCGATTAATTACCTAAGTTGAGCAATCGGTTTGAAGGACCAAAGAGTTGGATGATTAGGGGACAAAGATAGTTTTGTTTCCTAAGTGCTCTATCGATACGAAAGCAAATAATAAAAAAAGCAGAAAGTGAAAAAGTGGGTGCTTCATAATCTATCTGAGTCATGCTCTAATTAGCATAACTATTAGATTCCATATACATATATATATATTCTCATTCTAGTATACCCATAAGCATAGTTAGTGCCAGTAAAAAGTGGGGGTCATGCGGTCGATTAACCTTCTTAAAAAATAGTGAAACTTGATGCCATATTATTTTCAAAAATGATTTTACTATTTTGAAAATTCCAGACTCTAATACCAAACGAAAGTCGCAATGTAATGTGACTTATATTGCATAACTGATCTATAATATGGTAGATATATAAATAGCTATAACTATGTAGATAATATAATTAGTAGTTATAAAGTAAATACAAACTATTATTTTATCCTGGTTCGGACCCCATCGCACGGCAGTCCTAGAGCTCCCTGTCTGGATTTTCATTAATACAAAATCCCCCACTTGGCTCGTTGGAACAGGCTTACAACCCCCAAAACAATCGAATTGGACTTTGTCCTTTGCCTGAAGATCTTCAGCGGGACTTCAAGTTATAAAAGGAATAATATCCAACTTTGACTTTGTTGTGTTCTTTTACAGCACTGATAAGTCACTCTTTAGTACACCCTTCTTGTAATCTCCTTTGTTGATAGTGATTTGAAAGTGTAAATATTAGGAATCAGAAAGTTACTTTTTAATTTTTTAAATCTAAGCATAGAAAGCAAAGTGAGAAAGTTAGAAAGAATTGAATAAGTTAAAAAAAAAAATCAAATTCCACTTGTATTTATAGTGTTTGAAAAGTTCTATTCAAACAATTATCACCATTAGAGAAGGTGTAGCCTTTGGAGAAGAAGATAACTATTTAGATCTGAATTTTTTATGAAGAGACACTTCTTTTTGTATAGATCATATTGCTGAGTTTCAAATTCAAATAGCTGAAATTTGACATCATAAAACAAAAACAAAATAATTTAAAAACAGATGAATTCAAACGGCTAAATTTTATAATCAAACGGTTGAATTTCTATTCAAACCTCTGGATTAAAATTCAGACGGCTGAATTACCTTAAGATTGCTCTTATATTTCTCTAATTCAATCGTCTGGATTATAAATTTTGACGGCTGAATTTTATTCAAACGTTTGATATAAATTCAGATGGCTGAATTTCTTTTTACGAAAGATAAAATTTGTGTTTCAAGTTTCTTTTATTTTAGCTTTTTAAAAATGTTTTTATTTGTGTGTGATCATCGTAAAGGAGATTGTATATGTATCTCTATGACACTGATACACGACTCTTACATTAGTTTGTCTTCGTTTTGAGTCCCTTGTAGATATCTTCGTTTTAGCTCATTGGGTCTTTAAATCCTTTGTTGTCCTTTTATCTTCTTGTATCTTCATGTATATATATTGATTTTAGTTTTTCTCTTTTTGATACTCATGAACCTATAAGTTAGCTTTGATGTTCTTGTATCTTCTTGTGTCTCCATGTATATATTTTTACATGACACATGGCCAGCTGCAGCATCAGTTTTGGCATCTTGTACGAATGTAGTTCTTATAATTGGCTTAACTTCTCTTTTGTTAGCATCATCATACTTATTAGAGGAGATAAAAAAATAGTTTTCAACAATTTTATTGCTAGGATAGAGGTTTACATTATATAATTCTCTAGCCAGCAACTGTTCTTGTATAATTGATCCTATCCCATCTGGGGTATGAAACTTCATGAGCAGGTCCTTCTAAGATATGACTTCTGCTAAGTCAATTATTGCAGGTTTTCCTAAAATGCATTATTTGATGGTTGATCGATGATCAGGAAGCTCGTATAGTAGGATTTGTGAAGGGGGTAGTTCTAGCAGTGACAAGCAGGCGTGCTGAACCAATGTGATTAGTGGTAGTGTTATTGAAGCCATGAATTTGTTCTAGGCTAGGATTCAATATTTCAAATGGATGCTTCATTTGTCGGATGAAAATTTGAAGATGACGTTTACTGAACTTCCAGAACTAATGAAGACTTTTTTCATGGAGCAGTTTGAGATCTATACCATGATAATGAGCAGATCCTGATGTGGCAAGACTACTCCAGTGGCATCAGCTGCTATAAAGACTATGTCCTGTGATGACATTTTCTTAACATGAAAATGGTTTTATGCTCCACTCTCGCTTTTGGCACCTATTGCTTCTGTGCCTTCTTGCGTTTTCCTACAAGGTGTGGTCCTCTATGAATTGAAACTATGAGATTAGAGGGATTTCCTGCCTAGTTTTCATTCGGGTCTGGTGTGAGGTTTCATGTCCTTTCCTCATTACTTTTTTTTCTAGAAGCTACTTAAGTACTCTTTCTGAATCTACCTCATTATCTCATTTTTCAAGTGCAGACAATTATCAGCGTTTTGGTCATTTGCTCTATGGAAGAAGCAGTATACTCGGCTTCTAATTCGCTTCACCTTCTTCCCATTGTTCGGAACATTATAGGCTAGTTCGGTCCTGGTCATTTCATATATCTCCCCAGGGGTATGAGTGATGGGTTTTTTTTATTGTGAGGTTAAATTCCTTGCGACGCCCTACCTCTATACTCACGCTAGCCCAGGACACTATGTGGTAAGGCCGTCGACTAGCACAAAGAATAAGGCTGTTGAGGAGCGACCATCCATGTAATTGCTTTGTGCGAGTACCGATATGTCAAATAGTATAACACACGTTTCATTTCAAGTGGAAATCCGACATATCAAATACAAACTCAAAGCTACTACACAGTGGCTAGTGGTCTTCGGAAACAAATATAGAAATAAGTATAACACAAATCAGTCACAGATATCCATATCACAAAGGCAGAAACATGTATGAATATATCACATAAAAGTGTACATTAAAGTAGTGGTCATTCAAGGTCCACTACATCATAAAAGAATAGGTACAAGTGCTACACAAAAGAATATGTATACATCAAGGAGTCCCTATCTGGAATGTATAATGACAAAAACTACTAAACTAAGTAGTTGGACAAAAGTCAAATGATGGTCCCAGATAAGGAGTCAAGCAGAAGCACCTGTAACATCTCGGTCTGACCCGAGTATTACTTAATAAGAAAATAATAAATGGATCAGTCTAGCTATAAATATCAGATATAATGAGATATGATAAGAGATATAACAAAAACGTATGATAACAATAATGTCATACAATGAAAAGTATACATTTAACAACAACAAAAATCATACAATATCTCAAGAATCTCAGAAGTAAAAAAGAATGTCATATTCTTTATTTTATTCACTAAACCACAAATATTGACAAATATATCAATGGCAATCACAAAATTGGTGAAACACAAATTCTAGAAATCATCAGTTAGAAATCCAGAAATCACAAATGGGGAGGCCTATCACAAACGAAAGCATGAAAACTCACCAACACGTGCATCATAAACGGGTTGCTAACCCATAGTCGCTAACCATAGAGCCAGTGCAACGACGTAGTACAATAACGGTACGCCCGAGGAACCTGAAACTCAAATAATTCAGAACAGCGACATAGTACAACGGTACGCCCGATGAACCTGATAAGCCGGTTCAACGACGTAGTACAACGATACGTCCGATGAACCGAACTCCATAAAAGAACGTGGGTCGCTAGCCCACAAAAGTGAGTCGAAACTCCAAAGAACCCACGGGTCGTTAGCCTATAAAAGAAATGAGATGAAACTCAATGAAATGAGGTACAGTCCTTCACATGGACAAAAAGACATAGCATATCGCTAGTCTAAATCACAAAATGATCATCATTGATCAATAAAAAGTGTGAATTACACTAAGCTAGTAAATAAATGAGTTTAGCTTCATGTTCCATAACCATTGGCTTAACTTAAATATTTACGAACCAATTGTAGATCTCCACTTGAAAATTGTCACAAGAGTTTCAATCGAACAAGTTTAAAAATTAACCGACGAAGTGAACGCAAGCGTTTCATACCACTTATTTTGATAAGTCGTTTAATTAGATTTTTTCATACGAACGAGTTAAAGGTTCGTATATACTAGTAGGTTGGAAAACAGTTTTAATACACGAGCTTTGTATTAAAAAGTGTTGAAAACGTTTTGATATTTACTACTAGTATAGAAACCTTTTCATTTTAAAGTGACAAACCATAGAAATGATTGTAGAAGCAATCAATAACCAGAAATTCACATTCGAAGACGTGAATTAAACCCAAAGAAATCGATACAAAATCCATCAAAATGGATATTCCCAAAATCCTGAAAAAGAAGTTATCAAAGTCAACAAAGGTGATAACAACAAATCGGATCATCACGATTCGATTAAAAATTAAAAATCCACACAAAAGGCAAAATTGGCCAAGACAGCAGATTCAGTTGACTGGACCAGGGTGGCAGTCGACTGACACAATTCCTAAAAACTTTCTATTTCCAAGTCAGTCGACTGGACCGTAGTGGTCAGTCGACTGAAACATGCCTGGCAACTTTCGATTTCCAGGCTCAGTCGACAGACCCAGAGTGGTCAGTCGACTGATACTGGCCCAGGAAATTTCCTGGGTTCTGGTTCAGTCAACTGACTTCCTGGTTCAGTCGACTGAACTGGAATTTTCTGTATTTTCATCCTAGCCCTACCAAGGGCAAAAATCCAACAAATTACGATCGAACGAGCTATGGGCACTAGGGGTTTATGCCAATCGGCAGCCCAGCCCTATAGGCTCTTCGATACACCACCAAAAACATGTTCAAACATCAAAGCTAGGATTTTTAAAGATTTGACTTCGAAACACCAAAAATTGGAATATTCATAAAACCAATTCAATCCAAAGCAAATGGACAATGAATAGATGTTAGGAATCACTACCTAACAACTATCAGAGATATAGATATAGACGTGAGTTCAAAAACTCACCTTTTTCTCAAAAACACAAATGAGAAGCTATAAGACAAGACAAGAACAACCACTCTTCAATTTTAACCTAAGAAGCTTTAATCTAAGCTCATAAGAAAGACATTTCCTAAGTTAGGGTTTAGAAAATTTCTGAAATTGAAGAGGAATTGAGATAAAGAAGACGAAGAGAATGCTTACCTAGCTTCTACTTGATTTCTAGCTTGAAGTTGATAATTCCTATAAGTAGTAGGGCTTAGGAATTCCTAATTTCTTTTCTCTTCCTCCATTTTTACTAAAGCTTGAGTATTAGGAAATATTATAAAGGAATGAAGAGGAGTGAAGTGGAGTTGGGTTCATATGTTGGGTTAATGGGCTGAAACCCAAATCCAAAGCCCTAAATGAAAACATCAAAATTTCAATCAACTCCAAACATGTCGATGTTTATACTCAAAAAGGTCGCAAATGCCATTTTGAACTCAATGGAAGTGGTCTCGAGTCCTAATTCGACTGTTTGAAAAAATTAGCATTTCAGACTTAAATCCGACTAACGATGCTATATTTAAAAATAATATTTATTTATACAATCGTAAAATATGCTGATTGTTACAGACTTTCCTCCTTAAAGAAATTACGTCCTCATAATATTTAAGAAGAAAATAAAGAGTAACAACCATAAAAGCATATCAACATAAAAGAAAATTTGAAATAAAAAGTTCGCCTCAAAGAGTATGGGAGAGTAAGTCCGGATGTGTTCGATCGATGAATTCTCTAGATTCCCAAGAGCAATCCTTAGGATTTGAGGACCATTGAACTTTCACAAGCGGAACATCTTTATTTCGAAGGCGTTTAACCTCCGATGCAATAATACGAATAGGATGTTGCTCATAAGTAAAATTAGGCGAAACTTCAATTTCTTCGATAACACCGAGCTCAAGAATAGAATTGGAATCCCTAAGGCATTTCCGTAGTTGAGAGCTGTGGAAAATGACATGAACAACAGAAAAATGAGCTGGTAATAAAAGATGATAAGCCACGGAACCAATACGTTCGGTGATGGGAAATGGATCAATATATCGAGGGGCTAATTTTCCCGATCGACTCAAACGCACAACACCCTTCATAGGTGAAACACGAATAAACACAAAATCTCCCATAGAAAATTCTAACTACCTTCTTCGGTTATCGGCATAGGAGTTTTGTCTACTTTGAGCTTCTTTCATCCTATGGTGAATAAGGTCAATCTTTTCTATGGAGTCACGAATAAAATCTGGACCTAAAACCAGTTTCTCATCGGCCTCAAGCCAATAAGAAAGAGATCGGCACGGCCTTCCGTAGGGTGCCTTAAAAGGTGCCATACCAATACTAGATTGGAAGCTATTATTATAAGAAAACTCAACAAGAGAAATATGATCTTCCCAACTTCCACCAAAATCAAGAACACATGCACGAAGAAGATCTTCAAGAGTTTGATTCACACTCGGTTTGTCCATCGGACTGAGGACGATAAGCGATGCTAAAATTAAGCTTCGTTCCCAAAGCTTTTTGAAGACTCTTTCAAAATACACTGGTAAATAATGGATCACGGTCGCTAACAATAGAAGTAGGAACTCCAT
Organism: Allium cepa; assembly: GCA_030765085.1. Lineage (NCBI taxonomy): Eukaryota > Viridiplantae > Streptophyta > Magnoliopsida > Asparagales > Amaryllidaceae > Allium > Allium cepa. Next base: position 81,802,217 of record CM060932.1, on the reverse strand, counting down.
GTAATCTAACAATTTCTTTAATATAGAGTTTGGCCAAAAGAGGCACCATCCGATTAGACCGAACGGGAATAAAATGGACGGATTTTGTAAGTCTATCTACAATCACTAATAAACTGTCATGATACGAATGAGAACGGGGAAGACCATCAATAAAGTAAATGGAGACTTGATCCCACTTCCAAACAGGAATGTTTAAAGGTTGCAATAACCCACCGGATCTTTGATGCTCGGCCATAACGAGTTGGCAAGACATGCAACACTTAACAAAGTTAGCAATATCAGATTTCATCCCATCCCAATAATAGAGTCGCTTCATATCCGCGTATTACTACTACCGGGATGAATGGTAAATTTAGAACGCTGAGAATCTTCTAAAATGTCTTTACGAAGATCACTAATATTTGTTATGATGAGTCTACTAAATTTTCGAATACCGCCATGGGAATCAATATCAAAGTCTTTCGAACCTTCAATATCAATTTTATCCCTACAACTTTGGCTAAGAAGAGTCAATTCGGCATCTAGCTTTTGAGCTTCAAGAATGCATTCTAAAAGAGAAGGATGAGCCTCAAGGCTACATAAAACAAGAGATGAACATGAATCGGTGTCACGATCTCTAATCTCACAAGTGGATAAAGTCTCGAGATCATTCCATTCGGATATCATCATGGAAACAACCGCTTGTTGCTTACGACTAAGTGCATCAGTAACACGATTTTCCTTCCCGGAAGTATAAAGGATATCAGGATCATAAGATGCAAGGAACTCGAGCCAATGTTATTGACGCAAATTAAGTTCCTTTTGAGAAAACAAATACTTCAAAGATTTATGATCGGTATAGAGAACAAATTTCTCTATCAAAAGATAATGGCGTCAAATTCTAAGAGCAAAAACAATAGCTGCAGTTCTAATCATGAGTGGCATATCTAGTCTCGGCAGGCTTTAATTGCTTAGAAGCATAAGCAATAATACGTTCCCTTTGCATGAGAATGGCTCCTAAACCAACACGACTAGCATCGGTATAAACAATAAATTCTTGGTTCCCTTTGGGAATCACAAGAATAGGAGCATCGGAAAGGAGTTCTTTTAATTTCTGAAAAGAGGCTTCACATTTGTCGGACTAAATTATTTAACTCCCTTCTTTGTCAAACTAGTAAGAGGCACGGAAATTTTAGAAACGTCTTTTGTGAAACGACGGTAATAGCCTGCCAATCCAAGGAAACTACGGATTTCCGTCACACTTTTCGGTCTCTTCCAATTTTGAATCGCTTCGATCTTTGAAGGATCAATGGAAATTCCGGATTTGGAAATATTATGACCGAGAAATTTCACACGAGATTGTCAAAATTGACACTTAGAAAATTTGGCTTTCAATTGATTGCTCCTAAGTTTTTCCAACACAATCCAAAGATGCATTTCATGCTCTTCCTTGGTTTTAGAATAAACAAGAATGTCATCTATAAAGATGTGAAAAAATTGATCAAGGAAGTCATTGAAAACTCGATTCATAAGGTCAACGAAATAAGCTAGAGCATTCGTTAAACCAAATAGCACAACAATCCATTTATAAGATCTACAACGAGTGCGGAACGATGTCAAAGGAATGCTATCCTCTGCAATACGAAGCTGATGAAAATCGGTTCCTAAGTCTAACTGTGAAAAGGCTCTAGCACCGCTAAGCTGGTCAAATAAATCATCAGTCCGATGTAAAGGATATTTATTCTTAATGGTAAGATCAATAAGCTTGCGGTAGTCAACGCAAAACCTAAGTGTACCATCGGATTTCTTCACAAAAATAGCCGAAGTTCCCCAAGGAGAGGAACTAGAACGAATCAATTGCTTCTCCTCCAATTCGGATAATTGTTTATGCATCTTCTCATTTTCTTTATTAGACATACGATAAGGAGGACGAGTTATAGGTAGAGCTCCAGGGATTAGATTAATTATGAACTCAATTACTCGCTTAGGGGTAATCCTAAGACAGGCTCAAATATATTGGGAAATTCACGAACAACGTGAATGAGGTAAACGACATCTTCATCATCATAATTACCGTCATCACGAGGGTTTAGCGAATATAAGGACGCTGCCAATTTGGAATCCAAATCTTTAAGAACAATAGAAATCTGCTTAACAGATTGAGGATGTCGAAGATGAATAGTCCTCTCAGGACATTGGATGTGGGCTTTATAACGGTTAAGCCAATCTATTCCCAAAATCATTCTGAAGCCTTAGTAATGCATTACATGCAAATCGACACGGAAGGAAAAATCACATAAAATAATCTCGACATTTTTACAAAGCAAACCGAGTGTTGCAGATCCACCGACCAGATTCGCAATTCTCAAAGAAGTCATCAAAGCCATAACACTTAAATAAAAAGTATCAACAAGTTCTTTTGATATAAAAGGATGGGATGCACCCGTATCAAAAAGAACTCGAATAGGACGATCACGAAACATAATAATGACATCAAGGATAGAATGAGAAATACCTTGACCACGAGAAGTGTTACTAGGGGCTTGCACAACATTGAGCTTTCCCCCGTTTTTGCTTTGAAGTTTGGGGCAAGAAGTAAAAGATGGCCCGAACTTTTGCAATAACGACCAAAGATAGGTTTCAGAACCGCAATTGTAGCATTGCCCATGACTAGGGGTAGAAGTCTTTGCTACCGGAGTTGCTTGCTTCCCTTTCTTGTTGGGATAAGGACCTTTGAACTTAATAGGCCTCTTGTTGTTTTTGTTGTTGAAGTTCGGTTTGTCACCCACAACTTCAACATCATCTTCTTTATCGGTCTCTTCGAGTCAAAGAGCGATATCAGCAAGTTGGTCGAAAGAAACTTCCAATTTCAAAAGTAAAGGCTTTTTGAGATTCTTATTCAAGCCAAAGACAAAACTTTGATTTTTCTTCAATGAGGGTATTAATGTACTCGACCCCGTATTTAGAGAGGGATTCAAAAGATGCGACGTAATCTATCACAGAAGATTCACCTTGAACAAGGTCAATAAAGCGTCGAGCTAAAGTTATTTTTTCAGCTTCCAGCATAAAATTCAATTCAAATCTTTCCCGGAATTTCTCCCAAGTAAGATTCGCTTCAATAATTTCAAAAATCAGAAGCTCATACCAATCTAATGCTCTTTTTTGGAGCATACTAGAAGCCACTTGGACACGATGCATATCAATAAGATTCATGCGAGAAAAGATGCGATCGCATGTTCTAAGCCAAGCTTGGACTTCTATAACGCTTTAGGAACTCTTGAATGGATTTTGATCCAAATTGGTATAATCACTGCATAAGCGTGCAAACCTAGATTTAGGGTAAGTAGGATCTGGAATAGGTCCGACAGCTTGAGCATTCTTTACAAGATCTAGAAGCTGTTGGGTAGACATAAATACTCCATCCCGAGGAGTAGCACTGGATTGATCGGCGCTGAGACGACCTGGTCTAACCATTCTCTTCTTTAAGAAAGAAAGAAGAAGAAAAAGGTTATTCACAAAATGGATATCAAACAATCATGATTGATAAAACAACGCATCATAAAAGATAATAGGATAGAACAGGTCCTAAGGCTCGGATAAATCCTAAGGCACGACTCCTAAGAAGGACTTAGGACAATGATCCTTCCTATATTATTCCACATTCTTCCGAAGTTTGGCTTTGATACCAAGCTGTGATGCCCCACCTCTGTACTCACGCTAGCCCAGGACACTATGTGGTAAGGCCGTCGACTAACACAAAGAATAAGGCTGTTGAGGAGCGACCATCCATGTAATTGCTTTGTGCGAGTACCGATATGTCAAATAGTATAACACACGTTTCATTTCAAGTGGAAATCCGACATATCAAATACAAACTCAAAGCTACTACACAGTGGCTAGTGGTCTTCGGAAACAAATATAGAAATAAGTATAACACAAATCAGTCACAGATATCCATATCACAAAGGCGGAAACATGTATGAATATATCACATAAAAGTGTACATTAAAGTAGTGGTCATTCAAGGTCCACTACATCATAAAAGAATAGGTACAAGTGCTACACAAAAGAATATGTATACATCAAGGAGTCTCTATCTGGAATGTATAATGACAAAAACTACTAAATTAAGTAGTTGGACAAAAGTCAAATGATGGTCCCGGATAAGGAGTCAAGCAGAAGCACCTGTAACATCTCGGTCTGACCCGAGTATTACTTAATAAGAAAATAATAAATGGATCAGTCTAGCTATAAATATCAGATATAATGAGATATGATAAGAGATATAACAAAAACGTATGATAACAATAATGCCATACAATGAAAAGTATACATTTAACAACAACAAAAATCATACAATATCTCAAGAATCTCAGAAGTAAAAAAGAATGTCATATTCTTTATTTTATTCACTAAACCACAAATATTGACAAATATATCAATGCCAATCACAAAATTGGTGAAACACAAATTCTAGAAATCATCAGTTAGAATTCCAGAAATCACAAAGGGGGAACCTATCACAAACGGAAGCATAAAAACTCACCAACACGTGCATCATAAACGGGTTGCTAACCTATGGTCACTAACCATAGAGCCAGTGCAACAACGTAGTACAATAACGGTACTGCCGAGGAACCTGAAACTCAAATAATTCAGAACAGCGACATAGTACAACGGTACGCCCGATGTTAGCACCAAAATTGGTCACTAACACCCTTGAGTAGAGTTATGTAGAGAGATTAATGAAGAGAATAAATTAGGACTGAAAAATAGTGTAATTCAATGAAAAAGAATAACAAAAACGAGAACATCAGATTTATAGTGGTTCGGCGTAACTGCCTACATCCACTTTGAGTTTAATCTTTATTGCTTTCTCCATTACTTGAATACAGATACAATCCGTAAATCAATCATTTAGATGCAAGTTTGAATTAAAAAGAGGAGAGTATAAGAAATGGCAGAGTCTCCCCAGTATTCCCGGAAAAAAGGTCCATTTCACTGTGCCCCTGCCCCTCTATTTACAGACGAAGGTGGGTTGAACTTTCCTGGTGGGCCTGGTAGCTGAATAGCTCAGTCCAGATAGAGTAAACGGCCCAAAGGGAGTAAGCTCTGTGTACCGAACAAGGGAGGCCGAACGGTAAGATGCCGAGCCAAGGCAATGGCGTCGAACGATGCTCTCATGCCGAACGAAGCTGGAATGCCGAGCGATCCAAGGTTGCCGAACCAAGCTGGATGCCGAACAATCGAGGTTCGCCGAACGTACCCTTTAGCCGAACGATACCCTTTAGCCGAAGGATGTTCCTAGGTCGAACGAAGTTGGAATGTCGAGCGATCCAAGGTTGCCGAACCAAGCTGGACGCCGAACAATCGAGGTTCGCTGAACGTACCCTTTAGCCGAACGATACCCTTTAGCCGAAGGATGTTCCTAGGTCGAGCGAAGCTGGAATGCGAACGTTCTTCTGAGGCCGAGCATTCTTCTGATGCCGAGCGAAGCTTGCCGAGCGACGTGCGCCGAACCGTTCTTGCCGAACCATGCCTAAATGCCAAACATGTTGTCCTCATCAAACCCATATGCCTCCAGGCTCTTCGTGGTCATAATCTTGTCTAGTGCTGATAATAGTGTCTTCAACTGTCGTTTTGTAACCGGGCCAAGATGCCGGTTAACATTTGCCCCCCAAAGTGTGTCGTGTGAAGCAACACAACACGCTTTGAATCAGCGAGTATTCCTTGTCTTCAGAAAGAAATCCATCATGTTTCTTGAATAGTCATTATCCTTCGACTTTATCCTCCCAAGCTGTCATATCCTTCTTTGGCCGTCTTGACGCTTGGTTGATTCCAAATATTATAAATCCAGGGTTGTAGTTCATCAGTGACCAGCCGTGTCTGATTCTACAGAGCTAGCAAGCTTCGGCTATCTAATCTAGTCTTTTCTTAATAACCCTTAGTGAGAATCCAATTTTCGTTGATTTCATGAAGTCGGACTTGTTCGGATGTACACATGCACGTTTGGGTACATGTTCTTTCCATTGGCTCTCGAATGCGTTTTATATGCTCATAAGTCATCGCCAACTCCGTCCAGTTTAATTGCAATTCAATTGCGATTCCTTGATTGTATTTTCTGTGAAATAAGGGTTGCAATCAGCCACTTGAGGATTTTCCGAACCCCTCTTCAGTAAAAACTCTATGATTTTGTTCACAACTTCAACCTGTCCATTTGCAAGTATAATGGATCATGGAAGGTCATAAGGACATATGACGTTATGGATAAAGAAGTTGATTATTTTCTTCATCTTGGTCGTGGTTAAGAGTTCTTTATCTGCCCATTCGGTGAAGTAATCAATTACTATGATGGTGCATTTCGTTCTACCTTTAGGATTGGTAAGAAGAGGACGTCAATGCCCCTAAGTGGGAAACGGCTGTGGACTAGCCATTTGAGTAATTTCCATCGGTGGGGTTCCTGGATTTTTGCAAACATCTTGCACTTTTCGCATTGTCTTAGCATGATCGACCGTATCTAGATTGATAGTTGGCCAATAATACCTGTAGCAGAGTATCTTTTTTATCAAGGTTTTCCCCTTGATGCTATTACCGCATTCTTCTTCATAGAATTTGCTCAAGACATCATCATGGGCGATGCGCCGAAGCATGGGGATGGATAAACTCCTTTTGACACACGACTTATTCTTACATGATTTGGCATGAAGATTTGAGGAGGATCTGTCGTTTTCCATTCCTCCGTTCAGTAAGAATTCCTCATTGTAGATAGTCTTCGACAGGAATCAACCATGACACCTTTTCATTTTGTTCGCTGAGTACGTGTGTAATGATGTAATACGTGAAGTCGGTTAGTGGCTCTTGGGCTCGGCCGAGATAAGGAGCAAGACAATGCCCTCTAGCAAGATCAACTTCCTTAAATTTGTGTACTACCAATCAAGAATCACAAAAGATATGTAAAGTTTTCACTTCAAATCCTCTAGCAAGTTTGAGGCTAGCGGTCAAGGCTTCGTACTAAGCATCGTCGTTTGTTATAGGTAAATCGAGTTTCAGGACGCAGCAGATTGATTGTTCCTCAGGAGTCATTATCATGACTCCTATGCCATAACACTGATCATTAGATGCTCCATCCGCGTACATTTTCCATCTTATGGTTGGTTCTCTGCTACTCTTCGAGTAGTCTTCTGAGGTAGTGAATTTGGGTTGGAGGTCTGCTGATTTCCGTCCTTAGATAGCCCTTCGAGGGAAATAAGTGATATCGAATTAGCTTAGTTTGATATTTTATTTAAGTAGTCTTTCAGACGTCTCAGGTCATTGTATGCCCTGTCGCAACGGCTGGTAGGCATAGACTTTGATGGATTGAGCCTAAAAGTAAGAGTGGAGCTTTCATGGTGAAGTCAATAGATATTATGCTAGCTTTTGTAGCTTCGGGTTGATATCCAATGCATGGCTCGTGATAGTTAATGAAATCACATATGCATGTCAGAATGGGTCCAAGGGAACATATCATCATTTATTCAGAAAAATCCAACTAATTCATTTATGATCACTACACTGAGCCGTGATCCGATATTTAGCACCCGGGAAGGGGTCGCCATGGCTGGCTGTAATGTCGACCGTCAGCTTAGCCGGTGCCATCCTAGATTCTTTGAGTACAGATGTAACTATTTTGCATAACATTCAATGTGAAATATGTAACTATTTTGCATAACATTCAATGTGAAATATGGTTGGGACGACCAATGTTGACGGTTACTCTAGTCGAATCCTAGAGTCTTGTCATGAGTTATTAAGTCTAATAGTGAAGGACTCTGAATGCTCTAATAGATTATCAACGAATGGCCAAAGATCAAGCTTAAAAGCGCATTGAAGGAAATGTCGAGTGGGGGTCAGCCTCGAGTGGCGTGCAACTGTATTGCTGGATCTTGCTATGAGTTTGAATTTGCTTGTATATTCGAGTAACGCACTTTCTATTCAATGCATTCGCGATCCTTTACCCGTCCTTTGGGTTGGAGTGAAAGTCAATTGCCCATGAGCTTAGGTATCGGTTTAATGATTCTATCTCTAGGCATCTTTTCGGTCGTTGCCTTGAGTAGCTGTAAGCACTATATATAAGTTTTAATACTGAGCTATCGTAGCCAGTCTTTGGATGACCATGCGCCTTCTCCCAGTCTCGGGTTGATAAATGTACTGCATGGAGAATTTTTGACCAAGTATTCGCGGTTTACCCTCCTTTCCACACTCTGGAGGTCATAGTTTTTCAAGAATCATCCGAGTCACATTCGTATGTGCTTGGTACGGATCGGTATTGGCCCTCGATCTGAGGTATGATATAGTCAGTTGCTCGTAGCTTCGGATGTCATTTCGATTGGTTCTATATTGAGTCCTCCCTGTAGTCGTTACCTTAAGTTGTAAAGGGCGCTAAGCTAGCGATGTAGCGAGTCTCATTTCTCTTCTTTCAATGACTTGTTCTTCTGCCCCCGGTCTTGGGTTAGCAGAGTTAGTTTGTGGACGGTCTAATTGCATCTGTAGCGAGTTTATACTCCTCCCGTCGACTTTAGGTCGTAGTTGGTGAATGAATGGTCGAATCGCATTCTTCATTTGTCTATGGTCGCAGTCGCATTCTGGGGACTAGAGGCAGTTGAAGAGCGATTAGTCACACCTATTTGATGTTTATACCCCAGTCCACACTCTGGGGACTGAATTTTAGCAGAAAATGGTAGAACCGCATTTTCTTCGATTAATTCCTCTGGCACTAGTCAATAGCGAAAGTCGAAGTGTAGTTGGTCACATAGCAACAACTTTAATTTGATATTTCTCCTACTGAATTGCAGGAAGGAGTTGATTGGCGGATGGTTGTGTCACATCCGTCTATGTTGCATGCACAACCCGCCAGATCATTGGGAGTTAGCGGATGTACGGTTGTGTCATGTTCATTTGCAGTAGGATGGGTAATCACATCCATTTAGAATAAGACGTTCAGCTGGGTTCGCTTTGCGAATCTATATCTCATTGTCGAATCAAGGAAGAAATTTTGGCTTGTTGGGTTGGAGTGAATCCCTATAAGATTATGCTATAGGTCCCGTGCTGGGAATAAGAGTTGATGCATGAATGGTCATGCCGTGCCCGCTTAGTGCTAGATGGTCGGATCGCATTTGATTTTTTTATGATAAGTGCGCCCCCATGTCCGGGAAAGAGTTGGAAAGCAGATAGTCAAACCACATCCCCTTTTTGTACTACAGAACTTGCTGAGGAACCAGAGTTGATAGAAGGGGAGTCGAATTGCATCCCTTCTGGTATTTACATTCCAATTCGTGCTCTGGGAGTCTGGAGTTTGTTGATGGGTGGTCGGTCACACCCATTTGGTATTTTAGGATTATATCTGCCCTCCGGGGACTTAAATTGTTTTACGGGTGGTCAGTCACGCCCATTCTGGTGTTTATACTCCAGTTCGTGCTTTGGGGACTTAGAGTTATTTAATGTTTATACTCCAGTTCACACTCTTGGAATCTGGAGTTAGTTGATGTTTATACTCCAGTCTGCGCTCTGGGGACTTAGAGTTATTTGCAATCGATGATCTGATTCGCACTCTGGGAACCTAGAGTTGAGGTTTATACTCCAATTCGCACTCTGAGAACCTAGAGTTGAGGTTTATACTCCAATTCGCACTCTGGGAACCTAGAATTGAGGTTTATACTCCAATTCGCAATTTGGGAATTTGGAGTTAGCTGACAGATGGTCAGTCACATCTATTTAGGCTTTTTAGGAGTTCATTCGCATTCTGGGAATGATGGATCTATCGGGATCGTGGATGGTCGGATCACATCCACCTCTAGTCAACAAGTAAGGTTGTTAGATGGACGGATCCATCCTCTTCGAAACTACATTTATAAGTTTGTACTCCAGCTCGCACTCTGGGAGACCAGAGTCAGTTAAAGGATTGTCGTGTATCAATCCTTTTTTGGCTTCAGTGTGGTGACTTGTCCTCATGCTCAGGATTTAATTTGGCGAGTGATTGGTGGGATCTCGATTATTTTCCACTTATCTACCATCAATGAAGGAAGAGTTTTAGTTTATGGACGGTTGAATCGCATCAGTGTTCATTTGGATCCCACCTCTGCCAAGCCTAAGGAGTAAGATTAGTGTTCTGGCAAGCTTTGAGATCGAGCAGAGGATGGGATGGTCGAACTCCATTGTTAGCAGGTTAATAATCCTTCGGTCGATTCCATGCCGAAGTTTGCGGAATAGAGAATGGTCGGAATCCACTCGTCTATTTATCGATATTTATACACCACTCTACATTCTGGTGACCTAGTGTTATTCTCCCCCCCCCCCCCCCCCCCCGTTGACTCATGCTCAATTTGTGTTCATGCTTTGGTCCACGCTCCGGGGACTTAGAGATTTGTCGAACGATTTATACTTTAGTTCATAGTTCGAGACGCAGAGATTTTCGTCAACTTGTTTATACTCCAGTCCGCATTCTGGGAACTTAGAGTAATCTAGTAAGCTTCTGGGACTTAGAGATTTTTCTCAAGTCTTCTATAACATAGTCCGTGCTCTAGGGACTGAGAAAACCGTAGTCCGCAGTCTGGGGATGTAGAGGTTTTTTAAGCCGTTTATACTCTAGTCCGCGCTCAGGGGACTTAGAGCACTCTAGTCCGCACTCTGGGGACGTAGAGGTTCTTAGGTCGCTTATACTCGAGTCCGCACTCTGGGACTTAGAGTACTCCAGTCCGCACTCTGGGTACTTGAAGGTTTAGACTAATTTATACTCGAGTCCGCACTCTGGGGACTTAGAGTACACCCGTCCGCGCTCAGGTGATTGGAGCACTTGATGAAGATAAGTACGGAACCTCCTCTCCTACCGACGGGGGTTATGAAGTAGAAATTACAGGCGCCTCTGAGCACACATCCGAATTGGGCATGAAGGAGCGGCTCGAGAAAGAGAAGGAGGAGACGGTCAAGGTCAAAGTCGAGCCCCGAGTTGTGGACTTGGACGATCCTTTGAACAAGCCGTTGAAGGTCATCCTTCCTGGCGGGTCCAAGCCTATGGAAGTTCTCCGTACTTCTTCAGTTGCTACCACTCTATCAAAGAAGAGTACCAAGGGTAAATGATATGGAGAGGAGCCGTCCGGAAAGGAGTTGAAGAAGTACAAGAAGTGATTACTATCCTCGTTCAACGAGAGTTAGTTTAAGTCATGTAATTATTTTCATCTATTTCCTTTGTCCTTGTAAATAGAATGTCGACTCCGAACTTTGGAGGAGTTGTAATAGGAACTCATTTCTCATTAAAGTTTAGTCCATTTTTTCCGTCTTACAAAAGACTCTTATTGTTCAGTTTTCTTTGTGATTGTGATGTTGATCCAAGCAGCTGTGAGTAACATAGACTTCTCGGTCCATCTTCATATAACTCGGAAACACTTCGGGAGTTGTTGAACTTCCATTCTGTGCTTCGAGCACTTAGAATACATTCTAACCCGTATGTCAGGGATTTGACAAATTCAAGTCATCTGTGTCATAGTTCATATTCAGGGAACTTGGAGATCCAAATTGCTTATATTCGAGTCCGCGCTCTGGGGACTTAGAGTACTCCAGTCCGCACTCTGGGGACTTGGAGGTTCAAGTCATTTATACTCTAGTCTGCGCTCTGGGGACTTAGAGTACTCCAGTCCGCGCTCTAGGGACTTGGAGGTTTAAGTCGTTTATACTCTAGTCCGCGCTCTGGGGACTTAGAGTACTCCAGTCCACGCTCTGGGGACTTGGAGGTTTGAGTCGTTTATACTCTAGTCCGCGCTCTGGGGACTTAGAGTACTCCAGTCCGCACTTTGGGGACTTGGAGATTTGAGTTGTTTATACTCTAGTCCGCGCTCTGGGGACTTAGAGTACTCCAGTCCGCGCTCTGGAGAGTTGGAGGTTTAAGTCGAGAGCAGTCGTATTTCCACTCTTTAATTTGTATTCATCTACCGTTTGTCGAACGAACAATCGAACCACGTTTGCTCATGGAACGGGATTCTGCCCCCAGCATGAGGGATGAAATTCGAAAAATGGACGATCAATTCTCATCCGCTTGGTGATTATAGCTCTTCCAATCAAGTCAAGGAAGGAGGAATATGACAGACGGTTGGATCACATCCATGTTGGGTTAGATAGCCAAATCTCTTACAATTTGCTCGGTATCTCCTTCTAGAAAACAAGGATAATAGATTATTGAGTAGACAAAGTAAGTTGCATATGTTCTAAGGTGCAATCGTGCCTATGCATTGAGAGCGATGGTTAATGAGTAGGTAGTCCACCATAACTATTTCAAGTCGGGCCTTCGAACAACCTTTTGTGTTGAAGTAGGATTTGATGTGTAGATGATTAAATCACGTCAACTCTAGACAGATCCCAGCGTCACTGAGCTTAGGAGGGGCATCTGTATTTTATCGAACTTCGTTCCGTGACTCGATTTGAGTGATGATCGAGGCATACTCATTCCAAACCTTGCTTGGTCCCCCAATCAAATGTGGAGGTCGATGAATGTGAGGTCAGACCTGCTCACTTTGTATTGGTCTCTGATCGTGATGAGCTTTTCAATATCTAGTCCATAGCCCCAAATCAAAGGCACATGATTGATGATAAGCGATTGAATTATGCTCGTCTAGATATAACTCCACACGTCCGATCATGGTCTGCATGGATTGGTTGGCGACCAAATCCGAGTACCTGGTCACCTCGGAGGTGTTTGTAATCGCCGGTGTTAGGATCAGTGAGCATCTTGGAATATACAACATTCCCCTTATTTTCTTTAGACTTTTGGTGTACTCTCTCGAGGTTGGTTTCCAGTACTACTCCGAGTCGTGAGTCTTCAAGTAGAGGTTGTCAATTGAATCTTTCAAAGAGCATATGGTCCGAATTTTGAGGTCTTGTTTCAGCTACTAGGATCCTACATCCTTAGTCAACGGCCTTCATTGTTATTTTCCTTAGTCTGTTCCGCTCCTCCACATTTTGATTTAGATTCATTATTGTCATAGAGACGATCCATGATCGTAGGAGGCTCTCCAACTAACTGGCTTCTAAAATATATATGGAGGTCGATTATCCTCAAATGATCAATATGATATCTCTTTGAGAGTATCATTCGAGTAGCAGTTGTTTGTCCGCTCCCTTGTTGTCGTTCAGAAGCTGTCGCTAGATCCTCTATGCCCCGGTCGATCAGGGGATGTAAGGGAAGTAGATAGAATGTTCCTTTATTAAGTTGAGTTTTGAATTCACTATAGGGGTCGTATAAGAGACCGGTGTAACTTAAGTTTGGAACGGTCTGGATGCCGCTCGGCATATACAATACCGTTCGGCATTATAGAGGTGGTCGGCATAGAGGTATGTTCGGCCTGGAAGAGCGTTCGGCCTAGAGGTGTGGATCGGCCTGGAGGAGCATTCGGCCTAGATGTGTGGATCGGGGCCTGGAGGAGCGTTCGGCCTGGAGGATCGGACAGGAGTGTTCGGACAAGATGGATCGGCCAGGAGTGTTCGGCCGAGATGGTTCGGCCAGGAGTGTTCGGCCAAGATGGATCGGCCAGGATGGATCGGCCAGGATGGATCGGCCAAGATGGATCGGCCAGGAGTGTTCGGCCAGGAGTAACTCGGCATACACCTTTTCTGCAACGATCGGCACAGACTTTTTCTGGGGCGATCAATTGAATTGCCTTTAGAGGAGGGTTGGCCTTCATTCAACTTGAGTGCAAACTTCAACATCCATTCGCCAAATCTTGCGTACATCAGTGAATCCAATCTACGGCTATCAGCTTCCTTTAGATTTCTTTCAAATCTGAGTAGAATAGGAAGCTTTCTATTAGACAACTGGATCTATCTCGCGAATATGGAAATCCAATAGTAGATGATGAGATCCAATCAAGCTGAGAATTCAATTCTCAGTGAAAGCACCAAAATGTTAGCACCAAAATTGATCACTAACACCCTTGAGTAGAGTTATGTAGAGAGATTAATGAAGAGAGTAAATTAGGACTGAAAAATAGTGTATTTCAATGAAAAAGAATAACAAAAACGAGAACACCAGATTTATAGTGGTTCGGCGTAACTGCCTACATCCACTTTGAGTTTAATCTTTATTGCTTTCTCCATTACTTGAATACAGATACAATCCGTAAATCAATCATTTGGATACAAGTTTGAATTAAAAAGAGGAGAGTATAAGAAATGGCAGAGTCTCTCCAGTATTCCCAGAAAAAAGGACCATTTCACTGTGCCCATGCCCCTCTATTTATAGACGAAGGTGGGTTGGACTTTCCTGGTGGGCCTGGTAGCTGAATAGCTTGGTCCAAATAGAGTAAACGGTCCAAAGGGAGTAAGCTCTGTGTACCGAACCAGGGAGGCCGAACGGTAAGATGCCGAGCCAAGGCAATGGCGTCGAATGATGCTCTCATGCCGAACGAAGCTAGAGTGCCGAGCGATCCAAGGTTGCCGAACCAAGCTGGATGCTGAACAATCGAGGTTCGCCGAACGTACCCTTTAGCCAAACGATACCCTTTAGCCGAAGGATGTTCCTAGGTCGAACGAAGCTGGAATGCCGAGCGATCCACGGTTGCCGAACCAAGCTGGACGCCGAACAATCGAGGTTCGCCGAACATACCCTTTAGCCGAACGATACCCTTTAGCCGAAGGATGTTCCTAGGTCGAATGAAGCTGGAATGCGAACGTTCTTCTGAGGCCGAGCATTCTTCTGATGCCGAGCGAAGCTTGCCGAGCGATGTGCGCCGAACCGTTCTTGCCGAACCATGCCTAAATGCCAAACATGTTGTCCTCATCAAACCCGTATGCCTCCAGGCTCTTCGTGGTCATAATCTTGTCTAGTGCTGATAATAGTGTCTTCAACTGTCGTTTTGTAACCGGGCCAAGATGCCGGTTAACACCCGATGAACCTGATAAGCCGGTACAACGACGTAGTACAACGACACGTCTGATGAACCGAACTCCATAAAAGAACGTGGGTCGCTAGCCCACAAAAGTGAGTCGAAACTCCAAAGAACCCACGGTCGTTAGCCTATAAAAGAAATGAGATGAAACTCAATAAAACGAGGTACAGTCCCCCACGTGGACAAAGAGACATAGCATATCGCTGGTCTAAAACACAAAATGATCATCATTAATCAATAAAATGTGTGTACACTAGCTAGTAAATAAATGAGTTTAGCTTCATGTCGCATAACCGCTGGCTTAACTTAAATATTTACGAACCAATTGTAGATCTCCACTCGAAAATTGTCACAAAAGTTTCAATCGAACAAGTCTAAAAATTAACCGACGAAGTAAACGCAAGTGTTTCATACCACTTGTTTTGCTAAGTCGTTTAATTAGATTTTCTCATACGAACGAGGTAAAGGTTTGTATATACTAATAGGTTAGAAAACGGTTTTAATAAACGATCTTTGTATTATAATAGTGTTGAAATCGTTTTGATGAAAGAGTTTTGATATTTACTACAAGTATAGAAACCTTTGCATTTTAAAGTGACAAACCATAGAAATGATTATAGAAGCAATCAATCACCAGAAATTCACATTCGAAGACGTGAATTAAATCCAAAGAAATTGATACAAAATCCATCGAAATGGATATTCCCGAAATCCCAAAAAAGAAGTTATCAAAGTCAAAAAGGTGATAACAACAAATCGGATCATCACGAGTCGATTAAAACTTAGAAATCTACACAAAAGGCAAAATTGGCTGAGACAGCAGATTCGGTCGGCTAGACCAGGGTGGTCAGTCGACTGACATAAATCCTGGAAACTTTCTGTTTCCAGGTTCAGTCAACTGGACCATAGTCGTCAGTCGACTGAAATATGCCCGGAAACTTTTGGTTTCCAGGCTCAGTCGACTGACCCAGAGTTGTCAGTCGACTGATACTGGCCCAGGAAATTTCCTAGGTTCCGGTTCAGTCGATTGACTTCCTGGTTCAGTCGACTGAACTGGAATTTCCAATATTTTCAGCCTAGCCCTACCAAGGGCAAAAATCCAACAAATTGCGATCGGACGAGCGATGGACGCTAAGGGTTTATGCCAATCGGCAACCCAGCCCTATAGGCTCTTTGATACACCATCAAAAACATGTTCAAACATCAAAGCTAGAATTTTTAAAGATTTGACTTCAAAAAACCAAAAGTTGGAATATTCATAAAACCAATTCAATCCAAAGCAAATGGACAAGGAATAGATATTAGGAATCACTACCTAACAACTATCAAAGATATAAACATAGATATGAGTTCAAAAACTCACATTTTTCTCAAAAACACAAGTGAGAAGCTATAAGGCAAGACAAGAACAACCACTCTTCAATTTTAACCCAAGAAGCTGCAATCTAAGCTCATAAGCATAGACATTTCCTAAGTTAGGGTTTAGGAAATTTCTAAAATTTAAGAGGAATTGAGATGGATAAGATGAAGAGAATGCTTACCTAAACTTCTCCTTGATTTCTAGCTTGAAGTTGATAATTCCTAAGAGAAGTAGGGCTTAGGAATTCCTAATTTCTTTTCTCTTCCTCCATTCTTACTAAAGCTTAAGTATTAGAAAATATTATGAAGGAATGTAGAGGAGTGGAGTGCAGTTGGGTTCATATGTTGGGTTAATGGGCTGAAACCCAAATCCAAAGCCCTAAATGAAGCATCAAAATTTCAGTCAACTCCAAACATATCGATGTTTATACTCAAAAAGGTGCAAATGTCATTTTGAACTCAATGGAAGTGGTCTCGAGTCCTAATTCGACTGTTTGCAAAAAGTAGCATTTCAGACTTAAATCCGACTAACGATGCTATATTTAAATAAAATATTTAAATATACAATCGTAAAATATGCGGGTTGTTACATTCCTTTTGTCAATTCGTAGGTAGATGATACCCCTCACCCCTTTTTCTTCTCATTATTTAGAGCAGAAGTTCTCTCAGGTTATGCTTTGGACCCAACCTCTTCCATTTTAATATAGCCGCTTGCCCTTTCTTAAATGGACTTCATGCTATGACACGATTTCTACCGTTCTTCTCCCACATAGCAGTATCCCTTCTAGTTCAGCATGTGCTACCGTTAGTAATGCCTCTTCACAAGTTACCTCAATCTAGTGTGCTTCAGATTTGAAACGTTTGATCAAGTTACACAGACCCTCATTTTCACCCTATTTTACGTAGGAAATGGTGTTTACATCCAGGGAAGCTACCCTTCCCAAGTTGAACTGTCCTAAAAAACCAACAGATAACTATCACTAAGAATGGATTTCTCCTGGTATGTACCTCCTGAACCATCCGGAGGCAACACCAGCTAGATAAATTGGAAGGAGTTTACATTAATCCATCCTTCTTACCTTTAGATTGTCCATATGGTACTAAAAGGTGTGGATGTGGTCATCTGGGTTGGTGGTTCCATTAAATTTATCAATTTTCGGAGCTTTAAAGTTCTCAGGAAAATCCACTTCTTTGACGGTTTCGCTAAACGGGGAAGAACCTTTCTCCCTTACTTTTTCTCCATTATTTTGCCAGTATAGTTTTACCAGCCGCTCTACACGTGCCTTTAGCTATCAGATCTCTTCTTCATTGGGATCAATTTGAGATGATCCGTCCAGTAAGAGTGAGGTAACTTCATCGTCGTTAGGAGCTGTTCATGTTTGCATTTTTAGCAATAGTGGATTGATGTTAGCAGACTTTGTTTTGATCTGAGGATAGATTTGGATTTTGGCTTTCCGTTTAGCATTGGTTTTGGGGTCAGCTTCACCGTTCTCATGTCTGAGAGTGACATTATCACTCACACGCTACACTGCTAGCATGGTCGGTGAGTGATGGCGGTGAGTTGTGGATGGTTAAGGGAAGACGAACCTTAGAGCAGCATGTTGGGCCATTAATATTTTTAATCCCTCCATGCGTTGGTTCTGTTGAATATGCGCAACGTTTGTTATCATCAAAAGGGGGAGATTGTTGAATATGCGCTTATATGATTTTTGTTTGATGATAATAAACATATATACATTCGTTTAAATGTATTTGATAATATACTATTTTATTTTTCACAGATTAAATAAATATTTGCTGAATAAAATAAATAACACGGAATTTGAATTCAAACGAATATTTTATTCAAACAAATATTTATTACATCTTTGAATAGTACAATTTCAAGCTCTCACTATAACTATACAAACTTTGGTTACAATTACATCACATTTCACATTTACAAATGTCCTCACTACATATCACTCACACTCGTATTTATCTTCAACTTCCTTCCAGTTAGAATCCAGCATCTGAGCAATCTGCAAAAAATATTCACTAGCGCAGTAAAATTGAAAAAGAAATATTTTTGCAACATAAAATAAAACGTGAATTTTGAAAATAATATTTGCCTCAGTTATTTGGGTTGTTCGTCATCATTTAAATTTGAATTCATCATACACGAACAGCTTGTGACATACACAGTGTATCACTGTATATGCCACAAGGCCTTGCACACCGATATACACTTGATAATGCTACAGGGACAGGTGAGCACAAGGTCAAATCCAAATAAAACTGGATTCAACACAGGTGCAGTTCGAATATACAAGTTTAATAAACTGGTCAGGAGCAAGCCAGTCAATGTATACAAACGTGTACCAGCTCATACATATATGCAGCCTCGACCAAAATCAAAAATGTTCAAATACAACTAAGTTAAATGTATCCGGACAGAATATCACAGGTGAAGTGCAACAGGAACCATCAAGCCAACACAGCAACAAATGAGACAACAACTTCAAACTCACATATGTCCAGATTAGATACAATCCAGATATGCAACTCAAGCCTCAAACCAGTACAAAACAAGTCGATGGAACATGAACAAACTCAATTCAATATGACTGCAAGCAGTGCCACAAAACCACATGTACATCAACCCAAAAACAAAGTGATGAACCAACAATGCAAACAAAACCAGAAACATGATCAACTCAGCAATGAATTTAACCAAGTACAGTAAGCACAAAGGCATATAGCAACTGCCACTTGATACAGTAATGCAACAATGACCAACCAGAGTACAACTACTGAAGCTCAAATATCAAATTCGAGTCAGACCAACATAATGCAATAGCAACATGAAATCAACATCATCACGAAATGAATCAAAACAAAGACCAAGCTGCAGCATACCAGAAGGTGGAGACAACCTCAAATGAAGTACAAAGCATGCAACAAAGACCAAGTGCAATTTGAACCAACATGACATCAATGCACCAAGTAAATACAAACAGGCATGCAACAACAAGCATGCTACAGGAGGAATATGCAGTAGGTTGTGATACAAGGCAAGATCAACAAAACTAGAGGCAACTGGCAATAACAACTACACATATACAAACCACAGATGCAACCGATCAGTTCGACATGTACATGAAGGCAGCAAGTCAGTGGCAAGACACAAACTGCAGTGGACAGACCAGAGTGCAACAGGCAAGCACAATGCATATATAGCAGTAATATACAATCCAATCCAAACAACAGCAAGCAAGTGTACAGTTTCGATTAACATCCAGAAGCTTAGTTTAAGAATTCAAGTGGCTGAAGTGACAGTAAAATCGCCATGTCAATAAGTCAAAGTAAAAATGCCAGAAAACAAAATACCGTGGTAACCAAGAAATCAACAGTCGAAAATATACGTGTGACAAAGTCAAATGTCACAAATTAAAGCCGTGGTCATCACATGAATTCGAAACCGTGTTATTCAAGTGATTTGAAGAAGTCAGAATCAATCTCAAACATTCAAGCATCATCAAGTGGCCGAGGTGATTCATTGACAAATTCAAATAAAGTATATACGAACGCAAAAATAGGAATTCAAGTCCTATATAAACCCTAGAATCATCATCGGCATCAATATCTGAGTTCGAATACAAAAATCAAAAAGTAACGAAGCATAAATTCTTACCAGAAGCAAGAATCGAACTCATCGAAGTAGCCAGTGAGAGCAACGAGAATCGATCGAGCAAGGCAACTCTTGATCAACCAGAGATTCGATCAAATCTAATAGGCGCTTCAAAAAAGCCCTAATTTTTAATCAGGAAGAAAGAACGAAGAAAGCCGCCATATTTTCTCACAAAAGTTAAAGAAGACTGAGCTAATAGAAGTGGATCGGGTCACATAAAACAAAGAAAAGGGGCCGGCTTGAATAATATAAAAGGCTTTTTGTTTATATTTAAATTAAGGGCTATTTGCTTTTTATGTTTGTTTTTAATTTTAAAATTCTCTTTTAAACCGTTGTAATTTCTAGTCGTGTGACTAGGGGACAAACTACGGTGTGTAATTTGGGAATTCGCAACTCGGTGGTTGAGTTGTGGCAAGGTTTTGAGCGTAGAGTTAGGATAGTCAATAGCGGGTATAGCGAGTTTACGTGTGTAAGCGAGAGACTTTCTAATTTCTAGTAGAAACCTTGGGGGCAGCACGTAGGCAGGGTTTTGCCGAAGCTGGGTAAATTCTGTGTTGTTCTGTTCTGCATTTTATTATTCTGCTATTTATTTCTGTGCTGGTAATATTCTGTGATCTGTGTTAATATTAGTTTATAAGCTTCTGCAATTAATTTTTCTTTATAATTAACACTATCACCCTATTCACCCCCCCTCTAGGGTGAAATCGATCCTACAGGTTCATTTGGTTTGTAAAGGCTTAAAGAGCTACTAAGAAAGTGTCCGAGGTAGGCTCTACAAAGGCGCCTGCCTCAGATTGGGTTATGGAGGTGAGGAATGGCTTTTTAGGCATCTTTTATGTAAGGTGAAGTTATTGTTGGAGTGGAAGGGGTAGAATCTATGGGGTTCATAGTATTGTAAATTTTTCTAAGGAGTGAAGTAGGCCCTCCTTCTAGCACTAAAAATGTTAGTGAGATTTTTCGTCTCAGAAATACTCATGTATTTTTTATGTAGTAGTCACGACGCTGAACGGTTCCATGACTATGAATCAACAACATTAACTGGCATTAAAATCACATTTACGGGGAATAATTATGTTGCATTAAGGCTTACACAATTATGAGAGGGAATGTTCAGAGTGTCGATTCATTACACATAGTCTATTTCTATTTCTATCAATAGCAAATGTCAACAATGAAGAAAAGTGCTGAAAATAAAAAGACACAAAGAATTTACGTGGCTCGGATGTTAAAAAATTCTACGTCCATAGATAAATAGTCAATTCTTCTTTCTTGATTCCTAAGTACAAACAAAAATGGCAGAAAAAGTATAATTTTTGGTTTGACTATCAAAAAAGAGTAAAAGAAAAATTCCCCTCTTTCCTACTATAGTACATTATCCATTTATAGTACATAGGCACTCATGTGGATTGCCAACATCACTCTTTTGCTCTTTAGATTTCTGCCATTGAATTGTGCCACGTGTTAAACATCCATCTTAAGTATTTGATGTGCATAGATTGTTGACGTGGCCTTTGGTAGGAAAATTATGATTTGAGTGGTTAAATTTTGATCTTTGGCTACAGGTTGAAACTAGCGCGGGAACAATTGAAATTGAGGCGGGAAACTTAAATTTGAACAAGTTGTGCATTTTTGATTCTGAGAGTTACTAGGCCTACGAACTGCATGTGTGTGAATAAACTGCAATGAGGTAACACTCTTCCCTTCAGAATGAGTTGTGTCATTACTAGCGCTTTTTGGTTTTGTTCTACTTCGTTGAGAGACTCAGATGCATAACATGTCACACGTGTTTCATTGCAAGCTAGCAACCAGCTGCTACATCTTTATCCTGAGCCACCACATCTACAAGTGATGCGGACTCACTCCCTAGCAACTCTCTTATTTGAATAAGTCTGTCTATAGTGTGTTGCCACGCCTGAAGTTCTTGGTGAGTAGCCAGAAGTAGAAAATAGAGGACTTTTCCTATTCTTTGACCGAATTCGGACGGTCTTCATATTCCAGTTTGGTCATAGGGAGGGAACCCAACAACCGGTAGGGAGCCAAGTAGTTCCGGGGAACGTAGTGAACTGAGAGGAAAACCTAGTAGCCAACCTAATTCACATTCATAGAAGAAAGCTACTCCGCAATCCAACTCCTTCTTCAAGCCCCAGGCATACTGAAACCAGCGCCAACTAGTTAATCCAACCCCTTCTTTCGAAGTTTCTACTAATTAGATAGTAAGATCATGCCTTTATCATGTCCAAGATAGTGATGTATAAACTTTGTACTGCATCGTTACTTGGGAAGTGGTGCTGCATTGTCTGATCCCAAATACTTGCATAGTCTTATGCTCGGGATAGTTGGAGTTGATCGTAGAAAGGATCGTTTTGCTATTTCAAAGGTTGATTGCTTTGCATGATCCTGCTCTGAGCTGCTCTCAATATTGAGGGTGTTGACCAGCCACTTTTCGATGTTAGTATAAGAGTGTGATACATCCTCGTTTGCACATAGTCGCTTAAGGAGGTGCGCTACAGCCATGTATTGTTAGTGAGGTTTTTAGGGCCGTGGTATAGCTTCTACATCTCATTGTTACTTAGAAACCATGCCGCAGTTCTAACCGTTGAAGCAATTTTGTTAGCCGTAGATCGTTTACTATGCCTCGATACTATTTCAGATTATAGTGTCAATGCTATGTTGAATAAGTGGGTGCAGTTCCTATATTTTATTGTGGTTTTATATATTTTGGATGCAGTACCATCTGGATTTTTTTTCATGTCTTTTCCTTTTTTCACCTTTTATTATAGGAGCAGCTCTTCCGACTCGGTGCTGCTATTTATTTCACCCTGACTGTGTCTGAGAAATATGGGTATAACATGTTGTTTTCCCCCTCTTTATGATTTTCCTTTTTTGCTCATCATTGGGTTGATGGGGCTTGGTTTTGTTGGTCAAGTAAAGTTTGAAGGTGCAAATGACGATGATGTTACTTGTGTATATAGTTTTGTATATAAATAATCATCTGACATGGAAATGTATATGTGTATTTGGTTTTGGATTGGATTTGTATAAGACACATGTATCTAGTTAAATTGGTTTGATTAAATAGAGTGATATATTCTTTATAATATATTTGTTCACTTCCACTGTGAGTTTCAAAAAAATATAAATTAAATAGATATTTTCATGTTACCTTATCCTAACGACTCATCCTTTCTAGCTTTCAGA
The DNA here is from genome assembly GCA_030765085.1 of Allium cepa. Taxonomy (NCBI): domain Eukaryota; kingdom Viridiplantae; phylum Streptophyta; class Magnoliopsida; order Asparagales; family Amaryllidaceae; genus Allium; species Allium cepa. The sequence continues at coordinate 81,779,102 of CM060932.1, read as the reverse complement.
TTTACACATCTTGGTTTTGTGTTAAACTAGAGGGTCCAAAATGATGTGTTGTTACAATAAGCACTTGTACTATAGCTAAAATATAGATAAATAAGGATACAACTTGCTATACAACACATTTACTGAAGATAGACTCCTACTATTTTGATTTCATTTTTCAAATTTTCATAATACTGAAGCATCATCCATACTCATGGTATCATTTTCTATGATGGAGATTTCTTGCATTCTCTTATCTATATCCAACTTTCACGCTCAGCTCTCCATTTGAGCATTCTTCTTCTCGACAGTGTCATTTAAACGAGCATGCAATGTTTTCGTTTTCATATTTTGTGTTTTCATAGTTGCACTCATCGATTTATCTTTCTTTTTGACTTCTTCTAGGACAATCATACTTGTCATCTCCCTTGACAAAGTTGCTACCATCTGAATCATTGAGATTAGATCTAAATCCCGATTTCTATGTTTTCTTCTTTTCTTTTCTTTTAGATTGAATGGAATCGTCTTTATGTTTTAAGAATTGTATTTCAGATGTTTGGGTCGTATTCCAAAGTAATTTAAGGATCGGTAGTGATGAAGAGCATCTATCAAAAATAACCTTAAGAATTTTGTATTTGCTCTCCAATGTTAAATACGAATACGAACCGAATCAATACTTTAAATTACTTATAAATGACGACTAGGAAACGTATCAATTCCAACTTTTCTTCCATGCCCCTAGGATTAGCTTGTTTGATCTTCCATATCTAAGATTCTCAAAACATTGTTTGACAGCTAATCTTTTCGAATCGTCCATTTAATGCTAAAATCGAGTGCGTCCTAGTTGGATTCCTTTTGTTATAGTTATATTTTTGAATTTTTTTTAGAAAGTTCGTCCACTCTACTTGTTTCCACAAACCAAGTTATTCGAACAACGAGCACGATAGCATGCCAAGCTGAAATCTTTGAAGTTCTGTCATGTCACGAGCGAATAAAGTCTAAGGACAGTTAGTCTACCCTCTGTATTTCATTGAAATCGAAATCTTTCTAATTTGGTAGTAGTTGAGTTAGCATGGTGAAATATATCTGTATTACGAGAATGAAATAATGTATTATGATGCAATGATTGAAAATTGGATGAAATGTGGTAAACATGACATTAATCGAATGGTACCATGTAAATATGCCAACGTTTGATAAGTTGTCGTGATGTCTAAGGTGCTCATTTAACAAATGCCTCATTTGAGCATTTAAATAAATTTCTCAAACTGGTTTCAAAAGGTCATTAAGTGAATGTTTGTTACTAGACGTTTGTTGGATGACCACCCATCTTCGAGCGTTCATTTGACAAAGATTCCATCTGTTGAATCAATTTCCTGGAGTGCTCATTTGTTGAGAACCGAAAACCAAGCGCTCAATTTCCATCCTGAAGATGGTTTAGTCACATAGATAACAAGTAGCTTCAACAACCTATAGCGTCGAATGTTTTAGGCAACCAACTCCTGTTGGAGGTAGATTGCAAAACAGCTTATCATTGTTGGATTTGTAACGGTTTGTTTGTTTGAAAAAATTAGAGGCTAAATGCTTAATGAAAATAAATGATCAAAGCTAATAAAGTTGTCTGATTTGAATAATTCTTCTAAATAAACTGCTCCATTCAGCAAATATTTATTGCTTTTTTGTACCACTGAAAGCTGATTACCAATATTTTGCACTTTTATCCTTTGTAAAACAATAAATTTACCATTTTCCTTTTATTTTATATCTTATACCGCAACAGTATGATTGAAATTTTATGCGTTAGTCATTGTAATTTTTTATTATTAATATTATATTTAGAAATGGATAAAATTTGAAAGAAACATATCTCATTAATGTTCTTCATAATTTTTAAAAAAGTTTGAATGATAAATATAATTATCAACCCTATCAAAATTATATCAATTTTTAAGAGCCCTTTTTAGTTTTATCATATACCTACGTATATTTTTCATATATTTACAATTTATAATTATTGAATGTTTGTGTGTATGTTTTATAAAATAATTTTGTGATTTGTATAGCTAAACAAGTGGGTAATACTGTCAAAATGACAAGTCGTGTTAAAAAAAATACTCATCAAAATGCAAACAAACAACATTTTAATCATTGAGCATTAAACATTGAATGTTCGGAGCGTTCAAACAAACAATACCTTGCTTTAGCATTGTAATCTTAACAACCTATCCCTGTTGGGTACCTCTTAAAGCAGTGTGATTTAACATGAATGATTTCTTTCATTGTAATTTTTTTTTACATCATATTAACATGAATGATAAGTGAACAATAACCAAAGCAGTTAAAGCTACGTCTCATCAAAATACACACTACAATGTGCCACAAGCTAACACAACGACCAAATTCACAGCACCATCATTCTAAAACAGGAGAGAGTAGGGGCTTATTCATGAAAAAAGCTTCCAGATTATCGACAGCCAACTGCAAAGTTCCAGAGAAGCACTCAGGAGTGAGAGCAGCCTTATGTGGTGAAACAACCACATTATCCATACGCAGCAGCTCATCCGGGACATTTGGTTCGTTTTCAAAGACATCGAGACCTGCCCCTCCAAGTTCTCCCTTTAACAAACGCTTCACTAGTTCATTTTCATCTATCAGAGGACCACGACCAACATTTATTATGACACCTTTCTTCCCTAAGGCCAACATCACCTCTTTGTTGATGATGTGGTGAGTCTCCTCTGTCAGTGCACATGTCAGAATGAGGACATCGCTTTCTTTGGCTAGATCAACTACGTCTGAGATGTATTTGTAAGACTCAAACGGTTTGCTTCTTCTTGAGCTGTATTGTACGATGCAACCAAAAGCTTCCAGTCTTTTTGCAACTCTTAACCCGATACTTCCAAGTCCGACAATGCCTATTCTTTTCCCACCCAACTTAGAAGATCATATGCAGGTACAACAAATGAGTATCTTCATAAAATATAATTTTTGGATATGGACTAGTTCATCAACTAATTACAAACGAACAATCATTACAAAACACGATTACCCAGACTAACGCAATTTGAATCACGCACATCTCTACTGTTATCTAATAGAATTACTTGTTGAATTGTTTGTCCAGAATTTCAGCGGTCACAATATACACCTTCATCCAAAATACTTAAATACTAATATACAAAACGTTATTTATCACATATAAATATACTAATCTAAGCTTTTGGGTCCAACAGAAAAACATTAAGCACTACATGTATATCATGTATGTAAATATACACATGAACGCTGTACATGTCAACACATGAATTACATTGTTTAATCTCTGTAATCATATGGACACTATTGTCTCTATATAGCATGTGAAAATGTAAACATGAATGAACAAAAATGAAAAACTAAAACAAACATACCTTAGTTCCTAGAGGAAAATCAGGGTTGGCAACCCAGTTCCCACCCCTAACAAACCGATCAGCTGCAGAAACTCCCCTGAAAACATCAATCAACAACCCAACAGCATAATCTGCCACATCGTCAGAGAAAACCTGTCCAGCGTTACAGACTTTAATATTCCTCTTCCTACACTCTGCCATATCTATATGATTAACCCCGGTGCTAGCAGCAACTATGCACTCCAGCTTAGGCAGCTGGCCGATGAGTTCAGAGTCCACTTCAACAAACGGGAAACTTAGCAGAACCCGAATTGAATTCGAGTGTTGCGAAAAGAATTCAGATCTAGGAAGCTCAGATTCAAATGGTTTCAACAAATGGAACTTGTTTTCTAGGACTTCTTGAAAAGCTGGGAATGCTGGAGCTAGTATCAGAACTTGGGGATTTGTTTCTGAGGACATGTTTGATTTTGTTTATTTTAGTGTTTTTGGGGATTTAGTCTGCAAATGGACGAAATAAATCAGTGATTACGACTGCTTACTTTTCTTTGTTTTGTGTAAGTAGTTTGTTACACTACGTTATTCTTTCTTGTTTTATGCATCAAGATGTATTGTGTTGATTTTTGACTTTCGATTCACAATGGGCCTAGACATGATTTCCCAACATCAGTACTTTTGACGGTATTATCGGGCTGGATAATAAATCTGGGAAATAATAGCTTTACTCTCAAGAATGGAGCTTGCAGTAGGCTTCATCTCACCTGCGTCAAACAAGTTCTTTTGCCGTATATAAGGAAATAAAATCTGCATTAGCTGTGAAACTCAACGTTGTTCACTTGAGTTCTAACAAGCATCGGAAAACCTTACTTTTAGCATTTCATTACTTCAAGCACTTGGCATTGACAGTGTAGTGTAAAAGAAATCAGCATTTTCCATGCTTCAAGGACTCTGGACCAAAAATACAGTAATGAAATGTAGATGCAAGTTAATTATTTAAAAATGACATACACATAACTAATTTCAAAGAGCATTGTTATAGATGCTCCACTTTTGAATGGGAGGGTATCATTTTTTTACTTTTTTTTTTTACCTATGAGAGGTACTACTAAAAATAGCCTTATTATAAAATTATATGTAAGTTGATCAATGTACCGTCTTATTTTATTTTTACCCTAATTTTTATAATCTTCACTAATCTCCTTATTTAGTCTATAATCCAAATCAATAATCAAATAATCAATGGAGCAATCAAACACAAATGAAGTTTCTTCAAACGAGAAAGAAAGTACATTAATTCTTATGGAACAAGGTATATATAACTAGATTTTGTTCAATAAATCAATTATTATTATTTTCTAAAATTTCTAGGGTTTTATGCATAGGTTTTAATGTGTTTGACAATCTAGAACAATGTAGCTTTGGATCAGGTATTTTGATCACTTTATCTACCAATTTTGTATTTGGAAACTTGGTGCGCATGAAGTTTTTAGTTCGAACCATAATTAGCTGAAGCTAACTGAGATGAAGGAAGAAGGAAGAAAGCAAAAAAGTAAATTGGTGTTTATAATTATGATGGGTAGAATACGTTATGGTATATATTTTTAAATAAGTTTAATTGTTTACCCTTCGTAATAGTTTTATTTTAGTGGAAAAGATGACTCCATTGTATCCAAAAGAGTAAAGTGTAAGTAACAATCACATTTCAAATACCAGACACGAGTATAAATAATCACCTTGGACATCTAGAGGCATTGGATAACCAAAATATAAGGAGGTCAGTTAAATAAGTGCCAATGAAACTACAAGCTTCTTGCATCTACCGCATAATTCTACACTCAAGAGACAAACACATCAGTTTAACTCAGACCTTATTATTATTATTATTAATTAATTAATGTGCCGTATGTTATGCTCATCACCTAAAAGTAAATAGCGCTAGTAAATGGAAGTATCCTGGTCAGATCATCAAACTAAAGGAAAGAGCACTAGTCTAAAAGACATTAAATTAACGGATATTACTGTTATACTTCTAGTATACCAAAACAGAGAATAATCAATTATAAACTCGTCGCACAAGTTTATAACTCAGATTTCCACTACACTGGAATTCTGTCGTAATTATTATAACAATATGAATGTTGTAAATAAATTACAACAACAGCGTTATACTATTTTGAATAAATAGTATAACCAGAATAACGGATAGAATATAGAATAATGTATATAAATATACAATCAGACTAGAATTCTAACCGGATTATGTCTGAGGCTCGTCGTAACGATTTCCTTAAGAATTTTATTTGAAAATTCTCCCAAGATACAACAGACGTATTCTGCTCGAGATTGTAATGAGTATATCACTCTGTGATTTTGATTATAAGAACAGCAGTTATTAGAAGAGAAGGGATAAGAAAATTCAGTGAGGAAAATGATCAGTCTTCCTCTTTATTTATAGTTGGTTCGTACCCCTTCGAACGGTCGCGCCTGTTGCTTTTCATCGCACCTGCCTGCTGTTCGGCCGCGTCTCCTCAGTCGGGCCGCACCTGTTCATTTGCGCGTGCTTCAGAAGTCGTGTCTCTTCAGTCTCCGCGTCCGTTTTTACCCGCCCGCTGCTTCTCTTTATATTCCAGGCCCAGCCCAGTTTCAGCCGAAGTCCAAAAAACTGTTAAACAATGGCCTAGCAAAAGAATGGTCATTTTAGACCCGTACCCGTACCCGTACCCGTACCCGTACCCGTACCCGGCCCGGTCGGTCGGACGGACGGCGGCGGCGCGCGCGTGTGGTGGAGATGCATGATCTCCCTCCTCACAACGAAGCATACATTTGGGAGCCTCAGGCCCCCAACCTCCTCATGAGAAAGCTATATATAAACCACTATAGCTTTCAATAATTTGGAGATGTGGGACTTTTGTATATTTCATTCATCTTATTAAGGAATTCCAACAATCCCCCACATGAATGATAATATACATATCCCCCACACAAAGCGTAATATCACAGAGTATATATGGAATTTATGCTTTATCGTGGATAAGTAACTTTTCCTAGTTAAAACTTATCGGATCTACTTGGCTAATCGGTGAATTATTTCATCTTGAACCGTCGGCCTGTATTGTATATCCATACAATAAGCTTTACGAAGCATTGATTCCCTTCTCATCCAATCTCTTGGTTGTGTTCATTTTGGCCCTAAACAATTTTTGGTTCTGCGAGTGTTCTAGAGAATAAAAGCCTTTTAATATTCTCATAGAGCCGACCCAGCTCACACTAACATAGGTGATCGCAACCATTACGAGTATCCTACATATACCCCACTTGTTATTTCCAAGATATGGTCATCATTAAAAAACATAGTTTTAACCTTTACATACTTCTGTAGGCATGCATTTATGTTGTGCACCATAGGAATGGAGTTGGACTATGTCTATGCAAATGCATTACGTCTTGAGTTATTCAGAACTGGATTGCCTATAGATCCTAGTCCGTGGGATCTCCAGACACTAGGATAGGTTTCCGTATAAGATAACTCTTTGTAGTTTAGGCTTTTAAACCCATTCCCCTCGATTCGCAGTCAATTTTCTCTCTTGATAAACCTTTAGTAAATGGATCCGCTAGGTTATCATTAGTTCTCACATAGTCTATGGAAATTGTTCCATTTGAGAGTAACTGCCTAACTGTGTGATGGCGTCGACGAATATGTCGTGACTTTCCATTATACACAAAGTTGTGCGCTCTACTTAGCGCAGCTTGGTTATCACAGTGTATACATATGACCGGTACAGGTTTAGGCCAGAATGGAATATCTTCTAAAAAGTGACGAAGCCATTCTGCTTCTTCGCCTCCTTTATCTAATGCAATGAACTCTGATTCCATAGTGGATCGAGCTATGCATGTTTGTTTAGTAGATTTCCATGACACTGCTGCCCTTGCTAGGGTAAAGACATAACCACTCGTTGATTTTGATTCTTTTGAATCTGCAATCCAGTTTGCATCACTATATCCTTCTAAGACGGCGGGATATTTTCCATAATGTAAGGAATAGTTAGTGGTATTTTTTAAATATCCAAGCACTCTCATTAGTGCTTTCCAGTGTTCCTTCCCTGGATTGTTTGTATACCTGCTCAAGCGACTTACCGCATAAGCTATATCTGGCCTTGTGCAATTCATGAGATACATGAGACATCTTATTACACGAGAATATTCCAGTTGCATTACACTCTCATTAGTGTTTTTATGCAGTACTTCTGATGGATTAAAAGGTGTATTTACACCTTTAATTCCAAAATTTTAAAATCTTTCAATCACTTTTTCTACATAATGTGATTGAGATAACTCAATTCCATTAGGTGTTCTTATTATTTTTATTTCCAAAATAACATCTGCAACACCCAAGTCTTTCATGTCGAAATTGTTGATCAACATTTTCTTTATGGTCTCATTTACCTGAGTATTTGGACCGAATATTAGCATATCGTCCACATATAGACAGATCATCACATATGATTGTCCAAGTTTTTTATAATAAACACATTTGTCACATTCATTTATACGAAAACCATTTCTCATCATCGCACTATCAAATTTTGCGTGCCATTGCTTTGGAGCTTGTTTTAGTCCGTATAATGATTTGACTAGTCTACAGACTTTGTTTTCATTTCCTTTGGAAATAAATCCCTCAGGTTGCTCCATGTAAATCTCCTCATCGAGATTTCCATTTAAGAATGCTGTTTTTACATCCATCCGATGAATCTCTAGATTATAGATGGATGCAATTGCTATTAGCATTCTTATAGAGGTTATTCGTGTTACCGGCGTATATGTATCAAAAAAGTCTATTCCTTCTTTTTGACGATATCCTTTGGCTACTAATCTGGCTTTATACTTGTCGATAGAGCCATCTGCTTTCATTTTCCTCCTGAAAATCCATTTGCAGCCAATTGGTTTTATTCCTGGTGGAATATCAACAATTTCCCAAGTTTTATTACTTTGAATTGAATCAATCTCACTTTGGATTGCTTCTTTCCAACATGAGGATTCAGAAGATGACATTGCTTCCTTATACGTTTGAGGTTCGTGCTCTAATACATATGTAAAAAAGTCCGAACCAAATGTTTTGGAAGTTCTAGCCCTTACGCTTCTTCTTGGTTCAACATCCTCAATTTCATGATGAGTTTCATCTTCATGCGAATCGTTTGATTCTTCCCTTGTCCTTTTTGGGACATTATTTCCTTCATTCCTTTTGTGCGGAAACACATCTTCAAAGGATGAGGCATCTCTTGATTCCATGATTCTATTTACATGAATATCAGTTATATCAGACTTGAATACCAAAAATCTGTATGCACTACTATTTTGGACTAGCCCAAGATAATAACAATCTATTGTTTTTGGTCCAAGTTTGACTCTCTTGGGAGGCGGAACTGGAACTTCTGCCAAGCACCCCCACACTTTGAGGTATTTAAAGCTTGGTTTGTGTCTTTTCCATATCTCATATGGAATTGTTCCCGTTTTATTGTGAGGAACTTTATTTAATATGTGATTAGACATATTTAAGGCTTCCCCCCACAAGTTCGTCGGTAGACCAGAAATTAAAAGCATGGCAGTAATCATGTCTTTTAACGTTCTGTTCTTCCTCTCGGCTACATCATTTTGTTGTGGTGAATATGGAGCTGTTGTTTGATGAATTATACCATTTTCGGCACGGAACTGTTCAAATGGTGATTCATATTCTCCACCTCGATCAGATCTTAGTATCTTGATCTTTTTATTTAACTGATTTTCTACCTTAGCCTTGTATTTTATAAACGCTGTTATTGCTTCATCTTTACTATTTAAAAGATATACATAGCAATATCGCGTATAATCGTCAATAAAAGTAATGAAATACTTTTTCCCACCTCTTGTAGGTAGTGATTTAAAATCACATAAATCTGTATGTACCAAACCTAATGGTTCGGTGCTTCTGTCAACAGATTTAAATGGTCGTTTGACCATTTTTGCTTCTACACGTGTCTCACATTTGTAGTTCTTATCTACTTGGAATTTTGGAATTAATCCCAAGTTTGATAATGTTTTCATTTTGCGGAAATTTATGTGTCCCAATCTATCATGCCATAGTAAAACTTCGTGCTCAAGCAAATAAAAAACTTCAATTTATTAATAGCACAATCAGAATACATATTTTTATTGCCGACAACAGCTACATTTTCCTTAAATAGGCCATCACATAAATATCCCCTTCCTATATACATTCCAGCTTTGGACAGAACCATCTTGTCTGACTCGAACACCATCTTGAATCCCTTCTTTGATAGGATTCGTCTACTTCCATGTTATCCACGATATTTGCCTCTTTATTGCGTTCCTTCTTGAGTCTGCAATCTCTAGCGGCATGTCCAACTTTTCCACAAACCCAACATTCGCCATTAAACTTCTTGGTTCGTTTGTTGTCTTTCGGTTTGTTGTCTTGAGTTTTCCTTTTCTTCTGGAAATTCTTCTTTTTGTTTTTTGGTCTTTGAACCTTCAGTCACAAATGTCTCTTCGCTTGGTTTTGTAACTGCACGGTTGTCTGCCTCAATTTTTAATCAGACTATGAGATCCTGTAAAGAGATTTCCTTCTTCTTATGCTTTAGATAGTTGCGGTAATCTCTTCATGACGGCGGTAGTCTTCCCGTGATGGCTTCAACCAAAAACGATTCTCCAACCATATGACCTTCCGCTTCGAGTTCATGAATGATGATTTGCAATTCATGCAGTTGAGCAGTCACCGGTTTGGAGTCAACCATCTTGTATTCCATGAATTTGTCTACAATGAATTTCTTAAGACTGATATTCTGCGTCTTGTACTTTGTGGTAAGTGCATTCCAGAGTGCTTTTGATGTCTTTGAAGGCTGATATACTTTGTATAGCACCTTGTCGAGACAATTCAGAATATAGTTTCTGCATAAGAAATCGGAATGCTTCCACGTATTCACCTCTGCTTCCTTGCCTGGTGCAGGAATCGGTTCCTCCTCCTCGAGGTACTTTTGCAGACCGAGTGTGGTGAGATAAAACAGCATCTGATTCTGCCATGTCAAGAAATCATCACCATCTCCTTTGAACGGTTCAGGTCTGTTGTGAGTAGTATTCTTTGAAAATTCTACTGTTGTCATCTCTGTTTTACTAAGAAAACAGTAAAATTCTTAAGATGTTATACTTCTAGTATACAAAAACAGAGAATAATCAATTATAAACTCGTCGCACAAGTTTATAACTCAGATTTCCACTACACTGGAATTCTGTCGTAATTATTATAACAATATGAATGTTGTAAATAAATTACAACAACAGCGTTATACTATTTTGAATAAATAGTATAACCAGAATAACGGATAGAATATAGAATAATGTATATAAATATACAATCAGACTAGAATTCTAACCGGATTATGTCTGAGGCTCGTCGTAACGATTTCCTTAAGAATTTTATTTGAAAATTCTCCCAAGATACAACAGACGTATTCTGCTCGAGATTGTAATGAGTATATCACTCTGTGATTTTGATTATAAGAACAGCAGTTATTAGAAGAGAAGGGATAAGAAAATTCAGTGAGGAAAATGATGTCTTCCTCTTTATTTATAGTTGGTTCGTACCCCTTCGAATGGTCGCGTCTGCACCCGTTTGTCCAAACGGTCGCGCCTGTTGCTTTTCATCGCACCTGCCTGCTGTTCGGCCGCGTCTCCTCAGTCGGGCCACACCTGTTCGCTTGCGCATGCTTCAGAAGTCGTGTCTCTTCAGTCCCCACGTCCGTTTTTACCCGCCCGCTGCTTCTCTTTATATTTCTGGCCCAGCCCAGTTTCAGCCGAAACCCAAAAAACTGTTAAACAATGGCCTAGCAAAAGAATGGTCATTTTAGACCCGTACCCGGCCCGGCCCGGTTCGGTCGGTCGGACGGACGGCGGCGGCGCGCGCGCGCGTGTGGTGGAGATGCATGATCTCCCTCCTCACAGCGAAGCATACATTTGGGAGCCCCAAGCCCCCAACCTCCTCATGAGAAAGCTATATATAAACCACTATAGCTTTCAATAATTTGGAGATGTGAGACTTTTGTATATTTCATTCATCTTATTAAGGAATTCCAACAATCCCCCACATGAATGATAATATACATATCCCCCACACAAAGCGTAATATCACAGAGTATATATGGAATTTATGCTTTATCGTGGATAAGTAACTTTCCCTAGTTGAAACTTATCGGATCTACTTGGCGAATCGGTGAATTACTTCATCTTGAACCATCGGCCTGTATTGTATATCCAGACAATAATCTTTACGTAGCATTGATTCCCTTCTCGTCCAATCTCTTGGTTGTGTTCATTTTGGCCCTGAACAATTTTTGGTTCTGCGAGTGTTTTAGAGAATAAAAGCCTTTTAATATTCTCATAGAGCCGACCCAGCTCACACTAACATAGGTGATCGCAACCATTAAGAGTATTCTACATATACCCCACTTGTTATTTCCAAGATATTGTGATCATTAAAAAACATAGTTTTAACCTTTACATACTTCTGTAGGCATGCATTTATGTTGTGCACCATAGGAATGGAGTTGGACTATGTCCATGCAAATGCATTACGTCTTGAGTTATTCAGAACTGGTTTGCCTATTGATCCTAGCCCGTGGGATTTCCAGTCGCTAGGATAAGTTTCCGTATAAGATAACTCTTTGTGGTTTAGGCTTTTAAACCCATTCCCCTCGATGCGCAGTCAATTTTCTCTCTTGATAAATCTTTAGTAAATGGATCCGCTAGGTTATTATTTGTTCTCACATAGTCTATGGAAATTGTTCCATTTGAGAGTAACTGCCTAACTGTGTTATGGCGTCGACGAATATGTCGTGGCTTTCCATTATACACAAAGTTGTGCGCTCTACTTAACGCAGCTTGGTTATCACGGTGTATACATATGGCCGGTACAGGTTTTAGGCCAGAATGGAATATCTTCTAAAAAGTGACGAAGCCATTCTGCTTCTTTGCCTGCTTTATCTAATGCATTGAACTCTGATTCCATAGTGGATCGAGCTATGCATGTTTGTTTAGTAGATTTCCACGACACTGCTGCCCCTGCTAGGGTAAAGACATAACCACTCGTTGATTTTGATTCCTCTGAATCTGCAATCCAGTTTGCATCACTATATCCTTCTAAGACGGCAGGATATTTTCCATAATGTAAGGAATAGTTAGTGGTATTTTTAAATATCCAAGCACTCTCATTAGTGCTTTCCAGTGTTCCTTCCCTGGATTGCTTGTATACCTGCTCAAGCGACTTACTGCATAAGCTATATTTGGTCTTGTGCAATTCATGAGATACATGAGACATCCTATTACACGAGAATATTCCAGTTGCATTACACTCTCATTAGTGTTTTTATGCAGTACTTCTGATGGATTAAAAGGTGTATTTACTCATTTAATTCCAAAATTTTAAAATCTTTCAATCACTTTTTCTACATAATGTGATTGAGATAACTCAATTCCATTAGATGTTCTTATTATTTTTATTCCTAAGATAACATCTGCAACACCCAAGTCTTTCATGTCGAAATTGTTGATCAACATTTTCTTTGTGGTCTCAATTACTTGAGTATTTGGTCCGAATATTAGCATATCGTCCACATATAGACAGATCATCACATATGATTTTCCAAGTTGTTTATAATGAACACATTTGTCACATTCATTTATACGAAAATCATTTCTCATCATGACACTATCAAATTTTGCGTGCCATTGGTTTGGAGCTTGTTTTAGTCCGTATAATGATTTGACTAGTCTACAGACTTTGTTTTTATTTCCTTTGGAAATAAATCCCTCAGGTTGCTCCATCTAAATCTTCTCACCGAGATTTCCATTTAAGAATGCTCTTTTTACATCCATATGATGAATCTCTAGATTATAGATGGATGCAATTGCTATTAGCATTCTTATAGAGGTTATTCGTGTTACCGGCGAATATGTACCAAAAAAGTCTACTCCTTCTTTTTGACGATATCCTTTGACTACTAATCTGGCTTTATACTTGTCGATAGGGCCATTTGCTTTCATTTTCCTCTTGAAAATCCATTCGCAGCCAATTGGTTTTATTCCTGGTGGAATATCAACAATTTTCCTAGTTTTATTACTTAGAATTGAATCAATCTCACTTTGGATTGCTTCTTTACAACATGAGGATTTAGAAGATGACATTGCTTCCTTGTACGTTTGAGGTTCGTGCTCTAATACATATGTAAAAAAGTCCGAACCAAATGTTTTGGAAGTTCTAGATCTTACGCTTCTTCTTGGTTCAGCATCCTCAATTTCATGATGAGTTTCATCTTCATGTGAATCGTTTGATTCTTCCCTTGCCCTTTTTGGGACATTATTTCCTTCATTCCTTTTGTGCGGAAACACATCTTCAAAGAATGAGGCATCTCTTGATTCCATGATTGTATTTACATGAATATCAGTTATATCGGACTTGAATACCAAAAATCTGTAGGCACTACTATTTTGGGCTGGCCCAAGATAATAACAATCTACTGTTTTTGGTCCAAGTTTGACTCTCTTGGGAGGCGGAACTAGAACTTTTGCCAAGCACCCCCACACTTTGAGGTATTTAAAGCTTGGTTTGTGTCTTTTCCATATCTTATATGGAATTGTTCCCGTTTTATTGTGAGGAACTTTGTTTAATATGTGATTAGACATATTTAAGGCTTCCCCCCACAAGTTCGTCGGTAGACCAGAAGTTAAAAGCATGGCAGTAATCATGTCTTTTAACGTTCTGTTCTTCCTCTCGGCTACACCATTTTGTTGTGGTGAATATGAAGCTGTTGTTTGATGAACTATACCATTTTCGGCACAGAACTGTTCAAATGGTGATTCATATTCTCCACCCCGATCAGATCTTAGTATCTTGATCTTTTTATTTAACTGATTTTCTACCTCAGCCTTGTATTTTATAAACGCTGTTATTGCTTCATCTTTACTATTTAAAAGATATACATAGCAATATCGCGTATAATCGTCAATAAAAGTAATGAAATACTTTTTCCCACCTCTTGTAGGTAGTGATTTAAAATCACATAAATCTGTATGTACCAAACCTAATGGTTCGGTGCTTCTGTCAACAGATTTAAATGGTCGTTTGACCATTTTTGCTTCTACACATGTCTCACATTTGTAGTTCTTATCTACTTGGAATTTTGGAATTAATCCCAAGTTTGATAATGTTTTCATTTTGCGGAAATTTATGTGTCCCAATCTATCATGCCATAGTAAAATTTCGTGCTCAAGCAAATAAGAAACTTTAATTTTATTAATAGCACAATCAGAATACATATTTTTGTTGCCGACAACGGCTACATTTGTCTTAAATAGGCCATCACATAAATATCCCCTTCCTATATACATTCCAGCTTTGGACAGAACCATCTTGTTTGACTCGAACACCATCTTGAATCCCTTCTTTGATAGGACTGCACCAGAGATGAGATTCTTGCGTATGTCTGGAATGTGGAGCACGTTATTCAACTTAACAGCTTTTTCAGAAGTAAACTTGAGGATTACTGTGCCACTGCCTTCGATCGTGAAAACTGCAGAATTACCCATGTAGAGTTTTTCTTCGTGATCGAATTTCTGATATGTAGAAAACATGGATTTGTCAGAACAAACATGACGAGTAGCGTCTGTATCTACCCACCATTGGTTAGAATTCTGAACCAGATTGCATTCAGATACCACCGCCGAGAAGTTGGACTCGTCTACTTCCATGTTATCCACTATATTTGCCTCTTTATTGCGTTCCTTCTTAAGTCTGCAATCTCTAGCGGCATGTCCAACTTTTCCACAAACCCAACATTCGCCATTAAACTTCTTGGTTCGTTTGTTGTCTTTCGGTTTGTTGTCTTGAGTTTTCCTTTTTTTCTGGAAATTCTTCTTTTTGTTTTTTGGTCTTTAAACCTTCATCCACAAATGTCTCCTCGCTTGGTTTTGTAACTGCACGGTTGTCTGCCTCAATTTTTAATCGGACTATGAGATCCTGTAAAGAGATTTCCTTCTTCTTATGCATTAGATAGTTGCGGTAATCTCTCCATGACGGCGGCAGTTTTCCCATAATGGCTTCAACCAAAAACGATTCTCCAACCATATGACCTTCCGCTTCGAGTTAATGAATGATGATTTGCAATTCATGCAGTTGAGCAGCCACCGGTTTGGAGTCAACTATCTTGTATTCCATGAATTTGTCTACAATGAATTTCTTAAGACTGATATTCTGCGTCTTGTACTTTATGGTAAGTGCATTCCAAAGTACTTTTGATGTCTTTGAAGGTTGATATACTTTGTATAGCACCTTGTCGAGACAATTCAGAATATAGTTTCTGCATAAGAAATCGGAATGCTTCCACGTATTCACCTATGCTTCCTTGCCTGGTGCAGGAATCGGTTCCTCCTCCTCGAGTTACTTTTGCAGATCAAGTGCGGTGGGATAAAACAACATCTGATTCTGCCATGTCAAGAAATCGTCACCATCTCCCTCAAATGGTTCAGGTCTGTTGTGAGTAGTATTATTTGAAAATTCTACTGTTGCCATCTCTGTTTTAGTAAGAAAACAGTAAAATTCTTAAGATACTTCTAGTATACCAAAACAGAGAATAATCAATTATAAACTCGTCGCACAAGTTTATAACTCAGATTTCCACTACACTGGAATTCTGTCGTAATTATTATAACAATATGAATGTTGTAAATAAATTACAACAACAGCGTTATACTATTTTGAATAAATAGTATAACCAGAATAACAGATAGAATATAGAATAATGTATATAAATATACAATCGGACTAGAATTCTAACCGGATTATGTCTGAGGCTCGTCGTAGCGATTTCTTTAAGAATTTTATTTCAAAATTCTTCCAAGATACAACAGACGTATTCTGCTCGAGATTGTAATGAGTATATCACTGTATGATTTTGATTATAAGAACAACAGTTATTAGAAGAGAAGGGATAAGAAAATTTAGTGAGGAAAATGATCAGTCTTCCTCTTTATTTATAGTTGGTTCGTACCCCTTCGAACGATCGCGTCTGCACCCGTTTGTCCAATCGGTCGCGCCTGTTGCTTTTATCGCACCTGCCTGCTGTTCGGCCATGTCTCCTCAGTCGGGCCGCACCTGTTCGTTTGCGCGTGCTTCAGAAGTCGTGTCTCTTCAGTCTCCGCGTCCGTTTTTACCCGCCCGCTGCTTCTCTTTATATTTCAGGCCCAGCCCAGTGTCAGCTGAAGCCCAAAAAACTGTTAAACAATGGCCTAGCAAAAGAATGCTCATTTTTGACCCGTACCCGTACCCGGCCCGGCCCGGTTCGGTCGGTTGGACGGACGGACGGACGGCGGCGCACGCGCGCGTGTGGTGGAGATGCATGATCTCCCTCCTCACAACGAAGCATACATTTGGAAGCCGCAGGCCCCCAACCTCCTCATGAGAAAGCTATATATAAACCACTATAGCTTTCAATAATTTGGAGATGTGAGACTTTTGTATATTTCATTCATCTTATTAAGGAATTCCAACAATCCCCCTCATGAATGATAATATACATATCCCCCACACAAAGCGTAATATCACAGAGTATATATGGAATTTATGCTTTATCGTGGATAAGTAGATATTTCACTTTGAACTTTCCCTATTTAAAACTTATCGGATCTACTTGGCTAATCGGTGAATTATTTCATCTTGAACCGTCAGCCTGTATTGTATATCCAGACAATAAGCTTTACGAAGCATTGATTCCCTTCTCATCCAATCTCTTGGTTGTGTTCATTTTGGCCCTGAACAATTTTTGGTTCTGCGAGTGTTTTAGAGAATAAAAGCCTTTTAATATTCTCATAGAGCCGACCCAGCTCACACTAACATAGGTGATCGCAACCATTAAGAGTATCCTACATATACCCCACTTGTTATTTCCAAGATATGGTCATCATTAAAAGACATAGTTTTAACCTTTACATACTTCTGTAGGCATGCATTTATGTTGTGCACCGTAGGAATGGAGTTGGATTATGTCCATGCAAATGCATTACGTCTTGAGTTATTCAGAACTGGTTTGCCTATTGATCCTAGTCCGTGGGATCTCTAGTCGCTAGGATAGGTTTCCGTATAAGATAACTCTTTATGGTTTAGGCTTTTAAACCCATTCCCCTCGATGCGCAGTCAATTTTCTCTCTTGATAAACCTTTAGTAAATGGATCCGCTAGGTTATCATTTGTTCTCACATAGTCTATGGAAATTGTTCCATTTGAGAGTAACTGCCTAAGTGTGTTATGGCGTTGACGAATATGTCGTGACTTTCCATTATACACAAAGTTGTGCGCTCTACTTAGCGCAGCTTGGTTATCACAGTGTATACATATGGCCGGTACAGGTTTAGGCCAGAATGGAATATCTTCTAAAAAGTGACGAAGCCATTCTGCTTCTTCGCTTGTTTTATCTAATGCAATGAACTCTGATTCCATAGTGGATCGAGCTATGCATGTTTGTTTAGTAGATTTCCATTACACTGCTGCCCCTGCTAGGGTAAAGACATAACCACTCGTTGATTTTGATTCCTCTGAATCTGTAATCCAGTTTGCATCACTATATCCTTCTAAGACGGCAGGATATTTTCCATAATGTAAGGAATAGTTAGTGGTATTTTTTAAATATCCAAGCACTCTCATTAGTGATTTCCAGTGTTCCTTCCCTGAATTGCTTGTATACCTGCTCAAGCGACTTACTACATAAGCTATATCTGGTCTTGTGCAATTCATGAGATACGTGAGACATCCTATTACACGAGAATATTCTAGTTGCATTACACTCTCATTAATGTTTTTATGCAGTACTTCTGATGGATTAAAAGTGTATTTACTGCTTTGATTCCAAAATTTTGAAATCTTTCAATCACTTTTTCTACATAATGTGATTGAGATAACTCAATTCCATTAGGTGTTCTTATTATTTTTATTCCCAAAATAACATCTGCAACACCCAAGTCTTTCATGTCGAAATTGTTGATCAACATTTTCTTTATGGTCTCAATTACCAGAGTATTTGGACCGAATATTTGCATATCGTCCACATATAGACATATCATCACATATGATTGTCCAAGTTATTTATAATAAACACATTTGTCACATTCATTTATACGAAAACCATTTCTCATCATGACACTATCAAATTTTGCGTGTCAATGCTTTGGAGCTTGTTTTAGTCCGTATAATGATTTGACTAGTCTACAGACTTTGTTTTCATTTCCTTTGGAAATAAATCCCTCAGGATGCTCCATGTAAATCTCCTCATCGAGATTTCCATTTAAGAATGCTATTTTTACATCCATCTGATGAATCTCTAGATTATAGATGGATGCAATTGCAATTAGCATTCTTATAGAGGCTATTCGTGTTACCGGCGAATATGTATCAAAAAAGTCTACTCCTTTTTGAAGATATCCTTTGGCTACTAATCTGGCTTTATACATGTCGATAGAGCCATCTGCTTTCATTTTCCTCTTGAAAATCCATTTGCAGCCAATTGGTTTTATTCCTGGTGGAATATCAACAATTTCCCAAGTTTTATTACTTAGAATTGAATCAATCTCACTTTGGATTGCTTCTTTCCAACATGAGGATTCAGAAGATGACATTGCTTCCTTGTACGTTTGAGGTTCGTGCTCTAATACATATGTAAAAAAGTCCGAACCAAATATTTTGGAAGTTCTAGCCCTTACGCTTCTTCTTGGTTCAGCATTCTCAATTTCATGATGAGTTTCATCTTCATGCGAATCGTTTGATTCTTCCCTTGTCCTTTTTGGGACATTATTTCCTTCATTCCATTTGTGCGGAAACACATCTTCAAAGAATGAGGCATCTCTTGATTCCATGATTGTATTTACATGAATATCAGTTATATCGGACTTGAATACCAAAAATCTGTAGGCACTACTATTTTGGGCTGGCCCAAGATAATAACAATATACTGTTTTTGGTCCAAGTTGAGGCGGAACTGGAAATTTTGCCAAGCACCCCCACACTTTGAGGTATTTAAAGCTTGATTTGTGTCCTTTTCATATATCATATGGAATTGTTCTCGTTTTATTGTGAGGAACTTTGTTTAATATGTGATTAGACATATTTAAGGCTTTCTCCCACAAGTTTGTCGATAGACCAGAAGTTAAAAGCATGGCAGTAATCATGTCTTTTAACGTTCTGTTCTTCCTCTCGGCTACACCATTTTGTTGTGGTGAATATGGAGCTGTTGTTTGATGAATTATACCATTTTCGGCACAGAACTGTTCAAATGGTGATTCATATTCTCCACCTCGATCAGATCTTAGTATCTTGATCTTTTTATTTAACTGATTTTCTACCTCAGCCTTGTATTTTATAAACGCTGTTATTGCTTCATCTTTACTATTTAAAAGATATACATAGCAATATCGCGTATAATCGTCAATAAAAGTAATGAAATACTTTTTCCCACCTCTTGTAGGTAGTGATTTAAAATCACATAAATCTATATGTACCAAACCTAATGGTTCGGTGCTTCTGTCAACAGATTTAAATGGTTGTTTGACCATTTTTGCTTCTATACATGTCTCACATTTGTAGTTCTTATCTACTTGGAATTTGGGAATTAATCCCAAGTTTGATAATGTTTTCATTTTGCGGAAATTTATGTGTCCCAATCTATCATGCCATAGTAAAATTTCGTGCTCAAGAAAATAAAAAAACTTCAATTTTATTAATAGCACAATCAGAATACATATTTTTATTGCCGACAACGGCTACATTTTCCTTAAATAGGTCATCACATAAATATCCCCTTCCTATATACATTCCAGCTTTGGACAGAACCATCTTGTCTGACTCGAACACCATCTTGAATCCCTTCTTTGATAGGATTCGTCTACTTCCATGTTATCCACTATATTTGCCTCTCTATTGCGTTCCTTCTTGAGTCTGCAATCTCTAGCGGCATGTCCAACTTTTTCACAAACCCAACATTCGCCATTAAACTTCTTGGTTCGTTTGTTGTCTTTCGGTTTGTTGTCTTGAGTTTTCCTTTTCTTCTGGAAATTCTTCTTTTTGTTTTTTGCTCTTTGAACCTTCAGTCACAAATGGCTCCTCGCTTGGTTTTGTAACTGCACGGTTGTCTGCCTCAATTTTTAATCAGACTATGAGATCCTGTAAAGAGATTTCCTTCTTCTTATGCTTTAGATAGTTGCGGTAATCTCTCCATGACGGCGGTAGTTTTCCCGTGATGGCTTCAACCAAAAACGATTCTCCAATCATATGACCTTCCGCTTCGAGTTCATGAATGATGATTTGCAATTCATGCAGTTGACCAGAATAACGGATAGAATATAGAATAATGTATATAAATATACAATCAGACTAGAATTCTAACCGGATTATGTCTGAGGCTCGTCGTAACGATTTCCTTAAGAATTTTATTTCAAAATTCTCCCAAGATACAACAGACGTATTCTGCTCGAGATTGTAATGAGTATATCACTCTGTGATTTTGATTATAAGAACTGCAGTTATTAGAAGAGAAGGGATAAGAAAATTCAGTGAGGAAAATGATCAGTCTTCCTTTTTATTTATAGTTGGTTCGTACCCCTTCGAACGGTCGCATCTGCACCCGTTTGTCCAAACGGTTGCGCCTGTTGCTTTTCATCGCACCTGCCTGCTGTTCGGCCGCGTCTCCTCAGTCGGGCCGCACCTGTTCGCTTGCGCGTGCTTCAGAAGTCGTGTCTTTTCAGTCCCCTCGTCCGTTTTTACCCGCCCGTTGCTTCTCTTTATATTTCTGGCCCAGCCCAGTTTCAGCCGAAGCCCAAAAAACTGTTAAACAATGGCCTAGCAAAAGAATGGTCATTTTAGACCCGTACCCGGCCCGGCCCGGTTCGGTCGGACGGACGGCGGCGGCGCGCGCGCGTGTGGTGGAGATACATGATCTCCCTCCTCACAACGAAGCATACATTTGGGAGCCACATGCCCCCAACCTCCTCATGAGAAAGCTATATATAAACCACTATAGCTTTCAATAATTTGGAGATGTGAGACTTTTGTATATTTCATTCATCTTATTAAGGAATTCCAACAATTCCCCACATGAATGATAATATATATATCCCCCACACAAAGCGTAATATCACAGAGTATATATGGAATTTATGCTTTATCGTGGATAAGTAGATATTTCACTTTGAACTTTCCCTAGTTAAAACTTATCGGATCTACTTGGCTAATCGGTGAATTATTTCATCTTGAACCATCGGCCTGTATTGTATATCCAGACAATAAGCTTTACGAAGCATTGATTCCCTTCTCATCCAATCTCTTGGTTGTGTTCATTTTGGCCCTGAACAATTTTTGGTTCTGCGAGTGTTTTAGAGAATAAAAGTCTTTTAATATTCTCATAGAGCTGACCCAGCTCACACTAACATAGGTGATCGCAACCATTAAGAGTATTCTACATACTATCGTCCAGCTGTTACGAAGGCCTTTTCCTCTGTTCAATACATAATGACTGAAGCTAACTTTGGTTGGTTAATTCAATCAGTTCATCGATGGTCAGCAAGTATGATGGTTCTAATGATGATTCTGTACGTATTTCGTGTGTATCTTACAGGTGGATTTAATAAACCCCACGAACGTACATGTCTCAGGATAATGTGGAAGTCCAAGCCCATACCGGATCTTATATGCGAGACAGATCTGGAATGAGGTTTCATCATTTTTTTTACGGGTTTTGGGATGAAACCAGTTCCAACCCAATCGTTTTCATTCCTAATAAAGATTGAGATATTGTATATTACATTTAGAAAATAACAATCTACCTATACAAGTTTTAGATTTGTGACCTCACAAACCTAAATTGGAGTAACTAACCACTGGAAAAAGTGGCCTGACAAAAAAAAAGGACAAAGGAAAAAAATTAAATAAATAGATAAACTTCGGTGGACGATGCTTGAGGGGGTCAAAGTCAGAAGAAACTTAGATGGACGCTCGTACCAATACTGATGTGCAAAAATAACTGAATTTGGCACCTATCTTTTTCAATACTACTATATGAACATTATTTTCAAGTACCATGCCAGCATTCCAAACTGAACTGAAACTCAATAAATGAACAGCTTGGTATAGTGGAAAAATGCATAGTTGAATAGGATAGAGTAGCTAGAAGTTCAACAAATGTACTAGTCTTGCACCCTTGGCACAAATCTTTATTTTGAACCTCTTGCGGTTACAGCACTTATTATAATTAGTTTACTGCTTCGTAGCTAAAAAACCTAAGTCTGGTAGCAATTCAGTTACATGCTATATATAGAAAAAAAGTGGAATTGTATGATGGCTTGAATAAAAGCAATTAATAGGATCAAGTTTGACAGCATCGGGTCACTGCACTTGTTACAATATGACAGTAGGCCGGAAAAATGCAACAAAACCAAATAAACATCCATTCATCTCCTTATAAATGTCTAGCAAGTGAACAATCATATTGCCAAAAACAAATCTAATTGAAATCAAAATTCATGGCTATTGTACCACCTTACACCTTATGCTTCCCTCAAATAGATGAACAACAAAAAGAACGAGAATCGCTAATCTACCAAAAATATGACAAGTTCATATCAATACTCCCACAGACTTCACAATCACGGTTAAATCTCTCGCTCTATAAAGGTTTTTGGTTTCCCAATGGCACATCATTCAATCTTAAAGTTCTCCATGGCTTGCTTGCTGCCAGTGAATATTTTAAGTCGAGGCCTGATGATATCATTTTGGCGACATTGCCAAAAGTAGGAACTACATGGCTGAAAGCCTTAACCTTTGCCACTCTTAACCGCGACAACAAACCCTATCGACAATCTTTGCTTCAGTCCCTAAACCCACATCAATGTGTTCCTTTCCTTGAATATCAACTCTACAGCAACGACCGCATACCAAACCTTGATGTTTTACCTTCGCCTAGACTTTTGGCAACTCACATTCCATATTCATTGCTGCCACCTTCAATGCTAAACTCAGAGAGTTGCAAAATAGTTTACTTGTGTAGGAACCCAAAAGATGTGCTTATTTCTATGTGGAAGTTTGATAATAATCTTAGACTAAAGGATTTATCAAGTCTTGAGGAGTTTTCTGAGGCATTCCTTTCGGGTGTTTACATTTCAGGTCCATACTGGGACAATTTGATAGAGTATTGGAAAGCAAGTATCGACATGCCAAACAAGGTAACAATAAATATATGTTGTTTACTTGTTTAACAAATTTTCATTCACTTGCTAATATATTTGTTGCAAACATAGGTGTTGTTCATAAGATACGAAGACTTGAAGAGGGAAACAAATGTGCAGCTGAAAAGAGTGGCGAAGTTTATAGGACATGAATTTTCAGAGAGAGAAGAAAAGGAAGGTGTAGTTGATGAGATAGTGAAGATGTGCAGTCTAGAAAGTTTAAGAGGATTGGAAGTGAATCAGACTACGTCTACGATGATGTGGGGCGTCCAGTTCAGAAACAATGCATTTTTTAGGAAAGGGGGAGTTGGAAATTATGCAAAGTACATGTGTCCTCAAATGATGGCCAAATTTGACAAAGTTACCAAGGAAAAATTGAAAGACACAGGCTTGTCATTTGAATGAAATGCGATATGATTTGATACTCAAGGTACTAAATTACCGCATGCATTTCACTGCAGATGCAAAATAAATGGATGTCACACACAACATTGAATATATGTTTTTCCAGAAGATAACGTGACAGAAAATATGACATGTGCTGCACTGTGCAATATAAGTCAAGTGATAGAAATCAATTTAGAAATCAATTTTGCTTGCCCATTATATTCAATCTCCAATAATATATATGGTTACAAGAGTCAAGATAGAGTACAAATTAGCCGACTGATTTGCTAAAATAAAAGTAACCAAATAAATACTTACCAAATAAAGAGACTACAAATTAGCTAACTGATTTGCTAAAATAAAGTTAACTAAATAAATACTTTCCAAATAAAGATATCGTCAAATCAGTGAATAAATGCATAAAATATTCTAATGCCTAGAATATATGTAAAATATATTCTATCACACCCTCTCAGTCGAAGCGGAAGGTTCTCGTATGCTTAGACTGTCGTTGAAATCATTAAATAATACGCGCGGAAGCCCTTTTGTAAAAATACCAGCAATTTGGTAACGGGACGGTACATGAAGCACACACACTTCGCCACGAGCTACATTCTCACGGACAAAATGAATATCCATCTCAATGTGTTTAGTGCGTTGATGCTGAATAGGATCGTCGGATAAGTATATAGCACTCACATTGTCACAATAAATCAGAGTAGCCTTTTGAATAGGACAATGCAACTCTAGAAGCAAATTTCTGGTCCGGCACAAATCAAAAACAATATTAGCAACACCCATGTACTCCGCCTCAGCACTACTATTCGAAGACCGAGAAATCAAATTATCTCCAAGGAATACACAATAACCAGAGGTAGAACGACGGGTGTCAGGACAACCATCCCAATCTACATCTGTATATGAGATAATACGATCAATATTGGATTTGTACAAGTGGAGACCAAAAGAAAGGGTACCCTAAAGATAGCGTATGATACACTTAAGAGCTTTCATATGCTCATTAGTCGGGGCATGCATATGAAGGCAGATCTGCTGCACGGCATAGAAAATGTATAGCCGAGTGAATGTAAGATACTGAAGAGCACCTGCAAGACTACGATACTTAGTCGGATCATCATAAGGAGTGTCTACGGTGGCACTTAGTTTGGACTTAGTATCAACAAAAGTAGGACATGAACCGCAGTTAGACATTCCGACGTTCAATAATTTTTGCAGCATACTATGTCCGAGATAAGAAAAGACCATGGGCATGATGAGTGACAACAATACCCAAAAAGAAACTCAGATGATTTAGATCCTTCATAGAAAATTCAGAAGTTAAGAGAGTCAAAATATACTTACGAAGACGATCAGAAGAAGCTGTAAGTATAATATCATCCATATATAACATAATATAAGCAATATCAGAACCATTCTTGTAAATGAATAAAGAGTGATCTGATGTACTATGAGAGAACCCAATGGTAGCAACAAAATCAGCAAATCTTTGGTACCAAGCTCGAGGAGCCTGTTTTAATCCATATAAAGATCTCTTCAAAAGGCAAACTTGATTCGAATAATTTTTGCTACGAAAACCCATGGGTTGATGCATATATAAAATGCTTCATTGGGATGACCATGCAAGAAAGCATTCTTGACATCCATTTGATGAATGAGTCAAGATTTAGAAAGAGCAATGCTGAGAACCGCTCTAATGGTGACCGCTTTAACTACGGGGATAAACGTTTCATCGCAATCAATGCCTTATTGCTGTGTATTTCCATCACCTACAAGACGAGCTTTATAACGCATAAAAGAACTGTTGGATTTATATTTATGATGAAAAATCCACATAGACCGAATAACATTAATATTAGGCGGCCTAGGCACTAATTCCCAAGTCTTATTGTCAATTAAAGAATTAAATTCATCCAACATTGCACTTTTCCAATTATGTTCACTAAGCGCACTAACAGGATTTTTCAGAACAGGAGAAATATCTGTAGTGGTGGTAGTGTGGTAGTTAGAAGAGTATTTGAGGTTGGGTTTAAAAATATCATTTGATGGACAAGTGGTCATGCGGGTTGAAATGGGGTTGGAAGGCCTAGAGGTGGTGTGAGGAATGGTCAAAGTGGGGGAGCTCATAGACGGGGTTAGGCTATGGGGAAGAGAGGATGGGTCAGAGGAGGAAATAGAGGACTGAGTGTGGGCGGCAGTGGGAGGTGTAGAATCTGGGCCTGTGTGAGACTGTGGCCTAGATTGAGGAAGAGAGGACGAGTCGTTAGGCTGCGTTGTTGGGTCAAGCTGCATATTTTGTGGTGTGGTATTTTGAGATAATGATGTATTAATTGAGGATTAATATTGTCACTCAAAAAATAAAAATTCGAAGGTTTTGTTTTGTGGAGTTTGGAGAATGTAAATTCTGTTTCAACAAAACAAACACGACGACAAATTATGATTTTACCACTAGACAGTCATAGCATTTGGAGCCGCGATGATTAGAAGCCGGACCTAAATAAGCACAAAGAGTCGATCTTTCTTGTAATTTATGAATAGTAGAAGAGGAGAATAATGGAAAACAAAAGAAACCAAAAACACGCAAACCCGAATGGTCCGGATCACTTTGATAGAGGATTTGAGCGGGAGATTGGCAATTCAATACCTTGGAAGGAAGGATATTGAGAAGATACGTAGCAATGGAGAGAGCATGATGCCAAAAGGAGAGTGGCATAGATGCATGAGTAAGAATAGTCCGGATGATATTATTTATGGATTTTATGTGTCTTTCAGCCTTTCCGTTTTAAGGAGATGTATGAGGACATGAGAGACAAAAAACATGCCATGTCGCTAAAAAAAAATTCCTTAAAAGTGCCATTAATGTATTTTGTACTATTGTCACACTGAAAAGTCTTAATATTATGTTCAAATTATGTCTTGACTAAAGCATGAAATGCTAAGAAATGTTGTTTTACCTGAGTTTTTTTGCGATAGGAAAGATCCACAAAAATTTGCTATAGTCATCAAGAAAAAGAACATAATAACAATGGATGGAAGTACTAACAATAGGAGAAGTCCAAAGATCACTATGAATAATATCAAACGGAAGAAAAGTATATGACACCGAATCATAAAAAGGTAGCTTAGAATGTTTCCCAAGAGGACAAGAAGAACAAAAAGTTTTACAAGCCTTATTACAATCAACAGAATTTTTACTACAAAGAGACTTAAGAATAGCATCGCCAGGATGACTTAACGATTGTGCCAAATATTCGAAGGCAAAGCAGTAAAAGCAGAATGATTGTTGGAAGAAATGACTTGAGAGTTGGAGAAAAATGGATATAATCCCTCAATGCTATCACATCTCATTAGTTTGTTCCCCATCTGTAAGTCATTAACAGAGAAACCAAAAGGGTCAAAAGAGATAGAGACCATATTATATGTGGTAAATTTACGAACAGAGACCGGGTTTTTAATGAGCCTGGGAGCATGTAACACATTGTTTAGGGTAAATGGTGGATAAGATGGAGGCAATGTAGTGCGACCGTGACCAATAATTGGAATTAAATGACCACTACCAACAACAATGTTATGATGTTTATTGCTTGAATTGAAATAAGAAGAGAGAATACATGCATCCGCCGTCATGTGAGATGTAGCATCAGTACCCATGTAGTAGTTCCCATATGGCTGAGAGAATGAAAGAGCATGCATAGCGGCCTCAATGTCGGTGGACATGTAGCTAGGAGGAGCAACGACATTGAAAGCTTGAGGTCTGGACCCAAGTAAGCCTGACCCAGAAGAGGAGGGACGTTGGGCTGCTGGATTGGGCCTTGGCTGCCAAGATTATGCGGGAAATGGGGAAGGAGGAATAGTCCACCCTCCCCAACCAGGCTGCTGCCACTGTGGCGGTGGGGCCTACTGACGTGGCTTCCACTGGTGTTGCTGATATGACGACTGACTAGGACTGGACCCATTAGTACTTTGGTGGATCTTTTTCTTCCCATTGTTTTTCAAATTGTTCCTCCCTTTATTATTGTTGTTGCGCTTGTTGCTTGCAGATGAATCAGTGACAATCATGGCAACACCACCGGACTGACTCTCAGAACCACTAGTTTCACGAGCTTGACGAGCCTTGATAGTACACTCAGCCATTTTCAACCTTGAACGACAACTCTCAAAGGATGGAAAAGCTCTTCATTTTGTATATAGTGCACCGTACCACTGTACGCTTCTGGTAAGGACCCGATGAGACGTAAAATCAGACGACCATTTGTCACAGGAGCATCAACATCAGCCAACCTATCCGCCAGAGATTGTAGATAATTACAATAATTGTCGATCGAGTTGAAAGCCTCAAAAGCATCATTTGTAAAGTCCTCCTTGAGATGAGTAGACGGAGAGGCTTTGTTCTCCTGAAAAAGAGCTTTAAGACGGTTCCAAGCCCCCTCCGCCGTGTCATTACGTCTGAGGATAGCGAGGAGAAGATCAGAAGAAATGGTGCTGTAAATCCACTGCAAGACAACGACATCCAAACGCCTCCAAAGAGCCGGATCAACGGACTTAGCCTGGACATAGGCATCCATAGCCTTCTCCTCCTTTGGTGGAACCAAGTGACCGTAAAGATTATGAACCCTAACAAGATTGGTAAATAGAGTAGCCCAAGAATAATTCATGGCTTGCTCATTGTCTAATGTTATGGAATAAGAGATTTAACATTAGTGATGGTGAGCGCGGGATGAAACTTGGACGAGTCTGCCATGGAAAAGAATTAAAGATAGAAGAAGAAGGACAGAGAAGAATATAGGTGAGGCTAAGGTAAGGAGAATAGCTCTGATACCATGGCAGAAATCAATTTAGAATTCAATTTTGCTTGCCCATTGTATTCAACCTTCAATAATATATATGATTACAAGTGTCAAGATAAGTTACAAATTAACCAACTGAATTATTAAAATAAAAGTAACTAAATTAATACTAACCAAATAAAGAGGCTACAAATTAGCCAACTGATTTTCTAAAACAAGGGTAACTAAGTAAATATTTCCCAAATAAAGATATAGTCAAATCAGAGAATAAATGCAGGAAATATTCTAATGTCTAGAATATATATAAAATATATTCTATCACCAAGTATCGCTATTTTTACTGCAAAATTTTGTTACAAATTGCAAGGTTTTCATAAATCATACAAGAAAGGGCAGCTACAAATTACTATACATCAAAACCATACATGACAATTGCAAAATATGGATACGTCAAACTTAAGAGGTTACAAATCACAGATTTGAGTTTCTCAGCCTACTGTATTCAATAACTAGATGCGGATGCATATGTAGACACATAGCACAAATTAAGTGGTTTAAACTCAATATGGGCTGTATTAAAATTGGATTAACCAATTGACTATTACATTTAGTTTACTTTTAGCAAACATTCCTGTAAAATATCT
Organism: Allium cepa; assembly: GCA_030765085.1. Classification (NCBI taxonomy): domain Eukaryota; kingdom Viridiplantae; phylum Streptophyta; class Magnoliopsida; order Asparagales; family Amaryllidaceae; genus Allium; species Allium cepa. Next base: position 81,749,601 of record CM060932.1, on the reverse strand, counting down.
ACCTCGAAAACTGAATTAACATTTCATATAGTTACGCCAAAAGTAGCACAAAAAAGAACGAAATGCTAAAATAGCCAAGTTAAATTATTTACTTCAGTCCTTAAAGTTCTACAGTTGCATCGTCATTCACGATAAAATTTAGACGTTGATGCTTGCATGAATATCATTGCCTTGATGAATTTCCTAGTTATAGGATTCAAATATCGCATTTCCTTGTCAATTCAAATTATACTCAAATTGATAGAACCCTGATTTTATTTGCATGTTTCAAGCCAGTGTTATTATTTCACTCCCCAGTTTTGGATTGAGTCATATTTCACTTTTTAGTTTGCACCAACATCCAGTATTAGCACCATCGGTATCTTTTCAGGCTACTTATATTGTTATGTACGGTCTGGTGGACGGACTTAGTACCAGTGGAATTAAATTTGTAAATTTTGTCTATGGATAATTCGGTATTAAATAGTAATCTTTTATATCCATTTGAATTTCATTTAGAGTCTGAATTTGAATAAAAAGGTACAAAATTATGTTCAGTTGACTTTTTCAATTATTTTTCAATGGTAGCTCCTATGAAGAATGTTTGTGCTTCAATCTCATCTACTTCACATCTATCTAATTTTTTATAGAACATAAATCTATTAAAGAATAAACTCAAATTAATAATAAGATGAAGAGTCGTGTCCATTGGAGTAAAAAGGTGTCTATCTAAAGGGTCGTGTCTATTTGTTAGGGTGTGTAAACCACTATAAATATGTGGTCATTTTGTATTGTTTGCAAGAAAGAATTTATACGAAATATTTTATGAAATATAATTAGTTTCTTCTCTCCTTCTCGTTTCTAACAAATTGGTACCAGAGCTATGGAAAATTTCGAAAGTATATCGTTGGGGCAAATACCGATTCCAAGGCTAACCAAGTTGAATTTTGATAATTGGAGCATTCAAAGGCATGCGTTGCTAGGTGCACAAGATGCATGGGAAGTAGTTGAAAATGGCAACACGGAAACAGAAAATACTACGAACCTGACTGCGATGCAGTTAAAGACATTGAAAGAAATGCGTATAAAAGAAAAGGCCACTCTCAATCTCTTGTTCCATGCAATGGATGAGTCGGGATTTGAGAAAATTACCAATGCAGCAAATTGGAAGGAAGCATGAGACATTTTACAAAAGGTCTATAAGGGAGCCAACCGAGTTAAACAAGTGCAGCTTCAAACTCTTCGAGACGAATTGGAAGCGATGAAAATGAAAGAATCAGAAGGAATATCCGACTACATCACACGTGTCCAAACAGTGGTTAACCAACTCGAACGTAATGGAGAAAACCTAACCGATGTAAGGGTTGTGGAGAAGATTTTGTGATCATTGACCGACGATTTCGAGAACATCACATGCGCAATTGAGGATTCGAAGAATTTGGCAGAAATGACCATCGATGATCTTGCAGGTTCTCTTGAAACACATGAACAACGGAGGATAAAACGAAAAAAGAGCTACTCAAAGAGGCTTTACAAGCTAAGGAAAGTATTAATGAAGACAAGGCGATATATGCACAACAAAATCGAGAAGGGGACACAGTCATAGAGGTCGTGGTTTTGGCCATAGTGGAGACTGTGTATTTGGAAACATTCTTGAAGAAAAAGGCCAGCTGAGACATGGCGTGGTCGAGGTCTTGGTCCTGGAAGAGGTGGCTGGTCAAGTCGTCCTAATATTGAGTGCTACAACTGTGGCAGATATGGGAATTACGCAAAAGACTGCTATTCTAAGAAAAAGGTGGAAGAATACGCGAATTTGGTTGCGAAAAAAGAAACAAGAGACGACGTATTCTCTTGATGGCCTACAAGGACAATGCTTCTGGCAGTGATATAATATAGTATCTCGATACCGGTGCTAGTAATCATATGTGCGGACAAACACACCTTTTCATGGAGATGCAAAAGGTAAAGAATGGACATGCGTCATTTGGAAATACGTCAAAAGTTCAAGTCAAAGGCCAAGGCAAGATATGTTTTTCTCAAAAGGATGGTAAAGAAAGGTAGATTGAAGATGTCTATTACGTGCCTGAAGTGAAGAGCAACATCCTTAGCATGGGGCAACTATTGGAGAAGGGGTATTCAGTTTTCATGAAAGATCGGATGTTACATTTGAAGGACAAAAATGGAAATTACTTGCAAATGTAGAGGTGACCAAAAATCGAATGTTCAAACTCAATTTGAGAAAAGTGCAAGAAAGGTGTTTGCTAGTCAATGTGGAGGATGAAGCCTCACTGTAGCACTTACGGTTCGGACACTTACATTATGACGGTTTGAAAGAGTTAGCAAAGAAGGATATGGTTTACTGTTTACCAGACATGGACTACACAAATAAATTTTGCGAGGGATGTGTGCTCGGTAAGCAAACAAGAAACTCTTTTTAAAAGAAGGCTGATTATCGCACAAGGAGGTCTCTAGAGTTGATACACACCAACATATGTGGTCCGATCACACCTAAGTCATCCAGCAAAAAGAGGTACTTTATTACTTTCATTGACAATGACACAAGAAAGACTTGGGTTTATTGTTTTAAAGAGAAATCTAAGGCACTTGGAATGTTCAAGAAATTCAAAGTATTAGTAGAGAAGACGACCGATCTTTATATCAAGGCCTTACGATCAGATAGAGGTGGAGAGTACATGTCAACAACATTCACAAGCTATTATGAGGAACAAGGGATCAAAAAGTTTTTAACCGCACCATACTCACCTCAACAAAATGGTGTGGATGAAAGAAAAAACTAAACTGTTCTTGACATGGTTCGATCAATGTTGAGAAGCAAAGGCATGACGAAAGAATTCTGGGCAGAAGCAGTACGGTGTGTAGTGTATGTGCAAAATCGGTGTTCACATGCGATATTGGCAGATCAAACACACAGAAAGGTTGGAGCGAACAAAAACCAACTATATCACACTTAAAAGTATTCGGTAGTTTGGCATATGCAGTATACCAGATCAAGGAAGAACCAAATTAGATAATAAGAGCAAGAAGTATGTATTCATTGGATATGATTAAAAGACAAAAGTTTTCAAGTTATTCGACCCAATTGAAAAAAGGTGGTTGTGAGCCGAAATGTGCAGGTGAATGAAGAAAGTGCATGGGATTGGAACAACCAAATGGAAGTGACGTAGAAGGATGAAAAAGGAGAATCATTAGCCACTACATCGATACGCACATCAATAACATCTCAAATATCTAATGATGAAGAAGACTCAAGGCAACCAAAGATGCGAATTTGCAAGATCTATACGAGTCAGCAGATGAAGTACACTTGATATGTCTCTTGGAAGATGCTGAGAATATTACTTTTGAAGAGGCAGTGAGAGATAAGAAATGTAAAGTTGCGATGGATGAAGAGAAGAAGGCTATCAGTAGAAATGAAACTTGGGACTTGGTGGATTTTCCAGAAGGATATCAACCCATAGGAGTAAAATGGGTATATAAGAAAAAGATGAATGCCTACGGTGAGATAGAAAGGTTTAAGGCACACCCAGTCGCGAAGGGCTACAAACAAAAGACGAGGATCACCTATGACGAAGTCTTTGCCTCGATGGCGAAAATGGAAACAATCAGGCTTCTCATATCACAAGTAGCACAATTCAAGTGGTCGATCTATCATATGGATGTAAAATCAACATTTTTAAATGGTGTGCTTGAAGAGGAAGTATATGTAGAGCAACCATCAGGGTGCATGAAAGCTGTGGAGGAGATTAAAGTATTGAAGTTAAGGAAGGCACTATATGGGCTAAAGCAAGTGCCTCGTGCATGGAACACCCGAATTAACACATATTTCAAAGATAATAGGTTCGTACAATGTCCCTACGAGCATGCACTATACGTGAAGGAAGAAAAATGCAACTTGTTGCTCTTTATGTTGATGATCTAATATTCATGGGGAATAATGTGGAGATGATAAAAGATTTTAAAGAGGCTATGACTTAAGAGTTTGAAATGACATATTTAGGGTTAGTGGAATACTTTCTTGGTCTTGAAGTTAGGCAAGGAAGAAATGGAAAATTTGTGTCACAAGAGGCTTATGCAAAAGACATTTTGAAGAAGAACAAGATGGAAGAGTGCAATCCAGTAGCAAATGCCGATGGAACTTTGTACGAAATTCTCTAAATTTGATGAAGGAGATCGAGTGGATGCAAACAAATACTGAAGTTTGATTGGAAATCTACGGTATCTCACATGCACAAGGCCATACATTGCGTATAGCGTCGGCATAGTAAGTCGGTTCATGGAGGAGCTAAAATATTCACATCTAAATGCTGTTAAGAGGATTCTTCGATATATACGAGGAACAGAGTTACTTGGGTTACTCTACTCTAAGACAAATGAATATAAGCTGGTGGGTTACTCTGATAGCGATTGGTGTGGAGATGTAGATGATCGAAAAAGCACATCGGGATATGTCTTCAATATAGGAGATACCGCTTTCACGTGGCTCTCAAAGAAACAACCAATAGTGACATTGTCAACATGTGAGGCAAAGTATGTGGCAGCATCTTTGTGTGTATGCCTTGCAGTATGGTTGAGAAATTTGTTATATGAGTTAAAACTCCAACAGCACGAAGCAATTGAAATACGAATCGATAATAAATCAGCAATTGAGTTGGCAAAGAATCCAGTGCACCATGAAAGGAGCAAGCATACAGATGTTCGCTTTCATTTTATTCAGGAACATGTGAAGGAAGACAACGTGCGAATGAGTCATGTTGCAAGTCATGATCAAGTGGCAGATATATTTACAAAGCCACTACCAAAAGTGCAGCTCAAAAATTGTAAGACAATGATTGGAGTGAAGGATGGAAAATGTTTGAGTTTAGGGAAGGAATTTGTTAAAGAATAAACTTAAATTAATAATAAGGTAAAGAGTCGTGTCTATTGGGTGAAGAGTCATGTCCGTGTCTATTTGTAACGGTATGTAAACCATAATAAATATGCGGTCATTTTGTGTTGTTTGCAAGAAAGAAAATTTGTATGAAATATTTTATGAAATATAATTAGTTTCTTCTCCCCTCCTCATTTCTAAAAAAATCAAACACATTTGTGTGAATCATAGTTCGATCAATGTACAATATTTCAATCATCCTTTTTAGATTGGTCTTCATCCTGCAAACTCTATGGTTGCTCAACAATAATATCCATCATAATATGCTTTGTTAGGTTAGTTGTACTTTTGTATAGTATAGTTATTCGATTTACTATTTCGTTAATTTTTGTCTTTTACTTCTAACAACAATAAATGTATATGTTATAACAATTTTATATTGCAAAGATAAATCTATCATCTCTGGAAGAGTGTTGTGTAACTTTTAAGGCAAATTGTTTTATGGCTGGTTCTATTCGCACTCCGCATTACTCCTTTCACATCCCGCTACTTTATCAAATTATAATATTTCAAAATTGCTCATATCTTCAAAACATAACAGATCATGTTCAGGAGAATCAATCATTACAACAACCTTCAATGGAGCAAGGTTTTTGTAAAATCTTCGCTCGATCAAAGCGATGTCTATGTACTAACCTCCCTCGGACCGAATTAGGTTCGTATTTAGGATCGAACAACATTTGTGTAGTTACATAGTTTGGACCGAGCATGATTCGTGAACCAACATGTTATATTAGAACGTGGTTTAAAAATATAATAACATTTTCGGTATAAATTGGGGAGCTAAATTTAAAACTTGGATTTATAATTTTTTGAAACTTAATGGGATGTTTAAAAAGGAAAGTGGTGTGAGAATAGGATTGGCCTTTTTATTGCTTTTTATTCTATATATTTTTTGCTACCTTGAGGTAATATTTTAGCGTTTCCTGAAAAGATGTAATATATCTGCTATTGATTTAATATTGAATATTTCTTGGAAAAAAAATATTTTTACATCTTTTACTTGATTTTGACAACCAACGGTTGATTAAAACAAACTAAGCAAATTATATTCAAAAAAAAAAAATCATCTAACACAGACCCTTATTTTGTTAAGAAAATGTATAGCTAAATTATCCTTCTTTCTAACTATCTTTTTAGTTTTTTTTTATAACCCACCAACTTAAAACATTAGAATTAATGTTATTTGATCAAATCCATTCATTTTGACGAAGAAGTTAATGGTTTTTTTATCATAAAACTTGAAATATCAATTAAAACTACTTTTGTAACCAACCATTCTATTTTAGAAGTATTTTACTTTTTTTCAAAATTAGAGTTTATTTTGTTAAAATTAAGAATTGTTTTTTTAAATTAAAAAAATAAAGAAATTACAATATTAATGTCATAAATTAAATTAAATTTTTCTGAATTTTAACTAGTGTTAGGAATTTCAAGTTTTAAGTCAATGAGTTTTAAGTTTGAAAGAGGAAGGATAATGAAAATGAAAACAAGGGTAATTTTGTAAAAGAAATCTTGTATTCAAAGTAATTTTTTTTGAAATGGTACTTTATATACAACAAATCAATGGGACAACATATCCCACGTCAAATAAATGTTCGAAAGCAAGTTTCGAACTTGTGACATCCTGCACCAAGCCGAATCAATTAACCACTTGGACAATGGTGCTTGTCTTAAAGTAATGATTGGTGTATGTTAACAGATTATTTGTGTATGTTAACAGATTATTTTTGTATAAATAGAGTTAGTCCACAAGATAATACATGATTTACTACATGTTCATTTTATTTATTGTAGCCTGACATATTATTTACTACAAACTTGAAACTGCTTATGTTAAACCATAAAAGTGTCAAATGTATATTGAATATGTATTGTCCTCCATAGACTAACAACTAATAGAATTTTGAACCTATAAATCAATGCTTTAAATCTAATTTATGGACCATAACTTTATGTTTTGACATAACAATATTTTTTTATGTATAGCCAACATTTTATTTTGTTGCAATCTAGTTTATAGTTATTATTATTTCTACTAAAACCGTTGAAGGTTTCCAAAGAAATATTATATATTACATCATTTTTTATATAGAAATAACTATATTAACTCATATAGTAGTCCAAAAGGATTACTAGTGAAATATCGTAAGAGTATGTATATCAAAGCACACTCTGAAGGCAGTGTTAATAAGATATATTTGAAAGCACTTCTAAAGTTTTTGTTACCACAAAATAATTCGTAGTGTCGTGCATTAGTATTATGTAATAATCCATGAGTATTGGATATGAAACATCTCTAAAGGAGATTTTAGAGGTTAATTCAACAATGTAATAAATAAGATTTTACAAAATACCTCTAAAGAAATATTACGTAAAATTTTAGAAATAACAATTAAAGAGATGATATGTACTAATATTTTCGACTTTTGTGTGAAAAATCACAAGTTCGAAACTTGTATATCATGATTCGAACATGCATTGACATGTAGTGTGTTGTATACTACATAGTACTAATATGTACTACTATCTAAGTGCTCAATTTCAAAAATAATGATGATGATGATATAAATTCACCTAGCACTTTAAAAGTAGTTGATATATTTTTCAATAGAAAAGGTAAAATACATCTTGCACCACAAAAGTAGCGTTTATAAATATCACCAAAGAATATACAGTGTATTGGTATAGTTGTTACGTAAGTAACAATGTAAATACTTTAACAAAACAAGTATCTCATTTTCATAGTTCCATTATTATGTCAAACAAGTTTTGAGATGAAATTTAAGAATTATCACATTTCAAAAAGCTTGCTATGGCTGAACCATCCTAAATTATGTCATAATGATATACTTGCATCATTGGTGCCGGTCTATGCAGGTCAGCCCAAAGGGCAGCCCACCAAGTCTGCGGGTTAGGACAATCCATTGGGCCGACGCAAAATTATTTAAAAGCAAAATTCTTTAAGTATAAACTATTAGTTACAAAATTGTATTGTTGGATGATTTAGATTAGTGGTAATGTTTGTGGTCTATATTGTAGGGGCAATGTTTTCCTGTATAAATATTTATACATTTTCTGCGATTGACTTGCTTTTTGGGATAGGGCACTACATTCATTGGGTAGGACCTGGGCCTATGATGCTATAACAAAATGGAATAATTGTAACCATAGTAGTAATAATAATACACAAGATCTTCCCGAACCACACGAATATTTGACTTACGTTGCAGAAGCGAAAGATGATACAAATAGAAAGAGGTCGTGTGATCGGTGATATGGTCATGATCATTACAACTACCTTAATATCCATTATAAAAAATCATTACACTAAATGTGGGTCATAATAATAAACTAAATGATGGAAAATACACACTAAATAAATATCATTATTTTTGCTGCGAATAACATACCATGAAATAAGAATTGTTACAACCCATAAGTTTATACCTAAAGAATTACACTATTCTGGGCGTTAGATAAAAATAAGCGACTTTAAATGTGAATGTTTGAAATATAATGAATTTTGATATGAAAATTGTTTCATCGCCCAGGCTATGCGGTTTAGGTGAACATATCGTACTTAATTAGAGACTTGAAGTAATGAGAGAAATAAGTTTAACATGTTGTGAAACTATATTTTTGGGCCGAGTAATTAAGGCCATTTACTTTAAAGTTACTCATTAAAGATAAAAGCTGGGTTTTTTTAGGCCACCACTTCATTTTTTATTTATGTTCTCTTCTCTTTCAAACTCTCTCAAACTTCATCAATGAAAGATTAGCCAAATATTGGCCTATGTCCTCAATATAAAATCTGACAAAAATAATCAAAAAAATTCAAATGATAAGAAAATTCGAATGATATACTATTTTGGAGCACATTCATTTTCGAATAGTAGCAATTAGAGAAGGGTTTGATCCTTTTTTTAGGTTGCAATCTATCGTGATTAGATGAAATGCCCGAAAGTTCCTTTTGGGTTTTTCATGTTGCTCTAGTAATTACATGCTTATATGTTTAGATATATTAACACTATGGTTGTTGGAATTAGAATATATGTTTGTTTATATCTATAATATGAATTGGATAATTATAATTTATTGGATAATGAGTTAGAACCTAAAACGTAGAATCACATGTAGTTAGTGATATTGTATGTGATTTACACATATTTGATTTGATTTGGATTGCTATGTGTTTGTTTTGCACATATAAATGTTCAAATGTGATGCCGAAGATCGTTTATCGTTACGTATAAAATTGATTTTTTCGGTTTCCTAGATGATTTAGTATCAATAATAATATGATAATATATAAAAGTTAAACCTAACCCGAAGTAATCAATATAATTATTATACTAGCTTATTATTATTATAGGCCTAAAGTTTAATTAACAAAATATTTAAATGTTATATATTTAATATAATTATTTAATTGAGTTAATAATAATCTAAATTTAAATAAATAAAGACATACCAACTTTATAATCAATTAAATGTTAGGAAATATATATATATATATATATATAAAATTTAAATATAGTTTTAAAATTAACATGAGATAAATATTTCATAAATGTCAATGACCCCTAGCATATGTGGTAGTGGTATGACGCTATAGGTTGAGGTCCTAAAGGTCATGTCATGTGTTTGAACCCCGAGACGTCAAAATAAGTGATCTACTTGAATAAAATACCGCTTTTATTATCAAAAAAATACATAAAAGAATAAATCTCGGCTTTGGATATTTATCCACTTTGTTGAGAAATAATATGAAGATATTTCAGGCCTTTAATGATGGTTTAAATATCTCCATAGAGAATCATTCATTCCTGCACAAAAATTCTCCAAATTAAGCAAGCTTAAATAAGTGACTTTGTAACTCAGTTATTGAATAAGAGGAGAGTTCTTCGAGTGGCTACGTTGATAATTGAAATTGATTATATTGACAAGATTAAGTATGTTATACATTATAGAACTGATCATAATATTATCGGCATATGCTTATAATATGACTTTTCCAAAATAAAATTATTGATAATTTTGAATATTTTTTTTAATAATTTCCTAATTAATTATCTATGTGTATATATTAACAGAATTTATAAATAAAGGTTAATTTTGAGGTAAACTTTTTAAACAATTTATTTTGAGAATTCTATATTGATTTAATACTTTATATTTGAGAAAAAAAATTAATATTCTATTATAATTTCAAAATAAATATAATTCTTTGATTAATATACAAGTTAATATTAAGGTATAATTTAAAACTCAAAAAAGTTGTTTTTTCTATTAAATCTTTTTTGATTTTAATTTTAAAAAAATCATTTTGCTTCTTAAACTATATGTATGTATGTATATGTATATATATGTATATTACAATAAATTCATCAAGTATATGCAATATGTATACACACACATAAATGTATGTACACGTATGATTACTACAATATGTAGATAATATTTAACGAACAAATATTCATTGGTAGGACATCAGGAAGTCGACACCTATTTGCTCGATGGGAAAACAAGCATGGAGAAAATTTACCCGATACATTCCTTGTGAGTTTCATAGGGCGCTTACCAATGAATTCCATATGAGAAATTGCTAATGAATTACTATGCCCTTACCATGCATTTCCCAATGCATTTCCTAAAAATTAGAGATGTCCCTATTACTTAATTACCATAACAGCTTTTCTTAATGCATTTTCGATGCCAACTTACTGCATGTTAGGTAATTCTAATGCAATCGCTCCCTTCTACTCCACCCACAACCCGATATCTAGTATGATAAAGTTAGTGGTATGTTCTATGGGCAATTATGCAATTTTATCACATATATCTAACTCGATAACTAATCTGTTCAAAATAAAAGATGCTTTTTCTATTATATACTTAATATAATGTGTTGTATTAATTAATTATTGAAAGTATACTTAATATAAAATCCATAAATGATATGTTTTATGATAGTAGTTGTAAAATGTTGTAATCATGAGCTGTTTATGTAATAAAATAAACATATCGTTTCAAATATTCATAGTCAAGATGTATTAAAACTGGACATTGATACATCCGTTAAGACTAGAGTATGTAATGTTCTCTAAATATTAGGCAGTATATAACTCATGACTGATGGGGGCACCAAGTTGTTATGTTCTAACAGTTGTTAGATAACTATGGAATGAATCACTCGATAATTTTCTATTGGTTAATATAACTCTGATCAAACAAAAAATATCGATGTGATTAATTTACACAGTTCTCTTGACTTAAGAACACTTTCAATCTTCAATATAAAAGCTCCCATTCGATTATAGTCAAATCATGGCACAGAGTCCATCAAATGACAATAGTTGGGTCGAGTGAAAGTATTGAAAGTGAAATGCTATTCAAGAGGATTTGTGTTCTTAGTTATATGGGGTTAATATCATGGTCAACTGAAGTTAATTTAAAATCAAAATCTCTGGCTAGAATAGTTTGATTAATAATAATAATAATTGTTATTATTGGACCAAGGACTTTGTCTTAGAACTATACAGTAGAATATGGATGATACTGAAATTTGACCGTTACCAAATTCCATAAGTCCAAAGTGATATAGCTTTGACGAAGAGAATTGATGTAAATGATTATCACTAATGGATAAACGCTTATAATAAGTAAAATTGGATTGTACCAAATGATGTTTAAATAAATTCAACCAAAATGTTGCACCACTAGCTAAGATGAGTGTGAACAATAATATTTGAATTGTTCAATATTAAGCGTTGACTGAATTTACACCTTTGAATCACACAACCGAAATGATGAATATTTCGAATAAATCACTCAATTTAATTAGTTTTAAATTATTGAAAATTAACTAAATTAATTAATATTTATGAAATATTAGTTATAAGATTTTATTTAAGTTATTAGATGCCATTATTACTTAGTAAAGTGCATATATTAAAGTTATAAACACGCGTATTGATAATAATATCGATAGAATGTTTACATTCGATTTAAATGAAATAAATACTGAAATGTGCTTTAAATAAATTAATATTTGTAAAATATTAACTGTTAAAATAATTCTTATCATGCTTTAGTATATCTATGGAAGCTAGGGCTAACTGCTTTCCTCTTTCGTCTTTTCCCTTTCCTTGCCTTTAACATGATAGAGTTAGGGGTATTCCCTCAAGGCAATTATGTAATTTGTTAGATATATCTAACTCTCTGACCAATCTTGTTCGAAATAAACATGTTTTCTTCTATTATATACTTTATATAATGTGTCATATTAATTAATTAATTTAATTGAAAGTATATTTAATAGGAAATCCATAAATAATATGTTTTGTGATAGTAGTTACAAATTGTTATAACCATGAGTAATTTATCACAATGGAAAAAAATACCATTTTAAATGTTCCTAGTCAAGATGCATCGAGACTGGATATCGATTTATCTATTGAGACTAGAGTACATAATGCTCTCTAAACACTAGGCAGTGTATTACTCATGACAGTTGAGGGCACCTAGGAGTTACGTACTGATAGTCATTGGATAACTATGGAACGACTCACTCGATAGTTTTTTGTTAGCTAATCTAACTAAGATTAAATAGAAAATATCGATGTGACAAATTTTCACAGTTCTCTCAACTTGAGAATACTGTGGATCATCAATATGAAATATCCACTTTGATTATAGTCAAATCACAACATGGTGTCCATCGAGTGACCATAGTTCGGTTGGTGGAAGTATTGGAATTGAAGCACTATTCAAGAGAGGAAGTCTTCTTAGTTATATAGGGTTAGTATCACGGTTAATTTAAGTCAAGTTAAAGTCAAGGTCTCTAGTCAGAGCAGTTCAGTTAATAATAATTGTTATTATGGAACCAAGGACTTTGTGTCTGGACTATAAAGTTGAATGTGGACGATATTGGAATTTTATCCATTACTAAATTTCAAAAGTCCTAATATGATATTCTTTAAACAAAGAGAATTGGTGCAAATAATTGTCACTATCAGATACCGCTTATAATAAGTAAAATTAGATTTTATCGAAAGATATGCAAGCGATAAATTCAGCCAAATGTCACACCACATGCTGGGTGATGTATGAATGTTAATATTCGAGTAGTTGATATTAATCACTAACTGAATTTACACCTTTGAATCACACAACCATAATGATGAATTCTCTAAAAAAACCACATGAGTTAGTTAATTTATAAAATGTTTTAAATTGACTAAATTAATTGATATTTAGGAAATATTGATTATTAATTATTTGATGTTTGGAAGTTGTATGTAGTTATTTTAATGCATTTATAAAAATTATGTTTACACGAATTGATATATAATTTTGATTTAATTTAAAGATAACTGCATGAAAAGATTAATGGAAATTTTATGTCAATTGATGACATGACTAGTTAAAATTTTATGTCATTTGATGACATATCATGTGAAAAGAAAGAATTGAGAAGAGAGAGAAATAATCAAGGGAATCAACTAGGAAAGTTTTTATTAAAGAACGGGAATAGTTTCATTCTTTCAAATAAAACATATTCTCTAATCAATTTTGTACTACAATTCATTCTTACTCTTTTCTCCTCTCCTAACTCTTCATGGCAGAAAACTAAAGTCAAAATTTGAAACTTTTTCAACTCCAAATAAAAAGATCAAACAAAACAAAATAAAAGTGGTTTATCCATTTTTTCAAGGATATGATGAGGATCTTGAAGATCTGAGGAGATACCAGCATTCAAGGTATGACTTCTAGGCAACATCTTAAGGGGAATTCATTTTCAATGTGTGCTTCAAGGCTTTGGGCAATAAGATCGATTCATGAAATCTAAGAGCTTTTGTTTCATCATTCAAGGTGTGATTTGATGGCCACTTCTCAAAGTTATTTCTAGTTAATTCATTTACACATTCTTTGTGTTCATATATATATTAACTATGTTGTGACACGAAAATTGATAATCCCTTTCTCAATTAAAAGTATGCGTATTATGTTCATTTCATTAAGATCTACATTTGTTATCTTTTATATTACTATAACTATAAATTAATTTCTAGTGAATTATGTTTTATAATATTTACGTATATAATTACAAACGAGTTGTAATTTAATTCTTAATTTAAAATTAATTTCTAATGTGCATGTTAATGATTATGCAATGACTTAGATTTTTCGACATTTAAGTTTGAATATTTAAATGGTTTTAAATGTTGAGTTTGAAGTATAAATTCATTTTGAATACAGGGTTATTGGTTGGATTCGAGAAATAACGTTTAATTTCAAATATAGTGATTTATCGTAATACAAAAAGGCGAATAACTGAAATTTAAATGGAATATAAATCAAAATGATTTCTATTGTTGATAAAAAATCTATTTAAATTAGAATTTTTCTAGTAAGATTTTAAAACTGAAAATTTAAGGGATATTGAAATTTTTGAAAATCGTCGATTTTATCGACGCGTTAAAATAGCGATTCGGGGAACAGTCTTGAAATTCGACGAAACTAGTTCCAATTGGATCCGTAATAGTGTACTATTATCAAATTTAATTTTCATAATGTTTGGATTCATTATTTGGTTATATGAGATAGAAACGTCTAGAAATAATTTAATTTAAATAGTCAATCTAAAAAGCCATTTACTCCATACAATCAAATTAGGATTTAAAACTTATTCCATTCGGTTCAGAATAGAAGTATAACATTATAAACGACTAGCAGCACGCCTCGATAAGGGTTTGAAATTTTTCGTTACTTAAACCAATAGATTTTGAGAAAAAATTAAATAATTTTTTTATTGGACTGGGCCGTCTCTTCTTTCACCCAGTCACTATACCTTTCCAAACACGCGACTTCAAAAACATTCAAACACGCGACCTTTGTTTAAAACTGTGTCCCTCTTCCCTTCTTCAGTAGGAAATCAAATTCGAACAGAAGAAAAATATGACGATGAATGAAATCGCGTTATTTTTCTTCTCCTTCTTCAGTTTGACTTCAGAGAGAAAGATAAAAAAACAAACAAAGAACAATTAAAACGCAAGAAATCATTTTGGGGTTCGACTTCAAAAGTGAGGCGCGGTATGATCAGGAGGAGGACAATGGCGAGATCAGCATGCTAGGTTGCGTGCATCGTTTTCAGGGACAGTTGCGTCGTTCACAATGATCGACCATGGGAGGAGGCGGAGGGAAAGCTAGGTGACAATGTAGGCAGCACTGGAGTCTGGGCATACACAGGTGGAGGCGGCGTTTAGGGTTTCAGGCGACAGTGGATTTAGGTAGGTCATGACATTGTGGCTAAGGTTGGTTGCGCAATCTGGAGGCCGAGCTATTGGAGACGCAATGGGGGTTATGGAGCTTGGTTATAGGTGAACACGTGGCAGGCGGAGTTGACGCCAGGGTGGAGGTCCGAGATGGGCTGAGCACATGACGGTCGAGGAAGTGGGAGGAAAGTGTAACGACCTGCCTTTTTGGACGTTTTAAGCAGACACACACGCCAGACTCAATCCATTCAAAAGGGCATATTGTTATGGGGTAAATAAGAAAAAAAGAAAGAAATAAAATAAAGTGGAAAATAGGCATAAGGACAAACTTTGAAAAAAAATTAGGCTAAAGGACAACAAGTTTCATTTTTAGGCCGAAGGACAAACTTTGAAAATAATCAGGCTGAAGGATAATGCTAATTAGAACTAGCATTTTGTTAATGCTAATTAGAACTAGCATTGTCCTTTGGCCTAATTTTTCCCAAAATTTGTCCTTCGGCCAAAAAATGAATCTTGGTGTCCTTGGGGTAATTTTTTTGATCAAAGTTTGTCCTTTTTCCTAATTTCCTCTAAAATAAATACATAATCTCGCAGCAGAATGACAAAATATAATAATCAAATAACAGTTCATGAAGCTGTTTACAAATAAATTTGATTATACTAATACAAGACATAATCAGAGTTACAACAACAAGAATAAATAAATAAATGCAACGGAACAACATGATGCAGTATAATACATATAGTAAGTAATAATATTACAAAATTTTCATCTTCGTCCTTCAAAATTATGGTCTTCAACCCTGAAATGCTCAGGCTGACCCAAGTGAATTGAAAAGATAAAATACTCGAGTCAGAACTAAAAGATCTTATTTAAGTTAAATCGATAGTAAATATGCGTGTGACGGCGTCAGAGATATTTACGGGGTTTGACATCTCCTATCCAGTGTCTAACGTGAGTGCAATAACTTAAGAGATGTTCAGGATTTGCACTTCCTAAGGATCCGTTAAACTAGCTACTATGTAGTATAATACGCTATTACAATATGTCTACAGTAAAGTAGAAGTATTAAAATAGCGTTAAGGCATTATCCATATCCCCCTTAACACATTTTTACATATTCCCATAGTCTATATAGTATCGTAACTCCTCCGTGAACCGGAGGCTATCAGAGGGCACTCCATAGGTATGGTACAAACCAAACTCGTAGAAGGTGCGCTAGGGCATGTGAACACGACACTCGAGGCAATGCCAGGGTAGATATACCAATTTCGTATTTGGACTGGTGGTAACGCATAACAGCTAGTACCGCCCACCTCGGAACACACTCCCAAATCAAAATCAATGGGTGGCCACCAAATAAATCACAAAGCAACAAATATTGTACCGAAGAAATGTGTCCGATATAAGGAATGACCTCACTTGGCCCGGCGTGGCTCCTCTTTTAGTAACACTTAAGCTGATTCACGGGAGTCAGGGTCACGTCATGCCTCATACAGAAATCGTTAACAAAACCATCCTACTTCATTTCTGGAATCTCCACCACGTACACAGTTGTTAAAGTGATTTTTGGTATTAACAGCGAGTATGACAATATCTGATCCCGTCTCTTTAACAACCAAACGTTTATTTCACACCGGATGGTTCTTTTACATTTCAAAATGTCAATTCACACTTTATATCAAAATATCATATTCTCAAAACCATATCACTTTCGAAATCATATTCACCTTGAAATCATATTCGCCTTTGAAATCATTTCGTTTCCGAAATCATAATTTCTTTTGAAAATCATATTTCCAATCAGGTTAAATCCTCACTTCAAAATCATCATATTCAATTTATTATGACATTTAAATCCCAACGTAGGTTATAACATCATTTAACCGTAATTGCTTTTAAACCAATGAATTTGAATATAAACACTTCCCTTTACTTAGTTTGAAAATTTAGAAAACGGTTTAAATAGTTAAATTAGTTATAATTAGTTAAAATACTCTAAAATAGTTTACTTATAGGTTAAAGATATTGTTAAATCAATTTAAGATAGTCAAATAGATTTAAAATAGATTAAATATAATCAAAATAGATTGAATAGCTTTAGAATAGATTAATTAGATTTAAAATAAGTTAAAATGGGTTAATTAGTTTAAAATAAATTAAATGATTTACAATAGGTTAAAATGATTTCATATATTTAATATAGATTAAAATAATTTAATAGTTTGAAAATCTTAATATTTAAAGTCTTTAAAATAATATATCTTTAAAATAGTTTATATTAAAAATATGAATTTTAAAATTAATATCAAATTATTATTTATTTCATTTCAAAATAATAGAACTATTTCAATTTCTTAATCAACAAAAATCCAATTTCAAGTCTCCATTCACATTTAAATAAAATGTTAAATTTTGTATCGATATCAATTCATGTTTGAAATATCCATTTGAGCTACTATGACATGAATATATATTAAAGTTATATTTCACAATTTTAATGACTCAATTCCGGTAAATTCCATTAATACTTCAAAATCCAACTTAAAATTTTGATTTATTTTTCTTTAACCCATTCCTTTATGTCAATTTCAGTTCCAACATGAAATTCGGATTTCGGTAATATTCAATTTATTTGAATCAAATTTTTATTTTAAAATATCATTTAACTAAATTCAAAATTTAGGGTTTTAAAATCATTGAATTTAACCAATCCAGTGTCCGTATATAATTCTCTACCGTAGGGTCATGTGATACGGATATTTATCTTTTCAATCCGCAATTTAAAATTTTACGGTTATATATAATTTCAAACCGCAATCTCGAATTTAGTGAAAATCCATAAATCGCTCGAGTCTATCATTTCAACCCATAATGATTTTTTCCTAATCTATAGATCGTTTCGGTATGTATCATTTCAACTCATAGGGAACTTGCAGAGTGATAACAATATATAAATTAAACATAACATCCAACAATCCAATATTAACAACCAAACATCCATCAAAATGATCATCCAATTCAATCAATTAAATTACAGCAACTAATGGATTATCATTGATAGGAAACTAAATGGCAATTTAAATTAAATATTACAATAAATAACAATAAATTCAAAATAAATTCAAATTAACTGGAATGAAGATTTAATATACCAAACAGCCATAAATAAATTTCTAATTACATCATAAATTTAATTTAACCGACATAAGAAATTTTAGAAGTTGTGAGTGGGTTAAAACACCAACCTTTGAATTTCAAATCGATTTGAAATTCAAATAAAGGTCCAAATTTCAACAGTCTTAGAATTTGTCGAAACAACATCAACATGTCTGGAATTTCGATACAATCCAAATGAAACAAACCGTGCGTGAATCCGAGCTCGTTTGAAAAAGTTATGATAACTATAATATTGAAAAATTCTGGTCCTGGATCGACTTCGGGTTCAACTACGGTCCACCACCTCAAATCCCCGGTGCTTGCTTTGAGTTTTTTCCAAAACGAACCGAGACCCGAGTCATTTTCTTATTGACCTATATTTGCTACAAGGGTTTTGCCTCAGAAACCCGAAGCGCGACCCGAATTTGCTGCAGATCCGCATTTGTTTTTGAAATTAAAATTAGGTTTTGGAATTTGGGAATTAGGTTTGATGTTCTGTTGTTTAAGAAGGAGGAAGGAGATGTATGTACAAAAATAATGAAGTGAAAAATACCTAGGGTTTATAATAGCCTATATATAGGCAGAGTTGGATCGAAACGATAACAACGACCCGAAAAGCCCGTTTCATTCTCGAAACAGAAATGGGTCATCCAATATATCAAAATATAGGTTTTCGATATTTTTAAACCCAGCGGAACTATTTTCAAATCCTAATTCCATTGTATACTAAAGTTAGCTTAAAAATTATCTTATTTCAAATTTATTTCAATTAAATTAATTTCTAGGCGTTTCGAGTCCGTACGATCAGACGACAAGTCCGATTGCTACGAAACTTGGAACCTTACAATAATTCACCGCTACGGATCCCATGAAACTGGTTTCATCGAAATCCAAGACAATTGCCAAAATGGCTATTTTTACATTAGTTAAATAAATTAATATTAAATTAATTAAATCACTTTTTAATTCAATATTTGTAAACTAACAAATTTAATCATTTTTGATCACTTAGACATTTATAATAACTTAAAATAAGTTTACATATCAATTCAGTGTCAATTATTTTCCAAAATACAATGTTCGGTTTCAACTGCAATTAAATCCAATTAATTGTAATTTAATTCCAATAAATTGATTATACTTTGATTTCAATCTTTATTTTTAGTCAATTGTTACTCTAATGGCATAGTTAATATTTGTTGATATCTTATTTCACTAATATGCTACAGTTTCCATCTTTTTATTTGTATTAACTACTATATTTCAATTATATTGAATTTTTGTCAATCACACACATTAATTATAATTTATAATCGCGATTAATTATTTTATCTTAGTTTCATTCTTTTTTGTTAGATTAATTATTACCATATGAATAAAATTTACATTTATATTCATTTAATTGCATTCACAATTTTCAGTTATTGTATTGAATCACATTAGTGTAACATTTATTTACATATATTTGCAGTTGATTAAATGAATTGGTAACAAATAACAATTGTCACCATTTCTACATTTAGTAACATTTGTAAGTTTATTATTTACAAGAAAATGTTATAACAACTCTGTTTACACTCATTTCACCTTATTTCATTATTAATAAATATTTGAATTATCAATTGCTCTTTTAATCCAATTAACCATTAATACATACATTATTATAATTTGTTTACAACCTATATCAATTATAACTCTTTAACTCTTTTAATTAATTGTGATTACATTTAAAGCATTTATCAATTACCTTAAATTAATACTATTTCACTTTAATTCGGTTATATTTTTTATTATTAATTCATAATTTTTTTTATTTCTTCCAACATTAAATTACAAAAATTTATTAAATTAACAATTTTTAATTATCTAATATTACGGGTCGTTATACTCTCCCCCACTCAAAACTTTTCGTTCCTGAAAAGGAAAAGGGAAAAGAAGGAATTAATAAATTCAATATCTCTTATTCAAAATATTAAATTTATAAACAATTAATTTACATAATTAAATAATTTAAATAGAATATATCAATTTATAACAATTAAATCCTTTTATTTTCAAGTTGACAAATTTTGGAAAAGATTTCACAGAATTTTTAAGTCCAAAATTCACGAATTTTTTTGGAAGAGTCTCCTTTGTACGGAGAGGTCTGGAAGAAATAATAATATCAATAATATAATATAATATATATCACATATTTTCAAAATAATATATCCCAAACTACGGGAAAAATAATGTAATACCGCTAGAAAACTGTAATCCGAGAGCGTACCTATTTGTTGGGCAAACAATACTTATTTATGAAATCAAAAGCAGTGGCAATTGCTTCCATAAACCTGTATTTCACTCATATAATCCAAAGATGTCAATAGTTATATAAAAGAGGAAGATTTAAGTTGTTTCAATTAATCACAACCAAATCAATACAACATATAATAGTCACAAGCAACAAAACTATACAATCATCACATGTAACCAAAGCAATCAACCATCCATAGCAACCAAAACAAATGGTTTGTTTGGATTCAGAAACTTTTAATCGTATAAAATGATAAATAAATTATGAAGTAAACCGCACACTCAACAGTCATAGATAAAACTTATAGATTATTTATACATCTTAATACAAAATAGAAGTATCATTTCCCAACCAGTCCATAAGTCAAACAAACAATGATTCAACACATTTTAAGTTTACTCTATTTATCCTTTTCACATCATTTATTGTTCATTTTTTTCATACAGTGATTTTCTTTAATTCACGTTCATTACTTACAACATTTTAATTTTTCATTCATTCATGTAAGTCTTATTTCATTAATTTACATTCTTTACTTAAATATGTTATATCCATTTCAATTATTTGGATCATAAATAAGTTCACTATTGAAGTACTGTATACATTTTATTTTAGTTTACTTCACATTTACAATTTAGTTTGATTTTTTCTTCTTCATCATTTAATTTTCTTTTCTCATTCATATAACGTTTATCTTCATTAATTTACATTTGTTATTACTTACAAAAGTTCATTTCTCCTTTATTCATACATTGCCATTTTCTTTCATTTTATTACTTTACATTCATTGCTTAAATAAGTTATTTTTATTTCAATTATTGGATTATACATTATTAGGTAAGTTTCTTTACAATTCAATTCACCATTTATAGATTATTATTTTTTCACATTCATTCCTTCATATATAGTATCATTGAATATTAACTTCATTTGTAAAAAAAATTCAATGTTCCTGAAGTTATAATCATTAAATTAATGTAGTACTCATTTTGATTTATGAATGGCTTCAATATTAAGTAAGTTAAAAAAATTCATTACTTACAGTATTCACCTTTTCTATTAAATCCAATTATATAAATAGCTTAATTGTTAACTTAAGTTTATAATCATTTTTCTTACGTTATTCATTTTTATTACATTTAATTAGTAGCATTTCAAGCTATAAACTTCAGTTAATACCGATTTATAGCATTAGAATCCTTATTTATAAAAGTAAGTCTACATAACACTTTCATTTTTTTTTTAATTTTACTTGTATAATATTCTATCACATATCCTATTCAACATTACAACTTTTAATATTTTGGTAAGCTATATATATGTCTTTTAGAATGCAATAAAAGGTTACACAAGTTTTCATACTTATTTTAAATCAAAATATTCAATAGTTACATTTTCTTATTTTCATTTCCATTTTATTTACAGTTCGCAAATTTTCAGTTTCTTATTTATTTCATTTATCATTTTAATATCAAATTTCTTATTTTCATTTTAGAAGTTTCTAATTATTAATATAGTCAAGATTCCATTCATTACAGTGATTTAACTTTCTAATTTACAGAAACTTAAGAACTAAAAAACTGGGTCTTATTTAAATTATTTTAAAACAATATATATAATCATATATTTTATAAATATCAAATCATATTTGGAATTTCAAATTTTAGATTAATTTATCAAAACCATTATGAAATAGAACTACTACAGCAGTCTCCCCACATTGAAACTCGAAAATGAACGTCGATGATGCGTGCACTCATCACCGAAATTATTTTCCAGCGATAGAGAGGGGGGTACAGAACTTATTTCCTTTAAAATTTATTTTGAACATTTCTTTCAAATCATATTAAAATATTTATATCTGAAAATACTTCTAAATACTATCAATACTATATTCCAAAACCTTTTGAAAGAAATTTTCAAAAATCCCGGAACTTCAGTTCTCAAATTTTCTAATTTATATCCATTTTATTTGCAAATCTTATTTTTCCATCAGTATTTATAAAATTCACTACCTAACAAAAAAATATATAACAACCACTATATCATTTATAAAATTTATTATTTTATATACAAAATATATAATAGGCAAAATTATTTCATTTACTTATATTTTAAAACGAATATTGTGTTGGTCTGCCCTATTAAGTGTTTGGAAATCCCTATCGATGTCATAGCATCCTATGCACTAGCCAGAATTTATAAATACAAAACGGAACAAATTAACACAATATAAAAACCTTTTATAACACTTACATATACGCTCTCTCATATATATACTCAACGACTCATTCTAGGGTAATACTATCCTAATTAATATGAGTCAGACCCCACAAAACTAAGGTTATCGCTAAAACAAAGCTCTTATACCAACTATAATGACCTGCCTTTTTGGACGTTTCAAGCAAATACACATGCCGGATTCAAACCATTCAAAAGGGAAGATTGTTATGGGGTAAATAAGAAAAAGAGAAAGAAATAAAACAAATACAGAATCTCGCAGCGGAATGACAAAATATAATAATCAAATAACAGTTCATGAAGCTATTTACAAATAAATTTGATTATACTAATACAATATAGAATCAGAGTTACAAACAACAAGAATAAAAAAATAAATGCAGCGGAACAACATGATGAAGTAGAATACATATAATAAGTAATAATAGTACAAAATCTTTGTCTTCGTCCTCCAGAATTAAGGTCTTCAACCCTGAAATGCTCAGGCTGACCCGAGTGAATAGAAAAGACAAAACACTCGATTCAGAACTAAAAGATCTTATGTAAGTTAAAACAATAGTAAATATGTGTGTGACAGCGTCAGAGATGTTTACGGGGTTTGACATCTCCTATCTAGTGTCTAACGTGAGTGCAATAACTTAAGAAATGTTCGGGATTTACATCTCCAAAGGATCCGTTAAACTATCTACTATGTATTACGGTACGCTATTATAATATGTCTATAGTAAATAGAAGTATTAATATAGCGTTAAGGCATTACCTATATCCCATTTAACACATTTTTATATATTCTCATAGTCTATACAGTACTGTAACTCCTCCATAAATTGGAGGCTACCGGAGGGAACTCCATAGGTATGGTACAAACCAAACTCATAGAAGGCACATTAAGGCATGTCAACGGGCACTCGAGGCAATGCCAGGGTAGATATACCAATTGCGTATCCGGACTTGTGGTAACGCATAGCAGCTACTACCGTCCACCTCGGAACACACTCCCAAATCAAAATTCAAGGGGTAGTCACCAAATCAATCACAAAGCAATAGATATGGTATCGAAGAAATGTGTCCGATAGGAGAAATGACCTCACTTGGCCCGACGTGGCTCTTGTTTTAGTCACATCTAAGCTGACTCACGGGAGTCAGGGTCACGTTATACCTCATGCAAAAATCATTCACCAAACTATCCTACTTCATTTCTGTTTTCTCCACCACGTACACAGTTGTTAAAGAGGCTTTCCGTATTGGCAGCGAGTATGACAAAATCCGACCCCGGTCTCTTTAACAACCAAATGCTTATTTCACACCGGATGGTTCTTTTACATTTCAAAAAGTCATTTCACAATTTATATCAAAATATCATATTCTCAAAACCATTTCGCTTTTAAAATTATATGAACCTTGAAATCATATTCGCCTTTGAAATTATTTCATTTCCGAAATCGTAATTTATTTTAAAAATCATATTTCCATTTAGGTTAAATCCTCACTTCAAAATCATCATATTCAATTTATTATAACATTTAAATCCCAACTTAGGTTCCAATATCATTTAACCATAATTGCTTTTAAACCAATGAATTTGAATATAAAGACTTCTCTCTACTTAGTCTGAAATTTTAGAAAACAGTTTAAATAGTTAAATTTGTTATAATTAGTTAAAATACTCTAAAATAGTTTAGTTATAGATTAATGATATTGTTAAATTGATTTAAGAAGTCAAATAGATTTACAATAGATTAAATATAATCAAAATATATTAAGTAGCTTTAAAATAGATTAATTAGATTTGAAATGAGTTAAAATGGGTTAATTAGTTTAAAATAAATTAAATGGTTTACAATAAGTTAAAATGATTAATATACCTAATATAGATTAAAATAGTTTAACAGTTTGAAAATATTAATAATTAAAGTCTTTAAAATAATATATCTTTAAAACAGTTTATATTAAAAATATTAATTTTGAAATTAATATCAATTTACTATTTATTTCATTTCAACACAATAGAACTATTTTAATTTCTCAATCAACAAAAATCCAATTTCAAGTCTCCATTCACATTTAAATAAAATATTAAATTTTGTATCGATTTCAATTCATGTTTGAAATATCCATTTGAGCTACTATGACTTCAATATATGTCAAAGTTATGTTTCACAATTTTAGTGATTCAATTCTGATAAATTCCATTCATGCTTCAAAATCCAACTTAAAGGTTCAATTTATGTTTCTTTGACCAATTCCTTTATATCAATTTCGGTTCCAACATAAAACTCGGATTTCGGTAACATTCAATTTTTTTGAATCAAATTTTTATTTCAAAATATCATTTAACTAAATTCAAAATTTAGGATTTTATAATCATTAAATTTAACCAATCCGGTGTCCTATATAATTCTCTACCCTAGGGTCTAGTGATATGGATATTTATCATTTCAATTTGCAATTTAAATTTTTACGGTTATATATCATTTCAAACCGCAATCCCAAATTCAATGAAAATCCATAAATTCATTCGAGTCTGTCATTTCAAACTGTAATGATTTTTCATAACCTATAGATCGTTCGGGTATGTATCATTTCAACCCATAGGCAACTTGCAGAGTGATAACAATATATAAATTAAACATAGCATCCAATCATCCAATATCAACAACCAAACATCCATCAAAATCATCATCCAATTCAATTGATTAAATTACAGGAATTAACAGATTATCATTAACCGGAAACTAACTGGCAATTTAAATTAAAAAATACATTAAATAACAATAAATTCAAAATAAATTCAAATTTACTGGAATGATGATTTAATATACCAAACAACCATAAATAAATTTCTAATCACATCATAAATTTAATTTAACTATCCTAAGAAATTTTAGAAATTATGAGTGGGTTAAAACACTCACCTTTGAATTTCAAATCGATTTGAAATCCAAATAAAGACCCAAATTTCAATAGTCTTAGAATTTGTCTAAATAAGCGTCAAAATGCCTGAAATTTCGATACACCCCCAATGAAACAAACCGCTCGTGAATCCGAGCTCGTATTAAAAAGATATAATAATTATAATATTGAAAAATTCTGGTCCAGAGTCGACTTCGAGTTCAACTTCGGTCTACCACCTCAAATCCCCAGCGCTTGCTCTGAGTTTTTACCAAAAGGACCAGAGACCCGAGTCATTTTCTTCCTGACCCGAAGTTGCTGCAAAGTTTTTGCCTCTGAAACCCAAAGCGCGACCCGAAGTTGTTACAGATCCGCATTTTTTTTGAAATTGAAATTAGGTTTTGGAATTAGGGAATTACGTTTGATGTTCTGTCGTTTGAAATGCACATAAAAAATAATGAAGTGAGAAATAATAGCCTATATATAGGCAGAGTTGGATCGAAACGATAACAACGACCTGAAAAGTCCGTTTCATTCCCGAAACGAAAATGGGTCATCCAATGTATCAAAATATAGGTTTTCGATATTTTTAAACTCAATGGAACTAGTTTAAAATCCTAATTCCATTGTATACACAAGTTAGCATAAAAATCATCTTATTTCAAATTGATTTCAATTAAATTGATTTCTAGGCGTTTCGAGTCCTTACGATCAAACGACAAGCCCGATTGCTACAAAACTTGAAAGCTTACAATAATTCACCGTGATGGATCTAACGAAACTAGTTTTGTCGAAATCCGAGATAGTTGCCAAAATGGCTATTTTTACATTAATTAAATAAATTAGTATTAAGCTAATTAAGTCACTTTTTAATTCAATATTTATAAACTAACAAATTTCATCACTTTTGATAACTTAGACATTTATAATAACTTAAGACAAGTTTACATCTCAATTCAGTGTTAATTATTTTTCAAAATATAGTGTTCAGTTTCAGTTGCAATTAAATCCAATTAATTGTAATTTAATTCCAATAAATTGATTATGCCTTGTTTTCATTCTTTATTTTCTATCAATTATTACTCTAATAGCATAGTTAATATTTGTTGATATCTTATTTCACTAATATGCTACAATTTCCATATTTTTATTTGTATTAACTACTATATTTCAATTATATTGAATTTTTGCCAATTACACACATTAATTGTAGTTTAAAATCCCGATTAATTATTTGTCTTGGTTTCATTCTTATTTATTAGATTAATTATTACCTTATAAATAAAATTAACATTTCTATTCATTTAATTACATTCACAATTTGCAGTTATTGTATTGATTCACATTAATGTAATATTTATTTACATATATTTGTTATTGATTAAATGAATTGTTAACAAATAATAATTGTCACCATTTCTACATTTAGTAACATTTGTAAGTTTATTATTTATAAGAAAATGTTATAACAACTCTGATTACACTCATTTTATCAATTACAATTAAGTACACCTTACTTCATTAATTAATCAATATTTGAATTATCAATTGCTTTTTAATCCAATTATCCATTAATACATACATTATTATAATTTATTTACAACCTATATCAATTATAACTTTTTAATTCTTTTAATTAATCTTAATTACATTTAAATCATTTATCAGTTACCTTAACTTAATACTATTTCACTTTATTTCAGTTATATTTTTTATTATTAAATCACATTTTTAATTGTCGAATATTACGGGTTGTTACAGAAAGTGTGGCAACAGCGACGTAGGGAAAGTTCAGGTCGTGAGCTTAGTTTCAAGCGACAGTAGAGAAGTTTAAATTTAATTTGGGTAATTAAAATTTTAATTTTTGGTAATTAGTAAATTTAAGATCTTATTTAATAATAAAAACTTATAAATTTTATATCTTGTCCATGTGAGGTTTGAAAATTTCAAACATTACGAAATGGAACAAAAATTTGGGATTGGAATGATCAACAAATTCAAAAAAAGCAAGGTGCTTAGAATCTCAGTCATTTCGGTTACTGGTTATAAATGTGACGCCCCACCTCTATACCCACGCTAGACAAAGACACTACGGGGTAATGCCGTCAGCTAGCGCGAATAATAAGGTTGTTAAGGAGAGACCATCTGTATAATTGCTTTGTACGAGTGCCGATATGCCAGATAAAAATATAACTTTTCATCTCAAAAGGAAGTTCGACATACTGACACAAGCTCAAAGCTTCTACACGCTGTATATAATCTTCGAAAACAAATATAGAAACAAGCATAACACAAATCAGTCACAGACAATTCATATCACAAAGGAGGATATAGATATGAATATTACACATAAAAATGTACATCAGAGTAGGGATCAAATAAGATCCACAATATCACAAAAGAATAAATACAGGTGTAAGACAAAAGAATATGTATACATCAAGGAGTCTCAATCTCAAATGTATACAACCCAAAATAACTAAACCAGAGTAGTAAGCCAAAATCAGATGATGGTTCCAGATAGAAAGTCAAGAGGAAGCACCTGTAATATCTCAGTCTGACCCGAGTATTATTTAAGAAGAAAATAATAAATGGATCAATCTAGCTTTAATTATCAGATAAAATGAGATATAAGAAGAGATATAATAAAAACCTATGATAACCGAAAATGTCGTACTGCGAAAAGTATACATTAGAAAATCAACAAAAGTCATACAATTTCTCAAGAATCTCATAGCATCAAAAAGAATGTCATATTCTTTATTTAGTTCACCAAGCCACAAAAAATGACATACATATCAATGTAAATTGTAAAAGTTGGTGAAACATAAATTCCAGAAATCAATAATTAGAAATCCAGAAATCACAAGAAAAGGATGGCCGATCCCATAAAAATGAGTCGGAGCTCCTCCTGACAGGGTATAGTCCCCCATTGCGGGCTTTGAGCCGAAGCTCCTCCTGGTGATCCGAAGTTCCTCCTGACAGGGTATAGTCCCGTATTGCGGACTTTGAGCCGAAGCTCCTCCTGGTGAGCCGAAGCTCCTCATGACAGGGTATAGTCCCCCATTGCGGACTTTGAGCTGAAGCTCCTCTTGGTGAGTCGAAGCTCAATAAAAATGAGGTACAGTCCTCCATGTGGACAAAGAGACATCGCACATTGCTAGTCTAAACCATAAAATGATCATCATTGATCATCAAGAAGTGTCAATTACACTAAGCTAGTAAATATATGAGCTTAGCTTCATGTCCCATAACCACTAGCTTAACTTAAATATTTACGAACAAATTGTAGATCTCCACTAGAAAATTGTCATAAGAGATTCAATCGAACAAGTCTAAGAATTAACCGACGAAGTAAACGCAAGCATTTCATACCACTTGTTTTACTAAGTCGTTTAATTAGATTTCTCATACGAGTGAGGTAAAGGTTTTTATATACTAGTAGATTGGAAAACGGTTTAAGAAACGAGCTTTGTAATAAAATAGGGTTGAAATCATTTTGATGAAAGAGTTTTGATATTTACTACTAGCATTGAAAACCTTTATATTTTTAAAGCGACAAACCATAAAAATGATTGTAGAAACAATCAATTATTAAAATCAACATACGAAGACGTGAATCAAATCCAAAGAAACCGATAAAGAATCCATCGAAATGGATATTCAAAAATCCCTAAAAAGGAGTAATCAAAGTCATAATAAATGATAACAACAAATAGGATCATCACGAATCGATTCAAATTGGAAATTCAATCCAAAAAGGCAAAGTCGGCTGAAACAGCAAATTCAGTTGACTGAAATGAGATTTCAGTTGACTGAACGGAGATTTCAGTTGACTGAATCATGCCTGGAAACATTCTGTTTCAAGGTTCAGTCGACTGAACAGAGATTTCAGTCGACTGAATCATGCCTAAAAACTTTCGGGTTCCAGATTCAGTCGACTGAATAGAGATTTCAGTCGACTGAACAGAGATTTTAGTCGACTGAATCATGCCTGGGCTGTTTTTCAGCCTATCTAAATGAAGACCAGACTCTTTCAAAAAGCAACCGGAAGAATATTGGCTCTAAGGGTTTTTGCCAATCGGCAACCCGGCCCTATATGCTCCTCGATGCATCATCAAAAGCATGATCCTAACATCTCTCAAAAGATTTCTTATGAGATAATCCTAAGACAAATTCAAAAATACCGAAAAGTTTCACAAACTATTTAAATGAGAGAAATAACACTTTCCTCGTCATGAGGGCTTAAAGAATAAAATGATATCATCAAATTGGAATCGAAATCAAAAAGAAAAATAGAAATCTTCTTAAAAAATGTCGAAGATGAATAGCCCACTTGGGACATAGGATATGGCTTTATAATAATTAAGCCAATCCTTTTACAAAAAGCAATTCCGAAGCCTAAATAACGCATAACATGAAAATTGGCTCGGAAAGAAAATTCACATAAAATAATTTCAACCTCAATAAAAAACAAATTGAGTGTTGTGAATCCACCAATCCGGATTCGCAAATCTCAAAGAAGACATCAAGCCCAAATTGTTTTAAAGAAAAAGAACCAACAAGTTCCTTTGATATACAAATGATGAGATGAAACCCATATAAAAAAGAACTCAAATGAGAAGATCACGAAGATAAAACAATGCCGCCAAGGATTGAATAAAAAGTACCTTGATCAAGAGAAGAGTTGCTAGGGGCTTGCAGCTTCCCTTCTCCCTTTCTTTGACGCTTAGGACACAAAGATATATAATGATCCGCACTTTTGCAATAGCGGCAAGAAATAGGCCTTGGAAGCCTATTTATATAGTGGTCCCTAGAGCCACAATTGTAGCATTCTCCACGATTAGGGATGGGAGTCTTTGCTATAGAAGTCACTTGCTTCACCCTCTTGTTAGGATTAGGACTTTCGAAACTAATAAAGGGATGCCTCTTCTTGTTGTTGTTGGAGCTCGGTTTGGCACTTCAAACCTCGACGTCGCTTTCTTTATCGGCCTCTTCAAGACGAAGAGCGATATCAATAAGCTGATCAAATGAGACATCTAGTTTCAAGAGTAATGACTTCTTAAGATTCTTATTCAAGCCATAAACAAATCTCTGGTTTTTCTTCAATGGAGTATTAATGTATTCAACCCTGTATTTAGAAAGAGATTCGAAAGATGCGACGTAGTCCGTCATAGAAGAATCACCTTGAACAAGGTCAATAAAACGCCGGGCCAAAGTTACTTTTTCATCCTTCGGCACAAATTTCAATTCGAATCTTTCCCGGAATCGCTCCCAAGTAAGATCTGCTTCAACGATTTCAGGAACCAAAAGCTCATACCAATCTAATGCTCTTACTTGGAGCATGCTAGAAGCCACTTGGACTCGATGTAGATCAATAAGCTTCATGCGAGAAAAGATACGATCGCATGATATGAGCCAAGCTTGAATTTCTATAACACTGTTGGATCCCATGAATGGCCTTCCACCCAAATCGGTATAGTCGCTGTACAAGCGTGCAAAACTAGATCTAGGATGAGTAGGCTCTGGAATGGGTCCGGCAACTTGTGCATTCTTTACTAGATCAAGAAGCTGCTGGGCAGACATAAATACTCCATCCTAGGGAGCAGCCCTAGATTGTCCAGCACTGAGACGATTTGATCTAACCATTTCTCTTCTTTAAGAAAGAAAGAAGAAGAAAAGTTACTCTCAAAATAAATATCAAGCAATTTTGATAGACAAAACAAGGAATCATAAAGAAAATAGGATGAATCGGAATGAAGACTCGAATTAAATCCTAAAGCACGACCCCTAAGAAAGACTTAGGACGATGATCCTTGCTAGATTATTCTACACTGTTCCGAAGTTTGACTCTGATACCATGCTGTGACGCCCCACCTCTATACCCACACTAGACAAGGACACTACAGGGTAATGCCGTCAACTAGCATGGAGAATAATGCTGTTGAGGAGCGACCATCTGTATAATTGCTTTGTGCGAGTGCCGATATGCCAGATAAAAATATAACTTTTCATCTCAAGAGGAAATCCTACATACTCACACAAACTCAAAGCTTCTACACAGTAGATGTATATAATATTCGGAACCAAATATAGAAATAAGCATAACACAAATCAGTCACAAACAATTCATATCACAAAGGTGGAAATAGATATGAATATTACACATAAAAGTGTACATCAGAGTAGGGGTCAAATAAGATCCACAATGTCACAAAAGAATAGATACAGATGTAAGAAAAAAGAATATGTATACATCAAGGAGTCTCAATTTCAAATGTATACAACTAAAAACTACTAAACCAGAGTAGTAAGCCAAAATCAGATGATGGTTCCAGGTAGGAAGTCAAGAGGAAGCACATGTAATATCTCAGTCTGACCCGAGTATTATTTAAGAAGAAAATAATAAACGGATCAGTCTAGCTATAATTATCATATAGAATGAGATATAAGAAGAGATATAATAAAAACCTATGATAACCGAAAATATCGTACTGCGACAAGTATACATTAGAAAATCAACATAAGTCATACAATTTCTCAAGAATCTCATAGCATCAAAAAGAATGTCATATTCTTTATTTAATTCACTAAGCCACAAAAAATGAAATACATATCAATGTCAATTGTAAAAGTTGGTGAAACATAAATTCCAGAAATCAATAATTAGAAATCCAGAAATCACAAGACAGGATGGCCAATCCAATAAAAATGAGCCGGAGCTCCTCCTGACAGGGTATAGTCCCCCATTGCAGACTTTGACCCGAAGTTCCTCCTGGCGAGCCGAATCTCCTCCTGACAGGGTATAGTCCCCCATTGCGGACTTTGAGCCGAAGCTCCTCCTGGTGATCCGAAGTTCCTCCCGACAGGGTATAGTCCCCCATTACGGACTTTGAGCCGAAGCTCCTCATGACAGCGTATAGTCCCCCATTGCGGACTTTGAGCTAAAGCTCCTTCTGGTGAGCCGAAGCTCAATAAAAATGAGGTACAGTCCTCCACGTTGACAAAGAAACATCGCACATTGCTAGTCTAAACCATAAAATGATCATCATTGATCATCAAGAAGTGCCAATTACACTAAGCTAGTAAATATATGAGCTTAGCTTCATGTCCCATAACCACTAGCTTAATTTAAATATTTACGAACAAATTGTAGCTCTCCACTAGAAAATTGTCACAAGAGATTCAATCGAACAAGTCTAAGAATTAATCGTCGAAGTAAACACAAGCGTTTCATACCACTTGTTTTACTAAGTTCTTAGTTAGATTTTTCATACGAGTGAGGTAAAGGTTTTTATATACTAGTAGATTGGAAAACGTTTAAGAAACGAGCTTTGTAATATAATAGTGTTGAAATCATTTTGATGAAAGAGTTTTGATATTTACTATTAGCATTGAAAACCTTTATATTTTTAAAGTGACAAACCATAAAAATGATTGTAGAAACAATCAATCATTAAAATCCACATACGAAGACGTGAATCAAATCCAAAGAAACTGATAACGAATCCATCGAAATGGATATTCAAAAATCCCTAAAAAGGAGTCATCAAAGTCATAATAAATTATAACAACAAATAGGATCATCACGAGCCGATTCAAATTGGAAAATCAATCCAAAAAGGCAAAGTGGGCTGAAACAGCAAATTCAGTTGACTGAACTGAAATTTCAGTTGAATGAACAGAATTTCAGTTGACTGAATCATGCCTGGAAACATTCTGTTTCCAGGTTCAGTCGACTGAACAGAGATTTCAGTCGAATGAATCATGCTTGGAAACTTTCGGGTTCCAGATTCAGTCGTCTGAACAGAGATTTCAGTTGACTGAATCATGCCTAGGCTGTTTTTCAGCCTATCCAAATAAAGAGCAAACTCTTCCAAAATGCAACCGGACAAACATTGGCTCTAAGGGTTTATGCCAATCGGCAACCCGACCCTATATGCTCCTCGATGCATCACCAAAAGCATGATCAAACATCCACAAAAGGATTTTCACACAAATTTGACTTAAAAACCCAAAAATTGGAATATTCACAAAACCCATCCAAATCAAGAGCAAATTCACATGAAGAGGTGTTAGGAATTCATACCTAACAACCAAAGATAATTATAATCATAGATGTGAGATAAAAATCTCACTTTTTACACAAAAATAAGGAAGAGAAGCTTGAAAACAAAGGAGGATCAACCACTCTTCAATCCCAACTCAAGGAGCTTGAATCTAAGCTTAAAAGAGAAACATTTCCTAAGTTAGGTTTAGGAAATTTCTGAAATAGAAGAAGGAAAGAGTTGGAGAAGATGAAGAGAAGGCTTATCAATGGCTTCTCTTTGATTTTGGAGCAAGAATTTGAGTTTTCAAAGGAACTAGGGCTTAGGAATTCTAATTTCCAATCTTTTCCTCCATTATTCTCTTGAGCTTGAGAGAGTTAGGAAATGAGGAATGAATGAAGAGAAGCGGAGAGGGGTAGAGTTGATATAACGAGAATTGGGCAAATGGGCTGAACCCAAACCCAAAGCCCTATAGAAAAAGTAGCAAAAATCAACTTACTCCAAACATATCGAAGCTTATACTCAAAGAGGTTGCAAACGGCATTTTGAACTCAATGGAAGGGGTCTCGAGTTCCAATTCGACTGTTTGCATAAAGTAACTTTTCGAACTAAAATCCGACAAACGATGAAATTTAAATAAAATATTTAAATATACAATCGATAAATATGCGGGTTGTTACAGACTCCCCTCCTTAAAGAAATTGCTTCCTCGCAATACGTAAGAAGAAAATAAAGTGTAACAACCATAAAAGCATATCAACACAAAAGAAAATTTGAAATAATAAGTTCACCATAAAGAGCACGAAAGAGTAAACCCAGACGAGTTCGCTCGATGAATTCTCTAGATTTTCCAAGAGCAATCCTTGGGATTAGAGAACCATTGAACTTTCACAAGAAAAACATATTTATTTCGAAGGCGCTCAACCTCCGAAGCAATGGTGCGAATAAAATATTGACCAAAAGTCAAATAGACGAAACTTTAATTTCTTCAATAACACTGGGCTCAAGAATAAAATCGGAATTCCTAAGGCATTTCTGTAGATAAAAGACGTGGAAATCGTCATGAATAGCAGAAGATTTAACCGGTGCAACGGCGTAGTACAATAATGGTACGCCCGAGAGACTAGAAACGCGAATAATTTGGAACAACGGCGTAGTACAATAGTGGTACGCCAGATGAACCGAACACCATAAAAGAACATCGGATGCTAGTCCATAAAAGAAATGAGGCGAAGCTCAATAAAACGAAGTACATCTAAACGTCCGATGAACTTGGTAAAAAGATCATAAGATACAAGGAATCTCGAGCCAACGAGGTTGACGCAAATTAAGTTCCTTATGAGAAATAAATATTCCAAAGATTTATGACCGGGGTAGAGAACAAATTCCTCACCCAAAATAATGATGCCAAATTCTAAAGGAGAAAACAATAGCCGCGAGCACTAGATCATGAGTGGCATATCTAGTCTCGATAGGCTATAATGATTTAGAAGCACAAGTGATAGCACGTTCTCTTTTGCAAGAGAACGGCGTCCAAACCAACACGACTAGTATTGGTACAAATAGCAAAGTCTTGGTTCCCTTCGGGAATCACAAGAATAGGAGTATCGAGAAAAATTTCTTTTAAATAATTTTCTTTCTCGAAAAGCTAAAACTTTCAAAATCATAATTATCTCAATGTAAAAATCTTTCTAGAAAAATTTACATTTTACAGGTCAATATATCGTGTCTGATTGTGTCATCAAAGCGTTTAGGAAATTTCTATCGATAACGTTGATCAAGGCATCGACCAGATTCTTAAAACACTAAATGGGCAATACAATCACAAAATCATCTTCTATATGATAAAAATATCTCTCAAAAACTTTGCGAATATTCTTTGTTCGTTTCAAGAACAAAAATCCAATTATTCTTATAAATAAATCTTATGAAAAAGATTTTCAAATAATTTTAATTCCTATTTTCATCCAAAATCAATAAATACAAGAATGGTCTCATCAAGATTATCATAGAATGCTCAATTTATAAAATGGATGAAATAAGCTGGACAAACTGAATAACATAATAAGTCATTCATAAGAATCATAGCGAGTTTGGAATGCGGTAAGTGGAATGCTAACTACCGCAACTCATAGCAAATAAAAATTGATGGCAAGGTCGAACTAAATAGACCCTAACATCTCTCAAAAGATTGCTTAGGAGATAATCCTAAGACAAATTCAAAAATACCGAAAAGTTTCACAAACTATTTAAATGAGAGAAATAACACTTTCCTCGTCATGAGGGCTTAAAGAATAAAATGATATCATCAAATTGGAATCAAAATCACAAAGAAAAATAGAAATCTTCTTAAAAAATGTCGAAGATGAATAGCCCACTTGGGACATAGGATATGGCTTTATAATAATTAAGCCAATCCTTTTACAAAAATCAATTCCGAAGCCTAAATAACGCATAACATGCAAATCGGCTCGGAAAGAAAATTCACATAAAATAGTTTCAACCTCAATAAAAACAAATTGAGTGTTGTGGATCCACCAATCCGGATTCGCAAATCTCAAAGAAGACATCAAGCCCAAATTGTTTTAAAGAAAAAGAATCAACAAGTTCCTTTGATATACAAATGATCAGATGAAACCCATATAAAAAAGAACTCAAATGAGAAGATCACGAAAATAAAACAATGCCGCCAAGGATTGAATAAAAAGTACCTTGATTATGAGAAGAGTTGCTAGGGGCTTGCAGCTTCCCTTCTCCCTTGCTTTGACGCTTCGGACACGAAGATATATAATGATCTGCACTTTTGCAATAGAGGCAAGAAATAGGCCTTGGAAACCTATTTATATAGTGGTCCCTAGAGCCACAATTGTAGCATTCTCCACGATTAGGGATGGGAGTCTTTGCTATAGAAGTCACTTGCTTCGCCCTCTTGTTAGGATTAGGACTTTCGAACTTAATAAAGTGATGCCTCTTCTTGTTGTTGTTGGAGCTCGGTTTGGCACTCCAAACCTCGACGTCACTTTCTTTATCGTCCTCTTCAAGACGAAGAGCGATATCAATAAGCTGATCAAATGAAACATCTAGTTTCAGGAGTAATGGCTTCTTAAGATTCTTATTCAAGACATAAACAAATCTCTGGTTTTTCTTCAATGGAGTATTAATGTATTCAACCCCGTATTTAGAAAGAGATTCGAAAGATGCGACGTAGTCCGTCACAGAAGAATCACCTTGAACAAGGTCAATAAAATGCCGGGCCAAAGTTACTTTTTCAGCCTCCGGCACAAATTTCAATTCGAATCTTTCCCGGAATCGCTCCCAAGTAAGATCTGCTTCAAGGATTTCAGAAACCAAAAGCTCATACCAATCTAATGCTCTTACTTGGAGCATGTTAGAAGCCACTTGGACTCGATGTAGATCAATAAGGTTCATGCGAGAAAAGATACGATCGCATGATTTGAGCCAAGCTTGAATTTCTATAACACTCTCGGATCCCATGAATGGCCTTCCACCCAAATCGGTATAGTCATTGCACAAGCGTGCAAAACTAGATCTAGGATGAGTAGGCTCTGGAATGGGTCCGGCAACTTGTGCATTCTTTACTAGATCAAGAAGCTGCTGGGCAGACATAAATACTCCATCCTAGGAAGCAGCAGTAGATTGTCCAGCACTGAGACGATTTGATCTAACCATTTCCTTCTTTAAGAAAGAAAGAAGAAGAAAAGTTACTCTCAAAATAAATATCAAGCAATCTTGATAGATAAAACAAGGAATCATAAAGAAAATAGGATGAATCGGAATGAAGACTCGAATGAAATCCTAAAGCATGACCCCTAAGAAAGACTTAGGACGATGATCCTTGCTAGATTATTCTACACTGTTCTGAAGTTTGGATCTGATACCATGCTGTGACACCCCACCTCTATACCCACGCTAGACAAGGACACTACGGGGTAATGCTGTCAACTAGCATGGAGAATAAGACTGTTGAGGAGTGACCATATGTATAATTTCTTTGTGCGAGTGCCGATATGCCAGATAAAAATATAACTTTTCATCTCAAGAGGAAATCCGACATACTGACACAAACTCAAAGCTTCTACACAGTGGATGTATATAATCTTCGGAAACAAATATAGAAATAAGCATAACACAAATCAGTCACAAACAATTCACATCATAAAGGCGGAAATAGATATGAATATTACACATAAAAGTGTACATCAGAGTAGGGGTCAAATAAGAGCCACAATGTCACAAAAGAATAGATACAGATGTAAGACAAAAGAACATGTATACATCAAGGAGTCTCAATCTCAAATGTATACAACTAAAAACTACAAAACCAGAGTAGTAAGCCAAAATCAGATGATGGTTCCAGATAGAAAGTCAAGAGGAAGCACCTGTAATATCTCAGTCTGACCCAAGTATTATTTAAGAAGAAAATAATAAACGGACCAGTCTAGCTATAATTATCAGATAAAATGAGATATAGGAAGAGATATAATAAAAACCTATGATAACTGAAAATGTCGTACTGCGACAACTATACATTAGAAAATCAACATAAGTCATACAATTTCTCAAGAATCTCATAGCATCAAAAAGAATGTCATATTCTTTATTTAATTCACCAAGCCACAAAAAATGACATACATATCAATGTCAATTGTAAAAGTTGGTGAAACATAAATTCTAGAAATCAATAATTAGAAATCCAGAAATCATAAGACAAGGATGGCCAATCCCATAAAAATGAGCCGGAGCTCCTCCTGACAGGGTATAGTCCCCCATTGCGGACTTTGAGCCGAAGTTCCTCCTGGTGAGCCGAAGCTCCTCTTGACAGGGTATAGTCCCCCATTGCGGACTTTGAGCCGAAGCACCTCCTGGTGATCCGAAGTTCCTCCTGACAGGGTATAGTCCCCCATTACGGACTTTGAGCCGAAGCTCCTCCTGGTGAGCCGAAGCTCCTCATGACAGGGTATAGTCCCCCATTGCGGACTTTGAGCTGAAGCTCCTTCTGGTGAACCAAAGCTCAATAAAAATGAGGTACAGTCCTCCACGTGTACAAAGAGACATCGCACATTGCTAGTCTAAACCATAAAATGATCATTATTGATCATCAAGAAGTGTCAATTACACTAAGATAGTAAATATATGAGCTTAGCTTCATGTCCCATAACCACTAGTTTAGCTTAAATATTTACGAACAAATTGTAGATCTCCACTAGAAAATTGTCACAAGAGATTCAATCGAACAAGTCTAAGAATTAATCGACGAAGTAAACGCAAGTGTTTCATACCACTTGTTTTTAAGTCCTTTAATTCGATTTTTCATACAAGTGAGGTAAAGGTTTGTATATAATAGTAGATTGGAAAACGGTTTAAGAAACGAGCTTTGTAATAAAATAGTGTTGAAATCATTTTGATGAAAGAGTTTTGATATTTACTACTAGCATTGAAAACCTTTATATTTTTAAAGTGACAAACCGTAAAAATGATTGTAGAAACAATCAATCATTAAAATCCACATACGAAGACGTGAATCAAATCCAAAGAAACCGATAAAGAATCCATCGAAATGGATATTCAAAAATCTCTAAAAAGGAGTCATCAAAGTCATAATAAATTATAACAACAAATAGAATCATCACGAGCCGATTCAAATTGGAAATTCAATTCAAAAAGGCAAAGTGGGCTGAAACATCAAATTTAGTTGATTGAGCAGAGATTTCAGTTGAATGAACAGAATTTTAGTTGACTGAATCATGCCTGGAAACATTCTGTTTCCAGGTTCAGTCGACTGAATAGAGATTTTAGTCGACTGAATCATGCTTGGAAACTTTCGGGTTCCAGATTCAGTCGACTGAACAGAGATTTCAGTTGACTGAATCATGCCTGGGCGGTTTTTCAGCCTATCCAAATGAAGAGCAAACTCTTCCAAAATGCAACCGGACAAACTTTGGCTCTAAGGGTTTATGCCAATCGGCAACCCGGCCCTATATGCTCCTCGATGCATCACCAAAAGCATGGTCAAACATCCATAAAAGGATTTTCACACAAATTTGACTTAAAAACCCAAAAATTGGAATATTCACAAAACCCATCCAAATCAAGAGCAAATTCACATGAAGAGGTGTTAGGGATTCATACCTAACAACCAAAGATAATTATAGTCATAGATGTAAGATAAAAATCTCACCTTTTTACACAAAAATAAGGAAGGAGAAGCTTGAAAACAAAGGAGGATCAACCACTCTTCAACCCCAACTCAAGGAGCTTGAATCTAAGCTTAAAAGAGAAACATTTCCTAAGTTAGGTTTAGAAAATTTCTGAAATAGAAGAAGGAAAGAGTTGGAGAAGATGAAGAGAAGGCTTACCAATGGCTTCTCTTTGATTTTGGAGCAAGAATTTGAGTTTGCAAAGGAACTAGGGCTTAGGAATTCTAATTTCCAATCTTTTCCCCCATTATTCTCTTGAGATTGAGAGAGTTAGGAAATGAGGAATGAATGAAGAGAAGTGGAGAGAGGTTGGGTTGATATAACCAGAATTGGGCAAATGGGCTGAACCCAAACCCAAAGCCCTATAGAAAAAGTAGCAAAAATCAACTTACTTCAAACATATCGAAGCTTATACTCAAAAAGGTTGCAAATGGCATTTTAAACTCAATGGAAGGGGTCTCGAGTCCTAATTCGACTGTTTGCAAAAAGTAACTTTTCGGACTAAAATCCGACGAGCGACGAAATATTTAAATAAAATATTTAAATACACAATTGTTGGGTGTGTTTCGACCGGCTCCTTCCCTTCCACCGAATCAACATCTTAGCGGGTCGGCTCCTTCCCTGCCACTGAATCAACATCTCACCGGACCGGCTCTATCCCTACCACCGAATCAACATCTCACCGGACCGGCTCCATCCCATGCCCACCGAACCAACTCATTCCCAAGCCACCACCGGTCCAATTCCCCTCACTACCGAACCACCTACTACCGAACCAACCCACACTCCACCCATTGCCGAACCAAGTTCCACCGGACCAACACTTCCAGGCCAGATTGCATCAGCCCAGGCTCACCAGCAGCTATATACATACAAGACCCCTGCCCCCAACCTCACTCTATAAATAGAGGGGCAGGGGTACAACAATGACAGACAAGTTTGAGAGCTCAAGCACGGATAGAACTTTCAAACAACTTTCAGATACTTGTAATCAAAGCTTTGTACTTGTAATCTGAATAGAAAAAGGAGAATAACATATAAAGTGGACGTAGGCACATTCCGACCGAACCACTATAAATCTATATGTCTTTTACAGTTTAGTCCATCTATTTTATATATTTGCATAAATCACCCAAATCTTTAAGAACAACATATAATCAACTAAATCATACGACTTGGAGGTGTTTGTCCATTTTTTGTGCAAACACTTTTGGTGCTTTCACTAAGAGCTGAACTCAGGACCTCCTGCTTAACCCTTTTCCTATCAGCATCGTTCATTACATGGAAAACATGCCTCCCGGACGGAAGAAAGATGCTAACAAAGGAAAGAACATCGCAACTAGCAGTATCCCAAATCCAGTGATCAGAGATCAAGATAATCGTCCGGTTCCAACAGCAAATGGAAATCAGGCAAATTTGACAGCCCCTGCTACGGAAAAACCAATTACAAGGACGGATCTGGACAGGGTTGTGGCTGAAGTAACTAACCGCTTCGCATCTCAACAAGAAGCCTTGGTGGACCAACTCATGTCACGCTTAAGGGATGCTGAAGAATCCAACCGCAACACTGAATCATGGGGTGGGTCCAAGTCTGGAGGATCTGGGAGATGACAAAGGTCTTTCTTCTTCGAAGAGGCTAACAACAGAAACAACAATGGTAGGAGCCGAGCCCGGACTCAGCCCGAATTCCGACACGAGGAAACACTTGGAACCGAACCCAACAGGGGAGGTACCAGGCAGGAGTCGGATGTAGCTGAGCCTGCCATGCTATCTAACCATGGAAACACCAATAGACGGGGCCGAGCTGGAGTCCAGCCCGAAGTTGGACCCGAGGAAGTGCTGAGGACAGAACCCAGCAGGGGAAGATCAAGGCAAGGGCCAACTGTGGCTGACCCCAGCGTGCCCCCGGTAGACCAAAGGCAGCCATTGAAGAATGTTAGAAGTGATAGACGATACCATCCCTACAAGTCATCTGGACGGAATCAATCCCGCAGGGAAGAGCCAAACTCATTTCTATCCGCTCCAAGTTCTGATAAAAGGATGGCGCGATTATTCAGAGAGTGCGTCCAACGGGACCAAAGGGATCGGGGGATAGGCGCTAGGGTAAGCAGCCCCTTCACCCGCAATATCGAAACTGCCACCACCCCCCGGGAATGGAAAATGCCAACAATGAAACCTTACAAGGGAACCTCTGACCCCATTGTACACTTGCAGAGATACACACAACATATGCTTATGAGCGGAGCAACAAAGGGAGTGTTGTGTAAATGCTTCCCACTATTCTTGGCAGATCTAGCTACCTCCTGGTTCTGCCATCTACCCTAAGGATCCATCAGCTCATGGGAAATGTTGAAAAAAAAGTTGATCAGCCAGTTTCGCATTCATGTGGAACAACCCAAGGACGCTTATTCCCTATCTAATATCAAACAGAAGCCCGAAGAGACAGTGCAACAATATCTAACCCGATTCAACGCCGCAACGGCCGCAGTCCAAGATGCCGATGAGAAACTTATCCTAATGGCCCTCTGCAGTGGTGTGCATCCGGATACTAATTTTGCTAGGAGATTAACGAAAGAAAAGCCAGCTACCTTACCCGATTTCTTCCATGAAGCCGGAAAATATATGATACTTGAAGATGCTGCCATTTAAAGGAAGACAGGGCAACAAACCTAGGCAGCTCATGTCAACACACCCGCAGTAGCAAAGGATGTTCGAAGAAATGACTCTAGAGATAGTGCTGGGGGCAAGAAGGGAGAAAAGCGTTTATATAGGCCAGGACCGAGATTTGACTCTTACACTCCTTTAAATGAAACAATCGAAAACATCTTCTTAGCCACCCAAGACGAAGTTAGATACAAGCGCCCCCCGCACAAGAAGGACTCAGATAATGCAATTAAGTCTGGAAAGTTTTGCCGCTTCTACGAATCTCATGGGCATGACACCAATGAATGCCATCATCTTCGGGACTTGATTGAAAAACACATCAGAAGGAAGAGACTGGAGCGCTATGTGAAAGGTCAGAACATGACTTCAACTCCTGCCAATGAGAACCTAGGGCTACCCCTCCCAGAAGTAGGCGGAGGAAATCGCAACACCAGCGGCTCCAGTCAAGAGAAGATAGTGGTCCTTACCATATCAGGAGGACCACACATCGCCGACGGAAGCTGGGAAGAGATGGAAATATACGGTAAGTCACTTAGAAATGATGAAGGCTACGTTAATTCTGTTATGGAATAACGCTACCCGAAACGAAAAGAGAATGATGACATCACATTCAGTAGGCGTGATCTAGAGGGAAGGAAGTACCCTCACATGGATCCTATGATCATCTCTGCCTGGTTCGGTCCAGCCAAAGTTTTTCAAATTCTACTAGACACTGGCAGCTTAGTAAATATCCTATTTAAGCATGCTTTCGACAAAATGAAGTTGTCAATGAAAGATGTGTCCCCCTGCAACAAACCACTACATGGTT
This sequence comes from Allium cepa, assembly GCA_030765085.1. NCBI lineage: Eukaryota > Viridiplantae > Streptophyta > Magnoliopsida > Asparagales > Amaryllidaceae > Allium > Allium cepa. The sequence goes on along the minus strand of CM060932.1, from coordinate 81,706,067 downwards.
TCACTGGAGATGCGAAGATGCCCCTCGAGCAACTGGACCTCTTTTTCAAAATAGGAATTCATCCCCGCTCCGTTGTGCGAAAACAAACATTTGTGCTAATAGAGAACCACTCGGCCTACAACGCCTTTTTGGGAAGACCAGCTTTGTTTGACTTCCAAATTGTCCAAGCCCCGTGGTGCCTGAAGATGAAATTTTCAACAGATAACGGAATATGAGAAATAGAGGGAGATCAAGACGCCGCTCGAGATTGCTATGTAACTGAACTTCGCAATAACCGCAGGAAGGATAAAGGAAAGGATGCAGAGACCTCTCTCTGCAAGAAAAACTAGGAAGCATAGCAACTAAAGAAAGCCCCTCCTCTTCGATATGCTAGTGATCCTTTCAACGAATTAGACCCAGGGACAAAGAGGAGGAGGCCACCGCCGAGCCTGCAAAGGCTATGCAATTTGTATCTGTAGACAAACACGACCCAAGTAGAAACACGACCCAAGTACACTACTTAGAGTCGGGTCTCAGTTAAGAGCGGAATTGAAGAGTCAACTCATTGATTTTCTCCGCCACAACTTGGATGTATTTGCGTGGACGCACGCTGACATGACTAGAATCTCCCCAGACGTAGCATGCCACGTACTGAATATCGATCCCACCAAGGTTCCAGTAAAGTAGAAAAAGAGAAGCATGGAGCAGAACGATCAGCAGCCCTCGAGAAAGAAGTAAAGAGCCTACTTGCCAATAACTTCATACGAGAAGCCATCTACCCAGAATGGATCGCCAACCCGGTACTGGTAAAGAAGGCTAATGGGAAGTGGCGAACATGCATCGACTACTCCAACTTAAACGACGCTTGCCCGAAGGATTGCTTCCCACTCCCCCGAATCGATCAACTCGTGGACAGCACACCCGGACACGAACTCTTATCCTTTATGGACGCATACTCAGGATATAACCAGATCCCTATGCACGCCCCCGATCAGGACCACACTAGTTTCATCACTGACCGGGGATTGTACTGCTACAGAGTAATGCCTTTTGGACTTAAAAACGCCGGAGCTACTTATCAGCGCCTCGTCAACAAGATGTTTGCGGAACTAATAGGACGAACTATGGAAGTTTATGTGGATGACATGCTGGTAAAATCGAGGAAAGCCAACGATCATATAAACCACCTGGATGAGATGTTTCAAGTTCTTCGCCAATATGGAATGAAGCTGAATCCTCTAAAGTGCTCCTTCGGAGTATCGTCGGGAAAGTTCTTGGGATTCATAGTCCATGCTGGAGGGATTGAAGCAAACGCCGAACAAGTCCGGGCTTTGCAAGATATCAAGATACTATCCACTCGAAGAGAGATGCAAAGCCTAAACGGGAAGGTGGCCGCCCTAAGCGGGTTCATCTCTAAAGCAACCGACAAATGCATCCCTTTCTTCGGAGCTCTAAAGAAAGACAAAGGAAAGTTCGAATGAACTGACGAATGCTCGACAACCTTCCTTAACCTAATCGAACACCTCCAGAGACCACCAGTACTCTCAACTCCAAATGAAGGCGAAGAACTATACCTATACCTTACTGTATCGTCCGATGCTTTAAGCGCGACTTTGGTGAAAGAAGACAACCGCGTGCAGCGGCCCGTATACTTTATAAGCAAGAGATTTACAGGGGCAGAAGCCAGATACCCTAAACTTAGAAGCTAGCATACTATTTGCTAACCACGTCACCGGAACTGCGACATTATTTCCAATCTCAGTCCATCGGAGTTTTAACTAATCAACCGCTAAGGCAGGTACTCCATCGCCCCGACACTTCTGGACGACTAATTAAATGGTGCATTGAACTGAGTCAATATGATATCACCTACCATCCTCGTACCACCATCAAGGGACAATCCATGGCCGATTTCATTGCCGAATTCACTACCAACGAAGGTAAGGATCAATCTGAAATAACAAAAGATATCAAGTGGAATCTCTTTGTAGATGGAGCATCAAACGAATAAGTCTCGGGGGCAGGTATTGTGATAATCACCTCCAGGGGAAGGAAGCTGCACTATGCCCTAAGGTTGGAATTCGCTGCCACCAACAACGATGCAGAATATGAAGCAGTAATAGCAGGATTAGAACTTGCCTTAGAAATTGGAGTCAGTTCTTTATGTCTTCATAGTGATTCTCAACTTATCGTAAACCAAGTACTTGGAGAGTTTCAGCTCGAGGAGAACGACTCACAGTATATCTAAGAAGACCAAGTTGCTGCTCGATCAATTGGATCACTATTTAATAAAACACATTACTTGAGAAGAGAATCGAGTGGCCGATGAACTGGCAAAGCAAGCTAGCATAAAGAACAGCACCATTTTCGGAGCAATAACCATCTCGAAACAACTAGCCCCAAGTTTCGAGCAAGAAGATCTGATAGCTGCAATCAAAGAAGAAACTTGGATGGCTCCTATCCGGAAATATTTACAAGATGGCACACTGCCCGACGGGCGTAACAAAGTTAAAAAAATCTTGAGGAAAGCTTCCCGCTACACAATACAAGAAGGCATCCTCTATCGGCGCGGCTTCTCTAACCCCTTATTAAGGTGTGTCGCTGGAAGGGAAGCCAAGGAAATCTTATCCAACATCCATCAAGGAAGTTGCGGAGATCACACTGGTGGACAGACTCCGGCAAAGAAGATGCTCCGATATGCATATTACTGGCCCACTCTAAACAAAGACGCCTTAGACTTCGTCAAAAGATTCGACAGATGTCAGAAATTTGCTAAGATTCCTCGACCACCCACAAATGAGATTACTCAAATGACCAGCCCTTGGCCCTTTGCAGTATGGGGAATTGACTTGATTGGCGAACTGCCGATGGGCCGAGGCGGAGCCAATTATGCTATAGTGGCAGTCGACTATTTCACCAAATGGGTGGAAGCGGAACCTCTAAATAAAATATCTTCGGCAAAAGTTATTAACTACTTGATCAAAAATGTTCTATGCAGGTACGGGGTTCCACTCAAAATCATATCGGACAATGGACTTCAGTTTAACAGCGAGGAGTTCGCCGACTGGTGCCAAGAACATGGAATTCACAAAAGCTTCTCATCCGTGGCTTATCCCCAGGCAAATGGACAAGTCGAAGCTGTCAACAAAATTCTTAAAACTCTAATCAAGAAGAAGCTTGAAAAGTCAAAAGGCGCTTGGATGGATGAACTTCCTACGGCACTTTGGGCCTACCGCACTTCTTTTAGGACATCAACAGGGCATACTCCTTTCTCTTTGGCAAACGGATCGGAGGCCATATTCCCAGTTGAAACTGTAGTGCCATCCCACCGTATGATCAACTATAATCCAGAAGAGAACGAAGAACTCCTCCACATGTCTTTGGATCTAATCGAAGAAAGAAGAAATAATGCAGCACTCAAAGCAACAACTCACAAGAAAAAAGTGGCAGCACAATACAACTCCAAAGTCAAGCACCGCAGCTTACAAGAAGGAGATCTCATCCTCATGCGGATCTTCCCGCGCCCCGGAGTGCTGGACCCAATCTGGGATGGACCCTATGTAATTCATAAAGATCTCCACAACGGAGCTTATATTTTGTCAACAGTGGACGGAGAGGTGTTCCAAAGGGCATGGAACATCCAATACCTTCGTCGATACTTTTTTTAACTTGTACTGCCCATATGAAGTGAATTAAAAAAGAGAATCAGTGGACGTAGGCATTTTCGTGCCGAACCACTTTAAAAAGAGTGTTCCTTTATATCTTGGCTGCTTGTTAAGCTTTATCCTTTTCTGTTGAACAAAACCCTGTGTAACGGCATTTCCATTCTGGATACTTCACGACACAATTTCACCTGGACAAGATCTAACAGGTACTATACGAATCTATGCCCTCGCCAATGTGACACTTTTGCTCCAGCATCCCTCTACTACGGGTTAACTCATTGCTCGCGACGACCCTCAAAGCCAACTGTAATGAGCCGATTATAATCCACCGAGGAGGCCGAAAATAGCCTGGGCAGCTCATTACGGCGTTCGGCTTGTCGGCAACCGTGAACCGATTATAAGCCCCAACATAAGGTGTGGCCAGCCAGGGGCAGTTCACAGTTGACGATCGGCACCCGCGCTAGCCGGCCACGGTAAATCGAATAATACCCACGATTACGGGCCATAATGGCCCGGGTAGTTACCGTGCGCGATCTCGGCTCCGATGTGTCTTAAGTACGGCTGTGGTAAAAAAGAAAACTCCCCGCAGAGGCGTAAGATGGGTGACAAATGTCTCCAAGACCCACAGCTAGGGAAAGTGACTACAAAACCCATTTGCCACGAACTTAAGCACATCGAAGGCCTTCCGTGATTGTAAGTTTTATTACTTCTCATATTTCCATTTTATTTACAAAAACTCTCCTCCTATCCTCTATAACGATCACTAAAGTACAGGGTACAAAATAGGAGACGCTCGCTAATGGGAATAAGAACTCACAGCTGGATGACAGGTCATTCAGCTGCATTCCATACTCGATTACACAAGGCATTCAAAGCTACCGTCTACAGCAAAAAAAAAACTTGAAGGCGGTACTTTCTTCTCTTATACATAAATATGAAACTATAATTTCTATGCACATCATACTAACATTGCAAGACGTGAAATTATATTTTAAGCAAAAATTTAGCGTCAAATACAATTGAATCACTAACACATGCGCAGCTATATTTTATGCAACACATCAAAATAAAAACATCATTCAAACATAACAAAATCAGCTTATGTTATAAGGTTACATGCCAAAAATCAAGTTGTTTGTTACATAATTACAGCCCGAAAAATACATTAATGTTTTAAGACTAATATAGACAGCAATGTCAAATAAGATGAAAAATGTCCAGATCAAGCCAAGGAGCTGACTGCATTGGGGCCTCGCTTCTATCCTGCTGTCCCTCCAAGGTCTACTTAACCGCCAGATCAGAGCTCCCAGCATGCTGATCAGAGGTAGTTGGCACTTCAGAGGTCCCGCCTGCCCAATTCAGGAGAAGAATTCATTGAATAAACAATAAGCAACCAAGCTATGGAAAGGCTAAAAGGGAAGACTTACTAGCATCCGTTCCTTGATCATCATCTCCCAACTGCACACCTACCTCTTCGGCAGCAAGCAGCCGCATGCCCTCCTTCACCGCCACTTTCTCCTCCTTAGTGAACTGGGCCGTAACCACATCCATCCTGAAGGTCATACCACCCTCTTTATCCGCATCAGCCTTGGCCTCCTCCAGAGCCCGGAGATAAATCCTGGCCATGATCCGGGGATAATCATCCATCCAGGATAAGTTTCCCTGCTTCCAAGTAAGGAAATACATATCCTGGAGCATCTCATCCATCATCCCCTCGTTTTCCTCAAACTCTCTCATTCGGACCTCAGAAGCCAACAGCTTTGCAACGGCAGCATCCCTCTCCAATCGGTATCGCGAGCGGTCAGCCTGAAGGGATTTCCTCATCGCCTCCATCTCCTCCTTCAGCTTGGCTTGAGCAAGCTCCGCGGCTTCAAGCTTCCCAGATAACTCCTCTACCCGCTCGAGATCCGCTTTCCGAACCTCGTCTACCGTTGCAATGGCCATATCGATCCGTTCCTTGTAGAAGGCCTCCATTTTCCGTAGCTCGGCTCTGCTAGCCTCTTCCATGGTTTTCTTTAGCCGTCTGGAGGCAGCCTCGTGCTGAGAGATCTGGATGGCCTGATCGGCGAGTTGCTTGGCCTGGTCGGCAACCACTAGTCGCAATCTTATGTTGGCACTCCCAATTTCCTCCCCGGCCTTGACCAGTCGGGCGTGATGCCCCATCAACTTCCTAGTCTCCTCAGCAACCCGGTCGATATTTGCCTTGGCTTCATCCTCCATAGTTACAACCCGAGTAGTAAGCAAATCAAGGTACAGGGACTTCGCCTCATCAAGCACCCTTACCGTAGGATTGCGAGGGAGAAGGTGCTCACCACCAACCTCGTCAAAGGAAATATCATGAGAACCCGAATCCAGATCCGGATGACCCACAAATGGATTACGAGCCAAGTCGGGATGATCAATATGAGTAACGGTAGGATTCTCTGATGGATGCGAAGAGGGTATGAACCCAGTATCCTCCCCCGTGATATCATGAATAGGCTGGGTTGGGGGCTGAGATCCAGGTGAAGGTTCGAATAAGGAGCGCCTCCTCCTTTTCTTTTGAATATCCTCTTCAATAACTCCGAGAAGAGGACGGTAGCCAACTACGTCCCTGGAACGATTGACCGGAGGCTTTGGTTTAGTGGAAGCTTTGAGGAGTTTGAATTGTTCAAGGCGGTGCCGAATGTCTGATGTCTTGGCCGCCTTACCCGTTCCTGGAATAAAAACCAAGTGTTACAAGCATGCATGGGACTACATCCAAGAAACATGTGAGGTTAAAAGAGGAGTCAAAAATTCGCCTTGAACCGCCGGAGTTTCCCTAGCTAAAATGCTCTTAGAAGATGGACCGGCACCAGTCCCGGCCTTATCAGTTTTCTTCGGCTTCTCCACCGAGGCCGATCCTTCCTCCAACCCCTCAAAAGCCTGGCAGAAAGCATCATCTGTCCACTCTTGGATCTCCCCCGCTTTCCCAAAAGACAAAGCCCCGGCGCCGTCACCGCTCTGTCCTTCGCCACCATCACCACCATCACCTTCTCCATCACCTCCGCTCTCCTCCTCGCCTCTTTCCTCCTCTACATTTTCTTCCTCTGGAACATCTGGACATGTGCTAGGGGAAGGTCCATCGAATTTCTTGAGCTTCTTCCCCCCGACGACTGGAGGTATCGAGAAGGGTTTCCTTTTGCTGCTCTTTGTCGTGGCCCCTCCTTTGGATTTAGCAGCCCTTTCCTCGGCTGTGTCTCTCTGCTTGACCAGAGACTGACGTGGTAGAATCAAGTTGTGCTGTAGAAGAGTAGCATTCCTGATCAGGTAAGAAGCTGACCTCTCCCTTCCCGAAATGGCTACTATCTCCGCAGCCATCCGAACCAGGCGATCGTTCTCCACGACCGCAAAGCCACCTGTCGCTAGCAAGAAATAAAAACACATAAGGAGAAGCATTGCAATCAGAACGGAATTTATAAATAATCTTCAACTTACACCCGGAGGTGAAGCGACGGACAGAAACAGAGTCATCCTTGACGAAAAACCATTCTTTCTTGAACATGCTAAACTTCGAATATAAGTCCAGGACCGGCTTGAAGGACACGGCCGATTCCAAGCCGATGTATGGAGACCCCTTCTTGTAGCCTCTCAAGTTGTACAAATACCGGATCTCCCGGTTGGAAGGGGGACGCCCATATTTTCTCTGGAAAATGATGAATAGACTCACCAAGATAGCATAAGAATTGGGCTGAAGCTGGAAAGGGCCACCCTCAAATAGGTAATAAAGCTGACTATCCAAGCATTGATCGGAGGAATGGCCCCGCACATGCAATGGTAGCTACTATAAGCGAAATATCCTTCAGGGGGGTTGTACGGCATCACGCCTTCCCCCGGCAACAACATACATGCTCTATCAATCCCAAAGGAGCGAGAGATAACATCAAGCTGCTCCTCTTTGAGGGAGCTAGGAAAACAGTCAGGAGGAGAGTTCAAGAGCTCCTGAGGGCCATATCCATCCACTAGTGATCTCGGGGTGGGTCCCTGTCGTCCCGGTCCTGGCTGGTTTGGGGGCACAACGGGGGACTCTCTTCTGTCCATAGATTTCCTCTTATCTGATCGAGTTTCCACTTTATGAGACATTTATCTGCAACACAAGAAAGTATATCGTTAAAACATATAAACTATGTAGTCTGGAACTTCACACGTAATTCGAAACATAAAAAATTTAAGATTCGAGTTCATTAGGTAATTCAGGATTTGAGTTCATCCGGTAATCCAAGTATATAAGTTCATTCGGCACTTATACTCCACGAAGTTCATTCGGTGAGTTGAGTCCCCGAAACCATTCGGTAGTCCAGAGCAAAAACACATTCAGCGGAAAAGGATCTCACCTGGTTCGGCAAAATAAGATTCTGGTTCGTCTAACACATTTGATTCGGCAGAGATGAGAGTTTGATTCGGCAAAGACAGGGGTTTGGTTCGGTTGATAAGGAAAAACGAAAGCGTTAGGCCCCTATTTATAAGCAAATATCAATGACCGGACCAGTTGGTTCGGCATTAGAGGGATGTTAGCATCCAGGATGAATGACTTAAAACAAAGCACGTCATATACAGGCATATGCCCTACTTTGGGGGGAAAATGTTGGGTGTGTTTCGACCGACTCCTTCCCTATCACCGAATCAACATCTCACCGGGCCGGCTCCTTCCCTGCCACCGAATCAACATCTCACCAGACCGGCTCCATCCCTACCACCGAATCAACATCTCACCGGACCGGCTCCATCCCATGCCCACCGAACCAACTCACTCCCAAGCCACCACCGGTCCAATTCCCCTCACTACCGAACCACCTACCACCGAACCAACCCACACTCCACCCATTGCCGAACCAAGTTCCACCGGACCAAGGCATACCGGACCAACACTTCCAGGCCAGATTGCATCAGCCCAGGCCCATCAACAGCTATATATATCCAAGACCCCTGCCCCAACCTCACTCTATAAATAGAGGGGCAGGGGTACAACAATGGCAAAAGAGTTTGAGAGCTCAAGCACGGATAGAACTTTCAAACAACTTTCTGATACTTGTAATCAAAGCTTTGTACTTGTAATCTGAACAGAAAAAGGAGAATAATATATAAAGTGGACGTAGGCACATTCCGGCCGAACCACTATAAATCTGTGTGTCTTTTACAGTTTAGTCCATCTATTTTATATATTTGCATAAATCACCCAAATCTTTAAGAATAACATATAATCAACTAAATCATACGACTTGGAGGTGTTTGCCCATTTTTTGTGCAAACAACAATCGATAAATATGCGGATTGTTACAATAAATTAAATTGTTGAAATTAAATTATTAGTTAGTTGGATGAATTTAATCAATATCATAAGTTGAATGTTAGTATATATATATATATAGTAGTACATATATTAGTAGTTGGATTGATATTCCCGCATATGTTAGTAGATGAGACCCTATGCGCCTCGCATAACAGCGGATGACTCTATATACCGCAGTATCCCTCTCGAAGTGGGATTAGTACTTTTATGTTGTACTAGCTTCTATGGATATAGGAAAAACCGGTTGGAGGGATCCAACTGGATTCCTCAAATTTTATATTGATAGTTTTTCATATATAAATTATATGATATGTTAGAATAATTTGTTATAGATTATTGTTGTGATTTTAATTATTGGATGCTATAGTAGCACTGACCTTAATTTTGGTATTTTAAATACCATGATATTATTTTTGAAATTTTAAAGGAATTAAATGGAGATTTTGAATATAAAAATACTACATAGAAATTTGGTTATTTTAAAAGGGATTGATTTGGGTAAAATAAAAATTTGATTTGTAATTGGACTTAACTATTCATAAAATGTTTTAAATAGAATTTAAGGAAATATTAATTATATAAATGATTTTAACAGTGGAACTTTTAAGTGATATTGTGGAAAATATGAAAAGGAGTTGACATCAATATTTTAAATAGACTTGTGAAATATATGGAATTTATTAAGAAATGGATTTATAAAATGAAATTTTATAAATGAGATTAGTTTACAAAAAGTGAAGCTCAAGGGAGTTATAAATTTGCAAACGATGTTATAAATAAAGGAAATCGATATCAAATAATAGTTTGGGAATATAAAATTCATAGGGTGAATTTATATTAGGATATGGAAATAGGGTTACGGAAAAATAGAGGATACTATTTTTGAAAAGTGGAGATGGTTAAGGAGATCGGAATGAAGGCGATATGTTAGGAATCGAGAGAAATTTATAAATTGAAATTGATTATTGAGATTTAAATATACACACACACACATTTATTTATTTAGAAGTTAAGTTTGTTTTTAGAAGGGAAATTTTATTTATTTATCTATGAAAATTTTAACTAATCAGTATTAGAATATTTTAGAAAGTGGGCCATTCAAGTGTTTAATATTTATTGGAATAAGTTTTTTATTATTATATATAATCAGCTTTGTAAATCAATTAATTATTTAAAAATGAATTGAAATTAATTATCGATATTATATTAGTGTTTTCATATTTTAAATAATTATTTAAATATTTTTTCAAAAAATAAATTATTACTTAAAAATACTTATGATATATATAGTTTTGAAATGATTGAAATTTATTATAAATCCTCTCGAGAATTGTGAACGGGGTTTATAAACGGATATGATGTTAGTAAGAGGAATTTTATAAGGGATTTAGAGGAAATGGAATTTTAAAATGTTGAATATGGAAACTTTGGAAAAATGAAATCTGAATTCATAAAAGAAGTTATAAATTGTTGAATGGGGTTATAAATAAGTATACTGGGTTTTGGAAATTATTAAGGGGAATTTATTAGTGATTTCGAAGACTTGTGAGATAGGTTATGAAATATTCTCCGAAGTGTTGATATTTAAAATGATTTTGGAAAATAAGACTTATAATATTTTCCTAAGTATTAAAATGGAAATTTGAAAATATTTCTAAATGTTGAAATGGTTTGGGAATGTCCTGTTATAGATTTAAGTATTTGAAATTGTTTCAAATATAGGAATATGGAAAGGAATTTGAATATATACCTTTGTAAAGGTATTTTAAATGAATATTTTTGAAGAAAATTATAATATGGGCCTAGTGACTACTTATGGATTTTATTTGATTGTTAAATAACCAACTATATCGGCCAATTTTTTTTAATCATTTCGAAGAGGACATGATCAGATTTAATTATCCAATAATCACTTTGATCCGATTTGAGCGTTACGAATGGATATCGTGATGATAGTGAAGACGGTGATTCAGTTTGTCTAGACCCAGGACAACTTGTATGTACGAATGCTATCAGAACATCATTATTGGAGGATGATGAGCATTCTAAGTAGAATTGTTCTTGAAAGGTAACGTTAGCCTCAAGCCTCATCAACCAGGAATGACTAAAATAAGGGAAATGCAGCAAGGCTAAGTGGGTCGCACCTAATTAGGGCATGTTATCATTTTTCTAGATGCCCTCGGAAATATATATAAATTATGGATATGGTTTTGCATGAAAAAGGGAGCGCCCGATTTTTTTAAGCATAGGAACACCGGTGTGATAACATATTCGGTTCTATCCAGGTTAGGGGTACGTCGATCTTGTGTAGCAGGGAATCTCGGCAAGGTCCTCGGTATATTTTTCTAGTGGTGTGCTGTGATAGGCGGTACCCCAATAGCCCAGCCATTGTATGGATCCATTCTCCAATACGAGCCTTTACGGTTTTGTTTATAGAGCCTAGTATGCTAGAATTTAATTGGTGTAACAATTTCGGCTATTTGAATAAGTATTTGTATTTAGACATTATTATAATATCACTGGATTTTCTATAAACTATTTTGGTTATCGTAAGGGAAAAACTCATCGTGCTTATGTGTGACGCAGTCTTACGAGATACCTTTGTTTTTCAAAAGATTTTGATTACTGTCCAGATTGATGTATTGATTATTGTACTTCGATGATTGTATCCATAAAATAGTTGCAGATTTTTTTGTACAAAAATCGATTATTTTATATTATATTTTGTTCCGTTGCATTTGTGAGATTCTTTATTGTTGTTCTATTTTCTTCTATCTCTTTCTTCTTCTTTACACCTAGCAGTCGAAATTTCCAACACTTGAATACTCAGCATGTTATATGGTGAATGTATTAATGTCGATTTTCGAGGTCAAAAATCCCGGTTCGTCACATTTAGTATCAGAGCGTATGGTTAAGCAAGAACCTTGCCTTTGGTGGGGATTACTCATTAGAGATAGGGTCAGTAATACCCTAGAATGAGTTTAGTGTATTAATAGATATGAGCGCGTATATATTAGTGAATATAAAATAGTTTTATATTATGTTGATTAATCTGTTGAGTGGTACATAAATTCTGGTCGAGTAATGGGACGCTATGACTTCGATAAGGGTTTCTAAACACTTGAAAAGAGTAATTCGACATAGTATGGTTTTGGGAGTGGTTAAATGAGATAATTTTATCCAAATTATATTTTGATACAAAGGAAATAAATTTCTAGAAATTATTATAGTATATTGATGTGTTTGGTTGATATTAGTATATAATCAAAACAAAACTATAAAATTAGAAACAGTTTATTAAAACCAAATAGAATTGTATAAATATGATTCATACAAATGACTTAAAAACTAAAAGTGGATTCAAACCAGAATTTGGAAAAACTACATCTCGAAGATTCTTGGAAATATGTTCTAAAGTGTTTGAAGATGAATAATAGTAATATTACTTAGAACATTTTTGAAATTAAATTGTTTTAAATGGATTTTGGAAGTAATATAGCATCGAACTCACTATAGTCGCTGACAAATAATTCCGATGATGATTGCGACATCATCGGTATTCATTTTCGAGTTTCTAGGTGACAGATTGCTACCGTTATTGATATATTGTAGATTTGTTGGGCAAAAAAGTTTTGTTAAAAATTTCGAAAGGAATTGTTTTGGATAAAATCAGATTGGTTTTGGAAATTGAAGGAAGTGGTTTGTAAAACCAAAGAGAGTGCATATATGTATATATACATATGATTTCAAAGTGATTTAAAAATAAATCCAGGTGTTTAAATTCTGGAATTTCATCTAAATGATGTGTGAAACATTATATAAGAAGTTTTTTGAACTTATAATTTAGAAAATGGCATAGGTAAGAAAAGGAATCTAAAGGTTGAGATATGAAGTTGAATGGAATTCAGTTTAAGCCAGTTAGAATAATTTTAAAATAAAATTGATTTGGATTTGAATCGAATCAATGAAAGCGCATTAATGAAATGGGAGTTCAATTAAGAAAGGTTAAAGGAAATCAATAAATGAAGTGATTTAAAATAAATGAAATGTAATGAAGTTAACTAAATATATAAGAACATGAATATGAATGATGAATGTATATAAGCGAATGGAACAAATAAATATAAGTAAGGAAGTGGAAATTTTTGAATTTGGAATTAAATTGTTACTTGAATAAATTCAAATGAACCGTGTGATATTAAAATTCAACTTATGCAAGTTAAATGAAAATTGAATGGAATATATAAACTTGGATTGCAAAGTGAATAAATAAAGTGAATAGCTTACAATATTGGAATTTGTGGAATAAATATATATTTAAGCTATTATATTTAAGCTATGAAGTGATGTAAATCTTCAGTAAATAATAAAATGTGGATATATTCGAGTATGGCATTGACGGGAATGTGAAAAATAAGTTGTGTAACTTTTAAAATTGAAAGTGAAATAGAACAACCAAAATAAAATGGTGTGATATTTTAAAGTGAAGAAGTAAAATCCAAACATGAATTACAAAAAGAATTTGAACTGAAGAAAATTAAATAAATTGGTTTTTGAAGTAAAATCAAATATGGAATTATAAAATGGAAGAAAACTAATTAGATAATTAATTAGTTAATTGATTACAAAATGGAACTTAGCTTGGTTAAATAAAATTGGATATGGATAAAAAGTGAATATTGGAATCTGAGCTTGAATTTAATTCGACTAAAATGTAAGCGAATTAAACATATTTGGAAATATCGTCGAATAAAATGGAATTGTGATTGAAATAGCAATGACTTGGGTTATAAATAAATTCAATTTAAGTGTAAATAAATTTAATATGGCCTTGGATATTATGAATTCAAGTATGAAGCTAAGTTTGAAGTGAAATAAGTGAATGAATGAACTAATTTATTTAGTAAATGGATTGGAATTTGATGTACAAAAAATCAATCTAAACTTTAAATGGGATTTGGTTGCAAGGGTTATAAACTCAAGTTATATAGTTAAATTAGTTAAAAATAAACAAATAAACTTAAGTTAACAATTTTGGATGGAAGCTTGGCTTAAATAAATATATGAAATGGTTCATAAATAAATAAGCATGGAATGGTTCCGAGCTTAAAAAAAGGAATTGAATATAATGAATATGGATAGGAATGGAATGTTAATGAATTGATTGAGAATCAATTTGAAATGGAATAGAATTAAATATAAATTGGTTTGGAATCAATTTAGAATAGCTATAAACTGAAATGGTTATTTTCTTAAATGAATATCGTCGAATTTGCATAAAAAATTGTCATTTGACGTAAACGGAAGTTAATAAAATTCTACGAATAAATAGCAAGTGAATAAATTTATTTTTAATCAATTTGGAATGAATATAATTATAATATATGTAATTATGAAGTGAGTGCAAGTGAACTTGTAACGACCCGTATTTTACGTGTCGACAAATCGTAGAATAATTGTCATTAGGTCGTTGTTATTGTTTATGTCAACCAGAGCTTATCTTATCCAGGAGCTTAGGTCGTGTGGAAGTTAGCTTAGGTCGTGTGGAAGTTAGCTCGTGTGAGCGACTTAAGGAGTTGGGCCGACTTAAGATGGGACGAGTTAGTGGGTTGGACCGACTCATAGGGGTGACCAACCTAAGAGGTGAGCGAGTTAAGGTGTGGACCGACCTAAGGAATTGACCGAGTTAAGAGAGTTGACCGACTTAAGGAGCATGGACGACTTAGTGGAGTGAGCGACTCATAGGGGTGACCGAGTCAAGGAGTTTGCGACCTAAGAGTTAGTAGCTTGCGGCTTAGAGATAGGTTGAAGATTGAAGATTGAAGATCAAGGTTGAAGATCCAAGATCCAAAGTTGAAGATCTACATTCTTCAAAGAGAGATTTCATCGATTGAAGCGAGATTTTTCCGGACCAAGCTTAGTTCTTCGCTATCCAGATCTGAAGTTGTTATCTTTTGAGGTGTTTAGGTGTTTTGGTGAGTGGTGGTTATCTCTCACACGGACCCAAAGGAGTATATTGGATCGGTGGTTTGTTTGTGTGTTAAAGATAGTGGTTTCATGCATTTTCCTTAAGTCTGCATGTAGATCCATTGTTCATAAAGCTTTGATATCCATTTTACTATATGTTAACCTATGCTAGTTCATTCATCAAGATGTTACTTAGAATTCATGATTGTTAGATTTAGATTCTTTATTTATGAAATTGTCATTATTGTTATAACTGTTTATTTAGATCTTATTTGAATGATTCATTACTTGGATGAATGATTGATTTGATTGATTAGTTGATTTGTGATTGAATTTGGACAAGTTGGTCGAAGATGATTCAAAAGCTAAGTGGAAATGCTCTTGAATAAGGAAAGCTGCTCGTGGCATATGAAGCGGATGACAAAGCTCATATGGATAGATTTGATCATGATATTGAGATGGGACTTTGCTATGTTGCGATGAAGCAAAGCATGATATGAGAAAGCCTTGGTTTAATCCAGACGGGATCATTCCAAGCATGTTGATAACTCGGTGATGTGGTTCGAGTTTGTTGATAATGGTTGGCTCGAGAGGCGCTTGAGCTAGTATATGAATAGTCGTCGAGGAGGATGACTAGAAGGCTGAGATCTCATCGTTATTGAAGGTTCTAGCATGCTCAAAGCAAGAGTACGTTGGAACGGGTCACGATGACGTTCCAGGCATGGGCTGCGACGACGTGCCAAGTACTCTGGGCAGATTCGATAGTCCTAGGCACGGGCTGCGACGACGTGCGGAGTTATGTCTAGAACCGGGGTTACCATTAGCCCTTGACGGACGGATGAAAGAATGAGCCGGTCATTCAATTAACGGTGATATCAAGGCAATGATAACAGTGATAGCCAGAGTCATGGATGTTTGGATGTTTGGTTGTATCGTCATTCGGTCTCAAGAGCGATGTTTTGTGGGTGCTTATCTGATCTTGGTTTAGGCCTTGGGGGTTTGTACTTGGAAAACATCGACCTTGACTCGAGTGATAATTGCTTTACTTTAATTGTCTGCTTTGCTATGTTTGTTTCTGCTTAGTGTGTCTAGGGGCTATCAATGTAGAAAGAGGTGGAGTGGGATGGTTGGGTTCCTATTCCTTTGTACCCTTTATACTCTTTTGGTATGTTTGATAGTTGATTTACTGCTCACTAAGACTTTTGTCTGACTCAAAGTTTTATGTTTAACTCTTTTTACCTTGGGCTGTTCATCCATGTTGGGATGGGCAGACTAGGTAGCAGGTGACAGGTGCTGTTCTTAGTGACTAACGCTGTTGATGACGAAGACGAGCTGGAGGCTTTTGCATATTGTTTTCTTACTATATGTACTGGGTATTCCGCTGTTTGTATGATTCTCTGAGTGTTATGTAGTGAGGCTTAATGTATTGGCTATTCAGATGTTTGTATCAAATTGTTATGAGCTTATATGATGTGACTTCTGTTCTATAGAGCTTCACTTTGTATACTTTCTATTGTATTTTATCCATGCGCTGTGAGTAATACGATAGACTATTCTGTGTTTACCTTACCCTGACAATCATCCGTGGCTGCCTGGCACACTTTACAGCGCACTATTTTCTTGTTTTGGTGCGGGAGTCATGGGCGGTCGTCACATTTGGTATCAGAGCTTTGGTTAATTGATTTTAGCCAACGCTCGCTGACGTAACTACGTATGAGAGACGTAATTGTATTTTGATGGATGATTACTATATATAATATAGTAGCTTAGAAGGATTTGAACTCCTTATGTAGTTGTTTCTCAAGGTGTTCTAATCATTCTTTTTATAGATATTAAGAATGAGTCGAAGAGAGAGACAAGCTGCTAGGGAAGGCCGTGCTTCTGAGGGAGTTGCTGATTATGCTTCTATTTTTGAGGCCATGATGACTTCGATCATGAGAAGGATGCCAGCTCCGGGGCCATCGGTAGATGTTGGAGTTCAGGTTCAAGCCCCAAGGCCAGTGGATTTTGCTAAGTTGTGTAAGGACTATACTGCTCTTGGAGGAAAGGTTTTCTTGGGAACAGAATCAACCATAGAAGTTCAGAGATGGATAGATTCTTGTAGAAGGATCTTTGGTGACTTGGGAATTGAGGATGTAACTAAAAGGAAGCTTGCATCAAGACAGCTTCAAGGAAGAGCTTCTGATTGGTGGAATTCTATCACCATTGATACTGAAGAGGAAGAGATCACTTGGGAGCAATTCCAAGTCAGATTTGAAGCTAAGTTCATTTCTACAGCTCAGAAGTCTATTTTGTTCAATAAGTTTGTGGAACTCAAGCAAGGTGGAAGACCAGTTCTTGAGTATGTTTCTGAGTTCGAAGCTTTGTCCAAGAATGCTCGGTCATATATTGAATCTTCATATCAGAAGAATGAGAAGTTTGTGACAGGCTTGGATAGTTATCTTGGGAGGCAGTTGGTCGATCATTTGGACGATCCATTTGAGAAGCTTGTGGAGAAAGCTCTCAGGCATGAGAATCTGTTTCCTAAGGAAGGATCTGTTGTTGCTGTGACCAAGGAGAAAAGTGGAAACAAGAAGAGGAAGCAGCAACAACAGAAGGGTAAGGATGGCCAAAAGAAGCCGAAGGGTGAAATGACCTGCTACAATTGCCAGCAGAAGGGCCATCTCTCCAGGGATTGTAAGAATCAGAAGGCGTCGGCGAAGTGCCACAACTGTGATAAGCCGGGGCATTTCAGGAAGAATTGTCTGGAACCGAGGAAGGACAAGAAGATTGTGCAAGCTTATGCTTTGGGGGGCAGTGCCATCATCTTTGAAGGCTCCTACTGCTAAAGAGAAAGGAAAGAGTGTGGTGGTTCAAGGTACTCTTTCCATTTGTGGTGTTCCAGTTAGAGTATTGTTTGATACTGGGGCGTCGCATTCGTTTGTTTATGATGAACTTGTAGGCCGGTTAGGTTTGGAACCGGAAATTGTTGATAGACCATTGGTTGTGACTAATCCAGTTGGGGGTTCGTCTTGTTTGTGTATGGTATGCCGTGGTCTAGTTGTATCGAGTCATGATTGCTCTTTTGTTTGTGATTGTTTTGTTCTGAACTTTGCGGGGTTCGGAATTATTTTGGGAATGGACTGGCTTAGAAAGTATGCGGCAAGGGTTGATTGTAAGAGGCTGGAGGTGACAGTCGAGAATGTGGAGGGACGAAAGGTTGTGATACAATGTAAGCATGAAGAAGGCGTCTTCATGAGCTTCATGTATTCGCTGGTTGTTCCACGAGATGGACTGTCATCGGTGCCTGTCGTGAATGAATTTGAGGATGTGTTTGACGAGGTCAAAGGGTTACCGCTGCATAGAGAGATCGAGTTTCGTATCGATCTAGTTGAAGGAGCCAGACCTGTTGTGATGCCGCTTAGGCGAATGGCGCCTAGAGAACAGCAAGAGTTGAAGGTGCAAGTTGATGACCTTTTACGGAAAGGATTCATTCGGCGTAGTGTGTCCGAATGGGGTGCACCAGTTGTGTTTGCAACCAAAACGGATGGATCGTTGAGGTTGTGTGTGGATTATCGTGAGCTGAATAAAGTGACTAAGAAGAACAAGTATCCATTGCCGAGAATAGATGACTTGTTTGATCAGCTTCACGAAGCTAAGGTGTTTTCTCAGATGGATTTGGCAACGGATTTCACCAGTTGAGAGTGGCAAAGGATAGTGTGCCGAAGACTACTTTCAGGACACCATCCGGTTTTTATGAGTGGCTGGTAATGCCGTTTGGATTGACTACTGCACCAGCATATTTTGTGGATCTTATGAATAGAGTATTCAGGGATCAGTTGAACAAGTTCGTACTTGTGTTCATGGATGATATTTTGATTTATTCCAGAACTGAAGAAGAGCACAAGACGCACTTGCGGATTGTTTTGGAAATCTTGCGAAAACATCAGCTAAGGGCTAAGTTTTCGAAGTGTCACTTCTGGAAGAGCGAAGTGAGGTTCTTAGGCCATGTTATCTCTGGAAGTGGAATAGCGGTTGATCCCGCCTAGGTGGCAGCAATCCAGGATTGGGTTAGACCTAAGAATGCATCTGATGTGAGAAGTTTTCTTGGATTAGCAGGATACTATCGTCGGTTTATCAAAGACTTTTCCAAGATAACTGCACCATTAACAGGATTGACGAAAAAGAATCAAGTATTTAGATGGGAAGCTAAGTGTGAGCAAGCTTTCGGAATCCTGAAAGAACGACTAACAAGTGCTCCTGTTTTGACTATTCCAAGTGGGAATGATGAGATGGTGGTTTACACCGATGCATGTGGAACTGGACTTGGAGCAGTGCTAATGCAAAAAGATAAAGTTGTTGCATATGCAAGTCGACAACTGAAGCCGCATGAAAGGAATTATCCGACTCATGATTTGGAGTTAGCGGCGATTGTATTTGCTCTGAAGATGTGGAGACATTATCTATTGGGAGTTCAATTCGAGTTGTTTACAGATCATAAGCCGTTGAAGTATCTATTCTCCCAAAAGGATTTGAATCTTCGACAGCAACGATGGCTAGAGTTTTTAGCATCATATGATTTTGGTATAGCCTATACTCCGGGAAAAGGTAACGCAGTGGCAGATGCGTTAAGTCGAAGACATGCAGGTTTGGGAGCCATGTTTTCAAAATGGAAGAATCTCGAGTATTTAGCTGGATTTGACTTTAGGCCTAGATGTGGGTTGGAACCTGAGATGTTGGCAAACTTATCAATAAGACATACTCTAGTGGAAAGAATTGGCGAGAGCCAAAAGCGAGACGATAAGCTTGTCAAGATTATCTGTGATGTGGAATGTGGAGTGGACCCAGAAAAGGATAAAGGATTTGAAGTCGATCGAGAGGGTTGGCTTCGGAAGCAAGGACGACTAGTTGTTCCAGATATAGATGGATTGAGAGATGAAGTTCTTAAGTAAAGTCATCACTCGAAGTTGACAATTCATCCAGGTGGAAATAAGATGTATCGGGATATGAAGAGAACCTATTACTGGGAAGGTATGAAGAAGGATGTTGGAAATTTTATTCCCAAATGTATGAACTGCCAGTTGGTTAAAGCCGAGCAGAAGAAGCCAAGTGGATTGCTTCAGCCATTAGAAGTTCCTACATGGAAGTGGGAACAAATATCGATGGATTTTATCGATGGTCTACCTAGAACCAGGGCAGGAAATGAAGGGATTTGGGTCATCGTAGATCGTTTGATTAAAAGTGCAAGATTCATTCCTGTTAGATCAACTAGGACTGCATCGAAATTGGCTGAGTTATATGTTAAGTGGATAGTTCGGTTCCATGGTATTCCGAAGAGTATAGTGAGCGATCGAGATCCATTGTTCACTAGTGAATTTTGAAAGAGCTTCCAGGAAGTTTTGGAAACCGAGTTATGTTTGAGTACAGCTTATCACCCGCAAACAGATGGTCAGACCCAGAGAGTCAACCGAGTTTTGGAAGATTTTCTCAGAGCATGTGTTTTGGACTTCGGAGGATCATGGGAAGATCATCTTCATTTGGTGGAATTTTCATATAATAACAGTTACCAGCCAAGTATTGGTATGGCACCATATGAGGCATTGTATGGAAGACCGTGTAACTCTCCGACATGTTGGTTGGAAACTGGAGAAAAGCTGATACTTGGGCCCGAAATGATTCGACAGACTTCATATTGTATAGAGACCATTCAGCAACGAATGAAGGCAGCCAAAGATCGTCAGAAAAGTTATGCCGATAAGCGTCGAAAAGATTTGGAATTCGACGTAGGAGATATGGTTTTTGTGAAGATTTCTCCACTGAAGAATGTTATTCGATTTGGGAAGAAAGGAAAGTTGACTCCGAGATTTGTTAGACCATTCCCCATCATTGAGCGAATTGGAAAGCTCGCCTATAAATTGGAGTTACCAGAAAAGATGTCGGGTGTGCACAATGTTTTTCATATATCGTATCTACGGAAGTATGTGCACGACCCAAGTACGGTGGTTTTTGCTGATAGCTACAAAGATTTAGAGGTTGATCCAGTTGTTACGAGACCTCGTAAGCTGCTTCGTGTTGTTGAAACCGGCACGAAACAGCTTAGGAGGAAGACGATTACGTTGCTCAAGATACAATGGAGTGATGATGTTAACGACTGTACATGGGAGGAGGAAGAGAGGATGAAAGCAGCTCATCCTGAACTCTTCGAGGTATGGCCCTAAGGCGTCGTGGCATCTCATGAATTTGTAACTTGTTCTAATCCTAGAATTCTGCATGCTAGGCTAGTAATTGGATGCATGGTTTGTTGATTGCTATGGATGGTAGGCATGCAGAATAGTTTTGGTTACTCTTGATTGTTTGGAATTTCAGGGGCGAAATTCCTAAGGGGGAGAGAATGTAACGACCCGTATTTTACATGTCGACAAATCGTAGAATAATTGTCATTAGGTCGTTGTTATTGTTTATGTCAACCAGAGCTTATCTTGTCCAGGAGCTTAGGTCGTGTGGAAGTTAGCTTAGGTCGTGTGGAAGTTAGCTCGTGTGAGCGACTTAAGGAGTTGGGCCGACTTAAGATGGGACGAGTTAGTGGGTTGGACCGACTCATAGGGGTGACCAACCTAAGAGGTGAGCGAGTTAAGGTGTGGACCGACCTAAGGAATTGACCGAGTTAAGAGAGTTGACCGACTTAAGGAGCATGGACGACTTAGTGGAGTGAGCGACTCATAGGGGTGACCGAATCAAGGAGTTTGCGACCTAAGAGTTAGTAGCTTGCGGCTTAGAGATAGGTCGGTCGAAGCGAGTTACCGACCTAAGGAGAGTAGGTCGTTCGAGCGACTCAGGGAATAGCTTAGGGATTGGTTAGGTCGGCCATAAGGCTATATAGTTAGATCGTTGACTCGGAACTAGTTAGGTCGGCTATGCTGTTGAGTCGCATGAAGCATGAGTCGTTAGGTCGGGCAAGAGTGTTGAGTGATAGGTCGGTAAGCCGTGGAGTGTTAGGCCGTGTGTTTTAGGTCGTTACCGACTTATGTTAAGTCGCGTGCGTGCATGGGTAGGTTGTGAATGTGCATGTACTTTAGGTCGTAGGTCGGAGTAGTCGAGTCGTTAGGGGCTTGAGTCGTGAGTCGGCTAGTCGATAGGTCGGTGACGACTCATGGGGGGGGGGGGCGGCCGACTTATGGTATTTTTTGCCTATAAATAGAGGGCTTTGGTTCACTTTTTGGCATCGGATTTTGAAGCGATGAAGTGATGCCATTTTTAGAGCTCGACTACAACATTTCTTCACTTCTTTTCTCCACTCTAATCTAGTGCTTACATCCATCCAAGATTGAAGATCAAGGTTGAAGATCCAAGATCCAAAGTTGAAGATCTACATTCTTCAAAGAGAGATTTCATCGATTGAAGCGAGATTTTGCCGGACCAAGCTTAGTTCTTCGCTGTCCAGATCTGAAGTTGTTATCTTTTGAGGTGTTTAGGTGTTTTGGTGAGTGGTGGTTATCTCTCACACGGACCCAAAGGAGTATATTGGATCGGTGGTTTGTTTGTGTGTTAAAGATAGTGGTTTCATGCATTTTCCTTAAGTCTGCATGTAGATCCATTGTTCATAAAGCTTTGATATCCATTTTACTATATGTTAACCTATGCTAGTTCATTCATCAAGATGTTACTTAGAATTCATGATTGTTAGATTTAGATTCTTTATTTATGAAATTGCCATTATTGTTATAACTGTTTATTTAGATCTTATTTGAATGATTCATTACTTGGATGAATGATTGATTTGATTCATTAGTTGATTTGTGATTGAATTTGGACAAGTTGATCGAAGATGATTCAAAAGCTAAGTGGAAATGCTCTTGAATAAGGAAAGCTGCTCGTGGCATATGAAGCAGATGATAAAGCTCATATGGATAGATTTGATCATGATATTGAGATGGGACTTTGCTATGATGCGATGAAGCAAAGCATGATATGAGAAAGCCTTGGTTTAATCCAGACGGGATCATTCCAAGCATGTTGATAACTCGGTGATGTGGTTCGAGTTTGTTGATAATGGTTGGCTCGAGAGGCGCTTGAGCTAGTATATGAATAGTCGTCGAGGAGGATGACTAGAAGGCTGAGATCTCATCGTTATTGAAGGTTCTAGCATGCTCAAAGCAAGAGTACGTTGGAACGGGTCACGGTGACGTTCCAGGCATGGGCTGCGACGACGTGCCAAGTACTCTGGGCAGATTCGATAGTCCTAGGCACGGGCTGCGACGACGTGCGGAGTTATGTCTAGAACCGGGGTTACCATTAGCCCTTAACGGACGGATGAAAGAATGAGCCGGTCATTCAATTAACGGTGATATCAAGGCAATGATAACAGTGATAGCCAGAGTCATGGATGTTTGGATGTTTGGTTGTATCGTCACTCGGTCTCAAGAGCGATGTTTTGTGGGTGCTTATCTGATCTTGGTTTAGGCCTTGGGGTTTTTTACTCGGAAAACATCGACCTTGACTCGAGTGATAATTGCTTTACTTTAATTGCCTGCTTTGCTATGTTTGTTTCTGCTTAGTGTGTCTGGGGGCTATCACTGTAGAAAGAGGTGGAGTGGGATGGTTGGGTTCCTATTCCTTTGTACCCTTTACACTCTTTTGGTATGTTTGATAGTTGATTTACTGCTCACTGAGACTTTTGTCTGACTCAAGGTTTTATGTTTAACTCTTATTACCTTGGGTTGTTCATCCATGTTGGGATGGGCAGACTAGGTAGCAGGTGACAGGTGCTGTTCTTAGTGACTAACGTTGTTGATGACGAAGACGAGCTGGAGGCTTTTGCATATTGTTTTCTTACTATATGTACTGGGTATTCCGCTGTTTGTATGATTCTCTGAGTGTTATGTAGTGAGGCTTAATGTATTGGCTATTCATATGTTTGTATCAAATTGTTATGAGCTTATATGATGTGACTTCTGTTCTATAGAGCTTCACTTTGTATACTTTCTATTGTATTTTATCCATGCGCTGTGAGTAATACGATAGACTATTCTGTGTTTACCTTACCCTGACAATCATCCGTGGCTGCCTGGCACACTTTACAGCGCACTATTTTCTTGTTTTGGTGCGGGAGTCATGGGCGGTCGTCACAGAACTGGGTAGTGAATCATTCGAATTGAATATGAACCGATTGAAAGCAATTAAATAGTATCAGAACCTTATAATTGCTTAAAATAAATGTTTAACATGATTGGGTTATGAAGCTTATGTTCTTTAACCATTTAAATGAATGAAATGTAATTAAATTTCATGTTTTTGGTACTTACGTGTTTAAATTGAGAAAGTACAAGTGTATGGAGCTGTTTTGCTTGATTTTGGTCCCACAAACTGCTAATAAAATAAGGCGCTCGCTTGAAAATGCTAAAATAAGATACGTTTTTGGATTAAATAACCGCTAAAATATAATTATTGATATATATTTTATTTTCCGACCATGGGGTTGATATATATATTTTTATCTCTATTGTTATATTGCAAAAGGCTCTCCGTACAAAGGAGTCCCTACCAAAAAAATTCTGAAATTTAGAGTTTTAGAAGAATTTTGAAAATTTTTGGAAATTTTTTATTAACGGCAATTTGATTTCGAAATGTAATTGGAATAAAGAGTTTTGGAATTAGAATTGTGAACTAATCGTTTGGTTGGAACTAAAAGATGAGAGGAGTGAGTGTCGAGTTTTAACTAAGTGGGCGTTTGAAAAGTTAATGAGTTTGGATCATTCGTCCTACCTTAGCAATTTCGGGGAAGAAATTCTTTTAAAGGGGAAGGAGTGTACCGACCTAGATTTTTTGAAGTTTAGTTTGAATAATTAAATGGTTTTATATGTTGAGTTTGAAATATAAATTCATTTTGAACACGTAGTTATTGTTTGGATTCGAGAAATAGCGTTTTATTTCAGAATATAGTGATTCATCGTAATACGAAAAGGAGAATAATTGAAATTTAAATGGAATATTAATCGAAAAAATTTCTAACCTTGATAAAAATTCAATGTAAATTAGAATTTAGTTAGTAAGATTATAAAACTGAAATTTTAAGCGATTTCGAAATTTTTGAAAATCGTCAATTTAATCGATGCGTTAAAATAACGATCCGCGACACAATCTCGGAATTCAATGGAACTAGTTCCATTAGATCCATAATAGTGGATTATTATCGAATTTAAATTTTCATAACGTTTGGATTAACTGTTTGGTCGTATGGGATAGAAACGCCTACAAATAATTTAATTTAATTTAATTTAGTTTAATTTAAATAGTCGATTTAAAAAGCTATCTTCTCCATACGATTGAATCAGGACTCGAAACTTGTTCCATTGAGTTCGGAATAGCGGTATAACATTATAAACACCTAGCGGCACGGCTTGATAGGAGTTCAATTTAGTTACTTAAATTGAAAGATTTGGAAAAAAAATTAAATAATTTATTTTCTTTGATTGGACTAGGCTGCCTCTTCTTTCACCCAGTCACTGTATCTTTCGAAACACGCGACTTCAAAACCATTCAAGCACGCGACCTTCGTTTATAACTGTGTCCGTCTTCTCCTCTTCAACGCGAAATCAAATTCAAAAAGAATAAAAAAAATGATAATGAATGAAATCGCGTTATTCATCTTCTCCTTCTTTAGTTCGATTTCAGAGAGAAAGAGGAAAAGAAGTTGAAAAAGAACAATTACAACTGCGAGCAATTCATTTTGGGGTTCATAAGTGAGGCGCGCGATGCTCAGGAGGAGGACAAGGGCGAGAGCAATGCATAGGGTCGCGTGCAATGTTTTTAGGGACACTCGCGTAGTTTGCAATAGTCGACCCGTGGGAGGAAGCAGAGGGTGAGCTAGGTGGTAACATGGACGGCGCTGGAGTCTGGGCAGACGTAGGTGGAGGCGGCATTTAGGGTTTTAGGCGACGGTGGATTTGGGTAGGTCACGACGTTGTGGTAAGGCTGGTGGTACAATCTGGCGGCGGAGCTATTGGCAACGCAGTGGGGTTGTGGAGCTTGTCTATTGGTGAACATGTAGCAGGCGAAGTGGATGCCAGGGTGGAGGTTCGGGCTAGGTTAGGTGAACATGCGATAATCGAGAAAGTCGGAGGAAAGTGTGGCAGCAGCAACGTTGGGAAAGTTAAGGCCATGAGTGTTGGTTGTGTTTCGACCGGGCCAACCCACCGAATCAATCCACGCTCAACATTGCACTACCGGACCAGATCCCCCATCCATGCTCCTACCACCGAACCAAAGCCTCACCGAACCAACTCCTTCCCATGCCCGCCGAACCAACTCCTTCCCATGCCTGCCGAACCAAAGTCACTCCACATGCATAGCCGAACCAATCCCGTTTCCACCTACTACCGGTCCAACTCCACTTCCCTGCATAGCCGAGCCAACTCACTTCCACTACATAGCCGAACCAACCACCACTCCAACCACTACCGGACCACTCACCACCGGACCAAGTCCCACCGAACCAAACTCCACCTACTCACCACCGGACCAAGGCGTACCGGACCAACACTGCCAGACCAGATTACATTAGCCCAGGCCTACCAGCAACTACATACATCCAAGACCCCTGCCCCTAGACTCACTCTATAAATAGAGGGGCAGGGGTACAACAATGGCAGACAAGTTTGAGAGCTCAAGCACGGACAGAACTTTCAAACGACTTTCACAAACTTGTAATCAAAGCTTTGTACTTGTAATCTGAAGAGTGAAGGAGAATAACATATAAAGTGGACGTAGGCACATTCTGGTCGAACCACTATAAGTCCGTGTGTCTTTTACAGTTTAGTCCCTGCTTTTTACATATTTGCATGAATCACCCAAATCACTAAGAACAACTTAAAATCGACTAAATCATACGACTTGGAGGTGTTTGCCCATTTTTTGTGCAAACATTTTTGGTGCTTTCACTGAGAAATCGAGCTAGAAGCTTCAGCTTCTCCCACTCAACCTTCTTTCCAACAGCATCGCTCATTACTTGGAAAACATGCCTCCCAAGCAGAGGAAAGATGCTAGCAAAGGAAAGAACATCGCAACTAGCAGTATCCCAGATCCAGTGATCAGAGATCAAGAGAATCGTCCTGTTCCAACAACAAATGGAAATCAGGCAAATTCGACAGCCCCTGCTACGGAACAACCAATTACTAGGGTAGATCTGGACAGGGTTGTGCCTGAAGTAACTAACCGCTTCGCATCTCAACAAGAAGCCTTGGTTGACCAACTCATGTCACGCTTAAGGGATGCTGAAGAATCCAACCGCAACACCGAATCATGGGGTGAGTCCCAGTCTGGAGGATCTGGGAGGCAACAAAGACCTTTCTTCTTCGAAGAGGCTAACAACAGAAACAACAATGGTAGGAGCCGAGCCCAGACTCAGCTCGAATTCCGACCCGAGGAAACACTTGGAACCAAACCCAACAGGGGAGGTACCAGGCAGGCGTCGGATATGGCTGAGCCTGTCATGCTACCTAACCATGGGAACACCAATGGACGGGGCCGAGCTGGAGTTCAGCCCAAAGTTGGACCCGAGGGAATGCTTATAACAGAGCCCAGCAGGGGAAGATCGAGGCAAGGGCCAATTGTGGCTTACCCCAGCATGCTCCCAGAAGACCGAAGACAACCACCGGAAAATGTTAGGAGTAATAGACGATACCATCCCTACAGGTCATTTGGACAGAATAAATCCCGCAGAGAAGAACCAAACTCATTTCTATCCGCTCCAAGTTCTGATGAAAGGATGGCGCGATTGTTCAGAGAGTGCGTCCAACAGGACCAAAGGCATCGGGGGATAGGCGCTAGGGTAACCAGCCCCTTCACCCGCAATATCGAAACTGCCATCACCCCCCGGGAATGGAAAATGCCAACAATGGAACCTTACAAGGGAACCTCTGACCTCGTTGTACACTTGCAGAGATGCACACAGCATATGCTCATGAGCGGAGCAACAGAGGGAGTGTTGTGTAAATGCTTCCCACTATTCTTGGTAGATCTAGCTACCTCTTGGTTCTGCCATCTACCCCAAGGATCCATCAGCTCATGGGAAATGTCGAAAAAAAAGTTCATCAGCTAGTTCCGCATTCATGTGGAACAACCCAAGGACGCTTATTCCCTATCTAATATCAAACAGAAGCCCGTAGAGACAGTGCAACAATATCTAAGCCGATTCAACGCCGCAGCGGCCGTAGTCCAAGATGCCGATGAGAAACTTATCCTAATGGCTCTTTGTAGTGGCGTACATCCGGATACCAAGTTTGCTAGAAGATTAACGAAAGAAAAACTAGCTACCTTACCTGATTTCTTCCATGAAGCCGGAAAGTATATGAGACTTGAAGACGCCGCCACCGAAAGGCAGACAGGGCAACAAGCCAAGGCAGCTCATGGCAACGTACCTGCTGCAGCAAAGGACGCCGGAAGAAATGACTCTCGAGGCAATGCTGGGGGCAGGAAGGGAGAAAATTGCCTATATCGGCCAGGACCAAGATTTGACGCTTACACTCCTTTGAATGAAACAGTCGAAAACATCTTCCTGGCCACCCAAGACGAGCTTAAATACAAACGCCCTCCGTACAAGAAGGAATCAGATCACGCAATCAAGTCTGGAAAGTTCTGCCATTTCCAAGAATCCCATGGGCATGATACTAATGAATGCCGTCATCTCCGGGACCTGATTGAAGAACACATCAAAATGAAGAGATTGGAACACTATGTAAAGGGTCAGGACATGACTCTAGCTCTTGCCAAGGAGAACCCAGGGCAACTCCACCCAGAGACAGGCGGAAGAAATCACAACACCAGCAGTTCCAGTCAAGAGAAGATAGTGGTCCATACAATATCGGGAGGACCACACATCGTCGACAGAAACTGGGCAGAAATGGAAAGATATGGAAAGTCACTTAGAAACAATGAAGACTGCATCAATTCCGTCATGGAAGAACGCCGCCCGAAGCGGAAAGAGGATAATGACATCACATTCAGTAGGCGAGACCTAGAAGGAAGGCAGTACACTCACATGGATCCTATGGTTATCTCTGCCTGTTCGGCCCAACCGAAGTTTTTCGAATTCTGGTAGATACTGGAAGCTCCGTAAACATTCTATTCAAGCATGCTTTCGACAAAATGAAGCTGTCAATGAAGAATGTGTCTCCCTGCAACAAATCACTGCACGGTTTCACTAGAGATGCGAAGATGCCCCTCGGGCAATTGGACATCTTTGTTGAAATAGGAAGTCATCCCTGCTCCGTTGTGCGGAAACAAACATTTTGCTAATAGATAACCACTCGGCCTACAATGCCTTTTTAGGAAGACCAGCCTTGTCTGACTTCCAGATTATCCTGGCCCCTTTGTGCCTGAAGATGAAATTTCCAACAGATAATGGGATAGGAGAAGTAGAAGGAAATCAAGACGCCGCTCGAGATTGCTATGTAACTGAACTTCGTAATAATCGCAGGAAGGATAAAGGGAAGGATGTAGAGACTACTCTCTGCAAGAAAAACTTGAAAGCATAGAAACTAAAGAAAGCCCCTCCTCTTCGATATACCAGTGATCCTTTCAATGAATTAGACCCCAGGGACAAAGAGGAGGAGGCCACCGCTGAGCCTGCAGAGGCTATGGAATTTTTATCTGTAGACAAACATGACCCAAGTAGACTGCTGAGAATCGGGTCTCAGTTAATAGCAGAGTTGAAGGATCAACTCGTCGATTTTCTTTGCCATAACTTGGATGTATTTGCATGGACGCACGCTGACATGACTGGAATCTCCCCAGACGTAGCATGCCACGTACTGAACATCGATCCCACCAAGGTGCCAGTAAAGCAGAAAAAGAGAAGTATGGGGGCAGAACGATCAGCAACCCTCGAGGAAGAAGTAAAGAACCTACTTGCCAATAACTTCATACGAGAAGCTATCTACCCAGAATGGATCGCCAACCCGGTACTTGTAAAGAAGGCTAATGGGAAGTGGCGAACATGCATTGACTTCTCTAACTTAAATGACGCTTGCCCGAAGGATTTCTTCCCACTCCCCCAAATCGATCAACTCGTGGACAGCACAGCCGGGCACGAACTCTTATCTTTTATGGACACATACTCAGGATATAACCAGATTCCTATGCACGCCCCCGATCATCAACAAGATGTTTGAAGAACTAATAGGACGAACTATGGAGGTTTATGTGGATGACATGCTGGTAAAATCGAGGAAAGCCAACGATTATGTAAGCCACCTGGACGAGATGTTTTAAGTACTTCGCTAATATGGAATGAAGCTGAATGCTCTAAAGTGCTCCTTCGGAGTATCGTCAGGAAAGTTCTTGGGATTCGTTGTCCATTCCAGAGGGATTGAAGCAAACCCCGAACAAGTCCGGGCTTTGCAAGATATCAAGATATCATCCACTCGAAGAGAGATGCAAAGGCTAAATGGGAAGGTGACTGCCCTAAGCAGATTCATCTCTAAAGCAACCGACAAATGCATCCCTTTCTTCGAAGCCCTAAAGAAAGACAAAGGAAAGTTCAAATGGACTGACGAATGCTCAACAGCCTTCCTTAACCTAATCGAACACCTCCAGAGACCACCAGTACTCTCAACTCCAAATGAAGACGAAGAACTATACCCATACCTTGCTGTATCATCCCATGCTCTAGGCGCTGCTTTGGTGAGAGAAGACAATCGCGCGCAGCGGCCCGTATACTTTGTAAGCAAGAGATTTACGGGGGCAGAAGCCAGATACCCTAAACTTGAGAAGCTAGCATAGTGTTTGCTAATCACGTCATGGAAACTACGGCACCATTTCCAATCTCATTCCATCAGAGTTTTAACCGATCAACCGCTAAGGCTGGTACTCCATCGCCCCGACACTTCTGGGCGACTACTTAAATGGTGCATTGAACTGAGATAATATGATATCACCTACCATCCTCGCACCGCCATCAAGGGACAAGCCATGGTCGATTTCATTACCGAATTCACTACCAACGAAGGTAAGGAGCAATCTGAAATAGCAGAAGATATCAAGTGGAATCTCTTTATAGATGGAGCATCAAACGAACAATGCTCGGGGGAAGGTATTGTGATAATCACCCCCAGGGGAAGCAAGCTGCAATATGCCCTAAGGTTGGAATTCGCTGCCACCAACAACGATGCAGAATATGAAGCAGTAATAGTAGGATTAGAACTTGCCTTAGAAATTGGAGTCAGTTCTTTATGTCTTTATAGTGATTCTCAACTTATTGTAAACCAAGTACTAGGAGAGTTTCAGACTCGAGGAGAACGACTCACAGCATATCTAAAGAAAAGCAAGCTGCTACTCGATCAGTTGGACCACTATTTAATCAAACACATTCCTCGATAGGAGAACCGAGAGGCTGGCGAACTGGAAAAGCAAGCTAGCATGAAGAACAGCACCATTTCCGGAACAGTAGCCATCTCAAAACAACTAGCCCCAAGTTTCAAACAAGAGGATCTGATAGCTGCAGTCGAAGAAGAAACTTGGATGACTCCTATCCGGAAATACTTACAAGATAGCACACTGCCCAACGAGCGTAACGAAGTCAGGAAAATCTTAAGGAGAGCTTCCCGCTACATAATACAAGAAGGCATCCTCTATCGACGCGACATCTCTAACCCCTTATTAAGGTGTGTTGCTGGAAGGGAAGCCAAGAAAATCTTATCCATCATCCATAAAGGGAGCTGCGGAGATCACACTGGTGGGCAGACTCTGGCAAAGAAGACACTCCGATATGGATAGTACTGGCCCACTTTAAACAAAGACGCCTTAGACTTTGTCAAAAGATGTGACAGATGTTATAAATTTGCTAAGATTCCTCGACCACCAACAAATGAGATTACTCAAATGACCAGCCCTTGGCCCTTTGCAGTATGGGGAATTGACTTGATTGACGAACTGTCGATGGGCCGAGGCGGAGCCAAATACGCTATAATGGCAGTCGACTATTTCACCAAATGGGTGGAAGCGGAACCTCTAAATAAAATATCTTCGGCAAAAGTTATTAACTTCTTGATCAAAAATGTTCTATGCAGGTACGGGGTTCCACTCAAAATCATATTAGACAATGGACTTCATTTTGACAGGGAGGAGTTCGCCGATTGGTGCCAAGAGCACGGAATTCACAAAAGCTTCTCATCTATGGCTTATCCCAGGCAAATGGACAAGTCGAAGCTGTCAACAAAATTCTTAAAACTCTAATTAAGAAGAAGCTTGAAAAGTTCAAAGGCGCTTGGGTGGATGAACTTCTTACGGCACTTTGGGCCTACCGCACGTCTTTCAGAACACCAACAGGGCATACTCCTTTCTCTTTGGCATACGGATCGGAGGCCATGCTCCCAGTTGAAACTATAGTGCCATCCCACCGTAGGATCCACTACAACCCAGAAGAGAACGAAGAACTCCTCCCCATGTCTTTGGATCTAATTGAAGAAAGAAGAAATGATGCAGCACTCAAAGCAGCAGCTCACAAGCAAAAAGTGGCCGCACAATACAACTCCAAAGTCAAGCATCGCAGCTTACAAGAAGGAGATCTTGTCCTCAAGCGAATCTTCCCGCGCCCCGGAGTGCTAGATCCAACCTGGGACGGAGCATATGTAATTCATAAAGATCTCCACAACGAAGCTTATATTTTGTCAACAGTGGACGGAGAGGTGTTCCAGAGGGCACGGAACATCCAACACCTTCGTCGATACTTTTCTTAACTTGTACTGCCCATATAAAGTGAATTAACAAAGAGAATCAGTGGACGTAGGCATTTTCGTGCCGAACCACTTTAAAAACTTGTCTCTTTTTTAACTTGTTCCTTTATATCTTGCCTACTTGCTGAGCTTTATCCTTTTCTGTTGAACAAAATCTTGTGTAGACGACATCTCCATTCAGGGCATCACGGCACAACTTCACCAGGACAAAACCTAACAGGTTTTATACGAATCTATGCCCTCGCTAATGAGACACTTTTTCTCCAGCATCCCTCTGCTGCGGGTTAACTCATTGCTCGTGACGGCCCTTAAAGCCAACCATAATGGGCCGATTATAAGCCGCCGAGAAGGCCAACCATAGCCTAGGCAACTCATTACGGCGTTCGGCTCGCCGACAACCATGAACCGATTATAAGCCCCAACATAAGGTGTGGCCAGCCAGAGCAGTTCACAGTTGACGATTGGCACCCGCGCTAGCCGGCCACGGTAAATCGAATAATACCCACGATTACGGGCTATAATGTCCCAGGTAGTTACCGTATGCGATCTCGGCTCCGATGTGTCTTAAATATGGCTGTGGTAAAAAAGAACACTCCCCGTAGAGGCGTAAGATGGGTAACAAATGTCTCCAAGACCCACAGCTAGGGAAAGTGACTACAAAGCCCGTTTGCCATGAACTTAAGCACGTCGAAGGCCTTCCGTGAGTGGAAATTTTACTATTTCTTATATTTCCATTTTATTTATAAAAACTTTCCTCCTATCCTCTATAACGATCACTAAAGTACAGGACACAAAATATGAGACACTCACTAATGGGAATAAGAACTCACAGCTGAATGGCAGGTCACTCAGCTGCGTTCCATATTCGATTACACAAGGCATTCAAAGCTACCATCTACAACTAAAACTTGAAGGGTGATACTTTCTTCTCTTGTACATAAATATGTAACTATAATTTATTCGCACATCACACTAGCATTGCAAGACATGAAATTATATTTCAAGCAAGAACTTAGCATCAAACACAATTGAATCACTAACACATGCACAGCTATATTTTATGCAACACATCAAAATAACGACAGCATTCAAATATGACAAAATCAGCTTATGTTATAAAATTACATGCTAGGAACAAAGTCGTTCATCACAAATGACATAATTACAGCCTGAAAGTACATTAATGTTTTGGGACTAGTATATACAGGAATGTCAAGTAGACCAAAAAAAATGTCCAGATCAAGTCAAGGAGTCGGCTGCATCGGGGCTTCGCCTCTATCCTGCTGGCCCTCCGAGATCTACTTAACCGCATGATCAGGACTCCTAGCATGTTGACCAGAGGTAGTTGGCGTTTCAGAGGTCCCGCCTGTCCAATTCAGGAGAAGAATCCATTAAATAAACAATAAGCAACCAAGTTATGAAAAGCCTAAAAGGGAAGACTTACCAGCATCTGCTCCTTGATCATCATCCTCCAACTGCACACCAACCTCCTCAGCAGCGAGCAGCTGCATAGCCTCCTTCACCGCCACTTTCTCCTCCTTAGTAAACTGGGCCGTGACTACATCCATCCTGAAGGCCACACCACCCTCCTTATCCGCATCAGCCTTGGCCTCCTCCAGAGCCCGGAGATAAATCCTGACCATGATCCGTGGATAGTCATCCATCCAGGATAAGTTGCCCTGCTTCCAAGTATGGAAGTACATGTCCTAGAGCATCTCATCCATCATCCCCTTGTTCTCCTCAAACTCCCTCATTCGGACCTCAGAAGCCAACAGCGTTGCAACGACAGCATCCCTCTCCGATCGGTATCGCGAGTGGTCATCCTGAAGGGATTTCCTCATCGCCTCCATCTCCTCCTTCATCTTGGCTTGAGCAAGCTCTACGGCTTCAAGCTTCCCAGATAACTCCTCTACCCACTCGAGATCCGCTTTCCGAACCTCATCCACAATTGCAATAGCCATATCGATCCATTCCTTGCAGGTGGCCTCCATTTTCCGCAGCTCGGCTCTGCTAGCCTCTTCCATGGTTTTCTTTAGTTGTCTGGAGGCAGCCTCGTGCTGAGAGATATGGATGGTCTGATCGGTGAGTTGCTTGGCCAGGTCAGAAACCACTAACCACAATCTTATATTAGCACTCCCAATTTCCTCCCCGGCCTTGACCAGTCGGGCATGATGGCCCATCAACTTCCTGGTCTCCTTAGCAACCCGGTCGATGTTTGCCTTAGCTTCATCCCCCATAGTTACAATCCGAATAGTAAGCAAATCAAGGTCCAGGGACTTGGCCTCATCAAGCACCCTTACCATAGGATTGCGAGGGAAAAGGTGCTCACCAGTAACCTCGTCAAAGGAAATATCATGAGAACCCGAATCCAGAACTGGATGACCCGCAAATGGATTACGAGCCAAGCCGGGACGATCAATATGAGTAACGGTAGGATTTTCAGACGGATGCGGAGAGGGTATGAACTCAGTATCATCCTCCGTGATATCATGAAGAGGCTGGGTTGGGGGCTGAGGACCAGGTGAAGGTTCGAATAAGGAGCGACTCCTCCTTTTCTTTTGAATATCCTCTTTAATAACTCCGAGAAGAGGACGGTAGCCGACTACGTCCCCGGAACGGTTGGTCGGAGGCTTTGGTTTAGCGGAAGCTTTGAGGAGTTTGAATTGTTCGAGACGGTGCCGAATGTCTGATGTCTTGGCCACCTTACCCGTTCCTGGAATAAAAACCAAGCGTTACAAGCATGCATGGGACTATAATCCAAGAAACAAGTGAAGTTAAATGGAGTCGTCAAGATTCAAAAATTCACCTTGAATCGCAGGGGTTTCCTTAGCTGAAATGCTCTTGGAAGATGAATCGGCACCAGTCCCGGCCTTGTCAGCCTTCTTTGGCTTCTCCACCAAGGTCGATCCTTCCTCCAACCCCTCAAAAGCCTGGCGGAAAGCATCATATGTCCACTCTTGAATCTCCCCTGCTTGCCCAGAGGACAAAGCCCCAACGCCATCACCGCTCTGTCCTTCGCCACCATCATCACCATCGCCTTCTCCATCACCTCCGCTCTCCTCCTCCCCTCTTTCCTCCTCCCACTCTTCCTCCTCCGGGATGTCTGGACATGTGCTGGGGGAGGGTCCATCGGACTTCTTAAGCTTCTTCCCCCGGCAATTGGAGGTTTTGAGAAGGGTTTACTTTTGCTGCTCTTCGCCGCATCCCCTCCTTTAGCCTTAGCAGCCCTCTCCTCAGCTGTGTCTCTTTGCTTGACCACAGACTGACGTGGTAGAATCAAATTGTGCCCCAGAAGAGTAGCATTCCTGATCAAGTAAGAAGCCGACCTCTCCCTTCCCGAAATGGCTTCTATTTCCGCAGCCATGTGAACCAGACGATCGTTCTCCACAACCGCAAAGCTACCTGTCGCTAGCAAGAAATAAAAACACATAAGAAGAAGCATTGCACTCAGAACGGAAATTATAAATAAGCTTCAACTTACAGCTAGAGGTGAAGCGACGGATAGAAACAGAGTCATCCTTGACGAAAAACCATTCCTTCTTGAACATGCCGAACTTTGAATATAAGTTCAGGACCGGCTTGAAGGACACGGCCGATTCTAAGCTAATGTAGGGAGACCCCTTCTTGTAGCCTCTCAAAATGTACAGGTACTGAATCTCCCGGTTGGAGGGGGGACGCCCGTACTTTCTTTGTAAGATGATAAATAGACTCACCAAGATATGCATAAGAGTTTGGCTGAAGCTGAAAAGAGGCCACCTTCAAATAGGTGATGAAGCTGACTATCTAAGCATTGATCGGGGGAATGGCCCCACACATACAATGGTACCTGCTATAAGCAAAATATCCTTCAGGAGGGTCATACGGCATAACTCCATTCCCTGGCAGCACCATGTGTGCTTTGTCAATCCCGAAAGAACGAGATATAACATCAAGCTGCTCCTCTTTAAGGGAGCTAGGAAAGCAGTCAGGTGGCGAGTTCAGGAGCTCCTGAGGGCCATACCCATCTACTAGTGATCTCGGAGGAGGTCCATGACGTCCCGATCCTGAATGAGCTGGGGGCACTGTGGAGGACTCTTCTCTGTCCTTGGATTTCTTCTTATCTGATCGAGTTTCCACTTTATGAGACATTTATCTGCAAACACAAAAAAAGTACGTTGTTAGAATTAGGGAAGTAAACAAGCAAGTGCATGAAATCTAGAATTTCATTTATAAGTTAAAACATAAAAGACATAAGGTTCATTCGGCATTCAAACTCCCAAACCCATTCGGCAATCATACTTCCCATGGCCATTCGGGAATTCAAGGCCGAAATATCATTTGGTACTCGGAATCCCCGAGTTCATTCAGTAGTGCAAAAGCAAAAATCTCATTCGGCAGTCCCGGCATGAGGTTCATTCGGCACTCAAACCCATTCGGTAGTTCGAGACATGAAAGTCATTTGACAATCACCTGATTCGGTAGTCAAACATAATTCGGCAATATGATTGATTCGACAGGAAAATATGATTCGGCTATCTCACTTAGTAGGGAATAGAGAAAGCATAAGGCCCATACTTATAGGCAAATATCAACGACCGGACCAATGGGTTCGGCATTCGAGATCGGATGAGAGTGTACAGGATGAATGACCTAAAACAAAGCACACCATATGCATGCATATGTCCTACTTTGGGGGGCAAGTGTTGGGTGTGTTTCGATCGGGCCAACCCACCGAATCAATCCACGCTCACCATTGCATTACCGGACAAGATCACACATCCATGCTCCTACCACCGAATCAAAGCCTCACCGAACCAACTCCTTCCCATGCCTGCCGAACCAACTTCTTCCCATGCCTGCCGAACCAACTCCTTCCCATGCCTACCGAACCAAAGCCACTCCACATGCATAGCCGAATCAATCCCGTTTCCACCTACTACCGGTCCAACTCCACTTCCCTGCATAGCCGAGCCAACTCACTTCCCTTGCATAGCCGAACCAACTACCGCTCCAACCACTACCGGACCACTCACCATCGGACCAAGTCCCACCGAACACCTACTCACCACCGGACCAAGGCGTACCGGACCAACACTGCCAGGCTAGATTACATCAGCCCAGGCCCACCAGCAGCTATATACATCCAAGACCCCTGCCCCCAGTCTCACTCTATAAATAGAGGGGCAGAGGTACAACAATGGCAGACAAGTTTGAGAGATCAAACACGGACAGAACTTTCAAACAAATTTCACATACTTGTAATCAAAGCTTTGTACTTGTAATCTGAAGAGTGAAGGAGAATAACATATAAAGTGGACGTAGGCACATTCTGGCCGAACCACCATAAATCTGTGTGTCTTTAACAGTTTAGTCCCTGCTTTTTACATATTTGCATGAATCACCCAAATCACTAAGAACAACTTAAAATCGACTAAATCATACGACTTGGAGGTGTTTGCCCCTTTTTGTGCAAACAGTGAGCTTAGTTTCAAGCGACAGTAGAGAGGTTTAAATTCATTTAGGGTAATTAAAATTTTAATTTTTGGTAATTTGTAAATTTAAAATCCTGTTTAGTAATCAAACTTGTAAATCTTATATCTTATCCATGGGAGGTTCAAAAATTTAAAACACCATGAAATGGAACAAAGATTTGGGATTGGAACGATTAACAAATTCAAAAAAAAGCAAGGTGAGTAGAATCTCAGTCATTTGGGATACTGGTTATATTTTAAATTGTTGAAATTAAATTATTAGTTGGCTGGATGAATTTAATAAATATCATCACTTGAATGTTAGTGTCTATATATAGTAGTATA
The DNA here is from genome assembly GCA_030765085.1 of Allium cepa. Classification (NCBI taxonomy): domain Eukaryota; kingdom Viridiplantae; phylum Streptophyta; class Magnoliopsida; order Asparagales; family Amaryllidaceae; genus Allium; species Allium cepa. The sequence goes on along the minus strand of CM060932.1, from coordinate 81,667,645 downwards.
TATATTAGTAGTTGGATTTATATTCCCACATATGTTAGTAGACGAGACTGTAGGATCGATTTCACCCTAGAGAGGGGGTGAATAGGGTGATAGTGTAAATTATAAAAATTAATCGCAGAAGCGTATAAATTAATTTCAATTCAGATCATAGAATAGCAGCGCAGATATCGTAGAATATAAATAACAGAACAACACAGAATTTATCCAGCTTCGGCAAAAGCCTGCCTACATGCTGCCCCCAAGGTTTCTACTAGAAATTAGATAATCCCTCGCTTACACACGTAAACTCGCTATACCCGCTATTGCTAATCTAACTCTACGCTCAAAACCTTGCCCCAACTCAACCACCGAGTTGCGAATTCTCAAGCTATGCCACGTAGCTTGTCCCCTAGTCACACGACTAGAAATTAAACGGTTTAAAAAAGCAAATTACAAATTAAAATAAATTTAAAATAAAATATCCCTAATTTTAAAACCTATAACCCTTTAAACATAAAATAAAAAAAACTTTTTATCAAAGCCGTCACTTTTCTTTGTTTTCCTTAGCCCGGTCCTTTTTTTTTATTCTTCACTCTGAATATCTTGAGAAAAATGGCGGCTTCGATCTTCGTTCGTCTCTAAAATTAGGGCTTGGAAAAATTGAAGTTGCCGACTTAATTTGGCACGATCGAATGATGATTTCGTTCTTGCTTGGTCGATCGATGCTCTCTTCTTTTTGCTTCATGGCTACCTCAATTTGGTCGAGTTAATTGTCAAAAATGGTATGCGATTTTTCCTTTTTCGGTGTTGATTTTTGATCGACCTTTGATTCGAGTTATTGATATTGTTCTCTGTTGCTTGAGCTCGAATCCCTATATGATTGCCGATGATGATTAGGGTTATATATAGGTTTCGAAATCCTATTCTTGCGTTCGTATAAAGTCATTTGAATTTGTCTTCGGCCGTTTGATTTCACTTTGATGTTTGAGATGTATCTGACTTGTTCAATATGAATATGCTTTCGTTGCTTGATGGTTACGGTTTTGATTTATTTCGTGATGACCACGGTGTTGACTTTTAACTTGGTCAATTTTGACTTGTTCATTATATCCACGGCTTTGAATTCTGATGCTTGATAAAATTGATTTGCTATTTTTATAGCATACTCGACTTTGGTCATTTGTTTTGAAAACTGCAGCTTGATGCTTGCATCCCTCTTGCTGTTCACAGCCATTACATCCTTACTGCCATGTTGTTCAATGGTTCTTGTATATGAGTTGTTTCATTGGTGGCCTATGTACATGCTTCACTGCATCTTGTCTTGTATGATTTTGATGGTTGTTGCTGTGTATAACATTTTTGTAGTTTCCTTTCCATGAGTCACTTGTGCTCGGGCTCACTGTACATTGAAGCATTCTGGTTTGATTTGCTACTTGTCTCGGCCTATAGTGTTTACTTGAGTGTTGTTGAGTTTCATCATGATTTGCATTTTGATGCTCTTTGAGTTGCAGTGCTTCATCACTTGAACTACTCTCTGACTTTTGTCTGAGTTCATATATATATACTCCATTTGTCATGTATTAGTGAAGCAGTGTTGCAGTTTGGCTTTGTCTGACTTGTAGTGTTCATTTGAGTTTGACATTGTTTATGTTGACTTGACCATGGTTGTTGCACCTGAGTTATATCACTGGTCTTTGCATTTGTACACTTGTTCATATGAACTGCTGTTCCATTGTTGGTCTGTGTAGTTGCAGTATTTATGTACACTGTGTTGTACTGAGCTCGACATTGCTTCATGTTGCCTTCATGTAGCTTGTTCTCTACATTTGCTTGATTGTTGTAGTCCATGTTTTGTTGAGTTGTTGTATGGTCCGTGGTGCACCTGGTCATTCAAGTCCTCCCTGCATCATTATCTGTTGCATACATGAGCTTGACACTGTACTTTTGTTGTTTGCATTATTGCTGTTGTGTCACTTTAATTCTTCTGAGGCTCGAGTTGCACACTACTGTCTTGGTTGTATATTTGTAAGTTGTTTAGTGCACTTTTGTTTGCTGTCATATTGCTGGAATAACTTCAACATTGTTTTGATGCATTTGCATGTTGTTTCAGTCTTCATGCACTGATGCATTTGGAATTTTTCTAAGCTTTGCATTCTTTTTTGTAGCCTTGTGTTGAATCCAGTTTTAAAACCTCGGGTTTGACCTTGTGCTCGTGTCGTGATATATTGCATGTGAGTTGAACCCGACTTTTTATTTGGGTTTGACCTGTGCTCACCTGTCCCTATAAATCAATCAAGTGTATATATCGGCGTGCACGGCCTTGTGGCATATACAGTAATACACTGTGTATGTCACATGTTGTTCGTGTATGATGAATTCAAATTTAAATTATGACGAACAACCCAAATAACTGAGGCAAATCATATTTATAAAATTATCTTTTATTTTTGAATTGCAAAAATATTTCTTTTTCAATTTTACTGCGTTAGTTTATATTTTTGCAGATTGCTCAGATGCTGGATTCAAACTGGAATGCAGTTGAAGATAGAAATATGAGTGTGAGTGATACGTAGTGAGATGAATTGTAAATATGAAATGTGATGTAATAAATTGTAAATATGAAATGTGATGTAATTGTAATCAAAGTTGTATAGTTATAGTGAGAGCTTGAAATTGTACTATTCAAAATTGTAATAAATATTTATTTGAATAAAATATTCGTTTGAATTCAAATTCTGTGTTATTTAATTTATTCAACAACCATTTATTTAATCTGTGAAAAATAGAATAGTATATTAACAAATACATTTAAACGAATGTATATATGTTTATTATCATCAAAAAAAAATCATATAAACGCATATTCAACAATATCCCCCTTTTGATGATAACAAACATATATTTAAGATTTTGAATGTATTAAATGTATTTGATCGTTCAATTTGCTCCCCCTATTTGAATGCTCCCTCTCTACTCAATACTCCCCCTACATATATGCATACAAATAGAAATATATAAATGAGCCTATATGCAAATGGAAAATTATTTGACCTTTGCTTGATTCTATTTGACAAAATCTTAACTTTTCTCTCCCCCTTTTGTTATCAGCAAAAGAAAAACAGTGTTATAAAAATAGGGATGAAGTGACAGACATGGACCAAACATTTAACTCAATTGAATATAAATATCAAATTTCAATAAAACTCAAACAAAAATCATAATTATCCTTGTCAGGCGCATATTCCACTTTCAGAAGTGATGGGGATAAAATCATCAAAAATCCATATAGTTCTGTCTATTTGTGGTATATTTATTTCAGGAAATTTGAATATCTACCAACCATGCATAACCGTTAGGACTTTTAAATGAGATTAGTAGTATTCCAATTTAATTTAAAAATGAAATCAAGTATCTTCTAACCACGCATGACCGTGAAGACTTTTAAATGGGATTAGAATCAACTTGTCTATTAAATCAATTAAATTTGATATGCGTTCCATACATGCATAACCGTGAGGACTTTTAAATGAGCATGGAAGCACATAATCAAAAATCCAAGTAATTCACCAATGCATAACCGTGAGGACTTTTAAATGAGAGTGAATACTTTGGATATTTATTTTTATTGCTAAATATAATAAATTGAAGCACAAATAATTTCCTTCACAGATTTAAAGATATTGAAGAACAAATGATTTCCTTTGTAAACTACCACAAATTTACATACTATGTGTAATTTTGATGAGTGATGGTCGATATAAAGATGATAAAAATAGAAATGATCATGGAATTTTTACCCAACAAAAAGTTATTATAACTCTTGTTATGAAATTCTAAAGAAATTTTTCTAAATATATTGTCTTGAGTAATGTATGACAAATATCGACACTCATCACTTTTTTAATCACTATTGATCCTTTCGATAATCGTTAGGGAGTTAGATTAGTCAAAATTTGTCATTTAAAATCAAATTCAAAAATTATAAAATCAAAATTTCAAAAATGACTAATCTGTAAATATGGTCAAACATGATTTTCTCGAAGGGGTTTTATAAGAAAATTTTCTGCTATTTGAAAATTATTTCAAGTGAAAAATATGCAGATATTTTCTTTGAAAAACGATGCAGCAAATGAATGTTTCAAAAATTAATCACGTTCCACTAGTAATTTTTCTATTAACTATATTACCAGTGTAATCTGCATCTGAATTTAAATTTCACTCAATATTCACTCGTTGAATTTGATTGACCAAAGACCAGATTGTGAAATTTCAACAAATTATCTCATGATTGTTTTCAATATATTTTTTTAAATGAAATTTTCTTGGATTTGAATTGAGACCGTGTTAACAATCAACCAAATATCATAGTGTCAGTTTCAAAAACAGTTATTTTCATGAGTAATCAACAGTCAATCAAAAACAATTTCTTGAAGTTTCAACAATTTCTTAAAATCCTTTTTAACAGCTTTACACATGAAAATTGAAATCGTGCAAATTTTCAAGCAATAACCAAAATGTCAAAACAAATATATCTACGTGTAGCATGAGTAACCATCATTTGACCAAACAAATTTATATGGATTAGTTCAAAGTTGAATATCTGATTGGTCATCATTTAAGCACAAATCAAGGTCATAAATAAGAACAAGTCATGTAGGATCATATCAAGTAAGTCCAAATCAGTCAACCATCATAATTACTCCAAGTAATTCTATTTAAAGATGATTGGTCAATATTTAAAAAAAAAATCAAAATCATCATCTTTTGTTCATCTCAATATTGGCTGATTTAATTCAGATTATGGTGCATATTATCACATTTAATATATCATTCAAAACATATTTACCTGTTTTACCTTTACGATATTTTTTTCGTCGTTGTCCATTGTGATTCTGTCACCTTTGTACTAGGCTAAGGAACTTTGCTTTGTCGCCCGTTGTGTTTCTAGAACAGCCAAAATCCAGAGAACACTGTTGTTGTTCCTTAGCCTGCCACCACACCTACACGGAAAAAGACTTATGTGACCTATTTGTTTTTATAGGTCCATGGTTGTTAGTGGCAAAATATTTTGAAAAACAATTTTGTAAAGACACAAAACTATTTATAATTGTTCCCTTCGGCACCCAAATTTGTTTAACTTTGAGAGATTTTATATTTGTGCCTTTTGGAACCCAAATCGGTATAGTTTTCACATGTTTGGGTCTATACCAACAATTATTGTGATCGTGTCCAAATTTTCTACAAATTGTGCACATAGAATTAACTTGATTAATATTGCTTGCAACAATTTTCGAATTATTATATCCAAGTCCTTGTCTAACCGTATTAACAGTTTGCTTTCCTAATAGCATATTCAACAATTTTTCACTTTTTGAAAATTTATCTAAAGTCGTTGACATTTGTTGGACTTGTGTTTTGAGAGATTCATTTTCGTTTAACAACTGTGTGCACTTTTTAATAGAATTCTCTCTCCTAGTATTTTCATTCTCTTTTAAAATCAAAATTTCATTTTCAAGTGATTTTGTATTGATTTCTGATTTTTTAATTTCCTCTTCGAATGTTGGACACTTATCACACTTAGGGATCCTACTTTGATAGGTTTTAACTAGTTGGTCAAGTTGTTTATTTAAATCTATCAAAGTGTCTTTTTGTGATTCAAGTTTAGCGTATTTTTCCCTAAGTCGTTCAAAACAGCCGTTTACTTCATGAAAATATATAAGCAACTCAGAATGGGTAAGTTTTGATACCTCACTTGGCTCGTCATCGTCACTGTCAGTTGTATCACCTCGAAGACACAATTCTGCCTTTTCGCTTTCACTGCAAGTGCTTTGATCATTCTCGTCTATTTCATCCCAAGTGGTTTCAAGACTTTTCTTTTTCTGTTTCTTTCCACGGCTGGATTTAATTTGTGGACAATCGGGCTTGATATGGCCGGGTTTGTTGCAATTATAACAAATAATCTTTTGTTCTTCTGAGTAGTCTAGTGCTTTGGCTATTCTGCTTTTTGCTTTTTGAATTCGAGCTGAATTACCATGTTTCTGATTCCATTTTTTGAATTTCCTTATTAACAGCTCTAGTTCTTCTGCACCATCGTCGTCGTCATCGTCATCACTTTTAGTTGTTCCTTTAAGAGCTATCGTTTTCTTTCGAGTATCTCCTCCTTCACGCTCTTCTTTGAATTTTATCTCTAGCTCATATGTGGTGAGATTTCCGATGAGTTCTTCAACTTTGAGTTGTTTTAAATCTTTCGATTCTTGAATGGCAGTTACTTTCGCTTCAAAGCTTCGTGGAAGGACTCTGAGGATTTTTCGAACTATTTCCAATTCGGTGTATGTTTTTCCGAGAGCTTTTGATTTGTATACGATATTGGAAAGTCGTCCGTACATCTCTTTGACATTTTCTTCTTTCGCCATTGTAAAGTTCTCGTATTCGCTACTTAGCATGGCAAGGCGAGATTCTTTGACTTGAGATGTTCCTTCGTGAGTCACTTCTAGTATGTGCCATATTTCCTGCGCAGTTAGACAATGTGAGACACGATTAAATTCAAATTGATCTAATGAACAGATAATAGAATTCATAGCTTTGGCATTAGTATTCTGTAATTTATTTTCTAGTTCTGTCCATTGTTCCTTTGGTTTCTCTATTTCCTAATTATCTACAGTTATAATTGGAGTTTTATAACCTGTCTCAACAATATCCCAAGCGTCAATGGTTTTCAAAAAAAAATTCATCCTATTTTTCCAAAAAGCATATTCACCATTGCACATTGGTGGTCTAACTATCGACTGACCCTCTGCAAAAGCATTATTAAAAGAAGCCATTTTAAAATTTCAAATTTTTAAAACAAAAACCGATTTTTTGAAACACGAATTTTTCAAACAAAAATTAATTTTTGTAAAATCAAATTTTTAAAACAAAAAGGGCTTTTGTTCCTAGCTCTGATACCACTTGTAGGATCGATTTCACCCTAGAGGGGGGGGGGAATAGGGTGATAGTGTAAATTATAAAAATTAATCGCGGAAGCTTATAAATTAATTTCAATTCAGATCACAGAATAGCAGCACAGATATCGCAGAATATAAATAACAGAACAACACAGAATTTACCCAGCTTCGGCAAAACCCTGCCTACGTGCTGCCCCCAAGGTTTCTACTAGAAATTAGATAGTCCCTCGCTTACACACGTATACTCGCTATACCCGCTATTGACTAATCTAACTTTACGCTCAATACCTTGCCACAACTCAACCACCGAGTTGCGAATTCTCAAGCTACGCCACGTAGCTTGTCCCCTAGTCACACGACTAGAAATTAAACGGTTTAAAAAAGAAAATTACAAATTAAAATCAATTTAAAATAAAATAGCCCTAATTTTAAAACCTATAACCCTTTAAACATAAAATAAAAAAAACTTTTTATCAAAGCCGTCCCTTTTCTTTGTTTTCCTTAGCCCGGTCCTTTTTTTTTATTCTTCACTCTGAATATCTTGAGAAAAATGGCGGCTTCGATCTTCGTTCGTCTCTAAAATTAGGGCTTGGAAAAATTGAAGTTGCCGACTTAATTTGGCACGATCGAATGATGATTTCGTTCTTGCTTGGTCGATCGATGCTCTCTTCTCTTTGCTTCACGGCTACCTCAATTTGGTCGAGTTAATTGTCAAAAATGGTATGCGATTTTTCCTTTTTCGGTGTTGATTTTTGCTCGACCTTTGATTCGAGTTATTGATATTGTTCTCTGTTGCTTGAGCTCGAATCCCTATATGATTGCCGATGATGATTAGGGTTATATATAGGTTTCGAAATCCTATTCTTGCGTTCGTATAAAGTCATTTGAATTTGTCTTCGGCCTTTTGATTTCACTTTGATGTTTGAGATGTATCTGACTTGTTCAATATGAATATGCTTTCGTTGCTTGATGGTTATGGTTTTGATTTATTTCCTGATGACCGCGGTGTTGATTTTTAACTTGGTCAATTTTGACTTGTTCATTATATCCACGGCTTTGAATTCTGATGCTTGATAAAATTGATTTGCTATTTTTGTAGCATACTCGACTTTGGTCATTTGTTTTGAAAACTGCAGCTTGATGCTTGCATCCCTCTTGCTGTTCACAGCCATTACATCCTTACTGCCATGTTGTTCAATGGTTCTTGTATATGAGTTGTTTCACTGGTGGCCTATGTACATGCTTCACTGCATCTTGTCTTGTATGATTTTGATGGTTGTTGCTGTGTATAACATTTTTGTAGTTTCCTTTCCATTAGTCACTTGTGCTCGGGTTCACTGTACACTGAAGCATTCTGGTTTGATTTGCTACTTGTCTCGGCCTATAGTGTTTACTTGAGTGTTGTTGAGTTTCATCATGATTTGCATTTTGATGCTCTTTGAGTTGCAGTGCTTCATCACTTGAACTACTCTCTGACTTTTGTCTGAGTTCATATATATATACTCCATTTGTCATGTATTAGTGAAGCAGTGTTGCAGTTTGGCTTTGTCTGACTTGTAGTGTTCATTTGAGTTTGACATTGTTTATGTTGACTTGACCATGGTTGTTGCACCTGAGTTATATCACTGGTCTTTGCATTTGTACACTTGTTCATATGAACTGCTGTTCCATTGTTGGTCTGTGTAGTTGCAGTATTTATGTACACTATGTTGTACTGAGCTCGACATTGCTTCATGTTGCCTTCATGTAGCTTGTTCTCTACATTTGCTTGATTGTTGTAGTCCATGTTCTGTTGAGTTGTTGTATGGTCTGTGGTGCACCTGGTCATTCGAGTCCTCCCTGCATCATTACCTGTTGCATACATGAGCTTGGCACTGTACTTTTGTTGTTTGCATTATTGCTGTTGTGTCACTTTAATTCTTCTGAGGCTCGAGTTGCACACTACTGTCTTGGTTGTATATTTGTAAGTTGTTTAGTGCACTTTTGTTTGCTGCCATATTGCTGGAATAACTTCAACATGGTTTTGATGCATTTGCATGTTGTTTCAGTCTTCATGCACTGATGCATTTGGAATTTGTCTAAGCTTTGCATTCTTTTTTGTAGCCTTGTGTTGAATCCAGTTTTAAAAACTCGGGTTTGACCTTGTGCTCGTGTCGTGATATATTGCATGTGAGTTGAACCTGACTTTTTATTTGGGTTTGACCTGTGCTCACCTGTCCCTATAAATCAATCAAGTGTATATATCAGCGTGCACAGCCTTGTGGCATATACAGTAATACACTGTGTATGTCACATGTTGTTCATGTATGATGAATTCAAATTTAAATTATGACGAACAACCCAAATAACTGAGGCAAATCATATTTATAAAATTATCTTTTATTTTTGAATTGCAAAAATATTTCTTTTTCAATTTTACTGCGTTAGTTTATATTTTTGCAGATTGCTCAGATGCTGGATTCAAACTGGAATGCAGTTGAAGATAGAAATATGAGTGTGAGTGATATGTAGTGAGAATAATTGTAAATATGAAATGTGATGTAATGAATTGTAAATATGAAATGTGATGTAATTGTAATCAAAGTTGTATAGTTATAGTGAGAGCTTGAAATTGTACTATTCAAAATCGTAATAAATATTTATTTGAATAAAATATTCGTTTGAATTCAAATTCTGTGTTATTTAATTTATTCAACAACCATTTATTTAATCTGTGAAAAATAGAATAGTATATTAACAAATACATTTAAACGAGTATATATGTTTATTGTCATCAAACAAAAATCATATAAACGCATATTCAACAGAGACCCTACGCGCCACCGCATATTAGCGGATAGCCGTATATACCGCGTTATCCCCTTCAAAGCAGGATTGGTATTTTTATGTTGTACTAACGTCTGTGAATGCATGTTGGAGGGATCCAACTGGATTTCTCAAATTTTATATTGATTGTTTTTCATATATAAAATTATATGATGTGTTAGAATAATCTGTTATAGATTATTGTAGTGATTTTAATTATTGGATGCTATGGTAGTACTGACCTTAATTTCGGTATTTTAAATACTATAATTATTATTTTCGAAATTTTAAAGGAATTAGAAGGAGATTTTGAATATACAAATATTATATAGAAATTTGGTTATTTTAAAAGAGATTGATTCGGGTAAAATAAAATTTTGTTTTAGAATTGGACATAACTATTTGTCAAATGTATTAAACAGAATTTAAGAAAATATTAATTATTTAAAGGATTTTAACGGTGGAATTTTTAAGTGATATTCGGGAAAATATAAAAAGGAGTTGAAATGGATATTTTAAATAGATTTGTGAAACATGAAATTATTGTCAAGGACAAAATTTCTCAGCGTCTTAGCCTCAAAGACAGACCTTTGGTATTTTAGCCCAAAGTACAACTTTCTTTAGGTATCAGTTTTTAGTTGTTGGTAGTAGTTTTTAGGTATCAGTTTTTAGTTCGATACCAGTTTTGGAAGAATGCTTGTTGTTATGAATAATTTTAGAAGAATGTGTGTCCTCGTGATTAATTTTTAGGAGAACGTTTGTCATTGTAGTTAAAATATTGAGGTCGTGTACTTAAGGCTAAAAATATACAAATATTTATCCTTTAAATTAATTCCCCTTTTGTGAAATATATAGAATTTTTACGAAATTTATTTATAAAATGGAATTTTATAAATGAGATTATTTTTTAAAAAGTGAAGCTCATGGGAGTTATAAATTTATAAACGATGTTATAAATAAAGGAAATCGATATTAGATGATAATTTGAGAATATAAAATTCAAAGGGTGAATTTATATTAGGATATAGAAATAGCGTTAAGGAAAAATAGTGGATACTATTTTTGAAAAGTGGAAATGGTTAAGGAGATCGGAATGAAAGCTATGTGTTGGGAATCGAGAGAAATTTATAAATTGAAATTGGTTATTTAGATATATTTTTTTCAAAAATATTTTTATTTAGAATTTAAATTTGTTTTTAAAAGGGAAATTATGAAATTTTAAACTAATTAGTATTGGAATATTTCTGAAAGTGGGTTATTCAAGTATTTAATATCTATTGGAATAGTTTTTTTTATTACATATAATCATCTTTGTAAATCAATTAATTATTTAAAAATGAATTGAAAATTAATTATCGATGTTATATAAGTGTTTTAATGTTTTAAATAATTACTTAAATACTTTTTAAAAAATAAATTATTATTTAAAAATACTTATTAAATATATAGTCTTGAAAATGATTGAAATTTATTATAAATCCTCTCGAGAATTGTAAATGAGGTTTATTAATGGATATGATGTTAGTAAGAGGAGTTTTATAAAGGATTTGGAGGAAATGGAATTTTAAAATATTGAATATGGAAACTTCGGAAAAATGAAATCTGAATTCATAAAAGAAGTTATGAATTGTTGAATGAGGTTATAAATAAGTATACCGAGTTTTGAAAATTGTTAAAGGGAATTTATTAATGATTCCAGAGACTTGTGAGATAAATTGCGAAATATTCTCTGATGTGTTGATATTTTAAATGATTTTGGAAAATAAGACTTATAATGTTTTCTTAAGTATTAAAATGGAAATTTAGAAATATTTTTAAATGTTGAAATTGTTTAGGAATATATTGTTGCGGATTTAAATACTTGAAACTGTTTCAAATATGGGAATATGTAAAGGAATTTGAATATATACCTTTCTATAGGTATTTTGAAATGAATAATTTGGAAGAAAATTATAATATGGGCCTAGTGACTACTTATGGATTTTATTTGATAGTTAAATAACCGACTATTAATATTGGCCAATTTCCTTAATTGTTTCGAGGAAACCGGGATCGGATTTAACAATCCGAAAACCACTTCAATTCGATTTGAGCATTACGAATGGATATTGTGAAGATAGTAAATACGATGATTCGGTTTGTCCAGACCAAAGACAACTTGTATAGACGAATGCTACCAAAAAATCGTCATTGGTGGACGATGAGCATTCTAGGTGGAATTGTTCTTGAATGGTAACGTTAGCCTCAAGCCTCATCAACTGGGAATGACTAAAATAGGGGAGAAGCAGCAAGGCTAAGTGGGTCGCACCCAATTAGGTATGTTATCACTTTTCTAGATGCCTTCTGAAATATATATAAATTATGGATATGGATATGGATGTGCATGAAAAAGCGTGGGAACACCCGATGCGATAACATATTCGATTCTATCCAGGTTAGAGGTAGGCCGGTGTTGTGTAGCAGAGGATCTGGGTGAGGTCCTCAGTGAATTTTTCTAGAGGTGTATTGTGATGGGCGGTACCCCAACAGCCCAGTCATTGCATGAGATCCATTCTCCAATATAAGCCTTTATGGTTTTGTTTGTAGAGCCTAGTATGCTAGAATTTAATTAATATAACAATTTCGGCTATTTGAATAAGTATTTTTATTTAGGTACTATTATAATATCACTGGATTTTTTATAAAATATTTTGGTTATCATAGGGGAAAAATCCTGTCGTGTTTATGTGTGACGCGGTCTTACGAGATACTTTTGTTTTTCAAAGGATTTTGATAACTTTAATAATTCAAATTGAGTGTGTTTTCTAACGCTGGTTTTCTAGACTGACTCGTGTGTTATTTTATTATAATGCTCGGGTCAGACCGAGTATTACAGATTCTGGATAGAATGCTATGGAGCTCAGGAGACGAGCTAGAGGAGTTTAGACGTATATCACGTACTTGGGTATTGCCGCTGTGTGAGTTATGTATATTAAAACAGGTTATTATAACTATCCAGATTGATGTATTGATTATTGTACTCAGATGATTATAAGTATAAAACAGTTGTAGGTTCTTTTGTAAAAAATATTTTATTATATATCATATTTTGTTCCGTTGTGTTTGTGAGATTCTATGTTGTCATTCTGTTTTCTTTTAACTCTTTCTTCTTCTTTACCCCTAGCAAACGGAATTTTTAACACTTGAATACTCGGCATGCTATACAGTGAATGTGTTAATCTCGATTTTCGAGGGACAAAAATCCCGGTTCGTCACAAATTTGATACAATCACTTTGAATATTGTTTATGAAAGCATGAAAGGTTTTGATCTAAACTTTCGATTGAACTTTTTATGTGATTTTAAATTATATATATATATATATACATATATATCTTTTCTAAACGTATAGTTTAATAAAATTTCCAAACTAAAAGTTCAATTTAAGCTGTTAATTTAGAATGAAATTTTAATTGTAAAATTGAAATTTTAATTAAAAAATTTTGGTTTTATATTACATACATAAGATTGTGTAAATATATGTGTATACATATAAACTTCAAATATTTGTATCTTTAATTGCCAAATCCCGATTTAACCATTTTTGATTTATAATCAAGGCAATTAAACATATATATTAATTATTAGTTTATGTTCATGTATTTGTATCATTATAGCTCTTGCATGTAAAACAATGTTGTATATATTGAATTTGTTAAAAGGGAAAGCGAATAAATCAAGGTTTCCACCTTTTCATTTCCTACCAAATTAGATCCTTATGTAACTGCAATCAATTTATTATTATTTATTCCTATCTATATCAATGATAAATCTTACTTTATGTCTAGTATTTTGGTCATACAAATTAAAGTATGAATTTATTTGATGCATTCACACTTTTCGTATTTTGAAATATTGTAACAACCCGGATTTTTGACACCTGTTCTTTGAATATTTAACTGATTTTAAGTATTAGAATACTGAATCTTATCAGTCAAAAAACAAAATTCTGATATATGGTATATTTGTATACGAATTATATATATAATATATTAGAGGCTTTGATTTAAAATTTTAAATTACAATTTTTGAAAATAATTAAATAAGCTTCACATTTTCGAATATTGGATAAAAAATATATATGTATATTTGTCTGTATATGAAATCTTATGCTATAAAAATTAAAAATAATATATATATATATATATATATGTATGTATGTATTAATAAGAATAAATACTTGTAAATAGCTTTGTATATGTGTGTATGTAATAATTTATACAAGAAATGTTAACCTTAACATGCAAAATTTATGTTAGTATATAGCAAAAAAATATACATATGGTCAAAGTGTATAAAGAATATATACATATATGAAAGTATACACACACACACACAAGGAAACTCTATGTATATATTTATATGAGCATGTATATGCATAAGGAGACATCATAATGAAAACAAATCTAGTCAAGCATATAACAAGTTATATCTTCACTCAAAAGTTTTCAAGTCATCGTTTTACCAAATCAAGTCATATTTTCAAATCAAATTAAAGAAAAATCAAAGAAAATAAAAAATAAAAATAAGAAGAAAGGGTACTATACATGAGCATAAGTTTCCAGCCTTGTATCCAAACTTGTCCCTCACCTCATCTATATATGTACCACTGCCTTGCTTACCTTCACGTGTACATTCTAGTTCACTTTAAAAAAAGGAGAGAAAAGAAGGCTGCCGTTAAACGTGTAGAATGCAGTATTCTAGCTCCAACAAAACAAAAGACAATACTCATTTTATCAGCCTGTGAGTAAAACTTTTAAAGTTTTTTCTTATTGGCTTTATATATACATTTATATGCTTGTAAAATTGGATGAACTCTTAATTTTTTTAAGTATACATGTGTTAACAAATTCTAAACCTTATCCATGTGAATTTATGGTAATACACTATAACCCCAAGAACATATGCAGTATCTCTGTTTTGTTCTAAAAAGGTAGTAGCTTTCAACTATAAAAAGCCATTATCTCCCTATCTAGCTGGCTTTAGCTTATAATTCCAAAAGGAAGATTGGATCTTTTTGAATTTAGTTTATTTAAAAAAAAATTTGCTAGCTATCATTGAGCATAGAAGGAGAAAAGTATATCTCACAGTAAACCACTTAGAAATGACAGAAATTCGAACATCATAATTTGATCTTTGGTTTACATGAATGTGTTAGTTATTCAAAATCTTGATTTTTAAGAGTATTTTGGTGATATTTAATCACATATCAAGTGAGATAAAGGGAGTTGAACGGAATTGGGCATTTGGTCAAAATCTGGTGACATGGTTGATTTGGGGGAAAGGCGGTTGACGTAAAGGTGGCTCAGAGGGTGGTGTATCCACAAAAATGGTGTGGAATTTTCTATGGCATGGTGGAGTGTGGCGAGGTTGTTTTAGGGTTTAGGGTTGTCTTTGTGTTGGTTTCGGTGGTGAGGAAATGGTCGCGTCCAGAGGGGTGATTAGGCGTGCGGTCTAGAGGGAATCGATGGAGGGGATGATGACACGTCTCAGGGTAATTTTTGGTGGCGAACAATTGGCTATGGTGGCGTGGAGAGATGATGGAAGGCTCGGTGTTTGCACGTGTCTTGGGTTGCAGTTCGAAAATTCAAACCCAGGCATCGAGCGTGGTTTCATGTGGAAGAACGTGGAGTGGGGGTCGGTGGTGACTCGTAGGAGTGGTCGACGTCGAACCACAAAAGTTAGAGGTTGCGTGCACATGTACGTGCATGTCTACATGCAACTCCTAGTGTGTTCGAATGAAAGAGATGGATGGGGTTGAGAACTGGGAAGTAGAAGAAGAGGAGGTAGGCCGACTTAAACTTGTTTTGGGCCAAACATTAAGAAAATAAAAAAAGAAAAATATTTGTTTTATCTACTAACTTAAAAATTTAAACATGTTTTTCTTCTTTATTTTAAATCCCATAGATGTGTAGATTTTTTAGAAGAGTTCCTATCGTAAGATATTTTTATAGGAACCAATATCGTCGCGTCTTTGCCATGATAAATTAAATGTGTTTTTTTAATAAGTCAAGTAGATAAATAAGTAACTTCTTATTTAAATTAATTTTAGGATAATTAATTCATTATTATATGATCCGTTTAATTTGAATTAATTAAGAGTAAATTATTTTATTACTTTGATTAACAAGTAGTTTGGATTAAAATATATAATTCGACTCAATTGTTTGAAACTAATTATATTCTGAATTGTAAACTGATTTAATATCAGTTATTAATCATTGGTTAAGTTAATGATCCGTATTTTGACTTGTTTTTGCATATTGATTTCAAATTATCTACTGTCTGTCCCATTTAGTAGCCAAACAAATTAAAGAAGTTAAAATAAAATGTTGACCCATTTTATTGAAAGTAAATCAACTCGTACCGACCAATATTTCAATTTCAGGAAAAAATGAAATGATTATAAGAAAATTATTTTGATGGACTGGACTTTATAAAGTGGACGTATGGAATGGATTTCCATATGTAATAGTGTCACCCTGATTGTGAAATTGTTAACTAGTCAAATTGCCCTTTAAAAATTTATTATTTAGATTCGATGAGACCAAAAATCAAATATCTGTATTATTCGAAAACCACATCGATCAAAATATCACTGTGAACGTTTACAGCTTTAATTATAGAGTCTAATATGCTTAATTTTGTTTAAATGTAACAAATTCGACTATTTTAAACAAGTCTTGTACTTAGGCACTATAAAAATATCAATCAATTTCTATAAAAGTATTTTGGTTATAATAAGATAAAAACTCGTCGTGTTTGTACGAGATACCTTGGTTTTTCAAAGATTTTGATAACCTTACTAATTCACTTTATGTGTGTTAACTAACGTTGGTTTCCAACTTGACTCGGGTGTTACTTTGTTGTAACGCTCGGGTCAGACTGAGTATTACAGATTCAGGTTAGGTTGCTTTGGAGCTCAGGAGACGAGCTGGATGGCAAAGAAGTATCGTACATATTTGATTATATTCCGCTATGTATAGTAGGCTGTATATTCAGCATTTTGAGGACAAGTTATTATAACTATCCAAATTTATATGTTGATGATCGTACTCTGATAATATGTATGTATATCAACAGTTACAGTTTTTCTTTTGTATAAAAGCTATTATTGTATACTATATTTTGTTCCGTTGCGATTGTGAAATTCTATGTTGTTATTTTCGTTTCTTCTTCCATTTTTTCTTCTTAAACCCTAACAACCTGGTATTTCCAGCACTCAGTTGCTTGGCACGCTATACATTGAACGTACTAGTATCGACTTTCGAGGGTCGAAAATTGCTCGGTCATTACACATGGTATCAGAGCAGAAGGTTAAGCGAGAACCATGGCTCTGGTGTGGATTACTCATTAGAGATAGGGTCAATAGTACCCTAAAAAGAGTTGAGTGTAAAACATGAGGGCGTATTTGTTATTTTCTTATATAATGATTTTAAAAACGATTTAAAATAATTTTATATAAGACTATATTTTGATATAAAAAGAAATAATTTTTCTAAATTATTATAGTATATTGAGGAGGTTGGTTGTTATTATGGTAATCAAATATGATCATAAAATTTAAGTGGTTATATGTATATAACGAAATAGAAATAGATGAGAATGAACTATATAAACGAGTTAAGCTAAAAATAGATCAAAACCAAAATTTGATTCTCGGAAATTTCGGGAGTGTTTTACAAAGTGTTTTGAAATGAAATAAGTTTACCCTGATTATATTTTATATATAAAATAATTTTTTTCAGGAAATATTATGGAATACATGGTGTGTTTGATTTCTAGATAAGATAATATTGGTTATTATCGTAAATTGGTTGTCATGTCTTCATAAAGCTGTTTATTACAAAATAAACAATGATCAGATATTGTGAAATATTTTAAGGAAAGGAACCATATGAGCAAAATTTACAAATGTGACTTGTAAACTAAAATGGATCTAAATTGAGAAGTTTTGAACCTAAGTCTGGAAAATTTTGAAATGTGTTTCAAGATGTTTGAGGAAATAATAAATAATATCATTTGGAATATTTTTCGAATGGAAAATTTTTGTTTTGAAAACAAGGGTTGTTTTGAAAATTTCCAAAGGAATTTGTTTTGGATAGAAACCAAGGTTGGTTTAAAATTTAAAAGTGTGATTTGGTATATAAATGGGGTAGATGTGTATGTGTTTACATATATATATATATATATATATATATATATATGATTTCAAGGTGATTTGAAATGGATACTGGGTGTTTGGATTCTGGGATTCCCATTAAAAATGCAAAGTTGAACCAAAGGAAAAATAAGTTTTTGAACTTATAAGAAGTGATATTAATAAGGATTGAATCTTGGAATGTAAAAGCTAAATTGAGTAAGTTTAAAGGGGTTGAACGAATTGGAATTTACTCTGGCCGAGTTAAATAAGTTTTGAACTTATAACCTGAAATTGAAAATTTCAAGGTGAGATTAAACTTATGGAAGTTAAATAAACTAAATTGTACAAGAAAAGTTATAGATTTGATAAGAGTTGCAAAAGAAGTTATGTATGTATAAATGATTTCAAAACGATTTTTGAAATAAAACGGGGTTCAAATTCTAAAATTTTTTGATGGATGCTATTGATTGATGTTTTATATGATTTGGATGTTTATATATTTTGATATATCCTGTTATCATCCTGTATATTATTTATAGTATATAAAAATGTAAGTCGAATTATTTCAAATAAATTAAGAAACGGGTTAAAATGATATATACCTATGATATTTACTTTGGATTGAAAAGATATATACCTATGACATTTACTTTGGATCGAAATGATATATACATCCAACCCTGAAATTAAATTGAGAATAAGGATTCACTTGGCTATAGGATAGAAAAAATTATATACAAACACTAGATTGGTTAAATTAAGTGATTTTAATTATTTAAGTGATTTTGATCTTAAAAAAAATCCAATTTATGGAAATGGAATCATTTTTGAACTTGAGTTTGAAATGTTAAAAATGAACTTGTCAATCAGAATTTTTTAAAGAATCAGATTTGAAACTCTGAAGTTATAATTGAGAAATTAATTGAATTCAGAAAAAAATTGATTTGTTTTAAAAAGATTTGAACACTTGCTCGAACCTTGAAATAAGTCCAAGTAAAAGTAATTTAAAAGGATATCTCGAAAATTTGGGCCCGAAATTGAACTATTTTTAAAGATTTGGATTTTTAAATTGAATA
Source organism: Allium cepa (assembly GCA_030765085.1). Classification (NCBI taxonomy): domain Eukaryota; kingdom Viridiplantae; phylum Streptophyta; class Magnoliopsida; order Asparagales; family Amaryllidaceae; genus Allium; species Allium cepa. Next base: position 81,648,660 of record CM060932.1, on the reverse strand, counting down.
TTGAAGGTTAATTTGACTTTTGTGATTTAAATTGATATTTTGAAAATCAAACTTGAATTTATATAAATCGAAACGGTTTAAAATTGAGAATTGAATTGGAATTAATTCAAATTGGAATTGAAATCGAAATTGATTTGAATTAAATTGGTATCAAAGTTAATTCGAACTGGAATCAAAATTGAATCAATTTAGATGAAAATGGAAATTGAAATCGATTTGAATTGGAAGATTAGGAATTTAATTAGTTTGACTTTGAAACTATTTTCAAATAAAATTATTTTAATATAAACTGTTTAAAATCCATCTTCTTAAATATTAAAATTATTTTGATTTCCAAGCTATTTTACTATACAAACCAGTTTTAAAACTCAAACTTTCTTATATTAACTATTTAACTATTTTAAAACTATTCGATCTATTTTCTAAATTCAAACCGGTCAGAGTGGAAATTGTTTATATTTAAATCATGGATTTAAATATAAATTGGGTTAAACTGAAGTTGTAACCCAAATGGGAAATCGAAGCAATTCTGAATTAGAACCGAAATTGAGATATTAAGGCAAAAATGATTTTGAAGTAAAATAGTAATTTGAGTAAATATGATAATTTTTGAATAGTTACTATAACCGATACTTACTTTAGGAGAGGTAAGAAATGTTACAAATAAATTTATAAAGTAATCGAAATTGGAAATTTTGATTAGCACTAATGAGATATATGTTAGTTATATATCCAAAATCCCCTTGTTGAATATATAACCAGAAAGAAATGAACTTTGAAAGATATTTGAAGTACAAAATGAAGTTATAAGTATAAAGCGGACTGAGAATTACTGATCCTTGAATTATTCGAGTTTGGAAGAATAATCTATATGTATATGAGAATGAGATTGAGATAGTTTTGGAACCTATTTATTTTTTTAAAGGCTTTTGATTTTGGAAAATAGTCGATTTTGGAAATTGGGAATACCGAATTTAAAAAAAACTATCAATTTAGAATATATTGATTTTATACGAATAAAGTTTATATGTGATACATATGAATTGTATGTTGTGAAAGGTACTATATATATAGTACGATATGTTTTGAAACCAAAAGTATGGATAGGCATCCCCACGAAAGTTGAAACATAGAGCAGGAGATCCGATGGGTGGTTCTATCTAGGAATCCACAGGGTGGGTTCAATGAGAATTAGGATCCTAGAGGACGTCCGGACAAAACTCATGAGTTCTTGGTAATCATTTGTTTGTATAGTGTAAATCGAGGGGTATTATACCTACAGTTACGTTTGGTTTTGCTGTGATAGCAACGTAAAGATCTATCATGGCTCCATAGCGTAATTCGGCAGGCATCGATTGCCTATAATCTACGTTTGATTTCGCCGTGATAGCTACATAACATCAATAGATTGTGATCTATATGGTTTGGTTCCATAGCTTTATTCGGGAGGCAGCAATTGCCTACAGTCTACGTTTGGTTTCACTGGGAAAGTGACGCAACCTTTGTGTAGTTGCGATCTAATGGTTTAGTTTCATTTGATATTGTAACTCGAGGGACAGAGATTGCCTACAGACTACTTATGATTTTTCTATGATAGCAACACAACCTTTGTGCAGTTGCAGACTATTGTGTTCTGATGGCGTAAGTCGAGGGGCGCCGATGCCTTTAGTTTACTTATGATTTCATCGGGATGGCGACGTAATCATCGTGTTAACTGCGATCCATGGTTCTAACGGCCCTGACTCGACCTTCGAAAAACGACATCCAAATACTTAACTCGTATTCGAATGCTACAGATTCAAATATCGAATCTGGTTCACCGGAGCTTATAACACATTAAGCAAACAATAAAGCGGAAAACAGAATGAATAATTTATTGATATACAATATTTGATACAACAATGGTACAAATGACTATTAATACTAGAGCCAAGAGATACACAAAAGCGGAAGAAACAACAGCAGAAGACAAAAGTCACAGCAGTGGGAACAATATCTTCAATGCCAAACTTCAAAACTACAAACCAGAAGCTCGAACCACCATCACGTTGTATTAAGAAAAGTCGGTGCATAGTGAAATAATGCGATCACCAAAACCAAAGATTGAAGAAGATTGTCAAAGGATGAAGGCTACCAAATCTACGTCTACTAGCTGATTATCTGAAAATCTGACCCTAGGCTGCCTGTATGGAAAATTGTGGGTACCCAGAGTTTAGAAAGGGAACATTAAACTCCATGTTAGTCATAAGATTGGTGTGAGAAAACAAAAACAGTTTTATTTGAACAAAAAAAAACAAAAGGAAATAGAAAGAAATCCACAGTGCTTTTTGGAAAATGAAACTACTGTAAGGCCTCCCCGCACACACACAATGCAAGCGCACAATTAAAGAAGATTTCTTTTTATGATAGTCAAACATGCTTGATACGCAAAAACCATTTGATATTATTATTAGTGCATAGTGCAGAAAACATTTGCAAGTTTAATATTAATCTTAGCCAGCATACATATCATTATAGTATGCCTACTATATTTACCATGTCAGATGGTAGGTTCTACAACTAAAACCATATAGGGGGCATATTAGATGATTGGATTTTCAATGGTCAGGCTAAGGAACTTCCTATGTCACATAGGTACACCTCTAGAGGGACGCCCCAAGAAACTAACCAGCTCTCTAGCAACACAAGACCGGATTACCTCTGTAACTAACTATCACGAGTATGCCATCCCCCGGTCGTCACCGACCTTTATCCGAGTTACCTCAAGACCAACAACCACAAAGCAATAGATTTGCAGCAACCACATAAGTTAAATATCTGGGCTCCATACCATGATACCACTTTTATCCAAAAAAATGGACATACCCTAAAGGGCGCGACCCGCATAACCTTGTTGCATTCTTCCTGTTTCGACCATTTCCGGGGTGTGAGGTCCTGATGAGGTCTCGTCCACAAAGCTACGCTTTTCATGAAAGCCATGCTTTGATCAAAAAATAGTCAGCAGCGCTCAGCATGCCACATTACCAAATTGGGAATGTATCACTAGTAACCATCAACTACATAACCTCTGAGCTCATACGTCTGAGAGAAGGGTGTTAAGCTAAGAGAATAAATTCTCCGCCACCAAACAGAAATGTATTTGATAGAAACCAGCTTTACACCTCAAAGTGTAATGTCAGACATACATCCATACAAGTCCGTTCCAGGTTCGAATGGAACCAAATGCACTTCAAAAGAAGCCCTTGCAATCCGGGTATTCACAATCCCGATCGGGCTCCCCATTACACATGGAGATCTCTAACCGGTGCGACTCAGTGCAGAGACATTCGACGGGTAATCCTTTCGTTCTCGAAAATACCCGGTCTTCATATACTATCCATTTCATCATATCATTATTCGAAATGGGTTTTATGACATAAAGTCCTCTCCCGGCAAAACCGAGTAATGAGCGCTAAATTTTAAAACCATATGGATATAGTGGGATCTTAGTTAAGTCACAACTTAAAGCCCAAAACCTTTCTTTTGAATGGTTTAAACAAATTCCCACTTTTAATCTTTAAAATAAAGATTCACTCTTCAAGATACTCTTCAATTTTAAAACCACATTCACCAAATCTTTCACAAAGATTCATTCATAGCTTTCAAAACAATTTCAATTCACAACTTGAAATCCTTTCAAGAAAAACTTGAAATTATTTCTTTATATGAAGCTATTATTATTTGAAAACAAAGAATTTTCATTTAGGAAAAATCCGATTATATATGCACAAGTCATAGCCTTTAAAGTACAAAATTAGGTTAAATTTAAATTCCCAAAATAATACATTCAATATACTTCAAAATGGTTTAAAATCTATATATGTTTTATATAACTTGTATAAACCTACAAACCAAATTTCCAAAACAATTTCAAAACTAGACATGGTATATTCAATTTCAAAATTCCTTTTCCAAAGCTTTTCATATTCGGCCCAATTCCATTTCAAACCAGTTAGATTCAAAATTCAACTTTTAAACTTTTCACCATTTGAAATAAATAATATTAAATTCAAACTATCCATGACTTAACCAATTTGCATGGAATCCATATTTGTGTGTGTGGTGTAGTTCACGGGTTTTACACACAACAATACAATATCATAAATCATCACAAATCCAAGCACAGCAATATCGATAAGCGGTAAAATCCTACAACGCTTATCTTCATTCACAAATTCACAGATAAATAATATAAATTCATAATAGATAAATAAATTACATTCATCACAGCTCAAATCAAAATAATTTATATCAAAAAGCATCACACATCAGGGATATCAAACAATTCAAAGCATTCCATAGAATCCAAACATCCATAAGTAAGATCAATTAGTCATCTGATTAATTTAAACCAGTTTAATTACTTATGAATAAATTACTAATCCTGGTTAATTAACATTAATTAATTACAAACCATTTTTTAATTAATCACTTATTAATTAAACTTTAACAAATTAACTAACATTTAATTATTAATTAGTCAACCTTAATTAATAAATCAATTAACCTTTAATCATTAAATAATTAACCTTTAACTATTAAATAATTTACCTTTGATTAATTTTCCTTTATTATATTAATTAATTAACCCTTAATAATTACCATTTAATTATTTATCCTTAATTAATTACAAAAGTGATTATTCCTAATCGCTTTTATTAATAAATCATAAATTAATTACATTGAGTAATTACCCTTTTATCACTTGATTAATCAACTTTAATCATTAATTAATTACTTTTAATTAAGTAATTATTTTTAAGTAACTATTTTTAAGTAATTAATTACCCTTAATTACTCTCATTAATTAATCTTAATTAATTAATTATACTTAAATGTAATTACACAAAATAATTATCCTCTAATTAATCACGTAAATAAATTAACCTTAATTAATAAATTCTTTCATTAATTACATTAATCATTCTTTAATTTAATCGCAATAATTAATTAGCCTTAAATTAATTACACAAAGTATTTATTTATTAATTAACTTTAAAAACATTTAATCTTTAAACCTTAAATTTTTGAAACAAATTATTATTAATCCATAAATTAACTCAAGACTTTAAAGTCAAATAACAATTTAAAACATCATTTTGTTTTAAAGTAATTTCTTATATAAGCTTAAACTTAAAATTCTTAATAAAAACCACCATGTTTTAACTAATTAAATATAACATTTAAATTTATTTTAAATAAACTCAAGAATTCATTTTAAAAACAAAGAATTAAAACACTTTAACTTAATTTATTTAAAATAATTATTTTAAAACTTGTTATGATTCCCTTTTACTTTTACACTTGGCTCTTCCTTGTTTTTTTTAAACTTCACAAAGTTTTACTTTTAAATTTTTAGACTTGTACATGATTTATTTTCAAATTTAAACCCTAAAAACATGTTTCCTTTTAAAATTTGAAAATCTGGTATTTGATTTAAACAGACCCGAGCTTTCCCTTTGCTTTTCCCAAGCTAACCCTCGAGTTACCCCGCATCGTACCGACTTCGAGTCAAACACTCAAACACACATGAGTACGAACCAATCAACTTCGTCTTCCCCAAACCCAAAACCAAAACCTGATACATTGTGCATGTGTACAGATGAACAGAGCTATTCCGATCAACTTCGTCGTTGCCAATACATCGTCGACGACTCACCTGAGTCCCCCGAGCACCCAGATCCCTCTATCTCGTCATCAATCAAAATCGAACAAACTCAATTCAAAACTGGAACAAAGCAAATCATCTGAAAACGCCTCGTATCGCCGCCACAGTTCACCAGAGGTTTCGAAACTCCGACCACATCATCGCCGATGCCCTCTGCTCCGTTTCCCCCCATACCGGTCCACTCCGGTCCACCATCGGCGTCACACTAATTTGAACAACATCGTCGACAAAACCTACTACCAAAACCCTAAATTGACTTCGCGCGGCCACCACGGCGTATTATAAAATCACCCATTATTTTTCCTATGATCACCAACAACCCGGCTACCACCAGACTCAAACTCAATGTCCAACTCCTCGTCATTCGCCTATAATTGACGAATTAAACGAATATAATCATCTCACGAATTCCCCTCATACCCAATTTTAAAAATTATGATATATACATCAAAAATCATATTTTTAACATGCAGATTAAATTATAGAATCAAAACAAGAATTTAAGACATTTGATTTTTCTATTTTGAAAAGATTTACTGTTGTTTCATATTTTAAAAATAGTTACCAAACATTTCAACTTGAAACCATTTTTAAAGTTTACATCTTGTTAATTTGAAGATTTTTTATTTGAACATCCAAGCCTAAAAAGAATTGGAAGAAGAGTTTTTGATTTTTGAACAGGTTTCAAAAACTCTAAAGTATGGACAGAGGAAAATTTTCATTTATATATAGGCATGCACACATATATATACAAACATGCAGTCATATTCACCCAACCAAACAAGCAGATTCCACATCATACTTCAAATATCGACCACTATATCAAAGTATATAGGCAGATATAAGTGAGTTTGCCCACCTTTGAAAACAGAGACCATGTTTTGAGAGTTTGGAGCCAGATTTTGATCTTTATCCTTGATTTGTTGAAGTTAATCTTTCCATTGTTAGCTTTAGTTTGGAATCAGTTTGAAACTGTTGAATCATGCTCAGATGAATCAGTTTTGCTCACCTGGAATTGAAGCAGAGGACCAGATTTTTAAACTTCTGGAATTTATTTACTTTGAAGTAGAAACTTGAAGTTGTATTTGATCTTAAAACTAGCGTGTTTGATGTTTTGAGTTTTCTTGAATCTTGCTTGTTCACTGAATTTGATCCACTTGTAGTTGAATTCTCGCTTTACATTTGAGTTGAACTTGAATTTTCTATCTCAAGTTTGATTTTTTTTTGCTTTAATCTGCTTTATTTTCTTGTTTCCAGGTTTTTGAAAGTGAGAAGAAAATGAAATCTGGTTTTGTTTCTTCTTACATATATTTTATATTACTTAAATTTAAAAGAGATTAATTTCCTCTCGTTAACTACAATTTATCCTAAGCTAACACATGTTAATGATCTTTTATCATTATCTTACACTTGTTATTTACTTGTAAAATCATTTTACAAATGTCTTAAACTATGTATTTTATGTTGAAACCCTTAACTTAATTCTTATTTATAAATTATGTTTTAAACCTTTTCATTTCATAAATTACTTAATTTTTTATATCTACATATGTTTACATTTACATACGTGTTATGTATTTTAAATTTTATACTTATACTTTCAAAAGATATATACATATCAAAGCTTTTATATTTATTTACATATATGTTAATTATATTTATACAACTTAATAAGAAAATGATTTGAAATCCAAATTATACATTACTAATAAATATTCATGTACATTAGTTCCTTGGAAATATAAAGTTAATAAATCCAATTTTATTTCTAAAATATTTATTCTTGAATTTCAAAAACTAAAATTCTATTTATAACATTTTATTCTTAAATTTCATATTCAAATCTATTAAAAATCTACTTTCATATGTATAACAAATCCATATTTTACTTGTTCCTGGAAAATTTCAAATTAATTCACTAATTAATTCACAAATAAATCCAAAATTTAATATCTCAAATTAAATTTGACTTAAAACCGGGATCGTTGCAGATTCCTCCTTTCATAAAATTTCGTCCTCGAAATTTGCTAGACAGGGAGACAACAAAGAATAGATAAACATGCAAAGATATAGCTTTCCAGATCAATTCGAATATTTATTCTGCATTTGGCTTACCAAATCAGAATATCATCGATAATTATGAGAATGAACTCGTTCAATTTTATGAAGTATTCGGGTCATCGGATCCGCGAAATATTTAGGGGCATTGGTTAGTTCAAAGGATAACTAACCATTCGTAGAATATACCTGGACCCAAAAAAATAGACAAATGGATACACAATTCAGGTTGGAATATCCCCAAGTATACACAAACTTGTCCCTCTTCGGACTTGAATTCTCACAAGAAATCACAACAAAATTTTCAAATTTGGTTTTGACCGAAATTATTTTATCGATAAAATTTAACTTCATATTTTGTTGATCAATTTATTTCAATTAAATTTTCAAATTTTTTAAAGTTAAAAAGGAAAAGCTGAGGGAAATTTGATGATTACAATACGAAATCGGAATCTAGAACCTTTTCTACAATGATTCGCAAGGCCACCACCATACCGAAGCTTCTTCTGGGAGCTTCCAGGAAACCGACAAAGAATTGAAGTTGCCGACTTAATTTGGCACGATCGAATGATGATTTCGTTCTTGCTTGGTCGATCGATGCTCTCTTCTCTTTGCTTCACGGCTACCTCAATTTGGTCGAGTTAATTGTCAAAAATGGTATGCGATTTTTCCTTTTTCGGTGTTGATTTTTGCTCGACCTTTGATTCGAGTTATTGATATTGTTCTCTGTTGCTTGAGATCGAATCCCTATATGATTGCCGATGATGATTAGGGTTATATATAGGTTTCGAAATCCTATTCTTGCGTTCGTATAAAGTCATTTGAATTTGTCTTCGGCCTTTTGATTTCACTTTGATGTTTGAGATGTATCTGACTTGTTCAATATGAATATGCTTTCGTTGCTTGATGGTTATGGTTTTGAATTATTTTGTGATGACCGCGGTGTTGATTTTTAACTTGGTCAATTTTGACTTGTTCATTATATCCACGGCTTTGAATTCTGATGCTTGATAAATTTGATTTGCTATTTTTGTAGCATACTCGACTTTGGTCATTTGTTTTGAAAACTGCAGCTTGATGCTTGCATCCCTCTTGCTGTTCACAGCCATTACATCCTTACTGCCATGTTGTTCAATGGTTCTTGTATATGAGTTTTTTCACTGGTGGCCTATGTACATGCTTCACTGCATCTTGTCTTGTATGATTTTGATGGTTGTTGCTGTGTATAACATTTTTGTAGTTTCCTTTCCATGAGTCACTTGTGCTCGGGCTCACTGTACACTGAAGCATTCTGGTTTGATTTGCTACTTGTCTCGGCCTATAGTGTTTACTTGAGTGTTGTTGAGTTTCATCATGATTTGCATTTTGATGCTCTTTGAGTTGCAGTGCTTCATCACTTGAACTACTCTCTGACTTTTGTCTGAGTTCATATATATATACTCCATTTGTCATGTATTAGTGAAGCAGTGTTGCAGTTTGGCTTTGTCTGACTTGTAGTGTTCATTTGAGTTTGACATTGTTTATGTTGACTTGACCATGGTTGTTGCACCTGAGTTATATCACTGGTCTTTGCATTTGTACACTTGTTCATATGAACTGCTGTTCCATTGTTGGTCTGTGTAGTTGCAGTATTTATGTACACTGTGTTGTACTGAACTCGACATTGCTTCATGTTGCCTTCATGTAGCTTGTTCTCTACATTTGCTTGATTGTTACAGTCCATGTTCTGTTGAGTTGTTGTATGGTCTGTGGTGCACCTGGTCATTCGAGTCCTCCCTGCATCATTATCTGTTGCATACATGAGCTTGGCACTGTACTTTTGTTGTTTGCATTATTGCTATTGTGTCACTTTAATTCTTCTGAGGCTCGAGTTGCACACTACTGTCTTGGTTGTATATTTGTAAGTTGTTTAGTGCACTTTTGTTTGCTGCCATATTGCTGGAATAACTTCAACATTGTTTTGATGCATTTGCATGTTGTTTCAGTCTTCATGCACTGATGCATTTGGAATTTGTCTAAGCTTTGCATTCTTTTTCGTAGCCTTGTGTTGAATCCAGTTTTAAAAACTCGGGTTTGACCTTGTGCTTGTGTCGTGATATATTGCATGTGAGTTGAACCCGACTTTTTATTTGGGTTTGACCTGTGCTCACCTGTCCCTATAAATCAATCAAGTGTATATATCGGCGTGCACAGCCTTGTGGCATATACAGTAATACACTGTGTATGTCACATGTTGTTCGTGTATGATGAATTCAAATTTAAATTATGACGAACAACCTAAATAACTGAGGCAAATCATATTTATAAAATTATCTTTTATTTTTGAATTGCAAAAATATTTCTTTTTCAATTTTACTGCGTTAGTTTATATTTTTGCAGATTGCTCAGATGCTGGATTCAAACTGGAATGCAGTTGAAGATAGAAATATGAGTGTGAGTGATATGTAGTGAGATGAATTGTAAATATGAAATGTGATGTAATGAATTGTAAATATGAAATGTGATGTAATTGTAATCAAAGTTGTATAGTTATAGTGAGAGCTTGAAATTGTACTATTCAAAATCGTAATAAATATTTATTTGAATAAAATATTCGTTTGAATTCAAATTCTGTGTTATTTAATTTATTCAACAACCATTTATTTAATCTGTGAAAAATAGAATAGTATATTAACAAATACATTTAAACGAGTATATATGTTTATTATCATCAAACAAAAATCATATAAACGCATATTCAACAGAGACCCTACGCGCCACCGCATATCAGCGGATAGCCGTATATACCGCGTTATCCCCTTCAAAGCAGGATTGGTATTTTTATGTTGTACTAACGTCTGTGAATGCATGTTGGAGGGATCCAACTGGATTTCTCAAATTTTATATTGATTGTTTTTCATATATAAAATTATATGATGTGTTAGAATAATCTGTTATAGATTATTGTTGTGATTTTAATTATTGGATGCTATGGTAGTACTGACCTTAATTTCGATATTTTAAATACTATAATTATTATTTTCGAAATTTTAAAGGAATTAGAAGGAGATTTTGAATATACAAATATTATATAGAAATTTGGTTATTTTAAAAGAGATTGATTCAGATAAAATAAAATTTTGTTTTAGAATTGGACATAACTATTTGTCAAATGTATTAAACAGAATTTAATAAAATATTAATTATTTAAAGGATTTTAACGGTGGAATTTTTAAGTGATATTCTGGAAAATATGAAAAGGAGTTGAAATGGATATTTTAAATAGATTTGTGAAACATGAAATTATTGTCAAGGACAAAATTTCTCAGCGTCTTAGCCTCAAAGACAGACCTTTGGTATTTTAGCCCAAAGGACAACTTTCTTTAGGTATCAGTTTTTAGTTGTTGGTAGTAGTTTTTAGGTATCAGTTTTTAGTTCGATACCAGTTTTGGAAGAATGCTTGTTGTTATGAATAATTTTAGAAGAATGTGTGTCCTCGTGATTAATTTTTAGGAGAACGTTTGTCATTGTAGTTAAAATATTGAGGTCGTGTACTTAAGGCTAAAAATATACAAATATTTATCCTTTAAATTAATTCCCCCTTTGTGAAATATATAGAATTTTTACGAAATTTATTTATTAAATGGAATTTTATAAATGAGATTATTTTTTAAAAAGTGAAGCTCATGGGAGTTATAAATTTATAAACGATGTTATAAATAAAGGAAATCGATATTAGATGATAATTTGAGAATATAAAATTCAAAGGGTGAATTTATATTAGGATATAGAAATAGGGTTAAGGAAAAATAGTGGATACTATTTTTGAAAAGTGGAAATGGTTAAGGAGATCGGAATGAAAGCCATGTGTTGGGAATCGAGAGAAATTTACAAATTGAAATTGGTTATTTAGATATATTTTTTTCAAAAATATTTTTATTTAGAATTTAAATTTGTTTTTAAAAGGGAAATTATGAAATTTTAAACTAATTAGTATTGGAATATTTCAGAAAGTGGGTTATTCAAGTATTTAATATCTATTGGAATAGTTTTTTATTACATATAATCATCTTTGTAAATCAATTAATTATTTAAAAATGAATTGAAAATTAATTATCGATGTTATATAAGTGTTTTAATGTTTTAAATAATTACTTAAATACTTTTTCAAAAAATAAATTATTATTTAAAAATACTTATTAAATATATAGTCTTGAAAATGATTGAAATTTATTATAAATCCTCTCGAGAATTGTAAATGAGGTTTATTAATGGATATGATGTTAGTAAGAGGAGTTTTATAAGGGATTTGGAGGAAGTGGAATTTTAAAATATTGAATATGGAAACTTCGGAAAAATGAAATCTGAATTCATAAAAGAAGTTATGAATTGTTGAATGAGGTTATAAATAAGTATACCGAGTTTTGAAAATTGTTAAAGGGAATTTATTGATGATTCCAGAGACTTGTGAGATAAATTGCGAAATATTCTCTGATGTGTTGATATTTTAAATGATTTTGGAAAATAAGACTTATAATGTTTTCTTAAGTATTAAAATGGAAATTTAGAAATATTTTTAAATGTTGAAATTGTTTAGGAATATATTGTTGTGGATTTAAATACTTGAAACTGTTTCAAATATGGGAATATGTAAAGGAATTTGAATATATACCTTTCTAAAGGTATTTTGAAATGAATAATTTGGAAGAAAATTATAATATGGGCCTAGTGACTACTTATGGATTTTATTTGATAGTTAAATAACCGACTATTAATATTGGCCAATTTCCTTAATTGTTTCGAGGAAACCGGGATCGGATTTAACAATCCGAAAACCACTTCAATTCGATTTGAGCATTACGAATGGATATTGTGAAGATAGTAAATACGATGATTCGGTTTGTCCAGACCCAAGACAACTTGTATAGACGAATGCTACCAAAAAATCGTCATTGGAGGACGATGAGCATTCTAGGTGGAATTGTTCTTGAATGGTAACGTTAGCCTCAAGCCTCATCAACTGGGAATGACTAAAATAGGGGAGAAGCAGCAAGGCTAAGTGGGTCGCACCCAATTAGGTATGTTATCACTTTTCTAGATGCCTTCTGAAATATATATAAATTATGGATATGGATATGGATGTGCATGAAAAAGCGTGGGAACACCCGATGCGATAACATATTCGATTCTATCCAGGTTAGAGGTAGGCCGGTGTTGTGTAGCAGAGGATCTGGGTGAGGTCCTCAGTGAATTTTTCTAGAGGTGTATTGTGATGGGCGGTACCCCAACAGCCCAGTCATTGCATGAGATCCATTCTCCAATATAAGCCTTTATGGTTTTGTTTGTAGAGCCTAGTATGCTAGAATTTAATTAATATAACAATTTCGGCTATTTGAATAAGTATTTTTATTTAGATACTATTATAATATCACTAGATTTTTTATAAAATGTTTTGGTTATCATAGGGGAAAAATCCTGTCGTGTTTATGTGTGACGCGGTCTTACGAGATACTTTTGTTTTTCAAAGGATTTTGATAACTTTAATAATTCAAATTGAGTGTGTTTTCTAACGCTGGTTTTCTAGACTGACTCGTGTGTTATTTTATTATAATGCTCGGGTCAGACCGAGTATTACAGATTCTGGATAGAATGCTATGGAGCTCAGGAGACGAGCTAGAGGAGTTTAGACGTATATCACGTACTTGGGTATTGCCGCTGTGTGAGTTATGTATATTAAAACAGGTTATTATAACTATCCAGATTGATGTATTGATTATTGTACTCAGATGATTATAAGTATAAAACAGTTGTAGGTTCTTTTGTAAAAAATATTTTATTATATATCATATTTTGTTCCGTTGTGTTTGTGAGATTCTATGTTGTCATTCTGTTTTCTTTTAAATCTTTCTTCTTCTTTACCCCTAGCAAACGGAATTTTTAACACTTGAATACTCGGCATGCTATACAGTGAATGTGTTAATCTCGATTTTCGAGGGACAAAAATCCCGGTTCGTCACAAATTTGATACAATCACTTTGAATATTGTTTATGAAAGCATGAAAGGTTTTGATCTAAACTTTCGATTGAACTTTTTATGTGATTTTAAATTATATATATATACACATATATATCTTTTCTAAACGTATAGTTTAATAAAATTTCCAAACTAAAAGTTCAATTTAAGCTGTTAATTTAGAATGAAATTTTAATTGTAAAGTTGAAATTTTAATTAAAAAATTTTGGTTTTATATTACATACATAAGATTGTGTAAATATATGTGTATACATATAAACTTCAAATATTTGTATCTTTAATTGCCAAATCCCGATTTAACCATTTTTGATTTATAATCAAGGCAATTACACATATATATTAATTATTAATTTATGTTCATGTATTTGTATCATTATACCTCTTGCATGTAAAACAATGTTGTATATATTGAATTTGTTAAAAGGGAAAGCGAATAAATCAAGGATTCCACCTTTTCATTTCCTACCAAATTAGATCCTTATGTAACTGCAATCAATTTATTATTATTTATTCCTATCTATATCAATGATAAATCTTACTTTATGTCTAGTATTTTGGTCATACAAATTAAAGTATGAATTTATTTGATGCATTCACACTTTTCGTATTTTGAAATATTGTAACAACCCGGATTTTTGACACCTGTTCTTTGAATATTTAACTGATTTTAAATATTAGAATACTGAATCTTATCAGTCAAATAACAAAATTCTGATATATGGTATATTTGTATACGAATTATATATATAATATATTAGAGGCTTTGATTTAAAATTTTAAATTACAATTTTTGAAAATAATTAAATAAGCTTCACATTTTTGAATATTGGATAAAAAATATATTTGTATATTTGTCTGTATATGAAATCTTATGCTATAAAAATTAAAAATAATATATATATATATGTATGTATGTATTAATAAGAATAAATACTTGTAAATAGCTTTGTATATGTGTGTATGTAATAATTTATACAAGAAATGTTAACCTTAACATGCAAAATTTATGTTAGTATATAGCAAAAAAATATACATATGGTCAAAGTGTATAAAGAATATATACATATATGAAAGTATACACACACACACACAAGGAAACTCTATGTATATATTTATATGAGCATGTATATGCATAAGGAGACATCATAATGAAAACAAATCTAGTCAAGCATATAATAAGTTATATCTTCACTCAAAAGTTTTCAAGTCATCGTTTTACCAAATCAAGTCATATTTTCAAATCAAATTAAAGAAAAATCAAAGAAAATAAAAAATAAAAATAAGAAGAAAGGGTACTATACATGAGCATAAGTTTCCAGCCTTGTATCCAAACTTGTCCCTCACCTCATCTATATATGTACCACTGCCTTGCTTACCTTCACGTGTACATTCTAGTTCACTTTAAAAAAAGGAGAGAAAAGAAGGCTGCCGTTAAACGTGTAGAATGCAGTATTCTAGCTCCAACAAAACAAAAGACAATACTCATTTTATCAGCCTGTGAGTAAAACTTTTAAAGTTTTTTCTTATTGGCTTTATATATACATTTATATGCTTGTAAAATTGGATGAACTCTTTTTTTTTTTTAAGTATACATGTGTTAACAAATTCTAAACCTTATCCATGTGAATTTATGGTAATACACTATAACCCCAAGAACATATGCAGTATCTCTGTTTTGTTCTAAAAAGGTAGTGGCTTTCAACTATAAAAAGTCATTATCTCCCTATCTAGTTGGCTTTAGCTTATGATTCCAAAAGGAAGATTGGATGTTTTTGAATTTAGTTTATTTAAAAAAAAATTTGCTAGCTATCATTGAGCATAGAAGGAGAAAAGTATATCTCACAGTAAACCACTTAGAAATGACAGAAATTCGAACATCGTAATTTGATCTTTGGTTTACATGAATGTGTTAGTTATTCAAAATCTTGATTTTTAAGAGTATTTTGGTGATATTTAATCACATATCAAGTGAGATAAAGGGAGTTGAACGGAATTGGGCATTTGGTCAAAATCTGGTGACATGGTTGATTTGGGGGAAAGGCGGTTGACGTAAAGGTGGCTCAGAGGGTGGTGTATCCACAAAAAATGGTGTGGAATTTTCTATGGCATGGTGGAGTGTGGCGAGGTTGTTTTAGGGTTTAGGGTTGTCTTTGTGTTGGTTTCGGTGGTGAGGAAATGGTCGCGTCCAGAGGGGTGATTAGGCGTGCGGTCTTGAGGGAATCGATGGAGGGGATGATGACACGTCTCAGGGTAATTTTTGGTGGCGAACAATTGGCTATGGTGGCGTGGAGAGATGATGGAAGGCTCGGTGTTTGCACGTGTTTTGGGTTGCAGTTCGAAAATTCAAACCCAGGCATCGAGCGTGGTTTCATGTGGAAGAACGTGGAGTGGGGGTCGGTGGTGACTCGTAGGAGTGGTCGACGTCGAACCACAAAAGTTAGAGGTTGCGTGCACATGTACGTGCATGTCTACATGCAACTCCTAGTGTGTTCGAATGAAAGAGAGGGATGGGGTTAAGAACTGGGAAGTAGAAGAAGAGGAGGTAGGCCGACTTAAACATGTTTTGGGCCAAACATTAAGAAAATAAAAAAAGAAAAATATTTGTTTTATCTACTAACTTAAAAATTTAAACATGTTTTTCTTCTTTATTTTAAATCCCATAGATGTGTAGATTTTTGAGAAGAGTTCCTATCGTAAGATATTTTTATAGGAACCAATATCGTCGCGTCTTTGCCATGATAAATTAAATGTGTTTTTTTTAATAAGTCAAGTAGATAAATAAGTAACTTCTTATTTAAATTAATTTTAGGATAATTAATTCATTATTATATGATCCGTTTAATTTGAATTAATTAGGAGTAAATTATTTTATTACTTTGATTAACAAGTAGTTTGGATTAAAATATATAATTCGACTCAATTGTTTGAAACTAATTATATTCTGAATTGTAAACTGATTTAATATCAGTTATTAATCATTGGTTAAGTTAATGATCCGTATTTTGACTTGTTTTTGCATATTGATTTCAAATTATCTACTGTCTGTCCCATTTAGTAGCCAAACAAATTAAAGAAATTAAAATAAAATGTTGACCCGTTTTATTGAAAGTAAATCGACTCGTACCGACCAATATTTCAATTTCAGGAAAAAATGAAATGATTATAAGAAAATTATTTTGATGGACTGGACTTTATAAAGTGGACGTATGGAATGGATTTCCATATGTAATAGTGTCACCCTGATTGTGAAATTGTTAACTAGTCAAATTGCCCTTTAAAAATTTATTATTTAGATTCGATGAGACCAAAAATCAAATATCTGTATTATTCGAAAACCACATCGATCAAAATATCACTGTGAACGTTTACAGCTTTAATTATAGAGTCTAATATACCTAATTTTGTTTAAATGTAACAAATTCGACTATTTTAAACAAGTCTTGTACTTAGGCACTATAAAAATATCAATCAATTTCTATAAAAGTGTTTTGGTTATAATAAGATAAAAACTCGTCGTGTTTGTACGAGATACCTTGGTTTTTCAAAGATTTTGATAACCTTACTAATTCACTTTAAGTGTGTTAACTAACGTTGGTTTCCAACTTGACTCGGGTGTTACTTTGTTGTAACGCTCGAGTCAGACTGAGTATTACAAATTCAGGTTAGGTTGCTTTGGAGCTCAGGAGACGAGCTGGATGGCAAAGAAGTATCGTACATATTTGATTATATTCCGCTATGTATAGTAGGCTGTATATTCAGCATTTTGAGGACAAGTTATTATAACTATCCAAATTTATATGTTGATGATCGTACTCTGATAATATGTATGTATATCAACAGTTACAGTTTTTCTTTTGTATAAAAGCTATTATTGTATATTATATTTTGTTCCATTGCGATTGTGAAATTCTATGTTGTTATTTCCGTTTCTTCTTCCATTTTTTCTTCTTAAACCCTAACAACCTGGTATTTCCAGCACTCGGTTTCTTGGCACGCTATACATTGAACGTACTAGTATCGACTTTCGAGGGTCGAAAATTGCTCGGTCATTACACATGGTATCAGAGCAGAAGGTTAAGCGAGAACCATGGCTCTGGTGTGGATTACTCATTAGAGATAGGGTCAATAGTACCCTAAAAAGAGTTGAGTGTAAAACATGAGGGCGTATTTGTTATTTTCTTATATAATGATTTTAAAAACGATTTAAAATAATTTTATATAAGACTATATTTTGATATAAAAAGAAATAATTTTTCTAAATTATTATAGTATATTGAGGAGGTTGGTTGTTATTATGGTAATCAAATATGATCATAAAATTTAAGTGGTTATATGTATATAACGAAATAGAAATAGATGAGAATGAACTATATAAATGAGTTAAGCTAAAAATAGATCAAAACCAAAATTTGATTCTCGGAAATTTCGGGAGTGTTTTACAAAGTGTTTTGAAATGAAATAAGTTTACCCTGATTATATTTTATATATAAAATAATTTTTTTCAGGAAATATTATGGAATACATGGTGGATAAGATAATATTGGTTATTATCATAAATTAGTTGTCATGTCTTCATAAAGCTGTTTATTACAAAATAAACAATGATCAGATATTGTGAAATATTTTAAGGAAAGGAACCATATGAGCAAAATTTACAAATGTGACTTGTAAATTAAAATGGATCTAAATTGAGAAGTTTTGAACCTAAGTCTAGAAAATTTTGAAATGTGTTTCAAGATGTTTGAGGAAATAATAAATAATATCATTTGGAATATTTTTCGAATGGAAAATTTTTGTTTTGAAAACAAGGGTTGTTTTGAAAATTTCCAAAGGAATTTGTTTTGGATAGAAACCAAGGTTGGTTTAAAATTTAAAAGTGTGATTTGGTATATAAATGGGGTAGATGTGTATGTGTTTACATATATATATATATATATATATATATATATATGATTTCAAAGTGATTTGAAACGGATACTGGGTGTTTGGATTCTGGGATTCCCATTAAAAATGCAAAGTAGAACCAAAGGAAAAATAAGTTTTTGAACTTATAAGAAGTGATATTAATAAAGGATTGAATCTTGGAATGTAAAAGCTAAATTGAGTAAGTTTAAAGGGGTTGAACGAATTGGAATTTACTCTGGCCGAGTTAAATAAGTTTTGAACTTATAACCTGAAATTGAAAATTTCAAGGTGAGATTAAACTTATGGAAGTTAAATAAACTAAATTGTACAAGAAAAGGTATAGATTTGATAAGGGTTGCAAAAGAAGTTATGTATGTATAAATGATTTCAAAACGATTTTTGAAATAAAACGGGGTTCAAATTCTAAAAATTTGTGATGGATGCTATTGATTGATGTTTTATATGATTTGGATGTTTATATATTTTGATATATCCTGTTATCATCCTGTATATTATTTACAGTATATAAAACTGTAAGTCGAATTATTTCAAATAAATTAAGAAATGGGTTAAAATGATATATACCTATGATATTTACTTTGGATTGAAAAGATATATACCTATGACATTTACTTTGGATCGAAATGATATATACATCCAACCCTGAAATTAAATTGAGAATAAGGATTCACTTGGCTATAGGATAGAAAAAATTATATACAAACACTAGATTGGTTAAATTAAGTGATTTTAATTATTTAAGTGATTTTGATCTTAAAAAAATCCAATTTATGGAAATGGAATCATTTTTGAACTTGAGTTTGAAATGTTAAAAATGAACTTGTCAATCAGAATTTTTTAAAGAATCAGATTTGAAACTCTGAAGTTATAATTGAGAAATTAATTGAATTCAGAAAAAAATTGATTTGTTTTAAAAAGATTTGAACACTTGCTCGAACCTTGAAATAAGTCCAAGTAAAAGTAATTTAAAAGGATATCTCGAAAATTTGGGCCCGAAATTGAACTATTTTTAAAGATTTGGATTTTTAAATTGAATATTGAAGGTTAATTTGACTTTTGTGATTTAAATTGATATTTTGAAAATCAAACTTGAATTTATATAAATCGAAACGGTTTAAAATTGAGAATTGAATTGGAATTAATTCAAATTGGAATTGAAATCGAAATTGATTTGAATTAAATTGGTATCAAAGTTAATTCGAACTGGAATCAAAATTGAATCAATTTAGATGAAAATGGAAATTGAAATCGATTTGAATTGGAAGATTAGGAATTTAATTAGTTTGACATTGAAACTATTTTCAAATAAAATTATTTTAATATAAACTGTTTAAAATCCATCTTCTTAAATATTAAAATTATTTTGATTTCCAAGCTATTTTACTATACAAACCAGTTTTAAAACTCAAACTTTCTTATATTAACTATTTAACTATTTTAAAACTATTCGATCTATTTTCTAAATTCAAACCAGTCAGAGTGGAAATTGTTTATATTTAAATCATGGATTTAAATATAAATTGGGTTAAACTGAAGTTGTAACCCAAATGGGAAATCGAAGCAATTCTAAATTAGAACCGAAATTGAGATATTAAGGCAAAAATGATTTTGAAGTAAAATAGTATAATTTGAGTAAATATGATAATTTTTGAATAGTTACTATAACCGAGACTTACTTTAGGAGAGGTAAGAAATGTTACAAATAAATTTGTAAAGTAATCGAAATTGGAAATTTTGATTAGCACTAATGAGATATATGTTAGTTATATATCCAAAATCCCCTTGTTGAATTTATAACCAGAAAGAAATGAACTTTGAAAGATATTTGAAGTACAAAATGAAGTTATAAGTATGAAGCGGACTGAGAATAACTGATCCTTGAATTATTCGAGTTTGGAAGAATAATCTATATGTATATGAGAATGAGATAGTTTTGGAACCTATTTATTTTTTTAAAGGCTTTTGATTTTGGAAAATAGTCGATTTTGGTAATTGGGAATACCGAATTTAAAAAAAACTATCAATTTAGAATATATTGATTTTATACGAATAAAGTTTATATGTGATACATATGAATTGTATGTTGTGAAAGGTACTATATATATAGTACGATATGTTTTGAAACCAAAAGTATGGATAGGCATCCCCACGAAAGTTGAAACATAGAGCAGGAGATCCACTGGGTGGTTCTATCTAGGAATCCACAGGGTGGGTTCAATGAGAATTAGGATCCTAGAGGATGTCCGGACAAAACTCATGAGTTCCTGGTAATCATTTGTTTGTATAGTGTAAATCGAGGGGTATTATACCTACAGTTACGTTTGGTTTTGCTGTGATAGCAACGTAAAGATCTATCATGGCTCCATAGCGTAATTCGGCAGGCATCGATTGCCTATAATCTACGTTTGATTTCGCCGTGATAACTACATAACATCAATAGATTGTGATCTATATGGTTTGGTTCCATAGCTTTATTCGGGAGGCAGCAATTGCCTACAGTCTACGTTTGGTTTCACTGGGAAAGTGACGCAACCTTTGTGTAGTTGCGATCTAATGGTTTAGTTTCATTTGATATTGTAACTCGAGGGACAGAGATTGCCTACAGACTACTTATGATTTTTCTATGATAGCAACACAACCTTTGTGCAGTTGCAGACTATTGTGTTCTGATGGCGTAAGTCGAGGGGCGCCGATGCCTATAGTTTACTTATGATTTCATCGGGATGGCAACGTAATCATCGTGTTAACTGCGATCCATGGTTCTAACGGCCCTGACTCGACCTTCGAAAAACGACATCCAAATACTTAACTCGTATTCGAATGCTACAGATTCAAATATCGAATCTGGTTCACCAGAGCTTTTAACACATTAAGCAAACAATAAAGCGGAAAACAGAATGAATAATTTATTGATATACAATATTTGATACAACAATGGTACAAATGACTATTAATACTAGAGCCAAGAGATACACAAAAGCGGAAGAAACAACAGCAGAAGACAAAAGTCACAGCAGTGGGAACAATATCTTCAATGCCAAACTTCAAAACTACAAACCAGAAGCTCGAACCACCATCACGTTGTATTAAGAAAGGTCAGTGCATAGTGAAACAATGCGATCACCAAAACCAAAGATTGAAGAAGATTGTCAAAGGATGAAGGCTACCAAATCTACGTCTACTAGCTGATTATCTGAAAATCTGACCCTAGGCTGCCTGTATGGAAAATTGTGGGCACCCAGAGTTTAGAAAGGGAACATTAAACTCCATGTTAGTCATAAGATTGGTGTGAGAAAACAAAAATAGTTTTATTTGAACAAAAAAAACAAAAGGAAATAGAAAGAAATCCATAGTGCTTTTTGGAAAATGAAACTACTGTAAGGCCTCCCCGCACACACACAATGCAAGCGCACAATTAAAGAAGATTTCTTTTTATGATAGTCAAACATGCTTGATACGCAAAAACCATTTGATATTATTATTAGTGCATAGTGCAGAAAACATATGCAAGTTTAATATTAATCTTAGCCAGCATACATATCATTATAGTATGCCTACTATATTTACCATGTCAGATGGTAGGTTCTACAACTAAAACCATACAGGGGGCATATTAGATGATTGGATTTTCAATGGTCAGGCTAAGGAACTTCCTATGTCACATAGGTACACCTCTAGAGGGACGCCCCAAGAAACTAACCAGCTCTCTACCAACACAAGACCGGATTACCTCTGTAACTAACTATCACGAGTATGCCATCCCCCGGTCGTCACCGACCTTTATCCGAGTTACCTCAAGACCAACAACCACAAAGCAATAGATTTGCAGCAACCACATAAGTTAAATATCTGGGCTCCATACCATGATACCACTTTTATCCAAAAAAATGGACATACCCTAAAGGGCGCGACCCGCATAACCTTGTTGCATTCTTCCTGTTTCGACCATTTCCGGGGTGTGAGGTCCTGATGAGGTCTCGTCCACAAAGCTACGCTTTTCATGAAAGCCATGCTTTGATCAAAAAATAGTCAGCAGCGCTCAGCATGCCACATTACCAAATTGGGAATGTATCACTAGTAACCATCAACTACATAACCTCTGAGCTCATACGTCTGAGAGAAGGGTGTTAAGCTAAGAGAATAAATTCTCCGCCACCAAACAGAAATGTATTTGATAGAAACCAGCTTTACACCTCAAAGTGTAATGTCAGACATACATCCATACAAGTCCGTTCCAGGTTCGAATGGAACCAAATGCACTTCAAAAGAAGCCCTTGCAATCCGGGTATTCACAATCCCGATCGGGCTCCCCATTACATATGGAGATCTCTAACCGGTGCGACTCAGTGCAGAGACATTCGACGGGTAATCCTTTCGTTCTCGAAAATACCCGGTCTTCATATACTATCCATTTCGTCATATCATTATTCGAAATGGGTTTTATGACATAAAGTCCTCTCCCGGCAAAACCGAGTAATGAGCGCTAAATTTTAAAACCATATGGATATAGTGGGATCTTAGTTAAGTCACAACTTAAAGCCCAAAACCTTTCTTTTGAATGGTTTAAACAAATTCCCACTTTTAATCTTTAAAATAAAGATTCACTCTTCAAGATACTCTTCAATTTTAAAAACACATTCACCAAATCTTTCACAAAGATTCATTCATAGCTTTCAAAACAATTTCAATTCACAACTTGAAATCCTTTCAAGAAAAACTTGAAATTATTTCTTAATATGAAGCTATTATTATTTGAAAACAAAGAATTTTCATTTAGGAAAAATCCGATTATATATGCACAAGTCATAGCCTTTAAAGTACAAAATTAGGTTAAATTTAAATTCCCAAAATAATACATTCAATATACTTCAAAATGGTTTAAAATCTATATATGTTTTATATAACTTGTATAAACCTACAAACCAAATTTCCAAAACAATTTCAAAACTAGACATGGTATATTCAATTTCAAAATTCCTTTTCCAAAGCTTTTCATATTCGGCCCAATTCCATTTCAAACCAGTTAGATTCAAAATTCAACTTTTAAATTTTTCACCATTTGAAATAAATAATATTAAATTCAAACTATCCGTGACTTAACCAATTTGTATGGAATCCATATTTGTGTGTGTGGTGTAGTTCACGGGTTTTACACACAACAATACAATATCATAAATCATCACAAATCCAAGCACAGCAATATCGATAAGCGGTAAAATCCAACAACGCTTATCTTCATTCACAAATTCACAGATAAATAATATAAATTCATAATAGATAAATAAATTACATTCATCACAGCTCAAATCAAAATAATTTATATCAAAAAGCATCACACATCAGGGATATCAAACAATTCAAAGCATTCCATAGAATCCAAACATCCATAAGTAAGATCAATTAGTCATCTGATTAATTTAAACCAGTTTAATTACTTATGAATAAATTACTAATCCTGGTTAATTAACATTAATTAATTACAAACCATTTTTTAATTAATCACTTATTAATTAAACTTTAACAAATTAACTAACATTTAATTATTAATTAGTCAACCTTAATTAATAAATCAATTAACCTTTAATCATTAAATAATTAACCTTTAACTATTAAATAATTTACCTTTGATTAATTTTCCTTTATTATATTAATTAATTAACCCTTAATAATTACCATTTAATTATTTATCCTTAATTAATTACAAAAGTGATTATTCCTAATCGCTTTTATTAATAAATCATAAATTAATTACATTGAGTAATTACCCTTTTATCACTTGATTAATCAACTTTAATCATTAATTAATTACTTTTAATTAAGTAATTATTTTTAAGTAATTATTTTTAAGTAATTAATTACCCTTAATTACTCTCATTAATTAATCTTAATTAATTAATTATACTTAAATGTAATTACACAAAATAATTATCCTCTAATTAATCACGTAAATAAATTAACCTTAATTAATAAATTCTTTCATTAATTACATTAATCATTCTTTAATTTAATCGCAATAATTAATTAGCCTTAAATTAATTACACAAAGTATTTATTTATTAATTAACTTTAAAAACATTTAATCTTTAAACCTTAAATTTTTGAAACAAAATTATTATTAATCCATAAATTAACTCAAGACTTTAAAGTCAAATAACAATTTAAAACATCATTTTGTTTTAAAGTAATTTCTTATATAAGCTTAAACTTAAAATTCTTAATAAAAACCACCATGTTTTAACTAATTAAATATAACATTTAAATTTATTTTAAATAAACTCAAGAATTCATTTTAAAAACAAAGAATTAAAACACTTTAACTTAATTTATTTAAAATAATTATTTTAAAACTTGTTATGATTCCCTTTTACTTTTACACTTGGCTCTTCCTTGTTTTTTTTAAACTTCACAAAGTTTTACTTTTAAATTTTTAGACTTGTACATGATTTATTTTCAAATTTAAACCCTAAAAACATGTTTCCTTTTAAAATTTGAAAATCTGGTATTTGATTTAAACAGACCCGAGCTTTCCCTTTGCTTTTCCCGAGCTAACCCTCGAGTTACCCTGCATCGTACCGACTTCGAGTCAAACACTCAAACACACATGAGTACGAACCCAATCAACTTCGTCTTCCCCAAACCCAAAACCAAAACCAAAATCTGATACATTGTGCATGTGTACAGATGAACAGAGCTATTCCAATCAACTTCGCCGTTGCCAATACATCGTCGACGACTCACCTGAGTCCCCCGAGCACCCAGATCCCTCTATCTCGTCATCAATCAAAATCGAACAAACTCAATTCAAAACTGGAACAAAGCAGATCATCTGAAAACACCTCGTATCGCCGCCACAGTTCACCAGAGGTTTCGAAACTCCGACCACATCATCGCCGATGCCCTCTGCTCCGTTTCCCCCCATACCGGTCCATTCCGGTCCACCATCGGCGTCACACTAATTTGAACAACATCGTCGACAAAACCTACTACCAAAACCCTAAATTGACTTCGCACGGCCACCACGGCGTATTATAAAATCACCCATTATTTTTCCTATGATCACCAACAACCCGGCTACCACCAGACTCAAACTCAATGTCCAACTCCTCGTCATTCGCCTATAATTGACGAATTAAACGAATATAATCATCTCACGAATTCCCCTCATACCCAATTTTAAAAATTATGATATATACATCAAAAATCATATTTTTTACATGCAGATTAAATTATAGAATCAAAACAAGAATTTAAGACATTTGATTTTTCTATTTTGAAAAGATTTACTGTTGTTTCATATTTTCAAAATAGTTACCAAACATTTCAACTTGAAACCATTTTTAAAGTTTACATCTTGTTAATTTGAACATTTTTTATTTGAACATCCAAGCCTAAAAAGAATTGGAAGAAGAGTTTTTGATTTTTGAACAGGTTTCAAAACCTTTAAAGTAAGGACAGAGGAAAATTTTCATATATATATAGGCATGCGCACATATATATACAAACATGCAGTCATATTCACCCAACCAAACAAGCAGATTCCACATCATACTTCAAATATCGACCACTATATCAATGTATATAGGCAGATATAAGTGAGTTTGCCCACCTTTGAAAACAGAGACCATGTTTTGAGAGTTTGGAGCCATATTTTGATCTTTATCCTTGATTTGTTGAAGTTAATCTTTCCATTGTTAGCTTTAGTTTGGAATCAGTTTGAAACTGTTGAATCATGCTCAGATGAATCAGTTTTGCTCACCTGGAATTGAAGCAGAGGACCAGATTTTTAAACTTCTGGAATTTATTTACTTTGAAGTAGAAACTTGAAGTTGTATTTGATCTTAAAACTAGCGTTTTTGATGTTTTGAGTTTTCTTGAATCTTGCTTGTTCAACTGAATTTGATCCACTTGTAGTTGAATTCTCGCTTTACATTTGAGTTGAACTTGAATTTGCTATCTCAAGTTTGATTTTTTTTGCTTTAATCTGCTTTATTTTCTTGTTTCTAGGTTTTTGAAAGTGAGAAGAAAATGAAATCTGGTTTTGTTTCTTCTTACATATATTTTATATTACATAAATTTAAAAGAGATTAATTTCCTCTCGTTAACTACAATTTATCCTAAGCTAACACATGTTAATGATCTTTTATCATTATCTTACACTTGTTATTTACTTGTAAAATCATTTTACAAATGTCTTAAACTATGTATTTTATGTTGAAACCCTTAACTTAATTCTTATTTATAAATTATGTTTTAAACCTTTTCATTTCATAAATTACTTAATTTTTTATATCTACATATGTTTACATTTACATACGTGTTATGTATTTTAAATTTTATACTTATACTTTCAAAAGATATATACATATCAAAGCTTTTATATTTATTTACATATATGTTAATTATATTTATACAACTTAATAAGAAAATGATTTGAAATCCAAATTATACATTACTAATAAATATTCATGTACATTAGTTCCTTGGAAATATAAAGTTAATAAATCCAATTTTATTTCTAAAATATTTATTCTTGAATTTCAAAAACTAAAATTCTATTTATAACATTTTATTCTTAAATTTCATATTCAAATCTATTAAAAATCTACTTTCATATGTATAACAAATCCATATTTTACTTGTTCCTGGAAAATTTCAAATTAATTCACTAATTAATTCACTAATTAATTCACAAATAAATCCAAAATTTAATATCTCAAATTAAATTTGACTTAAAACCGGGATCGTTGCAGATTCCTCCTTTCATAAAATTTCGTCCTCGAAATTTGCTAGACAGGGAGACAACAAAGAATAGATAAACATGCAAAGATATAGCTTTCCAGATCAATTCGAATATTTATTCTGCATTTGGCTTACCAAATCAGAATATCATCGATAATTATGAGAATGAACTCGTTCAATTTTATGAAGTATTCGGGTCATCGAATCCGCGAAATATTTAGGGGCATTGGTTAGTTCAAAGGATAACTAACCATTCGTAGAATATACTTGGCCAAAAAAATAGACAAATGGATACACAATTCAGGTTGGAATATCCCCAAGTATACACAAACTTGTCCCTCTTCGGACTTGAATTCTCACAAGAAATCACAACAAAATTTTCAAATTTGGTTTTGACCGAAATTATTTTATCGATACAATTTAACTTCATATTTTGTTGATCAATTTATTTCAATTAAATTTTCAAATTTTTTAAAGTTAAAAAGGAAAAGCTGAGGGAAATTTGATGATTAGAATACGAAATCGGAATCTAGAACCATTTCTACAATGGTTCGCAAGGCCACCACCATACCGAAGCTTATTCTGGGAGCTTCCAGGAAACCGACAAAGAATTGAAATCGGATGATGAACCAAAGAGATTGATAGGGAATGTTGTTCCTTTGTTGTTATAGGGTATCGACCATTTGTAGTGGTACTCCCCTGTCCCCTACCTTGTTCTCTTCTTGCACTCATACTCATTATCAGTGGATAGTAAGAGAATTTACTGAGGCATACAGACGGATATCTTAGGGGTACTCATTCTAGGGTATTTCTGACCCTATCTCTAATGAGTTACCTAATGTGTTATACTCCAAATCTAAAGTTCTTACTCAACCTTTAGCTCTAATACCAATTCTAACGACCCTGACTCGTCAATCGACATCCAAATACTTCACCCGTATTCGAATGCCGCAGATTCAAATGTCGAATCTGGTTCGTCGGAGCTTATAAAACATTAAGTAAATAACACAGCGGAAAACAGAATGAATAATTTTTTGATATACAATATTTGATACAACAATGATACAAATAATTATCAATATTAAAGCCAAGAGATACACAACAGCGGAAGAAACAACAGCAGAAGACAAAAGGCACAGCAGCGGAAACAACATCTTCAATGCCAAACTTCAAAACTGCAAACCAGATGCTCGAACCACCATCACGTGTACTAAGAAAGGTCGGTGCATAGTGAAACAATGTGATCACCAAAATCAAAGATTGAAGAAGATTGCCAAAGGCTGAAGGCTACCAAATCTACACCTACTAGCTGATTATCTGAAAATCCGACCCTAGGCTTTCCATGTGGAAAATTGTGGGCACTCAGACTTTAGAAAGGGAACAATAAACTGCAGGCCAGTCATGGGACTGGTGTGAGCAAACAAAAACAGTTTTATTTGAACAAAAACAATCAAAAGTAAATAGAAATAAACCCGCAATGCTTTTTGGAAAATTAAACTACCACAAGGCCTCCCCGCACACACACAATGCAAGCACACAATTGGAGGAAATTTCTCCTTATGATAGTCAAACATGATTGATACGAAAAACCATTTGATATTATTATTAGTGCATAGTGCAGAAAACATTTGAAAGTACAATATTAATCTTAGCTAGCATAAGTACCATTATTGTATGCCTACTATAGCTACCATGTTAGATGGCAGGTTCTACAACTCAAACCGTACATGGCGCGTATTGGATGATTGGATTTTCAACAAATGGTTAGGCTAGAAAACTTCCTATGCCACATGGGTATGCCTTTGGAGGGACGCCCCGAGAACTTAACCAGCTATCTGCCAACACAAGGTCGGGTTACCTTTGTAAGTAGGTAACTAACTGTCATGAGTATGCCATCCTCCGGTCGTCACCGACCTTTATCCGAGGTACCTCTACACCAACAACCACAAAGCAATAGATTTGCAGCAACCACATAAGTTAAATGTCTGGGATTCATACCATGATACCACTTTTATTCATAAGGAAATGGACATACCCTAAAGGGCGCGACCCTCATTACCTTGCTGCATTCTTCTTGTTTCGACCATTTCCGAGGTGTGAGGTCCTAATGAGGTCTCGTCCACAAAGCTACGCTTTTCACAAAAGCTACATTTTAATCAACAAATGATCAGCAGCACTCAGCATGCCACATTACCAAATTGGGAATGTATCACTAGTAACCATCAACTACATAACCTCTGAGCTCATACGTCACAGAGAAAGGTGTTAAGCTAAGAGAATATATTCTCCGCCATGAAACAGAAATGTATTTGACAGAAACCATCTTTACATCACAAAGTGTAATGTCAGACATACATCCATACAAGTCCGTTCTAGGTTTGAATGGAACCGAACGCACTTCAAAAGAAGCCCTTGCAATCTGGGTATTCACAATCCCGATCGGACTCCCCATCACATATGGAGATCTCTATACCGGTGCGACTCAGTGCAGAGACATTCGATGGGTAGTCCTTTCGTTCTCGAAAATACCCGATCTTCACCATCGGTCTTCAAGTACTATCCATTTCGTAGTATTATTATTCGGAATGGGTTTTATGACATAAAGTCCTCTCCCGGCTAAATAGAATAATCAGCGCTAAATTTTAAAACCATATGGATATAGTGGGATCTTAGTTAAGTCACAACTTAAAGGCCAAAACCTTTCTTTAGAATGGTTTAAACAAATTCCCACTTTTAATCTTTTAAGTAAAAGATTCACTCTTGAAGATACTTTTCAATTTTAAAACAAGATTCACCAAATCTTTCACGAAGATTCATTCATAACTTTCAAAACAATTTCAATTCACAACTTGAAATCCTTTCTACCAAAACTCGAAATTCTTTCTTTATATGAAGCTATTATTATTTGAAAACAAAGAGTTTTTGTTTCGAAAAAATCTGATTATATTTGCACAAGTAATAGCCTTTAAAGTATAAACTTGGGTTAAATTTAAATTATCAAAATAATACATTCAATATACTTCAAAATGGTTTAAAATCCATATATGTTTTATATAACTTGTATAAACCTTCAAACCAAATTTCCAAAACAATTTCAAAATTCCTTTTCAAAAAGCTTTTCATATTCAACCAAATTCCATTTCAAACCAGTTGGATTCAAAATTCAATTTTTAAACTTTTCACCATTTGAAATAAATAATATTAAATTCGAAATATCTATGAATTAACCAATTTCCTGTGGAATCCATATTTTTGTGTGTGTGGTGTAGTCCAGGGGTTTTACACACAACAATACAATATCATAAATCATCACAAATCCAAGTAGCAATATCGATAAGCGGTAAAATCTTATAACGCTTATCTTCATTCATAATTTACAGATAAATAATATAAATTCATCACAGATAAATAAATATTATTCATTACTACTCAAATCAAAATAATTCATATCACAAAGTATCATACATCAGGGATATCAAACAATTCAAAGCATTCCATACAATCCAAACATCCATAAGTAATATCAATTAGTCACCTGACTAATTTAAACCAGATTAATTACTTATGAAAAAATTACTAATCCTGGTTAATTAACATTAATTAATTACAAACCATTTTTTTAATTAATCACTTATTAATTAACCTTTAATAAATTAACTAACCTTTAATTATTAATTAATCAACCTTAATTAATAAATCAATTAACCTTTAACCATTAAATAATTAACCTTTAATTATTAAATAATTAACCTTTAATTCATTTTCCTTAATTACATTAATTAATTAACCCTTAACTAATTACCATTTAATTAATTATCCTTAATTAATTACAATAAGTGATTATCCCTAATCACTTATATTAATAAATCATAAATTAATTACAATGAGTAATTACCCTTTTATCACTTGATTAATCAACTTTAATCATTAATTAATTAGTTTTAATTAAGTAATTATTTTTAAGTAATTAATTACCCTTAATTACTTCATTAATTAATCTTAGTTAATTAATTATCCTTAAATGTAATTACACAAAATAATTATTCTCTAATTAATCACATAAATAAATTAACCTTAATTAATAAATTCTTTAATTAATTACATTAATCATTTTTTAATTTAATCACAATAATTAATTAGCCTTAATTAATTACACAAAGTAATTATTTATTAATTAACTTTAAAAACATTTAATCTTTAAACCTTAACTTTTTGAAAAAAAATCATTATTAATCCATAAATTAACTCAAGACTTTAAAGTCAAATAACAATTTAAAACATCATTCTCTTTTAAAGTAATTTCTTAGTTAAGCTTAACCTTAAAATTCTTAATAAAGACCACCATCTTTTAACTAATTAAATATAACATTTAAATTTATTTTATATAAACTCAAGAATTCATTTTAAAAACAAAGAATTAAAACACTTTAACTTAATTTATTTAAAATAATTATTTTAAAACTTGTTGTGATTCCTTTTTACTTTTAAACTTGGCTCTTCCTTGTTTTTTCTAAAACTGTACAATGTTTTACATTTAAATTTTAAACCTGTACATGATTTATTTTCAAGCTTAAAACCATGAAAACATGTTTCCTTTTAAAATTTGAAAATCTGGTATCTAATTTAAACAGACTCGAGCTTTCCCTTTGTTTTTCCCGAGCCAACCCCCAAGTTAACCCGCATCGTATCGACTTCGAGTCAAACACTTAACCGCACACGACTACGAACCTGAGAAACTACGTCTTGCCTAAACCCAAAACCAAAACATGATACACTGATACATTGTGCATGTGTACAGATGATCGTAGCTATTTCGATCAACTTCGTTGTTGCCAATACATCGCCGACGACTCACCTGAGTCCCCCGAGCACCCAGATCCCTCAATCTCGTCATGAATCGAAATCGAACAACTTGATTCAAAACTGGAACAAAGAAAATCATCTAAAAACGCCTCGTATTGCCACCACAGTTCACCTGAGGTTTCGTAGCTTCGACCACATTATCGTCGATGCCCTCTACTCCGTTTCCTCCCGTACCGGTCCACTTTGGTCCACCGTCGGCATCACACTAATTCGAACAACATCGTCGAAAAAACCTGCTACCAAAACCCTAAATTGACTTCGCGCGGCCACCACGGCGTATTATAAAATCACCCATTATTTTTCCAATGATCACCAACAACCCAGCTACCACCAGACTCATACTCAATGTCCAACTCCTCGTCACTCGCCTAGAATTGACGTATTAAACGAATCTGATCATCTCACGAATTCCCCTCATATCTAATTTTAAAAATTATGATATATACATCAAATATCATATTTTTAACATGCGAATCAAGTTATAGAATCAAAACAAGAATTTAAGACATTTGATTTTCCTGTTTTGAAAAGATTTAACTGTTCTTTCATATTTTCAAAATAGTTACCAAACATTTCAACTTGAAACCATTTTTAAACTTTACATCTTGTTAATTTGAACATTTTTTATTTAAACATCCAAGTTTAAAAAGAATTGGAAGAAGAGTTTTTGATTTTTGAACAGGTTTCAAAACCTGTAAAGTAAGGACAGAGGAAAATTTTCATATATATATATATATATATATATATATATATATAGGCATGCACACATATATTTACAAATATGCAGTCATATTCACCCAACCATACAAGCAGATTCCACATCATACTTCAAATATCAACCACTATATCAAAGTATATAGGCAGATATAAGTGAGTTCGCTCACCTTTGAAAATAGAGACTAGGTTTTGAGAATCTGGAGCCAGATTTTGATCTGTATCCTTGATTTGTTGAAGTTAATCTTTTCATTGTTAGCTTTAGTTCGAAATTAGTTTGAAACTGTTGAATCATGCTCAGATGAATCAGTTTTGCTTACTTGGAATTGAAGCAAAGGACCAAATTTTAGAACTTCTGGAATTTATTTTACTTTGAAGCAGAAACTTGAAGTTGTAATTGATCTTGAAACTGGAGTGTTTGATGTTTTAATTTTTCTTGAATCTTGCTTGTTCAACTGAATTTGATCCACTTGTAGTTGAATTCTTGCTTTACATTTGAGTTGAACTTGAATTTGCTATCTCAGGTTTGATTTTTTTCTTTGATCAGTTTTATTTTCTTGGTTTTCAAAAGTGAGAAGAAAATGAAATCTGGTTTTGTTTCTTCTTACATATATTTTTATATTACTTAATTTAAAAGAGATTAGTTGCCACTTGTTAACTACAATTTATCCTAAGCTAACACATGTTAGTGATCTTTTATCATTATCTTACAATTGTTATTTACTTGTAAAATCATTTTACAAATGCTTAAACTATGTATTGTATGTTGAAACCCTTAACTTAATTCTTATTTATATATTATGTTTTAAACCTTTTCATTTCATAAATTACTTAACTTTTTATATCTACATATGTTTATATTTACATATTTTTTATGTATTTTAAATCTTATACTTATACTTTCAAAAGATATATACATATCAAAGCTTTTATATTTATTTACATATATACTAATTATATTTATACAACTTAATTAGAACAAGGATGGACTTGTTAGGACATCGAGTTATGAAAAATATTTTAATATAAAATTAGCTGGGTAATACTATACAATTTAAAGTGTATGTATCTTTAAATTGTAAAATTAAATAGTAAGGAGTTTAAAATGTTAAAAGATGATTGATTTATTAATATATCAAAATTCCAATTCTTGTTTCGTTCCTTTTCGAGGACAAAAAGTTCTAAAGGGGGGAGAATGTAACTACCCGGATTTTTGACACCTGTTCTTTGAATATTTAACTGATTTTAAATATTGAAATACTGAATCTTATCAGTCAAATAAAAAAATTCTGATATATGGTATATCTGTATATAACTTTTGTATATATATATTAGAAGCTTTGATTTAAAAATTTTAATTATAATTTCTGAAAATAATTAAATTAGCTTCACGTTTTCAAATATTGGATAAAAAATATACATGTATATATGTCGTATATGAAATCTTATGCTATAGAAATTAAAATTAAAATATATATTAATAAGAACAAATACTTGTAAATAGCTTTGCATATGTGTGTATGCAATAATTTATACAAGTAGTGTTAGCTTTAGCATGTAAAATTTATGCTAGCATATAGTCAAAAACATGCACATATGGTCAAAGTGTATAAGGAATATATATACATATATGAAAGTATATATGTACACACAAGGAAACTCTATGTATATATTTATATGAGCATGCATATGCATAAGGAGACATCATAATGAAAATGAATCTAGTTAAGCATATGATAAATCAGATCTTTCACTCAAAAGTTTTCAAGTCATCATTTTACCAAATCAAGTCATATTTTCAAATCAAATCAAAGAAAAATCAAAGAAAATAAAAAATAAAAAAAGAAGAAGAAAGGGTATTGTACATGAGCATAAGTTTCCAGGCTTGTGTCCAAACTTGTCTCTCACCTCATATATATATATATATATATATATATATATATATATATCACTGCCTTGTTTACCTTCATGTATACATTCTAGTTTACTTTAAAAAAAGAGAAAAAAGGCTGCCATTATACTTGCAGAAGACAGTATTCAAGCTCCAACAAAACAAAAGACAATGCTCATTTTATCAGCCTGTGAGTAAAACTTTTAAAGTTTTTGCTTATTGGATTTATATATACATTTATATGCTTGTAAAATTAGATGAACTCTTATTTTTGTCAAGTATACATGTGTTAAAAAATTCTAAACCTTATCCATGTGAATTTAGTCATGGTAATACACTGTAACCCCAAGAACAAGTGCAATATCACTGTTTTGTTCTAAAAAGGTAGTAGCTTTCAACTATAAAAAATCATTATCTCCCTATCTAGTTGGTTTTATCTTATGATTCCAAAAGGAAGATTGGATGTTTTTGAATTTAGTTTATTTAAAAATTTGTTTCATTACCTATCGCTGAGCATAGAAGGAGAAAAGTGTATCTTACAGTAGACCACTTAGAAATGATAGAAATTCGAACATCGTAATTTGATCTCTGGTTTACATTAATGTGTTAGTTATTCAAAATCGTGATTTTTGAGAGTAGTTTGGTGATTTTTAATCACATATCTAGTGAGATAGAGGGAGTTGAACGGAATTGGGCATTTGGTCAAAATCTAGTGATGTGGTTGATTTGGGGGCAAGGCGGTTGGCATGAAGGTGGCTCAGGGGATGGTGCATCCACGAAAAATGGTGTGGAATTTTCTATGGTGTGGTGAAGTGCGGCGAGGTTATTTTAGGGTTTAGGGATGTCTTTGTGTTGGATTCGATGACGAGGAAATAATGGCGGTGAGAGGGGCGATTTGGCATGCGATCCAGGGCGGATCGATGAAGGCGATGTCGACGCATCTCTGGGTGATTTTCGATGGCGAATGATGGGCTATAGTGGCGTGGATAGTTGATAGAAGGCTCGGTCTTCGCTCATTTTTTGGGTTGCAGTTCGAAAATTCGAATACAGACATCGAGCCTGGTTTCAAGTGGAAGAATGTGGAGTAGGGGTCGGTGGCGACTCGTAGGAGTGGGCGGCATCGGACTACAACGGTTAAAGGTTGCATGCACGTGCATATGCACGTCTACATGCAACTCCTGACGTGTTCAAATGAAAGAAAGGGATGGGGTTAAGAACTAGGAAGTAGAAGAAGAGGAGATGGGTCGGCTTAAACTTCTTTTGGGCCGAACAGTAAAAAAAAAAAGGAAAAAAAGAAAAATATTTGTTTTATCTAATAACTTTAAAATTTAAACATGTTTTTCTTCTTCATTTTAAATACCATGGACGAGTAGATTTTTGAGAAGAGTTCCTATCATAAGATATTTTCGTAGGAACCAATATCGTCGAGTTTTTACAATGAAAAATTAAATGTGTTTTTTTAATAAGTAAAGTAGATAAATAAGTAACTTCTTATTTAAATTAATTTTAGGATAATTGATTCATTATTAAATGATCTTTTTAATTTGAATTAATCAAGAATTAATTATTTTATTTCTTTGATTAACAAGTAATTTGGATTAAAATATATAATCTAACTTAATTGTTTGAAACCAATTATATTCTAAATTATAATCTGATTTAATATCAATTATTAATCTTTGGTTAAGTTAATGATTCATAATTTTACTTGTATTTGGATATTTATTTCAAATTATCCACTGTCTGTTCCAAGTAGTAGCTAAACAAATTAAAGAAGTTAAAATAAAACGTTGACGCGTTTTATTGAATGTAAATCGACTCGTACCAACCAATATTTCAATTTTAGGAAAAAAAATAATATGAAATGATTACAAGCAAATTATTTTGATGGACTGGTCTTGATAAAGTGGACATAGGGAATGGATTTCCATATGTAATTGTGTCACCCCGATTGTGAAATTGTTAACTAGTAAAATTGCACTTTAAAAATTTATTATTTGGACTCGATGAGGTCGAAAATCGGATATCTGTATTATCCAAAATCCACTTCGATAAAAATATCATTGTGAACCTTTACGGTTTTAATTATAGAGTCTAATATATCGGATTTTGTTTAAATGTAACAAATTCGACTATTTTAAACAAGTATTGTACTTAGACACTATAAAAATATCGATGGATTTTTGTAAAAGGATTTTTGGTTATAATAAGATAAAAACTCTCGTGTTTGTACAAGATACCTTGGTTTTTCAAAGATTTTGATAACCTTAGTAGTTCAATTTAAATATG
Source organism: Allium cepa (assembly GCA_030765085.1). NCBI lineage: Eukaryota > Viridiplantae > Streptophyta > Magnoliopsida > Asparagales > Amaryllidaceae > Allium > Allium cepa. The sequence continues at coordinate 81,611,460 of CM060932.1, read as the reverse complement.
TTTACTCACGCTGATTTCGAGCCTGACTAGGGTGTTACTTTGTTGTAATGCTCGGGTCAGACTGAGTACTAAAAATTCAGGTTAGGTTGTTTTGGATATTAGGAGACGAGCTGGATGGCAGAGACGCATTTCACGTATTCGATTATATTCCTCTACATATAGTAGGCTGTATGTTCAGCATTTTGAGGACAAGTTATGTAACAACCCTGTATTTTGTGATTTTTTTGTATATTTTAATTATTTTAATTGAATTTTTGATTTAAAAACTTATTTTATTTATTTGGAATGATAAACTTTAGTTTTGATATGAATTATCATTCCAAAGCATGACTAAAAAGAATATTTTCCAAAAAGTGAATTTTTTGGTCAAAATAGTCAAACTTTGACTTTTAATTCAAAATTTTAAAAGTTTGAAAATTTAAATTTTATCTTTTATTGTGAAAGTACATAAAATTTTAGGAACACTGCATTTTTTTTTGTTGGAAACAGATTTAAATTGTGAAAGTTATGTATATTTCAATATTTAGTGCAATTTGTTTATTCTGCAATTTTGTTATTTTAAATAGTATAAATTTTATTTTTCTTTGTCATATTTTATTGTAATATGTACTGATATGCTATTTTATGTATGTTTTTGTCTTTTAATATTTTTGAAGTGAGGTAGGAATTTTTCTAGAGCTAGTAGTATTTTTCTTGTAATTTCCATGCCCTGTTTTCAATTTTTAAACATTTTCTTTAGTTCTTTTCTATTTTTCTCCAATTTAATTATTTATTTTATTTTAGAAAAGATAAATAAATTATTTTATTTCAAAATTTTGCTTTAGAATATTTTTAAAATGAAGTAGATATTTTTCCAAAGCCATTGATGTTTTAATTGTAATTTTTGAACCATGTTTTCAATTTTTAAGCAATTTCCTTAATTCTTTTTATATTTTCTTTAAATTTAATTATATATTTTTATTTTTCACTTTGTTTTGGTTTTTAGATGTACTTGCTGAAGTTTATTTTGTTTTACTTCATTTAAAAAAAAGGAAGTATGGAAGGTTTTAAAAGCTAAGAAACGTAAAGTCGTTTCACCATTTCTTTAACCGTTTCTTTTTCAATCAATGCATCAATTTATTGCAGCCGTTCCTTTTCTTTTGCTTATTCACGTGAAAGTTCTCATTCCATCAATAATACACATCTATTTCAGATCTGAGCAAAGAAAAATAAGCAATGGCCTCTCTTCCTCCTCTCATTTTTCTACTTCTTCTTCTTTGTTTTGCTTGATTTTTGCCATGACCTCTCATTGCTTTATTTGGACTAACACCTCCACCATCTCCTCCACCGACCACCACCACTTCCTTCCCCACATCATACACGACCAAAACCCTTCCTCCTATGACCAGCAAGTGCCATGACCATCCCATGATGCGAAATCCACAAAAACTATGTTAAAACTCTTTAAAAAGCATGTCTAGCCACCTAGTCTTCATCACCTTAGATGACCTTGGCCACCTCCTATTGCTCCACCACCACCTTGACACACCCCTAACCATCACCTTCATTCTCTATCCAGATCTGAAACATGCCATAGCCGAGCCATAGATCCATGTAGCCTAGCCCAAAATGAACCAAAAACCCACTATTTGCATAAGCCTCTTCATATTCATGTATAGTAACTCCTCCACCACTTCAATACCTTGTAGACATGCCTTATAGGACCCAAACCTGAACCAAAGTATGTCCAAACCTGAGCCAAAACATTCCCTAAGCCGTGATAGCAAGTGTAGAAGGCAAGACAAAAGATTGTGTATTCGTATCTCTTTTTATTTTAAAGTTATTCCTATTCAATGTTGTATTGAATTGTAATTTTATTTTGTTTTGTTTTGGGTTGTAACACAAGTTCTAAGCTTGGATCTCTTCCCACTTGAGCCTATTGTTGTGTCATCGTGCCTTCTGGAATCCGTTGTGTCATTTGGATTAATATCTCCAGCATAAAAAAAGTGAGTTATTCTCACCAGACAGTATGTACATATATAACTAGTAAATTGACCCCATTTGAATCTGTAAAATGCATTATCATGTTACACCTGCTATATTATGATTTTATGATGTTCACCCATGCTTAGACACCTGTTATAACATCTGTTACTGTTATATTATGTTGTTCTACTATTTTATTAGTTTATCATGCTGCAAGTTCCCTTTAGATTAAAATCACTATGGGTTGAAATGATACATACCCGAACGGATTTTAGAATAGGGGAAAATCGTTATGGGCTGAAATGATAGGCCTGAACGATTTTCAACTTATTTTATTTACTTGGGACTGTGGGTTTGAAATGATAAAACCCGGATTTTTCTTTGTAAATTACGGGTTGAAATGATATATTACCCGTATCACTTTACTTAGCGTAGAAAATTATATACAGGCCCGTAGTTAAAGTATGTTTTCTAAAATTTTTAAAATATTTTAGAAATTTAATTATTATAATATTTTGATTTAAAATTAAATAAAAATGTAAAATTTTGTAAAATATTATTGATTTTCTGAATAATTGTAAGTAAAATGAATTAATGAAAAGTTAGAAAATTTTGAACGTAAGTTGTTTTGGAAAATTTGATTTAATTATAATTGCAAATTATATTGAATATGAAATTATGATAAATTTATGATAATTTGAATTTAAATGAATTCAAAGTGATTTTATATCATATTAATGATTTTTAATAAAGTTGAAATGTGAAATGAATGAATACTTTAAGTTGAAATTTTGAAATATAACTAAATTGGAAATTTATGAAATTGACTTAAAAGTGAACCTTTAGTTAAGTAAATAAAAATAAAACTAAGTTATATTTGAGAATTTGAACTTAAGTGTTAAGTTGAAATTTAATGCAATGGATTTAAAATTGAACATTGAATTTAATAAGTGAATTTTATTAAATCTTGATTTTTGAATGGAAATTTAACTTTATAAAATCATAAACTTGAGGAAAATTAAATGATGTTTATAAATGTGAAAATGTATGATTTTATGAGTTAAAAATGTTTGAAATAAAAATATAATTGGTTGAGAAATTATATCGAATATTTGGAGTTAATTGACTGCATTTTTGAAATGCTATTAATTACAATGTAAATGATATTACACCATTTGTAAATGCTGTAGTTGATGATAATGAACTAAAAAACTAAATTGAATTAAAAGCTATTATAGAAATTTTTGTAAGTGCTATAATTTTTGAAGTTAACTAAGTTTATTTGAAATTTAAGTAAAACCTATTACAACATTTTAAAATGTTGTCTTTTGTTAAATTGAACTGTTTTGAATGTATTTTTCCGTAGCGTTTTCTAAATGCCACAAAAAGTGAATTTTCACTGTTTTGATAAACTTAAGTGAATAAATGAACTTTGGAAGTTGAAAACTTTGGAAATTTAATAATTTAATTATTGAACATAATAACTTCATTTTAATGATTAAAAATGATTTTTTTTAATATAAACTATTTCGAAATGAGAATTGAAATGGTATTTTAAATTGAATAAAATGAATAATGATTTGAAATGAATGTGGTTTTGAAAAGAGATGACATTTTGATATATTAAATGATTGAAATGTGGTTTTGAAAAGATATGATATTTTGATATATTAAAATGATTTGAAAATGGAGTTTTGAAAGATATGACATTTTGATATTAAAATAATTTGAAAGGAAGTGCTGAAAGATAAGATATTTTGAACGAAGTTTTGAAAGGTTATGATATTTTAATATATTAAAATGATTTGAAAGGAAGTTTTGAAAGGATATGATAATTTAATATATTGAAATGGTTTGAAATGACTTGATATTTATTTTGATAAATATTTGAATCGAAAGATATGGTATGATGATATATTGAAATGGTTTGGAAATAATTTAATCTTTATTTTGATAAAGATTTGGGTTGAAATGATATTTTATTTTGAAGCATAATTTTTTTTTTAAAGTTATAACTACGGGTTATAATAACGATTGGTTGTTAAAGAGACCGGGATAGGATATTGTCCTATAGCCGGCCAATACCGAAAACCACTTTAACAACTGTGTAAGCGGTGGAGATTCCAGAATGAAGTAGGATGGTGGCGACGTTTTCGAGGTATATTACATGGACCCAACTCCCGTGAGTTGGCATAAATGACTAAAACAGGGGCTATACCGGGCTACACAAAGGGTCGCACCCTTTCATCGAGCATGCTCCATCGGAAACCATTCTATTACTTTTGTGATTCGATATGTGGCGCCACTTCGATTCGGGGGTATTGTTCGAGGTGGGCGGAAGCTGCTGGCTTGCCGTCACCACCAGTCCGGGAGTGCAAACGGTGTATCCACCCTGGCATTGCCTCGCGTGCCGTGTCATCTCCTTATATCGAGCCCACTACGATTTTGGTTTTAAAGATCCGACCGCGTTAAGGTTCACCATCCCCTTAACGCTATTTTCTATATGATTATACTTTACTGATTAGACACTACTGTATATAGCGTATATTACTACATAGTAAATAGTTTAACGGATCCTTAGAGGATGCGCGGTCCCAAGCATCTTCTAAGTTACCTGTACTTTTACTACAGTTCAATTGAGTTGGTTTACATTGTATAAGTATGTATGTCCTGACTCAAGTGTTTGTATTTTTATTTACGCTCGGGTCAGCCTGAGTTATTTGCAGATTTGGATTCCACTTCTGGATATTTGAATCGCTGGAGATTATCTGCTTATGCAGTCTTATCTATTTCAGTTCGGTTGTTCTATTCATCTTGTACTTGGTTATCATATTGAAACTTCTGTTGTACTTTATTTCTTCTGTTGTATCTTATGTAACTCTGATATATTTATATAGTAGCTTCATGAACTACTATCTCTTTTACTTCCGCTGCATTATTATTACTCTGTGTCTGTGATCTGTGATTTTTATTTACTGTATATTCTGAGATTTGCCAAATTTTTATTTACAACGCGGTATTTTGTGCAATTCAATTCCGGCATGAGTGTCTACCTATACACTTATAATGGATGCGAATGGTTGAAAATATCGGGTCGTTACAGTTGGTATCAGAGCTTTGGTAGCTCTAGGCAAAACTCAGCATATGGAGTGAATGTATTTACAGAATCACTCTCAGTCGAGTTTGAATCTCTTCCTTTTTGACTCAATTCCTTTGAATTTTGGATCATTCCCTACGGTTCCAAAATCCATTCATATCCCTCACTATTCATCTTCTTTTGACTCTGGAGTATTCCATAACTCCGCTTCGAATGATCTTTTTAGTGAGTCGGCAGTCACGCCATTTTCAAATTGAATTGAAAAGGGGGGGAAACTCCTTTACAATTAGCATCGATTCACCAGAGATTTATATCTATCCTTGGTTTAGATGCTAATATCTTTTGTTATCCCCAACTCTAAATCTTGAGATCGAATGTAGATTTACCCCAGAAAAATCCACATTGATCTTATTCTTTAAGTCACGGTTGACCCGGTTAAGGTTGCCCGCAATCTATTTAAGCTTATCCACCTCCCTACTCTGTTATTTAATCATCTTGTCTTTTGTTTCCAATCTATTCTTCCAAACATTTTGAATTGTACTTGTATATCTATGTTTTTTTATCTATTATGTTGTTTGAGTTGTTGATGTTGATTTGGGTTTCCGATCGATTCGTCTGATCAACATTATTGATAGGATTTCTAAAACACTTTGACAGAACAAACTGACACAATATTATTTTAAAATTTGGTTAATGAAATAAATTTTGATATATAAGTAAATTTATGGAACATAATAAATTGATTTAAAATTGATCATTTGAAATGATAATACTTGATTTATCATTTATTGTTCTTTAAATGAATTTATAGATAGTTGTTTATAAATTTATTTGTGAACTGACATGAATTTAGAACAAGAAATTTGAGAAATTTAATTTCTGATGGTTTCAAACCTTGTGTTTAAGTTTTAAAGTATATAATTTAAAGTATTTTCGAATAAGAATATGTTTCCAAAGGATTTTAAAGTTTAAAAATTAGTGCTCTTCTCTTTATCGCTGGGAAATAACTTCGGTGATGACTGCAGCATCATCGACGTTCATTTTCAAGTTTTGAAGTGAAGAGACTGTTCTGTAGTCTTGCTACATCTTTGTTTTAGGAATTTAATTTGGTTTGAATTTTCTAAAATATGACTTGATTTATAACATATAATATAGATATATGATTTAAAAATTTGATTCGATAAGTTATGTACATACATTTATTTATCTCTAAATGGTTTGAAGAAATCGGAAATCTAATTCTTAAATTTCAATTATAAAAGGAAAATCAAATTTTTTTGAATAAATGATTTAAGCTTGAAATGATTGAATTGGAAAGTTTTATTTGTATAATACTCAATTGCATTCCAATATAACTTACCTTAATTTCAAAAGTTAACAATGTAATTGGACAATATACAATATAAAAAGATTTTATAAATAAAAATTGAGTGGTTATAATAAATGTTATATACTTAAATTTTAATTATAAAATGATTAACAGAGGTAAATATAATAAAGGGTAATTGAATAACGTACAATAAAATAATGTTAAAAGAACGAAGAATAAAAGAAAGTAGTTATAATAAGTGTAAGTATGTTTAACATCAGTGATAAATATATTGAGAGGAATAAATTTAATTTTAATTAGGAATAAAGAAGAATAAAATTTATTAAGTACATTGTGAGTGTAATAAATGATTATTTTTCAAACCCATAGTTTTAAAAATTGTTAATTTAAGATGATTGGATAATAAGATAATGAAATTTGGGATAGTTAAGATTTATTTAACTTGTGAAAATATTTATTCTCTATTTAAGTTGAAATTTCCATGCTTTCAAATTTATTTCCTTATTTTATTTTTCAAACTATCTTTTGGTTGTCCTTATCATCCTCATCTTGCTATAGACTGGTATAGGCATCTTTCTATAATCTTTCTGTTTAGAAATTTTCTATAATCTTTGATAATCTTTGGTACTCATTTTGAATCCACCTTTTCGTGCTTGTGTTCTTAATTCTGGAGAATCTTGGAAAGATCATCTCCACCTTGTAAAACTTACCTATAACAATAGCCATAATGTATAATTTCAATCTCCTTGTCATCTTGTCCTAATCTTGTTTCACTTTATCTTTTTCTGTGCTTTCCCGTAGCTCATTCCTTTTCGGGGATGAAAAGATTTGAGTGGGGGAGAGTGTAACAACCCTGTATTTTGTGATTTTTTTGTATATTTTAATTATTTTAATTGAATTTTTGATTTAAAAACTTATTTTATTTATTTGGAATGATAAACTTTAGTTTTGATATGAATTATCATTCCAAAGCTTGACTAAAAAGATATTTTCCAAAAAGTGAATTTTTTGGTCAAAATAGTCAAACTTTGACTTTTAATTTAATTTTTTAAAAGTTTGAAAATTTAAATTTTATCTTTTATTATGAAAGTACATAAATTTGTAATATCCTGGAATTTCCAGGAGTTTAAAATGCTGATAATCGCTTAAATTTAATTATTTGAATTGGAAAATTGTAATTTTCAAAAATAATTAACCAAGTAATGTTTTAACTTTGGTTATAAATTGGTTTTATATTAAGAATAATTATTTTGTATTGTGTAAACCAATTCTAAATTGATATATTGTTTTCAAAATTTATAAGTGTGTTTAAATTACATTTATATCTTTGTATTTAAGTCTGTGTATTTTAAATTGATTTCAGAAATAGGATATAATTATTTTTAAATAATTATGAGCTTTTTTTTAAATAGTTGTTTATATTGATTTAGATTTGATTGACTTTGTAAAGGAATATAAATTTGAATTTAAAGGTAACATTCATATTTAAATAAATGATAATATGGGTTGGTTTTAAATTACATAGGTAATGATTTTAATTAAAATAGGATTTTGTTTTATTTTTCTTTTAAAGAAAATTTTCAATAGAAGTTTATCTAAACAAATTTGATTTGTATTTATTTTATAAAATAAATGCAAGGCTTTTGAAATAATATTTTAAAATAAGTTTGAAATATTGTATATAACTTTATTTAAATTATAATTGATTTTTATTTCATGTTCTTTTCAAAGATTGTACATATATAAATTAAGCATACTTGTGTAAATGTATAAATGTATTTGTTTATTAGAAATTTAATTAGAAAAGCATTTTTTAAATTTAGAAAACATATTAGTAATTAGGAAATTAATTTTAAAAGGGTTTTAAATTTCTTTTAGAATAAAATTAAATAAACTAGGACATGTGTTAATTTTATATGCATATTAAGTACATGTGTTAAGTAATTAGTAACATAGGAGACAAGTGTCATGTTTCCCTTTTATTTTATTTTAATTATAATAAAAATCTAAAACAAATCTATATAAACCTATATCCTTTCCTCCCTTCCATTTTCTTTGATCCATTTTCAGATTTGCCAAAAAAAAAATCTAAACCAGAAATCATTCTTTTCAAATCTGAATGTTTTCCCTGTAACTATCTTTATGCAAAGCCTGTAAATCCTCAAAACCAAAATCTGTAACCTCCTAAATCACCAAACACTGTAAGCAAGTTTCTGATGCATGTAATGTTCCCAAACTGAAATCAAAACCTGCCATTTATTCCAAGAAAAGAAAAGAAACAAATTATACAAACTTGTTATCATCTCCTCAAAACAAAATCTACAACATGTTTTCAAGAGTCTGAGTAAGTTTTAAATCCTATGTCTGCATCAATTTTCAAAATACATGCAAGTGGATAATCTGGGTCAAAGCAACCTGAAGCTTTTCTGTTGAAAGCAAATTCAGTTTAAAGCTTCAAGTTCAAATATATTTTGCAAATTTTCAAAATACAAAATCTGGAAAGCAATTTCAGTTTGAAGGCTTCCTGTTCTTTTTCAAGTTCTCTGCTTTCTATAGGAAAGGTGAGTAAACTTTTTATTAAAAATCTAAGTAATACTTATCTATTGCAAATAAGTTAGTAATAAAGTTTATGTAAGTTGCCTCTGTGAAAATAAATATGCAATAGATTTTATCATGCTTTAAATCTGTGCATGCCTATTACTTTCCTGTTTGCAGTTTTAAGTGTTTACGAATGTATAAAAATTTGATATCTGTTATTTGTTTCCTTTAACCTTTGGATTAAAAACAAATTATCTAAGTATTAGTATAAATTAGGTACTGAACATATAAACAAGTATTTATGCACCAAGGATGTGTTTATATCTGTGAAAAACAGTAGTTATTTGTTAACTTGCAAAAATCAAATGTAAATTTATATTTACTTAAGCATATATCTCTGATCATCTTAGAATGTTAGGATTTTTAAGACAGGAATCACAATTTTAAAAATTATATTGAGTGTGAAATTGGGTATTTACTGGAAAATGGGTTTTTGCAAATTACTGATGATTCTTGCATCTGGATTGCTCGGGGTTCTTCGTGAAGGTTGAGGTAGGATTAGAGAGTGTGGGAAAATTGGTTGAAGGATTTTTAATCCATTGTGGGATTGGAAATTTCTTGATTTTGAATTTAAACCTAGTTTTAGGTTCTTGCTGTAAATTGTCCACTGCGCCTTCTTTACTGCATCGAGTTTGAAGGAAACTTTGGGGAAGAAAGTGCGGTGGGTCAGTGATCTATGGCCGGAGTGGTGGCTATTATAGATGATCAGAGGCGAGGGTTCAGGGGAAGGTTCCTGATGGTATTTGAGGTTCTGTTCGACCATAGATGCTCAATTTTGAATTGGGGTAAATGTTGGAGTTTGGTTGGTCGTGGAGGCTTATAGGGAGGTAGAATGACTTGTCTGTGAAGTCGACGTTGGTCGGAGTTGGCTCAGGCACTGGTGCAGGTGCACGTTGGAGTTGTTGTGTCAGTGAGATGGGTTTTGGTTTTGGGTGGTTGGAGTTACCATGTTTCTCGAAGTAGGTCTCGGGTAGAAGGGAAGACAGCTCGGGAATTTCTTGCGTGGTTTCAGGAGTTTTGTTGCAGGGTGTAACTGTTATGTGTTAACAGTTTTAGTTTAAAAATTGAAACAGATTTTTTTTTCCAAATTTAAAATCCTAATTAACATTGAACTGAAAACTAAAGGAAAGAAAAACAGAGTTGTACTTTGTTCTGGGATTCATGTAATCATGGGTTGAATCCGGATTTTTGTTCAACCTGACATTTAGTTTTAAAATATAGAATAAGTTTTAAACTTTGAAAACCTTAAGTTAATTTAAATTCTTGTTTTTTTTTGGAATTGAATTGTATTTATGAATAAACTTGTATAATGTTTAAATATCTTAAGTAACAATCTTATTTTGAAATATAAAAGAGATTTTAAGTAAATGTTTTATTTAAATTAAGTAGTGGGAATGATTTTATTAATTAACAAATAAAGTTTAAGATAATTTATTAACTTGAAATTAGATTTGTTAATTAATAATTAAGGGGAGTAATTAATGATTTCTTTATTATTTAATTTAATTTATGAATTAAGTTAAATTAAGATTTCAAGATTTATTTAAGATAATATTTTATCTAAAATAATAATTAAGCATTAATAATTTGTAATTAGTTAGTTAATTAAAGAAGTTTAAGTTAATTAATTAATTTAATTAATTATTTAAAAAGGGGGTTAATTAAGTAATTAGTTAAGTATAATTATTTATTTAATTAACTGTTAATTAAGATGATGATTTAATTAATGACAAATGATTAATTAAATTGTAATTACTTATTAACTAAGTGATTAAGGGTTAATTAAAATAGTAATTAATTAATAAATGTTTTATTAAGTTTTAATTGGATTTTCTTAATTAATAATTAAAAGAATTATTAAAATATAATGCTAGTTAATTAAGAATTAATTAAATATTTTTATTCAAGGTTAATTAATTTTAATTAAGGATTAATTAATTTTAATTATGAATTATTTAATTTGTAATTAAGATTGTTACTTAATAATTAAGTTTATTAATTAATGATTAAGAGTTGATTAATTAGTTAATTAAGTTTAATTAATTAATTATAAAAGTAATTAGTGATTGATTACTTTGTATTAAAGGATTGATTAATAATTAAGGTTTATTAATTAATAGTTGAAGATAATTAATCTGATAATTGAAGATTAATTTGGTTAACGAGTAATTGAAGGATGAATTACTCGATTATGTTTTATGAGATGACTGGAATTAAGTAGTTAATTAATTTGTTAATTAATTAAATAGGGTCACTTGATAAAAGATTAAGTATGTTTACTTAATAAGTTTTGATGAGGTTAATTAATTAAGATAAGTAATTGATAAATTACAGAGGTAATTGAGTTAGGTAGATTACTGATTGGAAAGTAATTTTTATATGAATAATTACTTGTTAAAGTAATTAAAGGTTTATTTCTTGGGTAATAAATCAAAGGATTTATAAAGTAACTAAGAAGTAATTAAGAATAATTAATTACTGTATTTAAGTTGATTAAATTTAAGCAATTAATCTAAGCATGATTAAATTAATTAAGGTTCATTAATTGATAAGGTTAATGAAAATAATTAAGGATTAATTACTTTATTAAAAGTTAATTAATCAAGGTTGATTAGGATTAATTAATTGATTTAACTAATGTTAATTTAAGAAAGATTTATTTTGATGAAGGTAATTAATTTAATTAATTTTAAATTAATTAAGTGATTAGGTAATTAATTTAATTCACTTTAAATTAATTGGAGATAGTTAATTTAATTCATTTTAAATAAATTATGTTGTGGTTTGAGTTAATCATTGCTTATGAATGATTGGATGACATTGATTGTCTTGAATGCTGTGTGATCTCAGTAATGAGATAAGTATGGTTGTGTGATATGAATGCTTGGTTGAATTGTGATTATCAATTGGAATGTTGATATATGGATTATCTATTATGATATGGATTATATGAATTGCCTGTTATTTGATAAGGTTGATTATCAATTGTGGCCTGTGAATTATCTATTCTGTGTATATATAGATAGTTGAATTTAATTGTTTTAAAACCTTTAAAACAACTTGGACTTAAAAGACACGCTTTGGATTTCGATGAGACCGGGATCGGGTTTCCATATTTGGATATCCGAAAACCACATCGATTCCAAATAACGTTAGGTCGTGAGTCAAAATGGAGCTTTGTGAAGACTCGAGGTGTAAGGGCTATACGTCAGTATAACTCTGTGGGTGATTCCGTAATGAGTTGACGGAATAGACCTTATAGATTCGAGATGGTGGTTTAGAGTGCAAGGGTTATTGTCGTTAACTCTGAGGATGATTCCAAAATGAGTGTAACGAGATAATGCCTTCGGTTTCGTTCGAACCTGGAATGAACTTGTATGGATTGAATGCTTTCAGCACATCGTCAGGTGGACGATGAGCATTCTAAGTGATATGACATATAAAGGTAACCGTAACCTCAAGCCTCATCAACCGGGAATGGCTAAAACAGGGGAGGTGCAGCAAGGCTTCGTGGGTCGCACCCACTGGAGAGTAAGATTTACCCCTGTCTAGAGGTCCCTTTTTATTTCGGCTGTGTGGACGGTTGAATAGCTACAACCGTCGGGGTTGTCTTATTCAGAACTGTTCAGTAAGGAACGGGTCCGGCTTTGTGTTGCAGAGGATGAAGGGAGTAATCCTCGGTACGGTGATCTAGACCACGTACTGTGACGGGCGGTACCCCAGTAGCCCTGCCATTGTATGGAATCCAAAATCCAATAAGTGCCAACGGTTTTGATTGTATTACCCACTTTTATGGCTAGTAGCTGGAATTTAATAAATGTAACAATTTCGGCTATTTCTTATTTATTTGAAAACCCTAGACACTATTATAATATCACAGAATTTCCTATCAAATGTTTTGGTTAGCGTAAGGTAAAAACTTTTCCATGTTTATGTGTGGGAAGTCTTACGTGATACTTTTTCTTTCAAAAAGGGTTTTTAAAGTTAAGCAATTTTAACCGTTTACTCACACCAGACCCATGTCTGACCCGGAGTTTATTTTTGTTTTTCATAAACTCTTGGGTACTCAAATTTTTACGAGTAGCCAGGGGATTCAGGTTAGGAATTAAGTTGACTTGACGAATTCTGGAGGAGCAATGGAGCAGGAGGCTTCTGCGTATAGCTATAGAGTATTCCGCTGCGTGTTCTCTGAGATGTTGTTTGTCTTTAAGTTGTATAACTAGGCAGGTGTCTATAACTGTCTAGTATGAGTTGATTGTGCTGTGTATCTCTGATGTATATGACACTATGTAATGTATTATGTGATTAATATAATTTATTCGTTCCGCTGTTTAGATTCTGATGTTGTTTCTTTCTTCTTCTCTATCTTTCCTTTTTTCTATCCCTTTCTTTCTTAAAGATGATGCGAATTTCCGGGAGTGGAAAGTCGGGTCGTCACAAAATTTTGGGAACACTGCTTTTTTTTCGTTGGAAACAGATTTAAATTGTGAAAGTTATGTATATTTCAATATTGAGTGCAATTTGTTTATTCTGCAATTTTGTTATTTTAAATAGTATAAATTTTATTTTTCTTTGTCATATTTTTTGTAATATGTATTGATATGCTATTTTATGTATGTTTTTATCTTTTAATATTTTTGAAGTGAGGTAGGAATTTTTCTAGAGCTAGTAGTATTTTTCTTGTAATTTCCATGCCCTGTTTTCAATTTTTAAACATTTTCTTTAGTTCTTTTCTATTTTTTTCCAATTTAATTATTTATTTTATTTTAGAATTGATAAATAAATTATTTTATTTAAAAAATTTTCTTTAGAATATTTTTAAAATGAAGTAGATATTTTTCCAAAGCCATTGATGTTTTAATTGTAATTTTTGAACCCTGTTTTCAATTTTTAAGCAATTTCCTTAATTCTTTTTATATTTTCTTCAAATTTAATTATATATTTTTATTTTTTTCGCTTTGTTTCTGTTTTTATATGTACTTACTGAAGTTTATTTTGTTTTACTTTTTTTAAAAGAAAAGGAAGTATGGAAGGTTTTAAAAGCTAAGAAACGTAAAGTCGTTTCAACGTTTCTTTTTCAATCAATGCATCAATTTATTATAGCCGTTCCTTTTCTTTTGCTTATTCACGTGAAAGTTCTCATTCCATCAATAATACACATCTATTTCAGATCTGAGCAAAGAAAAATAAGCAATGGCCTCTCTTCCTCCTCTCATTTTTCTACTTATTCTTCTTTGTTTTGCTTGATTTTTGTCATGACCTCTCATTGCTTTGTTTGGCCTAACACCTCCACCATCTCCTCCACCGACCACCACCACTTCCTTCCCCACATCATACACGACCAAAACCCTTCCTCCTCTGACCAGCAAGTGCCATGACCATCCCATGATGCGAAATACACAAAAACTATGTTAAAACTCCTTAAAAAGCATGTCTAGCCACCTAGTCTTCATCACCATCACCTTAGACGACCTTGGCCACCTCCTATTGCTCCACCACCACCTTGACACACCCCTAACCATAACCTTCATCCTCTATCTAGATCTGAAACATGCCATAGTCGAGCCATAGATCCATGTAGCCTAGCCCAAAATGAACCAAAAACCCACTATTTGCATAAGCCTCTTCATATTCATGCATAGTAACTCCTCCACCACTTCAATACCTTTTAGCCATGCTTTATATGACCCAAACCTGAACCAAAGTATGTCCAAACCTGAGCCAAAACATTTCCTAAGCCGTGCTAGCAAGTGTAGAAGGCAAGACAAAAGACTGTGTATTCGTATCTCTTTTTATTTCAAAGTTATTCCTATTCAATGTTGTATTGAATTGTAATTTTATTTTGTTTTGTTTTGGGTTGTAACATAAGTTCTAAGCTTGGATCTCTTCCCACTTGAGCCTATTGTTGTGTCAGCGTGCCTTCTGGAATCCGTTGTGTCATTTGTATTAATATCTCCAGCATAAAAAAGTGAGTTATTCTCACCAGACAGTATGTACATATATAACTAGTAAATTGACCCCATTTGAATCTGTAAAATGCATTATCATGTTACACCTGCTATATTATGATTTTATGATGTTCACCCATGCTTAAACACCTGTTATAACATCTGTTACTGTTATATTATGTTGTTCTGCTATTTTATCAGTTTATCACGCTGCAAGTTCCCTTTAGATTAGAATCACTATGGGTTGAAATGATATATACCCGAACGGACTTTAGAATAGGAGAAAATCGTTATGGGCTGAAATGATAGGCCTGAACGATTTTCAACTTATTTTATTTACTTGGGACTGCGGGTTTGAAATGATAAAACCTGGATTTTTATTCGTAAATTACGGGTTGAAATGATATATTACCCGTATCACTTTACTTAGCGTAGAAAATTATATACAGGCCCGTAGTTAAAGTATGTTTTCTAAAAAATTTAAAATATTTTAGAAATTTAATTATTATAATATTTTGATTTAAATTAAATAAAAATGTAAAATTTTGTAAAATATTATTGATTTTCTGAATAATTGTAAGTAAAATGAATTAATGAAAAGTTAGAAAATTTTGAACGTAAGTTGTTTTGGAAAATTTGATTTAATTATAATTGAAAATTAAATTGAATATGAAATTTTGATAAATTTATGATAATTTGAATTCAAATGAATTCAAAGTGATTTTATATCATATTAATGATTTTTAATAAAGTTGAAATGTGAAATGAATGAATACTTTAAGTTGAAATTTTGAAATATAACTAAATTGGAAATTTATGACATTGGCTTAAAAGTGAACCTTTAGTTAAGTAAATAAAAATAAAACTAAGTTATATTTGAGAATTTAAACTTAAGTGTTAAGTTGAAATTTAATGCAATGGATTTAAAATTGAACATTGAATTTAATAAGTGAATTATTATTAAATCTTGATTTTTGAATGGAAATTTAACTTTATAAAATCATGAACTTGAGGAAAACTAAATGATGTTTATAAATGTGAAAATGTATGATTTTATGAGTTAAAAATGTTTGAAATAAAAATATAATTGGTTGAGAAATTATATCGAATATTTGGAGTTAATTGACTGCATTTTTGAAATGCTGTTAATTACAATGCAAATGATATTACAGCATTTGTAAATGCTGTAGTTGATGATAATGAACTAAAAAACTAAATTGAATTAAAAGCTATTATAGAAATTTTTGTAAGTGCTATAGTTTTTCAATTTAACTAAGTTTATTTGAAATTTAAGTAAACCCTATTACAACATTTTAAAATGTTGTCTTTTGTTAAATTAAACTGTTTTGAATGTATCTTTCCGTAGCGTTTTCTAAATGCCACGAAAAGTGAATTTTCACTGTTTTAATAAACTTAAGTGAATAAATGAACTTTGGAAGTTGAAAATTTTGGAAATTTAATAATTTAATTATTGAACATAATAACTTCATTTTAATGATTAAAAATGATTTTTTTGAATATAAACTGTTTTGAAATGAGAATTGAAATGGTATTTTAAATTGAATAAAATGAATAATGATTTGAAATGAATGTGGTTTTGAAAAGAGATGATATTTTGATATATTAAATGATTGAAATGTGGTTTTGAAAAGATATGATATTTCGATATATTAAAATGATTTGAAAATGGAGTTTTGAAAGATATGACATTTTGATATTAAAATAATTTGAAAGGAAGTACTGAAAGATAAGATATTTTGAACGAAGTTTTGAAAGGTTATGATATTTTAATATACTAAAATGATTTGAAAGGAAGTTTTGAAAGGATATGATAATTAATATATTGAAATGGTTTGAAATGACTTGATATTTATTTTGATAAATATTTGAATCGAAAGATATGGTATGATGATATATTGAAATGGTTTGGAAATAATTTAATCTTTATTTTGATAAAGATTTGGGTTGAAATGATATTTTATTTTGAAGTATAAATTTTTTTTTTAAAGTTATAACTACGGGTTATAATAACGATTGGTTGTTAAAGAGACCAGGATCGGATATTGTCTTATAGCTGGCCAATAACGAAAACCACTTTAACAACTGTGTACGCGGTGGAGATTCCAGAATGAAGTAGGATGGTGGCGACGTTCTCGAGGTATATTATGTGGACCCAATTCCCGTGAGTTGGCATAAATGACTAAAACAGGAGCTATACCGGGCTACACAAAGGGTTGCACCCTTTCATCGAGCATGCTCCATCGGAAACCATTCTATTACTTTTGTGACTAAAACTTTTGTGATTCGAGTATAAGTATGTATGTCCTGACTCGAGTGTTTGTATTTTTATTTACGCTTGGGTCAGCCTTAGTTATTCACAGATTTGGATTCCACTTCTGGAGATTTGAATCGCTGGAGATTATCTGCTTATGCAGTCTTATCTATTTCAGTTCGGTTGTTCTATTCATCTTGTACTTGGTTATCATATTGAAACTTCTATTCTACTTTATTTCTTCTGTTGTATCTTATGTAACTCTGATATATTTATATAGTAGCTTCATGAACTACTATCTCTTTTACTTCCGCTGCATTATTATTACTCTGTGTCTGTGATCTGTGATTTTTATTTACTGTATATTCTGAGATTTTCCAAATTTTTATTTACAACGCGGTATTTTGAGAAATTCAATTCCGGCATGAGTGTCTACCTATACACTCATAATGGATGCGAATGGTTGAAAATATCGGGTCGTTACAAGTTGTTATAACTGTCAAGATTTATATGTTGATCATTGTACTATGATAATTTGTATGTATATCAACAGTTACAGTTTTTCTTTTGTATAAAAAGCTATTATTGTTTAACACCTCATCCCGAGACCCACATTAACAAAGAGAATTACATAGTAATTCTGTCTGTTATGTGGAGAATAGGATTGGTTAAAGGCGACCATTATAAACTTGCATTAGATAAGAGCTAAGTATGTCAGTTTTGGCACTTATTTTTTCTTCATTTCATTTTGAGTATTCGACATACTTATTTCCTTTCTAATATAGTACTATGGTGGCTACAGGATCAATTCAAAAACAAAATATGATAACCATAACAATCTTAAGTCATAGAACAACAACACAGATAATATACATATATACTTACATCAAATGTAATACAACATGCCACAAGTGGTATTCAATCAAAATATATACATACATTCCCACAAAAGAATAGATACATCATAAGGTTCCCAAAAAAACAATACTACACAAAAACTATGCCATAACCAAAGTCGATGAAGAAGCCCAAAAGATAAAGCTAGCAAAGGTCCAAAAGATAACCTGTAACTCGGCCTGACTCGAGTAATAAATACATGGGTCAGGCTAACTAGAACTCGATATTAGCAAAAGATAAAGGAATATAAGTGCACTAGGGAGACATTCCATTAAAAATAAAGGAATGATATAGGTAAGAGGAATGATATATGTAAAGTCTATTGATACAACTAAGAACAGGAGTTCCATAAAGGCTCAAAGTTAATCATATGATATGGTTTAACATGGCATAGATGTTTCACATTCAAAGGGCTATACAATGTAAGTGAACATAAGCAATATATAAGCCATATGTGAAATCATCAAAATCTTCAAATCAAAACTCATGAAACTAAATAAGAGTATATAATCCCAATATCGAAATCACCATAAAACAACATATATATATATATATATATATATATATATATAAGTCTTTCTCTAACTCAAGGCTATAAGTAAGTTCATCATCTCAAATTGGTGAAATCGAAATCAAAAACTCATAAAAATTCCCCGAATTGGAAAAATCCCATTTGCCTGCCGAAGCGATGTTGCACGTGCCACCCCTCATTACTATATATATATATATATTAGGTACCTCTCCCAAATGACCGAAGTCATAAATCTTAGATGACCAAAGTCGTAATCTCAGATGACCCGAAGGTCTATAGTACTGGCAATCCCAGAATGTGTCATACACTTCCAGATAAGAACCCAAAAAGTGTTAACGTGTGTCCCATACCACACATTCACACTTAACGGTTTACTAACCGCCATCATCACCACATTAGAAAATAGAAATCATCATCTCAAAACTTGGAAAACTAAGACTCGCCTCATCTCATCGACAAGTAAACACTATATCGGGTTCTCATAGACCATACTCCTAGAACAGGAGATCTCGAACCACAACTTGTCAAAAATTGGCTTTCCCGAATAATTCCTAATGCTAGGAATTATAATCTCAAAAACCCGCCATAAATTGGCTAAATAACTCAGAAATCAATAACTTAGATAGTTTCGATCATACAAGTCCGGAATTAGCCGATAAAGTAAACTTATGTGTCCCATACCACATGTTTTACTAAACCTTTTATTTCTCTTTCTTATACGTCCGAAAAGTGTACAAATAATGTATATTATTTATAAAATAATTTACTTGAGAAAATGGGATTTTAAAATAATTTTCTGAAATCATTTTGAAGACTTTTATCGAAAATTTCTCCTTATTATAGGGAATAAATATATTTAAGATACTTTGATATAATTTATAAATAAATTAAAATGATTTGGAAATATTTAATAATAACGATTTCAAACGCCAAATCATTCAGAAATTTTCTCAAAACTTATTTGGAAGAAACAGTGCTTGAAAATCGAGAAAAACATTGAAAATACACCCCATCTATATTCAAATTTAAATCGAATTTAAATTCCAAATTTTAAATTCCAAATCTTGGCTAATCCATTGATGGATATCATAGCCCACATTCATTATCAAAACATCTCAAAATTTGGATCAGAAATGAGCCACAAAAAGATAGAATAAGATAAGCATACAAGGAAAAAATGCTAGGATCAAAAAAACAATAGGCTCACATACCTGGGACAATAGGGGTCGACCTAGACCATCCATTAGGACGACCTCCAGGTTGACCTGGAGGCTGCTAGGTCCACCTACCTGTCAATCCAGGCTACGGAGTTTATTTCATGAGTGATTTTTGCTTCGTATTGAATTTCTAGATAATATTTCACATAACAAACAGATGAATTAAGGACTGAAATTTGACAGAAACAAATTTAACAATCAAACAACGCACCAAAAAAGATTCCGTAGCAATGCGAGTGAAAATCAAAGAGTTATGGATGCTCAAAGTAGCAAGCAGAAATGAGAAACTCACCAAAACAACTAACAAAGAAATATATATAAACAGAAGCTTTTCTGAGAAAATTTCTTATAGTAACTCAAGTTTTTGGTTCACATTTGTGAGTGTTGCACTCACCTTGATGATTTAGCAGCAATCTAGAATGCAAGCAATGAACTTTGGTGAAGATGGAGGCCCTAAGAACCTGTAGAAGCTTGAAACAGACATGCAAAACAACAGAAGAAATTACAAACAATTCATTTCAAGTTCTAACAATTTTTTAGATGAAATCTTTAAGTATTGGTGGAGATTACCTTGTATACTTTCTAATTTGATAATTCTCTTCTTTAATTTGCAACAGATTTGGTGAAAATTGGATTTATTTTGAGGCGACCATTAATTTACTCTATTTCTCTTTTACTGCAAAGTTGAGCTGAGAAGAAGATACGTACTGTATTTTTCTCTCATATTAGAAACTTCTAGGTTTAGGTTGTGGATCTAAATCTTACCCAAAAAGCCCAAGACAAAATATACTTAAAGAAAATGTTAAGTAATGCGCACTATTTAACTTATTTAATCAATATGTGTGTATATTTTCACCTTTTAAAGCCAATAAAAATATATACCACCAATTTGTATGTAACAAAAATTGTTATAAAAACAAAATAATAATTATTTAAACAATAAAATGTTATTTTTTATAGATAAAACATTATTTTTATCCATATTTCAAAATTTACACAATTTTATTACAAAACACTATTTTTTTACTACAATAATTTGTACAAAAATTGTTTTCTTGTCAAATAAATTACAATAAATCATTTTAACTCCTTTTAATCATCAAAATATTGCTTTCAAACAATATTTCATCTTTTATTTTAATAAAACACATATTATCTTTATATTTCTCATTTAAATTCAATAAAAGATTAATATAGACAATGTTTTCCAATATTGTTGTAATTACCCAAATAAAATTGCAGTTTGATTATTTTCTACTCAAATTGTAGCAGCTCGAAAAATTTTCGACCCCGAAAATCGACACTAATACGTCTACTGTATAGAGTGCCGAGCAGTCGAGAGCCGGAAATCCCAGACTGTTGGGGTTAAGAAGAAAACGAGGTAGAAGAAGAGCAGAAAACAGCAACACAGAATCTCACAATCGCAGCGGAACAAAATATAATATAAAATAACAACATTTATACAAAGGAAAGTTGTAAATGTCAGAGTACATACAAGATAACAGAGTACAACAAATTGGACATTTATGATAACTTGTCCACAACTACGGCCTATACAGTCCATAGTACATAGCGGAATCTAATTGATACGCCTCTACCATCTAGTTCGCCTCCTGAGCTCCAAACATCCTAACCTGAAAATCTATAATACTCGGTATGACCCGAGAATTACAATAAAGTAACACCCGAGTCAGGCTGGAAACCAGCGTGAGTAAACACATTTAACTTGAAATACTTAAGTTATATAATCTTTTGTAAACTAAAGGTAACTCGCATAATACGACGAGTTTTTATCTGATTTTAACCAAACACTCTTGCAGAAATCCTTTGATTTATAATAATGTCCAAATACAATTACTTCTTTGAAATAAGCAAATCTACTTAATTCATTCAATTCCAGCCTAATAGATTCTATAATCAAACCCGTAAAGAATTTGTTGTGCTTATTAAATCAAAGTGGTTCCGGATATCGCTGATACGCGATCCCGGCCTCTTCGAATCCAAATAATAAATTAGAAAGAGGTAAATTGTCTAATATAAAAAATTATTATTTAGGGTGATAATATTCAAATGTGGCAATTAATTACAACCGCTTATTTTAAATAAAACGTATCATCATTTTAATCCAATTATTTAACTCAACTTGGTCACTTGACGTCACAGACAAAATAATTAAATTTAGATCTCCAATAGAATTAAAACATGATATAGTTCGTTTAACTAATATAATGGTCTACAACAGACGTCAGAATAATTTACACATCAGACTTTATTTAATCCTTGATTAACCATATCCATTTACCCTTGCACCCAAATTAATTTCAAATTAAACAATTAATAATAAATTATAAAATGCCATTAATTTCATAAGTTTAAGTTAAATAATAATAATATTATTAATTTTCATAAAATTATAAATATCATCGAAACTTTAAATTACAGATTAAAATAAAATTAGATTTTTAGTTAAGGAAGGAAATATAATTTATCATATAAATAAATATAGATTCTATCATCTTCTTCTTCCCTTTATTTTTCTCTTATTTTTCTCTCCCCTTTCTTATTTTCATTTTCTTCCTTATTTTCTTTTCTTTCCACTTTTCTTTTCCCTTATCTTGTTCTTCTCTTTTATTTTCTTTCTATTTTTTTCTTATCTTTCTTTCCTTTTTTTCTTTTTCTTTTGCCTTTATTTTTTTCCTTTTCTTCTTTTATTTTTCTTTTTTCCTTCGGCCCGCTCCTATTTCCGGCCCTCTTCCCATTTCCCTCCTCCTTTCTTTCTTTATTTTTCCACTTTTTTCCTTTCCTTATTTTCTCTTTTCTCTTATTACCTTCGGCCCACCTTCCTTTTCTCCTGCACATGGTTCGGTGATCGCCCACCGTTCACTTCTGTTCATTCCCCCACGTCGGCTCCGACCTCCCAATCCACTAGCCACCTCAATCTTTGCCCGTCCGAACCAAAATTGAATTCTTGAACTTAAGTCCAAAAACCAGGGATGACTCGACCTCCTACCACTGCCCCGTCCAGCCACCTCCGGCCGCCGGAGTTTCCCAAAATTCGCCAGTAGGACCACCTCGACCTTACCGTCCTTTCCCCCCATACTATAGTCCCCTATCGCCACCTCGACGTCGTCATCACCTCATAGCCGAGACTACCCAAAATCGGCTTTCGAAACCTAAACTACCTGCGACCCAATGCCACGTCGACCAAAAAAGCCCACCGCCATTTTTCCCAAGACCCCTCACCAACCAGCTGCCTCCAACCACAACCCCCAACATCGTCAAACTGCGAGATCGTCGGAAATCGACCAATGACCAAAATTCGTTCAAACCTCTCCTGCTCACCAATTACGATGCTAAAAATCATAAAAATACCACTAAATTTCCTTATTTCAAATGGCGATCCAATTCATATCCATGAAAATCCAAATTATAACGATCGATTTTCTTGAAATATTCGATGACCCTCTATCACATGCATTTTTATTCTTCTACACTTTATAATATTTAATAAAGCTAATTTTTATATAAAGTTGAATCAAAATTAAACAACTTAATTTCTAACATCACATTGTATAACGGTTTTAAAGAGGAGATATGGATTTTTGGAAAAAACTAAGCATGCAAGGAATGAAATTAAACAGAGCAGACCAAAATGATGTATATGCTTGATATATACATCCATATAAATATGTATATTCACATCCATTTCTAAGCAAGAAAACTCATCAAATACTATTGTTTATTTTAAACATGCCACATAAATTAGTAGAAATAAGATCTTAGTTCTTAATAGTTTTACTCACAGTTTTGGGATGTGAAGAACCCTACTAATCTTTGTTCTTGCTTCAAGCTTTCTGCTGCCTAGATCTTTGAAGTTTTAATGGTAGATACTTATTTTTAGGTCTGTATATACGTTTTGTTTGTGAGGGTGTTAGACGTGAAGGCAACAAGGCAATTGGATATATAGGGAGTGGAAGTGTACAGGGTATGCTGTGTTTACAGGCTTTTTCCGTTTTCTTTTGTTTTTTTTACTTGATTTAACATAAAGGTTGATTTGATCTTTCATGAGATGATTTTGATTTTGTTTTGACCTTGATAAAAAAAATTGTATGCTAGAAGTAATGCCTTACCAGGATGTTGTTCCCTTGCACGTTTACATAATTTACACACACATATATATAAGCTTTGTACTTATTTACACATACATATTTTTCATTTATACAAGCCGTTTCCATCTGCAGGTATGCTTTCCTATACTTGTACATATTTATTTACTTGATTATGTAAAATTTATCATAATGATGTCTCTTATACGTATATGTATACCCATTTTTATGCATTACATAAACATATACAGATATATAGATTTTTCAAGTATCCTAGCTTTTGGCCATATATGCATATACATGTACCTAAGTATGTCATACATTCATTCATGCATTTTCATATTTTCCAATACTATATACATCTTAAATTATGTATATACACATACATATTTCTTTTATTCCCCAACATGAAGCTTTTACATGCACATATCTGTATATATTTTTATGCACTAATTTACATTATATATAACAGATGTATGTACTAGCAGGTGTTTGTCGTTATATGTATGTTTACATTACACATATTTCAAGTACATCACTTTCCTATGGTCATATTTATATATACTTATATATATTTTTATATATTATCCACGATTATAGTTTGTATGTATTTTTCTATATAGATTTATATGTATTTTATCCTAATTTAAATGATGGAGTTTATTATTTATTTTCCATGACATTTATCATATCCATTGATTTGAAATATAGATTTTTATATAGCTTTGAATCAATTTATATATATTCAATATTTTAATTATCAAAAATTTATTTGCACGACTAATTAACATTAATATCCCAATAATAAAATTATTTAATCACCAAATTACCAAACGTTAACAATTCAGGTCATCACATAAATTCTCAAAATAAAGTTTTTAAAACTTTATTTTCATTGTTTTAGATTTATTTCAATAATTTAACGTTGAAATACACCACCTAATTAATTTATTAGCTCCAAACTAATAAATACCCAATATTTCAATTTATTTAAACCAAATACTTATCTAATCTATATTTAACCCCATATTTATCCCAAATAACAAAGTAAAGTTCCAAACTTTATTTTTCCCAATTTATTTACAAAATTCATTATTTATTCCAAAAATTTTTAAAATTTCCAATTATATTTTAGTTTATAATATAAAATTATAACTTCCGTTACAATTTAATATACACAGTAATCTCTAAACCAGGGTTATTACGTATTATATATTATATTTTTTACCATTGCGACTGTGAGATTCTGTGTTGTTATTTCTATTTCTTCTTCTATCTTTTTTTCTTAAACCCTAACAACCTGATATTTTCGGCACTCGATTGCTTGGCACACTATACAGTGAGCGTATTAGTGTCGGTTTTCGACGATCGAAAATCGCCCGATATGTACAAATATCTTTATATTTTGACACATCTTCCTTATTTATTACATAGGGTAACAAAAGGAAATGATTGGTTTCCTTCTCCAACTTCATTATACATGTTTTTATTACATATATTAGCAATATGTATATTCACACAAATGGATGTATTTCATGCATCCATTATAATACTACAAATTAAATTACATTCAAACCACCAATTTAACAATTAAATAAAATAATAATTTTATTTAAAAGAAAATTTTGAAAATATCTAAATGTATTTACACTTCATAGGCTTCCTAATGATCCAAAATAGTATTTTATTGAAATTCATCTATTTCTTCTGATGCATACTGACCCAATTCCAACAATAGTATCAGAACCCAATAGCCTATGCAGTCTAAATTAGTCATGTTAGGACTGGCTGATTAAACTTGCGTAGTATGGTGTCTAGAAAGTTGAGGTCTAAAATTCCAGTTGGGTAATCAAGTACCATGTCCTACCTGGCTTGAAAGTCGAAGTGAGCCTAAATGTTGCCCCTAATAGAAAACGCCCATTTGAATTAGGCATTGCGCTAATTTTAAAAATAGTTTTGAGAATTAAGACAAGATTTTCAATTTAAAATAAAAACATATTTATTAAAAAAGGTTATGAAATATCGTAAATTTTCAAAATGTTTAAAAATGTAATGAAAAGTTTAAAATGTTTGAAAATATTTAAATATTAATTTCGAAATTTAAAATTTATTAATAAGATTAATAAAATTAATAAATTAAATGAGTTAATTAATTAATACTTATATGCATATCTTATATATATCATAATATATGTTATGTTATTTTAAAGTGTTTAAGATAACATAATTGCACATGTATGTATATAAGATAATTTTAATTAAAGGTTAATTAATTGTACTAAAAACATATATATAAGGTATATGCGTTATAATATAAAGGTTTTGGTATACACTATAAATGTTGTAGTAGATATGTCCAATATAAAAGTTTTATTAGAATACTAATTTTAAATTAATTAAAGAGTTAATTAATTAAAAATTAGCTAAATAAGGTTTAATTAGTAGAATATTATATATAAGACTATCATATAAGTAATAGGAAATATAAAAATTGTATGACATAAAACTTATATGATATAAATGTATAAACTAAAGGTGGAACATCAAAGAAACCTAAATAGACTTAAGGAATAAATACATATGTAAATGTACGTATACCATGATTTCTGATGTGTCTGACACTTAAATCACGAGGGTACTTCATAAGAAATACATTATTTCATAAGTAGATATCACTCAATATATATTAAAGGTTATGAATCTTTAATAAAATGTTGTCCTCAAATATATATATATATATATATATATATATATATATATATATATATGTAACTGTGTGTGTGTAACGACCCTTAAATTCTCAATAATATAATTTGTTGATTTAATATGATTTTGGTAATTAAAATTGGAAGAATAAAGACTTTGTAATTTAATAGTGAAACAAAGGTTAAAATGAAATGTAACAATGTAATTAAAACTAAATATGAAATTTCAAACTAATTGAAATAATGTAAATTGTTGCACTTAGTTGTAGATTTGAATATAAAAACAAGTGTGAATGTTGAATCATTAATGAGATAATATATGATCAATATAAATAAAAAGTAAATCAATGTTAATTAAGTAATTATAACATTTGATTTGTAAATATTAATGAACTCATTAATGTGTTTTAAAGTAATAGTAATGGTTGTAAGTTACTATTAATTTAGTTGTAAATATTAGATTTGGGTATAAAATTTGAATATAAGAAAATAAGGGTAAGTGTGGTGCGAACAAATGAATTAGTGTATAATCTATGGTAATTGAATGAATTTAACATTTTTTAAGCAATTATGATAATTAGAGAAAATGATAAACTTGAGTGTAATAAAGATAATGGTAACAACTATTATATGTTGTCTATTTAGGCTATAAAATGAATTGGAAATCAATTGTATTCAAATGTAAATAAATGTTCATTAATAAGAGTAAAAACCGTAATTGTAAAGTGTGAATGTAATAAGGCAATCGGAATGCATATTTTATTTATAAGATAATATTAAAGAATGAAACCTATCTGAATTAATTAATCAAGGAATCAATCATAATAAATGTATGCATTTGACAAATTCAATATAAGTGAAAACAACTGTTAATACAAAGGAAAGATGGATATTTGAATATATATTAATGTAATGAAAGATAAACGAATATTAACGAGGTTTGTAGAGTAGTATATACTTAATAAAAAAGGGATTAGAATTGAATCAAATCAGTTTATTTGAAATTAATTATAACTTATGGGAATTCAATTCATAACAAATAGATTTATGGGAAGAGAATGAAATTAATGACTTTGCTAATTTAAGTTTGGATGAATTGGGAAGTTATTAATGTATTAGTATATAAACCAATGTTAATATGGATTTATTAGGAATTTAAACTTATGCTTTTAAATTAGATAAATTACAGCATTTTACATGCAATAAATTTATGTATTTTCATTCTAGAACCTACATCTCTAACCGTTCTTTTTCCCACAAACCCTAGCCGCCTCCTTTTCTTATTGACGTGAAAAACTTTTCATCTCATTAGCATCTGCATGAGAAAAAAAATCAGAGAAAGCTATGGCTTCCTTCTCTCTTCTTTTACCACTTTCTTTTTTTCTCGTTTCCTTTTGTTTTCTCCTTGGATAGCTCGGCCTTCACCACCATGTTCATCTCCTTGCCGACCACATCATCTCCTCCTCACTATTAGACCACGACCGAGCCCACTTGGTGGTTGAAAGCAACGTTATGTCCTCTTTGATTCATAATTGCATTGTTTAATCCATCTTTTGTTTTGGTGAATCTTATTCTTATGATTTATGTATTTGTTATACACAAGATATGGATCTTGACTCTCCATCTACTCAAAAGTTTGGTCGTGCCTTGTCGTGCTTTTCGGAGTTTCAATTGTGTATTGTGAATTTGATTCTAGCTTTTAAAAGGTGAGTTATTCACTCTAGACATTACGTACTTATATTATTGTGAAATGATGACAAGTGAATCTTTATAAATTGATACGTTATTCATATATTCCTATGATGTGATTATATGATGTTAAATCCTGTTTATATAATTATTGCATCATCTGATATGATATGTTATATTACTGTTCATTTTATTTACCGTATCACACTGCAAGTTTCCTATCACTATGGGTTGAAATGATACATACTAGAACATACTTTAGAATAAGGAAAATTCATTATTGGCAGAAATGATAGGCTCGAGTGATTTTTATTGTATTTATTTTTCTTGGGATTGCGAGTTTGAAACCATAGAACCTAGATTTGTCTTTTTAAATTACGGATTGAAATGATACATATCCGTATCACTTGACCTAGGTTAGAAAATATTATATAGGCCCATGGCCAATATTTTATAACGTTTTCCTAAAAGTTTTTAGGTATTTTGGTTTTAAATATGTGGAATTTAAACTTAAAATATTGATTTAATAGTTTAAACATAAAGATGTATTGATTTTCAATAATTTAAAATTTTATAAGTAAAAATTTGGTTTTAAAGTGAATTTAAAGATCTTGCTTATGATAAATAACTTAATAGTTAAATTTTGATTCATTATGGAAATTTAAATCTAATTTAGTAATTGTAATAAAAGTTTAAATTGTGAAATGGACATGTTTTGTAAAATAAAGTTGCAGTGATTTCCTATAAGTTAAAATGTATAAATAGGTATAAAAATGTGACTTAAGTATGACTTAACTTGATAATTAAAATTCTGATTTTCAAATGGAAATTTTAAGTTAAGTAAATAAATGAAATTTAGTTTTATTTGTGAAATGGGAATTTTTAAAATAAAGTGTTAAGTTATTTTTTAAAAATAATAGTTAAGTAAAATAGGGTAATTTTGACATATTAATGAATTAGAGTTTAATTTGGGTGTTTATTGATAAAATTTTGTTTTATTAAATCATAAGTTAAATGATATCCAAATGAATATTTTTGAAGCGTGAAATGTGAAATTGGCTAAAAGTTGAAATTTTAGTGTAGCTGAAATATACAATGTTTTGGAAAGTTATAATTGAATGAATAGTCTTATAAATGCTACAGCTTTGAAATGAATATTACTTGACATTGAATTTAAATGGTTAAATGAATCTTGTTTGGAAGATATTAACATTGAATTTAAATGGTCTAAATAAATATGTTTCAAAGTGTTGGTTTTAGAGTTGTTATAACTTGAAAGTAATTTAGCTTTGGAAATGAATTTATTTGAAAGGGTATTTAAATAAGAATTGTACTTAAATATACAAAGTTGAACTTATTGAAATGGAAGATTTAAGGATATGACTTTGTAAAGTGGTTTGGGTTAAGATGATTTGAAGGAATATTTCAAGTTTAATAAATTGAAGGAAATATTCAGTGATTTGGAAGTGTGGATTTTATTTAAATGATATATTGATTTGGTTTTGGAATTTAAATGGTATACTATTACTTTAGTTTTGAAATGGAAATGATATAGTATTTAGTTTTGAAAATGGATATTATTTTAGAAAGTAATGGTATTTGATTTTAAATGGTTTTGGAATATAAAAGTTTCGAAATGGAAATGATATAGTATTTAGTTTTGAAAATGGATATTATTTTAGAAAGTAATGGTATTTTATTTTAAATGGTTTTGGAATATAAAAGTTTTGAAATAAATATCCATGGGTAATAATAACGTTTGGATGTTAAAGAGATCGGGATCGGAAGTTGTCATACTATCTGCCAACTCCGAAAACCACTTTAACAACCGTGTATGTGGTGGAGATTCTAGAATGAAGTAGGATGGTGGCGACATCCTTTGAGGTATATACGTGGACCCGACTCCGTGAGTTGGCATAAGGTGGCTAAAACAGGAGCAATTCCGGGCCAGTGAGGTAGCTCCTCTTAACTGACACACTCCTTCAATATTATGTTCTGACTTTAAGATTGATTTGGTGGCCACTTTTGTTTTGAGGTGTGGCTCGAGGTGGGCGGTAGCTGCGCGCTATGCGTCACCACCAGTCCGGATAGTAATTGGTATATCTACGCTAGTATTGCCTTGTGTGCCGTGTCACCTACCCTATCGCGCCTTGTACGAGTTTGGTTTTCTCCCGTAGCCCGTGGAGTATTTAGGGTAGTCTCCCGATCTGGAGATGCGCTGATACTGGATGGACTACTGGGACTATTACGTGGCAAAGGCTATATTGCAACCCCTTAACACTATTTAAAAGTAAGTTTATTTTACTATAGACATTATTATAATAGCAAAATATTACTATATAGTAAACAATTTAACGGATGCTTAGAGGATGGGCGGTCCCAAGCATCCTTTAAGTTACTTGTACCTTTATATTATAGTTCACTTGAGTTGGTTTACATTGTATAAGTATGTATGTCCTGACTCGAGTGTTTTGTGTTGTGCTTTACGCTCGGGCTAGACTGAGTGATACAGCATTAGAGACTCACCTTCGGAGTTGGAGCTTTGCTTGAAAATCCAGCTATCTATTCCATTTCAGTTATCCAGTTGATTCCAGTCATCCAGTTGATTCCAGTGATGTATTCGAATTGTACTTGATTTTCATATTGAGACTTCTGTTGTATCTTGTTTGACTCTGATGTATATTTATATAGTAGCTTCATGAACTACCATTTCTTTGCTTCCGCTGCATTTACTACTCTGTGTCTATGATTCTATGGTTTATTTATTTGCTATATATTCTAAGATTTGCCAAATTTATATTTACAATTCGGTATTTTGAGCAATTCAAGTCCAACATGTGTGGATGCAAATGGTTGAAAATATCGGGTCATTACATTTAGTATCAGAGCTTTGGCTCTGGGAAAAACTTAGCATACATGGTAAATTTATTTACAGAATCACTTTCATTCGAGTTTGAATCTCTTTCTTTTTTGCTCCGTCCCTTTGAATTTTGGAACGTTCTCTCAGTTTCGGAATTCATTCTTGCCCCTCACTCTTCGTATTCCTCTGAATTCTAGAGCATCCCATAGCTCCACTGAATGATTTGTAAAGGGACGAAACTCCTTTACAATGGCATTGATTCATTGAAGATTTCTGGATCCTCGGTTTAGATGCTAGTATCTCTTGTATCCCGAATTCTATCTCTTGAGATCGGATGTAGATTTGCCTTAGGATTCTGCATCGATCTAATTTTGGAAGTCGTGATTGACCTGGTTAAGGGTGCCCGCGATTTATATGAGCTTATCCATTTTCTTATTCGGTTAGTTAATCATCCCATCTTTTGTTTCCAACTTATTTTCAAATCAAAATTCTCTTTGATTGAGTTAATCAAATTTGAATCTCTATCCGTGCTTTGTAAATCTATATTTAAAATGTTTTATATATTGTGTTGTTTGAGTTGTTGATGTTGATTTGGATTTTCGATCGATTCATCTGATCAACACTATCGATAGGATCCTCAAAACACTTGAATAGAGCAAACAAACATAGTATTGTTTTCAAACTTAGTAAATGAATAAATTTTGTATAATTATATTATATATGTATAAGTATAATTTTCTGAATATTGAAAGTTAATTGAATTGGATGTTGAGAAATATTATTTGACTGATTATATAGCTTGTAACCATTAACTTTTGTTCATAGAAACAAATAATTGGAATACAAACATGCTTATAAATTAGTTTGGAAATATAAATGAATTGAACAAGAAACTAAGAATTTAATTTTCGATAGTTTCAAACTTTGTGTTTAAAGTTTTAAAGGGTACATTATTTAAGGTATTCAAGTAGAAATTGTTTCAAAGATTTTTTAGTTTTAAATCAGTGCTATTCTCTTTGTCACTGGAAAATAATTTTGGTGATGGCAGCCGCGTCATCGACATTTATTTTCGAGCTTTGAGGTGGAGAGACCATTCTGTAGCTCTGCTACACTTTTGTTTGGATGTTAAATTTTATTTGAACTTTGTAAAGTATGATTTGAATTACAATATATATATATATATGATTTGAATTTGATTTGATATATATTAAATGTATATAAATTGTATTTATCTCTAAAATTGTTTGAAGTTAAACGGAAATTTAATTATTAAAGTTTTTGTCTTAAAAGATAATTTTAATTATAAAATGAAATCGAAATTTTGAATAAACATTTAAGCTTGAGATAATTGAATTTTTATTTGTATAATATTCTGTTGCATTCCAATATAACTTACCTAAATTATTAGAAGTTAACAATGCAACTGGATAATATACAATATAAAAGGATTTTTATAAATAAAATTTGAGTGGTTATAATAAATGTTATACACTTAAATTTTAGTTATAAAAGGATTAATTGAGGTAAATAGAATAAAGGGTTAATCAAATAACTTACAATATAAAATGGTGTTAAAGGAATTTCTAAATAAATTGGTATATTTTATTAAAATTGATTAATTTTGTAAATTTATTTGTTTATAAAGTTAGTATTTTTGAACAAGATGTATTGTTTACTTAATTCTTTCTTTCCCTTCTTTTTTCCTTTTCGAGGACGAAAAGTTTTGAGGGTGGAAGAGTGTAACGACCCGTAAATTCCCAATAATATAATTTGTTGATTTTGTACTTTTGGTAATTAAAATTGGAAGAATAAAGACTTTGTAATTTAATAGTGAAACAAACATTAAAATGCAATGTAGCAATGTAATTAAAACTAATTATGAAATTTCAAACTAATTGAAATAATGTAAATTGCTGCACTTAGTTGTAGATTTGAATATAAGAAAACAAGTGTGCATGTTGAATCATTAGTGAAATAATATGTGATCAATATAAATTAAAGTAAATTGATGTTAATTAAGTAATTGTAACGTTTGATTTGTAAATATTAATTAACTCATTAATGTGATTTAAATAATAGTAACGGTTGCAAGTTACTATTTAATTGGTCTATTAATTTTGTTGTAAATGTTAGATTTGGGATAAAATTTGGATATAAAAAAATAAGGGTAAGTGTGGTGCGAACAAATGAATAAGTGTATAGTCTATGGTAATCGAATGAATTTAACATTTTTTACGCATTTATGATAATTAGAGAAAATGATAAACTTGAATGTAATAAAGATAATGGTAACAACTATTATAAGCTGTCTAATTGGGCTATAAAATTAATTGGAAATCAACTGTATTCAAATGTAAATAAATGTTCATTAATGAGAGTAAGAACCGTAATTGTAAAGTGTGAATGTAATAAAGCAATGGGAATGCATATTTTATTCATAAGATAATATGAAAGAATGAAACCTATCTGAATGAATTAATTGAGAATTCAATCATAATAAATGTATACATTTGATAAATTCAATATAAGTGAACACAACTGTTAATACAAAGGAAAGATGGATATTTGAAAATATATTAATGTATTGAAAGATAAACAAATATTAACGAGGTTTGTAGATTAGTATATACTTAATAAAAAAGGGATTAGAATTGAATCAAATCAGTTTATTTGAGATTAATTATAACTTATGGGAATTCAATTCATAACAAATAGATTTATGGGAAGAGAATGAAATTAATTACTTTGCTAATTTAAGTTTGGATGAATTGGGAAGTTATTAATGTATTAGTATATAAACCAATGTTAATATGGATTTATTGGGAATTTAAACTTATGCTTTTAAATTAGATAAATTACAACATTTTACATGCAATAAATTTATGTATTTTCATTCTATATATATATATATATATATATATATATTTCCTATATCCATCTCCTTGTTTATTTCTCTATTTATTTGTCTAGGCTTTTACTATATTCATTGGAATTTATTTGCTTATATCTTTTATAAAGAGTTGGAGAAAATCAAAGGGTATACGTTACTTCGTTAAATGCTTGCCTTTTTAATTTTCTTCCCTCTTAATTAATTCTTAGCATTTCTAACCCAATATAGGCATGCATTACTCTATCAAATCACGTACAAAATCTTCCCAAATATCTCACTTCTTCATTTGCCTCTTCTGGTTGAAAGATATTACATAAGTTTCTTTTATTAAGTAGGAAATAAATCCAATTCATTCACTAACCTCTTTATTTCTTGCCGTTTTATTTCCTACCTCCTTAATTACCTTCTAGCCGTGCATTTTATTTTCTTTAAGCCGTGAGAAACTTTCCATTCACTTCATTTGTCATTTGCATGCAAACAAAGAAAAATATACAAGATTCCTTTTCCTTAGATTGTGCCTTTTAATTTGCTAGCCTTTCATTTTCTAGACCCTACATCTCTAACCGTTTCTTTTTCCCACAAACCCTAACCGCCTCCTTTTCTTATTCACGTGAAAAACTTTTCATCTCGTTAGCATCTGCATGAAAAAAATCACAGAAAGCTATGGCTTCCTTCTCTCTTCTTTTTGCACTTTCTTTTTCTCTCCTTTTCTTTTTGTTTTCTCCTTTCGGCCTCCACCACCATCTTTATCTCCTTGCCAACCACACCACCACAACATCACCTCCTCCTTACTATTAGACCATGGCCGAGCCTACTTGGTGGTTGAAAGCAAGGTTATGTCCTCTTTGACTCATAATTGCATTGTTTAATCCATCTTTTGTTTTGGTGAATCTTATTCTTATGATTTGTGTATTTCTTATATACAAGATATGGATCTTGACTCTCCATCAACTCAAAAGTTTGGCCGTGAGTCGTCGTGCTTTGCGGAGTTTCAATTGTGAATTTGATTCTAGCTTTTAAAAAGGTGAGTTATTCACTCTAGACATTACGTGCTTATATTATTGTGAAATGATGAGAAGCGAATCTGCATAAATTGATATGTCATTCATATATGCCTGTGATGTGATTATATGATGTTAAATCCTATTTATATAATTATTGCATCATCTGATATGATATGTTGTATTACTTTTAATTTTATATATTGTATCACACTGCAAGTTCCCCATCACCATGGGTGGAAATGATACATACCCAATCAGACTTTAGAATAAGGAAAAATCATTATAGGCTGAAATGATAGGCTCGAATGATTTTTATTGTATTTATTTTTCTTGGGATTGCAGGTTTGAAATGATAGAACTCGGATTTTTTTTAAATTACGGATTGAAATGATACATATCCTGTGATGACCCGGAATTTCTAACTAATTAAATTTGAATAGTTAATTGATTTTAAAAATTTAAAAGTTAATTTTAACTTGAATTTTAGGATATCAATATTTACTTGATAATTAAATCATTGAATTGTATAGTTTAAATATTGAATTTAATAATTGAAATTGGGTAAATTGTTGAATCTGAGATTCTAAGCCTGTTTAAAATAATTTGAAGGCTTATAAAATCTATAATGATGATACTGAAGATAATAGAATGGTTGAAATTTAATATAAAGGTAATTTGTTCAATTTTAATAATTTGTCGTTTAAATTGGAATTTAAAAATAGCCTTCCGAGGCACAGTCTCGGAATTCGACGAAACCAGTTCCATTGGATCCGTAATAGTTAGTTATTATCGGGTTTCAATTTTCGTAGCAATCGGAGTTGTCGTTTGACCCTGGCAGCTCGAAACGCTTCGAATTTATTCGGAATCGATTTGATTTCAAATTGATCGTTTACTTCTGTAACTCGCGCATAAGATCGAATCAGCTTTCGAAACACGTTTCATTGTGTTCAGAATGCGGGTAAAACCTTTTAATCACCTGACGGCATTCCTTAAGAGGAGTTCGAAAATTGTAGTAGAAATTGATAA
Source organism: Allium cepa (assembly GCA_030765085.1). NCBI lineage: Eukaryota > Viridiplantae > Streptophyta > Magnoliopsida > Asparagales > Amaryllidaceae > Allium > Allium cepa. Next base: position 81,575,324 of record CM060932.1, on the reverse strand, counting down.
AACATTTTGAAGTTTTATATAAGTTAATGAAAGAAATTAATTAAATTAGCAAGATATTTTTCCTTCACAATATCGTGTTGAAGAAGCCTTCCATCTTCTTTATTTTATTCCTGTCCCCTCCTTATTCTCGAAGCAGATGGAATGCGAACGAAATTTATGGCCTCTCCTTTTAGTTTATAAATCCACGAATTCATAGTTAGCCATTCCTAAATCGTTATCTTATTCCTGTTCCCCTCTCAATTCTCAAGGCTAATCAAACAAACAAAAAAAGGGGGCGGACGCGAATCGTGAAAAGGGGAAGTGACTCTGAGACGAGCGAGTGGAAGTCGCGAGTGGAGGCAGTGATGGCGTAGTGACCAGGGTTAGTGTGATATCCCGGAGTTTCAAACCGAATTTAAATATGATAATCTATATAATAAATTAATTTAAATTGATAAATTTGTTATTTTATTCAACAACTAATAAATGAATGGTAAATATAAATTTATTCTAATTAAAAACTAATACATATATAAGGGATTGAATGTGTTAAATTTTTTATTCATATCAAATTTGATTTTGAATTGGATTTTTAAAATTCAAATTGTGTTTGAATTGATATATTAAAAGATTTAAACTATGTTAATTTTTATTCTAAAATTATACTTGGAGTACTAAGTTATATTCTCATAATTTTAATTATGTTATAACATTGGTTTTATATTCATTATTTAAAAAGGAAATTGATTTTTTTCTAAGGATTTAAATATAAACATATATAAGAAAATCAATTAAGTAAATATTTTTAATTTCATTTTTTGCATGAGATAAACACATGTTAACATTTAAAACTTATTAATAAAACATGTGTTAGAAATCTAACCATTATTTTGACAAGTGTCATAATGTAGTTTTTCTTTTCTTTAAAATTTTATAAAACAAATTTTTCATGCATACTCTCTCATTTTATTAAAAAGAAATTCTACATTCTTCTCTCTAAAATCTGAACCTCTTCAATTCTTTTCATCTTTAACCAAATTTCTGTAACAATCTTGAAGTTTTTTCATCTATTAATTCAAGTTTGAGGCATCATCAAAGCAACAACATCAAGTCATCTCAGTTTTTAAAGATCTGCAATTCACATAATTTGTTCCTACAATTTGAATCTTCACATCAGAGAAAAGGGTAAGTAATTCTTTAAATTAAAACTTTAAGTATAAAAGTTGTATGTTGAATGTTAGTGATGAATGCTTGTATGTCAATGATTTTGTGAAGTATTTGTTTCAGGTTTAAGATATTTGCTATGCATGTTTTAGAAATAAATTGTACTTCTCTGTAAATACAAGTACAGACTAAATTGTGAACAAAACTTCAAATTTTAAATTCAGTAAGGTGTTAGTTAGTAGATATCTTCAAACATATTTATAAGTTAGAATCAATATGATATAAGTATTAAAAATATACATACCGATGATACTGTAAACTGCAGAAAGTAAGTATAGACTGTAAAAGAAAAATCATAACATATAAATCATGTTAAATTTTGATGAATCAAATATATATGTTGAATCTATAATGCATGTTATGAATTTTAAGTTTGAAATCAGAATTTATAACTTGCAATTGAATTCGAATATTGAAGATTTCTGTATTTGGGGCTTTTGTAAAATTCTCGAGCCTGGCTTGATTTTAGCTTTTGAAATTTAAACTGAAGCTTTGTTAGATGTTGTATAACACTAGAAAAATACAAATCGAATTTATTATGCAACATAGAAATTGAAATTTGGGTTTATAGGGTTTTGAGTACTGTGTTTTGGGAGCTTCAGTAATTCGATCGCGTGATTTATAGAAGGGACCGAGCTTCATATGGTTTGAGGAGGAGTGACGTGTGGTTGTTGTGCACACGTGGCCTGAGTTTGGTGCCGGAATGAGGTGAGATGGTCGTGGTTGATGGATTATTCCCTCTTGTGTCTACAGTTTCAGTTTTTGGCTCGAGCACTCGATTTCGTTTGAGTTCGAGTTGTTGATTTTTGGGGTGAGATTCTGGAACAGGGGACGAAGTGTGGGTTGCGCATATGGCCGACGATGGCGATGGTGGCGCCGAGGCATTGTGCAGGTGCACGAGGTCGTGTGCGTGTGTCAGTGCGTTTTCATGTGTGTGTGGGTTTGTAGCTTGGGATCGCACTCGAGTAAGGGTCGTGTGTGTCGCGTGATGCACTCGGGTTGAGGGGTGAGTTGTTGCGTGTGTTGGAGTGTGGGTTCAGGGGAGTGTTGTGAGAGGTAGGGGAATGATGAGTTACGGCCTGGTAGTTTGATTTGGGCCGGGTTTTAAAACTATTTAATGAAGTTAAGTTTTAGTTTGTTTTCAAACTTCAATATTTTTTTAAGTTGAATTTAACACTATATACTTCACCACTTATAAAATGTCAAAATTCTATTTTAAAGGTAATCACATTTTATTGTTGAAGTTTTGAAATGGATTTACATTTTAAAATCTAACATTTTCAAAAGCAATTAATAAATTGAATACTTAAATATATAAGAGTTTTGAAGATGAATGAACATTGATTTGTTTAAAGTTAATTAGATTTTGAAAATTTAAGTTTACTTGAATTAAATAGTAATTTAGTGATGGAATTAATTAGTTAATTTTGGTTAATTAATTGTTAAGATTAAATTAATCACTTATGAATTATTTAATGGATAATTAAGAATTGAATTTAATAACAATTAATTAATTTATAAATTAATTTAAGGTTAATTCATAAGTAATTAATAATTGATTAATTAATTGATTAATGATTAATAATTTAGTGATTAAGAAGTTAATTAATTAATGGATTAAGAGTAAATTAATTAAGTAATTAAATATTAATCAATTTATAGTAAATTAATTAATGATTGTCTTAATTAATTAAATAATTAAGTTTAATTAAGGAATAATTAATCAAGTAATTAAGATAAATTAATTTTTGATTTATTAAGAATTAATTAAGATAATTAAGAATTAATTAAGGTAATTAAGAATTAATTAAGTTTATAAATTAAGGATTAATTAATAATCAATTAAGGAATGATTAATTTTTAATCAAAGTTTAATTAATAAATAATTATAGTAATTAATTGATAATTAAATAAATATTATTAATTAATTAAGTAGTAATTAATTAATAATAAGATAATTAAGAGGTGATTAATTAATTAAATGGTTGTGATTAATTAATTAATGTTTGGTTAAGCAAGATTAAGTGATAAATTCTTAAGTAATTAATTTAATTTAAATTAATTAAATTAATTATGATATGAATTAAGTAGTGCTTGTTTGTGGATGATAGTTTGTGTTGATATCTGTATATGGTTGATACCTGTTGAATGATAGTTGAGTTATATTCTGTGATGAGATGTTGTATATCTGTAATAGATATTGGTTATTATCTGTTGATAATGTTGTGTGATGCTATGTTTAACTCTGAATTGAATTTTTTAAACCTTTAAAACAACTTGGACCTAAAAAACACGCTTTGGATTTCGATGAGACCGGGATCGGGTTTCCATATTTGGATATCCGAAAACCACATTGATTCCAAGTAATGTTAGGTCGTGAATCTTATGTGAAGAGTGAAGACTCGAGGTGTAAAGGCTATACGTCAGTATAACTCTATGGGTGATTCCGTAATGAGATGACGGAATAGTACTTATAGATTTGAGATGGAGAATCAGAGTGCAAGGGTTATCGTCGTTAACTCTGAGGGTGATTCCAAAATGAGTGTAACGAGATAATGCCTTCGGTTTCGTTCGAACCGGAAATGAACTTGTATGGATTGAATGCTTTCAGATCATCGTCAGGTGGACGATGAGCATTCTAAGAGATGAGTTCTTTATAAAGGTAATCGTAGCCTCAAGCCTCATCAACCGGGAATGGCTTAAACAGGGGAAGTGCAGCAAGGCTTCGTGGGTAGCCCACTTGAGAGTGAGATTTACCCCTGTCTAGAAGTCCCTTACTATATATTCGGCTGTGTGGGCAGTTGTTGGCCACAACTGCAGGGTTGTCTTGTTCGGAACTATCCAGTAAGGGATGGGTCCGGCCTTGTGTTGTAGGGGATCGGGAGTGATCCTCAGTACGGTGATCTAGGCCCCGTTTTGTGACGGGCGGTACCCCAGTAGCCCTGCCATTGATGGAAACTCATTTTCCCTACGAGACCCTACGGTTTTGATTGTATTACCCACTTTCGTGGCTAGTAGCTGGAATTTAATCATGTAACAATTTCGGCTATTTTCTATTTACTTGAAAACCCTACACCCTATTATAATATCACTGAATTTCCTATCAATTGTTTTGGTTAGCGTAAGGTAAAAACTTACCCATGTTTATTTGTGGGAAGTCTTACGTGATACCTTTTGTTTCAAAATGATTTTTAAAGTTAAGCAACTTTAACTGATTTACTCACACCAGACCCATGTCTGACCCGGAGTTTATTTTGTTTTTCATAAACTCTTGGGTACTCAAATTTTTATGAGTAGCCAAGTGATTAGGTTTGGATTAGCATATGTTTTGGAAGCTGGAGCTGAAGTCCAGACGTACTATCTATCTATATCCACTGTAGGGGCATTTTGGTGTTATGTTTTGAGTTGTATGGGTTCGGAAACTCTTACGAATGGCTGATGTAATGGAATAGTATTATTTTGTGAACTCTGATATGTAAATTATGTAAGGGATATATGTAATATTATATTTTGTTCGTTTCCGCTGTGAGATTCTGATGATTGTTGTTTCTTTTCTTTCTATCTTTCTATTTCTATCTCTTTCTTTTCTTATTGATGATACGTTTTTCTGTGGAATGAAAGACGAGTTGTCACAGTTGGTATCAGAGCAATGGTTGAGAAACACCTAGGCTCTGAAGTAGTATCTATCTTGAGAGTGCGTATTTGTAATTTTCTTATATAACTATATCCCTATCTAAATTGATTGGACTACCTGTTCAGGTAGCCAATATGAGTTCAAGAGGCCGAAGGGGGAGAGTTGTTGGAAGTGGATCAACTGGTAACAGAAGAGAGCAGACTGATGATGAGACTGTTAATCCAGTTATGTCTCCAACCAGTTTTGCCGCATTATGCAAGGACTTTGTTCATCTTAGATGGAAACCATTTCAAGGATCAGAAACTATAATAGAAGTTCAAGCATGGATTCGCTCCTGTGAGAAGATTTTTAAGAGCATGAGGTTATCAGATGAGCAGAAGAGAATAATGGCTGCGTGGCAATTACAAGGTGGTGCTGCAGTATGGTGGAATTCAGTGACTGCTAATATCTCGGAGGATGGTATGTCTTGGGAAGAATTTAAGGAGATGTTTGAGGAAAAGTATATGCCTGCTGCAGGAAGAACTCGGCTTTATCAAGATTTTCTGAATCTGAAACAAGGGAATATGTCCATAGCTGAATACGAGACAAAGTTCAACGAGTTATCTTGCTACGACCAGGACTTATAGACACAACTCTTAAGAAGAACGAGATGTTTGTCCAAGGATTGAGGCCTGAGTATCATGAGAGAGTGACTGCACATCTGAAAGGGTCTTTTGTGGAGCTTATTGATATGGCGTTAAGGTATGAAGACTTGATGAAGAAGAGGTCAGTGGCACAAGTTGCTGCATCAGGAGGGAATTCTTCCAACCAGAATAAGAGGAAATTCAATCCTAACTGGAAGAAGCAAAGCAAGAAGAAGTCTGGGAACAATAATGAACCCCGAAAGTGTTATATTTGTCATCAAGAAGGTCATCTGGCAAACAAGTGTCCCAGAAAAGGATCTCAGCAGCAGCGGCAGCAGTATAGTGGACCAGCGTCAGCCTTAGTTCAGAAGTCTCTTTGCTTTAAATGTCACCAACCGGGGCACATGATTAGGGACTGTCCGCTCCTTCATAAGGTTCAACAGAACAAAGTATTTGCTTTGGAAGGCGCACCATCAAACTCATCGAAGGGCAAGGGAGTTTTAGAAGGTACTTTACTTTTAAATGGAAAGTATATTAAAGTTTTATTTGATTCTGGTGCTTCTTTAAGTTTTATTTCCCTGGGAACTGTAGAGAATTTCTTACTTACCCCTAGTATCGTAGACAATCCCATTTGTGTATCAAATCCTATAGGAGGGGTAACCAAATTGGATAGGATTCGTAAAGATTTGAGAATGTCTTATCTATCCCATAGTTTTTCCTGTGATCCTTATGTATTGGATTTTCAAGGTTTCGACCTTATATTGGGAATGGATTGGCTTGACAAATATAAGGCTATCTTAAATTGTGATGAAAGAACAGTTTCGTTGGAAACTGATCTGGGTAGGATTGCCAGAGTAATGTGTGATAACTCTGGAATCCACTTGAGTAGTCTTTTACATGGAATAGAGACTTCTCAAGAGGAGGTTGTAGATATTGAAGTAGTCTGAGATTTCTCCGACGTATTTGAGGAAGTTAAATGTTTGCCTCCGCAGCGGGAAATTGAGTTTCGTATAGATTTAGTTCCTGGAGCAGTACCTGTAATTCAACCTAGTAGAAGGATGGCTCCAAGAGAGAGGGTGGAATTAGTGAAGCAAACTCAAGATTTGTTGGAGAAGGGTTTGATTAGACCAAGTTATTCCTGCTGGGGTTCTACTGTAGTTTTTGTCACCAAGTAGGATGGTTCGCTAAGGTTCTGTGTAGACTACCGTGAATTGAACAAGGTGACCATTCGGAATAAGTATCCTCTTCCTCGCATTGATGATCTCTTCGACCAGATTCATGGTGCATCTATCTTTTCTCAGTTAGATCTAGCATCAGGTTTCCATCAGTTAAGGGTAGCTGAAGACAGTATTCCCTTAACTGCATTTAGGGGACCTAATTGTTTCTATGAGTGGTTGGTTATGCTTTTCGGGTTAACCAACGCTCCTGCTTATTTTGTTGATCTGATGAACCGAGTCTTTAGAGATGTTCTGAATAAGTTTGTTTTGGTCTTCATCGATGATATTTTGGTTTATTCTAAATCGAAAGAAGAGCACAAGCAGCACTTGAGAATAGTTTTGGAAACTTTGAGAAGGCATGTACTGAAGGCGAAGTTCTCTAAGTGTCATTTTTGGAAATCAGAAGTGAAATTTTTGGGCCACATTGTTTCTGGTGAGGGAATCTATGTAGATCCAGCTAAAGTGGAGACTATTCTGGAATGGAAGCAGCCTCGGACTCCTACAGAAGTTCACAGTTTTCTTGGATTGGCCGGTTACTACAGGAAGTTTATTAAGGATTATTCTAAGATCTCTTCTCATCTAACGAAGCTGACAAGGAAGGGAGCTAAATTCAAGTGGACACCGGAGTGTGAGGAAGCTTTCCAGCAACTGAAGACAAAATTGACAAGTGCTCCTGTATTGGCTATTCCTGATGGTAAGAGCATGTTTGAAGTGTATACTGATGCCTGTATTGTTGGATTGGGAGCTGTGCTTATGCAGAATGGTAGGGTTATTGCGTATGCGAGTAGGCAGTTGAAGCCACATGAGAGGAACTACGCTACGCATGATCTGGAGCTGTTGGCTATTGTTTTTGCTCTAAAGATATGGAGGCACTATCTTTTAGGAGAAAAGTTTGAGTTATTCACAGACCACAAACCGTTGAAATATCTTTTCTCTCAGAAAGATCTTAATCTAAGACAGCAGAGTTGGGTTGAGTTCTTGGCATCATACGATTTGGATATTCTGTAACTCCAGGGAAGGCGAACGTTGTGGCAGATGATCTTAGCAGAAATGCGGTTCTTTTTCTTTTGGAAGTGGTTCCACCTCTTCTGGAAAGGATTTCAAGTAAGCAAGAATCTGATTTAATGTTGAAGAGAATTATCAGAAGAGTTAGGAAGGGGAAGTGTCCTAGTTTTGAGATTGATGGTCAAGGAACACTAAGGATTAACGGAAGGATCTGTGTTTCGTATGATAGAGATCTGCGTCAGGAAGTATTGTCAGAAAGTCATCGCTCTAGATTGAATATCCATCCAGGAATCTCGAAGATGTACAAGGATATGAAGAGAGTTTTCTGGTGGCCGAAGATGGAAAAGGATGTAGCCAGACTCGTTAATAGTTGTGCAACCTGCCAGCAAGTGAAAGGAGATCAGCAGAAGCAAGCTGGTTTTTTACAATCTTTGGAGGTCCCGACATGGAAATGGGAAATGATTTCGATGGACTTCATCGATGGACTGCCTAGAACTGAGAAGGGTAATGAAGGAATATGGGTAATTGTCGATCATCTTACCAAGAGCGCCCATTTTATTCCAGTTAAAGCAACCCAACTGCAGTTTTTTGGCTGAAATTTTCTGGAAGGAGATTGCATGGCGTTCCAGTCAGCATTGCAAGTGATCGAGATCCGATTTTCACCAGCAAATTCTGGGAGGCATTGCAATCAGTTTTGGGAACTAATTTGAGATTGAGTACAACATATCATCCACAAACTGATGGACAAACGGAAAGACTTAATCGAATTCTAGAAGATATGCTGAGAGCCTGTGTATTAGATTTTGGAGGATCATGGGAGGATCATCTACATCTAGTGGAGTTCTCGTATAATAACAGTTATCAAGCAAGTATCAAGATGGCTCCTTATGAAGCATTGTATGGAAGACCGTGTAGATCTCCAGCTTGTTGGATAGAATCGAAGGATCGTATTGTGCTTGGACCAGATTTGATCCGGGAAGCATCTGCTAAAGTCGAGCTGATCAAGAAAAGGATGAGAGCTGCTCAGGATAGACAAAAGAAATATGCTGATAAGAGACGAAGACAATTGGAATTCGAGATTGGTGATTTGGTCTTTGTCAAAGTTTCCCCTATTAAAGGTGCTATAAGATTCGGGAAGACAGAGAAACTCGCTCCGAAATTCATTGGTCCATTCAGAGTTATCGAGAGGATTGGTGCTGTTGCATATAGGATTGAATTGCCAGTCCGAATGGCTGGAATTCACAATGTTTTCCATGTATCTCATCTACGGAAATATGTGCACGATCCATCTCTTATTGTGGAGCCAGCTGTGCAGGAGGAATTGGAGGTTGAGCCGGACTTGTCTGTTGTCCGACATCCTGTTCGAATTGTTGATCAAGATGAGAGGCAACTCAGAAGCAAGATTGTGAAGCTTGTTAAAGTCCAGTGGAGTGAGGATCCCAGAGATTGTACCTGGGAGACTCTGGATAATATTAGGAGGGCTTATCCAGATATGTGTCTGGATAGCTAGTGGTGTTTTTATTGAATGCATGTTTGTTTGGATGTTTGTTTGATGGTTGCTTATGTATGGATGTTATGTATGTTTGAAGTGTTGAATAAAATGAAATTTTGGATTATCTTTTGTTTAAATTTCAGGGACGAAATTCTTTTAAGGGTGGAGGATTGTGATATCCCGGAGTTTCAAACCGAATTTAAATATGATAATCTATATAATAAATTAATTTAAATTGATAAATTTGTTATTTTATTCAACAACTAATAAATGAATGGTAAATATAAATTTATTCTAATTAAAAACTAATACATATATAAGGAATTGAATGTGTTAAAATTTTTATTCATATCAAATTTGATTTTGAATTGGATTTTTAAAATTCAAATTGTGTTTGAATTGGTATATTAAAAGATTTAAACTATGTTAATTTTTGTTCTAAAATTATACTTGGAGTACTAAGTTATATTCTCATAATTTTAATTATGTTATAACATTGGTTTTATATTCATTATTTAAAAAGGAAATTGATTTTTTTCTAAGGATTTAAATGTAAACATATATAAGAAAATCAATTAAGTAAATATTTTTAATTTCATTTTTTGCATGAGATAAAAACATGTTAACTTTAAAACTTATTAATAAAACATGTGTTAGAAATCTAACCATTATTTTGGCAAGTGTCATAATGTAGTTTTTCTTTTCTTTAAAATTTTATAAAACAAATTTTTCATGCATACTCTCTCATTTTATTAAAAAGAAATTCTACATTCTTCTCTCTAAAATCTGAACCTCTTCAATTCTTTTCATCTTCAACCAAATTTCTGTAACAATCTCAAAGTTTTTTCATCTATTAATTCAAGTTTGAGGCATCATCAAAGCAACAACATCAATTCATCTCAGTTTTTAAAGATCTGCAGTTCACATAATTTGTTCCTGCAATTTGAATCTTCACATCAGAGAAAAAGGTGAGTAAATCTTTAAATTAAAACTTTAAGTATAAAAGTTGTATGTTGAATGTTAGTGATGAATGCTTGTATGTCAATGATTTTGTGAAGTATTTGTTTCAGGTTTAAGATATTTGCTGTGCATGTTTTAGAAATAAATTGTACTTCTCTGTAAATACAAGTACATAGTAAATTGTGAACAAAACTTCAAATTTTAAATTCAGTAAGGTGTTAGTTAGTAGATATCTTCAAACATATTTATAAGTTAGAATCAATATGATATAAGTATTAAAAATATACATACTGATGATACTGTAAACTGCAGAAAGTAAGTGTAGGCTGTAAAACAAAAATCATAGCATATAAATCATGTTAAATTTTGATAAATCAAATATATATGTTGAATCTATAATGCATGTTTGGAATTTTAAGATTGAAATCAGAATTTATAACTTGCAATTGAATTCGAATATTGAAGATTACTGTATTTGGGGCTTTTGTAAAATTCTCGAGCCTGGCTTGATTTTAGCTTTTGAAATTTAAATTGAAGCTTTGTTAGATGTTGTATAACACTAGAAAAATACAAATCAAATTTATTATGCAACATAGAAATTGAAATTTGGGTTTGTAGGGTTTTGAGTACTGTGTTTTGGGAGCTTCAGTAATTCGATCGCGTGATTTATAGAAGGGACCGAGCTTCATATGGTTTGAGGAGGAGTGACGTGTGGTTGTTGTGCAAGCGTGGCCGGAGTTTGGTGCCGGAATGAGGTGAGATGGTCGTGGTTGATGGATTATTCCCTCTTGTGTCTGCAGTTTCAGTTTTTGGCTCGAGCACTCGATTTCGTTTGAGTTCGAGTTGTTGATTTTTGGGGTGAGATTCTGGAACACGGGACGAAGTGTGGGTTGCGCATATGGCCGGCGGTGGCGATGGTGGCGCTGAGGCATTGTGCAGGCGCACGAGGCCGTATGCGTGTGTAAGTGCGTTTTCATGTGTGTGTGGGTTTGTAGCTTGGGATCACACTCGAGTAAGGGTCGTGTGTGTCGCGTGATGCACTCGAGTTGAGGGGTGAGTTGTTGCGTGTGTTTGAGTGTGGGTTCAGGGGAGTGTTGTGAGAGGTAGGGGAATGATGAGTTAGGGCCTGGTAGTTTGATTTGGGCCGGGTTTTAAAACTAATTAACGAAGTTAAGTTTTAGTTTGTTTTCAAACTTCAATTTTGTTTTAAGTTGAATTTAACACTATATACTTCACCACTTATAAAATGTCAAAATTCTATTTTAAAGGTAATCACATTTTATTGTTGAAGTTTTGAAATTGGATTTACATTTTAAAATCTAACATTTTCAAAAGTTATTAATAAGTTGAATACTTAAATATATAAGAGTTTTGAAGATGAATGAACATTGATTTGTTTGAAGTTAATTAGATTTTGAAAATTTAAGTTTACTTAAATTAAATAGTAATTTAGTGATGGAATTAATTAGTTAATTTTGGTTAATTAATTGTTAAGATTAAATTAATCACTTATGAATTATTTAATGGATAATTAAGAATTGAATTTAATAACAATTAATTAATTTATTAATTAATTTAAGGTTAATTCATAAGTAATTAATAATTGATTAATTAATTGATTAAGGATTAATAATTTAGTGATTAAGAAGTTAATTAATTAATGGATTAAGGGTAAATTAATTAAGTAATTAAATATTATTAATTTATAGTAAATTAATTAATGATATAGTCTTAATTAATTAAATAATTAAGGTTAATTAAGGAATAATTAATCAAGTAATTAAGATAAATTAATTTATGATTAATTAAGAATTAATCAAGGTAATTAAGAATTAATTAAGGTAATTAAGAATTAGTTAAGGTAATTAAGAATTAATTAAGGTTAATTAATTATAAATTAAGGATTAATTAATAATCAATTAAGGAATGATTAATTTTTAATAAAATTTTAATTAATTATTATAGTAATTAATTGATAATTAAATAAAGATTATTAATTAATTAAGTAGTAATTAATTAATAATAAGATAATTAAGAGGTGATTAATTAATTGAATGGTTGTGATTAATTAATTAATGTTTGGTTAAGCAAGATTAAGTGATGAATTCTTAAGTAATTAATTTAATTGAAATTAATTAAATTAATTATGATATGAATTAAGTAATGCTTGTTAGTGGATGATAGTTTGTATTGATATCTGTATATGGTTGATACCTGTAGAATGATAGTTGAGTTATATTCTGTGATGAGATGTTGTATATCTGTAATAGATATTGGTTATTATCTGTTGATAATGTTGTGTGATGCTATGTTTAAATCTGAATTGAATTGTTTAAACCTTTAAAACAACTTGGACCTAAAAAACACGCTTTGGATTTCGATGAGACCGAAATCGGGTTTCCATATTTGGATATCCAAAAACCACATCGATTCCAAATAACGTTAGGTCGTGAATCTTATGTGAAGAGTGAAGACTCTAGGTGTAAAGGCTATACGTCAGTATAACTCTGTGGGTGATTCCGTAATGAGTTGACGGAATAGTACATATAGATTCGAGATGGAGAATCAGAGTGCAAGGGTTATCGTCGTTAACTCTGAGGGTGATTCCAAAATGAGTGTAACGAGATAATGCCTTCGGTTTCGTTCGAACCCGGAACGAACTTGTATGGATTGAATGCTTTCAGATCATCGTCAGGTGGACGATAAGCATTCTAAGAGATGAGTTCTTTATAAAGGTAATCGTAGCCTCAAGCCTCATCAACCGAGAATTGCTTAAACAGGGGAGGTGCAGCAAGGCTTCGTGGGTAGCCCCCACTTGAGAGTGAGATTTACCCCTGTCTAGAAGTCCCTTATTATATATTCGGCTGTGTGGGCAGTTGTTGGCCACAACTGCGGGGTTGTCTTGTTCGGAACTATCCAGTAAGGGATGGGTCCGGCCTTGTGTTGCAGGGGATCGGGAGTGATCCTCGGTACGGTGATCTAGGCCCCGTACTGTGACGGGCGGTACCCCAGTAGCCCTGCCATTGATGGAAACCCATTTTCCCTACGAGACCCTATGATTTTTATTGTATTACCCACTTTCATGGCTAGTAGCTGGAATTTAATCATGTAACAATTTCGGTTATTTTCTATTTACTTGAAAACCCTAGACCCTATTATAATATCACTGAATTTCCTATCAAATGTTTTGGTTAGCATAAGGTAAAAACTTACCCATGTTTATTTGTGGGAAGTCTTACGTGATACCTTTTGTTTCAAAATGATTTTTAAAGTTAAGCAACTTTAACTGATTTACTCACACCAGACCCATGTTTAACCCGAAGTTTATTTTGTTTTTCATAAACTCTTGGGTACTCAAATTTTTATGAGTAGCCAAGTGATTAGGTTTGGATTAGCATTTGTTTTGGAAGCTGGAGCTGGAGTCCAGACGTACTATCTATCTATATCCGCTGTAGGGGAATTTTGGTGTTATGTTTTGAGTTGCATGGGTTGGGAAACTCTTATGAATGGCTGATGTAATGGAATAGTATTATTTTATGAACTCTGATATGCAAATTATGTAAGGGATATATGTAATATTATATTTTGTTCGTTTCCGCTGTGAGATTCTGATGATTGTTGTTTCTTTTCTTTCTTTCTTTCTATTTCTATCTCTTTCTTTTCTTATTGATGATACGTTTTTCTGTGGAATGAAAGATGGGTCGTCACAGTTAGGGTTTCGATTGGTCTGGAAGCAAGTCGCGATGAGGGATAGCAGCGTTAGGGCATAGATTTGGGTTCGAGAGGAGGCGATTTCTGTGGCGATGATGAAGGCGTGTAGATTGGCTACGGCATCGACAGTATTATGGGTGAGAAGTATTCTTATTTCTGACTTCTTATTGGATTTGAGATTTGAATGTTTAACTATGGGAATAAGTTTCAAGATCCTTGTGCCCTTACTGAAGTAAGAAGAAAGCAATACATGTTGTAATAATAAATAAAAATATATACAGTAAGGTAGATTTTTGTAAACCGTAAGTTGAAATTGTATATATGTGTAGGGTAATTTTTAGTTTATGAAATTTAAGTCCATTTATAAGTTAAATTAGATAGGTAAGTGATAATAAATTGTTGATTTAAAATTTAAGTGTTAATTAATCCATATGATATTTATACATGGTCAAAACTGTGAAGACAAAACCAAATTAGTATGGATTGCAAAACGAAATCAAAGGTGAGTAATCTCACGCTTCTGGATTTTATTTAAATTTAAGTGGTTAAATTTAAATGATTGATTGAATGGTTGGATTGAATTGATGCGTTATATTATATAATGGTATATAGTATATGCTGGAATGATTGATATTCTGTGATGAATATTTTTAGTAATTGGAAGATTGAATGTTGTGGGTTGCTTGGATATTTCGGTACCCTAAGTTATCGAAATATGTAAAAATTGGATTTTGAAAGAAATATAAGGATGAAAAATTTGAAAGAGAAATAATTATAGAATAAAATGAATTGGGAATAAATAAAAATGATATTTAGAACTTGGGGTTAAATTGTAATGTAGGGATTTAAAACTAGTCCTAAATCAAAGTTAAATCTGACAAATAGGTTTTAAATATCAAGTATTTTGAATAACTTGAATGTCAAAGTGCAATTGTAAACCGAATTAAATTTAAAAATAAATTTGGTTTTAAATTACTTAAAGCTTCTATTATAAAATGAGTAATTAATTTATTTAATGAAGTAAATAACAAGGGTAGATAATTACATGTTGAGATAAATCAAGAATGATTAATATCTGCGGTTTAATTAATGATTAATTATTTAATGTAATTAATTTGGATTAGGGTAAATTGAAATATAATTGGGAAATCATTAACTTATATAATCAACGGTGTAATTAAAGATTGATTAATTAAGGTGAATTAATCATAAGACTCATGAGGAATTAATAATGTAAGTAATTAAGAAATAGTGAAATTGATTATAGTTGATTAATTTGTGATGTAATTAAAAATTTCTCATTGATTTGGTCAAAATAATTGATTTCGTGAAATTAATTAAAGATTATTACTTGAATGAAATTGGAAGATTGTTAATCCAGAGTGATTATTTAAGATAAATCAAGAAGGGTTGAGTAATTAATTTGGAATTAATTAATGAAAGAATCTAAGTGATTAAGGCTTGAAAATTCAATTTGAATCAATAGAAATCATTTGTATGTGATTAAGCTTTGCTATTGAATGATTAAATGGTATTGAATGATTTGAAGGAGTTGATAACTCTGATATGAAATGTTGAGTATTTCTTTTGGATAACTTGGAATAGAATGACATGAGATTCGAAGAGACTGGGGTCGAGTATAGGAGAAATACCCGAAACCACTTCGAATGTTTGTAGATCGGTATTAAAATCTATATGCTGGATTGAAGTGATTTGGAGGTATTGGACTGTTTTAAAGATCTAAATTTTTGTTATATAGAAAATTTAAATGTGGACTAAGCGTTGTCTGTAATGATTTGTAGTCTGTGTATTGATATATGTTACCCGGGTTTATAAAAGTTGATTTCTTTGGTATTACATGTTAGTTGGGTTTACTCACGCTGGTTTCCAGCCTGACCCGGGTGTTACTTTGGTGTAATGCTCGGGTCAGACCGAGTATTATAGATTTCCAGGTTAGGACGTTTTGGAGCTCAGGAGGCGAGCTGGATGGCAATATCGTATAGAGTATTCCGCTGTATTTATATTATTGTTAATCTGAGACTTGATAATTGTAAATATTCAGTGACTATATATAATGTGAAACTCTGATGTATATTAAATGTAATCGATAGATAAAATATTCTTTTGTAAACTGTTATTATTTATTATATTTTATCCGCTGCGAATGTGAGATGTTTGGTGTTTTCTGTTCTTTCTTCTTTTCATAACTATCTGGAATTTTCGGGTTAGAAAATTTCGGGTCGTTACATTTGGTATCAGAGCCAGGTTAAGCGAGAACCTTGGCTCTGGTGGGGGTTACTCATTGAATAGAGTCGGTAGTACTCTAGAATGAGTTGAGTTATATATATATATATATATATATATATATATATATATATATATGAGAGCGTACTTGTTATTTGCTTATAAAGATTTTTAATGATTTTATATAAAAATATATTTTGATATATATATATATAGCAACATTTCCTTCTAATGAATAGTTAGATGATTGGCTGTTAAATTATGGGAAATAAGTTAAGAAGTAATATAAAATACGACCAAATTGAAACTTATAGTCAAAATTGAAGAATAAACTTATATAACAAAATGGAATTTGGAATATAGATTGTAAATGAAATTTATAGGTTGAAATAAACTTCATAAATAAATGAGATTATAATTTGAAATAGAATTCCAAAGAATATTTGAAAATAAAGTAAGAATAAAATTCCAGAGTAATGTTTAAAATATGAATTGGATGGATTGGGAATTTGGAATTTTGGGAAAATTTAAAATTCCTTTGGATTTGAAAGTGGTTCCCAAATGATTTGCAGAAATAATAGTATTATTTCAAAAATATTTTTTGTGCTGAATTTGAAATCTTGGAGATTTGAAATTAAAAATATTTGGAAATGTTTTAAAGAGATAAAAGCATTGAACTCTTTCAGTCACTGGAAAATAACGTCGATGATGACTGCAGCATTATCGATGTCTATTTTCGAGTTTGTAGAAGAGAAATTGCTACCAAATTGTTTTAAATTGGAATTGTTTGTGAACTGGGTTTGGTTTTGAAGTTCAAAGGGATAAATGAATTTGCCAAAGAATTTTGGATATAGTTGAATTCTAAGGTGATACTGTAATTTTGGAAATTTGTTTAAGCTCTGGACTCTTGATTAAATGTTTATGGAATAATAAAAATATATTGGCTAAATAAAATGTATAATTCTGAGTTAAAAGAAAAATGTGAATGCGATTGATTATAAATAGAAGATGTAAAATTGAAATTTATAATTAAAGTTGTACAAGTTTAAAGATCAAATGGAATTTTGAGAATTGGACTCAGAAATTAAATTGATTAAAAACTTTGAATAAAAGTTAATTTGGTTTAAGGGGGTTAAACCAACCTTTGAGAATTTAACTCGAATTTATATAATTCGAGGTAGTTTAAATTCAAGATTTAAATCGAGTTAGTTCAAAATTGAATTTGGTTTAAATTGGGAAAGGAATCAAGATTGATTCAACTTGAATTTGATTTAAATAAATTTCAATGGAAGTTGGAGTTATTAAAATAGGAATTGGATCAATTTAAATGGAAGTGGAGATTTAGATTGAATTGATGAGAATGGAGTTTGGGGAATTGAACGGTTTGACTCTAGACTATTTTAAATAAATTGTTTTAATATACACTTATTTTTCTAAGTGATTAAATATATACCACCTTAAAGCCAAATTATTTTATACTTGTTTTACAATTATTTTTGGAGCTATTTAACCATTTTCAACTATTTCTAAACTAATTTCTATTTTTTCAACTATGTTATAAATTATTCACTATTTTACAACTATTTTGCAATTATCTAAAAGTTCTTAAACTATTTAGCTATTTTCCAACTATTTTACAATTAGTTAACTATTTTACAACTATTTTGCAGACTAATAATTATTTTTCAAAACTATCTATCTATCTTAAAAATTTTCAAGCTATTTTATGAACTGGTCGGAGTTCAAACTGTTATTGATTTAAAAAATCCAACTGAGATAAGAATTGAAGTGATAATTCAATGAGGATTAAAGCAATTGTAAATAAGTGAAAGGGGATTAATGAAAATGTGAATAGGAAGAGAAATTGATTTGGCTAAAAATCAATAAAATTAAATACGTAGGATGTACGTATATTATTCTATTCGCATAGTGATTTGATCCAGATTCGAGCACAGAATTTCGAGATAGTTATATCAATCCGAGTGGGATTTTTCACTCGATTTTTGACGGCGAACCTGGATATGGATTGTTGATTGGTTCTGGATATTCTCTATCATAGTTATGTCTATGCAAGGAGAATGACGGTTTCTAATCAAGAAATCAGATCTGTGTCCGCACTAGGAAGTCGGGTGGACAATGCTAGTTCGGAAGTGAAATTGTGTGATCGAGTGAGCAATCAGATTAGTATAGCGTTCGGATGATAAGTGTATATCGTACGGATTTGAATGAAATTGATATTGGAAAGAGAAATTAAAGTGGGATATTTGGTTTTGAATAAACAAAGTTGTATATCTTTGCTATATGAGATAAATCTCCCCTTGTTGAATTTATTGCTGGAAGAAAAATGTTTTTGAAACGTTTGAAGTATAAAAAGGGATTTTATGCAAGTTTGAAATGATCCAAAGTTTTAAAAATTATAAATATTTTTGAATATATATATAAAGGATCTTATGAAGATTTTAGAAAAGGTTTTGAGAACCTTTGGATTTGGAAAGACCTTTTGGGTAAAATCAAAATTGGAATTTAGAAAGCCTAGTTTGAGAATTATCGATTTTGGGATAATCGATTTTATGTAAATGAGCTTTGTATGATATCATACTAGGTGTATGATTTGAAGATACTATATGTGTATAGTATAAAATGTTTTGATGATGGCTCTGGGGAAAAAGGCGCTCCCTTGAAATGAACTTCTCAGGAGTGCCATCGGGTGGTGCTGCCTTGACCCCAAGGGGGGGTTCTAAAGTTGATCCTTTGAGGAGTCCGGACAAAACTAGTCCTTGAGGATTATGAGTAATGTATACCATAGCGAAAGTCGTGTGTGCCGCTGAGAGCCAACAGTCTGCGTTTGATTTATATCGGTAGACTGCGACCTATGATATAACATAGCGGAAGTCGTGTGTGCCGCTGAGAGCCAACGGTCTGCATTTGATTTTTTATCGGCAGATTGCGACCTATGTAGAAGTGGAGAGGTTTCATTTTGACAGCGAAAATCAGAGGCCACTGAGAGCCTGCAGTTACATGGACTTTTGCTGTGATGGCAACGTAACCCTGGATGTAACTGTGATCTGTTGTGTGGGATCCATGGCGTAATTGAGAGGCCGCGGAGAGCCTGCAGTTGCATGGACTTTTGCTGCGACGGCAACGTAACCCTGGGATGTAACTGTGACCATGGATAGGGGTGATGATTTCCAGAGCATTCTCACCAAAGTTATTTCCTCTATTTTCAAAAACTGTATTTAATATTTTTAATAAAATTATTTTCCAAGTATTTTCACTGGGTGTTGAAAACGGGTTTACCAAGTACTTATAGATTTTCAGTCCTACGCCTGATCAACGTATGACTAAATTTCTGCGAGAACGAGGATGAACTGGTTAAGACATCGAGTTGTAAGAAGTATTTTTTGTAAAGAGCTATTTTATTAAGTATGATGTGAATTTAAAAGCATTTCTAAAAATTTTTGTAAATAAAGATGTTGGAATTTTGTGGAAATCAAGAAAATCCAAACTATAATTTTAATGAAGTGAATTTGTAATTAAAATCGAATATTGATTTAAAGCTGGAAGTAAGCTAATTGACTAAATGAATTATTGGACAGAATATATTAATAAAATTTAACTCAGTTAAATAAAATGGATTTTAAATTAATAATGGAATTTGGGAATGAATTCGAATTTTAAAAAGAATTCGACTTAGATTCGATAATAAATAAATTAGAAGAGATGTTGTAAAAATAAAATAGTGGTGGATTGAAAAATGTGATGGTTTGAATTACAAATAAAATTCAAAGGTAATTTGAATGATATTTAATGAAATTTGCAAGTAGATTGGATATAAGAGTAGTGATTATAATAGAAATAGTTTGAGTTGCAAAAACAAAACCCAAGTGAGTAGAAATAAATTTAGAATGGTTTTGTATAAGTAAAATAAATTTGGAAATGAATTAAGTAGATGAATTCAAATTCTAAAATGGGGTGAATAAATGAGTTAATTGAATTAAGTAATAATTGGATGAAGTTTGATTGAATGGAAATTAAATAAAGGTTTTAGTTGGAATGGAATTGTTAGAATGGACTTAAGTTATGAGACGATTAAATATGAAGTAAGATTTCTTAAATCAATAAAAGCTTGGATTAAATTAAGTCGAAAATGGTCGTAAATTTATAAGTTCGAATGAGCAAAGCCTAATAAATTGTTTTGGATAAATCCAAGGCTGAGATAAAATGAAATGCAATGAATGGTTCGTAAATAATTTAGAAAAGAAATGGAATTAAATGCAGAATGGGTTGAAATTAATTTAAAATAGTTATAAACTTCATTAATTTAATTAAATGAATTGCCCATGGAAGTTATTTTGAATACATTTCTCTTAGAGGTGAAATATTAATTGCCCATGGAAGTTATTTTGAATGCATTTCTCTTAGTTTTGACGTGTTATAGTTGTTTATGTAAGAGAAATGTTATAAACTTCATATATATAGTACTTATATGTATAAATTGAGTAAGTACAGTTACCTGGAGGCCGGTTGGCTGGATTTGGATTGCATTAATTGCTAAAATAAATAGCTGCATGCTTAAAATGATAAATAAGGTATGCATATGCAATAAAAATAGGAAATATGAACGGTTTTTGCTTTTTTCGACCATGTGGGTCGATGTATATATATTTATATCTCTTGTCAAATTGCAAAAGCTCCTCCGTACAAAGGGGACTCTGCCAAAAAAATTCGAAAATTTTGGAAGTTAGGAAATTTTTGAAATTTTTGGGAAAATTTTGTTAATGACAAATAATTTCAAATTGGAAATCAAATAAATTAGTAGATGAAACTAATATGAATCAGTTATACTTGAAAGATAAAATTCAATATGAAAAATTTAAAATAAATTGAAATCGTATGAAGTGGGGAAAAAACTAGTTTGAATAGAAATGGATATGAAACTTCTGTAAGGAAAAGTATGTAAAGGTTTGAAAAGGGTATGATGAAATATTAGTGCAAAGTAAGTTATGCAGGTATTAAAAGGGGGAAAAGAAAATTGGATTTGATTCCAAAAGATAAATGTGAATGGCCCGACAAAAAGGTATGTATTTTAATTTATGTATGAAATTGGATTGAGTTTTTGGATGTAGCCACTTGGCTTTTGTTTTCTTTTTGGAATTTGGGAGCCCGTAGAGACCTTTTGTAGTTGTACCGAGCTAGCCGCACAAAGGAGACGCTGGCAAAAAATTTCGGGAATTTAGAGAGTTAGAAATTTTTTGAGACAATTTTGATAGTTCAAAAATTAGGTTTTAAATTGACATTTAAATGATTGGGAAAAAGGGGTATCATTTGATACTGTGGAAGAGTTTGAGAGGTTAGTAAGAATAATAAGCGGCGTTTTATGAAAGATAATTGGTAAGTTGTAGAACTGTTTGGTTTTGGGAAAAGGGTAGACAGGTATGAGACATTCTTCCTGATTAGTAATTTCGGGGACAAAATTCTTTTAAGGGGGAAGAATGTGATGACTCGGAATTTCTAACAAATTAAATTTGAATAGTTAATTGATTTTAAAAATTTAAAAGTTAATTTTAACTTGAATTTTTGGATATCAATATTTACTTGATAATTAAATCATTGAATTGTATAGTTTAAATATTGAATTTAATAATTGAAATTGGGTAAATTGTTGAATCTGAGATTCTAAGCCTGTTTAAAATAATTTGAAGGCTTATAAAATCTATAATGATGATACTAAAGATAATAGAATGGTTGAAATTTAATATAAAGCTAATTTGTTCAATTTTAATAATTTATCGTTTAAATTGGAATTTAAAAATAGCCTTCCGAGGCACAGCCTCGGAATTTGACGAAACCAGTTCCATTGGATCCGTAATAGTTAGTTATTATCGGATTTCAATTTTCATAGCAGTCGGAGTTGTCGTTTGACCCTGGCAGCTCGAAACGCTTCGAATTTATTCAGAATCGATTTGATTTAAAATTGATCGTTTACTTCTGTAACTCGCGCATACGATCGAATCAGCTTCCGAAACACGTTTCACTGTGTTCGGAATGCGGGTAAAACGTTTTAATCGCCTGACGGCATTCCTTAAGAGGAGTTCGAAAATTGTAGTATAAATTGACAAAACATTTTGAAGTTTTATATAAGTTAATGAAAGAAATTAATTAAATTAGCAAGATATTTTTCCTTCACAATGTCGTGTTGAAGAAGCCTTCCATCTCCTTTATTTTATTCCCGTCCCCTCCTTATTCTCGAAGCAGATGGAACGCGTACGAAATTTATGGCCGCTCCTTTTAGTTTATAAATCCATGGATTCATAATTAACCGTTCCTAAATCGTTATCATATTCCTGTTCCCCTCTCAATTCTCACGGCCAATCAAACAAACAAACAAAAAAAAGGGGCGGACGCGAATCGTGAAAAGGGGAAGTGACTCTGAGACGAGCGAGTGGAAGTTGCGAGCGAGTGGAAGTCGCTAGTGGAGGCAGTGACGACGTCGTAACCAGGGTTAGGGTTTCGATTGGTCTGGAAGCAAGTCGCGACGAGGGATAGCGGCGTTAGGCCATAGATTTGGGTTCGAGAGGAGACGATTTCTATGGCGATGATGAAGGCATGTAGATTGGCTACGGCGTCGACAGTATTATGGGTGAGCAGTATTCTTATTTCTGACTTCTTATTGGATTTGAGATTTGAATGTTTAACTATGGGAATAAGTTTCAAGATCCTTGTGCCCTTACTAAAGTAAGAAGAAAGCAATACATGTTATAATAATAAATAAAAATGTATACAATAATGTAGATTTTTGTAAACCGTAAGTTGAAATTGTATATATGTGTATGGTAATTTTTAGTTTATGAAATTTAAGTCCATTTATAAGTTAAATTAGATAGGTAAGTGATAATAAATTGTTGATTTAAAATTTAAGTGTTAATTAATCCATATGATATTTATACATGGTCAAAACTGTGAAGACAAAACCGAATTAGTATGGATTGCAAAACGAAATCAAAGGTGAGTAATCTCACGCTTCTGGATTTTTATTTAAATTTAAGTGGTTAAATTTAAATGATTGATTGAATGGTTGGATTGAATTGATGCGTTATATTATATAATGGTATATAGTATATGCTGGAATGATTGATATTCTGTGATGAATATTTTTAGTAATTGGAAGATTGAATGCTGTGGGTTGCTTGGATATTTTGGTACCCTAAGTTATCGGAATATATAAAAATTGGATTTTGAAAGAAATATAAGGGTGAAAAATAAGTGAAATAATTATAGAATAAAATGAACTGGGAAGAAATAAAAATGATATTTAGAACCTGGGGTTAAATTGTAAAGTAGGGATTTAAAACTAGTCCTAAATCAAAGTTAAATCTGACAAATAAGTTTTAAATATCAAGTGTTCTGAATAACTTGAATGTCAAAGTGCAATTGTAAACCGAATTAAATTTAAAAATAAATTTGGTTTTAAATTCCTTAAAGCTTCTATTATAAAATGAGTAATTAATTTATTTAATGAAGTAAATAAAAAGGGTAGATAATTACTTGTTGAGATAAATCAAGAATGATTAATATCTGTGGTTTAATTAATGATTAATTATTTAATGTAATTAATTTGGATTAGGTTAAATTGAAATATAATTGGGAAATCATTAACTTATATAATCAACGGTGTAATTAAAGATTGATTAATTAAGATGAATTAATCATAAGACTCATGAGGAATTGATAATGTAAGTAATTAAGAATTAGTGAAATTGATTATAGTTGATTAATTTGTGATGTAATTAAAGATTTCTCATTGATTTGGTCAAAATAATTAATGTCATGAAATTAATTAAAGATTATTACTTGAATGGAATTGGAAGGTTATTAACCCAGGGTGATTATTTAAGATAAATCAGGAAGGGTTGAGTAATTAATTTGGAATTAATTAATGAAAGAATCTAAGTGATTAAGGCTTGAAAATTCAATTTGAATCAATAGAAATTATTTGTATGTGATTAAGCTTTGCTATTGAATGATTAAATGGTATTGGATGATTTGAAGGAGTTGATAACTCTGATACGAAATGTTGAGTATTTCTTTTGGATAACTTGGAATAGAATGACATGTGATTCGAAGAGACCGGGGTCGGGTATAGGAGAAATACCCGAAACCACTTCGAATGTTTGTAGATCGGTATATAAAATCTATATCCTGGATTGAAGTGATTTAGTGGTATTGGACTGTTTTAAAGGTCTAAATCTTTAGTATTTAGAAAATTTAAATGTGGACTAAGCGTTGTCTGTAATGATTTGTAGCCTGTGTATTGATATATGTTACCTGGGTTTATAAAAGTTGATTTCTTTGGTATTACATGTTAGTTGGGTTTACTCACGCTGGTTTCCAGCCTGACCTGGGTGTTACTTTGTTGTAATGCTCGGGTCAGACCGAGCATTACAGATTTCCAAGTTAGGATGTTTTGGAGCTCAGGAATGGAGCTGGATGGCAATATCGTATAGAGTATTCCGCTGTATTTATATTATTGTCAATCTGAGACTTGATAATTGTAAATATTCAGTGACTATATATAATGTGAAACTCTGATGTATATTAAATGTAATCGATAGATAAAATATTCTTTTGTAAACTGTTATTATTTATTATATTTTATCCGCTGCGAATGTGAGATGTTTGGTGTTTTCTGTTCTTTCTTCTTTTTCATAACTATCTGGAATTTTCGGGTTAGAAAATTTCGGGTCGTTACATATTTGTATCACTTGACCTAGGTTAGAAAATATTATATAGGCCCATGGTCAATATTTTATAATATATTCCTAAAAGTTTTTAGGTATTTTGGATTTTAAATATATGGAGTTTTAACTTAAAATTTAGATTTAATAGTTTAAATATAAAGATGTATGGATTTTCTACAATTTAAAATTTTATAAGTAAAAATTTGGTTTTAAAGTGAATTTAAAGATCTTTCTTATGATAAAGAACTTAATAGTTAAATTTTGATTCATTATGGAAATTTAAGTCTAACCTAGTAATTGTGATAAAAGTTTAAATTGTGAAATGGACATGTTTTGTAAAATAAAGTTGCTGTAACAACCCATAATTTTCGACAATTTAAATTTGTTAAATAATAAGATTTTTGCAGCAAAATTTAGAAAGAAATAAAGCTTTATAATTTATAGTGAAGCAAATGTTAAAAATGAAATGTAGCAATGGTAATTAAAATTGATTATTGACTATTGGAGTGAAATCCTAATAAAGAAATAGTGTTAATTGTTGCACTTGGGTATAAAATTTAAAATAAGTACATAAAAGTAAGCATTTAATTAACTAATGCAATAATATATTGATTAATAGTAACTGAATGTAAATTTAGGTAATAATGTTAAAGCAGTTGATAAATACCTAATTTAGTGCAATCCCAATTAATTGAAACAATTGCAAGGTTTTAATTGGTTGTAATTTGTAAATTGGAAAATAGATTCAAAGTTATAATTAATTGATGAAATAATACGTAATAAGTGCAATTTGATAGAATTAATGTTAGTATAAATTAAAGCAATACTTGGGAATCATATTTATGAAATAATAATGAGAATGCATGATAAACAATGCTAATTAAAGTTGATAATTAATGAATTTATTAAATTTGAAGGTTAAACACTGTAGTTGTGAATTGATTAACTTTAAATTAATATGGAAATTGGTGATTGGATAAATCCGGTATTGGGTAAGTAATAATTGATGTAATAAAGGATGGAACCAAGGTAAATTAATTAATTGGAATTGGAAATAAATTTTAATAAATGTAAATAAATGTTACATTAATGTGAAATGTAATACAATGTTTATGAGTTGTTAAATTGGGTATATTAAGGTAATGAATGGAAAAAACAAGGTAACTAAGTTTATAGAGGAGTAATGAACTTAATAGAAAGATTTGAATTGAAACAAATCAATCCATTGAAATCCAATTTATAATAAGTGTAATTATTGTAGCAATTGAAATTAAATGTTATGAAATTAAAATAAAGATAAAATGGAAGAATGTTAATGTATCAGGATATATACCAATGTAAAAGGTACCTAACATGATAATATGATAATTAGTTGAATTAAAAGAATGGGAGTCAGGATTTATTTATTTATTGGAATTTAAAATTAAATAGTTGGATTTATTGCAAATAAGTAGAATTTAATATTAAATTTTACGTTAATTGAAATGAAGATGGAATGTGAGAATATTAATGTAATAGATTTTGAATCCAATATTAATTTCATCCGTTGATAATAATGAATTGAATAATAGAATGAGAAGTAGATTAAATAGAATTTCGAAAATCAAATTTATAATTTTTGAATTTATTGAAATTGAAGTTAATACTGAAATTGATAAATTAATCATCTATAAATTGACATTTAAATTTATTTAAACTATTGTAAATGATTAAGAAATAAAAAATGATGAAATCTGTCAATTATGGAATTTAAATTGAAAAAGTGATTTAATTAATTTATTATTAATTTATTTAATTAACTAGAAAATAGCCATTTTGGCCACTGATTCGGATTTCAACGAAAGCAGTTTCATCGGATCTGTAACGGTGAATTATTGTAGGATTTCAAGTTTCTTAACGATCGGAAATCAATTTAATTAAAATCAATTGAAATCAATTTGAAATAACATGATTTGAGCATAACTTCTTCATACGATGGAATTTGGACTTGAAACCTGTTCCATCGAGTTCAATATATTTTAAAATATCTATTTCGATATACGGATTGACCCAATTTCATTCCGGAGTCAGAACAGGCTTTTCAAGCCATTTTATCGTTCAATGCGTATATCCAATCGATCCGATCACTCTAATTTCATCCTGCCTATATATACCTTATTATAGACCCTAATTCATTTCTTATTCCTCATTTATGTACGTTCTATTAGCTCCTCTTTCTAATGGCTGCAAATCCTAATTCCCAAATACAATTCCAAATCAAATCCAAAGCCAAAAATTCAAACTCTCTAAATAGTATCATATTTTATATCATCAGAAAGCTCTCGAAGAGCGCATATCAGTTCTGCTGTTTGTTTTTCAATCTGGGTTTTGTTATGGCCGGAAATCAATGAAACATTCACGGTCGGGCGCGTCGATGAACGTTGTCAGATCGCCGAATCATTTCTGAGTTTTGTAGAGTGGATGATGGGGAGTTCATCGGTATAGTTATTGCATCGAATTAACGGCTGGATTTGGAGAAAAATTCAAACTACGGTTCGAATTAGGCGGCGGCTACTGTGCAATTTTTCGAGTTTGGGCGAGTTCATTGCGTGCGGCCGAAGGTGTTGAGGGCGGTGGTGGTAGCGGCGTGATTGATGGAGGCCCTGGGCGGAGTGCGTCTGCGGTCAACGCGGGAGTTGGAGCTATGCATTTTAGGTTTGTTCTCTGCTAGTGTGTGTGTATGTGAGAGAGAGGAGAGATGATGACGTGGCGAGTAAGTGGGGTTTGTTTCTTTTGTTTTCTTTTATTCTAATTTTCATTTCAATTCGTTCTAATAATCATAACTTTCTCATACGAGGTCGATTTTACGCACGGGTTTTTGCGTTGGGATCGTACTAAAATTTCAGACATTCTGACACTAGTTTGGACGAATTTGGAGACTGTTGAAATTTTGGGTTTAAATTGGATTTAAATTCAATTTAAATTCAAAAGGTGATTGTTTTAAGCCACTCACAACTTCTAAAATTTCTTATGTGTGTTAAATTAATTTCTGATGTGATTAGAAATTTAGTTATTGCTGTTTGGTATATTTTTATCATCATTCCAGTTAAATTGAATTTATTGAATTAAATTGATATTTAATTTATTATTGCATACAAACTGCCAGTAAAATTAATTTATTTTTGAATATAAACTGCCGGTAATTACCTATTATTTATTATCTATTCTATATTGATGTTATTGTTTGAATTGCATGATGATTGTGATAAATGGTTAATGATTGATATTGGATGAATGGATGTTTTATTATATATTGTTATAAACTGCAAGTTGTTATGCATTTTATTTCATTCGGGATTGCGGTTTGAAATGATATATAACCATAATTTTATTTTAAATTACGGATTGAAATGATAAATATCCGTATCACTTGACCATAGGATAGAAAATTATATAAAACACCGTCGGTCTATATATAAATATTTTAAAATGATTTCTATGGTTTTGGATAGAAATATACGGTTTAATGAGTATTGATTTTTGATATTACATAAATATTATATTATATATAGTTAAATTCTTGAATTTAAGCTATGTATTAATTTGTTTAATAAAAACAAGTTTAATAATAAAGTTTGATTGCTTAAATATAATATGGTTAAGTATCTGTTCAAATTTAATTGTATACAGGGTCTATAATGACTTAAATAAAAAAAACTTAAGGTTGGAGGATAAATATGAATTTGATTTGAATTAAAGTATTTAAGAATTATACTCGAATAAAATTGATGTGAAATTTAAATAAAAATTTAGATTTTAAAGGGTATGATTTTTATAACTAGATTTTGGTTTAGAGTGATTTAAATAAACACCGAGTTGATTTAAATGAATATATCAAGTTAATCAAATTGAAAGAATATCCAATTATTTAAAGTTTAAAGGTTTTACTTAAATGATGTTTGATATATTAAATAAACATTTCAAATCTAAATAATAGTAATTGAATTTGATAGAAATGGAATTATCAAAGAATTAGTTTTGAAATGGTGGAATATTTAAAGCTTTGAAATATATGGAAATTAAAACGGTTATTTGGGGTTTCGAATCGGTATTTGGAATTTGATTTGTGAAATTGAAGAA
Organism: Allium cepa; assembly: GCA_030765085.1. NCBI lineage: Eukaryota > Viridiplantae > Streptophyta > Magnoliopsida > Asparagales > Amaryllidaceae > Allium > Allium cepa. Next base: position 81,546,378 of record CM060932.1, on the reverse strand, counting down.
GTTATTTTATTATATAAAATAATTTAATATTTAAGCCGTTTAAGTGGTGTAGTTATGTTTCAAAGTTTTCAAAGTATTATAATTTGGAAGTGTTATATTTCAAGTGGTTTTGGTTTCGATGTATATAAATTTGAAAGTGCTATGATTTTCGAAAAAAGAATATATTTGAAATAAAAATGATATTATATTGATTTGGGTTTTATAAAAATGATATCATATTGATTTGGGTTTTTTTTAAAACGGAAATGATAGCGTATTTATATGGTTTTGAAATGGATATTATATCTGGTTTTGAAATATGATTATTTTAAAATGACCGCAGTGTTATAATAACGTTTGGTTGTTAAAGAGACCGGGATCGGAAGTTGTCATACTCTCTGCCAACTCTGAAAACCACTTTAACAACTGTGTACACGGTGGAGATTCCTGTATGAAGTAGGATGGTGGCTGTGTTTCCTTTGAGGAAAATACGTGGACCCAACTCCCGTGAGTTGGCATAAGGTGGCTAAAACATGAGCGATTGACGGGCTAAGAAAGTAGCACCTTTTATCGGACACATCCCTTCGATATTATGCTCTGACTTTTGGATTGATTCGGTTGCCACTTTTGATTTTTGATTTGGGGGTGTGGCTCGAGGTGGGCGGTAGTAGCTGCTATGCGCTACCACCGGTCCGAAAGCGTAATTGGTATATCTACCCTGACATTGCCTAGTTGTGCCGTGTCACCTACCCTAGCGCACCTTGTACGAGTTTGATTTATGTCATACCTATGGAGTATCCTCTGGTAGCTTCCCAATCAGGAGGTATTACGGTGCTGTATAGACTATTGGCACTATTACGTGTTAAGGGCTATATGGGTAACCCCTTAACGCTATTTAAAAGTAAGTTTATTTTACTATTAGACACTATTATAATAGCTAAATATTACTACATAGTAAATAGTTTAACGGATCCTTAGGAGATGTAAATCCCGAGCATCTCTTGAGTTACTGCACTCACGTTAAACAATGGATAGGAGATGTCAAATCCCGTAAACATATCCGACGTCGTTCAACTCATATTATTTACAGTTGATTTAACTTACATAAGATCTTTTAGTTCTGACTCGAGTGTTTTGTGTTTTTAATTCGCTCGGTCAGTCTGAGCATTTCAGAATTTGAAGATTTTATTCTGGAGGACGAAGACGAAGATATGTACTACTATTATTTATTATATTCCACTGCATCACATTGTTCCGCTGCATTGTTATTCTCTGCTATGTGTAACTTTGATATGTATTGTATAAGTATAATCGAATATTTTGTAAACAGCCAAACTTTTTATTTGATTATTATATTTTGTCATTCCACTACAAGATTCTATTTTGTTTTCTTCTTTCTCTGCTTTTTCTTATTTACCCCATGACAATCCGCCCTTCTGTATGGTTTGAGTCTGACGTATGTGGTTTATCGTCGATTTAAACCGTACAAAAAAGTAGGACGTTACAACAGTGGTTTCCTATAAAATAAAATGTATAAATAGGTATAAAAATGTGACTTAAGTATGACTTAACTTGATAATTAAAATACTGATTTTCAAATGGAAATTCAAAGTTAAGTAAATAAATGAAATTTAGTTTTATTTGTGAAATGGGAATTTTTAAAATAAAGTGTTAAGTTATTTGTTAAAAATAAAAGTTAAGTAAAATAGGGTAATTTTGACTTATTAATGAATTATAGTTTAATTTGGATATTTATTGATAAAATTTTACTTTATTAAATCATAAGTTAAATGATATCCAAATGAATATTTTTGTAGAGTGAAATGTGAAATTGGCTAAAAATTGAAATTTTAGTGTAGCTGAAATATACAATGTTTTGGAAAGTTATAATTGAATGAATAGAATTATAAATGCTACAACTTTGAAATGAATATTATTTGACATTTAATTTAAATGGTGAAATGAATCTTGTTTGGAAGATATTAACATTGAATTTAAATGGTCTAAATAAATATGTTTCAAAATGTTGGTTTCAGAGTTGTTATAACTTGAAAGTAATTTGGCTTTCGAAATGAATTTATTTGAAAGTGTAGTTAAATAAGAATTGTATTTAAATATATAAAGTTGAACTTATTGAAATGGAAGTTTAAGGATATGACTTTATAAAGTGGTTTGGGTTAAGATGATTTAAAGCAATATTTCAAGTTTAATAAATTGAAGGAAATATTCAGTGATTTGGAAGTGTGGGTTTTATTTAAATGATATATTGATTTGGTTTTGGAATTTAAATGGTATACTATTACTTTAGTTTTGAAATGGAAATGATATAGTATCTAGTTTTGAAAATGGATATTATTTTAGAAAGTAATGGTATTTGATTTTAAATGGTTTTGGAATATAAAAGTTTTGAAATAAATATCCATGGGTAATAATAACGTTTGGTTGTTAAAGAGACCAGGATCGGAAGTTGTCATACTCTCTGCCAACTCTGAAAACCACTTTAACAACCGTGTACACGGTGGAGATTCCAGAATGAAGTAGGATGGTGATGACGTCCTTTGAGGTATATACGTGGACCTGACTCACGTGAGTTAGCATAAGGTGGCTAAAACAGGAGCGATTCCGAGCCAGCGAGGTAGCTCCTCTTATCGGACACACTCCTTTGATATTATATTCTAACTTTGAGATTAATTTAGTGGCCACTTTTGATTTTGATTTTGGGGTGTGGCTCGAGGTGGGCGGTAGCTGCGTGCTATGCGTCACCACCAGTCTGAATAGTAATTGGTATATATACGCTGGCATTGCCTTGTATGCCGTGTCACCTACCCTAGCGCGCCTTGTACGAGTTTGATTTTCTCCCGTAGCCCATAGAGTATTTAGGGTATTCTCCCGATCTAGAGATGCGCTGATACTGGATGGACTACTGGGACTATTACGTGATAAAGGCTATATGGGTAACCCCTTAACGCTATTTAAAATTAAGTTTATTTTACTATAGACATTATTATAATAGCGAAATATTACTACATAGTAAATAGTTTAGCGGATCCTTAGAGGATGGACGGTCCCAAGCATCCTTTAAGTTACTTGTACCTTTATATTACAGTTCTCTTGAGTTGGTTTGCATTGTATAAGTATGTATGTCCTGACTCGAGTGTTTTGTGTTTTGCTTTACACTCGGGTCAGACTGAGTGATACATCATTAGAGACTCACCTTTGGAGTTGGAGCTTTGCTTGAAGATCGAGCTATCTATTTCATTTCAATTATCCTGTAACGATCCTATTTTTAAATCAAATTTAAATTTAATAATTAATATAAAAATTTGAAGTTAATTTGAATTTATTTTAAATTTTCAAAACAAATGAATATTGTGTTTATTTATATATATAATGGATTGTAATTCAAATTTGAATTTGAATTTAAATAAATATCTTAAAAAAATATTTGGATTCAAAATATTAACATATGTATGTGATTTTATTTATGTATAAATTAGTATTAAAACATTCTCTTTCAAAATTTGTATAAATATAATAAGAGATGTAATTATACAAATAAGAAAAAAGTAATGCAAATTTTTATTTAAACATGTAATTATGTAAAAAAAATTACAAGTGTTAAGTGATAAGATACCCAATTTAACAAGTGTTTAACATTTAGTAAATGAATTAACAAGTGTAATTCATGAAGAGAAAAATTTAACAAGTGTCATCACATTATTTTTATTTTTGAAAAATTCATAAAAAGAAAATAAAGCTATATAAGCTTTATCATCTCCTCCTGAGATGACCCACTTTCTTTTTCCTTAAAATTTTTTTTGCATATGTAAAGTGGTCATCTAAGTTGAGAAAATCATCTCTCTTATGTTTCTCCTTTCCAGGATCTTTCTGCCAATAAATATTGGTTTGTTTTAATTCAACTTAAACTTACATATATGAAGATATATAAGTTAATTTCTACTTGAATCAGAATATAAAAATTTATAAGTAGAAATCTGCTGAAAGTTGATAATAATAACTTTCCACATAGCAATATAATTTCTAGAAATCAAATTTCTGGGCATACTTAAATCATTGCTTGAATGGTTTCAGGTTGCTAGGCTTAGCATTTTGTATTTATTTCATATCTTATTATTGTATAAACTGTGCCCTTGCTAGAGCATGTGTGTGTCTCTAGAAAATTTCAGGTGCTCATTCATTTTTATTTTTAACTGTGTCTCCCTTATATTTTTGAGTTGTATAGCTTTGTTGCAAAATTGAATTTAAATCTTTTTTTTTAGTGCTGGCTCAATCCAGACTCAATAATGTGGTTAGGTTAGCCATATCTATTTTGCATTTATTCTAAAACAAAGAACATATCATTCTTTTTAGACCATTTTTAAAGCAACTCAAAACCCTTTCTTCTGCCAGATTTTATATCAAATTAAACATAAGTTTTTAAAGTTAAATACATGGTTATTCCTTCAATCCATACATCCTTATGAACTCAGATCATTTATCATCCTAAGTTGATCAGTTTAAAATTTTAAAGACTTCATTACTAGACAACACATTGGTAAATCAAGATACAAGAGTTTCAGCTGATACATATAAGTTTAATATTTGCAGAACAATATAGCAAAACATTGGATTCTCAAGCAAACTTAAACTAAGCAGATTGACAAAATTCAACATAAACATTAAATTTAACTTCAGCAATTCTTTAAACATAACATCCAAAATCTTTAAGCAGTTAAACATCCAAGCTTGATCCCTGAAATACCTATTTACCTGCACAATCACTATGGACTGCCCCATAAAATATGAGACACCCAATAGTGCATCAACACACACATGGGTCAGACTAATGCCTGGTATGAGTAATCTAACTGAAAACATAAATTTTATATAACTTTTCTCATATTCACATAACTACAAAATAGATAGAAGAATGCAATATTGCTCTTATGCATATTCCTGGGTAGCCTGTGCATGTTCATTAGTGTACACAAAATGATACATAATTCAATGATTGTTACAGAGAAAACCAACATAGAATTCATTCATAGAACACCATCAGATAGTCAACACAATTATCAATTAAATCATCATTCCTCATCTACAGATTTTCTGGCCATCAGGAATTTTTACCCAAGCCTTCACATGAACCTGTTACTAATGTTCAATATCAAATATTTTGTTTTGTGGTCTTTAGCTACTTTCCCTTTTATTAAATCACACACTATTTGGGGCATATTCACTGTTAACCCAGCACACTCAGGCCCCTGGGTATAATCATACCATGTGTGAGCTTGCAATGTTCACCTTGCCAAGCTATATTTTGTAGCCCTAAGATCCCAAGTCCTTAGTTAAGTTACTAAGTTTCACTCCCCCTTTTCTTTTAATACTGTGTTAATACCTCTCTGCATTTCATGTTCAAGCAATGAAGAAAACATTCAGTTCCATATGTACATCCAGAGGTTAACAAATCATGTTTTCACTAGCAAGCACTTTTCCATAGCAACATAGCTGATTTCTTAAACATGTTATTTTTCCTATGAATTTCAATAGATCCTAATACAAACATATGGCCATAGATAAATTTTTCTGTTGGTTTCTTTCTACCTCTGATTCAATCAGATCTATGTAGGTCCTTAAATCTGACTAAATCACAAGTATGAGATTTTATTGGATAGTTCATGGAATGTAGAGGCTCAGCACATGTATACATTGCACCCCTATATTTTCATTTTCTGTTGATATGAGACATAAGCAACAACACAATGTTGCAGCCCCATATCCTCCTTCATTTTTAGACCATATATCTATATTAAGTATCCTGGGTTTTAAACTAACAAATATATAAAGAAAACCCATACTCACTACTTCATCTCATAGTTAAATCATAACACAGAAAGACATATTTAAACGTTAAATCCCTGGCTATTTCACTCTGGGTAAATCAATATAAAAAGGGTTTTCATTTAAACAGATCATAAAGCAAGTCAAAGTTATCAAATCATAAAACAACATAGCTTGTAAACAAATAAAAATATAAATTTAGTCAAGCTGCCTCAATATTCAGGACTTATTGCTTATTGCCGATGTTTCCAGTGAGGTTACTCACCTTAACTCCTTTTCCTAAGCCTTCCTTTTCCCTTTGATCTTCCACTTCCTCTTAACTCTAATAGCCAATGCTCTCTAGTTTATATTTCTATTGCTATATATTTTTTTCTCTGTTTTAAAAATAGTGACAGATCTCACTACCCTTAAGCCTTCTTATACTAGACCCTGGCTGCCACTAGGGTTTTAGAAAATTACCCATTGTCAGTTTTGCCCCATCAACTATGATCTGCTTCTCATATTTGTTTTTTATAGAGAAAATGGGTAAGTGGTCCTTGTTATATTTTTCTCAGAAAATATACCCTATTCCTTTTATCTTACTCCGGGTCATGTTATATACATGACTTACATTTTTTTTTTCAAGCAAAAGGATTACTGAAATTAGCTAAAGTGTTTTTATTAAAGATTCATACTATTTCCATGCAAATCTTGTCTCCTACCAACAGTACTTTCTTATGCTCCTATATATCATATGCAAACATATTTATTTATTTATTTATGTACTTACCATCTTCTGCATATGTTTATTCTAGACTACATACTTTATTTTCTTTATACTAAACTTGTTTTAAAGACATATTCATGTCTGCAATAATCATGTCTGCATGCCTATGTATTTGAAATTTATTTATTCTAACTTACAAATTAATTTCTGCCTATTTTATATTGTAGAAAATATGTGTATGTGTATGTACTATCTAGTGCACCAGTACATACTCTTTTTTTTAACCATTCATTGGCAGCAAGTTTCTATTCCTATTTTTCCAATTTTGTAAACAATCATAAACTAAATTGAATCATAAAATTACCCTAAAACAAATCAGGGTTATCACATGTACCCCTCCTTTTAGGAATTGTGTCCCACAATTCTTTCATACTTAACTCAAGCATTTTCAATCCAGAAAATCAATCATTTACAAACTAACCTCTTAGTTACACTCTGCGTAAATTTAAAACAAAATTCACGCTACATATTTAATCAAAGTATTTATCAACATATATATGTTATACCTTTTATTCAATCAAACAATTTTGGATAATCACTTCTGATTTTATCTTCCACTTCCCATGTTGCATCATTTGGGTCAAGGCTCCACTGCACTTTTACCAATTTAATTTCTTTATTCCTTAATTTCTTAATTTCTCTTGCAACAATACCTACTGGCTCTTTTTCATAAACCATTCTGGGATCTATCTGCACATCCCTATTGGATTCCAAGATTATCTCTGCATCATGAATCCATCTCCTTAACTGAGATACATAAAAAACATCATGCATTGCCCTCATCTCCTCTGGCAATTCTAACTTATAGGCTACATTTCCAATTCTTTCTAAAATTTTATATGGTCCTATGTATTTGGGAATTAACTTTCCTTGTTTCCCAAACCTTAGAACCTTCTTCATAGGTGATATTTTAACAAATACAAAATCTCCTACATCATATTGTACTGCCTTTCTCTTTTGATCTACTTATTTCTTTTGCCTATCTTGGGCAGAAGCAATTCTTTTTCTAATCAAAGCTATCTTTTTAGAAATTTCTTTTACATTTTCTGGTCCTAAGACCACCTTCTCCCCAGATTCAATCCAACTTGAAGGTGATAAACATGGCCTACCATAGAGTGCTTCAAAGGGTGCCATGCCTATGCTACTGTGATAACTGTTGTTATATGCAAACTCTGCCAGAAATATGTGATCTTCCCAGTTTCCTCCCCAATCCAATATACATGCCCTCGACATGTCTTCAACCAATTTATTCACAATTTCTGTTTGACCATCAGATTGAGGGTGATATGCTGTACTCAAGCATAGATCAGTCCCTATTGCTTTGTGAAAACTTTGCCAAAATTTTGAAGTGAAGATGGTATCTCTATCACTTACTATAGTTTTTGGTATTCCATGCAACCTAACTACTTCCTTAATAAATAATTGAGCTAATGTGCATGCATTCCTTTCTGATTTTATAGGTATGAAATGAGCTGATTTAGTTAGCCTATCTACTACAACCCAAAACTATCATTTCCCCTCCTAGTTTTTGGCAAACCATCAATGAAATCCATTGATATATCTTCCCATTTCCACTGTGGTATTTGTAAAGGTTGAAGCATCCCTGAAGGTCTTTGGTATTCAGCTTTTACATGTTGACAAACCATGCACTTAGACACATAAGTTGCCACTGCACTTTTCATACCTTTCCACCAATAATCCCTTTTGAGGTTATGATACATTCTTGTGCTTCCTGGATGTATGGTATATTTATTTTTATGATAAGCATCCAATATTTCTTGCTTCAATTCATCAATGGCAGGAACACATATTCTTCTTCCTTTCTTCAAATGGTCCTGATCATTCAACAGAAAACCTTCCACTATCTCTCCATTTAATATCTGAGTTTTCTTCTCAAGTAAAGACGAATCTTGGTATTGTAGCTTCTCAACTTTAGTTTTTACTTCTGACCCCAAAATAACAAAACTTAACTTTCCCATTTCTACATTCTCACTGCATATGCTCATATTTTCTACACTTTCACTTTCTACTTCTGAGTCAATCAATAGTGATAGAGTGTTAAACTCTTCTATCATTAACCTAGCTACATTAACATGCTGTCTACTTAAAGCATCTGCTACTTTATTAGCCTTGCCAGGTGTATACAATATTTCAAAATCATATGAGGCTAGTAGTTCAACCCACCTTTGTTGCCTCATGTTTAATTCTTTTTGTGAAAACAAATATTTAAGTGACTTATGGTCTGTGTAAACTTCAAATTTTGCCCCTAACAAATAATGTCTCCATAATTTAAGAGCATATACTATAGCAGCCAATTCAAGGTCATGTGTAGCATACTTTATCTCATTGGGTTTTAACTGTCTAGAGGCATAAGCTATCACTTGATGTTGTTGCATCAATACTGCCCCAAGTCCTTGTCCACTTGCATCAGTATATATCACCAAATTTTCATTTCCTTCAGGTACTTTTAGTATTGGAGCTTGTATTAGTGCCTCCTTCAACTTCCCAAAGGCTTTCTCACATTCCTCAGTCCAAGCAAATACCTGATTCTTCCTTGTCAACCTAGTTAAAGGAATTGAAATCTTTGCAAAATATTTTATAAACCTTCTATAATAACCAGCCATCCCCATAAAAGATCTGACCTCTGTAACACAAGTAGGTCTTTTCCAAGCTTGAACTGCAATTACCTTATTGGGATCTACAGATATACCTTTTTCTGATATCACATGTCCTAAAAAGTTTACCTCATTCTGCCAAAATGTACATTTTGAAAATTTTGCCTTCAAATTTTCTTGCCTCAATTTCTGTAGTACTATATGCAAATGATTCTCATGCACTTCAATTGTCTTAGAATAAATTAAGATATCATCAATAAATATCAATACAAATTTATCTAAGTATTTTCTAAAAATTCTATTCATCAAATCAACAAAGTAAGAGGGAGCATTTGTCAAGCCAAAGGGCATCACTAAAAATTCATAAAGTCCATACCTAGTATTAAAAGCTGTATATTTAATGCTTTCCTCTTCTACTTTCATTTGATGAAATCCTGAAGCTAAATCAAGTCTGGAGAATATTTTTGCACCACTTAATTGATCAAAAAGATCATCAATTCTTGGTAAGGGGTATTTGTTTTTAACTGTAACTTTATTTAACTCTCTGTAATCAATACATAGCCTGAGGGATCCATCTTGCTTCTTAACAAAAACCACTGGTGCTCCCCATGATGAGCTACTGGGTCTGATGAAGCCTTTTTCTTCTAGTTCAACCAATTGTTTCTTCAGTTCTATCAATTCTTTAGGCCTCATTGTAGTTGGCCTCTTAACCACTGGGTTAGCTCCTGGAATCAGTTTAATTGAAAACTCTACTGGTATATGGTTTGAAACTCCTCTAACTTCATCAAACACATCAGCATATTCATTTACTATAGGAATTTCTTCTAATGCTGGCATGTGCTTCTCACTAGATAAGTTAGAAAGGGTAACTATATTCCTGTTCCTATTTACTTCACAAAGAACAACTATCCTTTTTCCTTCAGAAGTTTTCAATGATATGGTGGAGGTCTCCATATTTATAACAACCCTATATTTTCTTAACCAATCAACTCCTAAAATAACTCCTATGCCTGGATATTGCAACACATATAGGTCTGCATTGAACATATATCCCCCTATATTCAATCCCAGTTGTATACACATCATACCCAAAACACAGGAATTACCTAAAGGACTTTTAATAAGCAATGGCCTATCAATAATCATACAATTCAATTTTAATTGTTGTGCAATATCATAAGAAATTAAAGAGTGTGTAGCCCTAGTATTATACACTACTGTAAAAGGTATTGAGTGAATAAGCAAAGTACCTTAAACTTGGCCATGATTCTCAACATTTGGTCCTTCAGTTGCTTTGCCTTTCACCTCCAAAGTACTCACTTTTCCTTGCTTGAACTCTGGACAGTTCCTTCTTATGTGACCTTCCTTTCCACACTGGTGACATTTGAAGGATGCTGGTTTAGGATTTGTACACCTATTTTTCATGTGTCCCTCTTGTCCACAATTATAGCAAGTGATTTTCTTCTTAACTTCAGCAGTTTTGACTTCTTCTGAATTTTTGGTGGAAGTTACATCTGTTTTCTTTTTATCATAAGGGTGAAACGTACCCTTTCCTTTCTTATTTTGATTATTCCTTAATGCTCTGAAATTTTCCCTGGCTTTATCATGTTGTTCAATACTCAGAGTCAGATCCAAAACTTGATCAAATGTCCTGTCCTTATATGGCAACATAGCTCTACTAAGGCTAGCATTCAGCCCTTGAATGTATCTGCCATTTTTAGCTTCTCTGGTTGTGATAAGCACTGCACCATATTTTGCTAGTGATTCAAACTTCTGTGTATACTCAGTAACACTCATAGTCCCGTGCCTTAATTTAATGAATTCCTCTAGCAAAGACTCTTTAGCTGATGCAGGTACAAATCTTCCTTCCAACATTTCCTTAAATTGATTCCATGTCACTTCTCCTTCAGGTCTTCCAGCTATGATAACTTCCCACCAGTCCAAAGCTGCTCCTCTCAATTGTCAAGATGTTATTTGCCTCTTCTTTTGGTCCTCAACTTGCATATCTGTAAAAATTCTGTCCAAAATTCTAGGCCAGTTTTGAACTCCCATGATCCCCTCTGTTCCATCAAAAGTTTTGCCTCCAAGATTGGTAAAAGTCTTGAGAAGTTTGGAAAGCTCTTCATGTGGATTTTCTTGCCTGTTGCCTACTCCATCCCTTAGGGCTCTCATAAATTCTTGCATATTCATCATAGGTGGTTCACTTGGTCCTACATCTTGTTGTCTAGGTCTCACCATAGTTCTATGGATATAACACTTATGTTAGTTCATTTTGCCTATTCCTCTATAAATTAATTTACTTCAATTTATCCTTATTTAGTTATAATAGATATTAGTAATATATATACTAACAAAAAAAAGTATCTAAATCAATCAACACACCATACATCAATGCAAACAAGTTCACACTAAATTTTTCTATGTTATTTAACAACATAGCACTGATGCCAAATGAGATGACCCACTTTCTTTTTCCTTAAATTTTTTTTTGCATATGTAAAGTGGTCATCTAAATTGAGAAAATCATCTCTCTTATGTTTCTCCTTTCCAGGATCTTTCTGCCAATAAATATTGGTTTGTTTTAATTCAACTTAAACTTACATATATGAAGATATATAAGTTAATTTCTACTTGAATCAGAATATAAAAATTTATAAGTAGAAATCTGCTGAAAGTTGTTAATAATAACTTTCCACATAGCAATATAATTTCTAAAAATCAAATTCCTGGGCATACTTAAATCATTGCTTGATTTTTGGTTTCAGTTTGCTAGGCTTAGCATTTTGTATTTATTTCATATCTTATTATTGTATAAACTGTGCCCTTGCTTGAGCATGTGTGTGTCTCTAGAAAATTTCAGGTGCTCATTCATTTTTATTTTTAACTGTGTCTCCCTTATATTTTTGAGTTGTATAGCTTTGTTGCAAAATTGAATTTAAATCTTTTTTTTCAGTGCTGGCTCAATCCAGACTCAATAATGTGGTTAGGTTAGCCATATCTATTTTGCATTTATTCTAAAACAAAGAACATATCATTCTTTTTAGGCCATTTTTAAAGCAACGCAAAACCCTTTCTTCTGCCAGATTTTATATCAAATTAAACATTAGTTTTTAAAGTTAAATACATGGTTATTCCTTCAATCTGTACATCCTTATCAACTCAGATCATTTATCATCCTAAGTTGATCGGTTTAAAATTTTAAAGACTTCATTACTAGACAACACATTGGTAAATCAGGATACAAGAGTTTCAGCTGATACATATAAGTTTAATATTTGCAGAACAGTATAGCAAAACATTGGCTTCTCAAGCAAACTTAAACTAAGAAGATTGACAAAATTCAACATAAACATTAAATTTAACTTCAGCAATTCTTTAAACATAACATCCAAAATCTTTAAGCAGTTAAACATCCAAGCTTGATCCCTGAAATACCTATTTACCTGCACAATCACTATGGACTGCCCCATAAAATATGAGACACCCAATAGTGCATCAACACACACATGGGTCAGACTAATGCCTGGTATGAGTAATCTAACTGAAAACATAAATTTTATATAACTTTTCCCATATTCACATAACTACAAAATAGATAGAAGAATGCAATATTGCTCTTATGCATATTCCTGGGTAACCTGTGCATGTTCATTAGTGTACACAAAATGATACATAATTCAATGATTTGTTACAGAGAAAACCAACATAGAATTCATCCATAGAACACCATCAGATAGTCAACACAATTATCAATTAAATCATCATTCCTCATCTACAGATTTTCTGGCCATCAGGAATTTTTACCCAAGCCTTCACATGAACCTGTTACTAATGTTCAATATCAAATATTTTGTTTTATGGTCTTTAGCTACTTTCCCTTTTATTAAATCACACACTGTCTGGGGCATATTCACTGTTAACCCAGCACACTCAGTTCCCTGGGTATAATCATACCATGTGTGAGCTTGCAATGTTCACCTTGCCAAGCTATATTTTTTAGCCCTAAGATCCTAAGTCCTTAGTTAAGTTACTAAGTGTCACTCCCCCTTTTCTTTTAATACTGTGTTAATACCTCTCTGCATTTCATGTTCAAGCAATGAAGAAAACATTCAGTTCCATATGTAAATCCATAGGTTAACAAATCATGTTTTCACCAGCAAGCACTTTTCCATAGCAACATAGCTGATTTCTTAAACATGTTATTTTTCCTATGAATTTCAATAGATCCTAATACAAACATATGGCCATAGATAAATTTTTCTGTTGGTTTCTTTCTACCTCTGATTCAATCAGATCTATGTAGGTCCTCAAATCTGACTAAATCACAAGTATGAGATTTTATTGGATAGTTCATGGAATGCAGAGGCTCAGCACATTTATACGTTGCACCCCTATATTTTCATTTTCTGTTGATATGAGACATAAGCAACAACACAATGTTGCAGCCCCATATCCTCCTTCATTTTTAGACCAGATATCTATATTAAGTATCCTGGGTTTTAAACTAACAAATATATAAAGAAAACCCATACTCACTACTTCATCTCACAGTCAAATCATAACACAGAAAGACATATTTAAACATTAAATCCCTGGCTATTTCACTCTGGGTAAATCAATATAAAAAGGGTTTTCATTTAAACAGATCATAAAGCAAGTCAAAGTTATCAAATCATAAAACAACACATCTTGCAAACAAATAAAAATATAAATTTAGTCAAGCTGCCTCGATATTCAGGACTTATTGCTTATTGCCAATGTTTCCAGTGAGGTTACTCACCTTAACTCCTTTTCCTAAGCCTTCCTTTTCCCTTTGATCTTCCACTTCCTCTTAACTCTAATAGCCAATGCTCTCTGGTTTATATTTCTATTGCTATATTTTTTTTTCTCTGTTTTAAAAATAGTGACAGATCTCACTACCCTTAAGCCTTCTTATACTAGACCCTGGCTGCCACTAGGGTTTTAGAAAATTACCCAATGTCAGTTTTGCCCCATCAACTATGATCTGCTTCTCATATTATTATTTTTTAGAGAAAATGGGTAAGTGGTCCTTGTTATATTTTTCTTAGAAAATATAACCTATTCCTTTTATCTTACCCCGGGTCATGTTATATGCGTGACTTACATTTTTTTTTTCAAGCAAAAGGATTACTGAAATTAGCTAAAGTGTTTTATTAAAGATTCATACTATTTCCACGCAAATCTTGTCTCCTACCAGCAGTACTTTCTTATGCTCCTATATATCATATGCAAACATATTTATTTATTTATTTATGTACTTACCATCTTCTGCATATGTTTATTCTAGACTACATACTTTATTTTCTTTATACTAAACTTGTTTTAAAGACATATTCATGTCTGCAATAATCATATCTGCATGCCTATGTATTTGAAATTTACTTATTCTAACTTACAAATTAATTTCTGCCTATTTTATATTGTAGAAAATATGTGTATGTGTATGTACTGTCTAGTGCACCAGTACATACTCTTTTTTTTAACCATTCATTGGCAACAAGTTTCTTTTCCTATTTTTCCAATTTTGTAAACAATCCTAAACTAAATTGAATCATAAAATTACCCTAAAAAAATCAGGGTAATCACACCTCCCTCTCATCTCTTTTATCCTCATTTTCAAAAGTCTGTACCCTTTTAAATCAGCAACAAAGTAATCAAACTAGACAACTTCCTCAACCTCTAAACCAAGAAAAAATTCCAGAAAATAAAATCTAAAAACAACTTTCTCAAAGTTCAAACCAGAAAAGTAATTTCAAGTAAAACAAGATCAAGCTAGAAATGAGGCAAATCAAGAGCAAAGCAGGATTCAACTTCAACAACTTAACTAAAGCAAGGATCATCACATAAACAACAGATCAGAATCAATTCAAGATTTTCATATTCCGATCTTTAAGTTTTCAGACCTAGGCTTTTTTCTGTGTTTTCATATAAACAAACTATAAGTAAATCCTTTTAAGAATTTGATTTTGAATTTGTTGTTAATAAATTAAGCAAGTTAATCCATCAGAAACTATGCAAGTTTACATCAATTAGTTGCAGACAAAAATTCAAGATCAAATCTAAAACAGCCTTCCAGACTTTCAACTTTAAAAACAACATTCCAGACTCTCCTCTGTTCTCAGTCATCAGGTGAGTAAACCCTATTTGATTTAAACTAAAATCTGTTGTGGTGAATAATGTTGGATTTTGAATTGTAAATTTAAGTTTGCATGTATATATAGACACACACACACCTGGAAATGAGGTGTGCATGTCTGTGCACATGAACCTGAATTCTATTCCAGGCTTGCAGGTTCCAAAACCTGGTTTTAAATTCAAAAATTTTATCTCGAACCATTTTTAAGCTTTGAAATCTAAATAGAACATGTTTGTATAATCATACTTTAAGATCTAAAAATAAATTTAAGTAAATTTAACTTAAGTTCCTCTGAAAATTTTATAAATACAGGTAAACCCAAATCATGCTGAAAATTTAATTATCATAATTCTTGACTTCAAGTATATGATTCGAAATGATATTGAAATCAATGATTTTTAAAAGCAAAATCAAAATTTTTAATAATGTATCCTCTGTGAAACACAAGGATGAACGACATCGTCATTTTCATCAAATTCTGGCAATGAACAAGTTGATGGACCTCGTGATCGTAATGGTAGCTTGCTGAGAGGTCGGAGGGTTTGGGAAAAATGTTCGATAAATTTTCTAAATGTTGTGGATGGAAAACGAGATCGATTTAGGGTTAAATGTTCATATTGAGTCATGGTCGGAAAAGGTGTCGCTACATCATCATCGACGGACCGGAGCTGTTCGCACCTGTGGGATCCGAAGCATGAGGGTTCAACGTTGTTCTGTCCGACGCTGCGTGACCTCTGATGATCAGAGGTGGAAGAACGAGGCAATTTATTGTGGCTCAATTCGGTTCCAGATTTGGGTCTAATGGCCCGATTGCAAGATCACCGTCGTTTCGAAATAGTAGGTGTTCGTGCGGTTCGGGAATGTCATCGTGGATTCATCAATGGCCAGAGCTTCAACCTGAGGTGGCCAGATTGATTGTGCATGTGCACATGGCTTGGGTTGTGTCAGGAAGCAGTAGATTGGGAAGAAAGGTGGTGCTCGAAGTAGCCTTCGGAAAATAAGGGTACAGGCTCGGGTATATGATCGAAGCATTTTTGGGTTGCACAGGTTAAATACTTAAACAAAAAATTAAGGTTTGAAAATAAAGGCATATGGGTTGGTTTTTGGAAAAACTTGAAGCGTTCAGGCGTTTTGATCGGGTAAGACTCGAAGTGGGCCTCGGGTCTGATATATATAATAGTTTTTGTTTTAAAATAAAGTTCAAACTTTTAACATTTTTGATCCATATTTTCAAATGATGATTTTGATTTAAGTTTCGAATTAATTAAGGATTTAAGTAAGATATTTTTAAAGTAATTAAATATAATTTATTTAATTTTGTCACATTATTTTATTAAGTTATTTTTATAAAATAAATAATGTAATTAAAAAGGATAATTAAGATAAAATGTTATTTAAACTAATCTTAACCTTTTAAAGCAACTAATGTGATAAGGATGATTATTAAACAAGGTTTATAAGATAATCAAAGTAATTAACAAAGATAAAAAGATTTATCTTTTACTTTATTAAGTAATTAATAATTTGTTCATATAATTACTTAAAGAATAACTATTTAATAAATTACTTAATACTAAAGATTAATTAAATAAATAACTAAGGTTAATTGATTTGTAATTAATAATTAATTAATTAGGGAATAGTTATTTAATAAAAGTAATTAAGATTTAATTAATTAACAATTAAGGATTAATTAATTAAGGTAATTAATTAAGAAATAATTAATTAAGGAAGGTGATTAAGATTTAATTAATTTATAATTAACGAAAACTAATCCTTGATTAAAGATAATCAATGAATGTAATTTTGTGATTAATTAATTTAAATCACACGATTAATTCATCTTAATTGTAGATGATTAATTATTATTGAATAATGTGTATTGGATTGATATATCTGATATGTGATTATGATGCTATGTGATATGAATTACTTTGTGCTGAGCTGTGATATTTGTGATTTGTTTCCGTGTAAACGTGAAAACCCATTGGCCCATAAAACGGCAATTGAATTTCGATGCGACAGGGAGTCGGATTCCAGTTGGTTATCCGAAACCCACATCGAAACCTGAAAGTGAATTTTTGTGATTGATATATCCACATGTGTTTAAATTAAGCGCTCACTATTCGGTTTAGCTGGGAGAGGATCTTTGTATCATAGAACCTATTCCGAATAGTGATACGACAAAATGGATCGCATTTGAAGACGGTGGTGAAGACCGGGTGTCTTCGAGAACGATAGGATAAACTGTCGAATGACTCTGCACTGAATTTCTCCAGTATAGAGATCCACATATGTGATGGGGAATCCTATCGGGATTGTGGATGCCTGGATTGCAAGGGCTTCTTTGAAAGTGCCTTCGGTTCTGTTCGAACTTGGAACAGACTTGTATGGTTGTATGTCTGACATTACACTTTGAGATATAAAGCTGATTTCTTCCAAATACATTTCTGTTAGTGGCAGAGCATTTATTCTCTTAACTTAACACCCTTCTCCGAGACATACGAGCTCAGAGGTTATGTAATTGATGGTTACCAGTGATATATTCCTAATTTGGTAATGTGACATACGAAGTGCTGCTGATCATTTGTTAATCGAAGCATGGCTTTTGTGAAAAGTGTAGCTTTGTGGACGAGACTTCATCGAACCTCACAACCCGGTAATGGTCGAAATAGGAAGGATGTAGTAAGGTTATTGGGGGTAGCGCCCCCGTAAGGTATGTGCATTTCCTTCTGGATAGAAGTAGTATCGTGGTATGGAGCCCAGATACTTAACTTATGTTGATATTGCAATTATGTTGCTTTGTGGTTGTTGTTGTTGTTGTTGGGGCCCCGAATAAAGGTCGATTACAACCGGAGGATGGCATACTTTTGTAGTAGTTACCTAGTTACAGAGGTAGCCTGGCCTTGTGTTGGCAGAGATCCGATTAGGTTCTCGAGGCGTCGCTCTAGAGGCGTACCCATGTGGCCCAAGAAGTTCCTTAGCCTGACCATTTGTTGGAAATCCAATCACCAATACGAACCCTTACGATTTTAATTGTATAACCTGCCACCTCAGGTGGTAGCTATAGTAGGCATAATATAATGGTACCTATGCTGGCTAAGATTAATATTATACTTTCGAAATGTTTCACAGTATGCACTAATAATAATATCAAAATCGTTTTCTCGTATCAAGCATATTTGACTATCATAAGGAGAAATCTCCCCCAAGTATGTGATTGCTTTGTGTGTGTGCCAGGAGGCCTTATGGTAGTTTCATTTTCCAAAAGCATGAACGGTTTTCTTTTATAAATTGTTTTTGTTTAAAATAACTGTTTTTGTTTACTCATATCAGTCCCATGACTGATCCGAAGTTTATTGTTCCCTCCCTAAACTCTGGGTGTCCATAATTTCCACACGGGCAGCCTAGAAGCAGGTTATCCGTGTTTTGGAGCTAGTTTGGATATTGGAGTCTTTTGGAAGCTGTCAGATTTTGGAAAGCTTTGGGTTTGGGAATCTTTTGAAGTGTTTAGAGTTTTTGAAGACTTATCGAAGTTGAAGTATGTTGGAGAACTTTTTGAAACCCTACTGTTAGTGTTCTGCTGTGATGTTATCATTTTATTGTTATCATATATGTATCACTCTGATGTTGGTGGTGATTTTTTGTAATCAAACATTGTGATGATGTTGTATATGTGTTATGATCAATGACAGTTCATTTTGTTTCCGCTATTTATATTCATCTAATGTTGTTATAAGCTCCATCCGAACTGGAGTTCGATGTTTGAACCTCCGGCAGTCGAATACAAGTGAGGTATTTGATGTCGATTTTCGAACGCTGGATTTCGGGTCGTGACAAGTGGTATCAGAGCTAAAGGTTGAGTAAGAACTTTAGCTACGGAGTATAACACATTAGGTGGCTCATTAGAGATAGGGTGAAGTATACCCTAGAATGAGTATGAACCGAGAGACCGAAACCCTAAAATTTCTTGGTCTATTTCTTTAAACTGTTGATATTTCCTATGATATTTCGTCTGTATACCTCAATCAAGTTTTCTTACAATTTATAGATAGTGAGCGCGCGAAGAGGAAGAGTTAGGGGACAGGGAAATACCATAACAACTGGTCAAGTCCCCACAGCAGCAGAAGCAGCTATGCCTACTCAACATCAATCGAATCTGGCTGATCTATATAAAAGCTTCTCGAGACTTGGTGGTAAGCCGTTCACCAGCAAAGAGTTTATCGTTGAAGCCCAAGCCTGGATCAGATCATGTGAAAGAGTTTTTAAAGGGCTAAAGTTGGAAGACGATCAAATGCGACTAATAGCTTCTTGGCAACTCCAAGAAGAAGCCCTAGCTTGGTGGGAAATAGTTACTGTAGATGAACTGGAAGAAGAGTTTATGTGGGAATGATTTGAACAAGCGTTTGAGAGACGCTATATGCCGTCGGCTGGTATCTCCCGAATGTACTAGGAATTTGTGGACTTGAAGTAGGGAAGTTTATCATTTGAGGAGTACTTAAATAAATTTAACGAATTATCTCATTTAGGTCTGGAATTGGTAAACACGCCTCTAAAGAAAAATGAAAGATTCATTCGTGGAATGTATAAGAAATTTCATAAATGAATGACAGCTCACGTTAAAGAATCTTTCTCTGATCTTATCGATATGGGGTATATGTATCCTGCCCTGGATATACAAGAAGCTACGGAGGAAAAAGGAAATATGAGCAATCCCAATTGGAAAAAAGGAAAGTTAGGAGGCAAGAAACCATATCAAGGCAAGGAGAAGAAGAACAATCGGGGAAACTCGGCTAGAGATATAACTTGTTACAATTGCCAAGAAAAGGGCCATTATTAAAATAACTGCAAGAATCCAAAGAAACAAGTAAAGAAAGAACAACCCATGAAGACTAGTCAGGGAGTTAATGAACGTTATTACTGTCACAAGCTGGGACATGTAGTTAAAAATTGCCCGGCAATGAAGCAAGCACAAGTGGCGAATGTATATGCGATAAAGGATGACCCCTCAACTTCAAGGGCAGATAAAGGAAAAGGAGTCCTAGAAGGTAACCTTACTATTTATGATAGAGTTGTTAGAGTTTTATTCAATACGGGAACTACTCATAGCTTTATCTCCAACAAACCATAAATGAATTAAAACTTAAACCTGATTTTTTCAACAAGCCCATTTGTGTAAAAAATCCAGTTGATGGCCCTGCAAACCTTTGTCTACGATGTAACGATGTTCCTATCTCGTATTCTGGTCATAAATTTCCTATTGGTCCATTTGTCCTCGATTTTAATGAATTTAAAGTCTTACTCGGAATGGATTGGCTAATGGAATACGAAGCCAAATTGGATTGTAAACGAAATACGAAGCCAAATTGGATTGTAATAATCGAACGATTTCGATCAATACAAAACTTGGAAATTTTATTGAAATCTCTTGTGAGGATCCGAGTCCTAAAAGAGATAAACTGATGTATACTTTGGGATATCCCGAACCTAATCTGGAATCCATACCTATAGTTTGGGAATTTCCAGACGTGTTCGAAGAAGTAAAATCCTTACCTCCACATAGAGAAATTGAATTCAGAATTGACTTAGTACCTAATGCTCGTCCTATTGTTCATGCAAGTCGCATGATGGAACCCAGGGAAAGGATTGAACTAGTCAATCAAACTCGAGATTTGTTAGAAAAAGGATTGATACATCCTAATGTTTCTGATTGGGGTTCAGCTATGGTCTTTGTAGGCAAATTTGACGGATCTTTGAGATTGTGCATGGACTACCGCAATCTCAATAAATTAACTCTCAAAAACAAATTTCCTTTACCCAGGATCGACGATCTATTCGATCAACTTCATGGCCCTCGATTCTTTTCAAAGATGGATCTAGCTCAAGGATTCCATCAGCTACGAATTGCTGAAGACCGTGTTCACTTGACTGCTTTCAGGGGTCCAAACATTTTCTACGAATGGTTAGTCATGCCTTTCGGACTAATCAATGCTCCCGCATACTTCGTAGACTTAATGACCTGTGTATTCCGAGGGGTATTGAATAAATTTATTCTGGTGTTTATTTACGATATTCTAATCTATTCCAAAACCGAAGAGGAGCATACTGAGCATCTCAGAATTGTTTTGGAGATACTAAGGAAGAGCGTTCTGTTTGCGAAATTTTCTAAATGTCGTTTTTGGGTTAAGGAAGTCAGATTTCATGGACACGCTGTTAATGAAGAAAGAATCTCTGTTGATCCGGGCAAGATTTCTGCTATTCTAAACTGGAAGCGACCCACAACTCCAATAGAAGTTCGAAGTTTTCTGGGTTTAGCGGGATATTATAGAAAGTTTGTCCAAGATTTTTCCAAGTTGGCCAGTCCATTGACTAAGCAAACGAGGAAGAATGCTAAATTCGATTGGACTCCGAAATGTGATGAAGCTTTCCAGGAATTGATGAGGAGATTAACTACCGCTCCCGTTCTCGCTATCATTAACGGGAACCAAGGTTTATCTCTCTATACCGACGCTTATGGTAATGGTTTGGGTATGGTGCTAATGCATAACGGGAAAGTAATTGCCTATGCGAGTAGACAATTACGTCCGCAGGAGAAAAATTACCCAACCCACAACCTCGAGCTTCTAGCCGTTATTTTCTCTTTGAAAATTTGGCGACACTATCTTTTGGGTAAAAATCTCTTTCAGCTTTACTAAAATTTAAAAGTTTAATTTAATTTCAGGTATATACATAATGAATCCTTCTTGTTCTAGGTGAAAATTTTGAATTATTCACCGACCACAAATCTCTGAAATATCTCTTCACCCAGAAAGATTTGTATCTGAGGCAACAATGCTGGTTGGAATTTCTAGCGTCATATGACCTGGATATTCTGTATACGCCAGGAAAAGCCTATGTAGTTGCCGATGCCTTGAGTCGAAGACATGCTATTCTTGCCCATCTTGTCATTACTCCTACTCTGCTTGAAAAAGTCGCTAGCAGGCAAAAAGAAGACAAGTTTCTTCATGAAATTTATGGGAGGATACGTTGGGTAAAGATACCAGTTTTGAAGTCAATGATAATAAAGTTACAAGACTAAAAGGCAAGTTGTGTGTTCCGAACATTCCTGATCTAAAACTTGAAGTTTTGGACGAATGTCACAAGTCTAATATCAGTATCCATCCAGGAGTTAATAAGATGTATAGAGATATCAAAAGAACTTTCTAGTGGAAAACAGTGAAAAGGGATATATCTATGTATATGTGTTGTTGTGCTACCTGTCAACAAATTAAAAGTGATCAGAAGAAGATGCCGAGTTTACTTCAGCCGTTGGAAGTACTTAAATGGAAGTGGGATCAAGTGTCTATGGATTTCATAGACGGGTTGCCACACACTCGAATGGGGAATGAAGCAATTTGGGTTATAGTGGATCATCTTACTGAAACCGCCCACTTCATCCTAGTAAAATCTAACCGAACAACAACAAGTCTGGCAGAGTTGTATATAAAAGAGATTGTTTGTCTCCACGGTATGCCCACCACTATAGTGAGTGATCGTGATCCGATCTTCACTAGTAGATTTTGGGAGGCATTTCAAGCCGTATAGGAAAACAAACTGAACTTTAGCACTGCTTATCACCCGTAGTCTAATGGGCAGACTGAAAGGATAAACCGAATCTTAGAAGACCTTCTGCGTGCTTGTATACTTGACTTTGGTGGTTCTTGGGAGGACCATTTGCATCTGGTCGAATTCTCATATAGCAATTGCTATCAGGCTAGTATCGAAATGGCTCCTTTTGAAGCTTTATATGGTCGTCTGTGTAGATCACTGGCATGCTGGATTAAGTCTGGTGATAGACTAGTGCTAGGACCAGATATGATTAAAGAAGATACGGAGAAAGTGGATTTTATTCGAAAGAAGTTGATAACTGCACAAAGTCGTCAGAAAAGTTATTACAACCGTAGGAGAAGAGCTCTAGGATTCCAGGTGGGAGATTCTATATTCCTAAAAGTATCTCTAATGCGTGGTGTGTTGAGATTTAAGAAGACTGGTAAACTGGCACCGCGTCATATTGGTCCTTTTCCTATACTGTAGAGGATCGATCCTCTGGCATATCGAGTGCAGCCACCCAACTGGTCATCTGGCGTACACGATGTATTTCACATTTCACATCTTCAAAAATATGTGCACGATCCAGATAGTATCATTGAAGAAGCTGCTCAACAGGATTTGAAGATCACACCAAATCTAACGGTTAGAAGAGAAGCGATAAAGATCATTGATCGTCATGAAAAGCAATTAAGTAATAAAGTTGTGAAATTGGTCAAAATGCAATGGAGCGGTGATCCAAATGACTGTACTTGGGAAACAGAGGATAACATGCAGAAGTCCTATCCCAATTGCAGAGTGGATACTCCGGCTCTGATTTGATTTTAACTAACTAAAGTTCAAAACCAAATTCCTGTTTCTGTTTTAAATCAGAGAGTAAACAAATTTTTTTTTAGAACTAGTTGAATATTGCAATGCATGTGTTAAACCAGTAAAGTAAAGGTATAATTATGGTTTGCATAGATGATTTTAACTGATTTTAGTTGAAATATAATATATGTATTTGTATACATGGCTATGTGTAAGTTTGTTTGTCACTGTTGTGTTTCAAGATCTTGAATAACAATAAAAATTCACATCTACCTTTACAAATAAATTCAAGATGTGATCTTTAAATAGAAAATGATTGCAACATTATAATTTCAATTTCAAAAATAGTTTCAAATAAATATTTGGGTTATGTATTTCAAAAATGGCAAATTTTGCAGGTCAGATTCAAAATAAGTTCAAATTCCATGGTCTGGAATTCTTGATTTAATCCTATAATCTGATTCTAATTTGTAAATGATGAATTTAAGAGGAACAATCATGATTTTTAGATAGATAATTGTTGAGATTTTTAGGACTGACTGGAATTTGTATTTTAGCCTAACTCTGGCGATCGACATAGAGTTAGTCGACTTGGTCGATGTCGAAGGAAGCCTGAAGGTGGATGATCTCTGGAAAAATAGTGGAAGGTGTAATCATTCACCATGGGGAACAAGGGATAGCAAGGTAGGGTTTGGAGTGCTGTTTGGTGGTGTTGGGTAGTTGTGACGATTTCGGTGTCATGAGATCATCGGAGGATATCGCGATGGAGGTAAACAACACCAGGGTTCGATACGAAGCTGTGATGAGGTTGACTGGAGTTCTCGAGGTCAGGTTCGTAGGTAATAGCATGTTTTTTCGATGATGCTATGTTTCTGTCTTGGTCGAAAGTGTTCGATTTCGACACACGGTGAAATAGGCAAAGCTGGGTGGTCAGAACGTGGGTAAGGGTCGTTGGCGACTGGTAGGGATCGTCAGAGGGGATCAAAATGGCGGCAGTTGCGTGTGCATGTGCACGCGAACAATGGAGTTTAGGTGTTGTTTGAGTTTAGGAAGAAGCTTTGTTGCTCGGATCGTTTTCGTTTTTGTTGCGCGTATGACTCGAAGCAAGGGAAAGAGTGAGTGTTTCGGGAATCTTGAGAGTTTACTCGGGAAATTGTTTGATAGGTCTGGGAATGATTTTGATAAAGTATCCAGGTTTAAATTTTATAAGGAAATTCATGTTTTCAAGTAAAAATCAAAAGGATGATGTGATTTAAAACTTTAATTAAACTTAAGGGGTTAAGTTAATAAAATGGTGATAAATTATTCTAAAAGTTTATTTAATAAGGATTTGAAGAATAATTAAAAGTAAATAAATAATGGATTATCCTTTTAAATAAATTAAGATCTTAAGTAATTAACAATTTATTAATTAGTATAAGTAATTAAGGAATAGTTAATTATTGAATGAGATAAATTAAGGTTAATTAATGAATGTGTTTATTTTAAAGATTACTTGTTAAATGTAATTAATTAAAAGAATTAATTACTTGAAGTGATTAGGGGATCATTAATAAGGAGATTAATTAAAAGTTAATTAATGTGAATGGTTAAGGCCAATTTATCTATGTGGTAATTAGAGGTTAAATAAATTAGTGATCAAGGTTAATTAATTGAGGATAATTAACCAATGGAACAATTACTTGATGGAAGTAATTGAAGGTAAATTACTTAAGGGAAGTAATTAAAGATTAATTACTTAATGTAATTAGTTAAAGGATTGATTAATTAAAGAAA
Source organism: Allium cepa (assembly GCA_030765085.1). NCBI lineage: Eukaryota > Viridiplantae > Streptophyta > Magnoliopsida > Asparagales > Amaryllidaceae > Allium > Allium cepa. The sequence goes on along the minus strand of CM060932.1, from coordinate 81,520,847 downwards.
TTAATTAAAGGTTAGTTAATTAATGAGTATGATTAATTGAGGGGAAATTAATCAACATAAGCGGCTATAAGGCAATTAATTGAATAATTACTTAAGGATCATTGTGATTAATGTGATGGGTAAAGGTTAATTAATTTGTGTAATTAATTGAGAGTTAATTACTTATTGTAATTAAAGGATAATTAGTCAAGGGTGATTAATAATGATGGATAATTAAAAGATGGTTGATTTATTGGTTTGTAAATATTTAATGTTAAGTAAAGGTAGTCTAAAAGTGATTAAAGGTTAGTAATTAATTTAATTAGGGATAAATTAAATTAATTTTGAAAGTGATCAATATTACTTAAGAATGATTGGTTGATATTTTTGTTATGAAATGTTTGTCATATCATATGTTTGTCTTGAACAATGATTATGTGGTTATCTGTCGATGATGAACTGCTGTGTAAAAAGTGACATCTTGTGATTAAAGGTTGAATTGTGATTCACTTGAATAATATGGGTTAAGATGGTATTGAATTCGAAGAGACGAGAGTCGGGTATTAGTAAATACTCGAAACCACTTCGATTTGTAATCTAATAATTCTGTACAGATTTGTTATGTGAAATCAATAGACTGGAATGAAATGATTTAAGTGAATTGGACCATTTAATCTAAGTTTTTGTACTTAGAAATTGATGTGTGAAATAAGTGATGTCTATAACAAATTGTGAATTTATAATTGATACGAGTTACCCCGGGTTTCATGTAAGTTTTATGCTTTTGTATTACATGTTAGATGGGTTTACTCCAGCCTGACCCAGGTGTTACTTTGATGTAATGCTCGGGTCAGACCGAGTATTACAGATTTTCAGGTAAGAACGTTTTGGAGCTCAGGAGGCGAGCTAGATGGAAGGAACGTATGGAGAGTATTCTGCTGTGATATATTGTTTGTATTTCTGGGACAAGTTATTTTAATTTCCTAGTGATTGTGAAATATTGAACTCTGATGTATTAAAATGTAATTGACTGATACAGCTCTCTTTGTGTAAAGAATATTATTTGATATTATATTTTATCCGCTGCAAATGTGAGATGTTGATGTTTATGTTACTTCGTTTTCTTCTATCTCTTTCTTCTTTTCCTAACTATCTGGAGTTTTCGCGAAATCGAAAATTTTAGGTTGTTACATTTGGTATCAGAGCAGAAGGTTAAGCGAGAACCTTGGCTCTGGTGGGATACTCATTAAGGATAGGGTCAATAGTGCCCTAGAATGAGTTGAGTGTAATATTTATATGAGAGAGCGTACTTGTTATTTTCTTATATAATGGTTTTAAAAGTAAATGATTTTTGTATAAGTTTATATATAAAGCAACGATTCTTCTAACCATATATATTAAGGTAATTGTTTATTGTATTATTTGAAAATTTTAATAATGAGAATTAAGTGGTAAGAGAAATACAACCAAATTGAAATTAAATAAAGATAAGTTTGAAATTGATTTAAACTGGAATTGAAATCTTGAATTTGGAAAAGAGTTTCAGAATAAGTTAATAATGAATTGGTTTCCAGATATGATAATCTTGATTATTATTACAAATGATTGATTTAATAATGATATGTGTCTTAATGTTTAAGTAAAATGAAATATTTTAAGGAAGTAAAACATTTAGATAAGTATGACTTATAAATTGGAACTGAACGTGATTTAATTTGTGAAGTTTTAAATCTAGGATCATAAATTTGAAAATTATTTCAAAAAGATAAAGAAATAATAAATAATATTTAATGAATTTGAATGAAAAGGGTTCTATTTCAAATAAGAGTTTTTTGAAAATATAAAGGAAATAAATATGTATATTTGAAATCAACTCTAAGGTTGAGTTTTGAATTTTCTTTGGAATGTGATGTGAAAGCCCAAAGTGATAAGTTTTTGAACTTATAAATGGGATTGGATATTAATATGAAGTTTAAAATTTGAAACAGGAATTCAGATTGGGTAAAATTGACAGAATTAAATTAAAGTGAATTTAATTTGGGAAATTAAATAAGCTTAGAACAGGCAACCTGAATTGGAAATTTCAAGATGAAATTGAGATTCAACTTGGAAAGTTAAATGGTTGATTTGAATCGGAAATTTGGGTTATCTCAAAATGGATTTGAGATCTGGAAATTGGAAATGTATGGATGTTTTAAAATAATTTGAATGATACCATCCTGTTGCTATTAATAATCTTTAAGGTGAAATTGGATTTGTTGTGGTGTGGTAATATATCCATTATTAAGATAAAATGCAATTTGCATTCAGAATTAAATGGTTTAAAGATATAAGTTGATTTGATTTAAAGGATTAAATCAACATTTTAAAATTTAACTCGAATTTATATAATTCGGGATGGTTTAAATTTGAAATTTGAAATTGAATTAGTTCAAATTGAATTTGATTCGAATTCATTGGAATTGTGATTGAAGATGGATAAGTTTAAAAATTCCAATGGAAAATTTGAATTAGATTAATTTGAAATAAAATCGAAGTTGAATGAGTTCAAAATTCAAATAGGAAGTTGATTTGAAATTGGGATTAATTCAAACAGAAATTGAACTAATTTGAAATTGAAGCTGGTTCAACTTGAAATTAATCCAAATTGATTTTAATAGTTCTAAAATTTGAAATGGAATTTGATTTGATTTTGGAAAGAAGTTGAGGTTAATTCAACTTTAATTGGGATTAAATCAACTTCAATGGAAATTCAATTTAACTGGAAGTGGAAATTTAAATTGAATTGGTGGGAATGGAGATTGGAAATTGAATAGTTTGGCTCTAGACTATTTTTAATATTAATTATTTTAATATAAACTGTTTTAAATCTATTTTCCAAGCTATTTACTATATATAACCTTCCTTTTTAAAGCCAAATTATCTTGTACTTATTGTACGATTATTTTTGGAATTATTTAACAATTTTTCAACTGTTTTATAAACTAATTATTGTTTTTCAACTACTTTATAACTAATTACTATTTTACAACTATTTTGCAATTATTTAAAATTTCTATAACTATTTAACTATTTTCCAACTATTTTACAATTAATAACTATTTTACAGCTATTTTTCAAAGTAATAATTATTTTTCAACTGCTTGTCTATTTTTCATTTTTCAAGCTATTTTTTAAATTTTAAGATGGTCAGAGTGCAAACTGTTTATAAGTAAATACCCATTGAGATAAGAATTAAAGTGATAATCCAAAGAGGATTGAATGTGAATAAGTAAATAGAAATCTAGTAAAGTAGAATAGAAAAGAGAATTGATTTGGCTAATAATCAATAAAGATAAATACGTAGGATGTATGTATATTATTCTATTCGCATAGTGATTTGATCCGGATTCGAGCACAAAATTTCGAGATAGTTTATTGATCTGAATTGGGATTTTTCACTCGATTTTCAACGGCGAACCTGGATATGGATTGTTGATTGGTTCTGGGAATTCTCTATCATAGTTATGACTATGCAAGGAGAATGATGGTTTCTGATCAAGATACCAGATCCGAGTCCGCACTAGAAAGTCGGATGGACGATACTAGATCGGAAGTGAAATTGTGTGATCGAGTGAGCGATCAGATTGATATAGCGTACGGATGATATGTGTAAATTGTACGGATTAGAATGAAATTGATATTGGGGAATTTATGGATAAGAATTGTAGAATGGTTTTTGAAATGAATGGTATATTTTGTGAAATATGTGATGAAATAAAATGGAAATTGGATATTTCCGTGATATAAATTTACTTTATGAAAGTAAGTAATATGGTAAGTGACTTTATAGAGTAATCAAATTTGAATATTTGTTTGGGATAAAAAAAGTTATGTATCTTTGTTATATAAGATAAATCTCCCCTTGTTGAATCAATTGCCAAAAAAAGGGTTTTTGAAAGTATTTGAAGTATAAGAAGAAAATTTATACAAGTTTGAAGTGATCCAAAGATTTTTAAAGTTACATACATACATACATAGATATATATATATATATATATATATCTTTACATATATGAAGGATCCTATGAGAATGATTTTGAGGAAAGGTTTTTGGAACCTATGGATTTGGAAAGGCTTTTGATTTTTGGGAAAAATCAATTTTGGAGATTTGGAAAGCCTAGTTGAAAATTATCGATTTTGGGATAATCGATTTTGTGAAAAAGAGATTTATATGGGATTCATACTAGGTGTTTGATTTGGAAGATACTATATCTGTATAGTATAAAGTGTTTTGAGATTTGGCACTGGGAAAAAAGACGCTCCCTTGAAATGAACTTCTCAAGGGTGCCACAGGGTGGTACTGCCTTGAACCCTAAGGGGGGGTTCTAAAGTTGATCCTATGAGGAGTCCGGACAAAACTAGTTCCTGAGGATTATGAGTAGTGTGTAGCGAAAGTCGAGGGCACTTATGCCTACAAAGGCATTTGAGTTATGCTGTGACGACAGTTTAACTCGATGTCACTCCGATCTACTACAGACCATAGCGAAAGTTGTGTGTGCCGCTGAGAGCCAACAGTCTACGTTTGAATTTATATTGGTAGACTGCGACCTATGGTGACATAGCGATAGTTGTGTGGGCCGCTGAGAGCCAATAGTCTACGTTTGATTTTACATCGGTAGACTGCGACCAATGTGGGAGTGGAGAAGTTTCATTTTTGGCAGCGAAAATCGAGGGTGTTGATGCCTAAAATTACATGGAGTTTTGCTGTAATGGCAACGTAACCTTGGAATGTAACTGCGATCTGTGGCCGGTTCCATGGCGTAATCGAGGGGTGTGGAGTGCCTACAATTACATGGACTTTTGTTGTGATGGCAACGTAACCCAAGATGTAACTGCGACCATGGATGGGGGTGATGATTCCAGAGCATTCTTGCCAAAGATATTTCCTATATTGTCAAAAATGTTTTCGATATTTTCAATAAAATTATTTTCCAAGTATTTTCACCGGGTGTTGAAATGGGTCTGCTAAGTATTTATAGATTTTCAGTCCTACGCCTGATCAACGTATGACCGAATTTCTGTGAGAACGAGGATGGATGTGTTGAAACATCGAGTTATAAAAGTATCTTTATGAGAACTATTTTACAATATTTTAAAATGTTTTAAATTTTATCAAAGAGTAATTTTTCTAATAATAATCATTTTAATAAATTATGGCTTCATTCCTTTTCGAGGACGAAAAGATTCTAAGGGTGGAGGAATGTGATATGCCGGAATTTCATGCAATTTAAAATGTGATAATCTCCTTTATAAATTATTTAAAATTGTTGTTTCCAAACACTTTAATATTGGGATGTTTTTAAAATATAGATTTTAAATAGATTTTTAGTAGACTCATTATTTTCTAATTTAATAAGTGTTATTTAAATTTGTATATGTATGCGTATTTAAATTAATTTTAAATTGGATAATTATTTACAACTAATAATGTGTTTATTTAAAATTGATATCTATATTTTATTTGAACTGATTTTAAATTGGATTTTAAATTGAATTTGGATTTAAAATTTGAATTTAAAGGATATATATCTTAAAAATATTTTTGATTTTAAATTTATATGAATGAGTTTTTATTTAAAATAAGATTGTTTTATATTATTTTCTTTAAAGGAAATATATATATATATATATAGAAATGTGTTCATTAATTAGTAAATAAATACAAAAGCCTTTATTTAACATTTAAAAGTTAATTAAATTTACAAAATTACATTTGGAATGTAATTAACTAATAAAATGACAAGTGTTAAATTTTAAGACAAGTGTCGCTATTATTTTTCATTTTTTTTAGTAAATCCAAATCTACATGAACTCCTATCTATTTTTTTCATTTCTTTTTCCTATTTCCTCTTTTCAAAGCAAAGAAAACTCATAATCAAAAGTTATAAACATTCTCAAAAGATCAAACCAAAATCTTCAACCAGAAATCTGTAAACATTTTGCAATCCACCAGAAAATCAAACCTGTAACCAAATTTGCAAACCTAAAATTAGAAGAAGATACAACATCAGTTTCCTAAGTTTATTTTATACCTGAGATCAAAGCCATCTGATACAACATCTCAAAAACAAGATCTGCAGTCCAGTTTCAACTTTAGTACTAGATGATCAACTCTACAGAGATGTAGTTCAAAATCTCAGTCCTCTGACTTCAAATTTTGGTGAGTAAACATTTAATTGACAAAGTTAACATGTTTATCTCTGATGCACATGAAATTTCTTAAGGCAATATTGTGGAATTGTTGCATGGATGAAATGTGTTGTAGTAGTAGAATCACTGGCTAGATATATGAATGCCTGTTCAGAAATAAAATCCTGGTCTCTGATTTGATTTTAACTAACTAAAGTTCAAAACCAAATTCCTGTCTCTATTTTAAATCAGAGAGTAAACAATTTTTTTTTAAAATTTTTAGAACTAGTTGATTATTGCAATGCATGTGTTAAACCAGTAAAGTAAAGTTATAAGTATTGTTTGCATGGATGATTTTAACTAATTTTAGATGAAATACAATATATGTATTTGTATACATGGCTGTGTGTAAGTTTGTTTGTCACTGTTGTGTTTCCAAGATCTTGAATAACAATAAACATACATATCTACCTATACAAATAAATTCAATATGTGATCTTTGAATAGAAAATGATTGTAACATTATAATTTCAATTTCAAAAATAGTTTCAGATATAGGGGTATGTATTTCAAAAATGGTAAATTTTGCAGGTCTGATTCAAAATAAGTTCAAATTCCATGGTCTGGAATTCTTGATTTAATACTATAATCTGATTCCAATTTGTAAATGATGAATTTAGGAGGAACAATCATGATTTTTAGATAGATAATTGTCGAGATTTTTGGGATTGACTAGAATTTGTATTATAGCCTAATTCTGGCGATCGGCATTGAGTTAGTCGACTTGATCGATGTCGAAGGAAGCCTAAAGGTGGATGATCTTTGGAAAAATAGTGGAAAGTTTAATCATTTACCATGGTCAACAGGGGACAGAAAGGTAGGGTTTGGAGTACTGTTTTGTGGTGTTGGGTAGTTGTGACGATTTCGGTGTCATGAGATCATCGGAGGATATCGCAATGGAGGTAAACAACACCGGGGTTCGAGACGAAGCTGTGATAAGGTTGACTGGAGTTATCGAGGTCAGGTTCATCGGTGATAGGGTGCTTTTTCGATGATGCTATGGTTCTGTCTTGCTCAAAACTTTTTGATTTCAACACAAGGTGAAATCAGCAAAGCTGGGTGGTCGGAACGTGGGCAAGGGTCGACGGCGACTGGTAGGGATCGTCAGAGGGGATCAGAACGGTGGTAGTTGCGTGTGCACACACACGCAAGCAATGGAGTTTGGATGTTGTTTGAGTTTGGGTAGAAGCTTTGTTGCTCGGGTCGTTTTCATTTTTGTTGCGCATATGACTCGAAGCAGGGACGAGAGTGAGTGTTTCGGGAATCTTAAGAGTCTACTCGGAAATTTGTTTGATAGGTCTCGGGTTGATTTTGATAAAGTATTCAGTTTTAAATTTTGTAAAGAAATTCATGTTTTCAAGTAAAAATCAAAAGAATGAAGTGATTTAAAACTTTAATTAAACTTAAGGGGTTAAGTTAATAAAATGGTGATAAATTATTCTCAAAGTTTATTTAATAAGGATTTGAAGAATAATTAAAAATAAATAAATAATGGATTATCCTTTTAAATCAATTAAGATCTCAAGTAATTAATAGTTTATTAATTAGTATAAGTAATTAAGGAAAAGTTAATTACTGAATGAGATAAATTAAGGTTAATTAATGAATGTGTTTATTTTAAAGATTAGTTGTTAAATGTAATTAATTAAAAGAATTAATTACTGTAAGTGATTAGGGGATCATTAATAAGGAGATTAATTAAAAGTTAATTAATGTGAACGGTTAAGGCTAATTTATCTATGTGGTAATTAGAGGTTAAATAAATTAATGATCAAGGTTAATTGATTGAGGATAATTAACCAATGGAACAATTACTTGATGGAAGTAATTGAAAGTAAATTACTTAAGGGAAGTAATTAAAGATTAATTACTTAATGTAATTCATTAAAGGATTGATTAATTAATGAAATTAATTAATCAATCCTTTAATGAATTACATTAAGTAATTAATCTTTAATTACTTCCCTTAAGTAATTTACCTTCAATTACTTCCATCAAGTAATTGTTCCATTGGTTAATTATCCTCAATTAATTAATGAGTATGATTAGTTGAGGGGAAATTAATCAATATAAGCGGTTATAAGGCAATTAATTGAATAATTACTTAAGGATCATTGTGACTAATGTGATGGGTAAAGTTTAATTAATTTGTGCAATTAACTAAGAGTTAATTACTTATTGTAATTAAAGGATAATTAGTCAAGGGTGATTAATTAAGATGGATAATTAAAAGATGGTTGATTTATTGGTTTATAATTATTTAATATTAAGTAAAGGTAATCTAAAAGTGATTAAAGGTTAGTAATTAATTTAATTAGGGATAAATTAAATTAATTTTGAAAGTGATCAATCTTACTTAAGAATGATTGGTTGATATTTCTGTTATGAAATGTTTGTGATATGATATGTTTGTCTTGAACAGTGATTATGTGGCTATCTGTCGATGATGAATTGCTGTGTAAAAAGCGACATCTTGTGATTATAGGTTGAATTGTGATTCACTTGAATAATATGGTTTAAGATGGTATTGAATTCAAAGAGACCGGAGTCGGGTATCAGTAAATACTCGAAACCACTTCGATTTGTAATCTAATAATTCTGTACATATTTGTTATGTGAAATCAATAGGCTGGAATGAAATGATTTAAGTGAATTGGACCATTTAATCTAAGTTTTGGTACTTAGAAATTGATGTGTGAAATAAGTAATGTCTATAACAAATTGTGAATTTGTAAACAGATACGAGTTACCCCGGGTTTTAGGCAAGTTTTATGCTTTTGTATTCCATGTTAGATGGATTTACTCACGCTGGTTTCCAGCCTGACTCGGGTGTTATTTTGATGTAATGCTCGGCTCAGACCGAGTATTACATGTTGAATATGCGCTTATATGTTTTCGTTTGATGATAATAAACATATATATTCATTTAAATGTATTTGGTAATGTACTATTTTGTTTTTCATAGATTAAATAAATATTTGTTGAATAAAATAAATTACACAGAATTTGAATTCAAACAGATATTTTATTCAAACAATTATTTAATACAATTTTGAATAGTACAAATTCAAGCTCTCACTATACATATACAATTTTGTTTACAATACATCACAATTTCATATTTACATAAATTCCTCACTACATATCACTCACACTCGTAGTTCATCTTCAAATTCATTCCAGTTATAATCTAGCATCTAAAAAATCTGCAAAAATATTCACTAACGCAGTAAAATTGAAAAAGAAATATTTTTTGCAATATAAAATGAAATATGATTTTTGAAAATATGATTTGCCTCAGTTATTTGGGTTGTTCGTCATCATTCACATTTGAATTCATCATACACGAACAATATGACATGCACAGTGTATCACTGTACATGCCACAATGCCGTGCACACCGATATACGCTTGATGATGCTATAGGGACAGGTGAGCACAGGTCAAACCCAAATGAAAAGCTGGGTTCAACTCACGTGCAATATATTTAAAATCACGACACAAGCACAAGGTCAAACCCGAGTTTTGAAACTGGATTCAACTCAAGTGAAATTTCAAAAATCAACATGAATGACGTTCAATACTCAAGACAACATGAAGTGGACAGCACTAACTCAAGTACACAAACAACAAGCAGCAGTATGCAAATGCATACACAAAGAGGCAACAAAGGTCAAGGACCAAGTAAAGCATGTACATGTGTATGAAAATCAAAGTGCAACAGAAAATCAATGCAACCCGAAGTCAAGACAGCATGAAGCATGCAAGCTATTGCACAAGATATAGAGCAACAACAACTCCAATAGTGAAATACACATGAAGACCAACAACAAACCCAAATGAAGACCACAAGTATACAACAACTCCAGCAGTGATAGTGAAATATGCAAACTGACTCGAAGATTGCCATCAACATAAGTAGCAACAATGAAGACCACTATGCAGTAGACATGAATGCAACTTGACTATCAAGACTCAGTAAACAACAACAATATCAAGTATAATGATACAACATCAAGACGAGTCAACAATCAGAATATATGAAACACAGAAATGATTCATGCAAGCTACAGATATATGGCAATGCACAAACGAGTATGCTAAAACAAAATATGGTTCAAACCAGTTGCAAACAACAAGAATGTCACAAGTAAGTAACGGCATAGCAAATGCCACAAGACCACAATAAAGTTGTACAAGAATACCAGAGACTACAAAGTATGGAGTGTGCAAGTGCAGACCAACCAGAAATTCAAGGCAACAGAGACCAAGCAATGAACAACTCAAAGCAACAGTCAACAGGCCAGAAGCTCAAGTACACCAGTGACACAGTGATGCAATGCAAGTTCATATGGACAGCAAACTATAGGAACTCAACAAGGCAGACTACAATACCAAGTTACAAACATATGCTCAGTGAAACTCAAGCAAGCGCACAACTAAACCAACATGACAGCAAACAAATGCAAGTGACTCAAGCAACATGTCCAGTTACAACAAAAACCAAGTTCAGTTCGAAGTTAAAATGAAGCATGAATCACATGAACAAGTTCAGCAATATAAAGAACCAAAGTCGCAGTGTACAAAATCATCATCGGCTATGTGCAAAGATGAACGCATATATGGATGCAGACGTTCCAAAGTTGTCAATACCATGTAAATCAATGCTACAGTGGATGAACACAAAGAAATGGTGATGGCCGAAAATAATGCAGAGTCGTGAAGTGGTATACACGAAATCAAGTATGTATAAAAATGGAAATTGCTGAAAATAGGAAAGTCAAACAAATCAAAAACGTATCTTTGAAAAAGTCAAAACAAATAAAAGAGGAAAGTTCTTTGCCGTACGAACCAAAGAAAAATTGAATGTTTCATAATCAAAGTCGTGCGCATCAGGCAATCGAGAATTAGGAAAGTGTAAATGAATATGAACGTATTAAAGGAAATCGAATTCATATAAATGCATCACCCAATTATCATCATTGGGACGAGCAAACAAAGTCGAATTCAAGCAATCAATCCAGAAAGCAACAAATAACATACCATAATTTGCAAATCAGATTCGATTGGTTCAAAGAAACCAACCCCTAATTTCACAAAACAATCAACAGTGGAGCAGCTGCGAACGAGAGCAAGAGCAACACAAATCAGAGAATTGATCATCAGAGAAGCCGCGAGCAAGAGCGAGAGCAACACAAAGCAAAGAATCGAATTTGAAGAAAAACCCTAATTTCAGTAGAAAAGAGGATCGGCCATTATTTTCTTCACAAGGAAAAAGAAGAGGAACGGCCAAAAGAATGGGCCGGCCTTGTTTTACAAAAGGGATTTAGTTTATTAGGGTTATTTTAAAGGGGGTTTTAGTTTTAATATGTTTTTAAGTTTGTTTTAAATTTCCTTTTCGAATCAAGTCTTGGTAAATCACCACCTAGGTTGTAGGTAGTGTCAGATTGTCTAGTTAGAATTAGTTCAGTGAGCAGGGTGTGCGAGTTTGCAAAACTCTATAGGCGGGAGCAGGGTTTGCGAGTTTGAAAAACTCTATAGGCGGGAGCAGGGGTTGTGAGTCTATTAGAGTGTTTGTAAAGGGGAGCAGGGTTTGCGAGTCTGTTAGAGTGTTTGTAAGAGGAGACTGTTTAATTCTAATAGAAATCTGGGAATGCAGCAGTAGGCAGGGGTTGCCGAAGCTGGGTAAATTTTGTGTGTGATTTACTTTTCAGCATATTTATTTCTCTGCAGTTTGTTTTTGTGTTTAATTCGAGAAAATTTGCAATAACCCTATTCAACCCCCCCTCTAGGGTTAATCTAGATCCTACAAGTGGTATCAGAGCACGGTATTTTTCTATAACTCTAGAGTCATGAATCCATCAAATAATGTTTTTTCTGAGGGGCAATCTATTGTTAGGCCACCCATGTTTAATGGGAATGATTATGCTTATTGGAAAGTTAGGATGGGTATTTATCTTAGTTCTGTTGATTATGATGTTTGGGACATTATTGAAACTGGCTATAAATCTCCCACTATAACTATTGGTGATACTAAGATTCCTAAACCTAAGGATAGGTGGGACGCTAATGATAAGAAATTAAAAACTACAAATGCTAAAGCCATGAATGATTTGATCTGTGCTCTTGATAAGACTGAATTTAATAGAATTTCTCATTGTAAAACTGCACAGGAAATTTGGCATACCTTGGAGGTGACACATGAAGGAACTTCTCAAGTCAAGGAGTCTCGTCTAGCCTTATTCAGCAATGAATATGAGAACTTTGTGATGGACAAAGGCGAGAGCATAAAGGACATGTTTGGACGCTTTTCAACTTTGGTGTACAACGCTAGAGCGCTTGGGAAGGTATTCACTGAGGTAGAGCTTATGAGGAAGGTGCTACGAGTCTTACCGATGAGCTTTGAGGCAAAAGTCATGGCTATACAAGAATCGAAAGATCTGAGTAAACTAAGCATGGAGGAGTTGATCGGCAACTTGATGACATATGAGCTTGAGCTAAAAGAAAAGGAGGAACGCAACAACTCCGAACCAAAGAAGAAGATGATTGCCTTAAAGAGCAAAGAAGAGAGCGATGAAGAAGAAGAAGATCCAATTGAAGAGCTTGCAATGGCTGTCAATAATCTTAGAAAATGGTCAAGATTCAAGCCACGCAAGAAGAAAACAAATGGTAATAGGCCAAAAGATTTTGATAATTTCGATAATGAATCGACGTGCTTTAACTGCAACAAGCTTGGCCACTTCAAACAACAATGCCCACTTCTCAAAAACAAAAAAGGAAAGAAAAAGAAGAAGAAGGCCTTTGCAGAGACTTGGGATGATGAAGAAGGAGAGGAAGTTTCGAATAGTAGCTCAGAGGAGGCTAACTTGTGTCTTGTGGCAAAATCAGATTCAGAAGCAAGCTCAGAGGAATCTAGTGAGGTAGGTGACTATTCTTATAAAGATCTTTTTTTTATGTGTCTTGATCTTACTAAAGTAGTTGATACTCTTGAATCTAAAATTGAAAAACTGAGATCTAATAGGAGAGAACTTGCTCGTGAAATTTTAGGTTAGAAACTGAACTTGAAAATATTCAAACCTAGAATGTAAAAAATGTAAAATTTTAGATTCAGAATTATCAAGACTTAAGAATAGCTCTGAGAATCTTGAAAAAGAAAACTTGAGTCTTAAGGAAATCATTGACACTAGGAAAAAGGATTTTATAAATAGATGCACCTCACTTGTCACTGAAAACACAACATTAAAAACCAAAGTCCAAAATCTTGAGAAATCTCTGAATAACTTTTCAAGAGGAGAAAAATCATTCAACATGCTATTGGGAAATCAAATTTTGCTAACAACAGAAAAGGACTAGGTTTTGGAAAAACACAAGTAGATGGTAATGCAAAAGGTAAGAGTGTCTTTGATAGACGTGAAATAATTGGACATCGTGTTGAAAATTGTGGTCATAGGAACAAGAACACAAAATTTATACAAGTTTGGGTTCCTAAGAATTCTACAAACAAATTTCATGTCTATTGGAACAAGAATGAAAGGACTAAACAAGTTTGGGTTTCAAAGGGTTTGTTTATTCACAACGATTCAGCCACTAACAATCATGGACCTATAAAAACAAATAGGTCACAAAAATCTTTCATCGTGTAGGTATGGTAGCAGGCTAAGGAACAACAACAGTGTTTTCTGGATTTTGGTTGTTCCAGAAATACAACGAGCAACAAAGCAAAAGTTTCTTAGCCTAGTACAAGGGTGACAGAATCACAATGGGCAACCACGAAAAATTATCGTAAAGGTAAAACAGGTAAAGGTATATTTATTTGATCGATAAATTAAATGTGATAATCTGCACCATATTCTGAATGAAATCAGCCAATATTGAAATGTTGTAAAGATGATGTTTTTTTTCTGACTTAGTTGGCTAATTATATTTATGCCAAAAATACCATTCTTTGAATTACTTCATACATATTTGTTTGGATTAAACATTGTGTTTTGTCGGATGATAATGCATTTGGTTATAATTCGGCTAACTCTATATTCACAGTTTCTGATTATTTACACGACTTCAATTCAAATTCAAGAATGCTGTAAAAATTTGTGAGTTTGAGTTTTCATGCACACTTCATGATCTGGTCTATCAAATCTAGTTAGTGATGTTTTGAAGTAAAAGGTAAATTCAGATGCAGATTACATTGGTAATCTAGTTGATAGAAAAATTACTAGTTGAACGTGATTTTTGAGACATTTAGTAACTGCATCGTTTTTCAAAGAAAATATCTGCATATTTTTCATTACAAATAATTTTCAATTAGCAGAAATTTTTTCTCATATAACCCCTTCGAGAAAATCATTGTTGACCATATTTTCAGATTAGTCATTTTTATTTGGTTTTAAATGACAAATTTTGACTAATCGGACTCCCTACTAATTATCAAAAAGATAAATAGTGATTGAAAAGGGGATAAGTGTTGATATTTAACATACATTACTCAAGAGAGTATATTTGGAAAATTTCCTTAGAAATTCAAACAAGAGTTATAAAACTTTTTGTTGGGTAAAGATTCCATGACCATTTTTATATCTATCATATTTCTATCGACCATTGTTTATCAAATCTTAAATATAGTTTGTCGATATGTGGTACTATAATCTGGGATCATTTGTTTTTCATTTCACATTTTTTTGTAAAAATAAATAAATATCCAAAGTATTCACTCTCATTTAAAAGTCCTCACGGTTATGCATGGGTGAATTACTTGAATTTTTGATTATGTGCTTCCATGCTCATTTAAAAGTCCTTACAGTTATGCATGTATGGAACGCATATAAAAATTGATTGATTAAATAGACAAGTTGATTCTAATCCCATTTAAAAGTCCTCATGGTTATGCGTGGTTAGAAGATACTTGAATTCATTTTTAAAATTAAATTGGAATACTACTAATCTCATTTAAAAGTCCTAACGGTTATGCATGATTAGTAGATATTCAAATTCCTGATATAAATGTACCACAAGTTGATACAATTTTATGATTTTATATTAGAACATCATTTCCATTCTTTCTAAAAGTGGAATATGCGCCTAACAAGGGAAGTTATGATTTTTGTTTGATTTTTATTGAAGTTTAATATTTATATTCAATTTGAGTTTAATGTTGGATCAATATTGATCACTTTATCTCTATTTTCTCTAACACTATTATTCTTTTGCTGATAACAAAAGGGGGAGAGAAAAGTTAAGATTTTGTCAAATAGAATCAAGCAAAGGTCAAATAATTTTCCATTTGCATCTAGGCTTATTTATATATTTCTATGCATATATGTAGGTGGAGCATCATGTAGAGAGGAAGCATTTAAATAGGGGGAGCAATTAGAGTATATGATTGATCAAATACATTTAACGCAGTCAAAATCTTAAATATATGTTTGTTATCATCAAAAGGGGGAGATTGTTGAATATGCGCTTATATGTTTTTGTTTTATGATAATAAACATATATATATATATATTCGTTTAAATGTATTTGTTAATGTACTATTTTGTTTTTCATAGATTAAACAAATATTTGTTGAATAAAATAAATTACACAGAATTTGAATTCAAACAGATATTTTATTCAAACAAATATTTATTACAATTTTGAATAGTACAAATTCAAGCTCTCACTATACATATACAATTTTGTTTACAATACATCACAATTTCATATTTACATAAATTCCTCACTGCATATCACTCACACTCGTAGTTCATCTTCAAATTCATTCCAGTTATAATCTCGCAACTGAGAAATCTGCAAAAATATTCACTAACGCAGTAAAATTGAAAAAGAAATATCTTTTGCAATATAAAATGAAATATGATTTTTGAAAATATGATTTTCCTCAGTTATTTGGGTTGTTCGTCATCATTCACATTTGAATTCACCATACATGAACAATGTGACATGCATAGTGTATCACTGTACATGCCATAAGGCCGTGCACACCGATATACACTTGATGATGCTACAGGGACAGGTGAGCGCAGGTCAAACCCAAATGAAAAGCCGGGTTCAACTCACGTGCAATATATTTAAAATCACGACACAAGCACAAGGTCAAACCCGAGTTTTGAAACTGGATTCAACTCAAGTGAAATTTCAAAAATCAACATGAATGAAGTTCAATACTCAAGACAACGTGAAGTGGACATCACTGACTCAAGTACACAAACAACAAGCAGTAGTATACAAGTGCATACACAAAGAGGAAACAAAGGTCAAGGACCAAGTAAAGCATGTACATGTGTATGAAAATCAAAGTGCAACAGAAAATCAATGCAACCCGAAGTCAAGACAACATGAAGCATGCAAGCTATTGCACAAGATATAGAGCCACAACAACTCCAACAGTGAAATACACATGAAGACCAACAACAAACCCAAATGAAGACCACAAGTATACAACAACTCCAGCAGTGACAGTGAAATATGCAAACTGACTCGAAGATTGCCACCAACATAAGCAGCAACAATGAAGACCACTATGCAGTAGACATGAATGCAACTTGACTATCAAGACTCAATAAACAACAACAATATCAAGTATCATGATACAGCATCAAGATGAGTCAACAATCAGAATATATGAAACACAGAAATGATTCATGCAAGCTACATATATATGGCAATGCACAAACGAGTATGCTAAAACAAAATCTGGTTCAAACCAGTTGCAAACAACATGAATGTCACAAGTAAGTAACGGCATAGCAACTGCCACAAGACCACAATAAAGTTGTACAAGAATACCAAAGACTACGAAGTATGAAGTGCGCAAGTGCAGACCAACCAGAAATTCAAGGCAACAGAGACCAAGCAACAGCAACTCAAAGCAACAGT
This sequence comes from Allium cepa, assembly GCA_030765085.1. Lineage (NCBI taxonomy): Eukaryota > Viridiplantae > Streptophyta > Magnoliopsida > Asparagales > Amaryllidaceae > Allium > Allium cepa. Next base: position 81,503,759 of record CM060932.1, on the reverse strand, counting down.
CAACAGGCCAGAAGCTCAAGTACACCAGTGACACAGTGATGCAATGCAAGTTCATATGGACAGAAAACTACAGGAACTCAACAAGGCAGACTACAATACCAAGTTACAAACATATGCTCAGTGAAAATCAAGCACGTGCACAACTAAACCAACATTACAGCAAACAAATGCAAGTGACTCAAGCAACATGTCCAGTTACAACAAAAACCAAGTTCAGTTCGAAGTTAAAATGAAGCATGAATCACATGAACAAGTTCGAGCAATATAAAGAACCAAAGTCGCAGTGTACAAAATCATCATCGGCTGTGTGCAAAGATGAACGCATATATGGATGCAGACATGCCAAAGTTGTCATTGCCGTGTAAATCAATGCTACAGTGGATGAACACAAAGATATGGTGATGGCCGAATATAATGCAGAGTCGTGAAGTGGTATAAACGAAATCAAGTATGTATAAAAATGGAAATTGCCGAAAATAGGACTGTCAAACAAATCAAAAACGTATCTTTGAAAAAGTCAAAACAAATAAAAGAGGAAAGTTCTTTGCTGTACGAACCAAAGAAAATTTGAACATTTCATAATCAAAGCTGTGCGCATCAGGCAATCAAGAATTAGGAAAGTGTAAATGAATACGAACGTATTAAAGGAAATCGAATTCATATAAATACATCACCAAATTATCATCATCGGGACGAGCGAACAAAGTCAAATTCAAGAAATCAATCCAGAAAGCAAAAAATAACATACCAGAATTTGCAAATCAGATTCGATCGTTTCGAAGCAACCAAGCCCTAATTTCACAAAACAATCAACAGAGGAGCAGCTGCGAACGAGAGCAAGAGCAACATAAATCAGAGAATTGATCATCAGAGAAGCCGCGAGCAAGAGCGAGAGCAACACAAAGCAAAGAATCGAATTTGAAGAAAAACCCTAATTTCAGTAGAAAAGAGGATCGGCCATTATTTTCTTCACAAGGCAAAAGAAGAGGAACGGGCAAAAGAATGGGCCGGCCTTGTTTTACAAAAGGGATTTAGTTTATTAGGGTTTATTTTAAAGAGGGTTTTAGTTTTAATTTGTTTTTAAGTTTGTTTTAAATTTCCTTTTCGAATCAAGTCTTGGTAAATCACCACCTAGGTTGTAGGTAGTGTCAGATTGCCTAGTTAGAATTAGTTCAGTGAGCAGGGTGTGCGAGTTTGCAAAACTCTATAGGCGGGAGCAGGGTTTGCGAGTTTGCAAAACTCTATAGCTGGGAACAGGGGTTGAGAGTCTATTAGAGTGTTTGTAAGTGGGAGCATGGTTTGCGAGTCTATTAGAGTGTTTGTAAGCGGGAGACTGTTTAATTCTAATAGAAATCTGGGAATGCAGCAGTAGGCAGGGGTTGCCGAAGCTGGGTAAATTTTGTGTGTTATTTACTTTTCAGCATATTTATTTCTCTGCAGTTTGTTTTTGTGTTTAATTCGATAAAATTTGCTATAACCCTATTCACCCCCCCTCTAGGGTTAATCTAGATCCTACATTACAGATTTTCAGGTAAGAATATTCTGGAGCTCAGGAGGCGAGCTGGATGGCAGGAACGTATGGAGAGTATTCCGCTGTGATATATTGTTTGTATTTCTGGGACAAGTTATTTTAATTTCCCAATGATTGTGAAATATTGAACTCTGATGTATTAAAATGTAATTGACTGATTCAGCTCTCTTTTTGTAAAGAATATTATTTGGTATTATATTTTATCTGCTACGAATGTGAGATGTTGGTGTTTCTGTTTCTTTTTTTCTTCTATCTCTTTCTTCTTTTCTAACCATATGGAGTTTTCGGGATCGAAAATTTTGGGTCGTTACAAAATTTTCTTAAATGGGGAAATCTGTAACGATCCTATTTTTAAATCAAATTCAAATTTTATAATTAATATAAAAATTTGAAGTTCATTTGAATTTATTTAAAATTTTCAAAACAAATGAATATTGTGTTTATTTATATATATAATGGATTGTAATTCAAATTTGAATTTGAATTTGAATTTAAATAAATATCTTAAGAAAAATATTTGGATTCAAAATATTAACATATAAATGTGATTTTATTTATGTATACATTAGTATTAAAACATTCTCTTTTTAAAGTTGTATAAATATAATAAGAAATGTAATTATACAAATAAGAAAAAAGTAAATACAAATTTTTATTTAAACATGTAATTGTGTAAAAAAATTACAAGTGTTAAGTGATAAGATACCCAATTTAACAAGTGTCTAACATTTAGTAAATGAACTAACAAGTGTAATTCATGAAGAGAGAAATTTAACAAGTGTCATCACATTATTTTTATTTTTGAGAAATTCATAAAAAGAAAATAAAGCTATATAAGCTTTATCATCTCCTCCCTCTCATCTTTTTTATCCTAATTTTCAAAAGCCTATACACTTTTAAACTAGCAACAAAGTAATCAAACTAGATCACTTCCTCAACCTTTAAACCAAACAAAAATTCCAGAAAATAAAATCTAAAACAACTTTCTCAAAGTTCAAACCAGAAAAGAAAGTTCAAGTAAAACAAGATCAACCTAGAAATTAGGCAAATCAAGAGCAAAGCAGGATTCAACTTCAACAACTAAACTAAAGCAAGGATCATCACATAAACAATAGATCAGAATGAACTCAAGATTTTCAAATTCCGGTCTTCAAGTTTTCAGACCTACGCTTTTTCTGTATTTTCATATAAACAAACTGTAAGTAAATCCTTTTAAGAATTTGAGTTTCAATTTGTTGTAAAGAAATTAAGCAAGTTAATCCATCAGAAACATGGCAAGTTTACATCAATTAGTTGCAGACAAAAATTCAAGATCAAATCTAAAACATCCTTCCAGACTTTCAACTTTAAAAACAACATTCCAGACTCTCCTCTGTTCTCAGTCATCAGATGAGTAAACCCTATTTGATTTAAACCAAAATCTGTTGTGGTGAATAATATTGGAGTTTTAATTGTAAATTTAAGTTTGCATGTATATATATACACACACACCTGGAAATGAGGTGTGCATGTCTGTGCACATGAACCTGAATTCTATTATAGGCTTGCAGGTTCCAAAACCTATTTTTAAATTCAAAAAATTTATCTCGAACCATTTTTAAGCTTTGAAATATAAATAGAACATGTTTGTATGATCGTGCTTTAAGATCTAAAAATAAATTTAAGTAAACTTAACTTAAGTTTCTCTGAAAATTTTATAAATACAGGCAAACCCAAATCATGCTGAAAATTTAATTATCATAATCCTTGATTTCAAGTATATGATTCGAAATGATTTTGAAATCAATGATTTTTAAAAGCTAAATCAAATTTTTTAATAATGTATCCTCTGTGAAACACAAGGATGAACGACATCGTCATTTTCATCAAATTCTGGCAATCAACAAGTTGATGGACCTCGTGATCGTAATGGTAGCTTGCTGAGAGGTCAGAGGGTCTGGGAAAAATGTTCGATAAATTTTCTGAATGTTGTGGATGGAAAACGAGATCGATTTAGGGTTAAATGTTCATATTGGGTCATGATCGGAAAAGGTGTCGCTGCATCATCATCGATGGACCGGAGCTGTTCGCACCGGTGGGATTCGAAGCGTGAGGGTTCGACGTTGTTCTGGCCGATGCTGTGTGACCTCTGATGACCAGAGGTGGAAGAATGAGGCAATTTATTGTGGCTCAGTTTTGTTCCAGATTTGGGTCTAATGGCCCGATTGCAAGATCATCGTCGTTTCGAAATATTGGTTGTTCGTGCGGTTCGGGAACGTCATCGTGGATTCATCAATGGCCAGAGCTTCAACCTGAGGTGCCCGGATTGATTGTGCATGTGCACATGGCTTGGGTTGTGTCAAGAAGCAGTAGATTGTGTTTATATATATATAATGGATTGTAATTCAAATTTGAATTTGTATTTGTATTTGTATTTGAATTTAAATAAATATCTTAAGAAAAATATTTGGATTCAAAATATTAACATATGTATGTGATTTTATTTATGTATAAATTAGTATTAAAACATTCTCTTTCAAAAGTTGTATATATATAATAAGAAATGTATTGATGGTTCTAGGACTGCTAAGCCGACATTACATGCAATAGTACCTAGAATTACTACCGGAAAAATATATAAAAGATCATTTGGCCATGCGGGTTCTCCATAATAATTATGCCCAATTATACAAATAAGAAAAAAGTAATGCAAATTTTTATTTAAACATGTAATTATGTAAAAAATTACAAGTGTTAAGTGATGAGATACCCAATTTAACAAGTGTTTAACATTTAGTAAATGAATTAACAAGTGTAATTCATGAAGAGAGAAAATTAACAAGTGTCATCACATTATTTTTATTTTTGAGAAATTCATAAAAAGAAAATAAAGCTATATAAGCTATATCATCTCTTTTATCCTCATTTTCAGAAGTCTGTACACTTTTAAATCAGCAACGAAGCAATCAAACTAAACAACTTCCTCAACCTTTAAACCAGGAACAAATTCCAGAAAATAAAATCTGAAAACAACTTTCTCAAAGTTCAAACCAGAAAAGCAATTTCAAGTAAAACGAGGTCAACCCATAAATTAGGCAAATCAAGAGCAAAGCAGGATTCAACTTCAACAACTAAACTAAAGCAAGGATCATCACATAAATAACAGATCGAAATCAACTCAAGATTTTCAAATTTCGGTTTTCAAATTTTCAGACCCATTATTTTTTCTTTGTTTTCATAAAAACAAACTGTAAGTAAATCCTTTTAAGAATTTGAATTTGAATTTATTGTTAAGAAATTAAGAAAGTTAATCTATCAGAAACTAAGCAAGTTTACATCAATTAGTTGTAGACAAAAATTCAAGATCAAATTTAAAACTGCCTTCCAGACTTTCAACTTTAAAAACAACATTCCAGACTCTCCTCTGTTCCCAGTCATCAGGTGAGTAAACCATGTTTGATTTAAACTAAAATCTGTTGTGGTGAATAATATTGGAGTTTGAATTGTAAATTTAAGTTTGCATGTATATATATACACACACCTGGAAATGAGGTGTGCATGTCTGTGCACATGAACCTGAATTCTATTCCAGGCTTGCAGGTTCTAAATCCTGTTTTTAAATTCAAAAAATTTATCTTGAACCATTTTTAAGATTTCAAATCTAAATAGAACATGTTTGTATGATCATGCTTTAAGATTTAAAAATAAATTTAGTAAATTTAACTTAAGTTTCTCTGAAAATTTTAGAAATACAGGGAAACCCAAATCATGCTGAAAATTTAATTATCATAATTCTTGATTTCAAGTATATGATTCGAAATGATTTTGAAATCAATGATTTTTAATCAAATCAAATTTTTTAATAATATATCCTCTGTGAAAAACGAGGATGAACGACATCGTCATTTTCATCAAATTCTGGCGATCAACAAGTTGATGAACCTTGTGATTGTAACGGTAGATTGTTGAGAGGTCGGAGGGTTTGGGGAATATGTTCGATAAATTTTCTGAATGTTGTGGATGGAAAACGAGATCAGTTTAGGGTTAAATGTTCATATTGGGTCATGGTCGAAAAAGGGGTCGCTGCATCATCATCGATGGAATAGAGCCGTTCGCACCGGTGGGATTCGAAGCGTGAGGATTCGACGTTGTTCTGGCCGATGCTGCATGACCTCTGACGATCAGAGATGGAAGAATGAGACAATTTATTGTGGCTCAGTTCTGTTCCAAATTTGGGTCTAATAGCTCGATTGCAAGATCACCGTCATTTCGAAATTCTAGGTGTTCATGTGGTTCGGAAACATCATCATGGACTCGTCGATGGCCAAAGCTTCAAACCGAGGTGGCCAGATTGATTGTGCATGCGCACATGGCTTGGGTTGTTTTAGGAAGCACTAGATTGGGAGAAAGGTGGTACCCGAAGTAGCCTTCAAGAAATAAGGGTACAGGCTCGGGTATAGGATCGAAGCATTTTTGGGTTGCTTGAGTTAAATACTTAAACAAAAAATTATGGTTTGAAAATTAAGGCATATGGGTTAATTTCTGGAAAAATTCAAAGCATTCAGGCGTTTTGATCGGGTAAGACTCGAAGTGGGCCTCGGGTCTGATATATATAATAGTTTTTACATTAAAATAAAATTCAAACTTTTAACATTTTTAATCCATGTTTACAAATGATGATTTTGATTTAAGTTTTAAATTAATTAAGGATTTAAGTAAGATAATTTTTAAGTAATTAAATTAAATTTATTTAATTTTGTCACATTATTTTATTAAGTTATTTTTATTAGATGAATAATGTAATTAAAAAGGATAATTAAGATAAAATGTTATTTAAACTAATCTTAACCTTTTAGAGCAACTAATGTGATAAGGATGATTATTAAACAAGGTTTATAAGATAATCAAAGTAATTAACAAAGATAAAAAGATTTATCTTTTAATTTATTAAGTAATTAATGATTTGTTAATACAATTACTTAAAGAATAACTATTTAATTAATTCCTTAATTTAAAGATTAATTAAATAAATAATTAAGGTTAATTGATTTGTAATTAATTAATTAGTTAAGGAATAATTAATTAATAAAAGTTATTAAGATTTAAATAATTAACAATTAAGGATTAATTAATTAATTAATTAATTAAGGTAATTAATTAAGAAATAATTAATTAAGGAAGGTGATTAAGATTTAATTAATTTATAATTAAGGATAACTAATCCTTGATTAAAGATAATTAATGAAAGTAATTATATGATTAGTTAATTTAAATCACATGATTAATTCATCTTAATTGTAGATGATTAATTATTATTGAATGTTGTATATTGGATTGATATCTCAGATATGTGTTTGTGATGCTATGTGATATGAATTATTTTATGCTGAGCTGTGATATATGTGATTTGTTTCTGTGTGAATGTGAAAACCCATTGGCCAGTAAAACGACAATTGAATTTCGATGCGATAGGGAGTCAGATTCCACTTGGTTATCCGAAGACCACATCGAACCCTGAAAGTGAATCTTTGCGATTGATATGTCCACATGTTTTTAAATTAAGCGCTCACTATTCGGTTTAGCCGGGAGAGGACCATTGTGTAATAGAACCCATTCCGAATAGTGAAACGACAAAATGGATCGCATTTGAAGAAGGTGGTGAAGACCGGGTGTCTTCGAGAACGATAGGATAACCTGTCGAATGACTCTACACTGAGTTGTTCCGGTATAGTGATGTTCATATGTGATAAGGAGTCCGATCGGGATTGTGGATGCCCGAATTGCAAGGGCTTCTTTGGAAGTGCCTTTTATTCTATTCGAACTCAAAACAGACTTGAATGGTTGTATGTCTGACATTATACTTTGAGATGTAAAGCTGATTTCATTCAACTACATTTATGTTGGTGGCGGAGAATTTATTCTCTTAGCTTAACACCCTTCTTTGAAATGTACGAACTCAATGTTATATATTTGATGGTTACTAGTGATACATTCCTAATTTGGAAATGTGACATACGAAGTGCTGGTGATCATTTGTTGATCGAAGCATGGCTTTTGTGAAAAGCGTAGCTTTGGGGATGAGACTTCGTCGAACCTCACAACTCGGTAATGGTCGAAATAAGAAGGATGCAGCAAGGTTATTGGGGGGTAGCGCCCATTAGGGTATGTGCATATCCTTCTAGATAGAAGTGGTATCATGGTATGGAGCCCAGTTGCTTAACTTATGTTGATATTGCAATTATGTTACTTTTTGGTTGTTGTTGTTGGGGCCTCGGATAAAGGTCGGTTACGACCGGGAGATGGCATACTCGTGTAGTAGTTACCTAGTTACAGAGGTAATCCGACCTTGTGTTGTCAGAGATCCGGTTAGGTTCTCGGGGCGTCCCTCCAGAGGCGTACCCATGTGGCTCAGGAAGTTCCATAGCCTGACCATTTATTGGAAATCCAATCACCAATACGAACCCTTACGATTTTAGTTGTATAACCTGCCACCTTAGGTGGTAGCTATAGTAGGCATAATATAATGGTACCTATGCTGCCTAAGATTAATATTATACTTTCGAAATGTTTTCACACTATGCACTAATAATATTATCAAAAGAGTTTTCTCGTATCAAGCATATTTGACTATCATAAGGAGAAATCTCCCCTAAATGAGCGATTGCATTGTGTGTGTGCCGGGAGGCCTTATCAAGAGTTTTTGAAGACTTATCAAAGTTGAAGTATGTTGGAGACCTTTTTGAAACCCTGTTGTTAGTGTTCTGCTGTGATGTTATCATTTTGTTGTTATATCATATATGTATCACTCTGATGATGGTGGTGATTTGTTGTAATCAAACATTGTGATGATGTTGTATCTGTGTTATGATCAATGACAGTTCATTTTGTTTCCGCTTTTTATATTCATCTGATGTTGTTATAAGCTCCATCCGAACTAGAGTTCAACATTTGAACCTCCGGCAGTCGAATACAAGTTAGGTATTTAATGTCGATTTTCGAATGCTGGATTTCGGGTCGTGACATATCCTGTTGATTCCAGTCATCCAGTTGATTCTAGTGGTGTATTCGGGTTGTTCTTGATTTTCATATTGAGACTTCTGTTGTATCTTGTTTAACTCTGATGTATATTTATATAGTAGCTTCATGAACTTCCATTTCTTTGCTTCCGCTGCATTTACTACTCTGTGTCTGTGATTCTGTGATTTATTTATTTTCTATATATTCTGAGATTTGCCAAATTTATATTTACAATTCGGTATTTTGAGAAATTCAATTCCAACATGTGTGGATGCGAATGGTTGAAAATATCGGGTCGTTACGGTGTGTGTGTGTGTGTGTGTGTGTTAATAAATTGCTTCCATACTTCCTAGTAGTTGAGCAAACTAAAGCTAGGGATGTTTTGTATAGTATTATTAATACATTGAATAAATGAGTAAGATACCTATATGTATTTATTGAGCAAACTCAAAGTACATATATTATACTTAGGCTGTCGCGATATGGTAAGTACAAGTGAATAACCTCTTTTTATTTTTTAAGCAAACTGAAGGTCGAAATGAGGTTAGGACAAGGAAATATGGGTTAGGAGTTTTATGTGATACAACCGATAAATAATTATCTGTCGTTTGTGGGGCTATGATTTATTGAACAAAGTAAAGGTCAGAATACCAAGACTGATAAGTCCTAATACCTATTAGTGAAGTCTAAAGGCTTCTATGTTTTGCTTAAGGTTTGGTGAAACATAAAACACTAGTGGGTGCCTCATTTGAAAAATGAGATGATAACATTTAACTTTTCTAATATTGTAAAAACATATGCTATATAATATTATAATAATCTACATTGATAAATTTATGCATTTAATAAGATTGATAAATGGTTTATCAGTTTAGATATACAGATGAATTGAAGATTGACAAAAAGAAATATAACGTATACTTACCAATAAAAGATTATTGCATGTTAACGTTTCAACACTCTTCCAAGTGCCTGAGTTTACAATCTACTGAATATGTTCATAGTTTGGTTACTTACATATTTATGTGGTCAGGACTATGTATTGCATTCTATGAGTTTTGAACTCTCAAAGCAATACAAGACTATGGATATTTGATTCGTATACAATCACATATAAATGTTATACGGTGAATGGTCAAAGTTTGTAATGTACAATATTTCGATGAAATTCATCCGAAAAACCAAATAAATCTTAGTGTGAGATTGAGTATTCAATTTGATTGATTACAAAAGGATCATATCGTGTTAAATGTAACAAGAGACCAAAACTACAATATAAATCTAAGCACTCAATCATTGAAATGTTAGGTTGATCGGTTTACGTAAAGCAGAACATATCTTATGTCCTTAAAAGCAAAGGATAATTGAATGTGCTTTTGCAAAGAGTTCGTTCTAATATTGTAGTTAACGTTTTCTTTTGAATGGTTTGATCATTTAGAAAGAATAACAAATATACAAGAGTAGGTAAGATTTAAGATACAGTTGGGATGAAGAGAGTGAATAACCATGTCTACTTCATAAAGAAAAAATGGAAACAGGATTGCCGTTTGTACTACATCAATGTCTTTGCTTTTGATTCATTGGATGTACCGTTTGTACTACATCAATGTCTTTGCTTTTGATTCATTGGATGTACCGTTTGTACTACATCAATGTCTTTTCTTTTTGGATTCATTGGATGTACCGTTTGTACTACATCAGTGTCTTTGATTCATTGGATGTACCGTTTGTACTACATCAATGACTTTGATGTTTGATTCATTGGATGTACCGTTTGTACTACATCAATCTATTCGCTTTTTGATTCATTGGATGTACCGTTTGCACTACATCAATGACTTGGCTTTTTGGTTCATTGGACGTACCGCCTTTGTACTACGTCGGTGCTCCAAATTATTCGAGTTTCTAGTTTCTCGGGCGTACCGTATTTATACTACGCCGTTGCACCGGCTCAACTTTCTGCTATTCTTGACGTTTTCCACGTCTTTTATCTATGGAAATGCCTTAGGGATTCCGGTTTTCATTCTTGAGCCCGGTGATATTGTGGAGATTGAAGTTTCACCAAATTTGACTTTTGAGCACCATTCCATTCGCATCATTGCTTCGGAGGTTGAGCGCCTTCGATATAAAGATATTCTTTTTGATAGAAGTTCAATGGTTCTCAAATCCTAAGGATTGCTCATGTGAAATCTTGAAAATTCATCGAACGAAAACTTTCGGATTTAATCCTTCGTGCTCTTTATGGTGAACTTCTTGATTCAAATTTTCTTTTGTGTTAATATGCTTCTATGGTTGTTACTTCTTATATTTCCTTCTTAATTATTGCGAGGACGCAATTTCTTTAAGGAGGGGAGTCTGTAACAACCCGCATATTTATCGATTTTATATTTAAATATTTTATTTAAATATTTTATCGTTCGTCGGATTTTGGTCCGAAAACCTACTTTTTGCATACGGTCGAATTAGGACTCGAGACCACCTCCATTGAGTTCAAAATGATGTTTGCGACCTTTTTGAGTATAAGCTTCGATATGTTTGGAGAAAGCTGATTTTTGCTACTTTTCACATTGGGTTTGGTTTTGGGCTCAGCCCTATGTTTTAACTTATACTCCAAAACTGAACCACTCTCCCCATTCTCCCTCACTTCTTTCTCTTTTCAGTTTTCTTAGCATTAATGGTGGAGAGGAGTGGAAATTAAAACTCCAAGCCCTAGCTCCTCTTGCTAGCTCAAGTTCTTGCTCCAAAATCAAAGAAAACCCCTTGGTAAGCATCTCCTTCATCTTCTCCAACTCTTTCTCCATTCAATTTCAGAAATTTCCTAAACCTAATTTAGGGAATGTTTCTCTTTTAAGCTTAGATTCAAGCTTGTTGAGTTGGAATTGAAGAGTGCTTGTTCTTGCCATTGCTTCATAGCATCTTCTTCATTAATTTGGGTTCAAAGGTGAGATTTTTATCTCACATCTATGTCTATATCTATCTTTGTTGTTAGGTATGAATCCCTAACATTTATTCATGTGAAATTGCTTTTGATTTGGATTGGTTTTGTGAATATTTCCATTTTTGGTGTTTAAAGCCAATTCTCTAAAAATCATAACTTTGATGTTTGATCATGCTTTAAGAGGTGTTTCGGAGAGCCTATAAGACCGGGTTGTCGCTAGGCATAGATCCTTAGTCGTCATTGCTCGTCCGATCTCTCCCGATACGTTTGGGCCACTTTGGCCTAGGCAAATTGTTGCCTAGACCAGGTGACCAGACGTCTGGTGACCAAGTCCAGACGTCTGGTTTGGACCTGGAAAGTAAAAATGTATGCACGCATATTATAAAAAAAAGCCAGAGACTATTTTCAGACGTCTGAACCATCAAACCAGACGTCTGGATAGGTTTCAGACGTCTGACTTGAGGTTTCAGACGTCTGAGTGTTCTCTGGGTTATTTCCAGAGAACAAATCCAAACGTCTGGATTCCAAATCAGATGTCTGGAGATGTTTATTTTTGCCTATTCAGGCTGTTTTGTGTGAATTTCCATTGTTTATCGATTTTAGCGATCCTATTAATCGTTATCACTTATTGTCGACTTTGATGACTTCTTTTCATGGATCTTTTTGGAAATATCCATTTCTATGGATTTGGTATCGATTTCTTTGGATTTTATTCACGTCTTCGAACGTGAATTTAGTAATTGGTTGTTCTTACAATCTTCTTTGTGATTTGTCACTTTAAAAATATAAAGGTTTTCTATACTAGTAGTAAATATCAAAACTCTTTCTTCAAATGATTTCAACTCTATTTTAATACCAAATTCGTTTATAAAATAGTTTTCCAATCTATTAGTATATACAAACCTTTACCTCACTCGTATGAGAAATCTAATTAAACGGCTTAGTAAAACAAGTGGTATGAAACGCTTGCGTTTACTTCGTCGGTTAATTCTTGGACTTGTTCGATTGAATCTCTTGTGACAATTTTCTAGTGGAGATTTACAGTTTGTTCGTAAATGTTTAAGTTAAGTAAGTGGTTATGGGACATGAAGCTAAACTTTTATATTTACTAGCTTAGTGTAATTGACACTTCTCGTTGATCATGACGATCATCTTTGTGATTTAGACTAGCAATGTGCGATGTCTCTTTGTTTGCGAGGTTAGGCTAGACACCACTTGTGTGATTCCATTCACACGTACTTTTTCGGTTAGCCTAGACACCACTTGTGTGATTCCATTCACACATACCTTTTTGCTTTTTGGTTAGGCTAGACACCACTTGTGTGATTCCATTCACACATACTTTTTCGGTTAGCCTAGACACCACTTGTGTGATTCCATTCACACATACCTTTTTGCTTTTTGGTTAGGCTAGACACCACTTGTGTGATTCCATTCACACATACTTTTTCGGTTAGCCTAGACACCACTTGTGTGATTCCACTCACACATACTACTTTGTGATTTCTGGATTTCGTGTGTTGATTTCTGGAATTTATATCATTGACTTGTTATGAGTACCGGTTTAGGGTATGATGCCCTCTTTGGATCTTTGAGAAGATTCTTGTGATATTGATTAATCTTTTGTTGATTATCATTTACATGCTTATAGTAGTATGCCATTATGGATATTATGTTTATGCCATATCTTATATGTTATATCATGTCATCTGATATTTATAGCTAGACTGATCCGTTTATTATTTTCTTATGAAATAATACTTGGGTCAGACCTAGATGTTACAGGTGCTTCCGCTTGACTTCCTTCCGGGATTTGCTTCTCTGACTTTGATTAACTACTTTAGTTTAGTAGTTTTTTGTTCTATATATTTGAGATACAGACCCTATGATGTATATTTACTCTTTTGTATAGCACGTGTTGCTATTCTTTTGTATTATTGTGGATCTTATTTGACCACTAGTCTGATATACAATTTTATGTGTAATATTCATATCTATTTCCGCCTTTGTGATATGAATTGTCTGTGACTGATTTGTGTTATGTTTATTTCTATATTTGTTTCCGAAGACCTTTATAGCCACTGTGTAGTAGCTTTGAGTTCGTGTCGGTATGTCGGATTTCCTCTTGAGATGAAAAGTTATATTTTTATCCGGTATATCGGTACTCGCACAAAGCAATTATACAGATGTTCGCTCCTCAACAGCCTTATTCTCCATGCTAGTTGACAGCATTCACAGTAGTGTTCTTGGCTAGCGTGGGTATAGAGGTGGGGCGTCACAGTGGGGCTGGGATGGTTGCAAAACCTATCGGTCGCCAATGGCTTGGCCCATGACAGTTGGTATCAGAGCGAGGTTGAGTGAATACCTAGGCTTTGGAGTGATATCTTTCTTGGATGAGCGTACTTGTATATATGTATCTATATATCTACCTACTTTGTTCGGTTACCTGTTCGGGTTTGCCACATGAGTTCTTTGGTTAAGGGTAGTGGTGTATATAGCATGACTACCAATGGAAGAAGCCCATATGTTGTGGTTGGAAGAGAATCTACTGAGGCTGTAGACCTGATACCACCTCGAGTGAGCTTGGCGGCATGGAGTAAGGATTTCACCTATCTCGGAAGGAAAGCCTTTTCTAGGTGCAGAATTCATCACTGTAGTGTAAGCCTGGTTGCACTCATGTGAGCGGATTTTCTAGAGTAGGGATCTGTTGGTTGAGCAGAAGCGAGTGATGGTATCTTGGCAACTTCAGGAAAGAGCAGCTGCGTGGTGGGTCGCAGTAACTATGGATGTTTCCGAAGAAGTTTCCTTTTGAGGAAAGTTTAGGAAGCTATTCGAGAAGCATTTTGTACCCACCGCAGGAAAGACTTAGCTGTATTGGAGTTTTCTGGATATCAAGCAAGGGAATTTGTCTATATAGGAGACGGGTCTAAGTTCAGCAGGGTGTTTGTGTTTGGTTTGAGGTCGAGTTTCTTGAGAAGATGTCTACCATCTCAAAGGCTCGTTTGTGGGATTGGTTGATTTGGCTTTGAGGATTGAAGCGCTTATGGATAAGAAGCTTTTGGCATCTACGGCAGCAGTGCGGCTCGGAAGTGTTTGTGTGTGTCGGCAGGAAGGTCTTTTGGCTTAGTAGTTTCCTAGAGGTGGGATTCGAAAGCAGCAGAGCGGACCCATTTCTTCAGTGGATTGGTTAGATAAGCATAAGCTGTTCTGATTTGTGAAGAAGGAATGGTATCTTTGGAAACTGAACTTGGTAGGATCGCAAAAGTGAATTGTGATGGTTTGAGTGTTCTCTTGGGTAATTCTTTTGCTTGGGTTGAGGCATCTCAAGATGAGGTAGAAGCTATCGAAGTGGTTAGAGATTTTCCCGGATATCTTCAAATAAGTCAAAGTTTTGCCCGCATCAGGAGATTGAGTTTCCATATCGACTTGGTTCCAGGAGCGATACCGGTGGTTCAACTAAGTAGAAGGATGGCTCCTAGAGGGAGGATTTGGTGAAGCAGCTCAGGATTTCATGGAACTTCTGTGTTTTCTTTTGTATAGATCTGTTGAATTATATTTTCTAGGATGTGTTGATCAAGTTTGTTCTCGTGTTCATCGACGGCATTCTCACCTACTGCAGATCAGAGTTGCACAGCGGAAGCAAGATAGCAGCTATTTTGGAATGGAAGCACCCACAGACTCCGAAGGAAGTTCGCAGTTTTATTGGATAAGAAGGTTTACTACAGGGAAGTTCGTTCGGGATTGTTCTAGGATTACTTCTCACTTGACCAAGCTAACTAGGAAGAGAGAACTTCAAGTAGACCTCTATGATGAAGTTTTTCAGGGTTTGAAGGTTGGGTTGTCGAGTGCACCTGTTTTGGCTATTCCGGATAAGAGAAGTAGGTCCGAAGTCTACTGATGCTTGTGGAGTAGAGATTATGTTATGGATTTTCGGTAGATTTTGAGAGGAACATCTTTTGGGTAGTATTCGGAGATTGTCTTGTTCTTGGTCCAATTTTGTTTCGAGAGGCATCTACGTAGGGTGAGCTATTCAAGGAAAGGATAAGGCAGCCCAGGATCATCCGATAGTTATGTGGATAAGAGACGAAGGAATTTGTAAGTTGAGTCAGACTTGTTTGTGGTCAGATATCCTGTTCAGATTGTAGATTCAAGGTGAATAGGAGCTCAGGATCTTAGTGGTGTAGCTAGTTAGGATTCTATGGAGCGAGTATCCCAGTGATTTATACCTGGGAAACTCTATATAGTGTGAGGAAATTCTATCCTGATTTGTGACAGGATAATTAGTTTGTTTGTTTGGATGAATTGGGTGCTATGGTTGTTAGGGTATGGCTGATATGTATGCTTGTTGTTGAAAATAAAATCTTTGGCTGGATTATTAAATTATCTTTGCTTTAAAAAAATTGGGACAAAATTCTTTTAAAGGGGAGGAATGTGATGACTCGGAATTTTGGGCAATAGCAATTTAATAATCTTTGTTAATAAGTATTTAAATTGATTTAATAATCTTCTTTTATAAATATTTAATTGGTAAAATTAATCTTTCTCAAAGCTAATAATTTTTTTTTCTATTTATGATGTATATATATTTGTATATATTGTAAATAGAAAAGCTTTGGTTTGAATTTAACAAATAAGAACATGTTTTCGAATTTAATATATATATATATATATATTATAATTTGGAAGTTATAATTGAATTTAATATAAAACCTTTCAAATGCTATTTAAAAGTTAACCATATATTTTCAAAACACTTAAGGTAAATGTTTATTTATTTAAAATATATTTTAGCTTAAATTTAAAATAAAATTTAATTAAAAGTTCATTTCTTTTGTTTAAATATTCTTTCTTTTTAAAATGTCTCATGAGCTAAGTATAGTTGTAAAATATGAAGATTTCAAAACACACATGTATAAACATAGTTTGTATGTATTTTTGGTTTAAAAACAAAATAGATAATTTGTATAAAAAAATATAAATATATAAAAATAATTCACATATGTATATAACATAGGTAAAATAAAATTTTAAAGCATTTGTAAACATTTAAGACAGCTTTTGACATTTATATAATAATAAAAGCATGTATTAACATTTGTATAATCTACATAAACATGTGGTAGTTTTTTATTTTAATTTATAAATAAATGTTTGAAGAAGAAACCAGGTTTATTATTTTCAAAACACTTTCATTTCCTCAAAACTAGTTTCTGTCTTTCTTTTTTCTTTCTAAACAAAATCAAACTGAGAACCAAAATTTCAAAAGGAAATCGGACCAAATCAGAACTCAAAAACAAGCTGTAAAGAGCATCTCAACAATTCAGACTTAAAATAAATCAACTTCAAACTTCAAAAATCAAATGAAAAAAGTTCCATATTTAGAAGAAGGAATAGTCCTATGTTCTTTATAAAGTGAGTAAACCTTTATTCTTAAAAACAGTTTTTAATCAGAGATTATGCTTAGATGTTTGTGATGAATTCTTGTAGTATTATGGGTTGCATATGTTCATGAATATGAATGCATGTATGTATATTGATGTGTCTGTGTAAATGAATGGCTCTGTTACCATACAGGTTCAAAATCCTTCAAAAAAATACAAAACCTTTATATACATTCATATTTAGGCTATGATTCATAAAGGAAATATGATCATAACAGTGTAATATAAATTTTAAAAATAGTTTCAGGATTTTATATTTAGTAATTTATTCAAATTAGGAAAATTACAGTGAAAAAACAATTTTTAGTCAAAATCAATGTTTAAGATTTAGAATTTGGATTTTATATTGTGATTTGTTGTGCAAAATGATGAATTTTAGTAATTGAATCATGATTTTTAAACATGTGTATGGTGAGATTTTTTGAGTTGAACGAATTTGGCAATTTCGCCAAACTCCGACGAACGCAGGGAAGTTGGGTCATCGGATTTGATCTGGACGTAAGGCGTAGTCTAGTGGTCATAGGAAAAATGGTCGCCAAAATTGTAGAGGGCCGTAGTGGTCAGAGAATGGCGAAATAGGGTTTGGTTGTCAGTATTGGTCGTCGTTGTTTCTCTGGGTCATATGTCGACGGTGATGCACCGGAGTGGATCGCATAGAAGGGGATCGAAGGTGGAAGTCATGGCGGAGCTTCGGTAAGGTCGGCGAGGGTTCTCGAGGTGGTGTTTGTCGGCGTGTGTTCCAGGCTTGGTCGTCTGAGCTCGATTTCGTTTTACGTTGTTATCTTCGGATCTGGGTGATCGGTAGGGCTGTGGGAGTCGACGATGTGTTGGAGCCATCGTAGTTGGTCGGAGCGACGATGTTCGCTGGTGCACGTGCACGATGTATCAGATGGTATCAAGGTTGGAAAGAAGCAGGGTAGCTTGGGGTCGATCTCATGTTTCACCGTGTGTGATTTGATGAAGAAGTAGAAGTGGGAGGCTCGTGAGTTTCCTCGGGGAAGGGGTCGAAGATGGCTCGGGTCTATAATGGCTAAGCTAACCAGTTTTTTTTTAAGGATAGTAAAATTTGTTTCCAGGATTTCAAAATGTATAAAGTTAAACATGAACCGGGTTTTAAGTTTGAAAAAAACATTTCCAGGTTAAATTTTAAAAGGAAATTTAAGTTTTTAAGCTTAAGGAAAGAATACAAGTTTTAAAGCAAACAAAATAGTTATTTTCGAAGTTTAAAGATTTAAAAATGATAAAGTGTTTAAGCAATTTATTTAATCAAGTTTAAAATGAATAAGTTTTCCAAAGATTATTGACCAAGTTCCAAAGTAAAATCATTTAATAAGATTTTGAAACAAGTTCAAGTTAAATATAAAAGTTAAATGATTTAAATTTGTTTGTTTTAAAAGTAATTATATTAATGATGTAATTAATTACCAATGATTTTTATTTAAGTTAATGATGTAATATAGAAATTTATGAAGATAAAGAATTGACCTTTGGTTAATTAAGGTTGTGATTAATTAAAGATAATTAATTAGTAAAATTAATTAAAAGTTAATTACTTAATGTAATTAATAAGGGTTAATTAATTTAGGTTAATAATCAAAGTATAAATGCTAAATGAAGTAATTAAAGAATTCTGAATGAGAGTAGTTAATTTAAGTATCATTAACTAGTGATTAAGAGATAATTAATGAATAAAATTAATTTAAGATGATTGGTTTAATTAATTAAGGATAGTTAATTACTTGGTTAATTAAGGGTTAATTAATCTAAGTAATTAAAGGTCAATTAATTAAAGAATAATTAATTAATGGAAGTAATTAAAAGAATTAATTGCTCAATGCAATTAATTAATTTAATTAATGGGATTAATTTAAGATAACTAATTACCTTAAATTAATTAAGGATAATCACTTAATGAAATTGATTAAGTAGAATTACTTGATTAATAAAGTATAATTACTTAGTCTAAGTAATTAATGGATAATTACTGAATGTAATTAGTTAAAAGGATGATTACCTAATGAAAGTAATTAAGATTTAATTACCTTGTGCAATTAATAAGAAGGATAATTACTTAGCGGAAGTAATTAAGGATTAATTACTTAATGTAACTAATTAAAGGATTGATTAATATGATTAATTAAGGAATCAATTAATTAATGTAAGTAATTAAAAGATACTTAATATTGTATGAGATCAATTAAGGTTGATTAATGAATGTGATTAATTAAAGATTAATTATTAAATGTAATTAATTAGAAGAATAATTAATTAATGAAAGTAATTAGCGGATCATTAATTAATGTAATTAATGAGAGTAATTAAAGGTTGATTAATGTGAATGGTTAAGGGATAATTAATTTGTAAGACTAGTTACTAAATATAATTAAAGAATAATCAATTGAGGATGATTAAATAGGATGGATAATTAAAGGATAATTAATTAATTGGTTTGTAATTAATTAATGTTAAGTAAGTAGGATTAAAGGTAATCTAAGTGATTAAAGTTAGTAACTAATTTAATTAGAGATTAATTAAATTAATTAGGGATTAATCCATCTTGCTTATGGATGATTGAATGATGTCGAATGTCTTGGATTATGTGATCTCTCGGACATGTGATATGTGCTAAGATGCCTTGGTTGAATTGTGATAATATTGATTATCTATCTATGATGATGTGAATCATCTGTCTGTGTGAATATGTTATTCCAAATAATAAATTGAATTGTTTAACTTAAACCACTTGGACATTAAAATGGCATTTTGGATTTCGGTGAGACCGGGATCAGATTTCCAAATTGGAATATTCGAAAACCACATCGATCTAAATTTAATGATAGGTCGTGAAATCTCTAATGAAGATCAAGATGAAGACTCGAAGTGTAAGGGCTATGTTCGTTAAAACTCTGAGGGTGATTCCAAGATGAGTTTGACGAAGATAGTGCTTTCAGATTCGAGATGAAGATTCAGAGTGCAAGGGATATTGTCGTTAACTCTAAGGGAGATTCCAAAATGAGTGTAGCGAGATAGTGCCTTCGGTTTCGTTCGAACCCGGAACAAACTTGTATGTATTGAATGCTTTCAGAACATCGTCACTAGAGGACGATGAGCATTCTAAGATATGTGTTCTAAAAGGTAATCGTACCCTCAAGCCTCATCAACCGGGAATGACTAAAACAGGGGAGGTGCAGCAAGGCTAAGTCGGTAGCACCCAAGTAGGACGAGATGTTCCCCTGTCTAGAGGTCCCTTTTTATTCGACTTAGTGTGTGGTTGGTCATGCCAACTGTGGGATTGTCTGGTTCGGGATTATCCAGTAAGGGATAGTTCTGACCTTGTGTTGCAGGGGATCAGGGTGGATCCTCGGTATGGTGATCTAGGCCACGTACTGTGACAGACGGTACCCCAGTAGCCCTGCCATTTATGGAATCCAATCTCCAATAAGTGTCGTATGTTTTGATTGTGCCCAACTGTGTTGGAACGTGAGATGTAAGCATTCTAGCTGTTTTTGTATTTTACTTGATAACCCTAAACAGTATTATAATATCACTAGATTTCCTATCAAATGTTTTTGTTATCGTAAGGTAAAAACTTTTCCATGTTTATGTATGGGAAGTCTTACGAGATACTTTTCTTTCAAATGATTTTCAAAATTAAACAACTTTAACCCGCTTACTCACACACTGACCCATGTCTGACCCAGAGTTTATTTTCTATTTTATTAAACTCTTGGGCACTCAAAATTTTATGAGTAGCCAAGGGATTCAGGTTAGCTTTGACGAATATCTAGAGGAGATTTGGAGAATTTCTGGAGGAGATTTGGAGCAGGGGCTTCAGCGTTTAGATATCTGTATTTCCGTTGTGTATATCTCTGTGATGTTGTCTGTAATGTATTGGAGTTGTATGATAGACAGGTCTTTATAACTGTCTAGTTTGGAATGTATAAGCTGTGTAACTCTGACGTATATGTTACTATGTCATATCTTATGTGATGTAATATAATTTATTCGTTCCGTTGTGAGATTCTAATATTGTTTAGTTCTTTCTTTCCTATCTTTTCTCTTTTCTATCCCTTTCTTTCTTAATCATGATGCGTCTTTCTGTGGAATGAAAGACGGGTCGTGACACAGTCTTTCTATAGATTCTTTTGGACTGATTCATACAAGATCCCACATGAACAATTATTTCGTGAAATCTCTTGACTTGCACAACCTGCCAACTCCTTGGCCTGGGATATGTTAAAGTTTCTGATAAACCCTAATCGTATGTGATTTTGTAATCTATTATTCAGATGAAATAATATTAACGTTGTGTACTACTCTTAAGTACATGACCTTATAGAAAGAAACTAACTCAACTTCACTCACAATTAGTGGTACATTATCAAACAAAGTTCGATAACTCCTTATTGATGCATCATTATGTATCACATAAAGGAGTTACTTTTGAGACTTAATCTTTTTTCATTTTTAGGTACGTTCGGGACATTTTCCAATATACTCACTCATTCGATTAAATCGAATAATTTTTATCGAATGTTATTTTATTTACTTTTAATTATACTTTATGAGTTTACCGTGCACATATTACATGTGTATCAAATACACATTCCCGGTGAATATGACAAAGTACGTGGAAACATTTTGGTATTACTAGACTTATAATTGCATGCATCTATATGCATCAATCGAAGAGTTTATCAACTCTCACGATGCTCCAACTAATTGGGTGCAAAACTTTATGATTGTTTGAGATATAATTAACCAGTGTCATATGATGCATAATCATGATAAAAAAAATTATTTCTCAAAACTACGACTTAGTCCATAATTTCAAAATAATTTTAGATACTTCTATATTTTCAATGCATCACTTTTGTAGTGAAAAGAAATAACACATTATAGTTTTACTTTATGACAAATATTCACAATTTCACAATGAAGGATACCATATTTATTTTTCAAATGGCACCAAATACAGTCAATATTTCATAAATAATGTTCGATATGTTTTACGAAAACAATTTTTGTAATTTGATGCAATCAATAAGTGATATATGGCATGCCCCTACTATTTCCTCCGTTACTATAGTTGCATACTAAATTTGAAGGTCCGCATTCACTTAATATAGTTTATTTATTTCATATACTGTAACTAGTTTACAACCGAGAGTTCTTTGATCAATTATCCTGAACTCAAAGAAATAAATCTTATAGAAAACAATTTTATATATGAAATTGCATTTCACAATAGAAATCAAATTTCTTATTCCAATATTAAGTATCAATCGCTATTACAGCCAATGAATCAAAAGCAAAGACATTGATGTAGTACAAACGGTACATCCAATGAATCAAAGACACTGATGTAGTACAAACGGTACATCCAATGAATCAAAAGCAAAGACATTGATGTAGTACAAACGGTACATCCAATGAATCAAAGACACGGATGTAGTACAAACGGTACATCCAATGAATCCAAAAAGAAAAGACGTTGATGTAGTACAAACGGTACATCCAATGAATCCAAAAAGAAAAGACATTGATGTAGTACAAACGGTACATCCAATGAATCAAAGCCCGAATGATTTCGGAACACCGACGTAGTACAAAAACGGTACGTCCAATGAACGGAAGCCTGAATGATTTCGGAACACCGACGTAGTACAAAAACGGTACGTCCAATGAACCGAACACAATAAAAGAACATCGGACGCAAGCTCATAAAAGAAATGAGATGAAACTCAATAAAACGAAGTACATCAAAACGCCCGATGAACTTGATAAAAAGATAATTTCATTCGGTCATTAACAAAGAAACAACCCCTTGTTGCTTACGACTAAATGCATTGGCAACACGATTTCCCTTCCGGGTATAAAAAGAATATCAAGATCATAAGATGCCAGGAACACGAGTCAACATGAAGTTCCTAAAGAGAACACAAATATTTCACAGATTTATGATCGAGGTAGAGAACAAATTTCTTATCCAAATATGATGATGCCAAATTCCAAAAGCAAAAACAATAGCCGAGAGCACTAGATCATAAGTGGCATATCTAGTCTCGATAAACTATAATGATTTAGAAGCACAAGTGATAGCACGTTCTCTATGGCAAGAGAATGGCATCCAAACCAATACGACTAGTATCGGTACAAATAGCAAAGTCTTGGTTCCCCTTCAGGAATCACAAGAAAGAATAAGAGTATCGAAAAGAAAGAACTTCTTTTAAATAATTCTCTTTCCCGAAAAGCTAAAGCTTTCAAAAATCAAAATTATTTCGATGTAAAAATATTTCTAGAAGAATTTACATTTTACAAGTCAATATATCGTGTCTGATTGTCTCATCAAAGCGTTTAGGAAATTCCTATCGATAACGTTGATCAAGCGCATCGACCACAATTCTTAAAGCACTCAACGGGCAATACAATCACAAAATCATCTTTTTATAGAATAAATAAATCTCTTAAAAATTTTTAAGAATATTCTTTGTTCGTTTCAAGAACAAAATCCAGTTTTACTTATAAATAAATCTTATGAAAAAGATTTGCAAAATTTTAAATTACTATTTTCATCCAAATCAATAAATACAAGAATGGTCTCATCGAAATATTCATAGAATATTCGATTTATAAAATGGATGAAATAAGTTGGACAAATTGAATGACAAAATAAGTCATTCATAAGAATCATAACGAGTGCGGAATGCGGTAAGTGGAATGCTAATTTCCGCAACTCGTAGCAAATGAAAACCGGTGATAAAGTCAAACTGAAAAGACCTTAGCACCACACAAAAGATATTGCTTAGGTGATGATCCTAAGACAAGCTCAAAAATACTAGAAAATTTTTCAAACGATATGATTGAGAGAAATAGTACTTTCCTTATCATGCGGGTTTTAAGGAATAAAATGATGCCATCAAATTGGAATCAAAATCACAAAGGAAAAATAGAAATCTGCTTAACAGATTGAAAATGTCAAAGATGAATAGTCCACACGGGACAAAGGATATGGCCTCATAATAATTAAGCCAATCCTTACAAAAGTAAATTCCGAAGCCTAAATAAAAATCGGCTCGGACAGAAAAATCACATAAAATAATTTCGACATCAATAAAGACAAATTGAGTGTTGCGGATCTACCATCCGGATTCACAATCCTCAAAGAAGTCATCAAGCCCCAAATATTCAAAGAAAAAGAATCGACAAGTTCTTTTGATATAAAAATAATGAGATGAAACCCGTATCAACAAGAACTCAAATAAGAAGATCACGAAATAAAACAATGCCATCAAGATTGAGTGAAAAATACCTTGACCGAGAGAAGAGTTTCTAGGGGCTTGCACAATATTTAGCTTTCTCATGTCCTTGTTCAAAAGTTTGGGACATGCAGATAAAAGATGACCCGGTTTCTTGCAATAGCGACAAGAATGGGGTTTTGGATACATATTCGCATAGTGTTCCTTAGAATTACAATTGTAGCGTCCTCCACGATTAGGGATTGGAGTCTTTGCTACAAAAGTAGTTTGCTTCACTCTCTTATTGGGATTAAGGCTCTTGAACTTAATATGCCTCTTCTTGGAAGTCCCAATATCACAAACACTTCCTTTACCAACCTCTCCATGAAGAAGAGTAACATCCACAAGCTGATTGAAAGAAACTTCAAGTTTCAAAGGTAGAACCATTTCGGGGTTCTTACTCAAAGCATAGATAAACTCTTGATTCTTTACAAGATCCAAAAGTTGTTGAGCAGACATAAATACTCCATCCTGGGGAGTAGCACTAGATTGACCGGCGCCGGGGCGGCCAGGTCTAACCATTTCTCTTCTTTAAGAAAGAAAGAAAGAAGAGGAAAAAATTATTCTCAAAATAAATATTAAGCAATCTTGATAGATAAAACAAGGAATCATAAAAGAAAGTAGGATAGAACGGTACGAAGACGCGAATAAATCCTAAGGCACAACTCCTAAGAAAGACTTAGGACATGATCCTTGCTAGATTATTCTACCTTGTTCCGAAATTTGGCTCTGATACCAAGCTGTGACGCCCCACCTCTATACCCACGCTAGCCAAGAACACTACTGTGAATGCTATCAACTAGCACAGAGAATAAGGCTGTTGAGGAGCGACCATCTGTATAATTGCTTTGTGCGAGTACCGATATACCGAATAAAAATATAACTTTTCATCTCAAGAGGAAATCCGACATACCGACACGAACTCAAAGCTACTACACAGTGGCTATAAAGTTCTTCGGAAACAAATATAGAAATAAACATAACACAAATCAGTCACAGACAATTCATATCACAAAGGCGAAAATAGATATGAATATTACACATAAAAGTGTATATCAGAGTAGTGGTCAAATAAGATCCACAATAATACAAAAGAATAGCAACACGTGCTATACAAAAGAGTAAATATACATCATAGGGTCTGTATCTCAAATATGTACAACAAAAAACTACTAAACTAAAGTAGTTAATCAAAGTCAGAGAAGCAAATCCCGGAAGGAAGTCAAGCGGAAGCACCTGTAACATCTCGGTCTGACCCGAGTATTGTTTCATAAGAAAATAATAAACGGATCAGTCTAGCTATAAATATCAGATGACATGATATAACATACAAGATATGGCATAAACATAATATCCATAATGGCATACTACTATAAGCATGTAAATGATAATCAACAAAAGATTAATCAATATCACAAGAATCTTCTCAAAGATCCAAAGAGGGCATCATACCCTAAACTTGTACCCATAACAAGTCAATGATATAAATTCCAGAAATCAACACACGAAATCCAGAAATCACAAAGAAGTATGTGTGAGTGGAATCACACAAGTGGTGTCTAGGCTAACCGAAAAAGTATGTGTGAATGGAACCACACAAGTGGTGTCTAGCCTAACCAAAAAGCAAAAAGGTATGTGTGAATGGAATCACACAAGTGGTGTCTAGGCTAACCGAAAAAGTATGTGTGAATGGAATCACACAAGTGGTGTCTAGCCTAACCAAAAAGCAAAAAGGTATGTGTGAATGGAATCACACAAGTGGTGTCTAGGCTAACCGAAAAAGTATGTATGAATGGAATCACACAAGTGGTGTCTAGCCTAACCTCGTAAAAAAAGAGACATCGCACATTGCTAGTCTAAATCACAAAGATGATCGTCATGATCAACGAGAAGTGTCAATTACACTAAGCTAGTAAATATAAAAGTTTAGCTTCATGTCCCATAACCACTTACTTAACTTAAACATTTACGAACAAACTGTAAATCTCCACTAGAAAATTGTCACAAGAGATTCAATCGAACAAGTCCAAGAATTAACCGACGAAGTAAACGCAAGCGTTTCATACCACTTGTTTTACTAAGCCGTTTAATTAGATTTCTCATACGAGTGAGGTAAAGGTTTGTATATACTAATAGATTGGAAAACTGTTTTATAAACGAATTTGGTATTAAAATAGAGTTGAAATCATTTGAAGAAAGAGTTTTGATATTTACTACTAGTATAGAAAACCTTTATACTTTTAAAGTGAAAAATCACAAAGAAGATTGTAAGAACAACCAATTACTAAATTCACGTTCGAAGACGTGAATTCTAAAGAAATCGATACCAAATCCATAGAAATGGATATTTCCAAAAAGATCCATGAAAAGAAGTCATCAAAGTCGACAATAAGTGATAACGATTAATAGGATCGCTAAAATCGATAAACAATGGAAATTCACACAAAACAGCATGAATAGGCAAAAATAAACATCTCCAGACGTCTGATTTGGAATCCAGACGTCTGATTTGGAATCCAGACGTCTGGATTTGTTCTCTGGAAATAACCCAGAGAACACTCAGACGTCTGAAACCTCAAGTCAGACGTCTGAGACCTATCCAGACATCTGGTTTGATGGTTCAGACGTCTGAAAATAGTCTCTGGCTTTTTTTTATAATATGCGTGCATACATTTTTACTTTCCAGGTCCAAACCAGACGTCTGGACTTGGTCACCAGACGTCTGGTCACCTGGTCTAGGCAACAATTTGCCTAGGCCAAAGTGGCCAAATCGTATCGGGAGCGATCGGACGAGCAACGACGACTAAGGATTTATGCCTAGCGACAACCCGGTCTTATAGGCTCTTCGAAACACCTCTTAAAGCATGATCAAACATCAAAGTTATGATTTTTAGAGAATTGGCTTCAAACACCAAAAATGGAAATATTCACAAAACCAATCCAAATCAAAAGCAATTTCACATGAATAAATTTAGGGATTCATACCTAACAACAAAGATAGATATAGACATAGATGTGAGATAAAAATCACACCTTTGAACCCAAATTAATGAAGAAGATGCTATGAAGCAATGGCAAGAACAAGCACTCTTCAATTCCAACTCAACAAGCTTGAATCTAAGCTTAAAAGAGAAACATTCCCTAAATTAGGTTTAGGAAATTTCTGAAATTGAATGGAGAAAGAGTTGGAGAAGATGAAGGAGATGCTTACCAAGGGGTTCTCCTTGATTTTGGAGCAAGAACTTGAGCTAGCAAGAGGAGCTAGGGCTTGGAGTTTCAATTTCCACTCCTCTCCACCATTAATGCTAAGAAAACTGAAAAGAGAAAGAAGTGAGGGAGAATGGGGAGAGTGGTTCAGTTTTCGAGTATAAGTTAAAACATAGGGCTGAGCCCAAAACCAAACCCAAAGTGAAAAGTAGCAAAAATCAACTTTCTCCAAACATATCGAAGCTTATACTCAAAAAGGTCGCAAACGTCATTTTGAACTCAATGGAGGTGGTCTCGAGTCCTAATTCGACCGTATGCAAAAAGTAGGTTTTCGGACCAAAATCCGACGAACGATAAAATATTTAAATATAAAATCGATAAATATGCGGGTTGTTACACCCACCGTGGCAGACATTGGTACCTCGAATTTGCTTTTATGGCCAGCCTCTTGACTCGCAACCAACCCAAGGCTTTATGCTACCTCTCAGAGACATGTAGGGGTAAGAGTCACCTGTTCACCACCAAACACAAAGCGAGTACCCCCTATCATGCTGTACTAAAGCAAATCCGATCCCAGTCTAACCGAGATCCATAACGTCATATTAATGTCCAAGTTGTTTAAGTTAAACAATTCAATTTATGATTTGGGATAACATATTCACACAGATAGATGATTCACATTATCATAGATAGATAATCAATATTATCAAAGTTCAACCAAAGCATCTCAGCGCATATCACATATCCGAGATATCACATAATCCAAGGCATTCGAGATCATTCAATCATCCATAAGCAAGATGGATTAATCCTAATTAATTTAATTATTCTCTAATTAAATTAACAACTAACTTTAATCACTTAGATTACCTTTAATCCTACTTACTTAATATTAATTAATTACAAACTAATCAATTAATTATCCTTTAATTATCCATCCTATTTAATCATCCTCAATTAATTATTCTTTAATTACATTTAGTAATTAGTCTTACAAATTAATTATCACTTAACCATTCACATTAATCAACCTTTAATTACTCTCATTAATTACATTAATTAATGATCCTCTAATTACTTTCATTAATTAATTACTCTTCTAATTAATTACATTTAATAATTAATCACATTCATTAATCAACCTTAATTAATCTCATACAGTAATTAAGTATCTTTTAATTACTTGCATTAATTAATTGATTTCTTAATTAATTATACTAATTAATCCTTTAATTAATTACATTAAGTAATTAATCCTTAATTACTTCCACTAAGTAATTATCCTGCTTATTAATTACATAAGGTAATTAAATCTTAATTACTTTCATTAAGTAATTATCCCTTAATTACTTACACTAAGTAATTATACTTTATTAATCAAGTAATTCTACTTAATCAATTTCATTAAGTGATTATCCTTAATTAATTTAAGGTAATTAATTATCTTAAATTAATCCCATTAATTAAGTTAATTAATTACATTGAGTAATTAATTCCTTTGATCACTTCCATTAATTAATTATTCTTTAATTAATTGACCTTTAATTACTTGGATTAATCAAGTAATTACCTATCCTTAATTCATTAAACCAATTATCTTAATTAATTTTGTTCATTAATCATCTCTTAATCACTAGTTAATGATCCTTAAATTAATCACTCTCATTAACAATTCTTTAGTTACTTCATTTAGTAATTATACTTTGATTATTAACATAAATTAATTAACCCTTATTAATTACATTAAGTAATTAACTTTTAATTAATTTTACTAATTAATTATCTTTAATTAATCACAACCTTAATTAACTAAAGATAAATTCTTTATCTTCATAAATTTATAAATTACATCATTAACTTAAATAAAAATCATTGGTAATTAATTACATCATCAATGTAATTACTTTTAAAACAAACAAATTTAAATTAGTTAACTTTTATATTTAACTTGAACTTGTTTCAAAATCTTATTAAATGATTTTACTTTGGAACTTGGTCAATATTCTTTGGAAAACTTATTCCTTTTAAAACTTGATTAAATAAATTGCTTAAACACTTTATCATTTTTAAAAACTTTAAACTTGGAAAATACCTAATTTTTTGCTTTAAAACTTGTACTCTTTCCTCAAGCTTAAAAACTTAAATTTCCTTTTAAAATTTAACCTGGAAATGTTTTTTTTTTAAACCTAAAACCCGATTCATGTTTAACTTTATACATTTTGAAATCCTGGGAACAAATTTTACTATCCTTAAAAAAATGGTTTGCTTAACCATTGCAGACCCGAGCCATCTTTGACCCCTTCCCCGAGGAAACTCATGAGTATTCCACTTCCACTTCTTCAAGTCACACACGATGAAACACGAGATCAACCCCGAGCTACCCTGCTTCTTCCAAACCTCGATACCATCTGATACATTATGCACGTGCACCAGCGAACATCATCGCCCCGACCAACTACGATGGCTCCAACACATCGTCGTCAACTCCCACAGCCCTTCCGACCACCCAGATCCGAAGATAACAACGTAAAACGAAATCGAACTCAAACGATCCAGCCTGGAACACACATCGATCATAAAAATCATCACTCGCCGACGAACAACACCTCGAGAACCCTCGTCGACCTCATCGAAGCTTCGCCATGACTTCCAGCTCCAATCTCCCTCTATGTGATCCACTTTGGTGCATCACCGTCGACGTATGACCCAGAGAAACAACGACGACCAATACTGACTACCAAACCCTATTTCGCCATTCTCTGACCACCACGACCCTCTACAATTTTGGCGACCATTTTTCCCATGACCACCAGACTGCCCCTTACCTCCAGACCAAATCTGACGACCCAACTTCCCCGTGTTCGTCAAAATTTGGCAAAATTGCCAAATCCTTTCAACTCAGAAAATCTCACCATACACATGTTTAAAAATCATGATTCAATTACTAAAATTCATCATTTTTCACAATAAATCACAATGTAAAATCCAAATTCGAAATCTTAAACATTTATTTGGCTAAAAATTGAATTTTCACTGTAATTTTCCTAATTTGAATTAATTACTAAATCTAAAATCTTGAAACTATTTTTAAAATTTATATTACACCGTTATGATCATATTTCCTTTATGAATCATAGCCTCAATATGAATGTATATAGAGGATTTGTATTTATTTGAAGTGTTTTGAACCTGTAGGGTAACAGAGCCATTCATTTACAAAGACACATCAATATACGTACATGCATTCATATTCATGAACATATGCAACCCATAATACTACAAGAATTCATCACAAACATATAAGCATAATCTCTGATTAAAAACTGTTTTTAAGAATAAAGGTTTACTCACTTTATAAAGAACAGAGGACTGTTCCTTCTTCTTCTAAATCTGGAAATTTTAGCATTTGATTGTTGAAGTCTGATGTTGATTTAATTTAAGTCTGAATTGTTGAGATAATCTTTACAGCTTGTTCTTGAGTTCTGATTTTTGGTTTGATTTCCTTTTAAATTTTTTGTTCTCAGTTTGATTATTTTAGAAAGAAAAGGAAAGCAGAAAATAGTTTTGAGAAAATGAAAGTGTTTTATAAACATCCTGGTTTCTTCTTTAAACATTTATTAGTAAATTAAAACGAAAAAAAATGTTGCCAAATGTTTATGCAGATTATACAAATGTCAATGCATGCTTTTATTATTATATAAATGTCAAAAGCTATCTTAAAATGTTTACAAATGTTTTAAAATTTTATTTTACCTATGTTATATACATTTGTGACTTATGTTTATATGTTTATATTTTTTTATACAAATGATCTATTTTGTTTTTAAACTAAAAATATATACAAACTATGTTTATACAAGTATTTTTTTAAAACCTTCATATTTTTACAACTATACTTAGCTCATGAGACATTTTAAAAAGAAAGAATATTTAAACAAAAGAAATGAACTATTAATTAAATCTTATTTTAAACTTAAGCTAAAATATATTTTAAATAAATAAACATTTACCTTAAGTGTTTTGAAAATATATGGTTAACTTTTAAATAGCTTTTGAAAGATTTTATATTAAATTCAATTATAACTTCCAAATTATAATATATATATATTAAATTTAAAAACATGTTATTATTTGTTAAATTCAAATCAAAGCTTTTCTATTTATAATATATACAAATATATATATATATATATATATACATTATAAATAATTTTTTTTTATTAGCTTTGAAAATGATTAATTTTACCAATTAAATATTTATAAAAGAAGATTATTAAATCAATTTAAATACTTATTAACAAAGAATATTAAATTGCTATTGTCCGAAATTCCGAGTCATCACAAACTGTCATTGGATGACATATTTATGTTTGAACATAAGTTTTGTAAACTGGAACCAAATCAGTTTACAAATAAAGAAATTCGTAAAATGTTATGAATACCTTTTCTATTGTGCTGAGAAACAATTATTGTATCAAGAAATAGGAATTTCATTGCGAAAGAACTTATGAGGAATTATTAATAGTGAAATGGAATTGATACGATCCGTAGATAGGACTGATTAGATGAGATGAAGTAAAGTTAACTACCCTAAATGAATACATGGCAATAGAGTGTCTACTAAGTATTCTTGCACACCAAAGAGAAACTATGAATTTTTTATCAATGTCGAGAACGGATAATCCTCATTTTTCAATTAAACCATTAAGAATATTGACTCTATGATATGGAATGATGCACAAAAATCTGAAAGAATTCCAAGTATGCTATAAAAATATGATTTTTTTAGTCGTAACCGAAGAAATGTGATTTGTCTGCTGCGTTTGTGTTTTTATGAGCAAGACTACTGTAGTTTGAATTAAATGAGCAACGGTGATAAGAATAATATTGCAAATATCAATTGTTGAAATTAGTGTAACAGATTTTGTATTCAAATTGCTTAAATTGATTCAGATTTACTCACAAAATTACCAATTAGTTTGACTTTATGTTTGGTAAGTATGTAATGAAACATAAAATTCTAAATCATGATTTATAGTAAAGTGTTTACACATAATAACCAAAATGTTTTGAAGTTAGTGGAAGCGGTATTGAGTTTGTGAGTCTTTGGATATGATCCAAGAAATGAAAGAAAGTATCATTTTATAAGCATCAAATTGAATAATATTTTGATAGAAATATCAAATAGTTTGATTAGTAATCAAAATGCAGAGGAAGCCTGTGTTCATAAGAAAGAACATTAAAAGATACATTGATATTTCTAAATTATAAGTAAATAACACGTTTATTTTAACGATGTCTTTTTTTTAAAATCAACCTTAATTATTTTAATACTCAATTTTGGATCATAAATGATGCCTTTTATAGTGAGTATAAAAGATGTTGGGAATGTCTCAAATCAAATGCAAAGATGCCTTAAATTGTTTAATATGGAATATATGAGATAAGTTCCTTATGCATTGGCAATAGGAATTATCAAACATATTATGTTGTCTACATTATCGTGATTTTTTTTATGTATTTGGTGCATTAAGCAAATATAAAATCCAAATAGATTTCACTAAATGGTTGTTTGAGTTGTTCTTGTGTATTTATGAAATACTGGATAAAGATTTACAGAAACAACAAACTCCTTATGAATGAGTGCTCGAACTCAAATTTCATAAACGATATTGAGTATAACATGTCAATAATATATTAAGAATCATTAAGTTGGAAACGTTCCAAATAGAAGAGATTGTGGCCAATTTATTGACTTGAATAGTGCCATAATAAAAGTAATGTAAATAAATATAAATGCATAAATTTACAATTGAGATGAGGGTGGTTTCGAAAGTTGATAATCACATAACATTGTTATATGATGATAATGTCATGATATAGTTCATAATAGAACTTAGAGATTACTAGAAGTCAAGAGACATACTCATAATTATTCCACATGATAAAGGTAGTTTATCCGCGTTGGAGAGAGTTTATCGACAGAGTAGATGATTAAAACATAATAGCTTATTTGTTCACTAAGGGACTGACCCAATTGGTTTTAAGAAAACCGATTATAGAAATTAGAATATGATTCCATAATTGACTCCCAATGCAAGTGGGAGAGTGATAGAGTTAAGGGTATGCCCTAGGATAAATTATGTTACTTGTTACATATATCTAACTCGATGACCAATCTTGCTTGAAATAAAGGTGTTTTCTTTCTATTATATACTTGATATAATGTGTTAAATTAATTAATTATTTAATTAAAAGCATATTTAACAGGAAATCCATAAATGGTATGTTTTGTGATAGTAGTTATAAAGAGTTATAACTGTGAGAGTCAAGATGCATCGAGACTGGATATCGATGTATCTATTGAGACTAGAGTATGTAACGCTTTTTAAATGTCGGGTAGTATATTACTGATGACTGCTAAGGGTACCTAAGGGTTATATACTGATTGTTATTAGATAACTATGGAATGACTCATTCGATGTTTTTCTGCTGGTTAATATGACTAAGATCAAATAGAAATATTTGTGTAATTGATTTACACAATTCCCTTTACTTGAGAATATTGTGGAACTTTAATACGAAAACTCCACTTTGATTATAGTCAAATCATGGCACGTCATCCATTGAGTGACTATAGTTAGATCAAGTGGAAGTATTGGGAGTGAAACACTATTCAAGAGAGTATCTGTCTCCTCGGTTATGTAGGGCTAGTATCATGGTTAACTCAAGTCAACTCAAAGTTAAAGTTTGTGGACAAAGTTTAGTTCAGTTAATAATAATTGTTATTATTCAACCAAGCACGTTGTGTTTGGACTATAAAGTTGAATGTGGACGATATTGGAATTTTGACTGTTACCCAATTTCATAAGTCCTAATGTGATATAGTTGATAAAATGAATTTGAGTAAATAATTGTCACTGTCGAGTACAACTTATATTAAGTAAAATTAGATTTTACCAAAAGATGCGTAAGCGATAAATTCAATCAAAATGTCATACCACCTACTAAGTGATGTGTGAACATTAATATTTGAACAGATATTAATCACTGACTGAATTTACATCTTTAAGTCACACAACCGTAATGATGAATTTTTTAAAAAACCACATCATTTAATTACTTTATAACATGTTGTAAATTGATTAATGTTTGAGAAATGTTAATTATTAATTATGCGATGTTGGAAAGTTGTTTGTAATTATTTTAATGCAATTGTAAACTTATATTTGCATGCATTGATATATGATATCGATGTAATTTAATGATAATTGCATGAAATAAATTATGAAAATTTTATGTCATGACATGATTGATGGAAATTTTATGTCATTTGATGACATGATTTATGGATTCTTTATATCACTTGGTGGCATATCATGTGAAAAGAAAACATTGAAAAAAAAAAAAAAGAAACAATCAAGGGAATTAATTAGGAAAGTTTTAATTAAAGAATAAGAACAGCTTCATTCTTTCAAATAAAATATATTCTCCAATTCATTTTATACATACAATTCATTCTTTCTCATTTATTTTTTTTACTTTCTCACCTCTTAACTTTTCATGGTAGAAAACAAAATTCAAGTTTCCAATATCTTTACTCCAAATAATAAGATCAAATAAAACAAAACAAAAGTGGTTCATCCATCTCTTGTAAGGATGGGATGAGGATCTTGAAGATCTGAGGTGATATCATCATTCAAGTTGTGACTTCTAGGCAACATCCTTAGCGAAATTCATTTTCAAGGTATGCTTCAAGGCTTAGGATAATAAGATCGATTCATAGATTCTAAGAGCTTTTGATTCATCATTCAAGGTTTGATTTCATGGCAACTTCTCAAGATAATTTCTAATTAATTCATTTATATATTATCTACATTCATACACTTGGATTTATGTGATTTACTTATGTTTATATTAACAATGTTATAATATGAAAATTAATAACCTCTTTCTCAAATAAAAATATGTCTATTATGTTCATTTCATTTAGATTTACATTTGTTATCTTTTACATTACAATAATTGTAAATTAATTTTTAGTGAATTATAATTTATAATATTTACATACATTGTTTCAATTGAGTTGTAATTTAATTCTTATTTTAAAATTAATTTCAATTGTTTCATAATTAATGATTAGATACAATCACTTTGGATATTGTTTATGCAAGCATGAAAGGTTTTGATCTAAAATTTTGATTGAGATTTTTATGTAATTTCAAATTATATATATATATATATATATATATATTCTAAATGTATATTTAGAATGAAATGTATATCTTTTCTATCTGTATATCTAAAAGTTCAGTTCAAGTTGTTAATTTAGAATGAAATGTAAACCACCAAATTGAAATTTTAATTATAAAGTTTTAGTTTTATATTACATACATATGATTGTGTAAATATATGTGTATACATATAAAATTCAAATATTTTTATCTTTAATTGCCAAAGTCTGATTTAACCCTTTTTAATTTATAAGTGAGGCAATTACACATACACATTAATTACTGGCTGATGTTTATGTCATTGTGTCATAGTACCTCTTGCATGTAAAACAATGTTGTATTTATTGAATTTGTTAAAATGGAAAGTGAATAAATTAATTATTCCACCTTTTCATTTCCTACCTTATTAGATACTTATGTAACTACAATCAATTTATTCTTATTTATTGTCATCTATATCAATAATAAATCTTACTTACTTTATGTCTAGCATTTTGGTCATACAAATTAAAGTATGAATATGTTTGATATATTCACACTTTTCTTATCTCACACTTAATTAATTTAGATCTAAATTAATAAAGAAAGACTTTCCCTTAATTAATATTGTTTAACATATTAATTAATTCAATTGAAGAGGGAGAGAAATGAAAGGTTTCTCTGTCTTCGTATCTTGACATATCTTCCCTTATTTATTGCATAGGGTAAGGGATAGAAATGAAAGGATTCCTTCTCTAAATTCATTATACATGTTTTTATTGCATATATTAGCACTATTTATATATATTCACACTATAAATTAAGTAACATTCAAATAATTAATTTAACAATTGTATAAAATATGAATTTTATTTAAAAGAAAATTTAGAGAAGAGCTAAATGTATTTAGACTTCATAGGCTCATTATTGATCCAAAATGGTAATTTATTTTAGAAATTTACCTATTTCTTATGTTGGAGGCTAACCCAGTCCAACATAACGTAAATTCCTCTCTCATTTTCCACCTTTAATTGTCTATCATTTTCTCTCATCATTTCCACTTTCTATTTTTTTACACCTTGTTTTATTGCCTATTCTACCTTTTCTAACTGTCATTCTCTCTTATAGGCTTCTCACCTTGTCAGATCCTATTTTCCCATCATCTCCTTGCGCTCCTCTTCCTCCAAGTGCAACTCAACATCATGCTAGATATCTAGATGAATTGGATAATTTTGTGTTTCTGATTGGCTTCTGTATTTTGATGTTTCGATAACTGCAATTTCTTTTCCTCTTCCTCAATGTAGATTCTCTTTTTGTGTGAGCAATAGTTTAGGGTTGGTTTTGCACCTTTTGTATTGATGGTGGGTTTGCATTGATCCGTGGAACAAGTTGAGAAGCATGGCACTTCTAGTAGGTTGTCAGTTATTCTCTAGTGGTTACCATATTAAAGCAGGTGTGATTTCCTTCATTTTAAAGTTTGCTGCCAAGTGCTTGCAAAGTTTTCCATCTGCTCTGACTACCTTCTACCCACCATCCCTCCTTTTCGATGATGCTCTTTACAATTGCCTAAAGCTTTCTGAATGTTTTTTTGATGAGGATGTATTTTGGGTAATGGTCTTTGCTAGTGCTATTGCGAGTGCTTTAGGGGTGTTATTATCCTATTATCAATGCGATATTTTGCTTAATGTTTTAGGTACTTATTGCTCCATATATCTTCATCTCCTTCACATCTACCACAATGATTGTAAGGTGGTCGTATGATGGTTTTGGTTTGTAATGTTCTGTGAGTTGTCCTATTTTGTTATGGTCTATCTCATGTCATAATGAATGTACGACTATGTATATTCTTGTCAAAGTGTTAGTGCATCTGTTTATATGTGTGCGACTGAATATGTTTATGTCATTATGCAGTATAAGCATGTTGCATATCATTGGGAGTAAGTATGATAGTTACTGAGGAATTTCTCCCTCACACCTGTAACGATTTGTAGAAGTGGTACAGCCATTATCATCTGGCTTACCTGTGCAAAATAATAATATTGTGTTATGCCTGCAAAATATTTCTTTTTTGATTTGTATAATTTTCACCAGTACTTAATAAAGTTCACATATAAAAAGGTATAAATGCATGTATCGGTATATGATATCGACAGAAAAATTAAATCAAATTTAAATGAAGATATACTAATAGGATTTTGGAGTTATTTGGACCCAAAGCCCAAAGTGAAGACCGACTATGATATAGTGAAGGGAGGTGTTTTTAAATTTGAAACAAGCAGGCGATATTAATTAAAGATGAAAAAAGACTATTGATTACACATTTTTTCCTCCCCTAATTAGATCGTGCTCCATCACTTTTCCTATTTCTGTACAAAAATATCAAGGCATATTTTTCATGGTGGAAAAAAATTCAAAATTCCAAATTTTTATCAAGCAATATTAAATGGGAATAGGTGGTTATCTCTTGATTGCTGCAGATCTAGAGATTGATCTGTTAGGTCTAGGATTTGTTTTATCGTTCGAGATATTTCTCCTAGCTTCATCCTAAGGTAATTCTAAATATATTCTTATTTGTTTTTAATTTATTCATATCCCTTTAATCTTCAATCTCTACTTTCTTTTCATGTGTGTGAATTTGGATTTAGATTCGAATATCTCAATTCCCCCTTTTAATCAACGGAATTTCTTATCATGCTGATTAAGAAAATATATCTGTTATGTTCTTTACTATTTGTTTATTATGAGCAATTATAATTTCGTTTATCCCTATTCGGAATTTTTATTTATCTAGTTTGTTTAACCTAGGTCTAGACCTTCTTATCAAGAATTTGTATACCTCTATGCCATTTGATTTTATTATTGTTATTAAAAAATTATATTTTGAATAATCTTGTTAGTAAGCTATTTTTCATACTTGAAGATTTATATTTCAATGTATACATATAAATTGCTATATGGCTAAAACTTCGAAATAATTACATTAATTAATCATTGACTTACTTGTCTTATGTTTAAATTATTCTATAACAAAATTTACAAATCAAAACAAAAGAGAAAACATTAGTTTGGTGGTTTATTTCTTATTTGCAATTGTCTTGCTGATTATTTCAAATAAGGAAACATTAATTTGGTGATTTGTTTCTTGTTTTACAATTGTATCTAAAATTGTACTGAATATTTATTTACAAAAGGCACAACATTCTATTTCACAAACTACTTGGATATTATCCTCATTTCCTTTTGTTTCAAATCTTATTTTAATTTGTCTGTGAATATAAGTTTGTATATTTACGCAATAACATTTATTTGAGTTGTTTTTATTTAATTCAAAGTTTTAAAATGGGTTTTATATAAGTTATAGCAGTAATTTTTTTTTACTATTTTAATTAGACATTATGTTCATTTATTTATTGCATGTAATATAAATAAAGTTTATTTCAATGTAAACTGCTATGCATGATATTTGTATTTGTATGTGTATATCTGTACATATGTAAGCAATATATATATTTAACAATAAGAAAATTTTCTTTTAGATGACAAAGGCGTATATAATGGGGTATGTGTCGGTTGCGATGTAAATCCTAAAACTAAAACAATGTTCACATCAACTATGTACATTTTTCGTATGTTGCACTTAAACTTTACACATGGGTGCATTTGATGCGCTCATCATAATTAGGTCTGCCAATGGACTGGGTTTGGTAAGGGTATCTTAAAACTCGGATTTGAGCTCAATTACAATAGCCAAAACCCCAGCCTGACCAGAACCCATAGGGCATTTCAAAACTAACACCCGAGCACGGCTCGTCGGGCTCTTCAAACCTACCGATAATAGCGACATATCGAATTCATGATATTTATCACAAAATCATACTTTACACTCGTAATTTTTGTCAAATTTACATAAAAAATGGTAACATACAAATTGGAAGGTGATGTAGCCAAGTTCACGACAAAAGTAGGCAAAAATATGTATATGCAAACAAAGAAAATGATAAACAAATAAAATAAACAGCCAAGTTTTTATAAAACCGTACTCGACCCTAACAGTAACTGGATCGGGCCTGCCTCGGCCCTGGCTATTTTAGGCAACATCCATACCCTTATTAACAGGGTAGGCTCTGGTCAGGTTTGGATCAAAAATCGTACCATTCACAAGCCTAATCATAATATACAATCAACTAAAATAAAATTAAACTAATTTTTAAATAATTATGATAAAATGAGAAAAAAATTAAACAATAATTTAGAATTTTTTTAAATGAATTTGGAGTACATAAGCCCAATAAAAATCCAGTAGGATTTTTTTTGAAATTTTTCCTTTTTTGACTTCCAAGATCCTTCAATGTATTAAAACCCAATAGTTTGCACGGTCTAAATTAGTCATGTTAGGGCTAACTAATTAAGCATGCGCACATAGTACGATGTCTAGAAAGGTAATGTTTAGGATTAGAATTCAGTAGTCAAGTACCCTATTGTACCTAATTACCTGCCTGGCATGAAAGGTGACGTGAGCCAAAATATTGCATCTAATAGAAAAGGCCCAATTTGAATCGGGTCTTGGGCTAATTTTCAAAATTGTTTTAAACGTCAAAGTAAAGTTTTTATATTCAAAAGTTAAATTTAATGAAACATATTTATTAAAAAAGTTATAATATAACATTTATTTTCAAAAATTTTGAAAATATAATAAATTTCAAAAGTGTTTGAAAATTTAAAATTTAAACATTAATTTTCAAAACTAATTTACTAATAAGATTAATAAAATAAATTAATTAAACAAGTTAATTAATTAAATATATGTATGTGTATTTGTTTTACATATGTTGATATATATTATATTACATTAAAATGTTTAAGATAGTAATATACATTTATGTATATATAAGATGACTTTTGAAATTAATGTTATTTAATTACAAGTTTTTAAATAAATAAATCAATTAAAGGTTAGATACATATGTAATTGTACATGTACCATGATTTTTGATTGTGTCGTACACTTGAATCATGGAAGTAATATTACTCAATTAAATATATTTAACATTATCAATCTTAAATTAAAGTGTTCTCCTCTAACATTTATGCATTAATAAATTACTTATATACTCTCGGGTTGTTAAGGAAACTTAAGCTAGGGGTGTTATGTATAGTATTATTAACATATTGACTAGACAAGGTAAGGTAACTATATGTTTTTATTGAGCAAATTCAGGCTACATATACTATACTAAGGCAGTTGCAAAATGGTAGGTGAGAGCGAATAATTTCGTCAAATCAGCAAACTTAAGGTTGAAATGAGATAAGGACGAGGAACCATAGGTTAGGAGTTATATATATGTTACAACCGATAAGGAGTTATCAATTTTTTATGAGGCTATGACGTGTTGAGAAAATGCAAGGTTAGAATCCCAAGACAGACCAGTCCTAACACCTACTAGTGAAGTCGAAAAACTTCTATGTTTCATCTTAAGGTTTAGAGAAACATAAAAGACTAGTGGAAGCCTTATTATAAAAATGAAATGGTAACATTTAACCAATCTAATATTATAAGAACATCTACTATATAAAGTTATGGAAATCTACATTGATAAATTTATGCAATTAATATAATTGATAAAATTATCATCAATTAAATATAAAAATGAATTGAATTGTATTGACAAATTGCAATATGAAAATTACTTACTAATAATTTTTTTGCATGCTGAGCCATGCAAGCGCCTAATGATACAACCACTAAATACGTTAGTAACTTGGTCACTTATGAGTTTACTTGTCCAAGACTATATATTGTCTTCAATAAGTTTCAAACTCTAAATGAATATGGAAATTTGATCCATATATAATCACATATAAATATTAGATGGTGAACAATCATAATTTGTAATGTCTGGAACCTCAATGAAATTAGCTTATTGAAATAAGCAAGTAAACTATAGCATGAGATCATGTATTCGATATGATTGATTACAATAATGATTTGGTTATGTTAAATGTAACAGTGGACTAAAGCTTTAAAATAGATCTAAGAATTCATCATTGAAATGTTAGTTTGATCAGTTTATGAAAAGTGCAATTTATTTGATATCCTTAAATGTTGAGGATGACCAAATGTACTTTTGTAAAGAGTTTGTTATGATATGGTAATAAATATTTCCTTTGAATAGTTCATCCTTTTAGAAAGGAAATCAAATGTATAAGAGTGGATGTAATTTAAGGCACGGTTCAGATGAAAAGAGTGAGTGGTCACTTCTCCTTTATAAGAAACAAATGAGAATTGTAAAATAATAATAGATATTTGACCAGGAATAAGAAATATAATATCTGTTCCAAAAGTATTTTCGCATAATTTTTTTTCTACGAGATTTATTTCTTTGAATTCAAAATATTTATTCTGAAAATTCTTGGCTATAAACGAGTTACACTAAAATGAAATAAATAGCCTAGATTAAGTGGTTGAATGGAGCTTTATATTTCATATGCTATTATAGTAATGGAGGGAATAGTGGGAGCGTGCCATATAACACTTATTGGTCGCATCAAGTTATGAAAATTATTTTCATAAAATGTGCCAAACATTATTTAAGTAATAACAATTATTTTCAGCATTGACTTAAAAATAGACATAGTTTTATTTCAATGTGAATATTATGAATATTCGTCATAAAATAAAACTATAGTAATGGTCTTTGTTATGCATTGGAAAATATAGAGGTGTTTAAATTCATTTGCAATTATTATTGAATTATAAATTGAGCCACGGTTTGGAGAAATAATTCTTTGATTATATCATATAGTACTAGTGAGTTATATCTCAAGCAATAAAGGGCAAAGAACCCATTGAGTTGAAGGATATAAGAGTTGTGAATTCTTCGGATTGATACACATAGATGTATGCAATCACAAGGCTGTTATTACCAAAATGGTTCCACTTATTTCGTAGTATTCACTAATGAGTTATTATAGACGTGAACACGTGTATTAGATTCACATGTAGTAAGTCCATGATAAGCTTATATAGTATAAAATAGAAGTAAATAACATAACGTGCAATAAGAAAAGATTTGATTTGATCGAATGTGCGATTACATTGGAAGGTGTTCCAAATGTACCTAAAAATGAATAAAGATTCAATCTCAAAAGTAACTCCTCTCTATGATATATATAATGACATATTGATAAGGAGTAGCCGAACTTTGTTGGACAAAGTACAATTGATTGCGAATGAAGTTAAGTTAACTTCTTTCTGTAAGGTCTTATACTTAAGAGTAGTACACAAAGTTAAATTTATCTCATTTAAATAATAGCATACAAAATCTTACAAGATAAGGGTTTATGTAACGACCCGAAATATTGGTCATTTGGTTTTGAGCTTTTAATTTATTTTTAAATGTTGAATTGACAATATTAATTGATTTTAAATATGGAAATTTTTGGTTAAATTTGCGAAATGGTTTAAAATATCAAATATAGCGATTTAATGGATTTGGTGAATAATAAATTTAATATTTGAAATTGGATAAATATGTGAATCTGGAGTTAAATCTTAATGGAAATGATTTCTAAAGTGGATTTAAAATCTATTTGAATTAAAGTGATCATAGTGGACTATTGAGTGGAATTAAAAGTTGATAAATTAAAACTTAAGATATATATAT
Source organism: Allium cepa (assembly GCA_030765085.1). Taxonomy (NCBI): domain Eukaryota; kingdom Viridiplantae; phylum Streptophyta; class Magnoliopsida; order Asparagales; family Amaryllidaceae; genus Allium; species Allium cepa. The sequence goes on along the minus strand of CM060932.1, from coordinate 81,460,471 downwards.
ATATATATATATTAATTTAATAGTGAAATTTGATACATGGAATTGTGTAAATGATTGAATTTATGATTTAATATGAACTGGAATGGTTCTAATGTAGATATTTATTCTATTTGAATTATAATTGAGTTAGTAAGTTTTTAAAATTGAAATTTCAAGTAATTTTGCCGATATTGAAAATTCGTTCGATTTAACAGACACTTTAAAATAGCGATCTGAGGCACAGTATCGGAATTCGACGAAACAAATTCCTTTGGATGAATAATAGTATATCATTATCAGATTTTAAATTTGGTAGCGTTTGGAGTTACCGTTTGGTCATACGAATAGAAACACATCGAATTTAATCGAAAATTTAATATTATAATTCGATTCAAAAATCTATCCTCCAAATAAGATGGAACTGGCCTCCAATATATGTTCCATTGTATTCGAAATCGGGGAAAAACATTGTAAACGCTGGGTGGCAAGCCTTGATTGGAGTTCGTCAAAATTTTTGCGTGATTAGTCAAAATAATACTAAAATAATATAATTACGTGTATATATATACACACACACGCACGCAACCCTCTCCAAACCCTATCCAAAAGCACGCATCCGCCACCATCTAAATTAATAGCCAAGATTCCACCCTCGATTACTCTCGATCCATCGACTTTTAGGCCTTGCCATCAATTGGAATGTCGTAGAGTTCGTCGAGTGCTACAGACCTAATGGTGGATTTTAGCTATCGTTGACCATATGAGGAGCAATGAGGCCGCGTTCATCATCGATTCGAACATCAAAATCGCGGCGGGGGCAGCACGAAGTGCAACCAGTTCTGGGTCATGGGGGCATGGCATCATGCTCTTCAAGGTGATGGTAGATGATCGTCGTCTAGACGAGTGGTTTGGTTGCGATAAATGGATGAACGAGGGCAACATGGGTTTTATTCGACTGGTATACAAACGTAACGAAGATGGTGGAACATTGAAGAAACTAGCTAGATTCCTGAAGGCCAGATCTACGGCCATATTTAAACTAAGGTTTAAATATAATAAAAAGGTGTAATTTATTTATATTTAAATTCGTTAATTCTTATAAAATGCATATCTTGCACATACGAGGTCGAAATTGGATGAAACAAGTGGTGATGGAATCGTAACGACGAATACTACATTTTGGAATTAATTTGGAATTGATTGGAGCTAGCTAAAATTTTAGGTTAAATCAAACATCGTTCGATTTAATTTAAATTGGAACGTTTGGAAAATTAAAAACTCAAGGTGAGTTAAACTCACTCATTTGGTTAATCAGTATATTTTTATAGTAAATAACATTTATTTATGCTTGTTTGGATTGTTGAAATTGGTGATTGTTGAAATTAATTTAGGATGATGATATAGCATCTTGAAATGCTATTAGATTGGTTGAACTGGATCTAAGGTGATGATATAGCATCTCGAATTGCTATTAAACTGTTTATATTTACTTTTAAGCTTATTTCCTGTATTGAATCATTTATGTGTGGAATTGATAAATGGATTGTTATAAAATTACGTTGTTAAATTTATAACGTAAATTGAATTGAAATATATTGGTGTGATATATTTGGCCAAATAGACACTAGTGAATAATAAATGGAAGAGTTTGATTGTGAATGATAACTGGTTAGCAAAATCAATTTTTATTCTGCTATTTGATTTAGTTGGACACTGTTCAAGTGCTAATTGATTTATATTGAACAATTGATGTGTTAACAAATCGTTGTTAAGTGTGAATTTTATTCACATACATGATTATTTGTAAATGCTTGTAATTTAACCTTGATAGTTAAATTGAATTGAATGATAGTTCATAAGTGCCATTGGAATTTCCGAGCCTTAGTATAACATTTGAAAGGTTTTGATTTCTGTTTAACTTCAAATTTTTTAATTTGAAGTAAAATATTTTTATTTAACAATTATTACACAATTTTTTTTTTAAAATTTTTGTTTACATATGTTTTGTAAAATCATTACTTAGTAAAGTTAATTATGTTTTAAAATTAGTTATTAAATTGATTTTATTTAAAGATGATGAATTATTTATTATTACTAGTTATTTAGAACTAGAAATTTATTTTATAGTAATAATATGATTCAAAAGTGGATTAATTTTATTTAAAAGTTGATTTAGTTTATTTTATTAAATTTTAAAATGTTAAATGATTATATTATTAATAATGATTTTAAAAGTATTTCTATGTTATTTAAAAAGGGTTAAGATATTTTTGTGACGTATAAAATCTTATTTACTATAATTATTTAATAAATTGTTTATAAAAGAAATCCTCCTTGTGAAGAATTAGTTTAAGGAGTTTTTAGATATGGTGGTAGTTTGAAATTTGAAAGAGAAGTTACAAACGGCTTGAAGTTTGTAAAAGAATATTTCTCTAAGTTAAACTTTGAAATTTATAAAGACGTTTTATAAATAGATTTGGGAATATTTATAAAATAAAGAAATTTTTAGGAAGTGATGGTATATTTTCATAGCGTAATTCGAGGGCAGTAATTGCCTACAGTTTGGGATGTTTTCACTGGGATAAGGATGCAACCATCATGCAAACTGCGATCTATGATTGATTGCATGATGGAAATCAGGTGGTAGAGGTTGCCTAAGTTAAGTTTGGTTTTTTTGGAATAGAGACGCAACCATCGAGCTGCGATCCATGGTCAATACCGAATGGCACTTCCATATCCATTTTAATGAGTTTTTAAGTATTTTTGAAAGAAATGATTTGTGAATATACTTACTCCGATGAAATAAGTATATGGATGTTTAAATAAAGGAATTCAGATTTTTCAAAAAATAAATTAAATATGGCTTAGTGATTTCAGTGGGAAATGTGATCTACGGTTGAATGTTTGTTATTTTATAGCTAAATAACCAACTATCAAATCTTGTCTCAAATATGAAATCCTTCTTAATTTGGTTGTAGGAAATGATTTCCTAATTAACATCGAGGGATTTTAACTCTGGAAACATCTAGGGGAAACACGAAAATTATATGTTACAATTACTGTTCGAGGAGCTATACTATACGTATAAACTCGTTGTTCTTCTAAGATAAATGATAAGGAGATCCGTCCACTTAAACGGTTAGGGGGTGATCCCTGTTCTTATGTATTGCCTGATTATTTCCTAAAGAAATGGTATTGAGCATTCCAGAAATCGGCGAATGGTTTTTGGAGCACCCAAGAAATGGAGAGTGTACTCATAAGAGATGACTCAGAACCCATGACCTACTCCAAAACCATATATGGTTAAGTGGAGAAGATGCGTTGTATTTTGGGATGTTGGAATCCATATGTAGTTCCGTGACTCGTTGGAGTGTGGGAATCTATGTGAGATTCCAAGACCTATTGAGATGTGGAATTCAAGTGTGATTCAGTGACCTGTTATAACGACCTGCATTTTTGTATGGTTTAAATCGACAATAGACCACACATATCTAATTTAAACCATTCAAAGGGAGGATCGTTAATGGGATATATAAGAAAATAAAAGAACAGAAAGAAAAACAAAACAAAAATGTCGTAGGGAACGACAAAATATAATAATCAAATAAACAGTTCATGAAGCTATTTTATAAATAACATTTGATTACACTTTTACAATACTGATCATAGTACATACAATAGTAATAAATATGTAATGCAGCGGAACAACATGATGCAATGGAATAAATAAATAAATAATAGCTCTAATTCTTCGTCATCGTCCTCCAAAAAGCAGTCTTTGATATGCTGAAAAGCTCAGACTGACCCGAGCGAATTGAAAAGACAAAACACTCTAGTCAGAACTAAAAGATCTTATATAAGTTAAATCAATAGTAAATAAATATGAGTGTAATGTTGTCAGAGATGTTTACTGGTTTTGACATCTCCTATCCAGTGCGAAACATGAGTGAAATAACCTAAGAGATGTTCGAGATTCCCATCTCCTAAGGATCCGTTAAACTATCTACATACATAGTACAATACGCTATTATAACAGTGTCTACAGTAAAGTAAAGTATTAAAATAGTTTTAAGGCATTACCCATATCCCCCTTAACACATTTTGTATAATGTCATAGTCTATATAGATACTGTAAACTCCACTCGTAGGTTGGCTATCAGGGAGCATTCCATAGGTACGACACAAAAAAAACTCGTAGAATGCGCGATAGGTCATATGAATACGGCACTCGAGGCAAAGCCAGGGTAGATATACCGATTGCAGATCCAGACTGGTGGTAACGCAGCTACTACCACCCACCTCGGAACATACTCACATAATCAAAATCAAAGGGTAGCCACCAAATCATCACAAAGTCTTAATATGGTATCGAAGAAATGTGTCCTATCGGAGGAATGACCTCACTTGGTCCGGCGTGGCTCCTAATTTAGTCACATCTAAGCTGACTCACGGGAGTCACAGTCACGTAAATACCTCATACAGAATTGTTCACCAAACGATCCTACTTCATTTTTAGAATCTCCACTACGTACAAAGTTGTTAAAGTGGTTTTTTGGTATTGGAAGAGAGTATGACAATATCCAATCCCATTCTCTTTAACAATCAAACACTTATTTCACACTAGATGGTTATTTTACATTTCAAAAAGTCAATTCACAATTGATATCAGAATATCATATTTTCAAAACATATCATTTTCGAAATCACATTTACTTCCGAAATTATATCACATTTGAAATCATATCACTTTCGAATTCATATTTATAAAAATAGATTAAATCCTCATTTGAAATCATCATATTTCTTAAATATGTCATTTAAATCCCTACTTATGTTATAACATCATTTAATATTATTCGCTTTAAAATCAAGCCTTTAATTATAACATTTCCACTTTACACCATTTGAAATTTAGAAAATAATTTAGATACTTCTAAATGGTTTAATTAGTTTAACATAGTCTAAATAGATATAAATTAGGTTAAATAGGTTTAAAATAGATTAGATAAATTTAAAATTGATTAAACTACTTTGGATAGATTGAAAATAGTTTAAACGGTTTAAAATAGAGTAAATAGGTTTATTATGGATTTATTTGAATTATATAGATTAAATGAATTTAAAATAGATTAAATAGAAGTAAAATAAATTAAGATAGATTAAATAGTTTAAAATAAATTAAAATAACTTAAAATAAATTAAAATAGTTTAATATAGTTAATGAAGTTTAAATGATTTAAAATAGATTAAATAGATTACGATAGATCAAATAGGTTAATTAGTCTAAATAGGTTAAATTAGACTAAAATAAATTAAAAAGTTTAAATTGATTAAGTTGGTTTAAAATATATTAACTTATTTTAATAGTGGAAATCTTAAAATTAGAATTTAAAAGAATACTTATAGTTTATATTAAATAAACTTGAAATTGACATCATATTTAACCATTTCTTCCATTCCAATAAATCTGAACCATATCCAGATTTAAATCAACTCAATTTCAAAACTTGAAATATCAAGTTTAACTATTTCGATTTTAATAAATTTTCAAAGTTACAATATTCAACATTTCAATACTCAAATTTCGGTAAATTTAGTTTATACTTCAAGTTCAACTTTAGAATTCCAATTTAAACCCTCTAGGCAATTTCCTTAACACAATTCCAAAATTTAAAATTTAATCCTTTAAATAATTCATTTAAACAATTTAGTTTATGTAAACGAAATTCTATTTCAAAATATCATTTAGCTGAATTCAAAATTCAAAGATTCAAAATCGTTTAATTTAACCAATCCAGTGTCCATATATAATTTTCTACCCTTTAGTCAAGTGACACGGATATTTATCATTTCAATCCGCAATTTAAAATTTTACGGACATATATCATTTCAATCCGCAATCCCGAATTAACATTCAAATTCATAAAATCACTTGGGTTTATCATTTCAACCCATGACGATTTTGGCTAACCTATAGATTGTTCGGGCATGTATTATTTCAACCCATAGGGAAATTGTAGTGTTATAACAATATAAAAATACAGCATCCAGTCATCCAATATTAGCAATCAAACATCCATCACAATCATCATTCAAATCAACCAATAAACATCAATAGATAATTGATTATCATTAACGGGTATAAATTGACAATTGAATTCAGTATGAAATTAACCGATGATTAAATGCACTAAAAGTCAAATTTAACTAGAATGACAATTTAAATATACCAAACATCAATTAATTAATTTTTAATCACATCATAAGTTTAATTTAACTAACATAAGATAATGTAGTAGTTCTGAGTGGGTCAGAACTCTCATCTTTGATTTCAAATTGAATTAAAATCCAACTAAAGGCCAAAAATTGAATAGTCTCAGAATTCATCCAAATTAGTGCCAAAATGTCCGGAATTTCGAAACGATCCCAGCGGAGAAAACTGCGCATGAATTCGAGCTTGTAAGAAAACGATATGGTAGTTAGAACATTTAAAGTTTGAATTCAAATTAAGTTAAATAATAATAATAAAACAGACATGACCTCTCCTTACACATCGCTACTGTAGCCCGCCCTAACCTTCGGCCATCGTTCGAAAATAGAAATTTAGCTGCCACCACTTCATCAAATTATAGCGAAGGCACGCAAGTCTTTCCTTTAGATCAGACGTTGCCAAAGCCACCACCTCTAGCCAAGTCACGGCCGCCTTAAGCGAGCTCAGTTTCTCCATGTTGCCGCTGCCCCTAACGGCAATTCCAGACGAATTCTGACCACATGACGATGAACGACAACCACCACAAGACCTACTCGCTACACGCTTCCCAATGTCGCCTCTCGATCGTCGATCAGATGAAAATCCACCATTGGATCGCGAAAACCCAACGGTTGAGATTCATCCCCGATTTTTGGCCAAATCGAGAATCAATTACAAAAATGAACAGAAGATTTAGGTTTCGCTCGTCGGGAGCATCTAATTAGTATACAATATGATAGGGTTTGGAGGAATTTGATTTTGAAATTGGTTTGGAGATTGAATTGTGAGGTTTGTAATTTAACTGTTTGTTGCCATTGAGAAGAGAAAAGCAGAAAGAATCATACATACAAATAATGAAATGAATGCTATGGTTTTGTGAAATAAGACTATTTATATGAACAAGGCCCGATAAGAAAACAAACACAATCGAATTGGTATGAATTGACAATAACAACTCGAAAAGCCCGTTTCGCTTCCGAAACGAAATTGTGTCATCCCATATATCAAATGGATATTTCAATGTTTCTAAATCCAATGAAATAGGTTTCAAGTTCTAATTCCATCGTATGAAGAAGTTAGCTTTCAAACTAGCTTATTTCAAATTGATTTCAATTAAATTAAATTAAATTAATTTCTATGCTTTTCGAGTCCGTATGGTCAAACGACAAGTTCGATCGCTACGAAACTTGAAATCCTACAATAATTCACTATTATGGATCCAATGAAACTAGTTTCGTCAAAATCCAAGACAGTAGCAAAAATGGCTATTTTCACATTAATTAAATAAATTAATATTAAATTAATTAAATCACTTTTCAGTTTCAAATTTAATAACTAACCATTTTCACCATTTTTTTATTAATTGGACATTTGCACTAATTTAAAAAAATTGCAAATCTATTCAGTGTTTTAATATTACACTAATTGCAATGTTCAATTTCTAATGTAATTAAATCAAATAAACTAAAATTTAATTTTAATAAATTGATTAAATTTGATTTTAATCTTTTAATTCCATCCATTTTGACTCTATGGACATAGTCAACTTGGTTTATATCTTGTTACATTAATATTTTCCAATTCCATCTTAATTTCCATTAATGTAATATTTAATTACATTTAATTGTAATTGATTGCCAGTTTCATTTAACTGACTAAATAAGTAGGTAACATATAATAATTGTTACCATTAGCTTTAAATCACATTTGTAAGTTTATTATTTACAAACAAATGTTATAACAACTTACACAATGCTAATTCTATCCAATTACAATTTATTGCACATTATTTCATTAATTAATACAACATTTAAATTATCAATTACTCTTTTAATCCAATTAACAATTAATACACGCATTATCATAATTAATTTACTATCTATAACCAATTATAACTTTTAATCATTTTAATTAATTGGGAATACATTTAAAGCAGTTATCAATTACCTTAGATTAATACTATTACATTTCATTCCGATTATATTCTTATTATTAAATCATAAACTTTTATTTCTTCCAATACTAAATCAAAAAACCTTATTAAATTAATTATTTTTAATTATTAAAAATTACGGGTCATTACACTCTCCCCTACTCAAAACTTTTCGACCTCGAAAAGTGAAAGAGGCAATTAAGAAATTAATATATCTTATTCAAAATTTTAAATTTATAAAAAATTAATTTACATAACTAAATAATTTAAATAAATTATGTCAATTTAAAAAAATCCTTTTATATTGAAGTTAATAAAAGTATTGAAAAACTTTTCATAAATTTTTCGAAGTCCAAAATTTGCGGAAAATTTCGGTAGAGTCTCCTTTGTACGGAAAGGTCTGGGAGTGATAATAATATCAATAATAACAATATATATCATATTTCAAACTAATATATCCCAAACAACTGGAAAACAACATAATACCGCTAGAAAACCGTTATCTGAAAACGTACCTATTTGTCGAGCAAACAAATGCTAATTTATGAAACCAAAAGCAGTAGCAATTGCTTCCATAACCTATATTTCACTTATATAATCCAAAAGAGTTAATAATTATATATATGATAAATATTTAAGTTGTTTCAATTAGTCACAACCAAATCAATACAACGTACAATAATCACAAGCAACAAAACCATATTCATCACATGCAATCAAGGTGATCAACCATCCATCCATGCCAATCAAAACAAAGGGTTTGTTCGGGTTCAGAAACTTTTAATCATATAAAATAATAAATAAACTACTAAGTATACCATACACTCGATAGTCTTTGATAAAACTCAATAGATCATTTATACATCCTTGCATAATAGAAGTATCCTTTCCCATCCCTAAGCCATACAAACAATAATTTCAAATAATATTTAAGTTTTATTCTTATTACTCTCTTTTTTCACATTATTTACTGTTCATTTTCATTTGTTCATACAATGCTTGTTTAATTTCTTTACATTTATCACTTAAAAAATTCATTTTCCTTTCATTTATACAATACCCTTTTTTCTTTCACTACTTTACATCCGGTTTCTTACATGATCACTTTTTCCATTCAATTCTTTAGAATAATCAATGAATTCAATATTTAAGTATTGAATTTTTTATTTCAATTTACCTGACATTTATTATTGGCTTTTCACATTAATATTCAATGGTGAAGCACTCATACTTAGATTTTCATTCATTTTCTTTTCACTTTTTATCAATTTTATATATAGTATTCACCTTTACTATTTACTTTAACTATAATTGGCTTCAAATATTACTTAAGTTTATAACTATTTACTTACAGTGTTCACCTTTTTATTACTTTAATTAGTAGCATTCAAATTATTTACTTAGGTTTACAGTAAGCTTATACATCTTAATTCTCCCTTTAAGACATAATTACATTGAGCATTTTCATTATTTAAGTTTTACTTGTATAGTATTCCGTTGCATATTCTTATTAACATTACAACTTTTAACATTTTGGTACGTTATATATATATATATATATATATATATATATATATATGTCTAAAGAATGTAATTGAAAGTTACCCAAGTTTACCTTGTTCATTTTTAGTTAAGAAAATGTTCAACAGTTACATTTTCTAAATTTCATATCTTTTTAATTTATAGGTGACAACCTTCAACTTCTTTACATTTCATTACCATTTAGCTTTTAATTTCTATTTTTTTTTCTTTCAGAAGTTTCCAATTATTAATATAGTTAAGATTTCATTTAATTATTATAATTGAAATTTCAAATTTACATAAACTTAAGAACTAAATGTCGGGCTTCCTTTTTAAATCATTTCAAAATATATACATATATTCATATCTTATATATATTAAATCATATTTGAAAATTAAAATTTTGATTTATTTATCAAACAAACGTATAGTAAAATTACTACAACGATCTTCCCACTTTGAAACTCGAAAATGAATGTCGATGATGCGTGCACCGAGATTAATTTTCAACGACAAAGATGCGAGTACAGAACTTATTTACTTCCAAAATCCCTTCAAAACATTTCTTTCAGTCATCTTGAAATATTCATATCAGAAAATACTTCTAAATTCTACTAATGCTATATTCCAAAACCTTTCGAAAGAAATTTCAAAAATCCTGGAACTTCGGTACTAAACTTCCAATTTGTATTTACTTTATTCATAAATCCTATTTTTCAATCAATATTCATAAAAAATTTCTACCTAACGAATGACATATTACATCTAGCTATACCATTTATAAAATCTATTATTTTATATAAAAAATATATAGTAGGAAAAATTATTTCATTTACCTATATTACAAAACAAATATTTTGTCGTTCTGCCCTATAAAGTGCTTAGAAATCCCTCTCAATGTTATAACATCCTATGCACCAAGCAGAATTTATAAATACAAAATGGAACAAATTAACACAATACAAAAACCTTTTATAACACTAACAAATATGATCTATATACATATATATATATAGACACACACATACTCGGCGACTCATTCTAAGGTATTATTACCCTATTTCTAAAGATTCGGACCCTACAAAACTAAGGTTATCGCTAAACCAAAGCTCTGATACCAACTGTAATGACCTGCCTTTTTGTATGGTTTAAATCGATAATAAACCACACATGTCTAATTCAAACAATTCAAAAGGGAGGATTGTCAATGGGGAAAATAAGAAAATAAAAGAAAAGAAAGTATACAAAACACAGAATCTCGCAGCAGAACAACAAAATATAATAATCAAATAAATAGTTCATGAAGCTGTTTTATAAATAACATTTGATTACACTTTTACAATACAGATCAATGTACAAACAGCGGTAATAAATAAATAATGTAGCGGAACAACATGATGCTGCGGAATAAATATGCACTAAATCTTCGTCTTCGTCCTCCAGAAAGCAGTCTACGATATACTGAAAAGGTCAAACTGACCCGAGCGAATTGAAAAGACAAAACACTCGAGTCAGAACTAAAAGATCTTATATTATTTAAATCAAAAGTAAATAAATATCAGTGTAATGGCGTCAGAGATGTTTACGGATTTTGACATCTCCTATCCAGTGCCTAACATGAGTGCAATAACTTAAGGGATGTTCATAATTCCCATCTCCTAAGGATACGTTAAACTATTTACATACATAGTATAATACACTATTATAATAGTGTCTACAGTAAAGTAAAGTATTAAAATAGTGTTAAGGCGTTACCCATATCCACCTTAACACATTTCATATAATGCCGTATTTTATACAGATACAGTAAACTCCACCCGCATGTGGGCTATTAGGGAGTACTCCATAGGTACAACACAAAACAAACTCATAGAAAGGCACGATAGGGCATGTGAACATGGCACACGAGGCAATGCCAAGGTAGATATACCGATTGCAGATCCAAACTGGTGGTAATGCATAACAACTACTACCACCCACCTCGGAGCACACTCCCATAATCAAAATCGAAGGGTGGCCACCAAATCATCACAAAGTCATAATATGGTATCGAAGAAATGTGTTCGATCAGAGGAATGACCTCACTTGGCTCGGCATGGCTCCTGCTTTAGTCACATCTAAGCAGACTCACGGGACTCAGGGTCACGTAAATACCTCATGCAGAATCATTCACAAAACCATCATACTTCATTATGGAATCTCCACCACGTACATAGTTGTTAAAGTGGTTTTTGGTATTGGCAGAGAGAGTGACAATATCCGATCCCGGTCTCTTTAATAACCAAACACTTATTTCACACCAGATGGTTCTTTTACATTTCAAAAAGTCAATTCACAATTGATATCAAGATATCATATTCTCAAAACCATATCATCTTCAAAATCACATTTACTTTCGAAATTATATCACATTTGAAATCATATCACTTTCGAATTCATATTTCCAAAAATAGATTAAATCCTCATTTAAAATCATCATATTTCTCAAATATGTCATTTAAATCCCTACTTACGTTATAACATCATTAAACCTTACTCGCTTTAAAATCAATGCTTTAATTATAACATATCCACTTTACACCATCTTAAATTTAGAAAATAAATTAGATAGTTATAAATAGTTTAATTAGTTTAACATAGTTTAAATAGATATAAATTAAGTTAAATAGGTTAAAAATAGATTAAATAAATCTAAAATAGAATAAAATAGGTTAAAATACTTTAGATAGATTTAAAATAGTTTAGACGGTTTAAAATAGATTAAAGAGGTTTATTATGGATTTATTTGATTTAAATAGATTAAATGAATTCAAAATAGATTAAATAGAACTAAAATAAATTAAGATACATTAAATAGTTTAAAATAAATTAAAATAGTTTAAAATAAATGAAAATAGTTTAATATAGTTTAGTAAAGTTTAAATGATTTAAAATAGATTAAAATAGATTAAAATAGATTAAAATAGATTAAGATAGATCGAATAGGTTAATTAGTCTAAAATAGGTTAAATTAGATTAAAATAAATTAAATAGTTTAAATTGATTTAGTTGGTTTAAATTAGATTAACTTATTTTAATAGTTGAGGATCTTAAAATTAGAATTTAGAAGAACATTTACTGTTTATATTGAGAACATAAATTTGAAACTAACATCATATTTAACCATTTCTTCCATTCCAACAAATCTGGACCATATCCAGATTTCAATCAACTCAGTTTCAAAACATGAAATATCAAGTTTAAATATTCTGATTTTAGTAGATTTTCAAAGTTATACTTTCCAACATTTCAATGCTTAAATTTCGATAAATTTCGTTTATACTTCAAATTCAACTTTAGAATTCAAATTTAGACCCTCTAAGCAATTTCCTTAACACAATTCCAATTTTTTTTAAAATTTAATCCTTTAAATAACTTATTTAAACAATTCAGTTTATGTAAATCAAATTCTATTTCAAAATATCATTTAGCTGAATTCAAAATTTAAAGATTTAAAATTGTTTAATTTAACCAATCCGGTGTCTGCGTATAATTTTTCTACCTTATGGTCAAGTGATACAGATATTTATCATTTTAATCCGCAATATAAAATTTAGAGTATATATCATTTCTACCCGCAATCCTGAATTAACATTCAAATTTATAAAATCGCTCGAGTTTATCATTTTAACCCATAATGATTTTCCCTAATCTATAGATCGTTTGGGTATGTATCATTTCAACCTATAGCGAACTTGCAGTGTTATAACAATATAAAAATACAACATCCAGTCATCCAATATCAATAATCAAACATCCATCACAATCGTCATCCAAATCAAATTAACATGTACTAAAATTGACAATTGAACTTAATATTAAATTAACCGATGATTAAATGCACTAAAAATCAAATTTAACTTGATTGACAATTTAAACATACCAAACATCAAACTATTAATTTCTAATCACATCATAAGATTAATTTAACTAACATAAGATAATCTAGTAGTTGTGAGTGGGTCAAAACACTCACCTTTGATTTCAAATCGAATTAAAATCCAAATAAAGGCCCAAAATTGAAAAGTCTTAGAATTTGTCCAAACTAGTTCCAAAATGTCTAGAATTTTGATACGGTACCATAGGAGAAAACTGCGTGTGAATCCGAGCTCGTATGAAAATGATATGATAGTTAGAACATTTCAAGTTTGAATTCAAATTAAATAAAATAATAATAAAAAACAGACACGACCTCTCCTTACATGTCGCTACAGTAGCCCGCCCTAACCTTCAGCCATCGTTCAAAACCAAAAACCTAGCCCCCACCACTTAATCAAATTATCGTGCCGCCACGCAAGCCTTTCCTTTAGATCAGACGTGGCCAAAGCCACCGCCTTATAATGCCTCTCCTATGGCCAAGTCGCGGCCTCCTCAGGTGAGCCCAGGTGCTCTATGCTACTGCTTCCTACAATAGCGATTCTATGACCACATGACGACGAACGAAAATCACCGAAAGACCTGCTCTCCACCCTCTTCCCAACGCTGCCTCCCGATCATCGATCGGATGAAGGTCCACCGTTGGATCGCGAAAACCTAATTTCAACGGCTGAGGTTCATCCTCGATTTCTGGCCAAACCGAGAATTAGCTGCAAAAATGAACAAAAGATTCGAGTTGCGCTCGTTGAGAGCTTCGAATCAGGATATAATATGATAGGGTTTGGAGGAATTTGATTCTGAAATTGGTTTTGAGATTGAATTGTGGGGTTTGTAATTTAACTGTTTGTTGCCATTGAGAAGAGAGAAGCAGAAAGAATTGTACGTATAGATTAACGAAATAACCGCTAGGGCTTTGAGGAACAAGACTATTTATATGAATAAGGCACGATAAGAAAACAAACACAATTAAATTGGTACAATTGACAATAACGACCCGAAAAGCCCGTTTCGCTTCCTAAACGAAAGTGGGTAATCCCATTAGATGTTTCGATGGTTCTAAATCCAACGGAGTAGGCTTCACGTCCTAATTCCATCATATGAAGAAGTTAGCTTTAAAATCATTTTATTCCAAATTGATTTCAATTAAATTTAATTAAATTAATTTCTATCCGTTTTTTGAATATGTACGGTCAAACGACAAGTTTGATCGCTATGAAACTTGAAATCCTACAATAATTTATCGTTACGGATCCGATGAAACTAGTTTCGTTGAAATTCAAGGCAGTGGCCAAAATGGCTATTTTCACATTAATTAAATAAATAAATTAAATCATTTTTCAGTTCCAAATTTAATAACTAACATTTTTCACCATTTTTGATTACTTGAACATTTACACTAATTTAAAACAAATTTACTAATTTGTTCAATTTTTAAATATTACACTAATTACAATATTCAAATTTCAACTGTAATTAAATCAAATAAATTAAAATTTAATTTTAATAAATTTATTAAATTCGATTTCAATCTTTTAATTCCATCCATCTTGACGCCATGGACTTAGTCAACATTGGTTTATATCTAATTACATTAGTATAATATTTTCCAATTCCATCTTAATTTCCATTAACATAATATTTAATTAAATTTAATTGCAATTGATTTCCAATTTAATTTAACAAATTAAATAAATATGTAACATATAATAATTATCACCATTAACTTTTAGTCACATTTATAAGTTTATTATTTACAAATAAATGTTATAACAACTTATACAATACTAATTCTATCCAATTACAATCTATTACACATTATTTCATTAATTAATGCAACATTTAAATTATCAATTGCTCTTTTAATCCAATTATCAATTAATACACGCAGTATCACAATTAATTTACAATCTATAACCAATTAAAACTTTTTAATCATTTTAATTAGTTGTGATTACATTTAAAGAAGTTGTCAATTACTTTAAATTAATACTATTACATTTCATTCCAGTTATATTCTAATTATTAAATCGTAAATTTTATTTCTTCCAATATTAAATCACAAAACCTTATTAAATTAATTATTTTTAATTATCGAAAATCACTAGTCTTTACACCGTTAAGGTATAAAAGTCCATGTGGGATTCCATAATTTATTTTGGAGTAGTGCGTACGTTGGAAAGCCGGACGTAGCCTTATCAGTGAAAATGACTAAAACTAGAGATAGGAGGCATAACCAGTAGAGTTGGAAAACCCATAGGGTGTAATCAGCTCCTTTTCTAGCAATACCAATACTTTTAGTTGTTTTTTGGCATGCCGGAGCGATGCACTCAGTCTTACCAAGACTAGTTATGATTTTCCTATAATACCCCGACCGGACGGGTATGATGGTTCGGAAGGATAACTCTGATCCTTATGCAGGAGGGCCGTTCTCAAAGTACTGAGGGCACCTCCGTCGAAATCCTACACAATTAGCGAACGAGCCTTATCGAGTTTTGATTTTATATATATTATTTGTGATGTACACAACACAAACATCATAGCTATTTTATTATTATATTTTGACCCTTAGACATTATTATAATATCACTCGATTTTCTATAGAAATGGTTTGGTAATCGTAAGGTAAAAACATGACAGTGTTTATGTGTGGCATGGTCTTACCATACCTTTATTTTGAAAAGGTTTTTAACTTAATAAATCAAATTGAATGTGTTTTCTCATGCTAGTTTACCAGACTGATCTGTTGTTATTATTTTATAATAATGCTCGGGTCAGACCAGGCATATTACAGATATAGATTTGGATTGCTTTGGAGCTCAGGGAACGAGATGGAGACCGAGACTTATTTTTGTTTATTATGCTACAATGTTTGTTTGAAATTATCAGCAATTGTGTGGATAGGCTATTATAACTGTCCAGGCTAGTAATTATTGATTTGTGTACTCTGATTTGAGATTGTACATTACAGTTTTCATCGTGTAAAGCATAGGGAATAAAGAAATTACGGATCTTATGGAAGAATTAACATTAGAAGGGGGTTGAATAGTGTTTAATGGATTTTGTGAAAATTTTGAAATCTTTTGAAATTAAACACAAACAGATGCAAGTCACAAACACAGAGACATATATAGATTCAAAGATAGATGCAAATAGTGAATGAAAAGCAGCAAAAGGTAAGAACACACCATAATTTTATACTGATTCGGAGTTACCCTACATCCAGTCCCATATAATTTCTTGTGCAGATTTCTTTTCAAATATAATGTCAATATTACAACCTCGATTTCAAGGCTACGAGATACACCCTCTTGTCTTCGAGTCTAGGGCAAACTCTCTTAATTTACGCAGGATACAAGGTCACCTAATTGATTTACGGGCAATAATCACACCCAATTGATTTACATTCCACAATCACACCGTTTCCAATATCACTTTGATAGATAGAGAGGCTCAATACGCTTCTTTGATTACAAATGATCCTATAACTCTGAATAGCACTGAGATCTTTGAGAAGGAGTGATAGAGAATCAAACAAGAGATGATCGAGTTGATTCACTTAGGATTTCGGTACATTTTTGTCAAGAATATTTGAAAATAGGAATGGAAGATAAAGAGGAGAGAAAATAAAGAAAACTTGAGTAAAAATTCGTTCGAAACATCAAGTATTAGAGAAGAACAATAGTCATGTCCATTCAACTAAGGTTATGACAAACAGACACTTCTTTTGAAAATTTAATTTTTGAAATAAACGGCCACCATGTCGACATGGAGGGATGCGGTATGTCGACATGCCCATGTGTATTTTGAAAATTTATTTTGTTTTTAAAATGATTTCTATTCTAAAACTTGTCAAAACAATCTCTAAACTTTGTAAATCATTTTGAATATAGTTTAAACTTATAAAAGAGATTTAAAAATAATCCTAAATTAATATAATCTATAATCTAAATATAACATTAAAAACTAAGTATAGAATATATTTTTTAGATGTAAAGGCTATAATATTAAAATAAGGAGATAGTTTGAAAACAAGAGATGATTTTGAAATCAAAACAAAAAAATGATAAAAATAGTTTAAGGCTAAAATATTAAAACCGAGAGAAATGACTTTTAAAAAGTTTTTTGAAAAATATTTAAAAGAAATCATTTTGAAAATTTCGTGGATTCCATTCCACTAGCGAAGATCGTGGGTTCCATAGTTCCATCCCACTATTAAAGCGAGAAGGCGGATTCCGTTCTACTATTAAAACCCGATTAATGATTTTAGTGTTGTTATGAACTTTTAAC
Organism: Allium cepa; assembly: GCA_030765085.1. Classification (NCBI taxonomy): domain Eukaryota; kingdom Viridiplantae; phylum Streptophyta; class Magnoliopsida; order Asparagales; family Amaryllidaceae; genus Allium; species Allium cepa. Next base: position 81,442,586 of record CM060932.1, on the reverse strand, counting down.
TTATATCTAGACACTATTACTTTTCTTGATATCTTGAACTCTTGAAATCTTACACTCTTGATACTCATGAGTCTTCAGTCTTAGTTTCTCTAACCTTGGATTCGTTAGTCTTGAATCTCTATACTCAGTCTTGAACATTTATACCGTACGATCTTCATTCTCAGTACCTGCATATATATATATACACACACACACATATATATATATCTTGCATATAAATATATATATATATAGACAAGAATATTAGTATTTATATTGCATAACAAGTCCTAAGGTTGTTGTCATCAAAACCATCATCTTCAAAACTAACACAAAGTACTATTGATATTATATATTACTCAGTCCGTTGTGAGATTTTGTATTTGTTTAGTTTCTTCTTTCTTATACCATCTTCCATTTTCCCTAACAGTCTTTCTTTCCGGCACTCAGTTGTTTAGTATGTTATATAGTGAACGCATTGATGTTGATTTTCGAGGGTCGAAAAGTCGGGTCGTCACACATGGTATCAGAGCAAGGTTGGCGATATACTTAGGCTTTGGTGGGGTTTACTCATTAGAGATAGGGTTAGTAGCACCCTAGAATGAGTTTGAGTGTATTAATAAATATGAATGCGTATTTGTTAGTGAATATAAAATGTTATATATTGTGTTGATTTTTCAGTTGAGTGTTTGTGAATTCTAGTCGATATGGGAAGTACGACCGTATCGATAGGGGTTTCTAAACTCTTAAATAAGGTAAACCGACACAGTATTGTTTTAGAAAGGGTAAATGAAATAATTTAACCCAAACTATATTTTGATATAAAAGAAATATTTTCCCGGAATTATTATAGTGGATATATTTAGAGTGTTTGGTTGGTATTATTATAATCTAAATAAGATTATAAAATTTAGGGTTATATATCAATTTAAAAGTATATAAGTATGATTTATACAAATGAGTTATAACTAGAACTGGATTAAAACCGGAATTTGAAATTTTCAGTCTCGGAGATTTTGGGAAATGTTTTAAATTTTAGAGATTTTGAAAATGTTTTCTAAAGTGGTTTGTAAAGAATAATGGAGTATTATTTTGGAGATATTTTTGAATAGAAATTTTTCTAAATTGGGTTTTGAAAGTAAGAAAGCACTAAATTCACTTCAGTTGTTGGAAAATAAATTCTGGTGATTACGACTGCATTGTCAGTGCTCATTTTTGAGTTTCTAAGTGACGAATTGCTATCGTAGTGATTGGCTATGATTATTTGCTTTGGACTTGTTTGGTAAACAAGTTTTGTTAGAAATTCCAAAAGGGATTTTTTTGGGGAAAAACCAAGTTGTTTTCAAATTCCAAAAGTTTGATTTGCAATACAAAAGTGGATATATGTATATTTATGATTTCAAAATGATTTGAAATAAAACCAGGTGATTGAATTTTGGGATTTCCATTTAAATGATTTGTGAAGTCAAGAGAAAATTCGTTATTGAACCTATAGTTTGGAGTTGATATAGATAAGAAAGGAAAGTGTAATCTTAATTCTGAAATTTAAAATTTTAACTTGGGTAAGTTAAAATGAATAATATGGGTTGAAATATAACCTAAGAAAAGTTAAATAAAATTGAATTGGGTTGAATTGAACTGAATTAAAAATAAAATTTGAAATGTAAAATGATTATATAACTATAAGTTATGATTATTGAATAGAATGGATACACTTAAGCTGTAGAGTGATATATACTCCATAGTTATGCTGGTAAGATGTGAATGGACTCAAGTAAGCAATATGATATTTTAAATAAATAAGTGCTTGAACTTATGAATAAAGGAATGCAATGGTAAAACCAGAATGAAAATGGTTTGATATTATGGTAAAGAAATGGAAATTCAAAAATTTTGAATTCTAAATGAAGGTGAATTGGAATTGAGTAAATTGAATATAAACTTGAATTGTAAAGATATTATATAACTATATGTTATAAATATGGAATGTGGGTAAACTTAAGCGGAAATTTAGGGAATTGTGAATAGGTAAGTTTGTAAAACTTATTAAACTGAGAAAGTGGAAAAGTATGACCAAGTTAAAATGGTTAAGTATTTGATAAAAAGAAATGAATTCGATTTAAGAGTAAATGAATTTGATATGATTTTGGAGTATGGATTGGATAAGATTGGGTATGAACTTAAGTTAGAAAGCTGAACATGAACTTAAGTAGCGGTATGAAATGTTTATAATAAACCTTAGAAATGGTTCATAAATAAATTAGCATCGAATGAAATACCGTTCACTATAAAATGAAGTGAATAACACTATGTGAATTAAATGAAAGTGAATGGAAAAGATGTGATATAAGTTGGAAGTGAAATTTATATGAATGCAAGTGCATGAACATGAGCTGAATTGCTCGAGAATTTATTTACATGAAATGATTCCGAGATTAATAAAATGGATTTGAATATAATGAATGTGGATATGAAGGAATGCAAATGAATTGATTGTGAATCAATTTGAAATTGAATAAAACTGAATATGCATTGATTGGAAATGGATAATTGAATGTTTAAACCTTGTACTTATTTAAGCATTCAAAATATACATGTTATAATATGTTTATTTCATAAAAAACATGTGTTTTAGTTTGTTAAAGGATTGGAATATTATAAAAAATTACATAGTTATGAAACTTATGTGCTTCATTTGAGTAAGTACCGGTACATAGAGCTGTTTGGATACATTTTGGTTGCGTAATTGCATATAAATTAAGCGTAATTGCTTAAAAGCGCTAAAATAATGTACGCTTACGCATAAGAAGTGAAAATGAAGTAAATATTGATATATACTATATTTCCGACCGTGTGGGTCAATATATATTATATTTATCATATTTGTGATATTGTAAAAGGCTCTCCGCATAAGGGAGACTCCATCAACAAATTTCAGAAATTTAGGGTGTTAGAAAATTTTTGGAAAATTTTGAAAAAAAATTTGTTAATTAAATTTGACTTGAAATTATAGCTTGAAATAATAGTATTTGATGAATAAACAGGAATTAGTGGATTTGGGTGGGACTAAAAGACTTACAAAATGGTAATAACAGAATTTTAACCAAATGGGTTTGGGAAAGAAATAGATTTGGAGCACTTTTCCTGCCTTGGCAATTTCAGGGACGACATTCTTTTAAGGGGGGAGGAATGTATGTACCGACCAAGAATTTCGATCGTTTGCTTTTGAATGTTTAATTCATTTTTAAATGTTGAATTGGAAATATTAATTGATTTTGAATACGGAGAATTTTGGTTGAGTTATTGAAATGGTTTAGAATTTCGAATATAGCGATTTAATGGATTTGGTGAATAGTAAATTTAATATTTGAAACTGGGTAAATATGTGAATCTGGAGTTAAATGTGAATGGAAATGATTCTAAAGTGGATTTAAACTCTATTTGAATTAGAGTGATGATAGTGGACTTTTGAAAGGAATTAAAAGTCGATAAATTAAATTTTAATTTTATATATTAATTTAATAGTGAAATTTAATATGTAGAATAGTCTAAATGATTGAATTTGTGATTTAATATGAATCAGAATGGTTTTTAATATGGATATAAGTTCTATTTGAAATATAATGGAGTTATTAATTTCTTAAAATTGGAATTTCAAGTAATTTCGTCGATTTTGAAAATTTGTTTGATTTAATAGACACGTTAAAATAGCGATTTGGGACATAGTCTCGGAATACGTTGAAACAATTTCCATTGATCTGTAATAGTGTATTATTATCTGATTTCAAATTTTGTAGCGTTTGAAGTTACCGTTTGGTCATACGGGATAGAAACACGTTGAATTTAATATTGGAAATTTAATATTATAATTCGATTCGAAAATCCATCTTCCGTATACGATAGAATTGACCTTTGATATATGTTCGATTGTGTTTGAAATAGGGGTAAAACATTATAGACGCCAGGCGGCACGCTTCGATTGGAGTTTGTCAAAAATTTAGTCGAAATAATATTAAAATAATCTAGTTACGCATACACACACACGCAACCCTCTCCAAACCCTATCCAAAAGAACGCAGCCGCCACCATCTAAATTAATGGCCGAAAATAGCCAAACTTCCACCCGCGTTTTCTCTCCATCAATTGACTTTTAGGCCTCGCCATCAACTGCAAAGTCATAGAGTTCGTCATGTACTATAGATCCGATGGTAGGAATTATCTATCGTTGACCATAAGTGGAGCAAGGAGGTCGCGTTCATCTTTGATTTGAATGTCAACATCGTAGCGACAGCGGCACGAGGTGCAATTGGATCTGGGTCGTGGGGTGTAACGACCTAGAATTTTGGTTATTTGAAATTGGAATATTTAATTGATTTTAAAAGTTAATTTTTAACTTGAATTTCAAATATAACCAGTTATTAGATAATAAATTATTGAATTTAATAATTGGAAATTGGTTAAAATAGTGAATCTTGAGTTTAAAGCTTGTTAAAAATAATTCATAGGCTTGTAAAATTTATATTTTAATAAAAAAATTAAATGAAATTTAAAAGTGGTTTGTTCAGTTTTCTTAATATATCGTTTAAATTTACATTTAAAAATAACCTTTCGGGGTACAGTCTCAGATTTCAACGAAACTAGTTCTATTGGATCCATAATAGTGTATTATTATCAAACTTCAAATTTCGTAGAATTTGGAGTTATTGTTTGGTCGTACGGAATATAAACTCGTTGAAATTTATATCGAAAATTCAGTATAATAATTGAGTCCAAAAAGCTATCTTCTCCATAAGATCAAATTAGGACTCGAAACCTTTTCCATTGCGTTTGGAATAGGGTATAACATTATAAACGTCTAGCGGCACGCCTCGATAGGAGGTCGATATTTTAAGCTACGAATTCGAGATGATTTAAATTTAAATAATAAATGGGTTTGACAGAATTTTCACGTGAGCACTTTTCCGCCTCTTTTCAAAACACTGTACACTAACCTTTTCAAACACGCAATAGTTCACATCTCCCTCCCATCTTCTTTTTAAACTCATGCAACATTCAATAGTAAAAGAAAAAAGGGCCGATAGCTTCAAAAAATTTATCGCACAAATACTTCACATAAAAATTTAAAATCGGTTTAAAATTTTCATATTAACCTTAGCTTCGATTTAGTGAAAAGTTTGTGGGGTGCGATCGCGTTGGAGTGCTTGACAGAAAATGTCGAATAGGAAGAGGAAGTGGGGTTGTGTTTATCTGGGTTTCGAGTGGAAATTAGGTGGATTAAAGATTGTAATCGAGTTCGCGAAGGTGAGAGGCAGTCGTCGATGAAGTTTCATGAAAAATGGCCTATAATTGGAGATTGCGACTTGGAGGGGCAACAACGTGTTGAGGAGCAGGTCGCGATTTCTTTGGTTGCTCCGTAGTTGTTGATGTGGGTGTATGTAGATGGGGATTTAGAAAAGAAGAAGGATGGCACAATCAAAATGAGGATTCGTGGCTCGAAAGGTGGTGTCAGGGGAGGGTCGTGCACGTTGATAGTGTGCACAAGTATCAGGGGAAAGAATTTGGGGAAGGTGAAGTTTGGCGGGCCGGGTTTGTGTGGTATGGGCTTTGTTTATTTCTTTTTTAAAAAAAGTTATATAAGTATTTGTTTAAAATAAAATGGTTAACTTGTAAATATAATATCTCGTTCGTTTTAGATCGAAATCCAACGCGGACAGCCACATTGGGTTCGTATAGGCGTGATCTTGGCTGTGAACTCAGTTTGGTTAAAAGTGAAGCTTACAGAATTTTCAGATAAATAAGACGCGTTTGGATTAAATCCGAACAGGAACGCGGCAATAAAAAAATCAAGGTGAGTTAATCTCACTCAATTTTGGATTACCGTAATTAATTTTAAATAGTTAAAATTAATTATTGATTAATTGATAGAATTGATAAATTACTATCAGTTGGATGTGATATTATATATGTAGTATATATATTGGAGTGACTGATATTCCCGCATATATATAGCGGATGAGACCCTATGCGCTCCGCATAATAGTGGATGACTCTATATACCGCGATATCCATCTCGAAGTGGGATTGGTGATTTTATATTATATTAACATCTATGGATGCAGGGAAATAGGTTGGAGGGATCCAACTGGATTCCTCAAAAATGTTGAAATTATTTTCATATTCAGTGATATGATTTGATTGAATAATCTATGATAGATTATAGTGGAATTTGAGTTTATTGGATGCTATGGTATTGCTGGATAGGTTTTTTGGCATTTTAAAAAACCACAAATATGAATATTGAATTTTTAAAAGAAAATAAAAAGGGAAATTTAAAGTAAAATATTTGTCGTGAAGTAGGATAAATTATAAGAAATGAATTTGGGGAAAAATAAATAGTTCTATTCGAATTTGTATTTAATAATTTGGCATATTTTAAATAGAAATCTTAGAATATTGTAAAGAGAGATTTTTGAATAACGTAAATAAAAGGATTTAAATAATAAAACTTAGGCGATATTGTTTAAGTATAAAAAGGAATTCATTTTAAATTGAGATTTAAATAGTTGGAGGAATGAAAAGGAAATTTTGAAAATAAAATATGGAGCTGTTGTATTGAATTTTTAATTAGATTTTTAAATTATGGAAAGAAAATGGAATCTGAATTTATTTGCGTTTTGGAATATATTTAGGTTATTTAAGAAATTAATTTAAAAATGAAATTTAATTTAGAAATCGATTTAAATCTGTTTAGTATTGTGAAACCATTATAAACGGGAAGTGAAACTATGGAACTTATAAACAAGGTCTATGAATAAAGCAAAGTGATTATCAGTGGATAAATTAAAGTATAAATTCATGGTGAGGATTTATAAGAAGATGGGTAAATCAGTTTAAAAAGAAATAAAAAATTAATGGTATATTTATTTTAAGAAAATACGAAAAGGGATTGACGGAACTGGGATGTAAGTAAAATTGGGAAATAAATCAGGAGAGATTTAAAAATGTTAGACTGGTTATGTTGGAACTGGAAATATTTTTATCAAGGGATTAAGTTTGTTTTAAAAAGAAGGAAGGATTTTTTTATTGACTGGGTATTAAAAGGTGTTTAAAGAATGTTTCGGAATACTAATTATTTAGTTGTTTTAAACATTGTTTAAACTATATTTAAATATTAATTAAGTTAGTTTATAGTAAGTTAATTATTAACTAGAATTAATCAGTACCATTATTTTAAAAGGATAAACTATTAAACATTAACATTTTATATAATAACTTTATTTAAAGTAGCCTAAAGTTAAACTTGGAAAATTATTATAGAAATTAAAAAGTATTATTTTGAAAAATTTTAAATAAAGTTTTTGCAAAGTAATGGTATACTTGAATGGCGAAATCGGTGGCAACGAGTGCCTGTAGTTAAGTCTTGGATTTCTCTAGGATAGAGATGTAATCATTGAGCTGTGAATCCATGGTTTGATACCGCAGTGGTACTTTCAATATTATTTTGAAAAGGGTTTTCAAATATTTTTTTAGAAAAAGATAGTTTGCGAATATACTAAATTCGGCAAGATAAGTACATAATTTTTGGATAAAGAGTTTTAATTTATATAAAATTGAATAAAAATGAAACTTGGTTTTTTTAGTGAAAATGAAGTATTTGGTTGAATGATTGTTTATTCGATAGTTAAATAACCGACTATCAAATCTAAACCCGAAACAAAACTTTGGAAATATCTAAAAGAAACACGAGAATTACATAGTACAGTTACCGTTCGAGGTGCTATATTGTACTTATAAACTCATTTCGTTCTTCTGGGAAGTTTATAAGGAAATCCGTCCACTAACAGTTAGGAGGTGATCTCCGATCTTATTTACGTCTGATTATTTCCTAAAGAACCGGGGTTGAGTTTACCGAAAATATTGAGCGTTGTTTTGAAGAGACCGGGATCAGATAAGTTATCCAAAAACCACTGCGATCCAATGAGTACGTTTTTCGATGTGAAAACAGGGGAATGGAATCAAAGATGGAGCAATGAAGTGCAAGGTCTAATCGCTACTAATCCTCAGGATTATTCCAAAATGGATGTGGTAGGAATAGTGCCTTCAGTTCTGTTTGGACCTAGAATGGACTTATATGAATGAATGCTAGCAGTACATTATCATTGGGAGACAATGAGCATTCTAGGTGAATCCTTAAAAAGGTAATTGTAGCCTCTAGCCTCATCAACCGAGAATGACTGAAAAGCAGGGGAAATGTAACAAGGCTAAGTGGGTAGCACCCAATTAGGGTATGTTTATCACCTTTCTAGATACCCTCGGATATTATTACTACGATTATGGAAGGAGCTCGGAAAGGGTGGGAACACCTGAGATGATAGCATATTCGCTCTATCCAGGTTAGGGATATTCCGATCTGGTATTGTAGGGGATCCAAGCGTGGTCCTTGGTACGTTGTTCTAGACGTGTACTGTGACAGGTGGTACCCCAGTGCCTAGTCATTCATATAGAATCCATTCTCCAATAAGCGGGGTTTTGATTGTGCCCAACTATGCTCAAACGTGAGATGCGAGCATTTCAGCTATTTGAATGTGTATTTGTACTTAAGACACTATTATAGTATCAGAGGATTTGATATGAAATGTTTTGGTTATCATAAGGCAAAAACCCATCGTGCTTATTTATGACATGATCTTATAGGATACCTTTGATTTTCAAAGGATTTTGATAACTTTAATAATCCAAATTGAGTGTGTTTTCTCACGCTGGTTTTCTAAACCGACTCGGGTGTTATTTTATTATAATGCTCGAGTTAGAACGAGTATTACAGATACATGATAGGATGTCATAGAGCTTAGAAGATGAGTTGGATGACAAGACATATCACAAGTACTTGGTTTTTATTCCGTTGAGTATGGTATGATGTATATTCAGCATTTGTGAGGACAAGCTGTATAACCATCCAATATTGAGTTATTGATGTATTGTACTATGATGATGTAATGTATAATTAATAGTTGTAGTTTTCTTTTGTATAGAGACATGCTCTTATCTATTATATACTATTCCGCTGCGATTGTGAGATTCTGTGTTGTTGTTTCTATCTTCTTCTTCTACCTCTTCTTCTTTTCCCTAACGATCTGGTATTTTTGACGTTCGATTGCTCGGCATGTAACATAGTAGACATGTTGATGTCGTTTTTCAAAGGTCAAAAATCTCGGTCGTAACATGGGGGCGTGATGCTTTTCGAGGCGATGGCAGTTGATCGTCGTCTAGGCGAGTGGTTTGGTCGCGATAAATGGATGAATGAGGGCGACGGGGGTTTTGTTCGACTGTATACAAACGGAACAAAGATGATGAAAGATTAAAGCAAGCAGCCAGATTTCCTCAAGGCCAGATCTATGGCCAGATTTAAGCTGTGGTTTAAATATATAAAAAAAAGTGTAATTTATTTATATATAAATTCGTGAATACTTATAAAATGCTTACCTTGCACATATGAGGTCGAAATTGGACGTAACAAGCGACGATGGAACCACAACGACAAATACTATATTCACTCATTTGGTTAATCAGTATATTTTTATAGTAAATAAAATTTATTTGAAACGACCCACAATCCGTACCCTTTGAGTCAACACTATTCTTTCCTAAATCAACTCAAGTTGTACAGAAATACGAACCATTTGGGTTAAAGAAGAAGAGGCAGAAGAAGAAAATAGAAAATCATAAAAGAATCTAACCATCGTAGCGGAACAAAATATAATAGAAAATAAATAAACTTTACTCAAAGCAAATACATCTGTTTACATATTACATCATCAGAGTACATCAATCACAACTTAACATCCATAACATACAACTAGATACACAACAACTCAACACAACGGATTATATGTGTATATAAACAAGTACGAAAGTATGTATCGTCTTCCAGCTCGTCTCCTGAGCTCCACAGCATCATATCCTGTATCCTATAATACTCGGTCTGACACGAGCATTACAGTTAAATAACACCCGAGTCAGCAGCGTGAGAAAATCACACTCAATTGATTATTAAAGTTTCAAAAATCCTTTGAAAACAAAAGCATCTCGTAAGACCACGCCACAAATAAACATGTCGGGTTTTTACCTTACGACAGCTAAAACAATTTTTATAGAAATCCTCTGATATTATAATAGGGTCCATATACAAATACTTATAAAATAGCCGAAATTGTTACATGATTAAAGTCCAGCTACTAGCCACAGAGTGGGTAATACAAACAAAACTCGTACAAGGCTCGTAGGGAGAATGGATTTCCAACCAATGACTAGGCACTGGGGTATCACCTGTCACAGTACGGTGCCTAGATCACCGTACCAAGGAGTACGCCCTCTCCCCTGCAACACAAGACCGGGACTACACCTTACTGGATAATCCCGAGTGAGATCACCCTGCGGTTGGGATCAGCAACCGCCCACTAAGCCGAAATAAAAAGGGACATCTAGACTGGAATGACCTCACCCTGCTTGGGTGCTACCCACCTTGCCTTGCTGCATAACCCCTGATTTTCAGTCGTTCCCATTTGATGAGGCTTGAGGCTAAGTGTTACCTTTATAGCACATATTCCTTAGAATGCCCATCGTCCACCTGACGATGTTTCGCAAGCATTCATCCATACAAGTCCGTCCCGGGTTCGAACGGAACCGAAGGCACTATTCCTACTACATCCATTTTGGAAATATCCTCAGGATTAGTAGCGACTAGCCCTTGCACTTCATTGCTCCGTCTTCGAATCCAAAATCGTTTTTCATGAAAACGTACAAACGGATCGAAGTGGTTTTCGAGAAATTACTCTCGATCCCGGTCTCTTCGAAACATCAACGCATTTGGCCAATATTGATAGTCGGTTATTTAACTATCAATTAATATTCACAAACAACCATCAACCAATAATTTTTTTCAAATTATTTATTAATCCCAAAAATATCTTCACAATATATATTTATATTTTCAATCCTTTGGAAATAGTTTTCAAAACCCTCTTTCTTTCAGAATAAACTTTCCCAACTATTTTCTATCTTCTCTGAAATCACTAACACAAATCTAGATTTTAAAAATAATTTTAAAACACTTTACTTTGAAATATAAACTTTTAAAACATTTAAATTAAAACTACTTCAATACTTTATTAAAAATACATACTATATGAATATTTGAAAATGAAGTTACTTAATAAAATATAAAACTAGATTTTCACTTTTACAAAACAAAACACCATATCACTTTTTAAGTAATTACCGCCATAATAAATTAAAAGGAAATACTTACTTTAGGGTTTAAATATTAGCAACAATAAATTTTTCAAAACATATCTTTTAAAACAATTTTAAAACTATTAACTTATATTTAAAAATTTACTTTGAAAACGAACTTGGTTATTCAGGGAGAATCTCCAATCACAGTCACTTAAATCAATTTTGCAAATTGATTCCCAATTTATTCCATTTGAAATAAGTTTCTTTAATTACTCAATTTATTTCAAAATTCATTAATTGTGCACTTAATTATCATAGTTATTATTTTCTATTTGATTTTTATATCTTTTAACTGAAATATACAAATTTCAGTTTTCCTAATTTCTCCTTTATTTTTTTAATAATTTAAATCTTGAATGTTAACAAATGTTTTGTTCTTTTAAAATAATAATGCTGAAGTTTAAAATTTATTAACCTTCTGTTAATTCAAATTTCCTTTCCATATATGGAATTTTATTGTTAGAATTTGAAACTACTATTATTCTTAATTTATTTAAATTTTCTATAATTATTTCACTTACAAATTCTCTTCGTTTTATTTCCAAAACCCAGTTCTATATATCTTGATAACTTAGTGCACCGGAATATATTCAGGTAAACCATAACATCCAATATTCCAATTATCAATAATATTCATCACAGAATATAACATAATCAAATCAGAGGGTATTACATGATTTAAATAAATGTTGAGGGATCCAGTTGGATCCCTCCAACCTGTTTTCCCTGCATCCACAGACGTTAGCACAATGTAATATACCAATTCCAAAATATACCATTCTATAGTACATCAACCAATCCAATCATTCAAACAATTATTTAAATTTATTCATTTAAATTTAAACCGAGTGAGATTAACTCACCTTTGATTTCTATTAGCAACCACTTCCCATCCGGCTTATTTCTACGATTTGACCTTGAATAAATAATTATATAATTTAGTAATACTTCAGCTAATTGAACAATTATTTATTTAATTTAACTAACAATTTGGTTTTAAACTAACGATTTAGTTTAAACCAATTTTCTTTCCATAAAAATGTTTTTTTAGTGACTAGAAATAATTAAAGAAGTTTGTTAAACAAATTCATCTCCATAACACACTATTTTAAAATAACTGGTATATTTAGAAGTGTGTATGCATCTCTATTTTATTATATATATTTTTTCCAAACTGCTTATGTAATAAAAATCTAACCTTTATATTTCAAAATCTTATGTATACATATATTAAAGGACTGCCTTTATAATTGTTTCTTATTTATCGAAAATCAACATTTGAAATAACAATTAAAATATCCTACAGAAAATAAATATCATATCTGTCCGAATATTATTATTATTTTCTATTTTAACCATATTGTTTTAAATTCCCTTTTATCTAAAATAAAATCAAAATCTTGTTAAATCAGAACAAAGACGAACCTCAACAGCCAAAGCCTCCCTAATTTAGCTTCACTGCTCGTCGTCCCCAGCTTGACCGCCTCCCTCTGTGCGACGAACCCACACCTCGAACATCGAGTTTGACAGCCCAGAGCATATCACGGCTTCGCACGCACGCGTCACTCTCGTCAACGCTGCTTCTCAAACCTACGCATCGCCATCGCCTCGTCTTCGACCGCGTACTCGAAAGCCAGTCGCGATCCCACGCGAAATTCCCTCTACGCGGCCTCGGCTCTTCGATTAGGTCAGAGGGTTAGAAAATAGAAGTTGCGATTTTTAACGGTCTTTGCGATTGAAAAAAAAAATATGAAAAGGGGAAATTCGATTTCGATGTTAACTATATGAGAAAACGAAAGAAGCATGTGTTTATAAAAGGGAAAGTAAGTGGCTTCGGCTAGAAGATGGGTTAGATTTTTTTTCATTTATAAATGAAATGAAGACGTGGTTTCTGAAATTCTGAGGTGAATGGTGGCGTGAAAGAGTGAGTATACAGTGATTCGAAATGAAAGAATGTAGCCGATATGAGGATATAGGTTAATCACAATTAGGTTATATTTAAATTAAGTTTTCCGATTTAACTTTCAATGCGTTTACCTATCGTGCGATCACCCAATAATGCCAAACGCTACGAAATTTGAAATCCGATAATAATACACTATTACGGATTCAATGGAACTGGTTTCGTCGAATTCCGAGACCGTGCCTCGGAAGGCTATTTTTAAATATCAACTTAAACGATATATTTTCAAGACTGAACAAATTAGTGTTAAATTTGAATTTAAAACTTTCATCATCCTCGGCACTATCAATATAAATTTTACAAGCCTTCAAATTATTTTTAATAGACTTAAAATTCTAGATTCAACCATTTACCCAACTTCTAATTATTAAATTATATTATTTAATTATCGAATAAATAGCGATATTTGTAATTCAAGTTAAGATTACCCTATTGAATATTTAAAATCAATTAAATATTTAGATTTTAAATGCTCGGAAATTCCAGGTCGTCATATTCCTCCCCCTTAAAAGAATTTCGTCTCCGAAATTACTAGTTAGGAAGAATGGTCCAATACCCGTTACTTTTCCCAAAACCAAACAGTTTCTAACAATTCAACATCTTACTAACTATCTTTTTATAAAAGACCCATTATCATTCTTATTAACTTTCCAAACCTTCCCTAGTTTCAAACTATACCATTTGTTTAACCATTCAAGCTTCAATTTAAAACCAAATTTTGAATTATCAAAATTTTCTCAAAATTTTCTAACTCTCTAAATTTTCGAAAATTTTTGCTAGCGTCTCCTTTGCGCGGCTGGCTCGGTACAACTACAAAAGGCTCTATGGCCTCCCAAATCCAAAAAAGAAAACAAAAGGCCAAGTGCTCAATCCAAAAACCCAACCAAATTTCACAGAAATTTAAACACATACCTTTTTGTCGAGCATTTCAAATTTATCTTCTGAAATCAAAATCAATTCTCTTCTCCCTTTATATTACCTGCATATCCTACTTAGTACTAATATCCAGTCACAGTTTTCCAAAACATCATATCAACTTTATTACAAAATGTCAGTATTTATTCATTCAAATATTAACTTAAATTATATTTGTAGTATCAATTTCCAATCATGAATTCACCATTCCCTTCTTAAGTTGGTATAAGCATTTATGTGTTTCTTATATTTATTTTCACTTTACCACTTTAGTTTTATCCATTTCTATTCAAATCGATTCTTTCATTTCCAAATGAATTCAATTTATCTTTAACTCTGCACATATAAATTTTATCGGTCATTTATTACTAATTCATGCCATTACTTTAATTAGTTTCATTTACTAACTTATTTCAATTTTCCAGTTTTAAATCGTTTTGTCATTAACAAAAATTTTCAAAAGTTTTCTAACTCCCAAAATTTCTGAAAATTTTGGTAGAGTCTCCTTTGTACGGAGGAGCTTTTGCAATTTGACAAAAGATATAAATATATATACATCGACCCACCCGGTCGGAAAAACAAAAAATAGTTCATATTTCCTATTTTAATTGCGTAGGCGTACCTTATTTAGCATTTTAAGAAAGTGGCTTATTATTTTTAGCAAACAGCACAACCAAATCCAGCCACACGGCTCCCAGGTACCTGTACTTGCTCCATTTAAACATTTAAGTGCGATATAAATGAAGTTTAACAACATTTCACTTGTTTGCAACAGTTAAACACATGAATTCTAAAAGAAATTCACACCAAACATTTCTCCGTAAGCAACTTATACAATTTTCATACTAATTCCACTGTTCCAATTAATTTATAACCATCTTCATTCAATTTGAATGGTTTCAATTCATTCATATACAACTTCATCAATTTGAATGGTTTAAAACTCAATCGCTTACATTTAATTCATTTGTTAATTTTAAACAAACCCATATTATTCCAATTGATTTAAAAATCAATTTTATTTACTTACAATGATTCATAGAATTTTATTTTCTTCTATTTTCGTCCCACAACCAATTTAAATTAATTTCGACTCAATTTATACTTAATTCTATTCCATTTTAAAATTGATTCACAACCCATATATTCTCATTTTCATCGCATTTTAAATTTGAATTCATTCACTTGTATTTCATTTCATTAACCAAACTAGTTTCGTTATTCAAATAGGTTCCATTCAAAACCATTTGATCTAGCTCAACACATTCTGTTTAAATTCCATTCACAATTCATTCATTTACAATTCATTCCAAAATTGTTCATTCCAAACTATTTTAGTTAGCTCGAAGACAATTCAGGCTGTTTCACTCAATAACCATTCTTTTTTCTTTCTTATTGACTCCAAGTTATTTTAATCCCTTAACAATTTAAATGGTTTATAATTATTTATTTAAGGATTTTCATTCCATTAAATATTATCTATAACCCACCGAATTTTATTTCGATTAAAATTTATTTTTACTTGATTTAAATCCAATCCACTATTATTAACTTAATTTTAAGTTGAATTCAAATCAACTCCTTTCCATCTTTTAGCTTAAGTTTATTCACTCCAATTTTATACTTAAGCTCATTTCGTTTCAAGTAAATCTTTCTCTTCCATTCAACTTAATTCTATTTCAGTTAAATCTCATTTTAAAATTTACAATTTCATTTGATTAGTTATTATAAAATTTAACTTTACAGATTCAGTTCATCCAATTTATTATATGGCCATTTTCCAATTTATCTTTACTTATTTGGATTTTATTTGCAATTCATACCATTACTATTTTAATCCATTTAGATTTTTATTCGATACATTTCAATTATACTTAATCTGTTAACACTTCACATTAAATTCTAATTAATAACTCAAGTTCGGAATCCACTATCCATTTTCAATTTACCACCAAATTTCATGATCTCACAATTCAGTTACATTTACTTATTGACAACTCAAGTCGAATTCAATTTATATCTTGAGTTTATTTTCCAAACTTCATTATTATCTCACAATTCAGCTTTTATTAAACTGCATTGGGTTCTCATTACATATTTCATTATCTAATTATTATCTAAATAGTCTTTCCCCAACTTATAATCCAGAACTTGATTTTAATCTCAAATATCACTTCATTTAATTTTCTTACGTTCAATTTATTTTATAATTCAAGTTTTGATTTTGATTTTATTTTTCAATCCATCAAAAATATTTATTTTGGGTTTTCTATCCCACTTTTCAAATTTAATAAGTCACAACTTATATTTTCACAATTCCATTTATTATAGGCTTGAATACATTCTTCCTTTATTTTTAACTCAAGCCTTATGCTTATTTATAACCCAAGTATATTTTATTCCATGCATTTTAATTCTTTTACAAGTCATTCTAATTTATTTATTTCAATCCAGTCCTTAAACAATTTAATTTTCATTTATTCAGGTAAGAATCTAATTCCATTCAATAATTCAATTGAATTCTTATTCCAATTCAATTTTATTTTAACTCAGTTTTATTTAACTTGATTCGAATACAACTGTATATTATTTTGCAGCCTATCCAACTAATTTCATCCAGTTAAATTTTTATTTCCTCAATTCAAGTTAATTTCATTTTTAAATTTCACCTTTAAATTTAAATTCCAACATTCAAAGCTCGTATTTCCTTCCTGATTTAAAAATCATCACAATTTATAAGCTTACAACTTATTTCTTTAGGATCTCTCTTTTTTAAACACCCGGTTATTGGTTTCAAAACATTTTGAAATCTTCAACATCACAAATCACATTTCTCAAAATTTAATCCAATCCTGGTTTTATCCCAACAAATTCCCTTTGAAATTTTCAAAACAACTAGCTTTTCTGAACAAATCAGTTTTTGGCAGCAATCCGTCACTTAGAAATTCGAAAATGAATACTGATGATGCGGCCGTCATCACCAGAATTATTTTCCAATAATCCAAGTGATTTCAATGTTATTTCACATTAAAAATCCATTTAAAACAGATTTCCATTTAGAAATATCTCCAAAACAACAATGCTATTATTTATCTCCAAAACACCTCGATAAACATTTCCAAATCTCCGGGATTTTAAATTTCTAAAGCCTGCTTAACTAAATTTTAACTATAATTCATTTGTACAGTTTATGCTTATACAAATTTCCATTTAATGTTATTTAAATTCATAAATAACCTTTATAATTCATATTTATAAATTTTATTTTATAATGAATTTATTCCCCTAAATTTTAGTTATACTTCAATTTCTAGTTAAATTTTCACTTAACAATGATAATACCTTAATATTATCATTTCTAACATCCAAGCAACCATATATTAGCTAAAATAGTTTACAAAACTTTTCTTTATATCAAAATATATTTTGGGTAAAATTATTTCATTTACCCATATTTAAAACAATACCGTGTCAATTGTTCTATTCAAGTGTTTAGAAACCCATTCAATACAGTTGCGCAGACTGTGTCGACGAAGGTTCATATGCCACTCAATAAACCAATCAACATAATATTAAAATAATTT
This sequence comes from Allium cepa, assembly GCA_030765085.1. Taxonomy (NCBI): domain Eukaryota; kingdom Viridiplantae; phylum Streptophyta; class Magnoliopsida; order Asparagales; family Amaryllidaceae; genus Allium; species Allium cepa. The sequence goes on along the minus strand of CM060932.1, from coordinate 81,424,850 downwards.
ATATTCACTAACAAATACGCGCTCATATCTATTTATACGCTCAAACTCATTATAGAGTACTACGGACTCTATTTTAAAAGAGTAATTCCCACCAGAGCCAAGGTTATCACCAACCTATGCTCTGATACCAAGTGAAACGACTCGCAATCCGTACCCCTTGAGTCAACACTATTCTTTCCTAAATCAACTCAAGTTGTACAAAAATACGAACCATTTGGGTTAAAGAAGAAGAGGTAGAAGAAGAAAATAGAAAATCATAAAAGAATTTAACCATCGCAGCGGAACAAAATATAATAGAAAATAAATAAACTTTACTCACAGCAAATACATCTGTTTACATATTACATCATCAGAGTACATCAATCACAACTCAACATCCATAACATACAACTGGATACACAACAACTCAACACAACGGATTATATGTATATATAAACAAGTACGTATCGTCATCCAGCTCATCTCCTGAGCTCCACAGCATCATATCCTGTATCCTATAATACTCGGTCTGACCCGAGCATTACAGTTAAATAACACCCGAGTCAGTCTTGAATACCAGCGTGAGAAAATCACACTCAATTGATTACTAAAGTTTCAAAAATCCTTTGCAAACAAAAGCATCTCGTAAGACCACGCCACAAATAAACATGTCGGGTTTTTACCTTACGATAGCTAAAACAATTTTTATAGAAATCCTCTGATATTATAATAGGGTCTATATACAAATACTTATAAAATAGCCGAAAGTGTTACACGATTAAATTCTAGCTACTAGCCACAGAGTTGGTAATACAAACAAAACTCGTACAAGGCTCGTAGGGAGAATAGATTTCCAACCAATGACTAGGCACTGGGGTAACACCTGTCACAGTACGGGGCACCACCTGTCACAGTACGGGGCCTAGATCACCGTACCAAGGAGTACGCCCGCTCCCCTGCAACACAAGACCGGGACTACCCCTTACTGGATAATCCCGAGTGAGATCACCCTGCGGTTGGGATCAACAACCGCCCACTAAGCCGAAATAAAAAGGGGCATCTAGACTGGAATGACCTCACCCTGCTTGGGTGCTACCCACCTAGCCTTGCTGCATAACCCCTGATTTTCAGTCATTCCCATTTGATGAGGCTTGAGGCTAAGCGTTACCTTTATAGCACATATTCCTTAGAATGCCTATCGTCCACCTGACGATGTTTCGCAAGCATTCATCCATACAACTCCGTCCCGGGTTTGAACGGAACCGAAGGCACTATTCCTACTACATCCATTTTGGAAATATCCTCAGGATTAGTAGCGACTAGCCCTTGCACTTCACTGCTCCATCTTCGAATCCAAAATCGTTTTTCACGAAAACGTACAAATCGGATCGAAGTGGTTTTCGAGAAATTACTCTCGATCCCGGTCTCTTCGAAACGATCAACGCATTTGGCCAATATTGATAGTCAGTTATTTAACTATCAATTAATACTCACAAACAACCATCAACCAACAATTTTTTTTAAATTATTTATTAATCCCAAAAATATCTTCATAAGATATATTTATATTTTCAATCCTTTGAAAATAGTTTTCAAAACCCTCTTTCTTTCAGAATAAACTTTCCCAACTATTTTCTATCTTCTCTAAAATCACCAAACACAAATCTAGATTTTAAAAATAATTTTAAAACACTTTACTTTGAAATATAAACTTTTAAAACATTTAAATTAAAACTACTTCAATACTTTATTAAAAATACATACTATATAAATATTTGAAAATGAAGTTACTTAATAAAATATAAAACTAGATTTTCACTTTTACAAAACAAAACACCATATCACTTTTTAAGTAATTACCGCCATAATAAATTAAAAGGAAATACTTACTTTAGGCTTTAAATATTAGCAATAATAAATTTTTCAAAACATATATTTTAAAACAATTTTAAAACTATTAACTTATATTTAAAAATTTACTTTGAAAACGAACTTGGTTATTCAGGGAGAATCTCTAATCTCAGTCACTTAAATCAATTTTGCAAATTGATTCCTAATTTATTCCATTTGAAATAAGTTTCTTTAATTACTCAATTTATTTCAAAATCATTAATTATGCACTTAATTATTATTGTTATTATTTTCCATTTGATTTTTAAATCTTTTAACTGAAATATACAAATTTCAGTTTTTCCCAATTTCTCCTTTATTTTTTTAGTAATTTAAATCTTAAATGTTAACAAATGTTTTGTTCTTTTAAAATAATAATGCTGAAGTTTAAAATTCATTAACCTTATGTTAATTCAAATTTCCTTTCCTTATACGGAATTTTATTTATTAGAATTTGAAACTACTATTATTCTTAATTTATTTAAATTTTCTATAATTATTTCACTTACAAATTCTCTTCGTTTTATTTCCAAAACCCAATTCTATATATCTTGATAACTCAGTCCACCGGAATATATTCAGGTAAATCATAACATCCAATATTCCAATTATCAATAATATTCATCATAGAATATAAAATAATCATATCAGAGGGTATTACATGATTTAAATAAATGTTGAGGGATCCTGTTGGATCCCTCCAACCTGTTTTCCCTGCATCCACAGACGTTAGCACAATATAATATACCAATTCCAAAATATACCATTCTATAGTACATCAACCAATCCAATCATTCAAATAATTATTTAAATTTATTCATTAAAATTTTAAATTTAAATTTAAACTGAGTGAGATTAACTCACCTTTGATTTCTATTAGCAACCACTTCCCATCCGGCTTATTTCTACGATTTGACCTTGAAAAAATAATTATATAATTAAGTAATACCTCGGCTAATTGAACAATTAATTATTATTTATTTATTTAATTTAACTAACAATTTGGTTTTAAACTAACGATTTAATTTAAACCAATTTTCTTTCCATAAAAATATTTTTTTTAGCGTCTAGAAATAATTAAAGAAGTTTGTTAAACAAATTCATCTCCATAACACACTATTTTAAAATAACCGGTATATTTAGAAGAGTGTGCGCATCTCTATTTTATTATATATATTTTTTCCAAACTGCTTATGTAATAAAAATCTAACCTTTATAATTCAAAATCTTATGTATACATATATTAAAGGACTGCCTTTATAATTGTTTCTTATTTATTGAAAATCAACATTTGAAATAACAGTTAAAATATCTTACAGAAAAAAAAATCATATCTGTCCGAATATTATTATTATTTTATATTTTAACCATATTGTTTTAAATTTCCTTTTATCTAAAATAAAATAAAAATCTTGTTAAATCAGAACAAAGACGAACCTCAACAGCCAAAGCCTCCCCAATTTGGCTTCACCGCTCGTCGTCCCCAGCTTGACCGCCTCCCTCTGTGCGACGAACCCACACCTCGAACATCGAGTTTGCCAGCCCAGGGCATATCACGACTTCGCATGCATGCGTCACTCTCGTCAACGCCGCTTCTCAAACCTACGCATCGTCTTCACCTCGTCTTCGACCGCGAACTCGAAAGCCAGTCGCGATCACACGTGAAATTCCCTCTACGCGGCCTCGGCTCTTCGATTAGGTCAGAGGGTTAGAAAATAAAAGTCGCGATTTTTAACGGTCTTTGCGATCGAAAAAAAAAATATGAAAAGGGGAAATTCGATTTCGATGTTAACTATATGGGAAAAAGAAAGAAGCCTGTGCTTATAAAAGGGAAAGTAAGTGGCTTCGGCTAGAAGATGGGTTGGATTTTTTTATTTATAAATGAAATGAAGACGTGGTTTTTGAAATTCTGAGGTGAAAGGTGGCGTGAAAGAGTGAGTGTACAGTGATTCGAAATGAAAGAATGTAGCCGATATGGGGATATAGGTTAATCACATTTAGGTTATATTTAAATTAAGTTTTTCGATTTAACCAATGCGTTTACCTATCGCATGATCACCCGACAATGCCAAACGCTACAAAATTTGAAATCCGATAATAATACACTATTACAGATCCAATGGAACTAGTTTCGTCGAATTTCGAGACTCTGCCTCGGAAGGCTATTTTTAAATATCAACTTAAACGATATATTTTCAAGATGGAACAAATTAGTGTTAAATTCAAATTTCAAACTTTCATCATCCTCGGCACTATCAATATAAATTTTACAAGCCTTCAAATTATTTTTAACAGACTTAAAATTCTAGATTCAACCATTTACCCAACTTCTAATTATTAAATTCTATTATTTAATTATCGAATAAATAGCGATATTTGTAATTCAAGTTAAGATTACCCTATTGGATATTTAAAATCATTTAAATATTCAGATTTTAAATGCTCGAAAATTTCGGGTCGTCACATTATTTCTGCTTGTTTGGATTGCTGAAATTGTTGAATGTTGAAATTAATTTAGGATGACGATATAGCATCTTGAAATGCTATTAGATTGGTTGAACTGGATCTAGGGTGATGATATAGCATCTTGAATTATTATTATACCGTTTGTATTTATTTTTAAGTTTAATTCCAGTATTGAATCATGTATGTGTGGAATTGGTAAATGGATTGTTAAAAATTTACATTGTTAAAATTATAATGTAAATTGAATTGAAATATATTGATGTGATATATTTGTCCAAATAGACACCGGTGAATAATAAATGGAGGAGTTTGATTGTGAATCATAATTGGTTAGCTGGATCAATTTTTATTCTGCTATTTGATTTAATTGGACACTGTTCAAGTACTAATTGATTTATATTGAACGGTTGATGTGTTAACAATCGATGTTAAGTGTGGATTTAATTTACATATATGATTGTTATGTAAATGCTTATAATTTAACTATTATTGTTAAATTTAATTGAATGGTAGTTGATAAGTACCATTAGAATTTTCGAGCCTTGGTATAATATTGGAAAGGTTATGGTTTCTGTTTAACTTCAAATTTTATAATTTGAAGTAAAAGATTTTTATTTAACACGGCACGCTTTGAGTCAACACGGCAAGCTTTGAGTCAGTAACCAATTCTTATTGTCCGAAAGTCGAATGTGTTCAATGAAGGTTGAAACATGGTCGTCTTCCTTAGTATTTTGTACAACTATGAGTCTATTTTCTCCTCTCTTTTTCCTTATATATAAACAAGCGGCCATTCGGCATACAGAGGCTGACCCTTATTATCACTTACTCAAACTAGGCTGTACACATCCAACAACTGACTTCTCAAACCAAGCTGACCGGTCCAACAGGAGATAGCCTGTTCACCTCCCTCCCCTATATATAAGAGCTTTCTCTTTCTTCTTCTCCTCACCTTTACTTTATTTTTCCTAGATTTACCAAATTACCTTCCTTCGAACCTCAGCTATCACTCCAGTTCCCCTTCCCCCCGACTTCAAAATGTATGTTTTGTAACTGCCTCATTTAATAAACCCGAACGAATTCTGCTCCTAAATTCACGACCCCTACAATCTCCGAACCATTCTTGTAGGTACAATCTCTTATTCGACCCATATTGCCAAATCTGGAATTTTGCATGAAGCTCGCGTTCATGAGTACACTTTTCTTTTTCTATTTATTAGGAGTTATTGTAGACGAGGGAGGTCCAATTGGAAATAACGACATGTATTAGGTTAAGAGCTTAATAGGGCTTGAATATATATGAGGCAGGGAGAGAAAAGAGAGAAGAATATCGGTGGTTACCTGGTGATAAGTGCTTGTTAGTCCCCTGAGTGAGGAAGAGTGGCTGCCAAGTTAATGAGATAGGGCTAGATTGGTGGTTGAGGTCATTCGGTGATCAAGGAGCGAGAGAGAAGAGAGCATGAAAGGGTCGGCATTTGTATTTTGGGTGGAAGTCAGTTGCTTGGTGGACTTCCTGTGAGAGTAATGCTAGGGAGGTAGAGGAATGGGGTGTCATTCAGTCTAGAGAGAGAAAGCGTCGTTCGATGATGTCGTTGTCAGCCAAAGTCTGATGGACGGAATTCGTTTGGTTGTTAGGAAAAGAAAGGGAGCGTGTCGGTCGGTCGGTATGAGTGGTTTATAGAGTCAGGGACAGTGACCCGGTGTGGTTCGGTGTTGAGGGAGAGAGTATGGCATAACCAGTTAAGGGTTATGTTATGGGCCGGTTAGATACCATAAGGTGGTTTCGATATACCGAGCGAGTGTGGTTCGGTATACCCCTCAAAGATCGTTCAGTAAAGAGAGAGTGTCGGAGAAGAGAGTGAGTGATTCTTAGTTGTCGGTTTAGTGATTCGTTCGGCTTCAGGCCCTAGGGTCGGTGTTAATAATCATGACTGCCTCCACTTAAGTACAGTGCATATCAAAACTACATACTTCCATGCCTTACCACAGAACATTGAAAAATGACAACAATTTAGGCATACAAGTGTATTGAACTAATTTTGACTAATAACTCCCCAATTCCAACAACTATAAACCCGAGTTTAACACGATTAAAACAAATAATAGCCTTCAACATATAGTGTTAATGTCCGAGTTCAAGACCAAAAACGTCATAGGGCAAGCTCTCGGAGACAGTCAGCGATGACGGTCTTCGAAGATAACAGTTCAATGCTTAACCTTACTTTATCAGCTTTTGGACTTTAAATTCTTTTACACTTATACTCGAAAAATTGCACAAGTCCACACACCACATAGGGTGAGTACATTTGTCACTATGTCTAATATCTATTGTTTTTCAAGTATAGTTCAAATAGGTGTTTCTCCAAATTCGACGCTCATTGAAGATGTCTAGAAAGTCGAGCTCTGCCACAGTCTCATATAAATCTGAGCCAAGTTCTCAACAAGAAGTAGTGGGAACATCGAATCCATCAACAACTCCTGCATAAAATATCCCAAATCTAACTACTACGACTATTGACTTGGCTCCTAATGCCATAGATGGAGCAATTATCCTAGACAATCCTACTGATTCTGAAGCTTCGAGAATCAATGAAAACACTCTCCCCGGACTATGCTCAATTCACGGAATTACTTTTGACGATGTACTGGTTCCATTGGGACAAGATCTTCCTCACCTACCTCCAGCTGGATATATTGGTTGCAACAAATTCATGTGTTGGGTCAGTAGCATGCCACCATTCAACTTCTTCCTCCATGATGTGTTGCAGTATATTGAGATCGCCTCAGCACAGTTACATCCCAATTGCTACTCGTTTATATATGGCACATGTATTCTTTTCATAAGCATTCTATTCAGGCTCCTCACTCCCTGTGATATCCGCTATATCTACCGTTTCAAGAGACGGTCTAACATCCCATCTTCCATACTCCTTGAGCCACATAACAAGTGCCAAATGCTGATGGGGGCATGGAGAAAATTCTCCCAATATAAGCAGGAATGATTTTACATGCGTTGTCCCCCTGGCTTTGTGAGGAGATGGCTAGAAGGGAGTAAGTTCCTTTTTTGGGCAGAAAGTGCATTCTTTCTAAACCTTTTCTCGACTTTCACAGGTATCAGCCCACGTCTCGAAGGCTCCGAGTACTCTGAGGCCGTCGAAGCTATTCGAGCTGTCCCCGTGGATGACCGGGACATCAAATCTATCATTTCCAATGAATCGCTTTCTAGATTTGGGTTGTTGGCGAAAGGTCGCTGAATAAGTCTCCCTCACAGCGCCACTACAACCGAACCCACCTTGGAAAAAGGAAAAAGGAAGCTGGGCTTTCAGTGCCTCCTGCAAGTGGTGCCCCCGACACACCCGAGGATGGTGAGATTAGAGAAACTGGGGTGTCAGAAGCATAGGGCGATAATGTAAGTCCTGCTCCGGAAACGGTGGTTGAGGTACATGGTATTGATGAACCACCTCCCCCTTCGAAGGGAAAAAAGAAACTAGTTTACAAGCTAAGGAAGAGGACAGTGGGCGGAACCTCGAAAGTGATGATTACTCCAACGGAGAAAGAGCCGTCTCCACAACACTTAGAGGATTCACGGAAAGGCTTATCTGACCTCACTATTCTCGATGACTTGCTCAATTATGGCTTCGACGATCCAAAAGCCCTAAAACCCTATTCACCCACGAGAGTCGATGAAGGCGTTCAAGCCCAAAATCAAGGAGAAAAAACTTCGATAAGTAAAGCTAAAGAAACTGGTCCATCGGGGGGAATCACTAGGACACACACACTAACACTTACACCTCACCTTGCACTTAAACATCAACCATCATGTTATTCTTGCTAACTCATGCTCACTTAATTTATGTGCAGGTGATATGGGACACTCTCATGGATTCGACCGCCTTCGAAGGTCCTTTATTTTCCATCATTCCAACTGGGATTCGAGGTCCGGCAAACGCCGAGATAGAGACGACGACAATGATAGAGACTATCGCCCCTGAGATTCATCGTCTCGAAGGAAAATTTATAGTCACTTTTTTTATACCCTCACGATCCTCCCCCTTAACCAGAGCAAAGCAGGGAGAAATCTGCTCATAAGGGGTCCCAGCCTGAGATTCACCACGACCAACACTCTGGTTCATCTAGTACCGAGCAATCATGGGAACCTCATAAAAATCTATAGTCTCTAGACAAACTTCTTCTGCTCCTACACATGATCCGTCGATAGCGGAAAAGCTAACTGAGCTTAAGGCCACGTTCCCAAAAATATGTTTCGATGGGCTGATGTTTCTTCCAACGATTCATCCTATTCCTAGGCATGTTAAACAAAGTGCCATTGCTTGCAACAATGAAGTTTACGTCCAACACGATGCATTTGTTCATTTGGCAGAAAAAGTTTCAGAAGTTTCTATCGAATGCTAGCATGAAATAGATCATCTGAAACTTGAAGCCATCCATGACAAAGACATTATTAAAGCCTAGGACGAAGAGCTTTCCTCATATAAGTCTTAGTTTAAAACTTCTTAGAAAAATGCTAAAGACACAGCTGAGGTAGTTAATCGCCTGGAGGCCACACATAAGAAAGAGATCGATGAAGCAGTTCAACGCTGCGGTGCCCTAGCTTTAGAGAAAGACTCCTTTCAAAAGGAGAAAGGTGCACTCGCTCAACAAGTCAAAGAAATGGAAGAGCTACTCTCCAAAGAAAAAGAAGAAAAGATTACCGCTCAAGATGAGTCACAAGGATATTGTGACGAGATTGTTGCCACTCGACTCCTAAAAACAAAACTCAATGAGGAGCTCTCCAAGGCTGAAGCACTAAAGAATGAAGCCCGTGAGGAGGGCAAAAGAGTGGCGCTTTCAGAAATTGACTCTCTCCTCGGAGCGGTTGCTGAGGCTGGTGGGGTGGAGATTAAGTGCATGTTTGATCCGCTCATAGCCAAGTACAATGCTCGAGTTCTCATGCATCGCGACCTAACATTACTTGGCAAGGGTTACCTCGAATCTTTGGACGAAGCATGAGACACTTTAATAAAAATCAAAAAGGTTGAGTCAGGAACCGAAGTGGTTAATGAAGAAGCTTTAGTAAAGGAATTTCTCTAGGGTAATGAGCCTTCGGACTTGTCTGCGGCGAAGGCTCTTTGTAGCAGAGACTCTTCCTTGTCAAAGGGAAAAAATGACACTGCCCGTCTATCCGGAACCGAGTGTCCAGTTCCTCTCCCTATTCAGTCGACTGGTCGCCCATAACTTGACCCCTTCAAGTAGCACATTGGCTATGACCCAAAAGATCCTGGCATTGATATTATATTCTATCTCCTATTCCAGATGGTGAAACTCCCCAAACAGTTTAGAGTCAGCTGGACACCGGTACATAATTTTTCTTCCTTGAATTTAAAGGGCCAACATTTTTGGCGAGTAGTAAATCTATTACAACACTTGTCTCTTATGATTTCGTGCAGGCCGTGCTGATTCCGAACCAACTCCAAGGAGCGATATCGCCACAGAGAAGGAGGAGAAAACAGGAGAGGCAATTCAAATGGGAGAGACTCTCGGATCTGAAAATCCATCGCCCGTCGAAGAAAATGATGAAGTCGAAATTACAGGCGCCTCCGAACATACTTCGAAATTGAGCATGGAGGAGCAACTTATGGAAGAGAAGAAGAAGAAAGCCGAAACCAAAGTCTATCCCCAAGTAGTGGAACTAGATGATCCCTTGAACAGGCCTTTGAAGGTCATTCTCCCTAGTGGGACCAGACCGCTAGAAGTTTCTCTTCCTTCCTCGGACACCACTTCCCTTGCAAGCAAGGCGTCCAGCAGAAAATGCATGGGTGATGAGTCGTCTGAGAAACCGAGGAAGGAGAAGAAGTCAAAGAAGTAGCTATCGTGCTTGTTCAACGAGAGTCAGCTTGGATTATGTAATTATTTCTATTTATTTTCGTAGCCAATGTAAATAGACTTTTGACTCCGACTTTAGGAGGAATTGTAGCGGAACTTTATTTTGGGATTTGTGAATAGAACTTAGATTCTTTGCTTTTCGATGATTTTCATTTTTCAGCTTACTGTCTAACTTGTTCCCATAACTCGGAATTTGGTAAGTTACACAAGCTCCAGTTCACCTCCATGTGACTCAGAAATTTTTTGAGAATCATAGGTCCTCTTTCCACGCTTCGGGTACTTAGAATACTTTTAGTCCGCACTCTGGGGACTTAAAGATTTTTGAGTCGTTTATACTGTAGTTCGCACTCTGGGGACTCAGAGTACTCCAGTCCGCACTCTGGGGACTTGGATATTTTAAGTCGTTTATAGTCTAGTCTGCACTCTGGGGACTTAGAGTACTCCAATCCACACACTGGGGACTTAGAGATTTTTGAGCCATTTATACTCTAGTCCGCTCTCTGGGGACTCAGAGTATTCCAGTCTGCACTTTGGAGACTTGGAGATTTTTGAGTCGTTTATACTCTAGCCGGTACTCTAGGGACTCAGAGTACTGCAGTCCGCACTTTGGGACTTGGATATTTTTGAGTCATTTATAATCTAGTCCGCACTCTGGGGACTTAGAGTACTCATGTCCGCACTCTAGGGACTTGGAGATTTTAGAATCTTTTATACTCTAGTCCGCACTGTAGGGACTCAGAGTACTCCAGTCCACACTTTGGGGACTTGGAGATTTTAAGTCGTTTATACTCTTGTCCACACTCTGGGAACTCAGAGTACTCCAGTCGACACTCTGGGGACTTAGAGATTTTTGGTCGTTTATACTCTAGTCCGCATTCTAGGTACTCAAGTACTCCAGTCTGCACCATGGGGACTTGGACATTTTTGAGCCGTTTATACTCTAGTCCGCACTCTGGGGACTCAGAGTACTCCAGTCCGCACTCTAGGGACATGGAGATTTTAAGTCATTTATACTGTAGACCGCACTCTGGGGACTCAGAGTACTCCATTCCGCACTCTGGGGACTTAGAGATTTTTAAGTCATTTATACTCTAGTCGGCACTCTGGAACTCAAAGTACTCCAGTCCGCACTCTGTAGACTTGGATATTTTTGAGTCGTGTATACTCTAGTCCGCACTCTGGTGACTCAGAGTACTCCAGTTCGCACTATGGGACTTGGAGATTTTTGAGTTTTTTATACTCTAGTCCGCACTTTGGGGACTCAGATCACTCCAGTCTGCACTCTGAGGACTTGGATATTTTAAGTCATTTATACTCTAGTCTTGCACTCTTGGGACTCAGAGTACTCCACTCCGCACTCTGGAGACTTGGAGATTTTTGAGTCGTCTATACTCTAGTCCGCACTCCGGGGACTTAAAGTACTCCAGTCTGCACTCTGGGGACTTGGAGATTTTTGAGTCATTTATACTCTAGTCTGCACTCTAGGGACTCATAGTACTCCAGTCCGCACTCTGGAGACTTGGAGATTTTTAAGTCATTTATACTCTAGTCCGAACTCTGAGGACTCAGAGGACTCCAGTCCACACTCTGGAGACTTGGAGATTTTTGATTCGTTTGTACTCTATTCTGCACTTTGGGGACTCAGAGTACACTGGTCCGCACTTAGGGGACTCAGAGATTTTAAGTCATTTATGTGCACGTTCATACGCCAGATAGAATAATGTAACTTTAACTTTTTCCATAGAGTTACAACACAAGAAACATCAATAGTTCATGGAAAATATGGCTTCAATCCTTTCTTAATGAAAACTATTTGAATTGTCTAATTACATGTCGAAAACTAAGAATCAACGAAATAAAAATATATTAGAAATAATTACAACTAAAATGTGAAGGAAATAGACTAGGTATAATAACGTCGTAGATGCTCACTATTTCATGCTTGGGGGAGTATCACGCCATCAACAGTCGCTAGCTTGAAAGTTCCTTCTCCAAGCCTCCATTCAATGACGTATGGACCTTCCTATGCGGGATTCATATGCGATGGCATCGGAGAAACTCGCTTCAAAACGAGATAGCCCACATCAAAGATTCTCGGTCAGACTCTTTCATTGTAATATTGAGCAACTCAGTGCCTATATGCAGCCACCCTTAAATCAGCTTCTTTACATCTTTCGTCAACAAAGTCCAGTGATTCCAGCAAGAGTTCCTGATTTGTCTTAGGGTTATAATGAATTACCGGATGTGAAGGAACTTCAGGCTCCTCGGGTATAACGTCTTCCGTGCCATATGCCAATGTGAATGAAGTGCGGCCAGTCGTGGACTTGTGGGTGGTTTTGGAAGCCCAACGCACTGTTGGAAGCTCATCCACTCACTTGAATCATGCCTTTTCCAGACGCTTTTTCAATATAGATTTGATTATTTTGTTCACGGCTTCTACTTGTCGACTAGCTTTTGTATGAGCAACTGCTGCAAACCTTTTCTCAATGCCATACTTTTGAAAAAATTCTTTGAACTCCCTACTTTCGAACTGAGTCCCATTGTCCGTAATGATAGTTCGTGGGAGGCCAAAACGGCATATGATGTTTCATACAATGAAATTAATGACCTTTTTGGTGGTGATTATTGCTAAGGACTCTGCTTTCGCCCACTTGGTAAAGTAGTCGACCGCAACTATTGCGTATTTAGCACCAGTTTTGGAGATAGGCAACCGAATATATCGATTCCTCATATTGCAAATGGCCAGGGACTAACCATTTGTGTGAGTTTCGTTGTTAGAGCTCTTGGGATTTTCGCATACTTTTGACATTTGTCACATCTCCTTACGTAGTCCGCAGCATCTCGATTTACTGTTGGCCAATAATATCCACAGCGGAGGATCTTTTTTGCTAGTGTTTGTCCGCCAGTATGGTCACCACATTCTCCTTCATGAACTTCCTCTAGGACTCGCTTTATCTCACCGTGGGCAATGAACCGAAGTAAGGGGACCGAGAATCCCTTCTGGTACATCATTCCATCCTGCACTACACATCGCGAAGCTTTGTGAATGACTTGTCGTCATTCGTTCTTTTTTCGAGAAAAACCCCATGCAGCAAGTATTGCTTGAAAGGGGATATCCATGACTCCTTCTCTATTTCTGTTTCTAACACGAAATCTGCCTCCATCTCATTTATACTCGAAGCATGTAAGATTTCGATAGGAACCAATCCCATTTGCTGTGCATTGCAAGTACTTGTGAATTTTGCCAATGAATTGGCTTCTTTGTTTTGTTCACGTGGGACATGCGAAATATCATAATATTCAAGGTCTGCTAATAGTTCATGAACCGGGACAAGGTATGGAGCAAGCCTTTTCCCCTTTGCTTGATAATCTCCCTGCACTTGGTACACCGCTAATTATGAGTCGCATAATATTTCAACCGATTTCATTTAAAGTTTCAAATGATAAGTTTCAAGCCAGCAATCAATGCTTCATATTCGGCTTCGTTATTCATAGTTGGGAAATCGAGCTTCAAAGCATAAAAAATTGATCGGTTTTCGAGAGTCACAAGAATTACACCAGCCCTGGAACACCGGTCTTTGGATGCCCCATCGGTGTATAGTTTCCATCGAATAGAGGGAATAACATCATCACAGTTTGGTGCGTTCGATACAGTAAATTCAGCGATGAAGTCCGCCAGCTCTTGCCTTTATATGGCCCCCTCCATTATATGGCCCTTTGTGGCAGGTAGGTGATATCGAACTGACTCAACTCAATATTCCATTTTAACAGCCTTCCAGAAGTTTCTGGTCGTTGGAGTACCTATCGCAAGTTGGTCGTTATAAACACTGATCAAGTGTGCCTGAAAGTATGGAAGAAGCTTGCGTGAGGCAATCACCAAGCAGTAGGCTAGCTTCTCAATTTTAGAATAACTTCTTTCTGCCCCCGTTAAACATTTGCTAACATAGTACATCGGCCTTTAAACTTGTTCCTCCTCGTGGACCAAAGCCGTACTGATGGCATGTTGAGATACAACCAAGTATATGTACAACATTTCATGGTCTACTTGCTTCGAAAACATTAGGGGACTTTCTAAATGCCTTACTAGAGCTCGGAATGCATCCTCACAGTTGGGCATCCATTCGAAATTTCTCTTTCATTTCTTTATTACATCGAAGAAGGGAATACACTTATTTGTCGCTCTGGATATGAATCGACTCAGCACGGCCACTTTTCCGTTCAGACTTTGTACTTGCTTTACAGCTCTGGGCATTTGTATGTTTCGAATAGTCTGAATCTTTTTTGGGTTAGCTTCAATACACCGTGCATTAACAATGAAACCCAAAAACTTCCCTAACGCAATGCCAAAGGAACATTTTAGAGAATTGATTTTTATTCCATAATATCTGAGTATATCAAACATTTCCGCCAAGTCTCGAATGTGGTCGTTTGACTTCCGTGATTTCACGAGTATGTCATCCACATAAACTTCCATTGTTCTACCAATCTGGTCTTTAAAAATTTGATTCACCAGACGCTGATAAGCTGCTCCCGCATTTTTCAGTCCGAAAGGCATCACTACATAGCAATACAATCAGAATGTCTATGACAAAATTAGTGTGTGCTTGATCTGGAATGTGCATCGGGATTTGATTATATCCCAAGTACGCATCCATAAATGACAATAACTCATGTCCTGTCGTTGAGTCGACCAACTGGTCAATTCTGGGTAAAGTGAAACTATTCTTAGGGCATGCTTTGTTCAGACCTGAGTAATCTACGTAGGTTCTCTATTTACCATTATCTTTTCTCACTAGAATGGGGTTAGACATCCGTTTAGGGTAGAGGGCTTCGCGGATGAACCCATTGGCTTCGAGTTTATCCACCTCTTCTCTGAGAGCAGCGGACCTTTCTGGGTCCATGCCTCTCCTTTTTTGCTTTACTGGTACGTACCTCGGGTCTATGTTCAACATATGACTCGCAATGGCGAAAGAAATCCCACACATATCGGAATGTGTCTAAGCGAAAATATCCAGATTCGCTTGGAGGAAATCAGCGAGATCCTCGATCATCGAGGGGTCGAGTTGTGATCCAATCTTAAGTACTCGTGATAGGTCAACACGGCTGACTGGAATGCCAATCGTTGGTTCATCCGGTGGTGCTTTTGTGTCCCTAGGTTCTTCATCATCGTCTTTCGGATCTACGTCTCCATAGATCTGATCATGTTGCCCGAGCCAGGGCTCGGGCATTACTTGTCAATTTTCAGTGACTTGGGTGCGGATGGAGCTATCCACAACCTTTCATTTCTCTCTTTGTTGGGCCTCTCTCATCTCAGCCACATAACATGCACGACCAATCACTTGATTTCCATGCACAACACTAACTCCTTTGTCTATTGGAAATTTCAAGATTAAACACCAAGGAGCCAAAGCTGCTATAAACTCTTCCAAGGCCGGTCGACCCAGAAATACATTATACGGAGAATCATCATCCAAAATGATGAAAGGTAGGAATCGCAGCCTCCTACGTTCACCTTGTCCAAGTTTAACTGGAAATTCAACAAAACCCACTGCATCAGTAGCTGCACCATTAAAGCCATGGATACGGGCTTTAGATGGTTTTAGATCCTTTGTCTACATCTTCATCTGGTCATATGAATTTTCGAAGATGATGCTCATAGAAATTTCACAATCAATCAATATTCTTTTCACAAATGCTGGCTCGATCGTTGCGAAGACGACCAACGGGTCAATGGTAGGAGCCTCCACCTGATCAGCATCCCTACTCCTGAACATTATATCATTCGCCACCATTCGCTGCTGCTTAGCTGGGCCCTCATCCTATTTGTTTGATCAACATTCAAAATCTGCATGCTTTAGGGAATTCGCATACCTCTCCATTTCTTGCCAATTCTTATCTGCAGGGTGAGGCCCGCCGACTATCATGTTTATGACTAGTCTACCTGCAGTCCGAGCGGGTTTATTCGAATGGTGCTGGAGCTTGCCCACGACCAGGGTCCGATGTTCCTAGTCTGCCTTCCTGTGGATTCTTGACAAACTCCTGTAACTTTTTCGGTCTAATCAGCTTTTCTATAGCATCATGGAGGTGCCTACACTCCTCGATATTATGCCCGTAAGTCTTATGGAAGCGGTAATACTTTCTAGTCCGCTTTTGTTCCTCAATGGACTCTTTCGGGCGTAGCTTTTGGTATTGAAAAGTATTACAAGTCGATAGGTAAATATTTTCCAAAGATGCATTAAGAGGAGTGTATTCTTGTAAGTTGGAATCCTTGGTTTCCACTTTCCTGCTTCCCTTTTCTTTTCGGAATTTTCTCCTCCGGATCTTTAGATTGCTCTGGCTTATTCTGGACATTGACCTGGACCTTCCCCAAGTTATCACCAGATTGTTTTACAACAATGTTGCTTTTCACAGTCTCCTTTCCAGGCCCTGGTGCATTGTCATGCCTTATCCACCTAGCTTCCTTTCTTCTTATAAATCAATGAGGCTTTGAATAAAAAATCTCTAGTGCAGTTAGAGGCTTTCCTGCCAGCCAATCGCCAAACTTCGAATCTGGATCTAGTCCTCGCATCACAGCCATCAAAATGGCATGGTCATTTGGGTTGCTAACTTCAGTAGCCGCATGTGAAATCTCTGTAAGTAGTCCTTTAACGACTCCTTTAGAGCCTGAATCACAATGGACAAGGACATCCCATCCTTGGGACGAGTTGCATGAATCTTGAACTGTTCCACAAATTTCGTCGCTAATTTATGAAAGTTGGCGATAGACCGCGGAGGAAGCCAGGTGAACCACATGATAGCGACTCCAGATAAAGTTATTGGGAAGCATCTACACTTAGTTGCATCATTTGCTCTAGCTGAATCCATCATCCATTCATATCTCATCACATGCCATCGGGGATCAATCTTCCCTTCATAGGCCAGAATAGCCAGCATGTTAAACTTCCTGGGTACTTGGCATGTAGGATAGTATCTTTGAATGGAGTATGACTCCTGGATATCCCCTAATCATCAATAGTTAAGCCTTGATTTTCTCTCATCAGCTGTCTGACCATAACCGATAGGTCTGGGGGTTGTATGGAAGATGGCAGGTTGGAATCCGTCCTATGAGACCGTTCTGGTTGGTGTCTCCCCTGTTGGAGATCTACCAAATGTGTATCCTGGGGACTAGCTTTATTAGGACCTTGGTGAATCGGCCATCCAGCTTCCACTCGTGCTCCAGATCCTAAGTTTCCTGCTCCTTCTTGGGTGTGATTTCCTTGGTGTAAGTGAGGGGCCATGGCTCCAGGTAGGGAACCTGGACCATCCCTGGTTGATCGATCAGTAATACCTGTTTGCGTTGTTTCAGTTCTACGGCGTCTACGCCTGGGAGGTTCATCGGACGAAGCAGAGCTGTCGGAAAAGGAGTAAGAAGCGGAGCTTCCTCCAACATTCTGATGCTATTGTTGAGTAAGCTAAGTCATGATGTTGATATTAGTTTGAATCCGTTCGTTAAGTTGTCTTCTGCTTTCCATGAATTCTCTCGTCAACTTGTTAAACTCTGCTCTAGTGACAACTTCCATTTGGTTTTGGGCGGTGGTTCCTGCGCCTAGATTAGCTGTTGATTGCTAGGTCCTTTTTACTGGATGCTGCAGTCTCGTTGATGTCTGTGTTGTGTGAAGCTGATCTAGTACGAGGTCTTCCCATTTTAGAGTTATTGGTAGGAACTCTGAGTAGAATCAACAGCCTTCCTATGAATGACTTGGATCTCCTTTGAGGGATTTCTTCAATCCAGTCGGTACAAAGTAGATCCTAATAACCTAAGAATGCGGTTCTCAGTGAAAGCACAAAAATTGGTCACTAACACCCAGAGAAAGATTTGTGCAGAGAGATTAATGAAGATAGAAAATTAAAATAGAAGAACGTATGCAAAATTAACTGCAGAAACTAGAATACCGGATTTATAGTTGTTCGGCGTAACTGCCTATGTCCACTTTGAGTTTAATATTTATTGCTTTTTCAAGTAATTGAATACAGATACAATTCATCACCAACAACTTCAATACAAGTTCTAACTGAAAAGTAATGAGTCTTGAAAATGGCAGTCTCCCCGGAGTTCACGAAAAGAGGTCCCTTTTCACTACGCCCTAGCCCCTTTATTTTTAGGCGAAGATAGGCTGGACTTCCTTCATGGGCCCAAGAACAAGGTATCTTGGCCCATAGTAGGTGACTTCTGTGCACCGAGCTAGACATGCCGAACGAGACATGCCGGCTGAGAAATGCCGGTCGAGAAATGCTGGCCCATCATGTCTGGTCGATTATCAAGTGACTCAAAGTAAAACCCTCAAGAAACCCAAAGAAATAGCGGGTTGACTCGAAGCGAAGTCATGCCGATCGCCTGACTTTGTTGTAGGCCTAATAACCTTCCAACTTCTCTAGAATGCAACGAAGGGTGTGTGCCGACATTCCATACCGAGCGACATGCGCCGACCATCTAAGCCGAGCGACATGTGCTCGTGCTTCCTCAACCAAACCATATCAACTTTAACTTCACTAGCCGAACGGTAATTGCTGAACGACGTTACCGAGCGAGACTAGCCAAGCGATGCTTTGCCGAGCGATGCAGCCAAACGATGCTGCCAAACAAGGTTGCCGGACGGTATTGGCCAAACGAGAAATGCCAAGCGGTGATAGCTGAAACATTTAGACCTAACAACATTCAGTGTACTATTCAGACCAAACAAGGCATCCTTTCCTTTGTCTAAGCCATGTGTTACTCTACTTCGTTTGGCCGAGCGGTACATGTCGGGCGACGATGACTCAACTAACCGAACGAGGCTTGCTGAGCCATCTGGACCGAGCGACTTGTGCCAAACCATACTTGCCGAATCATACCTAAGTTCCAAAACATGTCGACTGCATCAAATCCATATATCACCAAGCTCCTCTTGGTCAGAACTTTGTCTCATGCTCATGATAATGTCTTTAACTGTCACCTTGTAGCGTGCCAAGGTGTCGGGTAACAATTATATTATTAATAATGTTTTTAAAAGTATTTCTATATTATTTAAAAAGGTTAAGATATTTTTGTGACGTATAAAATCTTATTTATTATAATTATGTAATAATGTTTTTATAAAAGAGATCCTCCATGTGAAGAATTGGTTTAAGGAGTTGCTAAATGTGGTGGTAGTTTGAAATTTGAAAAGGAGTTACAAATGGTTTGAAGTTTGTAAAGGAATTTTTCTCTAAGTTAAACGTTTAAATTTATAAAGAAGCTTTATAAATAGATTTGGAAATATTTATGAAATAAAGAAATTTTGGAAAGTAATGATATATTTCCATAATGTAATTCAAGGGACAGTGATTGCCTATAGTTTGGGAGGTTTTCGCTAGGATAGCAACGCAACCATCATGCAAACTGCGATCTATGATTGATTGCATGGCGGAAACCGAGAGGCGGAGATTGCCTAAGTTAAGTTTGGTTTCTCTGCAATAGAGTCGTAACCATCGAGCTGTGATCCATGGTCGATACCGAATGGCACTTCCATATCCATTTTAATGAGTTTTTATGTATTTTTGAAAGAAATGATTTGTGAATATACTTATTTCGATGAAATAGTATATGGATGTTTAAACAAAGGAATTCAGATTTTTCAAAAATCAAATTAAATGAGGCTTAATGATTTCAGTGGGAAGTGTGATCTGTGGTTGAATGTTTATTATTTGATAGTTAAATAACGGACTATCAAATCTTGGCCTAAATATGTAATCTTTCTTAATTTTGGTGGTAGGAGATGATTTCCTACTTAACACCGAGGGACTTTAACTCTAGAAATATCTAAGAAAATCACGGGAATTATATGGTACAGTTACCGTTTGAGATGCTATATTGTACATATATACTCGCTGTTCTTATAGGGTAAATGATAAGAAGATCCATAAACGATTAAGGGGTGATTCCCGCTCTTATGTACTGTTTGATTATTTCCTAAAGAACCGATATTGAGCATTCCGAAAATCGGCAAATGGTTTTTGGAGCTACCAAGAAATGAAGAATGTACTTGTAAGAGATGACTCGGAACCCATGATCTACTCCCAAAAAATATACGATTAAATTGAGGAGATGTGTTATTTTTGGATGTTGAAATCCTTATATGGTTCCATGACTCGTTGGATCTGTGTGAGATTCCAAGATCTATTGAGATGTGGAATTCAGATGTGATTTCGTGACCTGTTAAGGTGGGGGAGTCCATATAGGATTCCGTAATTTATTTTGGAGCGGTGCGTAAGCTGGAATGCCAACCGTAGCCACATTAGCGAAAATGACTAAAACTAGAGATAGTAGGCATGGCCAGTAGGGTTGGTAATCTCATTGGGTGTAATTGGCTCCTTTTCTAGCAATACCGATACTTTCAGTTGTTTTTTAACATGTTGGAGCGATGCACTCTATCTTAGCAAGACCAGTTTTTTCTATAATATCCTGCTAGACGGGTATGTTGCTTTGGAAGGATAACCCTGATCATTGTGTAGGAGGACCATTCTCGAAGTACTAAGGGAACCTCCATGGAAATCCTATACAATTAACGAACGAGCCTTATCGAGTTTTGATTTTATATATAGTATTGTTGTGATGTACACAACATTAGCATCACAGCTATTTGATTATTATTATTTTGACCCTTAGACATTATTATAATATCATTGGATTTTTTATAAAAATGGTTTGGTAATCGTAAGGTAGACTGTGTTTATGTGTGGCATGGTCTTACGATACCTTTGTTTTGAAAAGGTTTTATAACATGATAAATCAAATTGAGTGTTTTTTCTTCTCATGCTGGTTTACCAGACTGATACGTGTGTTATTATTTTATAATAATGCTTGGGTCACACCGAGCATATTATATATATATATATTTGGATTGCTTTAGAGCTCAGGAGATGAGTTGGAGACTGAGATGTATTCTCGTACTTGTTTATTCCGCTGCAGTTTTTGATTGAAATTATCAGCGATTATGATGACAGGCTATTATAACAGTCTAGGATAGTAATTATTGATTTGTGTACTCTGATTTGAGATATTTATATTATAGTTTTCATTTGTGTAAAGAACTATTGATATTATATATTACTCAGTCCGTTGTGAGATTCTGTAGTTTTTTAGTTTCTTCTTTCTTCTGCCTTCTTCCTTTTCCTATAATAATCTGTCTTTTCGGCACTCGATTGTTCGGCATGATATACAACGAATGTATTGATGTCGATCTTCGAGGGTCGGAAAGTCGAGTCATCACAGTTTATAAGAAACCCCAAAATATCCTAGGTTAAGGAGTTACCAGGTTATGTGAGTCAAAAGACTAAGGGAATAACTGTTCATGAAGGATCACGTATGAATTGCCCCCAAAAGGAGTTTGGAAATTACAATCAATTGATTGTATTAATTGTCATGGTTAAATGTTGGAAGAATTGATATGTTTCTCTCCTTTCATATCTTCCCTTTATTAATTGAATATAGTAACGGAGGAAAACAAACAATTTCCTTCTCTTAATTTAGTTTTACAAGTTTGTTTTATACATATATATACCACTTATACTCCACACTTACAGTTCACATAAATGAATGTATTTGATACATTCATCATATCACGTACATTTGTGTATTTATATTTCTTAAATTATAGTATTGAATAAAATATTTATTTTATTTAAAATAAAATTTAGATAAGATCTAAAAACATTTTGATTTTATAGGCCCGTTAATGATGCAAAATGGTAAATTTTTTGAAATTCACTCATTTCTTCCACTACAGGCTAGCCTTGTCCCAACATGGTATCAGGGCAAGGTTGGTTGAGGCGTTCACTTGGCACATTGGATGTCCCCGGTTTGAACCCTACAACTAGCGTGATAGGGGTCTCTCGCATTGTGATCTATAACGAAGCATTTCCTCTTACCTCTACATGTCCTATGATGGTTGTGCTAGTCGAGAGGTTGCATGTAAAACTCGCTAGTGAAGTATCTAACAGTGTCACCCTAAAGGAGTCTGGGCAGAAACAATAGTGGTATCAGAGCCTAATATCCTATGTGGTCTAAATTAGTCATGTTAGTACTAACTAATTAAGCTTGTGCACTTAGTACGGTGTCTAGAAAGGTGATGTCAAGGATTGGAATCGAGTAGTCAAGTACTCTGTCCCACCTAGTTACCGGCTCGGCCAGTAAGGTGATGTGAGCCCAAAGGTTGCCTTTAATAGAAAAGGCCCAATTTGAATTGTGCGTTGGGCTAATTTTCAAAACATTTTTGAAAATTAAGATATGATTTTAAATTTAAATGTTAAATTTAAAATAAAATCATGTTTATTATGAAGGTTTATAATATAACATAAATTTTCAAAATGATTGAAAATGTAATGAAAAATTCAAAACGTTTGAAACTATGTAAATATTAATTCAAAATTCAAAATTATTAATATGATTAATAATATAAATTAATTAAATGAGTTAATTAGTTAATACTTATATGCATGCATTATATATGTTGATATATGTTATGTTATTTTAAAGCGTTTAAGATAACATTAGCATACATGTATGTATATATGATAATTTTTCGAAATTAATACGTTTTAATTAAAATTGTCTCATTAATAAAGTAATCGAGGTTAAGTTATTTAACTAAAAATATGTATATATAAGATATATGTGACTTACTATAAAAGTTATAATATATATGTCCACTATAAATATATTGAAATACTAATCTAAAATTAATTAAAGATTTAGTTAATTCAAATTAAATAAATAAGATTTAATTAATAAATCATCATACATAAGACTATCATATAAGTAATATGAAATATAAAATTTATATAACAATAAAACTTATATGATATAGATGTATAAACTAAAGATGGAACATTAAAGAAACCTAAATAGACTAAGGAATAAATACATATGTAAATGTACGTATACTATGATTTCTAATGTGTTTGACACTTGAATCACAAGGGTATTTCATAAGAAATACATTATTCCATAAATCGACATCACTCAATATAATATATTAGATTATGAATTTTCAATATAATGTTGTCTTCTACCATATATATAAATTACTTGCATACTCCTTAGTTGTTGAGCAAACTTAAGCTAGGGATGTTATATGTAGTATTATTAATATATTGAACGGATGAGGTAAGATAACTATAAGTATTTGTTGATTAAACTCAAGGTACATATACTATAATTTAGGCCATCATGATATGGTAGACACGAGTGAATAATTTCTTTCGATTTGTTGGGCAAACTCAAGGTCAAATTGAGAATAGGACAAGGAAAAATGGGTTAGGAGCTATATATGATACAACCTATAAGGAATTATCCATCGTTTGTGGGAATATGAATTGTTGATCAAACTTAAGGTCAAAATACCAAGACAGACAAGTCCTACCACTCACTTGTGAAGTAGAAAGACTTCTATGTTTCATCTTAGGGTTTGGAGAAACATAAAAGACTAGTGAGATCCTTATTAGAAAAATAAAATGGCAACATTTAACCTTTCTAATATAGTAAAAACATATGCTAAATAATGTTTTAATTATCTATAATGATAAATTTGTGCATTTAATATGATTGATAATCTTTTATCAATTAACATATGCAAACAAACAGAATTGAAAGTTGACAAATGGAAATATAAAACCCACTATTAAATTCATATTGCATGTTAATGTTTAAACGCCCAAGCAAGTGCCTGATTTTACAACTATTGAATACCTTCATAGTTGGTCACTTATGCATTTATTTGGTCAATACCATTTATTGCATTCTATGAGTTTCGAACCCTAAAAGCAATACAAGACTATGGATATTTGATCCATATACAATTGCATATAAATGTTATATGGTGAGTGGTCAAAGTTTGTAATGTACAATATTTCGATGAAATTTGTTCATCAAAAAAAATGAAATAAACCTTAATGCGAAATCAAGTACTCAATCCGATTGATTACAAAATGGATCATATTGTATTAATGTAACACAAGACCAAAAATTATAAGATAAATTTAAGAACTCGATCATTGTAATGTCATTTTAATCGGTTTAAGTAAAGTGCAACATATTTGATGTCCTTAAATGTTAAGGATAATCGAATATGCTTTTGTAAAAATTTTGTAATGATATTGTAGTAAGGTTTCTTTTGAATAATTTGACCATTTGAAAGGAAAACAAATGTATAAGAATAGATGTAATTTAAGATACAGTTACGATGAAGAGAGTGAATAGTCATGTTTGCTTCATAAAGAAACCATCGAAAATGAAAATTGTAATGATAATGATTGATACTTAACATTTAAATAAGAAATGTGATTTCCATTCTGAATGTAATTTCGTATAGAAAATTGTTTTCTATGAGATTTATTTATTTGGGTTTAGGATAATTGACTAAAGAACTTTCTGTTGTAAACTAGTTACTATGAAATGAATAAACTATATTAAATGAATAATGGAACTCCATATTTAGTATGCTATTATAGCAATGGTGGAAATAGTGGGAGTGTGCCATATAACACTTATTGATTGCATCATATTTTAAAAATTGTCTTCGTAAAACATACCTAACATTATTTATGAATTAATGACTATTTTTTGGTTTCAACCGAGAAATAGATATAACTATATTTCAATATGAATATTATGAATGTTCATTATGAAATAAAACTATAATGTGGTATTTGTCTTCATAATAAAAGTGATGAATTAGAAAATACAGAAGCATCCAATATTATTTATAGTTATTTTGGAATTACAGACTAATCCTTAGTTTGAGAAATAATTTAATTGTATAATTTCGAATCATATGATACTTGTTAATTATTTCCCAAACAATAAAGGGCTGTGCACCTATTTAATGGGAGTATCATAAAAGTAGATGAACACTTTGGATTGATACATATAAATGTATGAAAACGTAATTCTATAAATACCAAAATGCTTCCGTGTACTTTATCATATTCATCGATGAGTTATCATCGACATGGACATGTGCATTTGATCCACATGCAGTATGTCTATGGTAAACTCATAAAGTATAAAACGGAAGTAAATAAAATAACATGCAATAGAAATGGTTCGATTTGATCGAATTAGCAAGTACATTGGAAAATGTTTCAAACGTACCTATAATGAAAAAAGATTCAATCTCAAAATTACTCCTCCATGTGATACATAATTTTGCATCAATATGGAGTAATCAAATTTTATTGCATAATGTACGATTAATTGTGAGTGAAGTTGAGTTAGTTTCCTTCTATAAGGTAATGTGCTTAAGAGTATTACACAAGGTTAATATTATTTCAACTGAATAATAGTTTACAAAATTTTACAAGATAAGGTTTTATAAGAAACTCCAACATATCCTAGGCCAAGAAGTTGGAAGGTTGTGCGGGTCGAACGATTGCATGTAACAATTGTTCGTAAGGGATTTTGTATGAATCTCCCTAAAAGAGTTTTCTGAAGACTGTCATTGGATGACATATTTATGTTTTGAACATAAGTTTTGTAAACTAAAACCAAATCAGTTTTATAAATAAAGAAATTCATAAACATCTATGAATACCTATTTTCTTGCACTAGGAAACAATTATTATTTCAAGAAATACCAACTTCCTTATGAAGAAATTTCTTTGAGGAATTACTGGTGGTAAAATGGAATTGGATACGATCCATAGATAATACTGATCAGATAAGATGAAATGAAATTAACTAATCGAAAACGAACACAACGCATTAGAGCGTCTAACAAGTATTCTCGCACAATGAAGAGAAACTATGAGTTTCTTATTAATGTCAAAAATATATAATCCAAGATTGTTTAACTAAACCATTAAGAGTGCTGACTCTATATGGTATGATGTGCTAATCCAAAATAATTCCAAGCACGCTATCGAAATGTAGATTTGGTGGGTGTAGCTAAAGGGATACGATCCATTGGCCATGACTGTGTCTTTATGAGTAAGACTAATGAAGCTGGAATTAAATGAGCAATGTTAATAAGAATAATATTGCAAATTTCAATTATTGAAATTAGCATTATAGATTTGATATTCAACATGTTTAAGTTAGTTCAGATTTGCTCATAAAATTATCACTTGATAAGTCTTATTATTTTGGTATATATGTATTGAAACAGAATATTCTAAATAACGATTTAAAGTAAGCTGTTTACACATATTAACCAAAAATGTCTCAAAGTCAGTGGGAGCGATATTGAGTTTGTGAGTCTTTGGATATGATCCAAGAATTGATACGAAGTATCATTTTATAAGCATCAAGATTGAATAAGTACTTTGATTGAAATATCAAATAGTTTGATTTTCAATCAAAGTGCAGAGGAAGCGTGTGTTCATCAGAAAGAACATTAAAAGGTACATTGATATTTCTAAACTAAAAGTAAACAACATGCTGTTGATTTTAACGATGTACTTTTGTCAAAATCAGCCCTAGTTGTTTTAGTACTCAACATTGGATTAACAAATGAGGCCTTTATAGAATGTATTAAAGATGTCGGGAATGTCCCAAATGATATGAAAGGACACCTTATTAAAATGTTCAATATGAATTACGTAAGATTGATCCTTTTCGTTGGCAATAGGAATTATCATACATGTTATGTTGTCTATGATATCATGATTTGTTTATATATTTGATACATGAAGAAAATATCAAAATCCAAATTGATATTACTAAATGGTTGTTTGAAGTGTTCTCATGTATTTATAAATTACTAGAGAATTGTTTGCAGAAACAATAAATTCCTTATGAAGGAATGTTCATACTCAAACTTTCACAAGAACTATTGAGTATAATATGTCAATAATAAATCTTTAAGTTGAAAATGTTCCAAATAAAATACCGTGGCTGATTCAATGGCAAAAGGCTAGGTACATCGCCTTGAATAGCGCGACAATAAAGAAAATTAAATACAAAAATATAAGTGCACAGATTTATAACTGAGCTGATTCCAAATGTTGAGAATCTCATGACATAGTTATATGATAACAATGTCGTAATATAGTTTGTAACAGAACTTAGGGCACATCTGAAGTCGAGAGACATACTCTGAATTGTTCCATGTGATAAAACAGTTTATCGCCATCGAAGAGAGTTGACTAATTACAGAGTAGATAATTAAAACATAATAGCATACCCATTCACAAATGGTTCGATCCAACTGGTTTTGAGAAAACCGATTGAAGAATTTGGAATAAGATTCCATAATTGAACCCAAGTGCAAGTGAGAGATTAACAGAGTTAGGGGTACGCTCTAGGAGCAAGTATGTAATTTGATACATATTTCTAACTCATTGACCAGCCTTGTTTGAAATAAAGGTATTTTATTTCTATTATATACTTAATAGAATGTGGTTACACTGATTAATCAATCTAATCAAAAGTATATTAATAGAAAATCCGCAAATGGTATGTTTTGTCATAGTAGTTTCAAAGTGTTGTAAACGTGAGTAATTTATCACAATAAAACAAATATACTATTTTAAATGTTCCTAGTCAAGATGCGTCAAGAGTGGATATTGATATATCCATTGAGATTGGAGTACGTAATGCTCTCCAAAATGTTGGGCAGTATATTACTCATGACTGTTGAAGGCACCAAGGGGTTATGGGCTGACAGTTATTGCATAACTATGGAATGACTCACTAAATAGTTTTTTGTTGGTTAATATAACTTAGGTTAAGCGAAGAATATCATTGTGACTAATTTACATAGTTCTCTCGACTTGAGAATACTGTTGATCTTCAATGTGGAAGCTCCGCATTGGTTATAGTTAAATCGTGGCATGGCGTCCATCGAACGACTTTAGTTGGGTCAAGTGGAAGCATTGGAAATGAAACACTATTTAAGAGAGGATTTGTCTCCTAGGTTATATAAGGTTAG
Organism: Allium cepa; assembly: GCA_030765085.1. Taxonomy (NCBI): domain Eukaryota; kingdom Viridiplantae; phylum Streptophyta; class Magnoliopsida; order Asparagales; family Amaryllidaceae; genus Allium; species Allium cepa. The sequence continues at coordinate 81,396,711 of CM060932.1, read as the reverse complement.
TATCACGGTCAACTAAGTCAACTCAAAGTCAAAATCTCTGGCCAGAGAATTTCGGTTGATAATAATTGTTATTATTGAACCAAAGACTTTGTGTTTGCACTATAAATTTGAATATGCATGATATTGGAATTTTTACCATTACCAAATTCCATAAATCCAAAGTGATATATTTTTGACGAAAAGAATTTGTGTAAATAATTGTCACTATCAGGTACCGCTAATACTAGATAAAATTTGATTTTACCGAAAAGACTTGTAAGCGATGAATTCAGCCAAACCGTCATACGACTTATTAAGTGACGTGTGCACATTAATATTTGAATTGTTTAATATTAATCACTGACTGAATTCACACCTTTGAGTCGCACAACCACATTTGTGATTTCTCCGAAAACCACACAATTTAATTAGTTTGTAAAATGTAAAATATTATTTAAATTAATTAATATTTACGAAATATTAGTTATTGTTAATTTATTTGATGTTTTGAATGTTGTTAGTGATTATTTTAATCCACATATAAAAGTTATATTTGCATGTATCGATACGCGATATCGGTATAATTTTAAACATGTTTTAAATGATAAAATAATTACATAAAAGTTGTTTTCTTTTATTTGGACACGTTGCATATTAAGAATGTGCTTGGATCGGCCATATAATTGTAAGAGGAGGAAATCAATTAATAAGATTAATTGAAACTTAAAAAGAGGAAATAAAGGAGGAAGTTCTAATAGGAGAATAGAAAAAGGTACTTTTAATTCTATTAAAAACAAAACCTCATCATTTTTGAAAGCATAGAGAATATAACATGACTTTCATTTTTTGTTCTCTTGTTCTTCCTCTTCTCTATCATTCATCCATGGCCGAAACTACATCCAAAAGAAAAAAAATCAAAATAATTTCGAATCAACATCAAACTAAACTAAAAAAGGGTGGTGCATTCTTCTCTTGAAAGTGGGATGGTGACTGAAATCTGAGGAAAAGCCACAAATTAAGGATTGATGAAGGGCAAGATTTATCGGATCTAAAGACTGATTAATCAGATCTAGGTATTCTTCTATCATTCAAGGTGTTTCTACATGCTTCATCCTGAGGTAATTATATGTGCGTTTAATTCAATATTTACATGTTTATTGTATTATTATTTTGATCTATGTTTGTTTATCTTTTCCTTTTAATGTATATTTATGATAAATCGACATGTCTCGAATCCCATATTACTTTTGATAAATTGTCATTATTCTCTATGTTGTTTAGATCTATAATTTCGTATCATAAATTTACGCATCCCTACCTTATTCAAATTTTTTATTTTATTGTAGATAGTTATAAAATTAAAAATTGACTTTGAATGAGATTTATGTATACTATGAGATAATCTTTACTTATTCAAATGCTAATGGATTCAATATCAAATAGAACCTCTAATAAGAAGACTCGCCTCCTTAAAAAACCTTACCATTGTGGTAAGGAAAAAGAGCACGACATCCCTTATATTGTCAGCCTCTAATACAGGATTACAAATAAACATCAATCAAAGAAAGAAAAAAAGACAAAAACATACAAAAAATATGCCGTTGATACAAGCTAACAAGCATACATACATACATACATACATACATACATACATACATACATACATACATACATACATACATACATACATACATACATATGTTATTTACCATTCTTTGAATCTATTTTAATTACATATGTGAAATTTTTGTACATCTGTTATAATCCTTGTTAAAACAAAAATGGATACCTTGATTTTATATTAATGAATGGACTTTAGTGCAAATTTAAATTATTTGTTGTTTTCTATATTTAAAGTTTTGTGTAAAGTTTGAAGTATTGTTTCATTCCTAAATTAAAAATTTAATAAAAACTTTTAACTTGAAAACCAATTTGTACAGGTGTATATATGCGTATACCATATGTTACATTATTTGCAAATATATGCTTTTAGATCCTAATTTTCGAACTTCAATTATCAGTTATATGTAATACAAATGTTTTGTTTAAATTAAATTTGTACAAAGATTATGAACAATAATGTAACTTTTTTTGTTAAATATTTTCTCAATTGGAATTTTTCTATTAATGTTAATTTAGGATTTCAAATTATTTAAAACAACCAATAAGTTTTCACTTTGTATGTAGGCACGTATCCATAATTATTATGAATGTATGCATATATTTCATTAACAAAATTTAGACAACGAAGATATGTGTAGATTTAGTTGATAAGTAATAAATGTCATTAGCGTATTAATTGTTACAGCTAAATGATGAAAGAAATGAAAGACTTAATCTTTTCATATTATATCATATCCATGTGTAGATTTGATTGATAAGTAATAAAGTCATTTAATTTATCGATTGTCACTGTTAAATGGTGATAGAAATTATAGGTTTCCCTCTTTTCATATTCTATCATAATATGCGTAGATTTGATTAATAAGTAATAAATGTCATTTAATGTATTAATTGTCATAGTTAAATGTCAAAAGAAATGATATGTTTCTCTCCTTTCATATTCATTCATATCTTCCCTTTTTTAATTGAGTATAGTAATAGAGGGAAATAAATAATTTCCTTCTCTTAATTTAATATTACATGTTTCATTTATACATGCATACACTACTTATACACCACACTTACACTTCACATAAATGAATGTATTTGATACATTCATCATATCACATACATTTGTATATTTAAAATTCCTTAAATTACCATACTGAATAAAATATTTATTTTATTTAAGAGAAAATTTAGATAAGAGATAAATACATTTAGACTTCATACGTCCATTAATGATTCAAAATGGTAAAAAAATTTAAATTCACCTATTTCTTCCACTGTGGGCTCGCCCAATTCAAACTTGGATGACCAGTTTATGTTTTGAAATTGTAAACTAAAATTAAATAAGTTTTATATATAAGGAAATTCATAAAGTTTTTGTGAATACCCATTCCACTGCATTGAGAAACAATTGTTGTGTCAAAAAATACTAACTTCATGTATAGGAATTTCTTTTGGAAACCATTGGTGGTAAAATTGATTTGGATACGATCCAGAGATAAACCTGACTATGGGGGATGAAACGAAATTAACTTAACCTAAAATGAATACGAACCATTAGAGTTTCTGATAAATACTCCAATATACTAAAGAGAAACTATGAGTTTCTTATCAATTCAAATAAGACAATCTGTAGTTGTTAATCAAACCATTAAGAGTATCAACTCCACACTATGGTACAATGTGCAAATTCAAAGTGGATTCAAAGTACCATATCAAAATATGATTATGGTTGTTATACCCAAAGGGGATATGATCTATCGGCCACAAATATGTCTTTAAGAGCAAGACTAATGCAATTAAAGCATAATGAACAATGATAATAGAAATAACATCATAAATTTCAAATGTTGAAATTAGTGTAATAGGTTTGTTATTTAACGTACCCAAGTTAATTTGAATTTACTCACAAAATTATTATTTGGTGTGACTTTGTGTTTAGTACATATGCGTTGAAATGGAAAGTTCTAAATAATGATTTGGAATAGACTATTTGCATATAACAACCAAAGTACCCCAAAGTCAGTGTGAGGATATTGTGTTTGTAGGATTTTTAGACATGATCCAAAAAATGATACACAAGTATCATTCTACAAGCATCAAAATTGAGTAAGATTTTGATAGAAATTTCAAATTGTTTCATATTCTATGAAATGTAGAGGAAGCGTGTATCCATAAGAATGAACTGGTAAAGGTGCTATATGTAACATCCCTGATTTGGAGATTACTTGACAAAATTGAATTTAATGGTATGTTATAATTTAATATAATTTGAAATAAAATTAGGGATTTTGTATTGTTTATAGAAATAGACAATGAATTTTGGAAATAAAAATGAGAAAATAAAATTCCAAACTTTATTTTGTTTGGTTAGTGTGATAATAAATGGAAAATGACTTTATTTTAGAGAAAATGAAATAATTAATATAATTATTTCTCATTTACTTATTTTGATAATTTTTAAGAGAAGTATGTATTTTTAAATGTGGTTTATTAAAAAAATGTGAGAATTGGTCTAACAATATGTTTTGGATATAAATTAAGTTTGGAAATGGTTTAAAATATATTTCTAAGTGAGAAAGATATTTTTGTGGAATTTTAGAAGTTAAAAATACGGTTTTATTTTTTTATTTTAGTAAATAGTGAATTTTTGTTAAATAAATGATTTTAATAATAAAGTCGTTTTAAAAATATAAATTTATCTTTCTATGTGGTGGAAAATATTTTATATTGCATAGGTAAATTTACATATATTATTTATGTGAAAATTGGAAGAAAATAACATTTGTTTATGACATAATGTGAAATATATGTACATATTGGTTTTGTGTTAATAAAAATCAACCTAGGCCATTAAATTTTCTTTTAATGAATGGCCCAAAGCCCATTAGTGCTCATTAACCTGATGAGAAGGTGTGAATAGTTCACAGTACATTCTTTTACTTCATCTTCTTCTCTAATACCATAAAATAGAAAAGAATGAAACCCAACTCCATTTTCTCCAGTCCAAGGCTTTAAACTCAATTTCTTCAATGCAAACTGAAATCATTTTCAAACTAGAGTGTAAATCTAAAGGTAATCAAACTCCAAAACCTACAATTTCATCAAATTCCTAATTTCAGTAGTAGGTTTTCTAATTTACTGTATGTCTCTTCTTGCATGTGCTATATCTTCCTTGTAAGGTTATTAAAGGCCAATTTCACCTTTAAGCTCCAAATTTTTTGCTTAAATCCAGGTTTTTGCTCAACAACTGCAAGATGAGTTGAATGAACTCATATAATCTAGTAAAATAATGCTTCTAATTACAAAAAACAATAAATAGTTTTGCTTCTGTAGAAATATTTTTGAGCTTGCTTCTCTTTTGTTCAAAACTGTTCTGCAATGCTTCTTTAGAGGCATGTATCTTTTGATTCCGACAACGAAACTCTGTCGGACTTCTTTTAGATGATAGATTGTGTTTGTATCAAAATTGGACACAACACTCTTCGGATGTGTTTGAAGAGATAAAATGAAGAGAATAAATGTAAAATAAAGCAGATCTAACAAACACACTAATAGCATATAAGAAAATGCATAGAAACACACAGATTTAGAGTGGTTCGACGAATTGCCTACATCCAATATGAAATGATTGATGTTTATTGAACTTTACTTGCTGATTACAAAAGATTACAACAGTACAACTGAAGTTTGATAATGATTTCGACAGAGTCTCAGTGTAAAGAGGCTAAAAGATCCTTTTTTGGATGCATATGGCTGCTATTTGTAGGCATAGGCTGAAAATATCTCCCTCAGATCTTGGGGGACTTCTCTCACATGGGTGCGCCCATGGGATCGAGTTTAGGTGGTTTTGACTCGATTTGGGAGCGATACGAATGGAATTCGTATCGATCAAGAATTGATCCTTTTTGGCTGAAATTTATCTGGTACATTCTTGATGTTGTAGGCAAGCTCGTGTGAAAATTTTGTGGCATTTGGACTTGTAGATCTCGAGTTATGATCGATGCAAGTTTGGATTCCTCAAATGTGATCGATCACTATCTTGAACATACGAACTTCGATTGACTTGAAATTTGGAACTTGGCTTTCATAGTTTTGATGGTCTTGTCATATCAATTGTAGCTCGATCTGGACTCGAAATTTTTTACCGGTATCCATAGTTCACTTATGTATTAACGATCTCCAGGACGAACTATCCTTGGTTTCTAATCAAGTTCTTGGTATCATGGTCTTGCCAAAAGGCGGGATAACATTTGCCCCCCAAAGTACGTCTTATGTGAATATGACGTGCTTTGAAAAGCTGCATCCTTCATTCTGAAAAAGTTTTATCCGATTCGCTGAGTAGTTGCTATCTTTTTATCAAAAGATGTAACCTTTGATTGGTCTTTAGTGATGTAGATGTCAAAATGTAGATTGTCAATGATAATGCAGTGTTTTCTTGTAACTGAGTGTTGAGCACTAGCAATTTGTTGTTCATCGTTCTAATCATCGCCAGGTAAGTGTTCAATTCCTGTTAACATCGAAAACTGAATGTCAGTTTGGCATACATGCACATATGTTAACCTGACTCCTGTTCATGTTTGCACATTTACGGGTTGTTTTCAAGTTCTTCATTTTTTGTTTGGATTGAGTTTCGTATCGATCCACTCCTGGATCGAAGTGCAATTCGAGTTGTAAAAACATTCGATGGTCGTTTTAAGTCCTTCCTTTGTATCGATCCTCTCCTGGATCTATTTAAGATGTTAGAATGTATGCTTTATATCGATGGACACGTAATATTGGGTCTCGGATTGATGGATACAGGAGTAATGCTTTGTGTTGATGATTCGAACGATTTAGACATAATCATGCAGTGATGCTTCGCGGAGGATATGCCCATCTCTCATTCCTCTATTCAAGAAGAATTCCCCACAGTAGATAGTCTTTGATAGGAGTCATCCATGACCCCTTTTATAGATCCATTTATAAGATCAAGTTGATTTTCATATGTCAATGCTTGGAATAATAAGTATTTTAATCGGGAAAGAGTCTTTTTCCCGCGCATTCCCGTAACTGACTAGCTTAGCAAATGATCTGGCCTTTTCGTTTTGTTCTCTGAGGATTTGTGTAGTGGTGTAGTACTCGAAGTTGGCTAGTAGCTCTAGGATCTAGCTGAGATAAGAAGCAGGACTTTGCCCCCTGGTCAGATAGTCTTCCCTGACTTGGCATACCACTAACCAAAAATCGTATAAGATATGTAAAGTTTCCATTCCTAGTCTTCTTGTAAGTCTGAGCATGCCAAGGCTTCATACTTAGCTTCGTTATTTGTTGCAGGGAAGTTGAGTTTCAGGGCGTAGCAGATCGATCATTCCTTAGGAGTCACTGGTTCCACTTCGACATTAAAAAGTCGATTATCGAAAGTTCCATCTATATATGTTCTCCATTGGTTGGACGGCTCTTCACTATTCTTCAGATAATCGTCTGATGCGGTGAATTCAGATATGAAGTATGCCAATGTTTGACCATGGATAAATATTTGAGAGAGATAAGTGATAATAAAATGGCTTAGCTCAATATTTCATTTGAGTAACCTTTCGGACATCTAAGGTTGCCATAGGACCTACCATAATGGCTGGTCGATATAGACGTTAGCGGGTTAAGCTTGTCAATAGCTAGCTTTCATCACATACTGGTCTTTGTATTAGTTTCTCTTCACATAGCATTGCGATGCATATGGCGTGTGTTGACATAACGCAATTGAGGTATTGATCTTCACAATACGACGACTTGGGTAAAATAGGAGATCTCTCTGAGCGATCGCTGCTTGGTTTCCTCGGTACATGGATGACTATAATCATTATAATTATCTGACATTAGCCTCAATCCTACGAGAATTGATGACGAAACCCAAGAATTCTTCTTATACAACGTTGAAAGAGCATTTCAAAGGATCAAGTTTCATTCTACAGTTGTTGGAGAGCACTGAATATCTTTGCCAAGTCAATGATGTGGTCGTTCGATGGTTGTGATCTTATGAGCATATTTGTAGGAATATGCGCTTATATGTTTTTGTTTGATGATAATAAACATATATATTCATTTAAATGTATTTGGTAACGTACTATTTTGTTTTTCATAGATTAAATAAATATTTGTTGAATAAAATAAATTACACAGAATTTGAATTCAAACAGAACAAGTTACACAGAATTTGAATTCAAACAGAAATTTTATTCAAACAAATATTTATTACAATCTTGAATAGTACAAATTCAAGCTCTCACTATACATATACATTTTTGAATACATCACAATTCAGTTTACATAATTTCCTCACTACATATCACTCACACTCGTATTTTGTCTTCAACTGCATTCCAGTTTGAATCCAACATCTGAGCAATCTGCAAAAATATTCATTAACGCAGTAAAATTGAAAAAGAAATGTTTTTGCAATATAAAATGAAATATGATTTTTGAAAATATGGTTTGCCTCAGTTATTTGGGTTGTTCGTCATTATTCACACTTGAATTCATCACACACGAACAGTGTGGCATGCACAGTGTATCACTGTACATGCCACAAGGCCGTGCACATCGATATACACTTGATCGATTTACAGGGACAGGTGAGCACAGGTCAAACCCAAATGAAAAGCTGGGTTCAACTCACGTGCAATATATTCAAAATCACGACTCGAGCACAAGGTCAAACCCGAGTTTTTTGAAAAACTGGATTCAACACAGGGCAGTTTAGAAGTCAAAATCAAAGCATCAATAATGCATGAAACAAGATCAAAACCAGACAACAGTGAATGGTAAGACACACATGAACATGAAACCAAACAATATCAAGTTCAAATGACATCACAACAATCACGACAACAACCAGTTGCAACAAAGACCAAGCTGCAGCATACCAGAGGTGCAGACAACTCAAATGAACAACATAATGCGACCTCTTCATTAAACAACTCACATGTATGAAACCACAAGCTACAAACATCAAGTGTTGACCAGGCAGAGAAATGACACAGCAAAAATGAAAACATGTATGCAACATGGTGAGCAACAAAGGATAGTGCAAAGAGCAGACATGATAAACAAATGTACAAGTGAATCAAGTTCAGTGTGACAGTGTACTAATAACTAGAAACTCAAGATCACACATGAGCAGAACATCAACTGAGCAAAGACAAAACAACACAACAATTCATTTGTAACTCAGTGTACACAAGTCAAGTCAAGTGAAACATACAAAATGCTCAAGGGAAGTTCAGGTTAAACCAACATGCAACCCGTGATGGCAATATCAATGTTAGGCACACATATATATGAAGCACACAAGTGCAAATTCGACAAGCACATGAATACATAAAGCTTCAAGTGATGCAAAAACTAAGGATGATACAATGCAATACAAAACCAAATGAACACCATGATATTCAGCTCAGTGAAACGCAAGCAAGATTAACAAATACAATGTTCAAGTGGAAACCAGAAAAGATGACCAGAGACGAAGACAGGGATAAACACAAGATGGCCAAAACCGTGTCAAGTTAGAATTCAATGCAAGTGTATCAAATTCGTATTTTTGAAATAGTCAGCAAAATTAAAAAGGGAAAGTTCTTTGCCGTGTGACACAAGAAGGATCGAACGCTCTCAAGTTAAAGCCGTGAGCATCAAGTAGTAAGTATATCAGGAAAGCCGTGTGTATCAAGTGGTAAAAAATTAGGAAAGTGATGAAGTCACGTTAATGAACACGAACGAAATCAAGTGTCACGAATTCATATAAATACCACACCCAAGTCATCATCATCGCATCAAGTAAAAAAGCAAGCAATTTAAATGAGCAACGAAAGAAATTACATACCGAATCAACAACTCGATCATCAGAGAACAAAAGAGCCCAAGCAACGCAAATCAGAGAACGAGCGAGCAAAAGCAATGCAAAATAGTGAATTAATCATCAGAGAACAACCGCGAGCAAACCACAGAATTGAATTGGAAAAAGCCGCAATTTGGATCGCAAGCCCTAATTTCAGAACGAACAAAACAAAGGACCGGCCGCCATTTTGCAATTGAGAATAAAAGTGGATCGGGTTAAAGAACAAGGGGCCGGCCTTTATTATAAAGGGCATTTGTTTTTTTTTACTTAGGGTTTTAATTAAAATGGGGTTTTTAATTTTTAATTTGAGCAAAAATTATGCATTCAAGTTTGTATTTTAATTTTTTCTCCTACTTGTATTTTTGAAGTTGTTTTTTCTTTTCGAGTCAAAGAATTTGTAAATCACCACCTAGGTTGTAGGTAGTGTCAGATTGTCTAGTTAGAATTAGTTCAGTGAGCAAGTGTGCGAGTTTGCAAAACTCTATAGGCGGAGCAGAGTTTGCGAGTGAGCGAAACTCTATAGGCGGAGCAGGGTGTGCGAGTCTATGAGAGTGTTTGTGAGTGGGAGCAAAAGGGTTTGCGAGTCTAGTAGAGTGTTTGTAAGAGGGATACTATTTAATTCTAATAGAAATATGGGAATGCAACAATAGGCAGGGGTTGCCGAAGCTGGGTAAATTTTGTGCGTGATTTACTTTTCAGCATATTTATTTCTGCGGTTTGTTTCTGTGTTTAAATCGAGAAAATTTGCTATAACCCTATTCACCCCCTCTCTAGGGTTAATCTAGATCCTACAAGTGGTATCAGAGCACGGTATTTTTCTTTGACTCTAGTGTCATGAATTCATCAAATAATGCTTTTTCTGAGGGGCAATCTATTGTTAGGCCACCCATGTTTAACGGGAATGATTATGCTTATTGGAAAGTTAGGATGGGTATATATCTTAGTTCTGTTGATTAACTGGCTATAAACCTCCCACTATAACTGTTGGTGATACTGAGATTCCTAAACCTAAGGATAGGTGGGATGCTAACGATAAGAGATTAAAAACTACAAATGCTAAAGCTATGAATGTTTTGATCTGTGCTCTTGATAAGAATGAATTTAATAGAATTTCTCATTGTAAAACTGCACAGGAAATTTGGCATACCTTGGAGGTGACACATGAAGGAACTTCTCAAGTCAAGGAGTCTCGTCTAGCCCTATTCAGCAATGAATACGAAAACTTTGTGATGGACAAAGGCGAGAGCATAAAAGACATGTTTGGACGCTTTTCAACTTTGGTATACAACGCTAGAGCACTTGGGAAGGTATTCACTGAGGTAGAGCTTGTGAGGAAGGTGCTACGAGTCTTACCGATGAACTTTGAGGCAAAAATCACGGCAATACAAGAATCGAAAGATCTGAGTAAACTAAGCATGGAGGAGTTGATTGGCAACTTGATGACATATGAGCTTGAGCTAAAAGCAAAGGAGGAATGCAACAACTCCGAATCAAAGAAGAAGACGATTGCCTTAAAGAGCAAAGAAGAGAGCGATGAAGATGAAGAAGATCCAATTGAAGAGCTTGCAATGGCTGTCAATAAACTTCGAAAATGGTCAAGATTCAAGCCACGCAAGAAGAAAACATATGGTAGTAGGTCAAGAGAGTCTAATAATTCTGATAATGAATTGACGTGCTATAACTACAACAAGTCTGGCCACTTCAGACAAGAATGCCCACTTCTCAAAAACAATCGAGGAAAGAAAAAGATGAAGAAAGTCTTTGCAGCGACTTGGAAGATGAAGAAGGAGAGGAAGTTTCGGATAGCAGCTCAGAGGAGGCTAACTTGTGTTGTATGGCAAAATCAGAATCAGAAGCAAGCTCCAAGGAATCTAGTGAGGCAGGTGAGTAGTCCTATAGAGATCTTGTTTTTATGTATCTTGATCTCACTAAAGTAGTTGATGCTCTTGAATCTAAAATTGAAAAACTGAAAGGATAGGAGAGAACTTGCTCGTGAAAATTTTAGGTTAGAAACTGAACTTTAAAACATTCAAAACCTAGACTGTAAAAAATTGTAAGATTTTAGATTCAGAATTATCAAAACTTAAGAATAACTTTGAGAATCTTGAAAAAGAAAACTTGAATCTTAAGGAAACCATCGACACTAGGAAAAAGGATTTTATAAATCGATGCACCTCACTTGTCACTGAAAACACAACACTAAAAACCAAAGTCCAAAATCTTGAGAAATCTCTGAATAACTTTTCAAGAGGAGAAAAATCATTCAACATGCTATTGGGAAATCAAATTTTTGCTAACAACAGAAAAGGACTAGGTTTTGGGAAAACACAAGTTGATGGTAATGCAAAAAGTAAGAGTGTCTTTGATAGATGTGAAATAATTGGACATCGTGTTGAAAATTGTAGTCATAGGAACAAGAACACAAAATTTATACAAGTTTGGGTTCCTAAGAACTCTACAAACAAATTTCATGTCTATTGGAACAAGAATGAATGGACTAAACAAGTTTGGGTTCCAAAAGGTTTGTTTATTCATAATGCTTCTGCCACTAACAATCATGGACCTATAAAAACAAATAGGTCACAAAAATCTTTCATCGTGTAGGTATGGTGGTAGGCTAAGGAACAACAACGGTGTTCTTTGGATTTTGGCTGTTCCAGAAACACAACGGGCAACAAAGAAAAGTTCCTTAGCCTAGTACAAAGGTGACAGAATCACAATGGGCAATCACGAGAAATTATCGTAAAGGTAAAATAGGTAAAGTTATATTAAATGTGATAATCTGCACCATATTCTGAATTAAATCAGCCAAAATTGTGATAATGATGTGAGGATGATTTTGATTCTGACTTGTTCAACATAGTTGGCCAATTACATTTATGCCAAAATCACTATTCTTCGAATTACTTCATACATATTTGTTTGGATTAAACATTGTGTTTTTGTTGAATACATTTGGTCATAATTCGGCTAACTCTATATTCTCAGTTTTATGATTATTTACACGGCTTCAATTCAAATTTAAAGAATGTCATTTAAATTGTTGCTAAAATTGTGTTTGAAATTTTTAATGCACCCTTCATGGTCTGGTTTATCAATTTTAGTTAGTGATATTTTGGATTGAAAGAGAAACTCATATGCAGATTACACTGGTAATCTAGTTGATAGAAAAATTACTAGTTGAATGTGATTTTTGAGACATTTAGTAACTGCATCGTTTTTCATAGAAAATATCTGCATATTTTTCATTTTAAATAATTTTCATTTAGCAGAATTTTTTTTCTCATATAACCCCTTCGAGAAAATAATTGTTTGACCATATTTTCAGAGTAGTCATTTTATTTGATTTTAAATGACAAATTTTGACTAATCCGACTCCCTCCTAATTATCAAAAAGATAAATAGTGATTGAAAAGATGATAAGTGTTGATATTTAACATACATTAAGAGTATATTTGGAAAATTTCTTTAGGAATTCAAACAAGAGTTATAAAACTTTTTGTTGGGCAAAGATTCCATGACCATTTCTTTATCTATCATATTTCTATCGACCATGGTTTATCAAATCTTAAATATAGTTTGTCGATATGTGGTACTATAATCAGGAATCATTTGTTTTTCATTCACATTTTTTTAATAAATAAATAAATATTCAAAGTATTCACTCTCATTTAAAAGTCCTCACGGTTATGCATGGGTGAATTACTTGGATTTTTGATTATGTGCTTCCATGCTCACTTAAAAGTCCTCACGGTTATGCATGTATGGAAAGCATATCAAAATTTATTGATTTAATAGACAAGTTGATTCTAATCCCATTTAAAAGTCCTCACGGTTATGCGTGGTTAGAAGATACTTGAATTCATTTTTAAAATTAAATTGGAATACTACTAATCTCATTTAAAAGTCCTAATGGTTATGCATGATTAGTAGATATTCAAATTCCTGATATAAATGCACCACAAGAAGATTCAACTGTATGCAGTGGCGGAGCCAGGGATCAAGACTAGTAGGGGCCAAAATATACAAACATATTAATAAAGCAATAGTTTATAACCAAAAGTACTTGACTTCATATAATTTTGCAATTTTAAATTAACATTCTTCTATTCTTCATATCTTGGAATCTTTGCATAATTGCTTCATTGTTTATGTTCTCAAAAATATCCCTTTCAATATATGTCACAAGACAATCATTCATCCAAGTATCTCCTATTGTATTACGAAGTACACCTTTTATAAGATTCATAGCAGAAAAAGCTCTTTCAACGGTAGCTGTTGCAACTGGCAAGATCAACGCTAACTTAACTAACATATAAACCAAAGGAAATCTGATATTCTTTTGTTTTTGAACCATTCTTTGACCATGTTCTCCAACCCCCTTTAGATCTCTAAAATCTTCGTTACTTCTCATATCTTGAATATAGTTTTCAAGTTGATCCTCAAGTACTAAGAGATGTGTTTCATCAAATTCGAAAGGATAAAACTTAGCAAGTTGAATCAACTTTTGTTTGTCAAAATCTACGAAAGAATGACGTGGATCAAGACATGATATCCACGTAAGTAGTTCGATATTCACATTATCAAAACGCTCATTCATCTCTTTAAGTTGAAAATCAACCACGGCAACAAGTATTTCAGTCTTGAAATGATGATGATTTGTAACTTTATGAACGTTACGCTTTGATCTTCCACGAGGAACATAAGGTTCATCCATGTTTAGAATATCAATCTCATTCTTTTCACAAAAACTATTCACCTCTACTAACAAATTATCCCAACCATCTTCTCTTAGTTCTTGTAACCTTCTTTTAGCTACTTTAACCAAACCCATAGCATTTGGAAGGTCTTGATCCTTTCTTTGTAATGCTTGTGATAAATCATTGGTAATTCCCAACACTTTCTTCATAAAAAATAATAGGAGTACAAATTCAAACTCACACATTAATTCAATTAGTCGGCTTATTTCACCTTTGTGGTTAGAAAATGATGCCAATTTTTTCATTTCCTCAAGCACTTCAAGTGTAGAAGAGAATAAAGCAATCACACTAATAATAGTATTATAGTGTGAACTCCAACGTGTTTCTCCTGGACGTTTTAGAGTAACTACTTGATTCATGCCTTGTCCCGAATCTAAAGTGCCTTGAGAAATTCCTTCCACTACTTTCTCAATTTGTTTCACTCGAAGTAATTCTTTTCTTTTACATGAAGCACCAATAAAATTGGCCAAAGATGCCAAATAATCAAAGAATGAAGAAAGCTTATCATTCTTTCTTGCAACCGCAACAAGTGTTAATTGTAGTTGATGGGCAAAACAATGAACATAGTAAGCACTTTGATTATCTTCTAGTATCAAACTTTTAAGTCCACCAATATTGCCACTCATGTTACTTGCGCCATCATAACCTTGTCCACGAATTCTTGACATGCTTAATCCATGTGTTGCAAAAAGCGACTCAATAGCAATTTTGAGAACTCGAGAAGTGGTTTCTTGAACATGTACGATGCCAAGAATACGCTCCACTATACACCCTTGTTTGTTTACATACCTCAAACACACGACCATTTGTTCCTTAATTGCAGAATCACGATCTTCATCAACTAACAAAGAGAAAAAATCACCTCCAATATCTTCAATGATAGCTTTTGTAGTAAGAAATGATGCAGCATTACAAATGTCCTTTTGAATTGTAGGTGAACTCAATTTGTTGTTCTCTGGAGCATTGTTTAAAGAAACTCTATTTACTTCATCATTATGCTTGCAAAGAAATTTTAATAATGCAAGAAAATTGCCTTGATTTTTTGAATGCTCCGACTCATCATGACCACGAAAAGCCAATGCTTGCATTAAAAGCATCCTAACACATTCAATCGTTGCATTAAGTCGAATTCGGTACTCAAGTTTAGCTTGAGTTGATATTCCAGCTATCATGATATCAACGTGTTGTTTTTGTTTCAAAAAATCCTCACAAGCTTTTAAGCATTTATTGCGACTACTACTATGATCACCCACGTGCGTGTTTAGACTATCTTTCTTTTTCCAATTTCGAAAACCTTCACCAACAAATGACTCATGATTAAATCTATGATCCCCTAATTCGGTGTTGAAAAGGTAACAACATAGGCAGAAGACCGCATCTTTGCTTTCACTATACTCCAACCAATAACGATATTCTTTATACCAACTAGGATTAAACTTGCGTGGCTTTCCTGAAAACATAGTAACAGGGAACTTGGTGAGTATTGGTTGACAGGGGCCTTTAGTTAAATATGCCCTTCGAATTCTTTCACGTTCCATAGAATTAAAACCAATTAAAGACAAAGGAGGTCATAATCCAGGATCAGCTATCATTTGTTCAACATTAATCACATTATTAAGAATTGGAATATCTTCTTCCATTGGAGAATTTGCAGTACTTTGATTTTGATTAGGTAAAGATTCAACCTGAATAGCTTCTTGATTCTGACTTTGTTCAACTTCAGCTCGAGGACGTTTAGTTCTTATAATATACTTATCCATGCCTAACAATTTAAGTGAATTGACAAATAATAAATCAGTCAACAATCAAGAAGTTTAGTGATGCAAAAATCAAACTGAATAGAATTGATCAAATTAAGCAGTATTTAGATTTTATCAAAAGTCGGTACCAATTTGGAACCCTAGAATCACAATTTCAGTTTAAAGAAGAGGGATAAAAAGAAGAGCAGCATACCTGAATAGAATAAGCAAAGAAGCAGCAGTAGAATGCGGTTGCCTTTTTGTTTTTGGTAGAAAAGTAGTAGTACAAACGAAAATCACAAATCAAAGCAGCAGCAAAAAAAGAGATAAAAAGGAAATAAAGAAGCAAAAACGAAAAAAAGAGGGAAGATGAAAAGAAAAGCAGCAGCAGGAATAAATTTGATAAAAAACAGCAGTACTAAAAAGTAAAATATATAAAGTCTAGTGGGGTCCGGTGACCCCACATGCCCCCTCTAAATCCGCCACTGACTGTATGACTTTATATGAACATCATGTCCATCATTTCTAAAAGTGGAATATGCGCCTAACAAGGGTGGTTATGGTTTTTGTTTGATTCTTATTGAAGTTTAATATTTATATTCAATTTGAGTTTAATGTTGCATTAATATTGATCATTTAATCTCTATTTTTCTCTAACACTATTATTCTTTTGTTGATAACAAAAGGGGGAGAGAAAAGTTAAGATTTTGTCAAATAGAATCAAGCAAAGGTCAAATAATTTTCCATTTGCATCTAGGCTCATTTATGTATTTCTATTTGTATGCATATATGTAGGGGGAGCATCATGTAGAGAGGAAGCATATAAATAGGGGGAGCAATTAGAGTATATCATTGATCAAATACATTTAATACAGTCAAAATCTTAAATATATGTTTGTTATCATCAAAAGGGGGAGATTGTATGAATATGCGCTTATATGTTTTTGTTTGATGATAATAAACATATATATTCATTTAAATATATTTGGTAACGTACTATTCTGTTTTCATAGATTAATAAATATTTGTTGAATAAAATAAATTATACAGAATTTGAATTCAAACAGAACAAGTTACACAGAATTTGAATTCAAACAGAAATTTTATTCAAACAAATATTTATTACAATCTTGAATAGTACAAATTCAAGCTCTCACTATACATATACATTTTTGAATATATCACAATTCAGTTTACATAATTTCCTCACTACATATCACTCATACTCGTATTTTGTCTTCAACTGCATTCCAGATTGAATCTAGCATCTGAGCAATCTGCAAAAATATTCACTAACACAGTAAAATTGAAAAAGAAATGTTTTTGCAATATTAAATGAAATATGATTTTTGAAAATATGGTTTGCCTCAGTTATTTGGGTTGTTCGTCATCATTCACACTTGAATTCATCACACACGAACAGTGTGACATGCACAGTGTATCACTGTACATGCTACAAGGCCGTGCACATCGATATACACTTGATCGATTTACAGGGACAGGTGAGCACAGGTCAAACCCAGATGAAAAGCCGGGTTCAACTCACGTGCAATATATTCAAAATCACGACTCGAGCACAAGGTCAAACCCGAGTTTTTTGAAAAACTGGATTCAACACAGGATAGTTCACAAGTCAAAACAAAGCATCAATAATGCATGAAACAAGATCAAAACCAGACAACAGTGAATGGGAAGACACACATGAACATGAAACCAAACAATATCAAGTTCAAATGACATCACAACAATCATGACAACAACCAGTTGCAACAAAGACCAAGCTGCAGCATACCAGAGGTGCAGACAACTCAAATGAACAACATAATGCAACCTCTTCATTAAACAACTCACATGTATGAAACCACAAGCTACAAACATCAAGTGTTGACTAGGCAGAGAAATGACACAGCAAAAATGAAAACATGTATGCGACATGGTGAGCAACAAAGGATAGTGCAAAGGGCAGACATGATGAACAAATGTACAAGTGAATCAAGTTCAGTGTGACAGTGTACTAATAACCAGAAACTCAAGATCACACATGAACAGAACATCAACTGAGCAGAGACAAAACAACATAGCAATTCATTTGTAACTCATTGTACACAAGTCAAGTCAAGTGAAACATACAAAATGCTCAAGGGAAGTTCAGGTTAAACCAACATGCAACCAGTGATGGCAATATCAATGTCAGTCACACATATATATAAAGCAACACAAGTGCAAATTCGACAAGCACATGAATACAGAAAGCTACAAGTGATGCAAAAACTAAGGATGATACAATGCAGTACAAAACCAAATGAACACCATGATATTCAGCTTAGTGAAACGCAAGCAAGATTAACAAATACAATGTTCAAGTGGAAACCAGAAAAGATGACCAGAGACGTAGACAGGGATAAACACAAGATGGCCGAAGCCGTGTCAAGTCGGAATTCAACGCAAGTGTATCAAATTCGTATTTTTGAAATAGTCAGCAAAATTAAAAAGGGAAAGTTCTTTGCCGTGTGACACAAGAAGGATCGAACGCTCTCAAGTTAAAGCTGTGAGCATCAAGTAGTAAGTATATCAGGAAAGCCGTGTGTATCAAGTTGTAAAAAATTAGGAAAGTGATGAAGTCGCGTTAATGAACACGAACGAAATCAAGTGTCACGAATTCGTATAAATACCACACCCAAGTCGTCATCATCGGCATCGAGTAAAAAAGCAAGCAATTTAAACTAGCAACGAAAGAAATTACATACCGAATCAACAAGTCGATCATCAGATAACGAAAGAGCCCAAGCAATGCAAATCAGAGAACGAGCGAGCAAAAGCATCGCAAAACAGTGAATTAATCATCAGAGAACAACCGCGAGCAAACCAAAGAATTGAGTTGGAAAAAGCCCCAATTTGGATCGCAAGTCCTAATTTCAGAACGAACAAAACAAAGGATCGACCACCATTTTGCAATTGAGAATAAAAGTGGATCGGGTTAAAGAACAAGGGGCCGACCTTTATTATAAAGGGCATTTGTTTTTTTTTACTTAGGGTTTTAATTAAAAGGGGGTTTTTAATTTTTAATTTGAGCAAAAATTATGTATTCAAGTTTGTATTTTAATTTTTGCTCCTTCTTGTATTTTTGAAGTTGTTTTTTCTTTTTGAGTCAAAGTATTTGTAAATCACCACCTAGGTTGTAGGTAGTGTCAGATTGTCTAGTTAGAATTAGTTCAGTGAGCAGGGTGTGCGAGTTTGCAAAACTCTATAGGCGGAGCAGAGTTTGCGAGTGAACAAAACTCTATAGGCGGAGCAGAGTGTGCGAGTCTATGAGAGTGTTTGTGAGCGGGAGCAAAAGGGTTTGCGAGTCTAGTAGAGTGTTTGTAAGCGGGATACTGTGTAATTCTAATAGAAATCTGGGAATGCAGCAGTAGGCAGGGGTTGTCGAAGCTGGGTAAATTTTGTGTGTGATGTACTTTTTAGCATATTTATTTCTGCAGTTTGTTTCTGTGTTTAAATCGAGAAAATTTGCTATAACCCTATTCACCCCCCCCCCCCTCTATGGTTAATCTAGATCCTACAATATTAACCACATATACATTCATCGATCGGCCAATCTAATCTTTTAATGATTTATTAATCGTCCTTTGGTAAGTAGTACAAGCATTCTGAAGTTTGAATCCAAGGAATGCAACATAGCACTATAGGCCCGGGTCAATAATGAAACAGTTGTATTCCTAGTCTAGGACATGTTTCAGTTGGTTGATCACTGGAAGCGGAAAGCTACGATTTTCCATGCCTCATGCAAATCTAAGTAGTCGGTGTATGTTCTTCACTCTCCATTTGTTTCTCTCATAAGTAAAGGATTGGATATTCATTTTGGGTAGAGGATATCGCAGATAAACATATTGGTTTTGAGTAGATTTGCCTCCTCCTTAAGTGCAGCAGATCATTCTAGATCCTCGTCGCTTCATTTTTTTTCATTGAGACATGCTTCGAGTTGACATTTAATGCAGGGTTCTCAATGGTTGGTGAGAGTCAATATATACATATGAGATTGAATCCAAGCGAACATATCAAATTCATATGGAGCAAAGTAGTTAACTCTTTCATCATCATTGCGCTGAGTTATGTTCTAATCTATAATACTCGTGATAGGTTGTAGGCGCTTCATATGCTTATTTGCAATGGTAAATGATCAAGCTTGTATGGGCATCGAATCAAAGGCTCGGTAGAGTTTAACCTTATATCGCATGTTGCAGCATAGTAATCTACTTGTGTTTCCGAGCAATGCACTTTCCATTCAATGTACTCGCAATCCATTGCTTATTGGAAGGGTCAGAATGATGATCAGTTGCCCATAAGTCCGGGTGTCATCTGATGATTCTATTCCTAAGCATCCTTTCGGTCGTAACTTCAAGTTGTTATAAATACTAGGCATGAGCTATAGGATTGAGTAGTCGTATCCAGCTCTTGGATGATCACACTCATGCCCCTAGTCTTAGGTTGATGGATGTATTATGCGAATGTTCGAGCCTAGCTTCTTCTGTCTTTATAATGTATTCCAAGCTGTAAGAGCCAGAGTTGTTTGATGAATGATCAAATTATATTCATCTTATTTCTCGTGCGTTCCCCTAAGTCTGGGTAATATCTCAATAAGTGGCAAGGTAGATAATGTTCGCTTCAATTTTGCATTCTTTCCTGTTGAACCATGGGATCGAGTTAACCGATGGAAGGCTGAGTTATGCCTTATCCTGTATTCTGTCCTAGTTCTTTCCTCTAGGCAGAATACTTTATTGACTCGACGACATTCACTTTGCTTCTTATGTCGTCATACTTTGGGAAAAAAATTGAAGAGTGAATCGTCTAGTCGGATCCAGTGCAGGATTGATGCTTCCCTTGTCAAATCAAGGGTAAGAATTGGTGCACGGACATTTAGGTTGCACTTGTTGTGAATTGCTCGTTTAGTCGGATCGTGGTAAGAGTCAAAGAATGAATGGTCGGATTACATTCTTTTAGAGTTGGGCGATCAACTTCATTCATTTCGGTTTACATTCTCCCATCAAAAGTAGGGATAAAATCAGCTCAAATGCAGTCATGTCATGCACATTCGGTCACATGCTCTTCCTAACGGATCGAAGGAAGGTGATAGAGGATGAATGGTCAAGTCATACTCATTCGTGGTTTATTCTTCTGTCCATGCTCTATTGGTCAAAAGTATTTAATGGACGTTCGAGTCACATTGATTTATGGTCGAAGAGGATCGATATTGACCGTCGATTCAATAGCATGATATTGAATGCTTGGACCTCATTTCCTGTCAATCCAATGATACGATATGAAAGGTGCAGATTGATATTGCCCGTCGATCCGGCAGTACGATATATATGGTTGCTCATAACTTAGGCATCATTCTGATTTGTTAGCATTAAGGCCTCATTGTAGTTGTTGCCTTAAGTTGTAAAGGATGCTAAGTTGGAGATATAGTAAGCCACCTTTCTTTTCTTCCTGTGATTTATGCCTCTGCCCTCAGTCTTGGGTTAGCAGAGTGAGTTTGTGGATGGTTTAATTGCATCTGTAACAAGTTTATACCCCTCCTGTCGAGTTTAGGTCAGAGTTGGTGAATGAATGGTCGAATCACATTCATTCATCTGTCTATACTCATAATCGCATATTGTGGATCAGAGTCAGCTGAAGGGCTATTCGTCACACCTATTTGATGTTTATACCCTTGTTCACACTTTGGGGACTAAGATTTTATAGACAATGGTCGAACTGCATTGTCCTTGGTCAATTCCTCTACCCCAAGTCAAGGGAAAAAGTCGAAGTATGGTCGGTCTCATTACAATAGCTTTAATTTGATGCTTCTTGCACTGAACTGTAGGAAGGAATTTATTGGTGGATGGTTGGGTCACATCCGTCCATGTTGCATGCATAACTCATCGGAACATAGACGAGAGTTAGCGGATGAACGGTCGTGTCATGTTCATTTGCGGTAAGATGGATAATCACATCCATTTAGAATAGGACATTTAGCTAGGTCCGTTTTTTGAATCTGCGTCTCCCTGTCAAATCAAGTAAGAAATTTTGTCTTGTAGGGTTGGTGTGCATCCGTATAAAATTATGTTATGGGTCCCGTGCCGAGGACAAGAGTTGTTGCATGGACGGTCGTGTCATGCCTGCTTAGTGCTAGATGGTCGGATCGCATCCGATTTTTTGTGATAAGTGTGCCCCCATGTTAGGGGAAGAGTTGGAAAGCAGGCGGTCAAACTGCATCTTCTTTTTGTACTACAGAATTTGCTGAGGAATTAGAGTTCACAGATGGACAGTCGAATCACATCCCTTCTGATATTTATATTCCAATCCATGTTTTAAGGAACGAAGTTGGTTGATGGGTGATTTTCCACACCCATTAGGTCTTTACACTCCAGTCTGCACTCTCAGGACCAGAGTTAGCTAATGTTTATAATCCAGTTTGCACTCTGGAAATCTAGATTTAGTTGATGGGTGGTCAGTCACACCCATTTGGCATTTGTGCTCCAGTCCGCGCTCTCGGGACTAGATTGAGTCAGTGTTGTATATTCCGTTTTACTCTCTAGGAATCTGGAGTTAATTGATGGGTGGTTAATCGCACCCATTTGGTATTTTAGGATTATGTCCGCACTACGGGATTTAAGTTGTTTAAGTTGTTTTACGAGTAGTCGGTCACACTCGTTTTGATGTTTATACTCCAGCTCGCACTTCGGGAATCTAGAGTTGGTTGATGGGTGGTCATTCACACCTATTTTAGTTGTTTATTCTCCAGTCTACGCTATGGGGACTTAGAGTTATTTAATGTTTATACTCCAGTTTGCACTCTGGGAATCTAGAGTTAGTTGGTGGATGGTCGATCACACCTATTGTAGTGTTTATACTCTAGTCCACGCTCTGGGGGCTTAGAGTTAGTTAATGTTTATACTCTAATTTGCACTCTGGGAATCTGGAGTTAGTTAATGTTTATACTCCAATTCGCACTTTAGGAATTTGGAGTTGGCCGACAGATAGTCAGTCACATCTGTTTAGGCATTTGAATCCCGTTCGCACTCTGGGAACAGGATGTCGATTAAGGTGGTGGATGGTTGGATCATATCCACCTTGGGTAGGCAAGCAAAGTCATTAGATAGACAGATCCACCCTCCTCGAGCTTGTAAATATGGAAGGCGAGGTCATTAGATGGACTGATCCATCCTCCTCGGGTTTAGGTTGAACACGGACGAAGTCGTTAGATGGACGGATTCATCCTTCTCAGGCCCATGTCCATACGTTTATACTCCAGCTCGCACTCTGGGAGCCGGAGTTAGGTAAAGGATTTTCGTGTTTCAATCCCTTCTGATTTAAGTGTGTCGGTCCCCGAGCTCCGGTTTCATTTAATAAGTGATTGTCGGATCTCGATCACTTTCCACTTATCTGCCCTCAACGAACGATAAGAATTAGTTGACGGCGGTCGAATCACATACATGTTCGTTTGGATTCTACTTCTCTAAGCCTAAGGAGTAAGATTAGTGCTCTAGAAAGCTTTAAGCTCGGGGAGGGAAGAGGATGGTCGAACTACATCCACTTTGAGCTGTGTATTTTCCCTTAAGTCAGGGACAAGAGTTAGAGAGGGGATGGACAAGTCACATCCACTTTATACTTTGTGTTCTTCTGATTGGGCTGAGGAAGAGAGTTGAAATGATGGCACATGATGGTTAGTGAATAAGCAGTCAGTCGTCGATGATTTTAAATTGAGGGTTGGCCCTTGATGAAGTCGGTTTAAGGAACTATTGTTTTGCGAAACCATAGATGCTAACTGGAAAGTGAATGGTCAAATCATATCCACTTTAAACATGTGCTTTAATAACCCCAAGTGTCTAATGTTGGATTCGATGTATAGATGGTCACATCATGTCCACCCTAGTGTGGTTTTGATCTTATTGGCCATCGTAAGAACCATAAGTATTTGGGCGAGCTTCAAGCGTGAGATGGGGAGTGCATAGTTGGGACATATCACTTCAAGTCTTTCTTAGATCTCCTATTAAATTGCATATGCGGATGAGTGGATGGATGGTGGTATCCATGTTGTACTGGAGTCCTGACTTTGTCAGTCTCTTCTGCTTTGATGCCTTACCCCTAAGTCAGGTGCATACAGCAGCTGATGAGTGGTTGAATCATGTTCGTTATGATGATACCTCAACGATTTGATCATAGTCCGCGGAGGTTGTTTTGCACCCATCCTTAAGTACTTGGTTACCTACATCATTTGCAAGTAGTTTAATTCAAGTCGGTCATATTTCGCAACATAAACGAAATTGAAATAGAAAAAATTTAAAAGAGATCGGATTAAATCTCATTGATAAGTGAAGCGGTGTCATATGCTCGCTATTGCACTTCGGTCCAGCCCTTCATAGTTGGAAGTCTAACGCAAATGGTTCAGTTTGATCAATGTTCTTGATTGATAGGGGTGGGGGGTTCTCGGCCCTTCGTTTTATGGGGATTGAACATATTGTTAGAGCTATCCTTTCCGGAGCAGCCTTATGGCGTTGGCGTCCACGGTAGCCATCTAAAGAAGAGGAGTTTTTCGATCTAGAGTATGGAGTAGGTTCACTCCTTATCTTGCCAAGTTGATCCTTCATCTGATTCATCAACTCAATATTGGATATGATATGTTGGTGTACTTGTTGGCGGCTATCTACCAGTTCTCTTATCAAAGTCTGGAAATAAGCTCTTGTAATGAATCCATTTATGGGTATTGGCAGCAACTGGCTGTGGACTTTGGATAAATTCATTGGCTGCCAACTTCTTTATTCCCTTCAACAATATGAGAAGTAGAACCGGTATGTCTAACCATGACTGACAGTTTTCTTTGAGGAATGGGGAAAGACATCTGCATTTGATGGCCTTCATCACTCTTGGTGGAATCCATGCGCCATTATCACTTCATGAGGTAGTGTCGAGAGTTGTATTTCCATAGTATACTAACATAGTCAACATATTGAATTTTCACTAGAAATTTTGTAGGTAGGATGCTTTCAATGAATATGTCTCCACTGAGGAAGATTCTCCACATTATGACTAGTGCATTTTTTAGCTATGGGGTCTTGTAATACCGGTGAATGATGTATTCCTGATTGCATGATGTTCGAGTGGTTCATAATGTCGATTGGATGGTGAATAGATTAAGATGGGCTCATAGATTGGTGATTATTTCTAATTTTCACCTGGAAGGAGGCCCGCATAAGGTAGTAAGGATGTCCTCTTATGGTTATATGCCATGCTTCTAGTCATATGGTCACGATATGATTAAGATCCAGGCATTTGAAGATGGTTCAGTGGTGACCTGCTATGTTTTGAGTTGGCAGAGTAGACAGTGTAGGGCAGTCGTCATATTAGCCATCGTACCATAGTTGTCAATTCAGGAGTTTAAAAGCTGGTCAATTGGGGAAAGTTGCAGTCCACCTTAGAAGCACGATATATTAATCAACTCTAGTTCTTGGCATATTACGTAGGTTCTCCAAACTCTGGGAGCACGGTTGAGTAGTATTTCTTTACCCATTCCTTGATTGCAACTCAAAAATTGCTATTGTAATCCCCTATGTTCTGTCCAGTCATGGAACGATCACGATGTTCCTTTATTGAGTTGAATTTTGAATTCACTATGCGGGCGCTCTGCGCTACGGCTAGGGTTCTTAGCCTCTATTTTGGAAATTTTGGCCGTACCCGATTTTTTCCTGAAATTTCATATCATTCTCAACAACGTTTGAACGAAGCTAAGTGTTATCCGAGCATCGATATGAAATGCACATGGCTAGATCGATACGAAGTGATATATGAGGATCGATACGAAATGCACACTGCTGGATAGATACGAACTGTATATGAGTATCAATACGAATTGGATGCAGATGGATCGATACGAACAACATATGAGTATCGATACGAACTGATTGTGAGTATCGATACGAATTGGACGTAGATCGATCGATATGAACAACATATGAGTATCGATACGAACTCGACACAGATGGATTGATACGAACTGCAGATCATTGCGAAAACAGAACGATACGAAAACAGATCGACATGAAAAGTGATCGATACGAATTTCGATTGATACGAATGTTGTCATATTTTCTGGATACAAAAACATGGATATGAAAATCACCATATTTTCTAGATATAAGAACATGGATACAAAAAGAACCACATTTTATGGATACGAAAACATGGATACGAAAAGCACCGTATATTCTGGATACGAAAACATGGATACAAAAAACACCATATTTTCTGGATTCGAAAACATGGATACAAAAATCATCATATTTTCATGGATACGAACACATGGATACGAAAATCACCATATTTTCATGGACACAAAAACATGGACACGAAATTCGCCATATTTTCTGGATACGAAAATCACCATATTTTCTGGATACTAAAAGCACCATATTTTCTGGTTATGAAAACATGGATACGAAAAGCACCATATTTTCTGATACGAAAACATGGATATGAAAATCACCATATTTTCATGGATACGAAAACATGGATATGAAAATCACCATATTTTCATGGATAAGAAAATATGGACACGAAAATCACCATATTTTCTGGATACGAAAACATGGATACGAAAATCACCATATTTTCTAAATACGAAAACATGGATACAAAAATCACCATATTTTATGGATACGAAATGCACCATATTTTCTAGATACGAAAACATTGATATGAAAATCATGATGAATGTAGTTCCTCTTAGATCTGGAGCAATCTGAATAGAATAAAAGGAACCATTGATCGACAAATCTAGATCTTCTCCTTATTTTTTTGCAATTCAACGATGGTAGTAGATCCATAGAGTAGGAGAAAAGCATGGTTTTTCTTACTGAAAGCACCAAAGTGTTTGTACCAAAATTGGGCTCAACACTCTTCGGATGTGTTTGAAGAGGTAAAATAAAGAGAATAAATGTAAAATAAAGCAGATCTAACAAACACACCAATAAACATATAAGAAAATGCACTGAAACACACAGATTTAGAGTGGTTAGGCGAATTGTCTACGTCCACTATGAAATGGCTGATGTTATTGAACTTTAATCGCTGATTACAAAAGATTACAATAGTACAACTGAAGTTTGATAATGATTTCGGCAGAGTCTTAGCAAAAAGAGGCTAAAAGATCCTTTTTCAAGATGCATATGGCTGCTATTTATGGGCGCAGGCTGAAAATATCTTGCCGATATCTCGGGGGACTTCTTCTCTCACGTGGGTGGGCCCACGGGATCGAATTTAGATGGTTTCGACTCGATCTGGAAGTGATACGAATGGAATTCGTATCGAGCAGAATTGATACTTTTTGGTTGAAATTTATCTAACACATTTTCGATGTTATAGGTAAGCTCCTGTGAAAATTTGATGGCATTTGGACTGGTTGATCTCCAGTTATGATTGATGCAACTTTGGATTTCTCAACCGTGATCGATCAATATCTTGAGCATACGAACTCCGATTGACTTGAAATTAGGAATGTTGGTTTTCATAGCTTTGTTGGTCTTGTCATATCAACTGTAGCTCAATCCAGACTTGGACAAAATTTACCAGTATCCGTAGTTGACATATGTATTGACAATCTCCAGGACGAACTATCCTTGGTTTCTAGTCAAGTTCTTGATACCATGGCCTTGTCAAAAGGCTGGATAACAGATTGTATGGTGAACTTTGTCTCTGCAAATTTTTTTTGAAAAATATTGTCATTTGAGTGTTCAAAACTTTGCTGCAAAATCGACAAAACCCAGATTTTTGCCTGGGCATGTTTTGTTTCTGAGTTGCTGTAAACATGGCCTGAGTCCATGTTTGAGACTACATAACTCTTTCATTTCTTACTTGAATGCATCAATTCCTTTTTTGTTTGAAAGATAAAGTTTTCTACTATATGCATACTAATTTACATCTCAATCTTAGGTAGTTTATCCTCTGTTTCATGCCTGAAAGTTGAACCAGAGATTGTTTTTAGGCCTGTGCATTTGTTTTTATGAACTGTTGCAAACATGGCCTGAGACCATGTTTGAGACAGTGTAACTTATTCATTTCTAGTCGGAATTCATTGATTATTTTTTTGTTTGAAAGATGAAGTTGTCTAGTATGTGCATACCAATTTTTAGCTCAATATGAGGTCGTACGGTCCTTTGTTTCAGGCCTGTAAGTTGGACCCATGATGGTTTTCTGGTCTGGACACGATTTTGTTTTTGAACTGTTGCAAACATGGCCTGAGTCCATGTTTGAGACAGAGTAACTTTTTCATTTCCAATCGGAATTCATCGATTCTTATGTGTTTGAAACTGAATTTTCTTCTATGTGCACACCAATTTTTAGTTCAATCAGAGGTAGTTTGGCCACCTGTTTGATATCCGGAGTTGAATCCAGAGAAGATTTCAGACCTGGGTATTATTTTGCCTATGCATTTTATGTTCTTTTCCATCCGACTTTTGACTTTTACTTCATGTTTTATGATATTATGAAATTTTTTGAGGGATATGATGCCTATCAATAGGCTAGCCAAGTTTTGAAGAATTTTAAATTCAAATTTGAATTGAATTTGAGTGATTTCTTTGATTTCGAGCATGGATTTTTCCAAACGATTTTGAAATAAATTAACATTTAAAATAATTATTATATAACATTTTTAAATTATTTTTGAGCTAAGCAACCAATATATTCTCTATAATA
Source organism: Allium cepa (assembly GCA_030765085.1). Taxonomy (NCBI): domain Eukaryota; kingdom Viridiplantae; phylum Streptophyta; class Magnoliopsida; order Asparagales; family Amaryllidaceae; genus Allium; species Allium cepa. Next base: position 81,368,023 of record CM060932.1, on the reverse strand, counting down.
AAGGAATTTTCAAAGTTTGATTCCAAATACGATTTCGGAAATTGGTTTTAAAACCTTGTTTTTTCAAGTAAATTATTTTATATATATAATATACGTTTTTTCACTATTTGGGGGAATGAGAAGGAGAATTAAATGGTTTGGTAAAACACATGGTATGTGACACGTACGCTTATCTTATCGGTTAATTCCCATCTTGTCTGTTTGATCCTTTTGACCTTCGGGTCGAGTTTATCGAGGTAAACCTTTTGCTTCTTTGAGTGTGAAATTTACTAATGATTAGTAAGCTGTTTAGTGCGAACGTGTGGTATGCAACACACGTTAACACTGTTCGGGTTCATATCCTAAAGTTTGTCACACATTTGTCTAAGAGACGCATTTGCCAGTACTGGACCTTCGGGTCATTTGTCCTTCGGGATGTTTGTTTAATAGACGTTGGCCATTGCAATGTATTTGTCCTTTAGGATGTTGTCCTTCGGGATGTTTGTCTAAGAGACATATTTATTTATTGTTTGGGACGTTTATCTAAGAGATGTGGCGCCTTATTTTGGAAGAACAGTACTTGGCGGGCTTCCATTTGAAACGTTTAAGATATTATATATGGCGATTAGATCTTTGGAAATTGAACTCCTTACCGAGTTCTATATTTGAGATTTGGGTTTTCCAACACTTGGTGTAACATTCCTCATTTTTTTTAACTTATTTAATTTGGAAATTTATATAAAAATTTTGGTTTAATTTGGCTAAATTATGAATTAATAGAGAATGAATTTGAATATTTGGGGATAAAACAAAAATTGTATTTGGAATATGATTTAATAATAAATTAGATTTAAAAAGCTTTATTAATTAAGAATTATATATGTATGATTATTTATAAATTGTTTTCAACTCATTTTCCTTTATAAATTATATAATTTTAAATGAAGGCTTTAAAACTTACATATATAGGTATATATATATCTTTTGAAAATTAGTAAGTACATGAATTAGAATTGGGTTGTAAAATATAAACAAGATTTAATAAAATAGTTAGTCTTATATGTAAATAAATGTTCAAGCTTTGATATAAAGATATCTTTTTAAAGAATAAGATTTAAAACTACATAACATATATATATATATATATATATATGTAAATATAAATAGATAAATTTGTTTTATAAATTGAAATCAAATAAGGGCTAAAACATAATTTGTAAATAAATTAAAGGAGAGGTCTCTACATAATTTTGTTTAAATTTAACAAGTGTTAAAATAAGTCACAAGTGTAATGAAATGGTACAAGTGGCAAGTGTGTTCTTTAATTGAATTATGTAAGTAATTATCAAAATGAGAAACCAAGTTTCATTCCTTCTCAATTTTTTTCACAAAATCTGGAAAACTAAATCCAGAAAAACAAATGAATAAGAAAATCAGATATCAAGTTCAAACTTATCAAAAGAAAGCTTCAGATCAATAAATCAAAACAGAAAAATAAAGTTATCAAAACCTGGAAGGTAAGATGAAAATTCAAGCGACTGTTCTAATGATCCAGAATAGATTCAAACTTGAAAGTTGCAATACAAACCAAGTATAGATTAAAATCAAATCTGGAAAATCGAAGAAAGCAATCAATCCAAAGCCTGCAAGTTCATTCCTTCAATCTAGAATCAACTAAAAAGCATGCAAGCATTCTTCTTCAATTTGCCTACATGCATTCTTAAATCCTGAGACAATCAAAACAAAAACAAACCTGGAAAATCAATGACAAAACTGAAGCATCTCAGTATTAAAAACCCAATTACAAGAAAATTCAACAACTCAGCAAATTAAATTTGAGCTTCAGCTTCAACTTGACTCAACTAAGAATGCAACTCAATTTAAAGATTCAACATCAAAAATTTCCTGGCAAAAGAATTTATTCCTGTTCCTACCCAAGTGAGCAAACTTCTTTGACCTGGTCTTTGAATTGATATGATGATTATGTTTTGATGTTGATAAATTTGGGGATGATAAGTGTGCATGTCTGTTTATAGAGGCATGGATCTGTTCTTGATAAAAAAAATCAAGTTTTCTACATACATTCGCTTATAGGTTGTGAATTTCAAACAAAACATATTTGTTTAAACTCAAGTTAAGATTTAAAAATATACTTGAGTACAATAAGTTTGCAAATTATCTAGAAAATTAGGAAGACAGTAAGCAAACCTCCATCTTTAACCACTTTTCTTGATATCTGTGATGATGACAGTTTGATGGTTATGATCAATGCTTGAATGTTGTTGTGAGAAATGAGGAATGAGAGTAAATCATGTTTACATGTTTGTTTAGTGTATGCATGTCTGTGATATGCATATACTTCTCTGTTTTAAAGTACAGCCTTTAACAAATTTAAGAATTCAAATCCTCATTTCCTAATCCTCTTCAAGATTTAATGTTTAAAAAATAAATTGCTTGAATCAATAGGATTTTAACTTTAAAAATATTTCCAGATAATACTAAATTAATAGCACTTGGAAATTGGTTAAGTCACAGATTTTTGAAATAATTTTAAAAATTGAATTTTTAAATCCAAATGGTTTTGGAAATGGATTGGGTTTTAAGTGAAAGGCTTTTGAAAAAAAAATTCAAGGATAATAGTTATTTTTGAATAACTTGATTTAATTTTGAAATTTTATTTGAAATTAAATTCAAGATTTGAAATTGAATTCCATGTTTGAAAATTATGGTTTAAAGATGTTATACAAAGTTATAAACGTATTTATATGGATTTAAACCATTTTAAAAGTATGTTTTTGAGAATTTGAATTTAACCCAAGTCTTATGATTGAAAGGCTTTAACTTGAGCAAATGTAATCGGATTTTTCCAAAATGAGAACTATATGTTTTCGAATAATAGAAGCTTTCATATATGGAATAAATTTCCAATTTGTGTTAAAGAGATTTCAATTTAAAATGAAATGGGTTTCCAAGTTATGAATGAATATTTGGAAACGGGTTTTGAAAGATGTAAAATGAGTCTTTGACTTAAAGACCGGATAAGTTAATCCAATTGAAATAGAATTGTTTTGAAAGGCTATGAATGAATCTTTGTTAAAGATTGTTGAACCTAGTTTTAAATTGAAAGGAGTTTTTGAAAGGTGAATCTTTTGTTTAAAAGATTTAAGTGTGGAAATTGTTTAAACCATTGAAGGTTTTTGAAATGAATCTTTTTGTCTAAAAGATTGGAAATGGTAATTTGTTTAAACCATTTGAATGAAAGGTTTTGGGCTTTAAGTTGTGATTTAACTACGACCCCAATATCCATATGTTTTTAAATATTGCGCTCATTATTCGATTTAGCCGGGAAAGGACATTTGTGTCGTATAACCCATTTCGAATAATGATACGACGTTATGGATAGCATTTGAAGATCGGTGGTGTAGACCAGGTATTTGCGAGAATGATAGGATGAACTATCGATTGTCTCTGCACTGAGTAGCTATGGTATAGAGATTCCCTAAGTGATGGGAAGTTCGATCAGATTGGGAATACCCGGATTGCAAGGGCTCCTTTTGGAGTGCCTTTGGTTCTGTTCGAACCTGGAACAGACTTGTATGGATGTGTGTCTCACGTTACACTTTGAGATGTAAAGCCGGTTTCTATCAAATACATTTCTGTTGGTGGCGGAGATTTATTCTCTTAGCTTAACACCCTTCTCTGAGACGTACGAGCTCAGAGGTTATGTAGTTGATGGTTACTAGTGATACATTCTCAATTTGGTAATGTGGCATACAAAGTGCTGCTGATCATTTGATGATCGATGCATGGCTTTGTGAAAAAGAGTATCTTTGTGGATGAGACTTCGTCGAGCCTCACAACCCGAAAATGGTCGGAACAGGAATGTTGCAGCAAGGTTTTTAGGGGTCGCGCCCCTAGGGTATGTTCATTTTCTTCTGGATAAGAGGTGGTATCACGGTATGGAGTCAGATATTTAACCTATGTGGTTACTGCAAATTTATTACTTTGTGGTTGTTGGTTGTCGGGATCCTGGAGTAAAGGTCGGTAACGACTGGGGATGGCATCGCTCGTGTGTTAGTTACCTAGTTATAACTTGGTTAAAGCATGAGGTAGCGTCGGCCTTGTTTAGCAGAGATCCGGTTAGGTTCTCGGGGGCATCCTTCCAGAGGCGTTCCATTTCGCTGTAGGAAGTTCTTTTGCCTGACCATTTGTTGGAAATCCAATCATCCAATACGCGCCTTTATGATTTCAATTGTATAACCTGCCATTCTTAAATGGTAGCTATAGTAGGCATACAACAAATTGTGGTATGCTGGCTAAGATTGATATTATACTTTCGAAATGTTTTCTGCACTATGCACTAATAATAGTATCAAATGGTTCTCATGTATCAAGCATTTTTTACTGTCATAAGGAGAAATCTCCTCCAAGTGTGTGCTTGCATTGTGTGTGTGGCGAGAGGCCTTATGGCAGTTTCATTTTCAAAAAAAACACTGCGGATTTCAATTTAAATTCTTTTGTTGTTATTTAAAAGACAAACTGTTTTGTTTTCTCATACCAGTCCTATGACTGACCTGAAGTTTATTGTTCCCTTCCTAAACTCTGGGTGCCCACAATTTTCCACATGGGCAATCTAGAGTTGGGTATTTCAAATGGTAGATATCGATTCGGTAGTTTTCAGCTTTCTCTTTGTAATTCTTTGGAGACTTTGGATATTGAATCCTTTGGTTAGGACGACTGACCATGCTTAGCTTAGTGCAACGTGATGGGGTTCGAGCTATCTATGGAGATTGCTGATATTGGAGTTATCTCTTTCGCTATTTGTTTTCCTCTGTTGTTTATTATCTCTGATATTCTTGTATCATATTGATATCATTGTTGTATATCATTGGATATTGTATCATTGGAGTTATATGATATTATTCTTCTTCTTCCGCTGTGTTGTTGTACTTAATGTGTTATAAGCTCCGGCGAGCTAGATTTGACGTTTGAATCTGCGGCATTCGAGTACAAGTGAAGTACGAGTGCCGATTTTCGAAGGTCGAGTCCGTACCATCACACTTGGCATTTATTTGAGATTTACATTCTCCTATTTGGAGATATATGAGATTGCCATTTTTGGCATATTTCATGTTTGAGACTTCTCTATTTGGAGAATATTTTTATGATTGCCATTTATGGTGAGTTTTGAGTTTGAGATTTGGGATTCTCCTATTTTGGAGATATGGTTCATAGAAACCATTTTTAGTAGCTTTTGGGATTTCGTCGATGATATGGGGTGTTTATTATACTTAGTGTTATTTGGTGAGTTTACTTATTTCGAGGACATACACTTAGTGTAATTACCTTATTTGAACTAATGGCATGCTTTTATTATTATTTCTTCTCATTCGAGAGGATATCTTACCCTTTATCTTATGCTTATATTACCACTTATTCTTATAAACTGATTTGTTTAGCTAGACTAACTTGTATATTTTATACTCAGGTCAGACCGAGTTGTTTTAAATTTTATACCTACTTTTGGAGTTTACTTGATGCTTCCGCCTTGGATATCAGCTTATCTCTTTTTGTAGTTTTATAGTCGTTTTGTATGACTCTGATATGTATTTATTGTTTTGGCTCGTATGTTATTGTGGTCGTCATACCACTTATGATGTATTATTTGTATTGTATTAGGATGTATCATTATATATGTATATATATCTGTTTGTTGTTCTGTGATGTGTTATGCATTTGAGTTGTATTTTGTTCTGATAGATCCTATAGCCACCTATAGTTTTGTATTAAGCATTTATTGGATATGTCGATCCACTTAAAAAAGAAAATTAAAAATATAGAGCACTAATCGACGCATTTAATAGATATTTAAGGCAAGACTATAGGTGGTCGCTCCTAACCAGCTCTATTCTCCGGATTAGCAGACAGACTTACCTATTAGTACTCTTTGTTAACGTGAGTCTCGGGGTAGGGCATCACAATATATTTCTAAATGGATAAAAAAACATACTAATGATTGTTAACGATGTACATATGTTAAAATTAGTAATTGTTTGGTTTTTTAATACTTATTATTGGATCTGTCGGGAATGTCCTAAACAATATGCAAAGACATCTTATTATATTGTTTAATATGAAACATGTGAGACGGATTGCTTATGTATTGACAATATGTATTATTATACATGTTGTACTGTCTACAATATCGTAGCTTGCTTATGTATTTGATGCATGAAGCAAATATCAAATTCAAATTAAGGTCACTAAAAGGCAGTTTAGAGTATTCTCAAATATTTATGAAATATTAAAGAATTGTTTACAGAAACAACAAACTTCTTATGAATGAATGCTTAGACTCGAACTTCATAAATGCAATATTAAATTCATGTTCAAACCTTAGTTAAGGAGATTAAAGTCGAAAATGTTTGAAACGAAACATTGTGACTGATTCAACGAAAGAGCAAATTAAATCATCTTGAATAGCGCTATAATAAAAGCAATGTATTTATAACTGAGCTAGGGATGATTCCAAATATTAAGAACACTACATTATCGTTATATGATAACAATGAAATAACAAGAGCCCACTAGAAGTCAAGAAACATACTTAGGCTAGTTCAATATGATAAAGGTAGTTTATCAGCATTGGACAAAGTTGGTTATTATAGTACAAAATTAAAACGACATAGTAGATCCATTCATAAAGGGTCTACCTCAATCTGTTCTCATCAAACTGACTGAGGAGATAGGATAAAAATTCCATAACTGCCCCTAAGTAAAAGTGGGAGATTGATAGAGTTAGGGTTATGCCCTAGAGAAAATTATGTAAGTTGTTATATATATATCGAACTCGATAACTAATATTTCTTTAAACAAAAAGTGTTTTCTTATTGTGGTACACTTGATATAATGTGATTATATCAATTAATTAATTTAACTAAAAGTATATTTAATAGAAAATCCATAAATGATATATTTTATGATAGTAGTTACAATTTTGTTGTAATCATGAGTGATTTATCACAATAAATAAACGTATCGTTTTAAATATTATTGGTTAAGGTGTATTGCGATTGGATATCCATACATCTATTAAGACTAGAGTGCGTAACACTTTCAAATGTTAGGTAATGTATTGCTCATCATCGCTGGGGTACCAAAGGTTTACGTTCTAATAGTTTTTGGATAATTATGAAATGACTTACTCAATAGTTTTTGAAAGTGCAAAGAATCTCTAATATGGCTAACTAATGTTATTGAGTATATAACCAAGCTATATAATAATAAAGTAAAGCAAAAATGATTACACCAAAAAAATTATACTGGTTCGTACCTTCCATCCTAAGTCTAGTCCCCAAGACACATTTGGATTTCCACTAATCAGTAACCCTCACTTAGCCCGGAGGAATAGGCACTACAAGATTCTACTGATTCGATAACGTTGTGTTCTATCAACATAGATTTTGACTTCGATTACGAACTTCCTATAATATCCTTTGATGATTCAATAATGAACAATGTGATCAATGAAATGCAAGGAATATTTCCAGTGAATGATTAGTCAAAGCTTTTTTAAAGAAATAGTCATAAAGAAGTTTAGAAATCAAGACAGTTAGTTAATGTCAGAACTGCTTGTCTTAGGCTTATTTATAGTTTTCAGTAGTTACCTGAAAAGTTTTATATATCCAAAATGGCATACTCCTTTGAAGAAGAACCATTGAGGAGTTATATCTCTTCAAAGTTTTGTTTAAGAAATTCAGTTAATATAACCATTTTTTTCATTTAGTCGACCAGGAATGATGACAAGTCGACTGGCTTTTAGTATAAAACATTTCAGAGAAGAAGACCAAAAATAAAAGGTTGATTGACTTGGTCGGTCGACTAGCTCAATCGATTGAAAGTGCGACACCCCAAGTCGACTGAGGAGTATTTTTATTCGACTCCTTATTTATATATTTTTTTTTAACTAAAGCTTTGCAAAAATTTAATTGTAATTACTTTTGGTCTTTATTTTGAAAATCTTGTGTATCAGTGGTATGTGTATATGCATAAGAATCATCTAGGAGATTTCATAAATTATTTCTAAGGACAAAAGAACATAACTTTTGACTTATAGATGACTATTTCTTTCTTTTTGCTTCTTGTCTCTACAATTCATTGATGCCTTCAAAATCCTGTATAAAAGATATTGCAAGAGATATTTATATATATGGTTGTCATCATTAATACAATCATACAACTAGGGTTCTACCATTCTCCTCCTTTTGATGATGACAGCTATATGCATGATGTATATATATGTATAATCTCCCTTTTAATAAATGCTCCCCTTTTCATTATACTTTATCCACTTTTGTCATCAACAAAAAAGTGTGAAAGTACGACAAAAAACAAAAGATATATGTAAATGGAAATGAATATTCTCACTTAAGACTTGTATAATAATTGATACATGATAAGATGCACATAGGAATATATGAAATATGCAATTCTAAGTTTAAAAACACATAGAAAAAGTTAAATGATACAACCCACATAATAAGTTTCTAAGATACAAACTAAAAATAAAAGACATAGATAAATAAGGACAGATGAAGAAAGACTAGAGAAAAATCGCTTAATTTTATTCATGGTCCGAAGAAGCATGCGAGCAAGATAGAGAAGGAGAATGTGAACACGAGGAGATCTTATGCCAAATCTACTCAAGAAAGGCCATTGTGGTTTTCTTAAAAAAATTCATCTGTTTACTAAGTTTTTTATGGTTTCGACAAAGAATCTCTTGGTTTTAAATAATGGTGGATTGATAGGAAATTTTCTTTAAAGGATGGACCAAGGAAACATCCTTATCACTATCAGTGGTCCACGATTCTTCCTTTATTTCCTTATGAGATGGAGGCTGAGATGAGACTTGGAGCCGTAATGATGATTGTCCAATATTTGCACTAAACATATTTGCAAGATATATATTATTAGTAGGAAGCAGTTCCATAGTCGGTGGATAAAGGAAATCGACTTTTGATCCATTACTTTAAGGATGTTGAAGTCGGATGATGCTTCAACATTGGTTCTATAATGAATAAAGATCATAGTTAAATATGAACCATAGAAAATGGTATGTCGAGATTTATAGAGTTAGTAGTATGCCCTAGAGGTGATTGTGTAATTTGTTACATATATCTAACTCGATAACCAATCTTGTTCGAAATAAAAGCTGTTTTCTTTCCGTTACATATTTGGTATAACGTGTTATATTAATTAATTAATTTAATTAAAAGTATATTTAATAGAAAATCCATAAATGCTATGCTTTGTGGTAGTAGTTACAAGGTGTTGTGACCGTGATTAATTTTTCTAAAATAAATAAATATATCATTTTAAATATTCCTAGTCAAGATGCATTGAGACCGAGTATTGATACATCCATTGAGGCTTGACTATGTAACACTCTCCAAATGTTCGGTAGCTATTACTCGTGACTATTGGAGGCAGCAAGGTATTATGTTCTGATTGTTATTCGATAGCTATGGAATGACTCACTCGATAGTTTTTTGTTGGTTACTATAACTAAGGTCAAACAGAAAACATCGATGTGACTAATTTACAAAGTTCTCTCAACCTGAGAATACTATTGGCCAGATACTATTGATCTTCAATATGGAAGTATATGGCCAGAGCATTTGGTCAATAATAACTGTTATTATTGAACCAAGGATTTTGTGTTTGGACTATTGTAATATCCCGGAATTTTGGACAATTTAAATTTAATAATCTGAGTTTAAATTTAAATTGAATTGATAATTTTTGTTAATAAATTTGGTTTGATTTAATAATCTTATTTATTTAAATATTTAATTAGTGAAATTATTTTTTCATGAGTTAATAAGTTGTTTTCTATTTAATAATGTATATGTATATATATATATTTTAAATAGATAAGTTAATAAATTAGTACAACATAATTTTAATATTTTGAAATTAGTTTTGAAATTAGGAATTGAGATTTATTTTTGATTTAAGCTTTCCAAAAATATTTAATAAAATACTATATGATTTTTAATATAAGAAAAATGTTTTAATTGGTTTAAAATTCATCTTTGACTTAAGGGTTGAATATTAAAATAAGTTATAAAATGTTTGTGTTTTTCTTTTCAAACTATTAATTTATAAAATTTGATTTGTTAATCTAATTTGAGATTTAAAATACAGTTTTAAATATGAACATGCATTCATTAAGTATAATTTTCTTTAACACTTAATTTAAATAACAAAAATATTAAAAAGACATATGTAAGCATAGTTGAACACGTGTTAAATATTTAAGAGTGTAAATTTACATGTGTTAACATCTTAGACAAGTGTCATGTTATCATTTTGTTTTTCTTTAATTTTAATTAAATCATAAATTTAGATTATAAAACATTGCATATACTCATTCCTTCATTCTTTCTCATTTTTTTTCAATTCTTAACAAAGAAAACATTTTCCACCTTCAATAAAATGAAAGTAAAATCTGTAACATTTCAGATTTTAAAAATCAAACTCCATTTTCAAGTTTGCATATCAATCCCTGTAAACAAATATGCAAGCCTGCATTCACTTTCTTTAAAATTTGCATCCAAAATAAAACCTGTATTTTTAATCTGGAAGCATGGATAAATTCAAGTTTGCATACATCTGCAACTTCTTCAAATCTGCAATCATGAAGCAGTCAACCTGCATTTGGGTTGCAAGGGATTATGCATGCTATATAACTTGGGGATTTGCATTTGCATTCCAACTGGAAGCATGTATAAAACAAAAGATTAGAAATCATTAAAACAAGAGGCCTGCATTCATAAAACTATGCTCTGCATGATTCAAAAAATCAAGCTCTTTCTGCATGATCAATTTGTGCTCTGCATAATCAGGCGAGTAACTCATTTTCTTAAAATTAATTAAATAAATTAGGTTGTTCATCTTTTTAAAAATTGAAATGAACTTATAGGAATTGGTTGTGAATATTATACCTGTAGTAAGTGTCTGTATACTTGATGATTGTTGACTGCATATCTGTGCTTCAAAATCCCAAGCTCTTGTTGATTCTTGTATTCTTTGTTTTGATTGATTTCTATTATGTCTCAAAATTTAGAATAAGACATGTTTGTTTTAAATAAAGTAAGTACAAATTTATATGAATTAAATTTAAATTTATCTGTAACTTGAAAAATCAAGTTACACAAAGTGAATTAGCATAAAGGAAATTCAAACTTTATAATGTGATGTTTCAGATTTATAAATAGCATCATCAAGTTAGTGCATGAATTTCAAATCTAATATTAAAACTTTAGTGTTTTAAACGAAGAGCAGTTTTGTATATACTGTATTTAACAATTTGGTCATGTTTGCAGATGCATGCAATTGAATTGGGTGAAATTGTTTGTAGAGACAGTGTGTCTATTCTAGATTATAGGAAATATATTAAATTTCATTAAAATTCAATCTTGGTGATGTAATTGTGGGTTTCCAGGTTTAGAACCCTAGTTTTTTTTCTGAGTGTAAGTGAATTGAGTGATGCGGTCTCATAAAGTGATCGAGTTCAAAGCTCTTTTGGGGATGGATGGATGGTGTGTTGTTGGAGACTTCACCAGATTTTGGAGGGTGATGACGGCCGGAGTTGTGGGTTGTTGGCGATGACAGGCTAGGCACTGGAAAAGGGAAACTGTTCTAGGTTTTAGTTTTTAAACTTGAATTTAAATTCAAGTGGAGTTTTGGAATTTTGGAGGTGGAAGGTTGTTGTGGGGTTGCTGGTCGATGGAGAATGGCCTGAGATGATGACAGTGATGGCCGGAGCAGGGGAGTGGGTGCACAGGGGTTTGTGCATGTTGGTGATGATGGTGGTGTTCTGTTTTTGGGTGCAGGGTTTCATGTCTCGGGATTGTCTCGGGTAAAATGAAGAATGACTCGAAGCTGAGGAACTCGTGACTCGAAGTAAATTATGTGATGCTCGGGTTTAAACTTAGTTTCAGGTTTTAAAAGAAACTGTTTTTTTTCTTCAGGTTTCTAAGTTTTTAAAATAAAAGAAAATTTCAAACAAAAACCTGAATCTAAAGTGAAATCTGAATTTAAGTATAAATTCAATTAATTAAATTTTGGGTTTTTGAAATTATTTAAAATTTGAAATTTTTAATGAGTTTTAGAGTTTGAACAGGAAATCTGTTTTCCAGGTTTTACAAATTGATGTAAAAAGAAAACGCAAAACAAAATCTGAAATAAGTTTGAGTCCAGGATTTAATTTTTATTCAATAAGTTTCAAATTTTAGATCTTTGAATTAAATTTGAAATGTCTTAAAATCCAAGTTTGGTTTTAAACTTTAAACAGAAACTGTTTTTCTGTTTTGAAAGTTTAAAAGAAGAATTTAAACTTAAAGATGAAGTTCAAGACTGTAATGTTTAAACCTGAAACTTAAATTTTGAATTCAATGATTTAAATCTGAGATTTGAATTCAAATTTGAGATGTTAAAACTACAACAGAAAACCGTTTTCTGTTTTATGTTTTAAATTGAAAAGTAAATTTTTAAATGGCAACTGAAATTTAAATGAGTTTAAATTTAGTTTTGAAATAGTGGAATTTGACTTTAATGTCAGCTTTTAAAATTTCATAAGTTTTTTTTAAATTTAAATTTGGTTTAACTATTTAGAAAGTTTAAATAAATTTGAATTTGAAAATGAAAATGGAGATGTAAGTAAAGTTTTAAATCTTTTTGTTTGAATCTAAAATAAAAATTTAATTTGTAATTCAGTTTGAAATTTAAAAGAAATTTTAAATTGAATTTTTGTTTTGAAATAAAGTGTTTAAAATACTTTTGTATAAAGAAGAATGTTTCTTAATTTCGAACTTAAGAAATTGGTTTCATTTAAATTATTTAATTTAATTTAAATGGAATGTTAATTATTTAATTAATTAATATTATGGATGTTTAATTAAGTAATTAATATTATTTTTATGTTAACTAATTAATATTTGAGATTAATTAATTAAGTTTAATTAATCTATAATTAAGGATGATTAATTAAATTTTAATTTATGATTAAGATTTATTTAATCAAATGATTAATGACAATTAAGATTTTAATTAACACTTAATTAATTAATAATTAGAGATTAATTAAATGATAATTAAAGATTAATTAATTGATAATTAATAATGATTAATTGATTTAATTCTTAATTTAGTAATTTAAGTGATGTTAATGAAGTTCATTAACTTAAGGTTATTTAACAATTAATTAATATGATTAATTTTTGATAATTAATTAAATTAATTAATTAATAATAATCAATTGTCTATATTAATTACTTAATGGAAGTAATTAATGAATTAATTACTTAGTGTAATTAATTTGATGAAGGTGATTAGTTTAGATTAATTAAGTTTAATTAATTTAAACATTTGTGGATTGTTGATAATTACTTATGTAATTAATGAATTTATAATTTCTTAAAGAAGTAATTAGTTAATTAAAGAATGTAATTAAGATAATTATTAAAGAAGTAATTTGGATTTAAATTACTTTAGAATTAATCAAGGATTAATTGAAGATAATTAATTAAGGGTAATTAATTTATGAGATGAGTAATTAAAGTAGTTAATTACTGAATGGTTATTAGTCAAAGGTGATTAATATATAAGATGTTTAAATTGGAGATTAATTACTTATGTAATTAATTTATATTTAGAGATTGATTAAATGTAATCATTAATTAATTAATTAATGATGTAATTTGGAATTGATTAATTAAGGTATGATTAATATTAAATGCTAATTACTTATTGTAATTAGAGATAGTTAATCAATAATGATTAATTGAAATAAATATTGAGATGATGATTTATAGATTGATTTGTAATCAATTAAAGTTTAAGATCAGCAGAATTCTAATGATAAAGTAATTAATTTAATTCATTTTAAATTAATTAGAGATTAGGTAATTAATTTAATTCATTTTAAATTAATTATAAATGGTGTGATCATTAGATCGTTGCTTATGATTGATGAATGGTATTGGTTGTCTGGTATGGTTTGTAATCTCAGTTATGAGATGAATAATGTTGTGGTATGGATGCATTGGTTGCTTTTGGATGATAATAGTGATTATTTGATATGGATTATCTGATTATGATATGAATTATCTATTGATAATGATAAGGTTGATTATCTATTGTGATGTGAATTATCTATCTGTGTATATTTAGATAATTGAATTGAATTGTTTTAAACTTAAAACAACTTGGACCTTAAAAGACACGCTTTGGATTTCGATGAGACCGGGATCGGATTTCCATATATGGATATCCGAAAACCACATCGATTCCAAATAACGTTAGGCCGTGAACCCAAAATGGAGCGAGTGAAGACTCGAGGTGTAAGGGCTATACGTCAGTATAACTCTGTGGGTGATTCCGTAATGAGTTTGATGGAATAGTGCCTATAGATTCGAGATGGTGATTTAGAGTGCAAGGGTTATTGTCGTTAACTCTGAGGGTGATTCCAATACGAGTGTAACGAGATAATGCCTTCGGTTTCGTTCGAAGCCGGAACGAACTTGTATGGATTGAATGCTTTGAGAACATCGTCAGGTGGACGATGAGCATTCAAAGTGATATGTCCTATAAGGTAATCATAGCCTCAAGCCTCATCAACCGGGAATGGCTAAAACAAGGGAGGTGCAGCAAAGCTTCGTGGGTAGCCCACTTGAGAGCAAGATTGATCCCTGTCTAGATGTCCCTTTTATATTTTCGGCTTAGTGGTGCGGTTGCTGATCACAACTGCGGGGTTGTCTTGTTTGGAACTGTTCAGTAAGGAACGGGTCCGGCTTTGTGTTGCAGGGGATGAAGGGAGTAATCCTCGGTACGGTGATCTAGGCCACGTACTGTGACGGGCGGTACCCCAGTAGCCCAGCCATTGATGAAATCCAAAATCCAATAAGTGCCAACGATTTTTGATTGTATTACCCACTTTTGTGGCTAGTAGCTGGAATTTAATAGATGTAACAATTTCGGCTATTTCTTATTTACTTGAAAACCCTAGACACTATTATAATATCATTGGATTTCCTATCAAATATTTTGGTTAGCGTAAGGTAAAAACTTTTCCATGTTTATGTGTGGGAAGTCTTACGTGATACCTTTTCTTTTCAAAGGTTTTTCAAAGTTAAGCAACTTTAACCTGTTACTCACACCAGACCCATGTCTGACCCGGAGTTATTTCTGTTTTTCTATAACTCTTGGGTACTCAAATTTTTACGAGTAGCCAAGGGAATTCAGTTTAGGATTCAGGATTAGCTTTGACGAATTGTGGAGGAGCATATGGAGCAGGAGGTTTCTGCGTGTAGTTAAATAGATTTCCGTTGTGTTGGTATCTCTGAGTGTTTGTGTATTGTATTGAGTTTGTAATAACTAAACAGGTGTTTATAACTGTCTAGTTTGTGTTGTATATGACTGTGTACTCTGATATTTGATGTATACTATGTAATACTTATGTTATTAATATAATTTATTCGTTCCGCTGTTGAGATTCTAATGTTGTTTCTTCCTTCTCTTCTTTCTTTTCTCTTTTCTATCCCTTTCTTTCTTAAGGATGATGCGATTTTCCGGGAGTGGAAGGTCGGGTCGTCACAACTATGAAGTTGAATATGGACGATACTGGAATTTTGACCATTATCAAATTTCATAAGTCTAAAGTGATATAGTTTTAATGAAGAGAATTGGTGTAAATAATTCTCACTAATGGGTTATGCTTAAATAAGCAAAAATTGGATTTTACTAAAAGATGTATAAGCGACAAATTTAGATAGAATGTTACACCACTAGCTAAGGTAATGTATGAACATTAATATTTGAATTATTCAATATTAATCACTGACTGAATTTACACCTTTGAGTCGCATAACCTAATGATGAATTCCATGGAAAAATACACGATTTAATTAATTTATTATATGTGCCGACTTAATTAAATTAATTGATATTTGAGAAATATTAAAAAAATTAAATTTATTGAATTTGGATGCGTTTACGAAAGTTATACTTACGCCCATTGCTATAAGATATCAATGTGATTTAAAACGGATGTAAATAAAAGATATTGCATGCAGTGATTTATGGAAAAATCATGTCATTTGATGGCTTATAATTTTAGCCATACAATAAAATAAGTAAGAGTGAAGAGACAAAGGTAATCAAGGAAATCTATTGGGGAAGTTTTAACGGCTTCATTCTTTTAATTACAATATATCTACTAATTCTTTTCTAGAGAAAACTCATTCCTTCTCATTTATTTTCTCTTCTCTCCTCCTAAACTTCAATGGAAAAAAAGGATTTTCAAAATCTTTCAACTCCAAACAAAAAAATTATCAAATAAAATAAAATAAAGTGATTCATCTATCTCTTGCAAGGATTGGGTGTGAATGTTGGAGTTCTAAGGAAATTTCTTCATTCAAGGTGCATTCTCTTGGAAAAATCTCAAGGAACTAATTCTAGATTTAGTTATTCATCATTCACCTTGTTTATATAATTTGGATTTATCACATATTTCATCTCATCTGGGCATTTTTTTATTTGATCACATAGATTAGATCCCATTTTTCTCCATCTTAGTTTATTATATATGTTCACAATGTTATATTGATTTGGATCCATTTTAAAATAAATTTTGATAGCTTACCTATTCATATTATCATCATTATCTACATCATATGAATCCATATTTTAGTAATTGTTCATATTACCTATATGGTTTAGATCTGAAACCTTTGCAACATATACATAATTGTCTGATTTGTTCTATTTATTTTATTGTTGCTCCAAATTTTTTGTTTAAAAGGAAAAACTTTTTTGATTGAAATCTAAGTTTTAATTAACAAAACAATTCTATTACTGATCCAAAAGGAAAACATATGTAGCTAATTAATGTTCGTATATATGTTTTGTATTCGATATTTTAAATTAAATTTTTTGGTTTTTGCACACTTCTGTTTAAAGTTCAGAAAAAATTTCTTTATAAACATAACTATACTTTTGTAACAAATATCACAAACCCTTGAATTTCATTTTTAAATTAAAGTTAAACTTTAATTTGTTATTTTATATTAAGGAATATACTAAACTATAAATTTTAATATACAGATGTTGTATTAAGTTTAAAACATTATTTATAATGATTTGTATATGTATTTATATTTGTGTGTGTGTGTATGTTAATTTAACTTAAGATTTATAAGATGAACTTTTATGTAAAACCATAAATTTAATCTTAAACCCTTATAGTTTTGAAACTAGGTTCAAAAATTGTTGTCTTTAATTCTAAAATTAGAAAAGAGTGAAACTTAATTTTAACACATATGTATGTATAAGTCTATTGTATATAACACCATATATGTATTTCAAATATATGGACCACAAAGGCACGTATGAAGGAAACATCATCTATGTACACAATATGGTATGTTGCTTTTACACCATTTACTCTAGAGTATATCTAGGTATATTATCAACAGTTGCTAAGTATATTTTGGTCATTAATGTCATTTAATAATAAATCAATTTAATTAAAGGGTAAGGAATGAAAATTTTCTCTCTCTCTCTAATTAAACCATACATTCCCTCATTAATTGAATAAGTTAACAAATAGAAATGAAAAGGTTTCATTCTTAAATTAAATTTAACTAGTAATAGTTATACATAAATGCATATATAAGAGTATATTTGATATATTCTAATATATGCTAAAACCAAATTCAGGCCTTTTCAAACTCACTAATAAAATGAAGATTTTATTTAAATAAAATGTAGATAAGATCTAATTAATTTAGATTTAATATGCCTAACATATATCCCAAATGGTTTTTTTTCAAAATTCATCCATTTCTTCCACTGTAGGGTGGCCCAATTCGGATAATGGTATCAGAGCCCAATACCCTATGTGGTCTAAATTAGTTATGTTAGGGCTAACTAATTAAGCTTGGCTACATAGTACGGTGTCTGAAAAGGTAATTTGTGATGTCCCACCTCCTCGACCCTTAGAAATCATGACTAATACATCCTTGGTATTCACAGTCACAAATCCAAGTGCTGGAGAGGCAGTTCTTTAAGGGTAAGCAAGAAAATAAAAACAGAATATAGTTTTACACAAATGGAACATATTATTTCAACATATAATCTTTATAGCGGAAAATTTTAAATACATTTATCAAAGTTAAACATGGAAGTTATAAATATCTATCCTTACAAATGCGAAATACAATATTACACAAGTGTGGTGGAAATGGGTAACAAACTTTAGAATAATCTTCTAACTTCATGTTCCAAACTCTTCCAAAATCCTTCTAACTAAACCTTACTACTAGGCTGCCCGAGAAAATATGGTACCCAGAGTTTAAGGGAAAAGAAAATAATCTCCAGGTTAGTCATAAGACTGGTATAAGAAACTCAAAATATGCATTTTTAAAACAAAGGTATCTCATAAGACCACGCCGCACATAAACACGGAACAATCCTTTACCTATGATAATCAAAACATTTGATACGCAAAAAACTGGGGAAATTATTTTTAATGACATTCTTTTGAAAACGCTTTTCAAGTAAATATACATAATCATAGCCAAAATTGTTGCATTATTAAATTCCAACATACTAGATTCTATAGTCAAATCCAAAGACATTTTTTTGGTGAATGGATTCCGTACAATGACAAGGTAAGGGACTATCCTTCGTATAGTACACCTCTATAAGGGTGTACTAGGAATACACAAACAACCCTCCGCATTTGGCAAGACCGGTCTATCCCTTTTTGGCACTCAAACATGGCCTAGACAAAACTGAATATATTATCAGTCATAACCGACCTATCTGGGATCCAATAGTTTACACCACATACTCGACATATAGAGAGTAATCAAGGAAGATGATGATAATACCCTAATGATTATGAACCACGGCCTTACGGCATACCATGTTTAAGTCATTACCAAGCGATGAGGCCTGAGGTAACGATTACCTTTCCCTAGCAAATTCCACTTTGAATGCCGCATAGCCAATTCCATCACACATTATTGATTTACACAAATGTACAACCTCCGAGCTCATACATCTCAGAGAAGGGTGTTAAGCTAAGAGAAGTTTCCTTCTTCGCCACTAAATAGATTTACGTTTGTAAAAATCAATGTACGTGCATTTTAGAAATGCAATTTTATACATCCGTCCATGCAAGTTATCCAGGAACAAGATAAACCGAAAGTACTCTCCTACCACACCCTATCGGGAATTACCTCTAGGAATATTAGCGAGAAGTCCTTGCATCAAAGATTTCAAATGGGGAACTACTATCACTAATAAGTGAAATGGAAAATTCCCCCGAGGGTCAATGATAAGCAGCCCTACATTCCATCTTCTAAATCATACCTCTAGGGAAAATTCTCAGTTTATTTGATGATTCTCAAAAAGGTTTTGTTTTTTTATTCAAATCTTGTTAAAATGTTTTATGTTAATTTGAATCATGGTTTTTATGACGGTAGTGGGAAGTTTGGAATAGTGTTAAAAGAACACAAATTGTTTTAAATAATGAGATTTTGGTAAATATTTTCGGTTATAAGTATACGGGAATGAATCTTTTAAATTTTCAAATGATAAACATGATCGTGGGACATTTCATCACATTTTTGAAGGTGATGATAACTTTGAATTTATAAATCGAAATTTTCGTCCTATGGCAAGAATTGTTAAATTTTTTTGCAACATGCCATAACTCCAAGACCGGGAAAATTTCAATCATCCGACCTTAAAAGTTTGTAAGGCTCTTTTTGCTATTTATGGGCACTATGACATTAATTAAGCGCAAGTAATTTTGGATGAACTTCATCCTAAAAGTTTTACTTTAGGATAAAACACTTTATATCGTGGGATTCATCTTACTCAGATTTTTAACTATTTTGGAGTTAATTATAAGAGAGAGGAGTTTGTTTCTCGAAAAGTGTTTAAGCATGAAAATATCTCTCTTATGAAAATCCCACTTGTGTTTCAACTATATGAAACTCTTATCGAAAAAGATGAAAGGTTAGCTCATGAAGAAATGGAAGAATAAGACGAGGAGGAGGAGGAAAAAGGGGAGGAGATGGAGATTGAAGAAGAAGGAGAGGAGGAGGAAGATACATCATTGGAAAGTATTGAATACCCTATCAACCCTAACAATCCATCCAACAAACCTCTTCTCAAAAACTAAAAGATAATAGTGGAAAGTCAACGGATTCTCAAAAGATCCGTTAGTAAAAAGTTGGACAAAATTTCCACCAAAATGAATAAGTTCTTTAGGAAAGTAAGTCGCAAACTTGGATTATCATCATCTTCATCATCCTCTATCGAACTCTAGTTTTCGTTTCATGTTATATTAGTTTATATCTTTCGATTAGTTAATGTTATGTATTGTTTATGTAATGTTAACCAAAATTTATCAATGAAAATCGTTTATTTTTGTTCATTAGTTTTAAAATATCTCTGGAATGCTTGCTTTTAAATTATATAAGTTTACATATATAGCCTTGTACATAATATAAAGAAACAAAGATAATTTCGAAAATCAACAAGAGCACGTCTACACCCCCCACCCTCCATGCCGGCATGTAACGGTCAGAAAGTGGTTTTTGTTCTGAAATTGAAATTGGCATAACTACCTTGTGTTTATTCATTTCAAACGAATTTCTAACTCTATAAATACCTGTTTCTACTAGAAAAATGCATATTTTCAATTCTCCTTATTTTTTAATAAATTTCGTCATATTTTATCAAATAATGGCCTCTCATATTCATAATCTAAGTGAGAATCATGAAGAAACTCTCAATTCCTTCAAAACATACTTAATTTTATCCTTCGCAATTAATGTTACTTTTAATTAAGCCAAACGCCGATGACAAAGGAACAAGAAAGGCACTTCGATGTCATTCGATGGATGATTTCAGCCTTTAACAAAGAAGAACTCAAAGCGAATCTAGAGGGAACTCTGAACAAGGATAATAAAGAATGGGATGCTATAAAGTCAGATCCTATCTTCGGTGAAGAAGGATGGGTTGAAGTTCCAAGAAATGTTTGAATTGACTTGTATGGTTTGATTTACTTTGATTTTATTTGGTTTGATGTGGTCTGAATAGTTTGGTCTAATTTGACTAGATTTGAATTGTTTAAATTGATTTGAACTTGGTATGTAATATATGATTGAGATGGCATGGATTAATAAATGTACCGATTGATTATGTTTGAAATTTTTATATCTCTCATATTTACCTTACTATATTTTACTCATATTATTATCTATCTCATTTATATTCTATTATACTGTATTATTATCCTATATAGTGCTATAGTATTAGTTTAAGGGGGTTATGTAGATCAAGATTATATTTTGTTGATGACAAAGTGGAGAACTATAAAATAGGTTAGTTAGGCTTAGATTAGGGGGGTTAGTAGTTTAAGGTGGAGTTGTTGGAGTATGGAGGAGTTAGAGTAGAATTAGAGTTTTGAGAAGTATATTTTATAACATAGGTTGTCATCATCAAAAAGGGGAAGATTGTTAGTTCCTGGGATGATGTTTTTGATGACAACAACCTTAGGACTTGTTATAAGATATAAATACTAATATTCTTGTTTCTAGATATATATATATATATATATATATATATGTATGTATGTATGTATATATGTGTGTGTGTGTATGTATGTATGTATATGCGGGATATACATGTAGGTACTTAAGAATGAAGATTGTACAGTATAAAGATTCAAGACAGAGGTAGAGATTCAAGACTGATAAATACAAAATTGAAGAAATCAAGACTGAAGACCCATGAGTATCGAGAGTTTAAGATTTAAAGCATTCAATAGTTCATGATAGATAAGTAATAGTGTCTAGACTTATGTTAAAACTTCATAATAGCATTAAATCTTTATTCGGATTTTAATTATGGAATCGGATCCACCTTCTCACTTTAATAGCGGGAAGAAACCCAAGACCTCTATTGTGGGATAGAACCCACGACCTTTTATAGTGCAATGGAATCTACAAAATTTTCAAAATGATTTATTTTAAATATTTTTCAGAAACATTTTAAAAGTCCTCTCTCTCATTTTAATATTTTAGTCTTAAACTATTTTTATTAGATTTCAAAATCATCTCTTGTTTTTAAACTATTTCCTAGTTTTAATATTATAGTCTTTAAATCTCAAAAATATATTCTATACTTAGTTTTTAGTATTACTTTTATATTATAAATTATATGTATTTTTAGATTATTTTTCTAATCTCTTTTACAAGCTTAAACGATATTCAAAATGGTTTACAAAGTTTAGAAATTGTTTTGAAAAGTTTTGGAAAGAAAATTTCTTTTAAGAACAAAAATCAATTTTCAAAATATACATAGGTATATCGACATACACCATCCCCCCATATCGACATGGTAGCCGTAGAAATTCAAATTTCAAATTTTCAAATGCAGTGTCTATTCGTCATAACCTTTCACGAATGGACATGATTGTTGTTCTTCTATAAATACTAGTTGTTTCCAACGAACTTTAAGTTAGTTTTTCTTCACTTCTTCACTCCTTATTTTCCACTCAAATATTCTCTTATATTTTAACAAAACTCTGCTGAAATCCTAAGTGAACCATACTTGATCGCTTCTAGCTTGATTCTTAGTCACTCTCTCTCAAAGATCTCGGTGCTATTCAGAGTTATAGGATCATTTGTAATCAAAGATCATCAGATCGAAGTGTACTGAGCCTCTCTCTATTAAAGTGTTATTGGAAATGATGTGATTGTGGCCTATAAATCAATTGGATGTGATTGTAGCCCGTAAAACAATTAGATGATCTAGTAGCCTGGTTAAATCAAGAGAGGTTGCTCTGGACTCGAAGACAGGAGGGTGTATCTCATAGCCTTGAAATTGAGGTTGTAATATCGATATTATATTTGAAAAAAATCTTCACACGAAATTGTGTGGGACTGGATGTAGGGTAACCCCAAACTAGTATAAAATTCGGTGTGTTCTTTCCTTTACTTCTTTTATTATTATTTGCATCTGTGTTTTGAATCTGTTTTTGTTTCTGTGAATTGTGAATTGCATCATTTTAAGTATAATTGTGAAAAAATCCAAAAAGATTCATATAATCCATTAAACACTATTCACCCCTCCTCTGGTGTTAATATAGCCTTAAGATCGTAATCTGCATTTCCTACACTGGTTTCCCAAACCCAAACCTAGAGACTACCTCTCTGTCTCCCATAAGGTGGTCAAGTTATTTGATCTACTCTAAATCTTTTAACATACTTAATTTATTTTCAAATATTTTAAAGCATCCGGGCTTTCCCTCGATCTGTTCTATGCCTCGGTCGGATTTTCTACGACACTCACAAATGGAACAAATGTACTAGTTGATTCCACATACTCATTTTTAAACCTTTTAATCGTCTTTAAATTACTTAATTATTTATTGGAAAAGGTTCGCAAAAGGTTCGGAAAAGAATAATTAAGTTAAAACCATTGTTCGCATTATTAAAAAGTGCTACAAATAGTGTTTTAAAAGCTTATTTGGTTAAAACAACTTTTCTATCATTTGGAAGTCTATATTTATAAAAATCTCTATTAAAACATTTTAATATATTTACAAAGATATTTCCATATTTTTTTAAGAATTTTAAAAGTATAAATTTCAAAGAATCCCTTTTTTGGATTTCGAACTGCAAAATCGCGATTATTTCGAAAACTTAATCTGCTTATATTTCAAAATTTGCTAAACGAAATCTTGATTATCTTTCTTCGTTTGAAAAATATAGTTATAAGAGTTTGGAAAATTCTTATTACAAAGAGTTTCGACTTCAAATACATCATTTAAATGAATTTAACTTTCTATAGTGCGAAATCGCGAACTATCATTACGCGATGCGCCAATTTTTGACTCAATTGTCATAACTTATCAAAACTTCACCAAATCGGATTTTTGTATTTATAAAACATTTATAAACAATTTTCAAGAGGCTTAACTGTCTCATACGTACCATTTCATTTGCTAAAAGAAAGTGATTTCCTTTGTGATTTTCGACGTGTATATAACGTGAATCATTTCAACAAAAAATAAACATATAATCTACATCCAAACTTGATGATCAAACATAGCAACAAAACAACATATCATATCATCATTCGAAGAATATATATAAATATAAGTGGAGTTTTCTCGCCCTCATTTGATGACGGACTAATTAGATTCAACTATAGATTTGCTAATTTTAATTCTAGGCCCATGACAATTTCTTTTTTTACTTCTTAGGGGCTCGGCCTTACTCCTTGGAATTGCTGGCCAAAAACATAGAAGAGAAGTGGTGGAGCTACGACCTTGAATTCAGAAAAATAGGCCATTTTCTCTCGGCCTTTTGACCATGTTGCACTCAAAATTTGGAAAAGTTGTCAACTGTAAAGTTGTTGCAAATTTTTTTCTCTACAACTTAAAAAATGAGTTATTTAATTTCAAGTTTTTTTGAGGGAGATACGGCTAGAAGAATAAGAGGTATTCTCGGATTCATAAAATTTAAACTCGAAAATGTACTTGAAAGATAGGGAACTTTGACACAGATAAGCTAAAAACTTGAAGAAGTGGTAAGCATAAAAGTCATAGCCACTGGAATTTAATATAACTTAAAAAAGAATTTCTTCATTTGGATCTGTTTAGAGGAAGTTATGATCAAAAGAATAAGAGTTATTCTAGGCCTTAAAATTTGGGACCGAGAATGCACTATAAAGAATGGAGAATTTGACATGGCTAAGTTCAAAATTGAAAGAAGTTGTGAACATAAAAGTTACAGCCATTGGAATTTTACATGATTTGTAAAAAGTAATTTCTCCATTTGGTTTTGAGGAAGATATGATAGACTAAAGAAGATGAAAACTGAGTTGAGAGGGTGAGCTATTTATAGTCAAACGGAGAGGTAGATATTTATCTTCTCCTTACATCATCCGCCATCATGACCACGCCATTCCCCTTACATCACCCTAGGATAGCCAGAAGTCACCTTCATCATGGATACGGCCATGTGCTTGTACTTAGGGTTGCTTAAGTGAGAAGCAAATGAAAAATATCTTAGATTTTTATTCTTTTACCAAATGTGTGTGTATATATATAGAATGGTAAGTGTATATATACTTTTCTACCATGGTTATATGTATATATGTGTTTGTTTGTGTGTGTTAATGTGTGCATGTTTTTGGTATAAAATGTGCATAAGTTATTTGAACAACTTTATATACCTCAAAACGTTATGTATTTTGATTCCGATTCCTAGTCATATTCACTTATTAGTTAGCATACATATATTTATAAAAAAATTGAAAACTCATTTCTTATCATCTTTAACTAATTAAAATGATTTGATTTATAAAACTGTATAAATAAATATTAAGAAATTATTTACAAAAAAATGTTGTTATATTGATAAAGCGATACGAATTTTCCTCATATTTTCAAATCGTGTATATATATATATATATAACTATTGTAAATGATTTATTTTGACTTCATAACTAATTAAAATGAATTATTATTATTTAAAAATAATTATTTAAAAATTAAAATAATTATTAAATCATTATATCTCAATTTAAAATCATAAATCAATATTTAAATATAAGGACATCACTAATGTTGTCATAAATACATTTAATTCCTAAAAATAAAATAAATAATTTTATTTCATATTCTTGTTTAATTATAAAAAAATGTATGTATCCAGCTGTGTGCGTGACGTCTGATAATTATAGAGCTATTTATTAATAAAATGGTTTTTGACCATTTTATCGATATTTTTCCAGAGTATATATTTTGTGAACATTTTTTTCCAAAATAAGTTTATTATTATTTATTACTTAAAACTTGATTATCCATTGAAAAATAAATCTATATTTGAATATATAAAATTATTTAAGTATCTTTAATTAAAATGATAAAATTACGGGTCACTACAAAATGTTTAGGACTGGATTAGGTAATCAAGTATTTTTCCTACTTGGTTACTGGCCTGGCCTAAAAGATGAAGTGAGCCCAAAAGTTTCCCTTAGTAGAAAAGGCCCAATTTGAATTGGGCCTTTGGCTAATTTTCAAAATGTTTTGAAAATTCTGACAATATTTTAAATTTAAAAGTTAAATTTAAAATAAAAACACGGTTATTATAAAAGGTTATAATATAAATAAATTTTCAAAATATTTGAAATGCTAATTAAAATTTTAATATGTTTTCAAATATTAAATTTGAAATTTAAAATTTATAAATAATATCAATAAAATAAATAAATAAAATGAGTTAATTAATTAATCAATACTTGTATGCATGTATTATATATGTCAATATATGTTAGGTTATTTTAAAGTGTTTAAGATAACATAAGTATATATGTATGTATGTAAGATAAATTTTTGAAATTAATATAATTTAACTAAAAAAATTAATTAAATAAATAAATTACAAGTTAATTCATTAAATAAAAATACACATGTATGAGATTATGTGCTATACTATAAAGATTATAGTATGCATGTTAATATATATATATATATATATATATATATATATATATATGATATATAGGTATTACTATAAATGATATATTCTATATTATAAAGGTTATCGTAGACATATTAAAGTTGTATTGGAATACTAATATGAAACTAATTAAAGAGTTAATTAATTAAAATTAATTAAATAATATTTAATTAATAATATTATGGATAAGACTATTATATAAGTAATATGAAATATAAAAGTTATATAATAATAAAGCTTATACGGTATGAATGTATAAACTTAAGGTGGAACATTAAAGAAACCCAAATAGACTTAAGGGATAAATACATATGTAAATGTGTGTGTATAATAGTTTTCGATGTGCTTGACACTTGAATCACGAGGGTATTTCATGAGAAATACATTATTCCATAGGTCGATATCACTCAATATATTTATTGAAGATTATGAATCTTCAATATAATGTTGTCCTCTTCCATATATATATGTATATACATACATATATATATATATATGTATATACATACATACATACATACATATACATATATATATATACATATATATATATATATATATATATATATATATATATATATATATATATATATATATATGCGCGTGCGCGCGTGTATGGTTGTTATATGTTGTATTATTAATATGTTGAATAGACGAGGTATGATAACTATACGTATTTGTTGAGCAAACTCAAGGTATATATACTATACTTAAGCCATCGCGATATGGTAGGTACGAGCGAATAATCTCTTTCGATTTATTGAACAAACTCAAGGTCAAAATGAGATTAGGACAAAGAATCTAGATTAGGATTTGTATGTGACACAACCGACAAAGAGACAGACGAGTCCTAACACTCGGTAGTGAAGTCGAAAGAGTTCTGTGTCGTCTTAAGGTTTGAAGAAACGTAAAAGACTAATGGGAGCCTTATTAGAAAATGAAATGTTAACATTTAACCTTTCAAATATTGTAAGAACATATGCTAAATAATGTTATAATTATCTACAATGATAAATTTTAGCATTTAATTTGATTTATAAAATGTTTTCAATTAATATATGCAAATGAAATGAATTGGAAATTGATAAATATAAATGTAATACATACTTACGAATAAATATAAATTGCATGTCAACGTTTTGACACCCATACAAGCGCCTAATATCCAACTACTTAATACATTCGTAATTTGACCGCGTACGTGTTTATTTGGTTGAGACTGTGTGTTGCGTACTATGTGTTTCGAATTAACAATACAATATTATGAATATTTGATCAATGTACAATCGCATATAAATGTTATATCATGAATAATCACAGTTTGTAATGTACAGTATTTTGATGAAATTAGTTCGTCTGAAATAAGTACATATACTATAGTGCGAGATTGAGTATTGAATGATTGATTACAATAGAAGGTCATATTGTGTTAAATGTAATACAAGACCAAAAATACAATATAGATCTAAGAATCGATTACTGAAATGCTAGTTTGATCAGTTTATGTAAAGTGCAACATATTTTATGCCCTTATATGTAAAGGCCCGCAAATCCGTACCCCTTTTGAACTGGAAAAATCCCACAACAATTCAGCCCAAAGAGGAACAAACTTACGAGTCTTTAGGGTTAAAGAATAAAGAGGTAGAATAATTAGGGTTTAAGAAGAAGAAGATAGAAGAAGAAACGGAAACAATAACATAATCTCATATATCGCAGCGGAACAAATATAATAGATAAATGAATATCTTTAAACAGAATCACTATGTAAGTTATTAGGTTACATCACATTACATTACCAGAGTGTACACCAACAAATAGCGGAAAGAAATATTACATATATAAGTGACACGCCTCGCCATCTAGCTTCAACTCCTAATTTCCACCAACTTCTTGACTTTGCACCCGAATAATGATAACCTGACCGTAGGCGGCCCGTGTGGAAAATTTGTAGGCACCCAGAGTTCAGAAAGGGAAAAATAAACTCCACGTCAGTCGTGGGACTGGTGTGAGATCTTAAAAACAGTTATTTTCACAAAGAAAATAAAAGAAATTCGCTATGCTTTTGGGAAATGAAACTACCATAAGGCCTCCCAGCACACACACAATGCAATCGCAGACTTGGGGGAGATTTCTCCTTATGATAGTCAAACATGCTTGACACGTAAAATCCTTTTTAATATTATCGTTAGTGCATAGTGTGGAAAACATTTCGAAAATATAATATTAATCTTAGCCAGCATAGGTACCATTATATTATGCCTGCTATAGCTACCTCCTGAGGAGGCAGGTTATATAATTGTAATCGTAAATGGTTCGCATTGTTTCTTTGCATTTCCAACAAATGGTCAGGCTAAGGAACTTCCTGCTGCCACATGGGTACGCCTCTAGAGGGACGTCCCGAGAACCTACCCGGATCTCTGCCAACACAAGGCTGGGTTACCTCTATAACTAGGTAATTACTACTCGAGTATGCCATCCCACGATCCTTTGGGACCTTTATCTGAGGATCCTCAATCACAAAGCAACAACCACAAAGTATATATAAAATATTTGCGGAAACAACATAGGTTAAGTATATGGGCCCCATACCATGATACCACCCTTTTCCAGGAGGAAATGACGTACCCTAAAGGGCGTGACCCTCATAACCTTGCCGCATTATTCCTGTTTTGACCATTTCCGGGGTGTGAGGTCCGACGAGGTCTCGTCCACAAAGCTACGCTTTTCACAAATTCATGCTTTGATCAACAAATGATCAGCAGCACTTCGTATGTCACTTTACCAAATTGGGAATATATCACTAGTAACCATCAACTACATAACCTCTGAGCTCGTATGTCTCAGAGAAGGGTGTTAAGCTAAGATAATAAATTCTCCGCCACCAACATAGATGTATTTGATAGAAACCAGCTTTATATCTCAAAGTGTAATGTCAGAAACACATCCATACAAGTCCGTTTCGGGATCGAACGGAACCGAAGGCACTTCAAAGAAGCCCTTGCAAATTCGGATATTCACAAATCACGTCCGGAATCCCCATCACAAAGGTGCTAAAATCTCTATGCCGGAGCAACCCGGTGCAGTGACATTCGACAGGTAATCCTTTCGCTTTCGAAAATACCCGATCTTCAACACTGTCTTCAAATGCAATCCGATTTCGTCGTATCGTTATTCGGAATGGGTTTTATGACACATGGTCCTCTCCCGGCTAATCCGAATAACGAGTGCTTATTTTTAAAAATAAGTGTTCATTCAGATTTCAAACAAATCACAACAATTTCACTTGGATCTTTTAAATAAAAGATCCATCACCAACACAAAGGTTCAATGTGGTTTTCGGATATCCACATGGAATCCGAACCCCCGGTCGCATCGAAATTCAAATGCCATTTAAAGGCCAATGTTGATAGTCGGTTATTTAACTATCAATCATTAATTTACAACAATCGCTAGGATTTAAATAATTTTTCCCTCAATTATTATTTTCTGTATATCTTCGCGAGATATAATTTTTTTATACTTCAACCATTTGAAAACAAATTTCAAATCGCTTTTCCACATTTCAATATCTTGAAAACAAATTTCAAATCATTTTTCCTTATGCGGAAAACATTTCCAAATATTTATTCGTTTCCACTGAAAATCTAACGAGTTCAAATATTTTAAAATAATTTCAAATGCTTAAAAAATATACTTAGAGATATTTAAAATAAAACTATTTTGAAACACTTGCTTAAATATTAGTTATGAAAATATTATACTAATATCTCTTATTAAAATTCAAGCCCAAAGCTAATTTTAAAATAAATTAGTATATAAGGTATAACTATTTAAATAATCGTTTCCTAAAACAAATATCAATTGTAATCTTTAAAATAACCCCTTCTATAAGTAATTAAATAAATCCATACTTTAAAGATTTGAAACCAGTTAAGAAAATAATTTATTCAAAGTATCCTTCCTAAACCATCCTTAAAAAATTTCAGTTTATATTTTATAGGCTACTTCGAAATCATACTCAGCTTTCCAGGGAAAATAAATTTTCCATTTCAAAATGGTTCATTCAAAACAATTAATAAATCTTTCTTGATTTATTTTAGATTTACGTTCCGAATCCCTAAATTCCTTTCCACACTTTTAAAATGAAACAATATTTACTTTTAAAACAAATTTCTCTTTCTTTTATAAAATTCCCATTGTGAATTTAAATTCCCAAATATCCACTGATATATGACTTTTCAATCGATTTCAAAAATCGTATACAAACACCAAAACAATTTCCAATATGATTTTCAAATTTTGTTTTTAACACCAAATCAAATTCCAAATTGATTTCCTAAAGATTTATTTTAAAACACCAAATCTTTTTTTTTAATTTGATTTACAAATTTATTGCCTTTAAAAAATATGTTCCTTTATCAAATCTTTTCCAATTTTCTTTGAATTTAATCAATAGGATTTCACTATAGATTCTCTACTTAATTTAAAAATCAAATTTTATTTATTTCTGGTATCTTACGATACCAAAAATATATTCGGCTAAATTTTAGCCTTCAACGATTTCAATCACAATATAATCGCACACAGATTATAAATAAATAAACACACACATATGAAACAAAATCAAATGTTTGAGGAATCCAGTTGGATCCCTCCAACCTGTTTCCCTGCATCCACAGATGTTTGCACAACAATTAAATACCCATTCCACTTCGAGGTGGAATATTGCCGTATATGGGATTTATAAAATATCATCCACTATCATACGGCACATAGGGTCTCATCCTCTATATAATGTGGGAAATCAAAAACTCCAATATATACTATATACTACTATATATATAATATCATCCAGTGAACAATTATTATAAATCAATCATCCAAGCACATTGTCAATCAATTTCAAATCTAACCATTTAAAATTAACTGGAGATTTTAATCGAGTGAGAAGATCTTACCTTGCTTTTTATTTGCAATCTGTTCCATTCCCGCTTGCTTCTCCATTTTAGACCTTGTATAACCATTTTTATACAATTCATTAATATTTGAACTAACTCGAGTAATCCATTATTATTTAATAATTTGATTTACTAATAATTGGATTTAAACTATTTTCCCTTAAACAAATTATTTTTAAGTGACCAAATGACTAATTATGTGAATAAAAAACCTTAAACACACGTTTTATTTTTAACATAAACTGGAAAATCTAGACGTGTGCATGTGTATTTATTTTATTTTATTTCTCATCCTAAAACAGCATTTTTTTTTCAGAACAAAATATATCTACTGTAAATGTTTCTACCTATATTCATGTATACATATACCTCCAGATTCAAATTAAATTAAATTTGAAATTATTAAAATTTTAAAAACTTGATAATCACCTTTACTGCCTATTGATTCGAGCACTGCCATGCCACCCCGTCTACTGCCCCATCTTTTTCCTGCAGCCGTGCCAATCGAGTCACCCACGAACCTTGCTATGACTCCAAATTCTGGTCGCAGAAAAACCACCACTACAGCACAAACTCCACACACGAACCTCCCTTCAGCACTCCATCTCGATAAGCACACCACGACCTCGCCTAGGGTTCCAAGCCGACCCCTTTTCGAATAGCGACATTAGGTCGCGTCGCCTTCCATTGCTCGAGTTTCTCTCGTTCGAAACCCTACGTCGACTACAGAAATCATGCCGCGACTCCACCCTCCTATGCACACACGAGAACGAAGCCCTCTCTCTCTCTTTGCCCTCGACCTCCAGGCACTACTCTTTCCTCAATTTTGCGCCGCGAACCAAAGCCAAGATGAATCAATTAAAGGGATTCGATTTCAATTTTGAAAATCGAATGAGGAGGAAAAGGAAGAACAAGACTTTGAATATGATTCGTTCGCGAAGGGGCGGTAGTAAGGGAAACTGTGGCACTGAATTTCAGAAGGAAGAAGACGCATGTTAGATCTGTGAACACGTGTTGATAAGATTACAGTGTCTTGAAGAGGAAGACAAATATTATATTTAAAATTTACATTTAAATCGTTTCAATTTCGCAATCTCTAATTCTCAACCTCCTATCAAGGCGTGCCACTAGGCGTTTATAATGTTATACCCCCATTCCGATTGCAATGGGAAAGGTTCCGAGTCCAAATTCGATCGTATGGAGAAGATAGCTTTTTGGACTAGTTATTAATTGAATTTTTCGATATAGATTTCAGCGCATTTATATATCGTACGCTCACACAACAACTCCAAACACTACGAAAATTGAAATCCGCTAATAATATAATATTACGAATCCAATGGAACTAGTTTCGTCGAATTCCGAGACTATGCCTCAGAAGGCTATTTTTAAATATCAATTTAAACGACATAATTTCAAAACAGTTTAAAATTCAACGCTTAAGCTCCTATTATCTTCAGTATTATCAATATAAATTTTCTAAGCCATTAAAATATTTTTTTATCAGCTTATAACTGAAGATTCAAATTTTTACCCAACTTCAATAAATTAAATTCAATAATTTAATCGCCAAATCCATAGTTATATTGAAATTCAAGTTAAACCATTATTCAAATATCTAAAATCAATTAAATTTTCAAATTTCAATTGTCCAAAATTCAGGATCGTCACATCCTCCCCCTTAAAAGAATTTCGTCCTGAAATTACAAGTTAAGAAGAATGATCCTCTACCATTTTAATATTTCCAAACCAAATAGTTTTATCAACTTTCCAAAACGAATCTTTTATTAAAGACTCATTATCATTTCAACTAATTTTCCAAATTCAATCATAAGTTTCCAAACAATATTGTTTACTTTACAATTCAAATTTCAAGCTTTCAAACTTTTCTCAAAATTTTTCTAGCTCCTTAAATTTTCGAAAAATTTCGCCAGCGTCTCCTTTGCACGGCTAGCTCGGTGTGACAACAAAATGGCATCACAGGCCCCCAGATTCAAAAAGAAAACAAAATGCCAAGTGGCTAGACAAGAAAATCATCAAATTTCATACTGAAATTTAAATACATACCTTTTTGTCGAGCAATTTCAAATTTATCTTCGAAAATCAAATCCTAATTCATTTTGCATTTAATACACCTGTATATCCTGCTAGCCATAATATCCAATTACAATATTCAAATTTATTTTGCACATTCCTTTACAAAAGTTTTCAATATATACTTCTTACACCATTTTTACTTTACTATTGAAGTTATATATCCATTTTCATTCAATCTTACATTTCCAATTTTATTTGAATTCAATTCACAATTTCAATTCTATTTGGATTCAATTTACCTTCTGAATATTTAATTTTATCAACTATATTTCATTCACAACCCATTCATATCACTATTTTAGATTAGTTTCATTTACTAATTTATTACAAATTCCAATTCATTTTACCTCAAACCATATATATATATATATATATATATATATATATATATATTTCCACCTTTATTATCTTTAATTCACTTCGAACTAATTTTACAACTCCATTTTATTTCACACAATTCAAATTGGTTTTCGATATTCGGTTTCAATTCCAGTTTTATTCTTTTATTCATTTAAAAAATTATTTTCAATTCACCATTTTGGTTTACAACCACTTATATTTAAACTGGATTTCAAATTCCATATGAATTTAATTTACCTTTCGTTTATAATTATTGAATTCAATTCATCCCAAACAATATCTATTTGTCATTTCTTCAATTAATTTCACTTACTAATTTCTTTTCAATACTTCACTTTGTTTATCGCAATTCAAATTCAATTCCAATTATAGTTCTATTTACTTACAAATTCGAAATGAATTTCAACATTCCATTCACTTTCATGTACTTGCAATTGCAAATTGATTCATTCATTCACGAATTATTTTCCACCTTATAAAATTTTATTCCATAACTATTTTAAATAGGATTGCAGAGTTTTAAACAATTTCGTAAATCATTTTGAAGTCAATTTTATATCCATTGCATTTCCAAAACAAACCCAACTTTGGCAAACAATTTTCAATTTAAAATCATTTGGCAGCAATTCCTCTCCTGGAAACTTAATAATGAACACCGATGATGTCGCGATCATCATCGGAATTATTTTCCAGTGACCCAAAAGAGTTTAGAGCTTTCATCCCTTCAAAAACACTTTTCCAAACCCTAAAAAACCATTTCCAAATATTCCTCTGGAATTTTATTTCAAATTATAAATCTCATTTACAATTTACATTTACAAATCCATTTGGATTTTTGTTTTCTTATCTTTTGGTTTTGATTTTAATTCCTCATACAACGATGATAATAATTGATATTATCGCTTCCTAACAACCAAGCAACCATATATTATGATAATTCACAGAAAATTTATTTCTTTTATATCCGAAAATAGTTTGGGTAAAATTATCTCATTTACCCAATTTTAAAACAATACTGTGTCGGTTTATCTTGTTCAAGAGTTTAGAAACCCCTATCGAAACAATTGGCCAAACTGCACCGACCAGAATCTATAATAATCAACCGATAAGTCAACACAATATAAAACAATTTTATATTCACTAACAAATACGCGTTCATATCTATTATTACACTAGAACTCATTTTAGAGTACTACTGACTCTATCTCTAATGAGTAACACCCAATAGAGCCAAGGTTGTCGCTAAACCAAATGCTCTGATACCACTTGTATAGGCCCACAAATCCATGCCCCTTTTGAAATGGCAAAATCCCACAACAATTCAGCCCAAAGAGGAACAAACTTACGAGTCTTTAGGGTTAAAGAATAAAGAGGTAGAAGAATTAGGGCTTTAGAAGAAGAAGATAGAAGAAGAAACAGAAACAATAACAGAATCTCACATATCACAGCGGAACAAATATAATAGATAAATGAATATCTTTAAACAGAGTCATTATATCAGCTATAACATTACATCACATTACATTATCAGAGTGTACAACAACAAACAGCGGAAAGAAATATTACATATATAAGTGATACGCCTCGCCATCCAGCTTCAACTCCTGATTTCCACAGCAACTTCTTGACTTTGCACCCGAATAATGATAACCTGGCCCTAGGCTGCCCGTGTGGAAAATTTGTAGGAAACCAGAGTTTAGAAATGGAATAATAAACTCCAGGTCAGTCGTGGGACTGGTGTGAGATCTTAAAAATAGTTATTTTCACAAAGAAAATAAAAGAAATTCGTAATGCTTTTGAAAAATGAATCTACCTTAAGGTCTCCCGGCACACACACAATGCAATCGCAGACTTGGGGGAGATTTCTGCTTATGATAGTCAAACATGCTTGATACGCAAAATCCTTTTTAATATTATCATTAGTGCATAGTGTGGAACATTTCGAAGGTATAATATTAATCTTAGCCAGCATAGGTACCATTATATTACGCCTACTATAGCTACCTCCTGAGGAGGCAGGTTATACAATTGCAATCGTAAAGGGCTCGTATTGTTTCTTTGGATTTCCAACAAATGGTCAGGCTAAGGAACTTCCTACTGCCACATGGGTACGCCTCTGGAGGGACGTCCCGAGAACCTATCCGGATCTCTGCCAACACAAGTCCGGGTTACCTCTGTAATTAGGTAGCTACTACTCGAGTATGCCATCCCCCGGTCTTTTGGGACCTTTATCTGAGGATCCTCAACCACAAAGAAACAACCACAAAGTATATGTAAAATATTTATGGCAACAACATAGGTTAAGTATATGGGCTCCATACCATGATACCACCCTTTTCCAGAAGGAAATGACATACCCTAAAGGTTGCGACCCTCGTAACCTTGCCGTATTATTCCTGTTTTGACCATTTCCGGGGTGTGAGGTCCGACGAGGTCTCGTCCACAAAGCTACACTTTTCACAAATTCATGCTTTGATCAACAAATGATCGGGCACCACTTCGTATGGCACATTACCAAATTGGGAATATATCACTAGTAACCATCAACCACATAACCTCTAAGCTCGTATGTCTCAGAGAAGAGTGTTAAGCTAAGGGAATAAACTCTCCGCCACCAACAGAAATGTATTTGATAGAAACCAGCTTTATATCTCAAAGTGTAATTTCAGACACACATCCATACAAGTCCGTTCCGGGATCGAACAGAACTGAAAGAACTTCAAAGAATCCCTTGCAAATCCGAATATTCACAAATCACGTCCGTAATCCCCATCACAAAGGTAATAAAATCTCTATACCGGAGCAACCCGGTGCAGAGACATTCGACAGGTAATCCTTTCTCTTTCGAAAATACCCGGTCTTCAACACCGTCTTCATATGCAATCCGATTTCGTCGTAAGGTTATTCGGAATGGGTTTTATGACATAAGGTCCTCTCCCGGCTAATCCGAATAACGAGCTCTTATTTCTAAAAATAAGTGTTCATTCAAATTTCAAACAAATCACAACAATTTCACTTTGATCTTTTAAATAAAAGATCCATCACCAACACAAAGGTTCGATGTGGTTTTCGGATATCCACTTGAACCCGAACCCCCGGTCGCATCGAAATTCAAATGCCATTTGAAGGCCAATGTCTATAGTCGGTTATTTAACTATCAATCGATAATTTACAACAATCGCTAGGATTTAAATAATTTTTCCTTCAATTATTATTTTCGGTATATCTTCACGAGATATAATTTTTTTTAATACTTCAACCATTTGAAAACAAATTTCAAATCACTTTTCCACATTTCAATATCTTGAAAACAAATTTCAAATCATTTTTTTCCTTATGCAGAAAACATTTCCAAATATTTATTCGTTTCGACTAAAAATATGCCGAGTTCAAATATTTTTAAAATGCTTAAAAAAAAATATACTTAGAGATATTTAAAATAAAACTATTTTGAAACACTTGCTTAAATATTAGTTATGAAAACATTATACTAATATCTCTTATAAAAATTCAAGTCCAAAACAAATTTTAAAATAAATTAGTAGATAAGGTATAACTATTTAAATAATCGTTTCCTAAAACAAATATCAATTTTAATCTTTAAAATAACCCCTTCTATAAGTAATTAAATAAATCCATACTTTAAAGATTTGAAACCAGTTAAGAAAATAATTTATTCAAAGTATCCTTTCTAAAACCATCCTTGAAAAAATTTAGTTT
Source organism: Allium cepa (assembly GCA_030765085.1). Lineage (NCBI taxonomy): Eukaryota > Viridiplantae > Streptophyta > Magnoliopsida > Asparagales > Amaryllidaceae > Allium > Allium cepa. The sequence goes on along the minus strand of CM060932.1, from coordinate 81,330,294 downwards.
ATATTTATGGCTACTTCGAAATCATACTCAGCTTTCCAGGGAAAATACATTTTCCATTTCAAAATGGTTCATTCAAAACAATTAATAAATCTTTCTTGATTTATTTTAAATTTACGTTCTAAATCCGTAAATTCCTTTCCACACTTTTAAAATGAAACAATATTTACTTTTAAAACAAATTTCTCTTTCTTTTATAAAATTTCCATTGTGAATTTAAATTCCCAAATATCCACTAATATATGATTTTTAAATCGATTTCAAAAATTGTATACAAACACCAAATCAATTTCCAATTTGATTTTCAAAATTTATTTTTAACACTAAAAAAATTCCAAATTGATTTCCAAGGATTTATTTTAAAACACCTAATCAATTTTTTTAATTTGATTTACAAATTTATGGCCTTTAAAAATAAATTCCTTTATCAAATCTTTTCCTATTTTCTTGGAATTTATTCAATAGGATTTCACTATAGATTCTCTACTTAATTTAAAAATCAAATTTTATTTATTTCTAGTATCTTACGATACCAAAAATATATTCGGCTAAATTTTAGCTTTCAACGATTTCAATCACAGTATAATCATACACGGATTATAAATAAATAAACATACACATATGAAACAAAATCAAATGTTTAAGGAATCTAGTTGGATCCCTCAAACCTGATTCCCTGCATCCACAGATGTTAGCACAACAATTAAATAACCATTCCACTTCGAGGTGGAATATCGCGATATATGGGATTTATAAAATATCATCAGCTATTATGCGGCGCATAGGGTCTCATCCGTTATATAATGCGGGAAATCAACAACTCCGATATATACTATATGCTACTATATATATAATATCATCCCATGAATAATTATTATAAATCAATCATCCAAGCACACAGCCATTTAATTTCAAATCTAACTATTTAAAATTAACTGGAGATTTTAATTGAGTGAGAAGATCTCACCTTTGCTTTTTATTTGCAATCGTTCCATTCCCGCTTGTTTCTCCATTTTAGACCTTGTATAAACATTTTTTTACAATTCATTAATATTTAAACTAACTCAAATATTCCATTATTATTTAATAATTTGATTTACTAATGATTGGATTTAAACTATTTTCCTTTAAACAAATTATTTTTAAGTGACCAAATGATTAATTATATGAATAAATCACCTTAAACGCACTTTTTATTTTTAACATAAACTGGCAAATCTAAACGTGTGCATGTGTATTTATTTTATTTCTTATCCTAAAATAGCATTTTTTAGAACAAAATATATCTACTGTAAATGTTTCTGCCTATATTCATGTATACATATACCTCCAGATTTAAATTAAATTAAATTTGAAATTATTAAAATTTTAAAAACTCGATAATTACCTTTACTTCCTATTGATTCGAGCACTACCATGCCACGCCGTCTACTGCCCCATCTTCTTCCTGCAACCATGTCAATCGAGTCACCAACGAACCTTACTACTACTCCAAATTTTGGTCGCAGAAACCACCACTACTGCACGAACTCCTCATGCGAACCTCCCTTCAGCACTCCATCCTGGTAAGCACACCACAGCCTCGCCTAGGGTTCCAGGCCGACCCCTTTTCCAATAGCAACATTAGGTCGCGTCGCCTACCATTGCTCGAGTTGCTCTCGTTCGAAACCCTACGTCGACTACATAAATCACGCCGCAACTCCACCCTCCTATGCGCACACGAGAACGAAGCCCCCTCTCCCTTCGCCTTCGACCTCCAGGCGCTACTCTTTCCTCAATTTTGCGCCGTGAAGCAAAGCCAAGACGAATCAATTAAAGGGATTCGATTTCAATTTCGAAAATCGAATGAGGAGGAAAAGGAAGAACAAGACTTTGAATATGATTCGTTCGTGAAGGGGCGGTAGTAAGGGAAACTGTGGTATTGAATTTCGAATGAGAGAGTGAAGTATAATTGGAGATGGAATCCAAAGTTCGGCTATTATTATCTAAGCGTTTAGATTTGCTTGGCACGATTAAATGAAGTGGAGAGACTTATTTTACTTTTTTAAAATAGCTTAGCAAATATATCAGAAGGAAGAAAACACGTATTAGATCTGTGAACACGTGTTGATATGATTATAATGTCTTGAAGGGGAAGACAGATATTATATTTAAATTTTAAATTTATATTTAAATCATTTCAATTTCGCAATCTCTAAATCTCAACCTCCTATATCAAGGCGTGCCGCTAGGCGTTTTTAATGTTATGCCCCCATTACGAATGCAATGGAAAAGGTTCCGAGTCTAAATTCGATCGTACGGAGAAGATAGCTTTTTGGACTAGTTATTAAATTGAATTTTTCGATATAGATTTTAGCGCATTTATATATCGTACGCTCACACAACAACTCCAAACACTACGAAAATTAAAATCCGCTAATAATATAATATCATGGATCCAATGGAACTGGTTTCGTCGAATTCCGAGACTGTGCCTCGGAAGGCTATTTTTAAATATCGATTTAAATGATATAATTTCAAAACAGTTTAAAATTCAACTCTGAAGCTTCTATTATTTTCAGTATTATTAATATAAATTTTCTAAGCCATTAAAATATTTTTTTATCAGCTTATAACTGAAGATTCAAATTTTTACCCAACTTCAATAAATTAAATTTAATAATTTGATCGTCAAATCCATAGTTACATTTGAAATTCAAGTTAAACCATCATTCAGATATCTAAAATCAATTAAATTTTCAAATTTCAATTGTCCAAAATTCAGGGTCGTCACATTAAACCTTAAGGATAACCAAATGCACTTTTGTAAAGAGTTCATTATGATATTACACTGAGGGTTTTTCTGAATGGGTTGACCATTTAGAAAGGAAAACGAATGTATAAGAGTAAATGTTATTTAAGGTACAATTGGGATAAAGATAGTGAACGATCATCTCTACTTCATAAAGAAATATCGAAAATAAGAATTGTAACAATAGTGATTGATACTTAACAATGGAATAACAAGTAAGATTACTAGTCCAAAATGTAATTTTCATATAGAATTTTTTTCCTATGAGATTTATTTCTCTGGGTTCAAGTTATTTGATCAAAGAACTCTCCATTATAAAGCAGTTATAGTATATGAAATAAATAATCTATAGTAGGTGAATGACAGACCTTCGAATTCAGTACACTTTTATGGTAATGGCAGAAATAGTGGGAGCATGCCATATAACCCCTATTGATTGCATCAAGTTATGAAATTGTTTTCGTAAAACACAACGAGCATTATTTACGAAATAATAATTATTTTTGGGCGTCGACTGGAAAATAGACATAGATATATTTCAATGTGAATAATATGAATATTCGTTATGAAACAAAACTATAATGCGATACTTTTTTCATAATAAAATGATGCATGAGAAATTAATGAAGTATTTACAATTATTTAGAATTATCTTGGAATTATAAGCTAAGCCGTAGTTTTGAAAAATAATTTTTATTATATGATTATGAATCATATGATACAATCTTACTATATTTCAACCAATTAAGGTCCATGCTCCCATTTAGTGGTAGCAGCATAAGAGTTGATGAATTCTTTGAATTGATACGTATTGATATTTGCAATCGCAAGTCTATTAATACCAAGACGGTTACACATACTACACCATATTCACCAATGATTATCACATACATGGATATATGTACATGACACACATGTGTAAGTCTACCCCTAGAATATAAAACAGAAGCAAATAATATAACATGCAACATAAGTGATTCGATTTAATTGAATATATAAGTATATTTAAAATAGTTCTGTATGTGCCTAATATGAATAAAGATCAATCCCAAATGTCACTTCTCCATATAATGCATAATGATGTAGATAAGGAGAAATTGATCTTTAGTGGACAAAGTATGATTGATTGTGAGTGAAGTTGAGTTAACTACTTTTTATAAGGTCCAGTACTTAAGAGTAGTACAAAACGGATAAAACAAATTTTATCTAAAGAATGGTTGAGAAAATCATACAAGATATGGTTTTATAAGAAACCCAACATATCCTTGGCCAATAAGTTAGTAGGTTTTGCTAGTTGAAAGACTACACGTAATAATTGTTCATGAGGAATCTTGTATGTATTGCACCCGAAAATAAGTTTGCGAGCGATTGTCATTGGATGACCAGTTTTTTCAACATAAGCATTGTAAGCTAAAATTAAATCAGTTATATATAAGGCAATTTATAAAGTGTTTATGAATACATATTCCATTGCATTAAGAAACAACTATTATTTAAAAGATACCAACTTCTCAGCGAAGGAATTTCTTTAAGAAATTATTGGTATTAAAATGGATTTAGATATGATCAAAGATAAAATTAATTATGTGGGATGAAATGAAATAACCTAACGTAAGCGAACACATTACATTCGAGTGTCCAATAAGTATTCTCACACACTGAAGAGAAACTATGATTTTCTCACCAATGTTGAGAATAGATAATCCTTAGTTATCGATAAAGCCATTAAGAGTATTGACTATACAATATGTTATGATGCGCAGATCTAAAATAGATTCCAAGTACACTATCAAAATATGATTTTGATAGTTGTACCTGAAGGGATTTGATCCATTGACCATAAATGTGCCTTTAAGAGAAAGACAATTACAGTTAGAATTGACGAGCCGTATTGATAAGAATAATAACATAAATTTTGATTGTTGAAATTAACGTAATATATTCAGCATTTGATGTGCTCAAGTAAGTTCGAATATACTCACAAAATTATCACGTAACTGTATATTGATATGTATGCGTCGAAATACAAAATTCAAAATAATGATTTAGAGTAAACGCTTTACACATAATAACCAAAGTGTCTCAAAGTCAGTGAGAGCGATATTAGATTTATGATTTTTGGATACGATTTAAGAACAGTTACGAAAGTATCATTGAAAAAAGTTTCATAATTGAACAAGCTTTTGATAGAAAATATCAAATAGTCTGATTGTAAATCAAAATGCACATGAAGCGTGTGTTCTTAAGCAAGTGTTAAAAGGTATATTGATATTTCTAAACTATAAATAAACAACAAGTCACTGATTTTTGATGATGTATCTATTTAAAATCAGCCCTAGTTGTTTTATTGCACAACACTGGATTTGTAAATGATGTCTTTAAGTATGTCCCAAATGGTATGCAAGGGCAACTTATTAAAGTATTTAATATGAAACATGTAACATGATTCCCTATGCTTTGGCAGTATGAAATATCATACATGTAATTTTGTCTATAATATCATAATTTGTTCATGTATTTGATAATTAAGAAAATATCGAATCCAAATTGATATTATGAAATAGTCGTTTGAAATGTTCTCGTGCATTTATGAAATACAAGAGGATTGTTTACAGAAAAAACAACCTTATGAAGGAGTGTATGGACTCAAATTTTCATAAGTAATATCGAGTATAATATATCAATAATAAATTCTAGTTTAGAATCTTTAAGTTGGAAATGTTCCAAATGAAAGACTGTGGCTAATTCAATAAAAAGGTTAAGTACATCGCCTTGAATAACGCCACAATAAAAACATTGTAAATAAATGTAAATGCATAAATTTATAATTGGGCCAAGGGTGATTCCAAATGTTGAGAATTCCATAACATTATTATATGACAATATTGTCATGATATGGACCCTAACAGAACTTAGAGTTCGCTAGAAGTTGAGAGAGATACTCCAAATTATTCCACATGAAACAAGTAGTTTATCAGCATTAGAGAGAGTTGTTTGACATAGTAAAAAATTGAAACATAATATATACCCATTTAGTGAGGGGCTGACAAATTGGTTTTGACAAAATTGATTGTAAAAGTTGGAATGAGATTCCGTACTTGATCCTAAGTGCAAATGGAAGTGTGATAAAGTTAGAGGTATACCCTTGGGGCAATTATGTAATTAGTTACATATATCTAACTTGATAACTAATCTTGTCGAAATAAAAGGTGTTTTCTTTCTATTATACTTGATATAATGTGTTATATTGATTATTAACTTAATTTAAAGTATATTTAATAAAAAAATCCATAAATGGTATGTTTTGTAGTAGTAGTTCCAAAGTATTGTAACCGCAAGTAGTCCATCACAATAAAAAATAAATACACCATTTTAAATATTCCTAGTCAAGGTATATCCATTGTAAACATAATTCTTATTAAAAGGTATTAAATGGTTGGAGTCTACCTAATTCCCATTAAAAGGTATTAAGTGGCATGGGTACCATCTCTTACATTGATAGGACAATATTGATGACATGTACGAGTTATTGGGCTGAAAGAATAATAGCTATAGAATTGGGAAAGCCATAGGGCTTAAAGTCGGAAAGACTTAGAGTAATGTTGATATACGAAAGACATTCCTATTTAAATTATACGGCCCAAGTGCTATGATAATATGGCTTGAGATTTTTATTCCACAGACATATGTTGCTCTAACTCCTTCCTCATTATAACATAAGTTAGGAAAGAAAATGCTAAAGTCCAAGGCAAGGAGGAAACTTATGGCAGTTATCTATTTATCTATTCATGTTATTTTCTGATGCACCCTTTGAAAACAATATTATATTTTGAAATTGTTGTACTACAGATATGCGACGATTGTTATTAGTTCTGTATTATGGATTTCATAACATTTGGATTCAAATAAAATAGGTACTATTTTTGTTATTATATTTCATTCTTCTGTTGTGAGTTTTGAATGTATGGATAAATAGCTCTCTATTGTTCTTTATGCCAAACAACAACCAGATTTGGAATTAGTCTAAGTTTTGATGGGCTTTTTTAAGTTAAAATTTAGGTCCGTTTTAGGGTGGGTTGCAAAATTTGGATCAAAGCTTAGGTTACTCAATAAATTGGGATAAGTATATGTATGAAAGGCACACTTGTCATTTTTGAAAGAATTTTCTAAAAACCCCTACTATATATATACACAATATTTTTCAACGTACGCAAACATGCTAGGAAAATCTTTATTTCAACATACAATACTATCTTAGGCCATTGTAACTAAAAGTTCAACCTACAAATAATATATTATGGCTGAAACCCTTCTTTTTCAAAGATTGGGAGTCCCGCTCAAGGAATGCCCACCATTCGAGGGTGTCCGAATGGTTTAAATAGTACCTCAGGCATGTAAGGTAAGTCCCTGTTTCTCAACAAGTTGCACCAGCGGCACTCGCTACTTCACCTGCCGAAGCAACACCTTACCCCTTTGGCTTCCCTAAAATGTGTAAAAAAATTCTAAATAAAGAAGGAAGAGTATATTTGAAAACAAAAGGTTTCGTAGAGATAAAGACAAGGATAAATGAGCACGAAAGGATATTTCAAGAGATTGGTTGGGAGATGAAGCAGAGAATGATAGCTAGGCACCTTAAGGGAGAGGCCTTAGATTGGTGGAATATTGTGGCTGAGTCGAATGGTGATAGGAGCGTCACTTGGGATGAGTTCAAGAAACGATTTGAGTCACGGTTTATGTCGAGAGTAGAAGTGAGCTTGCAATATAAAGGTTTATACAAGGATACTCCACTTTAAAGGTGAATATGAGTAAATTCATAGAGCTTGCTAAGTTCGGAATGAATTTGATAGATACACCCATGAAAAAGACCATGAAGTTTGTCAAGAGATAGAGAAGGCAGGACATACACAAAACCAAGAAGGAGCCAAGTAGGGAAATATTTGAGCAAGTCAAAAGTCAAAAGGAAAATTCAAGAAGGAAGGTATGGTGTGCAAGAGAGAACAAAAGAAAGGAAATGTCACCAAAGATTGTAAAGTGAATCTGTGTAAGGAAGGTTTTAAGGGAAAGTGTTATCTCTGTCACAAAGAGCGACACTTCAAAAATCAATGGCTAGAGCTGGCAAAGAAAGAGCAGAGTGGACAAGCCTACACTATTTAGGTTGTCTCTATGTTGAGTATACCACCCTCTAAAGGCCAAGGGAAGGCGGCGATAGAAGGTATAATTCTTTATTTTGGGAATATAATTCATACCTTATTTGACTCCAGAGTATCACATTCATTTGTAGCCAGGAATGTGATCAAATTCTTAAGTATTCAAACCCAAATTGTCACCAACCCAATAATAGTCTCGAATTCTATTGGGGGTTCAACGTATCTTTCTCAATTTGCAAAGACCTAGTGTTAGACATGTGCGATGTTGATTTTATACGTAACGCATAGTTATTAATTTCAAGGGGTATGAACCTATCTTATTAATGGATTAGTTATTGTACTATAGGTCAATCTTAGATTGCGATATAAGGGTTGTACCGTTAAAGAGTTATAGAGGATGGAATATAGAGATTCGTTGTATATCCCAAGATTCAGCCGAGTTAAGCTAGTTACATTTGTTGAGCCTATTCCAAAATGAGTTTTCATCTGTTCCTGAAGTTCGAGAACTTCCAGATGTTTTTGAAGAAATCTTGGGTCTCCCACCCCAAGGGAGATCTATTTTAGGATTGATTTGGAGAAAGATGCTAGATTGGTCGCTCTGCCATTAAGACACGTGACCCACCAAGAAAGGCAAGAATTAGATAAGCAGATCTCGGAGCTATTGCAAAAGGTATTCATTTGACGAAGTACTTCAGAATGAGGATCCCATGTTGTATTTTCCGTTGAGGCAGATGAATCATTAAGGCTATGTGTCGACTATAAGGAACTCAACAAGTTTGCAAGGAAGAGTAGGTGTCCTTTACCAAGAATAGACGATTTGTTTATTCAGCTTGTGGGAGCCAAAATCTTCTACTAGTTGGACTTGGAATCTAGATTTCATTAGTTAAGGATCGTAGAGGATATCAAACCAAAGACCGGGTTTAGCATACTAGATGGATTCTATGAATGAGAAGTGATGCCCTTTGGATTGCCATATGCCCTTGCATACTTTATAGATTCAATAAGTAGAGTATTTTGCGGACATGATTAAATTTGTCATAGTTTTTGTTGATGACATTTTAGTATTCTCCAAGAGTGAAGAAGAGCGTGAAAATCACTTAAGCGAGATACTAGGTACTTTAAGGAAGGGTCAACTTAAAGCTAAATTCTCAAAATGCCACTTTTGCAAGAAGGAAGTGAGATTTCTTGGACACACTATTTCCAATCATGGATTAGCAGTGGACCCCACAAAAGTGGAAGCTATTCAAGCTTGGAGGATTCCAAAGAATGCCAAGGAGGCTAGAAATTTCCAAGGGTTAGCGGGTCACTATAGAAAATTCATAAAGGACTTTGCAAAGATAGCATTCCCTTTAACTCGCCTAACCAAGAAGAATATAGTCTTTACATAGGATAAGAAGTGCATGGAAGCGTTTCAGAAGCTAAAGGAAATTTTAACAAGTGCACCAGTATTCATCATTGATGATGGGACAAAGCCTTTTACAGTTTATACAGATGCATGTAGCATAGGATTGGGAGCAGGTCTTTTGAAAGAAGGATGGGTTATAGCTTATGCTCGTATATATTTGAAGGACCATCAGATAAGATGCCTGGTTCACGACTTGGAGTTGGTAGCTATTGTTTTTACCTTAAAAATTTGGAGGCGCTATCTTTTGGGGAAAGGTTTAAGCTGTTCACTGTCCATAAATTAGTTAAATACATATTTTCCTAAAAAGAATTAAATCTTAAGTATCAGAGGTGGATGAAGTTTATAGCATCCTATGACTTTAGGATATAGTACACCCTCGGAAAAAGGAATGTCATCGTCGATGCCCTTAGCCGGAGGCATGCAATCTTAGGTATCATATACGAGTGTGAGTTCCTTTAGAATTTCAACTTCCAACCATCGACAAAGCGCACCCAAAGTTATTTAGTAGCAATGGAGGTTAAGCCGGCATTGATGAACCACATTGGATTAGAGCAAAAGAAGGATGAGGAGATAGTTAATTTTTTGGGAAAGCTAAGTAGAGAAGAAAATTTTCCCTACGTTAGAAGATATGCAATTGACGGGAAGTGATGTTTGAGGAGAGATGGACGTCTTTGCATTCCAAAGATTGATAGTATGTTGAAAGAAGTGCTTGTAGAGTGTCACCATTTAAGTATAAAAATTCACCCATGAGGAGATAAAATATACAGGGATGTGAAATAAAGTTTCTATTGGCCAGGGACGAAGAAGTGAGCAGCCAAATTTATTTCTAGATGCCAAAGGATAAAAGCAAAGCAAGGGAAGCCCGGAGCATTGTTGTTTCCATTCAAAATTCCAACTTGGAAATAAGAACATATATCAATGTATTTTATCGATGGGTTGCTTAGGAATCAAAGTGGAATTGAAGCAATTTGGATCATAGTCGATAGATTCACCAAAAACATCCATTTTATTCACAACACGACTGTAGCATTTATAGCGCAGATTTAAATCAAGAAGGTGGTTTGACTTCGAGGAATTGTAATTAGTATTGTTAGTGATAGGGAACCCTAATTTACCAGTTTGTTTTGGAGGAGTTTGCAAACAGCTTTAGGCTATTCTTGAATCTTAGTACTATATAGTGAAAGTCTAGTGGATCGTATCTAATATGACTTGTATATTGGTATGTGAAAGTATACCAATATATGAGCTAAAAGTAACAATATATCACGGTATAAAAACGAGGACGCCATAGCTTTTATACTAGTTGGGACCTCCCATCCTAAATCCAATCCACAAGCTTCCCTTGGTATCTCACTAAACAATAACCCTCACTCGCCAAGAGGAACAGGCTAATACAAAAGTATTCCTTTGACAATCTTGTGTTCAATGCAACACGATATTGACTGCTAGTAAATTATTCCTACAATCTCCATTAAGTAATAATGAGTGTGATTTCCTTGGATTTGTAGGAAATAAATAACCAAATATAGATTTTGATTGTAAGTGATTCAGAGTATTAAATCAACAACAGCACAAGAGAATATGAATATAGAAGGTAAGAGAGTAGTAAATTAAGGTTAGTCAAATCTCAATTGATTGGAGTATTTATAGAATCAAAGAGTTGTATTTAGAAAGTTGCGACATCTTGAAAGATTGCTCTTTGATTAATGGTTGCAGTTGTTGAAGGAGGAGGATGTTTGTTTAAAATAGAGAGAAGCATCTACTCAAAAAATGACAATTGTAGTTTTTGATATACAGGCTGAAACTCCTCTCAGACGTCTGTCATTATTTGTCAGACATCTGTGGCATTTCAGAAAACAAAAACTAGAAATATGTCATAGGAATTTGTGGCATATTAATCGACGTCTGTTGCTGTTGAATGTGCAAAATTCGAGGCAGTTTGTTATCAAGATTTGTTGATATGAAATCATATGTATTACGCTCACTTAAGGAGATTGTCCAACATTTATCTATGACTGTAATATAATAATATGAAATTACTTTTATAATCAGTCTTTCTTCAATTGTCTTTGAGCTATGATTTCTTTGAGCGTAGCGGTCTTCTTCGAGTATATACCTATAATATGATAAGATATATCTTGTACATGTGACTGTGTAGTTATTGCCATTGAAACCCTAGAACGAAGGTTCTAAAAATTTCCCCCTTTTTGTCGATGACAACTATACAATCGTTAGATATGACATATTTAAAAAATAGCTCCCCCTGAATGTTTTCTGTCCCTATGTATATGCATATTTGTCTCCCCCTTTGTGATTATCAAAAAATAACAATAATGTAACTGAAGTAAAACATTGCCTTAAAAAGCATGATGGAATGGTTACTGAGATATAAAAATAAGAAATATGAATAGTCGATAACCAATATTTAGCATAGTAATTGTACGAATATGATGAAAACAAACTACAACAGCAGAAATAAAAGCAGAAACAAAAAAATGCAAAGTAAAATTACTGATAGTGGCGATAGTTATAAGTGGAGAAATCACCATAATTCTCATAATACTTGTAGTAGGTGGAAGATTTAGATTGATAGTTTCCCAGCCACTGAGTATATTCTTCCTCTTTACGGATAGATAACCCTTGAAACGTAGTATGATGCATTTGATGAGGTGCTGAAGGATTAGGCCATGATATATCTTCACTTCTTCTTGTTCTTCTCCTGGCTGTTCCTGCACAATTTTCTTTCCTCTATCTTGGGGGAAATTCCATTACAAAAAGATCATCTATGAGGAGGGTAAACATGAGTTTGTGCGGAAGGAGGGGATGTAGGAGAAGGAGAGGAGGATGAACTAGACATTGATCTACCATGAACTTTTCTCATACTTTGCTCAAAATAGAAACAACTTCTTCCAAAGTTTTATCCATTTTAGTCATTCTTGTAGAAAAAGATCTTCCCAGTCTGACCATTTTATTCTGGAAAGATTTTTGATTTTTCTCTATAGATTTTTGATTGACCATGATCAATCTTAGCATTAAATCAAGGACGGACTCTTTTTCATCAAGTTCAAGTTCAGTGCAAGCTTCATAAATCTTCGAATCGAAATACTCGGTAGTATGGTGAGTAGAACCAGATGATTATAGAGGAGGAGGTGATTGAGCCTATTGTGGAGATACCTGATCCGTTCGTTGTTCTTCTTCTTGTTGTTGTTGAGAAATCCATCGAGCAAGAGACATGATTAAATGTGGTCTTTCGGGGAAATGCATTAAGAATAAAAATCTTATACCACAGTCTTTGATTGGAATTTCTTCTGAATGATATATATATATATATATATATATATATATATATATATATATATATGAAGGTACTCCGAGAGCTTGTAAGAGATGCATGATGTATGGGGCATATATAATGGTTCGGCGACGGTGAGTCCAAAAATCTTTAATTTCAACATGAATAAATTTTAACCAATTGACTTGTATTCCACCAAATATATCATATAGGGTTTGTGGTCATTTTCATATATTTTCTCATGACTTCCTAATCGGGAAATTATTGTGTTAATTATGATACGATTTAACAATCTAGCTTTTGGTCCTAGATAAATCAATTTCTATTTTGGTATTCTATCTTCCTATATTTTATGTACAATTTCGTTGCGTGGCAAATTTCTATGGTCGTGAATTTCCTCTAAACTAATTCTAGTAGAGGAACAATTGAGTAATCGACCAATCGTATTTGCACTTATTTTCAAAACACATCCATACACATCATAGAAAAGAAGGGGTGAAAAAACATTATAAAGGGATGATTTCTAAAATAGGCTGAAAGTCCTCTCAGACATCCGAGGATAGACGACGGACGTCTGAAATTGGACAGGGAAATTTTCTTGAAAATTTTGACAGACATCTCTCATATTGTCACAGATGTCTGAAACATTTAGATTTCTATTTGTAACTTTGATGTTTATATTTTCGATTTTTAATTTCGTATTTTATAAAAATATCACAATAAATTATTATTATAATCAAGCAACATACAGACTTAAATATATATATATATATATATTATTTACATATTTATTTCTCTCTCTCTCTCTCTATATATATATATATATAATTATTTTTCCTCCGAAGATAGCGAGTTTCTAAATTGAGTTTGATCCCAAGAGTTTGTTTTATTTTTGATTTGCTCCTATTAAGGCTTAAGTGGAGAGAAACTTGGTCGAGTTGGAGTGTTATTCCAGTCTTGGTTTGAAGGCTCGGTCTCCTATAAGTTTCTTGGAGTAGTATTGCAAGTTTTTACATGAGTCTCGATTAAATGAGGAGATTTCTTATGTAAATTTTTTTATGAATGATCATAGACTGCCAGAATACATTTTTTGAGAAAGATAAGATGAGATCCCTAACGTCGTTGCTCGTAACACATTTCTCGTTGAACTCCCATCATTTCTTATTGATAGTGATACATTTCATCCACTTTAATATTAAGAGACGACGACTCAAGATCAATTGCTCGTTTAGCCTTCTTTTCCTTTGGAGAGCAGCCGGTATGATATGTAGATGATGCCATAATATTTAGTGAGGCTAGTTGATTTGAAGGAGGTGTGGTTTTTGTTGGTCATATATGGATGTTATTTGATGAAGGTGGGCTAAAGTCGATAGTTGAGTAGGTGGAGTCGTGATTAGAAGATATGTTTAATTTTTATAAGTTTATAAATAATATTTCTATTTTAATTTTTCTTTATCCAAGTGTTTGTGTATAAATAGTATGTATAGTCTATTTATAGTAAAAGATTCATATGAATAGAACTATTTTAACCATAAATCTGTTAACGGTTCTTGTTATGATTGTTAAAAATTAACTAAAAATAATTGTTGTTAGAATTTTATATAGAGTCAAAATTTTATGATAAATAATAATGACATATAATTAATTAATTAATTCATAAATGAGCATATACCAAGGTCTCATCTCAGCTTTATAAAAGTTGATTCACATAATGATTTAGTAAAAATATCAGCAATTTGATTTTCAGTGTTAACAAATTCGAGAGAAATGTTACCTTTTCCATTTTATCTCTAAGAAAACGATTACGAATATCAATATGTTTCATTAAAGAATGATTAATTGGATTTTTAGAAAAAAATTATAGCACTAGTATTATCGCAATATATTTGACATTTAGTAATATTTTTTCCAAAATCTTGAAATGTTTGTTGCATATAAATTACTTATGCATAAGCTAAGGCCGCAGATATGTATGCAGCTTCACAAGTCGAGAGATAAACACAATTTTGTTTTTTATTGAACCGAGAATCATAGATTGACCAATAAACTGACAAGTGACGCTAGTACTTTTTTATCCTATTTGCATCCACCAAAATCCACATCTCTATATGATACGGGTTTGAAAGAGCTGCCTTTGGGATAAAAAAGACCGTACTAAGTGGTGCTGGTTAAGTATCGTAAAATTCTTTTAACTGCTCGATGATGTGACTCTTAAGGTTATGCTTGAAATCTTATACATAAACAAACACTTGTCATCATATCTGGTCTACTAACCTTTAATTATAATAGAGATCCTATCATACTCCGATATAATTTTTTTGTCGAAATGCTTTCCACTTTCATTTTTATCCAAATGCAAACTTATGCTCATAGGGGTCTGTTTACTTGAAGTACGATCCATTCCAAACTGTTTTAACAATCTAGACAATATTTTTCTTGATTTATAAAGATTCCATTGTTTAATTGTTCTATTTGTAGACCTAAGAAAAAGTTTAGTTCCCCATATGTGGCATTTCGAACTCATTTTTCATTCGAAAACTAATTACATAATTTCACATTAGTGGAACCAAATATAATATCATCAACATAGATTTATACAATTAATATATTTTTATTTCCCCTTTTAATAGAAGTGTTGTGTCAATTTTGTATTTTGAAAGCCATAATTGAGTAAATGTTTTTTTTTTGTCGCTTATACCACGCACGAGGTGCTTGTTTTAATCCGTATAATGCATTTTTAAGTTTAAAAACATGATCGGATACTTTTCATTAAAAAATAGATGTGGTTGTTCAACATAAAAAATTTCTTTTATAAAATAATTTAAAATAGCGCTTTTAACATTCATTTGAAATAATTTAAAAGTATAAAAACATGCAAATGCTAGTAATATTCGTAAAGCTTCAAAAAGAGCTACGCGAGCAAACGTTTCTTCCTAACCAATTCATTCTTCTTGATTGTATCCTTGAGTAACTAATCTTGGTTTATTTTAAACAATGTTTCCATTTTCATCTACTTAATTTTTAAAATCCATTTTTTCCCCCATTACGGATAAATTACCTGTCTTGGTGCGAGTTTTGAACATCGTTTCGTTCAAATTGGTTAAGTTTCCCTTCCATTGCTAAAATTCAAAAATCTGTAGGATCGATTTCACCCTAGAGGGAGGGTGAATAGGGTGATAGTGTAAATTATCAAAATTAATCGCGGAAGCTTATCAATTAATTTAAATTCAGATCACAGAATAGCAGCATAGATATAGCAGAATATAAATAACAGAACAGAACAACACAGAATTTACGCAGCTTCGGCAAAACCCTGCCAACGTGCTGCCCCCAAGGTTTCTACTAGAAATTAGATAGTCCCTCGCTTACACACGTAAACTCGCTATACCCGCTATTGACTAATCTAACTCTACGCTCAAAACCCTGACCACAACTCAACCACCGAGTTGCGAATTCCCAAACTACACACTGTAGTTTGTCCCCTAGTCACACGACTAGAAAATTAAAAACGGTTTAAAAGAAAAATACAATTTAAAAACAATTTAAATACAAAACCCTATTTAATAAAAAAACTAAGCCCAAATTAAAAGGCCGGCCCCTTATTCACTTCTTCAACCCGTTCCTTTTATTTTTTCGTTTGTGAAAAAAATGGCCGCTCCTCTTGCAGATTTAGGGCTTCGTCCCTTTGGTTGCCGTGCTCTTAAATTTGGGTTTCAAATTGAAGTTGCTGCCTTTGTTGGTTGATTGCAATCACCGTTTCTCTGTTTTGCTTCAATTGTTTGCGGCTTCTCCTCCTTGATCGAGTTCGATTGGTTCGGTATGTAATTTGATGCTTTTGTCTTGCTGGTTTTATGCTTGAACTCGATGCAGAAAATTGCCGATGATGATATCAATTTATATAGGGTTTGTAACCCTAGATTTGCATCGTATATTTTTTTACTTGAATTTGTCAACTGATATTTGATCGGCCGTTCGATTTCACTTTGATGCTGAGATGATTTCTGACCTTTTCATATGCGTATATTTTTGTTGCTTGCTTCCCACGGCTTTGATTCGTTTCGTGATGACCACGGTTTCGAATTTGACTTGTTCGTTTGATTGCGACTTGTTCAAAATTAACTTTGGCACGAACTTGATATTGATAGCTTCGGTAGTACTTTCGACCTTAGTTGATTTTTCCTTTGACTTTGCCCAATGTTTAATTTCGTGAATTTTCTTGTACTACTTCGGCCTTGACTTGAGATTCTTCACTATTGTCACATTTGGCTTTGGTCATTTTTGAAATTTTGATCAGCCTGTACTTGTGCATTTGCATCATGTATATATATATATATGTGTGTTAGCTTTAAATTTGGTCACTTGATCATCTCTGTTGATTGCCCTGCAAAATTTCATGCTGACTTCGGTAACTTCGACATGAGCTTGTACTTGGATACATGTGCTTGCTGTCTGGATATCTGCAGTGCATCACCATTGTTCTTTACATTTGTATATAATGTCATTACATGCTGCTTCACCATATTGCATACTTAATGTTGTCACTGTGTTCGACATGGTCTTTGTAGTACTTGGTTACTGGTCGAGTTCATTTGTACATTTGTTCACCTGCACTCTTCGTTTGGTCTACTTGCATTGTTTCTGGCTTCATCTGTAGTCTTGTTCATTGATGGTTTTGGTCGTTGTATTTGCTGGGTACACAGTCTTGACCTGTTGCAGTCCTGTAGTTGCATTCATTTGTCATTTAGCCTTATACCTGTAGTTGTACTGCATTGTGTATATTCATAATACATGTATTGCTGTTGGCTTCGGGTAACTTCGACACTTTCATCTCGAGCTTGTGTAATTTGAACCTGGTTTGGTGTGCATTGTGCCTTGTACTTGCAGTTTGATCCATTGAGTTGTTGCAATTGAGTTCAAGTTTCTCTGTAACTTCGCTTTTTGCCTTGCATTGACCATGGCTTTTCTTGGTGGTGCATTTTGTTGCGGCCTGTACATGTATTACTAGCTCTGGTTCATCTTTGTTGCTTCACCACAGTTTGCATTTGCCACACTTGTGTTCCCTGTTATCAACTGGCCTTGATTATGTTTTGATTCAAAAACTTCTGTTCACCTGCATGTATTGTTGGTTCATTGTGATATTTGTTCATTTGTGTTTCACTGGTAGCACTTGAGTTGTTGACTTCGATCCCGCACTTGGTCTGCACTTGAATTCAGTCTGGACAATGTTGGGAACTCGGTTGTGTATTTGGTTTTGTGTATCCACTGCATGTGTCACTGCATATTGATCTTTATGCTTGGATGTTGAGATCATGTTTGCATGCTGAGTTGAATTCATGTGTTATTTGGATTTGACCTTGTGTTGAATTGTTAGTAGTGCTTTTGTTTGATTTGTGAACACGAGTTGGCGGGGCAGTGCACACGTATACGAATGTACACGTGTGTACTGCAGCCACTTATAATTGCCTGTCCCTGATAAAAATACTGATATGCACAGATATTGCACAGTCAAAAATGATGACGAACAACCCAAATAACTGAGGCAAACAATGTTTCCAAAATCATCGTTTCTTTCAAATTTCAAAAATATTTCTTTTTCAATTTTACTGCGTTTGAGAATATTTTTGCAGATTACTCAGATGCTGGATTCAATCCGGAATGCAGTTGAAGACAAAAACACGAGTGTGAGTGATATGTAGTGAGGTTAACTGTAAATGTGAAATGTGATGTGATTGTAATCAAAAATGTATATGTATAGTGAGAGCATGAAATTGTACTATTTAAAATTGTAATAAATATTAGTTTGAATAAAATATCTGTTTGAATTCAAATTCTGTGTCATTTAATTTTATTCAGCAAATATTTATTTATTCTATGAAAAATAAAATAGTACATTAACAAATACATTTAAACGAATGTATATATGTTTATTATCATCAAACAAAAATCATATAAGCGCAAAGCGCATATTCAACAATCTCCCCCTTTTGATGATAACAAACATATATTTAAGATTTTGAATGTGTTAAATGTATTTGATCATAGATATATCCTAATTGCTCCCCCTATGCAAATGCTTCCTCCCTACACAAAGCTCCCCCTACATATATGCATACAAATAAAAATATATAAATGAGCCTATATGCAAATGGAAAATTATTTGACCTTTGCTTGATTCTATTTGAAAAAATCTTAACTTTTCTCTCCCCCTTTTGTTATCAGCAAAAGAATAATAGTGTTAGAGAAAATAGAGATAAAGTTATCGATATTAACCAACATTAAAACTCAATTGAATATAAATATTAAATTTCAATAAAAAGTCAAATAAAAATCATAAATATTTTGTTAGGCGCATATTCCACTTTTAGAATGATGGAAATGATGTCATCATATAAAACCATACAGTTGTGTCTATTTGTGGTATATTTATATCAGGAATTTGAATATCTACTAACCATGCATAACCGTTAGGACTTTTAAATGAGATTAGTAGTATTCCAATTTTATTTTAAAAAAAATGAATTCAAGTATCTTCTAACCACGCATAACCGTAAGGACTTTTAAATGGGATTAGAATCAACTTGTTTATTTTACAAATCAACTTTTGATATGCGTTCCATACATGCATAACTGCGAGGACTTTTGAATGAGCATGGAAGCACATAACAAATTCCAAGTAATTCACCCATACATAACCGTGAGGACTTTTAAATGAGAGTGAATACTTTGGTATTTATTTATTATTATTATTAATTAATTTTTTATTTTAAAAAAATGTGAAAATGAAAAACGAACGATTCCTGTTTAAAGTACCACATATCGACAAACTATATAGAATTTTGATGAGTGATGGTCGTTAGAAATATGATAGATATAGAGATGGTCATGGAATTTTTACCAACAAACAGTTTTATAACTCTTGTTTAAATTTCTAAAGAAATTTATTAATTATACTGTCTCAAGTCATAATATTTGATCAATATTAACACTCATCACTTTTTCAATCACTATTTTTCTTTTCGATAAACATTAGGAAGTCAGATTAGTCAAAATAGTCATTTAAAATCAAATTCAAAAATAATTATGAAATTAATTTTTCAAAAAATGACTAACCTGAAACTATGGTCAAACATGATTTTCTCCAGGGGTTTTAAAAGAGAATTTTCTGCTATTTGAAAATTATTTGAAATGAAAATATGTAGATATTTTCTTTGAAAAAAATGATGCAGTTACTAAATGTCTCAACAAAAATCACGTTTCACTAGTAATTTTTCTATCAACTAGATTACCAGTGTAATCTGCATCTGAATTTCTCTCTCACTCAAAATTACCATCAATTGAATTTTATAGACCAAAACATGAAGTGTGCACCAAAACTTTCAAATTCAATTTTAACAACAATTTAAATGACATTCTTTTGAATTTGAAATGAAGCCGTGTAAATAATCGAAAACCGTGAATATAGAGTTAGCCGTATTATAACCAAATGTATCATCATTCAACAAAACACTATTTTTAATCCAAACTGATATATATGAAGTAATTCAAAGAATCTAGAGAATTTTATAGTGTTTTTGGCATAAGAATATAATCGGCCAACTATTTTGAATAAGTTAGAATCAAAAATCATCATCTTTTCATCAATCTCAATATTGGCTGATTTTAATTCAGAATATGGTGCAGATTATCACATTTAATATATCGTTTAAAACATACCATTACCTGTTTTACCTTTACGATATTTTTCGTCGTTGTCCATTGTGATTCTGTCACCTTTATACTAGGCTAAGAAACTTTGTTTTGTCGCCCGTTGCGTTTCTGGAACAGCCAAAATCCAGAGAACACTATTGTTGTTCCTTAGCCTGCCACCACACCTACACGAGAAAAGATTTATGTGACCTATTTGTTTTTATAGGTCCATGATTGTTAGTGGCAGAATATTTCGAAAAATAATTTTGTAAAGACCCAAAACTATTTATAATTGTTCCCTTTGGCACCCAAATTTGTTTAACTTTGAGAGATTTTATATTTGTGCCTTTTGGAACCCAAATCGGTATAGTTTTCACATGTTTGGGTCTATACCAACAATTATTGTGATTGTGTCCATATTTTCTACAAATTGTGCACATGGATTTAGCTTGACTAATATTGCTTTCAACAATTTTCGAACTATTATATCCAAGTCCTTGTCTAACCGAATTAACAGTTTGCTTTCCTAATAGCATATTCAACGATTTTTCACTTTTTGAAAATTTATCCAAAGTCGTTGACAATTGTTGGACTTGTGTTTTGAGAGATTCATTTTCGTTTAACAATTGTGTGAACCTTTTAATAGAATTCTCTCTCCTAGTATTTTCATTCTCTTTTAAAATCAGAATTTCATTTTCAAGTGATTTTATATTGATTTCTGATTTTTTAATTTCTTCTTCGAATGTTGGACACTTATCACACTTAGGGATTCTACGTTGATAGGTTTTAACTAATTGATCAAGTTGTTTATTACATTCTATCAAAGTATTTTTTGAGATTCAAGTTTGGCATATTTTTCCCTAAGTCGTTCAAAACAACCGTTTACTTCATGAAAATATATAAGCAACTCAGAATGGGTAAGTTTTGATACCTCACTTGGCTCGTCATCGTCACTGTCAGTTGTATCACCTCGAAGACACAATTCTGCCTTTTCGCTTTCACTGCCAGTGCTTTGATCATTCTCGTCTATTTCATCCCAAGTGGCTGCAAAACTTTTCTTTTTCTGTTTCTTTCCATGGCTGGATTTAATTTGTGGACAATCGGGCTTGATATGGCCGGGTTTGTTGCAATTATAACAAATAAACTTTTGTTCTTCTGAGTAGTCTAGTGCTTTGGCTATTCTGCTTTTTGCTTTTTGATTTCGAGCTGAATTTCCATGTTTTTGATTCCATTTTTTGAATTTCCTTATTAACAGCTCCAATTCTGCTGCTCCATCATCTTCATCGTTATCATCATCACTTTCGGTTGTTCCTTTGAGAGCTATTGATTTCTTTTGAGTGTCACCTCCTTCACGCTCTTCTTTGAATTTCATTTCTAGCTCATAAGTGGTGAGGTTTCCGATAAGTTCTTCAACTTTAAGTTGTTTTAAATCTTTCGATTCTTGTATGGCAGTTACTTTTGCTTCAAAGTTTCGTGGAAGGACTCTGAGGATTTTCCGGACTATTTCTAATTCGGTGTATGTTTTTCCGAGAGCTTTTTATTTGTATAAGATATTGGAGAGTCGTCCGTACATCTCTTTGACATTTTCTTCCTTCGCCATTTTGAAGTTCTCGTATTCGCTGCTTAGCATTGCAAGGCGAGATTCTTTGACTTGAGATGTTCCTTCGTGAGTCACTTCTAGTATGTGCCATATTTCCTGCGCAGTTAGACAATGTGAGACACGATTAAATTCAAATTGATCCAATGAACAGATAATAGAATTCATAGCTTTGGCATTAGTATTTTGTAATTTATTTTCTAGTTCTGTCCATTGTTCCTTTGGTTTCTCTATTTCCTGATTATCTACAGTTATAGTTGGTATTCTATAACATGTCTCAACAATATTCCAAGCGTCAATGGTTTTCAGAAAAAATTGCATTCTATTTTTCCAATAAGCATATTCACCATTGAACATTGGTGGTCTGACTATAGATTGACCTTCTGCAAAAGCATTATTAAAAGAAGCCATTTTAAAAATTCAAATTTTTAAAACAAAAACCGATTTTTGAAACACAAATTTTTAAAACAAAAATTGATTTTTGAAACACGAATTTTTAAAACAAAAATTGATTTTTGAAACACGAATTTTTAAAACAAAAATTGATTTTTGAAACACGAATTTTTACACGAAAATTGGTTTTTGTAAAATCAAAATTTCAAAACAAAAATGGCTTTTGTTCCTAGCTCCGATACCACTTGTAGGATCGATTTCACCCTGGGGGGGTGAATAGGGTGATAGTGTAAATTATAAAAATTAATCGCGGAAGCTTATCAATTAATTTAAATTCAGATCACAGAATAGCAGCACAGATATAGCAGAATATAAATAACAGAACAGAACAACACAGAATTTACGCAGCTTCGGCAAAACCCTGCCTACGTGCTGCCCCCAAGGTTTCTACTAGAAATTAGATAGTCCCTCGCTTACACACGTAAACTCTCTATACCCGCTATTGACTAATCTAACTCTACGCTCAAAACCCTGACCACAACTCAACCACCGAGTTGCGAATTCCCAAACTACACACTGTAGTTTGTCCCCTAGTCACACGACTAGAAAATTAAAAACGGTTTAAAAGAAAAATACAATTTAAAAACAATTTAAATACAAAACCCTATTTAATAAAAAAACTAAGCCCAAATTAAAAGGCCGGCCCCTTGTTCACTTCTTCAACCCGTTCCTTTTATTTTTTCGTTTGTGAAAAAAATGGCCGCTCCTCTTGCAGATTTAGGGCTTCGTCCCTTTGGTTGCCGTGCTCTTAAATTTGGGTTTCAAATTGAAGTTGCTGCCTTTGTTGGTTGATTGCAATCACCGTTTCTCTGTTTTGCTTCAATTGTTTGCGGCTTCTCCTCCTTGATCGAGTTCGATTGGTTCGGTATGTAATTTGATGCTTTTGTCTTGCTGGTTTTATGCTTGAACTCGATGCAGAAAATTGCCGATGATGATATCAATTTATATAGGGTTTGTAACCCTAGATTTGCGTCGTATATTTTTTGCTTGAATTTGTCAACTGATATTTGATCGGCCGTTCGATTTCACTTTGATGCTGAGATGATTTCTGACCTTTTCATATGCGTATATTTTTGTTGCTTGCTTCCCACGGCTTTGATTCGTTTCGTGATGACCACGGTTTCGAATTTGACTTGTTCGTTTGATTGCGACTTGTTCAAAATTAACTTTGGCACGAACTTGATATTGATAGCTTCGGTAGTACTTTCGACCTTAGTTGATTTTTCCTTTGACTTTGCCCAATGTTTAATTTCGTGAATTTTCTTGTACTACTTCGGCCTTGACTTGAGATTCTTCACTATTGTCACATTTGGCTTTGGTCATTTTTGAAATTTTGATCAGCCTGTACTTGTGCATTTGCATCATATATATATATATATATATATATATATATATATATATATATCTGTGTGTGTGTGTGTGTGTGTGTTAGCTTTAAATTTTGTCACTTGATCATCTCTGTTGATTGCCCTGTAAAATTTCATGCTGACTTCGGTAACTTCGACACGAGCTTGTACTTGGATACATGTGCTTGCTGTCTGGATATCTGTAGTGCATCACCATTGTTCTTTACATTTGTATATAATGTCATTACATGATGCTTCACCATATTGCATACTTAATGTTGTCACTGTGTTCGACATGGTCTTTGTAGTACTTGGTTACTGGTCGAGTTCATTTGTACATTTGTTCACCTACACTCTTCGTTTGGTCTACTTGCATTGTTTCTGGCTTCATCTGTAGTCTTGTTCATTGATGGTTTTGGTCGTTGTATTTGCTGGGTACACAGTCTTGACCTGTTGCAGTCCTGTAGTTGCATTCATTGGTCATTTAGCCTTATACCTGTAGTTGTACTGCATTGTGTATATTCATAATACATGTATTGCTGTTGGCTTCGGGTAACTTCGACACTTTCATCTCGAGCTTGTGTAATTTGAACCTGGTTTGGTGTGCATTGTGCCTTGTACTTGCAGTTTGATCCATTGAGTTGTTGCAATTGAGTTCAAGTTTCTCTGTAACTTCGCTTTTTGCCTTGCATTGACCATGGCTTTTCTTGGTGGTGCATTTTGCTGCGGCCTGTACATGTATTACTAGCTCTGGTTCATCTTTGTTGCTTCACCACAGTTTGCATTTGCCACACTTGTGTTCCCTGTTATCAACTGGCCTTGATTATGTTTTGATTCAAAAACTTCTGTTCACCTGCATGTATTGTTGATTCATTGTGATATTTGTTCATTTGTGTTTCACTGGTAGCACTTGAGTTGTTGACTTCGATCCCGCACTTGGTCTGCACTTGAATTCAGTCTGGACAATGTTGGGAACTCGGTTGTGTATTTGGTTTTGTGTATCCACTGCATGTGTCACTGCATATTGATCTTTATGCTTGGATGTTGAGATCATGTTTGCATGCTGAGTTGAATTCATGTGTTATTTGGATTTGACCTTGTGTTGAATTGTTAGTAGTGCTTTTGTTTGATTTGTGAACATGAGTTGGCGGGGCAGTGCACACGTATACGAATGTACACGTGTGTACTACAGCCACTTATAATTGCCTGTCCCTGATAAAAATACTGATATGCACAGATATTGCACAGTCAAAAATGATGACGAACAACCCAAATAACTGAGGCAAACAATGTTTTCAAAATCATCGTTTCTTTCAAATTTCAAAAATATTTCTCTTTCAATTTTACTGCGTTTGAGAATATTTTTGCAGATTACTCAGATGCTGGATTCAAACCGGAAAGCAGTTGAAGACAAAAACACGAGTGTGAGTGATATGTAGTGAGGTTAACTGTAAATGTGAAATGTGATTTGATTGTAATCAAAAATGTATATGTATAGTGAGAGCATGAAATTGTACTATTTAAAATTGTAATAAATATTAGTTTGAATAAAATATCTGTTTGAATTCAAATTCTGTGTCATTTAATTTTATTCAGCAAATATTTATTTATTCTATGAAAAATAAAATAGTACATTAACAAATACATTTAAACGAATGTATATATGTTTATTATCATCAAACAAAAATCATATAAGCGCAAAGCGCATATTCAACAATCTCCCCCTTTTGATGATAACAAACATATATTTAAGATTTTGAATGTGTTAAATGTATTTGATCATAGATATATCCTAATTGCTCCCCCTATACAAATGCTTCCTCTCTACACAAAGCTCCCCCTACATATATGCATACAAATAAAAATATATAAATGAGCCTATATGCAAATGGAAAATTATTTGACCTTTGCTTGATTCTATTTGACAAAATCTTAACTTTTCTCTCCTCCTTTTGTTATCAGCAAAAGAATAATAGTGTTAGAGAAAATAGAGATAAAGTTATCGATATTAACCAACATTAAAACTCAATTGAATATAAATATTAAATTTCAATAAAAAGTCAAACAAAAATCATAAATATTTTGTTAGGCGCATATTCCACTTTAGAATGATGGAAATGATGTCATCATATAAAACCATACAGTTGTGTCTATTTGTGGTATATTTATATCAGGAATTTGAATATCTACTAACCATGCATAACCGTTAGGACTTTTAAATGAGATTAGTAGTATTCCAATTTTATTTTTAAAAAAATGAATTCAAGTATCTTCTAACCACGCATAACCGTAAGGACTTTTAAATGGGATTAGAATCAACTTGTTTATTTTACAAATCAACTTTTGATATGCGTTCCATACATGCATAACCGCGAGGACTTTTAAATGAGCATGGAAGCACATAACAAATTCCAAGTAATTCACCCATGCATAACCGTGAGGACTTTTAAATGAGAGTGAATACTTTGGTATATATTTATTATTATTATTAATTAATTTTTTATTTTAAAAAAATGTGAAAATGAAAAACGAACGATTCCTGTTTAAAGTACCACATATCGACAAACTATATAGAATTTTGATGAGTGATGGTCGTTAGAAATATGATAGATATAGAGATGGTCATGGAATTTTTACCAACAAACAGTTTTATAACTCTTGTTTAAATTTCTAAAGAAATTTATTAATTATACCGTCTCAA
Source organism: Allium cepa (assembly GCA_030765085.1). Taxonomy (NCBI): domain Eukaryota; kingdom Viridiplantae; phylum Streptophyta; class Magnoliopsida; order Asparagales; family Amaryllidaceae; genus Allium; species Allium cepa. Next base: position 81,303,879 of record CM060932.1, on the reverse strand, counting down.
GTCATAATATTTGATCAATATTAACACTCATCACTTTTTCAATCACTATTTTTCTTTTCGATAAACATTAGGAAGTCAGATTAGTCAAAATAGTCATTTAAAATCAAATTCAAAAATAATTATGAAATTAATTTTTCAAAAAATGACTAACCTGAAACTATGGTCAAACATGATTTTCTCCAGGGGTTTTAAAAGAGAATTTTCTGCTATTTGAAAATTATTTGAAATGAAAATATGCAGATATTTTCTTTGAAAAAAATGATGCAGTTACTAAATGTCTCAACAAAAATCACGTTTCACTAGTAATTTTTCTATCAACTAGATTACCAGTGTAATCTGCATCTGAATTTCTCTCTCACTCAAAATTATCATCAATTGAATTTTATAGACCAAAACATGAAGTGTGCACCAAAACTTTCAAATTCAATTTTAACAACAATTTAAATGACATTCTTTTGAATTTGAAATGAAGCCGTGTAAATAATCGAAAACCGTGAATATAGAGTTAGCCGTATTATAACCAAATGTATCATCATTCAACAAAACACTATTTTTAATCCAAACTGATATATATGAAGTAATTCAAAGAATCTAGAGAATTTTATAGTGTTTTTGGCATAAGAATATAATCGGCCAACTATTTTGAATAAGTTAGAATCAAAAATCATCATCTTTTCATCAATCTCAATATTGGCTGATTTTAATTCAGAATATGGTGCAGATTATCACATTTAATATATCGTTTAAAACATACCATTACCTGTTTTACCTTTACGATATTTTTCGTCGTTGTCCATTGTGATTCTGTCACCTTTATACTAGGCTAAGAAACTTTGTTTTGTCGCCCGTTGCGTTTCTGGAACAGCCAAAATCCAGAGAACACTATTGTTGTTCCTTAGCCTGCCACCACACCTACACGAGAAAAGATTTATGTGACCTATTTGTTTTTATAGGTCCATGATTGTTAGTGGCAGAATATTTCGAAAAATAATTTTGTAAAGACCCAAAACTATTTATAATTGTTCCCTTTGGCACCCAAATTTGTTTAACTTTGAGAGATTTTATATTTGTGCCTTTTGGAACCCAAATCGGTATAGTTTTCACATGTTTGGGTCTATACCAACAATTATTGTGATTGTGTCCATATTTTCTACAAATTGTGCACATGGATTTAGCTTGACTAATATTGCTTTCAACAATTTTCGAACTATTATATCCAAGTCCTTGTCTAACCGAATTAACAGTTTGCTTTCCTAATAGCATATTCAACGATTTTTCACTTTTTGAAAATTTATCCAAAGTCGTTGACAATTGTTGGACTTGTGTTTTGAGAGATTCATTTTCGTTTAACAATTGTGTGCACCTTTTAATAGAATTCTCTCTCCTAGTATTTTCATTCTCTTTTAAAATCAGAATTTCATTTTCAAGTGATTTTATATTGATTTCTGATTTTTTAATTTCTTCTTCGAATGTTGGACACTTATCACACTTAGGGATTCTACGTTGATAGGTTTTAACTAATTGATCAAGTTGTTTATTACATTCTATCAAAGTATCTTTTCGAGATTCAAGTTTGGCATATTTTTCCCTAAGTCGTTCAAAACAACCGTTTACTTCATGAAAATATATAAGCAACTCAGAATGGGTAAGTTTTGATACCTCACTTGGCTCGTCATCGTCACTGTCAGTTGTATCACCTCGAAGACACAATTCTGCCTTTTCGCTTTCACTGCCAGTGCTTTTATCATTCTCGTCTATTTCATCCCAAGTGGCTGCAAAACTTTTCTTTTTCTGTTTCTTTCCATGGCTAGATTTAATTTGTGGACAATCGGGCTTGATATGGCCGGGTTTGTTGCAATTATAACAAATAAACTTTTGTTCTTCTGAGTAGTCTAGTGCTTTGGCTATTCTGCTTTTTGCTTTTTGATTTCGAGCTGAATTTCCATGTTTTTGATTCCATTTTTTGAATTTCCTTATTAACAGCTCCAATTCTGCTGCTCCATCATCTTCATCGTTATCATCATCACTTTCGGTTGTTCCTTTGAGAGCTATTGATTTCTTTTGAGTGTCACCTCCTTCACGCTCTTCTTTGAATTTCATTTCTAGCTCATAAGTGGTGAGGTTTCCGATGAGTTCTTCAACTTTAAGTTGTTTTAAATCTTTCGATTCTTGTATGGCAGTTACTTTTGCTTCAAAGTTTCGTGGAAGGACTCTGAGGATTTTCCGGACTATTTCTAATTCGGTGTATGTTTTTTCGAGAGCTTTTGATTTGTATACGATATTGGAGAGTCGTCCGTACATCTCTTTGACATTTTCTTCCTTCGCCATTTTGAAGTTCTCGTATTCGCTGCTTAACATTGCAAGGCGAGATTCTTTGACTTGAGATGTTCCTTCGTGAGTCACTTCTAGTATGTGCCATATTTCCTGCGCAGTTAGACAATGTGAGACACGATTAAATTCAAATTGATCCAATGAACAGATAATAGAATTCATAGCTTTGGCATTAGTATTTTGTAATTTATTTTCTAGTTCTGTCCATTGTTCCTTTGGTTTCTCTATTTCCTGATTATCTACAGTTATAGTTGGTATTCTATAACCTGTCTCAACAATATTCCAAGCGTCAATGGTTTTCAGAAAAATTTGCATTCTATTTTTCCAATAAGCATATTCACCATTGAACATTGGTGGTCTAACTATAGATTGACCTTCTGCAAAAGCATTATTAAAAGAAGCCATTTTAAAAATTCAAATTTTTAAAACAAAAACTGATTTTTGAAACACAAATTTTTAAAACAAAAATTGATTTTTGAAACTCGAATTTTTTAAAAAAAATTGATTTTTGAAACACGAATTTTTACACGAAAATTGGTTTTTGTAAAATCAAAATTTTAAAACAAAAATGGCTTTTGTTCCTAGCTCCGATACCACTTGTAGGATCGATTTCACCCTAGAGGGGGGGTGAATAGGGTGATAGTGTAAATTATAAAAATTAATCGCGGAAGCTTATCAATTAATTTAAATTCAGATCACAGAATAGCAGCACAGATATAGCAGAATATAAATAACAGAACAGAACAACACAGAATTTACGCAGCTTCGGCAAAACCCGGCCTACGTGCTGCCCCCAAGGTTTCTACTAGAAATTAGATAGTCCCTCGCTTACACACGTAAACTCGCTATACCCGCTATTGACTAATCTAACTCTACGCTCAAAACCCTGTCCACAACTCAACCACCGAGTTGCGAATTCCCAAACTACACACTGTAGTTTGTCCCCTAGTCACACGACTAGAAAATTAAAAACGGTTTAAAAGAAAAATACAATTTAAAAACAATTTAAATACAAAACCCTATTTAATAAAAAAACTAAGCCCAAATTAAAAGGCCGGCCCCTTATTCACTTCTTCAACCCGTTCCTTTTATTTTTTCGTTTGTGAAAAAAATGGCCGCTCCTCTTGCAGATTTAGGGCTTCGTCCCTTTGGTTGCCGTGCTCTTAAATTTGTGTTTCAAATTGAAGTTGCTGCCTTTGTTGGTTGATTGCAATCACCGTTTCTCTGTTTTGCTTCAATTGTTTGCGGCTTCTCCTCCTTGATCGAGTTCGATTGGTTCGGTATGTAATTTGATGCTTTTGTCTTGCTGGTTTTATGCTTGAACTCGATGCAGAAAATTGCCGATGATGATATCAATTTATATAGGGTTTGTAACCCTAGATTTGCGTCGTATATTTTTTTACTTGAATTTGTCAACTGATATTTGATCGGCCGTTCGATTTCACTTTGATGCTGAGATGATTTCTGACCTTTTCATATGCGTATATTTTTGTTGCTTGCTTCCCACGGCTTTGATTCGTTTCGTGATGACCACGGTTTCGAATTTGACTTGTTCGTTTGATTGCGACTTGTTCAAAATTAACTTTGGCACGAACTTGATATTGATAGCTTCGGTAGTACTTTCGACCTTAGTTGATTTTTCCTTTGACTTTGCCCAATGTTTAATTTCGTGAATTTTCTTGTACTACTTCGGCCTTGACTTGAGATTCTTCACTATTGTCACATTTGGCTTTGGTCATTTTTGAAATTTTGATCAGCCTGTACTTGTGCATTTGCATCATGTATATATATATATGTGTTAGCTTTAAATTTGGTCACTTGATCATCTCTGTTGATTGCCCTGTAAAATTTCATGCTGACTTCGGTAACTTCGACACGAGCTTGTACTTGGATACATGTGCTTGCTGTCTGGATATCTGCAGTGCATCACCATTGTTCTTTACATTTGTATATAATGTCATTACATGCTGCTTCACCATATTGCATACTTAATGTTGTCACTGTGTTCGACATGGTCTTTGTAGTACTTGGTTACTGGTCGAGTTCATTTGTACATTTGTTCACCTGCACTCTTCGTTTGGTCTACTTGCATTGTTTCTGGCTTCATCTGTAGTCTTGTTCATTGATGGTTTTGGTCGTTGTATTTGCTGGGTACACGGTCTTGACCTGTTGCAGTCCTGTAGTTGCATTCATTGGTCATTTAGCCTTATACCTGTAGTTGTACTGCATTGTGTATATTCATAATACATGTATTGCTGTTGGCTTCGGGTAACTTCGACACTTTCATCTCGAGCTTGTGTAATTTGAACCTGGTTTGGTGTGCATTGTGCCTTGTACTTGCAGTTTGATCCATTGAGTTGTTGCAATTGAGTTCAAGTTTCTCTGTAACTTCGCTTTTTGCCTTGCATTGACCATGGCTTTTCTTGGTGGTGCATTTTGTTGCGGCCTGTACATGTATTACTAGCTCTGGTTCATCTTTGTTGCTTCACCACAGTTTGCATTTGCCACACTTGTGTTCCCTGTTATCAACTGGCCTTGATTATGTTTTGATTCAAAAACTTCTGTTCACCTGCATGTATTGTTGGTTCATTGTGATATTTGTTCATTTGTGTTTCACTGGTAGCACTTGAGTTGTTGACTTCGATCCCGCACTTGGTCTGCACTTGAATTCAGTCTGGACAATGTTGGGAACTCGGTTGTGTATTTGGTTTTGTGTATCCACTGCATGTGTCACTGCATATTGATCTTTATGCTTGGATGTTGAGATCATGTTTGCATGCTGAGTTGAATTCATGTGTTATTTGGATTTGACCTTGTGTTGAATTGTTAGTAGTGCTTTTGTTTGATTTGTGAACACGAGTTGGCGGGGCAGTGCACACGTATACGAATGTACACGTGTGTACTGCAGCCACTTATAATTGCCTGTCCCTGATAAAAATACTGATATGCACAGATATTGCACAGTCAAAAATGATGACGAACAACCCAAATAACTGAGGCAAACAATGTTTTCAAAATCATCGTTTCTTTCAAATTTCAAAAATATTTCTCTTTCAATTTTACTGCGTTTGAGAATATTTTTGCAGATTACTCAGATGCTGGATTCAAACCGGAATGCAGTTGAAGACAAAAACACGAGTGTGAGTGATATGTAGTGAGGTTAACTGTAAATGTGAAATGTGATGTGATTGTAATCAAAAATGTATATGTATAGTGAGAGCATGAAATTGTACTATTTAAAATTGTAATAAATATTAGTTTGAATAAAATATCTGTTTGAATTCAAATTCTGTGTCATTTAATTTTATTCAGCAAATATTTATTTATTCTATGAAAAATAAAATAGTACATTAACAAATACATTTAAACGAATGTATATATGTTTATTATCATCAAACAAAAATCATATAAGCGCAAAGCGCATATTCAACAAAATCATCTTTTGATGCTCCTTTATAGTTTTTGGGTTCGACTTTGGATATAAATGGTACATGACTTATTTGATTTAGTTGATTATCTGTTGAAATTTTAGCGTTTAGTCACCAACTACATTATTAATTGAATGATCATTTAAAATTAGAGGTGGCGATCTTAATACATTATCATTGTTGTTATTGATATCATTATTATTGTTTTCGGTAAGACTATTATTAGTATTATTATTTAGAAATTCTTCAACATCATCATTTTTATTATTTTTATATTCTTCATCAAAGGAAACATGAAGACTTTCTTCTATAATGTTAGTTCATTTATTAATAATTGTATATGCTTTACTTTGATCTGAATAACCAACAAAAATTCCTTCACTGGCTTTTGAATTGAAATTTTCAAGATTATCTTTTGTATTTAGAACAAACCATTTAGAACCAAATACACTAAAATATGATACTCTACGTTTCTTTTTGAAAAATATATTTCATAGCATGTGTTCTTAATCATTGGTCTAAGTGTTACATGATTTAATACATAACATGCAGTAGCAATAGCTTTGGTCCAAAAATTCTTTGGTAAGTTATTGATGTTAAGTAGTTTTCGTGAACATTCTTTTAGTGTACGATTTTTCCTTTCTACTTTACCATTTTGCTGTGGTGAAATGAAAAATTACGACTAATTCCCTTTTTATTGCAAAAATTTATAATTCTCCTCCATGATCACTTCGTATACTTTTAACTTATACTTTCATTAAAATTTTAATTTTTTAGCAAAAAAGTTAAACATTTCAAATGTGTCACTTTTATGTTTCAAAAATAATGTCCAGATGTATCTTGAAAAATCATCGACAATTACAAAAACATATTTACTATGATTTATTGAACGTACTTGAGTTAGTCCGAATAAATCTAAATGAAGTAGTTCAAGAGATGTTTTGTAAAAAAATTCCTTTTTAGATTTAAAAGAACTTTTCTTTAATTTTCGAGTCGACATGCATCACATAAATTCTTAACTTTTAGCGGATTTTAGGTAATATTTTAACTAATTCATTTTTCACTGGTTTGTCAATATAATTAAAATTTATGTGACAGAAACGTTTATGCCATAGCCATGGATTATTATAATTTGCCACTAAGCATAAAACATTATTATGTTTGATATTCATGTTCAAAACATATATATTTTGATTTTTTAATCCTTCAAATATTAGATTTTTATTTTACCGAAAACATTACATTTATCTTTTTTGAAATCAATTTTAAATATGTTACCACATAGTTGACTTGTACTTAATAGATTGTGTTCTAAATTTTCTACAAGTAAAACATAAGTAATTATGGGAGAAGTAGATATACCGATGTTCCCAATGCCAATGACGAAACCTTTTGAATTATCTTCGAATGTCACAACGTCGCCATCGATATATGTTATGTTAGATAACACGTGCACATTTCCTGTCATGTGTTTAGAGCATCCACTATCGAGTATCTATTTCTCCTTGCTTTTAATTTTGATTTTGGGAACCTACAAAATAATAAAGATTTAATTGGTAACCAATTCTTTCGCTAGGGTCATATGTGTTAGTAAGAGAAGGTAGCCATATCCAAGAAGATTCAGGACCTTTAGAAACATGTTGTCTTTATAGACAACATTTTTTAAATATGCATCTATGTGTTTTTGTCTTATTAACTTGTTATTTATTTTAGGAATCCATGCCTTGACCGTTTTTGAGTTTGAAGCCTTAATCATAGTCTTAGATTTTAGCTTGATCCTAGTATATAGTGTATTATAGTCCTTAGGCTTTTGCTTACTATTAAAAACTAATCCATTTCGATTTCCAAGTGGTTTTGATATTTTAATCAAATTTTCTAAATTTTGTTTTCCCTTATTGAATTTTGATACATTATTAGTTATTTTATCTAACTTGTTCTTGAGATCAAATATTTCGATACTGCTAGAATCTAAACTAGCCTTTAGTTCTAGTTTTTCTTTTTCAAGTTTGGCATTTTCTAATTTTCGATATTCTAAATCATGTATTATAGTAGTATTTCGAGAAGATATTTTTTTACACCCATTTTGGGCTACTTCTAGTTCTTCTTCTAAGATTATTTTCGCATTTTTTAATAAATACTTTCTAGCTTTGATCTATTTAACTTTCCTACAAATTCCTTGTTTAGTTTCTTAGATTCTCTATATTTATTGTCCAATTCTATGCTAATTTCTAAAATTTCATCATATGTTAGTTTAGGACGGATCTTATCGGTGTTAGCTATAAAAAGGACATTAGCTTGTTCTAAATTGCTTTAACTATCATTGTCGGAGGAAGAGGAAAAATCGGAGTCATCCCAAGTAACGTAAAATGCTCCTCACTTTTTCTTGAATTTCTTGGATTTGCTTTTCTTTTTTTCATTATTGAGTTATGGACAATCATTCTTCATATGACTGAACTCATCACATTCATAACATTTAATTAATGTTTGAATTGATGGGTTCGAATTACCATCATTTTGAATTTTGTCATCCTTTTGAATCTCTTGAATTTGTTATAGTTCTTGGTAATAAATACAATTTCTTCCTCATACAAATCGAAACCGTCATTATTTGCTTGAACGACAATATTCTTATTTTCTTGATTTTGCTCCTTTCTTGCCTGCAAATTAGCTTCATGTGACATCAAATTTTCTATTACTTCTTTGATTTTGAGTTGTAAAAGATCGTTAGCTTCTTCGATGGCTAAATTCTTTCTTCCCCATTCGACAGTCAAAGAATTCAAAGTTCGTGGAACTAGATTGAAATCGATGAATTTGACCCTGAGTGTCATGAAATCTTGTTGTGTAGTTTGAAATCTGTTAACATGTCAATTATAGATTCATTTGCTTTCATTTTAAAGGAAGAAAATTGATTTTGTAAAATAGAAATCTTTGTTTGCTTGACTTTTGTCGTGCCTTCGTGAGTAACTTGCAAAGAGTGTCATATATCATATGCGGTAGTGCAAAGCATAACTCATGAAAATTCATTTTTATCAAGTGAACCAAATAAATTATCCATGGCTTTGGCACTATAAGTTGCCATGTTCATTTGTGCATCGATCCAACTGCTTATTCAATGGTAGGTACTTCATATTTAGTTTGAGTAATTTACCAAGTTTCTAAACCACTAGCTTCCATAAAATTCGCATACATGTTGACTAATAAGCATAATTAGAATGGTAAATATTGGGGATGAGCAGTCGATTGACCTTCTTGAAATGTACTTACCATATTAAAAAGTTTTCAATCACGTGTTACCGTAAATTGAAATAACCTTGCTCTGATACGAAACGAAAGTCTAGTGGATCGTACCTAATATGACTTGTGTATTAGTATGTGAGTGTGTACAAATATATGAGCTAAATATAGCAATATAACGAAATATAAAAAACAAAGTATAAAAAAGAGAAAGCCAAAGTTTTTATACTAGTTCAGACCTCCCGTCCTATGTCCAACCCCCAAGCTTCCCTTCGATATTTCACTAACAATAACCATCGCTTTACCTAGAGGAATTGCTAATACAAAAGTATTTGTTTGACAATCATGTGTTTAATACAAAATGGATATTGTCTGCTAGTACAATTCTTCCTATGATCTCTTTTGAGTGATAGTGAGCGCAAGTTGCTTGGATTTGTAGAAAATAATTTAGAAAAATAAAGATTTTGATTGTAAGTGATTGAGAACATTGATTTAAATTAAATCAATGATAGCATAGGAGAATATGAATATAAATATTAGAAAGTAGTAAATTATGGTCAGTTAGATCTCGATTTATTAGAATATTTATAAAATCAAAGAGTTGAATTTGAAAAGTTGTGACTTCTTGAAAGATTGCTCTTTAATTAATGGTTGCAACTATTGAAGGAGGAGGAGCATTTGTTCAAGAATTGATAGTTGCAGTTTTTCATATCCAGGTCGAAACTACTCGTAGACCTCTGTCATTATATGTAAGACATCTATGGCATTTCAGAAAACAAAAACCATAAACATATCACAAACATCTATGGTATATTGGCAAATGTATGTCGTTGTTAAATGTGTAAAATTTGGGTAGTTTTTATCGAATTTTTTTGATATGAAATCGTGCGTATTGCGATCACTCAAGAAGATTGTGCAACATTTATCTACGACTATAATACAATTACATGACCTTACTTTATGATCCATCTTGAGCCATGCCTTTGTTGATCAAAATGATATTCTTCTAGTATATACCTATAATATCATAAGATATATCTTGTATATGTGATTGTATAGTTGTTGTCAATGAAATCCTAAAATGATTAGGTTCTAACACTTACCACCCATAGACCGATGGACAAACTGAACGAGTGAATAGGATCTTAGAGGATTTGTTAAGAGCCTACACCATAGACTTTGGAGGACACTGGAAGCAGCACCTACCATTAGTCGAGTTCGCATATACTAATAGTTACCGATCAACGATTAGTATGTCACCATTTTGTAGCAATTTATAGGAGGCCATGCAAATCACCAAATTATTGGTGGGAAACCATCTACAAATTCTACTCGGACCAGATTTGATTTGTGAAAATTCAGATAAGGTAGAGTTGATTAGGCAACATATGAAGGCAGCGCAAGACCACCAGAAACCCTATGTGGTTAAAAGAAGGAAAGAGTTGGAGTTTAAGGTTAGAAACATGGTGTTTATCAAAGGTTCCCCTCTAGGGAAAGTCATGAGCTCGGAAAATCAAAAATGTTGGCATCAAGATTTATTGGCCGTTTTCGAGTTTTGTAAAGAATATGAAAACTTGCTTATCACATAGAGTTACCAAATAGATTGGCTGGAGCCCACGATATTTTCATGTTTCGCACTTGAGAAAATACTTTCATAGCACAAATTCTGTTTTAGAGCCTGATCGATTGAGGGATGTTGAGATAGAGCTATAGCATCTCATGCCACCGCACATTTTGTGGAGCATGCAACTAGACAGCTCTACAATAAAGAAATTAGGCTGGTTCGAGTACAATGGGGAGACAACCCAACAAAAAACATGTGGAAAACCAAAGAAAAGATGAGGATCTCTCATTCTGAGCTTCTCACTGGTAAACTTTTTTTCTCTAAAATTAGGTCGTTGGTTGCATCATGGTTACTAGATTGGATGGTAGAAGATGGTTGCTACACTTTTCACTATCACTTTGCACTCGTATAGAAATTTTATTCATGTTCAGGAAGTTTGAATACATACTTATATGTCACGTTCATACACTTAAGCTATGGTTAACTTACTTATATTATATTTGGAGACATAATCACATTGCATTTTGGTTGAGTAGATGGTTGTGTAGAAAAGTTTGTTGTAAAACATGGTTGTTTATTACGTGTTACCTTATTCGCTCCTTGGAAAGATTTCGAGGATGAAATTCTTTTGGAGGGGGGAGAATGTAACCCCATAAAATTAATAAGAAATAAATTAAATTAATTATTTGAACAAGATAAGGCTAAAAATGGAAATTTTACAAAACTTAAAATTTGAGCATGAAAGTTATGTTGTTGCATTCGTGGCGATTTTCTGATCAATTTCAATATGTGTGTGTGTGTATGTGTTGAAAATGGAGCTCAAACGGAAAACTTATGGATATTTGAATCTTCAATTTTAAAATAATTTAAACAGAATCCAAATTCAAATAAATAAAATTTTCTTAAATTTGAAAGTTAATGATAATTAGACTTGGGGGTTAAGTAATTGTTAAAAATTAACATTAATGTTGATTGAGAATTAAGGAATATAATAAATAAAAACAACAGCACAGAATAATATCCCAAATGATCGTACCTGGTGACCACCTTCCCAGGGTCGATGATCGGTGGAAGCTAGTAGCGGCTAGGGTTTTAACACTTCGAATGTCCGGTATTTTATTATTTTAAACTAACAAAAATCTTACGGTTTTGAAGCATTCCAACTACTATAAATAAGAGCCTATCCCCTCACTTTCATTCACAGATTATTTCAGGAGTCTAGTGAAGCTCTGTCGGTCTCTCTCTAGATTCACAAAAAGGTCCTTTAGGTTCCGGTAACAAATTTTAGAAGTTTATTACTTTATTTTTCTAATTCTATTCTTCTTCAATCCCTTATTTTCCGAATCTAATCTGCATATACAAATCCCTTATCATATATATCTAAAAGGGGAGATCTGAAAGAGATTTTTGAAGGCATGAAAAATCCAAAATGATGAAGAGAAGGACCTATTATGAGTGGAAAATATAGTCTTTCTATTTTAGTAATTGAATAATGTAATTTGGATTTGAAATTTGCCTTGGTAATTTTGGTTTATGAAAACATCGCATTAAAAACCCTCAAAGTTTCTCCAAAGTGGAATGTTAATTTCTAGGTTGGAATCTCAATTGTTTTATATTAAAATAATAGAATTTGTGTATATTTTGCAATTTCAATGTTTTACATTCTATTTCACTTTTTATCTATTTCTTCGAATTTGATTAAGGGTTTTTTATTAGAAAATAATATGTAAAGTACGAATCCTTATTCGTAGTTTGCACTGTCTATTTCCACAATTTGAATAGAAATTCTCTTTGTTTAATTTCATGTAAAAAAGTTGAATAGATTATAAAAGTATGTAAATTGTAAGTTTCTATTATTGATTTATCATTGCTTTAATGTAAAATAAGTGGGTTTGGATTCTGTTTTTATACAAGTTCGTTGATTTGATTTTGGATATTTGATTTATGATATATGCGTTAAAATGAAAATGAGACATATAATTTTGGAGTTTTTGATTAGGAAATGACGTCTAAGGTACAAATCCTTATTCGTAGTTTGCACTGCCTATTTCCACAATTTGAAAAGAAATTCCCTTTGTTTAATTTTATGTAAAAAATGTTGAATAGACCAAAAAATTATGTAAATTGTAAGTTTTTGTTGTTGATTTATCGTTGTTTTAATATAAATATAAGTGGGTTTGGATTCTTTTTTTATACAAGTTTGTTGATTTGATTTTCGATATCTGATTTATGATATATGTGTTAAAATGAAAATGAGACGTATAATTTTAAAGATTTGATATTTAAATGTTTGTGTAGGGCATAAGCTCCGCACGCTTAGAATTTACCAAGTGCGCATACACACACACACACACACACACACACACACACGTAAATGACGTATAACTATAATGTATTAATTACATAGTTAATAGTTTATTAATTATTATTAAATTACCTTAGGAAAGAAATTAACTGTAGAGGCGAAATAAGAAGGTTTTCTTATAAGGCCTAAATATTGAATGCAATGAGATGTGTGATAATATAGGTAGAGATTTTTATAAATTACGACTAAGTTATAAGAATGTGAGGTCAGTCAAAGCACACGGAAGTCTTCCCAGCTAATCTTGCTACCGCAATGTGACTTTGGGGCTGATATGAGACATCGGCTATAATAACTAACTGCGGATGATGCGACGTTAATCCCACATGCTATAAGGTAATGTAGACCAGCTAATCTGGCTATCAGTACCTACGAATAATCAGATTAATATGCAACGTCACTTTGGGGTAAGAGTCATAATACAAGTGACATGCTTTTGGGATTGAAGGTATTAATTGGCTATGTGAGGGCCTGCCTCTTTCCTAGGTAGGAATTAGTAAATAGCCGGGATATGGGTTAGGCACGATAGAGAATATAACAGAAAAGGGCCCACTTCAATATGAAGATTAAGTGGATGAAGAGATTCCGTGCAATGTTAGGTAGATAAGTACCAGTTAGGAGTCCATCTTGAAATTGGTATTAAATGATGGGGGACTAACTTAGTAAAGGTATTAGATGGTCGAATTTGTCTGCTTTCCATTAAAAGGTATTAAGTGGTTAGGGTACCATCTCTTACATTTATGGGACATTATTGATGATAAATATAGGTTATTGGGCTCCTAACTCCCAGCGACCTCATTTTTCCCCTCTCGCTCCCCTCGATCTCCTCAATTTTCCGGATCTAAAGATGGTGATGGATTTATCTCTGTATATTCTCAACATACTTAGAAGTCTTTTTGTTCGTTGCTTCATAATGCACCAATCCCTCAATCCAATAGCAGTTCTACATGTTTTAGTTCATTTCCTCACAACGCACCTCCTGGATCCAAAACTTGTTCTTCATGTCGCACAAATCATGTGAGTAGTATAATATTCAATTTCCCTCCGTGTGCAAGGATAGCAGCATGTGCATTTTGTACATACCTTTTCACATAATGAAGCTACAGGTAAAGTTAATGACAAAGTTCATGGCACGGTGAATTCAAGGACATGGAAGGCAGCTATTATAGAGGAAGAAATTCCGATATCTAGCCTTTTAAGATTTTATAACCTTGTAGAGTTTGGTACAAAATATTGTACTAGAATGACAAACGCAGCAGTTGAGTCAGCTAAAAATTACTGGGAAAACTCGATTGTGATTTACGTTTGATAGCTAACGACCGTATTATCATTATTTTTAATCTTACTTTGAAAGGGTTTGGAAACCAAAAGATGGATTTTTATTCATTCGAGAGAAAAAGGATTCTATGTAATCAAATTTGTCGACGAGGAAGACTGAGAAAATATTACCCGAAGGTCCTTATTTCTATGATAAAAACTAATGATGATGAAGAGATGGTATCCGAAAATTAGTCTGTCAAAAGAGGTATTATAGACTATTTCTATTTGGGTCTCTTTTTGAGTAGACTTGTCAAAATATGACCCAACCCATTGACCCAATCCATTAACCCAACCCATTTACCCTATTTATAAATGGGATGTGTTAACCCATTTATGATTTTTTTTAAATGAGTTATGCGTTGGATTGACCCATTTTTAAAATGGTTATAAATGGATAACTCATTTACCTATTTAAAATTACATTACCATATTTGAACTCTGCCTAGTGCATAAGCCGTTATTTTTTTATTCGGAATAAAATAACTTCTTCATACTAACCCGAAGTCAAAGGAAATTTCGACTGATTAACTCCCACCTAAATTATGGACAATATGAAACACTCGGATACTTCATATTGTTAAAGTACATTATAGTTCTTCATGGAGACTGACAGTTGTACTTAGAAAATAATAGGCTACCACATCCCCATATTTGAACTCTGCTTAGTGTAAAAGCCGCTATTTTTTTTGTTCAGACTGCTATAACTTTTTAATACTAACTCGAAATCAGGTGAGGCTTCGATCGATTAACTTCCACCTAAATTACGGACAGTACGGAACACTCGGATACTTCATATTTTTAATGCACACTATAGTTCTCCATGGTGGAGACTGACAGTTGTACTTAGAAAATAACAAGCTAACACATCCCGATATTTGAACTCTGCCTAGTGAAGAAGTCATTTTTTTCATGTTCAGACTGCAATAACTTCTTCATATCAACTCAAAATCCGGTGAAACTTCTACCGAATAACTCTCACTTAAATTACGGACAATAAGGAATACTCAGATACTTTATATTGTTAACACGCACCATAGTTCTCCATGGAGACTGACAGTTATACTTTGAAAATAACAGGCTATCATATCCCCTTATTTGAATTCTTCATAGTGCAGAAGCCGCTATTTTTTTGTTCAGACTACAATAATTTCTTCATACTAACTTAGAATCGGCAAGACTTCGACTGATTAATTTCTACCTAAATTACGGATAATCTGGAATACTCGGATACTTCATATTGTTAACGCGCACTGTAGTTCTCCATGAAAACTGATAGTTGTACTTAAAAAATAACAGGCTACAACATCCTCATATTTGAACTCCGCTTAGTGCAAAACTGCTATTTTTATTTTTCAAACTGCAATAATTTCTTCATACTAACTCAGAATCGGACGAGAGTACGGTCGATTAACTCCCATCTAAATTACAAACAATATGGAACACTCGGATACTTCATATTCTTAATGCATACTGAAGTTCTCAATAAAGATTGATATTTGTACTTGGGAAATAACCGGATACCACATCCCTATACTTGAATTTTAATGAAAATTAGTGTTAAAATTCGGTGCAAATAAATTCAAAGAATATACCACTGAAATCTTCTCAAACCAACCGGATACAAAATACAACAGGCAGATCAGTACTCGAATCTGGTAATGACCATGACATGGAACTCCATAAATCCAAACAGCGTAGCAATGACGCAATAGTCGTGTTGGACTCCAAAATCTTGGAGGGAATTAGGGCACCTACAGGATCAAAATAGTCTAGAAAGAAATGAAAAAAGTTGAGGCATTTTAAATTCTCTGACCACCAATTAGCTGATGTGATTGATAACCCTGTATGGCATAACATAATATCTAATTTAAAAACAAGAGGAAAAAAGATGAAATGCACAAAGCCTAGAGTAATTGGTCCCCTTCACGAAATTTGGGAGAGATTTTGATAATATTCCCAGATGAATCTAGTTGGTTGGAACGTGAGGGGACTCTATTCTCCTTCTAAGCAATTAGTTGTAATAGATTCCATCAAATTGCGACAAATTTTTTGCTTGCGTCAAAATTGGTCACAAACGCCTAATTGCTGATAAAAGCATACGTTCACAATCACAGATCACAGCTAACAAGTATGTAGAGAATATAAATATAAAGAATACTCAAAATTTAAAAGGACGGTAAAACACAAGATTTATAATGATTTGGCGTTGCAGCCTACGTCCACTTTGAAGAGTTACTGCTTTATTGATTATAACTCGTTTGTTGTAGAGGTTTACAGAAGTACAACCGATTTATCATAATGATTCTGGCAGAGTATCGGCGTAGAAGAGCCAAAAGATCTCTTTTCTGAAGTTTTTGGACTGCTATTGATAGGTGTAGGCTGCAAATATCTCGTCCAGATCTTAGAAAACTCCTTCTCTCCCATGGGTAGACCCATATGATCGATCCCAGGACTTTTCGACTCAGGCCATGATCGATACATACCAATTCGTATCGATCCAAAGTTTCTCTTTTTGAGTTGGGATCGATCATTGACATTCTTGAGATTGTACGCAAGCTCTTGTGAAAATTTGGTGGCATTTGGACTTATAAATTTTGAATTATGATCGACGCAAGTTTGGATCTTCAATGTGCAGTCGAGCTTCATATCGATACGTTCGTATCGCTCTCATTCGTATCCATTGGATGCACGTGATGACCAAATGATGTGGTGCTATCTCCTAGGATCGATCTCTTTTCATGTCAAGTGACCGAGTCCACCTCTCTTCTAGGCTTCATTCGTATCCATTGGTGTTACCTCGTTTGTACCATCTGGTGTGCATCATTCGTATCGATTGTCTGGAGGCATTTTCATATCCATACCCATATACCGTTTCATATCAATCAATGCTGGCACGTGTATTTCGTATCGATCATTTTAGTGGTGGATTTTGTATCGGTCATTTGTTTATCGATATGAAACATGTTGATGTGGGGATCGATACCTAGTGGATATTTTATGAACCCAGACCAATATATGAGTGATATGAAGGAAGAAGGTGTTGGGAATGAAACTGCATCGATACGAATAAGAGGACTGTATGATGGATACGAAATGATATGAACCCATGGTCGTTGATCGATCCTCTCGAAGTAGCCGCTTCTTTGACCCGAAGTAGACCTGCTAGTGACTCGAAGCAAGTGTTGAGGCGACTAGGAGCGGCTTGTAAACATGTCATTCTATCCAAAACATGAAGCGGACCCTCTTCCGACTCGAAGAAAGTTGTCTAGAAACCCAAAGCAAAAAAGGAAAGCAACTCAGAGCACATGCCAAGCAATTTAAAATGACTCGATCTTTGTTGAAACCATATTTTAAACATATTATGGTGTTTTTTTATTGACTATGCTATGTTTTGTGTAGTTGATTGGGTTAAATACGCTAGTATATTGCCTTGCCAAAAGGCGTGTTAACACTTTGCCCCCCAAAACATGCCTTGCGATAGGAAGGTGCGTTTTGTAGTACCGTAAGCTGGATGTTTGTGTCATGTTGATGTCCTGTAAAGAGATTGATGATCTTATCTGATACTGAATGGCGACTGTTCGAGATCATATGTTGTTATGGGCAGTATGTGAATTTCGAGGTCGGATGTCGTTCAAGGCGAGTTATGACCGTTCATGGTCGGGTGTCGTTCGAGGCAAATTGTGACCATTCGAGGTCGGGTGCCGTTCGGGACGAATGGTGACCGTTCGAGGTCGGGTGCCGTTTTAGGCGAATTGTGTATTCCTGGGAGACTTAGGATTATTAATGTTAGATTTCATGTTTGAGTTAGTTTTTGAATCATTTGTTTTGGCGGTTCATCACCATCTCAGAGCATGCCTGAGGACCGTTCGCGATCCTGTCATGTGTAACTGACTTAGCCATTATGGAATTATAAATACGATATTTACATTCAAAATGAGTCTTGTAACATAAATGTCCAACTAAATCAAATCCATATGTGATAAATAGAAAACAAAAGTAAAATAGAGATGTCAAAGTGGAAATACCAATATTGATGCAATTAATAGTCATCTCAGAACATGCTTGAGGACCGTTCATGATCCTGAACATGTGTAAGCGACTTAGCCGTGTTAGTGTGGAGTTTTCTACTTATTCATCATTACTCCAATCAGTTGATGACAAGCTACCGCCTCGATCTAGAGCCATCCTCATTTGATGCAGATGGTGGCCACTCTTGCTCCACCGTTACTGCTCATCTCATCACGTACTATAATGCATGCCATTCCGGATATGCCTTTCTATCTCATCCCTCAAGTGCCTGCAATCATTTGTACTATGGCCGGTTAACTCATGGAATAAATAGTACTTATTTTATTTCCTCTCATTATTGGTGGGATCCTTCCTCATTGCCCTCCCGTTGGGAACCTACCCCCTAGTGTCATGGTAGATTCATTCCAAAGTCTCATTCAGCTCTGAGTAAGAGGTGAATGTTGGCTCCTTTCGCGGCTATTTTTGCTCATCACAACTATCTTCTGCTTTCTATTTTCTTTTATCCTTGCCTGAATCCTTTCCGGGTAGATCTACTCTTTTAACTACATAAACTTCAACTCCCTCTCCTTCCTTTCTTTCAGCATTTGCATCTTCTTGTCACAGAAACCTTTCCACCTCATGGCAAAACTCTCCTAGATCCATGGGTGGATACCTTGTCAATGAGTCCTTGAATTCTGCGCCATTAGCTATGCCGGCCATTAAAACCATGGATGGATCTGGTAGATCCACCGATGCTGCAGCTGTATTGAATCATGTTAGAAAACTCCTCAAAGATTCCCGGTTCTTTTCTTCAGTGTTGTCAAAATCATCACATTCTTGGGTCACGAAATGTGAACTCTGAGCTGCCTCATAAACTTCTCAGTCAACTAGGTCCATGTTCCAATGGAGCCGCTCTCTAACTGCTTGAACCATAGTGCTGCCATGTCTCTCAAATATAATGAGAAATACCAGGTCATGACCTCCTATGATTCCCCCAGTACCTCCATGTGCCTCATATACATCGTCAGATGAATAGCGGGATCGGTCATCCCATCGTACGTCTTCAGCGTTGGTAGCTTGAATTCTGGTGGATTCCTAGCCTGCCTTATTGTGGGAGTGAAGGGGCTTCTGTTCACATCTTCCAGATCTCTATTCACTAATCTGCCTCTCATTGCTCGTATAACCATCTATGTCAATCTGTCACTGTCTCCAAGCTGCGGACCTTGTCTGTTATCTTCGATCTGTCCCTCGAGTTCACGAGGGAATCCTGGGAACTACTCTCCTGGACGAGCATCCATTCCTCTATCAACACTATGTTGAACAGCTCCGCCCGGTATCCTACCTAAGGTTGGATCAACATGCTCCTGGGGAATGCCCCTAGCTCAGGGGCTGCTCCTGATGGTCTCGCTCTATCCGATCGCTTGTTGAGTCTTTCTGGTCCAGCTTCGGAGATCTGGACTTCAACTTCTCCTGCTGTTCTAGCCTGTCCAAACTGTTTGAGAATATTCTGCATCATTTCCCCTGCCTTTTCAACAATTCTTCATGCAGAGCCCCCATCATCATCATCTCTATCTCAACTCTAGTTATGAAGGCCGAAGTCTGATTAGCTCCTAAGGATGCTTCCTGGCTTCCTTCATGCTGACTTCTCTCCACTCTTTATCTCCTTGTTGATTGCTTCGTCATAGATTTCCAGATCCAAAGTCCAAGTTGTAATATCCCTGAATGTTAGCCTTCTCAGTGAAAGCACCAAAATGTTTACGCCAAAATTGGTCGCAAACACCCACTCGCTGATGAAATGACCCATTCACAATCACAGATAACAAGTATGCAGAGCATATAAATATGAAGAACACTCAAAATTTAAAAGTAAAGTAGTAGAAACACAAGATTTAAAGTGGTTTGGAGTTGTAGCCTACGTCCACTTTGAAGAGTTGTTGCTTTATTGATTATAACTCGCTGGTTGCAGAGGTTTACAAAAGTACAACCGAGTTACCAAAATGATTCTGGCAGAGTATCGACATAGAAGAGCCAAAAGATCCCTTTTTTGAAGCTCTTGGACTACTATTTATAGGTGTAGACTGCAAATAGCTTGCCCAGATCTCGAAAGAATCCTTCTCTCACGTGGGTGGACCAACGTGATCGATCCCTTGACATGTCGATTCAATCCATGGTCGATACATACCAAATTCATATCGATCCAAAATTACTCTTTTTGGGTTGGGATCGATCATGGACATTCTTGAGGTTGTACACAAGCTCCTATAAAAATCTACTGGCATTTGGACTTATGGATTTTGAGTTATGATCGATGCAAGTTTGGATCTTCAATGTGCAGCCGAGCTTCATATCCATACATTCGTATCGCTCACATTCGTATCCGTGGGATGCATGTGATGACCAGATAACATGGCGCTATCTCCTAGGATCGATCCTATTTTCCTGCCAAGTGACCGAGTCCACCTCTCTTCTAGGCTTCATTCGTATCCATTGGTGTTACGTCTTCGTATCCATCTAGTGTGCATCATTTCGTATCGATTATTTGGAGGCATTTTCGTATACATACCCATAGACCGTTTCGTATTGATTAACGTTGGCACGTGTATTTCGTATCGATCGTTTAATGGTGGATTTCGTATAGGTCATTTGTTGATCGATACGAAACATGTTGATGGGGGATCGATACGTAGTAGATGTTTTATGAACCACAACAAGAAAATTTGCTTTTAGTTGCACTTATTAGTAGCGTTTGAAGGCAAGTGCATCTATTATTGGTTTATGCCATATTTGCAGCGCTGCCAAAAAATTTGCTCACCCTGCCTATGCGTTTTCTTAACTTCCGCCAAAAGTTGTCGCTTAACTTTTTACTTGCTTCGTTTTTCATTTTAGTTTTTGTGTTTCATTTTGATTCACTTCCAAAAATTTACATGTCCAAATTCCTCATCGTCGTCACCCCCCTCAATTTTTCCTTCATCCTCATCATCGCGCTAATCCTCTATGATGCGCTGATCCTCTTCACAGTTAATCAATTGCTCTCCAACGCACTGCCACTCTTCATACTCGATCTAATACACGTCAATCCTCTCTATCACTCAAGAGGATGGTGATTTCTTCCATGTAAGTGATGAAGTTAATAAATTTGCATTCTTCTAATGCTGATTTTGAATTTTGGGGTTTAATTATGATCTTCGGTCTTCGGGAAGAGGACAATGAGCTATTTCGATAGAAAAGTTCACACTTCTTGCACCCAAGAGGTATAATGACTATATTCACTTCCTTGGTGCTACAAATAAACTTGACAATATTTGATAGAATCTAGATCAAATTTTAGGTTAATATTATTTCTACAACCACACACAAGGTGTTCGATAGAATGTATATCTATTTTAGGTGCTACTGTATTTCACAAGTTACCATTGATTATTATCATTTTATTTCCTTTTCTTTTAGTATTTATTTACACTATATATCATGGTTATATTGGTCATTACACACTTATTCTATTTTGAAGTTAGTGGAATGGTTACTTTATTTTATTCATGAATGTAAGTTGCTGGTTGTTGATGTTCAACTATTTAAGAACATATAAAATGTTCTTTATTGCATAGAAATACACTTAACAATATTTCACTGTATATACAATTAATGCCATAATAGCTACCTTTGGTAATTATGCTTTGAACTGCGTATACCAGTATTCTGGTGTTGTTGAAAGTTGTATGAGTTATATTAAGTTGAAATATTCCATTTTCAAGGTATGAAAGTGCCGGTGAAGAAGAAAAGCCAGCCGTAGAAGCCTAGTACTACATGGAAGTAGCAGGTTCGATCTTAGAACTTTTAATTTTTTTTCTCTCCCTTTAAAATGAAGTATATTTGTGTTAGATTGGCATTACATCATAGTAAACTCATTTCTCTAGTACTTCTCTAGTGACTTTCAAGGTGTGAACAATTACAGACAAACGAAATGGAACACAAATCCACAAACAACATCCTTATCATCTTTGCAAGCTGGAAACAAAAGTGGAAGCAGCAAAAGCAGCATACCTACCAAAAGCACAAATGAAAGAAACTAGGGACTGCACCGCAACCTCGGCCATGTTATCTTCGGGCACGACAAACACGCAAGTGGTCCCCACAAGCAGTAGGACGAGGCTGAGCCCTAGAAGGGCCGAGGGTCTCTCCGGGTCCATGGCGGCCGACAACACATCGAGCTCTTCGGCCTTGGACAGCAGGCCCAGTTTCTCTATCATGGATAGCGACAACCCAAACTTCTCTGCTGCGGACAGAAGCCCGATCTTTTCAGCCTTTGTTAGAAGGCATAGCTTTTCCACGTTCGATAGCAGTTTTACTGGCCGAGATGTCCGTTGTTTGACGTTAGGCTTGGTTTGCCTACTGGGATCACCACTAAACCCTTCAGGTAGAAGAAAAGGACAAAATGGTGAACAATAAAACGAAGTTAATTCAAATGTGCATTGTAAGTTCCACGGAGTTTGCTTACCTTTTTGGTGGCTACTGCTTTTGTGGCAGCCATTGATTTCATGAGAAACTGAGTGTCGCTTCTGCTGCTACTGCTGGTGCTTATCCTATAAGATGCCATGGCTTCTGTTTATTTTTCTTATTTTCTCTTTGATTTTTGGTAAAATATAGGAAGGGGTGGTTCCGATAAGAGAATGTTGAGGGAGATGAGTGGCGCAGACCGTTTATACGTGGCTTGTGGGATATGGTTCATTTTGGTATTAAATGTTTGTGTTAGGCAACAATCCGCATCTTGATATTTGTGTCAAATTGGTCTTGAATCATTGTATGATAAGTGAGTTTCTTGTATTTGGGAATAAGGTATTTACTAAAGGATGTAGCTGCTAACTTGGTAAATTTAGAAAGATTTGTTTTCTTGCATGGGGGGAAAGTGCTCGTTGAAGTTTTTTGAGATTGAGTAGGTGATTTAGGGAAGTTTTGGTTTGAATTTTGCGACATGCACAAAAGTGTACACGTCTGAAGTGAGCGATGCTTTGCTGGAAGTAGATTCGGTAGAAGGATGTGATTTTTGCTAGTTTTGTGATTTGAGTTTGAGGTGGACATGTTGACTACAGGAAAATGCTCAGAGAGGGTTTCAGGTGATTCATCCTCGTTTAATGCTGCACTACAAGATTGCAAAAGAATCTGTATCAAGCTTATGGGGAATATAGTCAATTCATTATTGGATTTGCATGTGATGGCATCAGAAATTGAGATTGGATAATGTGGCTATTAGAGATTGGGTGATGTGGCTGTTAATAAATATAGTTCAATTCAATTTTGGCTTTACATGGAATAATGGCATGAGAAACCAAAAACCTTACAGAGAAGAGCTACTGCGTGATCCAGTGGATGGTGGATGATGAGATAGAAATGAAAGGTGTGAATTGATATGTAAAGAATTCACCAAAATGTCAAGCTTCCTAATTACCAAAAATTCCAATGCTAACTTCTCTAAGTTGCTTAGTAATGGTAGAAGAGTTCAATGCATAAGGGTACATATATATACATACATACATACATACATATATATATATATATATATATATCCTTTTTCATATTTCCATTTTTCTAAGTTTTATAATTTAATAAGAGGAATACATGATGTAATATATGGTTATACAGGTATGGCCAATTGAAGGAATCAAGAAATTCAAGACCCTCTTACCTTCCAACTCTAACCGATGCATAACTTCTGAAAATGTTAAGTACCTTATCCGCAATAGATGGATCCCTTGCTTAGAATTCAGCCATGTAAGCCCTAAAACCTAACTAATTAATATACATGAATGCCATACTAGCTCACTAAGTATATAGGATGGTAACAAGTGTATTGTACTAGATCCGTACAGGAAGGATTTGTGTACCGTGGGACTGGAAACTCACCAGGATGCTGTGATGGATGGTACTGGACAATGTGAAAGCTTCCCATGTTCGGATGCACCGACGATGCACAAGTTTTGAATGAAGTATCAGAGGCGAAGGAGTACCCAAAAGCCTACTGCAGAATCATCAGATTTGACAATATATGTCAAATCAAATGCATTCGTTTCATCGACTACAAGCCAGATCAATAAGAAGGGGTATAGAGTTTTAATAAAACATACAAGCCAGGTAATTATGGCTAAAATGCATGTTCTTCCATATCTGCTATTTTTCTTCCCAAAACCAGTTGATATGAAGTATTTTAAAAAATTGGTTGATTTGAATTTTATGATATTTCTTTATCGTGCACATGGTACTTCTTATCAATATGTCATATTGGTCAAATGTTTTTTGGCATAATATGTTGATCATTATTTTAGCATAGAAGATATGACTATTAGTTACTTTAAAGAAGCATCAGTTCAGCATATTATGTGATTATAACTATATTGATTTTATTGATTAGATGATTTAATCAGCATGTCATGTATAATTATATGGTTACCATGATCCGGCGAGCTACTACTTACGCTTGTATATGTTCATTTTTAGTTGTTCCTTCACGTGGCTGATTGATGAAAATGGCTTTAAATTAAAGAGATATAGATGAAAAGGGATATAGATGAAAAGGGCTTAAAATGGAAATATAGATGAAAAGGGCTTAAAATGGAAGACAAAAGTAAATATTGTCAAAAGTGGGTATGATGGATGCAACATACCCATGGCTACCACAAATTATACGAAATGTCAAATTATTTTAAGACTCGACCAATGAAGCACTAGATAAATCAGGTAATCTCTCCATTTAATTTTGGTAACCTACATATTGGACCAATTATTTAGCATTTTGGTATGGAAAAAAAATTGTACAATAAATATACATGTTTAGGCCACTGTTTAATAGCCAAAGAGTGAACTTTTGATCGGTGTTTTAAATATCCAACCCAACCTCTGTTTAACCATGGTTAACCTTCAATTTTGAAGTGCTATGGCTCTAAAAATCAAAGGATGCAGATTCTATAAATTTATGGTTTAATAATTCCTCAGTTAACTTAGTCAATATTAAAACAAAAGGTCAAAACTGTAGATGAATTTAAGGTCAAAGTCATGGTTATGTGTAAATATATTTCGTTTAATATAGATGAATTTAAAATAAAGTTCTAGATTACTAATTACAAAGTTTTTAACAAATTTTTATAAATAATAATGATAATGATGAAGAAGAATTAACTAAGTTTATAACAACAACAATAGTAATTAAGTTAATCGAATTTTAATAATAATAATAATAATAAATTAACTAAGTTAACCAAGTTAATAAAAGTTAACTAAGTTTTGTTAAAATTAAACAAGTTTTATAAAGTTAACTAAGTTTAAGTTAACTAAATTTTTTAAATAATAATAATATAACTAATTTAACAAAGTTCTACAAAATAATGACGACGACGACGAATTAACTAAGTTTATAAAATTTAACTAAGTTTATAATAATAATAATAATAATATAATTAAATTAACTGAGTTTTAATAATAATAATAATAATGAATTAAATAAGTTAACTAAGTTAATAAAAATTAACTAAGTTATGTTAAAATTAAACAAATTTTATAAAATTAACTAAGTTTAAGTTAACTAAATTTTATAAATAATAATAATATAACTAATTTAACAAAGTTTTAGAAACAATAAATACGATTATGATGAATTAACTAAGTTCATAAAAATTAACCAAGTTCATAAAAACTAACTAAGTTTATAATAATAGTAATATAATTAAGTTAATAGAGGTTTAATATTAATGAAAATAATAAATTAACTAAGTTAACCAAGTTAATAAAAATTAACTAAGTTTAAATTAACTAAATTTTATAAATAATAATATAACTATTTTAACAAAGTTGTATACATAATGATGAGATGATGATGATGAATTAACTAAGTTCATAAAAATAACTGAATTTATAATAGTAATAATATAATTAAGTTAACCGAGTTTTAGTAATAATGATAATAATAATAAATTTACTAAGTTAATCAAGTTAATAAAAATTGAGTAAGTTTTGTTAAAATTGAACAAGTTTAATAAAATTAGTTAAGTTTAAGCTAACTAAATTTATAAATATTAATATAACTAATTTAACAAAGATTTATAAATAATAACAATGATGACGATGATGATGAATTAACTATGTTTATAAAAATTAACTAAGTTTATAATAATAATAATATAATTAAATTAACCAAGTTTTAGTAGTAATAATAGTAAATTAACTAAGTTAACAAAGTTAATAAAAATTAACTAAATTTTGTTAAAATTAACTAAGTTTAAGTTAACTAAATTTTATAAATAATAATAATATAACTAATTTAACAAAGGTTTATAAATAACCATGATGATGATTAATTAACTTAGTTTATAAAATTTAACTAACTTTATAATAATAATAATAATATAATTAAGTTAACTGAGTTTAAATAATAATAATAAATTAAGTTAACCAAGTTAATGAAAATTAACTAGGCTTTGTTAAAATTAAATAAATTTTATAAAATTAACTAAGTTAAGTTAACTAAATTTTATATATAATAATAATATAACTAATTTAACAACATTTTATATATAACTGTAAGATTGGAGTTTATTTATTTCATTTCGTTTATAACTTTGATTATTTATATGATATTATTTATAATATTATACCCTTGTATAATGTTGTAGATGTTTGATATTTGATTTGAAGCCCTACGAATTAACATAATTGTTTGGAAGACTTCAGTGTAGAGCTCAAGGCAAGTTTCTTTCTTTCTGTATTTCCTTTGAAGGCATCATATATTATATATACCATTTACATACTCACGAGGATTTAACTTTAATTGTTGTTGTGCATGTGCAGCAATGATGATAGGACATGAACTGAAGCTGCTTGGCACAATAGTCAGCCCATACGTGCTGCTGGCAAGAATTGCATTGCATCAGCAAGAATGGCATTGCACCTGAAGGGCATTAAGTACGAGTTTCTGGAAGAAGATTAAACAAACAAAAGCGAGCTACTACTCAAATCAAACCTTGTCAATAAGAAGGTGCCTGTATTGCTTCGCAATGGCAAGCTTGTGCTTGAATTATTGATCATTGTTCAGTACATTGATGAAGCCTGGTCTGGTTGTGGGCCTAATATTATGCCTTCTTCTCCTTACTATCGTGCTATTGAATGTTTTTGGGCCCAATTTGTTGATGAAAAGGTAAGTTCTACTTCATAATTAAATCACTGAACAAAATTCTTACTGAACAAATTATATGCACAGTTCTTTGTTCTAACATGTACGCATTTATTTGGATCATCAAACTTTTGAGCTACAGTTGAAAACAAACCAAAGCATACCATCTTCTCTGTTTTTTCCAGTTATATTTTTGTTTTTTTACACAAATTTCTCTTAATTGCTAATGATATCATGGAAAACAAACACTTATGAAGATTCTTAGTTGATGATCTTTTGATCATTCAGATATTCTTACGAATTCTTATTAAAATTGTGTGCATCATTAGTATATAAAATCATAAACTTCATGTTGTATCTCATCATAATTTCATGTTCTTATCTTAAGAACAATTTTGAGAACTTAGCTTTATAATAGCACTTTGGGGTATTACAAAATTTAACAAATAACAATAAATATAAGGTGATTTTCATGCTGGTTTGAACTTTGCTTCTGTGATGGGGATTCCAAGCATATTCTTCTGCATAAATAATGGTTGGGCTATTAGCACTCCTGCTGCAGAGCAATTTTGAAGTAAATGTTTACTAAAATTAAGTTATATTATTGTATATTTTCCTTCTTTACACATACCAGAACGCTGCAAGATAACTTATAATAAATGAACTGTGCAGGTGATGGAGTGGTAGTAAAAGGTCAGGCTTATGGAATTCGTATCATACATGTAGATGGGAATGATACACTTGTACAATGTTGTAGATGTTTGATATCAGATTTGTAGTCTTAGGAATTAACATAATTGTTTATCTATACATTGTGCTTTCACTTATGCAGGCATTGGACTTTCGAAGAGAGCACGGTTGAACTTTTATGGTGTTAGCTTTCACTTCTGCATGTAACAAAGAATTATGGATAATCAAGCGTTTTGTTAAAACCGATTTAGTATAACATTTTATTAGTACTAGATGTGTAAATTTGTATACGAATGGTTATTGTATGTAGGTCATTTTATAAAAAATCTACTGTATTAGAATGGTTATGGATACCTTATTTGATTATATTATTAATATTTTTTTAATTGTTCGAATATGATGATTATGCGAGTGATTGTTGATTGACATAGTAGAAATAAAATAGACCATCAACAGGAAATAATAGCATGAAAAATGGTGCAAAATGATCAATAACTTTTAATAGCGTTTCAAAAACGCTACGAAAATACATATAGTGGCGTTGAGTAAACACAACCGTAAAGTAGAGGTAAAGTTGAAAATTCTATTGGCACCGTCAAAAAAACCTTTTGGTAGCGTTTTATACACGCTGCTAAAAAAGAATTTAGTGGTGTTTCATAAACGCTGCAGTAAAATGATTTATGGCAGCGTTGAAATAAGTGTAACTAAAAATTAAGTATTTTTAACCGCGGACTTTATAACAGCGTACATCAAAAGCTGCTAAAACTTTTAGTAGCCTTTTTTGAGCGCTACTAAAAATCAAAATTCTTGTAGTGAACCTAGATCGATATTTAAGTGATACGAAGGAAGAAGGTTTTGGATACGAAACTGCATCGATATGAATAAGGGGACTGTATGATGGATACGAAATGATATGAACCCATTGTCGTTGATCGATCCTCTCGAATAGCCACTTGCCTGACCCGAAGTAGACCTGCTAGTGACTCGAAGTAAGTGTTGAGGCGACTAGGAGCAGCTTGTAAACTTGTCACTCTATCCAAGACTCGGAGCGGACCCTCCTCCAACTCGAAGCAAGCTGTCCAAAAACCCAAATCAAACAGAAGAGTGACTCGGAGCAGATCCAAGAAGTTTGAAATGACTCGACCTTTTTTGAAACCATATTTTAAACATATTGCGGTTTGTTTGTTGACTAGGCTTTGTCTTGTGTAGTTGATTAGGTTAAATCTTCCAGTATGTTGTCTTGCCAAAAGGCAAGTTAACACTTCTTTTGTTGGACTTCTAGAAAACGAGTTAACCGAAAATAAAATAATCGAATGTTTTGGACATCTTAATAAGGATTGGGCAAAAGTTTACAACTTGGATAATCAACATAAAAGTAGAATTTTAATCCTTTGGGTTAGTAACATATGGTCTACTACTGTTATTCACAAGAGTGATCAATATATACGACTTTGATTCAAAATGTGGGCTTGGATTTCTATTGTACATTTGTCTATGCTTTTGATCAACAATAGTAGAG
The DNA here is from genome assembly GCA_030765085.1 of Allium cepa. Taxonomy (NCBI): domain Eukaryota; kingdom Viridiplantae; phylum Streptophyta; class Magnoliopsida; order Asparagales; family Amaryllidaceae; genus Allium; species Allium cepa. The sequence continues at coordinate 81,274,269 of CM060932.1, read as the reverse complement.
AACCAAACTTTAGAATTATGTTAAATAAAAAGCTATTACCTTTAATCTCCCTTGGATAGTTACAGAAATTTCAACACTATTCTTTATAGAATTCATAGTATTAATAATGGTGCCTATTGTATGTCTCCTGATTTAGATTTTTCACATGGTGTTGGACCTACAATTCTTCTCGAGCCATCAAGTATGGGAAATAATTACGCTTGGAGAGGAGGTAACAGTTTGCCAGTTCATAGTAATATTGATAGACTTTTTACCAATGGAATTTATCAAAATACATTCCTTCGGTTTTCCGTCTATTTTGCAAACCATTCCATAAGTGATCACACCATATTATTTTTAATTTCTCTACTCCCTTGCCTAATAGGAAATGCTTTAAATTTGAAAACTCTTGAACTTTTACGATGGAATACCATGATATTATTCAGTCAGTTTAGGTAGATATGCATTTGGGTAATCCTTTACTAAAGGTAATCCTTAGGATAGAATACCAACACAGTATTGTTTTGAAGTGGGTAGATGAAATAATTTTACCCAAACTATATTTTGATATAAAAGAGAATAATTTTCTAAAAATTATTATAGTGGTGTGTTTGGTTGTTATTATATAATCAAAACACGATTATAAAATTAGAAGCGGTTTATTAAAACCAAATTATATTGTATAAGTATGAATTATGCAAATGGATTATAGTTAAAACGGATTCAAACCAAAATTTGGATATTTAAAATCCCGGAAGCTTTGAGAAATGTTTTAAGTAGGTTTGAACTAAGTATTTGGAAATTTTGAAATCTCGGAAGTTTTAAAAATGTTTTCTAAAGGGGTTGGAAGAATAATGGAGATAAATTTGATTATTTTTGAATAGAGAATGTTTTAAAATGGATTTTGGAAGAGATATAGCACCAAACTCACTAAAGTCATCGGAAAATAACTATGGCGATGACGGCCGCATCATCAGTGTTCATTTTCGAGTTTCTAAGTGACGGATTACTACCACAGTAATTTGATATGGAGATTTTTCGAAGAAAAATGTTGTTTTGAAAATTCCAAGGGAATTGTTTTAGATAAAACCATGTTGCTTTTAAAATTCGAAGGAAGTGGTTTGTCAAGCCAAAAAAAGTAAGTTGGTATATATATACTTATGTTTGATTGCAAAGTGATTTGAAAAATATACTGGGTGTTTGAATTCTGGAATTTTAATATAAATATGGGGAAAAACCTCGGAAATAAGTTACGAACTTATAAAAGCGAGGATGATTTCAATAAGAAAGAAAGGTACGGAAATTGAGTTTTGGAAAAATAAATTTTAACTTAAGCAAGTTAAAATAGATTGTATGAATTGAATTTAACTTAAGAAAGTTAAACAAATTTATTCAGAATTGAGACAATAATAAATTTGAATGGTGAAATCGCTATATGAATATAAGTAAGGAAGTGGAAAATTTTGAAATTGAAATTGAATTCTTACTTAATTAAGTTGAACGAATTAAAAATAAAATTGCCTGGAGTGGGAATTAATTAAATATGGTTTTGGAATGATGGTAAAGAAGAATTGAAATTTAAATTAAATTGAATTGATTGGATTTGAAATAATATCGAATTGAAGTAATTATAAATTTTGAGACGTGAAATAATTATATAACCATATGGTATAAATTTTGAATGAGATAAAATTTAAGTGAAAATTGAAATTGTGAATAAATAAATTGGAATAGCTTATAAAAATTGAAATTTATGGAATAAAAATATACTTAGGCTAAAAATAAATGTATGATCTCAAGTTAAAAATAAAATGTGAATACATACGAGTATAAAATTGATGGAAATGTGAAAAAATAAGTTGTGTGACTTATAAAGTTGAAAAGTCAAATAGAAAAATAAAAATGGTGTAATATTTTTAAAGCGAAGAAATAAAGTCCAAACTCGAATTTTGAAATGAAATTGAACTCAAGTAAATTAAATAAAGTGATTTTTGAAATAAAAATCAAAAATTGAATGCGGAACTTGAGTATAAATTAAAATTTGACAAAAATGTAAGCGAATAAAATATAATTGGAAATATTGTAGAATGAAATAGAAATGGATTGGGATAGTAATGACTTGAGTTGCAAATAAATTCAATTTGAGTATAAATAAACTAATCATGGCCTTGATATAATTTAAATGAATTCAAGAATGAAATTGAGCATGAAACTAAAATTGAAGTAGATTAAATGAATGAACTAGTTAATTAATTTGGAAGTTGGTTGAAATGAAAATAAATTTAATCTATAATGTGGAAATAATTTAAAAATAACGGATTAACTTAAGTAAATATTCTGAATGAAAGTTTGGCTCGAATAAGTTCTGAAACGGTTATTTAATAAATAACGTGGGATGATTCCAAGCTTAATAGAATTGATTTGAATATAATGAATGTGGATATGAGTGAAATGTAGGTGAACTGATTGTGAACAAATCTAAAATAGAATAAAATTAAATATAAATTGAGTAGGAATCAAATTTAAAATAGTTATAAGCTTAAATGATTATTCTATTAAATGAACATCGTCGAATTTGCATAGAAAATATTGTCGTTTGACGCAAATGGAAGTAAATAAAATTCTATGAATTAAGAGAAGTAAATAAAATTGATTTTTTTAAATCAATTTGGAATGAATACGAGTTTGTTTGAAATAAAAATGATTCGAATGCAAATGATTCGGTTGCAAATCATTTCATATTGAATGAAATGATCTATGGATTGATGGAAAGTAATTAAATTAGTATCAGAACCTTATAAATGCTTATGGCATATATTAGGATGCATTATTTATGAAATTTATATATTCAACTATCTAAAAAGTGAAATGTCAATGAATTTCACATTTTGGTAATTACGTGGTTTAAATTGAGTAAGTACAGGTAACCGAAAGTTTTCGGACTAGATTTGGGTTGCTTATTTGCATATAAAGTAACTTGCTTGCTTAATAATGCTTAGCAATGCTAAAATAAGGACGTTTTCGAATTAAATACCGTAAAATATAAATATTGTTATATATATTTTGTTTTTCGATCATGTGGGTCGACATATATATATATTTATCTCTTTATCATATTGCAAAAGGCTCTCAATACAAAGGAGACTACCAAAAAAATTTGAAAATTTGGGGTGTTAGAAATTTTTTGAAAATTTTTGTTAACTAAAAAGTTAATTTTTGAATTACAACTTAAAGAAAATGTTTTTGAATTAGAAATGGAAACTAATGTTTGGTAAAGACTAAATAGTTTAGAAAGGTGGATGTTGAGTTTTAACTAAGTGGATTTTGAACAAATTAATGGGTTTGGAGCATTTCCTGGCTTAGTAATTTCGAGGATAAAATTCTTTTAAGGAGGAGGAATGTAATGATCCGGATTTTTCGTCATTCTATTTTGAATATTTAAATGATTTAAATATTGTATTTCGAATTATAATTTAGTTAATAAGATTTTAGAACTGAAAATTTTGAGCGATTTCAAATTTTTTTGAAATCATCGACTTATCCGACACGTTAAAATAGCAATCCGGGGGATAGTCTCAAAATTCGACGAAACCAGTTCCATTAGATCCGTAATAGTGTATTATTATCGTGTTTTAAATTTTATAGCGTTTGAAGTTATCGTTTGATCGTACGGGATAGAAGCGTGTTGAAATTAATACCGAAATTCAATATAATAATTGGGTCCAAAAAGCTATCTTCTCCATTCGATCGAATTAGGACTCGAAACTTTTTCCATTTCATTCGGAATTAGGGTATTAACATTATGAACGCCAGGCGGCACGCCTCGATAGGGGTTCAAGATTTCAAAATATGCAATCGAGGCATTTTGAAAATATAATTTAAATAAAAGGTCAGCTCTATCCATCAGCCTACATTCTTTCATCTCAACTCAAATATTTACCATCAGACGACCTACCAACCCTCCTATGCATACCCTGTTCTCTTTTAAAATCGCATGGCCTCTCCTTTTTTGCCTCTTGAGAACGACATCGTTTTGAGAAGAAAAAAACGAAAATCATAAAAAAAATACATCGCAACCTTCCTTTTAAAATGCTCAGAACAAATTCTTTGAACAAAATTAGGAAGGAAAAACTCGATTTGAAAATCGAATCGAAACGAAAATTTACGAAATCAGTGGCAAACTCTCGTATCTCGACGCTCTTCAATTTGGTATTAGGCTCGACAAGTGCGGCGATGGGTTGTGATTCCTCTATCGAAACTAGGGTTCGGTTTTCATTCGATGGGGGAGGGGTCAATCTGGGGATTGGAATGTGAAATGCCTACGTTGAGGCTAGGAGCATCCACCACCGAAGTTTGGGGCGTTGCGGGTCTATATAAAGGGTCGCGATCTCGCTAGGTCGAAGGCAGCAGGCGACGAAGTCGCGTTCCATTTTAAGGCGTAGGCCATTCGATGTGGCATGTAACGAGATATGGAAGCGAAGAGATGAGTTTGGGTGATGGGAGCATCGACAATCGTGTAACGCGGTGGTGTGTTAGTGCACGGGAATGAAGCTCAGGTATGGACAATGGGGAAGAAAAAGTTTTAAGGTAATTTAAAGGTTAAGTTAAAATTTATTTTATTTTAATTTATTTGATTAATTCAAAACCTTATACAATGTATAACTATTTGCATATAAGGTCCAAATATATAAAAAATCAAGTTGGTTCGAAATGGAGAAATCAATGAAATAGAGTAAATTGGAACGGATTGCAATTTAAAAATCAAGGTGAGTAAATCTCACTCATTTTGGATCGCTAGATTTTAAATTCTAAATAGTAAAATTAATTCTGGATGGTTGGTTGGATTGATTATCTGTTGAATGATATTATATTAAATATATAGTAGTATATATACTAGTATTTGGAGTGATATTCCCACATATTATAGCGGATGATACCCTATGCACCCCGCATAATAGCGGATGACCCTATATATCATGATATCCCCTTCAAAGTGGGATTGGTATTTTTATGTTGTATTAAATCTATGGATGCAGGGAAACAGGTTGGAAGGATCCAACTGGATTCCTCAAATATATTGTTTATTCTTCATATATGGTGATATATGATGTTGCGGACAATCTGTTATAGATTATTGTTGTAATTTGAATTATTGGATGTCATAGTAGCACTAGCCTTAAATTTTGGTATTTATATTGAAATTGGGTTTATTTTAAAGAGATTGAGTTAGAAAAAAGGAAATATTTGAGTTTTGATTATACTTAACTATTGTGAATTATTAAATGGAGATTTTAAAAAAGAATTATATAAGAGAATTTATAAATGATATTTCGAAAATATAAAAAAAAGTTGAAGTCAAAATTAAAAATAGATTGGAAGTTAAAAATGGAATTATTAAAGTAATGGATTTATAAAAGAATGAAATTTTATAAAGGAGATTAGTTTTATAAAAAAGTGAAACTCAAAGGAGTTGTAAAATTGTAAACGATGTTTATAAATAAGGAAAATCGATAAAGATGAAAATTTAAGAATATAAAATTCATAGGGTGAATTTATATTAGAATATGGAAATAAGGTGAGAAAAATAGTGGATACTATTTTTCAAGAGTGAAAAAAAATGGTTAAGGAGATTGGGATGGGAGTGATGTGATGTGAATCGAGATGAATTTATAAAATTAAATTGGTTATTGAGGTTTTTAAAAATATAATTTGAATTTTAAGAAGTTAAGCTTGTTTTTAAAGAAATTTTTTATTATTTAAAACTGTGAAATTTTAAACTAGTTAGGATTGAAATACTTCAGTAAGTAGATTTTGAAGTACTAAGTATTTACTTTAGTAAATTCTAACTTTTAAAAATCCGCTGTGAAAATTGATTTGTTTATCTAAAAATGAGTTATCGAAGATTGTAAAAGTGTTTCGTTGCCTTAAATAAATTACTTGAACATGTTTTAAAAATAGATTATTATTCTTTAAAAATACTTATTATATATATAAGAGTTTGGAATGATTTTTACTTTATTCTCTCGAGATTTGTAAACGGGTTTATTTACGTGATGGTTCTATAAGAGAAGTTTGATAATGGGATGATGGGAACTTATGACATTTTCTAAATGTTGGAATACCGAAACTTGAAAAAAAAATGAATTCGAGTTAAATAAAGAAGTTATAAATGGTTAGATAGGATTATAAGTAAATATATCGGGTTTTGAAAATTGTTAGAAGAAATTTATTAGTAGTTTCGAAAATCCAGGAGATAAGCCAAGAAAATTCTTAAGTTTTTGATACTTGAGATGATTTTGGAAAATGGACCTAGAATATTTTCGTAAGTGTTGAAGTGTGTTGGGATATCCTGTTATAGATTTAAATATTGAAAATTGTTTTCAAATATTTGAATATGAAAAGGAATTGGAATATATACCTTGTAAAGGTGTTTGGAAAAGAATATTTTTAGAAAATGTATAATAAGGCCTGATGTCTACTTATGGATGTTTTATTGATAGTTAAATAACCGACTGTCAATATTGGCCAATTTCGTTAATCGTTTCGAAGAGATTAGGATCAGATTTAATTATCCGAAAACCACTTCGATCCGGTTTGAATGTTATGAATCAATACCGTAATGATGATAAAGACGGTGATTTGGTTTGTCCAGACCCAGGACAACTTGTATGGACGAATGCTATCAAAATATCGTCATTGGAGGACGATGAGCATTCTAAGTAGAATTGTTTTCTTGAAAGGTAACACTCAGCCTCAAGCCTCATCAATCGGAAATGACTAAAACAGGGAAGATGCAGCAAGGCTAAGTATGTCACACCCAATTAGAGTATGTTATCACTTTTCTAGATATCCTCGGAAACCTATATATTATATATATGGTTGTGCATGAAAGAAGGAGCGCTCGATTGTAAGGCTAAGTATGTCACACCCAATTAGGGTATGTTATCACTTTTCTTGTATAGCAGAGGATCCCGACGAGGTCCTCGGTACATTGTTCTAGAGGTATACTGTGATGGAAGGTACCCTAGTGCCCAGTATTGTATGATACCCATTGCCCAATAAGCGCCGTACGGTTTTAATTATGCCCAACTATGATGAAACGTGAGATGCAAGCATTTCATCTATTTTCTATTTATTTTCTATAGGCACTATTATAATATCAGATGATTTTGATAAAAAATCGGGTTATCGTAAGATAAAATCATCATGTTTATGTGTGTCATGGTCTTACGAGATACCTTTGATTTTCAAATGATTTTGAGAAAAGTTAATAATTCAAATTGGTGTGTTTTCTCATGCTTGCTTTCCAAGCTGACTCGGATGTCATTTTATTATAATGCTCAGGTCAGATCGAGTACTATACTTTTAGGTTAAATGCAGTGGAGCTCATGAGGAGAGTTGGAGGAATTCGGACATATTTCTGTACTTGGCTTATATTTCCGCTGTGTGAGGACAAGTGACTATAACTGTTCAGATTGATGTATTGATTTTTGTACTTTGATGATTGTAAGTATAAACAGATACAGATTCTTTTGTATGAAAATATGTTATTATATATTTTTCGTTCCGCTGCGATTGTGAGATTCTATATTGTTGTTTCTATTTTCTTCTATCATTTTTTTCTTTTTTACCCTAGTTATTCGCTCTTTTGTAAAATTTGGGTTGAACTAGAGGGAATTATCGTCAACTTAAAGAGGTATAGAGCTGTGGGTTGCTAAATATATCATTCTGTCAAATATCATGGTCCTCAATGAACGTTCACATATTTCTATACAGCTAGCATCATTACCCATAAGAATAGAGCTTCTCTCTCATCCAATGAAAGAACTGAAGTAATCCTTATTATGCTTCATATGGAAAGACGCCCTCGAGTCCAGCATCCAATGGTCTGAGACATCCGACATTGCTGCAGACAACACATCGTTAGATACAGACTTCTCTACCGCAAATGATGAAGATCCGTCTTCTTCCTTCTTCTTCAAATCTGGACAATGCTTTCTCCAATGATCAGATTTCTTACAGATAAAGTATTTTCCAACCTTAGACTTTTCTCTTCTACCATTACCGGTATTTCTGGACTTGATACGCCCTTTAGAGTGCCAATTCTTCTTATCTTCTCTTCCTCTTTCAACAAAAAGGCCCTGGATACTACATCCATCTCTACTTCCTTCACTTATCTCATTCATCTGATCTCTCATGCCCTTGGATATAAGGCTTGACTTTACATCTTCCAATGTTAATGTGTCTCTAGCGAAAATAAGGCTGTTATTGAAACCCGTGTCACGCTCCGAAAGAGAACACAAAAGAATCATTGAAGTTTGCTACTCATCCATCTTCAAGTCAACAGTTTTCATCTTCATCACGAGATCATCAAAGAAATTAAAATGTTCCTTCACTAAAGTACCCTCTCTCATCCGCATGGTGAAAAATATCTTCAAAACTATCATACGGTTAGTCAGATATTTCTTCAAATAGAGATTTTCTAGCTTGGTCTAAATGCCCTAGCGGTGGTCTCACTGCTAATATCTGAGATGACATTCTCTTTTATAGCTAGTTGTAAAGTAGTAAACGCTCATTTCTCCATTTCCTTTCTTTCCGCAACTGAGATGTCATCCGTCAACTCCTCAGGAGTAAACACTACTGGATGGACTTCATTCCTTACTAGAACAGTCTTCATCCTCATTGCCACCTCTCGAAGTCTTTATCCACATTTCATTTCTCAATTGCCAACTGTGATCCTGACGTGATATACATCCCTCTAGTATAGGGTCTTGTAACAACTTGAGTCGCTTCATCTCCTACCGAAGCGTCTAACACTCCTCAATCAACCTTGCAGCTCTGGTATCAGACTTTAGGGAAAGTCCCTTCTGATGATCGGTCTAAGGGAATAAAAACCCAACACAGCAGAAAACAACTAGATCATGATTGTAGTGAGGCGAAACAAATGGAGATAAACACCAGAAAAGACAGTCACAAATCTATACAATGCAGAAAAATAAATAATACTAGCATTTATAGTGGTTTCGCTGCCGCGAGGCAGTATACGTCCACTTGGAGAGAGAAGATTTTATTAATCATTGAAAGATTAGAGCTATAAAATTGATTCACTTTTGGAGGTTATATATAAGAAGAATTAATAATACAGACAAAATTCTGTAGAGTTTCAACTCTCTAGGACGGTTGCAATTGTTGTTCAGAAGTTACACTATTTATAGAGTGAAGATATTAGGAAGGGTAACTGCTATATAGCAACTCAGGGGTTTGGTTCAACAAACCCCAAATCTGGTTCAGCACACTTTTGGTCCAGCATAGACCAACATGATTGGTCCGGCAAAGCTTGGCATCTGGTTCAACAGCCAATGCCCGAATGAGAAATTTGGATCAGCATCGATTCATTTTGGTTCGACATCCATCTAGACCGGCGCTACTTGGTTCGGCACACAACATTCAGACAGACATGCTTTTGGTTCAGTGCATACAATTTGGACCGGCATTTTCGAACCACGGAATGAAATTTTCATTCGGTCTTCCCCAAATCACCGCACCAAACACTTTACCTCTTCACCAAACAAAACTCCAATACCCTAACCTTCCGACCAACAACCTCCACCATCGAACCAAATATCTGGTCCAGTCCCCTCTCTATCACCACCGCTCCACCTGGAGCGGCAATAGTAGCTACCACCGAATGAGATCTCTTGTTCGGTCTTTCCACTCCACCGAACGACTTTTTTGCCATCAACACCGAACGAAACCTCATCTCCAAGTTCGGCAAAACCTAGAACGTCGCGGACGAGATCAACCGGCCTCCAAGCTCCGTGACATCGCCTCCTTGTCGCTGTCGTTCCTCCTTGGCTAGGGCTTCGCAGCTCCGAGATTTCTTCACCTTCGAGCTTCTCCGATGGAATCAGGTAACAACCTCCAACATTATCCGTTGAATTTATAGCACGTGAATACTAAGGATGTATTAGTATCGATTTTTAAGGATTGATGAGGTGGATTGTCACACTGTGTATGTTGTGGGAAGATATAGTACGTATGTTTTAAGGGTGAAATCAAGTCTTCATTTTGAATTTTCTACATAGAATAATGTTGAAAAATTATTTTCTTGTTCAATAATAGTTAATAAAAAACACAACTCTAAGATGTAACCTGAGTTTTCATAGACATGTAGAATAGGAAATCGGCTAATTCCATTTATTTCTGTCTGAAAATTATATGTATAGATTGATACTATGATTATAAATTAAAAGGCATATCATTTTTAATTGATATGAATTTGGGACTAAGGAAAACTATTATATTGATTAATTTGTTATGACATGTAAGTTCATCATCAATGTCTCATTTTTCTTAATAAGACCATTTTTAGCTTGGATTCATATTCAATAATGTTATTTGAACCGTGATAAAAAAATTGATGAAAGAGCGGTCCTCTAATGAGATCAGAATGCGAAATTTTATTAAAATCATAACCAAAAACGTAAATATTCATACATATGTTTGATCGATAGAATTATATGCAAAACGACTACCGGATAGATGGTTATAAAAGAAGAAAGCATAAACAAATGAAGGAATATGTACATTATTTTGCAAGGCTTAATGATGCTAAAAGGTTTAAGATAGTGTGCGCTCCTGAGTTAGGAGGAACCGGGTAACAGGTTGTGGGTAGGGTCAGCACTGTGCGCATGCTGAGGAAGCAACATTAATGACAGAGGCAGGATTGAGAGACATTCAGGCTTCATGAAGAAAACTGAGGTTGCGCCACAACCGAGGCGGGATTGAGAGACATGGATGTACAATTACTGCATGAGTTTGACAGGTTGCAATATGGTAGGGGAGAGTTGTTGTGACATGAAATATATTGAGGCTATTAGATATAAACAAGATGCATTTGCAAACTCACTTGATTGATATTTATAAATGGAAATTACAAATTGAAGAGCGAAAACTTGCTGACTACATACTGAACGATTTAAACAACTAAGGTGGTAACTAGAAACCAGGATCTGCAGCCTTGATTTTCCTCCACTACTTTTCTAACAAAGCTTAAACTCCTCTCGACCTATTCAAGCTGCATACAAACACGTTTTAAACAACTGACTTATTCAAACTAAAAAAATATAAATAAATACATTTAGATTAAATAAAATAATCCAACATATTCCCCCTTAATCTAAACGTGGCTGAGATCCTTGACACCCAGAAGATGGCGCATCTTCTCAAACTTGACAACTGACATGGCCTTTGTTAAAATGTCTGCTCGCTGACGATCAGTACTAACATGCTTGATGATGATCGACCCTTTCTCAACACACTCCCTGATAAAATGATAACGCATGTCTATATGCTTACTACGACCATGAAATACCGGATTCCTGGCCAAATCAATAGCAGATTTATTATCGATATAAATAACAACCAGCCCAGTTTTAACATCCGATATCTGACTTAGTAATTTATGCAGCCATATTCCTTGGCACACTGCAGCAGTAGTTGCCATGAATTCAGCTTCACATGAAGACAGTGCTACACACCTTTGCTTCTGAGACACCCATGTAATCAGACTTTCATCCAAGTAAAATGCCATCACACCTGTACTTTTTCTGTCAACAACATCTCCTGCTAGATCACTATCAGAAAATCCAGACAACAGATAATTTCTACGGACCTTAGTGTATATCAAACCATAGTTCAGTGTACCCTTCACGTATCGAAGAATTCTCTTGACAGCAACTTGATGCAAAGTAGTTGGTCTCTCCATAAATCTACTCACCACCCCAACAGCATACGCGATGTCTGGACGTGTATGTACCAGATACCTTAAGCCACCCACCATGCTTTTGAATTCTGTAGAGTTCACCGGTTTACCCTTCTCATCCTTATGAATCTGTATTTTTGGCTCCATCGAAAATTTCACTGGATTGCAATCGGACATCCCTGCCTTCTCTAGCACCTTCTTGGCATAAGCCATTTGTTTCAACTCAATGTAATCTCTTCCTTGTTCAACCTCGATGCCAAAATAGTAAGACAGCTTCCCCAAGTCTGACATATCGAACTCCTTGCTCATCTGATTCTTGAATTTAACAATGTTTGTCACACTTGTTCCTGTGATAATCAAATCATCAACATAAACACCTACAATCAGAGACTCCTCTGCTTCCCGCTTTGTATATACAGCATGCTCCAAGGGACACTTTATAAAACCAAGTTTTTCAAGACACTTATTTAGCTGTGTGTACCAAGCTCGTGGAGCTTGTCGTAAACCATACAAAGCCTTGAACAACCTGTAAACTTTTCTTTCTTGTCCTTCTTTTACATAGCCTTCAGGTTGATTCACATACACTTCTTCATATAGCTGGCCATTCAGAAAGGCTGATTTCATGTCTAAATGATGAACTTCCCACTCATTTTTAGCTGCAAGTGCCAGTAAAAGCCGTACAATTTCTAGCCTTGTGACAGGGGCAAAAACTTCTTCAAAATCGATGCCATATTTTTGCACGCAACCTTTTGCAACTAGTCGCGCCTTGTGCTTCAATATCTCACCATTTGCGTCCCTTTTCACCTTGTAAACCCATTTCAAATCAATAGCTCTATGTCCTAGAGGTAAATCTGATAATTCCCAGGTATTATTTCGTTCAATAGCTTCAATCTCGCAATCCATAGCCACTTTCCACGCCTTCTCTTTTATCGCTTGGTCATAACAAACTGGTTCATCAATACCAGCCAGCAGCAGGTCATCGGCCAGATCTTCAGCTAATTCTACCTCCTCTGTTTCATTATAAATGTCACTCATAAGTCTGAAATTCCTTGGTGGTTCAGACCCATCATAATTGCCACCTGTATCTGTTCGTTCTGAACTCCCTGTTGAACGTGAACTCACGACCTGAGACTGTGGTGTTGACAAACCACTTTGTTCCTGCTCACTCTCTTCCGTCATTTCAAATTGAGAAACATTTTCACCGTTAGATGTCATTTCGAACTGAGAACCTGCCACAATAAACGATGATGATGATGCTGGCATATCTCTCATTTCTGTTTCCTTCCATTGCCACCCCTTTGCTTCTTCAAAAACCACGTCCCTAGAGATGTGCACAGTTCCTGTTTCAGGGTCATACAATCGGTAAGCTTTAGTCCCTGATTCTCTTCCAAGATGTATAACACATTTGCTCCTGTTATCATGTTTTCTCACGTGTACACTGGGAATCTTCATATAGGCGATGCACCCAAATACTTTCAAATAATCCACCTGTGGTTTTTGTTCAGACCAAGCTTCATATGGTGTTGCTCCTGACACTGCTCGAGTAGGCAGTCTGTTTAGTAAATACATAGCATGTCTGATGGCTTCCCCCCACATGTATGATGGCATATCTCGTTCCTTTAACAAACTCCTTGCCATGGCCACGACAGTTCTGTTACGGCGTTCCACAATGCCATTCTGTTGTGGAGAGAATGGCGCTGTAAAATGTCTTACGATGCCCATCTCTTCACAAAAATTCGTAAAAGCACTTGAACAAAATTCACCACCTCTATCCGTTCTTAGAATTTTTATTTCTTGTTTTGATTCTTTCTCCACCAGAGCTTTAAACTTTTTAAAACAAGAGAAGGCCTCGTCCTTGTTTTTAAGCATATATACCCACATAGCATGACTGAAATCATCAACAAACAATAAGAAATACTTGTTGCCAGTTGGAGTTTGTGGTGAAATAGGGCCACAAATGTCCCCATGTATCAGCTCCAGGCGTTCCTTTGCAGAGAAATCAGTTTTAGATGGGAATGGTCGCCTTGCTTGCTTTGACATCAAACATCCCTTACAAACACTTTTCGGGTGGGTAAGATCAGGTAATCCACGTGCCATCCTGTGTTTTGACATAAGAAGTAGAGCTTGAAAATTTACATGACCTAGCCGTGAATGCCACAACCAGGAAATTTCCTCTGCTTTCGTTAGTAAACATACACCCTTGTTTTCTTTAATAATCACCTTATACAACCTATTTGTGGATCTTTTAACTTTCATCAACAAATTATTATTTTCATCATACACCCACAAATATTCACCTTTAATAATGACTTTGTTACCACTTTCCGACAATTGACCCAAGCTAATTATATTGTTGCACAAATTAGGGATAAAATATACCTCCTTGAGAGCACATTCTTTTCCATCACTGGTTGTAAAATGCACAGACTCTTTTCCTTGTATCTCCACAGTAGAACCGTCACCAAATCTTACTTGTCCGATCACATTTTCATCCAACTCCTTAAATTTTGAATGTTGGCCTGTCATGTGATTACTAGCCCCGTTGTCAAGATACCAAACACTTGATTCTTCACATTTGCCTTTCACCATAGTGTTCAGTTTCGGAGTCACACCACCTTCATTTAGCATAAGCATTTCCTCCTTGTTGTCCTTATATTTTGCCAGCAACAGTGTAGGTTCATCGTCAGTGACTTGGGCCAAATTCACTTCATTCCTTTGTTCTCTCTCTCGTTTGGGCTTGCGACACTCTGCAGCATAGTGTCCATAAACATTACAATTAAAACAACGTACTTTACTTCTGTCTTGTCGATCACGAACAAAATTCCTGCCACCAGTCTCATTACTGCTGCGTATTCCCCCTTTGTTCGTCCTTTTTAGCCACTCTTCTCATGTGAGGAGTAGTTGTCCATCCTGATTCTCCCTCTTCGTCCACTCTTCTTCTGTGAGAAGAAGTTGCTGACCACCACTGTTCTCCGCTTGCCTGCGTAATCTTTCTTCATGGGCCTTAAGAGATCCAACTGTTTCCTCTACAGACATTTCCTCCAGGTTGCCAAACTGTTCTATGGCAGACGCTATCTGCAGAAATTTAGTGGATACAGCTCGAAGGAGTTTCTTAACCACGTGAGCTTCTTCAATTTTCTCTCCCAAGGCTCGGATATTTGTTACCAAGTCATTCAATCTCATACAGAAATCATCGAGTTGCTCGGTTTCTTTCATAGTAAGAGACTCAAACTCAGCTTTGAGCGTCTGAGCTTTCGCTTTCTTCACCTTGTCTGCACCCAGGTGTACTGTCTTGATGGCCTCCCAAGCTTCCTTAGAAGTCTTCTTATCTGCAATTGACACAGCAACAGATCCTCAGCGATCCCTTGGTAAATGATAGTCAGTGCTCGTTTGTCCACCTTATCTTCAACAGCAACCTTTGGATCCTTAGGTTCTATGGCCTCCCACACGCCATGGGCTTGCATAAAGACTCTCATTTTCATAGCCCATGCTGTGTAATTAGTCTTTGTTAGCATTGGATAGCTCAAACCAAATGAACTCTCTTTACCCTTACTGGTGTCCATTGCTGTTTAGTCTTGGTGTGTATTTCGAGTGTAGCTCTGATACCAGATATTAGATATAAACAAGATGTATTTGCAAACTCACTTGATTGATATTTATGGATGGAAATTACAAATTGAAGAGCTAAAACTTACTGACTACATACTGAACGTACGATTTAATTAACTAAGGTGGTAACTAGAAACCAGGATCTGCAGCCCTGATTTTCCTCCACTACTTTTCTAACAAAGCTTAAACTCCTCTCGACCTATTCAAGCTGCATACAAACACGTTTTAAACAACTGACTTATTCAAACTAAAAAAATATAAATAAATACATTTAGATTAAATAAAATAATCCAACAGAGGCTGTTGTAGATGAGCACTGACGTGAAGTCTGAACCAAGTGAAGCAACTGACACGAGCTTTGAGCGCTGAGATATAAAACTACATATTGACGCTGTTGGCGGCTGAGATGATGCCAAGTGAATCAGATGAATTGCTGATGTAAATTGAAGTGAAGCACTGAACCAAGCCCTTAGGTAAAGTAAACTATTGCACAACAGTAAATCGGGATGAACTATGGGTTGAATTGAAGATGATATCAGCTATGCATTGTGAACGATTAAAACATATATGTTGAAGCCCGGAACTAGGAGGAAATGCAGGAGCTGAATGCCAAAGCAGAATCCATATGCGCTTGTGTTCCGAAGCTAACTAGGCTGGAGTCGCTTCAAGTTTTAATAAATGGAATCTTGACTGGTTGTCAAAGAATGAGAGTGGCATTGAGTGATCGTGCAGACTGCTGGAACTGAATCGATGAACTGAAACTTGACTGGTTGCATAAAAAAAGGAATATCGATATGACTAAGGACAACAAATGATGTTTTTGGTCGACCTGAAGTTTACCAATACACTTTGATCAAAAATAGTAATAACACCTTTTCTTTGCACTCGCCAGCCAAAGCTTAGTAACTATTGCTTATGTTTTATTATCGATCTCGGTGAAAAAAAATTCTAAACAAACTCATTAGATTGGAAGTCTTGCGGGATTGAAAAACGAAGAAAGGATTGACAAATAAAGATAGGATGTATATATTTATTTTTCAACCGCTTATTATGTCTAATTATAAATTATTATTATTGAGTTACAAAGACACACTGAAATAGAGATTCTAACTAGGAAGATATAGTTTATTGTCCCTTCCTTAGAATAAAAGTTAATTATTTTATTTGTATAATTAAGAAACTTGAAAATTATAGGATTAAAAACTTATAGTTAAAAATGTTTTGAATATATCAGTAATACTGGACGATTAATATTTCATCCTCGACATCTTTTCATGAATCCGCTAGAACTTATATTTGTAGTCTAATTCCTTAATAAAAGTAAAATGCACTACAGGTATTCTGTTTGAAATTAGGGTCACTGCGAATGCATCTAATTCGTGTTTTTATGCATAGTTTTTATCTATTTTGATATTATTCGGCTTTATTTGGTAGTTCCAGTTTACTTTGGTACCATTTAGTTTTTAGAGCTAAACTGTACAAAATGGTATCATTTAGTTTTTAATGATAGTTGAATATTCTAGACTTTTTTCCGTTCTTTAAAAAGGTTTATAAAGGGAGCAAGGGAATTAGAGATACATTGGTAATTTATCTGGATGTTTGTAGCAGTTGTTTTTCCATCACTTGCAAAAAGGTCTCCGTGAATCAAAATGATCAATACCTTCATAGTATAATTTAGTTGGAAAGCACATCATACAATATTGATTGGTAATACCAATTATTTTCGTCTCATGTTCTTAACTCTTTAATTTGTGAAAAGAATTCTACCCATGCTTTGATCTGATATGTGCATCCATACTCTTTGATTTTGATTATCTTACATATTTTGATTTAACATTGGCGGTTCAATAAGAAAGCTCTGTAAGTTAGTCATCAAATGTATTCCTATTACGACAATAATATATACACACACATGAATGAGATCATTTCAATACCAAAGAAGTTCATATTTTTATCACAACAAATATTTTAATTGATTGTAACTGACTTAGGATGAACAAAACAGTTATTTACTAAATTTTGATCGTAATATATTTTTAAATTTAGCTCTATTGCTTAATGCATGTGTAAATTATGCATTCATCTTGCCAAAATATCATACACTAAACTAATGATAGGACATTGAATTCATAGGTAATATTGAGTATAATGCTTGAAGATTCAAAAAAAACTTCTATATTTTCATAAAACCATATGATAAGTCATAGAATTTGTTATAGTAACAATTTAATACGAGAAAAATATAAGAATTATAAAATAAGCAATTGCAGTAAAGCAATACTTACTCTCAGTTTTGTGTTAGGAGCATAATTCAAGAGAACTCTAAGAGTTGTAACAAAAAGAAAGGATCGTGTGCGTTGAAAAATAATTTTAATCACGCTTACAGTTTTCAGGTGCAACATGTATAGTTATCTAACATATGGAAGCAAGGAAAATCGAGAAACAAAGAAAAGAGCTTCCTTAAAGAGCTTTACTTTTTTGCAAATTAGCTGTGTTTCCCAACTTTTGTTATGGCAATTTTGTTATGAGGACCGGACATGACTCTGGGTTCAACCTTGAAAACCGCAAACCACAGACCGGAACGCCCAAAAAGCTAAACAGACCGTCATTTGCAAAAAATCCACTCAAACTACGATCCAAACCGAAAAACCAATTTTTTGCAAAAAGTAAACTGCTTAAAATAATCTATAATATTTATTATTAACACGGGTCCATATATCGATAGCCTAAACTAGAAATATGAGAAGTACTCAATATTGCTTTACTGTCTAAACCACATGGACCTCTAATTTATGATAGCAGTTTAAAGTAAGAGTCCCGGGTTTTTTTTTCCAATATGGGACTTTAAAACAGTTTATTTTCATTACTTTTAAATATATAATACCTTACACTTGAACGAATTAAATAATGCTTCAGTTAGTATCTTATTTTTGCCTATATTGTGAGTGATGTTTTTTCAATGCACTGTCGACCTTGAATTTTTTAAATATTTATCTACATATATTATTTAATAATTTAAAATATAACAACTCGTAATCGATACATAAAAATTATATGTATAACCGACACAGTTCTAATAGTTTAACCGGTCGGTTTTAGATAGAAAAATAGATTTTTGGTGGTATAGAGGAAGAAGAATACCGTTGGAGAATTGTTTGTTCTGCTTCTTCTATTGATAGGTATTTATAGATTACAAAATGACTCTTCATAAATGACATAACTTTTGAGAAACAACATGGCTATTATGAAAAACCATGACCTTTGGAAACAACATACCTCTCAGGAAACATACATGAACCAATTAGACACTTTATTAATTCACAAATTTATTATTTCAACACCCCCTCTTAAACTTATGATCTTCATCCTTTAGTAACACCTAGAAAAGCTCTCAATCTGCTGAAATCTTCGAACTTCAAAGCTTTAGTAAAAATATCAGCAACTTGATCTTTGGATGTGACACGTTTGAGCTGAATTTCTTTCCTTCCATTACATTTTCTAATAAAATATTATTTGGTGTCAATGTGCTTACTTCTATCATGAAAAATTGAATTTTTAACCAATGCAATAGCGACTTGTTATCAACAAAAACATCAGTTGCTCCATCTTAAATAAACTTTAAACTTTTTAACATTCTTCTCAACCATACTGCATGACAAACACAAGAAGCTGCTGCTATATATTCTGCATCACATGTTAAAAATGTAATAATTGCTTGTTTCTTCGAACTCCAAGCAAAAACAGTCGTTCCCATAAAGAAAACAAAACTCGTTGTACCCTTTCGATATCGACATCTCCTCCCCAGTCACTATCACTGAATCCGAATAATCTGAAATTGTTTTGAGACGAGTAAAATAAACCACAATCAATTGTACCTTTGATGTAACGAAGTAACCTCTTCGCTGCCTCCATCTGCGACAAAGTTGGATCCTACATGTATCGACTAATGAGTCCAACTCCATACAAGATATCTGGTCTTGTACATGTCAAAAATCTCAGCTTTCCAACCAACTCTAAACATAGTTGGATTTACTTTTTCTTCACCATCATTCTTCAACAATCAACTGGCATAGAAGCTAAATTGCATTTGTCCATCTTGAATTCCTTCAAAATAGCTTCCGCGTATGATTTGTGTGATAAGAAGACGCCTTCATCACTTTGCTTAACTTAAATACCCAAGTAATAAGACATCTGCCCAAATCTGTCATCTCAAAATTCTTTGACATCAACTTCTTAAATTCTTCAATCATCTTCTGATCATATCCCGTGAATATCAAAGCATCAACATACAAACACACATACATTATTTTTCCATCTTTCTCCTTCTTAACATACAAAGCATGCTCATAAAGACATCTTGTAAAGCCAATCTTATGAAAATATTCATCAATGTAAGAATACCACGCTCTTGGAGCTTGTTTAAGGCCGTACAGAGCCTTTTTCATCTTCAACACCTTGTCTTCTTGCTCTTTAACAACGTAACCCAATGGTTGATTCACATACACCTCTTCTTCAAGCATTCCATCCAAGAATGTCGACTTGGCATCCATTTGGTGAATCTTTCATCCTTGTTGAGCCGCTAAGGAAATGACCAAGTGAATTGTCTCCAGTCGAGCCACGGATGCAAACACTTCTTCATAATCAATTCCAGCCCTTTGAGAAAAGCCTTTTGCAACAAGGCGGGCTTTATATTTCTCAACTTCTCCTTTAGCATTCTTCTTCACCTTGAAAATCCACTTCACCGCTACTGTTTGTTTGCCCTTTGGAAGTGTTGTCAACTCCCAAATATTGCTCTTTCTGATGGAATTCATCTCCTCATTCATGGCTTGTCTTCAATTCTTGTCTTGAAACGCATCTTCAAATTGCACATGTTCAGTATCAGCTATCAAATAAAACAGAGTAGTATTATCTACTTCTTTGGTTTCTTCATAAATCTCGTTCAAATTCCTCATCCGAGATTGCCTTTCATAAGAGCTTTTTGGAGTTAAATCTGTTGGATTTGTTCGAGATGTGGAAGGTGAATTTAGCGGTGTAGCAATTTCTCCTTCAGTCTAACCTGCAATTAAATCATCATCAAACATAGGAAGAAATTTATAATTTTCATCTTAGGAAGCTTCCTAATTCCAGGTGCATTCTTCTTTAAACTCCGCATCTCTACTTATGATAACTTTTCCATTTCTTGAATTATAAAATTTATAACCTTTGGAATTATTCGCGTAGCCAATAAACACCATCTTCTCACTCTTTTCATCCAATTTGCTTCTGAATTCATCAGCCACATGAACATAACCATAACAACCAAATACTTTTAAATGAGAAAGATTTGGTTGCTTCCCACTCCATGCTTCATGAGGGGTCTTTTGCACAATTTTCTTTGCTGGACTTCTGTTATTCAAGTAAACTGCACATGCTATCGCTTCTGCCCAAAATTCTTTTGGCATGCCTATGCTTTTCATCATGCTTCAACATGTTAAAATGGTTCTATTCTTCTGCTCCACAACATCATTCTGTTGAGACGATCTAGAGACAGTGAGTGAACAACGAACACCATGATACTCACAGAACTGATTGAACTTCTCTGACGTAAATTCTCCTCCTCGGTCGGTTCTTAAGGATTGAATCTTCAAACTGCTTTCATTCTCAACTAGAGCCTTGAACTTCTTAAACGCTTCAAATGCTTCAGATTTCGCCTTCAAGAAATAAACCAAAGTTTTGCGAGTATAATCATCAATGAACAACAAAAAATACCGGCTCCCTCCATGTGAACTTGGATTAATAGGACCACGTATATCGGCATACACTAATTCAAGTGGTTTGGAAGTGCTAGACAAAGGCTCCTTTGGAAAACTTCTTCTTGATTTCTTCCCATACATACAACCTTCACAAATCTGATTAGGATGATTTATGAAAGGTAATCCTTGTACCAATTATTGTTTGCACATTTGCTTCAATCCTCCAAAATTCAAGTGACCCATTCTCCGATGACACAACCATGTAGAATCCGATGATGAAGCTTTCAAACACATGGGACGATCATTACTTATTTTTAATTTGAACATCTTATTTGACGCCAATGGAACTTTTTCTATCATTCTTCTCTTTCTATCTCTCATAACCAGCCCATTCTTGTTCATCTTCACTTCATAACCTTTCTCCAAAAGCTGTCCAATACTCAAAATACTTGTCTTCAACGCTGGAACATAATAAACATGAGAGATAAATTGATGGTCTCCATTCTTCATTTTGATAAGATGTCACCGCTGCCCATAATCGAAACTTTTGTTTTATCACCGAAAGAAATATTTCCTTTCTTATATTCATCAAGTTCATAGAAAAGTTCCTTGTTTCCGGTCATGTGATTGCTTGCACCTGAGTCGAGATACCAAAACTTGTTTCTCCTTTCTTCATCTCCTTACATGTCAGCAACATAGTTGATTCTATATCTTCTTCAACCTCGAAAAAGTTTGCGTGTTTATCTTTATAAGAATTGGATTTGCACTCCGCTGCATAGTGACCGAATCCTTGACAATTATAGCATTTCACGCAACTTTTGTCACGGCCATGCATTTTGTTACCTCTTCCTCGTCCTCTCGAATTACATTGCTGGAAATTCGTTACTTCATAATTATTGTAATTTCTGCCTCTTCCGCCTCTTCCATTACCCCTACGATTCCAGCCACAACCTCTACCTTTTGCTTTTCTTCTTCCTCTTCTATATCCTCCTACAAATGGCTTTTTGTCTTCTTTATCATCCAAATTCAGTTTTGCTTGCAAAGCTTGTGCGAAAGGTTCTTCTTGTTTCTTCAATCTTTCCTCATGGGCTTGCAACGATCCCAAGAGTTGATCCACAGACATAGTCTCCAGATTCTTTGATTCTTCAATTTCCGTCACAACATAATAAAATTTCTGAGTCAGTGAACGAAGGATTTTTTCTACCATAAGAACATCCTCCATCGTCTCTTTATATCTCTTCAACTGATTAACAATCGCTAAAGATCTAGTAAAGAACTCCTCAATCGATTTTGACTCCTCCATCTTGAGTTTCTCATACTCAATTCTCAAGGTTTGCAAACATACCTTGTTCACCTTATCATTTCCCTTGAAGGAATTCTCAAGGATCTTCCAAGCTTCGTTCGCATTGGTGGCAGTAGAAATTTTCACGAACATGTTCTCATCCAAACACATATGGATTAGAAAAAGTGCTTGCTGGTCTTCCTTCTTCAACTTCTTCAAATTTCCGATTAAAAGAACCGTTAATTCCTCCTCATCTTGTGGCTCATCATAGCCATTTTCTATCATTTCCCATACATCTTAGGATCCCAACAAAGCATTCATTCTAATGTACCAATTGTCATAGTTTTCCTTGGTGAGTTGTGGATATTTTCAGGGGATCATTCCATTCATCATGATTCTGAAATTTCCAAGCTCTGATATCAGATTATTAGATAGAAAATTAGATTTTTGATGGTATAGAGGAAGAAGAATACTGTTGGAAAATTGATTGCTCTGCTTCTTCTATTGATAAGTATTTATAGATTACAAAATGACTCTTCATAAAGGACATGACTTTTGAGAAACAACATGACTATTATGAAACAACATGACCTTTGGGAACAACACACCTCTCAAGAAACATACATGAACCTAATAAACACTTGATTAATTTATAAGTTTATTATTTCAACAATCACCATCAAAACCTTTGTTCATGGACCATCGTGGTTTGATTCTATATTGCATCTTGCTGGAGGAAGCATGTTTCAAG
Organism: Allium cepa; assembly: GCA_030765085.1. Taxonomy (NCBI): domain Eukaryota; kingdom Viridiplantae; phylum Streptophyta; class Magnoliopsida; order Asparagales; family Amaryllidaceae; genus Allium; species Allium cepa. The sequence goes on along the minus strand of CM060932.1, from coordinate 81,251,152 downwards.
CATTAAACCGCGTATTCTTTCATTTAAATAAATATAAATAATACAGTCCTCTTTAGTATACTTTTCAAATGAATATTAAACAAATTTAGATAGTTATGATTTTGGATCAAGATACAGTAACCAAATCAAATGTTTCACCCACGTAGGAACAAGTATTAATTATTTCTAATTCATTCAGATGAGAATCCATGTTCCACATGACAACTTAACAAATTCAAACTTAATTCAACATAATGTTTCTTTGTTTTACTTTTTTATCATTTTTTTCTTTTGCACTTTATTCCAAAGTTGCATTTTTTCTTCAGCACTTTATTAATGATTTCAATTCAATTTTCTTTTATGAGCTTGCTAAATTACGTCAGGGCCATTAGGTTACTCATATGTATCCATCATACATTTGAAGTGTACAGTAGTAAATAACTGAAATTTGGTAGGTTTTATGTCATACACACACATGTAAATAGGTACAAGGAAGAAGTTGTAAAAAAAATTAGTCTGGAGGACAACAAGTTTGCTTTTAGTCTGAAGGACACTTTTTAACGTAAACTGGAAATGATAGTTAGAACTATCATTCTATGATTTACACTAAAAAGTGTCTTTCAGCCTAAAAAATAAACTTCTTTCCCCTGAAATTAAATTTTTCTCTAACTTTTTCTTTGAGTCTAAAAACCTATATATATATACACATATACATACATATATATTTATATTTTAGTGATATAATATTCCATATTTAATTAGATCTTGGAGATATTTGAGTCTATGTGGAATTATGACTCAAATTCATTGCCTATTTTACAGATTTGATTTGGTGTGTGATTAATTGCACTTTTTAGAGATTTTGTGTATTTGGCGGAATGATCAGTTACCTCTTTTATTGCATTAGAGAAGGTAACAAATTATCTACATGGAAAAAATTAACGGAAGTATTCAATAGCTTCTTAAAGAAGATATTTGTCAAGTCTATTATAAATAGACATGTCTAGGGTTGATAAGAGGTGTGTGAGAAAAAGTATATTTTGTTGGGTGTTTGGGATTGAGTTTTCTTCTCAATTTTAAGTCTCTTTTGTATTTTCTTGGTTGAATTAATAAAAAAAATTTGTTTTTGGGGAATTAATTTTTTTTGCTTTCTTCACTACTTTCTCTTCTAAATTTAATTGTGTAGTGATCCCCAAAAATCATTAACATTTGGTATCAGAGCCAGCTTACATAAATTTTTGGAAGAGTCTTTGGCTATGGAGAAGATAAGTGTTGAAAAGCTTAATGGAAGGAACTAGAGGTTATGGAAGGCGAAGATGGAAGGTTATCCCTATCTTAATGATCTTTACCAACCCTTGGAAAACAAAGGGGAAAAACCAAATGGAATAACTGAGGCAAAGTTGGAAATTTTGGATAAGAAGACAACTTCAGCAATTCGGTGTTTTATGAAGAATTCCTTGTCTCATATTATTGCTTGTGAAACTTCTGCTTTTGGCATATGGAAAAAATTGGAAGGAATTTATGCAAAAAATTCTGCGACGAATAAGGCATTCTTGATAAGAAAGTTGGTCACTAAAACTAAAGGAAGGCGAATCGATTTGCGAACATCTCAATAGCTTTCAAGCAATTGTGAGCCAATTGGCGGAGATAAGCTTCAAAGTTGATGACGAAACTCAAGCTTTAATATTAATGAGCTCATTGCTTGAAAGTTGGGAAACTCTAGTAGTCACATTGATCAATTCAAATTCTAGTGGTGTTGTTTCCATGGAGACTGTGGTTAGCAGCCATCTTAATGAGGAGATGCAGAAGATAAATTCATCGAAAGGAAAGGATACTGAAGAAAAGGAAACTACAAATCCATTGGCAGAGGTCCACTTTGCAAAGAGAGAAAGACGCTCATTCAAACCAAATACGGATCGAGACTTCATTGGCTATTACTGTGAAAACCAGGCCATCACCTGAAATTTTGCAATAAATTAAGAGAGGACAAATGAAACAAAAAATAAACTGGAGGTAGACCGTGATGAGGAGGTAAACTTTGGCATTAGCAATGATGTTCTTTATGTTGATATGAGTATGGAAGGAGAGTGGGTGTTAGATTCTGGTGCATGTTTCCACATTTGCAATCAAAGGGAAGCATTCATTGATTATAAAGAGGAAGCATGCAAGGTGGAGTCCGCTAATGGCAGAGACCTACAAGTTCAAGGCACAGGTTCTGTCATGTTGAAGATGGATACTAGAAGGTTGGTGATGCTTACAAGGGTTAGGCATATCCCAGAAATTAAAAGGAATCTTGTCTCTGTTGGATAGCTGGAAGGAAAAGGTTGCAACTTCTCGATTCGAGGTGGAGTAATTAGGATTTGGAAGGGTAACAGGGAGGTGCTGCGCGGGAAGAGGAAAAACAATAATATTTATTCATTGCTTTCAAAAACCTTAACGATTGCAAATTTTTATACAAGTGAAGTTGAAGAGATAAATCTATCTAAATCAAGGTGGAGCCAACAACGGAAAACCACAAAGCCTACTTGGAGGTCTTTGTGGTATTACAAAGCAATTCTGATCTGTTGATGATGTGCATGTTCTATTAGCGGGCATGCATAGTTTGGAGGGAGGTTTAGCTTTTGGTGAAGACATATGTTTCCTTGGATATATTGTTTTAAGTTGAGGTTCAAGGAGGAGCTTGGATGTCATTTATGAAATATTATATCAAGGTGGAGATTGTTAGATTTTAGTGATATAATATTCCATATTTAATTAGATCCTGGAGATATTTGAGTCTATATGGAATTATGACTCAAATTCATTGCCTATTTTACAAATTTGATAGAATTTGGAGTGTGATTAATTGCACTTTTTAGAGTGTGTATATGGAAGAGTGATCAGTTGTCTCTTTTATTGCACTAGAGAAGGCGGCAAATTATCTACATGGGAAAAGTTAACGGATGTATTCAATAGCTTCTTAAATAAGATATTTGTCAAGTCTATTATAAATAGACATGTCTAGGGTTGATAAGAGGTGTGTGAGAAAAAGTATATTTTGTTGGGTGTTTGGGATTGAGTTTTCTTCTCAATTTTAAGTCTCTTTTGTATTTTCTTCGTTGAATCAATAAAAGTTTTTGTTTTTGGGGAATTAATTTTGTTTCCTTTCTTCACTACTTTCTTTTCTAAATCTAATTATGTAGTGATCCCTGAAAATCATTAACAACATACATACATACATACATACATACATATATATACATACATACATACATACATACATATATATATGAGGGTCGGCTATTTGAACATAAATTGATGACATAAATGGGAACACAAAAAACCTGGACCATCGGATCTTTTTGCCTTTACATGGAAGGTTGAATTCAGGGATAATCTAATGGTGGTTGAGATTCATTGTGTCACCAAATTGTGTTCAAGTAGACATGTAAACATGCTATTTATAAGGGGCATCTTATGCTTTTTTTGCCTTTGCTGTTTGTTGTTTGGGTGATATTTGTTATTGTAAGTTATAATGTCATTGGGAGTGGCCAAATAATGTAATAGCAATAAAGAAGAAAAATATATTGTGATTCTTCTCTTCCAACCCAAATTAATTTGAAGAGATAAAATTTTACCCAGATTAATTATTGCCCTGTTTTGTTCATACAACGTAAGGACGGTTGTAGCCTACATTTTGTACTCATTACTACCTATATTTTATGACAACGTACATTTAGTACTAAAATTTAAAATAAATTCGATATCTTCATGGCTATTACTATATCATTTAAGACTTCTTTCACTATCTGTGCCTGGATAAAATGTTTTATTCCATGTCTGTTTTCTACACACTAAGGAAGATTGATCCTCCTTTATACAAAACAAGACGTTAGCTACCACCTGGCAACATTTCATTTCCTATTCAATGCCTATTTTGAGCATTAATTAGTTTATGATTTGCATATATTCTAAACTACAATTTTTCACTGAATAGGTGCCGGAAGATAGCGACATTGTCCGATTTGAGAGACAACTAATCCAGTTCTGCAACAACATTAATCCGGCCCAGCTCAAACTTTGAGACAGCCTGGTTACTTTGAAGAACAACATATTGCCCATCATTTTTAAATTTTTAATTCATTTATACGTATTTTTCTTTTCCTTTTTAGCCCTTAGTAGTGTACTAGTTAAGAAAATTACTTACTACGGTCATGTCTAAGTTTATCAATCAATCCATAGAAAATAAGCTACGCTTATATACCACTGATCTAAAAGAAAAAAATTATAACCAACAAAAACATTTGATGCATCCCATATGCATAGCACGAGTTCACACTCATACAAAAAAAGGCACATGTACATATTCATATTCATATAAAAAGATATATACGGGCATATTTTACATAAACATTAAATAAAATTATCCTTTCGCAACTTTGTCTTTTCAAACAAATAGTTAGAGCCCATTTTCTTCTTAAACTTCTGTTAATATTCCGGATATCAACCTCCATCTATCCAAAACCAATGTACTATTAACTTGATACTTATATACCGGAATATCGTTGAATTTTGCCTATCTTCGTGTATTGTAATTTTACAGATCGAATAATTCCATTAACTAGTTCACATTAACTAAAGTTGATATATTAGTTGGTTGCAATTATCATTTGACATTGTTTGCATAGTGAAAAATATTTACAGAGAAAAATATTAGGAAATAAACAATCGTTAAACTACTCAAGCCAAATTACTTGTGCAAGACACTATTAAGAATATTTTATGGCTAAGAGCACCTCCAATAGTTCGGAGTGCGGAAATTAGATTTTTCGCACTTCGAAATGTTGGAGGCCTCATTTCTGCAACAGAAATGAGGCCAGGCAGGCCAGGCACCTATGGAACAGGCGCCTGAAGCTTAGGCGTTTATTCAACAGGCGATCGCGTTTTAAAAAAACTTGGTGCATGTTGAACATGCGCCTAGGCTTCAGGCGCCTGCTCAATAGGCGCCTGGTGCTCGCGCCTATTTCAGGCGCTTCCCCCCTCTCCCCTTCATTTCCACAGCTTCCATCCTCTTTTCAGTTAATTTTTTTTATTTTGCTTTGCATCCAAATGTCACTCCGTCCAATCAAAACTGTTAGACGCACCATTCGATATGCGACATATGCCAATATCGGACCTACTCATGTCCCTCTTGATGCTACCGTGGCTCCAGACGATCTTCGATTCTTGCACGACTTGCCCCTACTGTTTCGCATCGACTTATTACAACTATAGCGACGCCACATGTATACGTTAATTTATTTATTGCTTGATGAACAACTGTGTAACTGTATATGTATGATAATTGCTTGTTTATTTTAACATTAAATAGTCATATATTTAGGTTCGTCACGTAGCGATGCATGGTAGTTGGTATAGGTGTATGTCTGAGTATTTTGATCAGCTGCCACAGTCGATTTTGGATAGGCTACACGCGTCACCTTTTTGGTGAATTTCTAGATTTACCTAGATTTACACATGTAGATCGTTGCCTGGTAGAGGCCCTCCGAGAGATGGTGGCCTACTATTCAAACATTTCATTTGCCTGATTTTGAGCTAGGCCTGACTCCTCTAGATGTTTATATGCTCACTGGCATAGAGGTTGATCGACTGGACCGTCTCCCTGTTCCATTTGATAGTTCATTTGAGAAGTTCAAGTCATATTCAGCTTATTTACCGACTTTGGCCGACGAGGAAGTTAGAGGAGAAGCTGTTACTCTCACTTGTTTGCAGCGGTATTTAGTAGAGTACATGGCCGTTGAGGATATGCACACTTTGGTTATCCGTGCCTTCATATTATACCTTTTTGGATCTACATTTTTTAGTAACAATAAGGGTACTGTTAGGCTTGGTTTTTTGGCTGGATTATTAGATGTGGATGGACTGCATATATATGATTATGGTACTTCTATTATTGGTTATTTGTGCGTAGCATTGGATACTTATGCGCTTCAGCAGTCTAGACAGATGTATGGATTTTGGTACATTCTTCCATTTTGGTACTAAGAGTATACTTCCAATATGCACCCCCGACTTATTCCAAAGGCGAATGCCACGCCTTATATTTATAACATTCCTAGATTACGTTGTTGGGGTCCTCCTATGTATTTGTCCCGTGTTGCACAAGGGGTGCACAATGAGTTGATGGAGGCTAGACAGCACATGGATATGAGGCGACGTGGTAACATTATCATTCGTCCATAGGATCAGTACTTATAGTTCCTAGAGCCCAGTCCTGATCATCCACTCACATTTCAGTTTTTCATGTCATGACGCAAGGTTTGCTTTCAGATTTCTACATATCCATTTATATGGTATTTAGGGGAGCGGTGTTGGCTACAGTTGTTTGGTATAGTTTGCATTCCATCAGATCTGCTACTGTGGAATGATATGTATGGTGATATTAGGGTTGGACTAGCTTATATTCTTGCGATGAGGGGTGCGGGATGGGTGGATGGTGAGCCTTTTACAGTTCTGGGAGACTTTGATTCATATTGGACTCGAGTAGCTCCACGTGCTTACGCGTTGCCTGATTATATTCGGCGTTTGAACTCCAATCATATTGGTCCACATACCTCTTCTGGTAGAGTTCCACTACTGCCTTCCACCTTTGAGCCTACATCATCTCAGTACACGCAGCCTCCTACTTTCGACCCTCCTCCTCATTTGTTTAGAGCGTATGATGTACATAGTCAGGCGGTGGAGTATCTCTTGTAGTATCCTATAGATGATGTTATTAGGGGTGTGCCATCCGCCGGATTGTATCAGCCTCATCAGGTTTGTACGAGTTTTAAATTTTCTTTAAATTACTTGTCATTATATTCTCCACCTATGTATAATTTTTCTTGTGCGCATACCAGTATTCTCAGTACATGGATTATGATAGACGGATGATTGCTGCATTTGAGCGTATGTCGCTCGATTATACATAGATGATGTATCAGAGTTACCAGACTGCGGTCCAGCAGCAGCAGACTTAGTATGATGTGCAGATACAGGGATTATAGACCTAAATTTAGCAGCTTCACGAGCAGCTCCATGTCGGACCTGAGCCTCACGACTTTGATGACATCAACGATGACAGTGACGACGATAGCGGAGACGATGAGGAGATTGATAGCAGTTCTGATCACATAGACTGATGTGCTGCATTTAGATGTTTTAGATCGTGTTATTATTTTTCACACCTTACATTAGTTGGTTGCATATTATGTTGGCGATGATGCTACCGTTATATGTGATTGTCTATATGTTATGGCATTGTGTCGATTATATTTTATTTTGAGTATGGCATTATGTTGATTATAATATATGCTTGTTTATCATTAAGCGTATATGAAGTCAAAATGTTGAAGTAACAAACACCGTTTGTCAAATTTTTTATGGATGTTTGACACATGGACGTCAATCTCGTGCTTCATTTTTTTGATGCGGATCATGACCTCTTCATTTAAGATAAAGTGTTATATTCAAATGTTACAACATTTCAAAGTTTGGTAAATTCAATCAATGTGTAACATAATATTTACGGCTACAGAATTGAAACTGTTAGTAATTTTTTTATACAAACTGATCAGATGTGCGACGATGAAGAGATAATGGCAACTCAATTTTGAGACAATATTGCTGAACTTTACAATAGCAATGTTCAATGTAGTAGTAGACGTACGAAGGTAGAGTTGAGGACTGCTTATGGGAACTTCCGCAATGCCTGTACGTGGTACAATACGGTTATCAATGAGGTTATATTTGAAAATTTGTTCGAACCAACCCGTTCCACATTTGAAGGTCGTTACTTTCTGAAATATCACATCACATTCACTGGACACGAGGCTTATATCGTACGTCAAAATTGGCTAGAACGATTTGGATATCCATAATTTGAATGTATTATTGTTGAGTATATTATTGTTTCAGTGCATGCATATTTATTATTGTCTTATTTATGAGTAATTTAACTTTATACTGTATTATTAAATCAAAATACAGTACTCATATTAAAACATAAATAATTTTTAGCATTGACACGCTTCGATATATACGTAAGAGCTTTTCTTCTCAAACACACAATTCAGTTCTCCGCTCCTTCAATCTTCTAATCCTCATATCAATGTCTTCCTAGTCATCATCTATTGACTCTAATTTTGGCCACGTTCCAATGGAAAGCAAACGCACCAATGAAGATTGGAATTTCAATTACCAAGACCAACATTACGAGGACGTTGCTCGTGAATTCCCAAATCTTGACCAACTCACACTTTAAGAAGATGTTCAACCTCTACACGAATAGTTGGTTCGTCAACAACCATAGGAGGTTGAAAAAGTACCAAATTTGCAACCTTCGGTTGAACAAGAGGTTGACTCTTACACAGCATGTTGCCACTGTGGTTATAAGGTTGAAGTTGTGGTTAGAGCTGATGGCTAAGATATTGGTCGTCGAATTCAGTTGTGTCCTTTCTGGCCTGGAGGGTGTAATTATGCAGAATGGGTTGACGAATGGCTATGCCCAAGGGCCATAACATATTCCAACGAGATGGAACGAGAAATAAGACGTCTTTGGAATGTCGTACACAGCTTACAATTTTACCGTAACCGGTAGTTTCTTAGTGTCAGTTCTAAGTCCTAGTCTGGGTATTTTTGTTGGTTGTATTATTGTGGAGTGTATTATTGTGGAGTGTATTATTGTTTCTGTATGTATTGTCGTTGACTGTATTAATGTTTGGGTGTTTCAGTAACACTATCTTGTTTCTTTCTGTATTATTGCCTTAAGAACATGGCTAAAATTGTATGATGGGACGAGACACTCCATAAACAGTCAATAGTGTATGGAGGGGACAAGAAAGTGCAAACGTGACACTACAGACAAGACACTGTATCAATAGTCGATAGTGTATGTTAAGAACATAGCTATAGTTGTATGATGGGACGAGACACTGTATCAATAGTCAATAGTGTTTAGATAGGACGAGACACTGCAGACGTGACATAAATAGAATCTACTTTATAGATGGTGGTTGAATTAAATTAATGCTACCCGCATGTGATTGTTCATTTTGAGCATGTGATTTAAGCTATAAAAAGCGTGTTAGATGCTGAGAAGTATTATCGATCATTCTTATTTCATACAATTTCAAATATAACAAATGCTGGCGAAGATTATATTTTTTTTGATGATAGCGACAACGAATTTGATGAAATGATGGAAGATCATTTTCATCGCGAAAAGGAACTAATAAGTATGGCGGCACTATAGGTTGGTCAATCGAGCAGGCAACATGCTGGATCGGTTGTTGGTCGTTGGTATAAAAATCGTAGACATTCATGGCACAATGACAGACTGATGGAAAACTACTTTGTTCCAAATCCTGCTTACCGAGATGCTGATTTTAGAAGAAGATTCCGCATGCGGCGTCCTTTATTTCTTAGAATCCTACAATGTATCAAATAGCATGACAAATATTTTTATCTTCAAACTCCATGCGTCTCGTACAATGGGATTGACTGGAATTCAAAAAATGACAGCTGCATTAAGAATGCTTGCATATGCAGGATCGGCAGACGTGCTTGATGAAAATTTGAAAGTGGCAGAAGGCACGGTATTAGAGTGTTTGGAGCATTTCTATCAAGCTTTCGTGGACATTTACGGTGATCAATACTTACGCAGACCGAATGAGGTGGGTATGTAATGTTATTAAATATGCATGGTAGTAGAGGTTGGCCTGGAATGTTAGGCAGTATAGACTGCATGCATTGAAGTGGAAGAATTGTCCAGAGGCGTATGTTGGAGCTTATCATGATAAGTCTTGTAGGTTCTCTATTATTCTTGAAGCCATAGTGCCACATGACTTATGGAGATGGCATGCATTTTTTGGAATGCGGGTTCGAACAATGATCTTAACATAGTCGAGCGATCTACGTTGTTCAATGATTTAGCAAACGGTAAACCAACTCCTTATACCTTTACTTTAGGAGGTAACACTTATGATCATGGATATTATCTTGGCGATGACATATATCCTAAATGGAATACCATTGTCAAGACAATTCCTAACCCACAAAACAATAAACAATCAAAGTTTGCAGCGATGCAAGAAGGCCAGAGGAAGGATATTGAAAGAGCATTTGTGGTTCTTCAATCCAGATTTTCCATAGTTAGTAATCCGTGCAGACTTTGGTCACCAGTTAAAATGACCAAAATAATATACACTTGTGTTATTTTACATAATATGATTATAGAGGATGAAAGAGACATGGAAGAAGATTACTTTTACAAGGGTGCTCCAACACCATTGCGTATTTGATGCAACAATATGATTGGAAGCGCAATACAACTCAATTTTCATGTAGAAAGCCAAATGTCCTACTGTAGTGTTCAACTGCATCGAAGACCGCAAAATGATATCATAGATCGTCTTTGGAGATTTTCTGGAAATCAGTGAAACTATATTTCTGTTGTTACTTTTCCTACTGTTGTTTATGTTGTTGCTACTTATTATTGTTATTGTAATCTTTTTATGTTTAATTAACGTAATGTTGTTATAATCTTTTTTCAATGTAATCCAATTTCAAGAAAATACTTATATTGATAATTGCTTGCATTCAGAACACAATACAACTAACGGTAAATAAAAGATACAAAGGTTGTAGAAACGGTAATTCATTTAATGACCCTCTTCGAGTCTACGCCTCATAATTTCTCTCCTTCTTTTCTCCGTATGCTCCAGTTGTTCTACAGACATGTGTGAAATATCCATGAACATTATTGCATCTTCATCTCTTTTTCGGTTTCAGACAAGAAGTTGATCCATCCTTGACAACTTTTCTTGGTGTTGAATTGCTCGTGTTTCCGTTGCCCGGTTAAATCTATCTTCAGATTCAAGTAGGAGTCTTTTAATTTCTACTTAATCCGCTCTAGCAGTATGCTTCTTTTTGGCTGCTTTTGCTCCCTGTGGCCTAACAAAATGATCTTTGGTTGAGGTTGGGTCTTCTTCTGATCCTAAACCGTAGCTTCCTAACGATTTCCTAGGACTAGAGCTTTCTCCAACTCTAGGCGTTTTACTCCAACCACTGTTTGATTGAACTTGTTGAACGGTTTTATGAAGCGATGATTTCCATTTAACGTGCTCGACCAACATGCCATAAACATACATACATTGATAAAAATGTGGTGCTTGTTTACTATCAGGTTTAGAGATTTGTTTGAATAACTTGTTTGCGGCCATACTCTGTTAAAAACACTAGTATAATTTGAGAACTTTGATAAAAAGTGGAACAATGAAATTATATTAAAGCTTACCAAATGCGTTTCATTTCCAAATCCATTAGGATTCGTTTGCTTTAGCATAAAAATTTGAGAATCGAATATTTGCGTTTGACGATTTATTTTTCCATAATGACCTTTGACTGAAGATAGCGTTCTTTTTCGACCGATGTTTTTCTGATTGTAGCAATTAGTAATTTTGTCCCAAAATGTCTCACCACTTTGATCGGTCCCTCGAGTAGGATTGACTGAGAGTGCACAGTAAATTCAGCAAAGATCGTAGTCTTCCACAGCGCTCCAATTTGCATTAGTTACCTCCCCTCTAATCGAAACCGTAACGTCTTGTAAGTCATAGTCTGCAAAACTGGACCTTGCAGCATCGACGTCGAAATCAGAGTACATTTTCAGTTGAGATTAGTGACAGTAAAAAATTATGATGGATGATGGAAATTGGTTGTGAATGGAAGAAGAGGAGGGGAGTTGTATTTGAAGGGGAAATATGGCCGTCGGGGGTGACCGTTGGGGGGAAATTAAAGGGGCGCATGTTAAAAAGGCGCCTGGATACCAGGCGCTTGGTATCTAGGCACCTAGTATCCAGGCGCCTGTTTAACAGGCGCCTCGCCTGATCTTTCATTCCCGCACTTTGTCCCCCCTTTCTACACTATTCGATTTTCTGGACCCTTGTTGAGAGCTTCTTCGGTGCATATTTGAGAATTCTCAAACAGTTGTATATACAAGAATTGATAATATAGTTTACTAGGTTTAATACGAAATTTATGAGAAAATTAAATCTATCTTTAGATTGTAAAAGAAATGCATAATTATGGTTAACTAAATAGAACGAAAAAACAAACAAAAAATATATTTTCCAACCCACAGATATTGCAACATTTAACTACATAATTTACATGAAATACAACAAATCGCTAATGTACAAAATGTATTTTATATATATAACCCCGTTATGTAGACTCAAAAATGCAGTTATTGTAAGGTTGGTGCTAGTAAGGCTGCGGTTGTCGGAAGGGTCACGTATGGTTGCTAGTAGGGTTGTGGTTACTGGCATGATTGAGATTGATGAATACGAATTTGAGCGAATCAGAGAGAAAGAGAGAGGAGAGAGAGATTCGTAGGAGGAAAAGAAACAAGATTTGGAGCATAGAGGCAAGATTTTGAACAAACTCAATGGAAAACGAATAAGAGTTTATTGCCGTTTTGGAAGAAGTAACAAATTTTTATTTTTTAAAGCGAAAACAGAAATGGCAAAGTAAATAATGAATGAAAACAGAAGAGAGAGAACAAAACAGAGAAAACATCATGCTAAATAAATAAATAAATTACAACGTTTAATTATCTATTTATATTTATCAAGTGGTCAAAAAAGCGTTTAACGTTAAAATTAGGGCTCTTAATGGGTACTCGAAAAATCTGGCATTCGTCTGAATCTGTATCCGAAAATATGAAAAATATCCGTTGTCCGAAAAGCCGATACGGATATCCGATATCCGAAAAGCTATATGGATACGGATATGGTTATTATCGTATCTGTATCTAAAAAATATCCATCCGATTAATTGATGCATATATATATATCTATATTTAATTAAAATTATATTCAATTAATATATGTTTTCCAACAATTTCCTAACCATTGAATGTTACTACGATATGGTTTTTTGCTCATTTTTAGTGAAAACAAACAGTTTTAGTATTTAATTTTCGAATATTTTTGGATACACATACGGATATTGGTATTAAACAATGTTTTATCATCACATTTTTATTGCTTGGTTTTTTTATGAATATTAGTACAAAAACTATTTTATGTTGATCTAAACCTTTTCATTTATACTTTTAAATTTATTGATTATGGACGGAGTGGATAAATATCTGATATTCGTCTGCATTTGAAAATTAAACGGATACGGATATCCAATATCCAAAAGTTAAGTGGATACGGATATCCGAAAATGATTTCGGATATGGATATGGATAGCACCCTATCCGTATCCGAAAGTATCCGTTGACAACCCTAGTTAAAATCCTATTGTCCATAGCTTTTAAATGCTATTTTTCTTGTAGTGGCTTGAAGACCATTTTAGCGAATTATATTTCTGACTTAATATAAGCTCACACAGCAATGACAGTTTATACACGTATTATTTTCATCATCATCGTATCATCTGGATATCTAAAATTTGGTCTATGGTCAAAAACTCTATTAATATATGTATTAATTGCATATGTCAGTTTCAAAGTTCTTACTTCAATTTGATAACATTTACTAATTAACCGATTTACTCTGCACAAAGGTTTTGGCTTTAATTTGACATACTAATTACGGTGATACTAACATGCTACAATAAAGGAAACAAATTTCTTTCTTAAGTGGTGTTTCGCTTCAAGCAAAAACTCTTATTGAGTCATTCTATCATTATTTCAAACAGACGCAAGTATGTAACCCTTTGGCGCCGCAACGATCAAGAGTAAATCACCATCTATAGTATGGAGAACATTACATGCACTAATCTCAACAAATGTATTAATATTCTTTTCGTGATCCATCTTGACCAGAAATATTGAAGGAGCAATTGCGTGTATGTGTGTCGATTCAAAGCTCATGGTTACAAACACATATGTAACTAATATGAACAAAATACTTCTCCTAAGAATATTCTACTAATATATATTCTTAATGTATTTAATTCATTATTTATATCTATACATTGACGAATATATAAAAGAAAATAAAACCATATGCTTACATCATTACGAACGAGATTCTCTTATAAGTTACGTAAAAAATTACATAACTGCCTTTAGGATGCACCCTTAACTCTACTAGCATACACTCGCATGCACAAGGTCATTGCACCTGATGGCTTCGAAAGCAAGTGGTTTGACATGTGGATCTCCGAATTCGATGCAAGTCTTCTACGAAATTTCTTTATTGGTTTAAATTATTCATTTAAATATATGTAATGAATATGATATAAAATATATGAAATATATACAACATGAGAAGTATGAAGCCCGCGTCTCCAAACTACATGTCTACCGATAATGAAAATCACATATTTAGAGAGTCTTATTGACGGAGGAGAGGACCATGGTTTCGAGACAAAAACACATGTCAGGATTTTGCGATACCCCTGCTTCAATATACATAACCTAATTACATTCAATTATATATGCCATGCTACTCTTTAAATTAACAATATAAATAATCAAACATCATTTTAACTGTTATATATACATCCATACAGAGATAACACCCATAGTGTTAACGCCCCACATGTAGGAGAGAAGAATATATCAGACCGAGATTATGCACAAGATGTTAAGATTGAAGATCTGACGAACAAGGTGAGTGACATCAATAGAATTTAAAGGCAGTGACAAGCTTTATGGTAGAGATGTGGGAGATGCAGCGGGGTTGGGATGGCAGTGGGCCATCGCATGTTGCACGTATTTTTTTTATATTTTAGTTATGGTATGTATATTATGTGGATATTATATGTCGTCATATATGTTGGACACGAGGGATGGTAACATGGTAGATTATGTGATGAATGGCGATTGGTAGGTAATTGTTGGATATTTGTGTTGTAATATTTGACGTTTGTATGTTTATCGCATGTGTTTTGTGTTTATTTACTTATCTTTGTGTAGTAAAAAGTTGTTTTTGGTTATAGATAATTGCCTATTGTGATATTTATTATTGATATTTTCTATTTGAGAAAGCATGTGTGGCTATACTTTGAAGGATTTGAGCTAGTCGAAAGTGGGACAATTGGGTAATTTTAAAAAAATTCCTACCGTACCTTTATTGGGCCAGTGTAGTCCAAATTCATTAAAAAAATTTCTAAATTTTCTTTTAATTTTTTTCATTTTATCATAATTGTTTAAAAATTAGTTTTGTTTGACTTTAATTGGTTATACATTATGATGAGCACATCAAATGCAGTTATGTGTAATGTAAGTTCAATATATGAAAAGTGTACATAGCTAATGTGAACGTTGTTTAGATGTCGGGATTTACACTGCAAGACACACATTTCTCCATTATATATGTCTTTGTCATCTAAAAGAAAGTTTTATTTATTTATTTATATGCGTGCATATACACACAAATACAAATATCACGCATAGCAGTTCACGTTGAAATAATTATTTAAATTTCACCCAATAAATCAATGAATACAATGTCTAATTAAAATAGTTCAAAGGTATACTACCAAAACTTACATAAAACCTCATTTGAAACTTTGAGTTGAATACAAACACACACATAAATGTTATTATATAAATATATATAAACTTATATTCACACACAAATTAAAGAAAGATTTGAAATAAAACAAAATGAAAATGATATCGAAGCAGTTTGCGAAAGAGAGTGTTTTCCTTTTTAACTAAAGATTTAGTGCTAGTTTATATACAATTGTAAAAGAAGAAATAAATCACCAAATTAAAGTTCCCACTTTTGATTTAATTAGCAAAACATTTGTAAAACAAGAAATAAACCGCCAAATTTATTTTCCTCTTTTGTTTGATTAACAAAATTTATTTTAGAATAATTTAAATATATGACAATTAAGCCAATGATTACCTAATGTAATTATTTCAAAGTTTTAATCATATAGAAATTTGTATTCTAAGTCTTCTAGTATGAAAATTGGCTTGCTTACAAGATTATTACAAATATAATTTTGAATCTTTAAAAACAATAATAAAATCAAGCGATGTAGGCATATACAAATTCATGATAAGAAGGTCTAAATCTAGGTTAAATAAACTAGTTAAATAAACATACCAAACAGGGATAAATGAAATTATTATTGCTCATAACAAACAAATAACGAAGAATATAGCAAAGGTATTTTTTTAAAATCAACTTGATAAGAGTATACAATTGATTCAAAAAGGGGAATTGATATATTCAAATCCAAATTCACATACATGAGAAGGGAGAGATAGAGGATTAAAGAGAAGTAAAAATATATATAAGATATATGAATATATTTTGAATTACCTTAGTATGAAGCAAGAGAATACCTCGAATGATGGAACAAATCCTAGATTCGACAGATCGGTCTCTTGATTGCAACAATCAACAGATTACCACCTATAATTTTGCTTGATTAAATGTTGGAATTTTGGATCTTTTTCCACATGGAAAATTCGTCCTTTATGTTTTTGTAGAGAGAGAGAGGGAAAATAATGGAGCAAGATCTGATTAAAGGAGGAAATAAACGTATAATCAATATATGGTCTTTTTTCCTCCTTTAATTCAGATTACCCTCTCATTTCAAATTCAGAAATCCCTCCTCTTCTATACATCATAGTCTTCCATCACCTTGGGCTTTTAATCAAAAAAAATTCCAAAATCCAATTACTATAATCCCCATTTAAATCTTATTTAAATTTCTTATTGATATCATATATTGATACGTCCATTTATAACTTTTTATATAAGCACATTATTAAATGCCATTAGAAATTAAAAATTTTAAATAAGAAATATTTTAACAACAAATATTTCACAAATATCAATTAATTTAATTAATTTAAGGCCAATTTTGGTATTTATTTCATTTAAATCAATCTTAAACATTCTATTGATCTCGTATATCGATACACGCTTTTATATCTTTTATATACGCGTTTTACTAAATAATAATGGTGTATAATAAATTAAAATAATAATAATTAGTATTTCATAAATACTAACCAATTTTCAATAACTAAATATTAATTAAATCGTGTGGTTTATTTGGAATATTCATCATTTCGGTTGTGTGACTCGAAGATGTAAATTCAGTCAATGGTTAATATTAAACAATTCAAACATTAACATTCGCACATTAGCTTAGTCAGTAGTATGACATTTTTGGCTAAATTTATCAATTGCACATTCTTTGGTAAAATTTAATTTCACTTATTATAAGCGCTAACCATTATTAACACTCATTTAAACTAATTCTTTTCACCAAAACTAAAGCACTTTGGACTTATAGAATTTGGTAATGGTCAAAATTCCAATATCGTCTAGCTTTATTCAGCTCTATGGTCCAAACACGTAGTCTTTGGTTAAATAATAACAATTATTACTGTTAACCGAACTAATCTTGCTAGAGATTTTGACTTTGAGTTGACTTTAGATGAACGTGATATTAACCTTCTATAATCGAGGAGACGAATCCTCTCTTAAATTGCGTTTCACTTCCAATACTTCAACTTGACCCAACAATTGTTAATCGATGGACTCCGTGCCTTGATTTAACTTAACTAAAGCTGAGCTTTCATATTGAAGATCGATAATATTCTCAAGTTAAGATAACTATGTAAATTAATCACATCGATATTATTTATTTGACCTTAGTTATATTGACTAATAGAAAATTGTTAGATGACAGCTATATATATAAATACTTGTTGCAACATCTTTTACACAGGACTTTGAAGGCATCGATGAATTGAAAAGAGAAGTAGCAAGAAGAAAGAAATAATCATCTATAAGTTAAAAAGTATGTCCTTTTGTCCATCAAAATAATTTGTAAAATCTTCTAGACGATTCATATGCATAGACACATACCATCATTACACAAGATTTTCAACACAAAGACCAAAAGTAATTACAATTTATTTTTTACAAAGCTTTAGGTAAAAAACAAATGTATAAAGAAGTTTTTGACTAAAAATACTCCTTAGTCATTGGGGTGTCGTTTGAATGCACTTTCGATTGACTAAACCAGTAGACTAACCAAGCCATTTAGCCTGTTGTTTTTTGTCTTTTTATTTGGAATATTTTCTACTAATAGCTAATTGGATTGTCATCATTCTAATTTGACTGAATGAGCAATAAAAATTATATTAACTGAATTTTTTTAGATAAAACTTTGAAGAGATATAACTTTTCAACGGTTCTTCTTTAAAGGAGTATGACTTTCTGGATATATATACAGCTTTTCAGAATAACTTTGATTACTATAAATAAGCCTAAGGCAAGAAGTTTTGACATTAACTAATTATCTTGCTTTCTAAACTTCTTTGTGGCTATTATTTTCAAAAAGCTTTGATCAATCATACAGTGAAAACACTCCTTACACTTCCTCGATCACGTTACACGCATCATCGAATCATCAAAGGAGATTATAGGAAATTTGTAACAGAAGGAAAAATCTATGTTGATAGAATGCAACATTGTCAAATCAAAAAACTCTTGTAATGTCTATTACTCATGGCTATGTAAGGGTGATTGATTAATGGAATTCAGAAGGGGAGCTTCATCCATGATTCAGAATTTCACCGCTTTGATATGTGAATATCTAATTAAATTAAATATTCAAATAATAGTTTTTACAATTAAAATAAAACACTTTTAAATAGTAAATAATGATGGTGGAATATTTTTTCATATTTGTTTACAACTATATTTAGTTCGAAGGAAAATCGAAAATATGATCGGGATTCGTTTTTCGAATTTTCGACTTTTCATCAGCTAAAAGTTGTCGAAAACGTTGTGCACACTATTGTATAATTATATACTTACATCTACAAAATATTTAGGATATAGTTTGATATATATATCCATATACTTAAGTTAATATAAAGTTTGATGTGACTTTACATGAAGAAAAAAATTAAAAAATTAAAAGATGTTTAAAATGAAAAGATGCCTTTCGGAAAACACAAGTACATATAATATTAAATGCATGTTAGTGCATGAAGAAGGGGGAACATGCTACCATCAATGAAGAATGGGGAACAAGATGAGGTGGCAAGAAACTAGTGGAGGGTAAGGTACTTAAGGGCTTTTTGGTAATTCTCTCAATACATTTTATGTAAAACAAATTTCCATATTTCCTTCTCATTTTTGTAATGTCCATTTTCATTTTCAAATGCTCCATCTTTTTTCCCAAACTATTAAAATTTTCATGGCTTCCAATAATTTTTAAAATTTTAAAATCCTAGCTTTTGTTGCTTATAAAACTCTTAAACCTTGTTTAAACACCCGTCCTTCCGTTGCTACACCTCCACCTTTCCAAAACTAACCCACTCCACTCTTGTCCAACCATGGCCTTACACATACCCCCGAAGCCGAGCCTTGTCTCATCATGGCCAGACCACATTGGTCTTATGGCATCCACAAACTTCATCTTTTCAAGTTATAAGCAAGGGTCTAGTGTTGTTTCAAAAGTTAGGTGGTGGTTGCTTTGGTTTGGTTAGCTTTGGTGAGTAAAGTTAACTTTTTATTTATATATTCTAACTTTAATTATGTTGTATTCTTAATTGTTAAATCAATGCTTGTTTGGATGAGATAAATGTTTTTTTCTATGTGTGTGTATATACTTGGATGTGATGTTGTGTAAAATTTGAAAATGGAAGTTAAAGTTAGTTAGCAAGTTATGTCCCTTGCTTGTGTTATTGATTGTGACATGAATATATGTTCATGTTCTTGCTTATGATGTGCTTGTAGGAATTGGACCAGCCTGCACTGAAACAAAAGAATGAATTTCAAAAAAAATTACCATTTTGGATCTTTAATGGGCTTGCGAAGTCTAAATTTCATTTAGAGATTTTCTAAATTTGGTTCAAATAAAATTATATATTCTATTTACATTAATTAAACGGAAGATTAAATAAATTTAATTTTAAATATAGAGTATATCAAGTACACCAAACATTTATTTATAAGAGTTAATGTATAGGGAATGAAACCTTTTATTTCTTTCCCTAAAAAAGAATCAATTGAGAGAATTAATTACATTAAATGGAGAGAGAAACCTTTAATTTTCTCTCTTTAATTTGAATTGATTGATTTATTAAATGTCATTGATTAATAACTTATTCATGCAATGAATTATTACTATGTCCATATGTATTCTAACTTTACAAATTGACTACAAAGATTTTATTAAATTTATAAATTGCAGCTTGGGATTTATTTAATTTATATTTTATTTATACAAGTAAATACACAAATATATATATATATATATATATATATCTGTGTGTATCATATACATATATGCATATATGTGTGTGTGCGTGTGTAACATGACAATCCTGTAGGGAATAATATGTGTTATCCCGCTTTTTGGCAAAGCCGTGATACCAAAAGATCGATCGGAAACAAAAGACAGTTCATCTCAAAGATTGGTTACACATCGCTTCACTATGGATATCAATGAATTTTGTCCGAGCCCGGATCAGGCTATAACTGATGAGACATAACAAGCAAGATCATAAAAGCCAGTGTTTCAAATTTCAGATTAATCGGAGTTCGTATGAACGAGATATCGTCGATGCAAGTTAGCCAAAGTACGCTGTTTGTATCCATCAGATTGTTGAGGAGCTGTCCATTTCGAATCCATCGGATTATCCATCAATATTTGTTTTGTTCGAATCCATCAGGTTCCACATACTTCGAATCGATCGAGTTCGAATCGATCAGTAACATGATATCGGTCAGTTCGAATCGATCGGTTTCGAATCGATCAAATGGGCATCGCCTCAGCATGTTCGTATCCATTGAGTTTAGAGCAGTTTGAATCCATCTTTCGTATCCACCGGGAAGTCATGCATTGGTCTATTCGAATCCATCAGATTCGTATCCACCAGGTTTGAAACGATGACGTTCGCATCGATCAACCCACACCTCTTCGCATCCATCGGTGTACCCTACTTCGAGTTGATTGGTCTCGTATCCACCCCCAAGCACTGCTTCGTATCGATCGTCCTCGCATCCATCAACAGTGACAAGTCACTATTTCGTATCCATGAAATCTGCCATGTTCGTATCCACTAGGTTCATCTCGACCCTGTTCGTATCGATCAATGATTCGTATCCATCGATGCAAACCGGGTCGTGGCACTTGATGCGAACAAGGCGAAATTCGTGGATGCGAAGCGGTCAACTCGGAGCAAAACTAAGATCGATGCGAGGAGTGCACGCCACGTCACTATAGTACCACGTGCTCCATCGAGTCGAACGGGATGGATACGATGGCATGGATTCGAAGACAGCAGGAAACGAAAATCACCATCTCGTATCGATCATATCTCACGATCCATTGGTCCAAATGCAACGAAATTTTCACAGAAGCTTCCGTATAAGGTAAAGATTGCTCCTGCCAAGTTTCAGCTCGATTGGATCATTTTTTGATGGATACGAAATCATTACGTATCGATCACAGATCGAGTCAAAACTTGTTGAGGTCGGTCGCATGGGCCCACTCACGTGCCAGAAAAAGTCTCTCGAAGTTTGCGCGAGATTTGAGCTTCCTACGCCTATAAATAGCACCCTGAAGCCTACAGAAAGGGGATCTTTTGGCCATTGAACGTCCAGACTTTGCCGGATTCAATTCTACTCTTCATTACCGCTGTTGTAATCAAACTTCAGAGCTATTATCAACTGTAATCCGCTGTAATTGATTGAAATCATCAAGTGAATCAATAAAGACATAAGCTTCAAAGTGGACGTAGGCAAGATCGCCGAACCATTATAAATCATGTGTTTGTGATTGTTATTTCTGAATTGTTGTATTTGATATTCCTTAGATATGAGATTTGTGTTGAATATTGCTGATTTGTGTTCATAAACGGGTGCTTTCATGATATTGGGGTTTGGACCATTTTTGGTGCAAACACTTTGCTGCTTTCACTGAGAAGGCTAATTCAGGAGAAGTTGAATTTGAAGATTTAAGAGTTCAGATCTAAGAGCTATGACAAGGCAAACAAGTAAAAGACAAAGGCCAGAGAGAAGTGAACATGAAAGAAGTCCAGAGGCTTCTTCAGGAGTGAATCAAGCATCGATCTTCATTACCAAGGATGAGATGGAGACGATGATGAAGAGCCAAGAAGAGTTGATCTAGATTTTGTTTCAACAGATCGGGAAACTTGGAGCGCAGAATCGAGGAGCTGATGGAATTCAGAATGAAGCAGGGCTATCCGGCGTAGCTCCTGGATTAGGGGGCACACACTTGGAGCATGCTGATCCAATCCCGGAGAGAGAGAGGAGCATCTGCACAACCTGAAGGTAGCAGAGGAATGAACACTCAATCAAGGGGGCAGATTCCAGAATTCCCTCGTGAACTCGGGGGGCAGGTCGAAAGCGATGAACGAGGATTGCATCTTGGAGACAATGATAGATTGGCGCAAATGGTCAGGCGAGCCATGAGAGGCGGATTATTAAACAGAGATCTAGAAGACGTGAACAGGAGTCCCGTTTCTCCTGCAATCAGGATGGCTAGGAACCCGCCAGAGTTCAAGTTACCATCAGTGGAGATGTACGATGGGAGAACGGACCCTGCGGTCCATCTAACAAGGTATATGAGACACATGGAAGTGCTGGGGGCATCACAAGAAGTTATGGCCTGGTGCTTTCCATTATATCTGACGGATATCGCAGCGTTATGGTTTAGACAGCTGGAGAGCGGCTCCATAAGAACATGAGCAGATTTGACTGAGATATTCATGAGGCAGTTTAGGGTTCACATTGCAAGACCCAAGAATGTGATGAGTTTGGCAATCTTAAAACAGAAAGCTGGGGAGACTTTGAGGAGTTTTATGACGTGGTTCAACGCGGCAGCAGCATCGGTGGATCTACCAGATCCATCCATGGTTATGGTGGCAGCTGTGTCCGGAATAGCCGACGGCACTGAATTCAAAAATTCATTGACTAAAGATCCGCCTATGGATCTAGGAGAATTCTATCACGAGGCAGAAAAATTCTTGCAATTGGAAGATGCAAGTACAGAAAGAGAAGAAAATGACGAACTTAATGTTTATACGGTCAAAGATGGAAATCCCCTTGAGAAAGGTACAGAAACTAGCAAGAGGAAACGAAAGGCTGAGAATTGCTATAATAGATCAACGCAACCACGAAAGGAAGCAAGATTCACCACATACTCAGAGCTGAATGATAGTTTGGAACGAATCTATCAGGATACGAGAGAACAGGTTCCGTATCGTAGACCAATGCGAAGGGATCCAACTTCTGACGAGAGGAAATCACATAAGTATTACATATTCCATGAACTGAACGGACACAACACTAATGATTGTAGACACCTGAAGGATGAGGTGGAAGGGCATATCAGGAACGGTATGCTACTTCAATATGAGAGGAGGCAAACTCCAACAGTGGAGCCAGAGCGACCACCATCTACATCAGCTAGAGGTGACCTTGAATTAGGACAACGTTTGATTATCAATTGATTAATTGATTGAAATGATGATGAACAAGTCGTAAACCTCTCACTAGCACAGTTAAATCATTTACACATGTAAGCGATCGCGCACGATCCATAGGCATGCTCTAAATGACTACTAACCGCACCATAGTGAGAATTTACACTTTGACATCCTTGCTTTGCTTTTGTTTCGTTTTGATTTGGACATTTAGACTTTGCTTGTTTGGACATTTCTGTTGTGAGATCCGTATGATCATTGCTTTGATATTTGCAATTCTGTGAAAGAATTTACTTGTATGCCTGTTGGATCGCGAACAGTCCACGAGCACCTCCTGCATGGCGATGAACCGCCAAAGTCTTTGATTCGGAAACTCCCCCGAACATGAACTCCGGCATCGATAATACTAAGTCCCCCCCGGGCTACATAATTCGCCTTGAATGGAACATGACCTTGAACGGTCACAATTCGCCTCGAATTGCACACGATCACGAACGATCACAATTCGCCTCGAACGGCACACGATTGCGAACGATCACAATTCGCCTCGAGCGGCACACGATCGCGAACGATCATAATTCGCCTCGAACGGCACACGATCGCGAACGATCACAATTTGCCTCGAACGACACCCGACCGTGAACGGTCATGATTCACTGATTATGATATCCGACCTCGAACGGTCACAATCAGCCTTGAACGGCACTCAATTGCGAACGATCAACATTTGCCAATAACGGCATCCAACCACAAATGATCCCACTGCATCATCTGCCACGAACGGTATCCGACCGCGAACGGTCCCGTATCACCGTTTGCCGTGAACGGCATCGACCGCGAATGGTCCCATTCCATCCTTTGCCGCGAACGACATCGACCGCGAACGATCCCGATTCACCTCAAATGGCACACGATCCAGAACGATCGTCATTCGAGGTCATATGAAATTATCAAGTTCTTTACAGGTTGTTGACATGATATGAACATCCAGCTTATGGCATTACAAAACACACCTTCCCATCGCAAGGCATGTTTTAGGGGGCAAATGTTATCCCGCTTTTTGGCAAAGCCGTGATACCAAAAGATCGATCGGAAACAAAGATAGTTCGTCTCAAAGATTGGTTACACATCGCTTCACTATGGATATCGATGAATTTTTTCCGAGCTCGGATCGGGTTATAACTGATGGGACATGACGAGCAAGATCATAAAAGCCAGTGTTTCAAATTTCAGATTAATCGGAGTTCGTATGAACGAGATATGATCGATGCAAGTTAGCCAAAGTACGCTGTTCGTATCCATCAGATTGTTGAGGAGATGTCCATTTCGAATCCATCGGATTCGTATCAATCAATATTTGTTTTTTTCAAATCCATCAGGTTCCACATACTTCGAATCGATCAAGTTCGAATCGATCAGTAACATGATATCGGTCAGTTCGAATTGATCGGTTTCAAATCGATCAAAAGGGCACCGCCTCAGCATGTTCGTATCCATTGAGTTTAGAGCGGTTCGAATCCATCGTTCGTATCCACCGGGAAGTCATGCATTGGTCTATTCGAATCCATCATATTCATATCCACCAGGTTCGAATCGATGACGTTTGAATTAATCAACCCATACCACTTCACATCCATAGGTGTACCCTACTTCGAGTCGATCGGTCTCGTATCCACCCCCAAGCAATGCTTCGTATCGATCGTCCTCGCATCCATCAACAGTGACAAGTCACTATTTCGTAGCCATGAAATCTGCCATGTTTGTATCCACTCGGTTCGTCTCGATCCCGTTCGTATCGACCAATGATTCGTATCCATCGATGCAAACCGGGTCGTGGCACTTGATGCGAACAAGGCGAAATTCGTGGATACGAAGCGGTCAACTCGGAGCAAAAATAGGATCGATGCGAGGAGTGCGCGCCACGTCACTACAGTACCACGTGCTCCATCGAGTCGAACGAGATGGATACGATGGCATGGATTCGAAGACAGTAGGAAACGAAAATCACCATCTCGTATCGATCATATCTCACGGTCCACTGGTCCAAATGCAACGAAATTTTCACAGAAGCTTCCATACAAGGTAAAGATTGCTCCTGCCAAGTTTCAGCTCGATTGGATCATTTTTTGATAGATACAAAATCATTTCATCTCGATCAAGTCAAAACTTGGTGGGGTCGATCACGTGGGCCCACTCACGTGCCAGAAAAAGTCTCCCGAAGTTTGAGCAAGATCTGAGCCTCCTACACCTATATATAGCACCCTGAAGCCTACAGAAAGGGGATCTTTTGGCCATTGAACATCCAGACTCTGCCGAATTCAATTCTACTCTTCATTACCGCTGTTGTAATCAAACTTCAGAGCTATTATCAACTGTAATCCGCTGTAATTGATTGAAATCATCAAGTGAATCAATAAAGACATAAGCTTCAGAGTGGATGTAGGCAAGATCACCGAACCACTATAAATCCTGTGTTTGTGATTGTTATTTCTGAATTACTGTGTTTGATATTGCTTAGATATGAGATTTGTGTTGAATATTGCTGATTTGTGTTCATAAACGGGTGCTTTCGCGATATTGGGGTTTGGACCATTTTTGGTGCAAACAATATGCCTTTATATAGATGTTGAGATTTACATCGTAACTGACACATTAGCTCATTTTGAATGTATTGTATGTTGTGAAATATGCGTATGGATATATAATTATAATTTTCAAATGATTATTTGAGTGTGTGTGTGTATACATGTTGTATGTATATGAATATTTTATTGAATTAAATAGTTTCGGCCAATAAGTTAATGTAAAATAATTATATGATAAAATTAGGAGTATTATAAACTTAGAAAGTCTGGAAACACATTGGAGTTGGAAAAATTTATGGAATTTTTCTCCTCAAAATATTTATTATTAAATAATCGACAACAACCCGAAATCAAATTAATTCCAAAAAATATGAAATCAAGTTAAAAAATTATGAAACTTTTTCTAAAGATATGAGACATATTTTGGGCTCAAGTAAAATTTATGGAATTTTCTCAACTGAAAATTTATTTTTAATTAAATATTTTATTGCAGGCCAAAAGAATTTTAATTTTTAAAATAATAATTTTAAGTTTTAAAAGTATACTTTTTTTATAAAGGTACCTGAGATAGATTTTGGGCCAAAGAATTTTTTTAGAATTTTATCAATTGAAATTATAATTTTAATTATTACATGCTGAAAATTAATTAATTTTAAAAAATATGAAATTAAATTCAACGTAACTACTCAAAATTTAGGGTATATGATTTAAAATGTTTAGATTTAGTTTATATACTTAAATAATAGGATTTTAGAATTTAACAACTTATAATTCAAATATAAGGAATGATTAAATATTTGAATTATGAAATTTAATTATAATTAAATGGATTTAATAATTTTATTTAACTTCTTTTAACCATAAATAATATTGGAGAATTCGATTTGCAAATTTATTTACAAACGTGAACAGATCGGATAAATATCGATAATTAAAATATAAAATGATATTTAATTCCATGAAATTGTCTTTCCGGGGCATAGTCTCGGATTTCGATGAAACCAGTTTCTTTGGAGCCGTAATAGTGAATTATGTTAGGTCGTCGAATTTTAGGGAGATCAGACCTGTCGTATGGTCGTGCAAGTTCGAAACGCGTTGAAGTTAATATCAAAAATTTATTTGGGATGTTAAGTCGAATGATCTTCTGGGTACTCGGTCTGATGTTGGTTTGGGCCTTCGGGGTCGCGCACTTGGAAAAATTATACTCTTAACATTTTAACAATATGGAACTAATTCTAAAAGTGTTTACCAATATTGAAATCAAGCACAAGTTCAGCTTTTAAAAAAAAGTTAGAGTTCGATTTCGGTTATAGAACAATAGTTCCGTAATCTATATCGCTTATATGGAAAGGATGTAGTCATGCATGTAATGCAAAACGTTGAGGATTAGATTCATTTCTATCTTGAGAGTTAAAAATACCGTCAAGGTGTTGCCTGGAGGTAACACTACCTCAACTTGCCCAGCTTTATTTTCAACCGAGAGATAGGACTTGTTTGGAATCAATGAGTAGTGGTAAATATATGAAATTTAATTTCCATATACGATCATTTTAATTATCCCAGATGGTTGATTTATTAATTACCATATACGGTTTTCTTCATGATGTGTCATCACCTTAAAAACGGTTTGCTGCTCAATCGAGTTTTTTATCCTTTGTCGAAAATGATTAACCAAAAGCGCGAGAGGAAACCAAGTTATGTGGGGTTGCTCCCATAGAAATGGTATTTTCACACCCCATCTAGATTGGATTCGGTTGTTAGATGTGGAAATATTCGGATTCTCGATAAGGTCTGGCAGGGTCTGGCTTCGTATTGTCCAAGAAGTGTCACAGAGTATATGAGCTTCTCAGGAGTATATTACTAGAGGTATATTCCAAGGGAGGGTGCACCTTTCTAGTCATTTGTTGGAAATTTTTCTTTCCTTATTTAATTTGAAAACCTAGAATCTGTTTTAGCTTTAAATTGTCATGTGTAGAGCCAACTCCTCATCACAACATTTAAGTATTGATTTGATCCATTTTATCAAGTTGGACTGTTACATTTTCAGTTCATTCTACCAAGTTTGGATTGTTACCTTATTTAGTCCATTCTATCAAGTTGGACTGTTACCTTAGTTAGTCCATTCTATCAACTTTGGATTGTTACCTTATTTAGTCCATTCTATCAAGTTGGACTGTTACCTTAGTTAGTCCATTCTATCAACTTTGGATTGTTACCTTATTTAGTCAATTCCATCAAGTTGGATTGTTTTCCTTGTTCTATCCATTCTTTCCAGTTTGGATTTTACACAGTTCATTTCCATTCTTTCAAGTCCGCTTTAATATAATTTATGCTCGTTCATATTTGGATTGGTCGTGATATTTATTTCTACTCTTGCCTATATGAAGTTATTCTTATGAGGTGAAAATCCATTCTGCATTAGTGGCGTGGTCTTAGAGAACTTTATACGTTCCCCATTATTTGAGTTATCTCACTTTGGTATTTCTAGACAGATCCCAGTGTTATTTATTTATAATGCTCGGTCAGATTGAGTATTTTTTCAAGTTGTCCATAGTGTTATGGAGGTCTTGAAGGGGAGCTAAAGATTCACCTAACGTAGTATTTTATTTTCTATTTCATTATATAGTACGCCTATCGACATTTGTAAAGTTAGGATTTTATAGCTGTCCAGCTGATAAGTTTGTTTTTGACTTTAATAAACCTTGTATGTTTGGAGGGACAGTTTCTATTGTCCTTATTATATTATATGTTGTTGATTCCGCGGTGAGATTTTGTTTTTCTCTATTCTCTGTTCTTTTCTTTTTATTTACGCTAACAATCTGCCCTTTTGTCGATTGGATGTGCGACAATGGAACACAATGGTAGCTTTCGGTGTCGACTTTCGATCGTCAAAAAGGCGGGTCGTTACATTCAAAAAATAAGTTTTTTTTAAAGATTCCTGATATGAAAAATTAATTTTCAAAATTATGAAGTTAATGTTCGGTAATATGGATTTTTTTATATTAATTTATTGATTCATATAGCCATTAAATATTCATAATCCTATGGGTATATATAATAAAAATTATTCTCGTTACTTACAATTCATAATAAACATAAAATGGTTCAAAAACTTTTAGATCAATATTATACATAGTATAAATATATGTTCTAATTTAAATTTATGTGAATATCATAATCATAAATTAATACATATATAAATATAAACACATATGATTTCAAAACCAATTTTATTTTTACTATTCAACACCAGATTTGAAACATAAATCATAAGATAGGTCTTTGAATTTCATATACAAATTCAATCTCCATTGTGACAACAATAATACGTGCAAAAATCTCACCTACCTAATGAAATAACAACAATCTAATCATTTACCTAATATATTATGTTTGACATCTATTAAGCAGAATAAAATCTCAGTTTTGCTATTCTGGTAACTTGGACATTTACCTATATGATGGTTGGTTGTTACTTGTTGATTCCTTTACATAACTGCTTTTATGTAAACACACATATCGTAATTTGAAAATAAAAACTCAATTAGAGGAGCACCATTGGGGTCACTAAGTCACTTTCTAATTTGTGAACTCAAATATTTCATTTTATCCTTTTTTTAAAATGGTTTCAAATTTATTACCATTTTAAATAAGATATTTAAAGGATAATTAAGCAATTATTTTATTAAAGGCACTTGAAGTAATTTAATACTTTTTAAATGGTTACTTAAAATCATTATTTTGCTAATATGGTTTAAAGTCAATTAAATGGAGAATGTTTTAGATAATAATTTGTTTATTTCAAGGTATTTTAAATAATTCATTTTATCAAAGGAACTTTATTGATCAAATTTTATTAAAGTAGTTTTGTTTTAAACAAGTAAAGTTTATAAAAGGAGTTTATAAGTTGAAAATAGATCTTGAAATTTGAGAAAGAGTTTTATAAATGATTTGGATATATAAAAGAGTTTCATAAATGATTTTGGATACTTTATAAAAGGGTTTTATAAATGGTTTTGATATTTGTAAAAGAGTTCTACAAATAATCTTGGATATTTAAATGAGTTTTTATAAATGGATTTGGAATTTCAGTAAAGTAGATCTCATAAAATGAAAGAGACTTGTTTAAAAAGGATTTGTTAAAGAAGTTTATAGAAGAAACTGAGATTTGATTTCGTAAACTGGCCTTCTTAATTTTGATGGTATGGAACATTTGTTCCACACTTAACACCAAAGGAATAGGGGTTAGGGTTATCCTTATCTCCGTTTCTTTTTAAATAAATTTTGTTTGATCCTTTAACATGATTTTGGAAAAAGAAATCTTTCAAGATGTTTTGTGAATATACTTATGCCAGTGAGATAAGTATATGAATAGATTGATAAATATTTTAGAAAGGGATTTAAAAAATGAAATTTTTGTTTAAATGAGGCTCAGTGGTTGTCATGGATAATTAAATCTCCGTATTATTGTTGCTTGTTTATTTGATAGTAAAATAACCAACTATCGAATCTTGGCCAGTTTTGACTTAGAAAGTAAATTAAAGCTTCGCGTATTCATACGGTTTGAGTTCCCTCGGAGAACTCATTCGGGTGAACCGTCTTTAGCTTTAAGGGATATATTAGATATCCCTTTGGGACTCTAGAATAGTTCGCTCACTTCTGAAAGAGCCATGAATAAGTCAATCGGAAATTATTAGTTGTTGGTTCGAAGGGACCGAGATCAGATCTGCTTGCAAAGTTTCTTTAACGTGATAGGGGGTTATCGATTTGTCAACTATGCTGAAGCTTAGACTCTTACCCCTACACGTCCTTGAAATTATTGAGCTTTCTCACGTTGGTTTACCAGACTGATACGGCTATTTTTTCCTTATAATGCTCGGGTAAGCCATAACATATTTTTCAGATTTAGTTGGATTCTTTGGAGCTTTTAGGAGACGAGCTGGATCCTCCAAGACATATTCTCATATTTTCTATCTTCTATATTCCATTGTTTTTGTTTGTTTTTTTGTCTATATTATCAGCATTTGTAAGGATATGCTGTTATAACTGTTCAGGCTAATAATGGGTTAGTGTACTATGATGATGTGTATACAATAAAGTTGATTTCTCTTTGTAAAGATTTATGTATATTATATATTTCTCGTCACAAAGTGAGATTCCATTTTGTATTTTGTTTCTTTAACTCTAAATGACGTCTTTTAGCCACTTAAATAATCAGCACACGAATATCAATGATGTATTAAGTGTTGTCTTTAGGTGTAAGAAAGATAGATCGTTACAGCTTTGGGACTGGATTTAAGATGAGAGGCCCGAACTAGTACAAAAATCTTAGTGCGATCGTTTTTACTTTACTTTATTATCATTTATCTTGGTTATATACATAATAACATTAATTAGCCATATTGGAGATCCTTTGCACTTTCTTTTGGTATCAAAGCAAGAATTTTCATTAACCGCGACAAAGATTTTGGAAAATATAATAACATGGTAAGCACATTTCTTGGGGGTCAATCAACTACACATCCTCCACTTTTTACCGGTTCAAACTATGCATATTGATCTATGAATGATAATTTCTATGAAAGCTAGTGGTCTTGAGATTTAGCAAGCTACTCAAAATAAGTAAAAAGTACCTTCTATCGAAATGTGTATCTGGTCGGACGCTCAAAAAATCACGGCGACCGAAAATACAAAAGCTGTGTATATTCTATTTCGCTCCTTTGATAAAAATGAATTTTATAGAGTCAAGCTTTGCAAAAATACCTATGACATTTGGTGTACACATCAAATTACGCATGTAGGGACAAACAAAGTAAAACAAACTAAGGTTTCTCTTCCTAAAAATCAATTTCAATCATTTAAAAGAAAACTGATGGGTCTATTGTGGATATTTATTCAAGATTTCAAACCATACAACATGATCTCATGGCATTAAGAGTAGAATTTATTGAATTTAATCTTATTACAGGTGTTTTAAATTATTTATGATTGATTTGGAAAGAAAAGTTCTAGAAACAGAAGAAGCTAACGATCTTTTCCAACTCAGAGTTAGGGAATCAATTAGAAAATTGATGTCGTATGAAGCTAACATGCAGGCTAGGAAAGAACAAACTCAAGAGAAAAAGAGTACCACATTTCAAGCAAACAATAAGGAATCAGATTTAGATGAAGATGAGATTGTATTGGTTACCAAAAACTACAAGTTCAAAAATTCAAAAAAATGACGAAGCCACAAAATTTTGGAAATTCAACCTCAATCAAATGCTTTTCATGTGACAAGTTCGGCCACATGAAGAAGGATTGTCCGCAACTTGACAAAGACAAGAAACAAGACAAACGTAAATTTGAAAAGATTAAAAAGAAAAGGAAAGCATCAAGTCATGTGGATGACTCGGACTCCTCCTCATCAAAAAGCGACAACGATGGTAACACGAAACAAGCCAATGTTTGTTGCATGGCCACTAATGAGGTAAATTCTGATCTTGTGAAAAATTGAAATTTAAAGAAGTTATATAAAGAAAATATTGGCAACTTAAATAGGACTAAGTTAGAAATTTGAATATTAAAAGATGAAAAATGTATTTTAGAAGAAGCGTTAGATAATTCACAAAAATATTGTGAAAATTTAACTTCTCAAAATATTTAATTTAAGAAATTAAGGCATGTAATATCGAGAATATTAAACCTTCAAAAGAAGTTTGTAAACTCAAAACCAATCTAGATTATACTAGAAATGAAATTTTTGAGTTATAACAAAAGTTAGAACAAACAATTTACAACGTTTCAAAATTTAAAAAATTTAATTAGAATTTCAAAATCGTCTAGTAATAAAAATGACTTGGCTATAAAAAAATAGGGAAATAAAAAATAGTACTAAAAAGTATAGCACCTTATCCATAAAATTTAAGAAACCTAAAAATATTGGTAAAAAAATAATCCAAACTCTAAAGTTATTAAGATTTGGGTTCCTAAAACTAATAATAATTTGATTAGATAAAAGTATATAGATAGTTTTCTAAAAAATGTATATTATAGTAGTAACTACAATTTTAAAGGTCCCAAACCCTTATGAGCATAGATACCTTCTTTTACCAAAACATAGAACCTAACATAGGAAGTGGGTACGAATAAAATGTTTTTTATATTTTTGCAAGCACCAAAAAAGAAAAAGGAGAGGTGGATGCTCGATAGTGGATGTTCTAATCATATGACGGGCAATGCAAACATGTTATCTATTATAACATACATAGATAGAGGATCCGCCACATATAAAGACAACTCGAAAAAGTTCGTGGTTGGAATTAGAGACGTCATCAATGTCGGTATATCTAACTCTCGTTTAATTATGAACATTTTATTAGTAGAAAATTTAAAACGTAATCTTTTGAGTATTAGTCAATTATACGATATAGGTTTTAAAATTGACTTTGAAAATGACAAATGCAGTATCTCCAATCTCTAATTAGAATAAACTTTCATTTTTGAAGGTATAAGAAAATGAAATGCTTATTTTTTAAATATGAATTTAATCAAAATAACAATTTGTGCTTAGTTTCCAATTATAACGATCCATGGCTTTGGCACAAATGATTTTGCCCTGTTAATTTTAAATATATACATAAACTTGCTAAAAAATGATTTATTAAGAGGTTTACCAAAAATAAATTTTAAAGTTAACATTTATATGGTGCGTGTCAATATGGGAAATTAAAGAAAACATCTTTTAAATCTAAAAAAGAAATATCTACAAAACAACCTCTTGAATTATTACACTTAGATTTATTTGGTCCTACTCAGATAAGATCAATGAATCATAACAAATATGTTTTTGTGATTGTTGATCATTTTTCTATATTTAGATGGACTTTTTTTTAAAGCACAAAAGTGATACTTTTGAAATGTTTCAAATTCTTTCAAAAAGAATAAATTTTTTTGAGAAATTTAAAAATTAAAAGTATTAGAAGTGATCATGGAGAGGAATTTGAAAACGAACATTTTAACAATTTTTGTAATAACAAGGGTAGTAGATGCAAATTTTATTTTTCATGAACACCACGGCAAAATGGTGCAGCGGAGAGAAAAAATCGTACCTTACAAGGGTATGCAAGAACATTATTAAGTAGTAGCAACTTACCAAAAAAAAAAATGGTCCCAAGCCGTTGCTACTGCTTGCTGTGTATTTAATTGTGTCTCTTATAGCCAATGATAAAGAACATTTCTTACGAAGTTTTTATTGAAAGAAACCAAAAGCCTTATACTTTCGTGTTTCTGGGCCAAAATGTTTCATTTTAAATATTAAAGACATTTGGGAAATTTTGATTTAAAAGCCCATGAAGGCATTGTTATCGGTTATTCGAAACAAAGTAATGCCTATAGAGTTTTCAATAAACATGCTGACCCTAATCGAAATGCATACATTTGTCGCATACATTATGGGGATGGCGAGAAAAGATATATTTTACACCCTAGAAGGGCTATAATTGGAGATACCATTATTTTTGGTACAGAAGTCCCTATATCAAAGGGAAACGCCCTACATTTGAGTGCAGTTTGAACTATTGATTTACGTAATTGGAAGTAACTAATTAGGTTTACAATGAAACCTAAAAATAAATAAATATCCTGTATCGCATTTTTTTATTTCATTTTTCCCATTCAATATTTTGCATTCTATTTCTTTTGCTCCCATCCTATTCTTCTTTCTCAGTGTAGAGGAGTTACTCTGAAAAAAAATAAAGGATTAATCTGTTTTTTATGGTCATTTCTTTAATTAGTGAATAGGAGCATACTCGAGATCGGAATCGTGGAGAAGCAGTGCAAATTCTTTCCAATTCATTCCAATTATTGAAAATTGCATTGAATATAGCTACAAAAATGCATGAAAAGGTGGATTCGAGACATTATTACAGATGGAATAGTATTGGTTCAGCATTGTAGGTCATGTTCTGCATGGTCGGCCATTGTGTTTAACGGTAAATTTTCTATCAAATTAGAAAACTACCAATAAATTTCAAATTAAATTTAACTGCAAGCGCACGACTTACACTTTGTAGTACGTGGCGAATACGGGTCGATCCATAGGGAATTGTGAGATACTAAAAATCTATTCAATCAAATTAGACCAAATGAGGAGAAAATATTAACTAGAGATAAGATGAAGCTAAAACTAGAATTAAAATTTGATTTAAAAACTATTGAACTAGATGACAATTTAGAGGCAAATCCACTCTCATATATTTGTAAGTCAACAAACAAACAATTTGTGATCCCTAGCTTTGATATTAAGTGAAATATTATTGTATTTATCATAAATATGGTTTGTTTATGTTATTGACATAACTCAAACCATCAAACTATAATCAATAAATAAACCACTTATAATTCTCATAAAAATGACGCCAAAGCAAAAGCTATTTTAAGTATGATCTATTTACTGTTGTAACTAGTAACATAGATCATCAAATTTTATTTTTACTTTAATTTCATCATCAAAAATGGATTAGCAAATGATGATGCAAATTGTGTTTATGTTGAATAAGTATAGCTCATATTCATAAGCAATATAAGCTATCAATCCCACTTGTATGAACTTGCATCAAAACTCACTTTCATAAAGCACACACAAAGAGATCATAAATCATAACAAATGTTGAAATTACATAATATTTGAGAACTTCATTACCCCTAAATTGAAGGGGTTTAGCTACTCATTTGTGGCATTGAAATAACACAAGTAAGTTTCAACATTAAAAGAGAAGAAAATAGATATAAGCAAAGAAAGCAAAAGAGATTAGCTACTAACTACTTGCATAAAAATATAAACTGCACTACTAGCGTGAATGCAAATTTAAGCTATGAACATAAAAAGAAAGAGAGCATATAAATAAACATTAAAAATAAAACAAAGAAAAGCATGTAGGAAAGAGAGAAGAAAGAGGCTTGGACGCCATTTTTATTTCATAGAACATTAAGCTTACACTTCGATCTCTTAATTTCCTAAGTAAAATAAAAAAGTAGAAGATATATGTTCATGTAATAAGAGGGCTATTTATACATGCACAAAACCTAATTCCATTTTTAGAGAGCTTCTCAAATTGCCCTTGAGGTAGTGTGTCCGCTAAGTAATCATTAGCATAAGTTAACTCTCCACTTAAATGTACATGAAGCTTTAATGACCTTTTAGCATGTGCTTAGCTCCTAATTGGAAATCAAGGAAAGTGGGCGGGGTGTTCCATGATCTTGAACTTGAATTATTTCTTCTTTATTCCTCTGTATTTCATTTGTGCATGCATGTCTCTTCATATAAGCCTCTTCCATATGCATCCAAATTCCTATAAAAATTATCAAAAAATGTCCAAGTAAAAATTCTTAAATTGACATAAGCACAAAAATGACCATTTTGTCCCTGAATGAAGATGAAAATATGATGGTTTGAAAATAATTAAATTTTTGTTTTATACATGTTAAAATTCCCAAACATGATGTTTATTTAAATAAAAAGAGATAAAATATGGATGCAAATATATGCACATTTACGTCCACATCAAATACCCCCACACTTATCTTTTTATTCGTTCTCGAATAAAGGAAAACTAAGATAAATCCGTTTTCGTAGGGAGCACGATTGCACTGAGCGTATGCAACAAGCCGTTAAACCTATGGGTGTCCCCAGTAGGAAGAGTGTTGTCTCATGAGGGTTTTCAGCGGATACTACCCACAAAATCTAATGCAAAGTGAAAATATTTATAAAAGCAAGATTTATTTACAAAGAGATGAATGCAAGTTCTGAAAATATTTACAAATGAAAGGTTTACTTTTAAATAGCCACAAATAAGTTAAATACAAGTTTTGGTCATTGCCTTGAAAATTTAAGCCGTTTACTCGTTAAAATTTCCAATAAAGATCAAGTTGTCATAACAGATAGACTATAGTTTGGCTAGTTGTTTCGGTTGATAACACAATGTAATTATGAAATGGATCCTTAGTTGATTATCAAAGTTTATTAAAGTGGTATTTTCATTTCTTTTCAATAACAAGTTAAATCAAACAAGTTAAAACAGTGCTAGGATTTCAAATGCTTGCTCTCTCATTATTTGCAAGAAAAATTACGCACCAAGCTCAGGTAAACTGAGGCCAATATGCCACCCATGGATTGCCTTTTGGGCTTATGTGAGGAAGTACAGAGCATGGCGAGTGCACACACTTTCGTGCATACATCTATCGACTGTAGGTGGTTTTTATTAAGTCTATTCTTTTTTTTCACAGGAACATACATGCATAACCATGAGGACTTTTAAATGAGTACGTAAGCACACAATCAAAGATTCCAAGTATTTCACTCATGCATAACCGTAAGGACTTTTAAATGAGAGTGAATACTTTAGATGTTATTATTATATATGATTATTATTTCTAAGAGAGAGAGAGAGAGTTTTGCAAAATCATCTTAGCACCATTTAACTTAGAAAACAAAAACGTTATATCCTTTACTTTAAATTTACTTCTTTTTAAACAAAGATTTTCAATTAGAACATCCTTCATAATTAATATAGATGAACCTTCCTATATACTAGTTAAACCATTGTTATTTGTAATCAAACTTCAGTTTTATTTTTGTTATAACAAATAAATTTTCAAAAATTTCAGTTTATTAACCAAAACCTATACTTATCTCATAATGTTTCTTCAAAAATAAATCAAATGCTAAAAAGAGAATGTCTTTAGATTTAGGAATTCTGAGATTTTTTTTAAGTAAGAAATTGAAAATTCAAAAATGCCATGAAACTAAAAAAAATGAAAATGAGACTCCCCCCATACTTAATTTTTTGACTGTGTCCCTACAGTCAATGCATGATATAATGTGTGTGATGGGGAAAACTATGTACATATTTACAAAAGAGGGTTAACATTCTTACTAGACGTAGCTTGGCTCATGAAGGATCATGAGCTCCTCCTCTTGGTTACTAGGCAATTCCAAGAAAGGTTTCAAACGATGACCGTTGACTTTGAAAATCGATCCATCCCTAGGTTTTCTATTTCTACGGTACCATGTGAAAAAACAGTTCATACATCCGGTCCATCTTGATTTAAGTTTCCCAGGGAACAAATGAACTCTTGAGCCATATAAAAGAACTTTCTGGTTAGGCGAAATTGTTTTTCTTAAGATTAACTTGTCATGAATTTTTTTTGTTCTTTCTTTGTAAATTTTCTCGTTTTCATACGCGTCGTTCCTAAGTTCTTCTAGTTCGTTGAGTTGTAGTTTTCGGTTTCTGTCGGCTTTCTCAAGATCAAAGTTTAAGTTCTTAATTGCCCACAATGCTTTGTGTTCGATTTTAATGGCTAAATGGCAAGCTTTACCGTAAACTAAACGAAATGGAGACATCCTAAGGTTAGTTTTAAAAGCAGTACGGTAAGCCTAAACCGCATCGGTCAATTTCCGAGACCAATCTTTTCGACTTTTGTTAACAGTTTTCTTATTTTATTTATCGATTTGAAACTTCAACTTGACCACAGGTCTGAGGATGATACAGAGTGGATAACTTGTGGGTTATTGAGTATTTCTTCATTAATGTTTCAAAAGAGCTGTTACAAAAATGGGTTCCATTATCACTGATTATTGTGCGAGGTGCACCAAACCTCGAAAGGATATTTTCTTTGAGAAATTTCACAACAATTCTATGGTCATTGGTTTTGCAAGGAACAGCTTCGACCCATTTTGAAACGTAATCGATAGCGAGAAGGATATACAAGTTTCCAAAAGAATTGGGAAAAGGTCCCATAAAGTCAATACCCTAAACATCAAAGATTTTGATTGTAAGAATGGGATTGAGAGGCATTATATTTCATCGAGAAATTCATCCAAGCATTTGACATCAAGTTTTACAAAATTCAAACGAGGCTTTGAAATGAGAAGACCAATAGAAACCACACCGAAGCACCTTTTCCGTAGTTTTCCAAGGACCAAAATGTCCACCGCACGCTTGATCATGGAAAAACGAAAGAACACACTTAATCTCATTATTCGGAATGCAACGTCGAATGATTTGGTCGGGGCAATATTTGAACTAATACTGATCGTCCCAATAGAAATATTTCACTTGGGACACGAATTTGCATTTGTCCTATTTGGACCAAGATGAGGGACTTTCTTTAGTGACTAAGTAGTTCTCTATATCAGTGTACCATGGATCGATAGAAATCGAAAGAAGTTATTCATCGAGGAAGTTTTCATTGATCGGTAAAGAAGATGGAGCGTTCGGAAGACGAGATGAGGGATCGACTATGACATTATCGGATCCTTTTTTGTCTTTGATTGTAATGTAAAATTCTTGAAGTAAAAGGATCCAACGAATCAGATGGGATTTAGCATTATTTTTAGCGAAGAGATATCGAAGCCTAGAGTGATCCGTGTACACAGTAATGTGTGAACCTATCAAATAAGGTCGAAACTTTTCAAGCACAAGAAAGATAGCTAGAAGCTCTTTTTAGGTTGCTGTGTACTTGAGTTGAGCGTCGTTCAAAGTCATACTCGAGTAGTAAATGACGTGAATTATCTTATTGATGCATTTTCCTAAGACAGCACCAACAGCAGAGTTTGAAGCATCATACATTATTTCGAAAGGAAGATCCCAATTAGGTGCGCAAATGATTGAAGCAGAAATGAGTTCTCTCTTAAGACATTCAAAAGAAGAGATACAATTAGAGTTAAAATCGAAAGGAATGTCTTTTCCAAGAAGAGTCATCAAAGGACGAGCGATTTTGCTGAAGTCTTTCACAAAGCATCGGTAAAAGCCAACATGTCCTAGAAATGATCGAATGTCCTTAGCAGATTTGGGAATGGGTAGATTTGCAATTACGTCGATTTTCACTTTATCTACCTCAATGTCTTTATTTCAAATGATATGTCCAAGGACTATGCCTTGTTTGACCATAAAGTGGCATTTTTCCCAATTCAAAGTCAAATTTTTTTCTTTACATCGATTTAGAACTAACTCGAGATGATGTAAACATTAGGAAAAAGAATCTCCAAAGATTGAGAAATCGTCTATAAAAACTTCTAGAAAGCATTCAATCATATCGGAAAAGATTCCAACCATGCATCTTTGGAAAGTCACAGGAACGTTCAAAGTCCGAATGGCATACATCGATAAGCAAAGGTATCGAACGGACATATGAAAGTTGTTTTCTCTTTATCTTCGGGAGCGATTGGAATTTGGATATAGCCAGAGTAACCATCAAGGAAGCAGTAAAATTCATGGCCTTCGCTAAACATTAGAGCATTTGGTCAATGAAAGGAAGAGGAAAGTGATCTTTACGTGTTGTGGCATTTAGTTTTGAATAGTCAATGCAAACACGCCAACCCATTTGAGTACGAGCTGGAATAAGCTCGTTTGAATCGTTCTTGACAATGGTTAGCCTATACTTTTTCGGTATAACGTGAATTCGGCTAACCCATGAACTATCGGAGATTGGGTAAATGATTTTGTTGTTGAGAAGTTTAAGAATTTCATCACGCACCACATCTTTCATTTTTGGATTAAGCCTTCGTTGGGCGTCACGAACAAGCTTCGCATCATCGATTAAATGGATGCGATTTTGAACAAGGGCAGGACTAATTCCTTTTATATCGAAAATCGACCATCCCATCGCTTCCTTATTTTTCGAAAGGATAGAGAGAAGAGAAGCTTCTTGGCCAAGAGAAAGATTGTTAGAAATGATGATAGGACAAGTTTCGTTTTCACCTAAGTATGCGTACTTAAGGTGGTCGGGAAGCGGTTTGAGGTCCAACTTTAGGAGTTTTTCGATCGAAGAATTGGGTTGAGATTCGGACTCAACTGGAAGCGATTCAAAAGGAAGAGTGTATTCAATATCGTTGGGAATTTCGTAAAATAATTTTTCATACTCGGCCTCACGTTCATCGTTAAGATCAAGTGTTTCATTTTCAACATTTTCGTGAATGGCACTAACTTCCAACGTTTGGTCAAAAGGTTCATTCGATTGGCTTTCAAGATTGAAAATATTAAGATCCAAAGTCATGTTTCTGAAAGTGATTTTCATTGATCCACTACGACAATTGATTAAGGCATTTGAGGTGGCTAAGAATGGTCGGCCTAAAATCAATGGAATTTGACTCACGAGGTTTGTCACGGGTTGTGTTTCGAGAATGATAAAATCAACGAGGAATATGAATTGCCCTACTCGAATGAGCACGTCCTTGATTTCTCCCATGGGCTTCTTAATCGAACGATCAGCGAATTGAAGCGTAACTTTTGTGGGTTTGAGCTCACCTAAGCCTAATTGTTCGTACACGGAGTATGGAATCAAGGTTACACTTGCACCTAAGTCTATCAAACATTTATTAATCATCTATCTCTAATTGTACACGAAATTGTAGGGCAGCCAGGATCTTTGTATTTAACGGGCATGGATTGGGACAAGACTTCACTCAAACTGACAGCTAAGAAAATCTTTTTGGGCACTTGAGTGTGTCGCTTTTGGGTGCATAAGTCCTTAAGAAATTTCGCGTAAGTGGGGACTTGCTGAATGATGTCAAGAAGTGGAATGTTAACTTTGACTTGTTTAAAAATTTTCAACATCTTTTCCATTTGGTCCGAGCGTTTCTTTGGTCAAAGACGATGTTGAAATGGGACACGATACTCGGTAGGCGGGTCTACTCGAATAGAAGAAGAAGAATTTTGATTGGCATTTGATTCAACGTTTGGCTCCATGTTCTCGTCCGATTCGTTTGAAGCGTCAAGAGAAGTTTGCGGTAGGTCGTTTGGGTTAACGACTTGATTATCGATTTGTTTACCGGAACTTAAAGTTGTGATAGCATTCAATTGGGTGACGTTGCTATCTTGAACCACATGGGTTTGATTTGAATTTGCGTTTTGATTTCTGGGATTTGGAAGGGGCTGGCTTGGGAATGTTCCATGTTCGCATTCACTTACAGAAGTGGCTAATTGACTCATTTGCATTTCGAGTTTTGCAATCGATATGTTTTTGTTTTGCATATATGAAGTCAATAAATTTTGCAAATTGTTGTTTGATTGAAGGCTTTGAGTAATTGCTTTAGCCAACGTTTCAAGAGTTTTCTCAAGCGAAGTTAATTGTTTATTGTCTTGAGGAGGATGAGCAGCACTTGGTTGAAAATTTGACTGTTGTGGTTGATTATGAGACGGACCTGCAAAGTTTGGTTGAAAATTGTTGGGCTGAAAGGGAGGGTTCGAAGCATTATTCGGAAATGCTTGAAAATTAGGACGAATCATATTCGTGTTGGGATTGTTTTGGTTCCATGCTAAATTCGAATGATTTCTCCAACTTGGGTTGTACTTTGGAGAAAACAGATTGTTTTTTATTTTATTGAAAGCATTGATTTGTTCAACGGAATTGGGACACTGGTCGGCTATATGATTAGGATCGTTGCATTTATAACATATCGGTTGGGAAGCGTGGTTCATTTGTTTCGATGAGAAAATGTTATCAAATTTTTTAATCATTGCGTCGATCTTAGCCTCCAAAGCAAAAGAAGATCCTACCGAGTTTGCACTCGATCGTGAGTAAATTGATTTTTCGTTCGGACGTTCCCATTAGGACAACTTTTCGGCAAGGTTTCAAGAAATT
The DNA here is from genome assembly GCA_030765085.1 of Allium cepa. Lineage (NCBI taxonomy): Eukaryota > Viridiplantae > Streptophyta > Magnoliopsida > Asparagales > Amaryllidaceae > Allium > Allium cepa. The sequence continues at coordinate 81,208,489 of CM060932.1, read as the reverse complement.
GCCAAGCATCGTCGTGATGTTGGGAAAGAAAGTTGTCTTGGCACATTGATTTGAGCATGGTTCATGAGTTGTTTTCGAGTCCATTGTATAAGATTTGGCAAATCGTCCATTTTTCAAGGTGATGGTGTAGACATTTTATCAAAAGCTCTTTGAATCTTTCAAAATATTTTCCGAATGATTCTCCCTTGAAGCTCTCCAAGTGCCATTTTTGGGAGAGCAAGGTCAAGTTCTTGGGCCATATTGTATCATATGAGGGTGTTTCTGTCGACCCTGCCAAGATCGAAGCTATTCAGAATTGGAAGCAGCCCGAGAACGTTCATGATATTCGCAGCTTCCTTGGTCTGGCGGGTTATTACCGTAGGTTTGTCATGGATTTCTCTCGAGTTGCACTTCCCCTTACGACGCTGACTCGTAAGGGTGTTCGCTTTATTTGGTCTGATAAGTGTGAAGCTTCTTTTCAGCGATTGAAGGAGCTTCTCACTCATGCTCCTATCCTTGTGGTTCCTGAGAGTAACCAGGATCTTGTTGTTTACACCGACGCTTGTGGTAGCGGGCTCGGTGCTGTACTTATGCAGAAAGATCGGGTAGTTGCTTATGCTTCCAGGCAACTGCGTCCGAATGAGGTTCGCTATCCTACTCATGATCTTGAGTTAGCAGCTATCGTCTTTGCCTTGAAGACGTGGCGTCACTTTCTATTAGGCGAACGCTTCACTCTTTACACCGATCACAAGTCTCTGAAGTATCTTTTCAGCCAGAGAGATCTCAACATGAGGCAGCAGCGATGGCTTGAGTTTCTTGCCTCATATGATTTAGATATTCAATATACCCCTGGCAAGGGTAATCGTTTTGCAGATGCGCTCAGTCGCAAGCACTCGACAGTAGTTTCTATGATGATTGCCAAGTGGGATATTCTTGAGACCCTATCTTTGTGTGATATTAGAGATCGAGCTCCATCTTTAGATTCTCCGGTCTTATTACTCAGCTTAGAAGCTCGTCCTATCTTATTGGATCGCATTGCCCATGCTCAGCGGCAGGATCCGGACTTATTGCATCTCATTCGCCTTCTCGAGTCGGGATCCAGTGATGAGAGATTGCTGGATTATTCTCTTGATTTTCATCGGTGTCTTCGTAGGAAGAATCGTATTGTTGTACCATCTGATTTATCACTTAGGCGTGACATTCTGGACGAGTGCCATCACACTAAGTACACTATACATCCCGGTTCGAGTAAGATGTATGCCGATATGTGCCGGCTATATTACTGGGAGGGTTTGAAGAGAGATGTGGCAAGTTATGTGAGTGGTTGCATGACTTGTCAACAGATCAAGGCTGAGCATCAGCGTCCATCTGGTCTTCTTCAGCCGCTAGAGATTCCATTATGGAAATGGGATCAGATATCCATGGATTTTATTGACGGTCTGCCTCGATAGAGGTCACGCCATACTTCTATCTGGGTTATTGTTGATCGCTTGACCAAAGCGGCTCATTTCATTCCTATTAAGTCCACTCGGACTGCTCCTCAGCTTGCCAAGCTATATGGGAAGGAAGTCGTTCGACTTCATGGCATTCCTAGCTTTATCGTCTGTGATCGAGACACTATTTTCACTAGTCACTTCTGGAAGTGCCTACAGTCAGCTTTGGGCTCAAAGCTGAATCTCTCGACAGCTTATCACCCTTAGACCGACGGTCAGACTGAGAGGGTGAATCATGTTTTGGAGGATCTTTTGCGCTGTTGTATTCTGGATTTCGGAGGTAGTTGGGAGGATCACTTACCGCTTGTAGAGTTCTCCTACAACAACAACTTTCAGTCTAGTATCGGCATGGAACCTTTCGAGGCTCTCTACAGAAGGCCATGTCGCTCTCCTGCATATTAGTTAGAATCTGGCGAGAAGCTTATTCTTGGTCCAAATTCAGTTCGGGAATCTTCTGAAAAGATTGTTCTTATCCGTCAGAGAATGTAAGAGGCACATGACCGCCAGAAATACGCGGACAACCGTAGGAAGCCTCTTGAGTTCTCCATTGGTGATTTTGTCTTCATTTGGATTTCTCCCATGAAGGGGGTTGTGCATTTCAGCTCTACAGGGAAGTTGGCTCCTCGCTATGTTGGACCATTTCCTATTACGGAACGCATCGGCCCCGTTGCTTATCGTGTGGCTCTACCTGCTCATTTTTTCGGAATGCATGACGTGTTCCATGTTTCTCAGCTTCACAAGTGTGTTCGCGATCCTGACTCTATCATTGAGCCGCATGTCGTGCTTGATTTAGAGATATTACCTGACTTATCTTTGGAGCAGAAACCTCACCGTGTGCTTGATTCGGAGGTTAGACGTCTTCGAAACAAAGAGGTTCCGCTTGTGAAGATTCAATGGTCGTCTAATCCTAAGGACTGCACTTGGGAGACCAGAGAATTTATCGGGCGTACTTATCCTGGTTTTCTTTCCTCTTCCGTCACGGGTGAGCATCTATAATTTATCTTCTGTATTCCTTTTGTGGATTAGATGTTATAGAGGACTTCTATATTTAAGAAATTGCGGGGACGCAATTTTCTTAAGAGAGGGAGTCTGTAACAACCCTGAGATTGCAATTACCGAATGATAAATTAAAAATTATGATTTTAAGTTGAAAAGGGAGCTAAACAAATTTTTGGGAATTTAAATTTGCAATTTTATTTGCAAATTAAAATATTTTGGGGTTTAAAATGGGAATGTTTAAATGTGATTATAGGTTTAATTGGCCAAATGAGACTATTACATGGTTTTAAGTAAAACTAGGTTGCTACTTAGGATTTTGTTCACATGATAACCTTAAAAAAATAAACTAAGTCCTAAAGGGTTTTAAAACCTCCTAACATGGCCCATTATCCTACCCACTTCTATATAATATCTTAAACCCATTCCATAAACCCTAACCCTCCTCTTCATAATTCCTAAACCTAGATCTAAACATAACTAATGGCCTCCCTTTGGTAGAAGATCCACCTCCTTCTCTACATAACTAAACTAGTTTAATCTTTGAAAAAGGTAATGCAATCTCCCTTATTCTCCAATCCTTCTTAATCCCTATTTTATCTCTACCGTCTTGTTGTAATCTTTGTTTTATTTTTTTTATTTTTGGGTCCTTGAAGTCTCTTGATCTTTTGCTTTGGGGTTGAGATTTTGGCTTGCTTGATATTGTGCACACAAACTACTTGATCCTTTGCTTCTGTGCGGTAATTACTATTGATTAGTGATTATTGCTAGTTGTAATATTGGTGAAAATTTGATGCCAAAAACTTAAAAAAAACACCCCAAAATCACCAAAAACTGCAAAATATGCTGGCTGGAATTGCACAGCCTGATAACAAGCCAAAACAGGGCTCTGGGTGCACCAGGACAGGCCTGGGCTGCACCCAGGCACAGCAGGGCTAGCCCAACTGGGCTAGCCAGAAGTAGGCCAGCTCACATGGGCTTGCACGCATGGTCTCCCCAGCCCGCGCGGGCTGGGGACTGGGCCCGCATCCCCAGCCCGAGCGGGCTGGGGACTGGGCCGCCCACCCCAGCCCGAGCGAGCTGGGGCCTGGGCCGCCTCCCCAGCCCGAGAGGATGGGGGGCTGCTACTCCCCAGCCCAAGTGGGCTGGGGAGCCCAAAAAAAAAAACAGTTCCATGTTTGCAGTTTTGGGACTGAACTTTGTGACATCGCCGCGGTCACCTCCGTGGTCAAAATCCAACGTTTTTGGACTCGTTGGAAAGCTGGAGTTTAGAACTCCATCTCTAGAAAGTTTGATTCGTATCCGGGTTCATTTGACTCTTCGAAATTGCTGTCGAAGGGGGACCCGGATCTCAGCCTGAAACACTGTATTCACTGTTTCCGGGTCCGACTTTGGAGCGTCGCTGCGACTTCGTTTCAAGTCGGAATCGAGTAATTATTTATGCATTCTGAAGTAGGAATGTCGTATTACGTTCCTACCAATATTCATGCCATTCGGATTAGGTTTTTTGGTCCGAATAATTTTTCGAATTTGGCTTCGCGTCAGTTTTGGACTATTTTCCAAAACTTAATATTTTCAGTGATTTTCTGGTTTTATCGATTTCTTTGAGATTTGTCTCTGGATTTCGTACACGGGTTTTTATGAACTATTTTAAAAGGATTTTTCGCTCATAAATGGCTTTCAAAATTATTATATAATATTATTTTTAATTATTAAATTAATTACTCTATAATAGGAGAGTTTTAAAATGTCGTTTTAAAGTGATTTCAAAATCAATTATAAATCCGTTTCGCACCGTTATTTTCTATAATAAAAATTCCACAATCACTTTTAGCACGTCGAGCGAAGTGGAAAGGTGCTTAAACGGTTAGGAAATCTCCGGCCTTTGGAACCGTGTGTATTTTCTTTCCGGTTAATCCCTGACCTATTCGATTGATCGTTTTGACCTTTGGGTCTAGTTTACCGATGATACGAGGTGGACTTTTTATTGTTTGGAGTGTGAGCATGTTATTGGTTAGTAAACCGTTTAGTGCGAACGTGGGGTATGAGACTCATTGTTAACACTTTACGGGTTCCTCTCCAAGAAGTTTGTGACACATTAGCCTCTGGGCGGCCAGTACTGGACCTCTGGGTCACCACGCCTCTGGGCAACTGTCTCTGGACACCAGCTCTATGGAGCAGTTTTTTCGACGTGTGCCTCTGGGCCTTTATCCTTCTGGGAAGGATCTCGCCGTCTCGCGCGTTCCGCGTCTGTGCGAGTGATCGATCACAACTCTACAGTACTTGGAAATAACGACTCTGGTCGGTGCACGTGCAATAATTGTATTATTTGATGATTTTATATCCATTCGAGTATCACCATTCGGAGTTGGTTCTATGAAACCATACGATGTAAGTGCGATTACCTTGTGGATTCACAGTGTCTTTGGACACTGCATTTCTGTATTCGATTTCTGATTTTTCATTATATCCCTATTGCTCTTTGGAGCATCGATCTTTGCTTGGGCATTGATTATTGACTCTGGTCACTCTTGGGATTATTGCCTATGGGCAACTTTATATAGCTTTGGCTACGCCGATAATATGAGGCGATTTTATTTATTTAACACTTTGGTGTTTGTATTCTCTTTGGAGATTTTTACTGTTTATTGATGATTAGGGATCGTCATTATATTCATGTAGTCCATATTACTTTTCTCTTTGGAGAAGTACTGTTTTATTTATGTACCGCATTATTATATATATCTCAATTATTACTGATTGTTTAGCTAGCCTGACCCGAGTTTTTTCGCTCGTGTCAGACCGAGTTGTTTCAGGTTAGGTCTCTGGACTTAGCTTTCTGTGCTTCCGCTTGGACATTATCTGCTATGCTGATAGATAGCTCTTTTATTTGTCCACTATTCAGCTACTCTATCATTTCAAACTCTTATGTACATATTTTTGACTCACATGTGTGAGCGGTGGCTTTGTACCCACCTTTCTTATACTTGGATCTGTATTGACGATATATTGTACCTATGTTCCGTGACTGTTATGTGACTGTTTTGTGATGATGATGTTATCATTTAGTATTATGTTTGTTCTGAACCTATTTTCCTTAGCCATTGTAATTTCGTTATAAATATCTGTTGGATATGTCGAACCACTTGAGGAAGGAATACCACCTATTCGACGTATTCAGTAGTTAGTTATAGCTTGATTACACATGGTCGCTTCCATTATACTCTATTCTCCGTTCTAGTAGACGGTATTACTTCGTAATACTCTTTACTAGAGTGGGCCTCGGAGTGGGGCGTTACACGCACCATCGCTGATGAGTCCCACCTAGTCCCCAGATCCCAATTGCAACCTTGCCGAGGTCCGCCACGCTTTTGATCGAGATTGATCAATTTTCCCAAACTTCCAGAAACCCGAAAACCCACATCCTCCACCAATCGATGAACTGCGCTCACCATATCCTCTGATTCTTTTGCCGCCTTCACCAATCGGAAGCCCACCCGCTATGCTTCCTTTCTGCCAAAAATCACCCACTTCAGTTTCGCCGCCAGCCTCTGATTCCACCGCGATGCCACCCAAACCAAAACCCTAAAATCTATCGACTACCATAGCCCAAGCCCAAATCAATCAATCAGCCATGGTCGATCCCTACCCAAAGACCACTCGTACCCTTCAGACCTGACGGTCCACTTCACGGTGAAGAGATCGCCAAAATAAATTTTTGAACGTAAATCGTTCATCTACTAATTTCTCAAGATATACATCACTAAAAATTTTAACTTTCCCACTAATTCATGTTTTTGAAATACGAATTTATTTATATGTCAAAGCTTGAAGATTTAAAAATCAATTCTTCGACTTGAATTCATTTTTACCGACATTACTGATTTCCAGAAATCCTACTTATTTATTTTACTTAATAATACTTTTAAAAATAATGTTATACTGATACAAACATGTCTTCTCTAGAGATTTTAAGTTGAATTCGATTTAAATGGGAAGATATGAATTTCTTCCTAGTGAGTTGAACTTGTAGTTCTAAATAGAGGAATATATAAACAGATACACAGACATTCAAAGACATGCATACTCATGCATTCATTTTTCATAGACAAACCAAAATATGTATATGGGTTTGAGAGTTTGCTCACCTGGAAGTATGAAGAACAGAGAGGAGCAGAGCAAAAGCCTGGTTTTGAAGCTTGGAAAATGATTTGTTCTGAGAACTTGATATTTGGTTTTAAGAACTGGAAACCTCTTTAATCTGGAATGACTTGTTGAAATGATCTTGAAACTTGCTTGATTCCAGTTTAAAGAACTTCAGTTAATTTCAGATTTTGATTTTTAGAACAGAGAACAAATCTAAATCTTTAAACTTGGAAACTTGATCTGATCCTTATATTGCTTGATGAATATGATTGATCTTTGATCTTCTATGTTTAAATTTTTGATCTTTGCTTAGGTTCACTTTGATGTTAAACTGAATCCATATGTTGTTTGATCTGAGATGATCAGATCTATAATTCAGGTTGAAGCTTGGATTTATTTCCTTTTTAGCTTATAGATTTTCAAACTGAAGCTATTTGGTTTGAATCTTTACCTTACTTTTTTTGAATCTATGCTTGCTTTGATGATTTGAATTTTCTTCTCTGGTTTTATTTCAGTTTTCAGGGTTTTTTTGAGAAGATAACAGGACTTGAGAAGTAAAGCCTGGTTTATTTCTTACTCATATTTTATAAATTTTAGATCAAAGGAAAAAAAATATTTTGCTTGCCACTTGTATTTCTAAAATAAAATCAATCTAACACTTGTTAATGTATATTATTAAAGTCTTACACCTGTTAATTCATATAATCTCAACCTTACATTTGTTAAATTGAAGGTAATTTGTGTTAAAACCCTCACTTTAAATAAATTTAAAATTTCATGTTTAAACCCTTGTTTAATAATTTATAACCTATATATAGATTAAAATTTTACAAGAAAGAAGTTTAACCATTTTATTAATCTCATTATATTTTTACAAACCAAATTCAATTCAAGCAAATTTCAAAACGAAAGTATATATAAATTTTTCTTAATCCTTATTTTAAATTAATAAACTTTGTTTCTTATGCTTTAAAGGTTTACATACATACATACATACATACACACACACACACACACACATATATATATATATATATATAAATTCATATATATTTAAATTTAACTCTTTAAATAACTTTTAAAGAAAATGATGTAGAATCAAATTATACATAAATAATCATTAGTTTCTTAAAATATAAATTTTAAATAGCAATTCAAAAATTATTGTATTAATTTCAAAATATAACTTCCAAATTAAAAATGCCTATTTAATGTAAGTGGAAAACAAATCTTTATTAATTGAAAATATAATGTATTCAAATCCAATATATTTATAAGATTTTTAAATTTTTAATTTCAATTCCAAGATTCAATTTAAAATAAATTTATAGATATAAATAAATAACAAAACATATCTTTATTATTTGGAAAATTTCGAATTAATTCACTATTAAATTACCAATTTAACATTAATTACCAAATTAAATTTAACAAAAAATGGGGATCGTTACAAAATACCACAATGTCATAACCCATTTTACCATACCAATTTAAACTGACTTTAAACCACACTAGTCAGCTAAAACGTACGGGAAGAAGGATAGTGAAAGAAAGAAAGAAGGTAGAAATAGAAAGAAGATAGAAGAAAAGAGAAAAATCAGAATCTCACAGCGGATCGAATAAACTATAATATAACAAATGTTTACACAAAACCAAAACTGTTGCTTTATAAAACATTACTTTACATCAGAGTTACAACCACACAATTCGGACAGTTATATCAATCCCATCCTTACAACAATGCCCACATAACCAAATACATACTAAATATAAGCATCTACGTCAATACGTCTCCTGATTCCAGCTCCTCTCTTGAACAGCTTCACACTCTTCCAGCTAAACCTGGAAATATGCTCGGTCCGACCCGAGCATATAGGAAAACACCAAGCCTGGGTTAGTCTGGTAAACCAGCGTGAGAAATACACTCAACTTGATTATTAAAGTTTAAAAATCCTTTGAAAATCAAAAGAATCTCGTAAGACCACACCACAAATAAACATGTCGGGTTTTTACCTTACGGTAGCCAAAATATTTCTTATAAAATCCTCTGATATTTTAATAAGGTCTATATACAAATACTTATTCAAATAGTTGAAATTGTTACATGATTAAATTCCAACATACTAGCCACAAAGTGGGTTATACAATCAAAACCGTAAAAGTTACGTAGGGAAAATGGATTTCCAACTAATGACTAGGCACTAGGGTACCACCTATCACAGTACCTGGTCTAGATCAGTGTACTGAGGATCCACGCTAGATCCCTGCAACACAAGACCGGACTACCCCTTACTGTATAGCCCGAGAAAGATCACCCCGCGATTGGGATCAGCAACCGCCCACACAGCCAAAATAAAAGGGACATCCAGACAGGGATGACATCACCCTACTTAGGCGCTACCCACTTAGCTTTGCTGCATAACCCCTAATTTTCAGTCATTCCCGGTTGATGAGGCTCGAGGCTAAGCGTTATCTTTTTAGAACATATCACTTAGAATGCTCACCGTCCACCTGACGATGTTCTGAAAGCATTCATCCTACAAGTCCGTTCCGGGTTCGAATGGAACCGAAGGCACTATTCCTACTACATCCATTTTGGAATCACCCTCAGGATTAGTAGCGAGTAGCCCTTGCACTTCATTGCTCCATCTTCGACTCCAAGCTCTTGTCTTCATCACGAAAACATACTTGTTGGATCGAAGTGGTTTTCGGATTACACATCCGATCCCGGTCTCTTCGAAACAACGTTCGCTATTTCCCGGTAAACTCAACCCCGGTTCTTTAAGAAATGCACCGACGAAAATAAGATCGGAGTTCACCTCCTAACCATTAGTGGACAGTTTCCTTACAATACGTCCTAGAGAACAAATGAGTTTATACGTAACATATAGCACCTCGAACGGTAACCGTACCATATAATTCTCGAGTTTCCTTTAGATATTTCCAAAGTTAGGTTTTTTTGTCCAGATTTGATAGTCGGTTATTTAACTATCAAACAATCAAGCAATACAACCAAGTCATTTCCCATTACAACTAATAAGCCTTGTTCATATTTAAAATCCCAATAGATTAAAATTTGCGAGAAAGCTTATTTCATTTGGTAATACATTTCTGAAACCATTCTTCCAAAAATCATACTTATAAATTCCAACTAAAAGTTATACTAGTAAGTTTCAAACCAAATCATGCTTATAAGTTACAAAGTAAATTTCCCAAGTTTTTAATTAGATAAATTACTATTAAATAAAGTTTATTATAGAAAATATCATTTAAACCATCAATAATAATTAATATTTTTATTTTAAAGAAATATATTTAAATACAAATCATTTTAAAATAAAATAGAATTTATCTTTAAAATAATCATAACTAAAGAATAGTTTGTACCTGTAATATTTTAAATAATTTAAAATAAAGTTATACCTTTATAAAAGATTTCCAAAATACTTAATTACTTTTGACATTTCCAATATATTATTTCAGTTATTTAAAAACAGTATTAAAAATAATATCCATTTTAAAGCAAAACAAGGTTCAAAAATCAACCCAAACAGAATAAGGCTTACTCGTCTCAATGGTACTTATCAAGCTACTATAAAATTTCAACCACGGTTCAATATGACAACACAGATATTCAATAGCAATCAACATCTGTAGATCAATTCACAACATATGCTCAATTCACAATATATGCTCAATATGACAACACAGATATTTATTACTGCTAGCATGTATATACAACAATTATGAGAAAATATCAGATCGATGGCATCAACTACCCGAAGCAGATAAATTATCTATTTAATGGAATGGTGTTTGATTCCGCTAACTAGATGTCAAATAGTTTTAAATAATCTATAGTGATCACACTTATTCAGTTTGGAAACATCTTAACAATAGGCCGTATAAAATTATACAACATCATTTATTTCCAATTGGTAATTAAATCTTATCTGTACAAGCTTGTAAAATTTCACTTATTTAATTTCACAATGGATCGTACAACGACGTAGATACGAATCATCTTCTTATTAACACACTATTATATGTGAAATTAAGTAATTATTATAAATATAATATCACTTAAGTACTTGAATTCATTTTAAAGTATAAACATTTATTTCCCTTTATATCTCAATTATACTTCACTTTATTCAAAAACGCAAGGATTAATAATAAATTATTTTATTTTTAAAGCTTGTCCACTTAATAATAAAATCACTTATTTAAATGACTTAATAAAATTTCAAGCAAAAATCAAGTTTATTCTCCCAAATTTTCTTTGTCTTAAATAAACCTAAAATAAACATTTAGCATTAAAGGAAATTGGTTTTATAATATTTATTTAAAACCTCATGTTTGTTATAAAATTTTGGAAAGTAAATAGATTATGGATTTTGTTTTACTTTATAATCAAATCCTTCGTTAATAAAAATCTTTCTTTAAAATAAACATTTTATATGAAAGAGAATTTGTTTCAAATATTTATTTTCAACCAATCATCTTGATATACACTTAAAAAGATTAATTTTCTTTTAAAACAATGCAAAGTTAACCAACTTTTATTACAATCCCATTATTAAATTTGAACGGGCCAAAGCCCACAACAAACACCATAACCCGATACCACCTTCTGTCTTCCCCAATCTACTCCACTCTGGCTCCAATTCCTTCATCAAGAAACTAAACAGAAATTCGAACGACCTCGAAAGAAATCGATCGACTCGAAAACGCATGATACCAAGGCCAACCTATACGCACGCATGCGCCACCCTCTGCCTCAACTCACACGATCGCCTGGAACTTATTCATGCATGTTGTGCACGTGCACACTCTCACCTCTGGCCATTCCATCGCCGCGACACCACCGTTCAACCTCTCATCATCTCCAGGTCCGACTTGCCAATTCACCCAAACAAAAGACCGTCCCGATCGAAAATCGATCTCCTACCTACCCAAAATCGAAACCATAAAACCACATATCTCCTCAAATTGACCCATCTCCACCACGACCAACTACTATCTCGCATGCACCTTATCTCCGACGAAAGCTCTTCCATGCGACCACCTCCTAGCCCATTCTCTAGAACTTCGGTCGCACCATCACATCGCAAAACTACCCTTGCCGAAACTACTCAAAAACCCTAGAATCAACTCTCACTCCCAAACAAAGCCCAAAGAAAATTTTTGCCACGGTCGGCACCTCCGCTACGCCCACCAGACCCTTCCAGACCTAGCTGCACCACCCTACTATGGCAAGATCTCCAGGAATAAATTTTTGAATGGAAATCGTTCATTCCCAAATTCCTTACAATCTAGATTTGTAAAAAATTAAGATTTAACCTTTAAAAATCCTATTTCTACAAGGGAAATCAACATGCATGCTTAAATCTTTGATTCAATTGCATTGAAATTTCACAAAAATATGATTTTTACTGTAAAACGAGACCCGAGCTAACTACACAGCATAAATCGTTCATGAAAATATTTTTAACTTAAACTACACTAGAATATAAACATATTCCTAGTTTACATCAACATTATTCATGAATTAGGTTAATAGATTTTTTTTTTGAAACTGAAATGAACAAAATGTTCACTGTCAACAGAGCATGCATATTATTTTCAATTTGAAAATAATTATTTCTCACCATGAACATCTTGGTTCCAGAAACTTTGAAATTGAAATCTGAGATCGTTAAAATCTGAAAGTTGAAAATCTTGTTTTTGAATCTCTAGATGTGTGACGCCCCACCTCTATACCCACGCTAGCCAAGAACACTACGGTGTAGTGCTGTCAACTAGCACGGAGAATAAGGCTGTTGAGGAGCGACCATCCATGTGATTGCTTATCACACGGTGGCTATAAATAATCTTCGGAAACAAACATTGAAATAAGCATAACACAAATCAATCACAGACATCCATATCACAAAGGCGGAAGAAGATATGAATATATAACTAACACATGAAAGTGTACATCAAAGTAGTGGTCAAAAAGATCCACAATAATACAAAAGAATAGCAACACGTGCTATAAAAAAGAATACAACTATGAGTCTATATCTCAAGTGTATACAACAAAAATTGCTAATCTAAATAGTTAGCCAAAAGTCAGAGTAGCAAATCCCGGGAATAAGTTAAGCAGAAGCACCTATAACATCTCGGTCTGACCCGAGTATTATTTAAGAAAATAATAAACGGATCAGTCTAGCTATAAATATCAGATGACTAAGGAAAAATATATGTAGATTTAGTACAATTGGTGCTATATTCAGTATTTAAAGTTTAAGACACTTTTTTTTTCAATCATTCTGCTCTTGATCAATGAAATGGAATAGAGTGCTCAGATTTTTGGGGGGGTACAGACACAAAATAGCTTTGTTTATTATATTTTAAAATAAATGATATGGCATAAACATAAAATATCCATACTGACATACTACTATAAGTATGCAAATGATGATCAACAGAAGATCAATCAATAAGAGATAAATCGATATCACAAGAATCTTCTCAAAGATCCAAAGAGGGCATCATACCCTAAACTTGTACTCATAACAAGTCAATGACATAAATTCCAGAAATCAACACAAGAAATCCAGAAATCACAGAAAAAGGGAAAGAGGCCTATCACATGACGGTCCAAAGACCATGGAGAGCTACCCCATATGGGTGAGTCGGAATCACCCAGATGAGGTCTAGGCTAACCAAAAAGCAAAAAGGTATGTATGAGTGGGATCACACAAATGGTGTCTAGCCTAACCTCGCAACAAAAAGGTATGTGTGAGTGGAATCACACAAATGGTGTCTAGACTAACCTTGCGGACAAAGAGATATGTGTGAGTCGGAATCACACCCATGAGGTCTAGTCTAACCTTTGAAACAAAGAAACATCGCACAATTGCTAGTCTAAATCATAAAATGATCATCATGATCAACGAGAAGTGTCAATTACACTAAGCTAGTAAATATAAAAGTTTATCTGCGCGTCCCATAACCACTTGCTTAACTTAAATATTTACGAACAAACTGTAAATCTTCACTAGAAAATTGTCACAAGAGGTTCAATTGAACAAGTCCAAGAATTAACCGACGAAGTGGACGCAAGCGTTTATACCACTTGTTTTACTAAGTCGTTTAATTAGATTTCTCATACGAGTGAGGTAAAGGTTTGTATATACTAATAGATTGGAAATTGGTTTGAGAAAACGAGCTTTGTTATAAAATAGTGTTGAAATCATTTGAAGAAAGAGTTTTGATATTTACTACTAGTATAGAAAACCTTTATATTTTAACGTGACAAATTATAGAAGTGATTGTAGAAACAATCAATCATAAAAATTCACATTCAAAGACGTGAATAAAATCCAAAGAAACCGATAAAGAATCCATCGAAATAGATATTCAAAAATCCATAAAATCGATCGAGAAGCCAAAGATAGTTTGTCTCGAAGAATGGTCAACTCAGAATCTCAACAAAGCAAATTCCGTTGAATGTTTTTCAGGTAACATCCCCTACGGAGGGGGGGTCCAGGGGGGTGGCAACCCCCCAAGGTGGGGGTACGGGGGCAACGCCCCCGCTACGGGGTTCGACCTGCCCGGTCAGGTTGCGGGGTTCCGGGGGAAGCGCCCCCGGCGGGGTGCGGGGCAGCGCCCCATCCAAAACGGTACAACTTAGTGAAGACCTAAGGGAGGATAGGATCGAGCGACCTACGAGTATAAGGGGTCGAGCGACCTAGGGGTGTTCGCGACCTAACGACCTAAACAAGGTCGAGCGAGTTAAGGTGACGCGCGACCTAATGTGTCACGCGACTTAACAAAGGCAAGGCCGAGCGAGTTAGGGTGATGCGCGACCTAACGGAGGCGAGCGACTTAAGGGGTCATGCGACCTAACTGGAATGGCCAAGCGACCTAACAACGCAGGCAAGGTCGAGCGACCTAACAGGGTTCGCGACATAAAGTTGTACGCGACCTAACGGGTTAAAGATCATGCGACCTAACGGGTTAAAGGTCATGCGACCTAACGGGCTAAAGGTCATGCGACCTAACGACTCAAGCGACTCAATGGTCGAACGACCTAATGAAGCAGGTAAGGCCGAACGAGTTAGGGGTTAACGACCTAACACATGGTCGTGATAAGCAGTAGGGGGAACGACCTAACGACGTTGCGACCTAGAGGCCAACGACCTAAAGCCAAAGACGACCCAAATTGGTTGTGAGTTAAAATGGTCAAGCGACCTAAGGATTTAAAGGCCATGCGACCTAAAGGAGTGGGTGTAAGGCCAAAGGTGAACGACCTAGTATCTCGCGACCTAACGATGTAGTAGCGAGCGACCTACGACCTACGATCTAGTGCCGAGCGACCTAAGGCCGTGGAACGATTTAAGGCCAGAAACGAGCTATTTGAAGGCCGAGACTTTTCCACGCTAACGACCTAGCATAGGCAGAACGAACTAAGTGCGGAATTTCACCAAAAACGCTAAAAATTGGAGTTTTTCGCCAATCCAATCCAAACCAAATGCAAATATACATGCAAACATGATAGGGATTCATTCCCAACAGTCCAAGATAGTTATAGACAAGAATGTGAGATAAAAATCTCACCTTTTTACCAAATTTATGAAGAAAAGCTTGAAAGCAATGGAGAAGTAATCACAAGCTTGAATCCAATGTCTTCTTCTTGAATTTGGAATTGAATGTTGGATTTGCAAGAGAATTTGAGCTTGGAATTTTAATTTCTCATTCCACTCACCATTAATGCTAAAGCTTGGTTGTTAGAAAATTTATGAAGAGTGAGGAGAAAGAGAGAAGTGGGTTTGAGTTATAATGGCTAATCTAACCCAAAGTCCAAAGCGGGAAAAGTAAGTGAAATTCCACCAACTCCAAACCTATCAATGTTTATACTTAAAAAAGTTGTAAACGGCATTTCGAACTCAATGGAAGTGGTCTCGAGTCCTAATTTGACTGTTTGCAAAAGGTAGCTTTTCGGACCAATATCCGATTAACGACAAAATATTTAAATAAAATATTTAAATATAAAATCGATAAATATGCGGGTTGTTACAAGGTGGTTGAATCTGAACAGAAATTACTTCCAGCCTGGGAATAGTGTATTTGCTTTCTCCTTGATTGCTGATGTAACGACCCGTAATTTTTAATAACTAAAATTGGTTAATTTAATTCGATCTTTGTAATTAAATTTAGAAAGAAATAAAATTTTCGTAATTTATAATGAAATGAGTGCTAAAAAGAAGTGCAGCAATGGTAATTTAAAAGTTATTTATTGAAAAATAGTGTTAAATTTTACACTTGGGTATAAAATATAAAATAAGCAAATAAAGGTAAGAATTTAATTAACCAATGCAATAACAATTGATTTAAAGAAACAAAATGAAATTACAATAATTTAAAATGTGAAAAATGTTATACTAGTCTTTGAATTGAATATAAGGAAACAAGTGTAGCCTTGGTAATTAACATTTATTTTTGACAATAGAAGTGAAACCCCAATAAAGAAATAGTAAATTGTTGCCCTTGGGTCTATAAACAATAAACTTAAATGTAATAAAAGTAAACGAAGGCAATAATTATGTGTTGCCTGTTTATCTAGTCTATTAATTGAAATGAGAAGATCAAATTTGAATAAATATAAACAAAAGCTACATTAATGTGGGAGGTAATACAATGTTTAGAGGTTGTTAAATTATAATATATTTGAAAATAAAGATTTATTAATGTAAAACTTAATAAAGGGATAAATTGAAATGAAATAAACAAATGTAAATACCTGATTAGCTAATGGAATAATAATAATATAGTTAATGGTAATTAAATAAAAGCATAAGTATTTAAGAACTGTAACGGTTGCTTGATAATAGGGAATGCATGAGTGAAATTAAAGTCATGGTAACACTTGTATAAGTTACCTGTTTATTTCGTTTAATAATAAAATTGGAAATCAATTAGAGTAAAGGAATCTTAATGTTACATTAATAAGAATTAATGCAATAAATACCCTATTAATTGAAACAAATTGTAAAGTTAGGATTGATTGAAATTAGTAAATTGGGAAATGAATTCAAAGTTAGTTAACTAATGGAATACGTAATAAATTGAAAAATTATACAATCAATGTCCGTTAAGTAAAATTATAATATTTATGGTCGATAATAAACGTTACTTTAGTAATTGTAACGACGCGGATTTTGCCCGCTCGAAAATCGACATCCATACTACAAATCGTATTCGAATGCCATAGATTCGACCGTTCAAGTCCAATTCACCGGAGCTTATAACAACATTAAGTAAATAACACAGCGAATAAAAAAGAATAATACATTGATATACAACTTTGATACAATATCTGATACAACAGATGATCCAATAGATATCAATATACATCAGAGATATGATACAATAAAATAGCAGCGGAAAAGAAAAATAGATAACATCTAGCAGCGGAACAATATAACTCTAAGATAGTCTTCAAAAGAGAACTCCGAGAACTGCAACTCCATCTCCAAGAACCAATCCAGCAATAGCTCGAACTCCCAAAAACGATGCACAAAGATAAGCAAGACTGGTTTGGTCCAAAGACTGAACTAACTCCAGATAATTCACTGAACCTAACTATCTGTAAAACACAACTCTAGACTGCTCGTGTAGAAAATAATGAGCACCCAGAGTTTAGGAAAGAAACAATAAACTCCGGATCAGTCGTGGGACTGGTGTGAGCAACAAAAACAGTTTATCTTTTAAATCATTCAACAAAAGATTTTCAAAGTCAATTCGCAATGCTTTTAAAAAAATGAGACTACCATAAGGCCTCCCACACACACACACAATGCAAACGTAGAATCAGAGGAGATTTCTCCTTATGATAGTCAAAGATGCTTGATACGCATTAAAAAGAAACATTTGATATTATTACTAGTGCATAGTGTAGGAAAAATTTATTTCGAAAGTAAAGATATAAATCTTAGCCAACATACGACCATTATCGTATGCCTACTATAGCTACCATGTTCAATAGCAGGTTACCGCCACATTCCATGGCAGGTTCTACAACTAAAACCGTACAAGTCTCGCATTGTTTCTTTGGATTTCCAACAAATGGTCAGGCCAAGGAACTTCCCATTGCCACATGAGAACGCCTCTGGAAGGACGTCCCCGAGAACCAAACCGGATCTCTGCCAACACAAGGCCGGGTTACCCCTAACTGGGTAACTACTGACACGAGTATGCCACCTCCCGGTCGTAACCAACCTTTAACCGGGAGGTGGCATACTCGTGTCAGTAGTTACCCAGTTAGGGGTAACCCGGCCTTGTGTTGGCAGAGATCCGGTTTGGTTCTCGGGGACGTCCTTCCAGAGGCGTTCTCATGTGGCAATGGGAAGTTCCTTGGCCTGACCATTTGTTGGAAATCCAAAGAAACAATACGAGACTTGTACGGTTTTAGTTGTAGAACCTGCCATGGAATGTGGCGGTAACCTGCTATTGAACATGGTAGCTATAGTAGGCATACGATAATGGTCGTATGTTGGCTAAGATTTATATCTTTACTTTCGAAATAAATTTTTCCTACACTATGCACTAGTAATAATATCAAATGTTTCTTTTTAATGCGTATCAAGCATCTTTGACTATCATAAGGAGAAATCTCCTCCAATTCTGCGTTTGCATTGTGTGTGTGTGTGCGGGAGGCCTTATGGTAGTCTCATTTTTTTAAAAGCATTGCGAATTGACTTTGAAAATCTTTTGTTGAATGATTTAAAAGATAAACTGTTTTTGTTGCTCACACCAGTCCCACGACTGATCCGGAGTTTATTGTTTCTTTCCTAAACTCTGGATGCTCATTATTTTCTACACGAGCAGTCTAGAGTTTGGTTTTACAGATAGTTAGGTTCAGTGAATTATCTGGAGTTAGTTCAGTCTTTGGACCACACCAGTCTTGCTAATCTTTGTGCATCGTGTAACGACCCAGGATTTTTGATAATTTAAATTTGAGTATTTAATTAATTTTAAATATCAATAAGTGGAATTTTTAAGTCGAATAATTTATTTTTCGAATATTGGGTTTAATGGGATAATTAAATCGATGATTTAATAGTGAAATTCCAGAAATAATTAAATATTGGGTTAAATATGATTGGAAATGATTTGGAAAATTTTGTTATGTCATATTAAAGTTATAGAAATGTTTTAGAACATTTAAAATTGAATTTGGAATTTATTTGTAAAAATCGAATATTTTAATATTTAATTATCGATTGAAAAATAGCCAATTTTTGAACAGTCTCAGAATTGAACGAAACAAGTTCCATTGGATCCGTAATAGTTAGTTATTATCGGATTTCAATTTTCGTAGCAATCGGAGTTGTCGTTTGACCGTGGCAGCTCGAAACGCATCGATATCGTTTTAATATTAATTTAGCGAGTTAAAATAGCCATTTTTCAAACGGTCTCGGATTTCGACGAAACCAGTTTCATCGGATCCGTAATGTGATATTATTTTAAGATTTCAAATTTCAAGTCAATCGGATTTATCGTTTGTCCGGTACAAGCTAAAACGCCTAGAAATCGTTTAAATCGGTTTAATTTTAAATTGATCGTTTATTGCCGTATCTCACACATACGATGGAATTAGCTTCCGAAACCTATTCCATTGCGTCCGGAACACGGAAAAACCTTAGGATCACCTGTCGGCACGCGTTGTTTAGAGATTGTTTGAAAAAGTTGCTTTAAAATGACTTTAATATTAAAATATTATTAAAAATGCTTATAAATTCACGTTTTTTGAGGAAACCCTAGCCTATTTGCTCCAGCCGCCGGCCCTATCATCAATGGCTGCGAATTTCACTTCTTCCTCTCCAATTTTCTTCAAATCCGTAAGGAATTACGAAATGTCTTCAACTACAAACTCGTAGAGGACGTCAAGATCTATCATATCAACGGTCAAGATCGCGAATAGCTTCACGAATCAACGGCAAAGGGGATTTGAAGGGCGCACGTTCATGGGGCTGTATCTCAGCAATGGCAAGGCCGAGCTTGGCCTAGCTCTGGCCGAAGGTGGCTCTTGTCGTGGGCTACAAGGTGGCGCTCTCTGATCGATGCATAGGCGAGTGTGGTGGTCGCGAATTCAAGCCCTAGATTTGTGCTTATGGGTTTTGGTGTGCGTTTTTTTTTACCTGGAGAGAGAGGCCGTGTGCGTGAAGAGAAGGTGAGAGGGAGGAAGCTAGATGTGCGGCCAGGATCAATTTAGGTTGAGAAATGTAAATTAATGTTGATTTATTCATATTTAAATCGTGTACAAACTTTAAACTGCGATATCTTTTTGCTGCGAGGTCCGATTTGGGCGAATCAAAGTGCGTTGGAATCGTATGGTCGCGCTCTTCGCAATGCAACTAGTTTGGAGTCGATTGGAGCTCGTTTGAATTTTGGGTAAAATTAAACGTTCGTTTAATTTTATTCGAAACGAACGCCGAAACCGGAAATAAAATCAAGGTGAGAACTCCTCACTCAATCAAACAGTTTGGTTTAAAATTTTAAATAGTAAATGTTGATTGATGATTGCTGTTTGATTTTGGTAGTAGATATAGTAGGATATATACTATATATAGCAATATATATATATTGGCATATGTATATATTGGATTTGATTTCCCGCCTCGTATAGCGGATGAGACCCTATTGCGCCGTTAGTAAGCGGATAATATTTTATAAATCCCATATACCGCGATATTCCACCTTGAAGTGGAATTGGTATTGTGCTAATGTCTGTGGATGCAGGGAAACAGGTTGGAGGGATCCAACAGGATTCCTCGCAAATATTTATTTTTTTATAAATATTGTGTTGATTGTTAACTATCATATCGATATATGATGTTTATTCCCGTGATTGACCATTTGATGCGGTTGCATCATCGGATTCATTTTTAAAAGTTAAAAATAACGATTTTGAATTTAAAAGGATTTTTAAATGATTTTTCAAGTATATGTTTTTATTAAAATTTTTGAACTTGATTCATTTTAAATAAATTAAGATTTTAAATATTAAAGTTATAAAACTATGATTTTTATGAAATATAACCAAAAGGAAAATTTTAAAATAAATAGATTTATAAAATAGTTAAATTGGGATTTTTGAATAATTTTTATAAACAGTTATATAAAAGATTTTATAAATTGATATCTATAAAATTGAAATTTTTTGAATTATGAAACGGGTTCATTAAGTGTTAAAATGAAGTATAAAAAAAAATGGATTTCATTTAAACTATAGTTTTATAAACAGGGAAAGTCATGAAATGAATTGATGTTGAAAATAAAAGTTTATAAGTAATCAACTTATAAAATGGCTTTGGGCATTTAAAAAGGGGATATTTATAGAAATTGTTAATAAAGGAGGTTTTTTATAAGTTAAAAACTATTATAAAATATAAAGGAATCTTATCAGTGATAAGATTTAAAATTTGTGAAGTTTAAAGGAACGGTTTAGTAAATAAATAGATTATAAGCTTTTGACTTATAATATGAACTTTTGGTATAGAAATTGGGTTTATAAATTGAATTGGCTTAATAAAAGAGATTTCTAAACCGAAGTTATTAATAGAAATAGAATTTATAAACGTTGTTTATAAATTTGAAATCAATGTAATTTGATAAATTGAATTTAGAATTTGTTAAAGGAGTTATATTCACTCTTTTAAACGATGAATATATTATTAAGTCAAATGGGCATGTTTTGGGAGAAGAATGTTTTAAAGGGAATTTTAAAACGATTTAAAGATGCTTTAAAATGCATTAAGTATCGAAAACTTGGATTTCAACATTCATTGTTGAAATAGACGTTTTCGAGAAATAAAAGGAAATGAATACGTAGATTTCAACATTCATTGTTGAAATAGGCGTTTTCGAGAAAATGAGGAAATGATGGACTATAACACTGTTGTTATAGTGAATGGTTTCCAAATGGAAATATTTTGTGTAGTATTGGAATTTATGTTGCTATTTTTATTTTGAATCCCTATTCTAGTGATTTTGGGTTGTCGTAACGATGTTTTACGGAACATTCGTTTTAACCCAAATAAAAGTGAATAAAAGAATGTTTGAAGAATGAAATATATACTTAACTAGGGTTTAAGTATGGTGAATATTTTCAAATTGTTGAAAATAAATAAATTTGTGAATTACTTATTTTTAAATAAGTATGGGAATGCTTTTCAAATATAAATGGAACGTTTTTGAGGATTCATCTTTTAAAGGTAAATTGAAAGCAAATATTTGAAATCGATTTGTAAATCGTATATCAGTAGATATTTGGAATTTAAATTCACTATGGAATTTATAAAGGGAAGGGGAATTTGTTAAAAATAAATATTGATTTATTTTGAAGTATGAAAATGAATTTACGGATTTGGGACGTAAATTTAAAATAAATCGGTAAAGATTTATTTGATGATTTGAAATTTGTTTTCAAAGGGTATAAAGGATGAAAAGTAATTTGAAATTGGTTTTCAAATGGTTGAAGTGTGGAAATTATATCGTGTAAAGATATTTTGGTAAAACAAATAATTTGGGCAATTATTTGGAAGGTGTATGTATATATATCTTGTGAAGATATTTTTGGGATTAAATAATTTTGGAAAATTATTTGGAATCTGATGATGTGGCGCATCTTTATTGATAGTTAAATAACCGACTATCAGTATTTACCCTTGGATGGTATTTGTTGTGATTGTTTGAAATTGAATGCTACACTTATTTTTAAAATAAGCGCTCACTATTCGGTTTAGCCGGGAGAGGACCTTTGTGTCGTATATCCCATTCCGAATATGTGATACGTCGTTATGGATAGCATTTGAAGACCGGTGTTGAAGACCGGGTATTTGTGAAAACGATAGGATGACCTATCGATTGTCTCTGCATCGTTAGCTACGGTATGGAGATTTCCTTTGTGATGGGAAATTTTATCGGGATTGTGAATACCCGGATTGCAAGGGCTTCTTTGGAAGTGCCTTCGGTTCTGTTCGAACCCGGAACAGACTTGTATGGTTACGTGTCTGACCTTACATTTTGAGAATTAGAGCCGATTTCTTTCAAATACATTTCTGTTGGTGGCGGAGAATTTATTCTCTTAGCTTAACACCCTTCTCTGAGACGTACGAGCTCAGAGGTTATGTAGTTGAAGGTTATCAGCGATATATTCCCAATCTGGTAATGTGACATGCTGAGTGCTGCTGTGTGATGATCATTGGTTGGTCATTTGTGATATGATCATTTGTTTGATCATTTATCTTTGTGATCATTGCTTTGGTCATCTGTTGACCCAAAGCATGGCTTTGTTGCACAAAGCGTAGCTTTGTGGACGAGACTTCGTCGGACCTCACTCCCCGGAAAATGGTCGAAACAGGAATATGCGGCAAGGTTATGAGGGTCGCTCCCTTTAGGGTATGTCATTTCCTTCTGGAAAAGGGTGGTATCATGGTATGGAGCCCAGATACTTACTCATGTTGATACACTATATCTATTACTGTGTGGTGTTGTTGGATCGAGCGCTCGGATAAAGGTCCCAAAGGACCGGGGGATGACATATTCGTGTAGTAGTTACCTAGTTACAGAGGTAACCCGGCCTTGTGTTGGCAGAGATCTAACCGTAACGTTAGTTTCTCGGGACGTCCCGCCAGAGGCGATCCCATGTGGCAGTAGGAAGTTCCTTAGCCTGACCATTTGTTGGAAATCCATTCAAAACAATACGCGCCCTGTACGGTTTTAGTTGTATAACCTGCCATGGAATGTGGCGGTAACCTGCTATTGAACATGGTAGCTATAGTAGGCATACGACGAAATGTCGTATGTTGGCTAGGATTTATATTCTACTTTCGAAATTGTTTTCTACACTATGCACTAATAATAATATCAAAAATGATTTAATTTTCGCGTAGTAAGCATCTTTGACTATCATAAGGAGAAATCTCCTCCGATTCTGCGATTGCATTGTGTGTGTGTGCGGGAGGCCTTATGGTAGTTTCATTTTCCAAAAAGCATTGCGGATTTCAAAATTTAAATTTTCTTGTTGCTTGTTTAAAGATAAACTGTTTTGAGTTCTCACACCAGTCCCATGACTGACCTGGAGTTTATTGTTCCTTTCCTAAACTCTGGGTGCCCACTATTTTCCACACGGGCAGTCTAGAGTTAGGTTATCAGGTTATTCTGGATTCGAGAGTTGCCATGCAGATTTGGAGGCGAGCTTGGATAGCGTAGTCTATTATCTATTGTATATAGTATTCTTTCCGCTGTTGTATTGTTGTACACTCTGATGATATGATGTATTGTGATGTATGTATAAAATGTATAGTTCTTTTGTTTAAATGATTATTCATTTATCTATTATATGTTGTTCCGCTGCGATTGTGAGATTCTGATTTGTTTCATGTCCTGTTACTTGTTTCTGTTTCTTCTCTCTTTCTCTCTTCTTCTACCTCTTTCTTCTTCTTAAACCCTAAAGATTCGGAAGTTCGTTCCTCTTTGGCTGGATTGTGGTGGAATGTTGCCAGCTCAAGGAAGTACGGATTTTCGGTTCTTTACATTTGGTATCAGAGCATATGGTTAAGCGACAACCATGGCTCTATTGGGTATTACTCATTAGAGATAGAGTCAGTAGTACTCTAGAATGAGTGTGAGTGTAATAATAGATATGAGCGCGTATTTGTTAGTGAATATAAAATTGTTTTATATTGTGATGATTGGTTTATTGAGTGGCATATGAACCTTCGTTGGCACAGTCTGTACAACTGGATCGAAGGGGTTTCTAAACACTTGAATAGAACAATTCGACACGATATTGTTTTAAATTGGGTAAATGAAATAATTTTACCTTGACTATATTTTCTATATAAGAAAATAATTTTTCAAGAATTATTGAAGTGTGTGTATAATTGATTGCTTGGTTGTTGTAAATAATATACATATATATATATATATATATATATAAGACAATCAAAGTTGTTTGAATAAGTTAAATAAAAACGACTATTGTAAAAAGAATAATTGTATAAGCTAATGAATTATAAGTATGGAATTATAATTAAAATGATTTACAATTGTAAAATAATCTTATGTATATAAGAAGTGAAATTATATAAGTAAAAAGTTTGCAAATGTAGTTATATGTAAAAGGAACTTTTGAAAGAATATTTGGCACTGATTCACTATTGTTACTGGGAAATAATAAGGATGATGACTGCAGCATCATCAGTATCATTTCCGTGTTTCTATGTGATGGATTTGCTACAATAATGAATTTAAAATTGAGATTTTGTTGAAATAAACAAATTTGAAATAAAAAAAAATTCAACTTGAGATTGTTAAATATAAGTGAAAAAGGTTTTGAACTTATAATATGAGTTGGAAGTTGTATAATAAGCTGTATAAATTATAGAATGGGAAAATGTAAGTGAAACCAATTATTGAAGTGGTTAAGAAATTAAGTTAAGTAAAGTGAAATATGAAATTGAATGTTGATATGAATTTGACTCAAGTAAAAGTTAAATAGAACTTACTTTAGAATTGAAATCCGAATTGGATTGATAAGTGGAAACTTAAGTTTATTTGAACAAATGATGTTAAATGGAATAGAATTTGAAATGAATTAGGAGAATACTTAAGTTGAATAGTGGAAGTAAATGTAAATGAAGTTGAATGGAATATGACTTGAATAATGTTGAAAGAATTGATGTTGATATCAAAATAAAATGAATAAAGTGAATTAATGAAATCGTTAAATGATGTGAACTTGAGTTATATAAATAAAGTTCAATTTTATTTGTAAAAGAATTAGCAATTGAATTGAAGTATGGATTGAAAGTTAATCAATCGAATGTGAATAAGTTGATATGAAATGAAGTATATAAGTGTAAATTCATTTGAAAATAGTTGAATAATTGAATGGAAATCAATTGAGTGTTAAAACCAATTCGAATTGAAAAGGTTGAACCAAATTGCATGTAAGTAAAATAAATAAATTTGGTTGTATTGGATGTACATTGGTTGTTATTTGCTTGTTGGTTGATTGTATGTAAATTCATTAAGTGTTAATGAAATTGAATTAGCGCAATTGAAAGCTATGTAATTGAATTCAAATTGAAAGTGAAGTAAATGAATTTGAATAGAATTGAATTTGATTTGACTTGAAAGTGAACCAATGTGAAATTAATTAGTGAATGTAAACTAATGGGAAATGAATGAGAAAGAATATGTAACTTCAATGGTAAAGCTAAAATTGAGATAAAAAGTAAGTATCGAAATTTTGTAAATGGATTTGGCAAAATAGTTTGAATGTTGGAATTGGATACTACTATTAGCAGGATATACAGGTATATAATGGAATTGGGATTTTGATTTTGAAGTTAAAAAAAAAATTGAATTGCTCGACAAAAAGGTACGTATTTCAATTTTAATATGAGATTTGATGATTTCCTTCTCCAGCCACTTGGCTTTCTCTTTTCTTTTTGATTCTGAGGGGCCGTAGTGCCGTTTTGTAGTCGTGCCGATCTAGCCGCGCAAAGGAGACGCTGGCGAAATTTTTCGAAAATTTCGGGTGTTAGAAAATTTTTGAGAAAATTTTGAAAGTTTGAAATTTGAATTTAAATTTAAATTTGAATTGTTAAGTAAACAATGTTGTTTGAAACCTATAATTGAAGTTGGAAAGCTAATTGAAATGATAGTAAATCTTTAATAAAAAGAATTGGTGTTAGAAGGTGAATAAAACTATTAGTTTCGGAAAAATAATAGACGGTTTAGGAATCATTCTCCTTAACTTGCAATTTCGAGGACGAAATTCTTTTAAGGGGGGAAGATTGTAACGACCCAGGATTTTTGATAATTTAAATTTGAGTATTTAATTAATTTTAAATATCAATAAGTGGAATTTTTAAGTCGAATAATTTATTTTTCGAATATTGGGTTTAATGGGATAATTAAATCGATGATTTAATAGTGAAATTCCAGAAATAATTAAATATTGGGTTAAATATGATTGGAAATGATTTGGAAAATTTTGTTATGTCATATTAAAGTTATAGAAATGTTTTAGAACATTTAAAATTGAATTTGGAATTTATTTGTAAAAATCGAATATTTTAATATTTAATTATCGATTGAAAAATAGCCAATTTTTGAACAGTCTCAGAATTGAACGAAACAAGTTCCATTGGATCCGTAATAGTTAGTTATTATCGGATTTCAATTTTCGTAGCAATCGGAGTTGTCGTTTGACCGTGGCAGCTCGAAACGCATCGATATCGTTTTAATATTAATTTAGCGAGTTAAAATAGCCATTTTTCAAACGGTCTCGGATTTCGACGAAACCAGTTTCATCGGATCCGTAATGTGATATTATTTTAAGATTTCAAATTTCAAGTCAATCGGATTTATCGTTTGTCCGGTACAAGCTAAAACGCCTAGAAATCGTTTAAATCGGTTTAATTTTAAATTGATCGTTTATTGCCGTATCTCACACATACGATGGAATTAGCTTCCGAAACCTATTCCATTGCGTCCGGAACACGGAAAAACCTTAGGATCGCCTGTCGGCACGCGTTGTTTAGAGATTGTTTGAAAAAGTTGCTTTAAAATGACTTTAATATTAAAATATTATTAAAAATGCTTATAAATTCACGTTTTTTGAGGAAACCCTAGCCTATTTGCTCCAGCCGCCGGCCCTATCATCAATGGCTGCGAATTTCACTTCTTCCTCTCCAATTTTCTTCAAATCCGTAAGGAATTACGAAATGTCTTCAACTACAAACTCGTAGAGGACGTCAAGATCTATCATATCAACGGTCAAGATCGCGAATAGCTTCACGAATCAACGGCAAAGGGGATTTGAAGGGCGCACGTTCATGGGGCTGTATCTCAGCAATGGCAAGGCCGAGCTTGGCCTAGCTCTGGCCGAAGGTGGCTCTTGTCGTGGGCTACAAGGTGGCGCTCTCTGATCGATGCATAGGCGAGTGTGGTGGTCGCGAATTCAAGCCCTAGATTTGTGCTTATGGGTTTTGGTGTGCGTTTTTTTTTACCTGGAGAGAGAGGCCGTGTGCGTGAAGAGAAGGTGAGAGGGAGGAAGCTAGATGTGCGGCCAGGATCAATTTAGGTTGAGAAATGTAAATTAATGTTGATTTATTCATATTTAAATCGTGTACAAACTTTAAACTGCGATATCTTTTTGCTGCGAGGTCCGATTTGGGCGAATCAAAGTGCGTTGGAATCGTATGGTCGCGCTCTTCGCAATGCAACTAGTTTGGAGTCGATTGGAGCTCGTTTGAATTTTGGGTAAAATTAAACGTTCGTTTAATTTTATTCGAAACGAACGCCGAAACCGGAAATAAAATCAAGGTGAGAACTCCTCACTCAATCAAACAGTTTGGTTTAAAATTTTAAATAGTAAATGTTGATTGATGATTGCTGTTTGATTTTGGTAGTAGATATAGTAGGATATATACTATATATAGCAATATATATATATTGGCATATGTATATATTGGATTTGATTTCCCGCCTCGTATAGCGGATGAGACCCTATTGCGCCGTTAGTAAGCGGATAATATTTTATAAATCCCATATACCGCGATATTCCACCTTGAAGTGGAATTGGTATTGTGCTAATGTCTGTGGATGCAGGGAAACAGGTTGGAGGGATCCAACAGGATTCCTCGCAAATATTTATTTTTTTATAAATATTGTGTTGATTGTTAACTATCATATCGATATATGATGTTTATTCCCGTGATTGACCATTTGATGCGGTTGCATCATCGGATTCATTTTTAAAAGTTAAAAATAACGATTTTGAATTTAAAAGGATTTTTAAATGATTTTTCAAGTATATGTTTTTATTAAAATTTTTGAACTTGATTCATTTTAAATAAATTAAGATTTTAAATATTAAAGTTATAAAACTATGATTTTTATGAAATATAACCAAAAGGAAAATTTTAAAATAAATAGATTTATAAAATAGTTAAATTGGGATTTTTGAATAATTTTTATAAACAGTTATATAAAAGATTTTATAAATTGATATCTATAAAATTGAAATTTTTTGAATTATGAAACGGGTTCATTAAGTGTTAAAATGAAGTATAAAAAAAAATGGATTTCATTTAAACTATAGTTTTATAAACAGGGAAAGTCATGAAATGAATTGATGTTGAAAATAAAAGTTTATAAGTAATCAACTTATAAAATGGCTTTGGGCATTTAAAAAGGGGATATTTATAGAAATTGTTAATAAAGGAGGTTTTTTATAAGTTAAAAACTATTATAAAATATAAAGGAATCTTATCAGTGATAAGATTTAAAATTTGTGAAGTTTAAAGGAACGGTTTAGTAAATAAATAGATTATAAGCTTTTGACTTATAATATGAACTTTTGGTATAGAAATTGGGTTTATAAATTGAATTGGCTTAATAAAAGAGATTTCTAAACCGAAGTTATTAATAGAAATAGAATTTATAAACGTTGTTTATAAATTTGAAATCAATGTAATTTGATAAATTGAATTTAGAATTTGTTAAAGGAGTTATATTCACTCTTTTAAACGATGAATATATTATTAAGTCAAATGGGCATGTTTTGGGAGAAGAATGTTTTAAAGGGAATTTTAAAACGATTTAAAGATGCTTTAAAATGCATTAAGTATCGAAAACTTGGATTTCAACATTCATTGTTGAAATAGACGTTTTCGAGAAATAAAAGGAAATGAATACGTAGATTTCAACATTCATTGTTGAAATAGGCGTTTTCGAGAAAATGAGGAAATGATGGACTATAACACTGTTGTTATAGTGAATGGTTTCCAAATGGAAATATTTTGTGTAGTATTGGAATTTATGTTGCTATTTTTATTTTGAATCCCTATTCTAGTGATTTTGGGTTGTCGTAACGATGTTTTACGGAACATTCGTTTTAACCCAAATAAAAGTGAATAAAAGAATGTTTGAAGAATGAAATATATACTTAACTAGGGTTTAAGTATGGTGAATATTTTCAAATTGTTGAAAATAAATAAATTTGTGAATTACTTATTTTTAAATAAGTATGGGAATGCTTTTCAAATATAAATGGAACGTTTTTGAGGATTCATCTTTTAAAGGTAAATTGAAAGCAAATATTTGAAATCGATTTGTAAATCGTATATCAGTAGATATTTGGAATTTAAATTCACTATGGAATTTATAAAGGGAAGGGGAATTTGTTAAAAATAAATATTGATTTATTTTGAAGTATGAAAATGAATTTACGGATTTGGGACGTAAATTTAAAATAAATCGGTAAAGATTTATTTGATGATTTGAAATTTGTTTTCAAAGGGTATAAAGGATGAAAAGTAATTTGAAATTGGTTTTCAAATGGTTGAAGTGTGGAAATTATATCGTGTAAAGATATTTTGGTAAAACAAATAATTTGGGCAATTATTTGGAAGGTGTATGTATATATATCTTGTGAAGATATTTTTGGGATTAAATAATTTTGGAAAATTATTTGGAATCTGATGATGTGGCGCATCTTTATTGATAGTTAAATAACCGACTATCAGTATTTACCCTTGGATGGTATTTGTTGTGATTGTTTGAAATTGAATGCTACACTTATTTTTAAAATAAGCGCTCGCTATTCGGTTTAGCCGGGAGAGGACCTTTGTGTCGTATATCCCATTCCGAATATGTGATACGTCGTTATGGATAGCATTTGAAGACCGGTGTTGAAGACCGGGTATTTGTGAAAACGATAGGATGACCTATCGATTGTCTCTGCATCGTTAGCTACGGTATGGAGATTTCCTTTGTGATGGGAAATTTTATCGGGATTGTGAATACCCGGATTGCAAGGGCTTCTTTGGAAGTGCCTTCGGTTCTGTTCGAACCCGGAACAGACTTGTATGGTTACGTGTCTGACCTTACATTTTGAGAATTAGAGCCGATTTCTTTCAAATACATTTCTGTTGGTGGCGGAGAATTTATTCTCTTAGCTTAACACCCTTCTCTGAGACGTACGAGCTCAGAGGTTATGTAGTTGAAGGTTATCAGCGATATATTCCCAATCTGGTAATGTGACATGCTGAGTGCTGCTGTGTGATGATCATTGGTTGGTCATTTGTGATATGATCATTTGTTTGATCATTTATCTTTGTGATCATTGCTTTGGTCATCTGTTGACCCAAAGCATGGCTTTGTTGCACAAAGCGTAGCTTTGTGGACGAGACTTCGTCGGACCTCACTCCCCGGAAAATGGTCGAAACAGGAATATGCGGCAAGGTTATGAGGGTCGCTCCCTTTAGGGTATGTCATTTCCTTCTGGAAAAGGGTGGTATCATGGTATGGAGCCCAGATACTTACTCATGTTGATACACTATATCTATTACTGTGTGGTGTTGTTGGATCGAGCGCTCGGATAAAGGTCCCAAAGGACCGGGGGATGACATATTCGTGTAGTAGTTACCTAGTTACAGAGGTAACCCGGCCTTGTGTTGGCAGAGATCTAACCGTAACGTTAGTTTCTCGGGACGTCCCGCCAGAGGCGATCCCATGTGGCAGTAGGAAGTTCCTTAGCCTGACCATTTGTTGGAAATCCATTCAAAACAATACGCGCCCTGTACGGTTTTAGTTGTATAACCTGCCATGGAATGTGGCGGTAACCTGCTATTGAACATGGTAGCTATAGTAGGCATACGACGAAATGTCGTATGTTGGCTAGGATTTATATTCTACTTTCGAAATTGTTTTCTACACTATGCACTAATAATAATATCAAAAATGATTTAATTTTCGCGTAGTAAGCATCTTTGACTATCATAAGGAGAAATCTCCTCCGATTCTGCGATTGCATTGTGTGTGTGTGCGGGAGGCCTTATGGTAGTTTCATTTTCCAAAAAGCATTGCGGATTTCAAAATTTAAATTTTCTTGTTGCTTGTTTAAAGATAAACTGTTTTGAGTTCTCACACCAGTCCCATGACTGACCTGGAGTTTATTGTTCCTTTCCTAAACTCTGGGTGCCCACTATTTTCCACACGGGCAGTCTAGAGTTAGGTTATCAGGTTATTCTGGATTCGAGAGTTGCCATGCAGATTTGGAGGCGAGCTTGGATAGCGTAGTCTATTATCTATTGTATATAGTATTCTTTCCGCTGTTGTATTGTTGTACACTCTGATGATATGATGTATTGTGATGTATGTATAAAATGTATAGTTCTTTTGTTTAAATGATTATTCATTTATCTATTATATGTTGTTCCGCTGCGATTGTGAGATTCTGATTTGTTTCATGTCCTGTTACTTGTTTCTGTTTCTTCTCTCTTTCTCTCTTCTTCTACCTCTTTCTTCTTCTTAAACCCTAAAGATTCGGAAGTTCGTTCCTCTTTGGCTGGATTGTGGTGGAATGTTGCCAGCTCAAGGAAGTACGGATTTTCGGTTCTTTACACATCGTTATTGGGAGTTCGAGCTATTGCTGGATTGGTTCTTGGAGATGGAGTTGCAGTTCTCGGAGTTCTCTTTTGAAGACTATCTTAGA
Source organism: Allium cepa (assembly GCA_030765085.1). Lineage (NCBI taxonomy): Eukaryota > Viridiplantae > Streptophyta > Magnoliopsida > Asparagales > Amaryllidaceae > Allium > Allium cepa. The sequence goes on along the minus strand of CM060932.1, from coordinate 81,176,308 downwards.
ATTATATTGTTCCGCTGCTAGATGTTATCTATTTTTCTTTTCCGCTGCTATTTTATTGTATAATATCTCTGATGTATATTGATATCTATTGGATCATCTGTTGTATCAGATATTGTATCAAAGCTGTATATCAATGTATTATTCTTTTTTTTTCGCTGTGTTATTTACTTAATGTTGTTATAAGCTCCGGCGAATCGGATTTGAACGGTCGAATCTATGGCATTCGAATACGATTTGTAGTATGGATGTCGATTTTCGAGCGGGCAAAATCTGCGTCGTTACATTTATTTTATAATTTGAAATTAAATTAAATTGAAAAACTTACTAGAGACAGTTTTAAACTCTGTTCAAAATATTGGAGACAAACCCAAGATTATGCAGACATTCCCAAATCAACTTCTTCCCAAAACGCTTACTTTCCCTGACATCATGTGCACGCTGTGCACGTTCACAAGCGCCGCCAACCTCCAATCATCATCGCGACCATCATCGACAAACGCTCGCACCCCCACGACCCCAAACAAGGACCCAGTTCGACACTTCCAGGCTCGAACAAAAAATGGAACCCATCGACCCAGAATTGAAAGCACTTGAACCAAAACCTGGAACGACTCAAGCAACATCACCACGACCTGTCAACGCTCCATCCTCCCAATGCCGATCATCGAAACGCCAGCGTCTCCGGCTATAACCTCGTCTCCATCCCCTCTTCAAATTCCCACAAGCACGTCAAGCTCGATCATCAGTTGAAAGCAAACGAGACCCAAAACTGAACCATAGCAAAACTAGGGTTACAAAAAGAATTATTAATGTAATAACGGAAGGTGTGAATGTAATAATGAAATAATTGGAATTGTAAATTTATGCATAGTGTAGTAATCGATATAATGGAAAGTATGAACCCGAGTAAGTGAATTTATTTAGAATGTAAAACGCAATTAGCGTGTATATTGGTAGAAATGTAATAAAATGAAAATAGGGTAGTTAGTACGAAGGAAAGATGGAAATTTGAACTTACTAATGTATTAAAGGGTAAACAAAGGTTACCTTTGTTTATTGAATAATTATTGATTAGATAAAAAGGATTTGGAGTTAAATCAAGTTAATTTATTGAAATAAATTTTAATTAATTGAATTTATTGTGAATGAAATTAATTACTACATTATTTGAAATTAAGATAAAATAAGGATATTAATGCACTATGGTATAAACCATGATAATTATAAAACTAGATGGGTTAAGAGTATGAATTATTTGAAATTAAATTATAATTACCGAATCTATGGAAATTGAAGTTAACACTAAATTGGTAAATTTATTAACTTTGAACTGATGTCCAGAATTTTCTTTAATTTATGGAAAATGTCCAAGCAATTTGAATTGAGAGAAATTGTGATTTATTTAAAATTTAACTGAAGCTTGATTTAAATAAATTTAATATTAAATTATTTAATTAATGTAAAAATAGCCATTTTTGCCACTGACTCGGATTTCGACGAAACTAGTTTCATCAGATCCGTAATGGTGAATTATTGTAGGGTTTCAAGTTTCGTAGCGATCGGACTTGTGATTTGATCGTACGGACTCGAAACGCCTTGAAAATTATGAAATTGAAATCAATTTGAAAAATATTGATTTGAGCATAACTTCTTCGTACAATAGAATTTGGACTTTAAACTTGTTCCATTGCGTTTAAAATATTTAAAAACATCTATTTTGATATACGGGTTGACTCAATTTCGTTCCGGAGTCAGAACGGGCTTTTTGGGCTACTTTGGCGTTAACGCGTAAATCTATCTTATCCATCCATTCAAATGTCAATCCTGCCTATATATATCACGCTATAAACCCTAGCAGCCTTTGTTCCTCATTTCTATACGTTATATTCACCTCCTCACTTCAATGGCAGACAAACCCTAATTCCAATTGCAATCCCAAATCAAATCCAAAGCTAAAACTTCAAACTCCTCAAAAAAATTCAGAAAAAATATACATAAGCTCTCGGTGTACGCATCTCAAAACTGAAATTCGTTTTTTGATTCGATGCATCGTTTGTCCAGAATTTCAAAATCAATTCTCGGCCGTTCATCGCGCGTCGATGAACGTTGTTGGATCGACGAACCATTTCTGGATTTTGGAGAGTGGACGATGGGGAATTCATCGGTATGCTTCGTTTCGCGTTTTGACGGTTGGATCTATGGCAAAAATTTAATTAGGGTTACATCTATAGGTGGCGGCTAGGGTGTATTTCGCGGTGGTGCGTCGTCGCGGCTGGTCGTGGTATGGTCCTGGAGGGAAGTAGATGTCGGTAGTGTGTCTGGGCTGGGTCGCGCGTGATCGGTGGCGCGTGCAATCATTGGTCAATAGCACGTTTTCGTTTGTGCGTGCGTGGGTTTCAGGTAGCGTGGCTGTAGGGTGCAATGAAGAGGAAGATTAATGACGTGGCTTAGATGTGTATGTGTTCTTTTTATTTTAGTTTTTTAATTGAAATTAAAATGCATTTTTCGCTATATCTTTCACATACGAACACCAATTCACGCGCAATTTTTTTTGTTAGAATCGTATTGAAATTCCAAACATTTTGGGCTTGTTTGGACGAATTCTGAGACTGTCTTTTTGGGTTTAAATTGAATTTAAATTCAATTTAAATTCGAAAGGTGAGTGTTTTAACCCACTCACAACTTCTAAAATTATTATGTTTGTTAAAATTATTTATGATGTGATTTGATATTTATTTACAACTGTTTGGCATATATTTAATCATCATATCAATTAAATTGCATTTATTTGAATTAAATTGTTATTCAATTTATTATTGCATATAAAATGCCAGTTAAATTTATTTATTATTGATTAATAAATTGCCGGTAATTAATTGTTATTTATTGATGTTATTGTTTTTTTGGATGATGATTGTGATGGATGTATAATCTGTTGATGGATGAATGGATGTTGTATTATATATTATTTTAAACTACAAGTTATTATGCATTTTTATTTCATCCGGGATTGCGGTTTGAAATGATATATAACCGTAATTTTATTCTAAATTACGGATCAAAATGATAAATATCCGTATCACTTGACCATAGGATAAAGAATTATATACAGACACCGCGGTTATATATATATAATATTTTGAAATGATTTTCTATGGTTTTGGAAAGGAATATACGTTTTAATAAATATTAAATTTTGATGTTATATAAATATTATTTTATATATATATATAGTTAAATCCTTGAATTTAAGCTATGTATAAAATTGATTAATAAAAAAATGAGTTTAATGGTGGAGTTTGATTGTTTTATATTCTATGGTTTAGTACCTATTTGAGATATTGTATATATAGAGTTTTTAATTGACTTAATGAAATTTAAGTTGGGAGATAAATATGAAATTGGTTTAAATTGAATTATTTAAGAATTGCACTTGAATAAATTTTGATCTGGAATTTAAATAAAAATGGAGATTTTAAATGGATATGATTCTTATAACTTGATTTGGTTTAAAGTAATTTAAATGAATATAAAGTTGAGATAAATTAATTTATCAAGTTAAATAAATTTATCAAGTTAAATAAATTGAAAGAATATCCAGTTGTTTGAAGTTAAAAGTTTACTTAAATTATATGGGATTTATTAAGTAAACGTTTCAAATCTAAATAATAGCAACTGAATTTGATATATATGGAATTATCAAAGAATTAGTTTTGAAATGGTGGAATATTTAAACTTTGAAATATATGGAAATTTGAAATGGTTTATTTGGAGGTTCAAATTTGAATTTGGAATTTATTTATGAAATTAAAGAAGCTATTTTATTATATAAAATAATTTAATATTTAAACCATTTAAGTAATTGAAGTTATGTTTCAAAGCTATGGGTTTCAAGGTATATAGATTTGAAAGTGCTATGATTTTAGAAAAAGATATATTTCAAACAAAAATGATATCATATTGATTTGGGTTTTAAAACTAAAATGATATCGTATTTTAATGGTTTTGAAATGAAATATTTATTCTGGTTTTGAAGTATAATTATTTTAAATTGACCGCGGTGTTATAATAACGTTTGGTTGTTGAAGAGACCGGGATCAGAAGTTGTCATACTCTCTGCCAACCTCGAAAACCACTTTAACAACCGTGTACATGGTGGAGATTCCAGAATGAAGTAGGATGGCGGCGGCGTTTCCTTTGAGGTAAATACGTGGACCCGACTCCCGTGAGTTGGCATAAGGTGGCTAAAACAGGATTGGTTCTCGGGCCAATAGGGTCATTCCTCTGATCGGACGCACTCCTTCGATATTATACTCTAACATTTGGATTTGATTCGGTGGCCACTTTTGATTTTTGATTTTGGGGTGTTGTTCGAGGTGGGCGGTAGTAGCTGCTATGCGTTACCACCAGCCCGGATGTGTAATTGGTATATCTACCTTGGCATTGTCTAGTTGTGCCATGTCACCTACCCTATCGCTCCTTTTACGAGTTTCTATTTGTGTCGTACCTATGGAGTATCCTCTGGTAGCCTCCCGATCAGGAGGTATTACGGTAGTGTATAGACTATAAGCATTATTTGTGTTAAGGGATTTATGGGCAAACCCTTAAAGCTATTAAAAAGTAAGTTTACTATTACACATTATTATAATAGCGAAATATACTACATAGTAAATAATTTAACGGATCCTTAGGAGACGTGAATCCCGAGCATCTCTTGAGTTACCGCACTCACGTTAGACACTGAATAGAAGATGTCAAATTCCGTAAACATATCCGACGCCGTTACACTCATATTTTTTCTGTTGATTTAACTCACATAAGATCTTTTAGTTCTGACTTGAGTGTTTTGTCTTTTCAATTCGCTCGGGTCAAGAACAGAACGACCAATTCACTAATCGATTGCAAAGTCTAAGCATTTCAGGAATCGAAGTCTTTATTTCTGGAGGACGAAGACGAAGATTTCATTATTATTATTATTATTATATATCGTATTGTTCCACTACACTGTATTCCACTGCATCGATTACTATTCGTTGGTATGTGCAACTCTGATATGTATTGTTAAATATAATCAAATGTTTATAAAACAGTTTCATGAACTGTATATTTGATTATTATATTTTATCGTTCCGCTGTAAGATTCTATTTTGTTTTTTCCTTTCCCTGCTTTTTCTTATTTACCCCATAACAATCCATCCTTCTGTATGGTTTGAATTGGCATGTGTGTCGATTTAAAGCGTACGAAAAGGCGGGATGTTACATCTGAGTTATGCTTCTACTGTTTTTTTTTCTTATTTTTATTTAAAAATGTAATAGTGATAATTACATTTCTACCTGGTAAAAATGTGATGACCTGGAATTTTGGGCAATAGCAATTTGATAATCTTCATTTAATTTTTTTCTAATTAACAATATAGATATAAATTTGATAATATTGTTTAATAATTTTCTTTCATAAATATTTAATTTGGAAAAAATTATCTTTTTAAAGTAATAATACCTAATCAGTAAAATTTATTCTTCTCAAAGCTAATAAAAATATATTCTATTTATAATGTACATATAAATGATATAAATAAGAAGTCTTTGGTTTTATTTTAATAAAAGATATGTTGTCTAATTTTGACATATATATGTATATGTATATGTATATATTGTAATTGGAATTTTTTTTTAAATTCAATGTAATAATTTTCAAGGCTAATGTTAGAATGTTTCTATTTATAATGTATATATTTGTATATATTGTAAACAGAAAAGCTTTAGTTTGAAATTAACAAATAAAAAAATGTTTTTCAAATTTAATATCTACTGTAATTTGGGAGTTTAATATAATTTTTTTCAAAAGCTATTTAAAATTTAGCTTTATAATTTTTGACAACAAAGATAACATTTATATTTATTTAAAATATTTAACTTAAGTTTGAAGTTTGAATAAGATTTTAGTAAAAAAAATATTTTGTTTTTTCTAAATGACTTAAGTTAAAATGGTTTATATATATATATATATATTTAAAAATATTCTTTCATTTTAAATATCTCATTAATTAGAATAGTTTGTATATACATAAATTCATCTTTGCATAATTATAAAAGTATAATTACTCAGTAGCCAAGGGTTTAAACATAATAACCCATGTTTTAACACTTGTAAGAAGATAACAATGTATTTTAACATTTGTAAATTTATGAATTCATTTAAAATACACTAGTAAGTTAAGGATAATTTGAATTAAACAAGTGGCATTCTTCATTATAATTAAAATTAAATTTTATAAATAAATATGTATTAGAGGATGCCTGGTTATTGTTTTCCAGTTCTAAAGTTTATAGTTCAAATACATTTCTCTTCCTCTTCCTATAACTAAAAAAATATAAATATGCAAACCTAGAAACCAAATTTTGGCAAAGCCGAAGTAAAAAACAAACTGTAAGGATCCAACAATAACTACAACAAGCTAAGCAAATTCAAAGATCATTTTCAGATAAAAAGTAAATCCTAGATCAAAGCAAACATCAGCAATGTTTCAAACCTGAACTAAGCTATACAAGGATTTAAACTTCAGCAATGCAAGAATTTAAATCAAGGATCACGCAAAATCAACTTCAGATTCAATACAACCTTTCAAATTAAAACCATAGACTGCTTCTCTGTTATTTAAGGTGAGTAAACCTCTATCTAAAAACAGTTTAAATCTGTGATTTTTCTTAGATGTTTGAGATGGATGTTTGTAGTACTAAGGTTTGCTTATGTTGATACATGCGAATGCATGTTTGTAAAAATGAAATGCCTGAACATAAGTCTGTGTGTATGAATTTATCTCTCTGTTCTATGTCAGGATTAACCATTTCAAATTTAATTCAATTTCTCTTTAAACATTCAGTTTTAAGCCTAAATCTTTGAATAGAAAATGATTATTGCTTTGTAGTATTAATAAAAATAGTTTTAGGATTTTATATTTAGTAAATTTCACAAAAATAACAAATTACAGTGAAGAACCAATTTTTGTCAAAAATCAATGTCTAAGATTTCAAATTTTGAGTTTACTACCAGATTCGTAGTTGTAATTGGTGAATTTTAGTGGTAGAATCAAAGTTTTTAGATAAGTAATTTGCGAAAAATTTTGGGATGATCAAAATTGACTTGGTAAGGGGAAGGTCCAGATTCAGCCCGGAGGAGGATGAGGAGTAGGGGAACTCAGTAAAATTGGGTAGGAATTTTTCTGATAGCCGAGGTGGCCAGAGAGGGCCGATTTAGGGTTTGACGTCGAGTTTTGTCAACAATTTTTCTGGTTGGTCGTTCGCCGTTATTGAAGCACCGGGGTGTATCGCATTGAGGGGAAACCAAAGATTGGAGGTCGAGGCAACTTTGGGTTGGTCGACGTATGTTCTAGTGATCGGAGATGATGGCTGGTGGCATTTTTCTGATCGGTGTTGTTTCCAGTTTTCAATCGTAGTGCACGATTCTGTTTCGAAAGTGTTTCTGTCGATCTGGGTTTACGAGAGGGTCGGTGGAGTCGTCGCTGGTTTGTTGTGGGTTACGACGGTGATCGTCAAAGGTCGAAGCTGTTGTACATGTGCACGGTGTACACGTACGTGTGATGTTCGATTTGTTTGGGAAGAAGCTTCGAGCTCGGGTCGAACTCGTGAAGTCTGCGCATGTTTCTCGACGCAGTGGACGTTATTGAGTGTTTGACTTTTTCATAAGGTTTTGGTTTGCGTGTGTCTTGGGGAAGAATGTGCTTGAGCTCAGGATGGTTTCTGCGCAGTAACCTGTTTTTAAAATTTTGAAGTTAAAAAATGTACAGATTTTAAAAGCAAAGCAAAGCAAAGTATTATAAATAAATTCATGTTTTCAAATTTAATCAACTAAATTTTAAGGTTTAAAATGTTTTAGCTTTCAAAAAGAAATGTTTCTATGTTGGAAAAGTGTATTTTAAATGAAAATAATTTCAAAGCAAAAGTAAATCTATTTTCTAGTTTTTAAAACAAATTAAATGGAAGTTTAAAGGAAATTTCAAATGTAGTGTAAGTATGAATTTAGTTCCCAAAGAAAAATATTTACCAAAGTTTTATACAAGTTTTCAAAATATTTAAAATGTTAATGTAAATGATTTGAATTTGTTTTAAAAAGATAATTATATTAATTATGCAATTAATTACCAATAATTTTTAAACAAAGTTAATGATGTAATTAAGTAATTTACGAAGATAAGAATTTATCTTTAATTAAGGTTGTGTGTAATTAAAGGTAATTAATTAGTGAAATTAATTTAAAAGTTAATTACTCATTGTAATTAATAACAGTTAATTATGTTATAATCAAGGTATAATTACTTAATGAAAGTAATTAATGAATTTTTAATGAGTGAAATTAATTTATGAATCATTAACTAATGATTAAGAGATAATTAATTAATGTAATTAATTTAAGATAATTGGTTAAATTGATTAAGAATAATTGATTACTAGTTTAATTAAAGGTAAATTAATCTAAGTAATTAAAGGTAACCAATTAAAATTAATTCATGGAAGTAACTAAAGGGGTTAATTACTCAGTGTAATTAATTAAATTAATGTGATTAATTTAAGTTAATTAACTAGTTTAAATTAATCATTTGATAACTGATTAAGTAAAATTACTTAATGTAATTTATAAAGTGTTATTACTTAGTGAAGTAATTAATGGGTAAATTACTGGATGTAATTAATTGAAGGATAATTACTTAGTGGAAGTAATTAAGAATTAATTACTTGGTGTAATTAATTAAAGAATTTATTAATATAATTAATTAAGGAGTTAATTAATTGACGTAAGCAATTACAGGATGGTTAATTACTGTTTATGATTTATTAAGATTAATTAATGGATGTGGTTAATTAAAGATTAATTATTTAATTAATTAAAAGGATAATTAATTAATGAAGTAATTAGAGGATCATTAATTAATATAATTAATGAAATTAATCAAGGTTGATTAATGGAAGTGATTAATTAAAGTATGACTAATTAATCTAATTAATTAAGGATCAATGTAACTAATTATAGTTAATTAATTTATGAAAGTAATTAATTAAGGATCATTAATTAATGTAACTAATTAGTAATTGATTAATGAGAGTAATTAAACTTAATTACTGTAAATGGTTAAGGATAATTAATTTGTATAATTAATTAAGGGTTAATTACTTAATGTAATTAAAGAATAATTAATCAAGGATGACTAATTAAGATGGATAATTAAAGGATGAATAATTAATTGGTTTGAAATTAACTAATGGTTAAGTAAGCAGGATTTTTAGTAATGGATGTAATTAATTTAATTTATTTTAAATTATTTAGGGATGGTGTGGCTAATTAATCTTTGCTTATGGATGATTGAATAATGTTGAATGCCTTGGATTATGTCACATCTATGATATGTGATATGTGCTGCTTGTAATATGAGATGTTGGTTTGAATTGTGATAATATGGATTATCTATCTGTGAATATGTGAATTATCTATCTGTGTGAATATAGATAATACATTGAATTGTTTAAACCTTAAACAACTTGACCTTTAAGAAACGTTTGGATTTCGATGTGACTGGGATCGGAGATCAAGTTTGATTTTCCGAAATCCACATTGATCCAAGTTAAATGGTAGGTCGTGAAATCTCAAAGTGAAGATCGAGATGGAGGTTCAGAGTGCAAGGGTTATCATCGTTAACTCTTTGGGTGATTCCAAAATGAGTGTAATGAGATAATGCCTTCAGTTTTGTTCGAACCCGGAATGAACTTGTATGGATTGAATGCTTTCAGAACATCGTCGTGGACGATGAGCATTCTAAGATAGTTGTGTTCTATTAAGATAATTGTAACCTCAAGCCTCATCAACCGGGAATGGCTAAAACAAGGGAGGTGTAACAAGGCTAAGTGAGTCGCACTCAAGTAGGACGAGATTTCCCCCTGTCTAAAGGTCCCTTTTATTCGGCTTAGTGGGCAGTTGGTTTGCGGCTAACTACGGGGTTGTCTTTGTTCGAGACTATTCAGTGAGGGATGGTTCTGGCTTTGTGTTGCAGGGGATCGGGAGGGATCCTTAGTATGGTGATCTAGGCCCCGTACTATGATGGGCAGTACTCCAGTAGCCCTGCCATTGTATGGAATCCAATATCCAATAAGTGACCTTGGATTTGATTGTGTAATCCACTTTGTGGTTAGTATGCTGGAATTTAATTAATGTAACAATTTTGGCTATTTTCTATTTTACTTGAAAATCCTAGATCTTATTATAATTTCACTGGATTTCCTATCAAATTTTTGGTTAAGGTAAAAACTTTTCCATGTTTATGTGCGTGAAGTCTTACGAGATACCTTTTTTTTCAAAGGTTTTCATAGTTAAGCAACTTTAACCCGTTTACTCACACTTGACCCATGTATGACCCGGAGTTTTTTTCTTTCTGCTTTGTTAAACTCTTGGGTACTCAAATGTTTACGAGTAGACAATGGATTCAGGTTAGCTTTGACGAATTCTGGAGGAGATTTGGAGCAGGAGGCTTCAGCATGTAGATATATAATAGTTCTGCCTTATCTGTATCTCTGTGATGATACCTTGAATGAAACTTGTATTTTACAATCGATAGGTGTTTATAACTGTCTAATTTTTTATGTATAAGCTGTGTATCTATAGTGTATATGATACTATGAAATATCTTATGTGATGTAATATATTTTATTTGTTCCGCTATGAGATTTTGATGTTGTTTAGTTCTTTCTTCTCTATCTTTTCTCTTCTCCATCCCTTTATTTCTTACTCATGATGCGTCTTTCCGTGGACTGAAAGACAGGTCGTGATAGTTGGTATCAGAGCGCTAGGTTGAGTGAATACCTAGGCTTTGGAGTGATTTTTATCTTAAGAGAGCGTACTTGTGTGTGTGTGTGTGTGTGTATGTATAACTACTTGATTTGTTGGGCTATCTGTTCGGGTTTTCCAATATAAATTTTCTATTTGAGGGTAGTGGTGTGTGTGTGGCACGACCACCAATGGAAGAAGTTTGAGTTGTTGAGGTTGGAGGTGTATCTGTCGAGACTGTAGACCCAATATCTTCTCGAGTGAGCTTTGCAGCATGGTGTAAGGATTTCACCAATCTCTGAAGGAAATCTTTTAAAGGTACGGAGTCCATTATTGAAGTTTAAGTTTGATTTCGCTCGTGTGAGCAGATTTTCAAGAGTTTGAATCTGTTGGATGTGAAAAAGCGAGTGATGGTATCTTGGCAACTTCTGGAAGGAGCGGCTGCATGGTGAGACGTAGTGACTATGGATGTTCCCGAAGGTGTCTTTTTTTGAAGCAAGTTAAGGAAGCTTTTAAGGAGCAGTTTATACCTACCGTAGGGGAGACTCAACTACATAAGGATTTTCTAGATCTCAGGCAAGGGAGTTGGTCTATATCAGAGATGAGTCTAAGTTCGGTGAGGTGTTTGTGCTTGGTTTGAGGCCCGAGTTTCTTATGGAGATGTTTGCCCATCTCAAGGTTCTTTGTGGAATTGGTTGATATGGTTTGAGGATCAAAGATCTCATGGATAAGAAGTCTTTGGCATCAGTGGCAGCAACAGCTCGGAGGTGTTTTGTGTGCCGGCAGGAAGGTCTTAGGCTAAGCAATTTCCTAGAGATGGAGTTCAAAAGCGGTAAAGTGGACCCATTTCTTTGATGGATTAGTTAGATAAGCATAAGCTGTTCTGATTGGTAAAGAAAGAACAATTTCTTTGGAAACCAATCAGGATAGATCGCAAAAGTGACTTGCAATAGTTTGAGTGTTCTTTTGGGTTATTAGAGATTTTCTAGATATCTTTAAGGAGGTCAAAGGTTTGTCCGCATTGGAGATTGAGTCCATATCAACTTGGTTCCTGGAGCTATACTGATGGTTCAGCTAACTAGAAGGATGGCTCCTAGAGAAAGAGGATTTAGTGAAGCAGCTCAGGATTCCATGGAACTTCTGTGTTTTCTCTATGAATCTTTGAACCATGTTTTCTTGGATGTGTTGATCAAGTCTGTGCTTGTGCATCGACGGCATTCTTATTTACTTCGGATCAGAGTTGTGCAGCGGAAACGAGATTAGCAAGCACACCTGTTTGGACTTTTCCGGATAGGAGAAGAAAGTTGAAGTCTACAAATGCTTGTGGAGTAGAATTTGTGTTCTGGATTTTGGCGAATCTTGGGAGGACCACTTTGTTGAGTAGGATCTAGAGATTGGTTTGTCCTTGGTCCAGTTTTGTTTCAAGAAGCATCAGCAAAGGTTGAGCTGATCAGGAAAAGGGTAGGCAGATCGGGATCGTCAAAAGGAGTTATGTGGATATGAAGCAAAGGAATTTGGAATTTGAAGTTGGAGACTTTTTTTTTGGTTGAGGCTTTCTCTGGTAAAGAAGAGCTATAGGATTGAGTAAGATTGGAAAGCTAGCTCCGAGTTATATTGGATCTTTCTGTATTCTTGTAAGGATAAGTGTTTTGACCTACAGGATTGAATTGTCAGTTCAGATGGCTGAGATTCACAATGTATTTTACGTATCTCTGAAGGAGTATGTGTTTGATCCATCACTGGTTTTGGAACCAGCAATTTGGGAGGATTCGGAAGTTGAGTCGGACTTGCCTATAGTCTGATATCCTGTTCTGATTGTAGATCATTTTTAGAGGGAGCTCTAGAGCTAGTAGTGTAGTTTGATTGGGTTCAATAGAACAAGTATCTCAATGTTTGTACCTGGGAAACTTTAAATAGTATTACGAAGTCCTATCCAGAATTTTATCTAGATATTTGGATTTGTTTGTTAAATAAATTGGTTGCTATGGATGTTACTAACTGGCTGGTATGTATGTTTTGATGTTTGTAAGTAAAATCTGTGTTGGATTATTAAATTATCCTTGCTTTTAAATTTTGGGGACGAAATTCTTTTGAGGGGGGAGGAATGTGATGACCCGGAATTTTAGGCAATAGCAATTTGATAATCTTCATTTAATTTTTTTTTAATTGACAATATTGATATAAATTTGATAATATTGTTTAATAATTTTCTTTCATAAATATTAAATTTGGAAAAATTCATCTTTTTTAAAGTAATAATATCTAATTGGTAAAATTTATTCTTTTCAAAGCTAATAAAAATATTTTTTATTTATAATGTATACATATGTATATATGATATAAATAGGAAGTCTTTGGTTTTATTTTAATAAAAGATATGTGGTCTAATTTTAATATATATATATATATATATATATATATCTGTGTGTGTGTGTTGTAATTGGAAAATTTGTTTTAAAATTCAATGTAATAATTTTCAAGGCTAATATTAGAATGTTTCTATTTATAATGTATATATTTGTATATATTGTAAATAGAAAAGCTTTAGTTTGAAATTAACAAATAAAAACATGTTTTTCCAAATTTATTATCTAATGTAATTTGGGAGTTTAATGTAATGTTTTTCAAAAGCTATTTAAAATTTAACTTTATAATTCTTAACAAAAAAGATAACATTTATTTTTATTTAAAAATATTTAACATAAGTTTAAAGTTTGAATAAGATTTCAATAAATGTTTTTTTTTGTTTTTTTAAATGACTTAAACTAAAATGGTTTATATATATATATATATATGTATGTATGTATGTATATTTAAAAATATTCATTCATCTTTGCATAATTATAAAAGTATAATTACTTAGTAGATAAGGGTTTAAACATAATAACCCATGTTTAACACTTGTAAGAAGATAACAGTGTATTTTAATATTTGTAAATTTACGAATTCATGTAAAATACACTTGTAAGTTAAGGACAATTTGAATTAAACAAGTGGCATTCTTCATTGTAATTAAAATTAAATTTTATAAATAAATATGTATTAGAGGAAGCCTGGTTATTGTTTTCCAGTTCTAAAGTTTACAGTTCAAATAATTTTCTCTTCCACTTCCTATAACTAAAAAAATATAAATATGCAAACCTAGAAACCAAATTTTGCAAAGCTGAAGTAAAAAACAAACTGTAAGGATCCAACAATAACTACAACAAGCTAAGAAAATTCAAAGATCAGTTTCAGATCAAAAGTAAATCCAAGATCAAAGCAAACGGCAGCAATGTTTCAAACCTGAACTAAGCTATACAAGGATTTAACCTTCATCAATGCAAGAATTTAAATCAAGGATCTAGAAAAATCAACTTCAGATTCAGTACAACCTTTCAAACTAAAACCAGAGCCTACTTCTTTGTTATTTAAGGCGAGCAAACCTCTATCTAAAAACAGTTTAAATCTGTGATTTTTCTTAGATGATTGAGATGGATGTTTGTAGTAATATGGTTTGCTTCTGTTGATACATGTGAATGCATGTTTGTATAAATGAAATGCCTGAACATAAGTCTGTGTGTTTGAATTTATCTCTCTGTTTTATGTCAGGATTCACCATTTCAAATTTAATTATATTTCTCTTTAAACATTCAGTTTTAAGCCTAAATCTTTGAATAGAAAATGATTATTACTACATAGTATTAATATTAGAAATATTTTTAGGATTTTATAACTAGTAAATTTCATAGAAATAACAAATTACAGTGAAGAATCAATTTTTGTCAAAAATCAATGTCTAAGATTTCAAATTTTGAGTTTACTACCAGATTCGTAGTTGTAATTGATGAATTTTAGTGGTAGAGTCTAAGTTTTTAGATAAGTAATTTGTGAGAAATTTTGGGATGATCGGAATCGACTTTTTTGTCAATTGCCATTGATCGACGGTAAGGGGAAGGTCCAGATTCAGGCTGGAGGAGGACGAGGAGTAGGGGAACTTAGGAAAATTGGGTAGGAATTTTTCTGATGGCCGAGGTGGCCAGAGAGGGCGATTTAGGGTTTGGCATCGAGTTTGTCAATAATTTTTCTGGTTGGTCCTTCGTCGTTGTTGAAGCACCGGGGTGTATCGCATGGAGGGGAAATCAAAGATTGGCGATCGAGACAACTTTGGGTTGGTCGGCGTATGCTCCAGTGATCGGAGATGATGGCTGGTGGCATTTTTCTGATCGGTGTTGTTTCCAGTTTCGATCGTAGTGCACGATTTTGTTTCGAAGGTATTTCTGTCGATTTGGGTTTATGAGAGGGTCGGTGGAGTCGTCGCTGGTTTGTTAAGGGTAACGGCGATGATCGTCAGAGGTCGGAGCTGTTGTACATGTGCACGGTGTACACGTACCTGTGACGTTCGATTTGTTTGGAAAGAAGCTTCGAGCTCGGGTCGAACTCGTGAAGTCTGTGCGTGTGTCTCGGAGCCGTGGACGTTATGGAGTGTTCGAGTTTTTCGTAAGGTTTTGGCTTGCGTATGTCTCAGGAAAGAACATTTGTACCTCAGGTTTTTGAATTGCTTGAGCTCGAGACGGTTTCTACGCAGTAACCTGTTTTTAAAATTTTTAAGCTAAAAATGTACAGATTTTAAAAGCAAAGCAAAGAAATGTATTTTAAATAAATTCATGTTTTCAAATTTAATCAACTAAGTTTTAAGGTTTAAAATGTTTTATCTTTTAAAAAGAAATGTTACTAAGTTTGAAAAGTGTATTTTAAATGAAAATAATTTCAAAGCAAAAGTAAATCTAGTTTATAGTTTTTAAAAGGAATTAAATGGATGTTTAAAGAAAATTTCAAATATAGTGTAAGTATGAATTTAGTTCCCAAAGAAAAGTGTTTAACAAAGCTTTATACAAGTTTTCAAAATATTTAAAATGTTAATGTAAACGATTTAAATTTGTTTAAAAAGATAATTATATTAATTATGTAATTAATTACCAATGAATTTTTAAAAAAAGTTAATGATGTAATTAAGTAATTTACGAAGATAAGAATTTATCTTTAATTAAGGTTATGTGTAATTAAAGATAATTATTTAGTGAAATTAATTTAAAAGTTAATTACTCAATGTAATTAATAATGGTTAATTAATGTTATAATCAAAGTATAATTACTTAATGAAATTAATTAATGAATTTTTAATGAGTGAAATTAATTTAAGGATCATTAACTAATGATTAAGAGATAATTAATTAATGTAATTAATTTAAGATAATTGGTTTAATTGATTAAGAATAATTAATTACTAGTTTAATTAAAGTTAAATTAATCTAAGTAATTAAAGGTAATTAATTAAAATTAATTAATGGAAGTAATTAAAGGGATTAATTACTCAAAATAATTAATTAAATTAACGTGATTAATTTAAGTTAATTAACTAGTTTAAATTAATCATTTGATAAGTGATTAAGTAAAATTACTTAATGTAATTTATAAAGTGTACTTAGTGAAGTAATTTGTAACAACTCGATTTTTCGATGCTCGAAAAATTGAAACATTAGGGTAAAAGAAGAAGTAGATAGAAGAAGTGAAAACAAAACAACAACAGAATCTTACCATCGCGGCGCAATAAAATATAATAGATAGTAACTGATCTTAAAAAAAACTATATCTGTTTTATACATTCATCATCAGAACACATCATCAGAGTTCAACAACATCAATAACATACAACTGAACAGTCATATAAACTTGTGCTCAAAACTGAATACACAGCGGAATACTAATCAAGTACGGAAGTACGTATCGCCATCCAGCTCATCTCCTGAGCTCCACAGCATCATATCCTGTATTCTATAATACTCGGTCTGACCCAAGCATTATAGTTAAATAACGCCCGAGTCAGTCTGGAGATACCAACGTGAGAAAAACACACTCAATTGGAATATTAAAGTTTTCAAAATCCTTTGAAAATCAAAAGCATCTTGTAAGACCAGGCCACAAATAAACATATCGGGTTTTTACCTTAGATTGCTAAAACATTTCTTATCAAAATCCTCTGATATTATAATAGTGTCTATATACAAATACATTCAAATAGCTGAAATTGTTACATGATTAAATTCCAGCATACTAGCCACAAAGTCGGTTATACAAACAAAAACCGTAAAAGGCGCGTAGGGAGTATGGATTTTCAACTAATGACTAGGCACTGGGGTACCACCTGTCACAGTAAGTGACCTAGATCACCATACCAAGGATCCACCCTAAATCCCCTGCAACATAAGACCGGGACTACCCCTTACTGGACAATCCCGAGTAAGATCACCCCGCGGATGGGATCAGCAACCGCCACACAACCAAAATAAAAAGGGACAGTCTAGACAGGGATGACCTCACCCTACTGGGTGCTACCCACTTAGCCTTGTTGCATAACCCCTGATTTTCAGTCATTCCCAGTTGATGAGGCTCGAGGCTAAGCGTTACCTTTTTAGAACACATCTCTTAGAATGCTTATCGCCCATCTGACGATGTTCTGAAAGCATTCATCCATACAAGTCCGCCCCGGGTTCGAACTGAACCGATGGCTCTACTCCTACTACATCCACTTTGGAGTCGCCTCATGATTAGTAGCGACTAGCCCTTGCACTTCACTGCTCCACCTTCGAATCCAAACTCTTGTTCGACACACAAAAACTTTCAAACCGGATCAAAGTGGATTCAGGAATAAATCTTGATCCCGGTCTCTTCGAAACGATCAGTAGTCGGTTATTTAACTATCAATTAACATTCACAAACATAAATAATTTCTCCTGAATTATTTATTAACCTCAAAATATCTTCGCAAGATATATTTCCATTTTCAACCCTTTTGAAAACAGCTTCAAACTGAGACGACCCGACTTTTTCTCCACAAAAGGTCGTATCATCCTTAAGAAAGAAAGGGATAGAAAAGAGAAAAGAAAGAAGAGAAAGAAGAAACAACACAAGAATCTCAACAGCGGAACGAATAAATTATATTAATAACATAAGTATTACATAGTATACAAAAATTATCAGAGTACACAGACAATCCAACACATACTAGACAGTTATAAACACCTGTCTAGTTATTACAACTCAATCACAATACAGAAGACACTCAGAGATACCAACACAGCGGAAAACTATATAACTATACGCAGAAGCCTCCTGCTCCATTTGCTCCTCCACAATTCGTCAAAGCTAACCTGAATCCTATCTGAATTCCCTTGACTACTCATAAAAATTTGAGTACCCAAGAGTTAAAGAAAACAGAAATAACTCCGGGTCAGACATGGGTCTGGTGTGAGTAACAGGTTAAAGTTGCTTAACTTTGAAAAACCTTTGAAAAGAAAAGGTATCACGTAAGACTTCCCACACATAAACATGGAAAAGTTTTTACCTTACGCTAACCAAAACATTTGATAGGAAATCCGATGATATTATAATAGTGTCTAGGGTTTTCAAGTAAATAAGAAATAGCCGAAATTGTTACATTCATTAAATTCCAGCTACTAGCCACAAAAATACAATCAAAACCGTTGGCACTTATTGGATTTTGGATTCCATCAATGGCTGGGCTACTGGGGTACCGCCCGTCACAGTACGTGGCCTAGATCACCGTACCGAGGATTACTCCCAATCCCCTGTAATACAAAGCCGGACCCGTTCCTTACTGAACAGTTCCAAACAAGACAACCCCGCAGTTGTGATCAGGAACCGCACCACTAAGCCGAAAATAAAGGGACCTCTAGACAGGGATAAATCCTGCTCTCAAGTGGGGGCTACCCACGAAGCTTTGTTGCACCTCCCCTGTTTTAGCCATTCCCGGTTGATGAGGCTTGAGGCTACGATTACCTTTATAGGACATATCACTTAGAATGCTCATCGTCCACCTGACGCTGTTCTGAAAGCATTCAATCCATACAAGTTCGTTCCGGGGTCGAACGAAACCGAAGGCATTATCTCGTTACACTCGTATTGGAATCACCCTCAGAGTTAACGACAATAACCCTTGCACTCTGAATCACCATCTCGAATCTATAAGTACTATTCCGTCAACTCATTACAGAATCACCCACAGAGTTATACTGACATATAGCCCTTACACCTCGAGTCTTCACTCGCTCCATTTGGATTAACGACCTAACGTTTAATTGGAATCGATGTGGTTTTCGGATCCCAAATATAGAAACCCGATCCCTCTCTCATCGAAATCCATAGCGTGTCTTTTAAGGTCCAAGTTGTTTTAAGTTTAAAACAATTCAATTCATTATCTAAATACACATAGATAGATAATTCACAACACAATAGATAATCAACATTATCATTATCAACAGATAATTCATATCATAATCAGATAATCCATATTATCATCCAAAAGCAACCAATGCATCCATATCACATACACTACTCATCTTATAACTGAGATTACAACCCATACATGGCAATTAATACCAATCATCAAACATAAGCAATGATCTAATGATCACACCATTTATAATTAATTTAAAATGAATTAAATTAATTACTTAATCTCTAATTAATTTAAAATAAATTAAATTAATTACTTCATCATTAAAATCCTGCTTATCTTAATCTTTAATTGATTACAAATCAATTTATCGTCTCAATATTCATTTCACTTAATCCTTATTGATTAACTATCTCTAATTACAATAAGTAATTAGCATTATATTACTTACATAAGTTAATTATATTAAACCCTTTGCAAATATTTAACTTGTAATTGCTTAATTAATTAATTAGCTAAAATTAATTACGTTAATCATTTATTCATTATTAACTATACCTTAATTAACTCACTTTTGGTTTTAGTTTTGCAATCCACTCCAAACCAGTTTGTTTCTTTTCAGATTCAAACCTTGAATAAACATTATATGATTTTATTAATATTTGAACTAATTGAACAATTAGTTTCCATTTAATAGATTGAATTAACTAATTATTAAATTTAAAACTAAATTTCTTTTAATACATTATTTTTAGTAACTAAAATAATTAAATAGGTAACTAAACAAATTAATCATCATAATTCATTATTTTAGAAACAAAACAAGTAAGTAAAAAAAATGTGTATATGTATATATAATTTTTTTTCAAACTGCTTATTTATTTGCAAAATAATCTATAAAGATTTAAAAAAAATCTATTTTTATATAACTTTATAACATTTGGAATCTCCATATTAAAATATTATATTATATGTATATTTACTGATTTAACTAAAATATGTATGTGAAATACATACATACATATATATATATTATTAAATCAAAAAAAGAAATGGTTTTTATACTTTACTGAAATATATTTTCTCTTCCTCTTTATATAACAACAGTAATTTACCTACTATATATATACATATTCAGCGTACATCTATATAAAAATTAAATCGAGTATGTTCATTTATATATATATATATATATATATATATATATATTCTCCTAGGTATTTATACACATATAAATGAATAAATAAAACTGCATATACCTCTCTACCATACGGCGAACAAGGCCCAACACTGCTACTCACCCACTCTCGATCGTCTTCATCTCGTGTGCCGATGCCTCAGGTACAAACCCAAGCCCTAGCTTCGATCGATCCATAAATGCACCCAACCGAACTTTCCCTTCGCCTCACGCCTCCATCACCATTTTCCATCCACCTTCGTCCAGTCCACTCACACGCGGTCGCGACCATGACGCAAAACCCTAACTGTATGATCTCGACTCTCGTCTAATTGAATGAAAGAAGAAGTTGCCCTTGATTCAAATTGATTTCGATTCGATCGAAATCTGCTCCTCCAATATCGTGGCACACCCCTCCCCTCCAGACGATGTGAGTGCATGCATCGATGAATCAGAGAGAGGGGAGAAAAGGAAACGCGATTTCCTTTATGATTCTGCGCGGCCATTGATTTGCTTTTTTTTCTCATGGGATTTTGATATAGGTTTTAAAATACTCGGTTGATTACAAAAAGAAGAAGGGGAAGCGTGCTCTGAAATGTTGCGTGTTGAGTAGGAAGGAGACAGGATTTTTCGGCTAGGCTTGGATAGGGTAGCTGAGAAGAAGAGTGGTGGCTGCTGGGAAAGAATTTCAGCTGGAGTTGACTAAGCAACATAAATTTTTATATATTAACTTAAATTCAAATTGTCCCGATAAATGCAACTTAAAATTTCGAACTCCTATTGAGGCATGCCGCTAGGCTTTTATAATGTTAAACCCCTATTTCGAACACAATGGAAAAAGTTTCGAGTCCTAATTTGATCGTATGGAGAAGATGGCTTTTTGGACTGACTATTAAAATTTATTCAATTAATTATTTTCCAAGCGTTTATATCTCATACGATCACACGATAACTCTGAAAGCTACGAAATTTGAAACCAAATAATAATACAATATTACGGATCCATTGGAACTGGTTTTATAGAATTCCAAGACTGTGCCTCGGAAGGCTATTTCTAAATATCAATTTAAAAGATATTTTTTAAAAACTGAACGAATCACTTCCAAATTCAATTTAAAAGTTTTTATTATCTCAAAACTATCAATATAAATTTTACAAGCCTTCAAATTATTTTTAACGGGCTTAAAACTCCAGATTCAACATTTTACCCCACTTCAAATTATTTAATTCAATAATTTAATTATCAAATAAATAGTGATATTTGAATTAAAGTTAAAAATTAACTTTTAAATATTTAAAATCAATTAAATATTCTGATTTCAAACATCCAAAAATTCCGGGTCGTCACATTCCTCCCCCTTAAAAGAATTTTGTCCCCGAAATTGCTGGTTAGGAAGAATGGTTCAATACCCATTTACTATTTCCCAAAACCAAACAGTTTTTAACAATACCTAAAACCATCCTTGTCCTTAGAGACACTCTGATATGTGATATGTGTTGCTTGTAATATGAGATGTTGGTTTGAATTATTATAATGTGGATTACCTATTTGTGAATATGTGAATTATCTATCTGTGTGAATATAGATAATATATTGAATTGTTTAAACCTTAAACAACTTGACCTTTAAGAAACGTTTGGAATTCGATGAGACCGAGATTGGAGATCAAGTTTGATTTTCCAAAAACCACATCGATCCAAGTTAAACGATAGTTCGTGAAATCTAAAAAATGAAGACCGAGATGGAAGTTCAGAGTGCAAGGGTTATCGTCGTTAACTCTGAGGGTGATTCTAAAATAAGTATAACGAGATAATGCCTTCGGTTTCGTTCGAACCCGAAATGAACTTGTATGGATTGAATGCTTTCAAAACATTGTAAGGTGGACGATGAGCATTCTAAGATAGATGTGTTCTATTAAAGTAACGTAGCCTCAAGCCTCATCAACCAGGAATGGCTAACACAGAGGAGGTGCAGCAAGGCTAAGTGAGTCGCACTCAAGTAGGACGAGATTTTCCCCTGTCTAGAAGTCCCCTTTATTAGGCTTAGTTGGCAGTTGGTTCGCGGCCAACTACGGGGTTGTCTTGTTCGGGACTATCCAGTAAGGGATGGTTCCGGCTTTGTGTTATAGAGGAACGGAAGGGATCCTCGGTACCGTACTCTAGGCCCCGTACTGTGATGGACGATATCCCAATAGCCCTGCCATTGTATGGAATCAAATCTCCAATAAGTGATCTCGGATTTGATTGTATAATCTGCTTTGTGGTTAGTCTGCTGGAATTTAATTAATGTAACAATTTCAGCTATTTTCTATTTTACTTGAAAATACTAGACCCTATTTTAATATCACTGGATTTCCTATCAAATGTTTGGTTATCGTAAGGTAAAAACTTTTCCGTGTTTATGTGTGGGAAGTCTTACGAGATACCTTTTGTTTTCAAAGGTTTTCGAAGTTAAGCACCTTTAACCCATTTACTCACACTAGACCCATGTCTAAACCGGAGTTTATTTTTTGTTTTATTAAATTCTTGGGTACTCAAATTTTTACGAGCATCCAAGGGATTCAGGTTAGCTTTGACGAATTCTGGAGGAGAATTGGAGCAGGAGGCTTTAGCGTGTAGATATATAATGGTTCAGTTGTATCTGTATCTTTGTGATGATGTCTTGAATGAAACTTGTATTATACAATAGACAAGTGTTTATAACTGTCTAATTTGTGATGTATAAGCTGTGTATCTCTGATGTATATGATACTATGTAATATCTTATGTGATGTAATATATTTTACTCGTTCCGTTGTAAGATTCTGATGTTGTTTAGTTCTTTCTTCTCTATCTTTTCTCTTCTCTTTCTCGTTCTTTCTTACTTCTGATGCATCTTTCCATGGAGTGAAAGACGGGTCGTGACAGTTGATACCAAATGTAACGACCCAGAATTTTCGATCCTAAAAATTCCAAATAGTTAGGAAAAGAAGAAAAGAGATAGAAGAAGAAACAGAAATGAAACACCGAATCTCACATTCGCAACGGATCAAAATATAATATCAAATAAAATAATAGTTATACGCGGAAAAAATGTATCAATTAATTTACATTAATATATCAGAGTTACAATATTTCACAATCGCTGGAAAGTTAAAATCAACATGTCCCAGATAAACTACAACATATCACAACAGAATACACTCTATACGTTCCTGCCATCCAGCTTGCTTCCTGAGCTCTAGAACGTCTTATCCTGAAATTCTGTAATACTCCGACTGACTTGGGGATTACATCAAAGTAACACTCGGGTCAGGCTGGAAACCAGCGTGGGTAAACCCATCTAACACGAAAATACGAATGCAAATTTACTTATTTAAAATCCGGGTAACTCGTACCTTATTACGAGTTCTTAACTTTCCTTAATCAAATTCACATCTTACAATCATAAATAAGCATTACTACTCAGATTAAATGACCAAGTTTACATCATTTATTTTATTCCAGCCTATTTATTCCAAAATCAATACCATAAAGAATTATTGCAGATTACAAATCGAAGTGGTTTCGGGTATTTTGCTGATACCTGACCCCGGGCTCTTCGAATGCCTTGCCATCTTAACCCAAGTTATCAAGTGGATACAATTCAATTTTAAAATTAGGATGTCACTTTTAAACAGTAATTCATCATCGATAGATAACCACATTATTACTGTTCGAATCAAACATATCATATCACAAAACATTTCATATCAGAAATATCAACCAATCGTTCATAAGCAAGATGAATTAATCACATCATTTCTAGTTAATTACTTTAATCACTTTTAACCCCTACTTACTTAACATTAGTTAATTACAAACGATTAATTAATTATTCCTTAATTATCCACTCTAATTACATTACGCAATTAGCCTTTAATTATTAACACAAATAATTAACCCTCACCATTCACATTAATTACTTTATACTTAATTAATTTCCTAAATTAATTATCCTATAATCACTTACATTGATTAATTATCCTTTACTTAATCACACTCATTAATCAACTAACCCTTAATTAATTTCCTTAATTAATCAATCCTTTAAGTAATTACATTAAATAATTAATTCTTAATTACTTCGATTAAGTAATTTTTCTTAAATTACTTTCATCAAGTAATTATTCTATTGGTTAATTATCCTTGATCAATTAACCTCTAATCATTAATTAATTTAATCTTTAATTCGTAACTAAACTAGTTAACCCCTAACAAATTTATCCTTTAATTATTTACATTAAGTAACTAATCATTTAAGTAAATAAATCTCTAATTACTTACATTAATTGATCACTAATTACAAATTAATTAATCTCAAATTAATTAATTTATAACCCTTAATTATTAATTTATTAGTCCTTAATCAATAATTAATTAATTTCTCTTTAATTCCTTAATTAATTAATCTTTAATCACCAAAGTCCTTGATCAACTTAAAGATAACCTATTTATCTTTATTAATCACTTAATTTTTGTAAAAATGTAAATTTAAAGCATTTTATCCTTTAAATTAACTTCTTAATTACATACTTTAATTAAGTTTTAAATAAACTTAAGAATCAACTTAATTTAAGTAAAACCTATTATACGACTTCTTAAACCAATATTAATAACACTATTATACAAGGAAATAAATCTTTAAAATCAGTTAAACTTGATTACTTAAAGTTTAAAACTACCTTAATTAACAAGAATCTTGCTTTAATATAAACATTTTATATGAAAGAGAATTTGTTTTAAATATTCATTCTCAACCACCTAACTTGATATATACTTAAATAAAATTAGTTTTCCTTTGAAAACAAAGCTAAATAAACCAACCTTAATTACAATTTCAGAATTTCGAGGAAGAGATATTCTAAGCGGGGGAGAATATAACGACCTAGAATTTCGAACACTTTGTATTTAAATATCTGACTTATTTAAATATTTGAATCTTAGATTAAATTTTATTAAAATGATTAATAAGATTTTTAATCTCCTTTTAAATCATAATTAATGATAGTAAACGTTTTTTAGAAAAATGTTTACAAAAATATATTCTTTGAAAAAATATCAATAATGAGATTGAAAATCTTTTTATCGCTAAACAGTTTCTTAACTGTTAGAAGCTGTTCAAACATTTTTAACATACACTTATTTTATTAGGAAATAATTTTAATGAAATAAAAATATTTTTCCCATTTACGGAAATAACTTTAAGAAATTTCCTAAGCTTACCCGGTCAGGTGTGAAAAGGAAAACGAGCATAAATGGAAACTCCTTAACACTTAAGCAATTATGACATAAATAGTCATGGTAGAAGTAATTAATGCTAGTACGGTTTGAGGGGTTTTTGGTCTTTACCACCACATTCCTAAGCCAATATAGGAGAGGGCATGCTGTTAGGAATTAATCACAAAAATTTCTAACCAAAACCAAGCTTTTATGATGGCATCCTCATCTTCTTCTTCTTTCATGTCCTAAAAGGAAAGAGTTGCAAATCAACTCCAAATAACTTCAAACTTTGCCAAAAGGCTTATTATAATATTCGAAACACTTCACAATGCCAAAGCATGAATAAGTGGAGCCACACTCACCCTATGGTAATAGGTCCTGAGCATTATGTGAAGGTGAGGGAAAAAATGCAAGAGAAAGAGGAAGAAGGAGGTGGTCGCAAGTAGGGTTAGGTTTTGGTTCATGGATCTTTGTTTTGGTGGATTAACCGTGAGTTAACACCTCATTTTGGATGAAAAATATAGCATATATATTACGTTTGATTGTGTTAATGTTGTTTGAATTGTTGTTAAATATAGACTTTAAATTCTTACTTTAAAGTAAGTGACATATGTGATCCATGTATATGGACTTAAACAAACTTGGAATGGACCTGAATGGACTTATATGACATGTGACTAGACCTTTAATAAAGCACATAGGTTATAGATGGACTTTGGTTTAGATTGAACTCAGATTCGAAAGTGCACTCATAGCGATAGTCGCTATAGATACAGTTGTGAATTGCCTTATTTTTGGCAATTGTTGTGGATCTTTGTAGAGAAATCCATATGGATTTCTCACCATATTTACATTATTATATACATGCTTGTTGCTCTTAGAAGATTGAATCGTAAAAATTTAAGTAACATCTCAAAAACGGTCAAAACATCACTAGTGCAAAAATTGCCCCATTTAGACTTGATTTTTGGACTTAAAAGGTTTGAAAAGATATTTAGATTTAAGTATTTTATTTCATACTTTTTACAAGCGATTACTAAATATTTTTTGGGAATTTTAAAGGTGGTTTTCCTTATTTATAAATTTATAAGAATTAGTTGTGAGTTTTCAAAGGAGAGATATTTTGTTAAAAACATAGCGTTTTCAAGTTTCTAATAAGTTTTCAAACTTGTTATTTTCAAGTGATATTTTAAAGAAGTGTTTTAAAATATATTATAAATATTATGAATATAAATATCTTGGAAAATATTATATAAATCCTGGAAGTATCGTATATAAATATATTAGAAAATATCTTATATAAATACCTTATTTTAGATTATAAAACAAAAGGTTCAGAAAGGAATTAGCAATTGCTTAAATGACCAAATGGTTGATTGTTTAATTACTTATCTAAAAAGTAATTAACCATGCTTAACACTAATAAGCCGACGAAGTAATCTTATCTATTTGTGAGAGTTAAGGTTGATCTCGAGTAGGGACAGAGCAATATAGCTCTAACCTTCCGGGCCTTACATTTAACTGTAAGTGGAAATGTCGAAAACGTATTAATTGTGTTGATTTCTTATTATTTATAGCAATCATTAATACCATACTTAACACTAAAAGCCAACGAGGTAGACTTCTCTATTTGTGAGGTCCAAGACTGAAGCGTTTAGGCAAGGCTTGGAGCAACTAACGCACAAACTTACCTAGCTTTACTCTTGGGCGAGGAAAAGTTAAGTTGAAATTTCGGAAATGAGTTAAGCATATGAATCATGATTTGCATAAGCAATCATCATTAGAACGGGATTA
Organism: Allium cepa; assembly: GCA_030765085.1. Classification (NCBI taxonomy): domain Eukaryota; kingdom Viridiplantae; phylum Streptophyta; class Magnoliopsida; order Asparagales; family Amaryllidaceae; genus Allium; species Allium cepa. Next base: position 81,149,026 of record CM060932.1, on the reverse strand, counting down.
ACTAGTCCATATTGAACTTGATTGAATATGAACTTAGATCTTTAAACCAAAGTTTGTAAATATAGTAACAAATAAGAAAATGGTTTGGGTTTGTTGTAACAATATGTTAATCACATTTATCTTTAAACCTTTTTGATTACACATCGGAATGTAAATGGACCTTTAAAAGAATGATTTAAAAATAAGCAAAAGCGAAATGGTTTTGGGTTTGTAGTAACAATGTTTGAGTAACATTCATCTTAAACCTTTTGAATGGATTTGTAAAAGTACTTAGATCCTAAAAATGGATATTCTGAAGGAAATAATAAGTAGTGGAATATTTTAAAAAAAAAGAGATAGAAAAAGTAGATGTTTATTAGACAAATGAAGTTTACTAACAAAGGAGTTTTAATTTTTAAAAGGATTAATTGAATTGAAAGGATTAGGAATTGCTTAAGAAACTTAATCATACTTTATGTGGCTTGATTATGTTTTAAATGATAATAATGTTTTGTGTGTTTATTCCTTTATGGAAGGTGAACGAAACTTGGTTCTCATTTATAAACATCTATCTTGTACTAGATAGTCGATTAGTCGACCATCGAAATTGACCTAATATTAACTTAAGAAGTTATCGAAAGGCTTTCCAATTTCATTCCAATAAGAACCCCAGGGAGGATTAATCGTATGAAATGTATCTAGCTTTTGCTTACTTTTGAGAGAACCGAACTTGAGTTAACGTTAAATTCATCGATTTGTTTTGGAGAGTCCGGTAAGTGGGAAGAATGTACTTATATGAGACGACTCATACTCGAAACCACTTTAAAACAAATATACGCAATCTATATTCTAAAATCGGTTGTGAAATGGAATGTTGTAGAGATGAGCAGTCAATCCTAAGGTAAAGTCCAAAGGAAAGGTCGGCGATAACATTTCGAACGATGCTATCGTGTGGGACTGTCTATCTTGAGGAGTACTCCAAGAGAGAGGACAACATTAGAATTTGTCAGAAGACTTATATGGGGGACCAATGTGGAGGTTCGAGATATGTTTAAGATGTTGTATCCATGTAGTGATTCATGATCTGTTCGAGATAGAGGAATCCATTTGGGGATTCATGATCTATTCAAGATAAAAGATTCCATATGGGGATTCGTGATCTGTTCGAGATGGAGTAATCCATTTGGTGATTCTTTTTCAGTTCGAGTGACGAACTCATGTGAGAGATGCTGGACGTAGCCTCGACATTGGTAAAATGGCAAAAAACAAAGAAAGGGTATGGCTAGGTGGTTTAGCAAACTCAAGGGTATATCAACTCCATCTCTAAAGAGGCTTATCGATTGTTGTTAGTGGGAGTTGGTATGACTCGGATCATACACCTAGGGTGATCTAATTATGTTTGCCTTAGAGTATATGCCATCTAGAGATGTACATTGCTTGTTAGGTAGTTTTTGATCCTTGTCATGGAGTTTGAATTCGGCTAGATCCAAGGAGATCTCTACGAGAAAATCCATTATGCGAACATGCCTTAGCGATATTGATTGTATACCTATTATTGTTGTGGCATTCACACAACAACTATTTGATATGATTTGTGTGCTACACTCTAGACATTACCTATCATATAACTATATATTAAACTTAATGAATGGTTGGTTTCTTTGAGGAAAATACTGTAATGGAAATCCATACGTTCTCAATGGTCACCGTTACTGGTCACTCATATTTCTTGAGTTTCTCATGCTGGTTTACCATACTGATCCGGATGTTATTTTCTTATAATTCTTGGATTGGACCCATTCATGTTTGCAGATTTAGCTTGGGATGCTTGGGAGCTTCTAGAAAAGAGATGGACGATTACATACCATAGTACTTATTTCTGCTGGACTACTATTGCATCATTAGCATTTGATAGGACAATTTATTATAACCGTCTAGGATGATTATTGTAACTCTAAAAAACTTTGCGTCTTAAAATGACAGTTTATACTGTCTTTTGATATAATATATAATCGTTCCATTGTGAGATTCGGATATTGTGTTCCTTCTTCCTTGTTCTATTTTCTTTTTTTTATTTCACCCTAACAATTCGTCTTTCTCGCGTTTGGATGCTCGACTCATGAATACCATGGATGTATTGGTGTCGATATTTGAGGGTTGAAAAGGTGAGTCGTGACCACAAATCTCTACGACTAATTTATATGGGTATGCTTGTTTCCCATTCAAATCAAGTGGGTGATCTTACTGTCCGATTAAATCAAAAGAGTCCATCATGAGCTCAGAAAGTCGAGAAGGTGTACTTTGTTGCCTTGAAATCAAGATTATATTCTTGTTTGTTTGCTACCCGATTAAAGTAGGTGTTTAAAAGAAAATCTGTATAGATACTGTACAGGACTGGATGTGGGATTGATCAATCCAAACCAGTATAAAACTCCTGGCTTCATCTCTCTTACTTTTACTTTATTTTTACTATATATATATATATATATATATATATATATATATATATGACTGCTGTCAATATATATCTGTGTTGATTATCTATATTTTGATTTGAATTTTGAAACTATTTAGAAAATTTCTGTATAAGTTGTAAAACATTGTTCACCCTCCCTCTAGTGTTAAATTGACCTTACGATCCATTGACACTTGTATAATTTATATTACACCATTTTCCACATTTGGTATCAAAGCCTTAGGTTTTCAAAAACTCATTATTTGATTTTTGCAAATTATAATTGGCTAGTAAAACTAGTAATACATTATTTGACATTTTTAAAGAAAAGCAAAGCTGTAAAATCTTTATGTCATCCTCAAATAGATTAGAAACTAATAATATTGGAAAGCCACTAAAATTTTTGAAAGTGTATGAAATAAAACTGCATGAACAAGTATGTTATTTGACAGATAACCGAACAGACATCTAATGACCATATATCACAAATCAAGAAGGACAAATGGATACTAGGCAGCGGATGCTCAATACACATAACTAGAAATCCAAAGATCTTAAAAGACATCCTTCACAAAAATAGAGGAACGATTAACTTTGGAGATAACTCAATGGTGCATTATCGGCAATGTCGATAACTCGAAAACTCCAATTATTCTAATTTTTTGCTACATAGAAAATTAAAACGTAATCTGCTTACTATTAGTCAATTATGTGATATGGGTTTCAAAACTAAGTTTGAAAAAGACATTAGTCACATCGAGGATAATGAGTTATTTCTTAAGGAGTTAGAAACGTAATATTTACATTTTGAGTATGAAAGTGTCTAATGATAATCTCTATTCTATGGCCGAATCTAGTGACCCTTGTATTAGGCACAAATGATTTGGTCATTTAAATTTTAAATATTTATCCAAAGTAGATAGATATGAAATTATTAGAGGACTTCCAAAAATGAGTTTCAATGTCAATAACCTATCTGACGATTGCCATCTTGGAAAACTTCACGAAAGTTCATTTAAATCAAAAGACGTGATTTTGACTACACACCCTTAGAAATTCTTCACTTAGACCATTTTGGACCATTAAAAGTACAATTAGTAAATCATAATAGATATGTTTTCGTAATAATAGACGACATTTCAAGATACACTTGGACATTATTTCTTGAACATAAGAGTGTAGCATTTGAAATATTTGAATTTTCACTAAGAAAATTCAAAATCAAAAGTCAATTAGTGCGACGACCCGCAAATCCGTACTCTTTGAATCGATAATAAACTATACATGTCTGACCTAAAAAGTATAGAATGACGGAAGATCAAGGAAAAGAAGAGAAGATGCGAAGAAAGAAAGAAGAAGGAATAGGAACAATACATAGAATCTCACAAATCCCAGCGGAACAAAATATAATAAATAACAACAGATCTTTAGATAAAGGAAACTATAACTGTTAATATACACGCAATCATCAGAGTAAAACAATCAATAAATTAATCCGGACAAGTATAATAACTAGTTCTCACAAGTGCTGAATATACAACCTACACAACATAGCGGAATATAATCAAGTACGTGAAATACGCTTGAGAATCCTCCAACTCATCTCCTAAGCTCTATAGCATCCTAACCTGGATCTACAATACTTGGTCTGACTTGAGCATTATAATAAAATAACACTCGAGTCAGTCTGGAAAACCAGCATGAGAAAACATACTCAATTTGAATTATCAATGTTATCAAATCTTTTGAAAACAAAGGTATCTCACAAGACAACGCTACACATAAATACGATGGGTTTTTACCTTACGATAACAAAAACATTTTATATCAAAATTATCTGATAGTATAGTAGCGTCTATAGAAAGTAAACTATAAAATATCTGAAATGCTTGCATCTCACGTTTCAGCATAGTTGGGTGCATCTAAAACCATATAGTGCTTATTAGAGAATGGATTCCATATAATGACGGGGCTACTAGGATACTGCTCGTCATGGTGCATCTCTAGATTAAATAACACCGAGAACCTCGCCTGGATCCCTTGCTAACACAGGACCAGCCTATCCTTTACTGGATAGTATCGAATATGATCACCGCTCCTTTAATGGGCCCCGAGCATACAAATGAGAGATAATAGTGATTCTAGATAGGGATGATCATACCCTACTTGGGCGCGACCCACTTAGCCCTGCTGCATCTCCCCTATTTTAGTCATTTCCGGTTGATGAGGCTTGAGGCTGCAGTTACCTTTCAATAACATTTACACTTAGAATGCTCATTGCCCTTCAATGAGAATGTGCTGACAACATTCATCCATACAAGTTGTCCTACCTTCGGACAAACTGAATCTCCAAGAACCCCGTCTTCATTTATCTTCATGATACCCCAAGTTGTAACGCCCAAATTGGATCGAAATGGTTTTCGGATAATTAAATCTGATCCCGGTCTCTTCGAAACGATTTACGAATTCAACCAAACTTGATAGTCAGCTATTTAACTTTCAAATTACATACTAGTCACCGGGCCCAAATTTAATTAAATCTTTCCAAATATTTATTTCAAATATCTTTACAAAGATATAAATTCAAATCTCTTTCAGTATTTCAACATTTGAAAACAATTTCAAATCCTTATATCATTAACGGTATATTTTCAAACCATATCTACACTTAGAAATATTTTTGAATTTAATTTATAACACTTAAAAGAATATTTCTATACCAATCATTTCACTCTTAAATATTTCCAAAATCCTCCTTTCAATACTTAGGAAAATATTTATAGCATATTTTCCAAGATCGTTTTAATATCAAACTTAGGAAATATTTCATAACTTAACTCATAAATCTCTGAATTTTATATTAATTCCTTTTACAATTTCCAAAACCGATTATACTCACTTATAATCTCATCTAACCATTTATAACTTCTTTATGAATTCAAATTCATTCACGAAGTTCTTGTTTCTAACATTTTAGAAATTTCCTTAAGTTTCCAAAATTTCGTTATAAGATTTCTCTTATAAAATCACATCTGTTTAATAAAATCTGGTTACAAATTTCGAGAGTATTTATAAATAAAATTCATTCACCTATTTTTAAATCCTATATAATAATAATAATAATAAATGTTTTAAGGAAATAATCATTTTCCAAAAAGGTATTTAAGTAATTATTTAAAAGATCAGAAACACTTCCCAAATAAACAACGGGAACTGATTCCCAATTCATTATAAATAACATTTATTGACCTACAAGGGTTATTTATAATAAATTAAATCTATTCGAATAGTTAACTTTTCCAAAATATTTTGAATACAAATAACAGTTTTAAAACAACACTGTTTAATAAATAATCTCTTTTTAAACAAACTTGGCTTCGTAATTCCAAGAATTTATTTTTAAAATTCCAATATAACTGATTTCAATTTATAACCTCCCTCAATTTATACACATCGATCTATAATTCAAATTCCATAAATGTTTCTGGTTTTCGGTTTCCAGAAATAGAATCATCTATTTTTCCTAAACTAAATTCCCACATCTCATTTTAAATCCATACCATGGCACATATTCCCAGATTTTATTTATAAATATCAATTATAAATTCATAACTCGTTATTATTTTATTTATTAATAACAAATCCATATTTCAAAAGCCCATTTAATTCAATTTCTATTTAAAATCCCATTTGGAAATCTCTTTTCAATAAATCCAATTATATTCCAAATCCCTTCAAAAACTCGATTTCGACTTCTAATTATAATTTAATTTTTTTTTTATTAAAATCCCTTGTTTCAATTTCCTTGTATTTATATAAATTTCAAAAATATATTTATTTTTGAAAACTCCTTACGAGATAGTTAATTATATTTCCAAAATCAAATCTTTTATTTAATCCAAACCATTCCTTATTCAATATTCCAATTTCCATATAAATATTTTTATTTCCAAAAATCACAGTTGAATTTCTTTTTAAGATCAAAAAAATATTATTTATGGTATTTATAATACCAACATTAGGCCTAGTGCTATTGTAGCATCCAATCAATCAAATCACACAACAATCTATAGAAGATTATTCAGTTACATCATATGTCACTATATACGTAAAGCAATCAATATATTTGAGAAATCCAGATGGATCTCACCAACCTGTTTCCCTATATCCACAGATATCATATAACATAAAATACCAATTTCGTTTTGAGGCGGGATGTAACAACCCAGGTTTTAGAGATTACCTGAGAGTATTAAATTATAACGGCAATTATAATTTATTAGTGCAAATTAATAATTAAAGAGGAATTTAATTTTTTTATTGGAAATAAACAATATATTTGATACAAAATGAGAAAATAGAATTTTGGAAACTTTATTAAGATGGTTTGAGTTAAAAGATTAAGTAAATGTATTTTATTTAGAGTTGAAGCAATAATTTTGTTAATTATTGTTATTTACTTCTTTTAATAATTTTTAAAAGAAGTAATTAATTTTTAAAATGGGATATCTTTAATAAAATGATGGAATTGAGTTTAAAAAAATAATTTGAGCATAAAATATATTTGAAATGAGTTATAGAATTTTATTACACAAAAATGTGATTTTTGTGTAATTTAATGTTAGTTACAATGAGTTTTGTAATTAAAGATGTAAATTTGCTATTTTATTTAAAATAGAGAAATATGATAATAAAATGTTTTAAATATATAAATAATCTTTTATTTTGAGCGTAAAACATTTTATCCACCAAGAGCATGAAGTTTATAATTTTTAAAGAAGAAAAACTTGTAATATTGTGATTATGAATGAATTAGAGGAATGAAATGTGAGTTAATATTTTTTATTTTATATAAACAATGTTTTGATGAATAAAACTTGGGTTTTTAATTTATGTGAGTTAATTTATCTCATGAGATGTTATTTCAATATATTGATGGTTGGAATAAATAGAAATGAGTGAAAATAAGCTTAAAATATTTTATTTGTGAAATAGGGTTGAAAATAAATGACGTTAGTTATTTATTGATTCAAAATGGGAAGTATTGGAATTTTATTCTAATAATAGCCTTTTATAGTGAATAAAAAGGGAAAATGAGAAGAAAATGAATTTTTCGAACTGTATTAATGATTGAAAATAGTGTTGTAATATTTTAAAAAAGGTGTTTAAACATTTAGTACACTTATTTGAGTTAAGAAATAATTTTTATTTGACTCGGATCGTTTAAAATTGTAGTTTTTTGGTCTAAAAATAACAATATTGTCAAATATTGTGTGAATTAATAGTTTATTGGGAAAATAATATTTTTAAGTGTCAAAAAAAATGTTATTGTGTTAATCATGTTCACCTTGTTAAAATATGAAGAATGCATTTTGTCTCATGTAAAAAGAATTTAATATGAGAAAGTTATGTTAAAAATGGTTTAAAACCTATGTATATTAGCCTAAATAATTTTCTAAGTATGCGAATGGACTAACTGGGTATAGTAAATATCCAATAACACAAATTCTAGAGTTTTCTGATGAAATACGTTTCTTTTCTTCCAAAACTCATTATAGTAAAACCTAAATCAGAAAAGAAAAAGCTTCAAAGTACAAAACAATGGCTACCCTCTTCAAAATTTAATTTTCCAAGCTCAATCTTTGCAAATTTAAAAGCCTAATTCAAGTTAGAATCATAAAAGAAGGTAATCTCCAACTTATTCTATTTTAGAATCCATCTAAAACCCTTCTCTTCATCAAAAAAAAATCTATTTTTGTAATGATAGTTGTTGATTTGCTTCTTTCCTTGTTTGCATGTACCTATTCTTACTTTGACTAGTTTGGATGCTCTGTTCTTGGCTAAAAGCATCAATCTTTGGCATCTAAATCATAATTCAATCTTCATGAAGGCAAGGTGAGTGTAAAAATCACAAACCCTAGCTCTTTATATGATCAAAATGTTATAATTAGTGAATTACTGAAACTGAAACAAATTTAGCCATAACTTTCTCGTTTTTGATCTGATTTTGATAATTTTAGATGTTCCAAAAAGCTAAATTCATGTGCCACAACTTTCCTTTTTTGAGTTTTTTGTAATTTTGAAGTTAGCTATGTCAAAATTAAATTTTTATACTGCAAACCCGAGAGCAAAACCAATATTTGCTCTTTCATTGAAGTTGAAACGAATTTGACCACAACTACTTCGTTTCTTAACCGATTGTGATGATCTTGGTCATTCCGAAAAACTTAGAAATTAATATACAACTTTATTTTTATTCATGTTTCCTGGTTTTGAAGTTATCTATGCTAAACTTACAATTTTTTGTCGTTGTCCTGCAAATGCATAAGTTTAGGCCGAGTTTGATGTTTTTTTAGTAATTTGATCATAACTTTCTTGTTTCAAATCAGAATTTAGAAATTTTAGATTTTTTGAAATCCATGTAAAATATGCCACAACTTTTCTGTTTTCGGTTTTGAATGATTTTGAGGTTTACATAATCAATAACTGACTTTTTTATCGCCGTCCTGTGTTCATGGCCAGTGCACATAAATTTTCTAAGTAGTATTTCTCTCATAACTTATTTGTTACTGATCAAAATATCAAAATGTTTGGTCTTCTAGAAACCTTATGATGTAGGCTACAACTTTCATGTTTTGAGTTTTGTATAATTTCGAAGTTTAAATGGTGAAAAATTGACGTTTTTACTTATGGCCTGTCATTGACAGCCACAATATTTATATATTTGTCTGATTTCGACGATTTCATTAGCATTTTTTTGCAATTTTTTTATATGAAATTTGATGTTAATATTTGATCATTTTATCCAGCAATGGATTAATCAATTTAGAATGAGATTTGAATTTAAATTAATTTAAATTCGATTTAAACTTGAATATCGGTTTACGCCGATTAAAATTGCAAATTGATGTTTTCTTGAGTTTTAAAAAAAATCAGAATAAATTCCAGAAATTCTTCTAAGATCATGGTTGGAGTAATAAATGTTTTTATGTATTTTTAGAGGTTTTTAATCAATTATTCTTTATTTTTAAGGCTTTTAAAAATTATTAAAATCCTTTTTAATGATGTGTTTTCTCTCACAATCTTTTAGATAAATTTCTAAAATTTGTTTTATAGCCCCATTTTCTCAAGTAAAATCTTTTATAATTAATTTTGTTATTTTAATTACTTTGATGCTTTTAGGACGTATGAGGAAGTAAATTAAACGATTTAGTAAAAAAATACGTGGTATGGGACATGTATTTTTGCTTTATCGCTTAATATCAGACTTGTACGATCGAAACCAATTTGAAGTGTTATTTTGAGTTGATTTTGAAGTTACCAAATTTTGGTGAAGATTATTGGTTTGAGAATTACTCTTTGAGTACATTCGACGACGAACCAATCTAGATGCATTTTGTGATGGCCGATGAAATGAGGCAATATTGATGTTAAGTTTTAATCTGCAACTATGGTTAGAAATAATCATCACGATGTTCTTTTACTTGCCTAGGAGATGAGGCAAGTTGTTATGATGGATTGCTGATGATTTTGATATTTATGATGAATTTTTACTTGTCGATGAAATGAGACAAGTCTCGATGTCACTTAAACTCGTCCAAGTAAGAGATAAGACGAGTTAGGTAACTTACACTCGCCGATGAGACGAGGCAGGGTTTATCTGATGATGTTTTATGATGGTTTTGTAATGTGGCATCGACTAACGATTATTAAACCAATAGGTTCGAACGTATGGTATGGGACGTACGTTGAGCCTATTGGGTTCCTATTCGAGAAGTTGAGACACATTCACGATGTTACTAGTGCTACAGACCGAGTACTCGATTGGAATCATCACGATGTTCATGAAGTTATTACTCGACTCCAATCATCATGATGTTATTACTGGGGTTTTTATGAGTGGGTGTCACCAAGATGTTTCCAACTATAGTAAATCAAGATGATCATGATATTATGATGTTATATGATCACGATATTATGATGTTATATGACCCCAAGTCATCACGATGAATGGTACCAAATAATGGTAGTACTAGTCAAGATGTAAATGCACGTGCTGTTTTCCATGAGGTTTTAGGTGTTTCGATTTCACTATTTTGATGATGATGCTTTAGCCTTATGTAAGAAAAAGGCTTATTGACATGCATGGTTTAATTTGTGATTTCGAATATGAAGTTTTGGATTCTTTCCGGGCTCTATCAAGATGGATTTGAGACATTATATATATTTATACCAATAAGACGAGGTATAAATTATGGTAATGTTTTTATGATGAGTGTTGATAATAGATTTAAGATATATTTATATTTATACCAATGATATGAGGTATAAATGATTATGGAGATTCCTTTATAATGAGTTTAATGATGGATTTGAGATGTATTTATATTTATACCGATGAGATGATGTATAATAATTAAGAAGTTTTTTTAGATGAGTTTTATTTATGATGGGATTTTGAAGTTTTAATTATCTTATGAAGATTTACTTTATGGTCCATATCCTCACCCATTTCATTCGGTTATATATATAATTAGATGAACCATGTCTATCTAATATACATATTGTATTCCTCTATGCAATCATGATGAACCATTGATGTATCACTCTAGATATAACTTGATGACCTATATCGTTCCATTGGTAACGATGGAATGGTTTTCCCCTTATCTCTTATCATCACCTTTACTAATGATAAGTTCTAGCTAGCCTGACCCATGTGTTTTCACTCGGGTCAGACCGAGTTGTTTCAGGTATCATCTATTGGGCTTAACTTGAAGTTGATGTTAGATATCATCTCTTCTTTATCTTGAGTAGTTTCTGTTCTTTCGCATACTCTGATGTAGTTATATTTAATTCGATGTATATAGTGTGATCGAGCACCACCTTTATTGTATTCATATTGTACTGTACTAAACATGTATCAGTGTATACGTATATATACGATGTTGGTTACTGTTCTGTGATGTGCTTTTCATTTAGTTATTGTATTTCGTTCTGATAGATCCGTTAGCCACCTAGAGTTTTGGATTAAGCATTTATTGGGTATGTCGATCCGCTTGAGTGAAGAAAACTATATCGCATTTATCGATGTATTCAATAGATATTTAAGACAAAATTATAGATGGTCGCTCTTAACCAACCCTATTCTCTGCTTTAGTAGACGGAATTACTTGTTAATTCTCTTTGCTAAGGTGGGTCTCGGGTGGGACGTTACAGCTTGGTATCAGAGCTGAGGTCAGAACAAAGTTGAATAAACACAGAACAGTATGTATATCATGATACATCGAAGTAAAATACGGGTGAATCATTGTCCTTTATTCAAGCTTGTTTTTGAATCGATCTTTGATTCTTTTTTGAGTTTTGGGATTGTTGAGATGGAATATGTCTAGGAATATATATATATATATATATATATTGTATTCCGTAGTATTCCATAATAGAGTTTGATGTCATCTTATCTTATATAAAATCTTATTTGGGATTATTTTATTCTTTTTTTTTTGTGATACGAGTGAGTTCGTATCGATGGAGCTAATTGATTTCTTTGAGCATTCTTGTTGCGTTCCTTTGAGAGTTGGGAATCCTATTGAAGGGATCCACAACGATTGGATCGTTGTGGGCATTCTGATTTTTTATATATTTGATGTTGCTTTAGTGAGTATTTGATTATTACTCATTATCTTGAGATTTATTTGATTTAAGATAGATTGACTTACTTGATGTAAAGTCTGATCCTTTTGTTGTTATAAGATCCTATATTTATTTAGGCATCCTAATTTAATTGGTTTATTATTTCTATCACTTTGGAATGTTAATGATGATTCCGAAGTTTTTGTATTCAATCTTGAGTATTGATATGTTGATGATATATCTCAAGTTCCAGTCATGGTGACTTTATTGAGTTTTTTTGAGTTCGTTTGGATTTGACATCCAATCGGGCAATCGAGTGTTGAGGTAACCTAATTCCTGGATTTTAGCCTTTGGCTATCCTTCCACGAGGACATCCACTAAGGAATGAGGTGAGTTTCTAGATTGTTCGAGTTTGATTGAGTTTATCATTCAGTTTCTTTGAGTTATCCTTTTCGGATACTCAATCGGTGTTATCCTTTGTAGCATTACTTTGTTTGAAGTAATGATTTGTTGTTTGTGTGCTTCTTCTCCTTCGAGAAGAATATCTTGCTTATCTTTTGTCTTGATGATTTCCTAGAGTGGTTCGTCGTCTTGTAGGAGTTGACGAACACTCCATCTCCTTCTGTTGATTTTGTGAATAGCGTATTCTTGGAATATCTTGATGTATTCTCTTAATGTTCTTTGGTTTGAGTTTTTGAAGCTATATATATGAGTTTTAAAAAGAGAAATAGGAGTTTTGAGATATAAAAAAACAAAGAATATATTGAGAACATATTTACATGAGTAGTATTACTTTTATAGAAATAATTTGAGAGTGTTGGGTTGTCCATTGAGTAGTTAAGAGTTCTTATCGATACGCCTGATCAACATTATCGATAGGAATCTCCTAAATGCTATGATGAGGCAATCAGACACGATGATTTGTGTTCTAAAAATTGAGATTTTGAAAATAATATTTGAGATTAAATATTAAATTTATTTTTGAATGGTAATTGCAGCCATTGATTTTAGAAACGAGTAAAAGAGTGGCGAGGCAGTTTTGATCGTTCGGTCAACTCTGCACCCAACGGATATATTTATTTATTAGAGACTTAATGGCGAGGCAATGCCATTTATTTATTTTTAAATTATAAAGATGAGAATATAAATGAGATTAATTTTTGAGTCATGCTTTATTGGAAGTATATTTTGAGATCTTAGAATCTATATTATATACATTGGATGTTTCAAGAGAAGAGTTATAAGAGAATTCGAAGATCGTTTTTTTAACTACTTAAGTGGTTTAATAAAATGAGTAAAGAGAATTTAAACCCTTAATTTATTTTGTGGAATATTATTATGGATTTACAAATTTCTTTGGAAATTAATTTTGAAGTAAGAGAAGAAATTTGGACTTTTATTTTAAGTTTTAAATTACTTACTAAGTAATATAGTAAAAAGTACGAAAATTTTCAAATGTTGAAAATTGAGATTGAAAATTTAAAAGATGTTGAGATTTATAAATTGTAAATATCTTGGATTTAAAAATAATTTGAACTTATATCATTGTTTCTTGAGCATATTCTATCCCTGAGCTAATATCAACGACATGCATATTTCGTAGTCGTTTGAGTTTGGTGGCCTTGTGAGAAGCCATCTTGTGATTTATCTATCTTGTCTATTGTTTCTATCTTTGTTGTGAGGATGTTCTTTCCGTATTATTGTGTGGAAAATCTTATTGTTGATCTTCTTTATTGCTTAGAGATCGGTTTGAGTGAGTTTAGTCCCAACTCTATTCATATAATTTTGAGTAATCAATCATTTGCGATTGATTATTTGTTGAGCATTTTATTGAGTTTTAATTCGAGATGGGAGATCTTCGAAATTCTTTCGAGTTGCTTGGAAAATTCGACGGTTTGCTAATCACTATATTAGCATATGATGGGCCATTGAATTAACCAAGTGAGTTTTTCCTTGTTTCTTTCTACCATTCTATATTAAGAGTATGAATGGTTTGGAATTCGAGCTTGTCTTTATCCTTCCATGATTGTATCTTTTATGTTGTTTACAGCTCTTTTTCTAGAAAATTGGGGGGACACAATTTTTGTAAGCGGTGGAGTCTGTAACAACCCAGGTTTTAGCGATTACCTGAGAATATTAAATTATAACGGCAGTTATAATTTAATAGTGCAAATTAATAATTAAAGAGGAATTTAAATTGTTTATTGGAAATAAACAATATATTTGAGTACAAAATGAGAAAATAGAATTTTGGAAACTTTATTAAGATGGTTAGAGTTAAAAGATTGAGTATATGTGTTTTATTTAGAGTTAAAGCGACAATTTTGTTAATTATTGCTATTTACTTCTTTTAATAATTTTTAAAAGAAGTAATTAAGTTTTAAAATGGGATATCTTTAATAAAATGATGGAATTGAGTTTAAAAAAAATTGAGCATAAAATTATATTTGAAATGAGTTATAGAATTTTATTACACAAAAATGTGATTTTTGTGTAATTTAATGTTAGTTACAATGAGTTTTGTAATTAAAGATGTAGATTTGCTATTTTATTTAAAATAGAGAAATATGATAATAGAATTTTTTAAATATATAAATAATCTTTTATTTTGAGTGTAAAACATTTTATTCATCAAAAGTATGAAGTTCATAATTTTTAAAGAAGAAAAACTTGTAATATTGTGATTATGAATGAATTAGAGGAATGAAATGCGAGTTAATATTTTTTATTTTATATACACAATGTTTTGATGAATAAAACTTGGGTTTTTTAATTTATATGAGTTAACTTATCTCATAAGATGTTATTTCAATATATTGATGGTTTGAATAAATAGAAATGAGTGAAAATAAGCTTAGAATATTTTATTTGTGAAATTGGGTTGAAAATAAATGACGTTAGTTATTTATCGAGTCAAAATGGGAAGTATTGGAATTTTATTCCAATAATAGCCTTTTATAATGAATAGAAAGGGCAAATGAGAAGAAAATGAATTTTTCAAAGTGTATTAATGATTGAAAATAGTGTTGTGATATTTTAAAAAAAGTGTTCAAACATTTAATACACTTATTTCAGTTAAGAAATAATTTTTATTTGACTCAGATTGTTTAAAATTGTAGTTTTTGGTCTAAAAATAACGATATTGTCAAATATTGTGTGAACTAATAGTTTATTGGTAAAATAATATTTTTAAGTGTGAAAAAAAATTATTGTGTTAATCATGTTTACCTTGTTAAAATATGAAGAATGCATTTTGTCTCATGTAAAAAGAAGTTAATATGAGAAAGTTATGTTAAAAATGGTTTAAAACCTATGTATTTTATCCTAAATAATTTTTTAAATATGAAAATGTACTAATTAGGTATAGTAAACATCCAATAACCCAAATTCTAGAGTTTTCTAATGAAATACGTTTCTTTTCTCCCAAAACTCATTATAATAAAACCTAAATCAGAAAAGAAAAGGCTTCAAAGTATAAAACAATGGCTACCCTCTTCAAAATTTAATCTTCCAGGCATAATTTTTGCAAATTAAAAAGCCTAATTCAAGTTAAAATCATAAAAGAAGGTAATCTCCAACCTATTCTATCTTAGAATCCATCTAAAACCCTTATCTTCATCAAAAAAAAAAAATCTATTTTTGTAGTGATAGTTGTTGATTTGCTTCTCTGCTAGTTTGCATGTACCTAGTCTTAGTTTGACTGGTTTAGATGCTATGTTCTTGGCCAAAAGCATTAACCTTTGGCATCTAAATCATAATTCAATCTTCATGAAGGCAAGATGAGTGTAAAACTCACAAACCCTATCTCTTTATATGATCAAAATGTTATAATTAGTGAATTACTGAAGTTGAAACAAATTTAGGCACAATTTTCTCGTTTTTAATCCGATTTTGATAATTTTAGATGTTACGGAAAGCTTAATTCATGTGCTACAACTTTCCTGTTTTTAGTTTTCTGCAATTTTGATGTTAGCTATGTCAAAATTTAATTTTTCTACTGCAAACCCGACAGCAAAACCAATATTTGCTCTTTCATTGAAGCTGAAACGAATTTGACCATAACTACTTCGTTTCTTAACCGATTTTGATGATCTTGGTCATTCCTGAAAGCTTAGAAACTAAGATACAACTTTTGTTTTATTCATTGTGCCTGATTTTGAAGTTATCTATGCTAAAATTGCAATTGTTTGTCGTTGTCCTGTAAAAGCATAAGTTCAGGCTAAGTTTGATGTTTTTTTTAGTAATTTGATCATAACTTTCTTGTTTCAAATCAGAATTTAGAAATTTTAGATGTTCTGAAATTCATGTGAAATATTCCATGACTTTTCAGTTTTCGGTTTTGAATGATTTTAAGTTTTACATAGTCAATAACTGACTTTTTTATCGCCGGCCTGTGTTGATAGCCAGTGCACACAAATTTTTCTAAGTAGTATTTCACTCATAACTTATTCGTTACTGATCAAAATATCAAAACGTTTGATTTTCTGGAAAACTTATGATATAGACTACAACTTTCATGTTTTGAGTTTTGTATAATTTCGAAGTTTAAATGGTGGAAAATCGACGTTTTTACTTATGGCCTGTCATTGACAGCCACAATATTTATATATTTGTCTGATTTCGACGATTTCATTTGCATTCTTTTGCAATTTTTTATATGAAATTTGATGCTAATATTTGATTATTTTATCCAGCAATGGATTAATCAAGTTAGAATGAGATTTGAATTTAAATTAATTTAAATTCAATTTAAATTTGAATATCGGTTTGGGCCGATTAAAATTGCAAATTGATGTTTTCTTGACTTTTAAAAAAAAATCTGAATAAATTCCAGAAAATCTTCTAACATCATGGTTGGAGTAATAAATGTTTTTATGTATTTTTAGAGATTTTTAATCAATTATTCTTTATTTTTAAGGCTTTTAAAAATTATTAAAATCCTTTTTAATGATGTGTTTTCTCTCACAATCTTTTAGATAAATTTCTAAAATTTGTTTTATAGCCCCGTTTTCTCAAGTAAAATCTTTTATAATTAATTTTGTTTGTTTTAGTTACTTTGATGCTTTTTCGGACATATGAGGAAGTAAATTAAACGATGTAGTAAAAAAATACGTAGTATGGGACATGTATTTTTGCTTTATCGCTTAATATCGGACTTGTACGATCGAAACCAATTTGAAGTGTTATTTTGAGTTGATTTAGAAGTTACCAAATTTTGGTGAAGATTATTGGTTTGAGCATTACTCTTTGAGTACATTCGACGACGAACCAATCTAGATGCATTTTGTGATGGCTGATGAAATGAGGCAATATCGATGTTAAGTTTTAATCTGCAACTATGGTTAGAAATAACCATCACGATGTTCTTTTACTTGCCTAGGAGATGAGACAAGTTGTTATAATGGATTGATGATGATTTTGATATTTATGATGAATTTTTACTTGTCGATGAAATGAGACAAGTCTTGATGTCACTTAAACTCGTCCAAGTAAGAGATAAGACAAGTTTGGTATCTTACACTCGCCGATGAGATGAGGCAGTGTTTATTTGATGATGTTTTATGATGGTTTTCTAATGTGGCATCGACTAAAGATTAGTAAACCAATATGTACGAACGTATGGTATAGGACTTACGTTGACGCCTATTGGGTTCCTATTCAAGAAGTTGAGACACATTCACGATGTTACTAGTGCTACAGACCGAGTACTCGATTGGAGTCATCACGATGTTCATGAAGTTATTACTCGAATCCAATCATCACGATGTTATTACTCGGGTTTTTGTGACTGGGTGTCATCAAGATGTTTTCGAATATAGTCAATCAAGATGATCACGATGTTATGACGTTATATGACCCCAAGTCATCACGATGAATGGTACCAAATAATGGTAGTACTAGTCAAGATGTACATGCACGTGCTGTTTTCTATGAGGTTTTAGGTGTTTCGATTTCACTATTTTGATGATGATGCTTTAGTATAGCATTATGTAAGAAAAAGGCTTATTGACATACATGGTTTAATATGTGATTTCGAATATGATGTTTTGGATTCTTTCTGGGCTCTATCAAGATGGATTTGAGATATTATATATATTTATACCAATAAGATGAGGTATAAATTATGGTAATGTTTTTATGATGAGTGTTGATAATAGATTTAAGATATATTTATATTTATACCAATGATATGAGGTATAAATGATTATGGAGATTCCTTTATAATGAGTTTAATGATGGATTTGAGTTGTATTTATATTTATACCGATGAGATGAGGTATAATAATTAAGAAGTTTCTTTTAGATGAGTTTTATTTATGATGGATTCTCGAAGTTTTAATTATCTTATGAAGATTTACTTTATGGTCCATATCCCCACCCATTTCATTCGGTTATATATATAATTAGATGAACCATGTTTGTCTAATATACATACTGTATTCCTATATGCAATCATGATGAACCGTTGATGTATCACTCTAGAGATAACTTGATGACCTATATCATTCCATTGGTAACGATGGAATGGTTTTCCCCTTATCTCTTATCATCACCTTTACTAATGATAAGCTCTAGCTAGCCTGACCCGTGTGTTTTCACTCGGGTCGGACCGAGTTGTTTCAGGTATCATTTATTGGGCTTAGCTTGAAGTTGATGTTAGATATCAGCTCTTCTCATCTATTGGGCTTAGCTTGAAGTTGATGTTAGATATCAGCTCTTCTTTATCTTGAGTAGTTTCTGCTCTGTCGCATACTCTGATGTAGTTATATTTAATTCGATGTATATAGTGTGATCGAGCACCACCTTTATTGTATTCATATTGTATTGTACTAAAAATGTATCAGTGTATATGTATATATACGATGTTGATTACTGTTCTGTGAAGTGCTTTTCATTTTTTTATTGTATTTCCTTCTGATAGATCTGTTAGCCACCTATAGTTTGGGATTAAGCATTCATTGGGTATGTCGATCCGCTTGAGTGAAAAAAATTATATTGCATTTATCGACGTATTCAATAGATGTTTAAGACAAAATTATAGATGGTCGCCCTTAACTAGCCATATTCTCCGCTTTAGTAGACGGAATTACTTATTAATTCTCTTTGCTAAGGTGGGTCTCGGGGTGGGGCGTTACACGGGATGTCACAGTAATATAGGGTCATCCGCTATTATGCGGGGAGCATATTGTCTTATCCGCTCCAAACAGCGAGAATATACCCAAGTACTAACATATATACTAATATATATAATATAACATCCAACGGATAAATTATTATTAATCCATCCAATCAACCAATAAATGATTTTTAACATTTTTATATTAAAACCAGTAATGCACATGAGTGACATTTACACATCTTGATTTTTTATTTCTAAACTGTGTCAATTTTAAATTAAATTGAACTATGTTCGATTTAATCTAAAATCCTAGTTGATTTCCAAAATCTCCAAACCAATTTTGTTACGTAGCACTTGTTGATACGAATCTGTTGCCACTTGTTTCGTTTCGATCGAACCTCGTGTGAATTAAATATTGCATTGATAAGATTACACGATTTTTGAACAAATTAATTTACCTTTTTTTTATTACCTTACTATTAATCTGTACCGTTCAATTCAAATGAATCAGATCGTGGCTGTTGCTTTCCTCTTTCTTCCTCTCTTCGTTCATAAACATGGCGCCCTAACTCCAACCAGCTACTTCATCGCTCCTCCACGCCGATGTCATTCCCCAGACACCACCGCCTTTCCATCGAAGAATGCCACACCTCCCAGCTTCCCAACGACCTGAGTGCCATCGCCAGTCTCATGCGTAGATAACAGTGCGACATCCTCCTCGAAACCCTAAAAGTCGTCGCCTCCATTGCTATCGCCTCTCGCGCGCTCTCCATCTCCAATCGCCATCGCATGCACGAACGATGTCCACCCTTCTACCACCAAAACCCTAAAATGCGCAACACCCACTCATCGTCGCCCCTGCCTCAACGCGCCATGTGCGCGCCAGCTTCACTATTGAAGTTGCGATCAATTTTTCCCTTTTTTATATATATACGAACTGATTTTGTTTTTTTCAGAAGAAGGAGAAAAAGTATACACGACTGAAACTGGAAGAGAGCAGCACGATCAGATGTATAGGGTGGCTCGATGAGTGTAGGGCGGCTATGATTTGAATTTTTTATTATATTTTATTCAAAATATCTCCCATTACATATGGTGAAATATCAATTTCCTATTGAGGCGTGCCGCCAGACGTTTCTAATGTTATACCCTTATTTCGAATGCCATTGAATAAGTTTCGAGACCTAATTCGATCGTATGTAGAAGACAGCTTTTTGAACACAATATAATATTAAACTTTCGATATTGATTTCAATGCATTTCTATCCCATACGACCAAATGGTGAATCCAATCACCATGAGATTTGAATATGATAATAATATACCATTGCAGATCAATGGAACTGGTTTCATCAAGTTCCAAGACTGTGCGCCGGATTGCTATTTTAATGTGACGATTAAATTGACGATTTCAAAAATTGATGAAATTACTTGGAATTCAAGTTTTAAAAACTTACTAACTCTACTCTAATTCAACTAGAATTTATATCAACATTAGAAATCGTTTCGATTCATATTCAACTCAAATTCAACTACTCATCATCTTCGTATTACGATAAATTGTTGTATTTGAAATTTAAATTAATTCTATGATTTCAAACAAAACCTTCATATTCAAAAGTCAATTTATATTCCAAATCCAATGTTCAAAACCATTTAAATATTCAAATCAAACAATGGAAAATCTGAGTCGTTACAATTTAAATTAAGACGGTAAGGAGTGATTAAAAACTTTTAAATAAGAAAGGAATTACTCATCACTTTTCTTTTCCTTGAACTACTCAACAAAATGGAGTAGTAGAATCTAAAAATATAACTATACAAGAATATGCTAGGACTATGTTAAATGATGGTGGTTTGCTAAATTTTTTTAGGTTGAAGCAGTTGCTACATCATGTTATATTTTGAATAAAATTTTAATAAGATCGTTAACCAAGAAAACACCTTATCGGCTATTTTTTAATAAAAATCCGAAATTATCTTACTTTTAAGTATTTGGAAGCAAATATTTTATACTAAATACAAAAGATAATTTAGAAAAAATTGAAAAGCAAAATCAGATAAAGATACATTTATTGGTTATTCGAATAGAAGTAAGGCCTACAGAGTTTTTAATGTTAGAACTAACATTATTAAAGAAACTTTACGTGTTGCATTTGATGAGAATTTGTAGTAGCTCAAACTAGTAATGATAAGGAAGAAAATCTTAATCCTAGTAAGAATAACGAGGTTACAAATAACCAAATCACTAACAATCAAATAATAATATTGATGGTTCAAATACAAATAAATCAAGTAGAACAAATTTTTAAAAGATCATTATAAGGAAAATATTCTAGGAAGCATGGAGTCATTTGTAAAAACTAGAAATCAACTAAATAAATTGAGTAATATAGCATTTATTCCAACTAGCGAACTCAAAAATCCAAAAGAAGCATCATTAGATGCTTCATGGATTCTTGCTATGCAAGAAAAACGGAATCAGTTCACTCGAAATTATGTTTGCAATTAGTTCCACGATTAGAAAATCAATGTATAATGGGAACTATGTGGGTTTGTAGAAATAAATTGAATGAACACGGAGAATTCATAAGAAATGAAATAAGTTTGGTTGCTTAAGGATATAGCTAAGAAGAAAGAATAGACTTTGATAAGCCTTTGCCCCTATAACCATATTAGAAGACATAATAATTTTAAGTTATTTCAAAGCATGTCAAAAGTTCATTTTTAAATTGATTTCTTAAAGAAGATGTATATGTTGAACAACCCCAGCTTTTTGAAGATGAAAACTTCTCTATAATGTTACAAATTTAAAAAAGGCATTATATAATTTAAAACAAGCACCTAGAGCTTGGAACAAAAGACTTAAATCATACTTAATAAAATCTAATGTTACAATAGGTAAAGTAGATACTACTACGTTATTTATAAAAAGAGTTAACAATGATATTCAACTTATAAATATATATATATATATATATGACATTATTTTTTGGTCAACAAATGAACAGCTAAATAAAGAATTGCTGGCATTTGACCAAAGAATTTGAAAATAGTATTATAGGAGAATTAACATTCTTTCCTAGTTTAGAAATTAGACAATTAAACAATGGAATATTTATAAGTCAAGAAAAATATGCTAAAGAATCAGTAAAGGAATTTTAAATGTCCAACACAAGCGGTAAACCAACAACCATGGTAATTAGTAGGGAACTTAATAAAGAAGATAATTCAAAAGACGTTGACCAAAGACTATATAGAAGTAAGATAGGATCTTTTCCCTATATCATAGCTAATAGACTCGATATCATGCATAGTGTATGTCTATGTGCAAGATAGCAGTCACACCCTAAGGAGATGCATCTTAAAGCTGTAAAACGCATTTTAAGATACATTAACAACATATTGGACTATGGGCTCTTTTATCCAAAAGAAGATTCATTTGACTTAGTCTCATATACTGATGCTAATTACGTTGGATATAAATAATGGATAGAAGATTCATTTGACTTAATTTCATATACTGATGTTAACTATACAGGATATAAATCTGACCAAAAAAGTATGAATGGTACCTGTAACTTTTTGGGGATACTCACTTGTCACTTGGTTCAGTAAAAAGAAATATTCTATATTTTTATCTGCAATACAGGCAGGCAGAATATATATCAACAACATAAGCATGTTCACGGGTTATTTATAAGCAACAACTTTAAGAGATTTCGGTTTAAATTTAAAGATCGCCGATATATCGTGATAACACTTTTACAATAAATCAATCTAACATCACGTTTTATCAAAAATGTCCTCCCTCCCTAATCCAATCCACCATCATCCTCATTCATCTCTCACCTCCGCACCCTTTATCTTGATTGTCCTCCTCCACCCTTTTATTTCATTCACCTGTCACTCGTCTACAGATGGCTAAGAACAGGAAATCTAAGCAACGTTTCGTCACGTCGATCGAGTATCTCTACCTCCAGATCTGGTCAAAACTTTGTTGTACCACTAATCCAAAATAGAGGATTCCGAATAAGTATAACTTTTGCAAGTAATTTTAGTAACACGTATGTGCGTTATTATAGGGACATGAACAATTATTTGTAAAGCTTATATCTGCAATCAATTTTTGTCTACCAACACTTATAAGCATTGGAAAATATTTATTACCTATGGTTATAAACGTGGGAAAGTAATTTTTCCCAATGGTTATAAACATTGGTAATATCATATTTGTAACCCTTATACATGTTATTAAATTATATCATACACTGGAAATAAGTGTTAGCATTATCTAGTTTGTAACACTTGTATAAGTTCCAAAATTCATGGTACCAATGGATACAAGTGTGAGCAATAACAAAATAGCAACAAAATAGATGCTAATAATTTAGATTTCCTAACATTAATAGTCATTACAATAATTAGCATGGTGTGCACACTAATAACATAAACTATATTTATTTATTTAGCTAAGCTAGCGAGGTTGATTGGTCCCCTAAAAGATTTTATTATGACGAACAATAAAAATGCATAAATCAAGCTTTATGTCTAAGAGAAAGAAAGAAAATAAAACAACCAAATAACACAGGGAAAACAAGGCAGCTAGGAGAAAAAATATGCACATAGAGAACGATGAAACATGCACACCTGAGAACAAAGAAACATGCACACCCACAAAAAAAAGAGCACCGAGCTATTACCAGAGGACATATTGATGCGAGGAGAAGCAATGCATGCTTTCCTACAACCCACAAGCAATTTTCCTCATCAGTTTTTTCCAAAAAAGCACTCCAGATATGCTCTTACCCTGAAAGTGGCGATTGTTCCTCTCCTTCCACACCTCATTCAAGTATTTCTTAAGGACAAAGAAAACAATATCCCATTATTTCACCCTCCACTTACTTGCCTTTCCAAGAATATGCCAGTCAGTATGAGTGAATCCAGAGATGCCATACCCCACTATTTTTGCATCAGAGAGATCCACATACACTTTAGATAGGCACACTCAAAAAATAGGTGATCGACTTTTACAGGAGACATTTTGCTGAATACACTGTGGATCCACACTCATACCATAAGACACTAACTTATCTCTAGTCAGAAGCGCTTTATTAATTGTCTTCCATAACATTAAATTATCCTTGCTTGGCGAGTGTGATGTCCATACCACTTTACTTCATGGAGAAATAGATATTCTTTCAACCATAAAAAGGAGGTTATAAACTTCACCAAGACTGTGAGATTTGCTATTCCAACTAAGAGATCACACTGATTGAGAAGAACAGGCAGATGAGCTAAACTGGTCCAAAGGGCATTGACCACCTGATTGCCGGTGAGGGGAGCATGCAGCCTGCCATTAGAAACAAAATCAACAGCTCTAGCATTAAGACCAATCAAAGATTGTTGTACTTGCTGATGAGACAATAGCCTAGATAATACATATCCATAATCATCCTAAGGTTCCCTTCAGAAACTGACCAGACTAGAAGAAGACGTTGTATGTTTAATGTGTGGCAGCATAACCCCACCAAGGCCAAGAGTATTTTGTAAAATCCAACTGCTTCCTTGAGGAACATCCATCTACTTGAAGTCCTTATTCTGAATATGATGCCTCCATGTCCATTCAACCCATAGGCTTTCCTTCCTCAACAAGATTACATTTAATAGAGTACTCATAGCAGCTTTATTCCAAGAATGCATGTTAATAATACCAAGGCCCCCTTTTTAGATGTCTCTCTAGCTTGGAAAAAGATATAGGAATCAACTTCCTTGCATAAATTTTACCTGACCAAAAAAAAATCTAATCAATGCACCCCTAATCATACTCAACATCTTAGAGGGTAGAATAAAGGTCCCAGCCCAATAAACCATAATTGAAAAGCACACTGACTTGATAAGCACCGGCCTACCAGCCTAAGTAAGCATTCTGGTGGGCCAAGCAGTCATGATGCTGGTTATCCTATCATAAAGAGAAGGCAATCAACCTTGGTTACCCTAGCAGTGCATAGAGGCAACCCTAAGTATTTCATATCTGACGACATTGATTGAAGACCTTACATCATTTTAATATCAGTCCTAGTAGAGAGCAAGACCATAAATGAGCATATGAGATTTATTAGAATTCAATTTGAGACCAGTAGCAATGTAAAATTCATTCAAATTTCAACAATGCAAGATATAGACTGCTCATAAGGCTTTGTGAGTATCATAATATCATCCACAAAGAAAAGGGATGAGATGTGGAGGTATTTGCATTTGGGGTGATATTGGATCCTCTTATCAGCAAATTTATTACTTAACATGCTAGAAAGAGCCTCCATGACTATTATGAAAATATAAGAAGAAATCGGTTCTCCTTCTCGCAGTCCCTGCTTTCCTTTGAAATACCCAATGGTTGTGCCATTACAGTTGAGAGAGTAAGAAGATGTTGACATGCAAGTGTACAACGAGGCAACAAAATACTTTGGAGAACCCATCAAAGACATGACTCGGACAATAGAAGTCCAGTGTATGCTATCATAAGCCTTACTAAGATCAAGCATCAACATCACTCTAGGAGAAACCTGGCTTCTACCATACCCTTTGATTAACTCATGTGCCATCATAAAATTATTTAGTATATTACTATTAGGAATGAAAGCAGATTGATTTTTGGAAAAGAACGAAGGAAGAACTAACACAAGTCTCAAAGCTAGGATTTTGGAAATGCATTTATATACCACATTACAACAAGAAATTGGTCTAAAAGAGGAAGCATTTATTAGAGGACTGACCTTGGGTATTAAGACCATGTTAGATGCATTAACTTCACCCAAGAGTTTGAATTTAGTGAAAAAATTATGGACAACTGCATAAAAGACTTCGCAAACCACACTCCAACTGCTTTTGAAGAAAACGACATTAAATCCATCTGGGCCTCCACAAGACTTTGTGTTCATAAAAAGTAAAGCATTCTTAATTTCCTCATATGTTACTCTACCAACAAGCATAGAACACATAGATTGATTCAAAAGAGGCATGCTTAGGTGGTTAAGAATAATAAGTTTAGGCTCAAAGTTAGCAGCATTACCAAGATGAGCAGAGAATAGGCTAGCAAGTAATGTACTATGTCCTCCTGAGAAGAAAGCAAGACACCAGCATCATATCACAAGGATGTGATCTGCTCCTTAGCATGCTTGTCTCTAATGGAAGCATGAAAGAAAGCCATGTTCTTATCCCCTTCATTAATCCACTTTTGATGAATTTTTGTCTTCTCATGCTTGTCTCTTTGTCAAGGGCATCAGTAAGCTGATGGAACTGTTTAGATTCATTCTTGACCATTTCAGGGTTGGTAGGATTGGAATCCAAGAGCACTTGAACCTGGAGAAGCTGGGCTTTAAGCGACTTGGAAGGAAGAGATCCATCACCATACTAGATCTTAGCCCACTTCCTAAGCGCATTTTTAGTTGCCTTCAATTTCCTACATAGTATAAACATAAAATTGCCATAAAAAATTGTTTACCATGAATTAGAAATTATATTATGATATTCAAGCATTATAAAATTTGAAAGTTCTCTTTCCTCAACTAGGCTGGTAACCAAGAGAAATAAATAAGGGAGAGTGATCAGACAGGATGGGATGAGGCAAAAGATGTTAAGGAAGGCCATGTAGATAAAGCTTTATTGTTGCAAAAGGAATGATCAATATTAGTGAAGGTTCTACACCCAGATCAACTTCTATTGTTCCAAGAGAAGGAAACACCCGATTTTACAATTGGAAGGAGTGTAGAGTCATAAACAGAAATGTTAAGGGGATCATTGTCTCTAGACATAAGAGGAAGGCCGCTTATCTTATCCTGTAAGGAGAAAAAATAGTTGAAGTCACCTAACACTAGCCAAGGATGAGAGTCTTGACGTAGAGGGGCAGAATGTTAAGAAGGCTTTTCCTTGAAGCAATAGCACTATTTGCATAGATAAAGGTGAGATAGAAAGATAAATGCATAGGCAAGAAAATGGCATGCAGATGGATAGGTTGAGAGGTGGAAAGGATAGGTTAAGAGAGAAATTGATGGGATCATGAACTATGAGAATCCTACCATAAGGAGCCTAAACCAAATTGTGGATCAACTGCCAAGAAGGATTGATATAATTGGCTGCCTTAATAGATAAGGGGAGAGTGAGTTTTGTTTCCAAAATTGAAAAAACCAAAATACTATGGGCTTGAATTAAAGCTTTAACTTGATCAAGCTTCACTGGGTTATGAGCACCCCTTATGTTCTACTAAGCAATTTGATGTGTCATGATTTATACTATAGTGATTGATGAGACACTCCTGCCATACTTGTTGAAGGATGGTCACTTCTTACAAAATTTATCTTAGCTAACAAGTTAGTTGTCCATTGGGATTTGGGACCCGGCAGAGGGTAGAAAGGGGACAGAACATGGTGGGGATAACCATCCAGGAATGTTCCCCAAAAAGGTATATAGGGAAGAGACAACATGGATTGTTGGGGGTTGAGAGGAGGAAAAAGGGATGAGAGAGTGATCAACAAAAGAAGATGAAAAAATTTGTAGGTCATGCTTTTCTAAGTCATGAAGAAAATTATCCTCGTATGACTTTAATTCATTGTTGTTACGTACCACTTCTGCATAGGGAGCACAGTAGTTGGAAGGTGGTTGGACAGTACATGTTGTCACTCCTAGATTTGCATGTATCATTAATGTGCACAACCCCATGGTCTATATTCTCAGCAATAAGTACAGGCTATTGATAACATGTGATTCAACCACCAAAGATGTTGTAGGTAATAATTCACCCTCCTCAATTTCATTGGATGAACCATTGGATAGATCCTCCTCTATACCATCAAGTTGAAGAGCTGCAAATGGATTAGGATGCAAAGCTACTTCGAGAAAAAAAGCAATTTTTTCTACAACTACTTCGGGTACCTCACCTACTTCGGGCTAAAAGGCATTTTTTCCTGCATCGACTTCGGGAACTTCACCTAGCGAACAAGAAAAGTTATCAACTTGCTCCTTTCCTTTTGTGTGATTATTCCCAATGTCATCAAGTCTCCTTTTTCCTCCCTTAGATAATCTTTCATTTCTGACGGGCACCCTTCTCCACCTTTTTTTCTTAGTATTCACCTTTTCTGCCACAGCCACTTGATCTGCTTCAGTGCTCTTAACAACAGGCATGGGAATTATTCCATCCACTTTAGTAATGCCAACCACCCTTGCATCCATTTGGCATTTCATAGCCATACAACCTTGTGCAACATGCCCAATCTCTTTGCACACGCCACATATTTGTGGTTGCCATAGGTATTCCACCTTTACAACTTGTTCCGAGCCATCTAACAGTTTCACTGGGAATGTCTCGAGCAAATCAAATTATGAAGATACCTCAACCATACACTTCGCATATCCTATTCTCTCAAGTTTCTCTATAGATTCATCCACACTGAGGAACTTACCCAGTCGTATTGCCAAACAATTGATACCCAAATGCAACCAATAGTACAAAGGAATATTGAAAGCTTCAGCCATACTACCACGGACTTGATAGTACTAATACTATTGCCAATCGGGGGATCCCATGGTTTGACGATGAACAACTTGTTCCTCATTACTATTGGGTCTGCCTGGATTATCTTCCTTCTATCTTCCTCAGAGGACAGATTGAAGAGGAACAAGTTCCCATCAGATTTTACATCGATAGTGCCTTTCAGTTTCCACAACTTCTTAAGATGATTCAACACTACCATATACGGCTTGTCAAGGAAAAAACAACCTAGATGTTGCCTCCGGACATCATTACCAGCCTGCATAAGCTCGCCAGGAGGAACCAGAGCTTCACCCTAAAAAACAAGAGGAAATTCAATCGGGACATACTTGCCAACATTGCACGGCTTAAGTTTAAAGAGAGAAGACCAGGGCAGAGAAGAAGAGGCAGAGGAAGATAGAGGAGAACGGAATAGGAAGAAGGAGGACTAGGAACAAGCAGAGGGCAGGGAGAAGATAAAGAAGGGAGGCTGGAAGAAGGCATCGAAGGAGAAGCATCCAAGAGGGGGAGGGGGAGGAATGGTGGAAGCCGAAGACAAGAGTACGGAAGGTACGGAGGGATGGGTTGGGAAGGAAGAAGTGGGAAAATTGAATGATAGAGAGAGGACGAGGCCATTAAAGGAAAAAGAGCTTTTATTGGATTGAAATTTAATGGTTTGACATAAACTATAGTTAATATGCATTTACAAATAATATTGTCTCAACTTAGCAAATGACAACCAAATCAATATCAAGAAACAACATTCATATTTATTCAAAGTAGCAAAATAGAGTATCAACTAACAAATGACAAGTTCAATATACAAGTTACCAAATCCAATGCGTAAGTTGCTAATTCCACACCAATATCAAATTGGAATAACAAAAGGCAAGATATAATTCATAGTTAAAGTCTACAAATACCGAACACGAAACTTCGACCATATAACGAAACCTCCATCCAAAAATTTGCATAGCTTGTACTTTTCATTTTAAGAACCATTATGGATCATTCTCAAAATCTACTCCATCATTGCCGCTATAACTACCATTTAATTTTCTCTTTTTCTTTGCTTCTTCTATTAGTGCCTATGTGCATTCAATATAACATTAAATTGAAATTAGTAATAGGTAATAACACATAATTTAACAACAGCAAACATTAGATAAATGAGTATTTACAAAATATTCCATTATGGCAAATATATCAATTGTAAGATGTAGTTTGAAAATTCATCACAAAAGTGAAGCTTGCAACCGTAGATTCCAAACTACAAAATGACAATTCGCAATTACAATTGCAGTTTCTATAGTTTGAAACTGCATTTTTGAAATGCTGCAGTCCTACGACTATGGTTTCAAACTTAACTCGGTTAAAAACTAATTTTTAAATTAACTTAATCCAAAATATATCACATTCAAAAAATAGTAAATGAAAAGAAAGTGAAAGTTACACATGGTAAATAGAAGAAGAGAAACGGAAGCCTGCACCATTAATTTGGACATGGATCATTTTATTATATATATGAAACTACCTAAATATAAATTCTTAGTAGTTGTATAAATGTTGGTTCGTATATGAGAAATTGTTTACCTACTAATGTATTTTGTTGTTTGGGTTGAAGCTAAAATTTCTTCAAATATTATTGCACAACACTTCCAAATAGTGTGAGAAAATCCTCAAAATTCAGAAATTAATATATTCCATATGAAATATATGAAATGAATATTTACTAACTTTTAATAAAAATATATTCATTTATGTACAATTTAGTTTGGAAGTAATCAAGATATCAAAAAATACTCATGTAGTTTGACAATATTTGCAATTTCCAACTCATACTAATACGTTGACTTGTGCTTATTGCAATGTCTAAACCTATGATGGTTAAACTAATGGCCAATAATATGAATCTTGATGCGTTTATTTTTATAATACAAGGTGATATGGTGATTAATTCAAAGGGAAAATTTAATTTATCGCGCTCCTTGCATAAATAGAAGGAAATTTACCTTTTCATAGATTGACATCAAAACCTTCACATAAATAAAACATTTACTATTATACTTATAGGAAAATTTTATTCATACGCTATAAATTACTATATACACATCGAGAAATTTGCTAAAATCAAATGCACCATTTTCTACTTAACATACACCTTATGCATTAGGAAACTACCCTCACTTGGACTAAAATAAAAAAACTAACCTCATTTAATTATCTTTTCTCGTTTCATGCATTAATCAAACTAAGTTCCTAATTTCCTTAAATTCACTTTTGTAAACTTCAATTTTTAAAATACCTTAAACAAAATTCAAATTTATTTAATTATTTGTGTATATCAAATAAAATAAATTTTCGATGGTAAAAAATTTTTGTTCTTAATTTAACTAAGAGTTAATGAATAATTTGGTGTTATATAATCATAATAATTTAAGTGAATTTTAGGCTTCATTTTTAATTTTTAGTTAAAAATGTTAATTTGACTGCAAATAAATACAACTTTAAATTGTATATATAATTTAATACCTAAAATGAATTTCAATTTAATTCAACAAATGCTGTATAGAAGCTTTAGTTACTTATGAATTTTTAGTTACTTATGAAAAACATTGTATCGATTTTATATTGATTTTTATTTTTTTATTAAATAGGGGTATTTTTAAGGTGGAGCCTTGGCGCAACAGTCAGGTCACTCACATGGTGATCTATGCATTCAGGCTCAAGTCCGAAAACTGCCTTTTCGCTACATGAGGGAAAAACTGCGTACATTATTAATCTCCTCAGAACCCTCTATCGTGTGAGAGTCTCGTGCATTGGATCCACATTATTAAATTGTAGTATTTTTACTTGATATTTTATTGAAAAATTTATAATGTGGATAGAACAATTAGTGGTGTACGAATAGAATTTGCCATATTTATATAGCAACAAACATAAAATCAAATTCAACAAAACGTTCAGCATATGAAATATGGAAGCAAAGAAATTCATGAAATTTCATCAAATTGATGAGAAAAATCAAGTAGTAAGCATAATTCAATCTCCTAATTCGAATACATAAAAATAATCAAACACAAAGCATAATTTAATCAATGAAAGAAAAGCAAATAGATTCCATTAGGGTTTTAACAATTTTACAGTGAGACTTAAATTTGGCAAAATGAATCAAGAGCCCATGAAAAAAATTGAAACAAACCTTGTGTGGATATATGATGCACCGCAATGTTGAGAAATCAATATGAGGCTGCAATGTTGATACAAAATCTAAAGTCACCTAAATGACATAAGAAACTTTACATAGAAATTACTACTATGAAGATATGGTACTCAAATAAGGATTTCAGGGGTTTTGGGCTCAAATCCTAATGGCATAAATCATAATCTCATAATTTTTTATTTATTTGCTTAGTGAAATCAGGAATCCATCAGATTTGTGCTCAAATACTAAAGGCATAATTATGGATCTCGTGTTTTTATTTATTTGCAAAATTCAGCTTTAAATTTTTAAAACAATACTATGCTAGGAATATGATTAATACCAACGATAGTTGAGACCTAACGGTAATTTTACTTGGCTATTATCTACTCGGCCATTTCCAACAGCTCCATTTATAGTCATCAATATTATAAATTTTTTATGTTGTTACTAAAGCAAGAAACGGTAACCATGTGAGAACAAATAACATAGTAAAATCCTAAAGGAAATGTAAAGCTATATTTTTGAATATATATGTATATGAGGTAGTAAAAGAAGATTAACACTCACCATTTTTCTACCAAAACTGATTAAAAATCTAAGAATACATGTTAATGATTCTATATTGTTTCATCAGTTTATTTTTTATTTTTGGAAGTACAAGTTTTAATATAAGGCTGACTAAATTTAATGTGCAAAGAAAGAAAATAGGAAATAATTTCACTTTCTATATATTTGTTTGATTTTATTATTACAGACCATATTTACAAATTTAATGCCCATTGTTAACGATGATTTTGGAAAGAAAAATTAAGAGAACTAAATGTAAAAACCCAATTCAGTACCCGTTGAATAAAATAAACGTGTAGAACATAGAAATTATTTTAGTGAAATTAGATGTACCAAATGCCTAATGGACACATTCTCATATTTTACTAAAGAAATTTTAATTTAATATAAAAATTCATATGTTGCTCCACGATCTTGAATCAAGAGTTCGTGAATTCAAATATTTCTCTCAAAGTAACAGAAAGCTGAAAAAACATTATTGTTTTTGCTGAATGAAATTGAAAATAAGGACATGAACATGAATAATTGTATAAAATTATATAATATGGATATTTAAATGTAGAATAGGTTGTATTTATTAAGAAGAACCCTAAAACTGCCTATAAAGTGTTTGCGTCAAAATTTGTCACGAACGCCCAATTGTCGATGAAAGCACCAGTTCACAATCACAAATTACATATAACAAGTATGTAGAGAATTAAAAATGATGAACACTCAGAAAATTAATAAAAAAGGAGTAAAGAACACAGAGTTTATAGTGGTTCGGCAATCCGGCCTACATCCACTTTGAAGTTGATGATTTTATTGATTATAACTCGCTGACTACAACGAGTTATAACTGATTACAACAGCATATTTCGAGTACAATGATGATTCCAGTAGAGTATGGACGTCAAAGAATCAAGAATCCCTTTTCTGGAGACCTTGGGATGTTATTTATAGGCATAGGATGCAAATATTTCGCTCGGATCTTGGGAGACCTCTTCTGACACTTGAGTGGGTCCACGCAATCGATCCCAGGTGATTTCGACTCGATCCATGATCGATGCGAATGAATTTCGTATCGATTAAGATTGATCCAATCGAGTCGAAATTTGGCATGAACATTCCTTAGGTCGTATGTAAGCTCCAGCGAATATTTCATAGCATTTGGACTTGTAGATTGTGAGCTATGATCGATACGAGTTTGAGTTTTATGTCGGCTGTCTCATTCGAATCGATCTCTTTCTATCGATCAGTTCGAGTTGATATTGAGCACGTGCTTGCAAGTTGTCGTGGCGCTTGATTTTAGGATCGATCCGAAGATTATGCCGAATCAAATGAATCTCCCCTATGCACATGCCTTGTTCGAACCGATCTTATTTGTTCTTGTTCGAATCGATCGAAGCTACTCTGTTCATATCGAGTGTCGTGGCTTTGTTTGTGTTGATCTAAGTTGAACTATTTGTAACGTTTGCGACTTTTCGATGCTCGAAAACCGACATCAATACGTCTACTGTGTCAACTTCAGAACAATCGAATGCCGAAAAACCGAAATGTTATGGTTAAAGAACAAGAAAAAGATAGAAGAAGAGAGAAAAAGATAGAACAGAATAGAAAGAAACAACAAAACAATATCAGAATCTCACAATCGCAACGGAACAACATATAATAGATAAATGAATACCATTAAAACAAAAGAACCATGTCAGTTATTACATTACATCACATTACATTACATTATCAGAGTGTACAACAACAAACAGCGGAAAAGAAATACTATATACTAGTTGATACGCCACGCCATCGAGATCGCTCCTGATTTCTACAGCAACTTCTGAATTTCAGAATGACTTGATAACCTGACTTTAGACTGCCCATGTGGAAATTGGTGGGCACCCAGAGTTTAGGAAGGAAAACAATAAACTCCAAGTCAGTCATGGGACTGGTGTGAGAACTTAAAATAGTTTATCTTTAAAAACAAACAACAGGATAATTTTTTTTTTTGAATTCAGTTCGTAATGCTTTTTGAAAATGTAACTACCATAAGAACTCCCACCACACACACAATGCGAACGCAGACTTGGAGGAGATTTCTTCTTATGTTAGTCAAAGATGCTTACTACGCAAAATCAAATTATTTTTGATATTATTATTAGTGCATAGTGTAGAAAACATTTCGAAAGTAGAATATAAATCTTAGCCAGCATAGGTACCATTATATTATGCCTACTATAGCTACCATATTAGATGGCATGTTCTACAACTAAAACTGTACAAGGTTCGTATTGTTTCTTTGGATTCCAACAAATGGTCACGCCAAAGAACTTCCCATTGCCACATGGGTATGCCTCTGGAAAGACGACCCCGAGAACCTAACCTAACATTACGGTTAGATCTCCGCCAACACAAGGCCGGGTTACCCCTAACCGGGTAACTACTGACACGAATATGTCATCCTCCGGTCGTAACCGACCTTCATTCGGGGATCCTCGATTCCAACAACCACAAAGTAATAAATTTGCAGCAACAACATAGGTTACGTATCTGGGCTCCATACCATGATACCATCTCTATCCATAAGGAATGACATACACTAAAGGGGCGCTACCCCCTAATAACCTTGCTGCATCCTTCCTGTTTTGACCATTTCCGGGGTGTGAGATCCGATGAAGTCTCGCCCACAAAGCTACGCTTTATACAAAAGCTGTGCTTTGATCATCAAATGCTCAACAGCACTTCGTATGCCACCTTACCAATTTTGGGAATGTATCACTAGTAACCATCAACTACATAACCTCTAAGGGTGTTAAGCTAAGAGAATAAATTCTCCGCCACCAACGGAAATATATTTGATAGAAACCAGCTTTACATCTCAAATTGTAATGTCAGACACACATCCATACAAGTCCGTTCCGGGATCGAACGAAACCGAATGCACTTACAAAGAAGTCCTTGCAATCCGGATATACACTAATCACGACTGGACTTCCCATCACAAAGGGTAATAAAATCTCTATATCGAAGATCAGCCGATGCAGAGACATTCGACGTAATCCTTCCGTTTTCAAAAATATCCGATCTTCAACACCGGTCATCAATGCTATCCATTACGACGTATCACTATTCGGAATGGGTTATACGACTCAGAGGTCCTTTCCCGACTAACCCGAATAATGAGCGCTTATTTTAAAATAAGTGTAGCATTCAAATTCAAGAAAATCACAACAAATATCTATTTAAAGGTAAATATTGATAGTCGGTTATTTAACTATCAATAGATATGCACAACATCACCAAGTTCCAAACAATTTTCCAAATTATTTATTTTCCAAAAATATCTTTACAAGATATATTTTTCCACACTTCAACATTTGAAAACAAATTTCAAATCACTTCTCACCTTTACAACTTTTGAAAACAAATTTCAAATCGTTTCCCTATACGGAATATATTCACAAATCTTTATTCATTTTCATTTCAAAATGGTTCATTTAAACCAATTAAATAAGCCCTTTCTTTTATAAATTCCCATAGTAAATTTACATTTCCAAAATATCTATGAATATACGATTTTCAAATCGATTTCTAATATTCATTTTCAATTTATCTTTCCATACTTATTTAATAGTAAGTAATTCACAAATCCATTTATTTTCAACACTTGGAAAATATTCAATATACTTAAATCGAAATTAAGTATATATTTCATTCTTTAAAGAAAACATTCTCTTAAACACATTTATTTGAGTCAAAACGAATGTTGTGTAAAACATCGTTACGACAATCCAAAATCACTAGTATAGGGATTCAAACTTAAAATAGATATATAAATCCCAATACTATATAAAACATTTCCTTTCAGAAATCATTTACTATAACAACAGTATTATAGTCCACTATTTCCTTCTATTTCTCGAAAACGTCTATTTCAACAATGAATGTTGAAATCTATGGTTTCGACACTTAATGCATTTTAAAACAACTTCAAATCGTTTTAATTCTATTCAAAATATCACTTCCCCAAAACACTTTAATATATTATTCCCTGTCCCAAAATCGTGAATATTCTTCATTAACCAAATTCAATATTTTTCTACACATTTTGTTTAAAGGATTATCCACCGTCCAAAATCGTGAATATATCTCCTTTAAAAATCTAAAATAATTGACTTATCAAAATAAGTTGGTTTCGGATTTATAAAACAATGTTTATAAATTCCCATTTATATTTTATAAAGACTTCAATTTACAAAATTTAAAAATCTTACTACTTATAAAATTCCATTTATAACCTCATTTTCAGCATTAATAGAACTCCTTTTATAGTTCCATTATTTCGATTTATAAAATATATATTTTACAAAACTCATCTATAAACCATTTATACTTATTCGAAAATCTTAATTAAAATGCCAAAATCCGATTTATAAGTTAATTACTTATAAATCTTTTATTTTACAAAAATCTATTCATTTTATAACTTCCTAATTTATAAATCTATAAATTTCATTTGCTTATGAAATCCATTTATACTTCATTTTAACACTTAATAAAATTCGTTCTATAATTCCTATATTTTTAATTTATAAATATTAATTTTATAAATCTTTTATACACATCGTTTAAAATAATTCAAAAATCCCAATTTAAACTATGTTATAAATTTATCAACTACTTATTTCAAAAATCACATTTCGGTTATGTTTCGCAAAAATCATACTATTTTATAATATTAAATTTTATAACGTTGATTTATTTAAAATGAATCGATTCAAAAATTTAATAAAACATATACTTTTAAAAATCACTTTAAAACCCTTTTAAAATTCAAAATCGTTACTCTAACATTTTTAAAACTTCAAAATAGGCCCAATGATGCAACAACACCAAATAATCAATCATGGCGTCCAAACATCATATATCAATATGATAATCAACAAATATCACAATATCTGTAATCAAATAAATACTGGTGAGGAATCCAGTTGGATCCCTCCAACCTGTTTCCCTGCATCCACAGACATTAGCACAATACCAATTCCGTTCCAATACGGAATATCGCGGTATATGAGATTTATAAAATATTATCCGCTATTATGCGGCGCAATAGGGTCTCATCCGCTATATAATGCGGGAAAATCAACTCCAAATACATATATAATACCAATTCCATATCAAGTTGGAATTATCGCGGTATGTTTTTAATAAATTACCTCCGCTTAATATACGGCGTATAATGTCTATTTTAACAATCAATAGAAAACAATTTATCATCCAGGCATACAATCAAGCATTTTAAATTTAACTATTTAAAATTTAAATCGAAACAATTTCGATTGAGTGAGAAGTTCTCACCTTGGTTTCCAATTTCCAGCGTTTTATTTCGAATAAAATTAAACACGCGTTTAATTTTACCCGAAATTCAAACTAGCTCCAAACGACTTCAATCCAGTTCCATAGCGTAGTGCTCGCGAATACGATTCCAACGCCATTTGTTTCGTAATTTTCTGACCTCGTATGAAAGAGTTACAGGGTTTTAAAGTTTACACAATTTATATAATATAAATTTTACAACTTTTATTTTCAATTTTTAAACATATTCACATCTCTGCCGTTCGTTCCAGCATCTCCACATCAGGGCCGCTGCTTCTACCTTCTCCCCCATCCCCAGTTTCACATTCAAACTCATGAAAATGAACACACTTGCCGCCATCTAGGGTTCCATTTTGCCTCCCCTCTGCTCGACTACACGACGATCAACTATGACCGTCTAACTCGCCTAGCCAAGCCCCATACTCGACTACAACACCAGCCAACTCAGCCTCATCACGCTCTTGAGAACCGTGCTTGAATGGCGTACGTTTAAATGATAATTGCCGTTGATTCGTGACGCTATTTTCAATCACCACCATTGGAATTAAAGATCTCTTCGTCCTCTACAATATTGTAGTTGACAACTTTTGCTAATTGTTGGTGGATTGTGAAATATTCGGAGAAGAACGAGATTAATTTCTGGCCATGAAATTGAAAATGGCAGCCAGACCTAGCTGATTAGGGTTTTGAGTGTAAATAAGAAAGTGGAGGTCCTTTTATAGAAAATTGGCGAAACACTATTCATCCAAAAATTTCCGAACTCCAAATCTCACGCGGTGACCGACGCTTCTAGGGTTTACCCCACGTTTCGGACACAATGGAACATGTTTCGGAGGCTAATTTGATCATATGTGTGAGTTACGGAAATAAACGGTCAAATTTAAATTAAATCGGTTAAACTAATTTCTATGCTTTTTAGCTTGCCTCGGACAAACTGTAAATCCGATTGACACGAAATTTGAAACCATACAATAATATAACATTACGGATCCGATCAAACTGGTTTCGTCGAAATCCAAGACTGTTTTAAAAATGGCTATTTTAACTCGTTAATTAAAGATTAAAATATTCAATTTTCACAAATCAACTTTTAATTCAATTTTAAAAGTTCTATAACATCATTCTAACTCCAATATGATTTAATAAAATTTTACGAATCATTTTCAATCATATTAAACCCAATTTTCAATTATCTCTGTAATTTCAATTATTAAATTATCGATTTAATTATACAATTAAATCCAGATGTTCGAAATAAAAATTTATTCGGCTTATAAATTTCACTTATTAATATTTAAAATCAATTAAATATAAAAAAATTAATTGACAGAAATTCTGGGTCGTTACAAACTTCCCCCTTAAAAGAATTTGTCCTCGAAATTACCAAGTAAGAAAAAGTCTTGAAATCCATTAACTTTTCAAAACAAACCGTTCAAATTAGATTTTACAAATCTCTTAAGTGTTTAACTTTTCCAAAATTCATAGTTAAACTTCTTTCAACAACTTTACCAAGTTTTCAAATCATACTTAGTTATCTTTTCAAAAAAATTCAATTTTCTCAAAAATATTCGAACGCCTTAAATTTTCAAAAAAATTCGCCATAGTCTCCTTTGCGCGGCTCGATCCGAAAAAAATGACAGTATATATATCACAAATATACATCTCATCAAGTGATGAGGCATCCCGCAGGGAAAAAAGTGTAAAAGTACGGTATGTAATCCGAGATATGTACCTTATATATTATTAGCGAGCATATACGGCTAATATAGCGCGAAAGCGGGCTCCAAATGCGTAGCAAGCGCAATCCGCGCCTACTAAACACTCAACAAACCAATGAAAAACATGCATATATGAAAATAATGTCGATATACAACATATATCAACAACTATATATGCCAATATAGCAAATGCAATCAAAAGCAACAAATGCAACCACCAAACAACTATCATCCAACTAACATCCAACAAATCCATATCAAATCAATATATATTCACTTATCATTGATATTCAATGAATTGGTTTTTCATCATTAAATCACATTTGATTCGTTAACATTGGATGTTTTTACTAACATTCACTTATTCATATTCAATTAGTTTACATTCACTAATTTATATTCAAGTTAGTTTACTTTCAATTCAAATTCAATTACATAGCTTTCCATTTATCAATTCAATTTCATTAATACTTAATGAATTATATAAAATCAACTAACAATCATATAACAACCAAATCATAACCATCATAACCAAATTATTAAATTTACATTCTATTTGGTTTAACACTTTTTAACTCCAATTGGTTGATATTAAATTGACTTCCATTCAATTATTCAATTTCTCAACTTCATTAGCTTCCAATGAATTTACACTTACATTCATTATCCCTTATCAACTCTTTTACATTCGATTGATTAATATTCCATCCATTTATCAATTTAATTGCTAATTCCTTTAACAATATAAAGTTGAATTTATTTATATAACTCAAGTTCATGTTCATCACTTCTCTTGATTAATTTACTTCGATACCAAAATCAACTTTATTCAACTTCACTTAAGTTATATTCCATTTCAAACATCATTTGTTTAACTTAACTAAAATTTCCACTTATAAATTCAATTCAGATTCCAATTCTATTTAACTTTTACCAAAGCCAAATTTTCATCACTGATTCAAATTCAGATTTATTTTGCTTAACAAAATTGTTTAACCATTTATCATTTGGTTTCACTTATATTCAACTACTGCAGCTTGGATTTTTTAATTGATTCACTTATACTTACTTTAATTTAACTCCATCCTTTAAGTTAAATTTATCCAACTTAATCCCAATCAAATCTCATTTCAATTTATAAAACTCATTTATACATTCACATTACCAATTTCATTCCATTAATGAATTTTATTCCAAATTATGAATCACATTTTCAATTCCCATTTGTATATAAATTCATTGCTTTATCCTTTGGTTATTATTTCAATTTCTATATAATAATTATAATATTTCAATATCATCGTTTCCTAACAACCAAGCAACCATATAATATAAACATTTACAGAAAATTTATTTCTTTTAATATACGAAAATAGTTTTGGATAAAATTATTTCATTTACCATATTTCAAAACAATACTGTGTCAGTTTATCTTGTTTAAGAGTTTAGAAACCCCTATCGATCACGGTTGTACTTCTCGTATCGACCAGGATTCATAAACAATCAACCGATAAGTCAACACAATACAAAACAATTTATATTCACTAACAAATAC
Source organism: Allium cepa (assembly GCA_030765085.1). Lineage (NCBI taxonomy): Eukaryota > Viridiplantae > Streptophyta > Magnoliopsida > Asparagales > Amaryllidaceae > Allium > Allium cepa. Next base: position 81,107,913 of record CM060932.1, on the reverse strand, counting down.
GCGCTGACAGCTACTATTACACTCACACTCATTCTAGAGTACTACTGACTCTATCTCTAATGAGTAACACCCAACAGAGCCATGGTCGTCGCTTAACCATATGCTCTGATACCAGATGTAATGTTTGCGACTTTTCGACGCTCGAAAACCGACATCAGTACGTCTACTGTATCAACTGCCGAACAATCGAATGCCGAAAACCGAAATGTTATGGTTAAATAAGAAGAAAAAGATAGAAGAATAAAAAGATAGAAGAAGAAAAGGATAGAAGAAGAGAGAAAAAGTTAGAATAGAACAGAAAGAAACAACAAAACTATATCAGAATCTCACAATCGCAGCTGAACAACATATAATAGATAAATGAATATCATTAAAACAAAAGAACTATATCAGTTATTACATCACATTACATTATCAGAGTGTACAACAACAAACAGCGAAAAAGAAATACTGTATACTAGTTGATATGCCACGCCATCCAGATTGCCTCCAGATTTCTACAGCAACTCCTGAATTCCAGAATGACCTGATAACTTGACTCTAGACTGCCCGTGTGGAAATTGGTGGACACCCAGAGTTTAGGAAGGAAAACAATAAACTCCAAGTCAGTCATGGGACTGGTGTGTGAACTTAAAATAGTTTATCTTTAATAACAAATAAAAGGATAATTTTTTTTTGAATTTAATTCGCAATGCTTTTTGAAAATGTAACTACCATAAGACCTCCCACCACACACACAATGCAAACGTAGACTTGGAGGAGATTTCTTCTTATGTTAGTCAAAGATGCTTACTACGCAAAATCAAATCATTTTTGATATTACTATTAGTGCATAGTGTAGAAAACATTTCGAAAGTAGAATATAGATCTTAGCCAGCATAGGTACCATTATATTATGCATACTATAGCTACCATATTAGATGGCAGGTTCTACAACTAAAATCGTACAAGGTTCGTATTGTTTCTTTGGATTTCCAACAAATGGTCAGGCCAAGGAACTTCCCATTGCCACATGGGTACGCCTCGGGAAAGACGACCCCGAGAACCTAACCTAACATTACGGTTAGATCTCTGCCAACACAAGACCAGATTACCCCTAACTGGGTAACTACTGACACGAATATGTCATCCCCCGGTCGTAACCGACCTTCATCCGAGGATCCTCGATTCCAACAACCACAAAGTAATAAATTTACAGCAACAACATAGGTTAAGTATCTGGGCTCCATACCATGATACCACCTCTATCCAGACGGAATGACATACACTAAAGGGGCGCTACCCCCTAATAACCTTGCTGCATCCTTCCTGTTTTGACCATTTTCGGGGTGTGAGGTCCAACGAAGTCTCGCCCACAAAGCTACGCTTTATACAAAAGCTGTGCTTTGATCATCAAATGCTCAACAGCACTTCGTATGCGACATTACCAATTTTGGGAATGTATCACTAGTAACCATCAACTACATAACCTTTAAGGGTGTTAAGCTAAGAGAATAAATTCTCCGCCACCAACAGAAATATATTTGATAGAAACCAGATTTACATCTCAAATTGTAATGTCAGACACACATCCATACAAGTCCATTCTGGGTTCGAACAGAACCGAAGGCACTTCTAAACAAGCCCTTGCAATCCGGATATTCACTAACCACGACCGGACTTCCCATCACAAAGGGTGATAAAATCTCAATATCGGAGATCAGCCGATGTAGAGACATTCGACGGTAATCCTTCCGTTTTCAAAAATATCCGGTCTTCAACACCAGTCTTCAAATGCTATCCATTACGACATATCACTATTCGGAATGGGATTTATGACACAAAGGTCCTCTCCCGGCTAAACCGGATAACGAGCGATTATTTTTCAAAAATAAGTGTAGCATTCAAATTCAAGCAATCACAAAAAATACCCATTTAAAGGTAAATATTGATAGTCGGTTATTAACTATCAAGGTCAACAAACAAATATCCAGCACCATTACAATCACTAGGCCCTTTTTATTAATCTTCCATAAATTAATAACTTGCCAGATATTCACTTCAATTTATCTTTAAAAAGATATATTCTCTAAACCATTTCAATTTCTACATTGGAAAACATTTCCAAATACTTATTCATTTTCATTTCAAAATGGTTCATTTAAACCAATTAAATAAATCCTTACCGATTTACTTAAAATTTACGTTCCAAATCCGTAAATTTGTTTCCACACTTCAAAAATTAATCAATATTTATTTTTAAACAAATTCTCCTTTCCTCTATAAATTCCATGTGAATTTAAATTTCCAAATATCTATTGATATATGATTTTCAAATCAACTTCAAATATTCACTTTCAATTTATCTTTAAAAGATATAATCTCAAAACATTTCACTTCATACTGGAAAACATTTCCATACTTATTTAATAATAAGTATTCACAAATTTATTTATTTTCAATACTTAGAAAATATTCAATATACTTAAATCACAATTAAGTATATATTTTATCATTTAAGAAAAACATTCTCTTAAACACATTCTTTTGAGTCAAAACGAATGTTGCGTAAAACATCGTTACGACAACCCAAAATCACTAGTATAGGGATTCGAAATTTAGATAGATATATAAATCCCAATACTATATAAAACATTTTCTTTCGAAAATGATCTATTATAACAACAGTGTTATAGTCCAACATTTCCTTATTTCTCGAAAACGTCTATTTCAACAATGAATGTTGAAATCTATGGTTTCGATCCTTAACACATTTTAAAACAACTTCAAATCATTTTAAATTCTATTTAAAAGATCACTTTCTAAAACCTTTCTTTAATATATTATTCACTGTCCAAAATCGTGAATATAAGTCGTTTATCAAATTCAACATTTCTACACATTTTATTTAAAGGATTATCCACCGTCCAAAATCGTGGATATATCTCCTTTAATAAGCTTTCATATTTACTTATCAAATTCAATTGGTTTTGGATTTATAAAACAACGTTTATAAATTCACATTTATATAAATTTTATAAAAACTTCAACTTATAAAATCCCTTAATCAACAAATTCTATTTAAAACTCATTTAAATGCCAAAATCCAATTTATAAGTTAATTACTTATAAATCTTTTATTTTACAAAATCTATTCATTTTATAACTTCACGATTTATAAATTTCATTTATTTGTGAAATCCATTTATACTTCATTTTAACACTTATAAAAACTCGTTTTATGATTCCAATATTTTAAATTTATAAATATCAATTTTATAAATCTTTTATATAAACCGTTTATAATAATTCAAAAATCCCAATTTAAACCGTTTTACAAATTAATCAACTGCTTATTTCAAAAATCACATTTTGGTTATATTTCAAAAAAATCATAATTTTTATAACATAAAAATTATAACGTTTATTTATTTAAAATGAATCAATACCAAAATTCGATAAAACGTATACTTTCAAAAATCACTTTAAAAATCCTTTTAAATTTGAAATCGTACTTTAATATTTTTAATTTTCCAAAATAGGCCCAATGCTGCAACAACACCAATAAATCAATCATGACATCCAAACATTATATATCAATATGATAACAGAATATATCACAAATATCTGTAAATAAATCAATATTGTTGAGGAATCCAGTTAGATCCCTCCAACATGTTTCCCTGCATCCACAGATGTTAGCACAATACTAATCCCATTTCAAGACAGAATATTGCGGTATATGGATTTTATAAAATATTATCCGCTATTATGCGGCGCAATAGGGTCTCATCCGCTATATAATGCGGGAAAATCAACTCCAAGTACATATATAATACCAATTCCAATCAAGATGGAATATCGTGGTATATGTTTTTAATAAATAACATCCGCTTAATATACGGCGCATAGGGTCTATTTCAATACAACAGATAGCAATTTATCATTCAATCACACAATCAAGCAATTTTAAATCTAACTATTTAAAATTTAAATCGAAACAATTTCGTTTAAGTGAGAATTTCTCACCTTATTTCCAATAACAGTTTCAGCGTTTATTTCGAATAAAATTAAACGCGCATTTAATTTTATCCAAAAATTTCACTAGCTCCAATCAATTCCAATCCAGCTCCATCGCGTAGTATTCGACAATTCGATTTCAACGCAATTCGTTTCGTCCAAAACGGACCTCGTATGAAAGAGTTATAGTGTTTTTAAGTTTAAACGATTTTAAAAGACAATTAATTTCAATATTTATTTTATTTTTTTAAATCTGAGACAATCCAAGCCGCACGTTCCCAACCCTTGCAATCTCGACCGTGCGTTTTGTTTCTCCTTCCTCCCCAGGTTCGTACGCGATGAACCCATAGAAGCCATCCAAAAGCCAAATACTCGCGACCAATACGAGCAACTTCACGACGATCGGTGAATGACGTTTTGAAGCCCACCTCGACCACTACCATCGGCCAAGGACCAGCCTCACTCGATTGCTACATCACGTCGAAAAACGTGAACCAATGACGCCTCTTTGAACTTCGATTTCTGTTGATCCGTTGCTCCATTTTCGATCTTGACCGTTGGATAGAGAGATCTTGATGCTCTCTTCAAGTTTCGTTTAGGATGTTTCTTGTAAAAGTTTACGGATTGGAAGATAATTGAGGGAGAAGAAGGAACATTTTCGGCCATTAAATTAGAAGTGGCGGCTAGGGTTTCTGCCATTAGTGTTTGATGCAAAAATAAAGATATGAGGTCCTTTTATAGAAAATTGCAAAACACCATTCATCTCGAAATTTTTCGATCTCCAAACGAAGCGTGCCACCTGGCGTTTATAATATTTTACCCCTATTCCGAACGCAATGGAATATATATCGAGAGTCAATTCGATCAAATTTGAAAGATAAGTTTTTGAATCGACTATCTAATTCAAAATTCACTCGAATCGATTTCTACGCATTTTAGCTTGCCCCGGACAAACCGTAAATCCGATTGACATGAAATTTGAAACCATAAAATAATTTAACATTACGGATCCGATGAAACTAGTTTCGTCGAAATCCAAGACTGTTTGAAAAATGGCTATTTTTACTCGTCAATTAAATATTAAAATATTCAACTTTCACAAATTAACTTTTAATTCGATTTTAAAAGTTCGATAACATCATTCTAACTCCAATATGATTTAATACAACTTTATATATCATTTTTAATCACACTAAACCCATTTTTCAATTATTTCTGTAATTTCAAATATTAAATTATCGATTTAATTATCTAATTAAATCTAGATATTGGAAATAAAATTTATTCGATTTACAAATTTTACATGTTAATATTTAAAATCAATTAAATATACGAATTTCAATTGATAGAAATTCTGGGTCGTTGCATATATGGTCTGAAGGAAAAATATAAATTATACAAAGCATTATATTTGAGAACTATTGTTCCCATTTCCTCTCAAATCCACTTTTTCTCCGAGCTTCATCCACCATCTACCAATATTCTACAGCCGAGCTCCATTAATCCCCTCCGCCTCATCACTGACCATCCTCCACCTTCCACACCCATGTCCTTGGCCAACGACCATCTCCTCGATAACCCATCGCCATGAAACACCTCGGCAACCAAGCACGCATCGCATTTTACCTCTTCCCAGACCTCCTCGACCCGACCTCCTCCCTGTCGCCTACACGAGATCCGCTCCTCCGCCTTGACCTCAGGTGCCGATCGACCCAAGCCACCATGGCCAAGCCGCCTGTTGTCTTTCTATCCTTCTTCTTGATTTCCGAGGGCCTTCAACCTTGCCGTGAGTTTGTGTAATTTTAAAGTTATATAAGTTTCGGTATATATATATAAAGAGTTCATATTAGTGGTATTTGATATGTTATTTCGAATGTTTTGAGTTACATACATACATACATACATACATATATATTGTTTCAACAGTAGGAAAGGTATAAGTTTTAATATATGTAGGATGTTTAAAAGTCTGTAAATAATATATTAGTTCTATAAAAAAAATCTGTTGCTTTTATATATAAGAATTTATTCAAGTCTGTATCATTTTGTTGGTCATGTATAGATTTAAATAGGTCATACATCATCTGGGCAGTTGTATATATGTTTATATATATATATATATATATATATATTAATTTATATGTTAGAGTATAAAAGTTTTCATATATTAGTTCACCGAGTCATGTAATAGGATAGTCGTTATATGAGTTGCGTATAATATATAAGTTTATATAGGATAGTTTTATATATACACGCCAGTATATATTTTTAATGTATATTATTATCTGGATGTGGTTTTATAATAGCTTTAAAATATAATATCATGACCGGTAATGTAATATATAGAGAAGAGAATAGGTAAGTTTTATAACGGTATATATATAGTTATGTCTGCATTATCTTGTGTGTGTGTGTGTGTGTGTATATATATATATATATATATATATATGGTAGTCTATATGTATGTGCCTATATTAGTTATATATGTGTGTTGTCTGTATAGGTTTGAATATGGTATATATTAATATTTTGATTTCTAACAAGTATGTATATAAAAACATTGATGTGAAATTATATTGTGCATATATGTTTGTTTTAATGTATGTGAGTCTGTATAGGCTTATATATCAATTTGGATATATATGATTAAACATAAGTTTGGGTTTTCAAATTTATTGATTTTAGAGAAAAATATGTACAGGTATTTTGATTTTAGTTAATGGCTTAAGAAATAATGATTTTGAAATATATATATATATATATATATATATATATATATATATATATATATATATATTGATTTCAATACATATGTTTAAAATTTAAGATTGATTTAAAAATGTATATGTATTTTAAAATTGAATATTTGGTTTAAGGAAAATTTTATTATAATATACATCTCATTTAAATTTTATCAAAAAATTTTTGATTTGTTCTCATCGATTTTTGTTATTAGCTTTATTCGTTGAATTCGTGCCAATCTAGCTTTGATTTGGAATTCGTTCTTGGATCCGTAACTCAATTCATTGTCTATCCTCTCTAGCCTCGAAAGGTGAGCAATGACTCACGATTAACATTCTTATATTTATTAAATTTGATTGAAACGACAATTGAAATATACTGCTGTAGTCATTTACATTGCTATATATATGCTATTATCTATATCTGTTCACCTGTGACATCTGACACTATTATTTATTATCTATAATGATGGTACATGCATGTTATATTATTATCACATATGTTATCACTCTGCAAGTTCCCTGTTAGTATAGAATTCCCTATGGGTTGAATGATACATACCCGAACGACTGTAGAATAGGAGAAAATCGTTATGGGTTGAAATGATAAACCCAAGTGATTTTCATGGAATTGAATTTGGGATTGCGGGTTGAAATGATATATACCCGTATATATTTAAATTGCGGATCGAAATGATAAATATCTGCATCACTTGACCATAAGATAGAAAATTGTATAGAGACACCGTTGGTCAATATATATATATTTTGAAATGATTTCTATGGTTTTGCAATGAATATTTTGGTTTTAATAAATATTGACTTTAAGATATATATATATATATATGTTATTTTTATAAAGGTTTTAAATTTTGATTTTAAAATTATATGTTTTGAAAATTTAAATTATAAGTTAGTTTTGGAATTATAAATTTTATGATTTCACTTACAATTTTACTATTTTAAAACATATATATAAGTTTAATAATAAGATTTGGTTTATTAAATTTGATTTAATAAAGTTGATTTAATTAATATATAATATGTTTAAGTATTATTAAAAATTTATATTTTCAACATAGAGTTTATAATGATTTTAATAAAAATCAAGTTGGAAAGAGAAATAGAAATTGCTTTAAAATTTAATTTATTTAAGAATTATAATTAAATATGTATTAGATTTGGGATTTTAAAGATATGATTTTATAACTTGATTTTGATTAAAAGTGTTTTAAATGAATATTTCAAATTTAAATAAATTGAAATTGTATATTTAGTTTTATTTAAATTTGAAATTTGAAGTTTTATTTAAATGTTATTGAACGAAATAGTAAATATTTCAAAATAAATAACAGTAAAGTGAATTTTGATATATATATATATATATATATATATGAAATTGTCAAATTTAGTTTTGAAATGTTGAATATTTAAAGCTTTAAATATATTGAAATTGAAATAGTTTATTTTGTGGTTCAAATCTGTATTTGAAATTGATATGATTTGAAATGGTTTGTTTAGAAACTGAATCGAATTGAAATTTATGAATTGAGGTTAATTTTAATTGGAATTTAGGAATCCGAGTTAATTTGAATCGATTTGTGAAATTTGAGGAAGGTATTTTATTATATAAAGTATTTTTAAATTATGTTTAAACCTATTTATATATTTTACTTTATAAATTATTTTCATATAAACTATTTTGATATAAATCATTTTTAATATAAACTATTTTTAGTATAAACTATTTTCAATATAAACTATTTTAATATACTAATTATTTTAATATAAACTATTTTAACTTGTAACTATTTGATATAAACTATTTGTTATATAAACTATTTTATTATACATACTATTATTAATATCTAAACTATTTAAAGGAAAGTGTCATGATTTCGAAAGTGTTATGATTTCAAAGCGTTACGATTTTCAACGTGTTACGATTTCGAAGTGTTATGATTTCCAAAGTGTTGTAATTTCAAGTGTTTTGGTTTCGAAAGTGTTATAACTTTGAAAGTTCTATGATTTTGGAAATAGATATATTTGAAGTGAAAAATGATATTGTACTGATATGGTTTGAAATGGAAATGATATTTTGGTTTTGAAGTACAAACTATTTTGAAATGACCACAGTGTTATAATAACGTTTGGTTGTTAAAGAGACCGGGATCGAAAGTTGTCATATTCTCTGCCAACTCCAAAAACCACTTTAACAACTGTTTTACATGGTCGAAATTCCAAAATGAAGTAGGATGGTGGCGATGATCCTATTTGAGGTATATACGTGGACCCGACTCTTATGAGTTGGCATAAGGTGGCTAAAATAGAAGCAATTGACGGGCCAAGTAAGGTAGCTCCACTGATCGGACACACTTCTTCGATTGCCATTCTATTACTTTGTGATTGATTTGGTGCGCACCTTTGATTTGGGAGTGTGGCTCGATGTGGGCGGTAGTGGCTCTTATGCGTTACCACCAGCCCGAAAGTGTAATTGGTATATCTACTTAGGCGTTGCCTAGTGGTGCCTTGTCACCTACCCTAACGTGCCTTCTACCAGTTTGTTCTGTGTCGTACCTATGGAGTATCCTCTGATAGCCTTTCAATCAGGAGGTATTACGGTAGTGTATAGACTATTGACACTATAAAATGTGTTAAGGGGGAAAATGTAATGCCTTAACGCTATTTTAATAGTTTACTTTACTTAGACATTATTATAATAGCGTATATTACTACATAGTAGATAGTTTAATGGATCCTTAAAGGATGGTTATCCCAAAAATCCTTTGAGTTACTTGTATTTCAATTGTTATTTCACTTGAGTTGGATTTATTGATATAAGAATGTTAATCTTGACTCGAGTGTTTTGTATTTTGCTTCACACTCGGGTCAGACTGAGTGACACAGCTTTTGTGACTCACCTTTGGAGTTGGAGCTTCGCTTGGAGATCCATCTATCAATTCAGCTTGCAGTTATTCAGTTGATTCCTATGATATATTCTTATTTTGTTATCTGACAATTGTATTCGAGACTTTTGTTGTATCTTATTTACTCTATTATATATATAGTAGCTTCATGAACTACTATTCATGTTGTTTCCACTGCTTATTGTTATATTACTCCATGTTTGTGATTCTGTGATTTATTTTTTTATTGTATATGCTGAGTTTTTCCAAATATAATTAACAATCTGATATTTTAAGCAATTTAAGTCAGACATGTGAGGATGCGAAGGGTTGAAAATACCAGGACGTTACATGTGGTATCAGAGCTCTGGTTTTAGGCAAAACTTAGCATATGTAGTAAATTTGATTACAGAATCACTTTCGTTCAAGCTTGAATTCCTTCCTCTTTGACTTGGTTTCCTTTGAGTTTTGAACTCTCCCTTTCATATTGAAATCCATTTTTGTCTCTTCCTATTCATGTTTCCATGATTCTGGAGCATCCCATATCTCCACTGTATGATTTTTAAAGGTGTGAAACTCCTTTACAACGAGCATTGATTCACCGAAGATTTTTGTATCCTCGGTTTGTGATGCTCCTATCTCTTTCTATGCCCGAACTCTATCTCTTATGATCAGATGGCTATTTGCCTCAGAATTATGCATAGATATTATTCTTGAAGTCACTGTTGATCTGGTAAAGGTCTCCCGCGATTTATATTAGTATATCTATCTTCCTAGTTTGTAAATCAATCATCTTATCTTTGTTTCAAGCCTATCTTTTGATTAGAGTTCTCTTTGATTTGGTTTCCACTAGTTTGGATCTCTATCCTTATTCTAGAATCCATTTTTATATTATCGAGTGAGGGAGTGTATTTATAATTAAAATTAAATTGTTTAATGATGTGTTGTTTGGGTTGTTATGTTGATTTGGGGTTTCGATCGATTCGTCTGATTAGCGATATCGATAGGATTTCCAAAACACTTGAACATAACAAACTGACACAATATTATTTTCAAATTTGGTAAATATATAAAATTTTATGAATATATTATATATAAAAAAGTAAATCTTTTAGAATCAAATAGTTAAATAAACTGGTTGTTTGAAATGATAATATTTAATATTCATTTATTGCTTTGTAAATCATTGACTATTGTCACATGATATAAATAAATGGAATTATAAAAACATGGTTTAGAAACTGTTTTTTGGAAATTTAATTGAATTTAAAATTTAGATTTTGATAATTTAATTTTCGATAACTCCAAACATTGGTTTTAATTTTTTCTTAAAATATATATCACTGAAAGTATTTTTGAATAGAAATCATTTCCAAAGGAATTTTAAATGTTTAAATCAGTGTTCTCCTCTTTTATCACTGGAATAATTTCGGTGATGACGGCCGCATCATCGACATTAATTTTCGAATTTCGAAGTGGAGAGGCCATTCTATAGCTTTGCTGCACATTTTTTTGAAAATAATTTATTTGAATTTCCAAAATATGACTTGATTTGAATTATAATATATATAAGTATATGATTTTGAATTTTATTGATATATATATATATATCTCCAATTGGTTTGAAATTAATCGAAAATTATATTCTTAAATTCATGTTAAGTGGTGATTCAAATTATAAAATAAAGCTAAATTTTTTTGAATAAATATTTAATTTTTTTTTGGAATAATTGAGTTGGGAAAACTTACTTGTATAATAACCAATTTCATTCTAATACAATTTACCTAATTTATTTAGAAGTAGAATATGTAATTGGATAATATACAATATAAAATGATTTTATAAATAGAACTTCAGTGGTTATAATAAATGTTATACACTTAATTTTTAGTTATAAAAATGTTAATAGAGATAAATAGAATAATAAGTTAATCGAATAATAAATGAGATAGATAAAATAAATTCTGTTTTGAGGAATTAATAAATTAAAATTAAATCAACTGAATGAATTATCTTGAATTTAAAATCAAATATTCAGTATTAATTAATGTAAATTTAAATTTATAATAAATTTAAATTTGTATGGTTTAAAATAATTGCTTTATTTTGTATTTCAATCTATTTTCCTTTCTAGTTGTTTCTATTCTTCTACCTTCTTCCTTTTCGGGGACGAAATGTTTTGAGTGGGGTAGAGTGTAACAACCCGTAAATTTTAATGGTTCTTATAATATATTTAACTGAATTTTTTGTCAAATTTTAAATATTTGAATTTGGAAATAAAAACTTAATATTTGAAATACGTCAAGTTAAACATAGTAAAAGTAAATTTTCATCAGATAATATTGAAGTCTATTTTCTTGTGTAAATTTTATTTTAGTTCAAATTAGATAAAATTGATGATAATAAAATATTTTCCAAAACCTGAATATTTCTATATAATAAATTCGTAAATCATCTTCTGAGTGAGACAACATCTTTCGTTTTTCCAAATTCGAACTGCTATTGCTCCGTTCATCTTAATTCTAGCATTTTAACAACATTTTCGGTATCGATTATCGACTTTTGATAGGATGATTGTACCACTGATATCTGTATAACGTTTTGGTAGTCTCGTCGTGCTGATCTCAACATTATATTCACTCGTGTCTCTCGGTGTATGGTACGTGTCAAAAACCGCGAGTGGTTAATCGTATTGGTACACATTTCTCGAGCCTTTCTGTTTCCGGTCTTTTCAATTGTCATTGTCAGAGAACAAACAGCCATTCGCATTTATTATTCATTGAATTCGTGCAGACCTTTTACTTTCCATTGGTTCGTTCACTTTTCCTTCGGCTACTTTCCATCTGTTCATTTATATGGTCTGAAGGAAAAATATAAATTATATAAATTATTAAATCAGAGAACGGTTGTTCCCATTTCCTCTCAAATCCACTTTTTCTCCAAGCTTCATCCACCGTCTACCAATATTCTACAGCCGAGCTCCATCAATCCCCTTCGCCTCATCACCAACCATCCACCACCTTCCACACCCATGGCCTTGGCCAACGACCATCTCCTCGACAGCCCATCGCCGCGAAACACCTCGGCAACCAAGCACGCATCGCATCTCACCTCTGCCGCGACCTCCTCGACCCGACCTCCTCCTTGTCGCCTACACGAGATCTGCTCCTCCTTCGTGACCTCATGTGTCGATCGACCCAAGCCACCATTGCCGAGCAGCCTGTTGTCTTCCCATCCTCCACCTTGATTTTCGAGCGCCTTCAACCTTGCCGTGAGTTTGTGTAATTTTGAAGTTATATATGTTTCGGTATATATATAAAAAGTTCATATTAGTGTTATTTGATATGTTGTTTTGTATGTTTATATATATATACACACACTGTTTCAACAGTTGCAAAGGTATAAGTTTTTGTATATACTATATTTAAAAGTCTGTAAACTTTATATTAGTTATATATAAAAAAATTAAAAAAACCTATTGCTTTTATATATAAGAATTTATTCAAGTCTATATCATTTTCTGGTCATGTATAGATTTAAATAGGTCATACATCATCTATGTAGTTGTATATATGTTTATATATATTAATTTAGTTGTTAGAGTATATAAGCTTCCATATATATATATATATATATATCAGTTTACTGAGTCATGTAATAGGATAATTGTTATATGAGTTGCATATAATATATAAGTTTATATAGGATAGTTTTGTATATATATATATACACACACACGCCAGTATATATTTTTAACGTATATTATTATTTGGATGTGGTTTTATAATAGCTTTAAAATATAATATCGTGACTGGTTATGTAATATATAGAGAAGAGAATAGGTAAGTTTTATAATGGTATATACATATAGTTATATCTGTATTATCTTGTGTGTATATATATATATGATAGTCTATATGTATCTACCTATATTAGTTATATATATGTGCTGTCTGTATAGGTTTGAATATGGTATATATATTAATATTTTGATTTCTAACAAGTATGTATATAAAAACATTGATGTGAAATTATAATCTATATATATGTTTGTTTTAATGTATGTGCGTCTGTATAGGCTTATATATCAATTTGTATATATATAAATATACATAAGTTTGGGATTTCAAATTTTATTGATTTCGGAGAAAAATATATATAGTATTTTGATTTTAGTCAATGGGTTAAGAACTAATGATTTTGAAATACACACACACACACACACACACACACACATATATAGATTTTGATTTCAACACATATGTTAAAAATTTAAGATTGATTTAAAAATATATATGTATTTTAAAATTGAATATTTAGTTTAATGAAAATTTTATTATAATACACACCTCGTTTAAATTTTATCAAACAAATTTTGATTTGTTCTCATCGATTCTGTTATCAGCTCTACTCGTCGAATTCGTGCCAATCTAGCTTCGGTTTGGAATTCATGTTAGATCCGTAACTCAATTCATTGCTATCCTCTCTAACCTCGAAAGGTGAGCAATCACTCACGATTAACGTTCTTATATTTATTAAATTTGATTTTAATTGAAACAAACAAATGAAATATGCTGTTGTAGTTATTTACATTGCTATATATATGCTATTATCTGTATCTGTTCACCTGTGACATCTGACACTATTATCTATTATTTATATGGATGATATATGCCTGTTATATTATTATCATGTATTTTATCACTTTGCAAGTTCCTTGTTAGTATAGAATTCCCTATGGGTTGAAATGATACATACCCGAACGATCTGTATAATAGGAGAAAATCGTTATGGGTTGAAATGATAAACCGAAGCGATTTTCATTGAATTGAATTTGGGATTGCGGGTTGAAATGATATATACCCGTATATATTTAAATTGCGGATTGAAATGATAAAGGTCCGTATCACTTGACCATAGGATAGAAAATTATATACAGACACCGTTGGTTAATATATATTTTGAAATGATTTCCAAGGTTTTGAAATGAATATTTTGGTTTTAATAAATATTGAATTTAAGATATATATATATATATATATGTATATATAAATTTTATTTTTAAAAAGGTTTTAAATTTTGATTTTAAAATTATATGTTTTGAAAATTTTAAAATTATAAGTTAGTTTTGGAATTATAAATTTTCAGATTTTACTTACAATTTTACTATTTTAATATATATATATAAGTTTAATAATAAGATTTGGTTTATTAAAGTTAATTTAATTAATATATAACATGTTTAAGTATTTATTTAAAATCTATATTTTCAAATATAGAGTTTATAATGATTTTAATAAAATTTAGGTTGGAAAGATAAATAGAAATTGGTTTGAAATTGAAATTACATAAGAATTATAATTAAATAAATTTGATTTGAGATTTATTAGATTTGGGATTTTAAAGATATGATTTTATAACTTGATTTTGATTAGAAGTGATTTAAATGAATATTTCAAATTTACATATATTGAAATGGTATATTTAGTTTTATTTGAATTTGAAATTTAGAGTTTTATTAAATGTTATTTGAATGATTAAATAAATATTTTTGAAAATAAATAATAGTAAAGTGATATGTATATATATATATATATATATATATATATATGAAATTGTCAAATTTGGTTTTGAAATGTTGAATATTTAAGCTTTGAAATATATTGAAATTGAAATAGTTTATTTTGTGGTTCAAATCTGTATTTGAAATTGATATAATTTGAAATGGTTTATTTAGAAACTGAATTGAATTGAAATTTATGAATTGAGGTTTAATTTAATTGGAATTTTGGAATCCGAGTTGATTTGAATTGATTTATGAAATTTGAGGAAGTTATTTTATTATTTAAGTATTTTTAAATTATATTTAAAGCTATTTATATATTTTATTTATAAATTATTTTCATATAGACTATTTTAGTATTAATCATATTAATATAAACTATTTTTAATATAAACTATTTTTAATATAAACTATTTTTAATATAAACTATTTTAAAATACTAATTATTTTAATATAACCTATTTTAACTTATAACTATTTTATATAAACTATTTAGTTTGTAAACTATTTTATTATATATACTATTATTAATATCTAAACTGTTTAACAGAAAGTGTTATGATTTCCAAAATTTATGATTTCAAAGCGTTATGATTTTCAAAGTGTTATGATTTCAAAGTGTTATGATTTCCAAAGTGTTGTAATTTCTAGTGTTTTGGTTTCGAAAGTGTTATAACTTTGAAAGTGCTATAATTTTGGAAGATATATTTGAAGTGAAAAATGATATTGTACTGATATGGTTTGAAATGGAAATGATATTTTGGTTTTGAAGTATAAACTACTTTGAAATGAACGCGGTGTTATAATAACGTTTGGTTGTTAAAGAGACCGGGATCGAATGTTGTCATACTCTCTGCCAACTCTGAAAACCACTTTAACAACTATGTACGTGGTGGAGATCCCAGAATGAAGTAGGATGGTGGTGACGGTCCTATTAGACTCGACTCCCGTGAGTTGGCATAAGGTGGCTAAAACAGGAGCAACTGACGGGCCAAGTGAGGTAGCTCCTCTGATCGGACACACTTATTCGATTTCCATTCTATTGCTTTGTGATTGATTTTGTGCGCACCTTTGATTTGAGATTATGGCTCGTGGTGGACGGTAGTGGCTGCTATGCATTACCACCAGCCCGTAAGTGTAATTGGTGTATCTAACCTGGCATTGCCTAGTTGTGTTATGTCACCTACCCTAGTGTGCCTTCTACGAGTTTATTTTGTGTCGTACATATGGATTATCCTCTGCTTGCCTCCCGATCAGGAGGTATTACAGTACTATATAAACTATTGGCACTATAAAATGTGTTAAGAGGGAAAATATAACGCTTTAACGCTATTTTAATAGTTTACTTTAGTTTAGACATTATTATAATAGTATATATTACTACATCGTAGATAGTTTAACGGATCCTTAGAGGATGGTTATTCCAAACATCCTTTGAGTTACTTGTATTTCAGTTGTTATTTCACTTAAGTTGGATTTATTGATATAGAATGTGAATCCTGACTCGAGTGTTTTGTGTTTTGCTTGACGCACGGGTCAGACTGAGTGATACAGCTTTTGAGACTCACCTTTGGAGTTGGAGCTTCGCTTGGAGATCCATCTACCTATTCAGCTTGCAGTTATTCATTTGATTCATGTGATATATTCTTATTTTTTTTATCTGATAATTGTATTCGGGACTTCTGTTGTATCTTGTTTACTTTGTTATATATATATATATAGTAGCTGCATGAACTATTATTCATTTTGTTTCCGCTGCTTATTGTTATATTACTCTGTGTCTGTGATTCTGTGATTTATTTATTTACGGTATATGCTGAGTTTTGCCAAATATAATTAACAATCTGATATTTTGAGCAATTCAAGTCCGACATGTGCGGATGTGAAGGTTACAAAATACCAGGATGTTACATCATGGGTGGAAGGACTTTTGGGATAAAATTCATCCAATATAGCTTGAGCCCAATATATGTCATATTGAACATAAATGGCAAAGAGTGCATTACAAACTGTTACAAAAAGTATCATCTCCTTTGAAAATATTATGAAAAACTTCACGATTTTGCTCATCAGCTTTAAAATCAGAAAAGTTCATTCCAGTGGATTTGCATCCAACAATAGTACCCAAAAGTTCACAATTCAAAACAGTTAAAGTTCCTTTAACACTACTCCATAGTTCTCTTTCTCCACCTTCATAAAATTTCCCTTTCAAATTTGCATGAAACATTTTGACCAATTGTGGATAACAAACAAAATCATTTTCAGAAGCATCAATTATACCGAGAATTCCATTTTTAGAACAAGAGTATCAATTTCATAAGTAGAAAAATCATTAAAAATTGCAAACTTTCCTGTACAAACTTTACCATAATTCATATACCTAATATAGGCTTTTATAGGTTCTTTATCTTGAAAGAGAAAGTTTTGGATGGTTTTGGAAATTCTCATGGATGTTAGAGTGCTTATGGTTTCCATTAACGAATGATTTATGGAGATAAGAGAGTTAATAAAAGTTTGAATTTTGAAATGAAAGGTGAATTGGATGGTTAGAGATAGAGGTAATAAGTAGAGAATCAAATAACATGTTCTCTGGTCAAGAGGCACCTTTTGAAAACATTGGGGTAGGTCAAAAGGTGGAGGGAAAATCCAAATTTGAAATTTGAAATTGAAATTCAATTCTGGACAAGTATTCGACATATATTATAGGGGTATGTCGACATATCGATTGAATTTTTCAAAATTGAATTGTTTTTAACTATATCCTACTTTGTTTATATACAACTATCTATAACTATATTATTATTTACATAAAAATATATATATAAATAGTTAAAAATAATTTTAAATATATTTATATTATTATTGTATTATTTTAATATTCAAAAATATAAAAATATCACATTATTCTACCAATATTGTTATTAATCTTTTTGATATTCCTAATAATCAAACAATCAAAACTTCAAATGATATAAAGCTTTTAATATAATAGATGCATACCTTTTTCTGATCCTATTTTACCAATTATACCTAAATTTTGTATTGAAGTGAAGCACATGCTGGCTATTTCTATATCAGACTCATTTTCACTTGATGATGTGTTTGAGTCATCCAGTGTTGTAGTATAGGCTCTTCTCCATTTTCTAGATGAATCGGTGTTTGGTGTGGTTTTCAGTTTCTCGGGATGCGCCCATTCTCGTTAAGTGACCAGGTTCATTACAATTATAACATCTGATGTTTCCATTTTCACTTTTGTTTCTAGGATTTTTGTTGTCATTTCTTTTAAAATTATCCGTCTTCCTATATTTTAGGAATTTACTGAAGTTCCTTGCCATATAGGCAATTTCTTCATCAACATTACTATTTAAATCCAGATTATCCGCCATTGCATTGAATGCTATGGATTTCTTCTTTATTGCTTTGCTTTCTCTTCTTCCCCACATTTGTGCCTCAAATGATATTAAATTTCAAATTAATTCTTCAATCTTTAGTATGCTAATATTATTAGCCTTTTCAATTGCAAGAGTCTTTTGGTCCCATTCAAGTGCAAGTGAATTGAGGATTTTTCTACCTTGATCCTCTTCGATGAAATTTTTACCCCATGCAATAAGTGAGTGTACAAGATCTTGAAATCAACTATACATATCAAATATGAACTCATTTTAAATAGTTAAAACTGGTTTGTTAACATGTAAATTTTAGTTTGTTTGGCTTTACTTGTGCCTTCATGTGTTACTTGCAAATTTCTCCAAATTTCAAATGCAAACTTGCATATAGATACTCTAATAAATTCATTTCTTTCTAGTGATACAGTATATTCATAGCTTTAGAGTTAATTTGTGCAACTGCTTTTTGTTCAGCAGTCCATTGTGCAAAATTTGTCTTGGGTTCAGTGTACTCAGGTTGTGTGATATTCCAAGTAGCTAATCTAGTTGATTGTAAATAAATTTTCATTCTACATGACCAGTATGTATAGTTACTACCATTAGAAAGTGGTGGTCTGGTAGTAGAGTGTCCTTCGACAAATGAATTATTACCAAATGTGTTAACAGTGTTACTAATAGTGCTATTACCAGTGTTGGTAGCCATTTAAACTTTTCACAAGTCAGATTATGAAAACTTTGAATGCCAATGCTCTGATTACCAAATCATTTTTGAAATTACTAAAACTTTTAAAATTAGATATTAAAGCATTTCCGAAATGCTGTCACTCCTATTGTAACACTGTTTATCTGATGCAAATTGTTTAGATAGCATTTCTGTACTTTAAAACAGTGTAAGGTGTTGTAGAAATATTTCAAGGACTTGATAAATGCTATAGTTCCTAGTTTATAACTTTTTGAATATATTTAACCAGAAAAATTTGTACAGCATTCTGTATTTGCTGTCTTTTCTATTTGAGACTCTAAATTATGTAGAATTGACATTTAAATGAAGTATTTTTCTCCAACTTTTTAGAGTTATTTTGTAATTAATATTAGAGTATTTAAAAGTTGATTTCATGTTTAAGTACATTTTTTAAATAATTAACTAACATTTTTCTAAGTAAGAGGCCTTTAATACACAACATGTTTATTTTAGTTTTTCAATCTTTGTTACTTTTATAAAATACTCTATTATAATATATTTTTAAGAAAGTTAAAAGTTTTTTAACATATTTATATGTATTTTTAAAGGTGATTTAACATATATAGGTTTTTAGTATTTTATAAACACAATATTGGAAGTTTGGATTTTAACAATTAAGTTAAAATGAATTATTTTAAAGAAATTAAATAAGGAGGTAATAAGTTTATAAGATCAGATTTAATTATATACATAGTTAAATCCATAATCACTTAGTATTATAATATAGTTTATATTATCTTATTTATGATTTTATATTTTAGTATAAGTCATATTATATCATTTATATCTTACATTAACCGTCATTCATATCATCATATAATATTCATTATTTATATTCATAGTTTTTCATTATATGTCACATATTACATCTTTAAAATATCATATTCAATATATCATTTATGATTCATTGAAATATCATTTAAATCTTATTTATTGATTTTAACTCTTTATTTGATAAATATTTTATTCAAGAGGAGTTCTTATTTTTCACTCTTATATTTCTATTATTGCTTTTTCTAATTTCTTTTATATCCCACTAATTAGTACCTTAGTTAAGAGGAGTTTTTAGTTACATATTTTTGTTGATGACAAAGGGGGAGAAATATATAAAATTTAGACATAGAATAAAGGGGAGTTTATAATTCAGAAGGGTTATATCATATTTTTCATATAGAGTTGTCATCATCAAAAGAGGGAGATTGTTAGTACAATATGTACTGGTTTTGATGGTACAACTGCTGATATGGTATAAAATTTAGATATTAATGTTTTTTAATCAAGTTATTACATAGTGCAGGATATTAGATAGGTGTTGCTTAAGAAGACTGTACAATATCGAGTGTAGATCAAGAGAAGATTCTAGATGATGATTCAAGAGTTAGAGATTGAAGACTCATGAGTATTGAAGATTTCAAGAGTTCAAGATAATTTTTAGATGTTTGTTATTAGTGGAAACCCTCAATATGCACAAATTGTAGATGCTTTGGTCACTTATCGCTTCTTCCAAGCATTCCTCTGCTCCTACACTATTGTTTAACATCGAGGAAGTGGTTGTGAAGCTTCCTATCCCTCAGAAGATCCCTCTTCCAGAAGTCATGAAGCATGTTTGGCTTCTTAAACACTCGTCCACTCCTACCCATATACGTGATGCCACTGCTTCTACTCTACCCAGCACTAGCACAAGCTCTATCGCTGAACACTCTGCTTGGTACTATGAAGAGAAGACCCGAGTCCAAAAAGTGACATGATTTTACTATTCCCTATTGACCGACACATTGTTTAATTTTTTATTTGATCTAGAGAGGGAGTATATATCCCTATTTTATCACATTTCTGGCTATTCCCTTATCATGTTTGGAGATGGAAAATACGGCGAATATAATAGTGAGATTTTAAAGGATGTAACTTAGGACATGCGATACATATTACACAAGGATTCAACAATGTTTATCCTAAAATTGCATTACTATTTAGTGAGTATGTTAATGTTATTGGTATAGACTCGTCTAAGGACAAGTGTGAATCCTCTTCTATAAAGGAGGATTAGTGTGTGTTTTTCATAGTTACTTAGTATAACGACCCGATATTTCCAACCATTCGCATCCGCACATGTCGAACTTGAATTTCTCAAAATACCGCGTTGTAAATAAAATTTGGCAAATCTCAGAATATACAGTAAATAAATAATCACAGACACAGAGTAAATAATAATGCAGTGGAATTAAAAGAGATAGTAGTTCATGAAGCTACTATATATATGAGATACATCAGAGTTAAACAAGATACAACAGAAGAGTAACAAGATACATCAGGTATAAATCAGAATACATCACTGAAATCACTGGATAATGAAAGCAAAATAAATGGCTGGATCTTCAAGAAAGCTCCAACTCTGGACGTGAGTCTTGAATGCTGAATCACTCAGTCTGACTCGAGCGTAAAGAAAAACATAAAACACTCGAGTCAGGACATAAATACTTATGAACTGTAAATCAACTCAAGTGAAAAGTAACAAAAATGCATCAGTAATTTAAAGGATGATTGGGACCGCCCATCCTTTAAGGATCCGTTAAACTATTTACTATGTAGTAATATTGCGCTATTATAATAATATCTACAGTAAAATAAACTTACTTTTAAATAGCGTTGAAGGGTTACCCATATAGCCCCCAACACGTAATAGTCCCAGTAGTCCATCCAGTATCAGTATATCTCCAAATCGGGAGACTACCCTAAATACTCCATAGGCTACGGGAGAAAAATAAACTCGTAGCAAGGCTCGCTATGGTAGGTGACATGGCACACAAGGCAATGCCAGGGTAGATATACCAATTACGCACACAGACTGGTAGTAACATAGCAGCCACGTACGCCTACCTCGGAGCACACTCCCAAATCAAAATCGTAGGATGGCCATCACATCAACCACAAGTAAGAGTATAGTATCGAAGAAATGTGTCCGATCGGAGGAGCTAACCGTTTTCGCCCGAGATCGCTCCTGTTTTAGCCACCTTATGCCAACTCACGGGAGTTGGGTCCATGTAATATACCTCAAGAATGTCGCCACCGTCCTACTTCATTCTGGAATTTCCACCGCGTACACGGTTGTTAAAGTGGTCTTCGGAGTTGGCAGAGAGTTTGATAACTTCCGATCCCGGTCTCTTTAACAACCAATCGTTATTATAATGCCATAGCCATTTCAAATTAGTTTATACTTCAAAAATCAAATCATTTCATTTCAAAACTATATTCCTTTAAAAATAGTTTATACTTCGAAACCAAAACTATTTTTGTTTCAAAACTATACCCAAATCAGTACAAAATCATTTCCATTTCGAACATATATTCACTTTCAAAAATCATAGTACTTTCAAAGTTATAACTCTTTCGAAACTAAAAAACTTGAAATCATCACACTTTGAAAATCATAACATTTCGAAATCATACATTTGAAATCATGAAACATTCTTTTAATTCTTTACATTTCACAAATTTATTCAATTAAACCCAAATCTTCAAATTTCCAATTTAATTCAATTCAAACCATCAGTTTCAATTCAATTCAGTCTCCTAACAAGCATTTCAAATCTTATAAATTTCAAATATAGATTTGATCCACAAAATAAACTATTAAAATTTTAATATATTTCAAATCTTTAATATCCCACATTTCAAAACTAAATTTGATAATTTGTATATATCTCAATTTTAACTTCATTATTACTTAGTTTTGAAATATTCATTTAATAAATCAAATACTTTCATACAAATATAACTTCAACTATTCATTTATCAAATATATCAAAATCAAATATCATTTCAAATTCATATTATTTATCAAAATAAAGATTATATTATTAAAAACCATTTCAAAAATCATTTCCTTTCAAACCTCATTATCAAATCATTATTTGAATTCAAATACAAATTCAAATATTCAAATAAATATCAATTTAAAATCAAATATGTCATTCATTTATTATTTCAAATATCATTACAAAATACATTTCAAAATTTCATTCAAAATTTCATTTATCTCATTACATTTCATTCCATTTAACACATAACCAAGTAAAACCTTATTTAAATTCGAATTAAATTTAAATTCCATAAAATTCAAATTTAATATTAAAATATATTCAATAATCCTTAAATTTCACAAATAATAAATTCCAAAAGTTAAATCATTTAATACTTTAAAATATAACTCAAATAGTGTTAAAATCTATAACATTGTCAAATTATAGAAGTGACAGCATTTATAAAAATGCTATCGTAGCTTAAAATTTCCAAATTAGTTTAGTTCAAGAATAACGGCATTTAGAAAATGTTTTAATAGATATTTAGTTATTTCAAACATAGTTAAGTTCAAAACAACAGCATTTTAGAAACGCTATTAATAAAATTCCAGATTTTATTGTAACTTTTCAAAATAATAAAACTTCAAAAAATTTCTATTTAAATTTATAAATCATATTTCTAGACTTCAAAATTTCACATTTAAATACTTTTAACATATGATTTATCATAATAAAATTTAAAATCAAATATAAAAATTAAATTAAATTCATTTGTTAAGTCAAAATTTCACTGTTTATTTACTTATTAAATTTAAACAAAAAATTAACAAATTACTCCAAATATCATTTCAACACTATAAATTAAATTTCCATTATTTACTTACGTTTTAAAAATATAATTTAAAGTCAAAATCACATTTACTTCAAATTTACATACTTAAATTCACAATTTCAAGACTTAATATTTATAAATATCCGTTCCGCCCCTTTGTTGGGCTTTGCGGTAAAGTTCCTTTTGATTCTTCCCTAGTAATTCTGGAAGATGAAGGTTCTTCCTCTTTAGAGGGAACTTAGTCTTGGGGATTTATTAAGTTACTGTGGCTTGTCTATCACATACCTGTGTTGTATTTTCCGCTTTTCTATGTAGTTAAGGTGCTTTTATCTTACTTCTGTACTTCAATTTTATTACGTTCGTAATAAAAGTGGGCGGTCCACTATAAAACCGGCGGGCCTTGCCAAAATATTTAACTTTCTTAAAACCATAAAATATATATTTTTAAATCAAATTTCATACTTTTAAAAATATGTATCTTAATAAAAATCATTTAAAAATATACCACGGGGTCTGTATATAATTTTCTAACCTAGGTCAAGTGATACAGATATATATCATTTCAATCCACAGTTTAAAAAGAAAAAACCGGGTTCTATCATTTCAAACCCGCAATCCCAAGTAAATAAAAATAAATAAAAATCGCTCATGCCTATCATTTCAGCCCATAAAGATTTTTCCATATTCTAAAGTCCGTTTGGGTATGTATTATTTCAACCCATAGTGATTCTATTCTAACAGGGAACTTGAAGTGTGAATATGTGCATAAACAATATGAACAATTATATTAACATGTCAGTGTCACAATATATTATCATATATCATATGTCAGGTGATAATTAACAGAGTGAACATGGAAATAACATGGAATTGCATATCATATAATCATCATTAACTTTCATAACATTTTAAATTACTAAACACTTGACATCAATTTACGATTTCATAAGTAAACATGTCAGAGTGAGAAAGACTCACCTTTATCGAAGCTAGAGACCACTACGACACATAAAACGATTCCAAAGGCATGACAAGCACGATACAACATGACTTGTGATTCAAATGAGTGGAGAGACCCAAGATATCATCTTGTAAACAATGCAAAACAAAACAATATAACATATGAATATTCAACACAAAATTTATATTGAAACAATTTGAAAAAATGAAACAACAAAGAGCAAAGCGACCTGACCTTGCTTTCCACTCAAATTGCTTGACCATCTCACAACATGGGCTCGGCCATACATGCCATAGGCTCGGCCATGTGTTGGTCTAGACCTGAAATGCTCGGCTATGGTCAGGTTAGTGGAAGACAAAGCAAGGGTAGGGTGAAACATGGAGTGCAACGTCCCGCCTTTTTGTATGCTTTAAATCGACAATAAAGCACATACGTCAGACTTAAACCATATAAAAGGGCGGATTGTTATGGGGTAAATAAGAATAATTAGAGAAAGAAAAAAACAAAATAGAATCTTGCAATGGAACGATAAAATATAATAATCAAATATACAGTTCATGAAGCTGTTTTACAAAACATTTGATTATTCTTATACAATATATATCAGAGTTACACATACCAAACAATAATAACAATGCAGCGGAATAATGTGATGCAGTAGAACATTATAGTAAATAATAATAATAAATCTTCGTCTTCGTCCTACAGAAATAAGGTCTTCAAAATCCTGAAATGCTCAGGCTGACCTGAGCGAATTGAAAAGACAAAACACTCGAGTCAGAACTAAAAGATCTTATTTAAGTTAAATCAACAGTAAATAATATGAGTGGAACGACGTCAGAGATGTTTTACGGGATTTGACATCTCCTATCTAGTGTCTAACGTGAGTGTTGTAACTTAAAAGATGTTCTGGATTCACATCTCCTAAGGATCCGTTAAACTATTTACTATGTAGTAATATTTAATTATTATAATAATGTCTAATAGTAAAACAAACTTACTTTTAGAATAGCATTAAGGCTTTACATTTTCCACCTTAACGCGTAATAGTCCCAGTAGTCCATCTAGTATCAGCGCATCTCCTGATCGGGAGACTACTCTAAATACTCCACGGGCTACGAGAGAAAACCAAACTCGTACAAGGCGCGCTAGGGTAGGTGACACGGCACAACTAGGTAATGCCAGGGTAGATATACCAACTATGCTTCCGAGTCGGTGGTAACGCGTAGCTACCGCCCACCTCGAGCCATACCCCCAAATCAAAAATGGCCACCGAATCAATCCAAAGTCAGAGTATAATATCGAAGGGATGTGTCCGATAAAATGGGCTGCCTACTTAACCCATCGATCGCTTCTATTTTAGCCACTTTATGCCAACTCATGGGAGTCGGGTCCACGTATTTACCTCAAAGGAAATGCCGCCACCATCCTACTTCATTCTGAAATCTCCACCACTACACGGTTGTTAAAGTTGTTTTCGGAGTTGGCAGAGAGTATGACAACTTCTGATCCCGGTCTTTTCAATAACCAAACGTTATTATAACACCGCGGTCATTTCAAAATAATTTATACTTCAAAACAAGAATATAAAATCCATTTCAAACTATATAAATACGATATCATTTCCATTTTTAAAACCCAAATCAACATGATATCATTTTTATTTCAAAATATATCATTTTTCAAAATCATAGTACTTTCAAATCTATATACCTTGAACCCCATAGCTTTGAAATATAACTTCGAATACTTAAATGGTTTTAATATTAAATTACTTTATATAATAAAATAGCCTTTTAAAATTTCACAAATAAATTCCAAATACCGATTTGAACCTCCAATTATACCATTTCAATTTTCATATAATTCAAAGCTTTAAATATTCCACCATTTCAAAACTATTTCTTTGATAATTCCATATATATCGAATTTAATTACTACTATTTAGATTTGAAATGTCTACTTAATAAATCCAATATAATTTAAGTAAAAAATTTAACTTCAAAAACTGGATATCCTTTCAATTTATTTAACTTGATATATTCGTTTAAATCAACTTGATATTCATTTAAATCACTCTAAACAAAAATCAAGCTATAAAAATCATACCCTTTAAAATTCTAAATTTTATTAAATTCCAAATAAATTCCATATTTATCTTCCAACCTTATTCTCATTTAAGTCATTATAAACTCCAGAAATTTAATTTAAATAAATTCTTAATCATATTTTATCTTAATAAATGAAACTTAATTATTAACTTATTTTATACTTCAAATTAATTTTATACATAGCTTAAAACCCAGGATTTAACTATATATAAAATAACATTTATAAAATATCCAAATCACTATCTTATAGAACCATGTATTTCTTTACAAAATCGTAGAAATTCATTTCAAAATATTTTTATGTATTGAACACGGTGTCTGTATATAATTTTTTACCCTATGGTCAAGTGATATGGACATTTATCACTTCAATCCGTAATTTAAAATAAAAATATGGCTATATATCATTTCAAACTGCAATCCCGAATGGAATAAAGTGCACAACAAATTTGCAGTTTAAAACAATATAAAATACAACATCCATTCATCCAATATCAATCATCATCCAATTTAAACAATAACATCAATATATAGCATATAATAAATAGCAGGTAATTTCTGACAGTTTATATTCAATAATAAATTAAACAATCTATCAAGCTGGCAGTTTATATGCAATAATAAATTAAATAACAATTTAATTTAGTAAATTAAATTTAACTGAGATGATGATTAAAAATATGTCAAACAATCATAAATAAATTTCAAATCACATCATATATCAACTTAACATACATAAGAAATTTTATAAGTTGTGAGTGGGTTAAAACACTCACCTTTTGAATTTAAATTGAATTTAAATCCAATTTAAACCAAAAATTCCAATAGTCTCCAAATCTGTCCAAACGAGAGTCAAAATGTTCGGAATTCCAATACGAACCTAGCGGAGAAAACCGCGCGCGACACGGATATTGTACGAGAAAGATACGTACGTTGGAACATTTGAAAATTAAATTAAATTAAAATAAATTAAGCAAGACAAAACAAAAATCAATGTACACGTCACTTACCTTTGTTCAACAGAAGCTAGCATACGCACGCTATTCGTCACGTAACCCAATCATGCGCCCGCTTTAGTACAAATCTCGCGTTCACCCGTTCCATCAACTACGGCAAATCGTGACCAAGATGCGCCATCCAGACAAGCCGCGCTGCCTCGCCTTGCCCCCCCCACTGTTGCTACGCAGTCGGCACCTCACCGGACAGCGACGAAACACACTACAGCCGCCACAACTCTATAACCTTAGTTGAAATTGGGGGCAAATCTAGCCGTTGAAACCAAGAACGCGACACGCCAATGAACATCACTCAGCCCCCTCTACAACATCGTACCTTTGATTTGCCAATCGGTCAACGACGATCGAACCAAGATAAACGGCCAAAAATAAAAGGCTAAATTTCGGTCAAACGACAATCCAAATCGAAAAACAAATTGTAGATCTAGGTTGCGCTCGTCGAGAGCTTCAAATCCATATATAATTTTCTATATTTTGTGGAGTTTGAAATTTGGTTTTGATTTTGAATTGCATTTGGAATTAGATTTTTCCAGCCATTGAAATGAGGATATGAAGAGGAACTGTACGCACAGACAAATGAGAAATAGAGGTAGGCTATGGTTTATAACAGGGTATTTATAGGTAGGATTGAAATAGAATGGATCAGATCGATTGGATATACGCGTTGAACGATAAAATGGCCAAAAAGCCCGTACTGACTCCGGAACGAAATTGGGTCAAACCATATATCAAAATAGATGTTTAAAAATATTTTAAATGCAATGGAAAAGGTTTCAAGTCCAAATTCCATTGTAAGAAGAAGTTATGCTAAAATCAATATTTTTCAAATTGATTTCAATTGATTTTAATTTCATTGATTTCAAGGCGTTTCAAGCCCGTACGATCAAACGACAAGTCCGATCGTCACGAAACTTGAATTCGTACAATAATTCACCAATACAGATCCGATGAAACTAGTTTCATAGAAATCCGGGTCAGTGACCAAAATGGCTATTTTCCCATAATTAAATAAATTAATAATTAATTAATTAAATCACCATTTAATTCAAATTCCATAATTCATAAATTTTATCATCCTAGATTACTTTAGTAATTTATAACCCTTTATAACCAATTCCCATATCAATTTAAAGTCAACCAATTCACAACTACAGTGTTTAACTTTCAAATTTTTAATAAATTCATTAATTATCAATCGCAATTCAAATAAGTCAATTTATTTGATTCTTAATCCTGTTATTCACTTCATTATCACCAAGAAGATAAAATTAACATTGGTTCATGGTTTATTACGTTATTATTCCCAAATTTTCAACTTAATTTCCATTAACGTAATATCTAGATATTTAATTTCATTTATTTGAAATAAACTCAATCAATATAATTTACATTCAAATAAATTAATAAATCTTGATTTACAATCTTTACATCAACCAATAGTCATATTATAAATGGAATTGAAATTATTTTCAAATATTACTTTAATTAACGTTAACGTAATACTTTATTTATATTCATTGCAATTGATTACCAGTTATAATATAATATACTAAATAAATGGTTAACTTACAATACTTGTTACCATTTGTTATCCCGCTTTTTGGCAAAGCCGTGATACCAAAAGATTGGTCGAAAACGGGAAACAGTTCATCTCAGAGATTGGATATACTTCACTTAGCTATGGATATCGATGAATTTTGCCCGAGTCCGGATCAGGCCACAATTGATAGGACACGACAAGAAAGGTTG
Source organism: Allium cepa (assembly GCA_030765085.1). Lineage (NCBI taxonomy): Eukaryota > Viridiplantae > Streptophyta > Magnoliopsida > Asparagales > Amaryllidaceae > Allium > Allium cepa. The sequence goes on along the minus strand of CM060932.1, from coordinate 81,078,106 downwards.
TAGGAGCCATCATTTCAAGTTTCAAGTCAATCCGAGTTCGTATGCTCAAGATATGATGGATTCAGTGTGGAGAGAAATAGTCATTGTCTGGTTCGAAACCATGAAGTTCGAACCCATCCTTTTCGAACCCATCCTTTTCGAACCCATCCTGTTCGAAACCATCCACGCCCTCTCCTTCGAACCCATCCTGTTCGAAACCATCCACGTCCTTGCTTTCGAAGCCATGGAGTTCGAACCCAAGCCACGTTCGAACCCATCAGCTAGCACCTACCTCGACTCCATCGCCTTCGAATCCACCACAGTGGCCTACCTTCGAATCCATGACTTCACTCAGCCTCGCATCCTCAGTTCGAACCCATCGAGTGACCCAGTTCGAACCGATCAAGTTCGAACCCATAAGGACTCCTGGATTCGAATCAGTCACGTTCGAAACCAGGAATACTTCCTATTTCGAATCCACCGAGTCAATTGGTTTGGATGACGTGTTCGCCGTAGTTCACGGAGTCAAAGCGGTCCATTCGGAGATAAGTTAGGATCGATTCGAAAAATGCGCGCCACGTCACTGCAAGCCCACGTGCACTGATGGATTCGAAATCATGGGTTCGAACTCATGGGTTCGAACGACACAGCCAACCGAAAATGCTAATTTCGAACCGAGCATATCTCCTTAACCACACATCCAAATGCAACCAAATTTTCACAGTAGCTTCCATATGAGGTAAAGATTGTTCCTGCCAAGTTTCAGCTCGATTGGACCATTTCTTGATGGGTTCGAAATCACTTCGAACCGATGTCAGATCGAGACGAAACTTGGTAGGGTCGGTCGCGTGGGCCCACTCACGTGCCAGAAGAAGTCTCACGAAGTTTCAGCAAGATCTGGGCCTCCGACGCCTATAAATAGCACCCTGAAGCCTTCAGAAAGGGGATCTTCGGGGGAACTTCTGCCATTGGACGCCAAGACTCTGCCGGATTCAAGTTTAACTATCAGAATAGTTGTTGTATTCAGATTTCAGAGCAATTGTCAGCTGTAATCCATTGTAATCGATTGAATCGAGCAAAGCAATAAAGAGAAACCCTTCAAAGTGGACGTAGGCACGAACGCCGAACCACTATAAATCCTGTGTTTGTGATTGTTGCTTGTGAATTACTGTGATTTGTTGCTTAGAGCTGAATTCTATATTGATTGTTGCTGAGTTCTGTGTTGAATATTATCGAATTGAACACGTAAACGGGTGCTTTCACGACTTTGGGTGTTTGTGACCAATTTTGGCGCAAACATTTTTGGTGCTTTCACTGAGAAACTAATTCAGGAAGAAGTTGAATTTGAAAATTCAGGAGTTCAGATCTAGGAATTATGGCAAGACAATCGAGTAGGAGGCCAAGGACCGAGAGAAGTGAACCACAAGGAAGCCAAGAGGCTTCCTCAGGAGCAAATCAGCCATCGATATACATTACTAGGGACGAGATGGAAACTATGATGAAGAGGCAAGAGGAAATGATCCAGAGTTTATTCCAACAGATAGGACAGCTTGGAGCACAAAATAGGGAAGCCAATGGAGTCCAGAACGGAGCGGGACCGTCCGGCGTAGCACCAGAGCTAGGGGGCACACATATGGAGAATGTTGACCCAATCTTGGAAAGAGAAAGAGAAGGATCTGCGCAACCTAGGAGTAGTAGAGGAGTGAACGCTCAGTCAAGGGGGCAGATCCCGGAGTTACCTCGTGAACTCGGGGGGCAGGTTGGAAGTAGTGAGCAAGGATTACATCTCGGAGACAATGACCGATTAGCAGAGATAGTTAGGAGAGCTTTGAGAGGCGGTATGGTGAACAAAGATTTGGAAGATGTCAATAGAAGTCCTTTTACTTCAGCAATCAGGCAATCTAGGAACCCGCCTGATTTCAAACTACCATCATTGGATATGTATGACGGGAGAACGGACCCCACGGTCCATCTGACAAAATATATGAGGCATATGGAAGTTCTGGGGGCATCGGAGGAGGTTATGGCCCGATGTTTTCCATTGTACTTGACAGATACCGCTGCACTATGGTTTAGACAGCTGGAGAACGGGTCCATCGGAACATGGAATGGTTTAGTGGAGAGATTTATGAGGCAATTCAGGGTCCATATTACGAGACCCAAGAACGTGATGACTCTGGCAACCCTAAAGCAAAAAGCCGGAGAGACCTTGTGTAACGATCGGGATTTTTCGTGGCCGAAAAATCGAACCGTTAGGGTTTTAGAAGAAGAAAGAGGTAGAAGAAAAAAGAAAAGAAAGAGAAGAGAAAACAGAAAACAAGTAACAGAACGAGAAACAATATCAGAATCTCACAATCGCAGCGGAACAACATATAATAGATAAATGAATATCATTAAAACAAAAGAACTATACATTTTATACATACATCACAATACATCATATCATCAGAGTGTACAACAATAAAACAGCGGAAAGAATACTATATACAATAGATAATAGACTACGCTATCCAAGCTCGCCTCCAACATCTGCACAGCAACTCCCGAATCCAGAATAACCTGATAACCTAACTCTAGACTGCCCGTGTGGAAAATAGTGGGCACCCAGAGTTTAGGAAAGGAACAATAAACTCCAGGTCAGTCATGGGACTGGTGTGAGAACTCAAAACAGTTTATCTTTAAACAAGCAACAAGAAAATTTAAATTTTGAAATCCGCAATGCTTTTTGGAAAATGAAACTACCATAAGGCCTCCCGGCACACACACAATGCAAACGCACACATGGGGGAGATTTCTCCTTATGATAGTCAAACATGCTTACTACGAGAAAAATTCTTTGATATTATTACTAGTGCATAGTGGAAAGTATTTCGAAAGTATAATATAAATCCTAGCCAGCATAGGTACCATGATACTATGCCTACTATAGCTGCCATGTTAAATGGCAGGTTCTACAACTAAAACCGTACAAGGCACGTATTGGATGAATGGATTTCCAACAAATGGTCAGGCTAAGGAACTTCCTACTGCCATATGGGATCGCCTCTGGCGGGACGTCCCGAGAACTAACGTTACGGTTAGATCTCTGCCAACACAAGGCCGGGTTACCTCTGTAACTAGGTAACTACTACACGAATATGTCATCCCCCGGTCCTTTGGGACCTTTATCCGAGCGCTCGATCCAACAACACCACACAGTAATAGATATAGTGTATCAACATGAGTAAATATCTGGGCTCCATACCATGATACCACCCTTTTCCAGAAGGAAATGACATACCCTAAAGGGCGCGACCCTCATAACCTTGCCGCATATTCCTGTTTCGACCATTTCCGGGGAGTGAGGTCCTGACGAAGTCTCGTCCACAAAGCTACGCTTTGTGCAACAAAGCCATGCTTCGGGTCCACAGATGACCAAAGCAATAATCACAAAGATAAATGATCAAACAAATGATCATATCACAAATGACCAACCAATGATCATCACACAGCAGCACTCAGCATGCCACATTACCAGATTGGGAAATATCGCTGATAACCTTCAACTACATAACCTCTAAGCTCGTACGTCTCAGAGAAGGGTGTTAAGCTAAGAGAATAAATTCTCCGCCACCAACAGAAATGTATTTGAAAGAAATCTGCTCTATCTCTCAAAATGTAATGTCAGACACGTAACCATACAAGTCTGTTCCGGGTTCGAACAGAACCGAAGGCACTTCCAAAGAAGCCCTTGCAATCCGGGTATTCACAATCCCGATAAAATTTCCCATCACAAAGGAAATCTCCATATCGTAGCTAACGATGCGGAGACAATCGATAGGTCATCCTATCGTTTTCACAAATACCCGGTCTTCAACACCGGTCTTCAAATGCAATCCAAACGACGTATCGCATATTCGGAATGGGATATATGACACAAAGGTCCTCTCCCGGCTAAACCGAATAGCGAGCGCTTATTTTAAAAAATAAGTGTGCATTCAATTCCAAACAAACACAACCAATACCATCCCAGGGGTAAATATTGATAGTCGGTTATTTAACTATCAATAAAGATGCGCCACATCATCAGATTCCAAATAATTTTTCCAAAATTATTAAGTCCCAAAATATCTTTACAAGATATATATACACAATTTCCAAATAATTGCCCAATTTATTTGCTTTACCAAAACACCTTCACAATAAAATTTTCCACACTTTACCCATTTGAAAACCCATTTCAAATTAAACACCTTAACCATTTGAAAACAAATTTCAAATTACACAACTCAACCATTTGAAAACAAATTTCAAACCACCATTCATCCTTTATCCCTTTTGAAAACAAATTTCAAAACAACATATAAATCCTTACCGATTTATTTTTAAATTTTACGCTCCAAATTCGTGAATTTTATTTCCATCTTTAAAAATAAATCAACATTTATTTTTAAACCAATTTCCCTTCCTATTCATAAATTCCAAAGTGAATTTCCAGTTTCCCAAATTTCTACACATACACGATTTCAAATCAATTTCAAACTATTCACTTCGATTTACCTTTAAAGGGTGAATCCTCAAAAACGTTCCTTTTATATTGGAAAAAAAACATTCCCATACTTATTTAATAATAAGTAATTCACAATTTAACTTATTTTCAACAATTTGGAAATATTCAATATACTTAAGTTACCGTTAAGTATTTTATTCCATTCTCTTTAAGAAAACATTCTTTTATTCACATTTATTTGGGTTAAAAACGAATGTTGCGTAAAACATCGTTACGACAACCCAAAAACACTAGTATATGGATTTGAAATTAAAAATAGATATATGAATCCAATACTATACAAATTATCCCCTTCTTTTTCTCGAAAACGTCTATTTCAACAATTAATGTTGAAATCTATGTTTTCGATACTCAATACATTTTAAAACACCTTTAATTCGTTTTAAATTCCATTTAAAACATTCCTTTCCCAAAAACAAACCCATTTTATTTAATAATCTATTCAATATTCAAAATAGTGAATATAGCCCACTTAACAAATTCCCATATTTCAATTTATCAAATTCGATGAATTTCAAATTTATAAACATAGTTTATAAATTCCATTTCTATTATAAACCCCAATTTTATAAATTCCTTTATTAATCCGATGCAATTTACATAACCCAGTTTCATACCCAAAAGCCATATTGTAAGTTAAATACTTATAATATTATTTATTTACCAAATCGTTCCTTTGAACTTCACCAATTTAAAATCTTATCACTTACAAGATTTCTTTATGGTTTATAATAATTTCAACTAATGAAATCTTCATTTATTAACAATTTCTATAAAATTCCCCTTTTTAATGCCCAAATCCATTTCTATAAGTTAATAACTTATAAACTTAAAATTTTCCAATAACCATTCGTTTTATAAATTTCACATTTATTAATCTATAAATCCTAGTGAAATTCATGTTATACATCAACTTAACACTTTATAAATTTATTCTATAACTTCAATAATTTTTATTTAAAAACATCCATTTATAAAATCCTTTATATAAACCATTAATAATAATAACTTCCCAAAAACCAAATTTAACTATTTTATAAAAACCTATTATTGTTAAAAATTTCTTTTAAGTTATATTTTATAAAAATATAAATTTTTAAAACATAAAATTTTATCCATCTATTTATTTTAAAATTTAATCAATTCAAAATTTTTAATAAACCATATTCTTTGAAAAATCGATTTAAAACCCCTTTTAAATTCAAAACCGTTATTTTAATTTTTAAAAATTTGAATCCGATGATGCAACAACATCAGATGGTCAATCACGGGAATAAGTGTCATATATCAATATGATTATCAACAATCAACATAATATTTATAAATAAACAAATATGTGAGGAATCCAGTTGGATCCCTCCAACCTGTTACCCTGCATCCACAGACGTTAGCACAATACCAATTCCACTTCAAGGTGGAATATCGCGGTATATGGGATTTTATAAAATATCCGCTTAATAACGGCGCAATAGGGTCTCATCCGCTATACGAGGCGGGAAATCAAATCCGATATATACATATGCCAATATATATATATCGCTATATATAGTATATATCCTACTATATCTACTAGCACAATCAAACAGCAATCATCAATCAACACCAACTATTTAAAATTTTAAACAAAACCTTTCGATTGAGTGAGGAGTTCTCACCTTGATTTTATTTTCCGTTTTCGCGTTCGTTTCGAATAAAATTAAACGAACGTTTAATTTTACCCGAAATTCAAACGAGCTCCAATCGACTCCAAACCAGTTGCGTTGCGAAGAGCACGACGATACGATTCCAACGCACTTTGATTCGTCCAAATCAGGCCTCGCATGAAAGAGATATCGCAGTTTAAAGTTTGAACGAATAAATATAATTAAAATTTACATTTTCTTTCCTCATACCAACATCTGGGCCGCACATCTTGCCTCCCCCTTCCTTCTCTTTGCGTGCGCACGGCTTTGCTCCTAGGTTAATGAAACACTCACGTAACCCATGAGCCGCCCATTAGCCCTAATTCTCGTCTTCACCACAAACGCCTACGACACGATCAACGAGCTCCATTACGTTCGCCATCACGAGCTCCATTCTCGGCCAGAGGCCGGCCCCACTCGGCTGCTCCTAGGCCTTGGGATTCAAGCTTAAACGGCCAGCCTTCAAATGAGATTTCCCGATGATCCTTTGCATGATTTCCGATCTCGACCGTTGAGATCGAAGACCTCGAAGTCCTCCACGTTTTTCCAGTTGAAAGATTCTCGATTGGATGTATGGATTTTGAGATTTTGAGAGGAGAAGGCGAGACGATTTCGGCCATTGGAAACATTGGGGGCGGCGGCTGAGCATATGGAGCTAGGGTTTTGAAAAATATTAAGATATATATGTTATTAATATTATTATAATAATAAAATTTCCAATTTAATAACTTATGCAAACGACCTCCAAACTACACGTTCCGACAAGCGATTCTAAAGTTTTTCCGCGTTCCGGACACAATGGAACAGGTTTCGTAAGCTAATTCCATCGTATGTGTGAGATACGGCAATAAACGATCAATTTAAATTTAAACCGATTTAAGCGATTTCTAGGCGTTTTGGCTTGTACCGGACAAACGATAGATCCGATCAACTTGAAATTTGAAATCTTACAATAATATCACATTACGGATCCGATGAAACTGGTTTCGTCGAAATCCGAGACCGTTTGAAAAATGGCTATTTTAACACGCTAAATTAATATTAAAACGATATCGATGCGTTTGGAGCTGCCACGGTCAAACGACAACTCCGATTGCTACGAAATTTGAAATCCGATAATAATTAACTATTACGGATCCAATGGAACTTGTTTCGTTCAATTCTGAGACTGTTCAAAAATTGGCTATTTTACAGTCGATAATTAAATATTAAAATATTCAATTTTCACAAATTAACTCCAAATTCAGTTTTACAAGTTCCAAAATATTTCTATAACTTCAATATGATAAAATAAAATTTCCCAAATCATTTTCAATCATATTTAACCCAATATCACATTATTTGTGGAATTTCACTATTAAATAATCGATTTAATTGTCCAATTAAATCCAAATATTCAATAAATAAATTATTCGACTTAAAATTTTCACTTATAAATATTTAAATCCAATTAAATATTCAAATTTAAATTACTAAAATTTCTGGGTCGTTACAGTCTTCCCCCCTTAAAAGAATTTCGTCCTCGAAATTGCAAGTTAAGAAAACGATTCCTTAATCCGTTTATTACTCTTCCAAAATTAATTAGTTTTATTAACTTTTCAAAACAATCCTTTTTATTAAAGATCCACTATCATTTCAATTAACTTTCCAACTTCAGTTATAGGTTTCAAACAACCTTGTTTACTTAACAATTCAAATTTAAATTTAAATTCTAATTCTAACTTTCAAAATTTCTCAAAAAATTTTCTAACACCCGAAATTTTCGAAAAATTTCGCCAGAGTCTCCTTTGCGCGGCTAGATCGGTGCGACTACAAAACGGCTCTACGGTCCCTCAGAATCAAAAAGAAAAGAGAAAGCCAAGTGGCTGGAGAAGGAAATCATCAAATCTCATATAAAAACTGAAATACGTACCTTTTTGTCGAGCGTTACAAATTTTTTTAACTTTGAAATCAAAATCCCAATTCCTTTATAACCTGTATATCCTGCTAGCATAATATCCAATTATAATATTCAAACCAATTTGCCAATTCAATTATAAAATTTCCAATACATGCTTCTTATACCACTTTTAGCTTACTATTAAAGTTGCATATTCATTTTCATTCGTTTCAATTCCAATTCAATTCTATTCAATTTCATTTGAATTCAATTACATAGCTTCCAATTGCGCTAGTTCAATTTCATTAACACTTAATGAATTTACATACAATCAACCAACAAGCAAATAACAACCAATGCACATCCAATACAACCAAATTTTATTCGTTTTACTTAAATTCAATTTGGTTCAACTGTTTTAATTCCAATTGGTTTAGCATTCAATTGATTTTCATCCAATTATTCAACTAACTTCAATGAATTTACACTTACATACATCGTTTCATATCAACTTACTTACATTCGATTGATTAACATTCAATCCATTCTTTAATTCAATTGCTAGTTCTTTTTACAAATAAAATTGAATTTCATTTATATAATTTAAGTTCACATCTTTAACAATTTCATTTACTCACTTTATTCATTTATTTTGATATTAACATCAATTCTTTCAACATTACTTAACTTGCATTCCATTTCAACTTTATTTACATCATTTAATTCACTTGATTATTTAACTTTGATGCAAAGATCAATTTTTTATTCAACTTCACTTAAGTTATTCCATTTAAACATCATTTGTTAATTAAACTTAAGTTTTACTTATCAATTCAATTCGGATTTTAAATTCCAAAGTGAATCCTATTTAACTTTTACTTAAGTCAAATTCATATCAATATTCAAATTCATATTCCATTTTACTTAACTTAATTGTTTAACCACTTCAACAACTGGTTTCACTTACATTTTCCCATTTAATAAGTTATAAAACTCATTATTCAACTTCTAACTTATATTATAAGTTCAAAACCTTTTTCACTTATATTTATCAATTTCAAATTGAATTTTAATTTCAAATTGGTTTATTACAACAAAACTTCAATTTTTAATTCATTTTTGTAGCAAATCCATCACATAGAAACTCGAAAATGATACTGATGATGCTGCAGTCATCACCCTTATTATTTCCCAGTGACAATAGTGAAATCAATGCTAATTATTCTTTCAAAAAGTTTTCTTTCTATTTATAAATCACTTTTATAAACCTTTTACTTATATAATTTTACTTCTTATATACATACATGATTATCTTACAATTGTAAATCATTATCAATTATAATTTCATCTTATGATTCATTGGTTTATACCATTATTCTTTTTACAATAGTTGCTTTTATTAGCTTATTCAAACAACTTTTAATTATTTTATATATATATATCATTTACAACAACCAAGCAATCAATTATATACACACTTCAATAATTCTTGAAAAATTATTTTCTTTTTATATATAAAATATAATCGAGGTAAAATTATTTCATTTACCCAATTTAAAACAATATTGTGTCGAATTGTTCTATTCAAGTGTTTAGGAACCCCTTCGATTCAGTTTTCGAGGCTGCGCCGACGAAGGTTCATATACCACTCAATAAACCAATCATCACAATATAAAACAATTTTATACTCACTAACAAATACGCACTCATATCTATTATTACACTCACACTCATTCTAGAGTACTGCTGACTCTATCTCTAATGAGTAACACCCAACAGAGCAGGTTGTCGCTTAACCATAAGCTCTAATACCAAATGTAACGATCGGGATTTTTCGTTGCCGAAAAATCGAACCGTTAGGGTTTTAGAAGAAGAAAGAGGTAGAAGAAAAAAGAAAAGAAAGAGACGAGAAAAAAGAAAACAAGTAACAGAACGAGAAACAATATCAGAATCTCACAATCGCAGCGGAACAACATATAATAGATAAATGAATATCATTAAAACAAAAGAACTATACATTTTATACATACATCACAATACATCATATCATCAGAGTGTACAACAATAAAACAACGGAAAGAATACTATATACAATAGATAATAGACTACGCTATCCAAGCTCGCCTCCAACATCTGCACAGCAACTCCCGAATCCAGAATAACCTGATAACCTAACTCTAGACTGCCCGTGTGGAAAATAGTGGGCACCCAGAGTTTAGGAAAGGAACAATAAACTCCAGGTCAGTCATGGGACTGGTGTGAGAACTCAAAACAGTTTATCTTTAAACAAGCAACAAGAAAATTTAAATTTTGAAATCCGCAATGCTTTTTGGAAAATGAAACTACCATAAGGCCTCCCGGCACACACACAATGCAAACGCACACATGGGGGAGATTTCTCCTTATGATAGTCAAACATGCTTACTACGAGAAAAATTCTTTGATATTATTACTAGTGCATAGTGGAAAGTATTTCGAAAGTATAATATAAATCCTAGCCAGCATAGGTACCATGATACTATGCCTACTATAGCTGCCATGTTAAATGGCAGGTTCTACAACTAAAACCGTACAAGGCACGTATTGGATGAATGGATTTCCAACAAATGGTCAGGCTAAGGAACTTCCTACTGCCATATGGGATCGCCTCTGGCGGGACGTCCCGAGAACTAACGTTACGGTTAGATCTCTGCCAACACAAGGCCGGGTTACCTCTGTAACTAGGTAACTACTACACGAATATGTCATCCCCCGGTCCTTTGGGACCTTTATCCGAGCGCTCGATCCAACAACACCACACAGTAATAGATATAGTGTATCAACATGAGTAAATATCTGGGCTCCATACCATGATACCACCCTTTTCCAGAAAGAAATGACATACCCTAAAGGGCGCGACCCTCATAACCTTGCCGCATATTCCTGTTTCGACCATTTCCGGGGAGTGAGGTCCTGACGAAGTCTCGTCCACAAAGCTACGCTTTGTGCAACAAAGCCATGCTTCGGGTCCACAGATGACCAAAGCAATAATCACAAAGATAAATGATCAAACAAATGATCATATCACAAATGACCAACCAATGATCATCACACAGCAGCACTCAGCATGCCACATTACCAGATTGGGAAATATCGCTGATAACCTTCAACTACATAACCTCTAAGCTCGTACGTCTCAGAGAAGGGTGTTAAGCTAAGAGAATAAATTCTCCGCCACCAACAGAAATGTATTTGAAAGAAATCTGCTCTATCTCTCAAAATGTAATGTCAGACACGTAACCATACAAGTCTGTTCCGGGTTCGAACAGAACCGAAGGCACTTCCAAAGAAGCCCTTGCAATCCGGGTATTCACAATCCCGATAAAATTTCCCATCACAAAGGAAATCTCCATATCGTAGCTAACGATGCGGAGACAATCGATAGGTCATCCTATCGTTTTCACAAATACCCGGCCTTCAACACCGGTCTTCAAATGCAATCCAAACGACGTATCGCATATTCGGAATGGGATATATGACACAAAGGTCCTCTCCCGGCTAAACCGAATAGCGAGCGCTTATTTTAAAAAATAAGTGTGCATTCAATTCCAAACAAACACAACCAATACCATCCCAGGGGTAAATATTGATAGTCGGTTATTTAACTATCAATAAAGATGCGCCACATCATCAGATTCCAAATAATTTTTCCAAAATTATTAAGTCCCAAAATATCTTTACAAGATATATATACACAATTTCCAAATAATTGCCCAATTTATTTGCTTTACCAAAACACCTTCACAATAAAATTTTCCACACTTTACCCATTTGAAAACCCATTTCAAATTAAACACCTTAACCATTTGAAAACAAATTTCAAATTACACAACTCAACCATTTGAAAACAAATTTCAAACCACCATTCATCCTTTATCCCTTTTGAAAACAAATTTCAAAACAACATATAAATCCTTACCGATTTATTTTTAAATTTTACGCTCCAAATTCGTGAATTTTATTTCCATCTTTAAAAATAAATCAACATTTATTTTTAAACCAATTTCCCTTCCTATTCATAAATTCCAAAGTGAATTTCCAGTTTCCCAAATTTCTACACATACACGATTTCAAATCAATTTCAAACTATTCACTTCGATTTACCTTTAAAGGGTGAATCCTAAAAAACGTTCCTTTTATATTGGAAAAAAAACATTCCCATACTTATTTAATAATAAGTAATTCACAATTTAACTTATTTTCAACAATTTGGAAATATTCAATATACTTAAGTTACCGTTAAGTATTTTATTCCATTCTCTTTAAGAAAACATTCTTTTATTCACATTTATTTGGGTTAAAAACGAATGTTGCGTAAAACATCGTTACGACAACCCAAAAACACTAGTATATGGATTTGAAATTAAAAATAGATATATGAATCCAATACTATACAAATTATCCCCTTCTTTTTCTCGAAAACGTCTATTTCAACAATTAATGTTGAAATCTATGTTTTCGATACTCAATACATTTTAAAACACCTTTAATTCGTTTTAAATTCCATTTAAAACATTCCTTTCCCAAAAACAAACCCATTTTATTTAATAATCTATTCAATATTCAAAATAGTGAATATAGCCCACTTAACAAATTCCCATATTTCAATTTATCAAATTCGATGAATTTCAAATTTATAAACATAGTTTATAAATTCCATTTCTATTATAAACCCCAATTTTATAAATTCCTTTATTAATCCGATGCAATTTACATAACCCAGTTTCATACCCAAAAGCCATATTGTAAGTTAAATACTTATAATATTATTTATTTACCAAATCGTTCCTTTGAACTTCACCAATTTAAAATCTTATCACTTACAAGATTTCTTTATGGTTTATAATAATTTCAACTAATGAAATCTTCATTTATTAACAATTTCTATAAAATTCCCCTTTTTAATGCCCAAATCCATTTCTATAAGTTAATAACTTATAAACTTAAAATTTTCCAATAACCATTCGTTTTATAAATTTCACATTTATTAATCTATAAATCCTAGTGAAATTCATGTTATACATCAACTTAACACTTTATAAATTTATTCTATAACTTCAATAATTTTTATTTAAAAACATCCATTTATAAAATCCTTTATATAAACCATTAATAATAATAACTTCCCAAAAACCAAATTTAACTATTTTATAAAAACCTATTATTGTTAAAAATTTCTTTTAAGTTATATTTTATAAAAATATAAATTTTTAAAACATAAAATTTTATCCATCTATTTATTTTAAAATTTAATCAATTCAAAATTTTTAATAAACCATATTCTTTGAAAAATCGATTTAAAACCCCTTTTAAATTCAAAACCGTTATTTTAATTTTTAAAAATTTGAATCCGATGATGCAACAACATCAGATGGTCAATCACGGGAATAAGTGTCATATATCAATATGATTATCAACAATCAACATAATATTTATAAATAAACAAATATGTGAGGAATCCAGTTGGATCCCTCCAACCTGTTACCCTGCATCCACAGACGTTAGCACAATACCAATTCCACTTCAAGGTGGAATATCGCGGTATATGGGATTTTATAAAATATCCGCTTAATAACGGCGCAATAGGGTCTCATCCGCTATACGAGGCGGGAAATCAAATCCGATATATACATATGCCAATATATATATATCGCTATATATAGTATATATCCTACTATATCTACTAGCACAATCAAACAGCAATCATCAATCAACACCAACTATTTAAAATTTTAAACAGAACCTTTCGATTGAGTGAGGAGTTCTCACCTTGATTTTATTTTCCGTTTTCGCGTTCGTTTCGAATAAAATTAAACGAACGTTTAATTTTACCCGAAATTCAAACGAGCTCCAATCGACTCCAAACCAGTTGCGTTGCGAAGAGCACGACGATACGATTCCAACGCACTTTGATTCGTCCAAATCAGGCCTCGCATGAAAGAGATATCGCAGTTTAAAGTTTGAACGAATAAATATAATTAAAATTTACATTTTCTTTCCTCATACCAACATCTGGGCCGCACATCTTGCCTCCCCCTTCCTTCTCTTTGCGTGCGCACGGCTTTGCTCCTAGGTTAATGAAACACTCACGTAACCCATGAGCCGCCCATTAGCCCTAATTCTCGTCTTCACCACAAACGCCTACGACACGATCAACGAGCTCCATTACGTTCGCCATCACGAGCTCCATTCTCGGCCAGAGGCCGGCCCCACTCGGCTGCTCCTAGGCCTTGGGATTCAAGCTTAAACGGCCAGCCTTCAAATGAGATTTCCCGATGATCCTTTGCATGATTTCCGATCTCGACCGTTGAGATCGAAGACCTCGAAGTCCTCCACGTTTTTCCAGTTGAAAGATTCTCGATTGGATGTATGGATTTTGAGATTTTGAGAGGAGAAGGCGAGACGATTTCGGCCATTGGAAACATTGGGGGCGGCGGCTGAGCATATGGAGCTAGGGTTTTGAAAAATATTAAGATATATATGTTATTAATATTATTATAATAATAAAATTTCCAATTTAATAACTTATGCAAACGACCTCCAAACTACACGTTCCGACAAGCGATTCTAAAGTTTTTCCGCGTTCCGGACACAATGGAACAGGTTTCGTAAGCTAATTCCATCGTATGTGTGAGATACGGCAATAAACGATCAATTTAAATTTAAACCGATTTAAGCGATTTCTAGGCGTTTTGGCTTGTACCGGACAAACGATAGATCCGATCAACTTGAAATTTGAAATCTTACAATAATATCACATTACGGATCCGATGAAACTGGTTTCGTCGAAATCCGAGACCGTTTGAAAAATGGCTATTTTAACACGCTAAATTAATATTAAAACGATATCGATGCGTTTGGAGCTGCCACGGTCAAACGACAACTCCGATTGCTACGAAATTTGAAATCCGATAATAATTAACTATTACGGATCCAATGGAACTTGTTTCGTTCAATTCTGAGACTGTTCAAAAATTGGCTATTTTACAGTCGATAATTAAATATTAAAATATTCAATTTTCACAAATTAACTCCAAATTCAGTTTTACAAGTTCCAAAATATTTCTATAACTTCAATATGATAAAATAAAATTTCCCAAATCATTTTCAATCATATTTAACCCAATATCACATTATTTGTGGAATTTCACTATTAAATAATCGATTTAATTGTCCAATTAAATCCAAATATTCAATAAATAAATTATTCGACTTAAAATTTTCACTTATAAATATTTAAATCCAATTAAATATTCAAATTTAAATTACTAAAATTTCTGGGTCGTTACACCTTGAGAAGTTATTTAGCACGATTTAATGCAGCAGCAGCTTCAGTGGATAGAGCGGATCCGTCCATGGTGGTAATGGCAGCCGTGTCCGGAATAGCTGACGGCACAGAGTTCAAGAATTCATTGACTAAAGATCCACCCATTGATCTAGAGGAATTCTATCATGAAGCAGAAAAGTTTTTACGATTAGAAGATGCGAATGCCGAGAGAGAAGAAGGAGATGGGATAGAAGTTTTTGCATTTAGAGACGAAAAGCCTCATAAAAAAGATTCGGATAAAGGTAAAAGAAAGATTGAGAATGACAGAGACAGATCAAAGCGGCAACGGAGGGAGCCGCGATTCACCACCTACGCTGAGTTGAACGAGAGCCTGGAACGAATTTATCAGGATACCAAAGAACAGATTCCGTATCGTAGGCCAATGCGAAGGGATCCTACTTCTGACGAAAGGAAATCAGATAAGTTCTGTGTATTCCATGAATTAAATGGTCATAACACTAATGATTGTAGGCACCTGAAGGACGAGGTGGAAGGGCATATCAGGAACGGTATGCTCCTTCAATATGTAAGGAGACGAGCTCCTGTGGCGGAACCAGAACGACCACCGTCCACATCAGCTAGGGGCGACCCCGAATCAAGGCACCGTATGGTTATCAATTGAGTAAGATAACGATGAACAAGTTGTAAGCTTCCACTAACGCAATTAAATCATTTACACATGTGCGAGATCGCGAACGATCTCCAGACATGCTCTGAATGATCGTTGACCGTTTTGTAGTGGGAACTTACACTTTGACATCCATGCTTTACTTTCATTTCGCTTTAATTTGAACATTTAGACTCTGTTTGTTTGGACAATTGTTTTTGAAACTCATCCGTGTAATAGATATTTGATTCTGATAACTCTGGAATGGCTAAGCTACTTACACATGTACGGGATCGCGAACGATCCTTAGGTATGCTCTGAGACGGCGATGAACCGCCCATGCAAACGATCCAGGAACTCACCCGAACGTGACCCTGGCATCGATAACACCAAGCCCTCCCGGGCACACACACAATCCGCCTCGAACGGCACCCGACTTCGAACAGTCGTAACTCACCTTACCTCAATGGCTTGATCGCGAACGGTCGTCACTTGAGGTCCGACATCCGACCACGAACGGTCACAAATTCGCCTCGAACGGCACACGATCGCGAACAATCACTTTCTGCCTTGAACGGCACAGACCGCGAACGGTCACAGATTTGCCTCGAACGGCACACGATCGCGAACGATCACTTTCTCGAACGCCATCGATCGCGAACGGTCATGGCTCACTGATTATGAAATCCGACCTCGAACGGTCACCATTCGCCTTGAACGGCACTTGGTCGCGAACGATCATCATTTGCCACGAACGGCAGTCGACCGCGAACGTTCCCATCTCATCATTCGCCGCGAACGGCATCGACCGCGAACGGTCCTATTCCATCTTATGCCACGAACGGCACGGACCGCGAACGGTCCCGATTCACTTCAAGCAGCATACGATCCCGAACGATCGAAGCATGAATTTATACGCTCGACCGCGCACGGTCGCACTTCCCCTCGAATGACTCGATCACGAACGATCGTCATTTGAAGTTGAGCGCTTGACCATGAACGGCCGCACTTCATCCCAAATGGCTCGATCCCGAACGATCGTCATTTGAGGACATATGAAACTGTTGAGTTCTTTGCAGGTTGATGATCGCATACGAACATCCAACTCAAGGCATTACAAAACACACCTTCCAACAGCAAGGCATGTTTTGGGGGGCAAAGTGTTATCCCGCTTTTTGGCAAAGCCGTGATACCAAAAGATTGGTCGAAAACGGGAAACAGTTCATCTCAGAGATTGGATATACTTCACTTAGCTATGGATATCGATGAATTTTGCCCGAGTCCGGATCAGGCCACAATTGATAGGACACGACAAGAAAGGTTGTAGGAGCCATCATTTCAAGTTTCAAGTCAATCCGAGTTCGTATGCTCAAGATATGATGGATTCAGTGTGGAGAGAAATAGTCATTGTCTGGTTCGAAACCATGAAGTTCGAACCCATCCTTTTCGAACCCATCCTGTTCGAAACCATCCACGCCCTCTCCTTCGAACCCATCCTGTTCGAAACCATCCACGTCCTTGCTTTCGAAGCCATGGAGTTCGAACCCAAGCCACGTTCGAACCCATCAGCTAGCACCTACCTCGACTCCATCGCCTTCGAATCCACCACAGTGGCCTACCTTCGAATCCATGACTTCACTCAGCCTCGCATCCTCAGTTCGAACCCATCGAGTGACCCAGTTCGAACCGATCAAGTTCGAACCCATAAGGACTCCTGGATTCGAATCAGTCACGTTCGAAACCAGGAATACTTCCTATTTCGAATCCACCGAGTCAATTGGTTTGGATGACGTGTTCGCCGTAGTTCACGGAGTCAAAGCGGTCCATTCGGAGATAAGTTAGGATCGATTCGAAAAATGCGCGCCACGTCACTGCAAGCCCACGTGCACTGATGGATTCGAAATCATGGGTTCGAACTCATGGGTTCGAACGACACAGCCAACCGAAAATGCTAATTTCGAACCGAGCATATCTCCTTAACCACACATCCAAATGCAACCAAATTTTCACAGTAGCTTCCATATGAGGTAAAGATTGTTCCTGCCAAGTTTCAGCTCGATTGGACCATTTCTTGATGGGTTCGAAATCACTTCGAACCGATGTCAGATCGAGACGAAACTTGGTAGGGTCGGTCGCGTGGGCCCACTCACGTGCCAGAAGAAGTCTCACGAAGTTTCAGCAAGATCTGGGCCTCCGACGCCTATAAATAGCACCCTGAAGCCTTCAGAAAGGGGATCTTCGGGGGAACTTCTGCCATTGGACGCCAAGACTCTGCCGGATTCAAGTTTAACTATCAGAATAGTTGTTGTATTCAGATTTCAGAGCAATTGTCAGCTGTAATCCATTGTAATCGATTGAATCGAGCAAAGCAATAAAGAGAAACCCTTCAAAGTGGACGTAGGCACGAACGCCGAACCACTATAAATCCTGTGTTTGTGATTGTTGCTTGTGAATTACTGTGATTTGTTGCTTAGAGCTAAATTCTATATTGATTGTTGCTGAGTTCTGTTTTGAATATTATCGAATTGAACACGTAAACGGGTGCTTTCACGACTTTGGGTGTTTGTGACCAATTTTGGCGCAAACACCATTAACGTTTATTTTCACTTATAAGCTATTATTAACAAACCAAATGTTGCAATTTGATTTAGACCTAATTCAATGCATTAAATGAATAGGTAAATGATTAAAGTTTTGCACTATTGTCACATTTTCTCACATTCATACTTGATTATCTACTAACAATTATTATAATTACTTACAGAACATTGATTTTTATTCAATGACCATTTATTATAATTTAAATTCATTATTTTAATTCAATTCTTACATTTTGTTTTCATATATTCAATTTGTTGCTAAATATACTTCTACATTATTTCCATTGATTTGAATTTCATTCCATTAATTAATAATTACCTTAGTTAACATTAACGTAGTATTAGATTATAATTTTTGTAACTGATTTCCAATTTTAAATCAACAAGCTACAAAATAGGTAACATACAATAATTGTTACCGTTAACCCTTTAGTCGCATTAATAAGCTTTTATTACTTACAAATCAATGTTGACATTTATCTTCATACTACAAATTTCATTCACTTATGTTCAATTTATAACCAAACATAACATTAAGATTTATTTTCGTAAATTGGTATTCCATTCAGTTCATAAATTTATTAACTTGATTGGTATTATTTACCTTGCATTCTAGTTATTATTTCATAAATATGGTTCCCAATCATTTCTTTAATTTATACTAACATTTAAAAATTTATTACTTACAATTAACACTGTATTATTCCATAAATTCATTCCATACTTACTTTTATTTACCTATCTTCCATTTCATAACCAAGTGCACAATTTACGCTATTTTACTTTTATTGATTTCACTTCAATTGTCAACAATTGGTGTTTTTTTTCTTATAACCATTGTTATAATTCATTCTTAACCTTTACTTCAATATAAATTATAAATTTTTTATTTCTTTCTAAATTCATTTACAAAGATTTAATTAAATTAACCAATTTATTTATAAAAATTTATGGGTCGTTACACTCTCCCCCACTCAAAACTTTAGCCCCCGAAAAGGAAAAAGAAGAATTAAATAAACAATATACCTTATTCAAAAATATTAACTTTATAAACAAATAAATTTACAAAATTAATTAATTTAAACAAAATATACCAATTTATAAACATTAAATCTTTTTATCCTCAAATTAATAAGGTTTGGAAAACATTTTTCAAAATTTTTCTAAGTCCAAAATTTATGGAAAATTTCGGCAGAGTCTCCTTTGCACGGGGAGGCTCGGGAGAAAATATAATATCAAATATAACAATATACAACATATATTTTCCAAAGTAATATATATCCCAACACGGGAAAACAATAAATAGCTCTATAAAACCGTAATCCAAAAACGTACCTATTTGTCGGGAAAAATTAAGCTTATATTATGAAACCAAATGCAGTAGCGATTGCTTCCATAACCTGTATTTCACTTATATAATCCAAAAACAGTTAATAATTATACAAAATGAAATATTTAAGGTTGTTTTCATCCACCAACAAACCATCAATACATACAATAATCACGTGCAACCAGGTATACAACCACCACATAGAAATCAACACAAATCAATCATTCATTCATATTAAATAAAACAAATAGTTGTTCGGGTTCAAAGACTTTAAATTGTACAGAATGAAAAATAAACTATTAATCACACCCTTTACTCAACAGTCACTGATGAACCTAAATAGATTATTCATACATCCTAAAAATTTAAAGTATCCTTACCCAACAATCATGAACCAAAACAACAACAAATATTTCAAACAACGGATTTAGTTTATCATTATTAATTCCATTCATACATTTGTTGTTTGATTTCTCTTTTCCATTCATATAATGGTTTATCCTTTTAATTTACCTTTATTTCTTAGAATTTTATTTAGAAATAACTTCAACTTATTTACTTAAGTTTAAAATTTCTTACTTCCTATACCTACCTTCTATTATATTTAATTAGTATTATTTCAATTATACTTAAGTTTATAACAACTACAACACCAAATTCTTATTTATTAAAGAATTTCATTGATTACTTTCATTACCTCAAGTTTATTACTTATATAATATCTATTACATTTTCTTATTAACATTTCAACCTTTTATATCTTTTGGTAAGTTATATATATGCCTTTAAGAATGTAATTAAAAGTCATACAAGTTTTTCTCATTTCCTTTAACTAAATTAATATTCAGAAATCCTATCCTTTGTTTTATGGATTACAATTTCAACTTTCTTATGGTTTCATTTATAACTTAGCATTTAATCTCTTATTTTAATTAGAGGTTCCAATTATAAATTAGTTACAACCCTTTTTACTACAATAATTGAAACTATTAATTAACGGAAACTTAAGAATTAAGTACCGGGTTTAAATTTCAAATCATTTTAAAATAATAGATAAACGTATTTATATATCCAGTTAAATTTAAAATAATTAAAATTTTATATTTGTTATCAAAATAAGTCTGCAGTAAAATACAACAGTAGCCTTCCCACTAAGAAACTCGAAAATGAATGTCGATGATCTGTGCGCTCATTACCGAAATTAATTTCTAGTGATAGAGAGGGGAGTACAAAACTTATTTCTTTCCAAAATTTCTTTTTAAAGCATTTCTTTCAAATTATATTGAAATACTTATATCAGAACATACTTCTAATAATATTATTCTTATATTCCAAAATCATTCAAAAGAAATTTTCAAAACCCCGGAACTTAAGTTCTAAATGTCCAATTTTCAATTATTTTATTTTCAATCTTATTTCAACTATTATTTATAAATTTCATTACCTAACAACCAATATATTGCACCCAAATATATATCATTTATAAACATTTATTTTATATACATAGAAAATATAATAGGCAAAATTATTTCATTCACTTATATTCAAAACAAATATTGTGTCGATCTGTCCTATTAAGTATTTAGAAATCCCTATAGATGTCATAGCGTCCCATGCATCAACCAGAATTTATAAATACAGAACGGAACAAATTAACACAATATTAAAACCTTTTATAACACTAACAAATACGCTTTCTCATATATATACAATCAGCGACTCATCATAGGGTATTAATACCCTATTGATAAGAGTCACACCCCACAAAGCTAAGGTTTCTCGCTAAACCAAAGCTCTGATACCAGACGTAACGTCCCGCCTTTTCGCACGCTTTAAATCGACGATAAACCACACATATCAGACTTAAACCATATAGAAGGGAAGATTGTTATGGGGTAAATAAGAATAAGCAGAGAAAGAAAAAAACAAAATAGAATCTTGCAACGGAACGATAAAATAATAATCAAATATACAGTTCACGAAGCTATTTTACAAAACATTTTATTATTCTTATACAATATATATCAGAGTTACATATACCAAAGAATAATAACAATCCAGCGGAATAATGTGATGCAGTGGAACACTATAGTAAATAATAATAATAAATCTTCGTCTTCGTCCTCCAGAAATAAGGTCTTCAAAATCCTGAAATGCTCAGGTTGACCCGAGCGAATTGAAAAGACAAAACACTCGAGTTGGAACTAAAAGATCTTATGTAAGTTAATTCAACAGTAAATAATATGAGTGGAATGGCGTCAGAGATGTTTTACGGGATTTGACATCTCCTATCTGTGTCTAACGTGAGTGCAGTAACTTAAAAGATGTTTGGGATCCACATCTCCTAAGGATCCGTTAAACTATTTACTATGTAGTAATATTTCGCTATTATAGTAATGTCTAATATTAAAATAAACTTACTTTC
This sequence comes from Allium cepa, assembly GCA_030765085.1. NCBI lineage: Eukaryota > Viridiplantae > Streptophyta > Magnoliopsida > Asparagales > Amaryllidaceae > Allium > Allium cepa. The sequence goes on along the minus strand of CM060932.1, from coordinate 81,055,689 downwards.
AAAATAGCATTAAGGCTTTATATATTCCACCTTAACGTGTAATAGTTCCAGTGGTCCATCCAGTATCGGCGCATCTCCAGATCGGGAGACTACCTTAAATACTCCACGGGCTACGGAAGAAAACCAAACTCATACAAGGCGCGCTAGGTAGGTGATATGGCACAACTAGGCAATGTCAGGGTAGATATACTAATTACGCTTCCGGGTCGTGGTAACACGTAGCGCTCAGCTACCGCCCACCTCGAGCTACACCTCCAAATCAAAAATCAAAAGTGGACACCGAATCAATCCAAAGTCAGAGTATGATATCGAAGGGATGTGTCCGATAAAAGGGGCTACCTTCTTAACCCGTCGATCGCTCCTGTTTTAGCCACCTTATGCAAACTCACGGGAGTCGGGTCCACGTATTTACCTCAAAGGAAACGCCGCCACCATCCTACTTCATTCTGGAATCTCCACCGCGTATACGGTTGTTAAAGTGGTTTTCGAAGTTGGTAGAGAGTATGACAACTTCCGATCCCGGTCTCTTAAACATCCAAACGTTATTATAACACTGCGGTCATTTCAAAATAATTTATATTTCGAAACCAGAATATAATATCCATTTCAAACTATATAAATACGATATCATTTCCGTTTTTAGAACCCAAATCAACATGACATCATTTTTATTTCAAAATATATCCTTTTTTTCCAAAATCATAGTACTTTCAAATCTATATACCTTGAACCCTATAGCTTTGAAATATAATTTCGAATACTTAAATGGTTTAAGTATTAAATTACTTTATATAATAAAATAGCTTTTTAAAATTTCACAGGTAAATTCCAAATACCGATTTGAACCTTCAATTAAACCATTTCAATTTTCATATAATTCAAAGCTTTAAATATTCCACCATTTCAAAACTAATTCTTTGATAATTCCATATATATCAAATTTAGTTACTATTATTTAGATTTGAAATGTCTACTTAATAAATCCAATATAATTTAAGTAAAACTTTTAACTTCAACAACTGGATATCCTTTCAATTTATTTAACTTGATATATTCATTTAAATCAACTTGATATTCATTTAAATCACTCTAAACAAAAATCAAGCTATAAAAATCATACCCTTTAAAATTCCAAATTTCATTAAATTCCAAATAAATTCCATATTCATCTTCTAACCTTATTATTTAAGTCATTATAAACTCCAGAAATTTAATTTAAATAAATGCTTAATCATATTTTATCTTAATAAAATCAAACTTAATTATTAACTTCTTTTATACCTCAAATCAATTTTATACATAGCTTAAAACCCAGGATTTAACTATATATAAAATAACATTTATAAAATATCCAAATCACTATCTCATAGAACCATATATTTGAAAATCATTTCAAATATTTTTATATATAGACCACGGTATCTGTATATAATTTTCAACCATACGGTTAAGTAATACGGATATTTATCATTTCAATCCATAATTTAAAATAAAAATACGGTTATATATCATTTCAAACCGCAATCCCGGATGGGATAAAGTGCATAACAAATTTGCAGTTTAAAACAATATAAAATACAACATCCATTCATCCAATATCAATCGTCAACTATTTATTACAATCATCATCCAATTTAAACAATAACATCAATAAAGAGCATATAATAAATAACAGGTAATTTCTGACAGTTTATATTCAATAATAAATTAAACAATCTATCTAACTGGCAGTTTATATGCAATAATAAATTAAAAAACAATTTAATTTAGTAAATTAAATTTAACTGATATAATGATTAAAAATATGCCAAACAATCATAAATAAATTGCAAATCACATCATATATCAATTTAACACACATAAGAAATTTTATAAGTTGTGAGTGGGTTAAAACACTCACCTTTTGAATTTAAATTGAATTTAAATCCAATTTAAGACCAAAATTCCAACAGTCTCCAAATCTGTCCAAACGAGAGTCAAAATGTCCGGAATTCCAATACGAACCTAGTGGAGAAAACCGCGCGTGACACAGATATTGTACAAGAAAGATGCGCACGTTGGAACATTTGAAAATTAAATTAAATTAAAATAAATTATGCAAGACAAAACAAAAATCAAAGTATACGTAACTTACCTTCGTTCAAACAGAAGCTAGCATACGCACGCTATTCGTCACGTAACCCAATCATGCGCCCGCTTCAGTACAAACCTCGCCTTCACCCCTGCCATCAACTACGGCAAATCGCGACCAAGGCGCGCCACCTAGACAAGTCGCGCTGCCCCGCCTTGCCCCCTCCATGGTCGCCACGTAGTCGGCACCTCACCGGACAGTGACGAACAATTATACTTGATTATCTACTAACAATTATTATAATTACTTACAGAACATTGATTTTATTCAATGACCATTTATTATAATTTAAATTCATTAATTTAATTCAATGCTTACATTTTGTTTTCATATATTCAATTTGTAGCTAAGTATACATCTACATTATTTCCATTGATTTGAATTTCATTCCATTAATTAATAATTATCATAGTTAACATTAACCTAGTATCAGATTATAATTTTTGTAACTGATTTCCAATTTTAAATCAGCAAGCTACAAAATAGGTAACATATAATAATCATTACCGTTAATCCTTTAGTCACATTAATAAGCTTTTATTACTTAAAAATCAATGTTGACATTTATCTTCATACTACAAATTTCATTCACTTATGTTCAATTTATAGCCAAACATAACATTTAGATTTATTTTCATAAATTGGTATTCTATTCAATTCATAAATTTATTAACTTGATTGGTATTATTTACCTTGCATTCAAGTTATTATTTCATAAATATGATTCCCAATCATTTCTTTAATTTATAATAACATTTAAAAGTTTATTACTTACAAGTAACACTGTATTATTCCATTAATTCATTCCATACTTACTTTTATTTACCTATCTTCCATTTCATAACCAAGTGCACAATTTACGCTATTTTACTTTTATTGATTTCACTTCAATTGTTAACAATTGGTTTTTTTTCTTATAACCATTGTTACAATTCATTCTTAACCTTTACTTCAATGTAAATTATAAATTTTTTATTTCTTTCTAAATTTAGTTACAAAAATTTAGTTAAATTAACCAATTTATTTATAAAAATTTACGGGTCGCTACATGGAGCATATCAATGGACAAGGCAAAAGAGGCAAGGAAATGAGTTTGGTTCACCATTTTGGCTTGGCCTATGGTCAAATATGGCTTGGCTCATGCTTGTAAAGGTCTGAACATGTCTGGAGCAACGACTAGAGGAGGTGAACTTGCTGGAGGTGGTGGCTAAGGGGGTGGCCAAAGTGAAATAGGAAGGTGATGTGAAGTATAGGATCAGCTAGCACTTGTTTGGTGGAGCTTTTGTCCAAAGTTTTGGTACAAGCATCATATGGAAGATGGCCCAGGTCAAGCCAGAGGAAAGGAAGGAGGAGCTGCTGTAGATGGTGGTGGTGATGGTCATGGAGTTGAAGTGGAGTAGAGGACGAGCAAAGCTTGAAGAAGAGGAAGGTGAAAATACAATGAAAAGCGGTGAAAAGGGTGAAGCCATTAGCATTTTCTTTGTTTTTTTTTTCTTTTTTCTTAAAGCCATGAGTTTTGTTTGACGATGAGAAAGTGTTTTCATGTGAATTTGCAATGAGATACATGGCTGAGAGAAAGAAATGGACGGCTTCATCAATGCAAATGTCAACTGCAAAATGAAAGGACAAAAAGAAAATGAAAAGTCATGGTAAATGAATGGTCTAAGTCTCTTTGTTTTCTTATTTTCTTTTAAATCAAAATAAACAAAATTCAATTCAAAAAATAAAATAAATACTGAACAAAACAAAATGAAAAAGAAAATAAATAAATAATTTAAGGAAATGTATAAAATAAATAAGAAATAGTTTCATAATTGAAACTAGAATTTAAACATTGAAAACAATATACAAATAACATTTGAAATTATAACTATACTTTTAAAATGTTTTAAAAATAAAAATAAATACATAACATGTCATATATACATATATACACAAATTAGAACAAACAAAAATATTATTTATATAATTTAAAATAAATAATTTTGTTAAATAAAACAATGTACATACAATATTGTAAAAAGCATAACTTTCACAATATAAATCAGATTTCAACGAAATGAAAAGCAGTATTCTTAAAATTTTATTTATTTTCATAATAATATTAAAAATTAAAAAATTCAAATATTTAAATTTAATTTTAAAAGTCAAAGTTTGAACGTTTTGACTAAAAATTCACATTTCTGGAATATATTCTATTTATTCAGGTTTGACATTATAATTCACATAAAAATCAAAGTTTATATTTAAAATAACAAAATTTATTCTTTTTAATAAATAAAATAAAGTTTTTTCCATAAATAAAATAAAGTTTTTAAATCAAGAATTCGATTATAATAATTAAAATATACAATTAAATAATCAGAAAATACAGGGTTGTTGCACTCTCCCCCACTCAAAAATTTTCGTCCTCGAGACGGAATGAGGTATGGGAAAGCACAAAAAAAAGATAGAATGAATTAGGATTAAGACAAGATGACAAGAAGATTGAAATTTTACCTGATATCTATTGTTATAGGTAAGTTTAACAAGGTGGAAATGGTCCTCCCAAGATCCTTAAGAATCAAGAACACAAGTACAAAAAGATCCTTGAGAATCTGATTCACTCTTTCCGTTTGACCGACGTTCAGTGGATGACAAGCAGTGTTCAGATTCAAAAATGAATACCAAAAGTTATTAAAGATTATAGAAATAATTCTAAACAGGCTGGTATAAGCAATTGCCTTCCCATTCTGTAGCAAGATAAGAGAAATAAAGACAACCAAAAGATAGTTTGAAAAACAAAATAAGATAATTAATTTGAAACCATGAAAATTTCAACTTAAATTGAAAAATAATTTTACATAAGTTAAATAAATCTTGACTATCTCAGATTTCATTATCTTATCATCCAGTTATCTTAAATTAACAATTTCTAAAATCATGAATTTGAAAAAAAATCATTTATTATACTAAAATGTACTCAATAAATTTGATTCTACTTTATTCCTAATTAGAATTTAATTTATTCCTCTCAATATATTTTCTCATTTATGTTAAATATATTTATACTTATTATAACTGCTTTAATTTATTCTTAGTTCCTTTAACATTATTTTATATTGCAAATTATTCCATTACCCTTTGTTTCTATTTACCTCTGTTAATCCTTTTATAACTAAAATTTAAGTGTATAACATTTATTATAACCACTCAAATTTTATTTATAATCCAATTACATATTCAACTTCTGTATAATTTAGGTAAGTTATATTGGAATGAAATTGTGTATTATACAAACAAAACTTTCCAATTTAATCATTTCAAGCTTAAATATTTATCCAAATCTTGAAATTATGCTTAAAAATTATCCTTCAAGATAAAATTTAGGAATTAAATTTCCGATAAATTCCAAACTATTTAGAGATAAATAAATGCACATATACTATATATGTATATCCATTCAAATTTAAATCATACATCAGTATATGTTATAAGTCCAGTCTTATTTTAGAAATTCAAATCAATTAATTTCCCAAAAAAAACTGTAGCAAGACTACATAACGGTCTCTTCACTTCGAAACTCGAAAATGAATGTCGATGATGCCGCAGTCATCACCGAAGTTATTTTCCAGCGACAAAGAGAAGAGCACTAACTTTTAAACTTTAAAATTCTTTGGAAACAAATTTCTATTCAAAAATACTTTAAATAATATATCCTTTTAAAACTTTAAACATAAGGTTTGAAATTCATTGGAAATTAAATTCTCAAATTCTTGCTTTAAATTCATTTTAAATTTCCAAATAAATTTATAACCATGTTTTATAGTTCAATTATTTATATATGAAACAAGAGATAATGATATATAAAATCAACTATTATTTCTTAACAAACAATTCAATAATATCTAGAAAATATAGTTACAAAATTTATTTCATTACTAAATTTAAAAAAAGACAATATTGTGTCAGTTTGCTCAGTTCAAGTGTTTTGGAAATCTTATCGATAGCATTGATCGGACGAATCGATCAGACACCCAAATCAACATCAACAACTCAAACAACAAAATATATAAAACATTTTAAATATTAGTTTTACAAATACACTTTAAGAATGATTTGAAGATGAGTTGGAAACAAAGATGAGATGATTAAATAAAAGAATAGGAAGATGATAAGCTTATATAAATCGCGGGCAACCTTAACCTGGTCAACCGAGACTTAAAGAATAAGATCAATGTAGATTTTATGGGGTAAATCTGCATTCGGTCTCAAGAGATAGAGTTTGGGATAGTAAGAGATACTAGCATGTAAACCGAGGATGTAAAATCCTTGGTGAATCGATGCTATTGTAAAGGAGTTTCACCACATTACAAATCAATTTGAGATTGGCGAGACCGTCGATTCATTATAAAGATCATTCGAAGTGGAGTTATAGGATACTCCAGAATCAACAGAAGATGAATAGTGAGGGACACAAATGGATTTTGGAACCGCATGGAATGTTCCAAAATTCAAAGGAATCGAGTCAAAAAGGAAGAGATTCAAACTTGAACGAAAGTGATTCTGTAAATACATTTACCATATATGCTAAGTTTTGCCTAGAGCTACCAAAACTCTGATATCAAATGTAACGACCCGATATTTTCCACCATTCGCATCTGCACATGTCAGACTTGAATTGCTCAAAATACCGCGTTGTAAATAAAATTTGGCAAATCTCAGAATATACAGTAAATAGATAATCATATATCACAGATACAGAGTAAATAATAATGCAGCAGAAGTAAAAGAGATAGTAGTTCATGAAGCTACTATATATATGAGATAGATCAGAGTTAAACAAGATACAACAGAAGAGTAACAAGATACATTAGGTACAAATCAAAATACATCGCTGAAATCACTGGATACTGAAAGCAAAATAGATGGCTGGTTCTTCAAGAAAGCTCCAACTCCGGAGGTGAGTCTTGAATGATGAATCACTCAGTCTGACTCGTTGAAAATTAATTTTACATAAGTTAAATAAATCTTAACTATCTCAAATTTCATTATCTTATCATCCAATTATCTTAAATTAACAATTTCTAAAATCATGAACTTGAAAAAAAATTATACTAAAATGTACTCAATAAATTTAATTCTTCTTTATTCTAATTAAAATTTAATTTATTCCTCTCAATATATTTTCTCATTTATGTTAAATATATTTATACTAATTATAACTGCTTTATTTTATTCTTAGTTCCTTTAACATCATTTTATATTGTAAATTATTTCATTACTGTTTGTTTCTATTTACCTCTGTTAATCCTTTTATAACTAAAATTTAAGTGCATAACATTTATTATAACCACTCAAATTTTATTTATAAAATCTTTTTATATTGTATATTATCCAATTACATATTCAACTTCTGTATAATTTAGGTAAGTTATATTGGAATGAAATTGTGTATTATACAAATAAAACTTTCTAATTTAATCATTTCAAGCTTGAATATTTATACAAATCTTGAAATTATACTTAAAAATTATCCTTCAAGATAAAATTTAGGAATTAAATTTCCGATAAATTCCAAACTATTTAGAGATAAATAAATGCACACACACACACATATATATCCATTCAAATTTAAATCATATACCAGTATAATCCAGTCTTATTTTAGAAATTCAATTCAATTATATTCCCTAAAAAAACTGTAGTAAGACTACAGAACGGTCTCTTCACTTTGAAACTCGAAAATGAATGTCGATGATGCTGCAGTCATCACCGAAGTTATTTTCCAATGACAAAGAGAAGAGCATTAACTTTTAAACTTTAAAATTCTTTGAAAAAAATTTCTATTCTAAAATACTTTAAATAATATATCCTTTTAAAACTTTAAACACAAGGTTTGAAATCCATCGGAAATTAAATTCTCAAATTCTTGTTTTAAATTCATTTTAAATTTCCATATAAATTTATAACCATGTTTTATAGTTCAATTATTTATATATGAAATAAGAGATAATATATATAAAATCAATTATTATTTATTAACAACCAATTCAATAAAATCTAGAAAATATAGTTATAAAATTTATTTCACTACTGAATTTGAAAAAAAACCATATTGTGTCAGTTTGCTCTGTTCAAGTGTTTTGGAAATCTTATCGATAGCGTTGATCGGACGAATCGATCAGAAACCCAAATCAACATCAACAACTCAAACAACACAATCTATAAAACATTTTAAATATTAGTTTTACAAATACACTTTAAGAATGATTTGAAGATGAGTTGGAAACAAAGATGAGATGATTAGGAAGATGGATAAGCTTATATAAATCGCGGGCAACCTTAACCTGGTCAACCGAGACTTAAAGAATAAGATCGATGTAGATTTTCTAGAGTAAATCTGCATTCGATCTCAAGAGATAGAGTTTGGGAAAGCAAGAGATACTAGCATCTAAACCGAGGATATAAAATCTTTGGTGAATCGATGCTATTATAAAGGAGTTTCACCCCTTTACAAATCAATTTGAGATTGGCGAGACCGCCGATTCATTATGAAGAACATTCGAAGTGGGGTTATGGGATACTCCAGAATCAAAATAAGATGAATAGTGAGAGACACAAATGGATTTTGGAACCACAGGAAATGTTCCAAAATTCAAAGGAATCGAGTCAAAAAGGAAGAGATTCAAACTTGAATGAAAGTGATTCTATAAATACATTTACCATATATGCTAAGTTTTTCCTAGAGCTACCAAAGCTCTGATACCAAATGCGATGACATGATATTTTCAACCATTCGCATCCGCACATGTCGGACTTGAATTGCTCAAAATACTGCGCTATAAATAATATTTGGCAAATATCAGAATATACAGTAAATAGATAATCATAGATCATAGACACAGAGTAAATAATAATGCAGCGGAATTAAAAGAGATAGTAGTTCATGAAGCTACTATATATATATATATATATATATATATATATATATATATATAAGATAGATCAGAGTTAAACAAGATGCAATAGAAGAGTAACAAGATACATCAGGTACAAATCAGAATACGTCACTGAAATCACTGGATACTGAAAGAAAAATAGATGGTTGTATCTTCAAGAAAGCTCCAACTCCGAAGGTGAGTCTTGAATGCTGAATCACTTAGTCTGACTCGAGCGCAAAGCAAAACACAAAACATTCGAGTCAGGACATAAATACATATGAACTGATCAACTCAAGTGAACATAACAAAAATGCATCAGTAACTTAAAGGATGCTTGGGACCGCCCATCCTTTAAGGATCCGTTAAACTATTTACTATGTAGTGATATTGCGCTATTATAATAATGTCTACGGTAAAATAAACTTACTTTTAAATAGCGTTGAAGAATTACCCATATAGCCCCCAACACGTAATTGTCCCAGTAGTCCATCCAGTATCAGCATATCTCCAGATCGGGAGACTACCCTTAGTACTCCATGGCTACGAGAGAAAAAAAACTTGTAGTAAGGCTCGCTATGGTAGGTGACACGGCACACAAGGCAATACCAAGGTAGATATACCAATTACGCACACGGGCTGGTGGTAACGTAGCATCCACATGCGCCCATCTCGGAACACACTCTCAAATCAAAATCGGAGGATGGCCATCAAATCAACCACAAGTAAGAGTATAGTATCGAAGAAATGTGTCCGATCGAAGGAGCTACCCCTTTTGGCCCGAGATCGCTCCTGTTTTAGCCACCTTATGCCAACTCACGGGAGTTGGGTCCACGTAATATACCTCAAGAAAGTCTCCACCATCCTACTTCATTCTGGAATCTTCACCGCGTACACGGTTGTTAAAGTAGTTTTTGGAGTTGGAAGAGAGTATGACAACTTCCGATCCCGGTCTCTTTAACTACCAATCGTTATTATAATGCCGTGGTCATTTCAAAATAGTTTATACTTCAAAAATCAAATCATTTCATTTCAAAACTATATTCTTTTCAAAATAGTTTATACTGCGAAACCAAACTATTTTTATTTCAATACTATACCCAAATTAGTACAAAATCATTTCCATTTTGAACATATATTAACTTTCAAAAATCATAGTACTTTCAAAGTTATAACTCTTTCGAAACTAAAATACTTCAAATCATTACACTTTGAAAATCATAACATTTTGAAATCATACATTTGAAATCATGAACATTCCTTTAATTCTTTACATTTCACAAATTTATTCAATTAAACCCAAATCTTCAAATTTCCAATTTAATTCAATTCAAACCATCAGTTTCAATTCAGCTCAGTTTCCCAATAAACATTTAAAATCTTATAAATTTCAAACATAGATTTGATCCACAAAATAAACTATTAAATTTTTAATATATTTCAAAGCTTTAATATCCCACATTTCAAAACTAAATTTGATAATTTGTATATATCTTAATTTTAACTTCATTATTACTTAGTTTTGAAATATTCATTTCATAAATCCATTACTTTCATATAAATATAACTACAAATGTTCATTTATCAAAAAGGTCAAAATCAAATATCATTCCAAATTCATATTCTTTATCATAATAAAGATTATGTCATTAAAAACCATTTCCTTTCAAACCTCATTATCAAACCATTATTTGAATTCAAATTCAAATATTCAAATTTAAATATCGATTTAAAATCAAATATGTCATTCATTCATTATTTCAAATATCATTACAAAATACATTTCAAAATTTCATTTATCTCATTACATTTCATTCCATTTAACACATAACCAAGTAAACCTTATTTAAATTTAAATTCCTTAAAATTCAAATTTAAATATTAAAATATATCCAAAACTCCTTAAATTTCATGAATAATCAATTCCAAAAGTTAAATCATTTAACACTTTAAAGTATAACTCAAATAGTGTTAAAATCTATAACATTTCAAAACATTGTCAAATTATAGCAATGACAACATTTATAAAAATGCTATCGTAGCTTAAAATTTCCAAAATAGTTTAGTTCAAGAATAACGGCATTTATAAAATGCCGTTATTCATATTTAGTTATTTCAAACATAGTTAAGTTCAAAGCAATAGCATTTTAAAGTGCTGTCATAAAACTACAGCATTTTAGAAATGCTATTAATAAAATTCCAGATTTTATTATAACTTTTCAAAACAATAAACTTCAAAAATTTCTGTTTAAATTTATAAATCATATTCATAGACTTCAAAATTTCATATTTAAATACTTTTAACATATGATTTATCACAATAAAATTTAAAATCAAATGTCTAATTAAAATTCAATTCATTTGTTAAGTCAAAATTTCACTGTTTATTTACTTATTAAATTTAAACAAAAACTTAGCAAGTTACCCCATATATCATTTCAAAACTATAAATTAAATTTCCATTATTTACTTACATTTTAAAAATATAATTTAAAGTCAAAATCACATTTACTTCAAATTTACATACTTAAAGTCACAATTTCAAGACGTAATATTTAACTTTCTTAAAACCATAAAATATATTTTTTTAAATCAAATTTCATACTTATAAAAATACATATCTTAATAAAAATCATTTAGAAATTTACCACGAGGTCTGTATATAATTTCTAACCTAAGTCAAGCGATATATATATATATATCATTTCAGTCTACAGTTTAAAAAGAAAAACTCGGGTTCTATCATTTCAAATCCGCAATCCCAAGTAAATAAAAATTGCTCAGGCCTATCATTTCAGCCCATAGCGATTTTTCCCTATTCTAAAGTCCGTTCGAGTATGTATTATTTCAACCCATAGTGATTCTATTTTAACAGGGAACTTGCAGTGTGAATATATGCATAAACAATATAAACAATTATATTAACATGTTAGTGTCACAATATATTACCATATATCATATGTCAGGTGATAATTAACAGAGCTAACATGGAAATAACATGGCATAGCATATTATATAATCATCATTAACTTGCATAACATTTTAAATTACTAAACACTTGACATCAATTTACGATTTCATAAGTAAACATGTCTGAGCGAGAAAGACTCACCTTTATCGAAGCTGGAGACCACTATGACACACAAAACGATTCCAAAGGCACGATAAGCCTGATACAGCACGACTAGTGATTCAAATGAGTGGAGAGAGCCAAGATATCATCTTGTAAACAACCCAAAACAAACATTATAACATATGAATATTCAACACAAAATTTATATTGAAACAATTTGAAAATATGTAGCAACAAAGAGCAAAGTGACCTGACCTTGCTTTCCACTCAAATTTCTTGACCATCTCTCAACATGGGCTCGGCCATACATTCCATAGGCTCGGCCATGATCAGGTCTAGACCTGAAATGCTCGACTATGGTTAGGTTAGTGGAAGACAAAGCAAGGGTAGGGTGAAACATGGAGCATATCAATGGACAAGGAAAAAGAGGCAAGGAAATGAGTTTGGTTCACCATTTTGGCTCGGCCTATGGCCAAATATCGCTTGGATCATGCTTGTACAGGTCTGGACATGTCTAGAGCAGTGGCTAGAGGAGGTGAACTTGTTGGAGGTGGTGGCTAAGGGGGTGGCCAAAGTGAAATAAGAAGGTGATGTGAAGTATAGGATCGGCTAGCACTTGTTTGGTGGAGTATTGGTGCAAAGTTTTGGTACAAGCATCATATGGAGGCACGACCCAAGTCAAGGTCAGAGGAAAGGAAGGAGGATCTGCTGTAGATGGTGGTGGTGATGGTCGTGGAGTTGGAATGGAGTAGAGGCCGAGCAAAGCTTGAAGAAGAGGAAGGTGAAAATACAATGAAAAGAGGAGAAAAGGGTGAAGCCATTAGGATTTTCTTTGTTTTTTTTTCTTTTTTCTTGAAGCCATGAGTTTTGTTTGAGGATGAGAAAACGTGAATTTGCAATGAGATACATGGCCGAGAGAAAGAAATGGACGGCTTCATCAATGCAAATGCCAATCGCAAAATGAAAGGACGAAACGAAAATGAAAAGTCATGGCAAATGGAAGGTCTAAGTCTCTTTGTTTTCTTATTTTCTTTTAAATCAAAATAAACAAAATTCAATTCAGAAAATAAAATAAATACTGAACAAAATAAAATGAAAAATAAAATAAATAAATAATTTAAGGAAAAATATAAAATAAATAAGAAATAGTTTAATAATTGAAACTAGAATTTAAACATCGAAAACAATATACAAATAACATTTGAAAATTACAACTATACTTTTAAAATGTTTTAAAAATAAAAATAAATATATAACATGTCATATGTACATATATACACAAATTAGAACAAACAAAAATATTTTTTATATAATTTAAAATAAATAATTTTGTTAAATAAAACAATGTACATACAATATTGTAAAAAGCATAACTTTCACAATATAAATCAGATTTCAACGAAATAAAAAGCAATGTTCTTAAAATTTTATTTACTTTCATAACAAAGATAAAATTCAAAAATTAAAATATTTAAATTTAAAATTTAAAATTCAAAGTTTGACCGTTTTGACCAAAAATTCACGTTTCTGTAAAATATTCTATTTATTTAGGTCTGACATTATAATTCATATAAAAATCAAAGTTTATATTTAAAACAACAAAATTTATTCATTTTAATAAATAAAAAAAAGTTTTTTCCATAAATAAAGTAAAGTTTTTAAATCAAGAATTCAATTATAATAATTAAAATATACAATGAAAATAATCAGAAAATACAGGGTTGTTCACTTAGTAATTTATTTTAGTCTTTCAATTACTTGCTGAGACGTTTTAGCTTCAAACCTGCATTGCATTTGTAAAGTGGTATGACCACTGTAAAACCAGCTTCCTTGTGCAAAATAATAATATTTTGTTTTGCCTACAAATAAATTTATCTAGAATTTCAGTCGTTCAAAATTAATATTCACATTAAGATTAGTAGCGAGCGGTCCTTGTGTAACGACCCAGAATTTCAGTCGTTCAAAATCGGATAATATAATTGATTTTAAATATTCAAAAGTAAATTTTATAAGTTTAATCACTTTTATTTCAAATATAATGATTTATTTGCTGATTAAATTATTTAATTTAATATTTGAAATTGTTTAAATAATTGAATCTTGAATTTAAAAGGTATAATTTTTTTTCTCTAAAGTTGATTTAAATTCTATTTGAATTAGAATGAATATAGGGAACTTTTAAAATTGATTTAAAAGTGAATAAATAGAAATTGGAAATTATTTAATTTAATTAACAAGTAAAATAGTCATTTTTGCCACCATCTCGGATTTTGATGAAACTAGTTTCTTTAAATCCGTAATAGTGAATTATAGTATACCGTCGAATTTCATGTTGATTGGATGTACTGTTTAATCATGCGAGTTCGAAATGCACATAAAGTAAATTAAAGGAATTTTCATTAAAATAAATTGATTTTGGAAAGATATCTTTTGTATATGATGCAATTGGCCTTCAATACATATTCCATTGTGTCCGAAATAGGGCTAAAACATTAGGAACGCCAGGCGGAATGCTTCGTTTCGAGTTTGGAAATTTCACAGATAAATAATGTCGCGAAATCTTTTATAAATAGCCCCAACTTATTCATTCGTAACCCTAACCCTAGAAAAGGATTTTAGCTACCATTAAATTCTTTCCATCCAACGATCGACGTTTATCGGAGCCACTCAAAGCAAAATTAGCCTTCGACGTCAACTAAAAAAACGTAGAGCTCGTCCCCACGAGAAAGTTCAACTGTGGAGATTGTCATAGGCGAAGCGAGGTGGCGGCCAAGGCGTCGCGTTCATTGTTGCAAAAAATATTGGGTTTGGGCTCATCGTTTCGACGCACACGCAAGCGTGAGGGGGACTGTTGGGGGACTGGTGATGGGGTATTAGGGCGCGACTATGACTGGGGGGGATCGTCGATATAGGCGGAGTTTCAAGTGGTGAAGGGTGCGATGATTTGAGAAGGCGACGCAATTTGATCCAAAAATAAAAATAAAATTTTATCGTGTTTGCCTTGGAAGCGTACCAAAGGGAGGGAAAGAACGGAATTAAGTTAAGTTTAAATTAAATTACTTAAGTTAATTATATATTAATTATCTTGAATGCAATTAAATCCATAACTCTTACATACGAGGTCTGATTCGCACGAAACAAGCGGCTTGGATTCGTATTGTCGAGTATTATGCAATGGAGTTGAACTGGACTAATTTGAAGTACATAGGAATTTTGGTTAAATTCAAACGCTTGTTCGATTTAATTAAAATAAAATGCTACAACGACGACTACAACCAAAGTGAGTTCACTCACCTCTATAGCTCACTTATATTTTTTATATAAGTGAGAATATGTAACGACCCATAAAATTTCGATAATTAAATTTGTTAATTTAATAAGATTTTGGTAATTAAATCTGGAATAAATAAGAATTTGTAATTTGTAAATGAATTTATAACGGGAATGAAATCTATGAATGCTAATGCAAGTTAATAAATGACAAATTTAGCGCAATCCCAATAAATTGAACAATTGTAAGGTATAATGGATGGTAATTTGTAAACTGGAAATAATGTAGAAGTTATACTTAGCTGCAAATCGAATTTAAGAAAACAAATGTAAGCATTGAATTAATTAATGAATTTAAATTATAATAAATGATAATTGAATAAAATCAATGTTCTGGAAGTAATTATAATATTTGTTTGAAAGTAATAAACTTAAAGGTAATTTAAGTTTAATGGTGACAAATACTATAAGTTACCTATTGTTTAGTTCATAAAATTTAATGTGAAAGCAATTGCAGTTAATTGACTATATTTCTGCAGTTAGGGTAGATTTAATTTGTCATTGAAGATTGTTAATTCAACAAGAAGTAACAAATGTAAACTCTATCCATAATATGGCAAATGATTGAATGAAAACAATTGAAATTCATGTTTGATTAATTTATTGGACTTTGAGCTGTAATAAATGGATTATTGAAATGAAATGAAATAAAATATTACGTCAATGGGAATTAATATGAAATTAAACATACATTAATGAAATGTAATATAAATCAATGTTAATTATACCCATAAGATGTCAATTTATTGAATAGCAAGATTTTAAATCAAACAAATGGATTTATTGAGATTTCTACTGATAATTAATAAATTTATTTAAAATTGAAATTAAATATGGTAATGGGTAAATCTATTAACTTTAAATTGATATCTGAATTGTTTAAAGGGTTGTATTGGTGTAGAAAATCAAAAATGATAAAATTTGTAAATTTTGGAATTGGAATTTAAGATTTGATTTTATTAATATAATATTTAATTGATTAATTAACTGGAAAATAGCCATTTTGGTCACTGACTCGGATTTCGACGAACTAGTTTCATCGGATCCGTAACGGTGAATTATTGTAGAATTTCAAGTTTCGTAGCGCTCGGGCTTGTCGTTTGATCATACGGACTCGAAACGCCAAGAAATCGATTTAATTAAAATCAATTGAATCCAATTTGAAATAAATTAATTTGAGCATAACATCTTCGTACGAAGGAATTTGGACTTGAAACCTATTCCATTGCATTTAAAATATTTAAAAACATCTATTTTGATATATGGGTTGACCCAATTTCGGTCCGATGTCGAAATGGGCTTTTCGGGTTATTTTATCGTTCAGCGTGCAAATAAATCGTGTCCATTCATCTCTATTTCTGACTTACCTATATATACTTTGTTGTAAACCATAACCTATTTCTTATTCCTCATTTCTTTATGTACAATTCAGCTGTCTCTCCTCCTCAATGGCAGACAAACAAATTCTCACTTCCAAATCCAATTGCAATTCAAAACCAAATCAAAATTTCAAACGCTTCAAACTATATCATATTGTATATCATCGGGAAGCTCTTGATGAGCGCATCTCAGATCTATGATTCGTTTTCCAATTTGAATCTCTGTTTGTCCAGAATTTTGAGAACAAATCACGGCTGTTTGTTGGCGTTTGACGATCGTCGTCCGATCGACAAATCAACTTATGGTTTTTGTAGAGATCGATGAGCGTAGCTCATCGGTATAATTTGTTCATGGTTTCATCGGTTGGATCGCCAGCAAATTGGTTATTAGGGTTTCGGTTTTCTCGCATCTCCTGGGTCCTGTGGCTCGCGACGGCTAGGGGGCTGTGCGCGCTCGCGTGGGCGTAGGTGATGGGGCGGCGTGGCCGCATGTGGATGTGGTGAGGCGCGACGTCGATGGGCAGTAGCGGATAGGCGCGAAGCGTGCATTCGGTTCTGGGTTTCATTGTGATCTGCTGTTCGAAGGTAGCAAAGTGACATGGCATGTGAGGTTTATTTAATTATTAATTGTTTATTTATCTTATAATTTAAATCATTCGATGTTTTAGCATATGTTACTTTCATATACGAGGTTCAATTCACGCGAGATTTTCTCCGCTAGGTTCGTATTGGAATTCCGGACATTTTGGCGCTGGTTTTGACAAATTCTGAGACTGTTCAATTTTTGAATTTTAATTCAAAGGCTAAGTGTTTAACCAATCTACAACTTCTAATATCTATTATGTGTGTTAAAAGAATTTTTGATTTGATTAGAAATTTATTTATGACTGTTTGGCATATTTTTAATCATCATCTCAGTTAAATTGAATTTATTGGATTAAATTGTTATTTAATTTGTTATTGCATATAACTGCCAGTTGAATTATTATTTAATTTATTATTGCACATGAACTGCCAGTTAAATTGTTATATAATTTATAATTGAATATAAACTGCCAGTAAATACCTGTTGTTTATTATCTGTTTATATTTATGTTATTGATTTAATTGGATGATGATTTTGGTAAATGGTTGATGATTGATATTGGATGAATGGATGTTGTATTTTATATTGTTATAAACTGCAAGTTGTATGGATTTTTCTTCATTTGGGATTGCGGTTTGAAATGATATATAACCGTATTTTTATTTTAAATTATGGATTGAAATGATAAATATCTGTATCACTTGACCATAGCGTAAAAAATTATATACAGACACCGTGGTCCATATATATAAATATTTTGAAATGATATCTGTGGTTTTGTAAAGAAATATATGGTTTTATGAGATATTTATTTGGATATTTTATAAATATTATTTTAGATATAGTTAAAATTCTTGGTTTTAAGCTATGTATAAAATTAGTTTAACGTATAAAATAAGTTTAATAGTAAGGTTTGATTTTTTTAAGATATAATATGGTTAGGTATTTATTTAAATTATATTTCTGGAGTTCATAATGATTTAATGAGAATAAGGTTGGAAGATAAATATGAAATTGATTTGAAATTTGATAAAATTGAGATTTTAAAGGTGTGATTTTTATAACTGGATTTTGGTTTAAGATGAATTAAACGAATATTCCAAGTATAAATAAATTAGAGGAAATATTTAGTTATTTGAAATTTGAGTTTTATTTAAATGATAATGGATTTATTATGCAAATATTTCAAAACTAAATAATAGAAAATGGAATTGTTAAATCATAATTACCAACCTTAGTTTTGAAATTGTTTAATACTTAAAATTTGAAATATATTGAAATTGAAATGGTTCATTGAAAACTGAAAGTGAGCTGAAAGTTATGAATTGAGATTTAATTTTAAAGGAATGAAATTATGAAGTCGAGGAAATTATTCTACATTATAAATTAATTTTAAATTCAAACTATTTTATTTTATATACTGTTTGAATATCGAAACCATTTAAATTTTGGAAGTTATGGTTTTGAAGCTATGAATTTGAAGTATTATGTTTTGAAAGGTTATATTTAAAGCGTTTGGTTTCGAAATCTTATAATTTTGAAAGTGCTATGATTTTGGAAAGGATATATTCGAAATAAAAATGATATTATATTGATTTGGGTTTTAATAAATGATATCATATTGATTGGTTTTTGGAACGCGAATGAAATCGTATTTATATGGTTTTGAAATGGATATTTTATTCTAGTTTGAAGTATAATTATTTTGAAATGACCGCGGTGTTATAATAACGTTTGGTTGTTAAAGAGACCGGGATCGGAAGTTATCATACTCTTTGCCAACTCCGAAAACCACTTTGACAACCGTCTATGCGGTGGAGATTCCAGAATGAAGTAGGATGGTAGCGACGTTCTATTAAGTTATATACGTGGACCCGACTTCCGTGAGTTGGCATAATGTGGCTAAAATAAGATCGATTCTCGGGCCAAGGAGGTAGCCCATCTTATCGGACACAGTCCTTCGATATTATATTTTGACTTTTGGATTGATTCGGTGGCCACTTTTGATTTTTAAATTTGGAGGTGTGGTTCGAGGTGGGCGGTAATAGCTGCTACACGTTACCACCAGCCCAAATGCGTAATTGGTATATCTACCCTGCAATTACCTTGTGTGCCGTGTCACCTACCCTATCGTGCCTTGTATGAGTTTGATTTTCTCCCGTAGCCCGTGGAGTATTTAGGGCAGTCTCCCGATCTTGAGATGCATTGATACTGGATGGACTACTGGGGCTATTATTGTGTTAAGGGGTAGACTGGGTAACTCCTTAACGCTATTTAAAAGTAAACTTATTTTACTGAAGACAATATTATAATAGCGAAATATTACTACATAGTAAATAGTTTAACAGATCCTTAGGAGATGTGAATCCCGAGCATCTCTTCAGTTACTGCACTCACGTTAGACACTGGATAGGAGATGTCTAAACATCTCTGACGCCGTTCCACTCATATTTTACCATTGATTTAACTTACATAAGATGTTTTAGTTCTGACTCGAGTGTTTTGTCTTTTCGATCCACTCGGGTCAGTCTGAGCATTTCAGGATTTTGAAGACCATATTTCTGAAGGACGAAGACGAAGATTGTATTACTATTATTTAGTATATTATTCCACTATATACAGATTGTTTCGCTGCATTGTTATTTGTTATTCTCTGGTATGTGTAACTCTGATTTGTGTTGTATAAGTATAATCAAATGTTTTGTAAAACAGCTTCATGAACTGTTTATTTGATTATTATATTTTTCCGTTCCGCTGCAAGATTCTATTTTGTTTTTTTCTTTCTCTGCTTTTTCTTATTTACCCCATAACAATCCGTCCTTCTGTATGGTTTAAGTCTAACGTGTGTGGTTTATTATCGATTTAAAGCGTACAAAAAGGTGGTTGTTACATCTGGTATCGGAGCTTTGGTTTAGCGATGAACCTTAGATTTGTGGGGTCTGACTCTTTATTAATAAGGTAGTAATACCTTATGATGAGTCGCTGAGAGTATATATATGAGAGAGTGTATTTGTTAGTGTTATAAAATGGTTTTTATATTGTGTTAATTTGTTCTGTTTTGTATTTATAAATTCTGGTTGGTGCATAGGACGCAATGACATCAATAGGGTTTCTAAACACTTAATAGGAGAGACCGACACAATATTTGTTTTGAATATAGGTGAATGAAATAATTGTGCCTATTGTATTTTCTGTATATAAAGTAATAAATCTTATAAATGGTATTTTTTGTTGCAATATATTTGTTTGTTAGGTAGTGAAATTTTTAGATATTAGTTGGAAATAAGATTTGAAAAGTAAAATAAATGAGAATAAACTGGAAATTTACAACTTAAGTTCCGGGGTTTTGAAAATTTCTTTTGAATGATTTTGGAATATAATAATAATATTAGTTAGAAATATTTTCAGATATAAATATTTCAATATGATTTGAAAGAATTGTTTTAAAGGAATTTTGGAAGAAATAAATTCTGTACTCCCCTCTCTGTCGCTAGAAAATAATTTCGGTGATGAGTGCACGCATCATCGACGTTCATTTTTGAGTTTCAAGGTGGGAAGGCCACGGTAGTAGTTTTACTACAGATTTATTTTGATAAACAAATATAAATTTTAATTTGTTTTAAATATAATTGGATATAGAAGTTGTTAGTGTGTGTGTATATATATATATATATATGTATATATGTATATATACTTTAAAATGATTTGAAATTTAACCCAGTATTTAATTCTTAAGTTTCCGTTAATTAATAGTTTTAATTAGTTTTAGTGAAATGAAATTCAAGTAACAAATGGAAACCTCTAAAGGAAATAAGAAATTTAATGCTAAGTTATAAATGGAATCAAAAGAAAAGTTGAAATTTGCAACCTATAAAGACAGAAGATATGAGTTAAGACAGAAGATATGTGTTTTGAACATTAAATTAATTTAAAGGAAATGAGAAAAATTTGTATAAATTTCTATTGAATTCTTATAAGTATACATATAACTCACCAAATAATAAATGTTAAAATGTTTAATAAGAAAATGCAATGCGATATTATACAAGTAAAAACTTGAAGTAATGAAAGTTTTCACTGAAATTCTTTAATAAATAAGAATTGATGTTATAGAGTTATAAACTTAAGTTATAATTGAAATGTTACTATAATTAAATATAATAGAAAGGTAAGAACTTAATAAATAAATGTAAATAAATGAAATTGAGAAATGAATAACTGTAATGCAATAAAAAAAACTTACATGACCTGAATAAATGAAAATGAATAATTGTAAGTAATAAATGAAATAAACACTGAATGTGTGAATGGAAATAAAAGTTTGTAGGAAATAAAGGTAAATTAAAAAGATGAATCATTATATGAATGAAAAGGAGTCTAAACAATAAATGCTGTGAAGTGAAATTAATAAGAGGGAACTTGATCTATTTTCTGAAATTGTTGGTTGTTTGTTATGGTTTATGAGTTGTTTGGGTAAAGGATACTTTTAATTGTCTTGATGTATGAATAATCTATGGAGTTATCTAAGACTGTTGAGTAAGTGGAATACTTCATAGTTATTTGTCATTCTATGTAATTTAAAGTGTCTTAACCCGAACAAATCAATTGTTTGTCTTGCTTGGATGGTTGAATTGTATTTGATGGGTGTGTTGTTGGTTGCTATTAATTGTTGTTATATTGATTCTATGTGTTGGTTGTATGCTTTGTTGCAAGTGATAGTTGTTTATATTGATTTGTTCGCTATTGATTGAAACAACTTTAAATATTTCATTTTATATAATTATTAACTCTTTTGGATTATATAAGTGAAATTACAGGTTATAGAAGCAATTACTACTGCTATTGGTTTCATAAAATAAGCGTAAATTGCCCAACTAATATGTATGTTTTCGGATTACGGTTTATAGCGTTATTATATTGTTTTCCGTGTTGGGATATATATTATTTTGGAAAATATATGTTGTATATTTGATATTATATTTTTCCCCGAGCCTCTCCGTACAAAGGAGGCTCTGTCGAAATTTTCCGTAAATTTTGGACTTAGAATTTTTTTGAAAATGTTTCCAAACTTTATTAATTTAAGTATAAAAAGATATAATGGTTATAAATTGGTATATTTTATTTAAATTAATTAATTTTGTAAATTTATTTGTTGATAAATTTCATATTTAAGTAAGATATATTGATTTCTTAATTCTTCTTTTCCTTTTTATTTCCTTTTCGGGGATGAAAAGTTTTGAGTGGGGGGGAGTGTAACGACCCGTAAAATTTCGATAGTTAATTTTTTTTATTTTAATAAGATTTTGGTAATTAAATTTGGAATAAATAAGAATTTGTAATTTGTCAATGAATTTATAATGGAAATGAAATGTAAGAATGTTAATGCAAGTTAACAAATAACTAATTTAGCACAATCCCAATAAATTGAACAATTGTAAGGTATAATGAATGGCAATTTGTAAATTGAAAATAATGTAGATGTTATACTTAGCTGCAAATTGAATATAAGAAAACAAATGTAAGCATTGAATTAATTAATGAATTTAAATTATAATAAATGATAATTGAATAAAATCAATGTTCTGGAAGTAATTATAATATTGTTTGAAAGCAATAAAGTTAAAGGTAATTTAAGTTTAAGGGTAACAATTGTTATAAGTTACCTATTTGTTTAGTTCATAAAATTTAACGTGAAACCAATTGCAATTAATTGACTTAATTTGTGCACTTAGGGTAGATTTAATTTGTCATTGAAGATTGTTAATTCAACAAGAAGTAACCAATGTAAACTCTATCTACAATATGGCAATTGATTGAATGAAAACAATTGAAATTCATGTTTGATTAATTTATTGGACTTTGAGCTATAATAAATGGATTATTGAAATTAAATGAAATAAAATATTACGTTAATGGGAATTAATATGAAATGAAACAAACATTAATGAAATGTAATATAAATCAATGTTAGTTATACCCATAAGATGTTGATTTATTGAATAGTAAGATTTTAAATCAAATAAATGGATTTATTGAGATTTCAACTGATAATTAATAAATTTATTTAAAATCGAAATTAGTTAAAGGGTTGTAATGGTGTAGGAAATCAAAAACGATAACATTTGTAAATTTTGGAATTGGAATTTAAGATTTGATTTTATTAATTTAATATTTATTTAATTAATTAACTGGAAAATAGCCATTTTCATCACTGACTTGGATTTCGACGAAACTAATTTCATCGGATCCGTAATGGTGAATTATTTTAGGATTTCAAGTTTCGTAACGATCGAGCTTGTCGTTTGATCATACGGACTCGAAACGCATAAAAATCGATTTAATTGAAATTAATTTGAAATAACTTGGTTTGAGCATAACTTCTTCATACGATGGAATTTGGACTTGAAACCTGTTCCATCGCGTTTAAAATATTTAAAAACATCTATTTTGATATATGGATTGATCTAATTTCGGTCCGGTGTTATAACGGGCTTTCCGGGCCATTTTATCGTTCAGCGTGTAGATAAATCGTGTCCATTCATCTCTATTTCTGACTTACCTATATATGCCTTGTTGTAAACCCTAGCCTATTTTTTATTCCTCAATTCTGTATGTACAATCTAGCTGTCTCTCCTCTTCAATGGTAGACAAACAAATTCTCACTTCCAAATCCAATTGCAATTCAAAACCAAATCAAAATTCCAAACTCTTCAAACTATATCATATTTTATATCATCGGAAAGCTCTCGACGAGCGCATCTCAGATCTGTGATTCGTTTTCCAATTTGAATCTCTGTTTGTCCAGAATTTTAAGAACAAATCGCGGACCTTCGTTGGCGTTCGACGATCGTCGTCCGATCACGATCTGCTATTCGAAGGTAGCAAATTGGCATGTGAGGTTTATTTAATTATTAATTATTTATTTATCTTATAATTTAAATCGTTCGATGTTTTAACATACGTAACTTTCACATATGAGGTCCAATTCACGTGCGATTTTCTCCGCTAGGTTCGTAATGGAATTCCAGACATTTTGGCTCTAGTTTGGACAAATTTTAAGACTGTTCAATTTTTGGATTTAAATTGGATTTAAATTCAATGTAAATTCAAAAGGTGAGCGTTTAACCCACTCATAACTTCTAAAATTTCTTATGTATGTTAAATTAATTTTTGATGTGATTAGAAATTTGTTTATGACTGTTTGGCATATTTTAATCATCATCTCGGTTAAATTGGATTAAATTGTTATTTAATTTATTATTGCATATAACTGCCAATTGCATTATTATTTAATTTATTATTGCATATGAACTGCCAGTTAAATTGTTATATAATTTATTATTGAATATAAACTGCCAGTAAATACCTGTTGTTTATTTTCTGTTTATATTGATGTTATTGATTTAATTGGATGATGATTTTGATAAATTGTTGATGATTGATATTGGATGAATGGATGTTGTATTTTATATTGTTATAAACTGCAAGTTGTATGGATTTTTCTTCATTCGGGATTGCAGTTTGAAATGATATATAACGTATTTTTATTTTAAATTACGGATTGAAATGATAAATATCCGTATCACTTGACCATAGGGTAGAAAATTATAAGCAGACACCGTGGTCTATATATAAATATTTTGAAATGATTTTCATGGTTTTGTAAAGAAATATTTGGTTTTATGAGATATTGATTTGGATATTTTATAAATATTATTTTATATATAGTTAAATTCTTGGTTTTAAGCTATGTATAAAATTGGTTTAAAGTATAAAATAAGTTTAATAGTAAGGTTTGATTTTTTTAAGATATAGTATGGTTAAGTATTTATTTAAATTATATTTCTGGAGTTCATAATGACTTAATGAGAATAAGGTTGGAAGATAAATATGAAATTGATTTGAAATTTGATAAAATTGAGATTTTAAAGGTGTTGATATTTATAATTGGATTTTGGTTTAAGATGAATTAAATGAATATTCCAAGTATAAATAAATTAGAGGAATTATTTAGTTATTTGAAATTTTTTATTTAAAAGATAATGGATTTATTATGTAAATATTTCAAAACTAAATAATAGAAAATGGAATTGTTGAATCGTATTTACCAACCTTAGTTTTGAAATTGTTTAATACTTAAAATTTGAAATATATTGAAATTGAAATGGTTCAATGAAAACTGAAAGTGAGTTGAAAATTATGAATTGAGATTTAATTTTAAGTGAATAAAATTGTGAAGTTGAGGAAATTATTCTACTTTATAAATAATTTTAAATTCAAACTATTTTATTTTATATACTGTTTGAATACCCAAACCATTTAAGTTTTGGAAGTTATGGTTTTGAAGCTACGAAATTAGAAGTATTATGTTCTGAAAGGTTATATTTAAAGCGTTTGGTTTCAAAATGTTATAATTTTAAAAGTGCTATGATTTTTGAAAGGATATATTCAAAATAAAAATGATATTATATTGATTTGGGTTTTAATAAAATGATATCATATTGATTGGTTTTTGGAACAGATTTGATATCGTATTTATATGGTTTTGAAATGGATATTTTATTTTGCTTTGAAGTATAATCATTTTGAAATGACTGCGGTGTTATAATAACGTTTGGTTATTAAAGGGACGAGATCGGAAGTTGTCATACTCTCTGCCAACTCCGAAAACCACTTTGACAACCGTGTATGCGGTGGAGATTCCAGAATGAAGTAGGATGGTGGCGATGTTCTATTAAGGTATATACATGGACCCGACTCCCGTGAGTTGGCATAAGGTGGCTAAAACAGGAGCGATTCTCGAGCCAAGGAGGTAGCCCCTCTTATCGGACACAGTCCTTCAATATTATACTCTGATTTTTGGATTGATTCGGTGGCCACTTTTGATTTTTGAATTTGGGGGTGTGGATCGAGGTGGGCGGTAGTAGCTGCTACGCGTTACCACCAGCCCAGATGCCTGGTATATCTACCATGGCATTGCCTTGTGTGCCGTGTCACCTACCCTATCGCGCCTTGTACGTGTTTGGTTTTCTCCCATAGCCCATGGAGTATTTAGGGCAGTCTTCCGATCTGGAGATGCGCTGATA
Organism: Allium cepa; assembly: GCA_030765085.1. Taxonomy (NCBI): domain Eukaryota; kingdom Viridiplantae; phylum Streptophyta; class Magnoliopsida; order Asparagales; family Amaryllidaceae; genus Allium; species Allium cepa. Next base: position 81,029,184 of record CM060932.1, on the reverse strand, counting down.
CTGGATGGACTACTGGGACTATTATTGTATTAAGAGGGAGATTGGGTAACTCCTTAATGCAATTTAAAAGTAAGTTTATTTTACTGTAGACATTATTATAATAGCGAAATATTACTACATAGTAAATAGTTTAACGGATCCTTAGGAGATGTGAATCCCGAGCATCTCTTGAGTTACTGCACTCATGTTAGACACTGGATAGGAGATGTCAAATCCCGTAAACATCTCTGACGATGTTCCACTCATATTTTGCCATTGATTTAACTTACATATGATCTTTTAGTTCTGACTCGAGTATTTTGTCTTTTCAATCCGCTCGGGTCAGTCTGAGCATTTTAGGATTTTGAAGACCATATTTCTGGAGGACGAAGATGAAGATTGTATACTATTATTTAGTATATTATTCCACTACATACACATTGTTCCGCTGCATTGTTATTTATTATTCTCTGGTATGTGTAACTCTGATTTGTATTGTATAAGTATAACCAAATGTTTTGTAAAACAGCTTCATGAACTATTTATTTGATTATTATATTTTACCGTTCCGCTGCAAGATTCTATTTTGTTTTTTCTTTCTCTTCTTTTTCTTATTTGCCCTATAACAAATCTGCCCTTTTATATGGTTTAAGTATGACGTGTGTGATTTATTGTCGATTTAAAGCGTACAAAAAGGTGGATGTTACAGAATAAATTTATTTATGATGGTTGATGCTTTTTTGGATGATATATGATATATTATATATATATATATATATATATATTAGTTGGTTCAGATATATTCCCACATATTTTAGGAGATGAGACCCTGTACATGTACGCACGTTTGCCTCAAAGCAAACATTGTACGTATTCTCAGATGCATATTTGTTACAAGTCACAGGTTGGAGGGATCCAACTGGATTCCTCACCACTGTTGATTTATTTTCATATATATGATGATATATGATGTTATGGATGCCATGATGATGTTTTTATATGATTTGATTTATTTGGTGCTATGGTGCATTGGCCCCTATTTTTGATATTTCGAAAATACTGAAATTGATGATTTTGAATTGAAAAGATTTTCGAAGTGATTTTGGAAGTAAATGTGTTTTAATGATTTCTGATTTATTTTATAAAGAAAGGAATTTTTTTTTGAATAAGAAGTTATGATTTTTGATGATATAAAAATATGCTTTATGAAATACTTTGGAAATAGATTTTCGGGTAATTTTGTATAAGGATTTATAAAAGTGAGATTTTTATAAATAACGAAGTTGATTTGCAAATGTTTGGTAAATGGATTTGAAGTTATTTAGTAAGTGGATTTGAAGTTATTAGTAAATGGTTTTGGAGTTTATTTTAATTGGAATTATAAATGGATTTTATTTATGAATTTGATTTATAAAGAAATGGATTTATAAGTGGATTTTGATAGTAAAATTAGTTTTATAAAAGAATAGATTTATAAATAGAAATTTGTAAATAAAGGAATTTTATAAAATAGAAGTTTAATAAAATCAAAAGGAGATTTATAAATTTAGAAGTGACTTATGTTGAGATTTGAATATGGATTTTATCTAAAGGAGTTTTGGAAGCGATGCTTTGATGGAGTTAAATGTTTTGAAAAGTAATTTATATTTTTAAAGCAAAGGTTTTGGGAAGTAATGGTTTTAAATGGAACTAAGGGTTTTTAAAGATGTTTTAAAATGTGATATGGAACAGAAACATAGATTTTAACATTTATTGTTGTTATAGACAATTTTGGGAAGTAAGGAAGGCATGAACTATAACACTGTTGTTATAGTAAATGATTTCTGAAAGAAAAATGTTTGATATAATATATGGGATTTAGCTATATATATATTTTATTGAATCCCTATATCAATGTTTTGGGTTGCTGTAACGATGTTTTATGCATCATTCGTATTGATCTAATAAATTAAATTTTAACCTTCCATCATGAAATATACGAATCGGTTCTTATGGTCATACTAAGGGTTTGCTGGTGTAGGAGCTTTGCTTCCTATACTTAACACCTATCCGGAGGCGTATGAACTCAGGAGTTGTACAATTATTGGAATCTATTTGGCATGTCTCCAGATGAAGTGATTTGTGAATATGCTTATACTGTAGATATAAGTATATGGAAATGTTTTCCAAGATAGACAGTTTTGAAATGATTTTGAGGATATATCGTTTTAAAAGATAATTTGAAGTAGATGTTTGGAAAGTGATTTAATTAATAAAAGATTAAATTAAAGGATCCAGTGATTGCTTATGGTATTGGATATATTGTCTGTTGCTTGATGGTTAAATAACCGACTATCAAATAAATAAATATTGGCCTATTTATCGTTGTTGGTTGGAGAGGCCGAGATCGGATTTATTCCGAGAACCACTTAGGAACAACATATATGCGTTCGATGAGTAGGTTTGAAAGATATTGACACTTGGGAATTTCATAGTGAAGGACTGCTTGTTGATAGTTTGGGGATAAACTCTAAATATACATATAGTAGCAATAGTCTCTTCATTATGAAATATCTGATGCAAGGACTATTCGCTACTAATCCTAAGGTAATTCTCGGTAGGATGTAGTAGGAGAGTGCCTTCGGTTTGTCATGTTCATGGATAACTTGTATGGATGGATGTATGACATTGCATATTTGAGATTGCATTGTTGACTTTTATAAACGTACATCTGTTTGGTAGCGGAGAAGGCAACTTCTCTTGGCTTAACACTCTTCTCTAAGACATACGAGCTCGAAGGTTGTACGTTTGTAAAAGTCAATAGTGATCAAGGAATGGCAGTGTGGCATTTAGAGTGATTTGTGCTATGTAAAAGGTAATCGTGACCTTTGGCCTCACACTCGGAAATGACCGAAACAGGGTTGATGCGGAAAGGCTATGTGGTTCGCAACTATAAGGGTATGATCATCCTCTTCTAGATATGTTTCTTCCCTCCATGACATTTGGGATGTAAATAATGATGGATGTATGCTATGAGGGCCCTCGGATAGATCGGTAACGACCAGGGTGATGATATATTCGGTACTATCAAGATAAAGGTAAGCTGGTCTTGTGTTGGTAGAGGACCATCTGTGACCTCGGTACATTCCTTTAGAAATGTATTGATGGAAGGTAGTACCTTCACCTGGTCATGTGCATGAAAATCCATTATCCACTACATGCCTTCCATTTTATTTGTAGAACCCGCATTTGTGGCTAGTATTGCTGGAATTTAATAATGTAACAATTTTGGCTATGATTCTTATTATTTGTAGAATAGACACTATTATAATATAACATGATTTGATATGAAGGGTTTGGTTATGGTAAGGTAAAAACTCATCCGTGTTTATGTGTGGGTGTGTCTTACAAGATGCCTTTGTTTTGATAAAAGAATGCTTTTATAACTTTAAAATAAATTCAGTTGAGATGTGTTTTCTCACGCTGGTTTACCAACTAATACAAACGTTCTTCCCTTTCAATGCTCGGGTCAGACCAAGTAAATTTACAGATGTAGATTTGGATGCTTTGGAGCTTCAGCAGGAGAGCTAGAAGTCTTCTGGACGTATTCCACGTGCACGTTTAATTTTCTGCTGCTATGTTATTTAAATTATCAGCAATTGTAAGGACAGGTTATTATAACTGTCCAAGTTGATGATTAGTGATTGATTGTTGTACTTTAACTGATGGATGTATATTATATTACAGTTTTTGTTTTTTAAAGATCATTGATATGATATTATAGGTTTCTCCGCTACGATTGTGAGATTCTGTAATTGTTTTAGTTTCTTCTATTTTGTCTTCTCTTTCTTCTTCTTCTTTCTTTCTCTTCTCTTCTCTTCTCTTCTCTTCTCTCTTCTTTCTTTCTTTGTCATGATTATTCGTATTTCCCTTTAGTTTGGGGCTGGAAGTATTTGGTTATTGTTAGCTCTGAACGGGATGGATTTCCAGGTTGTCACATCTGGTATCAGAACTTAGGATTTTGCTAACACCTAGGCTTTGATGGGTATTCACTAAGTCGCACCCTAGATTGAGTTTGAGTGTATTATATATATGAGTGCGTATTTGTTCGTGATTATAAAGATGTTTTATATTGAGTCTACTTATCCGTTGAGCTGTTTATGAATTCTGGTCGGTGCATGGGACTCCGTTTTATCGATAGGGGTTTCAAAACACTTAAACGAGGCAAGTCGACATAATAACAAATGTGGGTAAACGAAATAATTTTACCTAAATTATATTTTACATATGAAGGGATAATTTTCAAAAATATTATAATTATATATGGATGCTTGGTTGCTTACTTGATTATTATCATTCGTTGTTTGTGTACTAATAATAAAAGGTTGTTATTATTACAAATGTAAACAAAGATAAAGAAATAAGAAATGATATTATATGACCAAAGTGAAAAATGAAGTTATATACAAGTATAAATTATATGTAAGTATAGAATTTATAAATGTTATTTATAAATAGAAAAGGGAATTAAAAAGAAATAAATAATATTAAACTCACTTTAGTCGCTATAAAATAATGCGGGTGATGACTGCAGCATCATCAGTATTCTTTTCGAGTCTCGAAGTGATAAATTGTTACCATTAATGATTTTCTATTGAAGTTATGTTTTGATAAATATAAGACATAAGATTTTGAACTTATAATTTTGAAATAGTATAAATAAGAAATAAGTTTACAACTTATGTATTCGAATCTGATAAGTGAATCCAAATTTTAAAATGGTTGAATAATTTGTTAAGCAAACAAAAAAATGAAATTAGAATTTGAGATATATGAAATAATGAAATAATTAAGTATGTAAAGTTAAATAATTAAGTTAGTGAAATGAAGTAAAGGATATGAAGTTTGACTTAAGAAAAGTTAAACGAAATTGAATTGAATTTTATTTGAAATGAATTAGATAAAATAATGAAATGAAATTTTAAATGAATAAATTTGTATAACTTATGGATTTGAATAGTGTTAAGCTAAAAACAAATGTATAATTTGTTGAATGAGAATATAAAGAAGAAAAGAAATTTAATTGTGAAATTGAATTATAAATAATTAAATTTAACTTACAGTTAAGTAAAGTAGGATGAAACAGGTTTAATGAATTAGAATTTGAATTTTGAAACGAGGATGAACATAAGTTATAAATGCACTTCAACTTGGAGTTGTAAAAAGAAGTGAATATGTTTTAAAATGTTGTTTGACAGAAATTGAATATGAATGTTTAGAAAATAAAATTTGGTAATGGAACTAAGAAATGGAAGTTTACTTAAGAGTAAAGTGAAGTAATAATAAACATAGGAAGATCTATAGTAACATATTTACAAACTTAAGTAAATAACTTTATGAAATGGTTATTAAGTATTGTCAGTATTAAAAAGAAGATATATTAAGTAAACTATATATATGAAATGAAATGTTGTTACACATGAATGGGTTTTGAAGTGAAGATTAAAAAATTAATGTTAATTAACTGAATGTAAGTGAAATTAATATGAATATGTGACTTTTATTTTAAAGCAAATACGAAATGAATGTAAAAGGAATTGAAAACAAATGAAGAATCAGGGATAAAGAATGAGATATAATCAGAAACCAATTGGAATTAATGCATAAATGTACGTGTATTGTTTTATTCGCATAACTATTTGATATAGATTCGAGTATACGATTTCGAGGCGATCTACACCGATCTAAGTTAGGATTTTTTACTTGATTTCTTAGCGGCGAAACCTAGATATAGATTTCTAATTAATTCTGATGTTCTCTATCATATTATATGGCTATGCAAGGAGGTTGATGGTTTTCTAATCAAAGAACCAGATCGAGTCTTCACTAGAGTGGTCTTGTGAATTATACTAGTTCAGAAGTGGAATTATATGATCGAGCGTGTAATCAGGTATGGTTTTGCGTATAGATGATATATGTACATCGTATGGGGTTTAATGAAAGGAATGTTAGACATTAAAAATTGCAATTTGATATATTTATGAATTAATAGGATGAATATTAATTAATTGGATGGATATTGATTGTTTGATGGTTTCATTTGTTGCATTTCTTGTATTGGTAAATATAATTGTTGTATTAGTATATGTTATATATTGATATTACATTCTATATTCTTGTTCTCATTGGTTGGTCAGTGTTTAATAGGTGCGTATGGCATATGCTTCGCATTTGGAGCTCGTTTTGTGTTATATTAGTCGTATATGCTCGCTAATATAACAAAAGGCACATATCTCGAATTACATATCGTACTTTTATACTTTTTTCCCCTACGGAATGCCTCATCCTCGAAGATGAGATGTATATTTGTGATATATATATATATATGTTTTGGTTTTTCTATGATCGAACCGTGTAAAGGAGATGCTGGTGAAATATTTCGTAAATTTGAGGCGTTAGAAAATTTTGAGAATTTTGGAAAAGAAAATTGATAACGAAAATTTTGTTGAGTTATAAATTAAATGGCATTAGTTGATTGTTGGAAGTGTATTAGTTAATTACTATGAATGAAACAATATCAGTTGGTTTTGAAAAGATAACCATGAATGGATTTGAAGACTTAGAAAAGATTTTATAAGAGGTTTAACAAATTATTTCAAGAAAAGTTAAAAGGTTTAAATGAATTTGGTAATCCATTTCACCTACTTGTTTTTGAGATGTTAATAGATTTTTTGGCATTTTCTTACTAGGTAATTTCAGGGTAGAAATTTTTCTAAGGAGGGGAGAATGTAACGAACTAGAAATTCAGTCACTCGAAATCTGTGCAGTTAAAGCGTTCGGCAGATTCATGGCGGAGGTGCAAAAAGTCATAGCGGGGATACAGCGAAGATATAGCGGATGACTCTAAAATAGAATATAAAACTCGTACTTAATGTTTTTACAAATATATAAATTTTAATTAGATGAAAAATTAACATTCAATTGAATTATCATTAATACATTAATAATTTTAAATAAAAATATGTGCGAATATACTGTAAATAAACATAATACTGTTATATAACATAATTGAATTTAATAGAATAATTAATTTCATAATTTTTATAATGTATAAATGTCATTTTTCAATTCATTTCTTTTAAAGAAGATATAGCGGAAATAGCGGAATATAGCAGGAATAGTGGGATATAACGGGGCTAAAAGCGGAAAGGCTATATTTAAGGCTATATGGGAAAATCGTAGCGGTAGAAATCCGCTATGAGAAATAGCAGGGTTATAGTGGGGTAATAGCGGAGCATTAACTACACATTCAAAATTGGAATATTTAATTGATTTTAAATATTCAAAAGTAAATCTTATAAGTTGAATAATTTATATTTCTAATATAATTATTTATTTGATAATTAAATTATTTAATTTAATATTTGAAATTGTTTAAATAATTAAATCTTGAATTTAAAAGGAATGAAAAATGATTTCTAAAGTTGATTTAAATTCTATTTGAATTAGAATTAAGATAGAGAACTTTGAAAATTGATTTAAAAGTGAATAAATCGAACTTGGAAATTATATGATTTAATTAACGTGTAAAAATAGTCATTTTTAACACCGTATCGGATTTCGACGAAACTGGTTTCATAAGATTCTAATAGTGAATTATAGTATGCTGTCAAATTTCATGTTGATTGGATGTACCGTGTGGTCGTGCGAGTTCAAAATGCACGGAAAGTAAATTAAAGGAATTTTAATTAAAATAAATTGATTTTGAGAAGCTAACTCCTGTATATGATGGAATTGGCCTTGGATACATATTCCATTGTTTTCGAAATAGGGTAAAACATAAGGAACGCCAAACGGCATGCTTCGTTTGAAGTTCGAAAATTTCACATATGAATAGTGTCACGAAATCTTCTATAAATAGGCCCAACTTCATTCATTTTTAACTCTAACCCTAGAAAAAGATTTCAGCCGCCATCAAATTATTTCCATCCAACAATCGACATTGACTGGAGCCACTTGGAGCAAAATTAGCCTTCGACGTCAACAAACAAAACATAAAGCTCGTCCCCACGAGCAAGTTCAACGGCGGAGATCGTCATAGGCAAAGCGAGGCGGTAGCTAAGGCCGCACGTTTGTCGCTGCAAAAAGGAATCGGGTTTCGGCTCGTCGTCGCGACGTGCATGCAGGAGCAAGGAGGCCTGGTGATGGGGCAACAAGGCGCGGCCACGGCTGGTGGGTTGGCCGATGCAGGCGGCGGTTTCAAGTGGTGAACGGGGTGATGATTTGAGCACGCGACGCAATTTGTTCGAAGTAAAAAAATAAAATGTTATCGCGCATGCCTAGGAAGCTTACTAGAGGGAAGGAGAGAAAGGGATGAAGTTAAGTTTAAATTAAATTATTTAAGTTAATTATATATTAACTATCTCGAATGCAATTAAATTATTTAACTTAATTATATATTAAATATCTCGTATACAATTAACTAATTGACTTTGGAAAAGTTAAAAGGTTTAAATGAATTTGGTAATCTATTTTAGCTAATTGTTTTTGAAAAGTTAATGGATTTTGTGGCATTTTCTTACTTGGTAATTTCGGGGACGAATTTTTTTTGATGAGGGAAGAATGTAACGACCTAGATTTTCAATCTTCGAAATCGGTATATTTAATCGATTTTAAATATTCAAAAGTAAATTTTATATGTTGAGTGGCTTATATTTCAAATATAATGATTTATTTGATAATTAAATTGTTTAATTTAATATTTGAATTTTTTTAAACAATTGAATCTTGAATTTAAAAGGAATGAAAAATGATTTCTGAAGTTGATTTAAATTCTATTTATATTAGAATGAAGATAGAGAACTTTTAAAAATGATTTAAAGTGAATAAATATAAATTGGAAATTATTTGATTAAATTAACGTGTAAAAATTGTCATTTTTAACACGGTCTCGGATTTTGACGAAACCAGTTTTCTTGGATCCGTAATAGTGAATTATAGTACATTGTCGAATTTCGTGTCGGCTGGATGTACCGTTTGATCGTGCAAGTTCAAAACACACAGAAAGTAAGTTAAAGGAATTTTAATTAAAATAAATTGATTTTGAAAAACTATCTTCTGTATATAATGGAATTGGCCTTCGATACATATTTCACTGTGTTCGAAATAGGGGTAAAACATTAGGAAAGTCAGGCGACATGCTTCATTTGAAGTTCAAAAATTTCACGGATGAATAGTGTCGCAAAATCTTCTATAAATAGGCCCAACTTCATTCATTTGTAACTTTAACCATAGAAAAAGGTTCCGGTCGCCATTAAATTATTTCCATCCAACAATCGATGTTGATCGGTGCCACTCGGAGTAAAATTAGCCTTCGACATCAACTAACAAAATGTAGAGATCGTTCCCACGAGCAAGTTCAACGGTGGAGATCGCCGTAGATGAAGCAAGGCGATGGCCAAGGCATGCGTTCACCACTGCAAAAAAGAATTGGGTTTGGGACCCTCATTGCGACGCTCGGGTAGGCGCAAGGGGAGCTAGTAATGGAGCGTCATGGTGCAGCCACGGTTGGGGGGATCACAAATGCAGGCGGCGGTTTCAAATGGTGAAGGGCCCGATGATTTGAGTAAGCGACGTGATTTGTTCGAAGTAAAAAAAATAAAATGTTATCGTGCGTGCTTGGGAAGCATACTGGAGGGAGGGAAAGAAAGGGATTAATTTAAATTAAATTAGTTATGGTAATTATATATTAATTATCTCAAATGCAATTAAATCCATAACACTTACATACGAGGTCTGATTCGCACGAAACAAGCGACATTGGATTCATATTGTCGAATACTACGCAATAGAGATGGATTGAATTGATTTGAAGCACGTAGGAACTTTAGTTAAATTCGAACGTTTGTTCAATTTAATCGAAATAAAACGCTACAACGGCGACTGCCACCAAAGTGAGTTCACTCACTTCTCTGGCTCGCTTATATTTTTATATAAGTGAGAATAAATTTATTTTTGATGATTGATGCTTGTTTAGACGATATATAATATATTATATATATTATTTGGTTTGGATATATTCCCACATATTTTAGCGGATGAGACTCTATACGTTTCCATGTATGAGCGGATGACCCTTTATACACGCATCTGCCACGAAGCAGACACTGTACGTATTCTCATATGCATATTTGTTGCAGGTTATAGGTTAGAGGGATCTGACTGGATTTCTCATCATTGTTGATTTATCTTCATATATATCATGATATATGATGTGATGGATGCCATGAATGATGTTTTGATATGATGTGACTTATTTAGTGCTATGGTAGCATTGGACCCTATTTTTGATATTTTGGAAATATTAAAATTGATGATTTTGAATTGAAAGGTTTTCGAAGTGATTTTGGAAGTAAATGTGTTTAAATGATTATTGATTTATTTTAAAAGAAAGGAATCTGTTTTTGAATAAAAAATTATGATTTTTGATGATTTAGTAGTATGGTTTATGAAATACTTTGGAAATAGATTTTCAGGTAATTTTGTGTAAGGATTTATAAAAGTGAAAGTTTTATAAATAAAGAAGTTGATTTATTAATGAAATTTATAAATGTTTGGTAAATGGACTTGAGTTATTTTGTAAGTGGATTTGAAGTTATTAGTAAATGGTTTTGGAGTTGATTTGTAAATGGAGTTATAAATGGATTTATAAATAAATTTGATTTACAAAGAAATGGATTTTAAGTGGATTTTGATAGTAAAATTAGTTTTATAAATAAAATTTGTAAATAAAGGAATTTTATAAAATAGAAGTTTTATAAAATCGAAAGGAGATTTATGAAATGTTTTATAAATTTGAAAGTGACTTATGTTGAGATTTTGAAAATGGATTTTATTTAAAGGCGTTTTGGAAGTGATGTTTTTATTGAGTTAAAGGTTTTGAAAAGTAATTTATATTTTCAAAACAAAAGGTTTTGGGAAGTGATGGTTTTAAATGGAATTAAAGGATTTTTGAAGATGTTTTAAAATGTGATATGGAACGAAAATATAGATTTCAACATTTATTGTTGTACTAGACGCTTTCGGGAAGTAAGGAATGCGTGGACTATAACATTGTTGTTAATGAAAATGATTTCCAAAAGGAAAATATTTTATTTAGTATATGAGATTTATCTATATATATGATATCGCCTTCCTAAACTAATGTTTTGGGTTGCTGTAACGAAGTTTTACAAAACATTCGTTTTGGCCCAATAAATTAAGTTTTGACCTTCCATCGTGAAATATATGAATCGGTTCTTATGGTTGTACTAAGGGTTTGGTGGTGTAGGAGCTTTGCTTCCTATACTTAACACCCATCTTGGGACATATGAACTTTGGAGTTGTATGATTATTGGAATCTATTTGGCATGTCTGCGAATGAAGTGATTTATGAATATGCTCATACTGTAGATATAAGTATATGGAAATGTTTTCCAAGATAGAAAGTTTTGGAATGATTTTGAGGATATATCTTTCTAAAAGATATTTTGAAGTAAATGTTTATAAGGTGATTTAATTAATAAAAGAATAATTAAAAGGGACCAGTGATTGCTTATGGTGCTGCATATACTGTCTGTTGCTTGATAGTTAAATAACCGACCATCAAATAAATAAATATTGGCCTATTTATTGTTGTTGGTTTGGAGATACCGGGGTCGGATTATTCCAAGAACCACTTCGGACAAACATATATGCGTTCGATGTGCAGGTTTGGAAGATATTGATTTTTGGGATTTTCATTGTGAAAGACTGCTTGTTGATAGTTTGGAGATAAAATCACAATATACATATAGTAGCAATAGTCTCTTCATTATGAAATATCTAATGCAAGGACTATTCGCTACTAATCCTAGGATAATTCCAATAGAATGTGGTAGGAGAGTGCCTTCGGTTTGTCATATTCCTAGACATCTTGTATGGATGGATGTCTGACATTGCACTTTTGAGATTGCATTGTTGACTTTTATAAACGTACATCTGTTTGGTGGCAGAGAAGGCAACTTCTCTTAGCTTAGCACTCTTCTCTAAGACGTATGAGCCCGAAGGTTGTATGTTTGTAAAATTCAATAGTGATCAAAGGAATGACAATGTGACATTCAGAGTGATATGTGTTATGTGGAAGGCAATTGTGACCTTTGGGCTCACACCTGGAAATGACCGAAACATGGTAGATGCAGCAAGGCTATGTGGTTCGCAACCATTAGGGATGATCATCCCCTCCTAGATATGTTTCTTCCGGCTATGACGCTCGGGATGTAAATAATTGTGGATGTACGCTTTGAGAGCACTCGGATAGGTCGGTAACGGCAGGGGTGATGACATATTCGGTACTATCTAGTTAGAGGTAGGACGATCTTGTGTTGGAAGAGAACCATTTGTTGGTCCTCGGTACATTCCTCTAGAGATGTACTGCCGGAAGGTAGTCCCTTCACCTGGTCGTTTATATGGAAATCCATTATCCACTAGTGCCTGCCATTTTGTTTATAAAACCCATGTTTGTGGCTAATATTAGTGGGGTTTAATAATGTAACAATTTCAGCTATAATTCTTATTATTTTTATAATAGACACTATTATAATATATAATATGATTTGATATTAAGGTTTTGGTTATCGTAAGGTAAAAACCAATCCGTGTTTATGTGTGGGCATGTTTTACAAGATACCTTGGTCTTGATAAAAGAACGCTTTTATGACTTTAAAATAAATTCAGTTGAGATGTGTTTCCTCACGCTGATTTACAAGACTTATCCGGACATTCTTCCCTTTCAATGCTTAGGTCAGACCGAGTATATTTAAAAATGTTGATTTGGACTCATTGGAGCTTCAGCAGTAGAGCAGGAAGTCTTCTGGTCGTATTCTATGTACATGTTTATTTTTTTGCTACTTTGTTATTTAAATTATCAGCAATTGTAAGGACAAGTTATTATAACTGTCCATGTCGATGATTAGTGATTGGTTGTTGTACTCTGATTGATGGATGTATATTATATTACGGTTTCTGTTTTGTAAAGATCATTGATATGGTATTATATGTTTTTCCTGGTGATTGTGAGATCCTGTAACTGTTTTAGTTTCTTCTGTTTTATCTTCTGCTTCTTCTTCTTTTTTTCTATTCTCTTCTCTCTTTTTCTTTCTTTCTTATGATTATTCGTATTTCCCTTTGGATTGAGGCTGGACATGTTTGGTTACTGTCAGCTCTGAATGGGACGAATTTACGGGTTGTCACATCTGGTATCTAAGCTTAGTATTTTGGTAATACCTAGGCTTTGATGGGTACTCACTATAGATTGGGTCAGTAGCACACTAGATTGAGTTTGATTTTATTATATATATGAGCGTATTCGTTAGTAATTATAAAGATGTTTTATATCGTGTCTACTTATCCGTTGAGTTTTTATGAATTCTGGTCGGTGCGTGGGATGCCATGTTATTAATAGCTGTTTCTAAACACACAAACGAGGCATGTCGACATAATATTGTTTTAAAAAGTGGGTAAATGAAATAATTTCATCTAAATTATATTTTATATATGAAGGGATAATTTTTCAAAAATATTATAATTATATATGGATTTTTCAAAAATATTATAATTATATATGGATGTTTAATTGCTAGTGAATGATAATACTTGATTATTATCATTATTTGTTTATGTACTAATAATAAAAAGTTGTTATTATTATAAATATGAACAAAGAAAAAGAAATAAGAAATGATTTTATATAAACAAAGTGAAAAGTGAAGTTATATATAAGTATAAATTATATGTCAAAAGTCTATGTGGATCGTTTATATATATAGTATATGACAAATACATGTATGATAGTACAAAATAATAACGCAGGTAAAATTAAAAGTAATCACATCAGAATTTTTATACTTGTTTGGACCTCCCGTCCTATGTCCAATCCTGAAGCCCCCCTTCGGAAATTCGCTAACCAGTTGCCCTTGCTTCACTCGGAGAAATAGGCTTTTATACAAGAGTATTTCTTTGACAAGTGCATGTTCTAGGTAACACTGATTTTGACTACAAGTATTGTTTCTTCCTATAATCTCCTTGAGTAATGTAAACGTGTATGTGCTTGATAATATAGAAGGGTTTACATCAAATATGAATATAATTTTTATTGTATAGTTTAAAAACAAGAAGGAAAAAGTAAGAATTGAGATTAAGAGATAGGTAAGATCAGTCAGATTGAATAATCTCAATCTTGTTCAACATATTTATAGTTGCAAAAGGTTGCGATAAATCATTGCTTCCATTTCTTTTCTGCTCTAATGTTGCTTCTATTCAGATACGATGTGATGACCCGACTTTCTCATCACAGAAAATCGCATCATCAAGAAGAAAGAAAGGGATAGAGAATAGAAAGAAAGAGAAGAAGAAAGAAACAACACATCAGAATCTAAACAGCGGAACAAATAAATTATATTAATAACATAAGTATTACATTACAACACTAATCAGAGTTGCATAGCATATACATCACATACTAGACAGTTATAAACACCTGTCTAGTTATACAACTCAATACATCACAACAAAGAGATACAACACAGAGTACACACAACGGAACTATATATCTAATGCAGAAGCCTCCTGCTCCATTCCTCCTCCACAATTCGTCATAGCTAACCTGAATCCCTTGGCTATTCGTAAAAATTTGAGTACCCAAGAGTTTATGAAAAACAAAAGATAAACTCTGGGTCAGACATGAGTCTGGTGTGAGTAACAGGTTAAAGTTGCTTAACTTTGAAAAACCTTTGAAAAGAAAAGGTATCACGTAAGACTTCCCACACATAAACATGGAAAAGTTTTTACCTTACGCTAAGCAAAACATTTGATAGGAAATCCAGTGATATTATAATAGTCTAGGATTTTCAAGTAAATATGAAATAGCCGAAATTGTTTCATCTATTAAATTCCAGCTACTAGCCACAAAAGTGGGTATTACAATCAAAACCGTTGGAACTTATTGGATTTTGGGTTCCATCAATGGCAGGGCTACTGGGGTACCGTCCGTCACAGTACGTGGCCTAGATCAACGTACCGAGGAGTACGCCCGCTCCCCTGTAACACAAGACCGGGACCATTCCTTACTGAGCAGTCCCGAACAAGACAACCCCGCAGTTGGCGTACGTTCCAACCGACCCACACAACCGAAATAAAAAGGGACTTCTAGACAGGGGGAAATCTTGTCCTGAAATGGGCATGACCCACCTAGCCTTGCTGCACCTCCCCTGTTTTAGCCATTCCCGGTTGATGAGGCTTGAGGCTACGATTACCTTTATAGAACATATCCCTTAGAATGCTCATCGTCCACCTAACGATGTTCTGAAAGCATTCAATCCATACAAGTTCGTTCCGGGTTCGAATGAAACCAAAGGCACTATCTCGTTGCACTCATATTGGAATCACCCTCAGAGTCAACAACCATAGCCCTTGCACTCTAAATCACCATCTTGAACCTATAAGTACTGTTCCGTCAAACTCATTACGAAATCGCCCATAGAGTTATATTGACATATAGTTCTTACACCTCGAGTCTTCACTTGCTCCACTTGGATTCACGACCTAACGTTAATTTGGATCGATGTGGTTTTCGGATATCCAAATATGGAATCCCGATCCCGGTCCCATCGAAATCCAAAGCGTGTCTTTTAAGGCCAAGTTGTTTTAAAGTTTTAAAACAATACAATTATCTATATACACATAGATAATACACAGATTCACAATAGATAATCAACATTATCATCACAATAGATAATCCATATTATCATTATCAAAAGATAATCCAAATCATCATCATAATGCAACCAATGCATCCATATCACACAACATTACTTATCTCACATCTGAGATTCAAACCAATCAAGGCAAACAATATCGTCCATCCATATAAGCAATGATCTATAATCACCTTTTATAATTAATTTAAAATGAATTAAATTAATTACATCATTCTCTAATTAATTTAAAGTGAATTAAATTAATTACTTCATTAATATAAATCTTGCTTACATTACCATTAGTTAATTACAAATAAATTAATTAATTAATCTCTAATCAATCTCCTTAATTCACCACCCTTGATTAATTAGTCTTTAATTACATTCAAGTAATTATCCTTTAATTAATTTCACAAATTAATTATACTTAACCAAATTCAGTAATTAATCTTTAGTTACTTCATTAATTAATTAACTATAATTAATTACATTAATCCTTAATAAATTATATTGATTAATTACCTTTAATCACTTATTATTGATTAATTAATCTTAATTAATCAATCTTAATTACATCATTAATTATCTTAATTAATCATCTCTAATTACATTTCAATTAATTACCTTATTTAAATTAATTACATTAAGAAATTAATCTTAATTTAAACCCTAATTGTTAATCACTCTTGATTCACCCCATTCAGTAATTAACTACCATTAATTACTTTCCCAAATAAATTAATTACTCCATAATTAATTATCTCTAATTAATCCCTTGATTAATTCACAAAGTAATTGTACTCAAATTACTTCAATTATCAAATCACCTTCAATTAATTACATATAGTAATTACCCATTAATTACTTCTCTAAGTATTTTCTCTTTATTTAATTACATTAAGTAATTATACTTCACAAATCATCGAATGATTATTTTAAATTAATTAAACTGAATTAATTAACTTAATCTAATCAAATTAAACTTACTTAACTACAGTTAGTACTTAATTTCCAAAATTATTTCCATAAGTAATTATACTTAATAATTTACACAAATGATTATCTTTAAATTAATTAATCTAATTAATTATTAAAAATTAATCACATTAATTAATTATTAAATAATCCTTAGTTAATGACCTTCATTAACTATTAACAATTCATTAATTATTTATCTAAAATAATTAACTAATTTCAATCATTATTAATTACAACTTAATCAATCATTAATAACTCATTAATTAACCCCTAACCAAATTAATCCTTTGTTACTTGATTAATTAATTGTTGATCATTAACTAAAATCAAATCTTATTTAATTAATTATTCTTAAATTACAAATTAATTATTCTAAGGATAATTAATCTTAAACCTTTAAGATTAATCCGTTAATTACTTTAAGTAATTATCCATTTTATTAATTTATTCAATAAATTAATTATTCTTAATTATCTTAATAATTAAATGAATAACAAATCATTAAATTAAAATTTAACTTTAACAAGTTTTAAAATCAATTTAAAACTTTAAACGATAAATAATACTTTTCTTATAAAAGAGATTTTACAAAAGTTAAAACAAATTTCTTTTTAAATTCAAACATTTTCTTTATCATTCAAATTTGTTAAAATACTTAAATTTATAAAATTTGAATCTATTTTGAAACAAAGATTCAAATCCAAATTTGAATCAAATTTAAACTTTGTTTAAATATTACTTTATATTTCAATTTCCAAATTTAAATTCAAATTTCTTTTAGAAAACATTTTTAAATAATAAACCCTTTAAAGTATTTTAAACAAATTTGAATTTAAAAACTTATTTATTTCTATCTTAATATTCAAATTTAAACTTGAATCCATAATTTAAAATTAGGTTTAAAACTTGTTTTAAATTCTTGTTTAATATTTTAAATTCAGTTTAAAGTTTGAAAACAAAACAGGTTTCTAACCTGTAACTCAACTAACTCGAGCAATTCAAATGAATTACCCGAGCCTACCCTAGCCTAACCCGATCAAAATACTAAATAACTCGAGCAACTTAAGTCAACAAATTCCATTTTGAAATCATTAAAACTTAAATACAAACAGGTTTACAAAAAAAACTGAAACAACCCTACACTCGATCCACACGTCAACTCCTTCGAGTCTCATACCCCAAGGCTTCGAGTAAAACAAACTACAACTTCGAGCAATCCAAGATTCAACCCGATACATTCACGAATACCCCTTCTTCCCCAAAACAACTGACACCCCATATCATTCGTGCACCTGCACCGCCGCAGCAACCATCTCCGACCCCACGCGGCCATCCACGCACGTCGGCGATCACCTTTTAACACAATCCCGATCATCAAATAAACTACCGAACCCCAAAATCACAATCGAGCTCCCGAATTCGAAAACTGGAAAAATAGTCGAATCTGAAATTCAGTTCAATCAACCAAATCTGATCACCATAGAAACTACAACTCCGGCCACTACTCATTCCATACTCCATCTATCATCATCTTGAATCACGAAGAACTCGATTGCCTCAAGGAATTTCGGCGATCAAATTTACTAATGAACAGAAAACTAGGTTTAACTACTTTGATCCCTAATTTCTACTGCCTCACTGCATTAATCCTTCAACTACCATTTTTCCCTGAAAACTTGATCATCACTACATCACCGAAGAAAACCATGGCCACACCGACCTTCTAGGATGACAGTTACAACCCAAAACCCCATTTTTGAATAACCCAGAAATGATCTATCATTCTTGAACTAAAATTCCTGATTTAAATTTTAAAGTTCAAGTATTGGTTTGAGAAACCGATTTATACTCTTGAATTAATGAAACCGGATGATCTAATTTTTGCTTATATACAGGTGTTCTGTTATTATTAAGTTTCCAGAGACATTACTGTTTTCACTTTATTTATTATATTTTTCCATATTGAATAAAAATTAAAACCGTAACTCATGTTACATACCATACTTTGCTTGAATCTTAACCTTAACAAAGATTTTAATATAAGGTCATGATTTTGATCTGGATTTAAACTTGGAATGCTAGAACAAGCAAGATCAAGCAAGAACATATTTCAACAGCAAACATATATTCAGAAAAACATACATATTACAGGGAATTCCATCTCATTCATCCACTTCAATATGATTATCACAGGAATAAATCAAGCGACTACAATTATTTAAATTATTTTTGTTAAAAATGTTACTCACCAGAAATTTAAAGAACAGAGCAATCATGATTTGAAAAGCTTGAAACTGAAGGATGCTTTGAACTTGAGTTGTTGAAATTTGCATTTGAACTTAAAACTGCAGTTTGCTTTTTAAAACTTTCATCTTGTTTGCTGTAATGCTTTCTGATTTACAATAGCATGCATCCAGGAAAATAATGCAGGCTACCAGAAAGAAAATGCATGCAGGGATGGTTGATTTAAAATAGAATTTGAGGAGATGTGCAGATGCATGTAGGTCTTTAATGGTTTGAGGAGGCTACTGGTTTACACATGATTTGCTTCTCAGGTTTGAAATATGATTCAGATGGTTTTGGTTCAGGGGAAACATTGATTTTTGAGGTGAAAATAGATTTGTTTGAACAGAATTGGTTTTTGAATGGAGATGGTTTCAGATTTTAGATCTGAATATTTTCTTAAGTTTTGAAGAAGGAATTTGCAGATTTTGATCTTAGTTTAAATTTTGTTTACAGATCTTTGGTTTTGATTTTGAAGAAGAAGATTTCAGATTTTCATGCTTAAAGATCTCAAGTTTTGAAAGAAAAAAAAATATAGAAAAGAAAAATGAATTTTAGAGGAGATGGATTTATATAAGAATATTTTGATTTTATCAAAAATAAAAGAACAAGAAAAATAAGGCACTTGTTTTAATTTTAACATTTGTCACTTTGATTAGTTTAGGCCTTAACACATGTCTTTTTAAGTCTTGATAAACTTACACATGTATTTTAAGTATTTTAGTTTTAATTTAAATTGTTTATAAATACTTTTAAACATTAACTCTTATGTATATATAAATGAATTTCTTCCCTTTTAAATTTATTAAAGAAATGAAACAAAACAATTTATAAATAAAAGCTTATTCAAATATTTTCTTTTAAATTTTCAAACATAAAATTCCAATTTAAATTAAATTATAAACTCCAATTTAAAAATCAAGTTATATATAGATGCATATATAACTCTTATTAAAATTAAAAATAACAAATCCTATTTCTAACAAAATTTATTTATGTTTATAAAAACTAAGTATTATCATTATTATCTGAAAATAACAAATTAACCATTCTAAATAATTTATAAAAGAGATTATAAATTACTTCTATTACTTAATAAATTAAAATCATTTATAAATTGTATTTTAAATTCTTATATATAAATTCAAGCAATAATTTAAAAAGAAAATACAACTAAGCTTTTGATGTTAATCTAATTTAAATTCATATTTAAGTTAATTAAAATATAAATCTAAACAAATAAGATTTTCTTAAGTATAAACATATAATTATTCATTAAATTGTTTTGAAAAGCAAAATGTTTAAATTTAAATCAAATTTCCAATTTACCAAATATAAATTAAAATTAATAATTGATTCATTTACGAAGTTCTAAATCAAAGTTTATCAATTTATAATATACACAATTATATATATTATAAACAGAAAATAATTTATTAGTTTAAAAAAAAGTAAAATCTACCAATTTATTATTTATTGAAAGAATATTATTAAATCTATTTGAATTATTACTAACAAAATTATCAATATCAATTTAATTTTAATACCGATTATTAAATTGATATTGTCAAAAATTCCGGGATGTTACAATCCTCCCCCCTTAAAAGAATTTCGTCCCCGAAATTTAAAACAAAGGTAACTTAATAATCTATCTTAAGATCTTATTTTTAAAACACAAGCATATATCAATCATATGCTAACAACCATAGCAATCAATTCATTCAAACAAACAAATCTAACTATCCAGACAAAAATTCTGGATATGATTTCCTAGAGTTTCCCAAATATAAATATCGGGATACTCGCTCTATAAAATCCAAACAATCAATACCACCAAGCTATAGAGCTCATATCCGACTAGATCTACAAAACTAAACAGGATATTAGACTACGGACAAGTCTGACTCAACAATCACATTCTCCTGAACCGTTGGTTCCACAACCAGAGATAGACCATACACGTACTCCCTCAGAGATATGTGAAACACATCGAATCCCAGTTATCCAAACTGGCAATCTAACCTTAAAAATCAGATACCAATCCTCACAAGAATACAGAAAAGATTCAAAACACCTCGGAGCTGACTTACCCAGTCTTACCCAATCTTATAGCTCCTTAGATCAGAGAAAACTTCCCAAAATTAAATCTCCGACTCCGGAATCCAAATTCCTTCGTCTCTTATTCACGTAACACTCCTGACGATCCTGGGTTGCCTTCATCTCTCCCGATCAGCTCTACCTTCGTTGATGTCTCTAGAAACACACATAACCAAAAACAATCCAACACAATGATCTCCTCAAGATCAATCCAAAACCAAGAACACCAACTCTACTCTACAAACAACAGAAGACTAACTTACTTTTCCTATCATGAAAGATAAAACAAAAGCACTCCCAAACTACTTCCACTGCACAACTCTGATAACTCAAGAGAACCCTCAAACTATCGCAAGCCACTTTTTCGATCAACTAGTACAATATCCAAAGAAATCTATTCTATCTTTTCCAATCAAAACAGCTTACGCTTAACTAGACAACCCATCGAAGATGTGGATCCACTCTGCTGCTTCTGAACTCCATCTCTAGAAAAACTGCTAACCAAAAGACCTTCTTGCTAGAACAGAACAATCCGAGCTGCACTGCTGACTCAAATACCAAAGAATTCCTAATCCAAAGCTCTTCGAGAAACTCGGACCTCAAACCAAACAGAAATATCCTGCTGAACCCAGCCACAACATCGAAGCAGACATACTTCTTAAATTTGTTTCAAAGAAAAATCTTCCGAGACATCCATTGTCACTGTGTCTCATCGCACAGCTACTAATTCCTGGGGGATCAAGATACCATTACTTGCTTCTACCCAACCGAAAGATCCAAACTCAACTCATTCAAACTTTGCACTTCAAAGATGACTCTGAGCCTTAACAGGTTTCCTTCATAGAACAATGAAATCTCTACACTACTACACAACTTACTCGAGACGGTATTAAGTCTACAGTCTCGACAGGTACACTTCCAACTTCAACACTCAAATTCCAACCAATGGTGGTAGTCGTGTTACACACGCCACTACCTTATCTACCTTTACAACTTATATTGGAAAACCTTAATAGGTAACCCAACAAATAGGTAGAAATATATATACATATATACATAAAAATACAAATACGCTCTCTCAAGATAAACACCACTCCACAGCCTAGGTATTCGCTCAACCTAATGCTCTGATACCAACTGTGACGACCCGACTTTCTCATCACAGAAAATCACATCATCAAGAAGAAAGAAAGGGATAAAGAATAGAAAGAAAGAGAAGAAAAAGAAACAACACATCAGAATCTAAACAGCGGAACGAATAAATTATATTAATAACATAAATATTACATTGTTTACAACACTAATTAGAGTTACACAGCATATACATCACATACTAGACAGTTATAAACACCTGTCTTGTTATACAACTCAATACATCACAACAAAGAGATAAAACACAGAGTACACACAGCGGAACTATATATCTAACGCAGAAGCCTCCTGCTACATTGGTCCTTCACAATTCGTCATAGCTAACCTGAATCCCTTGGCTACTCGTAAAAATTTGAGTACCTAAGAGTTTATGAAAAACAAAAGATAAACTCTGGGTCATACATGGGTCTGGTGTGAGTAACAGGTTAAAATTTCTTAACTTTGAAAAACCTTTGAAAAGAAAAGGTATCACATTAGACTTCTTGCACATAAACATGGAAAAGTTTTTACCTTACGCTAACCAAAACATTTGATAGGAAATCCAGTGATATTATAATAGATCTAGGTTTTCAAGTAAATATGAAATAGCCGAAATTATTACATCTATTAAATTCCAGCTACTAGCCACAAAAGTGGGTAATACAATCAAAACCGTTGGCACTTATTGGATTTTGGATTCCATCAATGGCAGGGCTACTGGGGTACTGTCCGTCACAGTACGTGGCCTATATCAACGTACCAAGGAGTACGCCCACTCTCCTGCAACACAAGACCGGGACCATTCCTTGCTGAACAGTACCGAACAAGACAACCCCGCAGTTGGCATACGTTCCAACCACCCACACAGCCAAAATAAACAGGGACTTCTAGAAAGGGGAAAATCTTGTCCTGAAATGGGCATGACCCACCTAGCCTTGCTGCACCTCCCCTGTTTTAGCCATTCCCGGTTGATGAGGCTTGAGGCTACGATTACCTTTATAGGACATATCTCTTAGAATGCTCATCGTCCACCTAACGATGTTCTGAAAGCATTCAATCCATACAAGTCTGTTCCGGGTTCGAACGAAACCGAAGGCACTATCTCGTTGCACTCATATTAGAATCACCCTCAGAGTCAACGACCATGCCCTTGCACTCTAAATCACCATCTCGAACCTATAAGTACTATTCCGTCAAACTCATTACGGAATCACCCACAGAGTTATACTGACGTATAGTTCTTACACCTCGAGTCTTCACTTGCTCCACTTGGATTCACGACCTAACGTTAATTTGGATCGATGTGGTTTTCGGATATCCAAATATGGAAACTCGGTCTCATCGAAATCCAAAGCGTGTATTTTAAGGCCAAGTTGTTTTAAAGTTTTAAAACAATACAATTATCTATATACACAGATAGATAATACACAGATTCACAATAGATAATCAACATTATCATCACAATAGATAATTCATATTATCATTATCAAAAGATAATCCAAATCATCATCATAATGCAACCAATGCATCCATATCACACAACATTACTTATCTCACATCTGAGATTCAAACCAATCAAGGCAAACAATATCGTCCATCCATATAAGCAATGATCTATAATCACCTTTTATAATTAATTTAAAATGAATTAAATTAATTACATCATTCTCTAATTAATTTAAAGTGAATTAAATTAATTACTTCATTAATATAAATCTTGCTTAAATCATTAGTTAATTACAAATAAATTAATTAATTAATCTCTAATCAATCTCCTTAATTCACCACCCTTGATTAATTAGTCTTTAATTACATTCAAGTAATTATCCTTTAATTAATTTCACAAATTAATTATACTTAACCAAATTCAGTAATTAATCTTTAGTTACTTCATTAATTAATTAACTATAATTAATTACATTAATCCTTAATAAATTATATTGATTAATTACCTTTAATCACTTATTATTGATTAATCAATCTTAATTAATCAATCTTAATTAAATCATTAATTATCTTAATTAATCATCTCTAATTACATTTAATTAATTACCTTATTTAAATTAATTACATTAAGAAATTAATCTTAATTTAAACCCTAATTGTTAATCACTCTTGATTAACCCCATTCAGTAATTAACTACCCTTAATTACTTTCCCAAATAAATTAATTACTCCATAATTAATTATCCCTAATTAATCCCTTGATTAATTCACAAAGTAATTGTACTCAAATTACTTCAATTATCAAATCACCTTCAATTAATTACATACAGTAATTACCCATTAATTACTTCTCTAAGTATTTTCTCTTTATTTAATTACATTAAGTAATTATACTTCACAAATCATCAAATGATTATTCTAAATTAATTAAACTGAATTAATTAACTTAATCTAATCAAGTTAAACTTACTTAATTACAATTAGTAATTAATTTCCTTAATTACTTCCATAAGTAATCATACTTAATAATTTACACAAATGATTATCTTTAAATTAACTAATCTAATTAATTATTAAAAATTAATCAAATTAATTAATTATTAAATAACTCTTAGTTAATGACCTTCATTAACTAATAACAATTCATTAATTATTTATCTAAAATAATTAACTAATTTCAATCATTATTAATTACAACTTAATCAATCATTAATAACTCATTAATTAACCCCTAACTAAATTAATCCTTTGTTACTTGATTAATTAATTGTTGATCATTAATTAAAATCAAATCTTATTTAATTAATTATTCTTAAATTACAAGTTAATTGTTCTAAGGATAATTAATCTTAAACCTTTAAGATTAATCCGTTAATTACTTTAAGTAATTATCCATTTTATTAATTTATTCAATAAATTAATTATTCTTAATTACCTTAATAATTAAATGAATAACAAATCATTAAATTAAAATTTAACTTTAACAAGTTTTAAAATCAATTTAAAACTTTAAACGATAAATAATACTTTTATTATAAAAAAGATTTTACAAAAGTTAAAACAAATTTCTTTTTAAATTCAAACATTTTCTTTATCATTCAAATTTGTTAAAATACTTAAATTTATAAAACTTAAATCTATTTTGAAACAAAGATTCAAATCCAAATTTGAATCAAATTTAAACTTTGTTTAAATATTACTTTATACTTCAGTTTCCAAATTTAAATTCAAATTTCTTTTAAAAAACATTTTTAAATATAAACCCTTTAAAGTATTTTAAACAAATTTGAATTTAAAAACTTATTTATTTCTATCTTAATATTCAAATTTAAACTTGAATCCATAATTTAAAATTAGGTTTAAAACTTGTTTTAAATTCTTGTTTAATATTTTAAATTCGGTTTAAAGTTTGAAAACAAAACAGGATTCTAAACTGTAACTCAACTGACTCGAGCAATTCAAATGAATTATCCGAGCCTACCCTAGCCTAACCCGAGCAAAATACCAAATAACTCGAGCAACTTAAGTTAACAAATTCCATTTTGAAATCATTAAAACTTAAGTACAAAAAGGTTTACAAAAAAAGCTGAAACAACCCTACACTCGAGCCACACATCAACTCCTTCGAGTCCCATACCCCAAGGCCTCGAGTAAAACAAACTACAACCTCGAGCAATCCAAGATTCAACCCGATACATTCACGAATACCCCTTCTTCCCCAAAACAGTTGACACCCCATATCATTCGTGCACCTGCACCGCCGCAGCAACCATCTCCGACCCCTCGCGATCATCCACGCACGTCGGCGATCACCTTTTAACACAATCCTGATCATCAAATAAACTACTGAACCCCAAAATCACAATCGAGCTCCCGAGCTCGAAACTGGAAAAATAGTCGAATCTGAAATTCGCTTCAATCAACCAAATCTGATCACCAGAGAAACACAACTCCGGCCACTACTCATTCCATACTCCATCTATCATCATCTTAAATCACGAAGAACTCGATTGCCTTAAGGAATTTCGGCGATTAAATTTACTGATGAACAGAAAACTAGGTTTAACTACTTTGATCCCAAATTTCTACTGCCTCACTACATTAATCCTTCAACTACCATTTTTCCTTGAAAACTTGATCATCACTACATCACCGAAGAAAAACCACGGCCACCCCGACCTTCTAGGATGACAGTTACAACCCAAAACCCCATTTTTGAATAACCCAGAAATGCTCTATCATTCTTGAACTAAAATTCCTGATTTTAGTTTAAAATTCAAGTATTGGTTTGAGAAATCGATTTATACTCTTGAATTAATGAAACCGGATGATCTAATTTTTGCTTACAGTTGTTATGTTATTGTTAAGTTTCCAAAGACATTACAGTTTTCACTTTGTTTATTATATTTTTCCATATTGAATAAAAGTTAAAACTGTAACTCATGTTACATACCATACTTTGCTTGAATCTTAACCTTAACAAAGATTTTAATATAAGGTCATGATTTTGATCTGGATTTAAACTTGGAATGCTAGAACAAGCAAGATCAAGCAAGAACATATTTCAACAGCAAACATATATTCGGAAAAACATACATATTACAGGGAATTCCATCTCATTCATCCACTTCAATATGATTATCACAGGAATAAATCAAGCGACTATAATTATTTAAATTGTTTTTGTTAAAATTGTTACTCACCAGAAATTTAAAGAACAGAGCAACCATGATTTGAAAAGCTTGAAACTGAAGGATGCTTTGAACTTGAGTTGTTGAAATTTGCATTTGAACTTAAAACTACAGTTTGCTTTTTAAAACTTTCATCTTGTTTGCTGTAATGCTTTCTGATTTACAATAGCATGCATCCAGGAAAATAATGCAGGCTTCTAGAAAGAAAATGCATGCAGGGATGGTTGATTTAAAACAGAATTTGAGGAGATCTGCAGATGCATGCAGGTCTTTAATGGTTTGAAGAGGCTATTGGTTTACACATGATTTGCTTCTCAGGTTTGAAATATGATTCGGATGGTTTTGGTTAAGGGGAAACATTGATTTTTGAGGGGAAAATAGAATTGTTTGAACAGAATTTGTTTTTGAATGGAGATGGTTTCAGATTTTAGATCTGAATATTTTCTTAAGTTTTGAAGAAGAAATTTGCAGATTTTGATCTTAGTTTAAATTTTGTTTACAGATCTTGGTATGATTTTGAAGAAGAAGATTTCATATTTTCATGCTTGAAGATCTCAAGTTTTGAAAGAAAAAAAATATAGAAAAGAAAAGTGAATTTTAGAGGAGATGGATTTATATAAGTATATTTTGATTTTATTAAAAATACAAGAACAAGAAAAATAAGACACTTGTTTTAATTTTAACATTTGTCACTTTGATTAGTTTAGGCCTTAACACATGTCTTTTTAAGTCTTAATAAACTTACACATGTATTTTAAGTATTTTAGTTTTAATTTAAATTGTTTATAAATACTTTTTAACCTTAATTCTATTGTACATATAAATGAATTTCTTCCCTTTTAAATTTATTAAAGAAATGAAACAAAATAATTTATAAATAAAAGCTTATTCAAATATTTTCTTTTAAATTTTCAAACATTAAATTCCATTTTAAATTAAATTATAAACTCCAATTTAAAAATAAAGTTATATATAGATGCATATATAACTCTTATTAAAATTAAAAATAACAAATCCTATTTCTAATAAAATTTATTTATGTTTATAAAAACTAAGTATTATCATTATTATCTGAAAATAACAAATTAAACCATTCTAAATAATTTATAAAAGAGATTATAAATTACTTCTATTACTTAATAAATTAAAATCATTTATAAATTGTATTTTAAATTCTTATATATAAATTCAAGCAATAATTTAAAAAGAAAATACAACTAAGCTTTTAATGTTTATCTAATTTAAATTCATATTTAAGTTAATTAAAATATGAATCTAAACAAATAAGATTTTCATAAGTATAAAACATATAATTATTTATTAAATTGTTTTGAAAAGCAAAATGTTAAAATTTATATCAAATTTCCAATTTACCAAATATGAATTAAAATTAAAAATTGATTCATTTACGAAGTTCCAAATCAAAGTTTATCAATTTACAATATATACAATTATATGTATATATATATTTTTTTTTTTGGCAAGGCCGACGGGGTTGAATGGACCCCGACCATTTATTGCAGCACAAAGGATACAAAACACACACACAACAGAGAGCAAAGCTCAAGAAAACAGAGGGAACTAGTGCCACAATTATATATATTATAAACATAAAACAATTTATTAGTTTAAAAAAAAGTAAAATCTACCAATTTAATATTTATTAAAGGAATATTATTAAAGCTATTTGAATTATTATTAACAAAATTATCAATATCAATTTAATTTTAATACCGATTATTAAATTGATATTGTCAAAAATTCCGGGATGTTACAATCCTCCCCCCTTAAAAGAATTTCGTCCCCGAAATTTAAAACAAATGTAATTTAATAATCTATCTTAAGATTTTATTTTTAAAACACAAGCATATATCAATCATATGCTAACTACCATAGCAACTAATTCATTCAAAAAACAAATCTAACTATCCAGACAAAAATTCTGGATATGATTTCCTAGAGTTTCCCAAATATAAATATCGGGATACTCGCTCTATAAAATCCAAACAATCAATACCACCAAGCTATAGAGCTCCTATCCGACTAGATCTATAAAACTAAACAGGATATTAGACTACGGACAAGTCTGACTCAACAATCACATTCTCCTAAACCGCTGGTTTCACAACCATAGATAGACCATACACGTACTCCCTCAGAGATACGTGAAACACATCGAATCCCAGTTATCCAAACTGGCAATCCAACCTTGATAATCAGACACCAACCCTCACAAGAATACAGAAAAGATTCAAAACACCTCGGAGCTGACTTACCCAGTCTTACCCAATCTTATAGCTCCTTAGATCAGAGAAAACTTCCCCAAATTAAATCTCCGACTCCGGAATCCAAATTCCTTCGTCTCTTATTCACATAACACTCCTGACCTGGCCTGCCTTCATCTCTCCCGATCAACTCAGCCTTCGCTGATGTCTCTAGAAACACACATAACCAAAAACAATCCAACATAATGATCTCCTCAAGATCAATCCAAAGCCAAGAACACCAACTCTACTCTACAAACAACAGAAGACTAACTTACTTTTCCTATCTGGAAAGATAAAACAAAAGCACCCCCAAACTGCTTCCGCTACACAACTCTGATAACTCAAGAGAACCCTCAAACTATCGCAAGTCACTTTTGCGATCAACCAGTCCAATATCCAAAGAAATCTGTTCTCTCTTTTCCAATCAGAACCGATTACACTTAACTAGCCAATCCATTGAATAAATGGATCCACTCTGCTGCTTCTGAACTCCATCTCCAGAAAAACTGCTAACCAAAAGACCTTCTTGCTAGAACAGAACACTCCGAGCTGCACTGCTGACTCAAATACCAAAGAATTCCTAATCCAAAGCTCTTCGAGAAACTCGGACCTCAAACCAAACAGAAACATCCTGCCGAACCCAGCCACAACATCGAAGCAGACATACTTCTTAAACTTGTATCAAAGAAAAATCTTCCGAGACATCCATAGTCACTGCGTCTCATCACACAGCTACTAATTCCTGAGGTATCAACATACCATTACTTGCTTAAGCCCAACCGAAAGATCCAAACTCAACTCATTCAAACTCTGCACTTCAAAGATGACTGCGAACCTTAACAGGTTTCCTTCAGAGAACAATGAAATCTCTACACTACTGCACAACTTACTCGAGACGGTATTAGGACTACAGTCTCGACAGGTACGCTTCCAACTTCAACACTCAAATTCCAATCAATGGTAGTAGTCGTGTTACACACCCCACTACCTTATCTACCTTTATAACTTATATTGGAAAACCGGAACAGGTAACCCAACAAATAGGTAGAAATATATATACATATATATATTAAAAATACAAATACGCTCTCTCAAGATAGACACCACTCCATAGCCTAGGTATTCGCTCAACCTAATGCTCTGATACCAACTGTGACGACCCGACTTTCTCATCACAGAAAATCGCATCATCAAGAAGAAAGAAAGGGATAGAGAATAGAAAGAAAGAGAAGAAGAAAGAAACAACACATCAAAATCTAAACAGCGGAACGAATAAATTATATTAATAACATAAGTATTATAGTGTTTACAACACTAATCAGAGTTACACAGCGTATACATCACATACTAGACAGTTATAAACACCTGTCTTTTTATACAACTCAATACATCACAACAAAGAGATACAACACAAAGTACACCCAGCGGAACTATATATCTAACGCAGAAGCCTCCTGCTCCATTGCTCCTCCATAATTTGTCATAGCTAACCTGAATCCCTTGGCTACTCGTAAAAATTTGAGTACCCAAGAGTTTATGAAAAAACAAAAGATAAACTCTGGGTCAGACATGGGTCTGGTGTGAGTAACAGGTTAAAATTTCTTAACTTTGAAACACCTTTGAAAAGAAAAGGAACATGTATGACTTCCCACACATAAACATGGAAAAGTTTTTACCTTACGCTAACCAAAACATTTGATTGGAAATCCAGTGATATTATAATAGGTCTAGGGTTTTCAAGTAAATATGAAATAGCCGAAATTGTTACATCTATTAAATTCCAGCTACTAGCCACAAAAGTGGGTAATACAATCAAAACCGTTGGCACTTATTGGATTTTGGATTCCATCAATGGCAGGGCTACTGGGGTACCGCCCGTCACAGTACATGGCCTAGATCAACGTACCGAGGAGTACGCCCACTCCCCTGCAACACAAGACCGGGACCATTCCTTACTGAACAGTCCCGAACAAGACAACCCCGCAGTTGGCATACGTTCCAACCGCCCACATAGCCGAAATAAAAAGGGACTTCTAGACAGGGGAAAATCTTGTCCTGAAATGGGCATGACCCACCTAGCCTTGCTGCACCTCTCCTATTTTAGCCATTCCCGGTTGATGAGGCTTGAGGCTATGATTACCTTTATAGGACATATCTCTTAGAATGCTCATCGTCCACCTGACGATGTTCTGAAAGCATTCAATCCATACAAGTTCGTTCTGGGTTCGAACGAAACCGAAGGCACTATCTCGTTGCACTCATATTGGAATCACCCTCAGAGTCAACGACCATAGCCCTTGCACTCTAAATCACCATCTCGAACCTATAAGTTCTGTTCCCTCAAACTCATTACAGAATCACCCGCAGAGTTATACTGACGTATAGTTCTTACACCTCGAGTCTTCACTTGCTCCACTTGGATTCACGACCTAACGTTAATTTGGATCGATGTGGTTTTCGGATATCCAAATATGGAAACCCGGTCTCATCGAAATCCAAAGCGTGGCTTTTAAGGCCAAGTTGTTTTAAAGTTTTAAAACAATACAATTATCTATATACACAGATAGATAATACACAGATTCACAATAGATAATCAACATTATCATCACAACAGATAATCCATATTATCAATATCAAAAGATAATCCAAATCATCATCATAATGCAACCAATGCATCCATATCACACAACATGACTTATCTCACATCTGAGATTCAAACCAATCAAGGTAAACAATATCGTCCATCCATATAAGCAATGATCTATAATCACCTTTTATAATTAATTTAAAATGAATTAAATTTATTACATCATTCTCTAATTAATTTAAAGTGAATTAAAATTAATTACTTCATAATATAAATCTTGCTTACATTACCATTAATTAGTTACAAATCAATCAATTAATTAATCTCTAATCAATCTCCTTAATTCACCACCCTTGATTAATTAGTCTTTAATTACATTCAAGTAATTATCCTTTAATTAATTTCACAAATTAATTATACTTAACCAAATTCAGTAATTAATCTTTAGTTACTTCATTAATTAATTAACTATAATTAATTACATTAATCCTTAATAAATTATATTGATTAATTACCTTTAATCACTTATTATTGATTAATTAATCTTAATTAATCTATCTTAATTACATCATTAATTATCTTAATTAATCATCTCTAATTACATTTTAATTAATTACCTTATTTATATTAATTACATTAAGAAATTAATCTTAATTTAAACCCTAATTGTTAATCACTCTTGGTTAACCCCGTTCAGTAACTAACTACCCTTAATTACTTTCCCAAATAAATTAATTACTCCATAATTAATCATCCCTAATTAATCCCTTGATTTATTCACAAAGTAATTATACTCAAATTACTTCAATTATCAAATCACCTTCAATTAATTACATATAGTAATTACCCATTAATTACTTCTCTAAGTATTTTCTCTTTATTTAATTACATTAAGTAATTATACTTCACAAATAATCAAATGATTATTTTATATTAATTAAACTGAATAAATTAACTTAATCTAATCAAATTAAACTTACTTAATTACAATTAGTAATTAATTTCCTTAATTACTTCCATAAGTAATTATACTTAATAATTTACACAAATGATTATCTTTAAATTAATTAATCTAATTAATTATTAAAAATTAATCACATTAATTAATTATTAAATAATCCTTAGTTAATGACCTTCATTAACTATTAACAATTCACTAATTATTTATCTAAAATAATTAACTAATTTCAATTATTATTATTTACAACTTAATCAATTATTAATAACTCATTAATTAACCCCGAACTTAATCGATCCTTTATTACTTGATTAATTAATTATTAATCATTAATTAAAATCAAATCTTATTTAATTAATTATTCTTAAATTACAAGTTAATTATTCTAAGGATAACTAATCTTAAACCTTTAAGATTAATCCCTTAATTACTTTAAGTAATTATCCATTTTATTAATTTATTCAATAAATTAATTATTCTTAATTACCTTAATAATTAAATGAATAACAAATAATTAAATTAAAATTTAACTTTAACAAGTTTTAAAATCAATTCAAAACTTTAAACGATAAATAGTACTTTTCTTATAAAAGAGATTTTACAAAAGTTAAAACAAATTTCTTTTTAAATTCAAACATTTTCTTTATCATTCGAATTTGTTAAAATACTTAAATTTATAAAACTTAAATCTATTTTGAAACAAAGATTCAAATCCAAATTTGAATCAAATTTAAACTTTGTTTAAATATTACTTTATATTTCAATTTCCAAATTTAAATTCAAATTTCTTTTAAAAAAACATTTTTAAATAATAAACCCTTTAAAGTATTTTAAACAAATTTGAATTTAAAAACTTATTTATTTCTATCTTAATATTCAAATTTAAACTTGAATCCATAATTTAAAATTAGGTTTAAAACTTGTTTTAAATTCTTGTTTAATATTTTTAATTCAGTTTAAAGTTTGAAAACAAAACAGGATTCTAACCTATAACTCAACTAACTCGAGCAATTCAAATGAATTACCCGAGCCTACCGTAGCCTAACCCGAGTAAAATACTAAATAACTTGAGCAACTTAAGTTAACAAATTCCATTTTGAAATCATTAAAACTTAAGTACAAACAGGTTTAGAAAAAAAACTGAAACAACCCTACACTCGAGCCACACATCAACTCCTTCGAGTCCCATACCCCAAGGCTTCGAGTAAAACAAACTATAACTTCGAGCAATCCAAGATTCAACCCGATACATTCACGAATACCCCTTCTTCTCCAAAACAGTTGACACCCCATGTCATTCGTGCACCTGCACCGCCGCAGCAACCATCTCCGAACCCTCGCGACCATCCACGCACGTCGGCGTTCACCTTTTAACACAATCCCGATCATCAAATAAACTACCGAACCCCAAATCACAATCGAGCTCCCGAGCTCGAAAACTGGAAAAATAGTCGAATCTGAAATTCGCTTCAATCAACCAAATCTGATCACCAGAGAAACTACAACTCCGGCCACTACTCATTCCATACTCCATCTATCATCATCTTGAATCACGAAGAACTCGATTGCCTCAAGGAATTTCGGCGATTAAATTTACTGATGAACAGAAAACTAGGTTTAACTACTTTGATCCCAAATTTCTACTGCCTCACTGCATTAATCCTTCAACTACCATTTTTCCCTGAAAACTTGATCATCACTACATCACCGAAGAAAACCATGGCCACCCCGACCTTTTAGGATGACAGTTACAACCCAAAACCCCATTTTTGAATAACCCCGAAATGCTCTATCATTCTTGAACTAAAATTCTTGATTTTAATTTTAAAATTCAAGTATTGGTTTGAGAAATCGTTTTATACTCTTGAATTAATGAAACCGGATGGTCTAATTTTTGCTTACATACAGTTGTTCTGTTATTATTAAGTTTCCAGAGACATTATAGTTTTCACTTTATTTATTATATTTTTCCATATTGAATAAAAATTAAAACTGTAACTCATGTTACATATCATACTTTGCTTGAATCTTAACCTTAACAAAGATTTTAAGATAAGGTCATGATTTTGATTTAAACTAGGAATGCTAGAACAAGCAAGATCAAGCAAGAACATATTTCAACAGCAAACATATATTCAGAAAAACATACATATTACAGGGAATTCCATCTCATTCATCCACTTCAATATGATTATCACAGGAATAAATCAAGCGACTACAATTATTTAAATTATTTTTGTTAAAAATGTTACTCACCAGAAATTTAAAGAACAGAGCAATCATGATTTGAAAAGCTTGAAACTGAAGGATGCTTTGAACTTGAGTTGTTGAAATTTGCATTTGAACTTAAAACTGCAGTTTGCTTTTTAAAACTTTCATCTTGTTTGCTGTAATGCTTTCTGATTTACAATAGCATGCATCCAGGACAATAATGCAGGCTACCAGAAAGAAAATGCATGCAGGGATGGTTGATTTAAAATAGAATTTGAGGAGATGTGCAGATGCATGTAGGTCTTTAATGGTTTGAGGAGGCTACTGGTTTACACATGATTTGCTTCTCAGGTTTGAAATATGATTCAGATGGTTTTGGTTCAGGGGAAACATTGATTTTTGAGGGGAAAACAGATTTGTTTGAACAGAATTTGTTTTTGAATGGAGTGGTTTTAGATTTTAGATCTGAATATTTTCTTATGTTTTGAAGAAGAAATTTGCAGATTTTGATCTTAGTTCAAATTTTGTTTACAGATCTTTGGTTTTGATTTTGAAGAAGAAGATTTCAGATTTTCATGCTTGAAGATCTCAAGTTTTGAAAGAAAAAAAGTATAGAAAAGAAAAATGAATTTTAGAGGAGATGGATTTATATAGGTATATTTTGATTTTATTAAAAATACAAGAACAAGAAAAATAAGACACTTGTTTTAATTTTAACATTTGTCACTTTGATTAGTATAGGCTTAACACATGTCTTTTTAAGTCCTAATAAACTTACACATGTATTTTTAAGTATTTTAGTTTTAATTTAAATTGTTTATAAATACTTTTAAACCTTAATTCTTATGTATATATAAATGAATTTCTTCCCTTTTAAATTTATTAAAGAAATGAAACAAAACAATTTATAAATAAAAGCTTATTCAAATATTTTCTTTTAAATTTTCAAACATTAAATTCCAATTTAAATTAAATTATAAACTCCAATTTAAAAATCAAGTTATATATAGATGCATATATAACTCTTATTAAAATTAAAAATAACAAATCCTAGTTCTAACAAAATTTATTTATGTTTATAAAAACTAAGTATTAACATTATTATTTGAAAATAACAAATTAAACCATTCTAAATAATTTATAAAAGAAATTATAAATTACTTCTATTACTTAATAAATTAAAATCATTTATAAATTGTATTTTAAATTCTTATATATAAATTCAAGCAATAATTTAAAAAGAAAATACAACTAAGCTTTTAATGTTAATCTAATATTTAAGTTAATTAAAATATAAATCTAAACAAATAAGATTTTCATAAGTATAAAACATATAATTATTTATTAAATTATTTTGAAAAGCAAAATGTTTAAATTTAAATCAAATTTCCAATTTACCAAATATAAATTAAAATAAAAATTGATTCATTTACGAAGTTCCAAATCAAAGTTTATCAATTTACAATATATACAATTATATATATTATAAACAGAAAACAATTTATTAGTTTAAAAAAAGTAAAATCTACCAATTTAAATATTTATTAAAAGAATATTATTTAATCTATTTGAATTATTATTAATAAAATTATCAATATCAATTTAATTTTAATACCGATTATTAAATTGATATTGTCAAAAATTCCGAGATGTGACATACGAATTTTTTTGGAGAAGAGATATAGAACCATCCTTTCAATTTTGACAGTAACGATTTTTTTTAAATCCT
This sequence comes from Allium cepa, assembly GCA_030765085.1. NCBI lineage: Eukaryota > Viridiplantae > Streptophyta > Magnoliopsida > Asparagales > Amaryllidaceae > Allium > Allium cepa. The sequence goes on along the minus strand of CM060932.1, from coordinate 80,992,575 downwards.
AAGTTTAGTTTTAGACATCTGGTAAGGAAGGTCGGACGTCTGACCTAGTATATTTTAAAAAATCCAGAAAGAAAACTCAAATTTCTAATGTTCTGCATCCAAACGTCCGACTGTAGAATTTTTCTACGTTTTTGAAGTTTTTTGCATATGTATGTATATATACTTAAGGATATTTTACATAACAATTCTACAACCATATATATTCATACTAATAACCTAATACTGGTGCTTTGCCTTATGTCTTCAGAATTGTCTTCTTGCTTGTAGTGAATTATCCTTACACAAAGATATTTAAAATATAATACGATTGTATAGTTATTGTCATCGAAATTATAAAATGAAGGTTCTAACATTCTCCTCCTTTTGATGATAACAACTATATAATATAAAAAATGAGTTTAATCCCTGTGTTTAAGCATTGATGATCTCCCCCTGCTTTTATAAACTCCCCTGTTTATATGAAGCTTACATACAATTTTCCCCTCCTTTGGCATTATAAAAAAGAATGAGAGATTATATATGATTCATGATATCAGAACCAAAAAAATAATAATCCCAGAATAGCCCATAAAACAAAAAACACAATAATAATTCACAGATCAGTAGCCCGTAAAACAATTTCAAAATAGTATTCCACAGAAGAGTTTCCCATATAGGAAATCCCAAGAAATAATTATAGAATAGTTTTAAACATTAGGTAGAGAGCAAGATTAAGAAAGGTTACCGCCAAGGGCATCTCCACCTTGATCGAGCTCATCCTGCATAGAAGTTCCAGCTTTATGCATTTGAAGTGAAGATTAAGCTGGTGGTGGTGCTGGAGAATGAGATGAAGATGAATGAGAAGAAGACCGCCCACGAACTTTCCTTATAGTCTTTCCCAAAGTTGATACTACCTTCTCGAGAGTTTGTTCCATTTTTGTCATTCGGGTGGAAAAAGAGTGTTCAAGGCGGCTTACTTTCTTGTTTAAAATCAGTTGATTGTGAGATAGCAAATGTTGATCCCAAAGAGACAAATCCAAAAATGACTTATTTAGATTAGTTTCAGTACAGGCTTCAAGATGTCAGAATCAGAATGATAGTCTAGAGTTTGTTGAGAAGTTGATTGTTGTGGAGGTGGTGGCATCGGTTGCTCGGTGTCTTGCAATAATTTCCATTGTTAAAAAGATATGAAATTTAGTGGCTCATTGGGTAAATGCATAAGTTTAAAGAACTTTGTTCCACTATCCTTAATGAATAATTCTTCGAAGCCAGATAAATATGAGGGCACTTCTTGAGCTTTGAGAATACGCATTATATATGCATGATACAAAATTGTAGGTCGACTTTGATTCCAAATATTTTTGATTTCATCGAAAATGAACTGAGCCCAATTTATTTGTATACCACCAAAGATAGTGTACATGGCTTTATGCTCGGGTTCATAGATTTGTTCATGACTTCCAAGCCTTGGGATGATAGTATTGATAAGCATTCTATTTAGCAGTCTTACCTGGGGTCGTAGTGTTTGGAAGACCATTGTGGCATTTGATCTTCCCAGATTTGACGAGTGACTTCATCCCGCAGTTTGAATCTATTGTCTGGTAATTCATCAAGAGTACGTCCGGAATAAGAAAAATTTAAGATCCATCCGATCGTACCTGGAGTTAGTCTAACGGTATGACCGTATACACAAGACTAAAGCCAGCCATTGTCATTTTCCAAATTCCATACTTCAGTACTATAAAAATTTGCGAAAAATAGATAGATTGCAAGTTGATCTATGGGTATATCATTTGCCGAAGAAGTTATTAGACTTGCAATCCCGACTTATTTGCATAAATCAAGTGTTTGATATAGTGGGTACTGAACTAAGGTGTAGAGAGGACCAAGATGGAACTTTTTTACCTTCATATCATTAAATCTATTTGTAGAATTTTGATTATTTAAAGCCATTCTTGTATGTGATTGTCGGTGACTGGTTGAGGTTGCGAAGAAGATTGTTGATCTTATTTCCGACGCTTGCAAACAGCTCTCTTTCCTTTGGAGGCCATATTTCCTTTTTTTATTGAGGGACGGAGTAAAATCGATTCTAAGGTTTTAGAAATTAAAAAAATGAAACAGATAGATTGTAAAGAAAGAGGATGGAATTTATTTCCATTCAGATCCGTAAGCCGAGTCTTTAACCAGATATCTAGCTAGATGGGTCAGACGTCTGGGTTTTTTAGTCTGTGATAACCTGGGAGGAAAATCAGACGTCTGGCTCTACATCTTAGGCGTTTGGATTTGACAGAATAGTGATAATTTTTTATTTTAGTTAGAGACTTCTGATTGTTATTTTTATTGTTATATATTTTTTCATTTTTATTAAGAACAAGATATAAATAACAGTCTTGAATAACTTTAAACTTATTATAACAAGAATATATACACACACACACACGAAATATAGTTATTGATGGAAAAACAATATTAATTTTTCTCTCATAAATTTGGTTCCACCTTCATATCTTCTTTTAACGGTCGTAGTAGAGACCAAGAAGGAGGTATTGGACTTGATTGGGCTCTAGATGTTCCTTCTGCCCATAGTTTACATGGAGTTATTCGATGACCACGAGGAGGAGATTCTATCAGACGAGGAGATCGTACATGAAGACAATCCTTTATAGGAGAGTGTCCATATGTCGCAAGGATGCACTTTTCTAAAAAAATTAAATGAGCTCCTTGATTTGTTGTGTATAATACATTTCTTTTTGAACGTTCATCACTTCTTTTGGATAATGATGGACTTCGTCAATTTTGTCGTGAAGAGAAGCATCTTCAAGATTAATACCATATTTGGCCTTTTTCCTTTCGGAGAATAGCCGGTATGGTACACAGGAGCAGGAGTAGGAACAATGTTTATGGAAGGATATTATTTTGGTGTTGCTTTGGCAGGAGATGTATACATATTGCCAGAAGAAGGTGAGGAGAAATCAGTGGCTAAGTAAGTTCAATCATAGTCAGACTACGTTATATATATAAAAAAATTAGATGTTTTTAGAGAGTGAAATATTATATGCTTATAAAAAAAATTATCTACGAAATATATATATATATATATATATATGTTTTTCAATTTCTAGTTAAGGAAAAAAATTGTTTGTTAGTTTGATTAAATCGATGGTTAAAACTTTTGTTTTTATTAAAACAATTTATGGTGTTCAAAAGGTTTCAAAAACGAAAGGTGAAGAAAGTTTTTGTTTGTTAACTTTTCTGAGTAACCATTTAGGAGAATAATAAAGAATATATAGCTTAGTTTATCAATTCATTATATGAACAAATTCCTACGTTTCATCTAAGTTTTACAAATAATAATTCATTTAATGGTTTGGTGAATATATCGGTAATTTGATTGTCGGTGTTAACAAATTCAAGGGAGATAATTCCTTTTTCTACATTATCTCTAAGAAAATAGTGTCGTGTGTCCATATGTTTATTTCGAGAATGGTTAACTAGATTTTTAGATAAATTGATAGCACTAGTATTGTCACAGTATATCGAAATTTCTCAATTATTTTACCAAAATCTCTAAGTGTTTGTTGCATATAGATTACTTGAGTACAAGCTAAGGCGACAGAGATATATTCTACTTCCCACGTCGAGAGTGAAACATAATTTTTCTTTTTGCTAAATCACGAAACCAGAGATTGGCCGATAAAATGGGAGGTACCACTTGTGCTTTTTCTTTCTATTTTACAACCTCTGAAGTCTGCATCACTATATGATACAAGTTCGACAGTTGTACCTTTAGGATAGAATAAGCATAATCTTTGGTGTTGGTTAAATAACGAAAAATTCGTTTGACTGCTCGATGATATGATTCCTTGGGTTGAGCTTAAAATCGAGCGTACAAATAGACACTCATCATTATATCAAGTCGACTAGCTGTTAAGTTAAGAAGGAGCCTATCATTCTACGATATGATTTTTGATCATAGCCTTTTCCATTTTTGTCTTTGTCTAAATATAAAGTTGTGCTCGTAGGAGTTGGTTTACAAGTAGTGTTTTCTATTTCGAAACGTTGAAGTAAATCTTTACAATATGTTTCTTGATTTATAAAAATGCCATTGTCCAATTGTTTTATTTGTAATCCAAGGAAAAAAATTAATTCACCAATGTATGACATTTCAAACTCATTTTTCATTATTTCAAAAAATTCATTACATAAACTTTCATTAGTTGATCCAAATATAATATCGTCAACATATATTTGTACAAATAATGTACCATTATTTTTATGCTTTATAAATAGTGTAGTGTATATTTTCTCTATTTGAAATCGAGAATTTTGTAGATGAGTTTTTAGTCGATCGTACCAATCACGTGGTGCTTGTTTTAAATCGTATAAAGCCTTTTTGAGTTTAAAAGCATGATATGGATATTTTTGATGAAAAATAATGGCTGTTGTTCTACAACAACATTTTCTTTGATAAAACCATTTAAGAAGGTACTCTTAACATCCATTTGAAATAATTTAAAGATGTGATGACACGCAAAAGCAAATAGAGTACGAATTGCTTCGAGACGAGCTACGAGAGCAAACGTCTCTTCGTAATCAATTCACCCTTCTTAGTTATAACCTTGAACCACTAATCTTGCTTTGTTATGAATAATATTTCCATTTTCATTTGCTTTTTTTTTGAAAACCCATTTTGTTCCTATTACAGATTGATCTGATGGTCTAGGAACGAGTTCCCATACATTATTACGTGCAAATTGATTTACTTCTTCTTGCATCGCTAAGATCAAAGAATCATCTTTAGAAGCTCCTTTATAATTTTTAGGTTCTGCATTTAAGATAAAAGCGATAAAAGCAACATGACTCGTTTGATTTATTTTATTTCTTGTTACTCGAGACTTTAAGTCCCCAATTATATTATCCAAAGGATGATTTTTTAATATTCGAGTGGGGTTCATTATTATCGAAGGATGAATTATTTACATTATTTGTATTTTCGGTTTGATTTTTAGTTAAAATTTCATGTTCATCTTCTCTAATATTTTGTTGGAAATTTTCATCAAATGACACATGTAAGATTTCTTCTATAATATTTGTTTGTTTATTATAAATTCCAAAGCTTTACTACATTCTAAATAACCAAAGAAAATTCCTTCGTCGGCTTTAGGGGTCAAATTTTCCTAGATTATCTTTAGTATTTAAAATAAAACATTTTGACCCAAAGTTTCGAAAATACGAAAATTGTGGTTTCTTTCCATACAACATTTCATAACATGTATTCTTAGTCATAGGTCGAAGTGTGACACGATTCAATACATAATAGGCAATGGCAATAGCTTCAGCCCAAAAATGTTTGGGTAGGTTACTACTATTTAGTAATGTTCATGCACATTCCTGTAAAGTTCTATTTTTCCATTCAACTACACCATTTTATTGTGGTATTCGTGGAAACAAAATATTATGACTAATTCCTTTTTTGTTACAAAAATCCGGGAATGGTTCATTTTCAAATTCTCCTCCATGATCACTGCGCATAGTTTTAATTTTTAAATCCATTAAGTTAGTAATTTGTTTTGCAAAGATTTTAAACATTCTGAAAGTGTCACTTTTATGTTTTAAAAATAATGTCTAAGTATATCTTGGAAAATCATCTACAATTATGAACCCATGTTTGCTATGATTTAGTGACCGTACTTGGTTTAGTCCAAATAAATCTAAATGAAGCAATCCTAATGGTTGCTTAGTGGATATGTTATTTTTAGATTTGAAATAACTTTTCTTTAACTTGCCCATTAGACATGCATCACATAAATTTTTAATTTTATAGTTAATTTTATGAAGACCTCTAACTAGATCATATTTTGCTAGTTTATTAATATATTTAAAATCTATATGACAAAAACGATTATGCCAAATCCAAGGATCATCATGACTTGCGGCCAGACATAAATCTGAATAGTTTTTTATGCTCATGTTTAAGATATATATATATATATTACGATTTCTAAATCCTTCAAAGAGTAAATTTTTGCTTTGATCGAGAATTTTACATTTATATTTCTCAAATTTTATTTCAAACCCTTTATCACACAACTGACTTATACTAAGTAGATTATGTTTTAGGTTTTGCTACTAATAAAACATTAGAAATAATAGGGGACTTAGAGATACCGATATTGATGACTTCTCTAATGCCAATGACGAACCCTTTTTGTAACGACCCGCAAATCTGTACCCCTTGAGTCAACACTATTCTACCTAAATCAACTCAAGTTGTACAGAAATACGAACCATTTGGGTTAAAGAAGAAGAGGTAGAAGAAGAGAAAACAAAATCAACATCAGAATCTAACCATCGCAGTGGAATAAAATATAATAGATAATAAATAATCTTTTACTCAAAATCAAATATATCCGTTTACATATATTACATCATCAGAGTACATCAATCACAGCTCACATCAATATCATGCAATGGATACACAACAACTCAACACAGCGGAAATATATATATACACAAGTACGAGAATACGTATCGTCATCCAGCTCGTCTCCCGAGCTCCACAGCATCATAACCTGTATCCTATAATACTCGGTCTGACCCGAGCATTACAGTTAAATAACACCCGAGTCAGTCTGGATTACCAGCGTGAAAAAATCACACCCAATTGATTATTAAAGTTTCAAAAATCCTTTGAAAACAAAAGCATCTCGTAAGACCACGCCACAAATAAACATGTCGGGTTTTTACCTTACGATAGCTGAAACAATTTTTATAGAAATCCTCTGATATTATAATAGGGTCTATATACAAATAATTATAAAATAGCCGAAATTGTTACATTATTAAATTCCAGCAACTAGCCACAAAGTGGGTAATACAAACAAAACTCGTACAAGGCTCGTAGGGTGAATAGATTTCCAACTAATGACTAGGCACTGGGGTACCACCTGTCACAGTACGGGGCCTAGATCACCGTACCGAGGATTACTCCCTTCATCCCCTGCAACACAAGTCCGGCCTTGTGTTGCAGGGGATGAAGGGAGTAATCCTCGGTACGGTGATCTAGGCCCCGTACTGTGACAGGTGGTACCCTAGTGCCTAGTCATTAGTTGGAAATCCATTCACCCTACGAGCCTTGTACGAGTTTTGTTTGTATTACCCACTTTGTGGCTAGTAGCTGGAATTTAATAATGTAACAATTTCGGCTATTTTATAAGTATTTGTATATAGACCCTATTATAATATCAGAGGATTTCTATAAAAATTGTTTCAGCTATCGTAAGGTAAAAACCCGACATGTTTATTTGTGGCGTGGTCTTACGAGGTGCTTTTGTTTTCAAAGGATTTTTGAAACTTTAATAATCAATTGGGTGTGATTTTTTCACGCTGGTAATCCAGACTGACTCGGGTGTTATTTAACTTTAATGCTCGGGTCAGACCGAGTATTATAGGATACAGGTTATGATGCTGTGGAGCTCGGGAGACGAGCTGGATGACGATACGTATTCTCGTAGTTGTGTATATATATATTTCCACCGTGTTGAGTTGTTGTGTATCCATTGCATGATATTGATGTGAGCTGTGATTGATGTACTCTGATGATGTAATATATGTAAACAGATATATTTGATTTTGAGTAAAAGATTATTTATTATCTATTATATTTTATTCCACTGCGATGGTTAGATTCTGATGTTGATTTTGTTTTCTCTTCTTCTACCTCTTCTTCTTTAACCCAAATGGTTCGTATTTCTATACAACTTGAGTTGATTTAGGTAGAATAGTGTTGACTCAAGGGGTACGGATTTGCGGGTCGTTACACTTTTGAATTATCGCCAAAAGTTACAGCGCCATCATCGAAGTACTTTTTATTTTACAGATGTGAGCATTTCTCATCATGTGCTTGGAGCATCCACTATCTAATATCCATTTCTCTTTAATTTTGTATTTAGATACCTACAATAAATAAAAAAGTTTAAATTGGTACCCTTTTTATTTTTGGGTCCTAAGTGTTAGTAGATGGGGGTGACCATACCCATGATGGTCTGGTTCCTTTTGAAATATAATTATTATTGTAACCACTTCTTTCATATAATTACCTATATTTTTTTTATTTAATTAGGTTGTTATTTGTTTTAGGAACTCATAGTTTAATCATTTTTGAATTTAAGATCAATTTCTAATTTTTGGAAGAAGTTTTTTTTATCTTAGTATAAATCTTACTATACTTTGAAATTTTTATCTTATTCTCAAACCCTTGTATATTTCGATTTCTGAATGGCTTGGAAATTTTAATTAAGTTCTCCAAGTCTTGTTTTCCTTTGTTAAATTTTGTAACATTATTAGTAATTTTTTCCAACTTGTTTTTAAGATCAGTAATTTTATCTTTTGAAGTTTCTAGATTATCTTTTAAGATAATGCACTCATTACTAATTTTATTATCTTCTAGTTTAACTTTTTCTAATTCACAAGATAAAACATCATTTTCAATAGAAAGATTCTTGCACTTTTCTTGAGCATTTTCTAATTCTTCTTCTAAAATATATTTTTCATCTTTTAGTAACCCAATTTCAAGTTCCAATCGATTTATCTTAATAACATATTCCTTATTTAATTTCTTAGTTTCTCTATATTTATCATCAAGTTCTACACTTACTTCTAAAATTTCATTATAAGTAAGATCAGGACATAACTCATTAGTGTGTTCCATGAAACATACATTTGCTTGCTCCGTATCACTTTCGCTGTCACTATTGGATGAAGAGAAAGAGTCAGAGTCATCCCATGTGACTTGAAATGCCTTTCTCTTTTTCTTAGATTTTTCAAACTTATTTTTCTTTTTCTCGTTGTTGATTTTTGGGCAATCCTTCTTCATGTGTCCAACTGATCACATTCAAAGCAGTTGGTCGAAGTTTGATTTGATGAGTTTGATTTTCCGCCATTTTGGAATTTTGTCATTTTCTTGAATTTCTTAAATTTGTTGTAGTCCTTGGCAATGAATACAATTTCATCTTCGTCCAATTCAGAATCTTCAATGCTTGCTTGAAATGCTATGTTCTTCTTTTCATGATTTTGTTCCTTTCTGGCCTGCAAATTAGCTTCATACGTGTGAAACCCGAATTTTTGTACATCTGTAATTGATTAACATAATTAATAGAATATTGATTTATAAATTGAACAAATAAATCTGATAATAAATATTTATACTTGGATAGATATTTATTTGATAATCTTCTAGTATAAGTATTTTAAAATTTGCAAAATCATTATTTTCGAACAAATGTAATGTGTGTTTGTTTAAATTTGTATATGAGTCAATTTAAATTGAATTTGAATTTGAGATTTGAAATTCAAAGAATAATTATATTAGTGTATAATTAAGATTTTTAAACCTTCTCTTTTGAAAGTTATATATGTATAAATACTAGAAAGGTATGAATATAAATATAAAATATAAATTGATCAAAATTATAAGAAATGATGAATTACAATTTCAAAATATTGAGTATTAAAATCCAATCTATTTCTAACAATTCATTTTTGAAATTTCAAATCTAAAATTTCTATCTACAATTTTTCTATGTAAACCAAGATTTATAAAAAAAGGTTTAACATACCCTCTTTTAAAATTTTATATGCTTAAGTATAAACCAAACTAAAAGTATAATATAAAATCATATTATAAACATTTAATTACATGTATAACCATTAAATACAAAAGCTTTCAAAATCATTTAAAAATTATAAGAAAATGAATAAATACAAATTTTAAATTATGAAGTTCATTGTTAACATGTGTATTGAGATTATAATGATATTTGGACAAATGTAATTAATATGAACAAGTGTCACTTATTTTAAATTTTCTTTTATTTTTAATAAATCTAACTTAAAATTGTATAAACAAACAAACTTCCTCTTCATTCTTTTTTTTTCCTTTTCATAGAGCTGCAAACATTTTAAAAATCAAAAAAGAAAATTTGTCCCTAAAACCTGTATGACAAAAACACCAAAGATCAAACTCAACCCTGTAAATCATTTTTTTCACAAGCTTGTAATTAAAATTTCAAAGCAGTTGAGTTAAAGAAGCAATTTAAAAACTGGAGATTAGTCAAGCAAACCTAAAATCAAAATCATCATCATCTCACCATCAAAAGTTTCCAGTTAATCAAGCTTCAGATCATTTTAATCAATCAGGTTCCAGGAATGATATGTTCTCTGTTTTTCAAACAAGGTAAGTAAACTCCATCTTTAAATATGAAATCTTATCTAAATCAGTAAGGAAGTGAAGATTTTAAACAACCAAAGATTATGTAGTGACCACATGTACAACTTGATTTACTGTGAACTCTGTCAAGACATGGTTACAGTAACAAAATAACCCTATCAAATAGCCCAAATCTGTTCTATCTTGATGTTTATGAATATTGTTGAAATAACGTGATATGATGCTTGCATATTATGAAATGTTGTACTGGTTGGTGTGCATGTCAGTATATTATATACACAGAGCTTTGTTCCAAGATTTACTAGATTCATATTTGATTTGAAAATCAAATTTCCCTTATATGATCTTCTTAGGCTATGAGTTGTAATAAAATCTATTTGTTTTTAACAGAATACCAAATTTAAGAATATTGTCAAGAATTATCTGATGCTAGTCTTAACAGGAGAAGAGAAATATAGTGAACTTCAATTTGAATCAATTTTTTGAATTTAATAATTTCTGTTTTCAAGACTAAAATCTGAATCGCTATCAATATCTAGGATTTTTAGTACTAAAATCAAGATTTTTAAGTGAGTATTTCTAGTGAAATTGTATGTTGATCATCGAATGGGGTTCGAGCGAATTCTTATGATTGGCAGATCTAGGATGCTCAGGTTTATGGTCGAAGGTGGTTCATGGAACGAGGATACTGGGAAAAATAGTCAAGAATTTTATGTAGCACCGTGGTGACGCAGCGAGGTCGATCTAGGTTTTAGTGGTGGTTTGAGTCGGGGTTGGTTTCGAGTCGATTTCTCCGACTATGGTGAATCGAAATCTGTAAAGGTGGGTGGAATAGTAGCGCAGTACTACGGCAAGTCTCTGGATTGGATGTCGAGACCTCTGGTGATCGGTGAAGGCGTTGCGTGGCGGATCTTAGTGATCGACTTTGTTTCTGTTTCGTTCGAACTGTTGGATTTTGTTTGCTTTCGAATTCCTTTCTTCTGAGTGATTAGGTGTTTTGAGAAAGTCTTGGGCGACTTGTTAGAGGCGAACGTGGAGGTCGGATCATCACCGATGGTTGGTGCAGGTGTACGATATGTCAGCATATCGGTTTTGGTCAAGTGAGTGTTCTTCTCGGGTTTAAGCTCGAGTTAAATCTATTTAGTCTCGAGTTTTACTTCAAGTATGTTAGCCTATAATCGTATAACAAGTTGAAGTTTTAACATTTAAAATTTAAAAAAAAATGAAGCCATGACAAGATGAGAAAAATAGAGTATCGGTTCGAATAAAACATGAATGGGCTCGGGTCCCCTGATATGTTAACAAGTTTTCAAAATAGATAAGAAATAACAAGTTTTTATGTTCAAACTTGATTAAGTATGCATAAGTTATCATCCATTTCAATTTAAAATATTTAAGGTTTGGATTCTAGTAAGGTTGGGGATAGAATTATTTTGAGTTTAAGAATTTCATTGTGATGCCCCACCTCTAAGTATTAATAGATAATACCGTCTGCTAACACGGAGAATAAGGCTGGATAGGAGCGACCATCTATAGTCTTGCTTTAACTATCTATCAAATACGTCGACAATAATCACACCAAACCGACCGACATATCCAATGAATACTTAAAACAAAACCATAGATGGCTGAGGATCTATCAGAACATAATATAACAACTCAAATGTAGGAAACATCACAGAACAGTAAACCATCATATACATATATACCGATACATAACAGAGTATACAAAATAATACATGTCAAGTGGTATAGCCAGCCACAATATACAGACAAATCCAGAAGAATAAATATCAGAGTTTAAACATAATAGGACTACAAAAAAGCTATGACAAAAGGAAGCTAGCGAAGTAGTCCATGCGGAAGCAAAATAGGCTAAGTCTAAAGTACCTAACCTGAAACATCTCGGTCTGACCCGAGTATAAAATACCGGGCCAGTCTAGCTAAACAAATCAGTTAGATAAACAGAACAACAATAAACCAACAAGGTTACAAAGTATAACAAATATCTCTAAAAGAGATAACACAATCATCAACAAAAGATGAATCATATAGAACAAGCCTCATACCATCGGCGACATAGATAAACAAAGGATACAATTATCCCAAATAAAGCCAAAAGGCAAATAACAAATACCCATAAGGTATACAAGTTCCACAAGGTAATCGCTATACTTCATGCGGCTCAAAATGACCAACATCGAAGGGCGATACCAAGGGAATATACATATCAATGAAACATCATAAAATTGCTCGAGCTCAGTACTGTATAAACAAGGATCCATGAGCCCGAAGACTCCAAACCCAATATCACCCATGCGGCTCATAACGACCAACATCGGAAGCGATACTAAAGGGCAACCCAATATCACCCATGCGGCTCATAACGACCAACATCGGAAGCGATACTAAAGGCCAACAAACCCGAAGGCACAAACCCGAAGGTACAAACCCGAAGGCAACATACCTGAAGGCAACATACCCGAAGGCAACAAACCGTAGTGGTGAAGGTCCGGAGGCCCAGTACTGGACACCACTGACTGGCGGAATGTGTTACAACTCTCGAAAAGGAATCCGAAAAGTGTTAACGTATGTCCCATAACCACTCGTTCGCACTAAACGGTTTACTATCCATCAGTCATTTTCACACTCAAAGCAGTACAAAATTTACCTCATATCATCGATAAACCAAACCCAAAGGTCAAAATGATCAATCGAATAGGTCGAGGATTAATCGGGAAGACAAGCGCATGGATTCATGGTCCGTGTTTTACCTAACCATTTAATCTTCCTTCCACTTCGCTCGAAGTGCGAAATTGTGTGCGTGCATTATAAATAGAATTTATAATTTGGAGAAGGGACCTTTTAATACGATTTAGGGAGATTATTTATAAAACCCGTGAATGAAGTCAAAAACAAGGCATCAAAGTCAAATATGCAATAACAACAAATTGGAATCAATACGAATCGATAAAAGTTGAAAATTAACTCAAAATTAGCCAAATTAGGCAAAACTGTGCATTTCAGACGTCTGAAATTACCTTCCAGACGTCTGAACCACTACTAGATGTCTGAATGACTTCCCAGACGTCTGGATTTTGTCTCTGCCCTTTTGCGTCTTCCAGGGACCAATTCCAGACGTCTGAATTTCCAATCCAGACGTCTGAATTTTGAAACCAGACGTCTGAAATTAGAGTTCAGACCTCTGAAATCCCCCTGTAGGCAAAAACATCCAATCCCATAAAGGCAAAAATCCAAATGAATTGCAAACGAACGAGCGATGGATGCTATGGGTTTATGTCATACGACAACCCAGCACTATTGGCTCTTTTATACACCGCCAAAAACATGATCAAATATCAAAGTTAGGATCTTTAAAGAATTGAACCCAAACACTAAAAATTTGGGTATTCACCAATTCAATCCAAACCAAAAGCAAGTGCATGTGAACAAGGTGCTAGGAATTCATAACCAACATCAATGAAATCAAGAGAAGTAGATGTGAGTTCAAAACTCACCTTTTTAACTCAAGAACAAGAAGAAGAAGCTCAAATGCAAAGGAACAAGGCCAACCACTCTCTACTTCAACTCTACTAGCTTCAATCTAAGATCAAAACAAGTATTTTCCTAAGTTTAGGTTTAGGAATTTCTAAGATTGAAGAGAGAAAGAGATAGAGAAGATGAAGAGGAGCTTACCAATGTCTTCTCTTTGATATTGGAGCAAGAATCAAGTTACAAAGAAGAACTAGGGCTTGCAAATTTCTATTTCCTCTTCCCTTCCACCATTTTCTGTTTTGCTTAAGCTTAGAAATGAAATGAGGGTGAATGGATGAAGAGAGGGCTGAGTTAGGGGTTTAAACTAACAAATGGGCTGAACCCCAAACCCAAAACCCAAATAGAAAAGTTGCAAAAATTCACAAACTCCAAATATATCGAAGCTTACACTTAAAAAGATCGCAAAAGCTATTTTGGAACCAATGGAGGTGGTTTCGAGTTCCAATTCGGCTGTTTGCAAAAAGTAGCTTTTCGGACCTAAATCCGACTAACGACGCTATATTTAAATAAAACATTTAGATATAAAATCGTTAAATATGCAGGTTGTTAGAGATCTCCCCTCCTTACAAAATTGCGTCCTCATAATTCCTAGAGATGATATTTGTAACAACTACAAACATACAACATCCAAAAGTAAAGGAAATAAGCTTGAGATGAAAAGGCATACTCACCGTTTCAAAGCAAAGAAAGAAAACCTGGATAAGATCGCTCAATAAATTCTCTGGTTTCCCAAGTACAATCATTGGGATTAGCGGACCATTGAACTTTAACGAGCAGCACGTCCTTGTTTTGAAAGTGTCGAACCTCCGTGTCAAGTACGCGAATAGGCTGCTGCACAATAGATAAGTCCGGTGAGATCTCAAGCTCTTGCAAATCAATAGAAGAAATAACAGAATCCGACTCTCGAAGACACTTCCGAAGTTGCGAGACGTGAAATACGTCATGAATACCAGATAAATGAGCTGGAAGTGAAACTCTATAAGCCACAGGGCCAATACGTTCAGTAATAGAAAATGGTCCTATATAACGGGGAGCCAATTTCCCAGTCGTACTGAAGCGCATAACCCCTTTCAAAGGAGAAACACGAATAAAAACAATATCACCGATCGAGAACTCGAGAGGTTTCCTACGGCTATCCGCGTAGGATTTCTGGCGACTTTATGCCTCTTTCATTCTCAATCGAATAAGATCAACCTTCTCGGAAGAATGACGAACAAAATCCGAGCCAAGAATAAGCTTCTCCCCAGATTACAACCAACATGAAGGTGATCGACATGGCCTTCCGTATAAGGCTTCGAAAGGAGCCATACCGATACTAGATTGAAAACTATTGTTGTAGGAGAATTCTACAGGAGGTAGGGGATCCTCCCAACTTCCACCAAAATCAAAAATACAAATACGAAGAAGATCTTCCAAGATACGATTCACCCGTTCAGTCTGTCCGTCAGACTGCGGATGATAAGCTGTACTAAAGTTAAGCTTTGTCCCCAAAGCTTGCTGAAGACTCTTCCAAAAATGACTCGTGAATAAAGGATCACGGTCACTCACAATAGAACTAGGAACACCATGAAGTCTCACGATTTCCTTGACATACAACTTATCCAAATGTGAAGCAGTCCTATTAGACTTAATAGGGACAAAATGAGCAGACTTAGTGAGGCGATCAACAATAACCCAAATGCTAGAATGGCCAGATCTCGAGCGAGGTAGGCCATCAATGAAATCCATAGATATTTGATCCCATTTTCACAATGGAATCTCAAGAGGCTGAAGAAGACCAGAAGGACGCTGATGTTCGGCCTTTATACGTTGACAAGTTATGCAATTACTCACATAACTCGCCACATCGCACTTCATGCCTTCCCCATAATAAAGGCGACGCATATCGGCATACATCTTGCTACCACCAGGATGATTAGTATACTTAGAACGGTGACAGTCATCTAGAATGTCATGCCTAAGCGCAAAATCAGAAGGCATAAAAATACGGTTCTTCTTGCGAAGACACCCATGAGAATCAATGCTGAAATCTTGCAACGCCTCATCATAAGATCCAGACTCACAAAGCTGAATAAGATGCAACAAATCAGGATCACGCCGCTGAGCATCGGCAATACGATCCAATAAAATAGGTCGAGCTCCCAAACTAAATAATAGAATAGGAGAATCAGAAGATGAACCTCGATCAGGAATTTCACAAAAAGATAGTGTCTCAAGAACATCCCATTCGGCAAGCATCATAGAAATAACAGCCAAATGTTTACGACGAAGCGCATTTGCAACACGATTTCCCTTACCAGGGGTATACTGGATATCAAAGTCATAAGAAGCAAGAAACTTGAGCCAACGTTGTTGTCTCATATTGAGTTCCTTCTGAGTAAACAAATACTTCAAGGATTTATGATCGGTATAGAGAATGAAGCGCACGCCTAATAAGTAGTGTCGCCAAATCTTCAAGGCGAAGACAATGGCGGCTAACTCAAGAACATGAGTGGCATAGAGAACTTGATTCGGACGCAGTTTCCTAGAAGCATACGCAACTACCCGATCCTTCTGCATAAGAACAGTACCGAGACCACTACCACAGGCATCGGTGTAGACAACAAGATTATGATTCCCTTCGGGAACCACAAGAATAGGAGCATTAGCGAGAAGTTCCTTCAATGTCTGAAAGGAAGCTTCACACTTGTCGGACCAAATAAAACGAATGCCTTTCCGAGTAAGGCAGGTGAGAGGAAGCACAACACGGGAAAAATCCTTAATGAACCGACGGTAATAACCCGCCAATCCAAGGAAACTACGGATCTCATGCACATTCTCAGGCCTCTTCCAATTCTGGATGGCTTCAATCTTTGAGGGATCGACAGAAATGTCATCGGAAGATACAACATAGCCTAAGAACTTAACTTTATTCTCCCAAAAATGGCACTTGGAGAATTTGGCTCTAAGCTGATGATGACGGAGAGTACTCAAGATAATTCTCAAGTGATTAGCATGCTCAGCATCAGACTTAGAATAAATAAGGATATCATTAATGAAGACAAGGACGAACTTATCGAGATATTCCCGGAATACTCGATTCATGAGACCAACAAAGAAAGCAGGAGCATCCGTCAAACCGAACGACATAACGAGCCACTCGAAAGAACCATATCGAGTGCGGAAAGCTGTAAGAGGAATGCTATCCTCCGCGACTCATAACTGATGAAAACCTGTGGCAAGGTCTAGCTGAGAAAAGATCTTAGCACCACTCAATAGATCGAACATATCATCGATCCTAGGCAATGGATATCTATTTCTGATGGTTAACTCATTAAGCTTGCGATAGTCAATGCAAAGCCTAGGAGTTCCATCAGACTTCTTCACGAAGACGACCGCGGACCTCCACGGAGAAAAACTGGACTGAATCAACTGCTTGGACTCAAGCTCTAAAAGCTGCTTCTTGAGTTCCTCATTTTCCTTTATAGACATCCTCGTGGGAGGACGACTAACTTGCTGCGCGCTTGAAATGAGATCAATGCGGAACTCAATTGCCCGCTTAGGTGGCAAACCCGATACAGGCTCAAAAACATCATGAAAGTCACAAGCAATAGGAATACGAGATATATCATCATGATCTCGCGAGTCAAGAGAATAAAAAGCCATCTCGGAATTATCCACATCCCGAAGAACAAGAGATAGCTGAGTAGGCGAATCCGGATGTCGAAGATAAATAATTCTCTCCGAACAAATAATCCTGGTATCATATCTCACTAGCCAGTCCATACCTAAAATCATATCAAATCCCAAACAAGAAATAATGTGCAGATTCGCACGAAAAGAAAAGCCACATAAAACAATCTCAACATCATCACAAAGCAAACTAAGGGTCGCGGATCCCCCAATAGGATTCGCAATCCTTAAAGAAGTAACCATACAAGAAACATCCAAAGATAAATCATCGACGAGCTTCTTCGATACGAAAGAATGTGAAGCACCCGTATCGAAAAGAACTCGAATACTATGGTCATGAAATAAAACAGAACCTTTCAAAATAGATGAAGATATACCTTTGGGTTGGGAAGGACCTTCAGAAGCCTTAGCAGCATAAAGCCTGCTAGACTTGGCACCAGCCGGAACAGTAGGGCAAGCTGAAACATGATGACCTTCCTTCCTGCAATAGCGGCAGAAGAGAGGCTTAGGACAAGCTTGAATAATATGATCCGGAGAGCCACAATTAAAACACTTCCGAATAAAAGGTGTTCCAGAAGGCTGAGTCTGAGAGCTAGAACCACCAGTCTTCTTCTTCTTAGAAGGAAAAGACCTCTTCTGAAACGGAAACTGCTTCTTGTTGGGGTTCTTAGAAACCTCAACATCCTCACCACTATCACACTCCTTCTCGACAGCTTCGAGATTAAGTGCCGAATCTACTAATTCTTCAAAAGAAAGCTTAAGCTGAAGCAACAAAGACTTCTTAAGATACTTCTTAAGACCAGAAACAAACTTTAAATCCTTCTTATAAGAAGTGCTAATGAATTCAAGACCATACTTAGATAAATCCTCGAATGATGCAACATACTCAGAAACAAAAGACTTCCCTTGCTTCAACTCAAGGAAGCGACGGGTCAATAAAACCTTTTCAGATTCAGGAACGAACTTGAGTTCAAATCGCTCCTGAAACTGGGTCCAAGAAAGAGTAGACTCATCAATTTCGGCTATACGAAGCTCGTACCAATCAAGGGCACGCTCTTGTAATAAGCTAGAAGTTACAAGACCTCTATCATGGTCAGAAAGATCCATACGAGAGAAGATACGCTCGCATGTGCGAAACCAGGCTTGGACTTCAAGAACGGATTCAGAGCCTTTAAACGGCTTTCCTCCAAGATGAGCAAAATCACTGCACTGACGTGCAAAGGCAGACTTGCGAGGTGGAGACACTCGAGGAGGAACCGGACGCTGAGTGCTCCTAAACAACTCCATAAACTGATTGGCAGACAAATAAACGCCATCCGGATGTGTTCCACTGGATTGTCCAGCATCCGAACGTCGTCCCATGCCTCTTCCAGCCATACGCTGAAAGGAAGATAAGAACGAGATTATTCACAAGGTAGATATTACAATATGGAATACTACGGAATAAAATGCACTCCTAGACGTATTCCCAAATTCTATATAACCTTGATGGAATAGAGAGACACGATGATTCAAAGATTTGTATCACTTATACACGTTGATGTATCATAATATGTGCTTCTATTATGTGTTTATCATACTTTGTTCTAAACTCAGCTCTAATACCAAGCTGTGACGCCCCACCTCTATACCCACGCTAGCAAAGAGTATTAATAGATAATACCGCCTACTAACACGGAGAATAAGGCTGGATAGGAGTGACCATCTATAGTCTTGCTTTAACTATCTATCAAATACGTCGACAATAATCACACCAAACCGATCGACATATCCAATGAATACTCAAAACAAAACCATAGGTGGCTAAGGATCTACCAGAACAGAATATAACAACTCAAATGTAGGAAACATCACAGAACAGTAAACCATCATATACATATATACCGATACATAGAAGAGTATACAAAATAATACATGTCAAGTGGATAGCCAACCACAATATACAGACAAATCCAGAAGAATAAATATCAGAGTTTCAACACAATAGGACTACACAAAAGCTATGACAAAAAGAAGCTAGCGAAGTAGTCCATGCGGAAGCAAAATAGGATAAGTCCAAAGTACCTAACCTGAAACATCTCGGTCTGACCCGAGTATAAAATACACGGGTCAGTCTAGCTAAACAAATAAGTTAGATAAACTGAACAACAATAAACCTGCAAGGTTACAAAGTATAACAAATATCTCTAAAAGAGATAACACAATCATCAACAAAAGATGAATCATATAGAACAAGCCTCATATCATCGGCGACATAGATTAACAAAGGATACAATTATCCCAAATCAAGCCAAAAGGCAAATAACAAACACCCATAAGGTATACAAGTTCCACAAGGTAATCTCTATACTTCATGCGGCTCAAAATGACCAACATTGAAGGGCAATACCAAGGGAATATACATATCAATGAAACATCATAAAATTGCTCGAGCTCAGTACTGTATAAACAAGGATCCATGAGCTCGAAGACTCCAAACCCAATATCACCCATGCGGCTCATAACGACCAACATCGGAAGCGATACTAAAGGGCAACCCAATATCACCCATGCGGCTTATAATGACCAACATCGGAAGCGATACTAAAGGACAACAAACCCGAAGGCACCAACCCGAAGGCACAAACCCGAAGGTACAAACCCGAAGGCAACATACCCGAAGGCAACAAACCGTAGTGGTGAAGGTCCGGAGGCCCAGTACTGGACACCACTGACTGGCGGAATGTGTTACAACTCTCGAAAAGGAATCCGAAAAGTGTTAACGTATGTCCCATAACCACTCGTTCGCACTAAACGGTTTACTATCCATCAGTCATTTTCACACTCAAAGCAGTACAAAGTTTATCTCATTTCATCGATAAACCAGACCCGAAGGTCAAAACGATCAATCGAATAGGTCGGGGACTAATCGGGAAGATAAACGCACGGATTCATGATTCGTGTTTTACTTAACCATTTAATCTTCCTTCCACTTCGCTCGAAGTGTGAAATTGTGTGTGCGCATTATAAATAGAATTTATAATTTGGAGAAGGGAGCTTTTAATACGATTTAGAGAGATTATTTATAAAACCCGTGAATGAAGTCAAAAATAAGTCATCAAAGTCAAATATGCAATAACAACAAATTGGAATCAACACGAATCGATAAAAGTTGGAAATTAACTCAAAATTAGCCAAATTTGGCAAAACTGCGCATTTCAGATGTCTGAACCACTACCAGACGTCTGAATGGATTCACAGACATCTGGATTTTGTCTCTGCCTTTTTGCGTCTTCCAGGGACTAATTCCAGACATCTGAATTTCCAAACCAGACGTTTGAATTTTGAAACCAGACGTCTGAAATTAGAGTTCAGATGTCTAAAATCCCCCTGTAGGCAAAAACATCCAATCCCATAAAGGCAAAAATCCAAATGAATTGCAAACGAACGAGCGATGGATGCTATGGGTTTATGCCATACGACAACCCAGCACTATTGGCTCTTTTATACACCTCCAAAAACATGATCAAATATCAAAGTTAGGATCTTTAAAGAATTGAACCCAAACACTAAAAATTTGGATATTCACCAATTCAACCCAAACCAAAAGCAAGTGCATGTGAACATGGTGTTAGGAATTCATACCCAACATCAATGAAATCAAGAGAAGTAGACGTGAGTTCAAAACTCACCTTTTTAACTCAAGAACAAGAAGAAGAAGCTCAAATGCAAAGGAACAAGGCCAACCACTCTCTACTTCAACTCTACTAGCTTCAATCTAAGATCAAAACAAGTATTTTCCTAAGTCTAGGTTTAGGAATTTCTGAGATTGAAGAGAGAAAGAGATAGAGAAGATGAAGAGGAGCTTACCAATGTCTTCTCTTTGATATTAGAGCAAGAATCAAGTTACAAAGAAGAACTATGGCTTGCAAATTTCTATTTCCTCTTCCCTTCCACCATTTTCAGTTTTGCTTAAGCTAAGAAATAAAATGAGGGTGAATAGATGAAGAGAGGGCCGAGTTAGGGGTTTAAACTAATAAATGGGCTGAACCCCAAACCCAAAATCCAAATAGAAAAGTTGCAAAAATTCACAAACTCCAAACATATCGAAGCTTACACTTAAAAAGATCGCAAACGCCATTTTGGAACCAATGGAGGTGGTTTCGAGTTCCAATTCGGCCGTTTGCAAAAAGTAGCTTTTCGGACCTAAATCCGACTAACGACGCTATATTTAAATTAAACATTTAAATATAAAATCGTTAAATATGCGGGTTGTTACATTCATTATTTATAACCCTTTAAAAAGTTTATTTTAAATAAACAGGGATAATGTAATTAAATAGGTTTAAGGATAATTATTAAATTTAGGTATTGATTAAAGGGTTAATCAGTAATTGATGGGATTAATTTATAATTAATCAATTTAGGCGATTAATTAAGGGTAATTTATGAGAATAATTAGAGAATAATTAATTACTGAATGTAATTAATTAATGGTGATGAATGAGAATAATTAAAAGTTAATTAGTAAAAAGGGTTGATTAATTAAAAGAAATTAATTAATTGTTTGTTAATTAATGAGTGTGATTAATTAAGGGTTAATTAATCAATATAAGATAATTAATTTAGGTAATAAATCAAGGATCAAAGTAATTAATATGGATGGGTGAATGTTAATTAATTTGTGTAATTAGTTGGGAGTTAATTACTTAATGTAATTAAAGGATGATTAGTCAAGGGTGATTAATTAAGATGGATAATTAGGTGATAATTAATTAATTCACTATAATTAATAAGGATTAAGCAAGCAGGATTTATAGCGATGGAAGGAATTAATTTAATTTATTTTAAATTAATTAAAGATAGTGTGATTAAAATCATTGCTTATGAATAGTTGAATGTTATTGAATGCTTTGGATTGTTGTTATGATTGGTGGATGATTGTGATGTTATATGATAGGGTGTTAGATATGGATTATCTATCTGAAAAAGAATTGCTATGTGAATCTGTTACTATGGGTATAAATGGAATTATTTAAAGCTTAAATAGCTTTGTTTTAAGATGATTTTGAATTCGAAGAGACCGAGGTCGGGTATCAGTAATACCCGAAACCACTTCTATTTATGATCTACATGAATTCTATATAGATTTGATGTAAAAAAATCAGTAGACTGAAATGGAATAATATGGACTTTGGAAACTAAGTAAGAATACTTAAAATTTGACTTGTGGAATAGAGTGTTGAGCATAACAAGTAATGAACTCGTAGTGAAGTACGAGTTACCCAGGTTTTCTTTCATGATTTGAATTTAGTATTTCAAATTATATGAATTTACTCATGCTGGTTTCCAGCCTGACCCGGGTGTTACTTTAATGTAATGCTCGGGCCAGACCGAGTATTACAGATTTTCAGGTTAGGACGTTCTGGAGCTTAGGAAGCGAACTGGATGGCAGGAACGTATAGAGTATTTCCGCTGTGATATTACTGTTATCTAGGACATGTGTATACGTACATATGTCCAGTGTTTTGTGAAATGTTGTAACTCTGATGTATTAAGATATAATTGACAGATACAGTATTCGTTTGTAAACTGTTATTATTTGTTATTATATTTTATCCGTTGCGAATGTGAGATGTTGGTGTTTCTGTTCTTCTGTTTCTTCTATCTCTTTCTTCTTTTCCTTTAACTATATGGAATTTCCGAGATCGAAAATTCCGGGTCGTTACATTTGGTATCAGAGCCGAAGGTTAAGCGAGAACCTTGGCTCTGGCAGGATTACTCATTATGAATAGGGTCAATGGTACCCTAGAATGAGTTGAGTGAATATATATATATATATATATATATATATATATATATATATATATGAGAGCGTAATTGTTATTTTCTTATATAAAATGATTTTATAAGAATATATTTTGATACATAAAGCAATATTTCTTTTTAATAAATATTAAAGTAATTGATTGTTAAATTATTGGAATTAAATTAAGTGGAAATAGAAATACAACCAAATTGAAATTAAATAAAGATAAGTTTGAAATGGAATCAAACTGAAATTAAAAATCTTGTAGTTGAGGAAGAGTTTCAAAAGAAGATGAATTAGAATTGGTTTCAAACCAGAAAATAGAATGGTTATTGTGGGATGATTGTTTTTCCAATAAACAATAAAATGTTTTAAGAAAATAACCATTTGATGAGAATAACTTGTTAATTAGAAAGGATGTAAATTAAAGTGGGATTCAAATTGTGAAGTTCTTAATTCTAAATTTAAACATTTGAAGTTGTTTTCAAAATGTTTAAGGAAATAATATTATTCAAACTATTTTGAATATAATCTTATTTTAGAATAAGAAGTTGTTTGTAAAATTTAAAGGAATTTGTTTTGAATCAAAACCAAGGTGGTTTAAATTTTACATGGCTTGGTGGGCCAAGAAGTAAATATGTATATATGTGTTGATATACATAATATCAAATATGGTTTGAAATAAACTCTAAATGTTGAGTTTTAAATTTGGAATAAGATGTGATACCCAAAGTGATAAATTTCTGAACTTTTAAGTGGTAGAAATTTGGGATTTGAAGTGGAGAAATCAAATTTGGAGTGGGATTAATGGGATTAAATTGAATTTAACTTAGAAGAAGTTAAATAAGTTGAATGAACAATTTGATTTGAAAATTTCAAGATGAAATTGGGAAGTTTGTATGATCTCAAAGTGGATTTGAGACTTGGAAATTGGAAATGTATGGATGTTTTAAAATAATTTGAATGATATCATCCTATTATTATTAATAATTTTTTTAAAAATGTGAATTGGATTTGTTTAGATAAATAAAGAGATGGTTATGGTAATATATCCTTTATTGAGATTAAAAAAAAATAAACTTTAGTTTGAAATTAGAGAAATGGAATCACTTTGGACTTGAGATTTGGGTGTTTAAAATAGAATTTCAACTGAAATTGTTGAAAATTGGTTTTAAGGTTGAATTTGGGTAATAAATTGGTTTTTAAAAGATTAAATTGATTTAAAACGAAATTCTGGAATTTGAACTCAGAAATTAAGTTGATTTGATTTAAAGGATTAAATCGACATTTAAAAATTTAACTCGAATTTATAAAATTCGGGATGTTTAAATTTGAAATTTGAATTGAATTAGTTCAAATTGAATTTTATTTGAATTAATTGGAATTGTGATTGAAGATGGATAAGTTTAAAAATTCAAATGGAAAATTTGAAATGAAAATGAAGTTGAATAAGTTCAAATTCGAATGGAATTAAAGTTATTCAAATTGGAATTGAGTCAATTTAAATGGAAGTGGAAATTCAAATTGAATTGATTGGAAATAGAGGTTGGGAATTGAACAGTTTTGACTCTGGACTATTTGCAAAATAAATTGTTTTAATATAAATCTATTTTTTCCAAACTATTTACTATACAACTTTTCTTTTTAAACCTAAAACTATCTTATACTTGTTTTACAATTATTTTTGGAACTATTTAACAATTTTTCAACTATTTTATAAACTAATTACTATTTTCAACTACTAATTACTATTTTATAGCTATTTTGCAATTATTTAAAATTTCTATAACTATTTAACTATTTTCCAATTATTTTACAATTACTGAACTATTTTACAGCTATTTCACGAACTACAATTTTTTTCAACTACTTATCTATTTTTAAACTTTTCAAGCTATTTTTAAATTTAAAATGGACAGAGTTTAAACTATTTATGGTTGAATACCCAATTGAGATAAGAATAGAGGTGATAATCCAAATGGGATTGAAGCTGTTGTGAATAAGTGAATGAAAATTAAAGTGAATGTGAATAGAAAGAGAATTGATTTGGCTAATAACCAATAAAGATAAATACGTAGGGTGTACGTATGTTATTCTATTCGCATAGTGATTTGATCCAGATCCGAGCACAGAATTTCGAGATAGTATGTCGATCCGAGTTGGGATTTTTCGCTCGATTTTCGACGGCGAACTTGGATATGGATTGTTGATTGGTTCTGGATATTCTCTATCATAGTTATGGCTATGTAAGGAGAATGACGGTTTCTGATTAAGAAACCAGATCCGAGTCCGCACTAGAAAGTCGGGTGGACGATACTAGTTCGGAAGGGAAATTGTGTGATCGAGTGAGCGATCAGATTGGTATAGCGTACGAATGATATGTGTGCATCGTACGGGTTTGAATGAAATTGTTACTGGGAATTTGTGAATAATAATTGCGAAATGGTTTTTGAAATGAAAGGTATATTTTGTGAAATATATGATGAAGTAAAATGGAAATTGGATATTTCTATGATAGAAAGTTACTTTATAGAAGTAAGTGATATGATAAGTGGTTTTGTATAGAATAACCAAATTTGGACATTTGATTTAGAGTAAACAAAGTTACATATCTTTGTTTTATAAGATAAATCTCCCCTTGTTGAATCTTTTGCCAGAAGAAAAAGACTTCGAAAGTATTTGAAGTATAAAAGGAGTTTTATACAAGTTTAAAATGATCCAAAGATTTTTATCAAGGATTATATATATATATAAAGGATCTTATGAGGATTTTGGAAAAAGGTTTTGGGAACCTTTGGATTTGGAAAGGCTTATGATTTTTGGGTAAAATCAATTTTGGAATTGGAAAGCCTAGTTTGAGAATTATCGATTTTGGAATAATCGATTTTGAGAAAGAATATTTATATGAGATTCATACTAGATGTATGATTTGGAGGATACTATATGTGTATAGTATAAAGTGTTCTGGAAATGGCTCTGGAAAAAAAGGCGCTCCCTTGGGATGAACTTCTCAGGAGTACCATAGGTTGGTACTGCCTTGAGCCTCTAAGGGGGATGTTCTAGAGTTGATCCTGTGAGGAGTCCGGACAAACTAGTCCTTGAGGATTATTGGGTAGCGAAAGTCGAGGGAGCTGATGCCTACAGAGGCATTTGAGTTGTGCTGTGACGACAGTGTAATTCGATGTCGCTGCGATCTACTGTGTGGACCATAGCAGAAATCGTGTGGAGGTGAGTGTCAACGGTCTACGCTTGATTTTGCCGGGAAGGCAACGTAACATCGGTAGACTTCGATCTATGGTCAAGTGGAGTGGAGAAGTTTCATTCTTTTGGCAGCGAAATTCGAGGGCGCTGAGGCCTATAGTTATATGGGTTTTTGCTATGATAGCAATGTAACCCTAGTTGTATTTGTGATCTGTAGCGGGTTCCATGGTGTAATCAAGGGGCGTGGAGGCCTGCGGTTATCTATGGATTTTGTCGGGATGGCAACGTAACCATCGGGTTAACCGCGACCATGGATGGGGGTGATGATTTCCAGAGCATTCCCACCAAAGATATTTCCTCTACTTTCAAAAATGTTTTCTATATTTTCAATAAAATTATTTTCTAAAGTATTTTCACTAGGTGTTGAAAACGGGTTTACCAAGTATTATAGATTTTCAGTCCTATGCCTGATCAACGTACGACCGAATCTCTATGAGAATAAGGATGGACTTGTTGAAACATCGAGTTATAAAAAGTATTTTCATAAAAACTATTTTATAATATTATGTAAATTTTAAAAAGTGTTTTAAAATGATCAAAGAATAATTTTTCTGATAAATAGTATTTTAATAAAAATTCTGGTTTTGTTCCTTTTCGAGGACGAAAAGATTCATAGGGGGAAGAATGTGATAACCCGAATTTTTGTACATCTGTAATTGATTAACAAACTGGGTTAATTAATAGAATATTGATTTATAGATTGAATAAATAAATCTGATAATAAATATTTATACTTGGATAGATATTTATTTGATAATCTTCTAGTATAATTATTTTAAAATTTGCAAAATCATTATTTTCAAACAGATGTAATGTGTGTTTGTTTAAATATGTATATGAGTCGATTTAAATTGAATTTGAATTTTAGATTTGAAATTCAAAGAATAATTATATTGGTGTATAATTAAGATTTTTAAAGCTTCTCTTTTGAAAGTTATATATGTATAAACACTAGAAAGGTATGAATATAAAATATAAATTGATCAAAATTATAAGAAATAATGAATTACAATTTCAAAATATTTAGTATTAAATCCAATCTATTTCTAAAAATTCATTTTTGAAATTTCAAATCTAAAATTTCTATCTACAACTTATCTATGTAAACTAAGATTTATAATAAAGGGTTATATGCTTAAGTATAAACCAAACTAAAAGTATAATATAAAATCATATTATAAACATTTAATTACATGTATAACCATTAAATACAAAAGCTTTCAAAATCATTTAAAAATTGTAGGAAAATGAATAAATACAAATGTTTAAATTATGAAGTTCATTGTTAACATGTGTAATGAGATTATAATGATATTTGGACAAATGTAATTAATTTGAACAAGTGTCAAATTCTTATTTTAAATTTTCTTTTCTTTTTAATAAATCTAACTTAAACTTGTATAAACAAACAAACTTCCTCTTCATTCTTTTTTTTCCTTTTCATAGAGGTGCAAACATTTTAAAATCAGAAAAGAAAATTTGTCCCTAAAACCTGTATGACAAAAACACCAAAGATCAAACTCAACCCTGTAAATCATTTTTTTCACAAGCCTGTAGTTAAATTTTCAAACCAGATGAGTTAAAGCAGAAATTTCAAAACTAGAGATTAGTCAAGTAAACCTGAAATCAAAAGCATCATCATCTCAACATCAAAACTTTCTAGTTAATCAAGCTTCAGATCATTTTAATCAAACATCAGGTTCCAGGAATGATCCGTTCTCTGTTTTTCAAACAAGGTGAGTAAACTCCATCTTTAAATATGAAATCTTATCTAAATCAGTGAGGAAATGAAGATTTTAAACAACCAAAGATTATGTAGTGACCACATGTACAACTTGATTTACTGTGAACTCTGTCAAGACATGGTTACAGTAACAAAATAACCCTACCAAATAGCCCAAATCTGTTCTATCTTGATGTTTATGAATATTGTTGAAATAATGTGATATGATGCTTTCATATTATGAAATGTTGTACTGGTTGGTGTGCATATCAGTATATTAATATACATAGAGCTTTGTTCCAAGATTTGCTGAATTCAGATTTGATTTGAAAATCAAATTTCGCTTATATGATCTTCTTAGGCTATGAGTTGTAATAAAATCTATTTGTTTTTCACAGAATACCAAATTTAAGAATATTGTCAAGATTTATCTAATGCTAGTCTTAACAGAAGAAGAGAAATATAGTGAACTTCAATTTGAATCGATTTTTCGAATTTAATAATTTCTGGTTTCAAGATTAAAATCTGAATCGCTATTAATATCTTGATTTTTATTACCAAAATCACGATTTTTAAGTGAGTATTTCTAGTGAAATTGTATGTTGATCATCGAATGGGGTTCGAGCGAATTCTGGTGATCAGCAGATCTAGGATGCTCGGGTTTCTGGTCAAAGGTGGTTCATGGAATGAGGATACTGGGAAAAATAGTCAAGAATTTTATGTAGCACCGTGGTGACGCAGCGAGGTCGATCTAGGTTTTAGTGGTGGTTTGAGTCGCGGTTGGTTTCGAGTCGATTTCTCCAACTATGGTGAATCTGAATTAGTAAAGGTAGGTGGAATAGTAGCTCAGTACTACGGCGAGTCTCTAGATTGGATATCGAGACATCTGGCGATCGGTGATGGCGTCGCGTGGAGGATCTTGGTGATCGACTTTGTTTCTGTTTCGTTCGAACTGTTGGATTTTGTTTTCTTTTGAATTCTTTTCTTCTGAGTGGTCAGGTGTTTTGAGGAAGTCTTGGGCGACTTGTCAGAGGCGAACTTGGAGGTCGGATCATCATCGATGGTCGGTGCAGGTGTACGATATGTCAGCATATCGGTTTTGGTCATGTGAGTGTTCTTCTCGGGTTTAAGCTCGAGTTAAATCTAGTTAGTCTCGAGTTTTACTTCGAGTATGTTAGCCTGTAATCGTGTAACAAGTTGAAGTTTTAACATTTAAAATTTAAAAAAAACTGAAGCCGTGACAAGATGAGAAAAATAGAGTATCGGTTCAAATAAAACAATAATGGGCTCGGGTCCCCTGATATGTTAACAACTTTTAAAAATAGATAAGAAATAACAAGTTTCTATGTTCACACTTGATTAAGTATACACAAGTTATCATCCATTTCAATTTAAAATATTTTAGGCTTGGATTCTATTAAGGTTAGGGATAGAATTGTTTTGAGTTTAAGAATTTCATTATTTATAACCGTTTAAAAAGTTTATTTTAAATAAACAGGGATAATGTAACTAAATAGGTTTAAGGATAATTATTAAATTTAGGTATTGATTAAAGGGTTAATCAATAATGGGTGGGATTAATTTATGGTTAATCAATTTAGGTGATTAATTAAGGGTAATTTATGAGAATAGTTAGAGAATAATTAATTACTGAATGTAATTGATTAAGGGTGATGAATGAGAATAATTAAAGTTAATTAATAAAAAGGGTTGATTAATTAAATGAAATTAATTAATGGTTTGCTAATTAATGAGTGTGATTAATTAAGTGTTAATTAATCAATATAAGATAATTAATTTGGGTAATAAATTAAGGATCAAAGTAATTAATATGGATGGGTGAAGGTTAATTAATTTGTGTAATTGGTGGGAGTTAATTACTTATTGTAATTAAAGGATAATTAGTCAAGGGTGATTTATTAAGATGGATAATTAGAGGATAATTAATTATTTTCTATAATTAAATAAGGATTAAGCAAGCAGGGTTTATAGCGATGGAAGGAATTAATTTAATTTATTTTAAATTAATTAAAGATGGTGCGATTAAAATCATTGCTTATGAATAGCTGAATGTTATTGAATGCTTTGGATTGTTGTTATGATTGGTGGATGATTGTGATGCTATATGATAGGATGTTAGATACGGATTATCTATCTGAAAAAGAATTGCTATGTGAATCTGTTACTATGGGTATAAATGGAATTATTTAAAGCTTAAACAGCTTTGTTTTAAGATGATTTTGAATTCAAAGAGACCGAGGTCGGGTATCAGTAATACTCGAAACCACTTCGATTTGTAATCTATATGAATTCTATATGCATTTGATGTAAAAAAAAACAGTAGACTGAAATGGAATAATATGGACTTTGGAAACTAAGTAAGAATGCTTAAGATTTGGCTTGTGGAATAAAGTGTTGAGAATAACAAGTAATGAACTCGTAGTGAAGTACGAGTTACCCAGGTTTTCTTTCATGATTTGAATTTAGTATTGCAAATTATATGGATTTACTCACGCTGGTTTCTAGCCTGACTCGGGTGCTACTTTAATGTAATGCTTGGGTCAGATCGAGTATTACAGATTTTCAGGTTAGGACGTTCTGGAGCTCAGGAAGCGAGCTGGATGGCAGAAACTTATAGAGTATTTCCGCTATGATATTACTGTTATCTAGGACATGTATATACGTATATATGTCCAGTGTTTTGTGAAATGTTGTAACTCTGATGTATTAAAATGTAATTGACAGATACAGTATTCGTTTGTAAACTGTTTATATTTTATCCGTTGCGAATGTGAGATGTTGGTGTTTCTGTTCTTCTATTTCTTCTATCTCTTTCTTCTTTTCCTTTAACTATCTGGAATTTTCGGTATCGAAAATTCCGGGTCCTTACAATACGACATTAAATTTTGAATCAATTCTTCAACTTTGAGTTCAGAAAGATCATTAGCTTCTTCGATAGCTAATACTTTTCTTTCCCACTCAATAGGTAAGATTTGGGAATTCGAGATATTAAATCAAAATCAGTAAATTTGATTCCTAGTGCCATAAGATCGTGTTGTATAGTTTGAAATTTGGAGTACATGTCAACAATTGACTCATTTTGTTTTATTTTGAAAGATGAAAATTGATTTTGTAAAATTGATATTTTTATTTGTTTGACCTTCGTTGTACCTTCGTGTGTAACTTGTAAAGTACGCCATATATCATAAATAGTGGTACATAACATAACACGTGAAAATTCATTTTTATCAAGGGAGCAAAAAAGTACATTCATAGCTTTAGCATTATTGAAAGCAGCGGTTTTTTGTGCATCTGTCCATGTGCTAATATTTGTTTTAGGTTCTACATACTTAATTTGAGTTGCTGACCATATTTCTAAACCATTTGCTTCCATAAAAATTGTCCTAAATGTTGACCAATATGCATAGTTAGATTTAGTGAATAGAGGAGGACGTGCAGTTGACTGACCTTCTTGAAAGATACTTGTCAAAATAACAGATTTCAAATATGTGTTACTGTGATTTGAACTAACCTTGATCTGATACCAATTGAAAGTCTGTGTGGATCATGTATGTGTGTGTGTATAGTATATGACAAGTATGTGTATGATAGTACAGAACAATAATGCAGGTAAAATTAAAAGCAATCACACCAGAATTTTTATACTGGTTTGGACCTCCCGTCCTATGTCTAGTCCCGAAGCTCGCCTTCAGAAATTCACTAAACAATTGCCCTTGCTTCGCCCAGAAAAAGAGGCTTTTATACAATAATATTTCTTTTACAAGTGATTGTTCTAGGCAATACTGATTTTGAGTACAAGTAATCTCCTTGAGTAATGTAAATGTGTATGTGCTTGAGAATATAGAAGGGTTTAGATCAAATATGAATATAATTTTGATTGTATGCTTTGAAAGCAAGAAGGTAAAAGTAAGAATTGAGATTTAGAGATAGAGAAGATCAGTTAGATTGAATAATCTCAATCTTGTTCTACATATTTATAGTTGTAAAAGGTTGTGATAAATCATTGCTTCCATTTCTTTTCTGCTCTAGATTTTCTTCTGTTCAGATACAAAAAGTTTTGGAGAAGAGACATAGAAGCATCCTTTCAATTTCGACAGTTATGGCTTTTTTCTTAAGAAATCTTGAATCCAGTTTCAAACGTTTGGTAATGAAGGTCAGGTATCTGACCTAGTATATTTTAAAAAATCTAGAAGCAAAACTCAGACGTTTGATGTTCTGCATCCAGATGTCTGACTGTAGCATTTTTCTATGTTTTTGAAGTTTTTGTGCATATGTGTGTATATATGCTTAAGGAGATTTTATATAACTATTCTATGACCATATATATACATACATACTAATAACTTAATACAGGTGCTTTTCCTTATGTCTTCAGAATTATCTTCTTGTTTGTAGTGAATTATCCCTGCACAAAGATATTTGAAATATATAAATGTGATTTATAAATAGAAAAGAGAATTAAAAAGAAATAAATAACATTAAACTCACTATAGTCGTTGAAAAATGATGACTACAACATCATCAATATTCTTTTCGAGCCTCTAAGTGATAAATTGTTGCCATTACTGATTTTCTATTGAAGTTATGTTTTGATAAATATAAGAAATAAGATTTGAACTTATAATTTTTAAATATTATAAATAAGAAGTTTACAACTTATGAATTCTAATTGGATAAGTGAATCCAAATTTTAAAATGGTTGAATAATCTGGTAAGAAAACAAAAAAATGAAATTAGAATTTGAGATATATGAAATAATGAAAGAATTAACTTGACCGAAGTTAGATAAGTGAAGTTAAATAATTGTTAGTGAAATGAAGTAAATGAAATGAAGTTTGACTTAAGAAAAATAAATGAAAGTGAATTGAATTTGATTTGAAATGAATTAGATAAAATAATGAAATGAAATTTTAAGTAAATAAATTTGTATAACTTATGGATTTGAATAATATTAAGCTAAAAATAAATGTATAATTTGTTGAAAGAGAATATTAAGAAGAAAAGAAATCTAATTTTGAAATTGAATTATAAATAATTAAATTTAACTTAAACTTAAGTAAAGTGGGATGAAACGAGTTAAATGACTTAGAATTTGAATTTTTAAATAAGGATGAACATAAGTTATAAATGCACTTCAATTTGGAGTTGTAAAAAGAAGTGAATATGTTTTAGAATGGTATTTGATAGAAATTGAATATGAATGTCAAGAAAAGCAAATTTGGTAATGAAACTAAGAAATGGAAGCTTACTTAAGAGTAAAGTAAAGTAATAATAAACATAGGAAGAGCTGTAGTAAAATGTTTATAAACTTAATTAAATAAGTTTATGAAATGGTTATTAAGTGTTGTTAGTATTAAAAAGAAGATATACTAAGTAAACTGAATATGAAATGAAATGCTGTTAAACATGAATGAAATTTGAAGTGAAGATTAATGAGTGAATGTTAATAAACTGAATGTAAGTGAAATTAATACGAATAATTGAATTTGATTTCAAAGCTAATACAAATTTTATGAATGTAAAAGAAAAAGAAAAAAATAAAGAATCGGGAATAAAAGAACGAGATATAATAAGAAACCAATTGGAATTAATGCATAAATTGTATGTATACTGTTTATTCGCATAACTGTTTGATCCAGATACGAGCACAAGATTTCGAGGTGATTTAAACGGACCCGAGTTATGATTTTTTACTCGATTCCCTGATGGCGAACCTTGGATATAGATTTCTAATTGATTCTGATGTTCTCTATCATAATTTATGGCTATGTTAGGAGGATAATGGTTTTCTAATCAATGAACCGGATTTGAGTCCGCACTAGAGTGGTCTTGTGAACGATACTAGTTCAGAAGTTGAATTTGTGATCGAGCGAGTGACCAGGTATGGTTTTGTGTACGGATGATACATGTACATCGTACGGGGTTTAATGAAATGAATGTTAACATTAAAAAATGCAAATTGATATAGTAATGAATCAATAGGATGAATATTAATTGATTGGATGGATATTAATTGTTTGATGGTTGCATTTGTTGCATTTTCTATATTGACATATATAGTTGTTGTATTAGTATATGTACTATATAATTGTTCCCATTGGTTGTTGAGTATTTAGAAGGTGTGAATGGCATATGCTTCGCATTTAGAGCTCGCTTTCGTGCTATATTAGTTGTATATGCTCACTAATACAATAAAAGATACATATCTCTGATTACATATCCTATATTTATAACTTTTTCTTACAGGTTGCCTCATCCTCGAAGATGAGATGTACATTTGTGATATACATACATATATATATATATGTGTGTGTGTGTGTGTGTGCTGTGATTTGCAACAATCGAACCACGCAAAAAGGAGACGTAGGCAAAAAAAATCGTAAATTTGAGGCATTAGAAAATTTTGAAAATTTTGGAAAAAAATTTGATAACTAAAATTTTGATTTTAAGTTATAACATGAATGATATTATTTGATTTTTGGAAGAGTATTAGTTATTTACTATGAATGAAACGATATTAGTTGGTTTTGAAAAGATAACCATGAATGGATTTGAAAACTAAGAAAAGTTTTTATAAAAGATTTAACTATTTGATTTCGAAAAAGTTAAAAGGTTTAAATGAATTTAGTAATCTATTTCGGCTAATTGTTTTTGAAAAGTTAATGGATTTCGTGACATTTTCTTACTTGGGAATTTCGAGGACGAAATTTTTTTAAAGAGGGGGGAATGTAACGTCCCAGTATTTCAGTCGTTCGAAATTGGTATACTTAATTGATTTTAAATATTCAAAAGTAAATTTTATAAGTTGGGTAACTTATATTTCAAATATAATGATTTATTTGATATTTAAATTGTTTAGTTTAATATTTGAATTTTTTTAAGTAATTGAATCTTGAATTTAAAAGGAATGAAAAATGATTTCTAAAGTTGATTTAAATTCTATTTGAATTAGAATGAAGATAGAGAACTTTTAAAAATGATTTAAAAGTGAATAAATAGAAACCGGAAATTATTTGATTTAATTAAGGTGTGAAAATAGTCATTTTTGACACCATATCGGATTTCGACGAAATCAGTTTCATTGGATCTGTAATAGTGAATTATAGTATGCTGTCGAATTTCGTGTCGATTCGATGTACCGTTTAATCGTGCAAGTTCAAAGTGCATAGAAAGTAAATTAAATGAATCTTAACTAAAATAAATTGATTTTAGGAAGCTAACTTCTGTATATGATGGAATTGGCCTTCAATACATATTCCATTGTGTTCGAAACAGGGTAAAACTTTAAAAAGCCAGGCAGCACGCTTCGTTTGGAGTTCGAAAAGTTCATGGATGAATAGTGTCGCGAAATCTTCTGTAAATAGGCCCAAATTCATTCACTTGTAACTCTAACCCTCGAAAAATATTTCAATCGCCATTAAATTATTTCCATCCAACTGTCGACGTTGATCGGAGCCACTCGGAGCAAAATTAGCCTTAGCCGTCAACTAACAAAACGTAGAGCTCGTCCCCACGAGCAAGTTCAACGGTGGATCGTCATAGGCGAAGCGAGGCGGCGGCCAAGGCCTCAAGTTCATCGCTGCAAAAATGAATTGGATTTGGGCTCGTCGTCGCGACGTACACGCAAGCACGAGGAGGACTGGTGATGGGGCGTCAGGGCGGCCACGGCTAGGGGGTTTGCCAATGTAGGCGGCGGTTTCAAGTGGTGAAGGGGGTGATGATTTGAGTAGGCGATTTGTTCGAAGTAAAAAAAAAATGTTATCGCGCATGCCTGGGAAGCATAACGAAGGGAACGAAAGAAAGGGATTAAGTTTAATTAAATCATTTAAGTTAATTGTATATTAGATATCTCGAATGCAAATAAATCCACAACTCTTACATAGGAGGTTCGATTAGCACGAAACAATCGATGTTGGATTCTTATTGTCAAATACTATGAAATGGAGTTAGATTGGACTGATTTGAAGCACGTAGGAATTTTGGTTAAATTCAAATGCCTGTTCGATATAATCAAAATAAATCATTGCAACGACGACTACAACCAAAGTAAGTTCACTCGCCTCTCTAGCTCGCCTATATTTTTATATAAGTGAGAATAAATTTATTTAGGATTGATGCTTGTTTGGACGATATATGATATATTATATATATTAGTTGGTTTGGATATATTTCTACATATTTTAGCGGATGAGACCCCATACGTTCCCGTGTATGAGCGGATGACCCTTTGTACGTGCGTCTGCCTCGAAGCAGACATTGTACATATTATCATATGCATATTTATTGCAGGTTACAGGTTTGAGGGATCCAATAGGATTCCTCGCCACTGTTGATTTATTTTCATATATATATATATATATATATATATATATATGATGATATATAATGTTGTGGATGCCATGATGATGTTTTGATATGATTTGACTTATTTAGTGCTATGGTAGCATTGGAACCTATTTTTGACATTTTGGAAATATTGAAATTGATGATTTTGAATTGATAAGCTTTTCATATTTATTTTGGAAGTAAATATGTTTTAATGATTTCTAATTTATTTTAAAAAAAGGAATTTGTTTTTGAATAAAAAAGTTATGATTTTTGATGATTTAAAATATGGTTTACGAAATACTTTAGAAATAGATTTCCGGGTAATTTAGTTTAAGGATTTATAAAAGTGAGATTTTTATAAATAAAGAAGTTGATTTATAAATGAAATTTATAAATGTTTGGTAAATGGACTTGAAGTTATTTTGTAAGTGGAATTAAAGATATTATTAAATGGTTTTGGAGTTGATTTGTATACGAAATTGGAAATCGATTTAAAGAAATGGATTTATATGTGGATTTTGAAGTAAAATTAGTTTTATACAAGAATAGATTTACAAATAGAAATTCGTAAATAAAGGAATTTTACAAACAGGAAAATATGCACAAGGAAGAAGTTGATACAAAATTTAGTCTTAAAGACAACAAATTTGCTTTTTAGTCTGAAGGACATATCTTAGTGTAAACCGAAAATGATAGTTACAACTATCATTTTGTGATTTGTACTAGAAAGAGTCCTTCAGCCTAAAAAACAAACTTCTTATTCCTAAAACTAAATTATTCTTCAGCGTTTTCCTTGAGCCTAAAAACCTCTATTATAAAATAGAAGTTTTATAAAATCGAAAGGAGATTTATAAAATTGTCTTATAAATTATGAAGTGACTTATTTTGTTAAATGTTTTTAATACAAAGGTTTTGGGAAGTGATGGTTTTAAATGGAATTAATGGGTTTTTGAAGATGTTTTAAAATGTGATATGGAACGAAAACATAGATTTCAACATTTATTGTTGTAATAAACATTTTCGGGAAGTAAGAAAGGCATGGACTATAACATTGTTCTTATAGTAAATGATTTCTGAAAGGAAAACGTTATATTAGTATATGGGATTTAGCTACATATATTTTATCAAATCCTTGTATCAATGTTTTGGGTTGTCGTAGCGATGTTTTATGCAACATTCGTTTTGACCCAATAAATTTAGTTTTGACCTTCCATCGTGTAACATACGAATCGGTTCTTACGGTCGTACTCAGGGTTTGGTGGTGTAGGATCATTGCTTCCTATACATAACACCCGTTCAGAGGCGTATGAAATCTAGAGTTGTACAACTATAAGAATCTATATGGCGTGTCTCCAGATGAAGTGATTTGTAAATATGCTTATACTTTAGATATAAGTATATGGAAATGTTTTCCAAGATAGAAAGTTTTGAAATGATTTTAAGGATACATCTTTTTAAAAGATAATTAGAAGTAGATGTTTGGAAAGTGATTTAATAATAAAAGATTAAATGAAAGGGCCCAGTAAATGCTTTTGTAACGATCCTAATTTTTTATTTAAATTTAAATTAATAATTAATGTGAATTTTGGATAAATTCTAGAATTAATTTGAAATTTGAAATATATATGGATATGTGTATATGAGTAAATTTGATTTTTTGACTTTAGAATCTGAATTTTAATGTTGAATTTGTATTTAAATTTTGAATTTAAATAAATGACGTAGAAAATGTATGATAGTTAAAACTTCAAAACAAAATATCGTCATACAAAATAAATTTTTATTAATAGCATTTTCTTGTAAAATAATATGTATATGATAATAATAAGAAAAAAATGTAATATAAAATTATTTGAAAACTTTTGATTTATGAGAAAGAAATAAAATATTACAAAGGCATATGGATAGAAATAAAAATAAAAATCTAAGAACATTCAAGTATGGTACAAACAAACAAAAATATAACGTGAATCCATTAACTAAAATTATAACAACATAGAATCTCATGACAAAGCAAAAGAAAAGATAGATATGAAAGTGTACAAAGTAAGAAGACAAACTATATAAATATGCTCACAAAAAAATAAAATCAGGCTGTGCAAAATAAATAAAAAAAATAGTAAACTTATAAAACAAGCCATAAATTATGTACAAGCAAGTATAGATGAGTATATATAAATATCTAGCAAAGGAAGTATAAGACAACAAAGATATCTAAATACCTATTAACGTGTAAAACAAGAGAAATAGAAATTAATGCCAATATCTTAGCATGCATAGTACAAATCATATCAGCCGAGATTTATCTCAGCATAATTAAAGCAAGAAGATAAACAAAGTAAATGTAATATCTATGAAAGTACTTGCAACAGGAAGTGAAAAACGAATGTATAGTATAAGCTTACAAAAAGGACTTAAAGCATTTAATACAAGAAATATATACCAGCCCCCAAATTGAAAATATCTCTGCCTGTATTTGTACCAAACATAACATCACTTGTACAAAGAAAATAATCACCCTGTTGTACAAAAATATGATACCCTATAACCCATTTCAATATATCAGAGCATTATCTACATTCGTTCATTTCAAGCTAAGAAAATCAGAAGCAATACTATCTACAAATTCAATTCTAAACAACAAATTAAAACAATCAAAATAACCTGAGATCAGATCAAAACTTCAACAAACCAAAAGCCTGGAAATTTAGCCTGTAACCAGATTTTCAAAACTGGAAGAAAAAAAGAGAGAAGAGAATACAAATCAACTTGCAAACCTGGAAGCAAGCTAATCAACTCAGCAATCACCAACGGGCAGGAGTTGATTCCAATCAAAAATAAAGTTGCAAACAACAGATTCAACAACTTATCAAAAACAAAGTTTCAATCTCTCTTCTTCTATTACTTCTCTGCTCTGTGCATAATCAGGCGAGCAACTCTCCTTTTAAAAGCCTAATTCTGTTGATATATGGTGATAGTATGATGATTGTTTGAATTGTGGGATGGTTGAATACCTTAATGAATGCAATATGATAGTATGAATAGCATTGCATGTCCGCATATATATAAATGTTTGTATATAACTGTAAAAAAAATATGCCTTTGTTATATCAACAAAGTAAAGAACCACATATAGGAAAAATCATATCTATCTGTTTAAATAAAATTAAGCTTCAAATGCTAAAGAGAAGTTGTTTACAACTTCATGGTTTCACCTTTAAAAATAATTTCAGAAAAAATATATCAAGCATGTACTGTGAAATGTTTATTTACAATAAAACTATCATAAATCACAAAATTCAAGAATCTCCGTTTTAAGTTCTGATTAAATATCCTGATTCATGCTAGAAAGCAATGAATTTTAATGTTAAGATTATAATTTTTAAGCTAGGGAATATTGCGAATTTTAAAGTTGAATGGAATTGTCAATTTTTTCAAATCTGGGTGATCGAAGAAATGATTAATCTCGCGATTGAAGGGGAAGCACGTTTGGGGGTCATGGATCGTCAGAAAAATGATCGTTGTTTTTTTTGTTCACTGGATGAACAATTGAAGTCAAAATAGGGTTTAATGTGAAATATTTGGTCGGCATGGTTCTCGTGCTCATGTACGGTCAATAGTGGATCGAGTTTGATGATACTCGGGGAAGTGTTGGTTTGGGGGTTGTCGAAGATGTGGCCGGAGGTGGCGACGCTCTGGCTGTCGGAGTTAGGCACGCGAGGTGATTGTATGGATTGGTTTTCGACCCCAGGAAATTAAAAATAGCTCGATTTCGATGATGGGGTGGTTTTGGTTTTTGGGTTGCTTAGATTAGCTGGGGTGGCCGTAGGTGATGTGCCGGTGGCATCATCGTTGACCGGCGAGGGGCTCCGCACTTGTGCACGTATACGTGCAAGTCACGTATCGGGCTTGAGGAGTTTGAGGAAGATAAGGTAGAAGCTCGGGGAAGAAAGCGATTTTTCTTGAGCTAATTTTCAGTTTGCTCGCGTGCTTCAACATACCTATTTATAAAGTTAACATTTAAACATTAACTAGATAAAAAAAGAAGCGCACACGAGAGGAAGTGAGATGACTCGGGGAAGGATGGAGGCAAACTCGAGTAACACTCGAGTGATACCTGGGTAGATCTCGGGTGTTGTGTTGAATGGGTTTAAGCCAACAGAATTTTGAGTTAATAAAGTTAAACAAGTTTAAATATCTTGAATTTGAAGGGAATTTGATTTCAAAGTCTTTTAAATTTATTTCTTTTCAAAAATATTAGTTTAACTTGTAAATTTAAAGGTTTTAAAAGCTAGTTTTAAAATTGATTTAAAGGTCAATTAGTACCCACTTTAAAACTTGAAAATTTAGAATGAAGTTTCAAAAAGAAAATTTAAAATAAATGGTTTCAAACATATTTGTAAGTGATAATAAAGTCATTGATGAGAATGAGATTTGATTTAAGTTAATGAAGATAAAATTATGATTATAATTCATTAAATTATTAAGTTTATTAAAATGGATAATTTATTTATTTAATTAATTAATGATTTGGATTTATAAGTAATTAAAGGTAAACTGAGGTTTAAAAATTAATTAAGGAATAATTAATGTTTTGTGCTAATTAAATTAATAATTATAAGTTTAAATTTATTAATTTAAGTTAATTTAATTTAATTAAGGAATTAATAAAATTGTAATTAAGAATTCATTAAGTTACTATTAACATCAAATAAATTTGTAATTAGAGATTAATTAAAAGTTATTAAGAAATGTTATTAGTTAATGAAGATAATTAACTAAGGATTATTAAGTATTAATTAAGGTGATTAATTTTAATAATAAATTGGATTTATTAGTTTAGATAATCAATTATAAATTGTTTAATGTGATTACTTAATGGAAGTAACTGAGGATTAAACACTTATTGTAATTAATGTTGGATATTTTGATTAATTAAGGTTAATTAATTAGGTAATTGGTTTAGAGAGTTGATTTAATTTATATGATTAATTAAGAATAATTTAATTAATTAAGGTGATTGATTAATTTATTTATATTAGATGATTTGTAATAAATTAATCAAGATTGGATAATTTATTCATGAGTAATCAATTTAATTGGAAATAAATTGAATTAATTAGGATTAAATAATTAATTAATTAATCCTACTTATAAACAACTATTGAATGCTTGACCTTACTTATGAATGATTGTATTGTATGAGATGCCTTGAATTGTTTATCCTATCTGATCTATGATATTTTGTTCTGTGGATTGAGCTATGTATAATTTATTCATTTATTTACATTTGTATATTATCTGTGAATCTGTGAATGGACGATAAGCGTTATAGTTTATATCGCTTATCAACTATATTTCTGTGTTTTGATCTGTGATGATTGAGTGATGTTGCACTGCTGTGTTAAACCCCTAGACCACACTATACACACACGAATATGGATTTCATGGGGAAATCGATTAAGTCACAGATTTTTGAAATGATTTCAAAATAGACAATTTGAATTCAATGGTTTGGAAATGGAATCGGGTTAAATGTGAAAAGCTTTTGAAAAGGAGTTTCAAAGATAAGAATTTATTTTTGAATAACTTGATAACGCTTTGAAATTTAACTAATTTGAATTCAATATTTGAAACTGAATTCTATGATTTGGAAACTAGGGTTTAGAAAGGCTATTCAACTTATAAATGAGTTTATACGGGTTAAACTATTTCAAATATATTGATTTTGGAATTTGAATTTAAATTTAAAGGCTTTAACTCGTGAAAATATAATTGAATTCTTCTGAAACGAAAACTGTTTGTTTTCAAATAATTAAAGCTTTCACATAAGGAATGAACTTCCAAATTGAGTTAAAAGGATTTCTAGTTTAAAATGAAAATGGTTTCCAAGTTATGGAAACCGTTTGAAAGTTATAAGTTAAATCTTTGATTTAAAGATTTAATGAGTTAATCCAATTTATATGGAATTGTTTTGAAATCCGTAAATGGATCTTTGTGAAACTGTGTGAACTTTGTGAAATAAATGTTTTTGTCTAAAAGATTTGAAATGGTAATTTGTTTAACCATTCAAAAGAAAGTTTTGGATTTTATCAGTTGTGACTTAACTAAAATCCCATATCTATATGTTTTAAAATATTGCGCTCATTATTCGGTTTAGCCGGGAGAGGATCTTATGTCATATAACCCATTCCGAATAGTGATACGTCGTTATGGATTGCATTTGAAGACGGTGGTGAAGACCAGGTATTTGTGAGAATGATAGGATAACCTATCGATTGACTTTGCACAGAGTTGCTCCGGTATAGAGATTTTCCTAAGTGATGGGAAGTCCGATCAGGATTGTGAATACCCGGATTTGCAAGGGCTTCTTA
Organism: Allium cepa; assembly: GCA_030765085.1. NCBI lineage: Eukaryota > Viridiplantae > Streptophyta > Magnoliopsida > Asparagales > Amaryllidaceae > Allium > Allium cepa. The sequence continues at coordinate 80,949,646 of CM060932.1, read as the reverse complement.
TGAAGTGCCTTTGGTTCTGTTCGAACCCGAGACAGACTTGTATGGTTGTATATCTGACACTACACTTTGAGATATAAAGCATATTTCTTTCAAATACATATCTGTTGGTGGCGGAAAATTTATTCTCTTAGCTTAACACCCTTCTCTGAGACGTACGAGCTCAGAGGTTATGTAGTTGAAGGTTATCAGCAATATATTCCCAATCTGGTAGTGTGACATGTTGAGTGCTGCTGTGTGTTAATGATCATTTGTGATCAAAGCATGGCCTTAGTGTAAAGCGTAGCTTTGTGGATGAGATTGCATCAGGACCTCACAGCCCGGAAATGGTCAAAACATGAAAGATGCGACAAGGTTATAAGGGTCGCGCCCTTTAGGGTGTGCCATTCCCTTCTGGTAAAGGGTGGTATCATGATATGGATCCTAGATATTTACCTATGTGGTGGGCTTCAATACCATTTCTGTGTGGTTGTCGCTTTGTGGTTTAGAGGCGCCTCGGATAAAGGTCCCAAAAGACCGGGGAGTGGCATGCTCGTGTAGTAGTTATCTAGTTACAGAGGTAACCCGACCTTGTGTTGGCAGAGAGATGGTTAAGTTCTCGGGACGTCCTGCCAGAGGCGATCCCATGTGGCAGTAGGAAGTTCCTTAGCCTGACCATTTGTTGAAAATCCAAAGAAACAATACGAGCCTTGTACGGTTTTAGTTGTAGAACCTACCATTTAATATGGTGGCTATAGTAGGCATACTATAATGGTACCTATGCCGGCTAAGATTTATATTATACTTTCGAAATGTTTTCCACCGTGCACTTATAATAATAATATCAAGAAATATTCACGTATCAAGCATATTTGACTATCATAAGGAGAAATCTCCTCCAATTATGCGTTTCCATGGTGTGTGTGTGGCAAGAGGTCTTATGGTAGTTTCATTTTCAAAAAAAAACATTGTGGATTTATTTTAAATTCCTTTGTTGTTTGTTTGTAAATGATAAACTGTTTTTGTTGCTCACACCAGTCCCATGACTGACTCGGAGTTTATTGTTTCTTTCCTAAACTCTGCGTGCTCACTATTTTCCACATGAGCAGTCTAGAGTTGGGTTTTTCAGATAGTCAGGATTAGTAGTTTTTCTGAAGCTAGTCCAATCTTTGGATGTGGACGAGACTTGCTTATCTAGGTGACACATGATGTTGGTTCGAGCTAGCTTTGGATTGGAGCATTGGATTTGGGAATGCATTCTATTGAAGATCTTCTTTTCCGCTGCTATTGTTATCTATTTTCTTTCCGCTATGTCTTGTATCTCTGATAGTATTGATACCTATTGTATCATTCTGTTGTATCATATTGTATCAGATGTTGTATCTGTCATTGTATTAATGTTGTATATATATTGATATTTATTTCTTCCGCTGTGTTGTACTTAACGGAGTTATAAGCTCCGATGCACCAGATTTGACGTTTGAATCTACGGCATTTGAATATGAGTGTCGTATTCTGTACCGATTTTTGAAGGTCGAGTCAGGATCGCTACACTTATGGTGCTGGATATATTATCTGGTGCTTAATAGTTAAATAACCGACTATCAAATAGATAAATATTTGCCTATTTATCATTGTTGGTTTGGAGAGACCGGGGACAGATTTATTCCGAGAGCCACTTCGGACCAACGTACATGCGTTCGATCTGCAGGTTTGGAAGATATTGATATTTAGGATTTTCATAGTGAAGGACTGCTTGTTGATAGTTTGGGGATAAACTCCCAATATACATATAGTACCAGTAGTCTCTTCATTATGAACTATCCGATACAAGTACTATTCTCTTCTAATCCTAGGGTAATTCCCAATAAGATGTGGCCTTGGGTTTGTCCTGTTCTTGGATAACTTGTATTGATGGATGTCTGACATCGCATTTTTGAGATTGCATTGTTGACTTTTATAAACATACATGGAAAAGGAAACTTCTCTTAGCTTAACACCCTTCTTTGAAACGCACAAGCTCAAAGGTTATTTGTTTATAAAAGTCAACAGTGATCGAAGGAATGGCAGTGTGGCATTCAGAGTGATATGTGCTATGTGAAAGGTAATCGTGACCTTTGGCGTCACACCCAGAAATGATCGAAACAGGGTAGATGTAGCAACGTTATGTGGTTCGCAACCATTAGGATGGGATCATCCTCTTTTAGATATGTTTCTTCCCGCTATGACGTTCAGGATGTAAATAATTGTGGATGTATGCTATGAGCGCGCTCGGGTAAGTCGGTAACGACTGGGATGATTACATATTCGGTACTATCTATTTAAAGGTAGGCCGGTCTTGTGTTGGTAGAGGACCATCCGTTGGACCTCGGTACATTCCTCTAGAGATGTACTACCGAAAGGTAGTCCCTTTACCTAGTCTTATATGGAAATCCATTATCCACTACTAGCCTGCCATTTTGTTTGTAGAACCTGCGTTTGTGGCTTTTATTTCTGGGATTTAATAATGTAACAATTTTGGCTATGATTCTTATTATTTGTATAATAGACACTATTATAATATAACATGATTAGATATGAAGGGTTTGGTTATCGTAAGGTAAAAACTCATCCGTATTTATGTGTGGGTGTGTCTTGTAGGATCTAGATTAACCCTAGAGGGGGGGTGAATAGGGTTATAGCAAATTTTCTTGAATTAAACACAGAGATATAATAGCAGAAATAAATATGCTGAAAAGTAAATCACACACAAAATTTACCCAGCTTCGGCAACCCTTCCCTGCTGCTGCATTCACAGATTTCTATTAGAATTAAACAGTATCACGCTTACAAACACTCTATTAGACTCGCAGACCCTTTTGCTCCCGCTCACAAACACTCTACTAGACTCGCACACCCTGCTCCCGCCTATAGAGTTTCGCTTACTCGCAAATACTGCTCCCGCCTATAGAGCTTTGCAAACTCGCACACCCTGCTCACTGAACTAATTCAAAATAGACAATCTGACACTACCTAAACCTAGGTGGTGATTTACTAATTCTTTGATTCGTAAAATAAAAAACAATAATTTAAAAACAATAGAAAATAACCCAAAAACTAATTAACAATGTAAAGCCTTTTTAAAAAAAAAACAAACCCCCCCCTTTTTTTTTTTTAATAAGGCCAGCCCACTTCCTTATTTCACCCGATCCTTTTGTTCGTGAGAATGATGGCGGCTTCATTCTGTTTAGGGCTTCGTTCCCTTTGTTCCAGTTAGGGCTTCGGCTCTTTGTTCCAATTAGGGCTTCGGTTTCTTCAATCGATCTGAGATATATTGCCCTAGCTCACTGCTTCTCTGATGGTTGACTATCGCTCGTTTGCAGTTGCTCGATCGAGTTCGTTGTTTGTGAATTCGGTATGTACTGTCTCCTTTTGCTTTACTAAGTTGATACTTGAACTCGATAGATTAATTTGCCAGTGATGATTGGGTTATATATGCGTTCGAACTCCTTGAATTACGTTTGTCAAAATATATTTGAATTTGTCAATAGTCGTTCGATCTTGCATTGATGCTTGGGATTGATCTGACTTTGTCAATTTCGTATTTTTGGTAGCTTGATTCACACGGTATTGATTTGATTTCGTGATCAATTTGCTTGGTTCGACTTGGCATTGACTGCTTCAATTTTTCTCACACTTGATTTCTAATTTGTGAATTATTCAACCTTGTTCATCACGGTGCTGACATTTGCTTTGACCAGTTGATTTACTTTGGCCATACTGTTGAAATAGTGTTCTCTGACCATCTTTTCTATCATTTGGTACTGCCATGCATTTGCATAGTACCATAGCTTCTTTGTTGCACTCGAGTTAGTTCAAACATGAACTTGTTGCTTGGTTCACTGTGTTACTCATTGATTAGTTTGCATTGTCATATTTTATTCCTGTTTGCATTTGAGTTTGTAGCTTGGTGTCATGTTTGCTTTGAGTTTGCAACTTGGAGTCTGCAACTTGTAGCTGGACTTGATTTGTGCCTTGTCCATTCTCATGTGTTCATCCCTGTAGTATATGTTAGTGATACATTTTGGAGTTGGTTCAAGTTGCACTGCACTTTGATGTTGTAGTCTCTGACTTTGCTGTATGAATGCTGCTTCACCATATTGCATTTGCCACACTTGTGTTCCCTGTTATCAACTGGCCTTGATTATGTTTTGATTCAAAAACTTCTGTTCACCTGCATGTATTGTTGGTTCATTACTTCGTTTGATATGTTGTCCATCTGAGTTTGCACATTTGAAGCCTTGTATCATGATGCAGTCTTCATTATGTTCTTGATAAATGCACTTCTGGAGCTTGTATAATTTGAGTTGTAGCTTGATGGTTTCATGCTTCATGCATGTACTCTGTTCATATGTTCTTGGTGGCATTTCTTTGGTCTGCACTGCTTGTTGATGTTGCTTGTGGCACTTGTATACTTGGTCGAGTCCATTTGCATTCTGCAGGCTTGTACTGTCCACTGTGCTGTAATCTTGAGTTGCAGTGAGCTCGACATTGTTGTTTACTTCACCACTGACTTGATGCTGCATACATGTTTGTTGCAGTCCCTTTTTGCTGTTGCTATCCACATTGAACTGCTTTTGATGCACTTTTGAGTCTTGGATACCTTGCATGATTTACTTGCATTGTGGCATTGTGTTCTGGTCATTTGCACTTGCAGTTGGTTCATTTGCTCTTAGTATACTTCACATGCACAGTTTTTAACTTAAGTTGCATCTGTGCATAAATATTTATGCTGCAGTCTTCAATGTACTGGTGACATGTGCATTGCTTCATGTTGCCTATGTATCACTGCAGTTGCACATTGCTTGTACTTGTGTTCTTTATTCATATGTTCTTCAAATCAGTGGTGCACTGTGCCATTTGGAATTGGTCTGTTGTGATTTGTCGAAGCTTTGAACTGTTTGCAACTTGACACTGTTGTACACTTGCTCTTGTTGGCTGCGCACACAAGTTGGCGAGGCAGTGCACACGTGTATGAATGTACACGTGTGTATTGCAGCCACTTATGGCTACCTGTCCCTGTAATATCTATGTGCACTACTTTGTGATGAAATCAAGTGTGAATGATGACGAACAACCCAAATAACCGAGGCAAACCATTTTTGTTTTTCAAAAATCGTATTTCATTTTATATTGTAAAAATATTTCTTTTTCAATTTTACTGCGTTAGTGAATATTTTTGCAGATTTCTCAGATGCTGGATTCAAACTGGAATGCAGTTGAAGATAAAAATACGAGTGTGAGTGATATGTAGTGAGGTTAACTGTAAATGTGAAATGTGATGTGATTGTAATCAAAGTTGTATAGTTATAGTGAGAGATTGAAATTGTACTATTCAAAATTGTAATAAATATTTGTTTGAATAAAAATTTCTGTTTGAATTCAAAATCTGTTTAACTTGTTCTGTTTGAATTCAAATTCGAATTCTGTGTAATTTAATTTTATTCAACAAATATTTATTTAATCTATGAAAAAACAAAATAGTACATTACCAAATACATACTATTCAAAATTGTAATAAATATTTGTTTGAATAGAATTTCTGTTTGAATTCAAAATCTGTTTAACTTGTTTTGTTTGAATTCAAATTCAAATTCTGTGTAATTTATTTTATTCAACAAATATTTATTTATTCTATGAAAAATAGTACATTAACAAATACATTTAAATGAATGTATATATGTTTGTTATCATCAAACAAAAATCATATAGCGCAAAGCGCATATTCAACAATCTCCCCCTTTTGATGATAACAAACATATATTTAAGATTTTGAATATATTAAATGTATTTGATAATTTCATTTGCTCCCCCTACATATATGGCTCCCCCTACATATATGCATACAAATAAAAATATGTAAATGAGCCTATATGAAAATTGAAAGTTATTTGACCTTTGCTTGATTCTATTTGACAAAATCTTAACTTTTCTCTCCCCCTTTTGTTATCAGCAAAAGAATAATAGTGTTATAAAATAGGGATGAAGTGATAGACATGAATCAAACATTTAACTCAATTAAATATAAATATCAAATCTCAATAAAACTCAAACAAAAATCATAATTACCCTTGTCAAGCGCATATTCCACTTTCAGAAGTGATGGGGATAAAATCATCAAAAATTCATATAGATATGTCTATTTGTGGTATATTTATTTCTGGAAATTTGAATATCTACTAACCATGCATAACCGTTAGGACTTTTAAATGAGATTAGTAGTATTTCAATTTAATTTAAAAATGAAATCAAGTATCTTCTAACCACGCATGACCGTGAGGACTTTTAAATGGGATTAGAATCAACTTGTCTATTAAATCAATTAAATTTGATATGCGTTCCATACATGCATAACCGTGAGGACTTTTAAATGAGCATGGAAGCACATAATCAAAAATCCAAGTAATTCACCCATGCATAACCGTGATGACTTTTAAATGAGAGTGAATACTTTGGATGTTTATTTTTATTGCTAAATATAATAAGTTGAAGCACAAATAATTTCCTTCACAAATTTAAAGATATTGAAGAACAAATGATTTCCTTTGTAAACTACCACAAATTTACATACTAAATATGATCTTGATGAGTGATGGTTGATAGAAAGATGATAGAAATAGAAATGGTCATGGAATTTTTACCCAACAAAAAGTTTTTATAACTCTTGTTATGAAATTCTAAAGAAATTTTCTAATTATACTTTCTCGAGTTATAATATATGATAAATATCAACACTCATCTCCTTTTTTAATCACTATTCATCATTTCGATAATCAAAGGGAGTCAGATTAGTCAAAATTTGTCATTTAAAATCAAATTAAAAATTATAAAATCAATTTTTCAAAAATGATTAGGCTGTAAATATGGTCAAACATGATTTTCTCGAGGGGGTTTTATAAGAAAAATTTTCTGCTATTTGAAAATTATTTCAAGTGAAAAATATGCAGATATTTTCTTTAAAAAAAAACGATGCAGCAAATGAATGTTTCAAAATAATTAATCACGTTACACTTAGTAATTTTTCTATCAACCATATTACCAGTGTAATCTGCATCTGAATTTAAATTTCACTCAATATTCACTCGTTGAATTTTGATTGACCAAAACATGAAGTGTACACCAAGAATTTCAAACTTAACATCAATTTAAATGACATTCTTTTGAACTTGAATTGAAGCCGTGTTAACACTCAAACACATATCATGATGTTAATTTCAGAAACCATAGGATAAACAATTATATTCATGAGTACTCAACAATCAATCATTATCATAATTATTTCAAAAACAATTTCTTGAAGTTTCAACAATTTCATAAAGTTTCAACATTTTTTTTTAAAAATCCTTTTTCACATGAATTTGAAATCGTGCAAATTTACAAGCAGTGACCAAAATGTCAGAACCAATATATCTACTTGTAGCATGAGTAACCATCATTTGACCGAACAAATTTATAAATTAGTTCAAAATTGAAAATCTGATTGGTCATCATTTAAGCACAAATCAATGTCATAAACAAGAACAAGTCAAAAAATCATATCAATTAAGTCCGAAACAGTCAACCATCATAATTACTCCAAGTAATTCTATTTAAAGATGATTAGTCAATATTTTAAAAAATCATTGCATCAAAATCATCATCTTTTGTTCATCTCAAAATTGGCTGATTTTAATTTAGAGTATGGTGCAGATAATCACATTTAAAAACAATTACCTGTTTTACCTTTACGATAATTTTTCGTGATTGCCCATTGTGATTCTGTCACCTTTATACTAGGCTAAGGAACTTTGCTTCGTTGCCCGTTGTGTTTCTGGAACAGCCGAAATCCAGAGAACACTGTTGTTGTTCCTTAGCCTGCCACCACACCTACACGATAAAAGATTTATGTGACCTATTTGTTTTTATAGGTCCATTGTTGTTAGTGGCAGAATATGAAAAATATGTTTTTGGAGACCCAAAACTATTTATATCTGTTCCTTTTGGCACCCAAATTTGTTTGACTTTCAAAGATTTTATATTTGTGGCTTTTGGAACCCAAATTGGTATAGTTTTCACGTGTTTGGGTCTATACCAACAATTATTTCGATTATGTCCAAATTCTCTACAAAACGTGCTCATTAAATTGACTTGATTAAATTTTGTGTTCCTATGACTATGATTTTCAACATGATTTCCAATTATTTCAGATCGAGCAAAAACACTTTTACTTTTTGCATTATCATCATTTTTTGATTTCCCAAAGCCTAGTCCTTTTCTATTGTTAGCAAAAATTTGATTTCCCAATAGCATATTAAAAGATTTTTCGCCTCTTGAAAAGTTATTCAAAGATTTCTCAAGATTTTGGACTTTGGTTTTTGATGTTGAGTTTTCAGTGACAAGTGAGGTGCATCGATTAATAAAATTCTTTCTCCTAGTGTCGATGGTTTCCTTAAGATTCAAGTTTTCATTTTCAAGACTTTCAAAGTTATTCCTCAGTTTTGATAATTCTGAATCTAAAATCTTACATTTTTTACATTCTAGGTTTTGAATATTTTCAAGTTCAGTTTTTAACCTAAAATTTTCACGAGCAAATTCTCTCCTATCAGATTTCAGTTTTTCAATTTTAGATTCAAGAGTATCCACTACCTTAGTAAGATCAGAACACATAAAAACAAGTTCTTTATAAGAAAACTCACCTGCCTCACTAGATTCGTCGGAGGTTGCTTCTGATTCTGATTTTGCCATGCAACACAAGTTAGCCTCCTCTGAGCTGCTATCCGAAGCTTCCTCTCCTTCTTCATCATCCCAAGTCGCTGCAAATACCTTCTTCGCCTTTTTCTTTTCTTTGTTGTTTTTGAGAAGTGGACATTTTGGTTTGATGTGGCCAGGCTTGTTGCAGTTATAACACGTCAGTTCATTATCAGAATTTTCGGAATCTTTTGACCTATTGCCCTTTGTTTTATTTTTGCGTGGCTTGAATCTAGAACATCTTCTAAGATTATTGACAGCCATTGCAAGCTCTTCAATTGGATCTTCTTCATCGCTTTCTTCTTTGCTCTTTAAGGCAATCGTCTTCTTCTTTGGTTCGGAGTTGTTGCGTTCTTCCTTTGCTTTTAACTCAAGCTCATATGTCATCAAGTTGCCAATCAACTCCTCCATGCTTAGTTTGCTCAGATCTTTCGATTCTTGGATTGCTGTGACTTTTGCCTCAAAGTTCATTGGTAAAACTCGTAGTATCTTCCGCACAAGTTCTACCTCAGTGAATACCTTCCCAAGCGCTCTAGCATTGTATACCAAGGTTGAAAAGCGTCCAAACATGTCTTTTATGCTCTCGCCTTTGTCCATCACAAAGTTTTCATATTCGTTGCTGAATAGGGCTAGACGAGACTCCTTGACTTGAGAAGTTCCTTCGTGTGTCACCTCCAAAGTGTGCCAAATTTCCTGTGCCGTTGTACAATGAGAAATTCTATTAAATTCATTTTTATCAAGAGAACATATCAAAGCATTCATGGCTTTAGCATTTGTTGTTTTCAATCTCTTATCGTTAGCATCCCACCTATCCTTAGGTTTAGGAATCTCAGTACCACCAACGATTATAGTGGGAGGTTTATAGCCAGTTTCAGTAATATCCCAAACATCATAATCAACAGAACTGAGATAGATACTCATCCTAACTTTCCAATAAGCATAATCGTTCCCGTTAAACATGGGTGGCCTAGCAATAGATTGCCCCTCAGAAAAAGCATTATTTTGTAGACTCGTGACTCTAGAGTTAAATAAAAAAAATATACCAGGCTCTGATACCACTTGTAGGATCTAGATTAACCCTAGAGGGGGGGTGAATAGGGTTATAGCAAATTTTCTCGAATTAAACACAGAGATATAATAGCAGAAATAAATATGCTGAAAAGTAAATCACACACAAAATTTACCCAGCTTCGGCAACCCCTGCCTACTGCTGCATTCACAGATTTCTATTAGAATTAAACAGTATCACGCTTACAAACACTCTACTAGACTCGCAGACCCTTTTGCTCCCGCTCACAAACACTCTACTAGACTCGCACACCCTGTTCCCGCCTATAGAGTTTCGCTTACTCGCAAACACTGCTCCCTCCTATAGAGCTTTGCAAACTCGCACACCCTGCTCACTGAACTAATTCAAAATAGACAATCTGACACTACCTAAACCTAGGTGGTGATTTACTAATTCTTTGATTCGTAAAATAAAAAACAATAATTTAAAAACAATAGAAAATAACCCTAAAACGAATTAACAATATAAAGCCTTTTAAAAACAAAACAAAACCCCTTTTTTTTTAATAAGGCCAGCCCACTTCCTTATTTCACCCGATCCTTTTGTTCGTGAGAATGATGGCGGCTTCGTTCTGTTTAGGGCTTCGTTCCCTTTGTTCCAGTTAGGGCTTCGGCTCTTTGTTCCAATTAGGGCTTCGGTTTCTTCAATCGATCTGAGATATGTTGCCCTAGCTCACTGCTTCTCTGATGGTTGACTATCGCTCGTTTGCAGTTGCTCGATCGAGTTCGTTGTTTGTGAATTCGGTATGTACTGTCTCCTTTTGCTTTACTAAGTTGATACTTGAACTCGATAGATTAATTTGCCAGTGATGATTGGGTTATATATGCGTTCGAACTCCTTGAATTACGTTCGTCTAAATATATTTGAATTTGTCAATAGTCGTTCGATCTTGCATTGATGCTTGGGATTGATCTGACTTTGTCAATTTCGTATTTTTGGTAGCTTGATTCACACGGTATTGATTTGATTTCGTGATCAATTTGCTTGGTTCGACTTGGCATTGACTGCTTCAATTTTTCTCACACTTGATGCTGATTTGTGAATTATTCAACCTTGTTCATCACGGTGTTGACATTTGCTTTGACCAATTGATTTACTTTGGCCATACTGTTGAAATAGTGTTCTCTGACCATCTTTTCTATCATTTGGTACTGCTATGCATTTGCATAGTACCATAGCTTCTTTGTTGCACTCGAGTTAGTTCAAACATGAACTTGTTGCTTGGTTCACTGTGTTACTCATTGATTAGTTTGCATTGTCATATTTTATTCCTGTTTGCATTTGAGTTTGTAGCTTGGTGTCATGTTTGCTTTGAGTCTGCAACTTGGAGTCTGCAACTTGTAGCTGGACTTGATTTGTGCCTTGTCCATTCTCATGTGTTCATCCCTGTAGTATATGTTAGTGATACATTTTGGAGTTGGTTCATGTTGCACTGCACTTTGATGTTGTAGTCTCTGACTTTGCTGTATCAATGCTGCTTCACCATATTGCATTTGCCACACTTGTGTTCCCTGTTATCAACTGGCCTTGATTATGTTTTGATTCAAAAACTTCTGTTCACCTGCATGTATTGTTGGTTCATTACTTCGTTTGATATGTTGTCCATCTGAGTTTGCACATTTGAAGCCTTGTATCATGATGCAGTCTTCATTATGTTCTTGATAAATGCACTTCTGGAGCTTGTATAATTTGAGTTGTAGCTTGATGGTTTCATGCTTCATGCATGTACTCTGTTCATATGTTCTTGGTGGCATTTCTTTGGTCTGCACTGCTTGTTGATGTTGCTTGTGGCACTTGTATACTTGGTCGAGTCCATTTGCATTCTGCAGGCTTGTACTGTCCACTGTGCTGTAATCTTGAGTTGCAGTGAGCTCGACATTGTTGTTTACTTCACCACTGACTTGATGCTGCATACATGTTTGTTGCAGTCCCTTTTTGCTGTTGCTATCCACATTGAACTGCTTTTGATGCACTTTTGAGTCTTGGATACCTTGCATGATTTACTTGCATTGTGGCATTGTGTTCTGGTCATTTGCACTTGCAGTTGGTTCATTTGCTCTTAGTATACTTCACATGCACAGTTTTTAACTTAAGTTGCATCTGTGCATAAATATTTATGCTGCAGTCTTCAATGTACTGGTGACGTGTGCATTGCTTTATGTTGCCTATGTATCACTGCAGTTGCACATTGCTTGTACTTGTGTTCTTTATTCATATGTTCTTCAAATCAGTGGTGCACTGTGCCATTTGGAATTGGTCTGTTGTGATTTGTCGAAGCTTTGAACTGTTTGCAACTTGACACTGTTGTACACTTGCTCTTGTTGGCTGCGCACACGAGTTGGCGAGGCAGTGCACACGTGTATGAATGTACACGTGTGTATTGCAGCCACTTATGGCTACCTGTCCCTGTAATATCTATGTGCACTACTTTGTGATGAAATCAAGTGTGAATGATGACGAACAACCCAAATAACCGAGGCAAACCATTTTTGTTTTTCAAAAATCGTATTTCATTTTATATTGTAAAAATATTTCTTTTTCAATTTTACTGCGTTAGTGAATATTTTTGCAGATTTCTCAGATGCTGGATTCAAACTGGAATGCAGTTGAAGATAAAAATACGAGTGTGAGTGATATGTAGTGAGGTTAACTGTAAATGTGAAATGTGATGTGATTGTAATCAAAGTTGTATAGTTATAGTGAGAGATTGAAATTGTACTATTCAAAATTGTAATAAATATTTGTTTGAATAAAAATTTCTGTTTGAATTCAAAATCTGTTTAACTTGTTCTGTTTGAATTCAAATTCGAATTCTGTGTAATTTAATTTTATTCAACAAATATTTATTTAATCTATGAAAAAACAAAATAGTACATTACCAAATACATACTATTCAAAATTGTAATAAATATTTGTTTGAATAAAATTTCTGTTTGAATTCAAAATCTGTTTAACTTGTTTTGTTTGAATTCAAATTCAAATTCTGTGTAATTTATTTTATTCAACAAATATTTATTTATTCTATGAAAAATAGTACATTAACAAATACATTTAAATGAATGTATATATGTTTATTATCATCAAACAAAAATCATATAGCGCAAAGCGCATATTCAACATGTCTTACGAGATACCTCTGTTTTGATAAAAGAACGCTTTCATAACTTTAAAATAAATTCAGTTGAGTTGTGTTTTCTCATGCTAGTTTACCAGATTGATCCAGGCGTTCTTCCCATTCAATGCTCGGGTCAGACCGAGTATATTTTCAAATGTAGATTTGGATGCTTTGGAGCTTCAGTAAGAGAGTTGGAAGCCTTCTAGCCGTATTACATGTACATGTTTATTTTTCTGCTGCTTTGTTATTTAAATTATCAGCAATTATAAGGACAGGTTATTATAACTATCCAGGTTGATGATTGGTGATTGATTGTTGTACCCTGATTGATGGATGTATATTATATTACAGTTTCTGTTTTGTAAAGATCATTGATATGATATAATATATTTTTCCACTATGATTGTGAGATTCTGTAATTGTTTTAGTTTCTTCTATTTTGTCTTCTGTTCTTCTTCTACTTTCTTTCTCTTCTCTCTTCTTTCTTTCTTTCTTTCCCATGCTTATTTGTATTTCCCTTCAGTTTGGGGCTAGACATGTGTGGTTATTGTCAACTCTAAACCAGATGGATTTTCACGTCATTACACCTTGTTTCGAAGTGATTTTCGGATAAGGATTAACCAAATTCGACCCTGGTTCCTTCAAAGCCATCATCGATAAAAAGATGTTAAGTATGAGGATGATTATCATTTCATTTATGAATATCTTTTATCAAATAATTTTATTTAGAGATAAAAATCTATAAATCATATTATTTTCTAGTATATAAGTAATCATTAAACTTCTCTTTAACTTTGGAAATACCAAATCAAAATTATTCTCATAAACCATATTGTAAAACCTTATTGAGTAAAATAGGTCGATAGAAATTATAATAATTCTTCTCAACATCAATTTCCATATCCAACATATACTATCCGTTGAATATTGATGAAATCACCTTTTATATTCACATGGATAGTACGACTTCCTTCCTCAGAATTTAATACCAAATATAAGAAGATTATTTCTATACAATCCAAGTTGTATTAAATTTGGAAAATCAAATCTTTTATACTTGCATATTCCCGACATTTTGACCTTATCTATTCCTCGCCCGAAAAGAGGCCAGGTGAGCCAGGGAACTAGTTGATCCTGAACATCTCCTTAGTTTAAGCTCCTCACATCCGGATCTCATGAATAGAAAAGTCCAGTCTACTCATCAGCTTTAGAGCCAAGATTAAATCACTTGATTTTAATAGCTTTTCTTTAAATCATTTATTTAAACCTTTTAAATAAATTATAAAACCTACTACTGATCTTTAAAATACTAAACTATTTAATTGAAAATATTTATAGAAGATTTTGAAAAGAATTCTTAAGTTTAAAGCCATATTTTAAAAGTTATTAAAAAAAAACACTGCAAAAAGTGCTGCGAATAGTGCTTTTAAAGCTTATTTGATCAAAACAACTTTTTGATCATTTAGAATCTCTTTTAAAACATTGCAACAACCCGTTTTGAATTGATTTGGAATATTTAAATGGTTTTAAATTAATTTGAATTATAGATTGATTTTGGATGTGGAAATTTGGGTTTTCATTTATAAAATAAACTCAAAATTTAAATATAGCAATTTATTGAATAATATATAATTATTTAATAATTGAATGTTGGGTAAATTTGTGAATCTTGAGTTTTAAGCTTGTTAAAAATAATTTAAAGGTTTGCAAAATTTATATTTATAATAATGAAGATAATAAAAGTTTTAAAGTTGAATCTAAAAGTGTTTTGTTCAAAGTTTAAAACATATCGTTTAAATTTACATTTAAAAATAGCCTTCCGAGGCACAGTCTTAGAATTCAACGAAATCAGTTCCATTGGATCCATAATATTGTCTTATTATCAGATTTCAAATTTCACGGTGTTTGGAGTTAACTTTTGATCGTACGGGGTACAAACGCCTAGAAATTATTTAATCGAATTTAACTTAAATAGTCAATCCAAAAAGCTATCTTCTCCATACGATTGAAGTAGAACTCGAAATTTTTTCCATTGCGTTCGAAATAGGGGTATAAAATTATGAACGCCTAGCGGCACACCTCGATTGGGGTTCATGATAAAATACCTGGATATTTTGAAATTTAAAATAATATATTCAAATCATAGTCATATTTCTTTCAATCAGCCACCTATACGTATAGCAGCCTTCTCTTCAACTTTAAGTCACGTCCTCCCTCGCATCCCTTTTCATTCATTCAAATCAAAAGCCAGAAAAGAAAAAAAATCGAACGAACGAAATCGTCTTTTGTATATATAAAAAAAGAGAGAAGGGGATCGATGTGCACGCGATCAAGAGGAGAGGTTACGACAGCACTTTGGGTCATGGTTGGGGTTTCAAGATTATCGCACGGGCGTACTCATGGGAGGCTCAAAAGCACGAGAACAAGCAGGCGTGATCAAGAATGTTATGACCTACAACTGTCGATTGATTGAAGACGCAACCTTGAGGTCTGCGATTCCGGAAATGTCTCGAGTTAAGTACAAAGGCATCTTGGCAAATCATTGGTACAAATCGAGGAAGTAGATGGGCATGGAGGCAATGTATCGAGGCAAGTAAAAAGGAATCCTGGCAGATCATTGGTACGAATAGAGGAAGTAGATGGGCGTGGAGGAGCAGTACGGCAGCAGTATGTATACGTGAACATCTGGAGGTAAATTTATTCAATTTATTTTATAGTCGTATTCTTTTAAATGTTATCAATTATGCATGCGAGGTCTAAAAATCGTGAAAACCAAGTAGATAGTGGTTCACAGCCGAAAATCTATGTAATAAAGTCAGGTTGGAATTTTTCGAAGTCCGTTGGAAATTTTAATTTAAATCGAATGATGTTAGATTTAGTTAAATCAGGATATTCGACAAAAATAAAATCAAGGTGAGAGCTCATTTGGATTACCATATTTAAATTTAAATGTTTAAATTTAAATTATTGGATGTTTGTTTGAAACTAAAATTTTATTATCTGTTGAATATATATATATATATATATATATATATATATATACACAGTGATATATATATAGACACACACACACACACATATATATATATATTTGTAGTTGGATTGATATTCCCACACATTATAGCAGATGAGACCCTATGCGTCCCGCATATTAGCGGATGACCCTATATACCAAGATATCCCACTCGAAGTGGGGATTGGTATTATTTTATGTTGAATTAACATCTGTGGATGTAGGAAAACAGGTTTGAAGGACCCAACTGGAATCCCCAAATTCATTGTTTATTTTTCATATATAGTGATATAGGAATTGTGTAGAATAATCTATTATAGATTATCATAGCGATTGAATTATTGGATGCTATTGTAGCACTGGCCTGAATTTTGATAATTTAAAAACCATAAGTATATTTTTAAAGTTTAAGGAATTAAAGGGAATTTGATAATAAAATATGTATACTGAAAATTGGAGTTATTTAGCGAAATTGATTTAGAAAATAAAATTATATTTTAGTTTGGCTATACTTAACCTTTGTGAATTAGAAAATAGTTATTTTTTAAATAAAGAAAGAAATTATATGGAGGAATTTATAAGTGATATTTTGAGAATATTAAAAAAGGGTTAAAATCAATATTGAAAATAGATTGAAAGTATTAATGGAATTTATAAGAAATAAATTTATATAATGGATTTTTTATAAATAAGATTTGTTTTTATAAACAAGTAAAACCAAAGGGGTTACAGAATTGATAAACGATGGTTAAAATGAATAAATTCGATATCAGATGATAATTGGGAATATAAATTCATAGGAGGAATTTATATTAGAATTTGGAAATAGGGTTGAGAAAATAGTTGATTCTATTTTTGAAATAGTAATGGTTAGGGAAGCGAAAATCGAGATGTTGTGAAATCGAGAGGAAGTTACAAATTAAATTGGCAATTGATATTTTAAAATTATATTTTTGATTTTAAGAGGTCGGTTCGTTTAAAAGGAAAATTTATTTTAAAACTATGATATTTTAAGCTAGTAGAGATTGGAACACTTTGGCAAGTAGATTTCAAATATTGTATTATTTTAATAAATTCTAATTTTTAAAATCAGCTTAGAATGAATTATTTGTTTAACTAAGGATGAGTTATTAATGTTATAAAAGTGTTTTCGATATTTTAAATAATTACTTGAACATATTTGTAAAGATAAATTATTAACCTTTTAAATATTTATTATATATATATAGAGTTTTAAAAGTAATTGGAAAAAAATATTTGATAAATTCTCTCGAGATGCAGAAAATGGTTTATAAAAGAATAGGATTTTGAGGAAAAGAAATTATTCGTGATTTCTAGGGATTTTGGAATAAGTTATGGAATAATTCTTTGAAACGTTAATATTGAAAGGATTTTGGTAAATAAGATTGGTAAAAAATTTCTAAGTATGGAAAAGGGAAATTTGAAAATATTCCTAACTGTTGAGGTGTTGAAAGTATCTTGTTACAGATTTAAGCATTTGAAAATTTGTTTTCAAATGTTGGGAAAAATTGATAAATCTTTTAAAGATATTTTGAAAATTTTATAATAAGGCCAGATGATTGCTTATGGATATTAAATTGATGGTTAAATTACCGACTATCAATAATTGGCTAATTTCGTTAATTATTTCGAAGAGATCGGGATCAGATTTAATTATCCGAAAACCACTTCAATTCGTTTGAACATAATGAATGAACACTGTGAAGATGATGAAGATGGTGATTCGGTTTGTCCAGACCTAGGGAAACTTGTATGGACGAATGCTTCCAAAACATCATCATTGGAGGTCGACGAGCATTCCAAGCAAAAAAATTCTTGAAAAGGTAATGCTTAGCCTCGAGCCTCATCAACCGGGAATGACTGAAATTCAAGGGAGATGCGGCAAGGCTAAGTTGGTCACACACAAGTAGGGTAAGGTTACCCCTACCCAGTGTCCCTTTTATTCGGCTGTGTGGCGGTTGCTGATCCCAACCACGGGGTAATCTTATTCGGGCCATCCAGTTTAAGAGGTAGTCCGGTCTTGTGTAGAAGGGGATCCTGGAGTTATCCTCGGTACATTGTTCTAGAGGTGTACTGTGACATGTCGTACCCTAGTGCCTAGTCATTCATTTGGAATCCATTCTCCAATACGAGCTTATGGTTTTGTTTGTAGAGCCAAGTATGTTGGAATTTAATTAATGTAACTGTTTCGGCTATTTGAATAAGTATTTGTATTTAGACATTATTATAGTATCACTGGATTTTCTATAAAAATGTTTTGGTTATCGTAGGGTAAAAACCCGTCATGTTTATGTGTGATGCTGTCTTACGAGATACCTTTGTTTTTCAAAGAATTTTGATAACTCTAATAATTCAAATTGAGTGTGTTTTCTCACCGCCGGTTTCCAGACTGACTAGGGTGTTATTTTATCATAATGCTCGAGTCAGACTGAGTATTATAGATTCAGGTTGAAAGCTATGGAACTCAGGAGATGAGCTGTAGGAATTCAGGCGTATATCTCCGTACTTGATTTATATTTCCGTTGAATGAGGACAAGTTAGTATTTTGATAAATGGTATGTATATTGGCAGCACGGTTCTTGTATTAAAAATCTATTGTTATATATATTATATTTTGTTCCGCTGTGATTGTGAGATTCTGTTGTTGATGTTCTTCTTGTACCTTACTTCTTCTTACCCTTAAGATTCGTATTTCCGTCCAATTTGAGTTGAAATGATGTGTAATATTATCGACTCAAAAAGGGTATGGATTTGTGGGCCTTTACAAACATTTTGAAAGATTTATAGAATTTATTTTATATCTTTAAAGAATTAAAAATATCAATTTTAATGAATATTTCGCTTTATTTTTCATACTGCCAAATCACAACTCTTTTGAAAACTTGATTTGCTTTATTTCAAAATATACTAAACAATATCTCAAACCTTTTCTATTGCTTGAAAACTATCATTATAAGAGTTCGAAAATTCTTAATATAAAGAATTCCGACTCCGAATTCATCGTATACATGGATTTAACTTTTTGTGGCACGAAATCGTGAGCAGTCGTTGTGCGACGCGACTATTTTTTACTCAAATTTTCATATTTGTCAAAACTTCACCAAATCAGATTTAGTGTTTATAAAACATTTATAAGCTACTTTTACCCATTTTCAAGATATTTAACAATCTCACATACAACATTTCATTTATTAAACGAAAGTGATTTCCTTTGTGATTTTCAATGTGTATTAAACATGACTTACTAATACAATCAAATAATCATACCATCGTCATCCAAACTTGATAAACAACCTTAATAAAAAAATCAAAGAAAACCATATTATATCGTCCAATATATAGCGTATATAAATATAGAGTTTCTCGCCTTTGATTTGAATCGAACTAATTTCAAAACAACAATAGCTTCACTACGATCGCTTTGGAGCTTATGGATCCTAGCCCAGGACCTTAAGGATGGCACGTCCTACGCTTGTAATAGGTGGAGGCTCTGCCTTGAGCTTGATATTGAAGGTGGTCAAATGTATGGAAGAGAAGTAGTGGAGCTTCGACCTTAAATCCATAAAACTAGAACAAAAGATAGGTCATCTTCTCTTGCTTTTTGAATATGTTGCACTCAAAATTTGGAAATGTTGTCAACTGTAGAGTCCTCCGAAATTCTCTCCTCTTCAATTAAAAAAATAATTACTTAATTCCAAGTTGTTTTAAAGGATATATGGTCAAAAGAAGAAGAGGCATTCTCATATTCACAAAAATCAAACTGGAAAATTTGTCATCTTCTAACCAATTTTTGGACACGTTCTTGAGGAATTTTGAGAACTTGTCAAATAGGAAGTTCTTGCAAATTACTTTCTCTACTATTTTTGAAAAAGAAACACTTAATTTTGATTTTGTTGAGTGAGATATGATCAAAATAAAAAGAGGTATTCTCGTACTTAAAATCTAGGCCCGAAAATGTGCAGCAAAAAAGTGAGATTTTGACATGGCTAAGATCAAAATTGGAAGAAGTGATACACATGAAAGTTGTATCCATTATAATTTCACATAATTTCAATGAAATAATTACTCCATTTGGTTTGGTTTTGAATAAGTTATCTTTAAATAAAGAAGATTGGAAAATGAGTTGTGAAGGTGGTTATTTATAGCCAAAGTTTGTAAACAAATATCAACAATGCATTTACCTTCCTACCCTTAACCCACACCCTTCCTACACACAGTCTAACCCCCCTCCTATGTTCCACTATCACATCATTTCACTCCCAAGCCATGTGCATTGACTTATGGATGCTTAAGTATTAGTTTTCTAAAATCTTAGATATTTTTAACATATATATGTGTGTGCGCGTATGTGTGCATGTATATTTGTATGTTTATATATGTTCATGTATGTATATGACACGTATATATATGTACATGTATGTGAACAAGAGAATAAACAATGTTGCATCGACTTTGAACATCTTCCGTTCGTTAAACTATTGAAAATTGAAAAACCGATCTCGGGTCACATTTTCACTTATTAGTTAAAGTATATATAATTGTAAACAAAATATGAAAACTAATTTCTTATCATTATTAAAAAATTAAAATGATCTCATTTGAACTATAAAAAATCCATATAAATAAAGATTAAATAGTTGTTCATAAAAAGTGTTGTTATATCAATAAAGCGATACAATTTTTTTATATTTTCAAATCAAGCATAAATCTTTATAAAATTACTATAAATGATTTATCTCACTTTATTAATATTAAAATTAATTATTATCACTAAAAAATTTATTAGAATAATTAAAATGATTATTAAAGTCTTAAATCTCAATTTAAAATCATAAATCAATTATTGAATATGATGTCATTATCGATGATGTCTTAAATACATTTTATTCCCGAAAATAAAATAAATTATTTTATTTCATATTCTTGTTTATATGGATAAATAAGTGTACGTATCCAGCTCCATGCATGATGTTTTATGATTTTTGAGTGGTTTATGATAAAACGATTTTCGGCCATTTTATCAATATTTTTCCAAATTATATATTTTTGCAAATACTTATTCAAAATAAGATTACCATCATTACTTATTGTTCAAGACAACATAATTTATGTTGAAAAGCTTATATTTGAATATTTTAAAGATAAATATGATTTATCAAAGACTCGAACGTCTGATAAGGAGTGACAGATGTTTAAGATCACTCAGTATTGTTTTCCCGAGCAATATGACAGACATCTCTCTTCTTCACAAACGTCTTTTGATGGTGGAATTTTTTATTCGAACTGAATATTTTCATAGATTCATCATAAAAAACAATTATTATAATCTATGATCATACAAAGAATTATATATTATATAGTTTTCATTTTTATTTCTATATATAAGTATGTATGTGTGTAAGTACAAAGAATTAATTATATGAGTATCAATCCAATCTTGGTTTGATGGTCGTGGCTTGCGTAAATTTCTTAGAGTAATGATATAAGCTTTTAAAGGAGTTTCTGTTAAATGAGGAGATTTTTAATGAATGAAATTTTTTGCCGGTGAATGACGACAAATTGCTAGAATACATTTTTCAAGAAAGTTAAGTTGAGATCCTTGACGTTATTGTTCGTAATACATTTCTCTTTGAATCCCCATCATATCTTAATGATAGTGATATATTGCATCAACTTTTGTTTTGAGAAATGTTGATTCTAGATTAGTTGCTCTTTTGGCTTTCTTTCATTAAGAGAGAAACCAGTGTGATATGTAGGTAATGCCATAATGTTTAACAAAGCTGATCGAATTGACGGAGGTATGGTTTTTGTTAGTGATGTGTAGGTGCTATTTGATGAAGGTGAGCTAAAGTCGATAGTTGAATAAGTGGTATCGTGATCAAAAGACATTTTTAGTTCTTATTTAAATTTTTAAATAATATTTCCGGTTTTATTTTTCTTTACTCATGTTATCCCGCCTTTTTGCAAGGTCGTGACACTAAAGAATTGACGAAAAACCGAAGATAATCAGTCCCGAAGATTAGTTATACACATGTTCGCTATGGATACTAGTGAATTTTTTTCGAGTTCGAATCGAGCTACAATCGATACAGTACAACAAGCAAAGCTATAGTAGCCAACATTTCAAGTCAATCAGAGTGTGTATGCTCAAGATATGATCATTGCAAGACAAGGAAAACAACTACAATTCATATCCATCAATGTGAATAGTGGTTCGTATCCATCATTCATATCCTTGCGACATTGTATCCATCAACCCATCAAGTTACTCCACTTTGTATCCATCAAGCAACAACTCCATTTCGTGTCCATCATATTTGCTTCATTTCATATCCATCGATAGAGAATGTTTCGTATCGATCGCACCCTTCCATATTTCATGTCGATGTCCATACTAACTTAATTCGTATCAATCAGTTAATCTACCGTTAAAAACATAATATTAAAGGAGTCGATACAAAGGATAGACAAGGTGATCGATACGAAAAAGCATTAGAATTGTCGATATGTAATAAGTAAGTTTGTATCGATACGAATTAGTCATCAATCAATCGATACGAAATGACTTTAGGATTGATAGGAAATGAGGTATAAAAAGCGATACGAATGGAGATACACTGGATGGATAAAAACAGGGGGCATTCAAGAGGAAGACTCGGTCACTCGGCATGAAAAGTTGATCGATCCTAGAATATAGTGCCATGTCACCTAACATGCACGTGCCTAGAATCGATACGAACGTACTGAGAAAAGCTCGTTTGCACATTGGAGATCCAAACTTGCATCAATCATAACTTGACTAAATGCCACCAAAGTTTCACAAGGGTTTGCCTACAACCTTAAGAATGTACCTGACCAATTTCAGCCTAAAAGGACCATATATGGATCGATACGAACTCAATTCGTATCACTCTCAGATCGAGTCGGAATCACCTGAACTCGATTCCGTGGGCCCGTCCACGTAAGAAAAGTCTTTTGAGATATGGATGAGAAATTTGCTACCTATGCCTATAAATAGTGACCCTGGACCTATAAAAATGGACTTTTTGGCTTCTCTACGCTAACATTCTGCCGAAATCACTTCTATACTGCAGCTGTACTATTGTAACCACTTGTAATCAGCGAGTAAAGTTTAATAAACATCAGTTATTTCGTAGTGGACGTAGGCAATACATCGAACCACTCTAAATTTGTGTGTTTTTACAATTTTTCTTATCTACTATTTAGTGTGTTTGTTAGATCTACCTAATTTTACATTTATTTTCTTCATTTTATCTCTTCAAACACATCAAAGAGTGTTATGCCCAATTTTGGTACAAACACTTTGGTGCTTTCACTGAGTAAACCCAGCTTTTCTCCTGCTCATTTGATCTACTACCGATATTGGATTGCAAGAATCTAAGGAGAAGATCCAAATCTCAAACCTGGAAGTTCTTCCATCCTATTCAGATTTGCATCAAGTCTAGGAGAGAACTTCACTATTCACCATGGTTGCTTCCAGGACTACCTCAATATTTGTAGATCCAGAAGGACGAGATAGGCAGAACCCCGCACATCCTCCCTCTACAGACCAGAATGTTGCTGGACCTTTAGATCCGCAAGGACCTATCACCAGGGAAGAGTTCCAATTACTGATGCAAGAGCTGACTCAAAAACACCAGCAGCTTACCTAGCAGCTCTGTGCCAACGCGGAGTTAACTAATCGACCGAACCATGAAAGACGAAGGAGATCCAGAAGGGATTAGGCTTCCTACTCATCCACTGAAAGTTTAGCTTCTTCTGATTACAATCACAGATCCACGTGCCTACGGTTGGATGGAAGCTATACATAGGCTACCAGACATCAGCGCACTTTGAACTTGGGCAACTGAGAGTTGGCCCGTTGACATCCACCAGACCGGACCCTCATCTCGAGGAGGGATGGCTACTTATCATGTTAATAACAACCGCGCTACAGCCGTTGCTATAGAGTTGGGAGCTAACAATCGAAACCAGAAAAGATCCGAACCGTTGCCAACATGAGTATACTTCTTAGCCTCATTTTCTTGAAGACCATGAACCAAGGAGGCGAGATATGGACCGTCGATCGCGACAGGTCCATCCTCACATTGTACAACCCAGCCATACCTTGGCTCAGCATATCCAGAATGTCCAGATGCCAGACATCCCGACAATGATCCGTCAGATGATCCGTGAAAGTTAGGGCCTCTACGCTGAACTGACTTGGTGATTCAGAATGCTAACTCTACATGTTTGTGAAGGGAGCTCTGTCCCTAACCAGCACATTTTAAATTATGAATGTTTAATAAACGCCACATGGACTGATGATGCGGTCAAGTGCCAAAGTTTTCCAATTTCCCTAGAGGGTATTGCAACTATGTGGTTTACTTGCCTACTACCTCGATCTATCTCATGTTTCGACCAATTGGCAAGGAAATTTGTTGAAAAGTTTCGCAAGCATGTCACAAGCCCCAAAGATGTTAATACCTTGTCCAGTGTCACTTAAGCTCTCGGAGAGACACATAGACGTTATCTGGAGAGGTTTCATGTTGCGTGCGCTGAGATTAGTAATCCTAAAGATAACTCCATTCTGATGGCATTGACTAAGGGAATCAATCCCGATTTAGAATTTGGCAACTAGTTGGCTGGAAAACCCCTACATCATTGGACCGTTTCTATTCCAAGACAGCTCAGTTCTTGAGAAGAGAGGTTATGAAACAGTCCAGGAAAAAGGATGATGCAGGGCCTAGTGTGGAAGGAATCTAAATCATTGTCGCTGTAAAACAAACCGAGAAGAGTTTCGAAAAGGTGAAGTTAAACATATAGAACAAGACGAATCGGCAGGAAGGCGACGGAAATCAAGGTAGGAAGCGAGACCAGAATCGCGGACCATGACGTAGGGCTCCCATGTTTGACACATATACTCCTCTAAATACGTCTTTGGAAAATGTGTACTTACAAACTTGTAATACTATCCAATATAAGAAACCTTCTCCAAAGCAACCGTCAGAGAAACATATTCAAATAAGGAACTTTTGTAGATTTCACGATAATTATGACCACAACACGAACGAGTGACATCATTTATAGGATATTATCGAGAAGTTGATCCGAGAAAGAAAGTTGGAGAAGTTTGTACGGGCACCGCAGTCTAGAAGTGCGGGCCCTTCGAATCAAAATCAAATACCAAAAGAGGTTAGACCGGAGGAACCCGCTCGTACCCACGGAAGGTTAGTGATTAACACTGTTAGTGGTGGTCCTTATCCAGCGGATCAAAGCTGGAGGGAAATGGAGTCATATGCCATCTCTATTAAGCATGCGAGCTTCGAATGTTGTAGTAATTTGGAAGAACGGTCTCCGACCGAACAATAGAAAACGATGATAGATGACATTGTATTTCGAAGTAGGGATGCCGACAGAGTCGAAGCCCCAACAATTGATCCACTAATCATTTCAGCTCAGATAGATCCTTCTTGGATAAAGAGGATCTTAGTGGACAATGGAAGTTCAGTGAATACACTATTTAAGCGAGCCTACGATCAGATGAAGATGGAAGCAAAAGATTTGAAGCCTTGTCAGTCTCGCATTCATGGCTTCAATGGAATTGAAACTATACCCACTGGGATGGTGGAGCTGCCAGTGGAGTTGGGTGTTGGAGAGCACTGCAGAGTTTGAATGTTGCAGTTTATTGTGTTGGATATTGACTCATCATAAAATGCTTTCTTGGGCCGACGGCCCTAGCTGAGTTCAGGGCCGCTATCGCCCTTTGGTGCCTAACTTTGAAGTTCCCCACCGACAATGGAGTCGGAGTCGTTCAGAGAGACCAGGCTGCTGGACAAGCCTCTTATATTGCTGGGCTGTGGGAGGCGTGGCGAAAAGAGAAAGGAAAGGGCGTAGAGGAATCTCTCTGTGTCCTCTTTGCATATAATTGACAGTTGACGCCTGGGCTAAGGCCCGGGCACCACAACCAATTCCCAAGAGATAACAAAAGTGAAGATGAGGTCAAACTGTCAGGCTTATCCAGCGGAGCTGACAATTGATGTTCCAATCGATAATGCTGACAATTCTAAAATGATAAAGATTGGATCCCAGCTAAGCCAACAGATGAAGGAGGAATTGGTTGAGTTTCTCTAGGAAAACCTTAATGTGTTTGTCTGGACGCACTTCGATTTGTGTGGGTTCTCACCGGATATTGCGAGAACACATTGAATATTGACCTGCGACATGTCTCGGTTGAGCAAAAAAGGCATGGTATGGATCCAGAGAGATTTGATGCCCTTAAGGAAGAGGTAGATAAACTTAGGTTGAACGGGTTTATCCAAGATGCATTATATCCCGAATGGGTTTCCAACTCTGTACTTGTCAGAAAACCTAACGGAAAATGGAGGACATGTGTTGACTACCTAGACTTGAATAAAGCTTTCCCCAAAGACAGTTTTCCACTTTCTCGGACCGATCAGCTCGTAGGCTAAATGGTTGGACATGAACTCTTGTCCTTCATGGACGCATATTCTGGTTACAATCAGATACCAATGCGCTTACCTGATCAGGAGCATACTAGCTTTGTCACCTATTTGGGACTCATTTGTTATAAAGTGATGTCGTTCGGACTTAAGAACGCTGAGGCAACCTATCAGAGACTCGTCAACCGAACGTTCGCCGACCAGGTCGAAAAGACCATGGAGGTATATGTGAACGACATGCTGGTAAAGTCACGATTCTCCACCAATCATATCAAAGACCTAGAAATGAAGTTCAACATCCTTTGAGAATACAGAATGAAACTCACCCCGTTAAAATGTCCCTTTGGGGTCCCTTCTAGAAAATTCCTTGGATTCATCGTTAATGCTCGAGAAATCGAAGCCAATCCTGAGAAAATTTGGGCAAACAGAAATCTCAACTCCAAGGACTACAAAGAAAGTTCAGATCCTCAACTGGAAGGTAGCAGCATTGAGCAGGTTCATTTCAAAATCCACTGACAAATGAATTCCCTTTTTCGATCTAATCAGAAAAGGGAAACGAAACTTTGAATAGACTACAAAGTGTGAGGGCATATTCTGAGCACTAGTTCAACACTTGTCCACACCACCCATTTTGTCAAAACCTATTGATCATGAGAGACTATACATCTACTTGGCCGTGTTTGAAAACGCAATCAATGCCACTTTAATTCGGGAAGAGGATCGGATACAACGGCTAGTCTATTACATCAGCAAACGACTGACCGAAGCATAGAGAAATTATCCGAAGTTGGAGAAGTTAGATTTCTATCTTGTCATTGCCTCGAGAAAGCTCCATCCGTATTTTCAGGCTCATCCTATACTGCCTACACTAACCAGCCATTACGACAGGTCCTTGCATGGCCTGAGACGTCTGGTAGGTTACTCAAACGGAATATTGAGCTGAGTCAGTTTGACATCGCTTACACATCAAGGCGAGCTATTTAGGGGAAATTGCTGGCAAACTTCAACACTGAATTCACTATCTCCGAGGACTTGCCTGAAACCAGTGAATCTCCCAAATATATCTGGAAGCTACATACAAATGGTGCATCAAACGACCGTTGCTCAGGCGCTGGGGTTGTACTTGAAACTCCTAAGGGTCGATATATATGCTATGATTTAAAGTATGATTTCCATGGGACCAACGAGGAGGCTGAATATGAAGCCCTGCTCGCCGGACTAAGGCTTGCCAGAGAGTTAAGAATTATTGCTATGGAGATTTACTGCGATTCACAATTAGTCATGTGCCAAGTTCCGGGGGAGTACCAAGCTAAAGATCGAAGACTGGCTGCTTATCTCGATTGGGTCCAGGAAATATTAAATAAGTTCGATTATTATGCCATATATTGCATAACCTGAGAACATAGTCAGAATGTCGATTCCTTAGCAAAGTTGGCCAGTACCGACGAGGCGCAGCAAATGGGACTCGTTCCTATTGAGACATTATCTTTCCCGAGCATTGATCAAATGGAACCAACTGGGTACTTGAAATCGTACCCGATAAGGAGTCATGGATGACTCTGTTCAGAAACTATCTCGAGCATGGGACCTTACTAGAGCGCAGGAGAGAAAAAAGACAAGTTCTTCAAAAGGCTTCGTGGTTCACTATTTAGAATGGAGTTATGCATAGAAGAGGGTACTCTGTTCCTTTACTCCGGTATATCACCCACAATGAAATCAATTGAGTATTGCATGATGCACGAAGGAGAATGTGGCGCTCACACCAGGGGCAAGCTCTTGCTAGGAAAGTGCTCCGATATGGTTATTATTGGCCGACTGTAAATCATGACACATCAGATTATGCTAGGAAATGTGACAGATGTCAGAAACATGCTCGTATTTCAAGAGCCCCGCCTACTGAGATAACTCAGATGATCGATCTATGGCCATTCGTAGTATGGGGTATCGACATTATTGGGTCTCTGCCTCTAGCTAAAGGTGGTATGAAGTATGCCATCGTTGCAGTTGATTACTTTATAAAATGGGCGGAAGTTGAGCCAATTGCTACTATCACAACGAAGAAAGTGATCAACTTTGTTATACGCAACATTATCTGTCGATTTGGTCTCTCACATACCATCATCACTAACAACAGAGACCAGTTCGATAGTGTCGAATTTAAGAATTTCTACAACGATTCCACATCTAGAAGAAGTTCTCTACAATTGCACACCCTCAAGCGAATGGATATGTTGAAGCTGTTAATAAAGTTATAAAGTTCATTCTGAAGAAACGACTGGAAAAGGCTGGGGGCAAATGGGTTGACGAACTTCCTATGGCCCTATGGGATTATCGAACAACCCACAAGTCCACAACCGGTCATACTCCGTTTTCACTTTCCTACAGTTTGGAAGCCGCCATTCCGATTGAGTTGGTAGTGCCAACTCATCGTGTGACATATTATAACCCGAAGACAAACACTATATTACTGCCAAATCTCTGGACTTATTGGATGAGAAGCGAGAAGAGGCTGAATTGAGGCAGCCGCGTACCGAAGTCGAGTCGCACGACTGTACAATGCTAAGGTTCGACCCCGAACCTTTGAGCTCGCCGATCTCGTCCTTAAGAGAAATTACCCGGACCCTTCACATATGAAACCAATATGGGAAGGGCCGTATGTTATCGAACGAAAACTCAAAGACATCACCTTTAGATTTTCAACCGTTGATGGTCTTACTTTTCGAGAGCCTGGAACAGCGAGAGTCTTCGTCGCTACTACACATAACAGGCTTTATTTATTCAGTCAGTCTGCTTTTCATTTGCAATTTGTTTATGCATTTTGAAATTTGAATTTTTAATATGGAAACTTACTTTGCTGTATTTTCTTATTTTAGCAATAAAATGCAATCTCTTCAAGCTATAGCAGTGATTTTTAAAATGCAACGTACGACCATCACCATAAACGGAGAGCTGGGTTCCACCATACAGTGGGACTTATTTCAATAGGGAGTGACTGTGATATGAACGGTCACTCACTAAGTGAAATTCAAGCTCGGGGGTAAGTCATTACACTAAAGCTAGAAAAGGATTGATACACGACAATCATCTAACTAACTCCGACTTACAGAGTGTGAGCTAGAGTATAAACTTATAAATGTGGGCTCGAAGTGGGTGGAACCATCCACGTAATGACTTCGCCCGTGTTTAAACCAAGTTCGAGGAGGATGGATCCGTCCATCTAACGACCTCACCTGTTAACTTAGAGTGGATGTGAATGGACCGTCCACAATCCTGATAAATCTACCGTTCTCGAAGTGCAAACTAAATCCTAAAACACAAAACCGGTGTGATCGACCGTCTGTTAACCAACTCATGATTCCCAGAGCGCAAAATGGGGTATAAACATCAAAATGGGTGTAACCAACCACCCATCGGCTAACTCTAAGTCCTCAAAGCACGTATTGCAGTATAAACACAAATCGGATGTGATCGATCACCCATTAATCAATCTAAGTCCCCAAAGTGGGGACTACATTCTAAATAACAAACGGATGTGACTGACCACTCGTAGAATAACTGAAGTCCCCAGAGCATGGACATGTCTTTAAACATCTAATGGGTGTGACTGATCGCCAATGTAGAAGTCCAATCCCCAGAGCGTGGATGCGATTACTAATAGATGAGCGAGTGTGATCTGATCACTCGAACCCGTCTCTTTTCAACTTTGTTCCAATTAAGTTAAGCTAGATTTATCGAAGGCGGAAAGAGACTGCCCAAAATTTAAGTGCCAGCTACTAATTGAAATAGTACAATATTGATACTCAACTTAACTTTTGGTTATAACCCGAAGCCATAACTTCGAGACTTAACAAATAAACTCAGGTCTGATTCAGAGACTAAGACCTCACAAGTACATTGGATTGAAGTTCGAGCGCTAAAGAACATAATCAAATAAACATAAAACCGTGTTGAAGACAAAATTGAATTTTATTTCAACTATTTTTTGGGAAAGAAGGATAAGTACAAAAGTATTCCACGAAATCCTAATAGCGGGGGCCGAACCCGCATCTATACACGGTCAACAGGAAACAAAAGGAAATTCCTATATGCATACCCAAAATAAGGCAAGAAGACATGTCTATTCTCTCGTTTTCTTCTTCTTCAGCGTTGACCCATTGGAGCTACCGCTCGGGTGCCTCTTTGAGCCTTTTCCTTTTGATGGTTGGTCTCCAACCAGGGGAATTATGGTGACCTCTTCCTCCAAACTCACAGGAATTGGAACACTTTCTGAATGCAAAGTCGAAGGGATAGGAGCGCTCTCAATGTTGGAAGACGAGGGAGGCATGCCAGTGCCGACAATTGTGTCGCGGGGAGAAATCATTCGCAGAGGAGCTGGACCGGGACCCGCCATCCCACCTCTAATACCACTGGCCCATGTACCTACTTCCATCTCGGTGTTGATCCCGTTATAATCTCTTCTTCATGAATTGTTTGAGCGTCCACGGGAATGCTGCTAGTTAGGACCGAAGAGTTGGCCATGAATGCGCCTTCGCCCGTGACGAATGGCAAGTCAGTAAGTGGATCGCTTTGATGACCAAGAAGTTCCACCATCATCTGCTTGTCAAAAATAAAAGCACTCCTTTGCACTCCATCAGTCGGTACAGCGACCATTATTAGGCTCGCCTCTATTATAAGGGCGTCCTGCTCATGATGCGGCTCTTGAGTTGCAGGGGGCATAGTCGATGCAGCTCCTATCGCTGAATAGAGATAAGAGAAAAAGTGTTAGTAACTACTTGAACAACTCTCCCAACTTCGATTAAATGCGAGAAATATTCAGAATACTTTTCTCAGAATGGCTCGCGGGTGGAGCTGGAGCAGCTTCAGGGACATGCTCATTAGCTAGAGACAATTGTAGTTGATCCGAATTTTATGCGGGCATAGATTGAGGATCAAAAGTAGGAGTAGATTCGGGCAGGGTTGGCATAGGAATTTTGGAGCCCGCATCATGATGCTCAACACCAGAACCCTCTCCAACCTCCGGATAGTGAGTACCGAGTCTCTCTTTCTCCAATGTGATAGTGACATTGTGGAGAACTCTTCTCTTATCCTCGTTTAGCACTCGATTCTCTAATTCAAACTCATCGACGGATTGTGTGTGGTGCTCCACTTTTTCATCTTCAACCGACCGGTACCAAGCATTGTATAGATGTGATGGATAATTTTCGAGCCAGCTTAGATTTCAATGCTTCAGAACATTGGCATTATACATGATGAGGAGATCTTTAATGTCACCCTCCAAACATGCCTCTGCCGCTCTCACTTCACCCTCAACCTTGGCTTTAGCTTCCTGAACCTTTATCGTTGCCGCATCCCTCTCATCCCTAAGCGCAACAGCCTACATGTATGCTTCCTAAGCGGCTTTATTTGCATCATCTTTCTCTTTGATGACTTCAGCAAGTTTGGCCTTTAGCTCCTCAAGCTCTATAAGCTCCCTATCTCTTTCGTCCATAACTATGGTAGTCCGATGTTCCATTTCCTCAACTAGGGTTAAGTGTGTTTGCCTCATCTCTTCCATCTTCCGGGTTACCTCATTAGCTCCTTTGTTAGCCTCTGTCTCTAAATTTCTCACAGACTCGTTTTCATCGTTAAGCACCTGAATTATGAGGTCCTTCTAAGCGAGATCAGTTCCTAATTTCTCGATTGTCTTCGCCCTCTCAAAGGCCACCGTTGATACTTTATCGGCAGTCTTCGTCCATTCTCAATATTGGCCACAAACATCGTGTATGTAGTTGTGCATCGTCTGTTCTGCCTCGTTGGGGATTCACTTTAGATGTAGGGGAAAGATAAAGATGTCAAAACAGATATTTGAAAATCCTTTTTTAACCTAGTGATCCTAATCGCTCCCTCCCCAGTGGGCTCTATGATGGCTTGTTCAGTGACAACAGGAGCCTCGATTTCAGTCCTCCGTGCTGTTGCTCATGCCTGGCTGCTTGAGGAGGTAGGATTTGACATGAAGATTTATAGGGTTGTTTTCCAGAACCAGAAGGTTGCGTTGGATCTTTAGGAGGCAGAAAGCATGACGGGGAACGGCTCCTATACTCCCTCTCTCTCCTTATCTCTTTCCTTCTTGTAGCACTCCCTCTCCTGACTGGAGTAGCCGCGATCGCGGTCCCTATCGGCCTCACGTCTGCGAGACTCATAATATGAACTAGATGAATGGCGTGCAGAATGGAGACTACCGAGCACAGATTCTCACCTCGACATCGTATCTGTAAAATCAAAAGAGAAGCTGAGTTGGTAATCTCCAGATATGAACCTCTTGTGACTAGAAATTGTGTAGTGTCGTGAAGTATATGTATGCATGTGCAAACCCTCCGACCAACCAGTTATATCGACCATACTCGAAGGAATTGACACGCCTAGATTTAAAGCTCTCTGAAGCCCTTCCAATCCAGTATCTTGTTGGAGCGACACATAATCCAGAATTGGAATGTCTACAAGCCCTTCGAAAGGATTCTCCATATGTGAGGGAGGAGCCTTCGAAATTATAACACCGACGGTTGGCAAAGACACGACCATAGATTTCCATCTCGTAGGCTTGCGAAGCTTATGAGCAACCACCTTACCTTTTCATTTTTCCTCTGAATGTCGAGGACTATCTGAGGGACCGGCTACTGGTTCATCTTTAGTGGGCATATCCTCTTCGCCACCTTGCTCAGTGATTACAATTCCAGGCATTCTATGCCTATCTTGTCTTGTTGGAGCTTCCCTAAGAGATCCTTCAAGCCCTATGCTCTGGTCTCTGTCAATTAGCCCAATTGCCCACAAAGTTTCATCCATAAGCACCGCTTTGATTTCTCTAATCTTGCCCGGCAACTCTTGAAGAATTTGTACTATTTCCTTAAATTGAGCACCTTCAGGTCATGGAATTTAAGTTGTAAAAGAAAGAAAATGTTACATCCAACATCGATTACAGCTATCCCATTAGTTGCCAGAGAAATTGTGACACTTACGTCTAACTAGCCACCGTCTAGCGAATCCTAATGGGCACTGAACATAGAACCACTCGGTTTTGAAGCACCTAAGTTTGATCCAAGTCCTAATCACAATTTGGCAGTTTCTGACTCCCTCTAAAAATGTGGAAGAGGGATTATCTCACCGATTCTTTACGTTGAATAAGAATCTGACTTCCTCTGGAGTCGAGGGCCGAAAGAGGTGCTCCATGAAGACGATGAATAGGCTGTTTAGAAGAGTGTAACCCATTCGGATGTAACTGTGATGAGGCAATCCCTAAATAAGATAACACCTCCCAAATTATTGATGGAATGGTGGGAGCGTCTCGGCCATGAAGGAAAATAGATTAAAAGCGGTGTACCCTTCCGAAGGAGTATGTAGCCTGTCGTTCAGCCCTGGTAGCGGGACATTGTTCAACGATAACCCATGCCGCAAACAAATTCTCCCCAACATATCTTCGAAAACATTGGATGGTACAAAATCTTGTGGATTCCCAATAAAGGTTGCCCTGGTAGCTCGTTCGGAGCTGGACTTGTGACTTCAGTTGCGATGGTCAACATCTCTATTATCACAAGGGGTGGACTACGAGCCTCTTGTTGCTGTGGACTCCGGGCTCCATAGCTAATCAACTCATCAAAGACCATCATTAGGTGACAATAATCCCGTGTGTTGCCCAGTGTGAAATGCATGAATGTTTTATGTCGTACAGTGTTGTGAGTTACTTGAGAAATTCAACGAAGATTAGCAAAATATATGAACGATAGGACTTCAAAATTCAATCGGAGTGACCATCGTCATTGACCGTCATGACCGTGCCATCCAGGCTTTAGCGATCGATCTAAGTTGAGATTCATTGAATTTTTGTCAAGTCACGGTTTCATCGACGAGCTTCGAAGGACAGTCAAATATGCAATTAAACAATTAAGCAAAATTATGCAAGACAGAAGCTCGTCGGAGTCAAATGATCAGTTATACAAAAGATTTCGTATCCATCAAAAATGAAACTTGGATCGATCGCCAAAAACCTACTTCGTATCGATCACGGGGCGATAGACTTTGAGTCGATCAAAGGCTAACACCTTCGTATCGGTCGCCCATAGGGAGTTCAGGTCGATCGCATGATTCCCATTCGTATCGCTCACATTGTCAATGCTTCGTATCGAAGGAAGTAAATCAATACGAAGTTCCACGGCTTCAATCGACATGAATTTACTTCTTCTACCCATCGGCTCTAAATTGGCATGAACCCCACGCCCTGGATCCAAACGAAAGAGTGTTTCCTCCTTTCTTCCATCGACACAATGTCGGAGCCAGGCATCCCTTCCATGGATACTTCATATCCCTCCATACTTTATCTTCTCCAAAGCTGCACAGAGACCACTCTGACCCTCGTCGACCTCGCTCTCACCATATATGGCCTTCGTTTCACCAGCATCGATCGTGGAAATAAGTGGATTGGCACAAAATATCAAGTGTCGTCGTTGTTCACATGAATTCATTGATTAATTATCTAGTTTCAACAATTAGTTTAAGGGATTGGGAGCTTGGTGTAGTTTGAAGGTAAAGGCAATTCTATTTTATCACGAGCTCGGAGCGATACGAAAGCAAAAGAAAAAATAAGAGCAAGTGGAAATTTTTCTAAGTACCTGAAGCTTTTATGTGGTTCGGCCCTAAGGGAGTGTCGATTCATCTCCCAGTTAAATTGACGGGTCAGAAACAGTCTGAAGCGTAACCAATATGAATATTCACTTCGTATCCTCCTACATCATCGATAAAGCTAACCTCGTGTCCATTCATGGCCGGTCCAAGATGAAAAGTATTGTATCCACCGGGCAATCGATACGTAACCCAAAACAAGGGCCTATCTAAATTGATCGTACCCAAGCATCCATCGATACGAAATGATTCGTTCGTAACCATTAACATAAAGCCCACGAAGATCCGTATCCATCGATACGAAAACAATTTTGCTATTTTTCACATTGATCCAGGAGAGGATCGATACAAAGAGATACCCTATAACAACCGTCAAGTGTTGTTACAATTTGAATTTCATGTCGATCCAGGAGAGGATCGGTACGAAACTTGATATAAAAAACTTGATAACGATACGTGAACGTGCAAACTTTACGGGAGTCGGGTTAACATACGTGCATGTATGACGAACTAATATTCAATTTTCAAAATTCATAAGTGTTGGATGCTCACCAAGTGGAAATTACAATAGTAAACAACAGATTTCCTACACTCGACGCTCATTTAAAACAATGCACTGCATAACCATTGGCAATTGACAATTCAACACCTATTTTACAGGACATAAATCAAAGGTTACATCTTTTGATGAAAAAAATGACCTTTCAGACAATCGGGCAGAACTTTTCAAACCAAAAATCGCATCTTTTCAAAGCATGTCATGTTCACACAAGACGTACTTTGGGTGGCAAATGTTATCCCGCTTTTTGGCAAAGCTGTAGCACCCCTCAAAAATGGGAATAATAGTCCCACATCATGGAAAAACACTATGAAGTGGGTGCTTATATACCAAAGCCTTCACCTCATAACTATGTCGAGCCCTTTTGAGGAACAAAACCCCACACCTTGGCTTGGCCCATGAGGCGGAGGTGACTAAGTTGGGGATAATATCTGCGTTAAGTGAGGTGTATTTTTGTCTCAATTGGATCGACATATCTAATAAATACTTAATGCAAAGCCATAGGTGGCTATAGGTGGTCGCTCCTATCCAGCCCTATTCTCTGCATTAGCAGACAGTATTACCCAGTAATACTCTTTGTTAATGTGGGTCTCGGGTTGCGGCATCACAAAGGTCGTGATACACAAGATTTGATGGGAAACCAAAGATAATCGTTCCCGAAGATCAGTTATACACATGTTCGCTATGGATACTGGTGAATTTTTTTGGGTCTGGATCATGCTACAATCGATACAATACAACAAGAAAAGCTATAGTAGCCAACGTTCCAAATTTCAAGTCAATCGGTGTACTTATGCTGGAGATATGATCGTTGTAAGACAAGGAAAACAACTACAATTCGTATCCATCAATGTGAAATAGTGGTTTGTATCCATCACTAGCCTCACTTCGTATCCATCCCTCTAGAAAACGTTATTTGTATACATGCGACATTGTATCCATCAACCCATCAAGTAACTCCACTTCGTATCCATCAAGCAACAACTCCATTTCGTTTCCATCATATTTGCTTCATTTCGTATGAATCGACGGATAACATTTCGTTTTGATCACACCCCCTCATATTTCGTGTCGATGTCCATACCAAATTAATTTGTATTAATCAGTTAATCTACTGATACGAAGCATATTATTAAAGGAGTCAATACGAAGGACAGGCAAGGTGATCGATACGAAAAATCATCAGAATTATCGATACGAAACAAGTAAGTTCGTATCGATGCGAATCAGTCATCAATCAATCGGTAAGAAATGGTTTTAGGATTGATACGAAATGATGTAGAAAAAGCAATACGAATGGAGGTACATTGGATGGATACAAACAGGGCACATTCAAGATGAAATCTCGATCACTTGGCATGAAAAGTTTATCGATCCTAGAATATAGTGCCATGTCACCTAACAACACGTTCCTAGAATCGAAACGAACTAGATCGTTACGAACGTATGGAGATGAGCTTGTTTGCACATTGGAGATCCAAACCTACATCGATGATAACTCGAGATCTACAAGTCCAAATGTCACCCAATTTTCACAGGAGCTTGCCTACAACTCCAAGAATGTACCTGACCAATTTCATCCCAAACGAACCATCTATCGATTGATACAAACTCAATCTGTATCGCTCTCGGATCGGGTCAAAATCACCTGAACTCGATCCCGTGGGCCCGTGTGATATCCCGGAAATTTCAAGCATAATTAAATGTGATAATCCCCATTATAAATTATTTTAAATTGATAAAATTGTTATTTTAAAACAATAATGATGATGGGTTGTTTTTAAATATAGATAAATAAATTTTTAAATAGAATTATTAATTACAAATTGAATTTTGGTCTATTTAAATATATTATATATGATTTTTATGTGTGTAGTTTGTTTTATATTAATTCTTTTGAAGGATTTTATTTATATAAATTAAGAAATGTTGTTATTAATTAGAAATTTTATTATAAAAGCCTATTAAACCATTTTAAAATTTATAAACTCGTGTATAATAACAAATGTAAACCTAAAATTTACATGTAATTACATGTGTAAACTAATGTTATCATGAAAATAACAAATGTTAACAATATTTACATGCAACCATAACAAGTGTCGCAATTATTATTTTCTTTTATTTTTAAATATTAAATCAAGATTTTATATATCCTTCCCTCTCTCTCTTCATTTCTTTTTCCATCTTCATTTTCAAATCTAAGAACCAAAAAGCCTGTATACTTGAAACCATAGAAGAAATAAATTCAAAACTACATCAGGCTTTTGCAATATAAAACCTGAGCTCAACACAATTCAAATTCAACTCAGATCAAAGCAAATGCATATTCAATTAAGCAAAATCCCAAATCTGAAACAAATCAAATACTCAAAGCAAAGTCCAAAACCAAAATTGCTTCTCTGTTCAAAGCATTTGCAGGTGAGTAAACAAATCTTAATAAAAAATAGTTTAAAATCTAGATTTCCTTTTGGTGTGTGAATGAAAACCATGTTGTTGACCTGAAATGCTTGAAGTAAGATGAATGCGCGTATGTGCAATAAGTATTGGATGTCTGTGACTATGCAAATACAGGATCTGTTGATTTTTCAAGGTTTGATTTCCTTTAAAATTCAATATATCATCTTAGAATCATAATTAGCTTATGATTTGTAAATGGAAAATGTTTGAAATCAAGTAACGTCACTCCTAAAAATAATTACAGGAATTTAAAATGAATAATTGGCTTGAAAATTTCAAATTTACAGTGAAACTTGTTTTTGGGTCAAAATTTTATAAATTAAAATTTTGAGATTGATCTCGTGATTGAATTAGTGGTAAGAAACCATGAATTTTAATGGTTATATCATGATTTTTAGTTTAGAATTTGATGAGTATTGGTGAGACGAACGTTTGGGTTAATTCGAGCAAATTCCATCGATCAACGACCAGTTGGCCGGAGTGGTTGAATCTAAAAATCGAGGGGGAGGAGGTGATCATCAGGAAAATGGGTTTGGATTTTAGATGATCGACGTGGATGCGCGAAGGTAAGGTAGGGTTTAACAACATGGGTTGGACGTGGATGTTCAAAGGGGATTCGCGATGTCTAGACGCGACCGGAGTTAATCGCGAATCGTTCTGGATATGCTGGGAAACAAGGCGAAGCTACAGTGAAGGTGGTGGAGCTTTTCGAGACATTGATCATCGGAGGTAGTCGATTTTCCGATGGCGTATGGTTCAGGTTGAGTGGGTTTAGGGGTCGTATTCGATTCTCGTTCGAACCAAGGGAGTTTGGGTGGTCATGCATGAAGATGAGGCGGATGTCGACCTGTCCGAGGCCAGAGCGAAGTTCGCCGACGATCAGAGGTGATGTGCATGTGGATGTGCATGTTCTTGTGCATTTGATGGGTTTGTTTGGAAACGAAGTATTCACCTCAGGTTGGAGCTTGGGTAAAAGAAGGAAGGACTCGAAGTTGTTTCGTGTGCGAGAGTGATGGTTATAACAGTTTTTCTTTAGAATTTTTAAACAAATAAAATAAAAAAAGGAGGAAGCATGAGAAAAGGTAAAGGTAACTCAAGTATTTGTTCGAGTAACCCTTGGATTTTTCTCGGGTATGATGGTTATGTTTAAAGTGTGATAGATAACATAATTCATTTTTCTATTAATTCACTTAAATCGTTATTTTAAATAAAGGTGTTTTTAAATGTTAATTAAGCTGATTCTTAAAGTTGTCTAAAACTAAATTAATAATGTGATTAAACTAAGAAGATTTAATGTGTTTAATCATTAAGTTAACTTAAGGGTTAAGTTAAATTTTAGATTAATGATAATTTGATTCAAAGATTATTTAGTAAGATTTTTAATGAAAATTACGAAGTTAATTAAGATGAATAACTTATCCCTTAATTAATTAAGGTTTGGGTGATTAAGATATATTAATTAATTATAGATTAATTAATTAATTACAAAAGTTATTATGGATTAATTAATTTGTATTGAGAGATATTGATTAATAATTAAGGTTATTAATCAATAGTTAATGGATAATCAATCAATCAATTAAAGGTTAATTAATTGATTATAAAAGTAATTAAGGATTGATTACTTTATATTGAAGGAGATTAATTAATAATTAAGGTTTATTAACTAATAATCAAAGAATAATTAATCTATAATTGAAGATTAATTAATTTGTTTATAGGATAATTAAAGGATGAATTAACCAGTTGTAATTAATGAGATGAATGTGTTTAATTAATTTGTTAATTGATTAAAGATAGCCACTTGGTAATTGATTAAGTATAATTGCTTAATGAGATCGATAAGCATAATTACTTAGTGAAGTAATTGATGGATAAATTACTGGATGTAATTAATATAATGGAAATTACTTAATGAGAAGTGATTAAAGGTTAATTACTTAGGAGAAGTAATAAGGATTAATTACATGGTGTAACTAATTAAAGGATTAATATAATTAATTAAGGAGTTAATTACTTAAGATAAGTAATTCAGGACGGTTAATTACTGTTTATGATTGATTAAGGCTGATTGATGGAAGTAATTAATTAAGGATCATGAATTAATGTAATAAATTAATGAAAGTAATTAAAGATTAATTACTGTAAATGGTTAAGGATAACTAATTTGTTAATTAATTAAAGGATAATTACTTTATGTAATTGAAGATAATTAATCAAGGATGATTACTTATGATGATAATTAAAAGATCATTAATTAATTGATTTATAATTAAGTAATGATTAAGTAAAGGTCATCTAAGTGATTAAAAGATTAGTAATTAATTTAATTAGAGATAAATTAAATTGATTTTGGAAATGACCATCTTGCTTATGAATGATTGAGTGATGATTAAATGCCTTGAATTGAATGATATCTCTGATATGAAATGTTTTATGATACGGCGTGTTTGGATGGACAACGATAATGTCGTTATCTATCGATGATGAATTGTTGTGTAAAAGTGACATCTTGTATTTAATGTTAAATTGTATCTCACTTTAATAACTTGGGTTAAAATGGTATTGAATTTGAAGAGACCGGAGTCGGGTATTAGTAAATACCCGAAAATCACTTCGATTCTTTATAAATTGATATGTGAAATCAATAGGCTGAAATGGAATGATTTAAGAGAATTGGACTATTAAACCTAAGTTTTGGTACTTAGAAATTGATGAGTGATGTAAGTGATGTCTATAAGGACTTGTGAAATTGTAAATTGATACAAGTTACCCGGGTTTATATAAGTTGTATGCTTTTGTGTTCCATGTTAGAGGGGTTCACTCACGCTGGTTTCCGGCCTGACCCGGGTGTTACTTTGATGTAATACTCGGGTCAGACCGAGTATTACAGATTTTCAGGTAAGGTTGTTCTGGAGTGCAGGAGGCGAGCTGGATGGCAAGAACGTATGGAGAGTTTCCGTTGTGATATTGTAGTATCTGAGACATGGTTGTATCTGTCCTGTGTTTGTGTTTATGTGTAACTCAGATGTATTAAAGTGTAATTTGATAAGTACAGTTTTACTTTATATAACTGTTATTATTCGATATTATATTTTGATCCGCTGCGAATGTGAGATTCTATGTCTTATTTTTTTGTTTCTTCTTTTATCTCTTTTTCTTTCCCCTAACTATCTGGAATTTTCGGGATCGAAAATTCCTGGTCGTTACATTTGGTATCAGAGCTGAAGGTTAAGCGAGTATGGTGGGCATACTCATTAAGGATAGGGTCAATGGTACCTTAGGATGAGTTGAGTGTGTGTATATATGAGAGCGTACTTGTTATTTTCTTTTATAAAGATTTTAAGAATACATTTTGATATATAAAGCAATATTTCTTTCTAATAAATATTAAGGAATTGGTTGTTAAATTATTGGAATTAAATTAAGAAGTAATAGAAATACAACCAAACTGAAATTGAATAAAGATAAGTATGAAATGGATTCAAACTGAAATTAAAATCTTGAATTTAGGGAAGTGTTTCAGAATAAGATAATAATGAATTGGTTTCCAGATATGATAATCTTGGTTATTTCATAAATGATTGTTGTGTTTAATAATATAATGTGTGTTAATGAGTAAGCAAAATGAAATGTTTTAAGGAAGTAAAACATTCAGGTAAGTATGTCCTATAAATTGGAACTGAAGATGATCTAAATTGTGAAGTTTTAAATTTAGGTCCAGAAATTTGAAAACTTGTTTCAAATGATAAAGAAATAATAAATAATATCATTATATGTATTTGAATGGAAGGGTCCTATTTCAAACAAGAGTTGTTTGAAAATTTAAAGAAATTTATTTTAAATTAAAAACCAAATATGGTTTAAAATAATATGTATATATGAGGAATATACACAATATCAATGATGGTTTGAAATAAACTCTAAATGTTGAGTTTTAAATTTGGAATGAGATGTGATACCCAAAGTGATAAGTTTTTAATGTGAAGTTTAAAATTTGAAATTGGGTTTTCACTTGGGAAGTTAAATGGTTAATTTGAATTGGGAATTTGTGTGATCTCAAAATGGGTTTGAGATCTAGAAATTGGAAATGGATTGACGTTCTAAAATAATTTGAATGATACCATCCTGTTGTTATTAATAATCTTTAAGCTGAAATTGGATTTGTTTAAATGAATGAAGAAAATGCGTGTGGTAATATATCCATTATTAAGATAAAATGGAACCATTTTGAACTTAAGATTTGAATGTTTAAGATAAAACTTCAAAGGTTTGGTTTCAAAATTGAAATTTGGTGATAAATTGAATTTCAAAGATTTAGTTGTTTTAAAGGGGTTGTATTATTATTATTTGAACATTGAAATAGGTTAAAAATAGAAAATTTGAAATGAAACTGAAGTTGAATGAGTTCAAATTCAAATGGGAATTGGGATTAATTCAAACAGAAATTGAAATGATTTGGAATTGAAGTGGGTTCAATTTGAAATTAGTCCAAATTGATTTGAATAATTTGGTATTGAAATCAAAGTTGAATAGTTTAAAATCAAATAGAATTTGATTTGAATTTGAATAGAAACTAAGGTTAATTCAACTTGAATTGGGATTAAATCAAGTTCAATAGAAATTGAAGTTAATTGAAATTGAGTTCGGATTGAATCAATTTAAATAGAAATGGAAATTTAAATTGAATTGATGGGAATGGAGATTGGGAATTGAACAGTTTGGCTTTGGTTTATTTTCAAATAAATTATTTTAATATAAATTATTTTAAATCTATTTTCCTAACTATTTACTATACAACTTTTCTTTTTAAAACCTAAAACTATCTTATATTTGTTTTACAATTTTTTTTTGAAACTATTTAACTATTTTACAACTGTTTTATAAACTAATTGTTATTTCTCAACTACTTTATAACTGATTTATATTTTACAACTATTTTGCAATTATTTCTATGACTATTTGACTATTTTCCAACTATTTTACAATTACTTAACTATTTTGCAGCTATTTTACAAACTAATAATTATTTTTCAACTACTTATCTATTTTTAAACTCTTCAAGCTATTTTCAAAATTTAAGCTGGTTAGAGTGCAAAGTGTTTATGATTAAATACCCAATTGAGATAAGAATGGAGGTGATAATCCAAATGGGATTGAAACAAATGTGAGCAAGTGGATAGAAATTAAAGTGAATGTGAATAGAAAGGAGAACTGATTTGGCTAATAATCAATAAAGATAGATACGTAGGATGTACGTATATTATTCTATTTGCATAGTGATTTGATCCAGATTTGAGCAAAGAATTTCGAGATAGTTATATTGATACGAGTTGGGATTTTTCACTCGATTTTCTACGGCGGACCTGGATATGGGTTGTTGATCGGTTCTGGATATTCTCTATCATAGTTAAGGCTATGCATGGAGAATGATGGTTTCTGATCAAGAAACCAGATCTGAGTCCACACTAGGAAGTCGGGTGGACGATACTAGTTCGGAAGTGAAATTGTGTGATCGAGTGAATGATCAGATTGATATAGCGTACGGATGATATGCTTACATCGTACGGATTTGAAAGAAATTGATATTGGGAATTTGTGGATGAGGAATGTGAAATGGTTTTTGAAATGGAAAGTATATTTTGTGAAATGTACAATGAAGTAAAATATAAATCGGATATTTCTATGATTAAAGGTTCACTTTATGAAGAAAAGAAATGAGAAAACAAATTTGAATATTTGATTTGGAATAAACAAAGTTATGTATCTTTGTTTTATATATGATAAAACTCCCCTTGTTGAATCTATAGCCAGAAGAAAGGGTTTTGAAAATATTTGAAGTATAAAAGGAGTTTTATACAAGTTTGAAACGATCTAAAGTTATTTAAAAAATTATATATATATATATATATATATATATAAAGGATCTTATGAGGATTTTGGAACCTATGGATTTGGAAAGGCTTTTGATTTTTGGGGAAAATCAATATTGAAATTTGGAAAGCCTAATTTGAGAATTATTGATTTTGGGATAATCGATTTTGAGAAAGGATATTTATATGGGATTCATACTAGGTGTATGATTTGGAAAATACTCTATGTGTATAGTATAAAGTGTTTTGAGATTGGCTCTAGGGAAAAAGGCGCTCCCTTGAAATGAACTTTTCAGGAGTGCCACAGGGTGGTACTGCCTTCAACCCTAAGGGGGGGTTCTAAAGTTGATCCTGTGAGGAGTCTAGACAAAACTAGCTCCAAAGGATTATGTGTAGTGTGTAGCGAAAGTCGAGGGCGTTGATACCTACAGAGGCATTTGGGTTATGCTGTGACGACAGTGTAACTCGATGTCACTACGATCTACTGCAGACCATAGTGGAAGTCTGTGTGCTGCTGAGAGCCAATAGTCTGCGTTTGATTT
This sequence comes from Allium cepa, assembly GCA_030765085.1. NCBI lineage: Eukaryota > Viridiplantae > Streptophyta > Magnoliopsida > Asparagales > Amaryllidaceae > Allium > Allium cepa. The sequence goes on along the minus strand of CM060932.1, from coordinate 80,905,140 downwards.
TATATCGGTAGACTGCGACCTATGGTGACACAGCGAAAGTGGTGTGTGCCGCTGAGTCTACGTTTGATTTTACATCGGCAGACTGCGAACTATGTGAGAGCGGAGAAGTTTCATTTTTGGCAGCGAAAATCGAGGGCGTTGATGCCTACAGTTACATTGGCTTTTGCTGTGTTGGCAACGTAACCCTGAAATGTAACTGCGATCTGTGGCGGGTTCCATGGCGTAATCGAGGGGTGCGGAGTGCCTACAGTTACATGGACTTTGCTGCCATGGCAACGTAACACAGGATGTAACTGCGACCATGGTTGGGGGTGATGATTTCCAGAGCATTCTCACCAAAGATATTTGCTCTATTTTCAAAAACGTTTTTTGTATTTTCAATAAAAATTATTTTTCAAGTATTTTCACTGGGTGTTGAAAATGGGTCTGCCAAGTACTTATAGATTTTCAGTCTTACGCCTGATCAACGTATGACCGATTTTCTGTGAGAACAAGGATGGATCGGTTGAGACATCAAGTTATAAAAGTATCTTTATAAAACTATTCTATAATATTTTAAATTATTTTAAAAATGTTCAAAGAGAAATTTAACTGATATTAAGTATTTTAATAAATTCTGGCATCGTTCCTTTTCGAGGACGAAAAGATTCAAAGGGGGGAGGAATGTGATATCCCGGAAATTTCAAGCATAATTAAATGTGATAATCCCCATTATAAATTATTTTAAATCGATAAAATTATTATTTTCAGATAATAATGATGATGGGTTGTTTTTAAATATAGATAAATAAATTTTTAAATAGAATTATAAATTACAAATTGAATTTGGGTCTATTTAAAATATATTATATATGATTTTTATGAATGTAGCTTGTTTTATATTAATTCTTTTAATGGATTTTATTTATATAAATTAAGAAATGTAGTTATTAATTAGGATATTTATTATAAAAGCCTTTTAAACCATTTTAAAATTTATAAACTCGTGTATAATGACAAATGTAAACCTAAGGTTTACACGTCATTGCATGTATAAACTAATGTTATCATGAAAATAACAAATGTTAGCAATATTTACATGCAACCACAACAAGTGTCACAATTCTTATTTTCTTTTATTGTTAGATCTTAAATCAAGATTTTATATATTCGTCCCTCTCTCTCTTCATTTTCAAATCTAAGAACCAAAAAGCATGTATACTTGAAACCAGAGAAGAAATAAATTCAAAACTACATCAGGCTTTTGCAATCTAAAACCTGAGCTTAATACAATTCAAATTCAACTTAGATCAAAGCAAATACAGATTCCATTAAGCAAAAACCCAGATCTGAAACAAATCAAATACTCAAAGCAAAGTTCAAAATCAAAATTGCTTCTCTATTCAAAGCATTTGCAGGTGAGTAAAAAAATCTTAATACAAAAACAGCTTAAAATCTGGATTTCCTTCTGATGTGTGAATGAAAACCATGCCGTTGATCTGAAATGCTTGGGTTAAGATGAATGCGTGTATGTGTAATAAGTATTGGATATCTGTGACTATGCAAATACAGGATCAGTTGATTTATCAGGATTTGATTTCCTTTACAATTCAACGTCTCATCTTTGAGTCATAATTAGCTTATGATTTGTAAATGGAAAATGTTTGAAATCATGTAACATCACTCCCAAAAATAATTACAGGAATTTAAAATGAATAATTGGCTCGAAAATTTCAAACTACAGTGAAACTTGTCTTTGGGTCAAAATTTTATGAATTAAAATTTTGAGATTGATCTCATGATTGAATTAGTTATAAGAAACCATGAATTTTAATGGTTATGTCATGATTTTTAGTTTAGAATTTGATGAATATTGTTGAGATGAACGTTTGGGTTAATTCGAGCAAATGTCGTCGATCAACGACGAGTTAGCCGGAGTGGTTGAATCTGAAAATCGATGGGGAGGAGGTGATCATCAGGAAAATGGAGTTTGGATTTTTAGATGATCGGCATAGATATGTGGAGCAAGGTACTTTTTAACACCTTGGGTTGGACGTGGATGTTCAAAGGGGATTCGCGATGTCTAGACGCGACCAGAGTTGATCGCGAGTCATTTTGGAGATGCTGGGAAACAAGGCGGAGCTACGGTAAAGGCGAAGGAGCTTCTCGAGACATTGATCATCGGAGGTGGTCAATTTTTTGATGGCGTATGGTTCAGGCTGAGTGGGTTGGGGGTCTTATTCGATTCTCGTTCGAATCAAGGGAGTTTGGGCGGTCGTGCGTGAAGACGAGGTGGATGTCGACTCGTCGGAGGCCGGAGCGAAGTTCGTCGATGATCAGAGGTGATGTGCATGTGGATGTGCACGTTCTCGTGTATTTGATGGGTTTGTTTGGAAACGAAGTAGTCACCTCGGGTTGGAGCTCAGGTAAAAAAAGGAGGGACTTGAAGTTGTTTCGTGTGCGAGAGTGATGGTTATAACAGTTTTTCTTTAGAATTTTAAGCAAGTAACATAAATATAAAAAGAAAGGCGGAAGCACGAGAAAAGGTAGAGGTAACTCAGGTATTTTTTCGAGTAAGCCTTGGATTTTTCTCGGGTATGATGGTTATGTTTCAAGTGTGATAGATAACATAATTCATTTTTCTATTAATTCACTTAAATCATTATTTTTAAATAAAGGTGTTTTTAAATGTTAATTATGTTGATTCTTAAAGCTGTCTAAAACTTAATTAATAATGTGATAAACTAAGAAGATTTAATGTGTTTAATCATTAAGTTAACTTAAGGGTCAAGTTAAATTTTAGATTAATGATAATTTAATTCAAAGATTATTTAGTAAGATGTTTAATCAAAATTAAGAAGTTAATTAAGATGAATAACTTATCTCTTAATTAATTAAGGTTTGGGTGATTAAGCTTTATTAATTAATTATAGATTAATTAATTAATTATAAAAGTAATTGTGGATTAATTATGTTGTATTGAGAGATACTGATTAATAATTAAGGTTATTAAATAGTTAATGGATAATTAATCAATTAATTAAAGGTTAATTAATTGATTATGAAAGTAATTAAGGATTGATCACTTTGTATTGAAGGAATTAACTAATAATTAAGGTTTATTAATTAATAATTAAAGAATAATTAATCTATAATTAAAGATTAATTAAATATTTATAGGGTAATTAAAGAATGAATTACCCAGTTGTAATTAATGAGATGAATGTGACTAATTAATTTGTTCATTAATTAAAGATAGCCACTTGGTAATTGATTAAGTATAATTACTTAATGAGATTGATAAGTGTAATTACTTAGTGAAGTAATTGATGGATAAATTACTGGATGTAATTAATATAATGGAAATTACTTAATGAGAAGTAATTAAAGGTTAATTACTTAGGAGAAGTAATAAGGATTAATTACTTGCTGTAACTAATTAAAGGATTAATATAATTAATTAAGGAGTTAATTACTTAAGATAAGTAATTCAGGATGGTTAATTACTGTTTATCGTTGATTAAGGCTTATTAATGGAAGTAATTAATTAAGGATCATTAATTAATGTAATTAATTAATGAAAGTAATTAAAGATTAATTACTGTAAATTGTTAAGGATAATTAATTTGTGTAATTAATTAAAGGATAATTACTTTCTGTAATTAAAGATAATTAATCAAGGATGATTAATTAAGATGATAATTAAAAGATCATTAATTAATTGATTTATAATTAAGTAATGATTAAGTAAAGGTAATCTAAGTGATTAAAAGATTAGTAACTAATTTAATTAGAGATAAATGAAATTGATTTTGGAAATGATCCATCTTGCTTATGAATGATTGAATGGTGGTTAAATGCCTTGAATTGAATGATATCTCTGATATGAAATGTTTTGTGATATGATATGTTTGGATGGACAATGATAATGTGGTTATCTATCGATGATAAATTGTTGTGTAAAAAGTGACATCTTGTATTTAAAGTTGAATTGTATTTCACTTGAATAACTTGGCTTAAAATAGGATTGAATTCGAAGAGACCGGAGTCAGGTATTAGAAAATACCCGAAAACCACTTCGATTCTTTATAAATTGATATGTGAAATTAATAGGCTGAAATGGAATGATTTAAGTGAATTGGACCATTTAATCTAAGTTTTGGTACTTAGAAATTGATGAGTGATGTAAGTGATGTCTATAACGACTTATGATGTCGTAAATTGATACAAGTTACCCAGGTTTATATAAGTTGTATGCTTTTGTGTTCCATGTTAGTTAAGTTTACTCACGCTGGTTTCCAGCCTAACCCGTGTGTTACTTTGATGTAATGCTCGGGTCAGGCCGAGTATTACAGATTTTCAGGTAAGAACGCTCTGGAGCTCAGGAGGCGAGCTGGATGGTACGAACGTATGGAGAGTTTCCGTTGTGATATTGTAGTATCTAAGACATGATTGTATCTGCCCTGTGTTTGTGTTTATGTGTAACTCTGAATGTATTAAAGTGTAATTTGATAAGTACAGTTTTCCTTTATATAACTGTTATTATTTGATATTATATTTTGATTTGCTGCGAATGTGAGATTTTGTGTCTTGTTTTTCTGTTTCTTCTTTTATCTCTTTCTTCTTTCCCCTAACTATCTGGAATTTTCAGGATCGAAAATTCCAGGTCGTTACAGCCCGCCCACTTAAGAGAAGAAGTCTTCTGAGATCTGAACGAGATATTTGTTGCCTACACCTATAAATAGTAACCCTGGACCTATAGAAAATGGACTTTTTTTGGGTTCTCTACGTTGACATTCTGCCAAAATCACTTCTGTACTACAGTTTTACTATTGTAACCACTTGTGATCAGCGAGTAAACTTCAATAAGCATCAGCCATTTCATAGTGGACGTAAGCAATATGTCGAACCACTCTAACTTTGTGTGTTTCTGCAATTTTTCTTATCTACTGTTTTGGTGTGTTTGTTAGATCTACCTCATTTTACATTTATTTTCTTCATTTCATCTCTTCAAACACATCCGAAGAGTGTTGTGTCCAATTTTGATACAAACAAATCATGTTTAAATAGATTGTATAATCTATTTATAGTTATAATTTTGTATGGATAGAGTTGTTCTGACCATTGATTTGTTAACCGTTTTGTATTTATGGTTGTCAAAAGATTAACTGAATTAAATTTAAGTTATAGAAAAATAATGTTTATGATGATGAATAATTATGGCATACATTAATTTATTAATTCATTAATTGAAATATACCAATGTCTCGCCGTAGCTTTATGAAGGTTGATTCACAAAACGTTTTGGTGAAAATTTCAATGTTAACAAATTCAAGAGAGATAATTACTTTTCTGCATTATCTCTTAAAAAATGGTAACGAATGTCGATATGTTTTGTACAAGAATGGTTAGTTAGATTTTTGAATAAATTTATAGCACTAGTAATATCACAATATATAGGTGAGTTGATCATAATTTTATCGAAACCTTGAAAAGTTTGTTGCATATAAATTACTTGTGCACATGCTAAGACCACTGATAAATACTCGGCTTCACATGTTGAGAGAGACACACAATTTTGCTTTTTACTAAACCACAAAACCAGAAATTGACCAATGAAATGACATGTGCCACTCGTACTTTTTCTATCTATATTGTAACCACCAAAATCTACATCACCATGTAATACGAATTCGAAAGAGTTGCCTTTACTATAGAAAAGTCCGTAACCTTGGTGTGGGTTAAGTATCATAGAATTCTTTTAACCGCTCAATGATATGACTCCTTAGGTTGTGCTTGAAATCTTGCGCATGGAAATACGCTCATCATAATATCTGGTCTACTACCGTCAAGTATAATAGAGATCCTATCATACTCCGGTATAATTTTTGATCGAAATCTTTTCCATTTTCATTTTTATCTAAATGTAAACTCGTGCTTATTGGAGTTAGTTTACTTAAAGTACTATCCATTCCAAATCGTTTTAGTAATTCTTTGCAGTATTTTTCTTGATTTATAAAAATTCCATTTTCTAGTTATTTTATTTGTAAACATTAAAAGAAATTTAATTCTCCCATATGCAACATTTCGAATTCATTTTTCATTATATTAGAGAAATCGTTACATAGTTTTTCATCAGTTGACCCAAATATGATGTTATTATCTTCTCTTTTTATAATTAATGTAAAATCAATTTTCCCAATTTAAAAAGAAGAATTTAGTAAATGTGTTTTTAGTCTCTCATACAAGCATGGGGTGCTTGTTTTAAGCCGTATAATGTCTTTTTAAGTTTGAAAACATGATTTGGATATTTCTTATGAATAAACAAGGGTGGTTGTTCAATATGGACCTTTTCCTTTATGAAACCATTTAAAAATGCACTCTTAACATTCATTTGAAATAATTTAAAACTACGATATCAGGAAAAAGAAAACAGCGTTTGTATAGCTTCAAAATATGCCACAGGAGAAAATGTTTCTTCGTAGTCAATTCCTTATTCTTGGTTGTATCCTTAAGCGACTAATCTTGCTTTACTACGAACGATATTTCTATTTTAGTCTGCTTCGTTTTTAAAAACCCATGTTGTTCCTATTACGGATTGATCGTTTGGTCTTAGTACAAGTTCCCATAAATCATTTCTTTCAGATTGATTAAGTTCTTCTTGCATTGCGATAATCCAAAAATCATCTTTCAATGGTTCTTTGCAATTTCTAGGTTCAAGAGTAGATATAAATGCAACATGGCTTTTTTGACTTAATTGATTTCTTGTTGAAACTCTTGTGTTTAAATCACCAATTATATTGTGAATTTGATGATCTTTTAAGATTCAAGATGGTGATATTAAAATATTATTGTTATTATTTATGGTATTATTATTTTCAATTGCATAAGTATTATTAATACTATCATTATTATAGATTTCGCCATCGTCGTCATTTTTGGTATCTTGAAAATTTTCGTCAAAAGAAACATGAAAACTTTTTTTTAATAATCTCAGTTCATTTATTAAAGATTCTATATGCTTTGCTATGATTTGAATATCCAACAAAAATTCCTTCACCGGCTTTTGGATCGGATTTTCCAAGATTGTCTTTAGTAGTATTCAAAATAAAGCATTTAGAACCAAAAATACAAAGATATGATACTTTAGGTTTCTTTTCAAAAAACGTTTCATAACATGTTTTTTAGTCGTAGGTCCAATTGTTACACGATTTAATACATAACTTGCAATAGCAACAGATTTGGCCTAGAATTTTTTTAGTAAACTACTACTATTAAGTAGTGTTCGTGCACATTCTTATAGTGTTTAATTTTTCCTTTTTACTACGCTATTTTATTATGGTGTTCGAGGAAAAGAAAAATTATGACTAATTCCCTTTTTATTGCAAAAATTTCAATGACATCATTTTCAAATTCTCCACCATGATCGCTTCTTATACTTTTAATCTTTAAGTTCATTAAATTTTTAATTCTCTTAGCGAAAATTTTAGATATTTCAAATGTATAACTTTTATCTTTTAAAAATAGTGTCCAAGTGTATCTTGAAAAATCATTCATGATAACAAATACATATTTGTTATGATTTATTGATCTTACTTAAGTCGAGCCAAATAAATTTAGATGGGTTATCTGGTAGTAATTTATTTGTTAGATTTAAAAGAGCTTTTCTTTATTTTTCTAACTTGACAAGCATCACATAGATTTTTAACTATGTAATTTATTTTGCGCAATCCTCTTACTAAATCAGTCTTTGCTAATTTATTTATATATCTAAAATTTACATGACCAAAGCGTTTGTGCCATAGGCATGGATCATTACGATTGGCGGTTAGGCATAAATCGCTATTATTTTTTATATTCATATTTAAAACATAAATATTTTGCTTTCTTAATCCTTCAAAAATAAATTTTTATTTTGATCAAATATATTGTATTTTTATCCGGAATAAATTTTAAATCTTTTATCATATAATTCGATTGTACTTAGTAAGTTATGTTAAAGATTTTTTACTAATAAAACATTAGTAATGAGAGAAGAAGTGGATATATCGATGTTGATAACATCTCCAATGCTGATGAAAAATGCTTTTGAGTTATCTCCAAATGTCGCAATGGCGCCATTGATATATGTTATATTTGAAAATATGTATGCATTTCCCATCATATGCTTGGAGCATCCACTATCGAGTATCCAATTCTTTTTTACTTTTAATTATATTTTTGAGCACTTGCAAAATAGTAAAGGTTTAATTGGTACCCACTTCCTTTTGTTATGGTCCTATGTGTTAATGGGTGAAGGTAGCCATACCCAAGTGGGTTCAGGACTTTTAAAAACATAATTTTTACGATAAACAATATTTTTCAAGTGTCCATTTATATGTTGTTGCCTAATAAATTTGTTATTTGATTAACGGATCTATATTTTAACACTACTTGTTTCAGGAGTATTAATCTTGATTTTTTAAAATAGGTTTCTTGAATTTAGTATATAGTGTATTATAGGTTCTCTGTTTTTGCTTAGCTTTAAATCTTAACCCATTTTGATTTCCTGATGGTTTTGATATTTTGATTAAATTTTCTAAGTTTTTTTTCTTTATTAAATTTTGTGCATTATTAGTTATTTTATCCAACTTGTTTTTAAGATGATAAACTTCAATATCGTTAGACTCTACATTTTCCATAAGTTCTAGTTTTTCTTTTTCACATTTGGTGTTTTCGAATCTACTATTTTATAAATCATATAATAGAGTAGCATTTTGAGAAGATAACTTTTTGCATTTTTTTTTGAGCTATTTATAGTTGTTCTTCTAAAACTGTTTTTTCATCTTTTAGTAAATCAATTTTTATGTCCGCTTTGTTTATCTTTGCTATATATTATTTATATAGTTTCTCGGATTCTCTATATTTATCATCTAATTATAAGCTAATTTTCAAAATTTCATCATATGTTAATTTGGGACGTACCTCATTAGTATTAACCATAAGACATACATTAGCTTGTTCTACGTTGCTTTCGCTATCACTGTCGGAGAAGAAGACGAACCGGAGTCATCCCAAGTTACATGAAAAGCTCTTCGCTTCTTTTTGAATTTCTCAAATTTTCTTTTCTTTTTGTCATTATTGAGTTGTGGAAAATCTTTCTTTATAAGGTCGAACTTGTAACATCCATAACATTTAGTAGTTGATGTTTGATTTGATGAAATTGAATTGCCTCATTTTGAAATTTTGTCATCCTTTTAAATTCCTTGAATTTGTTGTAGTTCTTAGCAATGAATACAATTTCTTCGTTATCAAGTCAGAATTATCATTAATTTCTTGAAAAGAAATATTCTTCTTTTCTTGATTTTGCTCTTTTTTTGCCTACAAATTAGCTTCATATGACATCATATTTCCTATTAGTTCTTCGAGTTTGATTTGAGGGAGATCATTGGCTTCTTCTATGGCTAAAACCTTTCTTTCCCATTCGATGGTCAAAATTTAAGATTCATGTAACTAAATCAAAATCAGTGAATTTGACCCCTAGCGCCATGAGATCATGTTGTATAGTTTGAAATCTAGAATAGCTCACTAATAGATTCATTTGTTTTCATTTTAAATAATGAAAAGTGATTTTGTAAAATAAAGATCTTTGTTTGCTTAAATTTTGCTGTGTCTTTATGAGTAATTTGCAAAGTGCGCCTTGTATCATACGCAGTAGTGCAAAGCATAGCTCATGAAAATTCATCTTTATCAAGTGAACAAAATGAAACATTCATGGCTTTGGCATTATTAGTTGCTATGTTTTTTGTGCATCGGTCCAAATTCTTATATCTGTGGTAGGTTCTTCATATCTAGTTTGAGTACTTTGCCAAATTTCTAAACCATCGGCTTCCATAAAAATTCGCATACATGTTGACCATTAAGCATAATTAGAACCAGTAAATAGCAGGAGACAAGCAGTTGATTGACCTTCGCGAAATGTACTTGTGACATTAGAAAGTTTTCAATTACGTGTTACTGTAAAGTGAAATAACCTTACTCTGATACCAAATGAAAGTCTATAGGATCTTATATAATGCAATCTGTATACCAATGTGAGAGTATATACTAATAACTATACTAAGTAGAGTAAACTAACAGAGTATAAATAAGATATATTATAAAAGCAAGCACACCAGAGTTTTTATACCAGGTCGGACCTCTCGTCCTACATCCAGTTCCAAAGCTACCCTTCGGTAATTCCTTTAACCAATAACCCTCACTTCGCCTGGAGGATAGGCTAATACAAAAGTATTTCTCGAAAATTTTGTGTTCCAAATAACACAGATGTTGTCTAACAGTACAATTCTTCCTATAATCTCCTCTAAGTATAAGAAAGTGAATGCTTTGAATTGTAGAAAGTGATCTAACCAAAATAATATTTTGGCTATGGTTTAAGGATGTGTAAGCAAAGAGTTTAAAAATACGAAGACATAAAGTAGTAGAAATCTAGAGAATACTTAATTGATTTGTAATCTCAATCTTTAATGTGGTTATAAAATCAACAAGATGTAAATGAAGAATTGTTACTGCTAGATAAAATCTCTTTATCTAATGGCTGCAACTTTTGAGGAAGAGAGGAGTTCTTTCAATATAAGCAGAAACATCCATTCATAATTTTATAGTTACCCAATGATAGACGTTTGTTAGAAAACAACAAATGTCTATGGCTTTGGGGATAATAATCCCGAGCCTTGTCACAGACGTCTGTTGGTTTTCCACAGACATCTGTGGCTTCAGGGATAAAAATCTTGAGCCTTGTCACGGATGTCTGTTGACGTCTGTTGCTGGTAATACTAGAAATTAAGCTTGTTTTGATGCAAATCCTTGTATATTTGAATTTATGTCTGTATGTGTACTCAAGGATAAATTACACAGTTTACTTAAGACGATTAACACATTAGTATGACCTTAGGATGGTCCATCAATCTTTGTTTGTCTTGAAGTCTCGATATCTTTAAGCATATCAATCTCTTGTAGTGTATACATATAAATTGATAAGATATATAATATATGTGATTGTTTAGTTTTTATCATTGAAACCATGGAGTGGAGGTACTAATACATGGGTCCTACGGTTGGAAATGTTTCACATCAACAATAAGCATACACAACTGCTGGTTGCCTCTGAGTGAAGAATAGACTTATATTGTGTAGCTCTACTGACCTCGCTTCTCAACCCACCAAGTCCAATTAATTATTCTTAGCTTTATTGTTAGACAAAGCCCACTAACCCCTATTTGTGTGTTTAAAGCTATAATTTATTCTAATGATAATTATGCTGCCTTATAATGTTTAATTGATACCTAGCATGTTTTATTTATTGTCCCCATATACTTTGTCCATAATAAACGATTATTATCTTAACCGATGTTTTTTAAGACATTTATTTACTTAGTCAAACCTGACTATTGTTTCATTCTTATCTACCAATTTCATTATTCAATCCCATTACATCTATTTATAACTTGCTTGAATTATTGTGACTCCTAATTTATTGTAAATTTATGGCCTACTCATTTTTGAAATTACAACCCTTCCATCCTTATTTTCCAATTCTACCATTTATTACACAATCTATTCTAACATTCAATTTACATTTAATGCAAACATTAACTTATAATACACTGTGTTAATTATATTTTTGTTTTGAATGATTTAGCGTGGTTGTATATGTTTATGAGTTTATTATTACGTTTCCAATTAGTAGTCCTTTAACCAGGATATATTTCATTCTATATTTTAATATGTTAGAACTGTCCTTTCAAAAATGTTTCCCGTTATAACCTTCCATAAATTAAAATGATTAATAGATTTTCTTAGTTTAAAATTACAGGTATTTGTTTCCTCTTTGTTGAAATAGATAGTGTAAATTAGGAAAATGAAATTCATACTTTACACATCTCTTTATTCTTCTAATGTATATTCCTTATCAAAGCAAATGTTGTACTTTTTCTATGAAATTAAGATATTAGACAAATTCATGGAGGTTAAACAAATGGTACTTGTAACAAATTAAAATACAAAACCCAAATTCTAAATATAATCAGATCAAATCTAAATTACACTAATATTTTTACAATCTAATTATGGATCCATAACAAATTCAACATCTCATCCATATTCAACACTTAATAACTTAGGGGACTGACTTCAAGCAAACAATATTCCTTTTCATTACAGAATATGTAGGCATAATTTTACGTGCTTAATTCAAGCCTACACTTCTATAGATCTTTATTTAAGCATAAACATCACATAAAATTCCACTGAAATAAATTCCAATGTTATAGGTAAATAACATCTCATGGAACATTCTCTATTTAGATCTTTATTTAGGCATAAACACCAATTCTTTGCATTCTTATTTAGATCTTTAGATCTTCATTATAGTCTCCTGGAAGATTCTCTAGCTACAAAGTTCATTAAATCTATTAAGGGTAGATTTACTGTGATTCATCCATTCCCTAAGTTGTTCATCTGATGCAAACTCGGGATGAGATGGTGTTGACAAAGAAGCTTGTTCCCTTTGCGCGTATCTTCTTTCTCTTTGCTGATAATTTTTGTCTTGGAGCCATTGTAGAATTTTTGAATAGCTTAGATTTGGTTAACTTTTTATTTTGAAAATGAGGAAAGTGAAAAAAAATATGTAATGACCTAGAATTTTGGTTATTTGAAATTGGGATATTTAATTTATTTTAAATATTTTAAGCTAATTTTTAACTTGAGTTTAAAATATAACTATTTATTGGATAATTTAATTATTGAATTTAATAATTTAAAATTGGTTAAAATATTGAATCTTAAGTTTTAAGTTTGATAAAAATAATTTAAAAGCTTATAAAATTTATATTAATAATAATGAAAATAATAAAACTATTTAAATTGAATTTAAAAGTGCTTTATTCAGGTTTAAAAATATATCGTTTTAATTTACATTTAAAAATAGCCTTCTGGAGCACAGTTTCAGAATTCGACGATACTAATTTCATTAGGTCCGTAATAGTGTATTATTGTTGGATTTCAAATTTCGTAACGTTTGAAATTATTGTTTGATCGTACAGGTGATAAATGCGCTAAAGTTTATATCAAAAATTCAATATAATAATTCGGTCCAAAGAGCTATCTTCTCTATACGATCGAATTTGGACTCGAACCTTTTTCATTGCGTTCGGTATAGGGTATAACATTATGAACGCCTAGCGCCACGCCTTAATAGGAGTCCGGAATTTTGAGTTGTGCAAAGCGGTATGTTTAGAATATTAATAAAATAGAATAAAAGCAAATCAAGTCCAATCTGTCATGCCACCCCTCTCCTTTTTTAGTCACCTCATTCTGAAATAAGCCGCGACATTTTCTTTTCAAATCAAAAGGAAATCGACATCAGAACCATTCAAATAGACGATCCTTCCCTCCTTTCCTTTTAAAAGCACGAACCCTTTTTTGTTCTTCTCTTCAGTTTAAAACGAAATAATGTTTTCCACTTTCTCTTCAAACTAATAAAATTCGAAGCTCTAAAAAAAGGAAACTGCGTGATTAAATCACGATGATTTAGTCAATACGCCCGCGAAATCAGGAGAACGATGAACTCGAAGGCCAGTAGCTCGAAAATGAGGCGCCTGTAGTTCGTGGTTAATGTTCAACTTGAGTCACGATTTCAGACTCATCTAAGGCTTGCAATTTCTGGTAATTGGGGTAGTCGTGGGTTCATATGGATGGCGGAGTTAGAACCGTGGTGGGATGGCGCACCTGCGGCCATGGATTGGAGGTTCCAATGAGATGGGGTCGAACTCGACCATGAATCATGGTGATTGTCACATTATAGCAGGTCGCGAATTCGTAAATGAGGCTGCTGGTTCCGAATTTCTTGGAAGTTTGGTCATCGTTGAACGTGTCTAGGAGTTTTTGGATGCCAGATGAGAGTTGCAGAGTTTGTTATGAGTGTGATTTACAGTGACAACAAAAAACCGTGGACATCACTGTAGCAGCTTGTTTTGCCAGGCAATTAACAGAATTAACTTATTGATTAAAATGTAATTAGGTTAATTATATATTTGAAATATTACTGGCCTAGATTTTGACATTTTAAAATATCATATATATATATATATATATATATTGAGTTTGAGAAGAAATTAAAAGGGATTTTGGAAGTGAATTATTTATCTTGAAATTTGGATTAGTTAAAAGAAAAGAATTTGGGTAAAATAAATAGTTTGATTTTAAAATAGTACTTGATAATTTCAGAATGTGTAAACATAGAGATTTGGAATAATGTAAATAAAATAATTTTTAAATAATAAAACATAAATGATACTTATTAAGTGTAAAAGGATTTATTTTAAAAATCGGGATTTTAAATAGTTGGGAAAATAAAAATTTGAAATAAAATATAAAATTGGTATACTAGGTATTAAATAAGAATTTAAATTATGAAATGAAAGTGGAATCAGAATTTAGTGGGGTTTGGAATATAGTTGGGTTATTTAAGCAATTGAATTAAATGGAATTCAATTTAGAAATCGATTTACAATCGACTAAGTATTGTCCAACCGTTAATATCTGGAACTGAAAACTATAAGATTTATAAATAATGTTTATAAATAAAGTGAAGTGACTATCAGTGGATAAATTGAAGAGATAAATTCAAAGTGAGAATTTATAAAATGAAATGGGTTAATCTGCTTAAAAATAAATGATAGATTTATTTTTTTAAATGTTGAAAAGAGATTTATGAAATTGGAACGTAAACCAATTAGTGATAAATTTAGAGAGATTTGTAAATATTAGACTGGTTATTTTATGATTGGAAAAATATATTTTATTGGTAAGTTGAGTTGTTTAAAAGGAGGATTTTAATTTATTAAACTAGGAAATTTAAAGGTGATTAAAAATATTCTAGAAAATCAGTTATATAAATTTTTTTTTTGAATTTGTGAAAATGGATTATAATATAAATAAGCCTTGTAAATCTATTAGAATTTTATTAGTAAATCAAAAATTAGTTATTGTTTCAAAATTATGTAGTTATTTATATTTAATTATTAATTAAGCTAGTTTATATTAAGTCAATTACTATTTAGAACTAATCTGTATTATTATTTAAAAAGATAAATTATTAAATATTAATGTAGTTTTATATAATCACTTTTATTTTAGAGTATTTTCCTAAATAAAACTTGGAAATTTATATAGGAATTTTATAAGTATTATTTTGAAAAAATATATTTAATAAAGTTTTCAGAAAGTAATGGTATACTTTCATGGCGAAATCGGAGGCAGTGAGTGCCTGTAGTTAAGTATTGGATTTCTCTGAGATAAAGGCGTAATCATTGAGCTGTGAATCCATGATTGAAACTACATGTTGCTTTCCATATTTATATTTAAAAAATTCAAATATTTTTGAAAATAATGGTTAGTGGACTTACTTACTCCAATGAGGTAGTACGCCCCTTTGATAAAGAGATTTAATTTATTTAAAATTAAATAAAAAAGAGACTTATTGTTTTCAGTGGAAAATGAAATATTTGGTTAAATGATTTTTTATTTGTTAGTTAAATAACCGACTATCGAATCTAGACCAAAAATATAACTTTGGGAATATCTAGGAGAAAGACGGGAATTATGTGGTGCGGTTACCGTTCGAGGTGCTGTACTATACGTATAAACTTGATTCATTTTTCTAAGATGATGATAAGTAAATCCATCCCACTAATTGTTAGGAGGTGGTCTCTGATCTTATTTTTGTTTATTTATATCCCAAAGAACCGGGGTTGAGTTTACAAAAAATATCGAATGTTGTTACGAAGAGACCGGGATCGGATAAGTTATCCGAAAACCACTTCGATCCAACGAGTACGTTTTCGGAGTGAACACAAGATCATGGAGTCGAAGATGGAGCAGTGAAGTGCAAGGGCTAATCGCTACTAATCTTGAGGATGATTCCAAAATGGATGTAGTAGGAATAGTTCCTTCAGTTCCATTCATACCCAGAATGAACTTGTAAGGATAAATGATTTAGTATGTTGTCATTGGAGGACAATGAGTATTCTAAGTGAAAATTCCTTTAAAAGGCAATCGTAGCCTCTATCCTCATCAACCGAGAATGACTGAAAATCATGGGAGATGCAGCAAGGCTAAATGGGTCGCACCTAATTAGGGTATTTTTATCACCTTTCTATATACCATCGGATATTACTACTATGGTATGTGGAAGAGATCGAAAAGGGTGGGAACACCCGGGGTGATAGCATATTCGGTCTATCCAGGTTAGGGGTAGTCTGGTCTTGTGTTGTAGGGGATTCCGGCGTGGTCATCGGTACATTTTTCTAGACGTGTACTATGACAAAGTGGTATCCTAGTGCCTAATCATTCATATGGAATACATTCTCCAATACATGCCTTTTACGGTTTTAGTTGTAGAGCCTGGTATACTGGAATTTAATTAATGCAACAGTTTCAGCTATTTGAATAAGTATTTGTACTTAGTCACTATTATAATATCAGATGATTTTGATATTAAATTTTTTGTTTATCGTAAGGTAAAAACCCATCGTGTTTTTTATGGTATGGTCTTACGAGATACCTTTGTTTTTCAATGGATTTTGATAGCTTTAATAATTCGATTAAGTGTGTTTTCTCACGCTGGTTTTCCAGACCGAGTCAGGTGTTATTATATTATAATGCTCGGGCCAGACCGAGTATTACAATTATAGGATAGGATGCTATGTAGCTCAGGAGATGATCTGGGTGATGAAGACGTATCACACGTATTTGATTATATTCCGTTGTGTGTTATAGGCTGTATATTCATCATTTGTAAGGACAGATTATTGTAATTGCCACGTGTTGTTACGTGTTGTACTCTGATGATGTAATGTAGTAATAAGAATTATAGCTCGTTTTGTATAAAGACCAGCTGTTATCTATTATACATTGTTCCACTTCGATCGTGAGATTCTGTGTTGTTATTTCTATTTTCTTCTTCTAGCTCTTTCTTCTTTTTCTTACGATCTAGTATTTCCGGCATTCGATTGCTCGGCATGTAATACAGTGAACGTATTGATGTCGATTTTCGAGCGTCGAAAATCCAAGCCGTCATACTTGGTATTAGTGTTGAAGGTTAAGCAAGAACCTTGGCTTTGATGGGGTAACTCATTAGAGATAGGATCAGTAGCACCCTATAATGAGTTTGAGTATATTAATAGATATGAGCGCATATTTGTTAGTGAATATAAATTTGTTTATATTGTGTTGATTGATTTGTTGAGTAGCTTATGTATTCTGGTTAATACGAGTAATTAAAGTTATTGATAGGGATCTCTAAACACTACAACAGAACAATTCGACATGATATTGTTTGAAATGGGGTAAATGAAATAATTTTACCCAAATTATTTTTGTGTATAAAAGGAATAATTTTTTAAAATTAGTATAGTTGTATATGGTTTTCTTGGTTGTTAGGAAATGATAATATTAATATATTATCATTTGTTGTTGCAATGATTGAATAAAAGTTGATATTTTAGTCAACAGTTAATAAATAATTCATAGAACAAAATGGAGTTTTTAAATATGAGTTTATAAATGTGATTTATAATTTGAAATGGAACGAAATTCCAGAGGAATATTTAAATATGATATGGTTTATAAAAATGATTTATAAAGGATTCAAAAGATGGAAATTTGGGAATTTAGATCCCACTGGTTTTGAAAATTTTTGTTTTTAAAATTTTTGAAAATAACAATGGTATTATCTGGAGAATATTATTGAGTGAAAATATTTTAAAGGGAGTTTTAAAGGAATAAAAGCACTGAACTCACTTCGGTTAATGGTAAATAATTTCAGTGATGACTACATCATCATCGACTTTCATTTTCAAGTTTCCAAGGGAGAATTGCTACCTTAATAATTTGCAATTGAAGTTTTGTTTTGAAAAACTGGTTTTGGTTTGAAATGCAAAGGGATGATTTGATATACAAATGGATTGCGTGTGTGTATTTGATTTCAAAAATGATTTGAAATTTTTTAGGAAAAAGAAGCTAAACACTTGGATTTTCATTTTAAATGTTATTGGAAAATATGATAAAATAGTTTGATAACTTATAAGAATTTGAAATTTGTTTCGAATGAAATTTAACTTGAATTAAGTAAAATAAAGTGAATTTTGAGAAATTAAGCCTAAGTAGGCTAATTGGAATAGTTATTGAAATAAAATTTATTAAGTTGGAAATAAATTAGTAAGTGAACTAATTAATTTAATTAGTATGTAAATGGAATTGAAATTGAGTATTGGAATGGGATCTGAATTGGATTATGTTAAGTAAAGTGGAATTGAAAGTTTAGTTTGAGTTGGACTAAATAAACTAAATTCCGGAAATAGAATTTATTGAGTTAAAGTGAATATAGACTTAAGTGTGAAGTGGTAATTAACTATAAGACTTTGCATAAATGTTTTTTAAACTTAAGGAAATCTTGTGAAGTAGATTCTCAAGTTAGATTAGTATGGAAAGGGATATACTAAGTTAATATTTGAATGAAGATTAAATAAAAGTTGTGTAAAATGATAGCTGTGAATAAGTAAACGGAAACAAGTAAACGTGAATAAAAAGAATTTGATATAGCTAAAAAACAATTAGAAATTAATAAGTAAGTTATACCTATATTATTTTATTCGCATAATGATTTGATCCAGATTCGAGCATAGAATTTCGAGATAATTTAAATCGATCCGAGTTAGGATTTTTCACTAGATTTTCGACGGCGAGCCCGGTAGGGACTTTTGATTTGATTTTGGAACTCTCTATCTAGTATATGGCTATGCAAGGAGATTGATGGTTTCTAATCAAGGAACCATATCTGAGTCCGCATTAGAGAGTCGTGTGAACGATACTAGTTCGGAAGTGAAATTGTGTGATCGAGTGAGCGATCAGAGTTGAAATTGCGTACGGATGAAAAATGTAAATCGTACTGGCTTAGGTGAAATAAATATTAGAGATTGAAAATGATGAATAAAATGATATGAATTGTATGATTGGACACTATTGGTAAATAAGGTGTAGGTATTTAAAAGCAAAAGCTACATTGATGGCTTCGATTTCAGAATTAAAATTTGATTCCTGACAAAAAGGTACATGTTTAAATTGTGTTTGAAATTAATGATTTTCTGATTAAGCTACATGGGTTTTTTCCTTTTGATGATTTGGACCCGTAGTGGCAATTTATAGTTGTTCCGATCTGGCCGCGCAACGAAGACGCTGGTGAAATTTTTCAAAAAATTTAAGGAGTTAGAATTTTTTTTGATAATTTAAAATTTTGTTTTAAATTATAATGTGAATGATAGGGGGGATAATATTAGTTGTAATCTATAGATGAATTTGGAAATTAGTAAAAGTGATAGTGTGTTTTCATAAATTGATTTCGGAAATATTGTTTAGATTGATTGGTTTTGGGGAAAGTATTAGGTTTTGGACCATTCTTCTTACCTGGAAATTTTGGGGACGAAATTCTTTTAAAGGAGGAGGGATGTAACGACTCAGAATTTTGGTTATTTGAAATTGGAATATTTAATTTACTTTAAATATTTAAAAGTTAATTTTTAACACGAATGTCAAATGTAACTATTGATTGGATAATTTAATTATTGAATTTAATAATTGAAAATTGGTTAAAATATTGAATCTTGAGTTTTAAGCTTGATAAAAACAATTAAAGGCTTATAAAATTTATATTAATAATAATGAAGATAATAAAACTATTTAAATTGAATTTAAAGGTGATTTGTTTGGTTTTAAAAATATATCGTTTAAATTTACATTTAAAAATAGCCTTTCGAGGCAGAGTCTCGGAATCCGATGAAACTAGTTCCATTGGATTTGTAATAGTGTATTATTATCGGATTTCAAATTTCGTAGCATTTGGAGTTACCGTTTGATCGTACGGGTGATAAAAACGCTAAAATTTATATCGAAAATTCAATATAATAATTGAGTCCAAAATGCTTTCTTCTCCATACGTCTAATATGAACTCAAAACATTTTCCATTGCATTCGAAATAGGGGTATAACATTATGAAAGCCTAGCGGCATGCCTCTATAGGGGTCTGGAATTTTGAGTTGTGCAAAGCGGTATGTTTTGAATATTAATAAAGTAGCATAAGAGAAAATCAAGTCCAATCTGTCGTGCCACCCCTCTTTTTTCTTAGTCACCTCATTCTGAAATAAGCTGCAGCATTTTCTTTTCAAATCAAAAGGAAATTGACATCAGAACCATTCAGAAACGCTATCCTTTCCTTTTAAAAGCATGAACCTTTTTCCTTCTTTTCTTCAGTTTAAAACAAAATCATGTTTTCCCCTTTCTCTTCAAACTAATAAAATTCGAAGTTCTGGAAAAAAAAAGGAAACTGCGTGATTAAGTCGCGATGATTTAGTCGATACATGCACGAAATTAGGAGGATGATGAACTTGAAGGCTGATAGCTCAAGTATGAGGCGCTTGTAGTTCATGGTTAATGTTCAACTTGAGTCGCAATTTCAAATCCAGCTAGGGATTGCAATTTATGGTAACTGGGTAGTTGTGGGTTCATATGTATTGCGGAGTTGGAATCGTGGTGGGATGGCGCACCTGCAGTCGTGGATTAGAGGGTTCCGGTGAGCTGGGGTCGAACGCGACCGTGAATCGTGGTGGTTGTCGCATTGTAGTAGGTCGTGAATTCGTAAATGATGCTGGAAGCTTCGAATCTCATATTTCTTGGAAGTTTGATCATCGTTGAACGTGTCTAGGAGTTTTTGGATGCCAGATGAGAGTTGTAGAGTTTGTTATGAGTGTGATTCATGGTGACAACTACAAACCGTGGACATCACTGTAGCAGCATTTTTTGTCGGGTAATTAATAGAGTTAATTAGTTGATTAAAATGTAATTAGGCTAATTATATATATAATAAAAGTCGTTAACTTATAAATGTTGTAAACTCTTATACGAGGTGCAAATCGAATGTAACAAAACATTTTGGACCTGTGTCGTCCTCTAAGCGACGGAATTAATTCTGAGTCAACTTAATCAAAAGTGAGCATTTGACAAATTAAAAATCAAGGTGAGTTTATCTCACTCAATTTTGGATTACTAGTTAATTTTAAATAGTTAAAATTAATTATTGGTGTATTGGTTGAATTTGATAATAGTTATTAGATTGGATGTTACTATATATATATATATATATTAGTGTGTGCGTGTGTGCGTGTCCATATATATTAGTAGTTGGAGTAATTGTTCCCGCATATGTATAGAGGATGAGACCCTATGCGCCCCGCACAATAACGGATGACCCTATATATCGCGATATCCCCCTCGAAGTGGGATTGGTATTTTTATGTTGTATTTACATATGTGGATGCAGGAAAACAGGTTGGAGGGATCCAATTGGATTCCTCGAAAATGTTGAATTTAGTTTCATATATAGTGTAATTTGAAGTTATTGGATGCTATGGTATTACTGGCCTAGATTTTGACATTTTACAATATCATAAATATACATATTGAGTTTGAGAAGAAATTTAAAAAAGGTTTTGGAAGTGAAGTATTTATATTGAAATTTGGATTAATTAAAAGAAAAGAATTTAGGTAAAATAAATAGTTTGACTTTAAAATGGTGCTTGATAATTTCGAAATATGGAAAAGTTAAGATTTGGAATAATGTAAATAAAAGAATTTTTAAATAATAAAGCTTAAACTATATTTGTTAAGTGTAAAAGGATTTATTTTAAAAATCGAGATTTTAAATAGTTGGGAAAATAAGAAGGAATTTTGGAATAAAATATAAAATTGTTATACTGGGAATTAAAGAAGAATTTAAATTTTGTAATGAAAGTGGAATCTAAATTTAGTGGGGTTTGGAATATAGTTAGGTTATTTAAGCAATTGATTTAAATGGAATTCAATTTTGAAATCGATTTATAATCGATTAAGTATGGTGAAATCGTTATAACTAGAATTAAAAACAATGAGATTTATAAACAATGTTCATAAATAAAGTGAAATGATTATCAGTGGATAAATTCAAGTGAGAATTTATAAAATGAGATGGGTTAATCGGCTTAAAAATAAATGATAGATTTATTTTTTGAAATGTGGAAAAGGGATTTACGAAATTTGAGTGTAAATCGATTAGTGATAAATCTAGAGAGATTTATAAATATTAGACTGGCAATATTATGATTGGAAAAATATATTTTATTGGTAAGTTGGAATGTTTAAAAAGAGGATTTTAAGTTATTAAACTAGGAAATTTAAAAGTGATTAAAAATATTCCTAAAAATTGGTTATTTAAATTTTCTTTGGAATTTATGAAAATGGATTATAAGTTTATAAATAAACCTTGTAAATCTATTATAATTTTATTAATAAATATGAAACTAATCATTGTTTCAAAATTATGTAATTATTTTAAACTATTAAAGTATATTTAGTTATTAATTAAGCTAGTTTATATTAAGTCAATTACTATTTAGAATTAACCAGTATTATTATTTTAAAAGATAAATTATTCAATATTAATATAGTTTTATACAATCACTTTTATTTAAGAGTATTTGCCTAAATAATACTTGGAAATTTATTTAGGAATTTTGTAAATATTATTTTGAAAAAAAAATTATTTAATAAAGTTTCGGAAAGTAATGTTATACTATCATAGCGAAATCGAAGGCAGTGAATGCCTGCAGTTAAGTTTTGGATTTCTCTAGGATATAGACATAACCATTGAGCTGTGAATCCATGGTTGAAACCGCGTGGTTTTTTCCATATTTGTTTTAAAAAGTTTTCAAATACGTTTGAAAAGAATGGTTAGTGAACGTACTAACTCAGATGAGATAAGTACGTCCCTTTGATAAAGAGATTTAATTTATTTAAAACTAAATAAAAATGAGACTTGGTGTTTTCAGTGAAAAATGAAATATCTGGTTGAATTATTGTTTATTTGATTGTTAAATAACCGACTATCGAATCTGGAATATAACTTTGGGAATATTTAAGAGAAACACGGGAGTTATGTTGGGTAGTTACCGTTCGAGGTGCTACACTATACTTATAAATTTGTTTCATTCTTCTAGGACGATGATAAGGAAATCCGTCCACTAACGGTTAGGAGGTGGTCTCCGAACTTATTTTCGTCTGTTTATTTCATAAAAACCCAGGATTGAGTTTACCAAAAATATCGAACGTTGTTTCAAAGAGAGCGGAATCAGATAAGTTATCCGAAAATCACTTCAATCCAACGAGTACATTTTCGAAGGGAAAACAAGAGCATGGAGTAGAAGATGGAGCGGTGAAGTACAAGGGCTAATCACTACTAATTCTTAGGATGATTCCAAAATGGATGTAGTAGGAATAGTGGCTTCGGTTCCGTTCGGACCCAGAACGGACTTGTATGCATGAATGCTATCAGTACGTTGTCATTGGAGGACAATGAGCATTCTAAGTGAAAATTCCTTTAAAAGTTAATTGTAGCCTCTATCCTCATAAACCAGGAATGACTGAAAATCGGGCGAGATACAGCAAGACTAAGTGGGTCACATCCAATTAGGGTATGTTTATCACTTTTCTAGATACCCTCGGATATTATTACTATGGTGCGTGGACGAGCTCGGAAAGGGTGGATACACCCGAGGTGATAGCATATTCGGTCTATCCAAGTTAGGGGTAGTCCAGTCTTGTGTTGCAGGGGATCCCGACATCGTCCTTGGTACATTTTTCTAGACGTGACAAATGGTACCCCAGTGCCTAGTCATTCGTATGGAATCCATTCTCCAATACGTGCCCTTTACGGTTTTGGATGTAGAGCCTATTATGCTAAAATTTAATCAATGCAACAATTTTGGCTATTTGAATAAGTATTTATACTTAGGCACTATTATAATATCAGATGATTTTGATGTAAAATGCTTTGGTTATCGTAAGGTAAAAACCTATCATGTTTATTTGTGGCGTGGTCTTACGAGTTACCTTTGTTTTTCAAAGGATTTTGATAACTTTAATAATTCAAACTGAGTGTGTTTCTCACGTTGGGTTTCTAGACTGACTCGGATGTTATTTTATTATAATGCTCGAGTCAGATCGAGTGTTATAGATACAGGATAGGATGTTATGGAGCTCAAGAGACGAGCTGTGTGACGAAGACGTGTCACACGTACTTGATTATATTCCGTTGTGTATTGTAGGTTGTATATTCAGCATTTGTGAGGACAAGTTATTGTAACTGCCCAGTATTGTGTTATTGGTGTGTTGTACTATGATAATGTAATGTATAAATAATAGTTATAGTTCTTTTTGTATAAAAACAAGTTGTTATCTATATATAATGCTCGACTGCGATCGTGAGATTCTAAGTTGTTATTTCTATTTTCTTCTTCTACCTCTTTCTTCTTTCTCTTATGATCTAATATTTCTGACATTCGATTGCTCAGAATGTAATACAGTGAACGTATTGATGTCGATTTTCGGGCGTCGAAAATTCGGGACGTCACAAAAAGCAAAGAGAAACTGGTTATCGATGAATAGGTATGGCTATTAAAAAAACATAGAAAGGCATATTTAGTCAACTAGAGAAAGGGAGGAGTCGACTAAATGCTGAGAAAAAACATTCCCGAGAGCGCAATCTTATTTAATCGACTAAAAAATGGAAGTCAATCAACGGGCTTTGGAAAATTCGGTCAGTTGGTAAAAGAGAGGAGTCGACTGAGTCAAAGGAATAATATCCCAAGAGCAAGTGTAACAACCTAATTTCTAAGTAATAATTAATTTAAGTCGATAATAGTAATTTACTTAAAAAATTGAAATTTAATAAATTTTTTTAATAAGTATTTAAATAAAAGAATTTAAATTTTGAAACTAATAATATTTTATAGAAGTGATGGAACCGAATTATAATATTGGTTAGTGAAAAGAAGTGATTTTGGAGTATTGTAACACCCTAGTCGAGATTACCCAGAATAGAACTTAAAAATATGGTTTAATTTATCTTAATTTATGTTAAGATAAAAATGGAAATTTTATTAGTTATAATCTCCAAATTAAAAGGGATTTGGAATTAAATAAATTGGAAATTTAATGAATATCCTTTTGGGAAACTTGATTCTTATATTTGATAATATAAGAATAATTTTGGGAAAATGCGGTAATTAAATATATAAAAATAATGTGTAATATAAACAGGTGAATTATAAAGTTTTATTGACTTATTTATTATAAGTGGAGATTTTTGATAAAATATTTCGTCTCAAATTATTTCTACTAATGTTGTAAAATTTAGTAAAATGACAATATTAAGATTTGTTGCTTAAAATGAGATCTTTACAATTAATAGTGTACTTTTATTAAAATTAATAAAAATAATTTTTATTTTAAACCTTATATCTAATTTTGTAAAATATTTGAATATTAATAGAAATGAGGATTTTTAACTTGTGATTGTTTTGGTAAATTTTGAGAAGTCGTTATATGTCAAATTAAATATTGTTTATAATGTAAATTAGTGTTTTAAAAGAGACAACAAAAAAGAAACTAATCACATTTGCTCTTATTGGATCCATGCGTAACTAAGGCCCATGAAATAATGTTATAGTGAGATGGGAAAAAAACAAATACATTATTTTCCTCTCATCTATCCTCACTTCAACTATAAACAAAAATTTGAAAACCACCCCCCTTCGTTTTGAAAACCCTAGAATCTAAATTAAATCCCAAAATAGAACTTAAATCAAAAGGCTTTTGTATATTAATTGAAGAAATAGAAGCAAGGTAATCTTCTCCACCTTCTAATGTGTTTATTAGAGCTTTTAATCTCAATTTTGGTCATGATTATAATCTCCTTCCTTTCTAATTTATTAATACTTAACCTAGGTGATTGTCATAGTTAGTGGCCTAGGAAAATCTGAGCATTTGCAACTAATTCAAGTCTATAAAGGTAAGTTTACCTCACACTACTATCTCTAAATAGTATGCATGTTGTCGTTTTTTTGTTTGGATGAATCTATGATTGATTTGATCTCCTTTATTGAGGCGTTTTCAACCTCGGTTTTATTTCTGACTTACTAAAAGTTATGGTTATACATGATTAGTAAACACGATGATCTGATCGTTGTTGTGATATCCTGTATCACTTGAAATGCTAGAATATACACCTCCAATCAACTACGCGAAACACCTGACCAAACCACCATCTCTGAGATCGTCGAAGGGCTCCCTGGAGCTAAAATAGCTCTAGAAATTGCGACCACCAACGCATCAGTGGTGCCCCGCCTATGGACCGGTGGGCAACAACCTGGAGCTATTCGATCGATTGTTGTGGTTTATTGCTATGCTCTGGATGGATGATTGTAATATGTTATGGATGTAATTTCAACCCATATTCGCTAGTAGAATAAAATTATAAAAATATATTTGGAGATGATTTAATGTAAGAACTAACCAATTCATGGCTATAATCTTGTGATGACTCAATATGTTGTTGTAGCGAATTCTATTGTGTTCTATGGACTTTGAATCACTTTGATTCAAAGGTATGGAATTTTGTAAACTTATATCTATTTGTTTGTAAATATAAACACATAATTTTATTGCAAATAATTTCATAAAAGAGTGTTATTTAAGTTTACAAATATCGAACTTTTTTTCTAAATTAATCTAGTTCTTTTATAAATTATTTTATAAGTAATTATATACCTATAATATATTTTGTGTAATGACCTAAAATTTATCACTTTGATCCATGAATATTTAATTAATATTAAATAATCAAAAATAATGATTTTCAATGGTTAAATAATTTGCTTTTAGAACTAATTAATGATGATGAAATCATTTTTAAAATGTGTTTACAATTCAAAGGAAATTATATAATGTGACCAGAAATCTTTTGCAAAATTTTAAATTTTTCACCATTAACAAATTGTTTAAAAAGTTGTGAACATTTTAGTTAATATATTTACACATTCTAAATTAACATAACCATAGATTAGTAATATAATAAGTGTTAGTAACATAGGTACACTTATGTAAGATGATGTGACCATTTGTAAGTTAAAAAATCAAATAAAATTAAATAAAGCATGAAACATCCTTTCATCTCTTAACCAAAGTACAAAATGGATATTATAGGTTGGTTAATAAGGAAGGTAACATTATTTTACACGTGTAAAACATAAGGAAGAGGATAAGGTGGTGAGGTGGCAACATTTGAGTGGAGGGAAAGTGTACTTAAGGTAGAAAAGTAATTTTTCATCATTCCTTTTATATAAAAAAATCATTTTCTCTCTCTCCTCTTCCTTTCTCACTTTTCAAACTTTTACAGATCTTATTTTCTTTTTAAAAAATTAGAAATTATTTTTAATGGCTTCCATTTCCACTCTTAGGTTTAAAAATCAAATCCTTTTAGTTTAAAACGTTTTAAATCTTGTCTAAATCGCTTATTTGCTTCCTACTTCACATTCTTTTTCATTTTCAAGACCATCTCAATTTTTTCCATATTGGCCAAGCCTAACATTATGTTGGCCGAGCCCATTGTAGCCTAGGCTGAGCCTGTTGGCTAGCTTGAAGTAGAGAAAAATCGTTTTTACTTAAGGATTTTTGAAGTGCCAGTCCATTTTCAAAGTTTAAAGTGATTTGAAAGATTTTTGGTGGGTAAACATTTTTTTTTTGAAAAGACTTTACCTTTATATCTTGTGGTGTTTACAGGTATAATATGATGTTAGTTTAGTAGTGATCCATATTGGTTGGTTGTATTTGTGTTGTATTGTTTGTAGTTTGAACTAGATTTGTTAAAGGTAGCTTTAAAGTTTGATTTATTGTTGAAGTCGACATCTTGCTTATGTATGTGATGATTTATGTATGTTTGGATGTATTTTCTTGGTTATGTGGTTATGTGTAATAAAAGTTAATACCTTTGTATGCAAAAGAGGTGAGAGATCACTTGGAAAGAACAATAATGTTTAATTGTTTTCAAGTTAAGAAAAAGATTTAAATTTTAATTAGTTTTCAAAAATAAAACTTTTATATAAATTTTTAAAGAGAATAAAGGTAAGAGTGAAATTAGAAATGAAGTTGGAGTTAGACCTAAACAAAATCTAACTTTGATGAGTTGCATTTATAGCGAAGTCGCTATGAATGCAGTTCGGGAAAAGTTAATGTTTAGATTTTAAAAGTGATCCTTTTTTAAATTGTTTTAAAAATTCTTTTTCAAATGTTAATTAAGTTCAAAAGACTCATAATCATTGATCAAATTAGGATATTATTCTAATAGGATATCGAAAATAAACCAAATTAATAGATTGTGTCTCATGCTTATACTTTCACTAAATTTAATAATAAATTTCAAATTAAATTAAATTAATGAATTCTCAATTACTTTGGTAATTAAATAAGAGTTTAATAATTTATTTATTAATTAATTATTTGACTAAGATAATTATTAATTAATTATAATTAAGTTAGTTAATTAAGGTTAAATTATGGATTAAAGTTAATCAATTTTAATTATTAATTAAGGTAGTTTAATTAGTGACTAACTAAGTCAAAAGTTAATTTAGAAATAACTTTAATAATTAAATTAATTATTTAATAAATTAATTACTTAAATAGGATTAATTAATAATTAATTACTAATTCGGTAGGATTAAATTGATTAATCTGATTGGATTTAATTAAGATTTTAATTAGGGATTTATAATTTTAATTAAGTTTTAAACTAGAGTTAATTAAGACTTAATTAGTAACTAAAATGATTGAATTAGGAATTAAATAGCGATTTAATTAGTAATTAAACAAAGAATTTATTATTTAATAAAGGTTTAATTTTAAACTCAATCAATTATTATAGCCAACTCTCTTTTATAATTAAACCGATTTTAATTAAAGGGCCCTCTTGTCTATGCCATTAAATAGTCAAACAACCATGAATAAGTTATACTAAACTTGGACATTTATTAGCAGAATAAGACACCATTCTACTATAACTTTAATTGAATTAATTATTTGGACATCCTTTTAGCGAATAAATCTCGTTCTGCTATAGCTAAACTTACTAGATTGTTTGGATATTTATCTAGTAGGACAAATCACCATCCTACTATTTTGTTATTTAGACTTGTATTTTCCAATTGGTTTATATTGTCATGTTATTTTTTGAGTAATTTATGGACTTTATTTACATATACGGTGACTCATGTGAATTACCGTTATGTGATTTAGAAGACAAATTTAAATGAATAGTAACTTGATCTAGTACCATAGTTGTCACTAAGCCTCCTTTTCAAATTTGTAACACTAGGGTTTTAAATTGACTTTAGTGCTATATCAAATTAAGGTTAAGTGTTTGAATGACTTTAGATATTTACAAAAGAGTTTTACAAATGGTTTTCGGATATAAATAAAAGAGTTATAAAAGGATTTAGAATTTACGAAAAAAGGGATTTCATAAATGAAAGAAATTTATTAAAATGATTTATTTAAGAAGTTTATAAAAGCATTTGAGATGAGGTTTCCCTTAACTAACATTCTAAATTTTGGTGGTGTGGAACTTCCGTTTCATGTGTAACAACGAAGGAATAGTATTTAGGGTTATCATTATCACTAATTTATATAACGTTTGTTTGATCCTTCTAATATAATTTTGTAATAAGAAAACTTTCTCAATGTTTTGTTAACATATTTATGTCGGTAAGATAAGTATATGAATATTTTGATAAATATTTTGAAAAGAGGATCTGTAACATTCCTGAAAATTTATCAAGTTAATTTGGCAATTAAATTAATTTTTGAAGATAAATTGCTAATTTATTTATGAATTAATTGGATAATTTCTAGAATAAATAAAATTTTTAGATTATAAAGTAGAATTGGTTTAAGATTTAGGAATAAATATTTTATAAACAAATATTGATTTTAAAAATAAGATGTATAAAATATATGTATATTAACATATGAGCTAAATTAAAGATTTAAAAACAAAATCTATAAAATAATTTAAAGTAAGGAGTTAAATATGATTTGCATATTAAACATTAAAGGTAGAATTCATAAATCAATAAAAATATGATTTGTACAATGACTTGAGTTTAAAAAAAAATTAAAACAAGAATAAATGTAAAGTATTTACCCTTTTGAAATTTAATAAATGTATTGTAAATAAAATTAATTTAATAAATAAGTTTACAAAAGCTTTATAAACAAAGAAATGTATATATGTATGATTTATTAGTTGAGCGTACAAATTGTTTTAATCCATTTCTCTTTAAAAGTTGTACAAGTAGAATAAATACAAATGTATGTGAATGGTTTGTAAATGAATTTATAAAAAGGTTCAAAAGCATAAAGCATGTTTTCATAAATTAAAATAAAGTAAGAACTAAAACAAAAGTTACAAATAAGATTGCATTAGGGGTATAAACACAATTTTTACAATAATGAACAAGTGTAAGCCATGCATAAGGGAATTTAACAAGTGTAAGGATTTTGATATGCATGAAGAACAAGTGGCTGCTGTTTTCATTTTTCAAAGTTTTTTTTTCTTTTCCAAATCTAGAAAAGAAAACATAATCAATTATTTTCAGTCCAAACATTTCAAACCTTTCATCTCCCAATGCTTTCAATTCTTAAACCCGGCCATCCATTTCATAACTCTTCTCATCTTCATTCAAAAAGAAATCTCAAATAAAAAAAAAATCAAAGCCAGTAAAAAGTAAAATCTGAAAGCAACTTCAAACTCAGATTTGAAAGAATAAATCAAGCCTGGAAACACAAAAAAAATATTTAAATAAATGGAAGATTTTCTTTGAGGCTTAGCGGTTGGTACGAGTGATTAAATATCTGAATTGTTGCTTATTTGTTTATTTGATAGTTAAATAACCAACTATCAAATCTACACCAAACATAAATCCAGAAATATCTAGGAGAAACACGTGAGTCATATAGCACAGTCATCTTCGATGATGTTGTGCTATGCATATAAATCTCGTTTTGTTCTCTTAGGACAAACGATATGGAGATCCATCCACTTAAACAGTTAGGAGGTTATCCCTACTTATATGTATTGTATGATTATTTCCAAAAGAATCGGAGTTGAGTTTACCAAAAACTATTGACTGTTGTTTCAAAAAGACCAAAATCGGATAAATAATCCAAAAACCACTTCGCTCCAACTCAAACAACGAATTAAAGACAACTCGAAGACGATGGGATCGAAGATGGAGTTCATTGAAGTGCAAGGGATACTTGCTACTAATCTTGATGGTGATTCCAAAATGGATGTACTGTAGGTAGTGCTTTCAGTTCGTTCATCTTCTAAATGACTTGTATGGATGAATGTTGGTATTGAATTACTGCTTGGAAGGCAAAGTTAGCATTCCAAGTGAGTTTCCTATCTAAGAAAAAACGTAGCCTCTTGCCTGATCAACCAGGAATGACTATGATAGGAGATACACAATAGAGCTAAGTGGGTCACTACCAATTAGGGTCCATCATCAGCTTCCTAGATATGCACTCATTTTATGGATTTGGAAAGAGCTCTTGGTAAAGGTTGCAAAGCAACAGAGGTGTTGATATATTCGTTACTATCTAGTAAGAGGAAGGCCATTCCTATGAGCGAGGGTGCAAGACTGTAACGATCCGTAAATTTCGATCCTGAAATTTTCAGATAGTTAGTGAAAAGAAGAAAAGAGAAAGAAGAAGAAACAGAAACCAGACACAGAAACCTAACATTCGCAGCGGATCAAAATATAATATAACATAAATAACGGTTTTACAAAGAGAATCATCATCTGTACAATTATATTTTTATACATCAGAGTTACAACCTTTACAATACACGCGACAGTTTAAACAACATGTCCAAGCCAACTATACTATACACAGTAGCACACACTCCATACGTTCCAGCCATCCAGCTTGCCTCCTGAGTTCCAAAACGTCCTTACCTGAAAATATGTAATACTCAGTCTGACCCGAGCATTACATCAAAGTAACACCCGGATCAGGCTGGAAACCAGCGCGAGTAACTCATCTAACATGAAATTCACCAAAACAACAACCAATTTTTAACCCGGGGTAGCTCATAACAATTTTACAAATCCACAGGTTTGGTATAGACACCACTTATTATACTCATCAATTTCTAAGTGTTAGAACTTATATTTTATTATCCAAATCACTTAAATTATTCCATATCAGTTTATTGATTTCTCAAATCAGTTTATAAAGAATCGAAGTGGGTTCGGGTATTTACTCATATCCGACTCCGGTTACTTCGAATCCAATATCATCTTAACCCAAATTATCCAAT
Source organism: Allium cepa (assembly GCA_030765085.1). Classification (NCBI taxonomy): domain Eukaryota; kingdom Viridiplantae; phylum Streptophyta; class Magnoliopsida; order Asparagales; family Amaryllidaceae; genus Allium; species Allium cepa. The sequence goes on along the minus strand of CM060932.1, from coordinate 80,872,816 downwards.
TAAATACAATTCAACTTTAATTACCACATAACATTTTAAGACATCAATTCATAATTGATAGATTATCACATTATCACCATTCGTCCAATATATCATATCATAAAGCAATTCATATCAGGAATATCAACCAGTCCCAAGCACTCATCATCATTCAATCATTAATAAGCAAGATTGATCACTTCATTAATTATATTAATTAATGATCCTCAAATTACTTTCATTAGTTAATTATTCTTAAATTTCACATAATAATTAACCTTTAATTACATTCATTATCAATCTTGATAAATCACAATCAGAAATGAACTTTCCTTAATTACTTCATCAATTAAACCAACTCCTTGATTAATTATATAAATTAATCCTTCAATTACACTGCGTAATTATCACTTAATTTTCCCATCAAATAATCATCCTTTAATTACTACCCATCAAGTAATTTCCTTAGATTAAATTACATCCAGTAATAAATCGCTTTACTAAGAAATTTCACCTCATTAATTACGTTAAGTAATTATACTTAACCCAACATCAAATGATTAACTTTAATTAATTAAACTGAATTAATTAACCAAAATTAACCACATCCAATTAATTAATCATACCGAGTAATTAATTCCTTTAATGACTTCATAAAGTAATTATTTTAGTCACTAGTTACAACTTAATTTCTTAATTAATGGACCTTTAATTATTAATTAATAAATCTTAAACTTTATTAAATAAAACTAATTAATTATCCTAATTACCTTATTTAATTAATTAGTCATTAATCATCCAAATCTTAATTATCTCTTAAGATAAATATTTATTTATTTATTTTTATCATTGTCTTATTTACAACTAACAAAATTTAAATGCATTCCCAATCATTCCACTTTTATATTGAACTTTAAATTTAAAATAAATTAAGATTTAACTTAACAAATTTAAGTTAAACAAACTTCAAATCTTCAAAATCTAATATTTCAGGAAAAACATTAATCTTACATAATAGTTCTAGAATTAAATTCAATTTAAATTAAAAAAAACTAGTTTTATAAAAATAAAAACCTTCAAATTCCAGCATTATGAACCAACTTCGGGTCCAACCCGGGTCCTACCCGAAACCCTTCCCGAGAAATCATCTTTTTACTTTACAAAACTTAATTTTAGTTTTAAATCCAAAACCTGCTAACTTTACACTTTCGCCCATACTCGTATTCGAACCCGAGCAGACCATGTTCACGCACTACCCTCTTCCCTCGAGACCACCTCGAGAATGACTCGAGTAAAACGCAAGTTACCCAAAGACTTAAACTCAACAGAACCTGATGTGCACGTATGTATGGTGCACGGCGAACCCCTTGATGCCGATCATCAGCGAAGCCTCCCACACATCATCTACGACTTCGCGGAGCCTCCCCATCGACCAAATCCCAATGTTCACTTCCAAATCGAAAACGAGTGCTTCAACCCAAATCTGGAAACCCAACATCATCGGAAAACACCTCGAAACCACGACGCCGTCTACGAAAACTTACTGCGATTCCAGCCTCACTTCCACCGCTATCCACGCAACCACCTCCCAAAATCCATGTGGTTCGATGCTTTAGAAGTGACGAGTACCCACTTTTGCAGTCTCGACACTAACTAGGGTTAAAACCAAAAACATCACACCGCCATCGACGCAGTTTATTATTGCCACCTCCACCATTTTTCCCAACATCCATGGTCCTCAAACTAGCTTTAGACAAAACCCCGTGTCCTCGCTACTCCTCTATCGCCAGAGGTTGCTTCAAATAAGATTTCCAGTTAAACCCAAAATGCAACCTCTATGATTTATTAAAAAATTTGAATTTTGTTTTAAAAATCATAGCTTCCTAAATAGATTCAAGTTATATTCTGGAAACAATAAATATTAATGTTTGAATTTCAACATATTTTAAACTTGTCTGTTACTCCAAATTTTTTTTCCAGAGATTTTGCTTAGTTTAACTTTGAACTAGTTTTAAAATTTGAATCTCGTTAAAACTAACATCTTTTGCTTAGATTCTATTGTCTGAAATGAATTAGAGAATTTGGGAAATGATTTTTGAACAAATCATCACCTGTAAATCTGGAAAAAAAATTCCTACGTCTGATTTTCAGACATGCAAAGCAACTACATACATATAAACATGATTTAGAATCCTAAAACCATCATGCAAACCATTTTCAAACATAGATCACAAGTTTTACTTCAACCATTTAACATATGCATCCAATCAGAAGGTGATTCATTTTAAAGTTTTTAAAGCAGAGGCTTAGAATGAGAATAGAGATGCTTTTGAATCACCAGAAAAACATGCCCTATAAACACACAGAAGCACACATATATACATTCATGCAGATCTACCCTCAACCACAGTAATTCATATGCAACTCCTATTTGATACTTAATTTATAGTTCATAGTTTACTCAATGTACATTGATAAAACAGAGCTGATCCATTTTGTTAGCAGACATGCATGCAATATTATCATACATGTATATATGTTTTCAACCCTAAACAAACAAGCTAACAACTACCTATCATATTTTCAAGGTCTTTCTTTCTTTTTTTCTCTATTTTTTTCAAGCATCCACACAAACACGTAGATCAAACTTAAAGATGAAAGTTACTTACCTTTGGTGTTTACAGGAATCAGAGGAGTAGCTTGTAAACTGGAATCCACTTTGATTATTGAATCAGGTGTTTAAATTTGATTTGTAGCTTGGTGTTCGCTCCTGCATAATATTTGAGATGTACTTTTCTGTGAATTTGTTCTTGAGTTTATTTTGAATTTTGCTTTCAGCTGCAGTTTGTATTTGGAATTGCTAAACTTCAGGCTTTCAAAATTGTACAGAGTGTTTGTTTGATACTTATCTAATTTGAATATTTTTGACAGGATTTAATTTTCTTCTAATCAATTTTTAAAAAAAAATGAGAAATGGCCTGAAAAAGGAAAAAAACTTTGCCACTTGTTATCATAAGTTAACATGTGTTTATTTCCTATTTCAAGGTTTTACAAATGTCATTTGCTAAATAAATTTGTTTAAGTCCTTGTTTAAATAAATTTTATAACTTTGTTTTTAAGCACTTTCCTAAATTTCATTAAATTTTTAAACTTAACAACCCCTTTCATTTAATTAATTTATGAACCATGTTTTCTCAAAGGTTTATACATATACTGAGAAAATGCATTATGTTTACAAATGTATGTTAAATCTTTTTATCAAATTCTTATTCAAATTAAAGGAGTTCATAATGCCACTTGTTTCGATTCTTAATTTGTTAAATGATTTACATTTGTTTCTTTGTGTGTTAAAGTCTTAACACTTGTCTTTAGCATGAGAATTTTTATTATATAATGTATATATTCTTTATGTTACTTATATTATATTTATTTATTTACATTTTATACTTCTCTTTTATTTGCATTTATACAATCTTTAAGAAAATAAATTTGAAACTACTTTATCATAAATAAATAATCACATCTCATATATGTATTCAAATCCAATTTCATTTCAATATATTTATCTTTTGAATTTTCAATCTCAAATTCAAATTAAATTTAAATTCACTCATACATATATTTAAACAAACACATATTACATTTGTTTGAAAATAATGATTTTGCAAATTTTAAATAATTATACTAGAAGAATATCAAATAATTATTTATCCAAGTATAAATATTTATCATCATATTTATTTGTTAAATCGATATCCTATTAATTAACCCAATTGTTTAGCAATTACAGATGTCTAGAATTCCGGGATATCACATTCCTTCCCCCTTTGAATCTTTTCGTCCTCGAAAAGGAACGAAGTCAGAATTTATTAAATAATTTAAAACCAGTTAAAATATTCTTTGAAACACTTTTGAAATCTACATAATATTATAAAATGGTTTATAAAAATATTTTTTATAACTCGATGTTTTAACCAGTCCATCCTCGTTCTCATAGAAATTCGGTCATACGTTTATCAGGCGTACGACTGAAAATCTATAAGTACTTAGCAGACCCATTTTCAACACCCAGTGAAAATACTTGAAAAATAATTTTATTGAAAATATTGAAAGCATTTTGAAATCGAGGAAATATCTTTGGTGAGAATGCTCTGGAAATCATCACCCCCATCCATGGTCGCAGTTAGATTCCAGGGTTACGTTGTCATCGCAGCAAAAGTCCATGTAACTGCAGGCTCTCCGCGGCCTCTTGATTATGCCATGGATCCCACAATAGATCACAGTTACATTCAGGTTACGTTGCCGTCACAGCAAAAGTCCATGTAACTGCAGGCTCTCAGCGGCCTTTGATTTTCGCTGTCGAATTGAAACTTCTCCACTCCAACATAGGTTGCAGTCTACCGATATAAAATCAAACGCAGACTGTTGGCTCTCAGCGGCACACACGACTTTCGCTATGTTATACCATAGGTCGCAGTCTACGGATATAAAATCAAATGCAGACTGTTGGCTCTCAGCGGCACACATGAGTTTCGCTATGGTATACTCTACTCATAATCCCCAGGAACTAGTTTTGTCCGGACTCCTCACAGGAGCAACTTTAGAACCCTCCCTTGGGCCTCAAGGCAGCACCACCCGGTGGCACTCCTAAGAAGTTCATTTCATGGGAGCGCCTTTTTCCCCAGGGCCATCATCAAAATATTTTATACTATACACATATAGTATCTTTCAAATCATACACCTAGTATGATCTCATACAAAGCTCCTTTACACAAAATCGATTATTCCAAAATCGATAATTCTTAAACTAGGCTTTTCAAATTCTCATATTGATTTTACCCAAAAATCAAAAGCCTTTCCAAATCCAAAGGTTCCCAAAACCTTTTCTAGAATCCTCATAAGATCCGTTATATATATATATATACAGATATATATAATTTTTAAAACTTTGGATCATTTCAAACTTGTATAATACTCCTTTTATACTTCAAACATTTCAAAAACCCTTTTCTTCTGGCAAAAGATTCAGCAAGGGGAGTTTCATTTTATAAAAAAAAGATACTTAACTTTGTTTACTCAAAATCAAATATTTAAATTTGATTACTCTTTTCAATATCATTTTCATTCAAATCCGTACGATGTACACATATCATATGTACGCTATACCAATCTGATCGCTTACTCGATCATACAATTTCACTTCCGAACTAGTATCATCCACCCGACTTCCTAGAGCGGACACAGATCTGGTTTCTTGATTAGAAACCGCCATTCTCCTTGCATAGTCATAAGTATGATAGAGAATATTCAGAACTAATCAACAATCCATATCCAGGTTCGCCTTCAAAAATCGAGTGAAAAATCCCACTCGGATCGATATAACTATCTTGAAATTCTGTGCTCGAATCTGGATCAAATCACTATGCGAATAGAATAACATACGTACACCATACGTATCAATATGGTTATTAGCCAAATCAACTCCATTTCTATTCACATTCACTTATTCACAATTGCTTCAATCCATTTGGATTATCACCTCAATTCTTATCTCGATTGGGTATTTAACAAATAACAGTTGGAACTCTAACCAGTTTATTTAGAAAATAGCTTGAAAATTTTAAAAATAGATAAGTAGTTGGAAAATAATTACTAGTTTGTAAAATAGCTGTAAAATAGTTAAGTAGTTGCAAAATAGTTGGAAATAATTAAATAGCTATAGAAATTTTAAATAATTACAAAATAACTATAAAATAGTAATTAGTTATAAAGTAGTTGAAAAACAGTAATTAGTTTGTAAAATAGTTGAAAAATTGTAAAATAGTTTCAAAAAAATTGTACAACAAGTATAAGATAGTTTTAGGTTTAAAAATAAAAGCTGTATAGTAAATAGTTTGAAAAAATAGATTTGTACTACAACAATTTATTTTGAAAATAGTCCAGAGTCAAAACTGCTCACTTCCCAATCTCCATTCTCATCAATTCAATTTAAATTTCCACTTCCATTTAAATTGACCCAATTCCAATTTAAATAACTTCAATTTCCATTGAAATTGATTAAACCTCAATTCAAGTTGAATTAATCTCAGTTTCTTTCCAAATTTAAACTTTATTCAACCATGATCTCAAATTCTACTAATTCAAATAAATTTCAATTGAACTAGTTTCAAATTTTCAGTTCATTTCATCTCCAGTTTAAATTAATATCAATTTCAAACTCCATTTCCAAATCAAGTTGAATTATTCTTGATTTCCTCCCAAATTCAATTCAAGTTCCATTTGAATTTACTATTAAACTTAATTACAATTCCAAATTATTCAAATAATTCCAATTCAAATTTTCCATTTAAATCTTATACTCATACATCTTCAATCACAATTTTAATTAATTCAAATCAAATTTGATTTGAACTAATTCAAATTTCAAATTTAAACCATCTCGAATTATATAAATTCGAGTAAAATTTCAAGTGTTGGTTTAACCTTTTAGACCAAATTATCCTTTATTTAAAGTTTTTAAACAATTTGAGTCCAAATTTCAAAATTCCATTTTATATTATCTTTACTTAACTCATTACAAGGTTAAAGTAAGAGTTTCAAACAATTTTAATATACAAATTCATTTCTTAACATTCAAATCTTAAGTACAAAGGAATTCCATATCCTTAATTTTAAATTTAAGTTAAATTTTATTTATCTCTACAATGGATATATTACCACAATCCATTTCTTCATTTTATTTAAACAGATCAATTTACATTTTATAAATTATTTGTAACAATGGAATGATATCAGGATAAATAAACATCCAAATTTATCCAACACCAATTATTTCAATTTCCAGATCTCAAACCCATTTTGAGATCACTCAAATTCTCAATTCCAATCAATCATTTAACTTCCCACTTATTAAGTTCAAAAACTTATCACTTTGGATATTATATCTCATTCCTGATTTAAAACTCAATATTTAGAGTTTATTTCAAATCATCTTTGATATTACATATATCCACACATATACTTAATTGCTTCTTGGCTCACCAAGCCAAATTTTAAAATTTAAACCACCCTTGGTTTTAATTCAAAACAAATTCCTTTAAATATTTAAACAACTCTTGTTTGCATCCAACTCTCTCATTCAAATAATATTATTTATTATTCCTTCTAATAATTTGAAAACAAATTTCAAATGTTTTTTTTAATCTTAAGATTCAAACTTCACAACTTAGATCAACTTCAATTTCAATTTATATCCCATACTTATCTAAATGGCTTACTTTCTTAAAACATTTCATCATTACCTTATTTGGAATTTTTTTTTCCAAATTCATGAATTAAATTTCAGTTTGAATTTATTTCAAATTTATCTCTATTCAATTTCAGTTTGGTTGTGTTCTATTACTTCTCAATTTAATTCCAATAATTTTAACAACCAATTCCTTTAATATTTATTAGAAATAAATATTGCTTTATATATCAAAATATATTCTTATATAATCCTTTGAAATTTTTATATAAGAAAATAACAAGTAGGCTTTCATATACACACACTCTCTCTCTCTCTCTCAACTCATTCTAGGGTACCACTTGCCCTATCCTTAACGAGTAATCCCACCAGAGCCAAGGTTCTCGCTTAACCTTCTGCTCTGCTACCAAATGTAACGATCCGAAAATTTCGATCCCGAAATTTCCAGATAGTTAGTGAAAAGAAGAAAATAGAAAGAAGAAGAAACAGAAACCTCACATTCGCAGCGGATTAAAATATAATATAACATAAATAACGGTTTTACAAAGAAGAATCATCATCTGTACAATTATATTTTGATACATTAGAGTTACAACCTTTATAATACACCGGACAGTTTAAACAACATGTCCAAGCCAACTATACTATACACAGCACTAAACACTCCATACGTTCCAGCAATCCAGCTCGCCTCCTGAAACGACCTACCTTTCATTCCACAGAAAGACGCATCATTTTTAAGAAAGAAAGAGGAAGAAATAGAATAGATAGAAGAAAAGAATTCAACAAAATCAGAATCTCATAGTGGAACAAAACAAAATATAATATATAACATAGCTATTACATAGTCTATTACATATCAGAGTTACTCAGATACAACAACACAATATAGACAGTTATACAAGTCTGTCTATTATACAACTCAAATACAACACATATATCATAGAGATACATCACAGCGGAAACACCAGATAACTACAAACGCTGAAGCCTCCTGTTCCATAACTCCTCCAGTATTCATCAAAGCTAACCTGAATCCCTTGGCTACTCGTAAAAATTTGAGTACCTAAGAGTTTAAGAAAAACAGAATAAACTCCGGGTCAGACATGGGTCTGGTGTGAGTAAACGGGTTAAAGTTGATTAACTTTTAAAAACCTTTGGAAATAAAAGGTATCATGTAAGACTCCCCACAAATAAACATGGGTAAGTTTTTACCTTACGCTAACCAAAACATTTGATAGGAAATCTAGTGATATTATAAAAGTGTCTAGAGTTTTCAAGTAAATAGAAAATAGCCGAAATTGTTACATCTATTAAATTCCAGCTACTACGCCACAAAAGTGGGTAATACAATCAAAACCGTAGGGGCACGTAGGAAGAATGGCTTTCCATCAATGGCAGGGCTACTGGGGTACCGTCCGTCACAGTACGTGGCCTAGATCATCGTACCGAGGAGCCAACCTAACTCCCCTGCAACACAAAGCCGGAACCATTCCTTACCGAACAGTTCCGAACAAGACCACCCCGGCGATTCTAGCTAGAAATCGCCCCACACAGCCGAAATAAAAAGGGACATCTAGACATGGGTAAATCTCGTCCTACTTGGGCATGACCCACTTAGCCTCGCTGCACCTCCCCCGTTTTAGCCATTCCCAGTTGATGAGGCTTGAGGCTACGATTACCTTTATAAAACACATCTATCTTGGAATGCTCATCGTCCACCTGACGATGTTCTGAGAGCATTCAATCCATACAAGTTCATTCCGGGTTCGAACGAAACCGAAGGCATTATCTCGTTACACTCATTTTGGAATCACCCTCAGAGTTAACGACAATAACCCTTGCACTCTAAAAACTCCATCCCAAACCTGAAAGTACTATCTCCGTTATACTCGTTTTAGAATCACCCTCAGAGTTTTTTAACGACAGATAGTTCTTACACTTCGAGTCTTCAACTCGATCTTCACTTGAATTCACAACCTAACGTTTAACTTGGATCGATGTGGTTTTCGGATAATCAAATTTGATGCCCGATCCCGGTCTCATCGAACTAAACATGTCTTAAAGGCCAAGTTGTTTAAAGGTTTAAACAATTCAATTCAATACAATTCAATGCTTTGAAATCACACGGCATTAATATAGATAAATACCACGCATTTATCATTGATATAACCTATATCATATCACAGAATGTCACAACATATAACATCAATAGATATCAATCCAATAGATATCATCCAATTCAGACATTCAATAACCAATCATCCATAAGCAAGCATTATCAATTCATATCATGATTAATTTAATTTCTCAATTTAATCCCTTAAGAATCAATCCCTAAATCTTGCTTATACAATCATTAATTAATTACTAACCTTAATTAATTCTCACTCCTTGATTAACTTACTTAATCAATTAATCAATCCTTAATCCCAGATTAATTGTCCTTTAATCATCAATTAATAAACCTCAATTATTAATTAACTTCCTTTAATATAAAGTAATTAATCCTTAATTACTTCCATAATCAATTAATTAACCTCTAAATAACTGATTAATTCTCCATCAACTATCGATTAATAACCTTAATTATTAATCAATATTTCTTAATACAAATTAATTAATTAATCCATAATAACTTTTATAATTATTTAATTAATTAATTATCTCTTAATTATTAATTAATAAACCTAATTATCAATTATTAATTAGGAACTTAATTACAGATTACTTACTCCTTAATCACCAGTTAATTAATCATTTAATTAACCCCTAATTAACTGTTAACCCATCCTTAATTAACAGATAATCAATCCTTAATTACCATTTGATTAATCCTTAATCACAAACGATTAATCAATTAATTACCATTTAACAACTTCTTAATTAATCCATAATTACGGATTAATTATTATCTAATTATTAATCAATAAAAATTTAATTATTAATTAATAAAATTTTAATTACAAGTTAAACATTTCTTAAGTACTATAAGCAACCTTTATTACTTAATTAACAACTTATTAATTACTTAATTAATAAATCTTAACCACTTAATTAATTAAGTTTAATTTCACTTAATTACTCGATTAATGAATCCTTAATCATTAATTAAAAATCTAGTTAATGATCTTTCAATTATAGTCTAATTAGTCTTAAATTAATTAACCTTAACCCTTAACCATTTATTAACCAAGTAAATCATTTTTCCTTAATTAGTTTCCTAATTAATACTTTATTTTTAACTAATTAATTAAACTTAATTTCTTTAAATTAGCTTAATCAAAACTAGATATTAAAACCTTAATTTAAGATAAACATTTACCTTATAAATGCTTTAATTGACTTAACACATTTACAATCTTTACTATACAACTGTCCCTACTTAATTAAAATTTAAATTAAGTGTAAGTCAAAACAATCATTTAGCTTGATAAATTAAAGTTATCAAACACAACTTAAAATAGCTTAAATATTTATCAATTTATAGTTTAAACTAATTTCAATTTGAATTTAAAACTTGTCTTATATAAAACATTAAAATTTACTTTCAAAAATTCGTTTCCAAAATCATTCAAAATTTCTAAACAATGTTTAAATTTAACAAAACTTCAAAACATCTTAAAATATGTTAAATAAAACATTTATTAAGTAAATCAAGTAATTTACATAAAGTTTTTAACTAATTTAAAATTTCTAAATTTCAAAACAAGTTTTAAACCTTTTTAAAATCTTTTAAAAACTGTTTTAGTTTTCCAACTTCGGATCAAACCCGTTATTTACTCGGGTCAATCCCGAGTTCCTTTCTTCCACCTTTTTTCAAAACTTTGATTTATTTACAGTTTACAAAAACAACATGTTTCCCAAACCCAACATACCTGAGAACATCACGAGTTTCCCCATGCCAAACTCGAATGCTACTTCGAGATTCCCCAACGCCAAACTAGCTGACACCCAACCACCGCCTCGTGCACATGCACGCCACCGTTGGTCATCTCCGACCAACGTCATCGTCCCCGACAACTTGCTCAACACCACCGCATCCCAAATCGACCACTCAAATGCACAATCTCACCTTGAATCAAAATTGGGTTACACTGCAAAACCCAAACCCAAACGACCTCACACAAACCCCCTTCGACCACCTAACTCCAGTCACCAGAAATTGTGCGGTGCCGACCATCCCTTGCCAAGCCCATATGCTACCTCCTGCCAAAATTTCAAAGCACTCGATGCAACAGTGCTTACGAAAAAAAAACAAAACCCAACACAACGAAAACTAGGGCTTAAAACCCATTTCCGATCATCGCCGTCGCCACCGCCCCTTACAGCCACGATTACTATTTTTCCCTAAATCTCCGTGACCTCCTCTGTGACGCCCCACCTCTATACCCACGCTAGCCAAGAACACTCCGGAGAAGTGCTGTCAACTAGCACGGAGAATAAGGCTGTTGAGGAGCGACCATCCATGTAATAGCTTATCACACGGTGGCTATAAATAATCTTCGGAAACAAACATAGAAATAATCATATCACAAATCAGTCACAGATATCCATATCACAAAGGCGGAAGAAGATATGAATATATAACTAACACATGAAAGTGTACATCAGAGTAGTGGTCAATAAGATCCACGATAATACAAAAGAATAGCAACACGTGCTATACAAAAGAATACAACTATGAGTCTATATCTCAAGTGTATACAGCAAAAACTGCTAATCTAAACAGTTAGCCAAAAGTCAGAGTGATGAATCCCTGGGAAGAAGTCAAGCAGAAGCACCTGTAACATCTCGGTCTGATCCGAGTATTATTTAAGAAAATAATAAACGGATCAGTCTAGCTATAAATATCAGATGACATGATATAACATAAAAGATATGGCATAAACATAAACATCCATAACGACATACCGCTATAAGTATGTAAATAATGATCAACAGAAGATCAATCAATAAGAGATAATCAATATCACAAGAATCTTCTCAAAGATTCGAAGGGGGCATCATACCCTAAACTTGTACTCATAACAAGTCAATGACACAAATTCCAGAAATCAACACGAGAAATCCAGAAATCATAAAAAGGGAAAGAGGCCTATCACATGACGGTCCGAAGACCATGGGGAGCTACCCCACATGTGTGAGTGGAATCACACAGAATGAGGTCAAGACTAACCAAAAAGCAGAAAGGTATGTGTGAATGGAATCACACAAGTGGTGTCTAGTCTAACCTTGCAATGAAAGAGACATCGCGCAATTGCTAGTCTAATTCATAAAGCGATCATCAAGATCAACGAGAAGTGTCAATTACACTAAGCTAGTAAATATAGAAGTTTAGCTTCATGTCCCATAACCACTTGCTTAACTTAAATATTTACGAACAAACTGTAAATCTTCACTAATAAAATTGTCACAAGGGGTTCAATCGAGCAAGTCCAAGAATTAACCGACGAAGTGAACGCAAACGTTTCATACCACTTGTTTTACTAAGTCGTTTAATTAGATTTCTCATCCGAGTGAGGTAAAGGTTTGTATATACTAATAGATTGGAAAACGGTTTAAGAAAAGAGCTTTGTTATTAAAAATAGAGTTGAAATTGTTTGTTAAAAGAGTTTTGATATTTACTACTAGTATTGAAACCTTTATATTATAAAGTGACAAAACACATAAGCAAGTGTAGAAACAATCAGTTACAAAGATCGCATACGGGGATGCGAATAAAATCCAAGGAAATCAGCTCAGCAAGTTCTGTTGAATATTTTTCAGATAAGATCGCCTACGCAGAGTTATACGGGGTTCGACCTGCCCGGTCAGGTCGCGGGGGTCCAGGGGGCAGCGCCCCCGGCGGGGTGCGGGGCAGCGCCCCGACACGGTACGACCTAAGTGAAGACAAGCGGCTTACGACCTAAAGCAAAATGAGGTCTAACGACCTAAAGAGTTCGCGGCCTAAGGGATACGACCTAAGTGGCGCGACCTAGTGGATGACAGGTCATACGACCTAAGGGTAAGGTCGGAGGCGACCTACGACTTAGTGGGGTCGAACGACTTAAGGACAGCCGACTTAACAATTCGTGACTTAGAGAGGCTTAGGTCGGATACGACCTACGACCTAGTGGAGCATAGGTCGGAGACGACTTACGAGATAACACGCGAACGACTTACTGGAGCTTAGGTCGGAGACGACTTACGAGATAACACACGAACGACTTAACTCTTAACTCGCAGCCGACTTAGCACTCTAACTCGTGAACGACTCAACACAGGCGAACAGAAATACAAAGGCGGTGACTTTTCAACGCGCGCGACTTACGACTTAGGCTTAACTCGTGGACGACTTAGCGATGGCCAGAAACGACTTAAGGCCAGAACGACCTAACTCCGAGGCAGTGCGACCTAACTGCAGTTTTTTTTTGTCAAAAACGCTAAAAATTGGAGTTTTTCGCCAATCCAATCCAAACCAAATGCAAATGCACATGCTAAAGTGATGGGGAATCATTCCCAACAGTCCAATATAGTTATAGGCTAGAATTGTGAGATAAAAATCTCACCTTTGCACTAAAATTTATGAAGATGAAGCTTGAAAGCAAGGAGAAGCAATCCAAAGCTTGAATCCAATATCTTCTACTTGAATTTGGAGTTGAATGATGGAGTTGCAATTGAATTTGAGCTTGGAGTTTTAATTTCCCATTCTCTTCACCATTAATGCTAAAGCTTGAGTTAGTTAGGAAATTTATGAAGAGTGAGGAGAAGAGGGTTGGAACTTGGGCTTAATAGGCTAAACTAACCCAAAGTCCAAAGCGGGAAAAGTTAGTGAAATTTCACTAACTCCAAACCTATCGATGTTTATACTTAAAAAGTTGTAAACGACATTTCGAACTCAATGGAAGTGGTCTCGAGTCCTAATTTGACCGTTTGCAAAAAGTAGTTTTCGGACCAAAATCCGATTAACGATTTAATATTTAAATAAAAATATTTAAATGTAAACTCGATAAATATGCGGGTTGTTACATCCTCCACCTCCAGTAGCAACCCCGACCCCACCAAATTGATCCATCTTCCAGAAATCACCCAAAATCAACCTTCCAGTAAAACCCAAATTCCATCTTCAATCTATTTTTAAAAATCCGCATTTTTGTGTTAAAAATCATAACTTTGAATGATGATTCAATACATAAACATGAATTAATAAAATTCAAAGTTTTATTTATTTCATGATATAAGTTTTCACTGCAAACTTAAGCCTACAGGTAAACTTTAAAACTTAATTTGTTTAAACAAAATTTCATAAGCTAGACGAGTTTAAAAACTAACTAGTTTGTTTAAATCCATAGCTTCAAATTTTTTTATATGAAAAGTTTGATTTTTTTTTATTTATAAGAACTCTGTAAACTTGAATGAAAAGAGGAAAATCAATTTACTGACATGCAGAACATAAATACAACATACTGATAGAATTATAAACACTATCAACAATGCAGATACCATAATCTCAGCAAAACACTTAAGCAACCATTTATCCTACTTAAGTTTTTTAAAAACAAGGTGTTTACTCACCTCTTTTTGACTTTGCACAAAAATTTGGAACTGGAATGGAAACCCCAATTTGTTTTTGAAAACTGTTGTTGCAATTTCCAGAAACTCTGAATATTACTGACGCAGGCCTTTGCTATAAAACTTGATACTAGATTCCTTTAAAACTGAAACCATGGTGGTGCTCAAAGTTTTTGAAAATAGGCTGTTTTCCAAATTGCATTGAAACTTTAAAACTGGTTGGCATGTTGCATTTTTAAAGTTTGATCTCAAGCATGCAGTTGAAACTTGCTACATGCATGATAAAAAATACTACAGATTTTTGTTGAAGATGAACTTGAGAATTTGGGTGAAGTTGGATACAGAATTTGATTTTTCTGGTTTCAGAGATTTTTTTTCTTGAACATGAGGATTTGAATAGTTTCAAGTTTTAATAAAAACAACATGGGGTTTGTAAATGAATAGTTTGAGGAGGTGTACATTTCTGTTTCAAGCTTGAGAAGAAATTTCAGGGTTTGTTTCTTTTTGAGGATTTGGGAAGAAAATTTACTATAGGTTTTTATTTCTGAACCGAGGAATTGAATATAGTTTCAGTTTCAGGTTGATCTTGAGGAATTTAATATGGGTTCAGACTTGAAATTACAAGGTTGGTTTGATTTTCTATTTTCAGATTGAACCTGTGGATTTTGGATACAAGAGTGGCCATGGATTCTTGTTTGGATTCAAAGAAAAAGAAGAAAGAAGATAATAGGATTTTATAAAAATGAATTTACAAGGTTAAATAAAATTTAAAGAAAGGAAAATGAAGAAAAAGACACTTGTATCTTTGATTACACTTGTCATAATCCAAGCTTAATTCCTTAACACATGTATTCTATGATGTTTTAAAAATGAACACATGTCACTCATTATTTTTAAATTATTTAAAAAATGATTTTTAAAACCCTTTATTATCAATTTTCTTAATATGTAATATTTTACTAATTTATGAATGCTTTTATAAATTTATAAATCCATTTCCTTTTCTTATAAAAATAAAACTTTCAAAAGAAAAAATAAGATATAAACTAATTAGATTCCAAATAAAATAATATAAAACTATCAAATCCATTTTTACAAGTTAATTTAAATGCTTTTGTATTTATCTACTATTAAATAAATATTTCCCAAATTTATATAAATAAAATTCTTTTGTTTCAAATTAATACAAAAACAAATCTCATTTTTAAAATAAAACTTTATTCATAAATCTTTTATATACAAATGTATTTCAAGATTTACATTATTTTTAAATTACAAATTCCAATTCAAATTTCAATTATAAAAATTCAAATTCAATTTAAACTTAAATTTCAAATCAAATATGTTTTTATTAAATTAAACAAACACGCTTTTAAATTAAGAAATATTATATTCTAATTTTAAAGTTAATTTTTTTTAAATAAACGTATATTTAAACAATAAATTAAAATGTCAAACTTGTCAAAAATCAAATTTTATAACATAACACAAATTAAATAATTATTCCATTTAAAATCAATTGATTTCTAAATTTAAAAACATCACATAAATTTTATTTTGGTTATTTATATTTGAAGATACAGTTTTATCAATTTTAAATGATTTAAATTAAGAGATTACTCCTTTTAAATTCTTCGGAATTCTGGGATATTACATTCCTCCCCCCTTAAAAGAATTTCGTCCTCGAAATTTAAAATAAAGATAATCCAAAATCTTTTATTTCATTTAAATTGTTCAAGCATTCCTATCAACCAAACATTATCAACCTACAACAATCCATACAAACAATTTATTTAAACAATCTATCCATTCTATCAAACAATCCTAGCTATCCGGACATAGATCTAGATAAGTCCCCTTAAAATTATTCAGAGTTTCCCAAGACAAACTCTGAAATCCTAACTCCACAACAAAAGATAGATCGTTCACGTATTTCCTCAAATAAGATACGTGAAACATAATGTGGATTCCAGTCATCCAAACTGGCAATTCATCCTTAAAGACTTCAACACTAAACTTCTCTTGATAAGCTCCACCATCGCAGATACCTCACAGACCAAAAACCAAAAGATCTTCTGACTCTACTCCACAGAATGGAAATCTACAAGGTCTTCTAAACAAAGCTTCATAGGGTGGCATCTAGATACTCGTTTGATAACTTATATAAGAATTCCAATAAATGCATACGATCCTCCTAACATCCACAAAAATTCAAAAAAAAAAGCTCTCTCAAAACTCTAAGATTTGATTCAGTCATTCCGTTGGTTTGGGAACGATAGGCTGTATCTAAATTTAATCTCGAACCCCAAAGCTGATCACAAAGCCTTCTAAAACTAGCTGGAGAAGATAAGATCACAATTGCTAACAATGCTGACTGATACACCAAGCAGTCAGACACACTCGTAAGAAAACTCAGCCAAAGATGCTACAGAACGGATTGCCTCAACCAGAATAAAATGGGCGTTCTTGGTTAACCAATTCAAAATCACCCATATTCCTTTAATTACCTCTTTGGTCCTTGGAAAAACTTCGAAGAAATCACTTCCCACTGGAACTTCCCTTCGGAACCTCCAAAGACTACAACAACCCGGCGGTCTTCTGCTGATCACCAACACTTGCTGACAGATCGCACATCCAAAGATGAAAGCAGCAACATCCTACTTCATGCTTGGCCACTAGAAGATTCTCTTCATATCCAAATATCTCTGAACACCCTGGCTGGACATAATCTGGAGCGATGACTCCTTGCCAAAATTTCTTGCTTCAAAATCCAAGAATTCGAAAATACAAATCCTTCCGATGATCCTCAATGTTCCCTTGACCAATCCATCTCAAAACTGGAACACTGACCATCAATGACTTACTACATCCATCTCAGACACACAAACGTCCGTGCAGATCTCAAACTTATCCTTGCCATCAGAGATAGCTAGAACAGGCACACTAGTCGGCCTTTTCTTCAAATCCGAGAAAATCTCTTCACACTCGGGTCCACTTCTATTCCTGTAGAACTCTGCCAAACCAGAGAACTACAGTTTCTTCTACTCCCGAATAGTAACTATCCAGGCTGGATCTACAGAAATACCATCACCAAAACAAAATGCTACACCCAAACCTCTAACACTAATTCCAAATGTCGCTAGCTCTCCTCTTCGGATTTGGAGTAGACAAGAAACACATTGATGAACACGAGAATAACTTATACCACATCACAAATCTAGATTCATCAAATCCACACAGAATCTCAAAAGACTTATACGTCTAGGCCACAAAGACAACAGCTGAACTCCCACCGGAAAAACTAGACTGAACAACAGGTACTACTTCTGAAACTAAAGACGATCCAAATCTCTATCTCCCGATGAGGAAAAACCTTCGCTCCTTCGGAACATCCGGAAAATCACGGACTACCCAAAGGACTCTACACCTCCTGGAGATACCTTACTCCATGCAGAAGATGACTCAAAAGAATTCCAGCATCATCGCAAGTCACTTTTGCGATTTTTCTCAACTCAATTTCAAAAGATACAACCCTTTCTTCTTACATCAACAGCCCAATACTATCCAACCAATCCAAACAAGATCAAAACCCTTTTAGATCACATAAAAGGTTCCTAGAAAAACTATGGGGAAGATAAGAAAATCTTAAGCTTCTACAGATTTGATATATCTCGGTCATCCATCTATAGGGCTCGGTTCAAAGGTAGGAGGGCTAAGCAATCAAAGATACAGAGATAACACTTCTCTAGAACTCATGTTAGAAATCTGAACAGATACCCAACAAATTTATATAAGTACATAGTTATATAAAAATCACAAATACGCGCTCTCAAGATAGACACCACTCTAGAGCCTAGGTATTATCTCAACCTATACTCTGATACCAAGTGAAACGACCCGCCTTTCATTCCACAGAAAGATGCATCATTTTTAAGAAAGAATGAGGTAAAAGTAGAATAGATAGAAGAAAAGAACACAACAAAATCAGAATCTAACAGCGGAACAAAACAAAATATAATATATAACATAACTATTACATAGTCTATTACATATCAGAGTTACTCAGATACAACAACACAAGATAGACAGTTATACAAGTCTGTCTTTTATACAACTCAAATACAACACATATATCACAGAGATACATCACAGCGGAAACGCCAAATAACTACAAACGCTGAAGCCCCCTGCTCCATAACTCCTCCAGTGTTCATCAAAGCTAACCTGAATCCCTTGGCTACTCGTAAAAATTTGAGTACCCAAGAGTTTAAGAAAAACAGAATAAACTCCGGGTCAGACATGGGTCTGGTGTGAGTAAACGGGTTAAAATTGCTTAACTTTTAAAAACCTTTGGAAACAAAAGGTATCACGTAAGACTCCCTACAAATAAACATGGGTAAGTTTTTACCTTACGCTAACCAAAACATTTTATAGGAAATCCAGTGAAATTATAATAGTGTCCATGGTTTTCAAGTAAATAGAAAATAGCCGAAATTGTTACATCTATTAAATTCCAGCTACTAGCCACAAAAGTGGGTAATACAATCAAAACCGTAGGGGCACGTAGGAAGAATGGGTTTCCATCAATGGCAGGGCTATTGGGGTACCGCCCGTCATAGTACGTGGCCTAAATCACCATACCGAGGAGCCACCCTAACTCCCCTGTAACACAAAGCCGGAACCATTCCTTACTGAACAGTTCCGAACAAGACCACCCTGGCGATTCTAGCTAGCAATCGCCCCACACGGCTGAAATAAAAAAGGACATCTAGACAGGGGTAAATCTCGTCCTACTTGGGCATGACCCACTTAGCCTTGCTGCACCTCCCATGTTTTAGCCATTCCCGGTTGATGAGGCTTGAGGCTACGATTACCTTTATAGAACACATCTATCTTGGAATGCTCATCGTCCATCTGACGATGTTCTGAAAGCATTCAATCCATATAAGTTCATTTCGGGTTCGAACGAAACCGAAGGCATTATCTCGTTACACTCATTTTGGAATCACCCTTAGAGTTAACGACAATAACCCTTGCACTCTAAAAACCCCATCCCGAACCTGAAAGTACTACCTCCGCTATACTCGTTTTGGAATCACCCTCAGAGTTTTTTAACGACAGATAGTTCTTACACTTCGAGTCTTCAACTCGATCTTCACTTGAATTCACAACCTAACGTTTAACTTGGATCGATATGGTTTTCGGATAATCAAATTTGATACCCAATCCTGGTCTCATCGAACCAAACGTGTCTCAAAGGCCAAGTTGTTTAAAGGTTTAAACAATTCAATTCAATACAATTCAATGTTTGAAATCACACAGCATTAATATAGATAAATACCACACATTTATCATTGATATAACCTATATCATATCACAGAATGTCACAACATATAACATCAATAGATATCAATCCAATAGATATCATCCAATTCAGACATTCAACAACCAATCATCCATAAGCAAGCATTATCAATTCATATCATGATTAATTTAATTTCTTAAATTAATCCCTTAAGAATCAATCCCTAAATCTTGCTTATACAATCATCAAATTAATTACTAACCTTAATTAATTTATCACTCCTTGATTAACTTAATCAATTAATCAATCCTTAATCCCAGATTAATTGACCTTTAATCATCAATTAATAAACCTCAATTATTAATTAATTTCCTTTAATATAAAGTAATTAATCCTTAATTACTTCCATAATCAATTAATTAACCTCTAAATAACTGATTAATTATCCATCAACTATCGATTAATAATCTTAATTATTAATCAATATTTCTTAATACAAATTAATTAATTAATCCATAATTACTTTTATAATTAATTAATTAATTATCTCTTAATTATTAATTAATAAACCTAATTATCAATTATTAATTAAGAACTTAATTACAGATTACTTACTCCTTAATCACCAGTTAATTAATCATTTAATTAACCCTTCATTAACTGTTAACCCATCCTTAATTAACAGATAATCAATCCTTAATTACCATTTGATTAATCCTTAATCACAAATGATTAATCAATTAATTACCATTTAACAACTTCTTAATTAATCCTTAATTACGGATTAATTATTATCTAATTATTAATCATTAAAACTTTAATTATTAATTAATAAAATTTTAATTACAAATTAAACATTTCTTAAGTACTAATTAAGTGACCTTTATTACTTAACTAACAAATTATTAATTACTTAATTAATAAATCTTAACCAATTAATTAATTAAGTTTAATTCCACTTAATTACTCGATTAATGAATCCTTAATCATTAATTAAAAATCTAGTTAATGATCTTTTAATTATAGTCTAATTAATCTTAAATTAATTAACCTTAACCCTTAACCATTTATTAACCAAGTAAATCATTTTTCCTTAATTAGTTTCGTAATTAATACTTTATTTTTAACTAATTAATTAACTTAATTTCTTTAAATTAGCTCAATCAAAATTAGATATTAAAACCTTAATTTAAGATAAACATTTACCTTATAAATGCTTTAATTGACTTAACACATTTACAATCTTTACTATACAACTATCCCTATTAATTAAATTTTAAATTAAGTGTAAGTCAAAACAATCATTTAGCTTGATAAATTAAAGTTATCAACACAACTTAAAATAACTTAAATATTTATCAATTTATAGTTTAAACTAATTTCAATTTGAATTTAAAACTTGTCTTATATAAACCATTAAAATTTACTTTCAAAAACTCGTTTCCAAAATCATTCAAAATTTCTAAACAATGTTTAAATTTAACAAAACTTCAAAACATCTTAAAATATGTTAAATAAAACATTTATTAAATACATCAAGTAATTTATATAAAGTTTTTACTAATTTAAAATTTCAAAATTTCAAAACAAGTTTTAAACCTTTTTAAAATCTTTTAAAAACTGTTTTAGTCTTCCAACTTCGGGTCAAGCCCGTTATTTACTCGGGTCAATCCCGAGTTCCTTTCTTCCATCCTTTTTCAAAACTTTGATTTATTTATAGTTTACAAAAACAATAGGTTTCCCAAACCCAACATACCCGAGAACATCACGAGTTTCCCCATGCCAAACTCGAATGCTACTTCGAGATTCCCCAACGCCAAACTAGCTGACACCCAACCACCGCCTCGTGCACATGCACGCCACCATTGGTGACCTCCGACCAACGTCATCGTCCCCGACAACTTTCTCAACACCACCGCATCCCAAATCGACCACTCAAACACACAATCTCACCTCGAATCAAAATTGAGTTATACTACAAAACCCAACCCAAACGACCTCACACAAACCCCCTTCGACCACCTAACTCCGGTCACCAGAAATTGCGCGGTGCCGACCATCCCTTGCCATGCCCATATGCTACCTCCAGCCAAAATTTCAAAGCACTCGATGCAACGGTGCTTACAAAAAAAACAAAACCCAACCCAACGAAAACTAGGGCTTAAAACCCATTTTCGGTCATCGCCGTCGCCACCGCCCCTTACAGCCACGATTACTATTTTTCCCTAAAATTCTGTGACCTCCTCCACCTCCAGTAGCAATCCCGACCCACCAACTTGATGCATCTTCCAGAAATTACCCAAAATCAACCTTCCAGTAAAACCCAAATTCAATCTTCAATCTATTTTTGAAAATCTGGATTTTTGTGTTACAAATCATAACTTTGAATGATGATTCAATACATAAACATGAATCAATAAAATTCAAAGTTTTATTTATTTCATGATATAAGTTTTCACTGCAAACTTAAGCCTATGGGTAAATTCTAAAACTTAATTTGTTTAAATAAAATTCCATAAGCTAGATGAGTTTAAAAACTAACTAGTTTGTTTAAATCCATAGCTTCAAATTTTTTTATATGAAAAGTTTGATTTTTTATTTATTTATAAGAACTCTGTAAACTTGAATGAACAGAGGAAAATCAATTTACTGACATGCATAACATAAATACAACATACTTACAGAATCATAAACACTATCAACACATGCAGATACCATAATCTCAGCAAAACACTTAAGCAACCATTTATCCTACTTAAGTTTTTAAAAAACAAGATGTTTGCACACCTCTTTTTGACTTTGCACAGAAATTTGGAACTGGAATGGAAACCCCAATTTGTTTTTGAAAACTGTTGTTGCAACTTCCAGAAACTATGAATATTACTGACACAAGCCTTTGCTATAAAACTTGATACTAGATTCCTTTAAAACTGGAACCATGGTGGTGCTCAAAGTTTTTGAAAATAGGTTGTTTTCCAGATTGCATTGAAACTTTAAAACTGGTTGGCAGTTTGCATTTTTAAAGTTTGATCTTAGGCATGCAGTTGAAACTTGCTACATGCATGATAAAAAATACTGTAGATTTTTGTTGAAGACGAACTTGAGAATTTGGGTGAAGTTTGCTACAGAATTTGATTTTTCTGGTTTTAGAGATTTTTTTTCTTGAACATGAGGATTTGAATTATTTCAGGTTTTAATAAAAACAACATGGGGTTTGCAAATGAATGGTTTGAGGAGATGTACATTTCTGTTTCAGGCTTGAGAAGGAATTTCAGGGTTTGTTTCTTTTTGAGGATTTGGGAAGAAAATTTACTACAGGTTTTTATTTCTGAACTGAGGAATTGAATAAGGTTTCAGTTTCAGATTGATCTTGAGGAATTTAATATGAGTTCAGACTTGAAATTACAGGGTTGTTTTGATTTTCTGTTTTCAGATTGAACTTGAGGATTTTGGATACAAGAGTGGCCATGGATTCTTGTTTGGATTCAAAGAAAAAGAAGAAAGAAGATAATAGGATTTTATAAAAATGAATTTTAAGGTTAAATAAAATTTAAAGAAAGGAAAATGAAGAAAAAGACACTTGTATCTTTGATTACATTTGTCATAACCCAAGCTTAATTCCTCAACACATGTACTCTATGATGTTTTAAAAATGAACACATGTCACTCATTATTTTTAAATATTTAAAAAATGATTTTTAAAACCCTTTATTATCAATTTCCTTAATATGTAAATATTTTACTAATTTATGAATGCTTTTATAAATTTATAAAGCCATTTCCTTTTCTTATAAAAATAAAACTTTCAAAAGAAAAAATAAGATATAAACTAATTAGATTCCAAATAAAATAATATAAAACTATTAAATCCATTTTTACAAGTTAATTTAAATGCTTTTGTATTTATCTACTATTAAATAAATATTTTCCAAATTTATATAAATAAAATTCTTTTGTTTCAAATTAATACAAAAACAAATCTCATTTTTAAAATAAAACTTTATTCATAATCTTTTATATACAAACGTATTTCAAGATTTACATTCTTTTTAAATTACAAATTCCAATTCAAATTTCAATTATAAAAATTCAAATTCAATTTAAACTTAAATTCCAAATCAAATATGTTTTTATTAAATTAAACAAACACACTTTTAAATTAAGAAATATTAAATTCTAATTTTAAAGTTAATTTTTTTTAAATAAATGTATATTTAAACAATACATCTACATTAAAATGTCAAACTTATCAAAAATCAAATTTTATAAAATAACACAAATTAAATAATTATTCCATTTAAAATCAATTGATTTCTAAATTTAAAAACATCACATAAATTTTATTTTGGTTATTTATATTTGAAGATACAGTTTTATCAATTTTAAATGATTTAAATTAAGAGATTATCTCCTTTCAAATTCTTCGAAATTCTGGGATACTACACCTCTTGAGTTCCAGAACGTCCTTACCTGAAAATCTGTAATACTCGGTCTGACCCGAGCATTACATCAAAGTAACACCCGGGTCAGGTTGGAAACCAGTGTGAGTAACTCATCTAACATGAAATTCACCAAAACAATAACCAATTTTTAACCCGGGGTAACTCATAACAATTTTACAAATCCACAGGTTTGGTATAGACAACGCTTATTATACTCATCAATTTCTAAGTGTTAGAACTTAGATTTTATGATCCAAATCACTTAAATTATTCCATACCAGTTTATTGATTTCTCAAATCAGTTTATAAAGAATGGAAGTGGGTTCGGGTATTTACTCATTCCCGACTCTGGTCTCTTCAAATCCAATATCATCTTAATCCAAATTATCCAATTAAATACAATTCAACTTTAATTACCAGATAACATTTTAACACATCAATTCATAATTGATATATAATCACATTATCACCATTCGTCCAACATATCATATCACAAGGCAATTCATATCAGGAATATCAACCAGTCCCAAGCACTCATCATCATTCAATCATTAATAAGCAAGATTGATCACTTCATTAATTATATTAATTAATGATCCTCAAATTACTTTCATTAGTTAATTATTCTTAAATTTCATATAATAATTAACCTTTAATTACATTCATTATCAATCTTGATAAATTACAATCAGAAATTAACTTTCCTTAATTACTTCATCAATTAAACCAACTCCTTGATTAATTGTATAAATTAATCCTTTAGTTACACTGAGTAATTATCACTTAATTTTCCCATCAAGTAATCATCTTTTAATTACTACCCATCAAGTAATTTCCTTAAATTAAATTACATCCAGTAATAAATCACTTTACTAAGAAATTTCACCTCATTAATTACCTTAAGTAATTATACTTAACCCAACATCAAATGATTAACTTTAATTAATTAAACTGAATTAATTAACCAAAATTAACCATATCCAATTAATTAATCATACTGAGTAATTAATTCCTTTAATTACTTCATAAAGTAATTATTTTAGTCACTAGTTACAACTTGATTTCTTAATTAACTGACCTTTAATTATTAATTAATAAATCTTAAACTTTATTAAATTAAACTAATTAATTATCTTAATTACCTTATTTAATTAATTAGTCATTAATCATCCAAATCTTAATTATCTCTTAAGATAAATCTTTATTTATTTATTTTTATCATTGTCTTATTTATCACTAACAAAATTTAAATGCATTCCCAATCATTCCAATTTCATATTAAACTTTAAATTTAAAATAAATTAAGATTTAAGTTAACAAATTTAAGTTAAACAAACTTCAAATCTTCAAAATCTAATGTTTCAGGAAAAACATTAATCTTACATAATAGTTCTAGAATTAAATTCAATTTAAATTTAAAAAACTTGTTTTATAAATTAAGCAAGAATGCCATGTAGGTACAATTAATAGTTTCATGAATGCCACGTAGGTACAATTAAGCAAGGCATAGCCGTTTGGATGTAGTTGTGCCGGTGCTAACCTCATATGATGTAGCATCTCTTGAATAAATGAATTGAAGGGTGGGATGCATCCTGCCTAACAGATGAACTTATTGCATGTAGTGAACCTTTCAGGGGGCATATGTGCTCTGTCATCACAAGTCAGGACTCGCATGTCATCAAATGGAATCTTGTTTCTGGCACAAATTCTATAGAGAAAGGCTTCATTAATTTTCTAAACCATAGAATCCTTCGAATCTTCAAAAAATATAGCATCTTCTGGAGTATCAAGAGCAGGGTTTATCACTTCTGCAGGAAGGATAGGAATGATGGAGAAAAGGTCGAGTGATGGATAGGAACTTTTTGGTTGTTCAACTTGATGTCTAAGGGAGAGATTATCGAAAGCAGTTGTGGAGCTCGATTCATCACTCGTACTGTTGTGCTGTGAAATCTGTTCAGAAGACATGGCAGCAAACGCTCCCAAGCATCTGGAACCCATGACTACTAAACTCAGTAGATAATCATCATTAGGCAAAAAATAACCTGTTTCCCCCATGAAAAGTGTGTGCTAGTGCAGGATGGTGTAGTGTCGCGCAATGCAATAAAAATATTTTAGAATTGAAGATAGCAACTATAACGAGATTTCGGGACTCAATCGGAGTGACCCTCATCGTTGACCGTCTCAATTGATATTGATTCTCTACATCAATGGTAAAGGATTCGGTCTAATCATCGGGACCAATGGTTAGCATGTCAAAGTTTGAATTATGTTTTTAGAAGTGGATGAGCTTCAAAAAAATTTCCAAGGCATTGGTGACAAACATAAATATGCAACAAATCGGTAAAGTTTGTTTCATGGTTTGATTGTCATATACATCTATATATAGTCTATTTCATATGCAAGTTATGTACGACCGTGTTCAAGGCCGAAGCTCATCGCAAAGTTCTAATTAAGATTTGGGGATTTAAGTATTTTTATCCAAGTTAAACCAACGATCAATCCAAAATAATGTTATGACCAATTGATCCCAATGCGCATGACCGATAATTTCTGCATGATCATTTCTTAATCGATCATTCTACAACCAATCGTTCTCCAACGAATCATCGCGACCGATCCAACCTTCAAATCAGGCTGAGGAGCGGAGGCATCCACAATTTCTTCAGGCAAAACGATGGAGATGGAGGGAACGATCTCCATTTTCTCCTGCTTACCTTTCACCTTAAGGTTAATGTCCGCTTCAAGTTTCTGTGCCATTTCTTGCATAGAGGGGCCTAACAAGGATTAGGAAGATCGAATAATTACAACATTGTTATCAATGGGAATTTCTTTACACGGATTGCTTTCTTCCCTCAACAAAGCATCCACCAAGTGCTCGTTGATCATAAAGAATCCTCTTTTGGGATATTTTGGGTTGTTGCCAAAACCGTGACAGCAATGGACTCCTTTGTTGGCACTTGAGGTTCTGGTCGAGATTCTTGAGGAAGAGGTGGAACTGCAGTCGGCGGATCTAAAGCTGAGGAAACACAACTAAAAAGATTAGGTATATCGACTGGGGACATTCCAGCTTTCTAAAGAACATGTGATTTTAATGAGCTACCTTCCCCAGATTGATCTTCCATGTAATCCAAAGTGCCACCGGAACCTCCTTCCATAATCGGGGAGAGCCAACTAGATGTTGCAATATGCGGCTTTTTCGGATTGTAACCAGGATAATTGGAGAATCCACGATGGTGTTGGGAATAGCTTGGGTCACCGGATTTCAGTAGTCTGCAACATTGTGTGACATGGATCCAGAACCTTCACCAACTTCACGATGTGAGGTTGTGGATGTGCTTTTTTGAGTATAAGCTGGGTTTCATGTAGAATTTTGGGTTCAACCCCCAATAGAATTACACCTTCCAGCCTCAATAAATCGGTTTTTTTAGTGCCGAGAGCCTCCTACTCCTCCTGAACAAGATGCCCCCAAGCGCGTAAAAGATGGTTAGGGTAGTCACCCTTGAGACATTCTAAGTTTCTGTACTTCAAAACATTGGCATCATAAAGAATAAGAAATGGATCTAATTCCTCCACAACCTTCTCCCTGTCCTTTTCTTTCGCAGTCTCCACTTCTCGTTTAACGAGGGCATCGACATCTTTGGCCTTTATACAGTCGCGTCCCTTTCAAACCTTATGGTAACCAATTCCTCATAGGCATTTTGATAGATTTTCTACACTCCACATTGTCTTTGGATTCATGCTCAAAATTAGTTTTATACTCAACTATGCTTCTTTAACCACATCCCTTTCTATCATCAGTTTATGATTCCGATTACAAAGCGCTTCAACCTCGGCCAAGTGCCTGGTCTTCTCATCTTTGAGTGTCTTGATATCCATTCTTGCTTTTCTCACGACTTCTGCCTCTGAGCTCCTTGAAGTTTCTAACTCGTTGGTTAGAGTTTCTATAGTCCATTTGTCCTGGGGTCTCTTGGTGTTTCAATTTCTCAATCTCCACTGCTCACTCCCAAGATACTTTAGAAATCTTCTCCGCTGCTCTCATCCACTCATTATATTATTTGTGGATATCATTCACATAATCAATAGTCATTTTCTGTACTTTTTCGTAAACTTTCTTAAGAATAAGTACAAAGAAAAATCCATTGAGACATACATCTAGAAAATATATGACTCAAGTTGGGCCATAAAAGCGGCAGCATTGAATTGTTGACCTTCAGTGACAACTTGGGTGTAAGTACTTTCTTTTCCCAAACATTATTTGTGGACACCATGATCTCGAAAATCGTTGGGTCATTGAGGATGAAATGGAACGACAGACTGTGGAAAAACTAGAGTGGAAGGGGGACGAGGAGAAGTGTTAATGAGAGGAACGTCACCACGGCGATCTTGGTGCCTTTTGGAATCTTTAAGGGAGGAGATCTGGATTTTGACCGATGTTCATCACGGGAAGATCTGTCTCTGTCACCTCTATTCTAGTAAACCCGATCACAGCAGAGCAATAACTAGGGTCATATTCACAACCACTACCTTGGCGATATGAGTCAGAACGAGAACCAAGATTCTGGCGTGATATTTCCTGTAGAGACTAAAACATGTGCTTCTTCCTCATAATTGTTTCTACAAAAAAAAGACAAAGTATTAATCAACTCTAAGTATTAAAGGACTCGAAATAAGTGCAATTCAATATTGTGGAATGTATACGAACGTGCGTGTCCTTATGTCCCCAGAACAAAATAATTATTGAAGCCTTACTGGAAGGAGTAACCTCTTCACTAGTGGTAGGAGGGATTCCAGCCTCAGCTCTGGAAGAAGATTCTGATCTGTTGATGCTTATATTAGTAAAATGAAAGGCATCAACGTTATTCTATATCAGAAGATTAGATAATACCTCAAATGTTTCATCCAAGTGTTCTGAAGGTTAAGAAGCAGACTTATCCAAAATAACCTAAGGGTTGATGGATAGCTCGGTCTATTTAAAGAGGTGGCTCTTAGGGAACCTACAAATGAGCTTCTTCTTTTTTCTTTTTATGAGAGCGGGGGATGTGAGGTTTGCGAAGATCAAGCCGTTGCCCCGAAACTAGAACCCACATTGTAGCCACCGAGGCCATAACCCTTATCTCCCGTTGCGTCTTTATTGGTAGCTTCCTAAGCCACCTCAACTGAGGGCATGATAGGATAAGCTTGATGGACTTAATCATCATCAATATCCTGCTACTCAACCACTATAACTCCAGTATTGACCGGTATCCCTGTGCTATGACCCTCTTCCATCGGGCAGTAAGTAATGAGACGCTCATTATTTTAGAGATTCTCAATGTTTCCATTTTCTGATGGAACCCCTTTTAGCGCCAAGACCGCGTCTGTATATTGTTTTCCATTGAGTCATGGATAAGAGCTTACACAAACCAGAAAAATTGCTTAATTTAGGATATGACCTGGATACAAGCACTCCAAAAATTAGGCAAGGAGTAATACTTACATTCTTCTAACCACTGTCTGGCAAAGTCGAGTGCGCAACAAATATAGAACCACTCCCTTTTGAAAGCGAACAACATGTACTAAGTACCAGTCAGGATTTGACGCTTCTTGGTTGACTCGAGAAATGTGAACGAAAGGCTTCCCTTTCATCGCTTGAAGGCGAAAAGAAATCGAATGTCTTTACAAGTTGGTGGGCGAAACAAAAACTCCATGAATGCCATGTAGGCACAGTTAATCAGGTCATAGCCATTTGGATTTAGTTGTACTGGTGCTAACCTTATATGATGTAGCATCTCTCGAATAAATGAATTTAAGCGTGGGGCGCATTCTACCCAACACATGAACATATTGCATATAGTGAATCCTTCAAGGGGCATATGTGCTCTATCATCCCGAGTCGGGACTCATACATCGTCAAATGGGATCATGTTTCTGGCACAAATTCTACGAAGAGAGACTTCATTAATTTTCGAGCCATAAAATCCTTCAGATCTTCCAAAAATATAGCGTCTTCTAGAGTGTTGAGAGCAGGGTCTATCACATTTGCTGGAAGGACAAGAACGATGGAGAAAAGGTCGAGTAATGGGTAGGAACTTTCCAGTTTTTCATCCTGATGTCCGAGGGAGAGATTATCGAAAGTAGTTATGGATCTCGATTCATCGCTTGCACTATTGTGTTGTGAAATCAGTTCAGAAGGCATGGAAGCTAAACGCCCTGAGCATTTGGAACCCATGACTACTAAATTCAGTAGATAATCATCATTAGGCAAAAAATAACCCGTTTCCCCCAATGCAAAGTGTGTGTTAGTGCAGGATGGTGTAATGTTTTGCAATGCAATGAAAATAATTAATAGTTAAAGATAACAACTACAACGAGACTCGAGGATTCGATCGGAGTGACCGTCATCACTGACCATCTCAATCGATTCTCTATGTCAATGGCAAAGGATTCAATCTAATCATCAAGATCAATTATTGGCATGTTGAACTTCGAATTATATGTTTAGAAGTGGGTGAGCTTCAAAAATTTGTCCAAGCCATTGGTAACAAACACAAATATGCAGAAAATCAGTCAAGTTGTTTCCATGGTCCGATTGTCATATACATCTATATGCAGTCTATTTCATATGCAAGTTACGTATCACCGTGTTCAAGGTCGAAGCTCATCGCAAAGTTCTAATTAAGATTTGGGGATTTAGGTATTTTTATCCAAATTAAACCGATAATTGATCCAAAATAATGTTATGATCGATTGATCCCATTCAACATGACCGATCATTCCTGCATGATCATTTCTCGATCGATCGTTCAACAACCAATCGTTCTCCAACTGATCATTGCGACCGATCCAATATTCAACGCTGATTCCCTACTTTGTGTTAATTCAAGACTCCACAGCACCGTTCCAAAAATAATAATTAGCCAAGAACTCTTCAAGAAAACTACTGGTCCAAATTTTTTACATTTTTTTCAAATACCAATCCATCAGAATGATCGGCCGAGCTTCGTTTCATTCCCCGATGTTAACAACTTTGCCATATTAACCTCATTAGAAATGATCAGTGACGATCCATGTTTTGGAACTCCAAGAATGATCGGCTAAAAACGATCTTCCACCTTTGACCTCGATTAGGCACATTGTATCTAATCTTAACACCAACATAAATAACTCGAACCGATCGTACCATCTCCCCCCTCCACTTCAACCGTTCGAACCACAGCAACCTAACTCATGCTAATTATAATGAGAACCATCGTCTCGTCACTAAATTATCACAAGCGAAAGAAGTTTGACCTACCTATGTCAAAAAGTTGTAAAGCGAAGGTGATTTGGATTTGAGTATGAAGCAAGATCTGCAGTGGATGGCAGCGATAATGGTTGATGAAGCAAGGAGTCGGACCAACCTATGGAGATGGTTATGAGATAAGTATGGATTTGGATCTGGAAGCTTGGTGGATTGATGGAAAAGGAGAAGGTGAGAATTGGGCTTTTTTGTTAAGGTAATAATGATAGAAAATGAAATAAAGTGAAGAAAACGATCTAAGTATCCAAGTATATATATGATGGAAGCGATACAAACCATCGAAGTTTGCAGTTCAATCGAAGCCCAGGCATTAAATGATCGGAGATGATCGCTTTATGATGGCCTCATGTCAACCCACTCTTCTTAACCTACAGTTCAATCAAATGGCCAAATCAGGAAATGATCGGGCGCGATCGTTTTATTATGGATGCATACCGATCCTCTTCTTTAACGCGTAGTGCAATTAGTTCATTCAACATATGCTTGGGTCATGTACGATCCAAAACTAATAGCTTTGGAACGACCATCATCTTCTTCCTCGGAATAAAAACGAGAGAGGGGGAAAGAATGATCGAACATGACCTAATCTCAAACGGATTTGGCTCGATCCATTTTAAAAACGATCAAGTACGGTCCATTTACCTAATGGATTCATGCCTATCCATCTTTTGAAAAATGCAAGTAACTAGATTACATTCTACTAAATTGGCAACGACCTATAAGAATGCATCTGGGAGCTAGCGATAAGAGCTTGTACATGAATGCATGTGTGCTTCCTAAAAAATTGATTTCTTGAAATCAATAAAAATTGAATTATCACCTAGAGTTATTAGAGAAAGAACCAGATCGGATAATTGAGGCCTGCTAGCTCAATGGAATTGGGCACATATATTAGTTAGCAAATTATAATCCGAAATTTATACTGTTGAAAATCAATCAATCGTCATGTCACATAGAAAAAGACATGACTCTTCAAGGAAAGAAATTCATTGAAGGGATGACAACCTTTCAGAAAGCTGAATGGATTCCTTTCCGACGACGATAACTTGCGTCGATTCAAAGCCCGTCATGTTGAAAAAAAAACGTACTTGGGGGGGCAAGTGTTATCCAGCCTTTTGGCTCGGCTATATTCGAACTGATTAGACAAGTTAGACTCGACTATCACTAGGATCGACAAGTCAGATTAACAATCAAGAAGTCTGGAGATCAAGCACAGATGATAATATGAAGCAATGGTGAAGCGAAAGCAGAAGACAGACTAAATAGAATGATAATATTAGGAAAATATACCATTGACTGCAAATGGATGAGGTACGATGCATATTCACAATATGGATCGCACCGTATCGATATTATAGTTCAACTCAATAAAAACGATCGATATATCAAAATCTGTAAAATACACATGAAACTTTGGGAACGTTAGTATATTGAAGAGTGAAGCCTACCATATCGATCGCATGCTAAAATGAGCCAATAGAACGATCGGTATCGATTGTTTATTGTAAAAGATGTGGGACCCATGGTCGATACCATAACTTCTTCAAGATCTGGAGACTCCATTGCCGAAATTTCAGGAAGATATTTCACCGTATTCCCTTATATATATAGACTTGATTGTTCAATTTTAGGATCTTTACGTTACTTGTCACTTTGCGCTTTTTTGTAATTAAGGTTTTACTACGATCCATCCTTCTATACTCAACAATTCAAGTGTTTAGTAAAGTTATCTCTCCAAAGTGGATGTAAGCTTTCAACGTTGAACCACTATAAATCGTCATTTTCTCATTACTACTTATTTTCTGTTATTTAATTGCTTATTTCCTCTATTTTCATTTATTTCCCTACAAAATCTCTATTAGGTGTTTGTGTCAATTTTTGGTGCAAACAGTTATTACTTTAAACTGATACTATACGTGTCAAATTTTATTTTAGAGATTTAATAAAATGGTAAGTATGACATGTCAGTGTTAGTTTAAAATTATATTCACATTTAGTCGCCTTTAACAAGCCGTATTCTCCATATTATTGTTCGACATCATTTATAAAGTTCTTTGGTAATATAAGTATTGCGGTAGGGTTGTTATAGATATGGTTGTTCTATTTAAACTAAATTTTTATTAAATAGAAATTTGGTTGTAAATAAAATAAACAAATATATATAAACATGTTTACTATATAAATTCAAGGCCCAAGATTGTATATTCAAGTCCAAATAACCTAAGTGTTATCTAGCCTTTTGATTAGTCGGTATTCGAACAGACTTAAATAATTGAATCGGACGAACAAACGATGGAGAAATGACCCAATGACTTTGGGAATATCATAAAATGGTAAGAAAAATAAAATGTAAAAAAGGCGTGAAAAAGGTTAAAAAATTTGAAGTTTATGTTTTTTAAAGAACCGACTCGAAGCAAACCCACAAAATCCTTAAATCAAACTCCAAGAAGACGAAGGAAAACTCA
The DNA here is from genome assembly GCA_030765085.1 of Allium cepa. Taxonomy (NCBI): domain Eukaryota; kingdom Viridiplantae; phylum Streptophyta; class Magnoliopsida; order Asparagales; family Amaryllidaceae; genus Allium; species Allium cepa. The sequence continues at coordinate 80,838,546 of CM060932.1, read as the reverse complement.
GAAAACGAAAATCTCAGAAAATCTTAGCCTAACCCCAAATAAACGCTCGAATTTCTCAGGTCGGACTTCTAGCAAATTCAACCCAAACCAAAACAACAAGGAGATCACCCAAGTTGGGGATCGGTACTGATCCCACTGTAGGGAAAAGTAGCGACTCCCAATTCCATATTGGGAAGACCCTATCTTTTGTCTACATGTCCAACACGATGATAAGAGCCTATTTCCAAAGTCATTCTGTTGAATCAATGCAATTCTCCATCGATCTCGACAAACACTTGAAACTTCAACTTTTCTCTTCCACAACTCCATCATTTGGACCTCTAAACAAGCTATTATTGATACAAACAACTATAGAATTACGAAGCTAACCACAAGATGAACCGAGATGAAAGGTTAAAGGTAGCTATTTTGGCTAACTCGGGGATCGGTATTGAACCCTATTTATGGTTCGATACCGACTCCTACTTCCTAATGATGTGGCACCTACTTTTGTGGAAGAATTGGTCTAAATCTTGAGCAATGGCTTGGCTATATTTTGTACAGGATATTAGGTTTCCTACCTATATAAATAGAGGGTAGGACTCATTTTTCAAGATCTTTTTTCTCTAGTTCTATTTGAAGTTATACTCTTGTAATTCTAAAAATCTAATTGTTGGAGTTGTACCGAATCCTAAGAACTTTTACCTCTAAGTCAAAAATTAGCAATAAAATATTAAAATAGACGTAGACCTTGCTTTATCGAACCACTATAAATCCCAGCATTCATTATTCACTTATTTCTCCCTTATTTTCATTTAATTCTTTAATTTTATTTTCTGCTTAAATCATTGGATGTTTGTGCTATTTTTGGTTCAAGCATTTTAGTGCTTTCTCTAAGAAACCGACTCCCGGGCTATTCGGATCCTTGTCTGCTATTGGATTGCCTAAAATCCAGGGAAGAGATCTTATTTCTTCTCAACTACTTTGCCTACTACTCAGATTTGAAATTTTTTTACAGCAAGCTATCTTCAATGGCCACTAGAAAAGACAAAGTTGTTGCCTCCTTAAGAGCTACTGATGAAATAGAAATGCTAACCTTCACATCCTAGATAAAATGGGCAGCAAGAAGCTGTTAATGTCTAGAATCCTTCAGATGCCATCACTGGGGGTGATTTTTAGTGTATGATGAATGAGCTATAGGATAGCCGTATGGTTGAACCGGCAAATCCAAAAAAATTGAAACTTGATGACCCACTACTCACTGTAGGAAGACTAGGAGAGAGTAGACTCCTTCAAATTAAGACTTTGGAGTTCCTCATCATCTGACCATTACTGAAGGAACATAAGGAAAAGTATGGAGGCATATGAAGAAGGAACCTCTAGGCGGGAATATGCAACCAACCCACACCAGGGCAGAGGGGCATGTATCGATCTCACCAGGGGGTCGGTACCGAACCCACACACTAAGGGTCAGGACTTAGAGCTGGCGATGGCGTGCATTATGGGCGCACTATTACTGAACAAGTCGCTGAAAGTTAGGAGTTTGCTACTGAATTGCTTCCAAGAAATTAATGTGGAGCTGTTGGGCAAATGATTCTTTTAGAGTCAGGCAAACCTAGGCGATGAGGCATGAATTGGGATCATTTACCAAGCCAAGCACAAGGAATAGAGTATCACTACTGCAACCCAGAAGGTACCTAAGAGATGAACTTGGCTAAGATTGTGAGACAACTTGCGAGAGAAAGTCCAAATTAGTGATGACTGGAGCACTTCCCTTAGTCAAAATCCATTCGATAAAGCAGTCTTACTGAAGAGTAGCCGTGGAGATTCAACATGCTGACGATGCCCCCTAAAACTCAAGAAAGATTGATCTTAGACAACATCTCTGGAAATAGGAGCGACATATGGATTCAGCTGGAGCGTTAGATGCAATCAAGTGCCGGTGCTTCCTAATCTTCCTAGATGGAGTGGAGGCCATGTGGTTTTCTCGACTGCCATCAAGGTCAACCTCTTCTTTTGATCAATTGGCAAGGAAATTCATCGAGCAGTTCAAAATGCAAGTGACTCGCCCTATGGATGTTATGTCATTGTCTAACTTATTCCAACGACCAAAGGAATCACTTAAAGACTTTTTGCAAAGATTTAATACTTCTGTGACTTAGGTGAGCAACCCACAGGACAACATAATCTTAATGGCTTTGATCAGGGGGATCCACCCCGATATAGACTTTAGTGAATGGTTATCGAGAAAGCTTCTTACTACTCTGGGTCATTTTTACAACAAGGTGGCTCAGTATATGAAGGAGGAGGTTACACTGATTAAGAAAGGAAATGATAAAGGTCGTCTGGTCAAAGAAGTGTGAAGCCACGTTGCTATGGGAAAGTCCAAAGCGATTTCTTGGAAAATAGCTGTGAATGTACAGAACAAGAGCAGTGGTTAGAGCAACGGCTGTAGCAAGGCCCTAGACGAAAACTCATATTCTAAGAAACGACCGAGAATCCCAAGATTTGACACATTCATCCCACTGAATGACTCAACTGAAAATATTTACTTAGCTACTCGTGACTCGGAACATTATAGGAAACCAGCCTTGAGAGAGTCAACTGAAGACTAGATGAAGTCTAGAAAATTATATATATTTCATGAGATATATGGTCATGACACGAACGAGGGTAAACACCTTCATGATATGATCAAAGGATTGATCCGAAAGAAAAAGATCCAACAGTTTGTGAAAAACCCATAGAATGGCGGGCAAGGAACATCCAACCCCCAACAAGGGCAGACCACTCCTAGTGCCGACGAACCTAGGCGATCTAAAAGGAGATTGATTATAAACTAGACTGCTGATGGTCATCCTCCATCTATGATGGGCTGGAGAAGAATGGAATAGAGAGTATCTTCAATGCTATTTTGCTTGAGAATAAAACTCATTCCTATTTGCTTTAAATTATTTTATAAGCAGACTATGTTATTTTTCAATAAAATCGCTTTCCAGTCGTTCAACTTTACCTTTATTCAATTTTGTTGTGAATCATGACCAACTTGAATGAAACTGCATATGAATAATGCAGGTGTGTAAGTACGTACAGTTAGGTGTCCAACAAATCTCCATGGCCCATGATCAGACTTGTGGAGCTCTACCGAGGCGAGCGTGACTCGACTGCTCATCAGCCAACTCTTGCCCCTGACTCGAGGCAAGACCGTGATCCAAAAGTGGACGTGACTTGACCATCCACTTTCAAGCTCGCACCCAACATTTTCTAGAACACTTATGTCTTGCTTGGTGCTCGACAGAGTTAGAACCCAATCCAACATGGACATGACATGAGCGTCTACGTACCAACTCTTACCCTTGGCGTGGGGCCTAACACGTAAATCAAATGGATGTGGCTGACCATTCATCAACTTAACTCTATCCACTGACCCGATAGGGTGAGTTCAAACCAAAATGGATGTGACTGACCATCCACCAAATTAATTTTATCCTTTGACGCGACAGATGGAGTTCAAACCAAAATGGATGTGACCGCTCTCCATCAACACAACTCTTTCCCTTGATCCAACAAAGGGAACTTAAATAATAAACGAGTGGATGTGACTAACCATCTATCTCCTAACTCTTTACCTTGACCCTATGGGGGGAGTTTAAACATAAAAGGACATAATCCGACTATCCATCACTGTACTTAGAGCGAATGTCACCCAACCATCCAATTCCTATACACGGCAAGAAGAGAACAAATCATAAAGTAGGCGTAACTCGATCGTTCGATCCAAGATGGATGTGATCCGATCATCTATCAGTCCACTCTCTCCCTTGAACTAATGGGAAGAGTATGAAATTATAATGGATGTGACATGACCGTCCATTCGTCAACTTTGACTATCCAAACAAAGGTGGACGTGACTTGATCGTTCAATCACCAGCTTTTGCCCTTGACATGGAAATAGAAGCATAACCCGAGATGGATGTGATCCAAACATCCATCAGCTGACACTACCCATGATCTGGACATCATCGAATTCTACCTTCGATCCGATAGAGGAAGTACCAGCTCAAGATGTGTGATGACCCACCCTTCTACTCCTTGAAAGACGTATCATCATTAAGAAAGAAAGGGATAGAAATAGAAAAGAATAGAAAGAAAGAATAATAACATCAGAATCTCACAGCGGAACGGAACAAAATATAATACATCGCATAACTATTACATAGTTTTACATATATCAAAGTTATACAATATCAATACACATGACAGTCATATATACATCTGCCAATACATACATCAGAGACACATCATACATCAACTAACACAGCGGAACTAAATAATTTGATACATACGTCTGGAACTCCTGCTCCAAGCTCCTCCAGAATCAATACTCCGGAAACCTATCACTTGGCTACTCATAAAAATTTGAGTACCCAAGAGTTTATGAAAACAAAATATAAACACCGGGTCAGATATGGGTCCGGTATGAGTAAACGGTATAAAGTTGTTTAACTTTGAAAAACGTTTGAAAATAAAGGTATCACGTAAGACTTCCCACAAATAAATACAGGTAAGTTTTTACCTTACGCTAACCAAAACATTTCATAGGAAATCCAGCGATATTATAATAATGTCTAGGGTTTTCAGGTAAAATACAGAAATAGTTGAAATGCTTACATCTCACATTCCAACATAGTTGGGAACAATCAAAATGTATGACACTTATCGGAGATTGGATTCCATACAATGGCAGGGCTACTGGGGTACCGTCCGTCACAGTACGTGGCCTAGATCACTGTACCGAGAAGCCACCCTAACTCCCCTGTAACACAAGGCCAGAACCATTCCTTACTGAATAGTCTCGAACAAGATAACCCCGCGGTTGTAGCTAGCAACCGCCCACACAGCCGAAATAAAAAGGGACAATCTAGACAGGGGTGTATCTCATCCTGCTTGGGCATGACCCACCTAACCTTGCTGCACATCCCATGTTTTAGCCATTCCCGGTTGATGAGGCTTGAGGCTGCGATTACCTTTACAAAACATATCTCTTAGAATGCTCATCATTCGCCTGACGATGTGCTGAAAGCATCAATCCATACAAGTTCGTTCCGGGTTCGAACGAAACCGAAGGCATTATCTCGTTACACTCATTTTGGAATCACCCTCAGAGTTAACGACGATAACCCTTGCATTCTGAAAACTCCATCCCAATCTCCACTTGAGATGCCACAACCTAACGTTTAAATTGGATCGATGTGGTTTTCGTAATATCAAATTGACACCCGATCCTGGTCTCATCGAAATCCAAACGCCATTTTAAAGGCCAAGTTGTCTAATTAACTTAAACAATTTTAATTCAACAATTGAATTCATATAACATTTACCACAGATGATCATACACAAATATCATAGATATATCAAGGCATATCACAGAAACATCACAGAATATCATCAATAAATATCACAAATCAGATATTCTACATACACAATTCATAAGCAATCATCTTTAATTGTTATTGTAATTAATTCAATTTAAATCAATTACTTGAGAATTAATTACTTAACCATGTTTAACTAATCATTATAACAGTTAATTACTTATTTCTTTTCAAATTATTTAATTTAATTAATCATTTCTTAATCAATTATTAAGTCTTTAATTATTTAATTAATTACTTATTTTATGTGACACCATTTAATTAATTACTTCTTAATCAATTTATTTAACTTTAATTACTTAATTAACTATTCCTTAAATTTAATTAATAACCTTAATTATTAATAAAACTTAATTATCCATTTATTAACTGCTAATTACTTAATTTATCATTTATTAGTTCTTAATTAAATTACTTAATTAATTAACTATTAATCATTCATTAATTAACTTAAGTAGTTAATTACAATTTACTTATCACCTAAACATTTATTAATTCAAACTCTAATTACAATTATAATGTAATTATTTTTATTTACTTTCTAAAAATAATTAATTAATTAATATTAATTATTTAACTTAATTAACATTTTAAAAGCCTTCTTTAAATTAGAAAATCAATTATATTACCAACTACAAACTTAATTGTTAATTAACTTTATACTTAATTAAATTAATTACTTAATTAAAATAATAATTAAGCGTTTTAAAACATCGTTAAGTATTAACTAAAATCATTATAACTTGAATCAAAATCTTAATTTAAACTTGTTAAACATTTATTTTGTTCACGGTGCTTAAAAATTTATGGAAATCAAATTTCTTAACTTCAACATTAAAATACAATAAAGCAGTTTGACCAAAAACCCAAGACTCCCCTTGATTAGACTCGAGTGTTACTTCGAGTTAATTACCTATCTCCCTCGAGTCTCCCCTGTACACTCTTCTTCTTCTCCCTTTTTCTTAATTTTTCTTCAGTAAGTTTAAAATTTTAAACAATGTTATAAATAGCATCTGGAAACCCATTCTCGCACATGATAAAAACTCAAAGCCGACACCAAATCTACTCGAGCACGACACGAGTCAGATGAACACCACGACTCCGACACCATCTTCGCTACGCCGTACACGTGCACGGCGACGCCAACCAACTGCGGCGAACACCAATGTCGCAGGCACATCACAAATCACCCCTAGGTTCGAAATACAAAACTAATCCGCCTTCATAAGTTCGAAATCGAATTTAAGACATTTGGTCAAAAAACCTGCAAACACGACCTTCAACAAAATCGCCTCGTGATCACCGTGGAGATCACCAGAGATGCCCAAAATTTACTCACACCACGACAACACGACAAGCTTCCACCCTCCTGATTCACGTGAAGCTCGATCACACAGAGATGACGAACTCGTCACGTCACTGACATGTTCAAAAACTTGATATAAAACCCTAAATCGATCCGGTTTCTTAAATTCACTCAATGGAAAATTTATTTGATAATTTTCGCGATATCCCCAATGTTTATACTTGCTTCAATTTAAATCTCAACCTTTTAAATGGATTAAATTTCCTGGAATTTGTGGAAATGCAGTTTTTATTCAAATACGAACTGCTCACAAATTACTAATTTAAAAATCTTCATTTTTGGTTTAAAAATCATGATTTGAAGTAAGGATTCAAACTATGAAGTTGAATTAACTTTTTATGACAATCGAATTCATCAAAGAATTATTTGATTACCTGTAAACAAAGTTCCGGTAGGAATAATTCACTAACATATTAAATAAGCTTTGCAAAAATCTTGTTTGAGGATTAAACATCTTGATTGATTGAAAAATTAAAGCTTGATAATGATTAGCAGCAAATAAAAATTTAGTTTTGAAACAAATATACACCCCGTATAAATTTCAGAGAAACACAGAACATCACAACAATATATTTCATACTGAAGCATGTACAACCAGACCATCACGAATCTTGAACTATTTTAAATCAAACTTAAAGCTTTTAAAAATATGTTTACTCACCTGCCAAAATTCCTGTGAGCAAAGAACAATTTCTTTTTTTTTTACTTGAAACTGTCTTGAATCTGCTTTTAAAGTTTGAATAAAATCTAAGTTTGCTTGCTTTTTTTCTTTATTGTTTTGCTGAATGAACCAAATGGTTCAGATTATACATATATATAAGATAACAGTATGTATGAGGAAGGTATTATCTAGTACAGTTGTTTTCTTCTTATCTTTGTTCTATTTTGAACAGATTTCATAAATATCTTGAAATGAAAAAATTTTAGGCTGAGATGATAGAAATTTAATGCTTGTTTCTTAATTAGTTTACATAATTATTAAAATGTTTACTGTGAATGGATATTTGTATGCATACATATATATTGCAGGTAGATATAGCTTATGTATGAAGATTTGTTTATATATAAATATTTGTCTTATTAACTTATAGCTTGAATAGTCTATATACATATGGTCAGGTTTTACTTCTCTACTTTGTTTTATTAACTTCTAGTCGAACTTCAATACACATGGTTGTCAGGTGTTATTTTATAGGTTTATTTTTTGTGTATGAAGGTATTCTATTCAAAGACATTTATTTTACTATTTATACTTTTGTTCTTACAAATTTTCAGTTTATGTTGTATGTTTAACAAAATTATTTAATCCTTGCTTTATATTTTACATTTGTATTTTATTTTGACTATCACTATTCATATGGTTTACTTATACTTATATTTATTTGTGTTTGTATTTTAACTATCAATATTTAAATTATGTACAATATGATTTACTTACATTTATACTTATTTTTATATTTATTTCTATTTGTATTTTATTTAAATTATATACATAAGTTTGGCTTATATTTTACATTTATATTTTATATTGCTAGAATTAGATTTTAATTTTAAACATTATCATCCATATATATTTTTATCAAATGATAACAAGACAAAGTATTTTGATTTAATTATATAAGGTAGATTCTATTATAAATATTATTAAGAGGCTTTATTTTAAATTTTCAAATCATTGTTATCTATATGTATATTTACCCAATGTAAACAAAGTAAAGTATTTTAATTAAATTATATAAGATAGATTTTTATTTTAAATATTATTAAGAGATTTATTTCAAATTGTCAAATTCATTTTCTTTCAAAATACAAATCCATTATAAACAAATGGCAATATTTCCAAAATCATATTCATTTTAAATTGATCAGTTTACTTTTCATTTAATTAGATTAAATATTTATTAAAATAAATAGGGCCAAAATCCAGGGTCGTTACAAGATGGGTGTGACCTGACCACTCATTCGCTAACTCTGACCTTAGACCCGATGAAAAAAATATAACTTCATAAGGACAAGACTCAATTATCTATGTGCTAACTTCATTAACCCAAAACTGAGGGAAAGATTATGATCACCTGAAAGTTGGATACGACGGTTTAACACTATGGCCAATGTCTAGTGTTCGATGCAACTTAAGGCTACGACTGAAAGGATGGCTTAGGATAAAAAAACAAAATAACTTGTGATTATAATTCTATGGAACTTGGCAATGACCTATAGGCATATGAACATGCTTGGGAGCCAATAGCAAAAGTATTTGCATGGACGTACGAGTGTGTGTGCATATGTGACATGCAATACCTGAGTTGATGAGAATTGAATTCTTACCTTGCACTTTCGAAAAAGAAACCAATTTACATAATCGAGGCCTACTAAATCAATCAACTAGCCCAAAGGAACCGATCATGGACAATTGCAGAGAAAATACATTCCAATATTATATTTTCAAATACTAACTAAGCGTCTCAACGAATAGTTAGAGATACGACTAATCATGAAAGCCACTCAATAAAAGGATAATGACAATTCGAGCTGCTATGCGAAATCCATTCCAGCAATCCTAACATGTCTCGGTGCAAAGCATATCATTTTTGCAACAAGATGTACTTTGGAGGACAAATGCCTTCCATCATGTCGACTAGGCAGTATTCGAACAAACTTAAACAATCGAATTGGATAAGCAAATAATGGAAACATATCCCAAGGACTTTGGGAATATCGTAAAAAGGCAAGAAAAAGAAAATATCAAAAAAGGAGTGGAATTTTTTTGAAATTTGGAATTCCAAGTTTTAAGAAGAATTGACTTGAAGCAAACCGACAAAATCCTCAAGTCAGACTCTGTAACGACCTGCCGCTCTAACCGCCCCTAGTCGGTAATTAAACCAACTCGAAACGTTCAAAATGACGGATTGTTAGTCAGTTTATAGAGTTTAAACAGAAACAGCCACAGAATCACAGAATAATCATAATTTTTACATAAATGAATTTTTATACATATATCAGAGTTTGTACAATGCATTAAATTTTTATACAGCGGAATATTTCTTTTAAGTACAAAAATTCTTCGAAAAGCTAAGGTGAAGCAATTTCCCCAACTATCTCTAACTTCGCGGCCTGAAAATCTTCAAGCTGTAAAAATACTCGGTCTGACCCGAGCGTTTATTGCAAAACACAAAAACACTCGAGTCAGGATTAATCTTTTATTCAAGTAATTAAATTTGTAATGAACTGAATAAAATGGTAACAGTGATGACGAATCACATAAATCAATTTAAATCTATTATGGATTTTTTTCACATTAACAACTTCAATTTTTAAAAGCATCTGTCAATCCTGTGTGGCTTCAGTACACACGTATATTTATACACATGTGCACTGCCTCGCCAACTCGTGTGCACCAAACAAAAGAAAGTGTGCAAGTGCAAATCACAAAGACCACAAAGAAATGCTCAAGGCAAAACTAGTGCCAACTTGAACAAAACATGAAGTAAACAAACATGCAGCAGCAAGCATGCAACACAGATTATGTACAAGGGCAGTGAAGCCTGTAGAATTGCAGTGAGACAAGTACAGGGAGCAGCAGACACAAGTAGTGTAACAACAGTCAATTGTGACCAAGTACAAGAAGCAAATGCTACCATGACTCGAGTACATACTACAGCAACATACCCAGACCAGGAAATAATGAAGTGGATGTGAAATAGGTCAAACACATATAGATATGCCGTGACAAGTAAGAATTGTAGTGAAGCATGTACAGTGACCCAAAAACAAGTGTAAATACAAACATGGTGGGCAACAAAGGATAGTGCAAAGGGGAGACTTGATGAACAAATGTACAACTGAATCAAGTTCAGTGTGACAGTAACCAGAAACTCAAGACACACATGAACATGGAACCAAACAGCAAAGGAACAAGATTCAACTTCAAAAATGAAACAAGTCAAAGTCTGCAGCTCAACTAAACAGGCAAGCCCAACTCAAGTACACTAGTGACACCCAAAGTACTAACAAACCAACATGCAGACAAAAATGCAAATACCAGTGATAAAAGTGCAACACAGTTGCAAACAACATGGTGAACAACACAGTGAAGATACCAGTGAAACAAAGCAAAGGATCAAATCAAAACAAATGAAACTGGGTTCAAAATTTTCTGAACATTAAAAGCTTCAGATTTAAAATGAACAGATTTTCTTTAAAGATTAAAGCATAACATAAATTTTATAAGGAGGATTTAAATTCCAAAGCAAATAGGTTTAGCCTATACTGTTTAAACAGAGGCATATACACAGATATACAAACATTCCAAAAACATGTATGCACTGATACATTCAACATTCAGGCATATTTAACAACATTCCAAATCATCCTTTTCTCTTATCAAATAACACAACTTAATCATCCATTCAAGATGGCTTTGAGTCATTACCTCCATTCATGGCTATATATATACTGGGTAATAAAAGTGTTTTAACCTTAAAAGTTTCAGTTTTTCTCACAGTCATTTCAAATAACAAAGAAAATTGGGTTGAAATACTTATATATATACACGCATACACCCAAGAACAATGTTTCCAGAAAAGCAAAACACAAGCATTTCATTCATTTAATTCAAGCCATCATATTCATTCAGGAATTCAAGCACAAAAGATTTGAATAAACATAGGTTTACTCACAGAATTTCAACATTGATTTTTTTTTTGGTTTAACAACTTTTACTTATTTTATCATATATTTTTAAAACTCTGTAACCAGGTATGAACAGAGAATCAAGTTATGCAGATTCAAATGCATTCATAACCACAGTTTCAAACTACTGCCTATACATGCAGGAACACAGACAAGCAAAGGTTTTTTTTTTTTTTGGTATAGCATCTGTTCTTATCAATTCAAAAATAGATCCCAAATAGCATCTGTTCTCAACAGTTTAAAAAACAATATCATATAGCATCTGTTCTTAACAGTTTAAAACAAATTTCAAGTAGCATCTGTTCTTATCAGTTTAAAACAAATTATATAGTATCTGTTCTTAACAATTTAAAACAAAATATTAAATAGCATCTGTCCTCATCAGTTTAAATCAAATTCAAATAACATCTGTTCTTATTAATTTAAAATCAAAATATCAGAGCAAATGATAGCGAATAACAACCAACAACCAACATGCAGTGACAAATCTGCTCATATCAGTTTAAATCAAAAAAAAAATTCGAGCAATTGATAACGAATAACCCCCCAAAACATAGCATGCAACCAAACATCCAATTCAAACAAATTTAAACTCTTGAATTAAAATCAATCGTGAGCAAAGAACTCACCTTTCACCGAATCGAAATGGCCGAAGAGTAATGAGCCAAGTTGAACGAAGATTGAAGCTGAAGCCCTAATTGTCGAAGCACGGAATCGAAGAACGAAGAGGAACGAGGACGGCCGCCATTAATTTTTTTTTCTTTCGTTTTATTACTGAAGGGTTTCGAATGAGAAAAGGGGAAAAGGAGGTATCGGGTATAAAAGATTAGGGAAGACGTGATTTTAGCGTGTTTGAAGGCGTGGGTTTAGGCGTGTTTACAGCTGAACAAAGTAAGGCCGTGTATACTTATTATTTTATTTTTTTTATTTTTTTATTTACTTTTTATCTTTTTCTCTTTCTTTTTTTTTCCAATTTAAATTCAATTAGTTTTGTTTATTTTCTTTGCTTTGCAAAAACGATGTTGTTAAAATTTCCACTAGTTGTATTTATTTATTTATTTTGTATTGATTAAAATTTTATTCCTTTTCATTTAAGCTAAAGAAAAATGTTATTAAAACTAACCATCCTTTATAAATTTAAATAAGCAACAATTCTTATACCCAAATTTATTTTCTTCTAAGTCGTTAGTTTGAATTTCAATACAAATTCAATATTCAATTTCAACTCCAAAGTTAAATTCAAATTTTTTTATTCAACTTTAAATAGATTAAATTCTTAAATTTAATCGCCAATTTATTCTGATAATTTGAAATTCAAGTCAAATCATCATTTAAATATTTAAAATAAATTAAATATTTACAAATTAAATTGTTCAAAATTCTGGGTTGTTACAATCTTCCCTCCTTAAAGAATTTCGTCCCGAAATTATAAGTTAGGAAAAACGATTGCTAAAATCTCACCGATATTTATACCCTACACAATTTTACCAAGTTTCAAACTCGCAAATAAATATAGGATTCATTCCATTTATTTTATCTCACTAGTTTTGTTCATCGATTTCAATAATCAAGACACAAAAGTCTTTTACCAAATTTTTGACTTACAAAACTCAGATTTTTAAACTTGAAATCTTTCATGCTAAATATTTGCATATTACATCTTTTCCAAAGCTGTGTGCTTTCAAGATATTTTAAAGATCTTCTTCCTTAATTCATTAAGTTAGAATTATGTAATTCTAATTTCAGATTATTGATTTTCTATTCAAAGTTTGAAAATACTTGATAACTCGAAGTTTAACAAGTCCATCGTCGTTCTTACAGACATTAGGCATACGCTGGCCAGGCGCAAGACTAAAAATCTCCAAGTACTAAATATACTTGCTTCAACTCCCAGTGAAAATACTTTTTGAAAATTCTTTTAAAAAAATGGATATGGAAAGTACATTCCCCCATGGATCACAGTTTACCCGGCGGTTACGCTACTATCCCAGTAGAATCGCTTGTAACCTTAGATTTCTCATCTCTCTTGAATTTCGCCATGGTTTTCGCCTTAGATCGCGGTCCACACGGCGGTTACGCTACTATCCCAGTAGAATCGCTCGTGGCCGTAGGCATCTCGCCCCTCGAATTACGCTTCGGTTTCTAGATCGCAGTTTACACGGCGGTTGCGCCACTATCCCAGTGGAATCGCTTGTAACTGTAGGCATCACGCCCCACGAATTACGCCAGCATCAATTCACCTAATCCCAAACACGATGATCCATCGTGGGGGATTCCAGTCAGTCCCAATGGACATTCCACTAATGGAAATTCTACGTAGCTACGATTTCCAATGGACACTCCACCGAGTTCCAATCACCTTCACAAATAATAAATGGAAGGTACATTTCCATATCCTCAGTTTTTAGAAAACATATGTCATATACATATAGTACTTCATTTCACATTTCGTACATATCATACCTATGTAAACCTACACAGGACTTTTCATAATAATGACTTTCCAAACTGATGGTTTTCGAATTATTATATTCACATATATAAGTTACGAAAACTCAATTCACATTCATAACAAATAGAGGATTCCAAATTTTCCATCACGTTTAAAATTTTCCTCTAAATCGATTTGAAAATTTAAGGTTATCTCGAACCTAATTCACATTCATAATCCAATTTATTATCGACTTCACATTCGATTTGGATTTCAAGTTACATCGTCAATTCTCAACACATAATTGATGTCTATCGATATATAACCTCTAAGCTCGTACGTCTCAGAGAAGGGTGTTAAGCTAAAAGAATAAATTCTCCGCCACCACAGATATATATTTAATAGAGATCAATTGCTATGTCATCAATTCACAATGCTAGACATACAATCCCAATCGACTATCCAAAATTCAAAGCTCAACTTATATTGTTTTTGATGTCAAAGTTAAACTCAATTTAACTCAAGATTCAATCTTTTTTTTTTTGAAAAATTTCCAAGTTGAACTAATTGTTCACATTTCTCAAAACAATATCTTTACAAGATATATAATTTTCACACTTAACCATTTGAAACCAATTTCAAATATTCATTTTTTAATTTATCTTTAAAAGATAAATTTTCAAACCTTTCATTTCATATTGGAAAACATTTCCATACTTATTAAATAATAAGTAATTCACAAATCCATTTATTTTCAATTCTCGAAAAATATTCAATATACTTAATTTTTCGAAAAATATTCAATATACTCCATCATCTCGAAAAATCTTTTGTAACGACCCGCCGCTCTGACCGCCCCTAGTCAGTAATTAAACAAACTCGAAACGTTCAAAATGACGGATTGTTAGTCAGTTTATAGAGTTTAAACAGAAACAGCCACAGAATCACAGAATAATCATAATTTTTACATAAATGAATTTTTATACATATATCAGAGTTTGTACAATGCATTAAATTTTTATACAACGGAATATTTCTTTTAAGTACAAAAATTCTTCGAAAAGCTAAGGTGAAGCAATTTCCCCAACTCTCTCTAACTTCGCGGCCTGAAAATCTTCAAGCTGTAAAAATACTCGGTCTGACCCGAGCGTTTATTGCAAAACACAAAAACACTCGAGTCAGGATTAATCTTTTATTCAAGTAATTAAATTTGTAATGAACTGAATAAAATGGTAACAGAGATGACGAATCACATGAATCAATTTAAATCTATTATGGATTTTTTTCACATTAACAACTTCAATTTTTAAAAGCATCTGTCAATCCTGTGTGGCTGCAGTACACACGTATATTTATACACATGTGCACTGCCTCGCCAACTCGTGTGCACCAAACAAAAGAAAGTGTGCAAGTGCAAATCACAAAGACCACAAAGAAATGCTCAAGGCAAAACTAGTGCCAACTTGAACAAAACATGAAGTAAACAAACATGCAGCAGCAAGCATGCAACACAGATTATGTACAAGGGCAGTGAAGCCTGTAGAATTGCAGTGAGACAAGTACAGGGAGCAGCAGACACAAGTAGTGTAACAACAGTCAATTGTGACCAAGTACAAGAAGCAAATGCTACCATGACTCGAGTACATACTACAGCAACATACCCAGACCAGGAAATAATGAAGTGGATGTGAAACAGGTCAAACACATATAGATATGCCGTGACAAGTAAGAATTGTAGTGAAGCATGTACAGTGACCCAAAAACAAGTGTAAATACAAACATGGTGGGCAACAAAGGATAGTGCAAAGGGGAGACTTGATGAACAAATGTACAACTGAATCAAGTTCAGTGTGACAGTAACCAGAAACTCAAGACACACATGAACATGGAACCAAACAGCAAAGGAACAAGATTCAACTTCAAAAATGAAACAAGTCAAAGTCTGCAGCTCAACTAAACAGGCAAGCCCAACTCAAGTACACCAGTGACACCCAAAGTACTAACAAACCAATATGCAGACAAAAATGCGAATACCAGTGATAAAAGTGCAACACAGTTGCAAACAACATGGTGAACAACACAGTGAAGATACCGGTGAAACAAAGCAAAGGATCAAATCAAAACAAATGAAACTGGGTTCAAAATTTTCTGAACATTAAAAGCTTCAGATTTAAAATGAACAGATTTTCTTTAAAGATTAAAGCATAACATAAATTTTATAAGGAGGATTTAAATTTCAAAGCAAATAGGTTTAGCCTATACTGTTTAAACAGAGGCATATACATAGATATACAAACATTCCAAAAACATGTATGCACTGATACATTCAACATTCAGGCATATTTAACAACATTCCAAATCATCCTTTTCTCTTATCAAATAACACAACTTAATCATCCATTCAAGATGGCTTTGAGTCATTACCTCCATTCATGGCTATATATATACTGGGTAATAAAAGTGTTTTAACCTTAAAAGTTTCAGTTTTGCTCACAGTCATTTCAAATAACAAAGAAAATTGGGTTGAAATACTTATATATATACACGCATACACCCAAGAACAATGTTTCCAGAAAAGCAAAACACAAGCATTTCATTCATTTAATTCAAGCCATCATATTCATTCAGGAATTCAAGCACAAAAGATTTGAATAAACATAGGTTTACTCACAGAATTTCAACATTGATTTTTTTTTTCTGGTTTAACAACTTTTACTTATTTTATCATATATTTTTAAAACTCTGTAACCAGGTATGAACAGAGAATCAAGTTATGCAGATTCAAATGCATTCATAACCACAGTTTCAAACTACTGCCTATACATGCAGGAACACAGACAAGCAAAGGTTTTTTTTGGGTATAGCATCTGTTCTTATCAATTCAAAAATAAATCCCAAATAGCATCTGTCCTCAACAGTTTAAAAAACAATATCATATAGCATCTGTTCTTAACAGTTTAAAACAAATTTCAAGTAGCATCTGTTCTTATCAGTTTAAAACAAATTATATAGTATCTGTTCTTAACAATTTAAAACAAAATATTAAATAGCATCTGTCCTCATCAGTTTAAATCAAATTCAAATAACATCTGTTCTTATTAATTTAAAATCAAAATATCAGAGCAAATGATAGCGAATAACAACCAACAACCAACATGCAGTGACAAATCTGCTCATATCAGTTTAAATCAAAAAAAAAATCCGAGCAATTGATAACGAATAACCCCCCAAAACATAGCATGCAACCAAACATCCAATTCAAACAAATTTAAACTCTTGAATTAAAATCAATCGTGAGCAAAGAACTCACCTTTCACCGAATCGAAATGGCCGAAGAGTAATGAGCCAAGTTGAACGAAGATTGAAGCTGAAGCCCTAATTGTCGAAGCACGGAATCGAAGAACGAAGAGGAACGAGGACGGCCGCCATTAATTTTTTTTTCTTTCGTTTTATTACTGAAGGGTTTCGAATGAGAAAAGGGAAAAGGAGGTATCGGGTATAAAAGAATAAGGAAGACGTGATTTTAGCGTGTTTGAAGGCGTGGGTTTAGGCGTGTTTACAGCTGAACAAAGTAAGGCCGTGTATACTTATTATTTTATTTTTTTTATTTACTTTTTATCTTTTTCTCTTTATTTTTTTTTCCAATTTAAATTCAATTAGTTTTGTTTATTTTCTTTACTTTGCAAAAACGATGTTGTTAAAATTTCCACTAGTTGTATTTATTTATTTATTTATTTTGTATTGATTAAAATTTTATTCCTTTTCATTTAAGCTAAAGAAAAATGTTATTAAAACTAACCATCCTTTATAAATTTAAATAAGCAACAATTCTTATATCCAAATTTATTTTCTTCTAAGTCGTTAGTTTGAATTTCAATACAAATTCAATATTCAATTTCAACTCCAAAGTTAAATTCAAATTTTTTTTTATTCAACTTTAAATAGATTAAATTCTTAAATTTAATCGCCAATTTATTCTGATAATTTGAAATTCAAGTCAAATCATCATTTAAATATTTAAAATAAATTAAATATTTACAAATTAAATTGTTCAAAATTCTGGGTTGTTACAGACTCCAAGCAGAAAAAGAAAACTTAGAACATGAAAATTATAGAAAATCTCAGGTCAAGCCCTAAGGAAGCACTTAAATTTCTTAGGTCGAACTCCAAGAAAGTTCAACCCAAACAAAAATAACATGGGGATCACCCAAGTTGGGATCGGTACTGACCCCACTCTATGGATCGTTATCGACTCCCAGTTCCACCTTGGGTAGACCCCATCTTCTGCCTACATGCCTAACTCGATGCTAAAAGCCTATTTTCAAAGTCATTTTGTTAAATCAATGCAGTTCTCCATTGATTTTCAAGAACACTTGAAATTTCAACTTTTCCCTTTCACAACTCCATCATTTGGACCCCAAAACACACTGTTATTGATACAAACAACTATGGAATCACGAAGCTAACCATAAGATGAACCAAGATGAAAGGTTGAAGGAAACCATTTTGGCTAACTTAGGGATCGATATCGAACCCTACTGATCCCTAGTTATGATTTGGTACCGACTCCTAATTCTTGATGATATGGCACCTACTTTTGTAGGAGAATTGGTCTAAATCTTGAGCAATGGTTTAGAGATAATTTGTGCGAGATATCAGGCTCACACCTCTATAAATATGGGTGTAGGACTCATTTTTAAGATCTTTTGGCTCCAGTTCTATTCGAAGCTATATTCTTGTAATTCTGAAAATCTAAGTGTTAGAGTTGTACCAACTCCTAAAACATTCTTCCTCTAAGTCAGAAATCAGCAATAAACTATTAAAGTGGATATAGGACTTACTTTGCTGAACCACTATAAACCCTGTGTGCTCATTATTTACATGTTTCTCAATCATTTTCCATTAATCTCAATAGTTTATTGCCCAAGCTCTTTAAATTTGCTCCAGAATCTTCTCTAACCTATGGGAAGAAACAAATAGAGGAGATTTCCTCTACCAATTTTTTGCCTTCCACTTGAAGCTATGAAACTACCAACTCACCTCCCTTTAAAAATTTAAAGCAAATAAAATAAATTATGAAAAATCTCCAAATTTGAATATGTTCATCTTCATACTTGTATACATCTATGACATGAATGATATTGGGTAGTGTTGAAGGGATGGAGAGCGGTAAGGGTGAGTATCCAACAGGAAGAGGAGGAAGAAAATGCGAATTCAGTTGATATTTCCAATGTCAGATGCTATGGCCAGTACCTTGAGCCATGACCAAACTTGAAGTTCATATCTGAGGTTGTGATGACAGCCGCCCTAATCGAGTAGTGATGAATCACTTTGTTCTTCCCGAACACTTTAGTTCTCCTGAGATTGGTAGTTCACTTCACTTTGAATTGATATTTCTTTAGTTTATTGATCCCTATATGATTCTCTATCATGCTAGTATTTCGATTTGATGATGAGATAAATGTTTGATTTTGGCTTGTTTTGTGGAGTATATATGTGTTTCTGTGTGAAAGTGCACGCACACCTGGGTATATGTGATTGTTTGTACTAGAATGTGTTCGTGTACGTTCTTCGTGAAGGAGAATACGTGTGTGTTCATTGCAGTGTTGAGTTGCGTGTGTATAAATGAATATATACATTTATACGTTGTGTACGTTTATGCATTTGCTATTATTCTTGTCCTATGCATTCTTTTGGTTGAATTGATTTGCCTTTTTTTGTGGACCTTAACTCGTTGCATCTGATTTCACTTGGTTTCTTATATATGTTTATATAGTTTACATAGAGTATTGCTATACTTATGCCCATGCTTTTTGGACCATACACACAAATGTGGTTGAATTGATTTTGCCAGCAATCATGTTTGAGTGCATATGTGTATCTATATGTGTGATGTGTATAGGGAAGTTTCTATGTTCAATTGTGTATGTGTGTGTAGCTGTGAATATAGCATGGGTTGCATGTGTTTAAATATATATAAAAGATGTATAATTGAGTTTATGTGTGTTACATGTTGTGTTAGTGCTATTTCATATGTGTGTGTATCATGTTATAGTTCCCATGCTTCTTTAGTTGCATTATTATATGATTTTGCTATTTAAGCCACTCATTGGTTGTAGTACATATATCGAACACCATGTTTCTCAATTTATCACCATATACAACAATAAAAGCTGAAAGAGTTGATGGTATACTTGAATTGATATTTCTTTCCACTATAATTTCATCAAGTAGAATATCATCATCTACTATGTCATTTTTCATATTACTTGCATATGAAGATTCTGAATTTCCAACATTTGATTTCTCTCGCAAAGAATCATTTTGATGATTTTGCTTATTCTTTATACCAGTCGATTCTATGTCTGTGTTTTTTTCATAATGCCTTTTGATTTTATTTGTGAGCTTGTATATTCAATCTTTGCATGGACACATGAGTAGTGAATGTACCACCTACATATGGATGTGTACATTTTAATGAGTGATATATTTATATTTGTGTTGAGAAAAATTAAAATGATTACCCTTGTATTATTATGATTTTATTGTTCATTTGAAGATATTACTTCCTTACCTAAGATTTAGATTTTATAAATTCTTATATGTAATATTATTAGGAATCAATTTAATTGTTTTATACGTGTACTTATATTGATAATCTATTTTAAATACTATTCTAATATTTCTTTTCTTATTTAAATATATAAAGTTTATATGAGTGATTCACTATTGTGATGGATTTGGTTGATGATTTTAACTTGATATGGTGATGACACACTGTCTGTTTGATTTACTGATATTTATTCTATGTGACGATAAATCTTAATAAAAGGAGTTATAATACCCAGATCTGCATCACCATTGTTATATATTCTACCGGATGCACATCATAGTAGATGGGTAGATGCCCATAGCCCATTGTGTCGTTTAAGTCAATAGTCTGTTACATATAGGGGCAAAGCAGGGTCATGATCGAGGCTACACATTGACAAGTCATTGATGGATATGTCTCACAATGTCCGTCGAGGTAACTTAGACTGTAAGAACAGATCCGAGTATAGGCATACGGTTGTGAACCCTGGGTTCCTGGAGTGGGTATACGGAGATGAGTCTCCTATTTAGTTTCGGATCATGTATGGTAGATAGGCATATATGTGACGAGATTATACCCGAGACTATGTCCAGGATATGGTGTTCCCCAAATCCTTCTTTGGCAGACAACCTACTTATCATTGACTATATTTGGCATTGTTATGAGCTGGCTCGGATCTTTCTTATTGATTTTAGAAATTTGATGATGATATTTTATAATATGAGATTGAGAGATATTTGGCAGCGCTTCGTGATAGCCCGATATACTTAGTGATATCTCAATTATTGATGCTCTATGGATTTAGATGATGGTTTCTGGATATGTATGATTCAATCATTTGTGTTGTTTACATGATTTATGATTCGATGTGTTTCCAAATAGGTGATGACATCTTTTCATATCAGGTTTGATCATTCTATATGGATTTGAAATATTTGGGTGATGTAATGTCATGAGGATTTTTTTCTATATATATGTGTGTGTGTGTGTGCGCATGCATGCATGTATGTACTTTGACATGTCGTCTAATGTTTTAAGTATCTTTGGTAGAGAAACTGTATTATTCTTCCTTGCTATATTGTATCATTTTACTTATGATCCTTGATCAGACATAGCCTGACATGTGTGTTATTTTATAATACTCGAGTCAGTCTGAGATATTTTAGGTACATGGATGACATCACCTACATTTATTTTAGTGGGCCTAGAGGAGATATATATTAGGATGTTGTATGATATTCGTATGACATTGATCCACTATGTGTATATATATATGTATGTGTGTATGTATGTATGTATGTATGTATGTATGTATGACATTCAGTTGTGTATTGGTTGTATATCACATTACATTGAGATAGTTGACATTAGAGATATTGATATATAAACTAAATCATATATTATATACTATAGTATATCCTATCATTGTGATTGACTTTGTATTCTCTATTATTCACTATATATTATGTGTTGTTCTATCCGGAAGGCATACGTGTCTGTTGCTTTATACCGATATTGTGCACGTAGAAGTAAGTTATATATTTTATTTTTTAATATGTACAAGTTTTAGCCTAAGGGAATATTCATGTGTTTATCCCATATAGTCTCATTTTGTATATTATCTGAAAGTATTAATCTGTAATATTCTTGGATAGTATGGTCATAGAGGTAGGGTGTTACGGCAAACCATGGTTATGTTGATTGAATAATAGTTGTAGTCGGCTGAAAGTTGAAATTTCCGATGCTTTAGAATTTAGTAATTTTTATTAACTTATATATATATATATATCTGTTTTTTTATTATAAGTTATCCTTAGAATGTTCAAAACTATAATTCAATTAATTCGTTTAAAGAACAAATACCTAATTCCCTACGCAATTTTAGAAAAGTTGTTTCGTATAATGTTTTAGTGAAAATATCAGCTATTTTAATTTTCAAATTGACATTTCTTAATGTCTATCCTGAAATCTCGAAGTGTTTGTTGTATATGTATAACATGAGCACAAGCCAAAGCAGCAGGGTATACTCTGCCTTACATGTCGATGATGAAACACAATTTTGCTTTTTACTAAACCATGAAACCGAAGATTAACCAATAAAGTGACATGTTCCACTAGTACTCATATGATCCTTCTTGCAACTTCCAAAATGTCATCACTATATAAAAAAAATTCAAAAGAGCTAACTTTTGGATAGAAAAGTCCGCAATCATTGGCGTTGGTCAAGTATCACAAAATTTGTTTCATGGCTCGATAACGTGATCCCTTGGGATATGCTTGAAATCATGCACACAAATAAAAATCATCATAATATTGGGTCTACTGACGGTTTTGGTAAAGTGAGGATCCTATCACACTTCTATAGAGTTGTTGATCAATATCCTTACCAATCTCATCTTTGTCTAAATGTAAGCTAGTACTCATTAAAGCGAGTTTACTTTAACTGTTGTCCATTCCAAAATGCTTTAGTAATTCTCTACAGTATTTTTCTTAATAAATAATTTATTTTTTCTAATTTTTAATTTGAAAACCCAAAAAGAAATCTAGTTTTCCCATATGAGACATTTCAAATTCATTTTTCATAATAGTTGCAAAATCATCGCAAAGATTTTCATTCGTGGATCCAGATATTATACCATCAATAACATAAACTTAAACGATAAAAATATCGTCATTCTCCTTTTTGATAAATAACATAGAATCAATTTTACCAATTTGAAAATTGGAGTTTATTAGATGACTTTTGACTCTATATACAAGCATAGGGTGCTTGTTTAAGACCATAAAACGCCTTTTTAAGTTTGAAAACATGATTTGGGATTTTCATAAATAAATATGGGTGGTTGTTCAACATAAGAATTCTCTTTAATAAAACCGTTTAATAAAACACTTTTGATGCCCATTTGATAAAGTTTAAAATTGCGATGGCATGCAAAAGCAAGTAATTTCGGATTGCTTTTATCATGCTACACGTTGAAATGTTTCTTCATCGTCTATTCCTTCATCTTGATTATACCCCTGAGCATCTAACTTAGCTTTATTATGAATTATATTATCAATTTCATTGTCTTTGTTTTTGAATACCCATTTTGTTCTAGTAACAAACTGATCATTAGGTCTTAGTATAAGTTCTAAAAAACTGCTTCTTTCAAGTTGGTTAACTTCTTCTTGCATTGCTAATGTCCAAAAAACATTTTTAGCAGCTTACTCATAATTTTTAGGTTCAACATTTAAAATAAAAGCTACATGACCCATTTGATTTAGTTGATTTCTAGTTGAGACCCTAGCGTTTACGTCTTTCATTATATTATCTATGAGATGATCTTTTAAAATTCCAGAAGGAGATCTTAAGGTATTATTCTTAGAACTTATATTATTTTCAATTTCATTTTTGTTATTAGTATTAGTATTATTTTCTAAAATATATGGTTGATTACTTTCTAAAATTTCTTCATCGTCACTTCAGATATTTTCCCTTACTTCGCCGATGTCAACAACAAATCAAAATACCTTCAATCGCCTTTGATGATTGTTTATTGTGAATCCTTTCGACATATATGCGCCAGGGTTAGAACAAACAACAGGAGCCTATTTTCGATTACGGGTATGTTATCTTAGTTGAACAAACGCTTAGGCGAGTATATTAATTGGGCGAAAATTTCTCAACAAAATCTGTTTCCAAGTCAATCTCCTTAGTTTCTATATCCTTTTCGAGTTTGAATTTGTTCATTTGGAATCCAGGCTCTTCTATTTTCTACTTATTTTTTTTCATGGAATTCTTTATATCAATTTGGCACTCGAGTTGTTCATTTGACTTAGCTCATTTCTTGTAGATCTTACCTATACAAACAAGATCTAAATACAAGATTAACTATGAAATTGAAGAATAAAAAATGCAAGAGTTCTTTTCTTTATTGTTGGATCCTTAATCAAAAATTCAATATAAAATTGGAATGAGAATGAAATAAATTGTTTCAAACCAGTAGTCATAATTGAGGTTAAAAAATTTAGATTTAGAAAAGATATGCTTTAACCTAAAAAGTACTTTGCCAAAGAATTAAATTCTATAAAGATTAAGTTCATCGCATATCATATAATAAACAAAGCTATTTTGTCTTTGACGCATTTCATGTAACAGGCTCTAGTAGAAAAGATTTTAAAATCATCACAAACCTCCCATTTTACTTTTCTATGTTTTCGGGTGAGGCGCCAGGATATTAATTGGCGACCAGTGGGTCCAGTATATTAATTGGCGCCAGTATATTAATTCGAAACGTTCCACTAATTGAAAGTAGAGAGCGATGTGAGCTCATGATAAGTATCTATTTTTCTTTTCCAAATTAACGGCGAGATTTATTATCGTTTCTCGCATGTTTCGCGAAAGTCAAAGTCAACACGAATTCTCCCAGTTTGTCTCGGGATTGCCCATTTTTAGTTTCAGGGTTTCTCTGAATTTGAAAGTGGTAGAAATATGAAAACTTCTCTGCCTTTGGATCGGAGAATTTATGGAGGAAATTGGATTTTAAATTCCCAGAAAACGCACGATTATATAGCCAAAGGGAATACGCTATGCCTAAAATCATCCCAAGCGCTGCTAAATGTTGCTACTATGCTATTTCTTTGGAAACCTGAGCATGTGGTAATAATTCCATATTGATACGAATTAATCCATATGCTTACATTTTTAATAAGATTCCCGCTAGAAGCCTACATGTACTATAATGTGCTCAAAGGGGACTCATTTTTTGATGAAGAAATGGAAATATCATTTTGTCAATTTTTGGCAATATTATTTTAATTTTTGGTCTCAGCCGTATAGGATCTATATAAATAAATTATCAAACAATTCCTTCCATTTTTTGGGTTATTTTGCAGGACCACTTTGCAAGGCTAAATACTCCTGGATGACCACTCGGATTGAATTTACATGTGTCTCACAATCCAAAATTTGGAGAAAGAATGGCAATTGGGGTCGAGAAAATGCCAAAGAAGTTCAAGAGATGAGAGGATTAAGGATAACTACGAGAAAGAGTAATCCAAACCATAACGATGTACCGGAAAATACAACATTTTGTTACTTGACCAACCAAGTTATTACTGACTAGACGAAACCGAGAAACAACCCCACATGCGAAATTATAGAAGATCTCCCTTAAGATCAAACAAGTCCATCGAATGGAGTATGACTGTATGTGTGATACAAACGTTGAATCCAACATGATGTGCACGTAAATATGCATATATTTACATCCATATTTTATCCATTTTTATTTAAATAAACATCATATTTGGGCATTTTAACATGTTTAAAACCAAAATTCAATTATTTTCAAACCATCATATTTTCATTTTCGTTCAGGGACAAAATTGTCATTTTTGTGCTTGTGTCAATTTAAGAACTTTTACTTGGACATTTTTTGATAATTTTTATAGGAATTTGGATGCATATGGAAGAGGCTTATATGAAGACACATACATGCACAAATGAAATACAAATGAATGAAGAGGAAATAATTCAAGTTCAAGATCATGGAGGATCCCATCCACTTACCTTGATTTCCAATTAGGAGCTAATCACATGCTAAAAGGTCACTAAAGCTTCATGTACATTTAAGTAGAGAGTTAACTTATGCTAATGATTACTTGGCGGCCACACTACCTCAAGAGCAATTTGGGAAGCATCCTAAAATGGAATTAAGATTTTATGCATGTATAAATAGCCCTCTTATGTACATGAACATATATCTTCTACTTTTTCATTTTACTTCGAAAATTAAGAGATCAAACTGTAAGCTCAATGTTCTATAAAATAAAAATGGCTCTCTTTCCTACATGCTTTTCCTTGTTTTATTGTTAATGTTTATTTCTATGCTCTCTTTCTCTTTATGTTCATAGCTTAAATTTACATTCATGCAAGTAATGTAATTTATATTTTTATGCAAGTAGTTAGTAGCTAATCTCTTTTGCTTTCTTTGCTTATTTATTATTTTCTTCTCTTTTAATGTTGAAACTTACTTATGTTGCTTCAATGCTACAAATGAGTAGCTAAACCCTTCAATTTAGGGGTAACGAAGCTCTCAAATACTATGTAATTTCAACATTTGTTATGATTTATTATCTCTTTGTTTATGTTTTACGAAATTGAGTTTTGATGCAAGTTTATACAAGTGGGTTTGATAGCTTATATTGCTTATGCAAATGAGCTATTCTTATTCAACATAAACACAATTTGCGTCATCATTTTCTAATCCATTTTTGATTGTGGAATTAAAGTAAAAATAAAATTTGATGATCTATATTACTAGTTACAATAGTAAATAGATCATACTTAAAATAGCTTTTGCTTTGGCTTTATTTTCATGAGAATTATGGTTTGTTTGTTGTATTATAGTTTGATGGTTTTGAGTTATGTTAATTAATAACATAAACAAACCATACTTATGATAAATACAACAATATTTCACTCACTTAATATCAAAGCTAGAGACTATAAATTGTTTGTTTGTTGATCTACAAAAATATGAAAGTGGATTTGCTTTTAAATTGTTCTCTAGTTCAATAGTTTTAAATTAAATTTTAATTCTAGTTTTAGCTTCATCTTATCTCTAGTTAACAATTTCTCCTCATTTGGTCTAATTTGATTGAATAGATTTTTAATCTCTCACAATTCCGTACGGATCGACCTGTATTCGCCACATACTACAAAGTGTACGCCGCGCGCTTGCGGTAAAATTTAATTTGAAATTTATCTGTGGTTTTCTAATTTGATAGAAAATTTACCGTTAAACAAGTTTTTGCCGTCATTACCAGGGAATTGTTTTGATTTTATTTTTTGTTCTTCGAATTATTTTTCTATGATTTTTGTGTGCTTTTATTTTGTGTGTTTATTTGCAACTTATCAAACCGACCGTTAGGGAGGTTTGCTTACTGTCACTGGCCAAAATCAATTTTTCTGAAGCCAAAAAAAACGTGGATCTTGTCTCATCGCGGTTTCCCTAAAAACGTGGATCCTGTCTCATCGCAGTTTCCCTAAACTTCCTCCTTTTACTTCTTTCGCGTCAAAGATTCCAAATTCAAATTTATTATGATTTTCAAATTCTAAAATTTCAATTTCAAATCGACAATTTTGAATGCTTTGATTAATATTTAAATTTGAAATTCATATTTTCAGATTCAAATCTCAATTTATTCTTTTTCAACATATTATCACTTAATGTTTAAGTAATATTAACAAAAATTTTAAATGTACAATTCTTATCAAAGTTATACAATCGAACGGTCGGTTTCTCCACCGTTGTGCAGTTATACTAGTAAAAAAAAAATTGTTGTGTATGTTGTTTGATTTTTGTTTGCGTTTGCTTATGTGTTTGTTTTCTATTTGCATTTGCATGTCTTTCATTTAAAAAAAATACACACAACTTCAGTTGAAAAAGATTTTTTTACTTTTTTTTATTACAGTTTCATTTTCTTTTTACAATATGCATTTACATTAAAAAAAAAAAATTACAACTGTTGCCAAAATCTTCTTGTTGCCTTTCAACCTCTCTGTTACATTGCCTGTCAACCTCTCTGTTACATTGCCTCAACAGTGCATTTCAACAACTCCATCATTTACACTTCACTCCTTAACTTCACCAACAGTCAATCTCTGCATTTGTGCTCTATCAACAAACACTGCACATTACAAAAGTCACTGCAGTCTACTTCTACTCCCACACAATACAATCAACTCTATTGACCACTTCCCATATCCACCCATAGACCAAACTGCTACATACAGCAACAAACTTCTTCCCACTCCATCTCAACTTCAAACATCAGACTCCTCACCATCCCATCATTCATAAACAACATATGAACAAAATTCCGTCCACATCATCAAGCAACAACAGTCTACCACTTCTACAAACTGCCCACTTGAATACATAACTACCTCAACAAAACATTCTCCTTGCTGTCAGCAACATAACTTCCTGACCATCTAGCCATAACCACAACAAAACTGCAGTTTTCTTGCTAATTCGATCGTTTCCAAACTATCAAACAAAAAAAATACCTTATCTCTGACCATCAGAATTCACAGAATAACCATCTTCACTGTTCCACCATTCGTCACTTTCCACCAACACTATTGCTCATCGTCCCATTACAATAGTCCCTACAATCCACCAAAAAAATAATAATCACCAAAAGCGTCTGCATCTCCTTCAAACTGCAACCCACAAAATCACCATCTCCTTACATACTCCTCAATCGTCACCTCTCATAACACCAACGAACCATCCTCTCCCCTCAACAAATTCCTACGACCACCGTGCCTCATCCAACCTCAACTTCTACCTATCATCCACCACATCACCTACCTCACTGCAATACCACAAACATCATCAAAGTACATCACCCAGCCCTCCGAAACACTGCATACTACCACTCCCTACATCAACTGTCACTACCTCAACACGCTGCGACATTATCATCTCTCCTCTGTCCACAAATCCAATCCCCCAATACAAAAAAGAAAACTCACCAATCTTCGTAGCCTCTGATCGACCTCACTATAGAATTCACTGGAGACTCTGCTACTCCACTGCAACTCCTCGACGATTCACCAGAGCCCAAACAACCACTGCCATTATCCAATCCAGCCTCGACTGCCAACTACTCAAAGCAAGCCGCAGCCTAATTTAACATCAAATTCACCTCCACCCAATTCGACGTCGAGCACATCTCGTTCACCTCTGCCCTTCCTCGAATCCACCTCCGAACTTCCACACCACCAAATTCACTTTGACAAATCTGAAATCGCCACTACAAATCGCTAAAACCCTTCACTCGACAACCACCGAACTCACGCCAATACATGCCTCGGACAACCCAGCGCCTAAAGTAATCGCCCACCACCGCGAACTAACTGCGACATCAAACGCAGATGAAACAAGAAACTGTAATTTCGGTTTTGACAACGTTATTTTGGTTTTGAGGAGATCGTGGAAATCAATTTTTGTTCAGAGCAATTGACTTCTTTTGATTTAATTTTTGAATGAGAAATCGATTTCGTTCGATCCAATTTGTTTTCAGATAATTGGTTTTCTTCTACGTGTTATTGATATTGGGTTTGGGCCAGGCTCGGTTGTTTTTTGAATATTGTTTTGAAATTTGCTTTGAGAATTTGTCTTAATTTGGATTGTTTTCGTTTTGTTTTGTTTATTCAAAAAAAAATGTTTATTTGTTTTGCTTTCTTCTAATTTTGTTTTTTTTCATCCTTGCGTTTTTGTTTTAGTCTTCCTTCTCTTTATAAAAAAAATGAATTTTAAACTTGTTTTGTTTTGTTTTAATTTGCTTTTAAATTCCATCCTTATACAAAAAGTTAAAATATGTATATATTTTTATTTTCCATTTGTTTTAGTCTAAAAAAAACAAAAAAACTTGAATATATCTTTGTTTCACTTGCAGATTGTCAAAGCAGAAATTTGCAAAATAAAAAAGAAGTGCTTACCAAAAATAATTGCTCAGCTTGCTTGCTAAAAAAAAAACCTGCTGCTTTAAAATAATTGCTAATAAAATCTGCACGCTTTGGTATCATGCGTTTTTTCCTCATTTCTAATTTGATTTGCATTGTTGGTTGTTTGCATTTGCATTTATATATTAAAAAAATTCAAAATCCAATAAACCAAAAACAAATTTCATTTTAGTTGCAATTTTTAGTACACATTTAATGTCTTGTTTTGCATTCATCTCATCTCATTTTCTTTTCTAAGCACAATACACCAATTCACAAAAGGTGGGAGATTTCATCACCCTTTTCTTGACCCACAAACGCATTTTATTGTAAAATTTGACTAATAATAAATGTTAGACGTTGGACCTAAATGTGTCACAGCTCACTTAGGGCTTAATTGTATATTCACAATTGTTTTATTTGAAAGATTTTATTTCTTGGTGTCTAGGCTACGGCAGAGTAATAAGCTGTTATAAAAATTACGGTGATCCGTAAATATTACAATGGTTGTTCCTCTGAAGGTATTTAAACCTTCGGTTGCATTGCTATGGTGATTCGTGGTGCACCGATAACCCCTGTCCATTAACTGGCTGAGAAATATTTTTGTCGATTTAAGACAAAGTGTGATTATACAATTTTGGATTAGGAGCTACTGAGGACAGAAAACCGTAATTAAGTCCGTTGCATTCATTTAGTCGCATTAGTTCATGCATATTTAAGAAAAAATTAAAAAATCCAAAAAAAAATTGTAAAATTTAACTTGATTTTTCATTCAGAAAAAATCCTTTTTTTCTTTCCTTGGAAAATTTTCAATCAAAAACAAAAATCCAAAAATAAATATAAAATCGTTTCAAAAAAATTTGAAAATTCAAAAACAAAAATCAATTTCCATTTTCTAAAAAAAATCCTTTTGGTAAATATATGAAAACTAAAAAAACAAAAACAAAAGCATATAAAAAAAACTCTTGAAAAACCAAAAAAAACAAAAACCAAAGTTTACTTTTGAAAATAAATCTCACTTGGTAAATAGTTTTCTTCCCTGTAAAAAAATATATTCAAAAAAAAACAAAAACAAGTTTTCAAATCTTCTTTCGTTCTCTAAACTCGTTTCTAACTTCTTTCTCTTCTCAACTTTCACTAGTGCATGAGTACTTGGACTCGTGACACAACAACAAATACTTGGATTCACGACCCTTCTACAAACCGTTTAACTCAAACAGACAATCGTCCCAAAATGGCGAATGAGAATGCCCCTCGAACTCTTATGGATAGAATCTTTCCCGATAGAGTTTCTCTTCCATCTTGCATCACGTTACCCGCCTCTACGAGTAACCATTTCGAAATTCACTCGAACCATAGTGCTATGCTTCCAAAATTTGGAAATTTTGAGCACGACGACATATACATTTTCTTAACTAAATTCGAACGAATTTGTACAACCATTAAACTCCAACAACTTTTCGATGACGGAATCAAACTTCGATTAATCTCATTCGCTCTTACGGATTACGCTGAAAATGGTTGTACAGCTTACCTTCAAACTCGATTAAAACTTGGAAAGCTTTCTTGAAAAAGTTCAACCCTTTGGAAAAACCAAGTAGAATACAAAGTGAAATTCTAAATTTTCATCAATTCTCTGACGAAGAGTATCCAAGACGATCCGCAAATGATGTGCATGCTCTGCCTCAGATCTAGAGTAAATAAGAATATCGTCGACGAAAACCAGAACGAATCTATAGATGTATTCCCGGAATACTCGATTCATAAGATCGACGAAGAAATCCGGTGCGTTCGTCAAGCCGAATGGCATGACCAACCACTCAAAAGAACCATAACGAGTGCGGAAAGCGGTAAGAGGAATGCTATCTTCCGCAACTCGGAGCTGATGAAATCCGATGGCAAGGTCGAGCTGGGAAAAGACCTTCGCACCGCTCAACTGATCAAACATATCGTCTATCCGTGGCAATGGATAACGATTTCTGATGGTCAACTCATTAAGCTTGCGGTAGTCAATGCAAAGCCTAAGAGAGCCATCGGGCTTCTTAACAAAGACCACAACAGCATCCCATGGCGAAGAACTGTACCGAATGAGCTACTTCGCCTCAAGTTCAACTAACTGCTTCCTGAGTTCCTCATTCTCTTTAGTAGACATCCTCGCGGGAGGACGCCCAACTGGGTGGGAGCCTGGAATGAGATCGATGCGGAACTCAATAGCGCGCTTTGGCGGCAGGCCAGATACTGGCTCGAATATATCGGGGAAACCCCGAACAACAGGAATACGAGATATGTCCAAATCCTCATCTCGTGAATCAAGAGAAAATAAAGTAATATCAGAAATCCCAACATCCTGAAGAGCAATAGCTAACGGAGCGGACGACTCAGGATGACGAAGAAATAATACCCGCTCCGAACAAATGATTTTGGCGTCGTACTGAGCGAGCCAATCCATGCCAAGAATCATGTCAAAGCCCAAATACTCCATAACGTGCAGATTCGCACGGAAAGAAAATCTACAAAGATCAATATCTATATCCTCACAAAGCAAGCTAAGGGTCGTGGATCCACCAATGGGATTCACAATCCTTAGTGAAGAAACCAGACAAGTAACATCTAAGGATAAAGCATCTACTAGCTCCTTTGATACGAATGAGTGAGAGACACCCGTATCAAAGAGAACTCTACAAGATATACCATGAAATAAAATAGAACCTTCGAGAATGGAAGGATGCGTACCTCGAGGCTGAGCTGAAGATGTAGGAGCCTTGGCAGCATTAAACTTGACAGATTTAGGAGGTGCAGTAGAACAAGTGGAGATCCTGTGTCCCTCCTTCTTGCAGAAGGTGCAATGGAGAGGTTTGGGACACCCTCGAATAAAGTGATCAGGAGAACCACAGTTGAAGCATTTCTTCGGAGGACGTGTCCCACTAGGCTGAGCAGGAGTCTGGGACTGAGAACGAGTCTGAAAAGTAGAACTGCCAGTCTTCTTCTTCTTGTTCAAGGCTTGGTCTTCTAAAATGGACCCCGCTTCTGATTGGGGTTTTTGGAACCCTCACCATTCCCATCGCTGTCTCTCTCACGCTCAACCGCTTCAAGGTGAAGCACTGCGTCAACTAGCTTATCAAAAGGGAGCTTAAGTTGGAGCATAAGCTGTTTCTTCAAATCTTTCTTCAGGCCTTCAACAAATTTGAGATTCTTCTTATAAGGAGTGCTGATGAACTCGAGGCCATACTTAGACAAGGCCTCGAAAGATGAAGAATAGTCAGCAACAGAGGTCTTCCCTTGCTTAAGGTCAATAAAACAGCGTGCAAGGGCTATCTTCTCGGACTCAGGGACAAACTTGAGCAAGAAGCGCTCTCGGAACTGATTCCAAGTGAGAGTGGCCTCATCGGTCTCAGAAATAAGGAGCTCGTACCAATCCAAGGCACGACCCTCAAGATGGCTAGAAGCAACAAAAACTCTGTCATGGTCAGGAAGGGTCATGCGAGTGAAATTACGCTCGCAAACTCTGATCCAAGCCTGGACCTCAAGAACAGTCTCGGAGCCATTGAACGGCTTCCCTCCAAGATGAATAAAGCCGCTGCAGAGGCGCGCAAAAGCAGACTTGCGCGGTGCATCATAAACTGGTGCAGGAGACTGAGAGTGCGACTGAGAGTTATGAACCAGCTCCATGATCTGGTCCGTGGTCATGTATATACCCTCAGGGTGAGGGTTGCTGGACTGTCCAGCATCAGCAGAACGGAGGTTCCTACCTCTACCAGCCATATTGAAGATAAGGTAAGATTTAGTTAAGCACGATTCAAAGATAAATAATTAATTGAGGAATATTACGGAATATAATAGATTCCTACACATATTCCTAACTTATTTATCTAAAGGTGGATATGTTCAATTTGGATCGTATTATAACGTATTGTACTACATGTCTGTTCTGTGTTTATTATACTAAATTCTGAACCTTAGCTCTGATACCAAAATGCAACGCCCCACTCCGAGGCCCACTCTAGTAAAGAGTATTACGGAGTAATACCGTCTACTAGAACGGAGAATAAGTATAATGGAAGCGACCATGTGTAATCAAGCTATAACTAACTACTGAATACGTCGAATAGGTGGTATTCTTTCCTCAAGTGGTTCGACATATCCAATAGATATTTATAACGAAATTACAATGGCTAAGGAAAATAGGTTCAGAACAAACATAATACTAAATGATAACATCATCATCACAGAACAGTCATATAACAGTCACAGAACATAGGTACAATATATCGTCAATACAGATCCAAGTATCAGAAAGGTGGGTACAAAGCCACCGCTCACACATGTGAGTCAAAAATATGTACATAAGAGTCTGAAATAACAGAGTAGCTGAATAGTGGACAAATAAAAGAGCTATCTATCAGCATAGCAGATAATGTCCAAGCGGAAGCACAGAAAGCTAAGTCCAGAGACCTAACCTGAAACAACTCGGTCTGACCCGAGCGAAAATACTCAGGTCAGGCTAGCCAAACAATCAATAATAACTGAGATATATATATAATAATGCGGTACATAAATAAAACAGTACTTCTCCAAAGAGAAGAGTAATATGGACTACATGAATATAATGACGAACCCTAATCATCAATAAACAGTAAAAATCTCCAAAGAGAATACAAACACCAAAGTGTAAAATAAATAAAATCGCCTCATATCATCGGCGTAGCCAAAGCTACATAATGTTGCCCATAAGCAATAATCCCAAGAGTGAACAGAGTCAATAATCAATGCCCAAGCAAAGATCGATGCTCCAAAGAGCAATAGGGATATAATGAAAAACCAGAAATCGAATACAGAAATGCAGTGTCCAGAGACACTGTGAATCCACAAGATAATCGCACTTACATCGTATGGTTCCATAGAACCAACACCGAATGGCGATACTCGAATGGATATAAAAATCATCAAATAATACAATTATTGCACGTGCACCGACCAGAGTCGTTATTGCCAAGTACTGTAGAGTTGTGATCGATCACTCACACAGATGCGGAACGCGCGAGACGGCGAGATCCTTCCCAGAAGGATAAAGGCCCAGAGGCACACGCCGAAAAAACTTCTCCATAGAGCAGGTGTCCAGAGACAGTTGCCCAGAGGCGTGGTGACCTAGAGGTCCAGTACTGGACGCCCAGAGGCTAATGTGTCACAAACTTCTTGGAGAGGAACCCGTAAAGTGTTAACAATGAGTCACATACCCCACGTTCGCACTAAACGGTTTACTAACCAATAGCATGCTCACACTCCAAACAACAAAAAGTCCACCTCGTATCATCGATAATCTAGACCCAAAGGTCAAAACGATCAGTCGAATAGGTCAGGGATTAACCGGAAAGAAAATACACACGGTTCCATAGGCCGGAGATATCCTAACCGTTTAAGCACCTTTCCACTTCGCTCGACATGCTAAAAGTGAGTGTGAAATTTTTATTATAGAAAATAACGGTGCGAAATGCATTTATAATTGATTTTGAAATCACTTTAAAATGGCTTTTTAAAACTCTCCTATTATAGAGTAATTAATTTAATAATTAAAAATAATATTATACAATAATTTTGAAAGCCATTTATGAGCGAAAAATCCTTTTAAAATAGTTCATAAAAACCCCTGTACGAAATCCAGAGACAAATCTCAAAGAAATCGATAAAACCAGAAAATCACTGAAAATATTCCAAGTGTTGGAAAATAGTCTAAAACTGACGCGAACCCAAATTCGGAAAATTATTCGGACCAGAAAACCTAATCTGAATGGCATGAATATTGATAGGAACGTAATCCGACATTCCTACATCAGAACGCAAAAAGAATTACTCGATTCCGACTTGAAACGAAGTCGCAGCGACGCTCCAAAGTCGGACCTGGAAACAGTGAATACACTGTTTCAGGCTGAGGTCCGGTCTGCCTTCGACAGCAATTTCAAAGAGTCAAATGAACCCGGATACTAATCAAACTTTTTAGAGATGGAGTTCGAAACTCCAGCTTTCCAACGAGTCCAAAAACGTTGGATTTCGACCACGGAGGTGACCGTGGCGATGTCACAAAGTTCAGTCCCAAAACTGCAAACAGGGAACTTTTTTTTTCCAGGTCCCCGGCCCGCTTGGGCTGGGGAGTGGCAGCCCCCCCCCCTCCCCCGCCCTCTCGGGCTGGGGAGGCGGCCCAGGCCCCAGCCCGCTCGGGCTGGGGTGGGCGGCCCAGTCCCCAGCCCGCTCGGGCTGGGGATGCGGGCCCAGTCCCCAGCCCGCGCGGGCTGGGGAGACCATGCGTGCCAGCCCATGTGTGCTGGCCTACTTCTGCTAGCCCACTTGGGCTAGCCCTGCTGTGCCTGGGTGCAGCCCAGGCCTGTCCTGGTGCACCTAGAGCCCTGTTTTGGCCTGTTTTCAGGCTGTGCAATTCCAGCCAGCATATTTTGCAGTTTTTGGTGATTTTGGGGTGTTTTTTTCAGTTTTTGGCATCAAATTTTCACCAATATTACAACTAGCAATAATCACTAATCAATAGTAATTACCTCACAGAAGCAAAGGATCAAGTAGTTTGTGTGCACAATATCAAGCAAGCCAAAATCCTCAACCCCAAAGCAAAAGATCAAGAGACTTCAAGGACCCAAAAATAAAAAAAAATAAAACAAAGATTACAACAAGACGGTAGATATAAAATAGGGATTAAGAAGGATTAGAGAATAAGGGAGATTGCATTACCTTTTTCAAAGATTAAACTAGTTTAGTTATGTAGAGAAGGAGGTGGATCTTCTACCAAAGGGAGGCCATTAGTTATGTTTAGATCTAGGTTTAGGAATTATGAAGAGGAGGGTTAGGGTTTATGGAATGGGTTTAAGATATTATATAGAAGTGGGTAGGCTAATGGGCCATGTTAGGAGGTTTTAAAACCCTTTAGGACTTAGTTTATTTTTTTAAGGTTATCATGTGAACAAAATCCTAAGTAGAAACCTAGTTTTAATTAAAACCATGTAATAGTCCCATTTGGCCAATTAAACCTATAATCACATTTAAAAATTCCCCATTTTAAACCCCAAAATATTTTAATTTGCAAATCAAATTGCAAATTTAAATTCCCAAAAATTTGTTTAGCTCCCTTTTCAACTTAAAATCATAATTTTTAATTTACCATTCGGTAATTGCAATCTCAGGGTTGTTACAGTGCGACGATATGATGGGAAGTCGAAGGGGTGTGCATGTGCACGATCATCTCCGTGCACAAGTGTTCTGGATGGAGCAGTTTTCTCGTGTTTAGGTGTGTGTGACCGGCATGGTCTCGAGTGTATCGAGGTGAGGTGATGTTTGATTTACGATCGAAGTTGTGAATGCTTTCTGCAATCGATCGAAGGTGATTGTTTTGTGTGGATTGGGAAGATTTCCTGGAACCGGAGAAGTGATGAGGAAGAAGGATGGGTGTTTGTGTTTCGTTGACTTCGGTTTGTCTTGATGTTTTCGTGTTTGGGCTTCGGTCAAATTTGGATTGTATTTGTGTTTAGGGTTTTAACAAGTGTGAGTTGTTTAATTTTGGTTGTGGGCTTCGACCCAACATGTCCTTGTTTAAAATTAAACAAGTTTTCAAAGATAAGAATTTTCCAAGTTTAAAGTTATTAAAAATGATAAAGTGTTTAAGCAGTTTATTTAAGCAAGTTTTAAAACAAGTTTTAAAGGTTTGAATTTGAAGTAAAATGTTTTAAAAAATTGTTTTGGTGTATAAAATTAAGTATTGAGTTAATTAGTGGAAGTGATTAATTGAAAGATAATTAATCAATGTAAGTGATTATAGGATAAATGATTTATGTAATAAATTATGGTAAAATAAATTTATAAAAGTAATTAAAGATAATTACTTAAATGAAAGTGATTTAAAGAATATTTAATTAAGGGATAATTACTTTGTACAATTATTATTAAAGGATGATTAATTAATTAAAGGTTAATTAATTAATGAAGGTAATTAAGGAATGATTTATTAATTAAGGGTTAATTAATTAATTAAAGATAATTAATTAAAGGATAATTAAATAATTAGAGGTTGATTATTTAATGATTAAAGGTTGAATTATTTATTAATTAATTTTGATTAATTAATAATTAAAGGTTAATTTATTTATTATTGAAGGTTAAGTAATAAATGATTAAAAAATAATTAATAAAATGGTTTGTAATTAATTAATGTTAATTAATCAGGATTAGTGTTTATTCATAAGTAATTAATCTGATTTAAATTAATCAGATAACTAATTGATCTTACTTATGGATGTTTGGATTCAATTGAGTGTTGAATTGTGTCATATCCCTGATGTATGATGCTTTGTGATATGAATTATTTTTGATTTGATCTGTGATGAATGTAATTTATTTATCTATGACGAATGTAATTTATTTATCTGTGATGAATTTATATCTGTAAATCTGTGAATAAAGATAAGCATTATAGGATTATACCGCTTACCAATATTGCTGTGTTTCGACTGTGATGATTGATGATTGATGATGTTGCACTATTGTGTAAAACCCCTGGACTACACTATACACACACAAATATGGATTGCACGAGGATATCGATTAAGTCATAGATATTTTGGATTTAAATATTATTTTGATTAAAAGTTAAATTTTGAAATCCAAATGGTTTTGGAAATAGAATTGGGTTAAATATGAAAAGTTTTGAAAAAGAGTTTTAAAGATAAAAGTTATTTTGAATAACTTGATTAAGTTTTGAAATTTGAGTACTCTGATTTGAATTTGAATTCAAGGTTTGAATTATGGTTTAACTAGTTATATAATGTATTTATATGGGTTTTAAACCATTTTAAAAGTATTATTTTTGAGAATTTAAATTCAACCCAAGTTTATAATTGAAAGGCTTTAACTTGAGCAAATGTAATCAGGTTTTCCCAAAACGAAAACTCTTGCTTTTCAAATAATAATAGCTTTCATATAAAGAAAGGATTCCCAATTTGTTTCGAAGGGATTTCAATTTGAAAGGGAAATTGTTTTGAAAAGCTATGAAAATGAATCTTTGTGAAAGATTGTTGAACTTTGTTTTGAAATTGGAGAGGTTTTAAATGGTGTATCTTTTATATAAAAGATTTGAAATGGGAATTGTTTTGAAAGTTATGTGTAATAACCCGTAAAATTTTAATGGTTTAATTAACATATTTAATTGAATTTTGGAGAAATTTTAAATAATAAAATTTGAGATTAAAATTTTATATTTGGAATACGTATATTTAAATATAGAAGATGGTAAATTTTCATCTGATTTTATGAAAGTTTAGTTCATTATGAAATTCTGTTAAATTCAAGTCAGTTAATAATTGCTGATAATAAAATATTTTTCAAACCTGAATATTTTTATATAGAAAAATTCTAAATCATCTTCTGACTAAGACGTCATTTTTCTTTTTTCCAAATTCGGACTTCTTTAGCTCCGTCTATCTTATTTTTTTGCGTTTTTGCTGCATTTTCCGCTAGTAGAAAATTCAAGTTTTTATAATTCAATCGTACCACCGATATCTGTATACCGTTTTGATCGTCTCGTCGTGCTGATCTCAATAGTGTATTCATTTGCATTTCGAAAACTCGGTAGTGATGAAATTGTTGAACAGTTAATTGTACCGGTATGCATTTTTCTTACGGTTGGGTTTCTAGGACCCTTTGTCTATTTATCGGAAGAACAAACAGCATATTGAAATTAATAATTTCTAAAAAAAACTGTCCACTCTTCCTATTCCCAGCATATTCAATATATTTGGTTCGCTTCATTTGCCGTTCCTCTTGTTCTATTGCTCTGTTCATTTTGAAAAAAAGAAAAGGCTTATGCATGCCTGCTTCAATCTTTCCCAAAGCTTGCACAGCCACTCTCTTCTATCCGACCACATCACAAGAGCCAGCGCCACCTTCTTTTTTTTCTCTCTCTCCTCCGCCTCGCTCTCTCTCTCCTTCGCCCTTAGCCTAGCTTCATCACCACCAACAGTCGAGACTTCATACCCTCCAAGACCGCCATTTCATCACTGTTCCTCCACCTCTTGGCCAAAAACCCGGATCCACTTCCACTTAGAAACCAACCCTGCTCCGCTCGTGTTCGCCACCACAACAGTCGACCTTACCTCGCCCATCACCCGCATCCTCCACCCTCCTCCTCCACATGTCCAATCTTCTTTCCCTTGCTCGACCGAGCGTGCCTCCTCCAGCATTCAATCACCTAGGCTTAAAAGGCAGAAAACAATATATATGAACATTAATATATATATATATATATATATATATATGCAGTTGTGCCTACCTTCCTTAGCTTGCGTAGGTATGTATATTTATATCTAGTTTTATGGAATAATAATCTATGGTTTATATGATTTTTTATATGTAGATGTATGTTTTATTATTTTATACATAGGTCGGTTGTAGCTTTATTTAGTTTAAGAAGGTCAAGCTAAGATTTGGGTTATACAATTATGAGTTTTTAAAGTTATATGAGTTTATTTTTTTATGGGTGCATATCTATATAAGTTACGGTGTGTATGCATGTGTTATAAAAGTTTATATTTGTATATATGTTTTCAGATTTGTTTGTGTATCAATAAAAAAAAAATCTGTTTATATATATATCTGTGAATAAGTTATATAAGCTAGTATATAGTTCTATTTTTTGTTTATATAGTTTGTTTGTATATATATATGTTGTTTATATATACGAAGATTTTCTTACTTGTTTAAGAGGTGTTGATCTTTAATATAATAACAAAGTAAGTTTGTATATAGTGATTTGTATTTGTTGTTGTGTTGTTTAAGTATACACATAGTGGTTGTTCACATCTGAGTATATTGCAAATTTAAAATTTCTGTTCGTATATTTTACTACATTAACTATATTATATTATATAATATGTTTACAGTATATTGTTTTTTCTAGTACTATGTATATAATTAAGTTTTGATCTGCTGTTGATCCGCATGTACACTGGTTATATTAGGAAGTACATATTACATGAAGGCACATATCATATACTTGTGCAATATTAATGCTTGCAATGTATTTTATTATAAAGTTCTGATATATATAATTTTATATGAAATTTCATAAGAACGGGTGAACTATATGTATAAGTGGTAAATTTTGTAGTCCGTCTGTATATAAATTTATATCTTATGTATGTTAGTATACACGTATTGGTTGTTATATTTTACATTACATATTATACATATTGTTTTATTTGTAGTAATATAAAATTTTGATTTTGTTAGTTTACATATATATAAACTATGGGTCCAATATTGTTACATACATAGATGTCAAAGGTTTGGAACTGTCTCGCTATATATATTTTATTATGTAAATTTAGACTTGTCTATTTAAATCTTATATATAGTATACCGTATATTTTATATATTAGTATATTTCCCAGATGATCTGTTTTGTATATATTGTGGTTGACAATTTCGTGCATTTATATGTATTTTTAGTTTATATCCACCCTGTATATATATATATTGCTTGTAAAAGTTTATATATATTATATAAGTATTTTGGTCTCTATTAAATTTCTAAATGATAGCATATAAACGAGCTTGGATATGTAATATGGTTTGAAATAAAATTGTAATTGAATATTGGTTTTAAGAAATAATTATACCATATACTTTTCATTTCGATTTTTATCAAGCAGATTTTGATTCATTTCATTGATTTCTTATCTATCAGCCTTGATCCTCGAATTCGTGCCTACCTTGCTTTTCTTTTAAAATTCATGTTTGGATCCTCACCTTGCTCCATTTCCGCTCTTCTCTTTAGCCACGAAATGTGAGCTATTACTCATGATTAATGTTCTTTTATTTATTAAATTTGATTTCAATGGAAACGACAATTAGAATATGCCGCTGTTAGTTATTTACACTGTTATATATGCTACTACCTGTATCAGTTCACCTGTGACATCTGACACCATTATCTTTTATTTATATTGATGATATATGCCTGTTATATTATTATCATATCTGTTATCACTCTGCAAATTCCCTGTTAGTATAGAATCATTATGGGTTGAAATGATTAACCCAAGCGATTTTCATTTGAAATGAATTTGGGATTACGGGTTGAAATGATATATATATATATATATACACACACACACACCCGTATATATATTTAAATTATGGATTGAAATGATAAATATCTGTACCACTTGACAATAGGACAGAAAACTATATACAAACACCGTTGGTATATATACATAAATATTTTAAAAATGATTTCTTTGGTTTTGGAAGAAATATATGGTTTTATATAAATATTGATTTTTAATATTATATAAATGATTATTTTATATATAGTAAAATTCTTGATTTTAAGCTATATAGTGAATTTGATACATATATATATATATATATATATATATATATATATGGAATTATCAATTCTCGTTTTGAAATGTTTGAATATTTAAAGCTTGAAAGTATTGAAATTGAAATGGTTTA
This sequence comes from Allium cepa, assembly GCA_030765085.1. NCBI lineage: Eukaryota > Viridiplantae > Streptophyta > Magnoliopsida > Asparagales > Amaryllidaceae > Allium > Allium cepa. The sequence goes on along the minus strand of CM060932.1, from coordinate 80,796,045 downwards.
TTCTGTGGTTAAAAGTATGTATTTGAAATCGGTATAGTTTGAAATGGTTTATTGAGAAACTGAAATAAATTGAAATTGATGATTTGGGATTTAATAAAATTTGAATTTTGGGACACTGAGTTGATTGGAATCGATTTATGAAATTTGAGTAATCTATTTTATTTTATAACGTATTTTAAATTATATTTAAAACTATTTATGTATGGTGCTTTATAAATTTATTTCATATAAACTATTTTAACATAAATTATTTTTAATATAAACTACTTTAAATTATAACTATTTTATATAAACTATTTTAAATTATAAACTATTTTATTATATATGCTATTATGTATATTTAAACAGTTAAGTGGGAAGTGTTATGGTTCCAAGAATTACGATTTCTAAATTTTAATTTCCAAAGTATTATGGTTAACAAAGTGTTTGATGAAAAATGTTGTTTAAATTTAAGTAAATTAATAATTAAGTTCCGAAATTATTTAATAATTAAATAAGATTGATTTATTTAATAATTAAATAAGGTTGAATTCTTTGATAAGTGAAATCGAACTTCTTGCATAAGTGAAATTGAGTTTCTTTATTAATTGAGTTTTGAAATTGTAACTAAGTAAATAAATAAGTGAAATTGGATTTCTTTAACAAGAAATAAAATATGATTTATTGAAATTAATGTAAGACTTGTAATTTAAAGAATTTGATTTTCCAAATTTAATTTAATTCAATTTGTAAGTTTTGATATAACGGAGTTGAACTCAAATAATTGATTTAATGAATTGGAAATTAAATAAAAATTGATTTGAATGATAAGTTAATTTAACAAATATTGAATGAAATCGATCAATGGATGTAAATTGATTGGAATGTTAAATTAAATTAATTTAATGTTTACGGAATGAAACTTATATATGAATTTAAATCAATATTTGAAGTGTTTTAAATAAAAATTGAAATTGAATTATAGAGTTTTGAAATGGTAAATTTGGAAGTTATGAAACGTAAATTATGGAAATGGTTTTAGAAAGACAAATGAAATGTTGGCTTACAAATTCTAATTGAAATTGAAATCGATTTGGTTTTTTTGAAATTTATTAAACGACCAATCGGTGTAATAATTATGAAAGTTATTAAAGAAACCAGGATCGGTTATGGACATACTCTCTGTCTAAACCGAAAACCACTTTAATAACCATATGCAGAGTGTGATCCAGAATGAAGTGGTTGGAATGATGTACGTGATGACTGAAGAAAGAGAATGATAATGGATAGCCTTGACACTTGTGTCAAATTGGAAATGACTAAAACAGGAGCCGTGCCGGGCCAAATGGGGTTAGCCACCTCGAGCGAACACACTTCTTCGTAAACTACTCATTAGTTATTATTGATTGGTGCGCACCCTTGAATTGGGAGTGTTGTTTCGTGGTGTTGCGATCGTTGCGGCGATGCGTTCTCACCAGTCCGGATCAGGCAAACGGTAGTTTCACTACCTTGAGTATTGCCTCATGTGCCTTGTCATACTTGTATCCCTATACGCGACCACTACGATTTGTTTTGTGTTATATCTATGGAGTACTCCCTGATATCCCACTAGTTTATGGTGGAGTTTACAGTGCTGTATAGACTATGACGCTTACATATAAATGTGCTAAGGGGGATAATGGTAACGCCTTAACGCTATATTAATAGTTTACTTTACTTTAGACATTATTATAATAGCGTATATTACTACATAGTAGATTGTTTAACGGATCCTTAGAGAATGGTTATCCCAAACATCCTTTGAGTCACTTGTAATTCAGTTGTTATTTCACTTGAGTTGGATTTATTGATATAGGAATGTAAATCCTGACTCGAATGTTTTGTGTTTTGCTTTACGCTTGGGTCAGACTGAGTGGTTCAGCTTTTGAGACTCACCTTTGGAGTTGGAGCTTTACTTGGAGATCCAGCTATCTATCCAGCTTTCAAATATTCAGTTGATTCCAGTGATGTATTCTGATATTGTATTTGACTATTGTATTCGAGACTTCTGTTGTAACTTATTTAACTCTATTATATATATAGTAGCTTCATGAACTACTATTCATTTATTTCCGCTGCATTTATTGCTCTATGTTTGTGATATGTGATTATATATTACTGTATATGCTAAGTTTTACCAAATAATAACTTACAATCTGGTACTTTGAGCAATTCAATTTCGGCATGTTCAGATGGGAATGGTTGAAAATATCAGGTTGTTACATTATGAATGAATCTTTAGAAATGGTTTTGAAAGATATGAATTAAGTCTTTGATTTAATGATTGGATGAGTTAATCCAATTTGAAAAGGAAATTACTTTGAAAGCTGTGAATGAATCTTTGTGAAGTAAATCTTTTCGTTTAAAGATTTTAAAATGCTAATTTGTTTAAACCATTGAAGAAAGATTTTTGGGTAATAAGTTGTGACTTAACTGAGATCCCATTATCCATATGGTTTTAAAATATTGCGCTCATTATTCGGTTTAGCCAAGAGAGGACTTTGTGTCATATAACCCATTTCGAATAATGATACGACGATATGGATAGCATTTAAAGGCCGGTGGTGAAGACGGGTATATTCGAAAACGAAAGGATAACCCGTCGAATGTCTCTGCACCGAGTCGCGTCGGTATAGAGATCTCCATATGTGATGGGGAGTCCGTTCGGGATTGTGAATACCCGGATTGCAAGGGCTTCTCTGAAGTGCCTACGGTTCTGTTCGAACCCGAAACAGACTTGTATGGATGTATTTCTGACGTTACACTTTGAGATGTAAAGATGGTTTCTATCAAATACATTTTTGTTTAGTGGCGGAGAATTTATTCTCTTAGCTTAACACCCTTCTCTAAGACGTACAAGCTCAGAGGTTATGTACTTGATGGTTACTAGTGATACATTCCCAATTTGATAATGTGGCATACGAAGTGCTACTGATCATTTGTTGATCAAAGCATGGCTTTTGTAGCCTTGTGGACGAGACATCATTAGGACCTCACACCTTGGAAATGGTCAAAATGGGAAAGATGCAGCAAGATTATTAAGGGTCGCGCCTCTAGGGTATGTCCATTTCTTCTGGAAAAGGGTGGTATCATGGTATGGTGCCTAGATACTTAACTCATGTGGTCATTGCAAATTTATTACTTTGTGGTTTCTTTGTGGTTGAGAGCTCTCGGATAAAGGTCGCAAACGACCGGGGATGGCATACTTGTAGGTGTTACTTCTGGGTAGGGGTAACCCGGCCTTGTATTGGCAGAGATCCGGGTAGGTTATCGAGGCATCCCTCCAGAGGCGTACCCATATGGCAATAGAAAGTTCATTAGCCTGACCATTTGTTGGAAATCCAAATAAACAATACGCGCTATGTATGCTTTTAGTTGTATAACCTGCCATGGAATGTGGTAGTAACCTGCTATTGAACATAGTAGCTATAGTAGACATACAATAATGGTTGTATGCTGGCTAAGACTAATATTATACTTTCGAAAGGTTTTCTACACTATGTACTAATAATAATATCAAAAGGTTTTTCACGTATCAAGCATGTTTGACTATCATAAGGAGAAATCTCCTCTAATTGTGCACTTGCATTGTGAGTGTGGCAGGAGGCCTTATGGTAGTTTCATTTTCCAAAAAGCATTGCGGATTTCAAATTTAAATTCATTTGTTTTGCTTTTGTTAATGATAAACTGTTTTTGTTTACTCACACCAGTCCTATAACTGACCTGGAGTTTATTGTTCCATTTCTAAACTCTGGGTGCCCACAATTTTCCATACGAGCAGTCTAGAGTTGGATTTTTCAGATAATCAAATAGTAGGGGTAGATTCGATAGCATCCATCATTTGGATTTGGCGATAGCATTTGTTTCTCTTCAACATTTTGGACTGGCCTTTCTTAATGCATCGATGATGGTGGTTCGAGCTTTTGTTTCAAGCTATCTTTGGTTTGGATTTTTGGAGATGGAGTTGCGGTATGGAGTTGGATTCTTTTGGAGACTCTTCTATCTTTTGGTGATATTTTTCCGCTGTGCTATTATCTTTCCGCTGTTGCATCTCTGATATTGATATCATTTGTATCAAATTGTTATATCAGATATTGTATATCAATGATATTAATTTCTTCCACTGTGTTGTTATACTTAATGTATTATATGCTCCGACGTGAATCGGATTTCAACGGTCGAATCTGTGGCATTCGAATACGGGTGATGTATTCAGTGTCGATTTTTGAACGCTGAAATTCGGATCGTGCCAGTAAGAGTTTGAGAAATGGTTTTGTACATTTAGGTTTGGATTATGAAAAACCAAAGAGAGGTAGGCAAAGATTGGAGATGTACAATAGATTCAGTTGATAAGAAAAGAAGAAAGGCCACGTGTAGATAATTGCACAAATTAGAATTTTTTTGAGATAAGTGAATTTAGCGGTAGTACTAAAAGACTTTAGTGAGGAAATGGGATTACCAAAATTTAGGAAGGGTACTCTTAGGGTGGTGAGAAGAAAATCCACCTTATGTTAAGCTCAATAGAATATAATTGTTAGAATTGAAAATTTTCAATGTTACTATTTTCTTTTAGGAAATAAATATTGGATTTTTGACAAATGGTATGAAATTTAAATTGGTTTTTATATGATATAAATTTTGTTAAAAATAAGATTCTTTTTGAAGAATTATAGATCGCTGGTTTCTTTGTAGATAAATAAAGATTTTAAATATAAAAACCTAGAGGTTATTAAGTATCGAAAACGTAGAATACAACATTAATTGTTGTAATAGACGTTTTTCGTGAAAAGTAAAGGGAGCATAAACTATAGCACTATTGTTATATTAGGTGACTTACGAAGGAAATGTTTTTACATAGTATATGAGGTTTATTAGTATTTATTTTAATTCAATCCATACAGTAGTATTTTTGGGTTGTAGTAACAGTGTTTTACGCAACATCTGTTTTGACCCACATAAATGTGTTTTGAAGAAAATTTTCAAGCATAGAGTGGTTTGTAAGTACACTGAATATTTTAATAAGTATGAGGAAATGTTTCTGGCTATGGATATATTAAAAACAGTTTTGAAAATGAGTTTCTCTAAAAAGAAAAGTGTAGGTTAAATATTTGGAAATTAGTAATTTTCATAGAAATTGTCTATAGTAAGAGAATATAAATTAAAAATACTTTGATCTATTGGAACGAAATGAATAATGATAAAATTATCTATGAAATCAAATTATAAATAAAGATGTTTGTGCAAGTTATAAGGAATACGTAAAGAGATATACAAGGTATGGGAAGCACCATATTTTGTATAGCCTATTTCGAAAAATATAAAATAAGTTCCTTGTAATTTCACATAAGCATAAAATCCACTTTTAAAGGATTCATAAAAGGTTTTACCATTAAAAAATTTTCATAGGAGAAAGTAGTTCCAATACATTAAGGTATAAAACTATAAGGTGTAATAGACACATAAGGACATTTTAAAGATATTTTAATGGATGATGGTTTGGTAAAAAAAGTAAATAAGTTTTTGGAAATGAAAAACTTAATAAAACTAAAATATAAAAATTCAATTTTTTGTAGAAAGCTAGAAAAGTCTTTAAAAGAAAACGAGGAATAAGTTTTGGACTTATATGTTTTTCCCTTTTGGTTTGGAGAATAATGTAAATTTAAAAAAAAAAGCTGTGAAGATGCAAGTTTAGAAAGATAAGATTTTAAACTAGTATTTTTAAATTTAATAGAAACTTAAAAATAACATTTTTAAAGACAAAGATTTTAGGATTTGATGATTTAAAAATTTAAGAGTTAGTTTTCTAAAATAAAGTGATAAATACCAAATCAAATCTTAAATGTGAAGTAGATAGGAATCATTTCCTAGGTGTAACGGAAAAAGTGCAAGGCTGTAGCAGTGATTACTTTTAGTTCTCGTGGAGTGTGTAGGACACTTGTAAGAACCTAGGAATGTTGATTCATGTGTGCAAACTAAAGGAGGGCAGTAAAGTGAAATTAGTAAGATAGTAAGACACGCATGGTTGAGAATGAGTATTCTTGATTTTGGAGAAACTTGGGAGAAGCATCCTCCTTTAGAATTCCCATATGATAGTAGTTTTCGAACTAGCATTGGAGTGACACCTTTCGAAGCTCTTTATAGAAGATCGCGAAAGTTGCCTTCGTGTTGCTTAGAGTCAATAGAGAGATTGCTACTTAGTCCCGACATGGTTAGAAAGACTTCGGAGAAGATTGGTTTGATTAAGAGAAAATTCATATCTCATATCCTCATCTTTTCGATAATAAGTTTTATAATTTCCTATTTCCATCTTTAGTTTTGAATAGGTTCTTTCCTTTATTATCCTTTGGAAGGGTTGAACTTAGGAATTTAAACAGGTTATTAGAACATCTTATGTATGATGTATGCTAATGATTGCAAGTGTTTGCTAGTGGGTGCTAATGGACGCATATACTTATACTGTGAACTATTATCTCTTGGGGATCGACCTAACTAGGACACTAGAGCATATGCATATGGATATGTCCGCATTTGCATTATTATTTATTTTCATGGTTGATATAAATGGATGTTCATCACATAGTTGTTGCATTTGGATGGTGATTGAAGCACGCATATAGAACTATAAGTTATCACTAGGAATTTTTGCATTCATTTGGATACATAGCACAGACATGATTGCATAAAAGGAGGTCAACCGAATTAGTGGATTGCCTAATCTTTTGCATTAATTAGGGACATTAACACTACACTAATTGCATAAGTATCATAAATTACATTATAAAAACTTAAGGATGATGGATGAATGGATGATGGTTGAGTAATTGGTTGTAGAAGTTGGATGAAAACATTAGTTCACTCTTTTATCCTTAAAGATTTCGGGGAAGAAATCCGTTAAGGATGGGAGAATGTAACAACTCGAAATTTAACTCATAATAATTAATTCGTTAATTAATGAAATGATAAAATAACTTTATAAAATTATCATAATTGAGCCATGAGAGTTGCATCATTATGTCCATGGTAATTTTATAGTCAATTTTCATATATAGAACGTCAGAATCCGAGCTAATATGAGCAAAGATACGAGACGAACAAGAAATCTAAAAAAATATTGGGCTAGGTTGACCAAGAGGTCGACCTATCCACGCCCTAGGTGGACCGGTCGTCAACCTAGGAGGAGGGACGGTCGACCGCTCAGTCGACCCTCCTTGGGTAATGAACGAAGGAATTTTTCCTTCATTCCTGTAACGTTCGTTGCCAATTGTATATGTCATTTTCATTCTTTCAGCTCATCTGGTCCCTTCGTGCTTCCATCTGATGGCTCATATTCAGCCTATGATGTGGTTTCATCCTATTCAATCCCATATCTAACGGTCTGAGATCCACTTCTACGCCTATAAATAGAACCCTAGACCTAAACTTTTTCTCATTCTAAGATTTTCTCCAATTGGGTTCTCCTTTTCTAAAGGACCCTAAACAGAATAAATTTCCAAGGAGAAAATAGATTTAAATAAAAATATTTAACAACCCCAAGTGGATCCGGAAAGACCTAAAGGAAAGAGATAAGGACCAGAGGTGAGTGATGTAATTATTTAATTTTTTAAGTAATTTAAAATAATAGGGTTTCCAGTAGTTATAGTTTTACTATGATTTTTGGAATAACCTTTTAAGTAATTTATTTAAAGTTTTAGAATTATTTACGGTCTATTTCTTTTAGCTATACTTTTCAGTTAATTTTAGTTTATTTCTGTTAATTATAGTCTTTCCGTTTATTTACAGTTTATTTACAGTATTATAATTTATTTACTGTTATTTATGTGTTATTTACATCTTTTTCCGATGCTTTGGATTTTCTTCTATTTTCAGTTTTCTTTTATTTCTCCTTCTTCTTCGCGTATGGATTATAATAGATTTAATGCAAATGTGGATTTAAATTATAAGAATATTGAAATAACGGAAGATAAGACGTAAACTGAAAGACTATAATTAAAATGGAATTAAAACCGAAATTGAGCCTAATTATGATATCGATGTTAGAATTGGACTAATTAAAGATAATTGGTCTAATTATAACTTAGAATTATAACTAAAATGAATATAAGATGAAAGAAGCTTATTTTTACACTTAGACCTTGGGTTAAGTAATAAGCATGATTATAACGTAGGTTATAATAAGAAACGGAACAGAGTGAGGATTATTTTAAGACTTATGATAAATTAATAAGCATAGATAGTAAGAACAAAAGTAAAGGCTTATTTAAATAATTCATCTAAGTTAATAAGCAAAGAATTAAAGTAGTACATGTACCAAATAACATTCCTCTATTTCTATGGACACGGTATTTCACATAATCCTGAAGTGAGACGAGGGGAATACTTATGTTAATAACGGTAGTAAATGGTCAATAAGTAGAAGCCCAAATCATGGCGATTTGGGCAAGGGGTGAAACTAGATATTTTTTGGATAATGGGCCAATACCAACATCATTTTCCTTATTATTTCTATGGGTATGGTGTATCACATAACACTGAAGTGAAACGAGATGTCTCACATAACCCTGAAGTGAGATGAGGTGTTTCACATAATCCTAAATTTAGACGAGGGGCACGCTTATGCTGGAGCTTGAGGTAATAAGCACTACAACTAAAATACTCTATTACAATGCCCTTTTTACAACGGGCATTGGCTGCCCGTTGTAATAGTAGGCTATTACAATGGTCCATTCATGTCCATTGTAATAGATGCCCTATACAACGCCTTTTTTACAATGGGCAATGACTGCCCGTTGTAATAGAATGCTATTACAACGGTCCTTTTATGCCCGTTGTAATAGATGTCAATTTTACAACGTTCACAAAATGCCCGTTGTAATAGATACCAATTTTACAACGGTCACAAAATGCCCGTTGTAATAGGTGCCAATTTTACGACGGGCTAAAAATGCACATTGTAATAGGTGTCAATTTTACAACGGTCATAAATGCCCGTTGTAATAAATGTTTATTGCCAAATTTTGAGAACCAATAATTAATTATTAATGTTTAAATAATAATAATTAATTCGAAACATGAAACAATTACCATTAATAATTAATATTAATAATTATGATTCAATAATTTATAATTAATAAATAATAATGATTATTAAATAGTTAATAATCAATAATAAGTATTAATGTTTAATAATTAATAATTAACATTAAAAGTTAATAATTAAGAAGTAATAATCAATATTAATAATAAGAAGTAATGATTAATGTTAATAATTAATATTTTATAATTAATAATTAATAATATGATAACTTATAATTAATAATATTAATATTTAATTATTAATTATTAATGGTATTAATGGTATTAATATTAATTAATATTCAATAATTTATAATATTTTTAATTTATAATATTAACAGATTAATCATAATTAATATTAAATATTTAATGTTAATTTTAATAATTAATAATAATCCTACAAATTAACAATAATTAATATTTAATATTTAATAAAAATCCTACAAATTAATAATTATTATTAGAAAATATTTAGCAATTAATTACTTGTAATTTATAATTAATAACTAGTGATTTATAATTAATGACAAATAATTAATACTTAATTATTCACAAATAAATGGTAATTATAATTAATAATTATGAATGACATGTTATATTTAACATTAAATACCAAATATTAAAATTTAACTATTAATTATTAGTTATTTGATAGTAACTATTTAATATTAATTATTAATTATTAAATGTAAGTAATAAATATTAACTATAATTTACTGAATATTAATAATTTATTAATTATTAATCATTATTTTTAATATTTAATTTAATAATAGTTAATTATAAATAATTAGTGAATTATAGTTAATAATGTCTAAATAATAATAATAACAATTAAAATAACAAATTACTCCAAACCTCTGCTTGTTCCCCCGAAAATTTCACAGCCCGCCTTTTGTGCCCAAAAATTACTTCTTCCCACTAAAATGCAATACTCTCTTCCGTGAAACCCTTTCCCAAACCTGCCTCTCAAGCTCCCAAATCCGCCTCCTATGTTCCTAGACCCTCGTTCTCAAAAACCCTAATTCTTAAGCATCTCTGCCGCAAGCCCCTCCAACTATAAGCTTCGCCACTGCATGCTCAAGGTAAAGAAAGAAACAAAACAAATCTAGTGATTACTGTTGTCACCACGAGAAAGAAGCAGTCAACTCTGCTAAAGTTTGCAGGATCCTTCGTCCACGTCAACAGCTTTGCTGCCTCGCCGAGTTTGACGACAATAAGCTCGACTTCGATTCTCAAAAGAATAGTGGAGCTACTGCAGATATAGAAAGTGAAACAAAAATAATAGAGAGATAAGCAAGCTGAAACTAGTATTAAAGTTGCCGCCCTTTCCTAGATCTAGTAAAGTGGAGGTTTCCACTGAAGTCGAGCGTGAGAGGCCTCGAGTCGCCTATCTCTGTAAGTTTTTAAGTTCTCAACTCTAAAGAAGCGCTTCAAATATGTTATTTGACCACTGCCTATAGTTTTTATATATGAGCTATGCTTGTATTGAAAATAAAAATGGAATATAGGTCGATTCCAAGCATTTAAGAAAGCGCATAGGCTGGACCCGAGCTTTACGGGTAGAGGAGTGAAGTAGTTCAAGAGTGGGCTGCATTAGAGATTGGAGTGAGTATGATTTTCCATCTCATCATTTTCTCTCCATGCTCTTACGACTAGATCTTTTGAATATTTTGATTTGGTTTCTTTTGAATATGAGTCAAATGTTTTATTTTTGTGTAATAAATAGAATTAGCTGGCTTTGCTTCTTAGGAGTTTCTTTTTAATTAATGAGATATATGCATTGTATGAGGATATACTACATGCGATCCTTCAGATTTTCATTTCCTTTCTGGGCTGTGGTAATGAAATCAACGATTAATGGATAAATATTTTCCATGGATGATTAAAACAATGTGGGTTGAATCTTTTTGTTAATGTTTTCGAAAACATGAAGGAAAGAAATTTCTTGAGGAGATCAAAGAGAGTGCTTTGTGCTTGGTTAAAGCTTGGATTGATAAAAAACTATAATCTTTGCTCACAACATGAGTACAAATTGCACGATAAAAACATAGGACCAACTGAGGGGGCCTTGATGGTTGAAAAACTTATTATGGACAAGGCCTATTATTACTGTAAAAGTATCGATCTCGAGTCTCGACATAAGTTTGGCTCAGACGAGGATTTTTCTTTCATGGTATATATATAAAAAAGTATTTGGCATATGTATTTATCTTTTTTTATAATTGTGATACAATCTTTTCTATATTTTCTTTTGATAAACTGCAGAAAGTCACACTGATGCTCGAATTTCGAAGATTCTTGCTAGATTACGGGAGTATAAGGAGAAGGTTAAAGAGATTTGTGTGCTAGATCACTATAAAGTACTACTAGTGCCTTTGTTGAAGCTATATGTCTAGGTTGTTCGTTACCTTTAAATTAACTATTATACATATAGGCGCAGTTAAATTCTTTATGTTTATATAGCAGTTTTTTTGAAAGAATAATGGCAGAAGATGAGGGCAAGGAAAAATGAGCGAATGTAAAGATTTCTGTAGGAGGATAGTGAGTGTAATGCTGATCTACTTGATCATGAACGTAGAAATGTCAGCTGGCTAAAAATGTATATCAGATTTTGATTGATACTATAGTTACATCTCTAGTTTTCAGGCCAACTGGGCATTTTGTGATAATAGCACTACCAGGTGATTGAATTATACTAATCATTCTAATACTACAAGGGGAGAAACATGACATTGAACTCTACACATTGTTTCCCTTTCCTCTATCATTTCTGTACTGTAAGTACCTCTACCTTCATAGTGGGCATCAACATTTTATTCCATTAGGCAAAGTCTACATGCCGGGAAGACTCGTTTTGGCATGCTTGAGCAAACCACCATGAAAATAGAATGTTTATTTTTACTAAGACTACAGTCTACATTGCTGCGTGCACATGTAGCATTGTGAAATGTTTTCTTGTTGTTGTAACAGGTTTTTCATAGTCTGCATTCTTTTGCTTGTTTTCGGTTGTCGGTTCATGGTTCTGTTCTTAATAACAAGACCCAGTGCTGTCGTTAACTGGTCTAATTCTGGAGACTTGGTGTATGCTCTTTCATATTTTATATTTAACCTGTCATTATATGAAATGTGTTGATGATGCCTGGTTTTCGTTTGCAGTTATGCTCTGTAGGGTTGGTGACAGGTTTATTGATTTGTCTACGTAGCGCTGCGAAGATAACGCATAAAGCGCAAGCAGTAATAAGCCATGCTGCTACATGGCACGTTTGTGCCACAATTGAATCTTTTGATGAAGATGTTGAAGTTCCTTCAGAGCAAGGAGAGTCTAGCCCAATGCTGAAGAATCTTATGATGATGAAGAGGAGGATGATGAATTGGATGATTCCAAACTTGTTTCTTCTCAGTTCATTACTATTTCGTTTCAAAAAAGGCAAGCACTTGGAAAGTGCTATAAACATAGGATCACCTACTCTGATTCAATACTATTGCTATCCATTTTCCATTAATAAACTTTGTTAGAATAAATAAAATTGTGCTACAATGTAGTTACGTATTCGGAGAACAACAAAGCAGGAATATCAGTGTTTTGGTTTGTACTTAGAATTCAAAGATGCAGACTATCAAAGAGGCCGTCGAATCAACCATCGCGTGGCATAAAGACTTCATCTCTGTGGTATAGTATGATTGTACTTAAAACATGATACTTGCAGCAGACTATTATGTGTTAATGCTTTATGTATTTGGCATGTAAACTTATCTAACTTTTTGGAGTGTTAGAATTATATGACTCTAGCTTTTAGTATTTTCGTATGTGATTTTAATTATTTTACGACAATATTTAGTATTAGTATGGATGTATTGCATTAATGCTGTTGTAATTTTTTTTTAAGTTTGCATTTATTTTGCAACGGGTAATATGCATTGTTATATGTCATTGCACGTTGTTATATAGTCTATTACAACGGTCATAACCCATTGTAAAAAGGTATACTGCAATGGTTTTACAACGTGCTTTACCCTTGTAAATTATGGTGGATCTATTACAACGAGCCCTATTACAATGGGCACATGCCCGTTGCAAAAACCATATTACAACGGGCATTGCCTGTTGTAAAAAGATTGTTTTGTTGTTGTGAAGAAGACCCAATAGGTGGAACAACAGGTAACACAAGCTTAGTGATGGCCACGCTTACGACTTCCAATGATGGCACATAATTCATTATGAGTTCCAAGCGCTTAATATGTGTGTCTTTCGTGGGCACCAATGTCTACTGCATAGGAAGCTTTAGCATCCCGTCCACAGTAGATTCTATGGAGTAGCAGGCCGATCAAAGGGTAGTATTAGGAATGCAGCCTAATCTAAGCAGTTATCAAAAACAATTGCAAACAATCGAAGTTAATAAATTTTGTTGATTCTAGTTAATTCGTAAGTATTTCCAGCTTATTCCTTCTCTCTATTTCCTTTGTTTCCTTTTATATACTAGAACTGTTGTAAAGTCTATTACTTTTACTTTTCTTAAAGATTCAAATAATTACTATCATTCACCAGACTTTTAGTCTGACTCACTCCTTCATTTTTCACTTTTTCCTCCATAGGCTAGCAAAAGAAAGGATGATAGATTGCAGACACTTGGAGACTTCTTTGGCAGAGATTTCTTATGTATTTTTCTTCTTTATTTTCAGTTTTTAGCTTATTCCATGTACTGGCACTTTATGAGGGATAGTTTGTACTCTGACATTTATGAGACTGAGGTTTTGATTTCATAAGACATATATTGGTATTTTGAGACATATGCTGTATTTAGTTTTATAATTCTATATTATGAAGTTTGACTTTTAGCAAATTATTATTTTAATTGTTTCCGCTGTTTTATCTATTTTGTCTTGTGAATCTCAGTCTCTACTAGTATGTCCTTTTGGGTATATTAAGGGGCGTGGGGTGTTACATGGAGTATGTATATATATATATATACATGTATATACATGTGTGTATATATGTATATTACTTGAGCCCTGAAGCTTGCTATTTCGTTTACTTGTACTTATATATGTTCCTAGTTTGTTTTGATTGACTCCTTGATACTTGTTGTTAGTTGAATCTTTGAACATGTGTTGCACATATACATGTACATACATTTGTATATATGTGTGTTTCTACAGCACTTGTTGTTTTGCTTGAGCATGTTTATGTGCACTGTGATTTCTTGTTACACTTTCAATTGCAAATTTGTTTATGTTCGGTTCTCACATATACTTGTATGTACTTAAGCTTGAACCATTTTGAGTATATACATATATAAATGTATATACATATCTGTATATATGTATATTACTTAAGCTTTGATGCTTGCTGTTTAGTTTGCTTGTGCTTCTGCTTGTACATGTGCGTGGTTTTTTTGATTGACTCTCTAAAGCTTATTGTTGGTTGAATCTTTGAATTTGTATGTGCACTTATTGCTCACATATAAGAGATTCCACAATTGTTGTTTTGCCTGAAACTGATACTTGTTAAGTTTGCTGCCTGAAACTGATTTTCCATATTATTCCAGTGCATTGTTGGTTGAACCTCATTTTGTTTTTCATATGAATGTCCCTTGAGTCTATTTCTCGTTATGCTCATGTTTGGTTTGATGTCCATGACATTTAGTCGATGCCCGGCCTGGTGATATTCACAGATATACTACACATATCATAGGTTATCCATGCGCACACACGCGCGCGCGCACACACACACACACAAATATATATATATATATATATATATATATATATATATTTGTCCCTATTCAATACATGAGAAAACGAATCCACAAACTGAGGCAATCTTAATATTTAATTCAAATTTAATTTTGCAATTTAGGATTGTTTCTTTTTCTATTTTACTACATTGTTTATTTGACAGGTATAGGAGATGGGTGGACATAAACTGGAGCAAACAAGTTAAGATCAACATCAAAAACAAACTCATGAGCATGAGTAAAATAATTGTTGTATATGATAGTAGAGAAATGTTATATATATGAGAGTGATAGTGAAAGTTGTATTTGAAAGTGTATGTAGAGCGATAGTTAAAGTGGTATTGTATTTGAATTTGATTTGAAATAAAAAAATTGTTTGAATAAATTATTTGAATTTCATTCATTGAATAATTATTCATATTAGTCAATATTTATACGTTGTCTAATAGGAATTTCTAGAAATGATAATACAACATAGACATCATATGGTTTTTTTGTACTAGTGCTTATCAGGCAATGGGGAATCTCTGTTGTCTGATGTGTAATGAGATGGCACCTGATTTAACGACATATATGTATGCAATAAGACAACAGAGCTTATCTTTGTCTGATTCATTTTTTTCCCATAGTGATGATGTCAATTCATTTCAATTCTATTCATTGTTATTGAAGTCGCATCAAAATTCATATATGATCAAAATCGTTATGCAAGGCAATGTGCAAGTCAGAATTCAAGAGTTAAGAAGGCAAAAATGCTATGTAATTATTTGATATTCGATTCCTTATGTGTGCAATATTGAGTGTTACAATCGGCAAAATCCCAAGTCGGTTTAGAGTTTAAAATTTGAAAATGCAAGAAATGGGAAAAGAATCCATCCTCCTAAATGGCACCCCTGGTAATACCTCAGAAAATGATTTTGATAAAAACAACCTTGGTAATAAATATGCATTCAGATAAAATATGGATACTAATGATTTTCCAAGTTATATAACATATAATGCATGATATTTTACAGGCTTTGAATTGAATATTGTACCGTATAAAGACTCAAGAATTGGACTGAAGACTCATGAATACAAAGATCAAAATATGAAGATTTCAAGACTATGATATAATGTATAGAGTTATAGAATATTGTTATAGTCCTTGGTAGTAATTTTGATCTCAATTTCTCATTTTCTTATCATTTATTTTTAAATAAAAATATATTTTTAAAATATATTTAAAAATATTTTATAAAATTATTCTAAAGTTTCGAATGTTGATAAACCGAGTTTAAACTATCTTACAAAGTATCAAAATATTTTACAAAGCATTAGATTTTCAAAACATTTGAAAATAAACAAGTTTTCAAAATATACTAGCATATGTCAACATATAGGCAGATTGTTTGTCGACATATATCCGCAGTTTTCAAAATTCAAATTTGAAATGGAGTGTATATTCGTCGTAACTCTTCAAAAATGGACATGTCTGTTTATTGTCTATATATAAGAGGTTTCCAGATGAATTTTTAACAACTACTTTCTTATTATCTTCTCTCCTCTTACTTTGCCAAAGTTTCTGTTGAAAATATATTCAAGTTTTCTCAAATTCAAATCAGAATCAATTTCCATCTTCACTATAATAATTCTCTACTATTTACTCACAAATTTCAATCATCTTCTCACTTAATCAAAGACCGAAGTACTATCCAAGAGGCTATAGGATCAATTGTATCCAAAGATCAAACATTTTCTTTGAAAAAGCCATTATAACTCTAATTATAGTTGATTAGGTATGATTGTGTCCCAATTCAAACCAATTGTGCTTGGTGTCCAGAAATCCAAGTAGGTGCGCCTGTGACTCCAATCAAATGAAGTGAGTGTACCCAAAGCTTGGAAAATCTAGAGGGTGTGTCTCGTAGCCTTGAAATCAAGATTGTATTGGGTTTTCCTTCTTCCCATTGAAAGATTGAAATTTAAAAAGAAATCTGTGTAAGCAATTGTACGGGACTAGATTTAGGGTAACTTCGAACCAGTATAAATTCTTTAGTGTGATCTCTCTGATTCTCTACTTTTACTTTACTACGTTTATTTTGTCTATGTTTGAATCTAAGATTGTTTATTCTATGTTAATTAAGTATAATCTTAAAAAAATCAAAAAGAAATTCATTAAAGATAGAAATCACTATTCACCCCTCTCTAGAGTTTAATAAGCCTTAAGATGTATAATTCTGCCACTAACATTTGGTATCGGAGCATTGGTTTTTAAAAATTCATAATTTAAATTTTGAAAATTTTAAATGGCTAACAACACTATTAGTAATTCTGTTATTAACACTGTCAGTTCATTTGTCAAAACTTTTGTCGAAGGATAATCTACTGTTAATACCCCACCTTTTAACGGCACTAATTGCACTTATTAGTCATGTAGAATGAAAATTTATTCACTATCAAGTGGTCTAAACATTTGGAATATCAACAAATGAGTACATTGAACCCCAGACTGATTTTTCATCTTGGACTGCTAACCCAAAGGCACTTAACGAAATAATTCCAAAGCTATAGATATTTTATTTTTCTCACTAGATAAGAATGAATTCAATCGAGTGTCTACTTGTAAGTTTGCATAAGAAATTTAGAGAATGCTAGAACTTACTCATGAGAGCACTAGTAAAGTAACTTAGACTAAAATTTCTATGTTAATTAAGCAGTTTCAATTATTTAAAATGAATCTAAATGAGTCCATTCCTGACATGTACTATTGATTTCACGATATATTGTATTCATTAGTTACATTAGGGAAAATTTTCTTAAGGGAATTAAGGCAAAAACATCCTAAATTTACTCTCTTTAGAGTGGGATTAAAAAACGCTTGCAATTGAAGAGGCTAATGATATTAGTTCTTCAAAAATTGAAGAGATAATCGGCAATTTAATGTCCTATGAAGCACCAATGCAGGGCAGAAGAAAAAGCAAGGCAACAGACAAGAAATCCATCGCTTCCAATGCAATAACTGACGATCAGGATTCAGACGATGACAATGACAAGGAAATCGCCTTGATGTTTAGAAATTTCAGAAAATTCTTAAAGTATAGAAAGATGAGCAACTTTCGAAAACTTGAAAAAAACCAATGGAACTGAAATTATGATTAGATTCTTCTATTTGATAAACTCAGTCGTTTTCAGAGAGACTGTCCGCATCTAAATAAATCAAAGGTCTCACCGGCAAATGACTCATTCAGAAAAAGAAAAATGGCTTATAAAGCAACTTTGGATGATTCAGATGCATCCTATAACGATAATGAAACAGATATAGAAAATGTGAATATGTGTTTCACTATAACAACGGACTAGTCAATACGGATCAACAAAAAGCAACAAAATTGTTATGTTTTACATTTTTAATTCAATTTTTATTCTTTTGATTGTTAGGAATAATCTATAGATTAATAATAATAATAACATTAGATAAACATAGTATAAATATTAAGTATATTTTCAAAAAAAAATTGGTTAATAGGAATATAATATTGATTTAATACAATATTATATATATAATTTTCAAAATTTAAAAAAAAAATTGTTTTTTGCGGAGTATATAGATTGGTACTAATTATAGGATAATTAGACATATATATAAGTGAATAGAAATAATTTGTTCAACTTTGTATTTTAGAAATTACTGGCTATAAGCCGATATACTCATTCTCTATATGTCGACATATGCTCCAGAATTTTAAAATTTGAATTTTCCTCCATCTTTTCACCAACCCTTATGTTCTGAATAGGTGTCTCTTGAACAGATAACATGACTATTGATTCTTTATTTAATTATTATATGTTCATTCATTCAATTCACTCTTATTTCTCAAAATTCAAAAATCCACTAAACTCCCTTATCTCCTCAAACTATTCATCAATGGATTCATCAAGTTAAAATCCAAAATCCATTAGGCTCTCTAAGAAAAAAAGCTTTCTCTTCAATCAAAAAGATGCAACTGAGGCATATATAGATTGTTTAACTTTTAGAAAAAAAATTCCCGAAAGATTTGCTATATTTAATGATTTTGCTCCTTATGGTTTACATGAACTTTGTTTTGAAAATAATATTCTTAGTTTGGTTAAATCTTCCCAAAATGATTTTGTTTGCTGCCCTAGTTTGATAAAATTGTTTTATGCAAATTTAAATGGAAAGTTTTATCATGTGTAAGAAGGTCAAATTTGGAATAGCGTTAATGACACTCAAACGTTTTTAAATTGTGAACTTTTGGGTAACATTCTTAGTTGTAAATTTGGTGGAATTAACCTCACAACTTTTCAAATTGATATTCAAAATCGTGAAGTTCTTTATGACATTTTTGAAAGTGATGAAGATTTTGAATTTAAACATACTAATCTTCAACATAAATCGAGATCTTATGACTCCCATTGTGACAACCCAAAATTTATAGATATTTGAAATTGGAATATTTAATTGATTTTAAATGCTTTGATGTTGGTTTAACTTGAATTTCAAATATCATTATTATTTGGCAATTAAATTTATTAATAATCATAGATTGGGTAAAATATTTAAATCTTGAGTTTTAAACTGGTTAAAAATATTTCAACGGCTTATAAAATTTACATTGATTATACTAGAGATAGTAAAAATGTTAAACTTGAATTTGGAAGTGTTTTGTTAAGTTTTGAAAATATATCGTTTAAATCATATTTAAAAATAGCCTTCCGAGGCACAACCTCGGAATTCGACGAAACAAGTTCCATTGGATCCGTAATAATGTATTATTATCATATTTCAATTTTCGTAATGTTTGGAGTGATCGTTTGACTATATGGTAGATAAACGCGCTGAAATCTTTTTCGAAAATTCAATATAATAACTGGATCCAAAAAGCTATCTTATCCATACAATCGAATTAAGACTCGAAACCTTTTCCATTACGTTCAGAATAGGGACATAACCTTATGAACGCCTAGCGGCATGCCTCAATTGGAAATCGAGATTTTGAGTTGCAAAAATCGGAATGATTTGAATTTCAATTTAAAATTTAATATATATATTCAGTGTCAGTTTAAACTTTACTGTAAAATTATATTTCAAGTTTAAAGATGTGTGTGTGTATATATATATACACATGTGTATGAATACACAGTAAAGAAAAAAAAGAAGTATATGAGAATTTTAAATGCCGAAGAGTTTTATAAAAGCTAGATTTTTGAATCTATAAATTTAAAAAAAATCGTGTATTTTTGGAAATTAATTTATTTAATAACTTATTTAGCTATTTGGTTACTATAATATTTTGTTAAAAAGGAAATTAGTTTAAAATTAAATTTATTTACTTGAAATGAAATCACTGGTAAATTAAATTATTAAATGGAAGTTTAATTGTTTAATTGACTCGAATATTGATAAAAAAATCATCTAATGTTTATACAAGGTTATAAACTGGGGAACCATGACAAAATTGAAGTGGACTGCAAACAAAAGCAAAGGTGAGTTAATCTTACTCATCTGGATTGTTATTTAAATTTAAATAGTTAAATTTAAATATTTGGTTGAATGATTGAATTGATTGGATGTGGTATATTATATAGCAGTATATATATATATATATATATATATATATATATATATATATATATATTGGAGTGTTTGACTTTCCACATTATATAGCGGATGAGACCCTATGCGCCGCATAATAATGGATGAGATAATATAAACCATATACCGCGATATTCCACCTCGAAATAGAATTGGTATTTTTATATTGTGCTAACATCTATAAATGCAGGAAAACAGGTTGGAGGGATCCAGCTGGATTCCTCAAAATTATTTAGATTGTTTAATATTCTGTGATATGGTTTATTTGATAATCTATGATAAATTATATTGATAATTGAAAATATTGGATGCTATGGTTTGATTGAATATATTTGGTATACTGAATTATTAAAAATGTAGACTGGATTTTTGAAGGGAAAATAAAAGAGAGAACCTTTGAGTAAATAATTTTAGAGAATTGGTATAAATTAAAGAATGAACTGGAAAAGAATAAAATTTAATTTTAAATTATAATAAATAATCCCAAGTATGGGAAAACAGATTTTGAATAAATGGAAATAAATGAAGGGCTTAAGTGGTATTGTTTTAAAATTAAGAATTTATTTTTAAATCCAGGATTTAAATGGTTTGGAAAGAAATAAGAGAAGAATTCTGAAATAAAGTATGAAATTAGTATTTTCAGTTTAAAATAAGATTTTGAATCATAAATAAAGAAGCGGGTTTTGAATTATTAGATTTTGAAATAAATTTGGATAAGTAAAGGAATAATTTTTTTTTTAAATGGAGCAAATTTGAAAATTGATTTAGTGTTTGAAAACTGTTTTTAAAAGAGGGATGTGACCATGGAATTTATAAACTGGGTTTATAAAGTAAAATATGATATTAGTGGATATTTGAAAGTATAAATTCACGGAGGGAATTTATAAAGAAATGGGTAATTTGCTTTTAAAAATAAATAGTGCTTTTTTTTAAAGGTGTGAAAGAGAAGTGTATTTTCCTAGAAAGCCAAGCTCGTTTTCAAAGAAATTTTTAAGTATAAGTTAAAAGTTTTAAAGTTGTTCAAAGGAATGTTTTTAAAAAACTATTATTTAAGTTGCTAAAATTTTTAAGGTAAATATTTATTAAATTAGTTATAGTAGTTTTATTTTAAAGATAGTTTGGTTAAGTTTTATTTTAAAACTTGTATAGAATTTTGTAACTCTTATTTCAAAATTTAGGTTGACTTAACTTTTATTTCAAAGATTAGTTTTATAATTTATAAAGTAGTTTTATTTTAAAATATTTTTAAAAGTATATGTTTTTGAATGAAGTGTTTAATTAGTTTTAATTTAAATATTTTAAAGTATATTTTAGAATAAAGTGATTTAAATTATTTTCAAATCTAAAGAATTTGGACTTAGTCATTTTCAGTGCAAATAAACAATATTTGAGAAATTTATTCCATGAGAGAAAGATGGTTTGAAACTGTTTTCAAAGGGTTGAAGTAGGGAAAATAGCTTGTGTAGTTGTTTTGAAATAAATAATTTGGAAAATTATTTGAAGTTTGATGGTTGTTTGTGAATGCTATCTGATAGTTAAATAACCGACTATCAATATTAGCTAATGCGCTGGTCATTTCGAAGAGACCGGGATCGATTTATTTTTTGAAAACCACTTTGATCCGGTTTGAACGTTTTCGTGAGGAAGACAGGAGCTTGGAGTCGAAGATGGAGTAGTGAAGTGCAAGGGCTAGTCGCTACTAATTCTGAGGGTGATTCCAAAATGGATGTAGTAAGAGTAGTGCCTTCGGTTCCGTCCGATCCCAAAACGGACTTGTATGGACGAATGCTTTCAGAACATCGTTAGGAGGACGATGAAAATTCTAAGTGAATATGTGCTAAAAAGGTAATGCATAGCCTCGAGCCTCATCAACCGGGAATGGCTAAAACAGGAGAGGAGCACACAAGGCTAAGTGGCTAGCAACCAATTAGGGTAAGGCCACCCCCTGTCTAGATGTCCATTTATATTCGGCTGTGTGGGCGGTTGCTGATCCCAACCGCGACGTGAACTTATTCAGACTATCCAGTAAGGGGTAGCTCCGATCTTGTGATGTAGGGGATCAGGATGGATCATCGGTACGGTGATCTAGACCACATATTGTGATGGGCGGTACCCCAGTAGCCCCGCCATTGATGGAAATTCATTCTCCCTACGTGCCATTACGGATTTTGTTTGTAGAACCCACTTAGTTTCTAGTAGCTGTAATTTAATAATGTAACAATTTCGGTTATTTGAATAAGTATTTGTATATAGACACTACTATAATATCAGAGGATTTTATAAGAAATGTTTTGATTATCGTAAGGTAAAAACCCTACATGTTTATTTGTGGTGTGGTCTTACAAGATACCTTTGATTTCAAATGATTTTGAAAACTTTAATAATCCAATTGAGTGTATTTTCTCACGATGATTTTCCAGACTGACTCGGGTATTATTTAACTATAATGCTCGGGTCAGACCGAGTATTAAAGAGTACAGATTCTAGATAGACTGCTGTTGAGCTCAGGAGATAAGCTGGATGACGAGGCGTATTTTCGTAGATTTTTATTTCACTATGAAGTGTAAGCTATATTTCAGCTTTTGAGGACATGATATTATAACCGTCCTGAATTGTGATGTTGATTTGTATTCTACTCTGATGATGTATATATAAAACTGATATGTTTCTTTTGTGTAAAGATCAGTGATTATCTATTATATTTTATTCCGCTACGATGGTAAAATTATGTTATTGTTTTATTTTCTCTTCTTCTATCTCCTTCTTCTTTAACCTTAATGGTTCGGTTTTCCGGCATTCGATTGTTCGGCATTTAATACAGTGACTGTATAAATGTCGATTTTCGGGTGTCGAAAAATCGGGTCGTTGCACTCATTCTTCAATAAAGTATTATGTCGAGAATGGGAAATTATAATAACCCGAATCAAACCGTTTTCAAAGCACTTTTTGCTATTTATGATCGCTATGACAAAAATTGGGCACAAGTTATTTTAGATGACTTTATCCAAAAGAACATTTTTAGAAATGAGAACACACTTTTCCTTGATGTGTATCATACAAGAATTTTTTTATATTTGGTGTGGATTTAAGAGAAGAAAAATCCATTCCTCAAAAAGTTTTCAACAAAGAAAATATCTCTTTTATGCACATTCCACCATTCTTTAAGCTTTACGAAACTCTTCCATAAAAAGAGCAAAGGTTGGCATGGGATGAAGAACAAGATATTCAATAAGAAAAAGAGAAAGAATGAGATGAAATGGAAGTTGAAGAAGAAGAGAAGAAGGAAGAAGAAGATTTTTCTTTGGAAATTTTTGAAAAACCACCCAACCCTACAAACAAAGAGACACTAAGGAATCAAGAGAAGCTTCTTAAAAACCAAAAGAAGCTTCAGCATTCCTTTAATAAATAGCTAACTTCTATTACCAAAAAAGGGAAAAAATTCTTTGAAAAGGTCATTCACAAGCTTGGTGGCTCTTCATCATCTTCATCCATATCTTTTTAAAGTTTATCTAGTAGTTTGCTTGTGCTATTTAGCCTTGTACTTTGCATATTCTAGTTTAAATTTATGTTGTTCTTATGTATTTTTCTCTTATTTCCAATGAAATCCATGAACCACTCTAGTTCTAACCAATGAAATATGTTTCTTATTGTGTTATATTGTTCATTTAGTCTCTGAAAGTCATAAAAGTATAGTAGTATGGGATAAAAACAAAAGCTATAATAAATAAGATTGTTTTGAAAATTATGGTATGTTTGTGGATATGTATATATTATATATGTCGACATATAACGATCAGAAATGAAATTTTTTGAAATTTTAAAATTAGAAAACTACCAACCATCTATTCATTTCAAATGACTTTCTACTCTTATATAAGTCTATTTCTTCCAAAAAAACGCATTTATCATTTCGCTATGTACTCTATTTTCATTCTCAATCATATTTTCACAAATATGTCTTCTTTACACAAAAACTATATAAAAATCTTGAACAAACTCTCGAGTCTTTCAAAGGTATCCTTTCTTTAATCCTATGAAATAAAAGACACTAGAATTAAGTCAAATGCAGATGATAAAAGAACAAGAAAAACATTTTGACGCTATTCGATGGATGATTTCTCCCCTAATCAAAGATGAACCATCCAACAATCCTAAGTGCACCATCAATAAGGATAATGAAGATTGGAATGTCATTAAAGCAGATCCAATCTTTAGGACTGATGGTTGGGTTAAAGTTCCTCAAAACGTCTAGTTATTGTGTTTGAATTTAATACGTGTATGTATATATACACACACACGCTTAGGATTTGATTAATGTGTGTTTTTGATGGTCTGGATTGCATGACATTGAATGTTTGATTGGGTTGTACAAATTTGTATGTTTTATTTTTGTTTGATTTGAAATTGGATAGGTGTGTAATGGATTCACTTATATATAGTTCAAAAATTATATTAACAACATTTTGATTATCATATATCATCATGTTTACTAATATATTATATATCATATATCGCTTATGTATAGTTATATATGATCATTTTTATTAGATTATTGATTTTGAATTAAATAAATTATCGTATATCATTATGTCTTTTATTTAGGGGAAGTAACTTTTTATTTTTCATCCATTTTTATAGATGACAAAGAGGAAAAAATATAAAATATGTATATGCACATATTAAGGGGGAGTTATTGAACTCATGGAGAGTTATATCATATCACATATATACAAAATAATAATGGTTATCATCATCAAAAAGGAGGAGATTGTTAGTATACCAGATATTGATTTTGATGGTAACAACCTTGGTAACAAATATACATCCATACAAAATAAGGGTACTAACGATTTTACCAAGTTATACAGTATATAGTGCGGGATATTTTACAGGTTTTAAAATGAACAGTATACAGTATAAAGACTCAAAAATTGGGCTTAAAAACTAAAGAGTTTAAAGATCAAAGTATGAATTAAAGACTTTGGTACAGTGTATAAAGTCATAGAATATTGTAAAAGTCGATGGTAGCAATCTTTGATCTCAATTTCTCCTTTTATTATCATTTATTTTTAAATCAAAATATATTTCTAAAATATTTTTACAAATATTTTTTTAAAATTTTCAAAATTTTAAAATGTTTATAAACTACATTTATACTATTTTACAAAGTATCAAAATATTTTACAAGCATTAGATTTTCAAAACATTTTAAAATAAACAAGTTTTCAAAATATATTAAGATATGTCAACATATAGGCAGATTGTATGTTGACATACATGTCGCCGTATTGAAAATTCAAATTTGAAATGAAGTGTCTATTTTTCGTAACTCTTCGCATATGGATATTTCTTTTTATTCTCTATATATAGGGGGTTTCCAACCGAATTTTTAACAACTACTTTTTATTATCTTCTCCTATCTTACTCTGCCAAAATTTCTATTAACAGCATATTCAAAATTTCTCAAATTCAAACCATAATTAATTCAATCTTCATTGTATTGATTCTCTACTACTTACTCTCTAATTTCAATCATCTCTCTCACTTAGTCAACGATCAAATTGCTGTCAAAAAGGCTATAGGATCAATTGTATCCAAAAATCAAACATTGTTTTTGGAAAAACCATTAAAACTCTAGTTATAGTTGATTAGGTGTGATTGTGTTCTGATTCAAATCAACTAGGTGTGCTAGATGTCTCGAAAATCCGATCCAAGTGGGTGTGTTTGTGTCTTGAGTCAAATCAAGCGAGTAATGGAAAACCTGAAGGGTGTGTCTCGTAGCCTTGAAATCGAGATTATATTGGGTTTTCCTTCTGCCCGTTGAAAGATTGGCATTTTAAAATAAATATGTACAAGCAAATATATGGGGCATGATGTAGGGTAACTCTGAACCAGTATAAGATCCCTGATGTGATCTCTCTGATTCTCTACTTTTACTTTACTGCATTTATATTTATGTATTTTTGAATCTTCGATTGTTTATTCTGTGTTAATTAAGTATAATCTTAAAAGAATCAAAAAGAAATTCGTTAAAGTTAGAAAATACTATTCACCCTCCTCTAGTATTTAGCTAAGTCTTAAGATCCATAATTCCACTACTAACGACCGCTAGGTCCATATTTATAGAGGAAAAGTGACAAGGCCTTCGGCGTCAATAAGCTTCAGCATCAGTCACGGCGGCAATGTTGGCATCGACTTTGACGATTCCGATGTTGTTATGCGCTAGGCTTCCTCTTTATTCCTTTAATAGAGATATGCGACGACGATGAACCAAGACATCGGCGGCTTCTAACATGATGGTCGACGTCTTTTATGAGTGGGTGATGAATTCGGCTTGAGCTAATGCAAGTATGAAGTAACGATAATCATAAGGCAGTATTAATGGATTTGTGAACATAGATGGTGTCCACCATCAATACCACTTTTCTTAGACACATGACGTCCTCCAAATGTCGAGGAAACACGCTACATAAAAGGCGAAGTGTAGTGTTTGAAATCAACGAAGAGAAGTGTTACTTTGTATTCCTTTCGCGTCATCGTGGTGCAATATCTTTGGAGAGCTGTGAAGTATAGCACTACTCTAGAGTAATGCCGACATCTTTTGTGGTTGTCGACTAGGAGCTTGTCTTGGTTATAATAGGTGAGTAGTGGTGCTGATAGAATCTTGCATCAATGAAATGCGCTATGGATCACTTTGACACTCATGATTTTAAAAGTTGATTGTACTTGTTACCATTGCTCCTTTAGTTACACTTGACGTTGTATACATGTCTTCGATGATAATCTATCTTCATGTTCCTGATATTGATCATTGGCCTCATAAGTGTACTTCTGGTTGCATGTCTTCGAGAGTAATGATGGAAGACGATGTGGTCAAAGAATGGTCCTCCATCATAAAAGTCGACGCCATTTCCATATCTTATACTATACATCTTCGAAGTCAATAATGATGACATCACTCGCCATTATAAAGGCTTAGATACTTCTTCTTTCGATGAGGTTTGACATCATCTTCTTAGAGCTTCGAATTAAAAACCATACTTTCTTGAGAAATTATATGGATGATGGTAACAATCGAATCGGTTACTATTTTTTCGGTAACACTTCAGTTGGTAGTGGTTGGTAATGGTTGGTAGGTGGTATTATGATAAAAATGTCCCACCCCAGCATTTATCATATGGCTAATCTACTAACACCCTTAATTTTTCCTTTTCTACCATACTAACAATTAAAAATAATATAATGACTGTTTTATCCTTGTTGAATACACATAATATTAATTTATCTAAATGTTTCATTTCCTACTTTCTTATTTTGAAAACATAACAGTGAATCAAAATAATAGAGAAGTTTTCACTAGTTTGGAAGACGATGATGGTGTTTGTTTTAATTCTCTTG
The DNA here is from genome assembly GCA_030765085.1 of Allium cepa. NCBI lineage: Eukaryota > Viridiplantae > Streptophyta > Magnoliopsida > Asparagales > Amaryllidaceae > Allium > Allium cepa. Next base: position 80,768,226 of record CM060932.1, on the reverse strand, counting down.
TTTTCCTCTTTTCGACATCTATTTTGCAAAGATGGCGAACTACTATTTTTCTTCGGTTCTTGATCCTTAACTTTACGTACTTTGATTGGCATGTGTGGAAAATGTATTCATGTGCTTAAAATTTGATGGAAATCTAATAAACTAAATACTTGGAACTAGAGATAACCTACTATGTTAGTAGCTTTGATTGATGAAACACCTAGTGTAAAGTGCACTAGAACTTAGTTTAAAGCTAGTATGAAGCACTCCATATTTCCGCCAAAACCTAGTACATTTAATTATAAAGTTAAATCTCTTTTCTTTCTTTCTTTTTTTTAAATTATTAAATTGCTTTAGTGGATAATGATTTGGAAGTAGGAAGTAATAAAGATGGATGAAGTGATGAATTAGATATAGTAGAGAAGAAGAAAGGGTATTTGGTTAATATAGTGGGATGAGAAAAGAACAAAACACAAGGTGCGATATATATTTTGTAAACGTTAGGGTGGAAAATACAAAATTTGGGGTTTTAATAGAATTAGCCTTGTCTTGTTTACTACCTTTAGCCCATTCTGACTATGAAGTGGAGTACAAAATTACAAACTTTACAATTGTGCACTTTTGCTGCAATATTTGACTATGCTAACATTCCACGATCGTAGCAAATATTACAGTTAGCAAGAACGAATGTACTAATTTCGTAAGGTAAAGATTTCTTTTGGAAATAAAAAGTATATATGGATGGATCTTCTTCCTCAAGAAATGAAACTGAACAGTTTTTACAGAACCACCTAAACAGTTAGCATGGTAAATACAATTTATAGCTTATCCAATCAAAATGGAAGCAGATCCAATCAAAATCAACTAGACATAAATGGCACATGTGCATGAAAGGTAAATTGAATCAAGTAAAATAATGTTTGGAATTCCTGGCTCATAGGAAGAGGGAGATGTAATCGGTCCAATATTCATTGTTCATTTCTGTAGGACTTTTGACCCCACCTTTATTGTTGTACCAAGTGCGTTAATTGCTAACAATAGAATGACCAACTCAGCTGATATGAATTGTTTTCTTACGTTTTTTATTTTTTTATTTTTTTATTTTTTTTGGTCAACTTGGTTAAATCTCTGCAACGATTTGTATGTAGCAAGGAAGCTAATTATGAATTGTTATACTTCGTATATTCAAATGTCTGACTAACCGTTGAATAGCTTTTTACCTATTTGATATTAATTAAAACAGTTGTAATGTATCATTTCGATGTGATAGTAATGTGTACCTTCCCATTTCTGTACGTTTTATCGAAATTTTGCAATTTGTACCAACTTCTGACAGCAGAAATGGACTGATGATAATATTGTTTAGCACAACAGTTATTACGAATACATAGAGCAATTTAGAAACTTGAATTATCAAGCCTTTGAAGAGTTTATTCAAATGACAAGCCTGTATCTTTAAATTTTTCCCTGGTAACTCTGTCAAACAGCTCAATCATCTGAGGACTCATGACGTTGTTGAAATTTCCAACTTCTCCTTTTCTAAAAAATGCCTTATTTTGGACTGGCGTGTCCCACATCATTGTAAACAAAGTCTGATTCACTTCCAAATCTCTCAAACTTTGCAGACTACACATGTTCACAATCTCCTCGACTACGCCTTCTTTTTCTTCTCTCTCAGAAAATTCATGTCCTATGAACTTTGCTACCCTTTTAAGCTGCGCAGTAGTGTCCCTCTTCAAGTCTTCATATTTCAAGAACAACACCTAGGTTTGCAACAAAATACATTAACCTGTGAATGAAAATATGTTAGTCAACATATGTTAATGATTACCTTGTTTGGCATGTCGATACTCGCCTTCCAATACTCGATCACATTGTCCCAGTATGGACCAAAAGGGTAAAACCCTAAAAGGAATGCCTCAGAATAGTCCTCAAGGCTTGGTAATCCGTCTGGTTCAAGAGCATTAGCAAACTGCCATAAAGAAATAAGGGTATCTTTTGGATTCCTACACAAATACACTATTTTACAAGCTTCGCATTCCAGGACAGAAGGTGGCAGCAAGGAAAAAGGATTGTGAGTAGCCAAAAGTCTAGCGGAAGGTAATAGGTCAAGGTTCGGTATGCGATTGCTGGTATATAGTTGGAATTCAAGGAAAGGAACACATTGATGTGGGTTTAGGGACCGAAGCAAAGATTGAGGATATGGTTTGTTATTGCGGTTTACGGTAGCAAAGGTTAAGGCTTTTAGCCATGTTGTTCCTACTTTTGGCAGTGTGGCTAAAATGATGTCGTTGGGCTTTGACTTAAAATATTCACGGCAAACGAGCGTGCCGGTAAGAGCTTTAAAATTCATGAATGAGCCATTTGGAAACCAGAAACCTTTGTAAAGGTAGCTGTTCAGGTATGATTGTACAAATTGAGAGGATTGTGGGAGCGTTGCTATGAACTTATCATGTTTTCGGTATATCTGTGATTCTTCTTCTTCTTTTTGGTCGCTTATGAGAGGAAAGCATATGGTGTATGGAGGTACGACGGACATGAATTTGGATAAGATTTTGCTGGATTATGTTTCATTTGCTTTGCCATTTATAAGGAACGATTGTACGGTTTAAATCCGGTTCAATTCCTCTATCCCAGAACAAAAGGTAGAGGTCTTCAATGATTGATTATCGTATGGTTTAATTCCGGTTCGACTCCTCTATCCCAGATTAGCAGAAAAATATTCATGGTTATCCATTGATTGATTAGCTGCCGACGGGCAACTGCCACTCATATGTGATATAAAACCATTCGAGGAGAATATTATAAGCTGGAAGATAATTTGAAACAAACATGATAAGGCACAATCTAAATCATCATTTGGCAGACCAACGGTCTTAATTTTCATCTGGATGGAATCATAATAAGTCAGTTTCAACTATCTTGTGAATACGTAAAAGTTAGTCGGATATCCAAAAATTTAAAATCCATTTATATCATTGTTTGCAACACGAACGAATATCCATTATCTAAAAGAATGAACATGGATGCCGACGTAACACATAAAATTCGAAAATAATTCATTCATCTTTTCTTTATATTATAGTTTATATTATATATGTGTGTGTGTATGTATATTAATGATATATATATATATATATTTACTTTTTATGAAAAAAATAGTTTATATTATGTCTCTAAATGAATATTCAATGTTCAAAAGCAATTTATTGATAGTCAATGGATATGATAAATGCATTACTAAGGGCACCTTTATTTGTTTTTTATAATATCATTTCTAAAAAATACTACTAAATTTATCTGTTACGCTTCATGGTATCTTCAACGGATTAGTGTCTATCAACACGATCAAAATTTACCAAAAATTTATGAATATTTAAGGATGTCAAAGGAAACTCGAAAAATCCGAAATCCGTCTATATCCGTATCCGAGAAACAAATAAATATCTGATATCCGAAAGAACAGGGACAAATGTTGAAACAGAAGTATCCTTATCCAAAAATTATCTATCCAGTTTTTGTCGAAATTATAGAATATTTATGCGTATTTTAACATAATAAATTTTTTTATTTTTTTTATACATGTTATCATCATATTTGTTCATTTTCCGTACTTTTACAACCAATGATATTGAAAAAAGATTTATATTAAACCAACATTTTCTATTCATATTTCTTAAGTTATCAATCATTAGTGAATATGATAATTATCCACATCCGTCGACACCGACGGATATGGATATCTAATATCCGAAAATTATTTCACATGATAATGCAGATATAACACTATTTTCATTCAAAAATATCCATCGACATGCCTACGAATATTCATAGGAAATATGCAAATTTTATCACAAATTCAACAGGTCTTCTCAATGGTTATTTACTGAATTAAATTAAACGAGCCAGTGTCATGATGAATATGATTCAAACAACCCCATGACTCGGCATACATATTTTTTTGAAAGGAACAAAGGTATGTTCTTCTAATATTTTTGAGTTTGAAAATTAAAAATTACAATTTAGAAATTCATAGTTATTTTAGAAAAATAATTTTAAAAGACGTTGGATTTACACATTTTTAGATGGAATTAATTTTCACAATTCTTTTAGTTGTTTTTTTAAATTTGATAGAAACAACTGAGTGTTGACAGGTATGTACCAAATGATGTTGAATGTCATCGACAACGTCTTTCTGTTTGGATGAAAAAAGCCTATCAAGTTCAATTTGCATGATTATGTTTCATTGTTTGATGATAGTGTGATAAATTATGGTATTAGGAATAATACATTTATATGAAATTTTGACTACATTAAAACGGTAAGAGAAAACAAATCAAGATTCCATTAGCAGCATAGTAGGATAATAACAGATATAATCCATTGTCCAAGGATGTAGACATCAGGGTATTCGAAAATAGTTTTGAATTAAGTGTTGATATTGTAACAACCCGTAAATTTAAACAAAATTAATAAAAATAATAATTAATAATTAGTAGTACAAAAAAATAGAATTTTTGTAAATGTTAAAATTTGACTGCTAAACTTCCACCTTTGTGTTCATGACAATTTTCTGCTTAATTTTCATATATAACGTTTTCTGATTGGAACTTAAACGAAAAAGTTACTAACGTTTGAATATTCCGGATCGGAAATAATTATATATGTAATTAATGACATAAATGTAATTAACTAACGTTAACTGATGTTAACGGTTACTTTGTGTTCAAGCGCAATTAATGTTAAATCAGACCGCTCAAAAGTTGGAATTAAACGGGTTAAAAAGTAATTAAACGAGACGATATAATTAATTAACGTAGAACGACAGCTGGTCGACCCATATACTATGATCGGTTGACCGGTGGAGGTCGACCAGTGGAGGGGTAATTGTCGAACGCTTATAAGTAGGCGACTATAATATGAACCTAGGCAGAACAGTACAAATATAAAATAATTTAACGGTTGGCATCAATTCGTACCCCATAAATATGGACTTAACTCTTACTTCTTTTTCTCATATATTCTGAAGAACGGCGAAGCTCTGCCATTTTCTTATCTTAGTAAATTCTTAAATCTAAATAAAACTATTATCTATATATGTATATACACGTGGAAAATAGCGATGAATAATAGAGAAGAAGAGGGATTGAATCGAATTGCCAAAGTCAATGTAAAGTGTAAATCCAAATTTAAATTAAATTCAAATCTACTTTCAAATCTATATTTCTAATATGTATGTATATGCTTGCGGTGTATATATCCAGTTAGAAAGAAAAAGTGAGTCAAACAGAAATAACACAGTTTAGATCCAGAGATTTGGAAAGCTTAAAAGTGAATGAGAAATTATATGTTTTTATATAATATTAGATTTATATCATTATAAACTATTCCTTGTATGCCTGAATGTAATTATTTTGGAGTTATAGGCTTAAAATAAATGTAACGAGTTTGAAAACTATGTCTGCATATCATGTGAACTGTTAATTCAAATTAAATATTACAGGTACTTGAATCTGAAAAGTAAGGTGAAAGTAGTGCCTAAGTTGATGGATTATATAGTAATTTCAATTTTTTTGGGTAAATGACATATGTTAGTAATATTAAAGGTGATTATAAGATGAATTGGGATTTAAGATGTATTTTAATTCATTGGGATCAAGTGTGTTGTAACGTAAATTTCTATAAATTATCTAGTTTTATAAATATGAATAAAATTTTAACATTTGAAATAATAAGAAATACGCCTAAAAGAAAGATACATACGAAATATGGATGTTTATTGTATTTTGTACTGTTCATTTCAATTATAACAAAAAAGATAATTCCTCATTAACACAAGTCCTCATTTAGGTAAATTTCAGAAATTTACAGTGTTAACCTTTTCTTTTGGAGGATGTAATTCCAATGAATTAATATGCAGAAATCCCTAAGTATAAAATAAAGAATCGTAAGTTGTAATAATAAAACAATCTAATTATAACATGAATACATGCAATAAAGACAAGTTGGAATTTAAATAATAAGCAACAAAATATGATGACGTAATGAAATGAGTAAATAAGAAAGTTTAGTTATCAAAAGAAAATAGTAAGAATTGAAAAGGATAGTAGAATAGATCTAACGAATTAAATGGGAAGTAGGCAATAAAATATATTTAAATCTTTTAAGTTAAAAGTAGGCGGTAAATGACATTAAATTGACACTAAGAAATAAGGAATCTATTATGTAAAAATAACTAAATATTAGCAATGAACATTGGATGCATAGTAAATAAATAAGTATGAATATATAAATAGCCTCAAGTACGCATTTATGATGGGTGTAGATTATTGAATTTAGCCAATAATGTATATTACATATGAATGACATGGTCATTAAAATGGGTTGGAATTCGAGGTCGGTTGTGTTACATAAGAGTACAAGGGGCTACCAGTTGTTGTGTATACATTATACTGATGTAGGACATATCCAATTGTAGGACCTTGGGATTATACGTTCCTATATATGTGAAAGGAATACACAAGTTAGGATGGTTCGCCTCGGTCGAAGTGTTAACCAACAATTATGGTCTTCTTCAACCTTTTAGGGGGTACGTTTTAAATAACAAAGTAGGCATTTTCTTGATTCAATTAGGCAATCTAAATGAGACTGTGAGCAAGGTTCGGTGCTATGATAGTGAGATTGGTATGATATATATGAAATAAGAGCTGTTTACATAGGTCAATAATGTCATCGTTCCTGAGCGGTCAGCGAAAAGACAAGGGTTATGCCTAAATAGACTATACCTTCTATTAGTGCAGATCACATTTAGGATTGGGAAGTGCAATCCATATGGGTAATGATGCTAGTTTAGAGCCATGGGAGAAGGTATAGCGTGGATTAGGATGTATAACGGAGTGATACGCACTTTGACAAGTGTTCGGTATGTTCCATGTCTTCAGAAGTCCTTGATTTTTTTTTGGGTCAATTGGAAACCATAGGGTGCAAGGTCACTTTAGAGAAGATGGTTTGAAATTTCAAGGGGTGCCCTTGTTCTTATGAAGGGAGATGTGTTACGGAATTTGTATTTTCTTAAGGGGACCATAGTTCTTAGAGAGTCGTGTGTTGGAGTTAATAGTTCTCGTGCTTTGGATGACACGAGGTTGGGTCATATTTTTAAGAAGGGCTTAAAGTTGCTTCGTGGATGAAAGATGATCAAAGGTGACTTTGACAGGTCGGATTTCTACAAGGAGTGTGTTAAGGTAAGCAGACAAGGTATCTTTTGGAGTTGGGCTCCATCGATCAGAGAGGGTACTTGATTATGTGCGTACATATGTTTGGGGACCAGTTACTATTGCTTCCATTGGGGGAGCGAAGTATTTTACCTCTTTTATTAATGATTTTTCTCGAAAAGATTACGTGTATGTGATGAAGTCCAAATCGGAGAGCTTTGAGAAGTTTAAGGCCGGAAGGTGCTTGTTGAGAACCAATCCGGTTTAAAGTTTAAAGTGCTTAGATCTAATAACAGCAACGAGTTTGACTCTAGAGAGTTCCTCGACTTTTGTAGACAGCATGGCATTGAGGGACTATAACAACTCGATATTTTCAACCATTCGCATCCGCACATGTCAGACTTGAATTGCTTAAAATACCGCATTGTAATAAAATTTGAAGCAAATAAAATCATTCACAGAATCACAGACACAGAAATATCAGAGTAGTTCGCAGCGGAAGATAAAATAGCATAGTAGTTCATGAAGCTACTATAACAAAGTCTCAAAAACAAAATACATAATATCAGTTTGAAAACAAATACGATAGAAATCCCAAATACATAGAAGCTCACTAATAAAAGAGATGAAATAGAACAACTGAAACTGGAGTAGATAGATAACAAGATAAGCAGAATCTCCAGCGATTTCTAGCTCCATAAAGAGAAATCCAAATCTGTGAATACTCAGGTGACCCGAGCGTAAAGAAAATAACAAAACACTCGAGTCAGGACATACATACTTATACAATGTAAACCAACTCAAGTGAACTGCAGTAAAGTGTACAAGTATTTTAAAGGATGCTTGGGACCGCCCATCCTCTAAGGATCCGTTAAACTATTTACTATGTAGTAATATTGCGCTATTATAATAATATCTACAGTAAAATAAACTTACTTTAAAATAGCGTTGAATGGTTACCCATATTGCCCCCAACGCGTAATAGTCCCAACATTCCATCCAGTATCAGCATACCTCCAGATCGGGAGGCTACCCTAAATACTCCATGGGCTACGGGAGAAAAACAAACTCGTAGTAAGGCTCGCTATAGTAGGTGACATGGCACAACTAGGCAATGCCAGGGTAGATATACCGATCACGCTTCCGAGCTGGTGGTATCGCATAACAACCACTACCGCCCACCTTAGAACACACTCCCAAATAAAAATCGGAGGATGGCCATCAAATCAACCACAAGTTAGAGTATAGAATCGAAGAAGTGTGTCCGATAAAAGGAGCTCACTTGGCCCATCGATCGCTCCTGTTTTAGCCACCTTAAGCCAACTCACGGGAGTCGGGTCCATGTTCAGACCTCAATAGGATCGTCGCCACCATCCTACTTCGTTCTAGAATCTCCACCGAGTGCACAGTTGTTAAAATGGTTTTCGATATCCATAGAGAGTATGTCCATATCCGATCTCGGTCTCTTTAACAACCAAACGTTATTATAACCGGTGGTTATCAATTTCAAAATAGTTTATATTTCAAAACCAAAAACATTTTATTTCAAAACTATATTCAAATCAAATAGTTTATCATTTACATTTCAAACATATATTCACTTTTCAAAAATCATAATACTTTCGAAGTTATAACTTTTTCGAAACCAAATACTTGAAATCTTTACACTTTGAAATCATAACATTTCAAAATCATACATTTGAAATCATCCTTTAATTCTTCACATTTTACAAATTTATTCAATTAAACCCAAATTTTAAAATTTCCAATCAATTCAAACCATCAGTTTCAATTCAATTCAGTTTCCCAACAAACCATTTCAAAATTCAAATATCATATCCTTTCAAAATATCATTCATTTTATTTTAATTTAAATCACATTCCAAATCATATTTCAAAATTGGTTTAAATTTCAAATCAAAATACTCCATTTAAACCATTTAAAAGTGAAGTTATTATACTTAATAATCAAATATTAAATTCCCAAAAATCTACTCTTTTCTGAATTCATTTATTCACTTAAATACAACAAAACATTAAAATTTCAGCTTTCGCAGCACTTAGAAAGTGCCACAGTAAGTTACATTTGAAAACAATTCAATTTAGCAAAGACGACATTTAAAACTACCGTAATAGTTCAGTTTTAGTTGAAAATATAGTTCAATTCAGCAAAGACAGCATTTACAAAACTGCTGTAGTAGTTCAGGGTTCAATTATATTCAAAAATCTCATTTCAGCCAACTGTAACACTTAACAAGTGCTACAATAGCTCTTTTATTAGTTTCAGATTTTAGTTTTAATTCTGCAACCACAACACTAACCAAGTGCTGCAATAGCCCTTAGTTAATTTTAGCATTTAGTTCATTTGTGTCAACCACAACACTTACAAAGTGCTGTAATATCCTTTACAACGGATTTTAAGTTAACTTAAGAAATGATAGCATTTCTGAAATGCTGTTAATTCAATTTCTAGATTTTCAATACAATTTCAGAAATAACTAAATTTAATTTAAATCATTTTAACTTATAAAAATCATATATTTTCACTCAATAATGTTCATTTAATTACCATTTAACTTATGATTTTTATAAAGTAAAATTTATATATAAAATCAAATTAATAAATAATTCACTTATTAAATTCAAGCATATAATTTTCTATTCTTTGCATTTTAAAAATTAACATAACAATTGAGTTTCAAATACCATTTCAAAATATAAACTTAATTTTCCATTTTATTTTATTTTCTTAACTTAACTTTTATTTTTAAATCAAATTTCACATCTCCAAGTCAAGTTATATTTCAAATTACACTTTTAAGTATACATTTATTTAACTATTTTAAATCATAGAAAAATCAATAACACTTTATTCATTCATTTTAAATTCAAATTTAAATCCAATTACCATATTTTATTTACTTAACTTAAACTCCATTTTTAAACAAAATCACAAATTTCAACATTAATTTATATTTCAACTTTATCATTCATTTATTTAACATATTTAACTTGTAGAAAATCACTAATACTTTATAAAAATCATTTTTAAATTCAATTTAAATCAAAATATCATAATATACAATTAAAAAATACTAAAAAATTTCCAGAAAAATATATATAAACTAATCACGGTCTGTATAATATTTTCTAACCTAGGTCAAGTGATACGGATAATATATCATTTCAATCCGTAATTTACAGAATAAAAATCCAGGTTCTATCATTTCAAACCCGCAATCCCAAGTAATTTAAAATAAATAAAAATCGCTCAGGCCTATCATTTCAGCCGATAAAGATTTTTCCTTTTCTAAAGTCCGTTCGGGTATGTGTCATTTCAACCCATAGTGATTCTATTCTAAAGGGAACATGCAGTATGTGAAACAAAAATAAATAAACAGTATAGCAACATATGGCTGTAACAGATGATATGATAGGTTTATAAATAGGGTTAACATCATATAATTCATATCATAGGTAGGTTTAACATGATAAAATATTTCTACACATTCACTTGTTGTCAATTCATAGTTTATATACGTATAAATGTCATGAGTGGATACTCACCTTTTTATGCTGGAGTTAGCAAATCAAACTACACAGAATAGATTCCAGAAAGCACGATAGCATGACTCAAAACGACTTTGATTCAAGCGAGAAGAGAGAGCCAAGATATGATCTTGTAAACAACCAATTAAAACAAAAAAATTCAACCCAAAATAATATTGAACAAATTGAAAAATAAAAAGCAACAAAGACAAGAATGATTTGACCTTGCTTTAATCACCCAAATGCTCGACCTAGGGGTTCTTTTACTCGGCCATGATGATGATATAAGCTCGGGTTTGGGTCATATAGGTGCAGCTATAAGGAAGTGATGATGATAGGAGTAATAACACGAAGCATACAAATGGTCAAGGCAAAATAGGCAAGGGTTTGGTGCACATTTGGCTCGGCTTGGTCACATATGGGGCTCAGCGATGCTTGTACAGGTCATATCTAGAGTTGGCTGAAGTGGTGGCCAGAGGAGGTGTAGCTGCTGGTGGTGGTGGCTAAGGGGGTGGCCGAGATGATAGATGAAGGTATGGTGAAGTTTTTGGCTCGGCTAGCATAGTTTTGTGGAGTGCTTTGCAATGTTTTGTGGTGATAACTTCCTATATAAGTCACGGCCTGGTCTTGGTCAAAAGAGGAGGAGGTAGTGCTATTGTAGATGGTGGTGGTGTGGTCGGTGGTGAAGGTGAAGAGGCTAGACCGAGCTATGCTTGAAGAGAGCAAAAGCAAAATCATTGAAAAAGAAGAGATAAAATGAGAAAATAGAAGCCATTAACAAAATTTCTTTGGCCGTGAGTTTTTTAGAAGAGAAAAGTTTCTCACGTGAACGAGAAATGAAATACACGACAATGCAAAGAGATGTGTATGGCCAAAGCTAAGTGAAAAGGCAATTGAAATGAAAAGGAAAAGGTAAAATAAAAATTCACAAGGAAAATGAAAGGGTTTTGTCCTTTGGAATTTCCATTTCTTTAAATCAAAATAAACCAAAATAAAATCAGTAAAATAAAAATAAAATACAAACAAAATAAAGTGAAAAAGAAAATAAATAAATATTTTAAGGAAAAATAGAAAAGAAATAAGAAAATAGCTTATTAATTGAAACTAGAATTTAAAAATTGAAAACAAAATAAAATAAACATTGGAAAATTCTAACTATACTTTTAAAATGTTTTAAAAATAAAATATATATAACATGTCATGTTACACATATATACACAAATTAGAACAAACAAAAATATTATTTATATAAATTAAAATAAACAATTTTGTTAAATAAAACAATTTACACACAATATTGTAAAAAGGATAACTTTCACAATATTAATCGGATTTCAATGAAATGAAAAGCAGTATTCTTGAAATTTAATTTATTTTCATAATAAAGGATAAAATTAAAAAATTAAAATATTTAAATTTTAAATTTAAAAGTCAAAGTATGACCATATTGACCAAAATTCACATTTTTGGAAAATATTCTATTTATTTATGTTTGAAATTATAATTCACATCAAAATCAAAATTTATATTTAAAATAACAAAATTTATCTGTTTTAGCTAAATAAAATAAAGTTTTTAAATCAGGAATTTCAATTAAAATAATCAAAATAGACAAATAAAATAAACATAAAATACAGGGTTGTTACACTCTCCCCCAATCAAAACTTTTCGTCCCCGAAAAGTAATAAGGTACGGGAAAACATAGAAAAAGATAGTATAAAATAGGATTAAGACAAGATGACAAGAAGATTGAAATTATACCTGATAACTGTTGTTATAGGTAAGTTTAACAAGGTGGAGACGATCACAAACACGAGAAGATCCTCGAGAAATCCGATTCACTCTTCCCGTTTGACCGTCGGTCTATGGATGGTAAGCAGTGCTCAGATACATATGAGTACCCAAAGATTCTTGAAAAGCTTTCCAAAACTGACAGGTAAAGATAGGATCACGATCACAAACAATACTAAGAGGAACACCATGGAGACGAACAATCTCTCCTATGTAGATCTCAGACAAGCTAGAAGCAGAACGGGTAGACCTGACCGGAATGAAATGAGTCGACTTGGTCAGTCTATCCACAATAACCCAGATACTTAGCATTCTTACGAGTCAAAGCAGCGAGAGGTGCAACAATTCGAGCAAAATTCTCAACGAATCTCCAGTAATAACCGACAAGGCTTAGAAAACTACGAATCTCAAAAGGAGTCCAATAAGAACAACAGAAAAGATAGAATAATTAAATGATAAAATAAAAAAGAGAAAGAAAGACTATATTGATCGCAACAATCTTGGCTGGATCAACATAAACTCCATTACTAGAAACAATGTGTCCAAGAAATCAGACATCATCCTTCCAGAAATGGCATTTAGAAAAATTTAGCCTTCAATTGATGATTTCTAAGAATTTCCAGAATAGTTTTCAAGTGCGAATCATCCTCTTTCTTGGTCTTAGAAAAGAAAGGATATCATCAACAAAGACTAGAACATATTTATTAAGCACGGCACGAAAAACACGATTCATTAAATCAACAAAGAAAGCAGGAGAATTTGTCAAACCAAAAGGCATGACTAACCATACACAGAACCCATTCTCAGTACGGAAAGCAGTCTTGGGAATACTTTCCTCAGCAACACTGAGCTGGTGAAAACCTAAGGCAAGATCAAGCTGAGAGAAAATAGAGGCACCAAAAAGCTGATCAAATAAATCATTGATACGGGGCATTGGATATCTGTTTATCATAGTGAGCTTGTTCATCTCCCTATAATCAACACTCATCCACAAAGATCCATCGGACTTGGTGACGAAAACCACCGCTGCTCCCTATTCTGAATGACTAGGTCTGATCAGACCTATGGAGAACAAGTCCTTAATATGCTTTCCCAACTCAACCTTCTTACGGGGTGGCATTCTTCTAGGAGGAAGAACTATAGGTTGAGCTCCAGGAATAAGATCAATACGAAAATCAATTTCCTACTTAGGAGGTAAAGCAGTGACTTCACCAAATACATCGGGATAGAATCTGACCACATGGGTCGAATGAAGATCACCAGGAGAAGAATCCAGCGAATAAATAAAACTGCCAGCAAAATCCAGAGGCATGTGGCACTGAATAATCAAGGAATTCCCTTGATCATCAACAAGATAAACAGACCGGATTACAAGAGATATGGGCATCATACCCACCAAACCAATCTATTCCAAGCAATGGCTCAAAAGCACCGAAGCCTAGAATATAGAAATCACCACTAAAGCGATGATTAGAATAGAGAAGTTTCACTTATTTACAAATCTGATTAAGGTTGGCGGGACCTCCAAATGGATTTGATACACATAAATGTACAGAAACATTCTCAAGAGAAAAGAGATACTCGAACTTATCATGCAAATCAACATTAATAAACTATAAGCTCCAGTATCAAATAAAACACGAACAAGAAACTGAAATAAAGAAAAGATGCCCCGAAGAGTACCTTGGCTTCCGTTGATTGTGTACGAATAAAATACGAGTCTAAAGGTAAACCAGGAGTAGGAGTAGGAGAAGATACAGAGGTAATAGCAAATATACCAGAAGGCTCACAAAGATTTCCCTACCCAGCAGAAGGGTAAGCCTTACTGAAATGACCAGGCTGAAGACAGATAGACTCACTTAGATGAATATCCTAATGAAAGAAAATACTAACAAGGTAGATACGAAAGGAAGGAAGTTTAGAAAATTTTTACTTTAAAACAAGAAAAATTTATATCAAAATAATCTTTGAAAAATCCTTTGAAAAATTAGTTTGTACTTAAAATACTTTCTCTCACAAAGAAAATGATTATGAGGTTGATTTCACTCATTCTAGGGTATTTCTACCCTATCTCTAATGAGTTTTTGCTCTGCAGGCTAAGGTTTTGCCTAAAAATCAAAGCTCTGATACCAACTGTAACAACCCGATATTTTCAGCCATTCGCATCTGCACATGTCAGACTTGAATTGCTCAAAATACCGCATTGTAATAAAATTTGGAGCAAATAAAATCATTCATAGAATCTTAGACACAGAAATATTAGAATAACTCGCAGCGGAAGATAATATACCATAGTAGTTCATGGAGAAACTATAACGAAGTCTCAAAAAAATACATAATATCAGTTTGAAAACAAATACAATAGAAGTCCCAAATACATAGAAGTTCACTAATACAAGAGCTAAAATAGAACAACTGAAACCAGAATAGATAGGTAACACGATAAGCAGAATCTCTAGCAATTCCTAACTCTAGAAAGAGAAATCCAAAGCTGTGAACACTCAGGCTGACCCGAGCGTAAAGCAAAACACAAAACACTCGAGTCAGGACATACATACTTATAAAATGTAAATCAACTCAAGTGAACTGCAGTAAAGTGTACAAGTAACTTAAAGGATGCTTGGGACCGTCCATCCTCTAAGGATCCGTTAAACTATTCACTATATAGCAATATTGCGCTATTATAACAATTTCTGCAGTAAAATAAACTTACTTCAAAAAGCGTTGAAGGATTACCCATATAGCCCCCAACACGTAATAGTCTCAGTAGTCCATCCTGTATCAGCGTACCTCCAGATCGGAAGTCTACCCTAAATACTCCATGGGCTACGGGAGAAAAACAAACTCGCAGTAAGGCTCGCTATGGTAGGTGACACGGCACAAATATGCAATGCCAGGGTAGATAATAAAATTACGCTTCCGGGCTGGTGGTAATGCATAGCAGCCACTACCGCCCACCTCGAAACACACTCCCAAATCAAAATCGGAGGATGGCCATCAAATCAACCACAAGTAAGAGTCTAGAATCGAAGAAGTGTGTCCGATAGGAGGAGCTACCTCACTTGGCCCGTCGATCGCTCCTGTTTTAGCCACCTTAAGCCAACTCACGGGAGTCGGGTCCATATTCATACCTCAATAGGATCGTCGCCACCATTCTACTTCGTTCTGGAATCTCCACCGCGTACAAAGTTGTTAAAGTGGTTTTCGGTGTCGACAGAGAGTATGTCCATATTCGATCCCAGTCTCTTTAACAACAAAACATTATTATAACCGGTGGTTATCAATTTCAAAATATTTATATTTCAAAACCAAAACCATTTTTTTTCAAAACTATATTCAAATCAAATGTTTATCATTTCCATTTCAAACATATACCCCCTTTCAAAAATCGTAATACTTTCAAAGTTATAACATTTTCGAAACCAAATGCTTGAAATCGTAACATTTCAAAATCATACATTTGAAATCATCCTTTAATTCTTTACATTTTACAAATTTATTCAATTGAACCCAAAATTTCCAATCAGTTTCAATTCAAACCATCAGTTTCAATTCAATTCAGTTTCCCAACAAACCATTTCAAAATTCAAATATCATATCCTTTCAAAATATCATTCATTTTATTTTAATTTAAATCCTATTCCAAATCATATTTCAAAATTGGTTTAAATTTCAAACCAAAATACTCCATTTATATCATTTAAAAGTGAAGTTATTATAATTAATAATCAAATATTAAATTCCCAAAAATTTACTCTTTTCTGAATTCTTTTGTTCACTTAAATACAACAAAACAATAAATTTCAGCTTTCGCAGCACTTAGAAAGTGCTATGGTAAGTTACATGTGAAAACAATTCAATTCAGCAAAGACATTATTTAAAACTACTGTAATAGTTCGATTTTAGTTGAAAATGTAGTTCAATTCAGCAAAGACAACATATACAAAACTGCTGTAATAGTTCAGGGTTCAATTATATTCAAAAATCTCATTTCAGCCAACTGTAGCACTTAACAAGTGTTACAATAGCTCTTTTATTAGTTTCAGATTTAAGTTTTAATTCTACAACCACATCACTTTCCAAGTGCTGCAATAGCCCTTAGTTAATTTTAGCCTTTAGTTTGTTTATATCAACCACAGCACTTACAAAGTGTTGTAATATCCTTTACATCATATTTTAAATTAACTTCAGAAATGATAGCATTTCTGAAATGTTGTTAATTCAATTTTTAGATTTTCAATAAAATTTCAGCAACAATTAAATTTCAATTTAAACCATTTTAACTTATAAAAATCATATATTTTCACTCAAAAATGTTCATTTTATTACCATTTAACTTATGATTTTTATAAAGTAAAATTTATACATAAAATCAAATTTTTAAATAATTCACTTATTAAATTCAAGCATATAATTTTCTATTCTTTGCACTTAAAAATTAACTTAACAATTGAGTTTTAAATACCATTTCAAAATATAAACTTAATTTTCCATTTTATTTTCTTAACTTATCTTTTATTTCATAATCAAATTTCACATTTCCAAGTCAAGTTATATTTCAAATTACACTTTTAAGTATTCATTTATCTAACCATTTTAAGTCATAGAAAAATCAATAACACTTCATTAATTCATTTTAAATTCAAATTTAAATCCAATTACCACATTTTAATTACTTAAATTAAACACCATTTTTAAACAAAATAACATTTCAAAATTAATTTATATTTCAAATTTCAACTTTACCATTCATTTATTTAACATATTTAACTTGTAGAAAATCACTAATAATTTGTAAAAATCATTTTTAAATTCAATTTAAATCAAAATATCATAATATACAATTTAAAAATACTAAAAAATTTCCAGAAAAATATATATAAAATAACAACGGGTTTGTATAATATTTTCTAACCTAGGTCAAGTGATACACATAGTATATCATTTCAATCCGTAATTTACAATGAAAAATCCGGATTCTATCATTTCAAATCCGCAATCCCAAGTAATTTAAAATAAATAAAAATCACTTAGGCTTATCATTTCAGCCCATAATGATTTTTCCTTATTCTAAAGTCCGTTCGGATATGTATCATTTCAACCCATAGTGATTCTATTCTGCAGGGAACTTACAGTGTGAGAAACAGAAATAAATAAACAGTATAGCAATATGTGGCTGTAACAGATGATATGACTGGTTTGTAAATAGGGTTAACATCATATAATTCATATCACAGGTAGGTATAACATGATAAAATATTTCTACACATTCACTTATTGTCAATTCACAGTTTATACTTATATAAATGTCATGAGTGAATACCTACCTTTCTAAGCTGGAGTTAGCAAATCAAATTAAACAGAATAGATTCCAGAAAGCGTGATAGCACGACTCAACACGAATTTGATTCAAGTGGGAAGAGAGAGCCAAGATATGGTCTTGTAAACAACCAATTAAAACAAAAGAATATAACATGAATATTCAACCCAAAACAATATTGAACAAATTGAAAAATAAAAAGCAACAAAGACAAGAGTGTTTGACCTTGCTTTAATCACCCAAATGCTCGACCTAGGGGTTCTTTTGCTCGACCATGATGATGATATAAGCTTGGGTTTGGGTCATATAGGTGCGGCTACAAGGAAGTGATGATGATAGGAGTAATAACATGAAGCATACAAATGGTCAAGGCAAAAATAGGCAAGGGTTTGGTGCACATTTGGCTCGGCTTAGTCACATATGGGGCTCGGCCATGCTTGTATAGGTCAGGTCATATTTGGGGTTGGATGAAGTGGTGGGTAGAGGAGGTGTAGCTGCTGGTGGTGGCGGCTAAGGGGGTGGCCGAGATGATAGATGAAGGTGTGGTGAAGTTTTTGGCTCGGCTAGCATAGTTTTGTGGAGTGCTTTGCAACGTTTTGTGGTGATAGCTTCCTATATAAGACACAGCCTGGTCTTGGTCAGAGGAGGATGATGTGGTGCTGCTGTAGATGGTGGTGGTGTAGTCGGTGGTGAAGGTGGAGAGACTAGGCCGAGCTATGCTTGAAGAGAGCAAAGGCAAAATCATTGAAAAAGAAGAGATAAAATGAGAAAATAGAAGCCATTAACAAAATTTCTTTGGCATGAGTTTTTGAGAAGAGAAAAGTTTCTCATATAAATGAGAAATGAAATACACAGTAATGCAAAGAGATGTGTATGGCCAAATCTAAATGAAAAGGCAATTGAAATGAAAAGGCAAAGGTAAAATGAAAAGTCACAAGGAAAACGAAAGGATTTTGTCCTTTGGAATTTCCATTTCTTTAAATCAAAATAAACCAAAATAAAATCAGTAAAATAAAAATAAAAGGCAAACAAAATAAAGTGAAAAAGAAAATAAATAAATATTTTAAGGAAATATAGAAAATAAATAAGAAAATAGCTTATTAATTGAAACTAGAATTTAAAAATTGAAAACAAAATAAAATAAACATTGGAAAATTATAACTACACTTTTATAAAAGTTTTAAAAATAATATATATATATATATATATAACATGTCATGTTACAGATATATACACAAATTAGAACAAACAAAATATTATTTATATAAATTAAAATAAACAATTTTGTTAAGTGAAACAATTTACACACAATATTGTAAAAAGTATAACTTTCACAATATTAATCGGATTTCAACGAAACGAAAAGTAGATTGTTGAAATTTAATTTATTTTCACAATAAAAGATAAAATTCAAAAATTCAAGTATTTAAATTTTAAATTTAAAAGTCAAAGTTTGACCATATCGACCAAAATTCACATTTTTGAAAAATATTCAATTTATTCATGTTTCAAATTATAATTCACATCAAAATCAAAATTTATATTTAAAATAACAAAATTTATCCATTTTAAATAAATAAAATAAAGTTTTTAAATAAGGAATTTTAATTAAAATAACCAAAATATGCAAATAAAATAAACACAAAACACAGGGTTGTTACAGGGACATTTCACTACACCAGGTAATCTGCAATCCAATGGTTTTCTGAGAGAATGAATATAGCTTTAATAGAGAAAGCTCGTTGCTTGAGATTGGCTATCGACTTCTATAGAGGCTTTTGGGCTAAAGCAATATTGACCACGGTGCATATTATTAATCGGATTCCATGCTCATGCATATATGAGAATATTCTAAAAGAGAAGTGGAGAGGCAAAGCCGTGTATCTTGGTTGTTTTCGTAATGTCCTGTGTATGTTCACCATACGGGTGATGATAAGTTGGAGACTAGAGCATATAAGGGCTTCCACTTAGGATATACAGATGGTATCAAAGGATATCGTACTTGGCACCTTGTTGATAGGAAGATTGTTCATTCCCAAACATATTACTTTTGATGAGTCAGCAATGTTGTATCCTAAGAAAGACTTACCTACCAGATCAGATATTTCTGATAGGCCTAAGGAGATGGAAGAGGTTCCTATTTTACAGCCTAGTAGTAGAGTTGTTGATGCTGTTGAGAGTGAGATAGATGCAGTTGATGTGACAACATAGAGTAGTCCACAAGTGTCTTCTCGTAGTGTGGTGATTTGAATGAGACTAAAGAAAGTTTGGTTCAAGGTGGAGCTGAAAGGAGTTTAGACGAAGTTGTACCTACTTGTGCCAGTCGTAGGACTATTAGGCTGCCTGAGAGATATGGTGATTGGTAGTTAGCAAATCTTAGCCTTAGTAATCAGTTTGATTATGTCCTAATGTGGTTCATGAGGAGTTTCTTGACCTTGATGAAGCCTTGAAGTTATGTGATAGTTCAGAGTGGATGTCCGCTATAGAAGAGGAGCTAGAGTCATTGAAGAAGAATAAGACTTGGGATTTGGTACCTCCTCATCAAGGAAGCCGAGTCATAGGTTGCAAGTGGGTGTTCAATTTAAAGGATGATGGAAGATACAAGGCTAAACTTGTTGCTAAAGGGTTTTCGTAGAGGAAGAATTGGAGTATGATGATATTTTTTTCTCTTATAGTGAGACACACCTCCATCTGTATTTTTCTTGCTATAGTTCTCGCTCATGACTTGGAGTTGGAGCAACTTGATGTGAAGGTCGCTTTCTTGCATCGAGAATTGGATTAGACCATTTACATGAAGCAGCCAAACAGATATGTCGTAGATGGAAAAAAGAATTAGGTTTGCAAGCTAAAGAAGTCATTGTATGGACTTAAGTAGTCACCCAGACAGTGGTACAAGAAGTTTTGATTCTTTTATGCTTTCACTTGATTTTGATCGTAGCATCAAAGACCCTTATGTGTACTTCAAGCATTTGAAGAATGGTTATTGGGTGTATTAACTCTTGTATGTGGATGATATGTGTAACGATCCAGAATTTTTGTCATTTGAAATTCGTATATTAATTTAATTTTAAATATTCACGAATGGATTTTATAAGCTAAGTGAATTAAATTTTGAATATATGGATTTAATTGGATAATTAAATCGATAATTTAATATTTGAAATTTCAAAAATAATTGGAAATTGGGTCTAATATGATTAAAATTGATTTGTAAAGTTGTATTAAATCATATTGGAGTTAGAATGATGTTATAGAACTTTTAAAATTTAATTAAAAGTTGATTTGTGAAAATTGAATATTTTAATATTTAATTGACGAGTTAAAATAATCATTTTTCAAACAGTCTCGGATTTCGATGGAACTAGTTTCATCGGATCCGTAATGTTAAATTATTGTATGATTTCAAATTTCGTATCAATCGGATTTACGGTTTGTCCGGGGCAAGCAAAAACGCGTAGAAATCGATTCGAGTGAATTTTGAATTTAAATAGTCGATTCAAAAACTTATCTTTCAAATATGATCGAGTTGGCTCTCGATACCTATTCCATTTTGTTCGGAACGTGGGTAAAACCCTAGAAATGTCTGCCGGCACACTTCGTTTGGAGTTCGGAAAATTTCGGATGAATAGTATTTTGGCAAATTTTCTATAAAAGGACCTAAATTTTCTAATTTGCAACACACGTCAAAACCTAACCCTAATTTAGCTTCAGCCGCTAGAAGACAATTAATGGCCGAAAATGGTCAATCTTCTTCCTCTCCGATCTCCTCATCCATCGACATTCACGAGAAACTTTCAACTACAAAAATGTAGAGCTCCTCGAGCTCGACAAATCCAACGGTCGATCTACGTTATCATCGAAGAGGGAATGAGAAAAAAGGCCGCGTTTCCCTGTCGTTTGCGCACGTTTTTCCAAGCCTTGGGGCGACCGAGCTCGGAAATCTTCTAGCCGGAGGTGGCTCTTAAGTGGGGCTTTCGAATGGCACTCTCTGATCGTGTTCAAGTTGCTCGATGTTGGTCGCGAAAATTCGAATTATGGTGAAGTTGTGGGTTTCGTGTGCGCGTATTGATCTGGGGATGGAGAAGAACATAGGTGGGGCCGAGATTCTAGGATTATGGAATCAACGGTCCAGATGTGATATAGGTTTAAAAAAATAAAAAGGATTTGTAAATTTTATATATATATTAATTCGTTCAAACTTTAAACTATCATAACTCTTTCATACGAGGTCCGTTTTGGACAAAATGAATTACGTTGGGTTTGTATTGATAAATACTACGCGATGGAGCTAGATTGGAGTCGTTTGGAGCTGGTGAAAATTTGGGGTTAAATTAAACACGCGTTTAATTTTATTCGAAATAAAACACTGCAACTGTTATTGAAAGCAATGTGAGAACTTCTCACTCAATCGAATCTGTTTCGATTTAAATTTTTAAATAATTAAATTTAAAATTGCTTGATTGTATGATTGGATGATAAATTATCATCTATTGTTTTGAAATAGACCCTATGCGTCGTATATTAAGCGGATGTTATTTATTAAACACATATATCGCGACATTTCATTTTAAAGTGGAATTGGGATTATATATGTACTTGGAGTTGATTTTCCCGCATTATATAGCAGATGAGACCCTATTGGCCGCATAATAGCGGATAATATTTTATATGAACCCATATACCGGGATATTCCGTATTGAAACGGGATTGGTATTGTGATAACATTTGTGGATGCAGGGAAACAAGTTGGAGGGATCCAACTGGATTCCTCGCTTGTATTGATTTATTTACAGATATTGTGATATATTCTGTTATCATATTGATATATGATGTTTGGATGCCGTGATTGTTATATTTAGTGCTGTTGCAGTATTGAGCCTATTTTTGGAGTTTTAAAAATGTAAAAATAACGATTCTGAATTTAAAAGGATTTTTAAAGTGATTTTTGAAAGTATACGTTGTATTAAATTTTTTAATTGATTCATTTGAAATAAATAAACGTTATAATTTTAATGCTATAAAATTTATGATTTTTGAGAAATATAGTTAAAATGTGATTTTTGAAATGCGGAGTTAATGATTTTATAAAATAGTTTACATGGAGATTTTTGAATAATTATAAACGGTATATTAAAAGGTTTATAAAATTGATATTTATAAATTAAAAATATTGGAATTATAAAACGAGTTTTTATAAGTGTTAAAATGAAGTATAAATGAATTTCATAAGTGAAGAAAATTTATAGATTTATAAATTTTGAAGTTATAAAATAAATAGATTTTGTAAAATAAAAGATCTATAAGTAATTAACTTCTAAAGTGGATTTTGGCATTTAAATGAGATTTAAATAGAATATGTTAATTAAGGGATTTTATAAGTTGAAGTTTTTATAAAATATATAAATGTGAATTTATAAACGTTGTTTATAAATCCAAAATCGACTTATTTTGATAAGTCAATTATTATAGACTATTAAAGGAGATTATCCACGATTTTGGGTAGTGGATAATCCTTTAAAATAAAATGTGTAGAAAGGTTGAATTTGGTTAACGAAGTATATTCACGATTTTGGACAGTGAATAATGTATTAAAGAAATGTTTTGGGAAAGTGATATTTAAATAGAATTAAAACGATTTGAAGTCGTTTTAAAATGTGTTAAGGATCGAAACCATAGATTTCAACATTCATTGCTGAAATAGATGTTTTCGAGAAATAAGGAAAAGATGGACTATAACACTGTTGTTATAGTAAATGATTTTCGAATGGAAATGTTTTATATAGTATTAAGATCTATATATTTATCTTAATTTCGAATCCCTATACTAGTGATTTTGGGTTGTCGTAACGATGTTTTACGCAACATACGTTTTCACTCAAATGAATGTGTTTAAGAGAATGTTTTCCTTAAAGAATAAAATATATACTTATTTGTGATTTAAGTATATTGGATATTTTCCAAATGTTAAAAATAAATAGATTTGTGAATTACTTATTATTAAATAAGTATGGAAATGTTTTCCAATATGAAGTGAAATGTTTTGAGGTTTTATCTTTAGAGATAAATTGAAAGTGAATATTTGAAATCGATTTTGGAAATACGAATTCACTATGGAATCTATAAAGGAAAGAGAAAATTGTTTTAAAAATAAACAATGATTCATTTTTGAAGTAAATCGGTAAGGATTTATTTAATTGGTTTAAACGAACCATTTTGAAATGAAAATGACTAAGTATTTGGAAATGTTTTCCAATGTAGAAATTGAAATGGTTTAGAGAATATATCTTTTTAAAGATAAACTGAAGTGAATATTTGGCAAGTTATTTAATTTATGGAAGATTAATAAAAAGGGCCTAATGATTGTTATGGTGCTGAATATTTGTTGTGATTTGCTTGAAATTGAATGCTACACTTATTTTTAAAATAAGCGCTCGTCATTCGGTTTAGCCGGGAGAGGACCTTTGGGTCATAAATCCCATTCCAAATAGTGATATGTTGTAATGGATAGCATTTGAAGACCAGTGTTGAAGACCGGATATTTTTGAAAACGGAAGGATTACCGTCGAATGTCTCTGCATCGGCTGATCTCCGATATAGAGATTTTATCACCCTTTGTGATCGGAAGTCCGGTCGTGATTATTGAATATCCGGACTGCAAAGGCTTCTTTTGAAGTGCCTTCGGTTCTATTCGAACCCGGAACGAACTTGTATAGATGTGTGTCTGACGTTACAATTTGAGATGTAAAGCTGGTTTCTGTCAAATATATTTCTGTTGGTGGTGGAGAATTTATTCTCTTAGCTTAACACCCTTCTCTGAGACGTACGAGCTCAGAGATTATGTAGTTGATGGTTACTAGTGATATATTCCCAAATTGGTAATGTGGTATACGAAGTGCTGTTGAGCATTTGTTGATCAAAGCGTAGCTTTTGTATAAAGTGTAGCTTTGTGGACGAGACTTCGTCGGACCTCACACCTCAAAAATGGTCAAAGTAGGAAAGGCGCGGCAAGGTTATTAGGGGATAGCGCCCCCTTAGTGTATGTTAATTCCTTCTGGATAGAGGTGGTATTATGGTATGTAGCCCTGATACTTATCCTATGTTGTTGCTGCAAACTTATTATTTTGTGGTTGTTGTTGAATCCTGGGATTTAGGTCGGTTACGACCGGGGGATGGCACATTCGTGTCTGCAGTTACCCAGTTAGGGGTAACCCGGCCTTGTGTTGGCAGAGATCCAGTTAGGTTCTCGAGCGTCTTTCCAGAGGCGTACCCATGTGGCAATGGGAAGTTCCTTGGCCTGACCATTTGTTGGAAAATCCAAAGAAACAATACGAGACTTTTAAAGTTTTAGTTGTATAACCTGCCAAGAAATGTGGCGGTAACCTGCTATTGGACATGGTAGGTATAGTAGGCGTAAGTGCGGAATGCCTATGTTGGCTAAGATTTATATTATACTTTCAAAATGTTTTCCTACACTTTGCACTTATAATAATATTGAAAAGAAATTTGCATATCAAGCATATTTGACTATCATAAGGAGAAATTTCCTCCAATTCTTCATTTACATTGTGTGTGTGGCAGGAGGCCTTATGCTAGTTCCATTTTCTAAAAGCATTGCGAATCCATTTAAAAATATTTCTTTGTTTGTTTTAAAAAAATAAACTGTTTTAAGTTTCTCGCACCAGTCCCATGACTGACCTGAAGTTTATTTTTCCCTTCCTAAACTCTGGGTGCCCACAAATTTCCACACGGGCAGTCTAGAGTCAGATTATCAGGTTATTCTGGAATTCAGTAGTTGCTGTGGAAATCAGGAGCAGGCTGGATGGCTTGGCGTATCAACTAGTATATAGTATTTATTTTCCGCTGTTTGTTGTTGCAAACTCTGATAATGTAATGTAATGTGATGTAATGTAATAACTGATATAATTCTTTGTTTTAAATATATTCATTTATCTATTATATGTTGTTCCGCTGCGATATGTGAGATTCTGATGTTGTTTCTGTTGTTTTCTTTTTCTTTCTTTCTTTATTCTTCTATCTTCTACTTCTTCTTTAACCCTAACGGTACGGTTTTCTGGCCTTTGATTTTTCGGCAGTTGATACAGTGGACGTATTGATGTCGACTTTTGTGAGTCGAAAATCGCATTCGTCACAATTTGGTATCAGAGCATATGGTTAAGTGACAACCTTGGCACTGTTGGGAATTACTTATTAGATATAGAATCAGTTGTACTCCAGAATGAGTTTGAGTGAAATAATAGTTATAATCGCGTATTTGTTAGCGAACATAAAAGTGTTTTATATTGTGTTTGCTTATCCGTTGAGCTGTTTGTGAATTCTGGTCGGTATGTGGGACGCCATATTATCGATAGGGATTTATAAACCCTTAAATGAGGCAAGTCGACATAGTATCATCTTAAATTGGCTAAATGAAATAATTTTACCTCGATTATATTTTATATGTAAAGGAATAATTTTTCAAAATTATTAAAGTATATATAAATTGATTGTTGGTTGTTGAAAATGTAAGAATATATATAAGTTAATTAAAAGATGTTTGAATAATCTAAACAATAACAACAATTGCAAAAGAATAATTGTATGAGCAAATGAATTATTAAGTATGGAATTATAATTGATATGATTTACAACTGTGAAATGATCTTATATAAGTAAAGAGAAAATAGTGAAATTAAAGTAAAGGATTTGTAAATGAGATTTATGAATAAAAGGAAAATTTTGAAAGAATATTAAGCGCTTAATTCGCTACTATCACTGGGAAATAATAAGGGTGATGACTGCAGCATCATCAGTATCATTTTTAAGTTTCTGTGTGATGTATTTGTTACCAAAGTAATGAAAATTTTAAGTTTGGTTGTGATAAACAAATTTGAAATTAAAAATCTAAGTTGTAATTGTTGAATATAAGTGAAACGAATTTTGAACATATAATATGAAATAATAAAAATTTGACTTCGGTAAAAGTTAAAAAGAATTTAATTTAGAATTGGAAGCTGAATTGGATTTATAAGTGGAAATTTAAGTTAAGTTAAACAAATGATGTTTGAAATGGAATATAACTTAAGTGATGTTGCATGAAGTTGATTTTGGTATCAAAGTAAAATAATAAAGTGAATTATATGAATATGAACTTGAGTTACGTAATGAAATTCAACTTTATATGGTAAAATAAATTAGCAATTGAAATAATGATTGAATTGAATGTAAATCAATTGAGTGTAAATAAATTGATATGAAATAATGGATGTAAGTGTTAATTCATTAAAGCTAATTAAAAGTGATGAACCAAATTGAATGAATGTAAGCAAATTAAATAAATTTTGTTAAGTTGGTAATACGTTGGTTGTTAGTTGATTGTATAGAAATCCGTATGAAATTGAATTAATGAAATTGAAAGCTGTGTAATTGAATTTGATTTGGAAGTGAACCAACTTGAATATGAATTAGTGAATGTAAACTAATTGAATATGAATAAATGAATGTTAGTAAAAACATCCAATGTTAATGAATCAAATGTGATTTAAATTGAAAAACCAATTCACTTAATATTAATGAGAAGTGAAATTTTGTTGATTTGATTATGGATGTTAGTTAAATGCTAGTTGGTTGATGGTTGGATTTGTTGCTTTTGTTGCATTTGCTATATTGGCACATATTGTTATTGCTCCTGGTATATGTTGTATATCGATATTACTTTCATATATGCATGTTTCTCATGGTTTGTTGAGTGTTTAGTAGGTGCGGATGGCGCTTGCTTTGCTTTTGGAGCTCGCGCTCGCGCTATATTAGCCGTATATGCTCGCTAATAATATATAAGGTACATATCTCGGATTACATATTGTACTTTTTCATTTTTTTCCCTACGAGATGCCTCATTACTTGATGAAATGTATATTTGTGATATATATTGCCATTTTTTTTCAGATCGAACCGCGCAAAGGAGACGCTGGCGAAATTTTTCGAAAATTTAAGGCGTTAGAATATTTTTGAGAAAATTGAAATTTTTTGAAAACTATAACTTTGATTTTGGAGTGAAAAGTTAAACGATATAGTTGGTTTTGAAAAGACAACTAAGTATGATTTGAAAACTTAGTAAAGTTTTTTTTAAGTTTAACTATAGATTTTGGAAAAGCTAAACTGTTTAAATGAATCTGAAATATAATTTGAACAAATGTTTGAAAAGTTAATGGATTCTGTAACTTTTTCTTACTTGGTAATTTCGAGGACGAAATTCTTTTAAGGGGGAAGTTTGTAACGATCCAGAATTTCTGTCATTTAAAATTCGTAAATTTAATTAATTTTAAATATTCATGAATGGATTTTATAAGCTAAGTGAATTAAATTTTGAATATGTGGATTTAATTGGATAATTAAATCGATAATTTAATATTTGAAATTCCAGAAATAATTGGAAATTGGGTCTAATGTGATAAAAATTGATTTGTAAAGTTGTATTAAATCATATTGGAGTTAGAATGATGTTATAGAACTTTTAAAATTTAATTAAAAGTTGATTTGTGAAAATTGAATATTTTAATATTTAATTGACGAGTTAAAATAGCCATTTTTCAGACAGTCTCGGATTTCGAAGAAACTAGTTTCATTGGATCCATAATGTTAAATTATAGTATGGTTTCAAATTTTGTGTCAATCGTATTTACGGTTTGTCTGGGGCAAGCAAAAATGCATAGAAATCGATTTGAGTGAATTTTGAATTTAAACGGTCGATTCAAAAATTTATCTTTCAAATATGATCGAATTGGCTCTTGATTCCTATTCCATTATGTCCGGAATGCGGGTAAAACCCTCGAAACGTCAGCCGGCACGCTTCGTTTGGAGTTCGAAAAATTTCGGATGAATAATGTTTTGGCAAATTTTCTATAAAAGGACCTAAATTTTCTAATTTGCAACACACATCAAAACCAAACCCTAATTTAGCTTCAGCCGTCAGAAGACAATTAATGGCCGAAAATGGTCAATCTTCTTCCCATCCGATCTCCTCATCCATCGACATTCACGAGAATTTTCAACTACAAAAATGTAGAGCTCCTCGAGCTCGACAAATCCAACGGTCGATCTACGTTATCATCGACGAGGGGATGAGAAAAAGGGCCGCATTTCCCCATCGTTTGCGCACGTTTTTCCAAGCCCTGGGGCGACCGAGCTCAGAAATCTTCTAGCCGGAGGTGGCTCTCGAGTGGGGCGTTCGAATGGCACTCTTAGATCGTGTTCAAGCTGCTCGATGTTTGTCGCGAAAATTCGAATTATGGTGGAGGCGTGGGTTTCGAGCGCCCGTATTGATGTGGGGATGGAGAAGAACATATGTGCGGCCGAGATTCTAGGGCTATGGAATCAACGGTCTAGATGTGATATAGGTTTAAAAAAAATAAAAAGGATTTGAAAATTTTATATATATTAATTTGTTCAAACTTTAAACTATCATAACTCTTTCATACGAGGCCCGTTTTAGACGAAACCAATTGCGTCGGGTTCGTATTGACGAATACTACACGATGGAGCTGGATTTGAGTCGTTTGGAGCTAGTGAAAATTTGGGTAAAATTAAATGCGCGTTTAATTTTATTCGAAATAAAACACTGCAACTGTTATTGAAAGCAATGTGAGAACTTCTCACTAAATCGAATCTGTTTCGATTTAAAATTTTAAATAGTTAAATTTAAAATTGCTTGATTGTGTGATTGGATGATAAATTATTATCTACTGTTTTGAAATAGACACTATGAGCCGTATATTAAGCGGATGTTATTTATTAAACACATATACCGCGATATTCCATCTTGAAGTGGAATTGGGATTATATATGTACTTGGAGTTGATTTTCCTACATTATATAGCAGATGAGACCCTATTGCACCGCATAATAGCAGAGAATATTTTATATGAACCTATATATCGCGATATTCCGTCTTGAAACAGGATTGGTATTGTGCTAACATCTGTGGATGCAAGTAAAATGGTTAAAGGGATCCAACTAGATTCCTCACCCGTATTGATTTATTTACAGATAATGTGATACATTCTATTATCACATTGATGTATGATGTTTGGATGCCGTGATTGTTATATTTAGTGTTGTTGCAGCATTGAGCCTATTTTTGGAGTTTTAAAAATGTTAAAATAATGATTCTGAATTTAAAGGGATTTTTAAAATGATTTTTGAAAGTATACGTTTTATTAAATTTTTGAATTGATTCATTTGAAATAAATAAACGTTATAATTTTAATGTTATAAAATTTATGATTTTTGAGAAATATAGTTAAAATGTGATTTTTGAAATGTGGAGTTAATGTTTTTATAAAATAGTTTGCATGGAGATTTTGAATTATTATAAATGGTATATTAAAAGGTTTATAAAATTGATATTTATAAATTAAAAATATTGGAATTGTAAAACGAGTTTTTGTAAGTGTTAAAATGAAGTATAAATGGATTTCATAAGTGAAGGAAATTTATAGATTTATAAATTTTAAAGTTATAAAATAAATAGATTTTGTAAAATAAAAGATTTATAAGTAATTAACATCTATAGTGGATTTTGGCATTTAAATGAGATTTAAATAGAATTGTTAATTAAGGGATTTTATAAGTTGATATGTTTATAAAATATATAAATGTGAATTTGTAAACGTTGTTTTATAAATCCGAAATCGACTTATTTTGATAAGTCAATTATTATAGACTATTAAAGGAGATTATCCACATTTTTGGACAGTGGGTAATCCTTTAAAATAAAATGTGTAGAAAGGTTGAATTTGGTTAACGAAGTATATTAACAATTTTGGACAGTGAATTATATATTAAAGAAATGTTTTAGGAAAGTGATATTTTAAATAGAATTAAAACGATTTGAAGTTGTTTTAAAATGTGTTGAGGATCGAAACCATAGATTTCAACATTCATTGCTGAAATAGACATTTTCGAGAAACAAGGAAAAGATGGACTATAACATTGTTGTTATAGTAAATGATTTTCGAAAGGAAATGTTTCATATAGTATTGAGATTTATATATCTATCTTAATTTCGAATCCCTATACTAGTGATTTTGGGTTGTCGTAACGATGTTTTACGCAACATTTGTTTTGACTCAAATGAATGTGTTTAAGAGAATGTTTTCCTTAAAGAATAAAATATATACTTATTTGTGATTTAAGTATATTGGATATTTTCCAAATGTTATAAATAAATATATTGTGAATTACTTATTATTAAATAAGTATGGAAATATTTTCCAATATGAAGTGAAATGTTTTGAGATTTTACCTTTTAAAGATATATTGAAAGTGAATATTTGAAATCGATTTGAGAATCGTATATTAATAGATATTTTGGAAATACGAATTCACCATGAAATCTATAAAGGAAAGAGAAAATTTTTTTAAAAATAAACAATGATTCATTTTTGAAGTAAATCGGTAAGGATTTATTTAATTGGTTTAAACGAACCATTTTGAAATGAAAATGACTAAGTATTTGGAAATGTTTTCCAATGTAGAAATTGAAATGGTTTAGAGAATATATCTTTTTAAAGATAAACTGAAGTGAATATTTGGCAAGTTATTTAATTTATGGAAGATTAATAAAAAGGGCCTAATGATTGTTATGGTGCTGAATATTTGTTGTGATTTGCTTGAAATTGAATGCTACACTTATTTTTAAAATAAGCGCTCGTTATTCGATTTAGCCGGGAGAGGACCTTTGGGTCATAAATCCCATTCCGAGTAGTGATATGTCGTAATGGATAGCATTTGAAGACCGGTGTTGAAGACCGGATATTTTTGAAAATAGAAGGATTACCGTCGAATGTCTCTGCATCGGTCGATCTTCGATATAGAGATTTTATCACCCTTTGTGATGGGAAGTCCAGTTGTGATTAGTGAATATCCGGATTGCAAGGGCTTCTTTGGAAGTGCCTTCGGTTCTGTTCGAACCCGAAATAGACTTGTATAGATGTATGTCTGACGTTACAATTTGAGACGTAAAGCTGGTTTCTATCAAATATATTTTTGTTGGTGGCGGAGAATTTATTCTCTTAGCTTAACACCCTTCTCTGAGACGTACGAGCTCAGGGGTTATGTATTTGATGGTTACTAGTGAGATATTCCCAAATTGGTAATGCGGCATACGAAGTGCTGTTGAGCATTTTTTGATCAAAGCGTGGCTTTATGGACGAGACTTCGTCAGACCTCACACCCCGAAAATGGTCAAAACAGGAAAGATGCGACAAGGTTATTAGGGGATAGCGCCTCCTTAGTGTATTTCATTTCCTTCTGGATAGAGGTGGTATTATGGTATGGAGCCCTGATACTTATCCTATGTTGTTGCTGCAAACTTATTATTTTGTGGTTGTTGGTGAATCCCGAGATTTAGGTCGGTTACAACTGGGGGATGGCATATTCGTCTCAGTAGTTACCCAGTTAGGGGTAACCCGACCTTGTGTTGGCCGAGATCCGGTTAGGTTCTCGGGGCGTCTTT
The DNA here is from genome assembly GCA_030765085.1 of Allium cepa. Taxonomy (NCBI): domain Eukaryota; kingdom Viridiplantae; phylum Streptophyta; class Magnoliopsida; order Asparagales; family Amaryllidaceae; genus Allium; species Allium cepa. The sequence continues at coordinate 80,735,864 of CM060932.1, read as the reverse complement.
CCAGAGGCATACCCATGTGGCAATGGGAAGTTCATTGGCATGACCATTTGTTGGAAAATCCAAAGAAACAATACGAGACTTGTACGGTTTTAGTTGTATAACCTGCCATGGATTGTGGCGTTAACTTGCTATTGAACATGGTAGCTATAGTAGGCATAAGTGCGGAATTCCTATGCTGGCTAAGATTTATATTATACTTTCAAAATGTTTTCCTACACTTTGCACTTATAATAATAGTATTGAAAAGAAATTTGCATATCAAGCATATTTGACTATCATAAGGAGAAATATCCTCCAATTCTGCGTTTGCATTGTGTGTGTGGCAGGAGGCCTTATGGTAGTTACATTTTCTGAAAGCATTGCTAATCCATTTAAAAATATTTCTTTGTTTGTTTAAAAAATAAACTGTTTTATGTTCTCGCACCAGTCCCAAGATTGACCTGGAGTTTATTTTTCCCTTCCTAACTCTGGGTGCCCACAAATTTCCACACGGGTAGTCTAGAGTCAGGTTATCAGGTTATTCTGGAATTCAGGAGTTGTTGTGGAGATCAGGAGCACGCTGGATGGCTTGGCGTATCAACTAGTATATAGTATTTCTTTTCCACTGTTTGTTGTTGTAAACTCTGATAATGTAATGTAATGTGATGTAATGTAATAACTGATAAAGTTCTTTGTTTTAAATATATTCATTTATCTATTATATGTTGTTCCGCTGCGATATGTGAGATTCTGATGTTGTTTCTGTTGTTTTATTTTTCTTCCGTTCTTTCTTCTTCTATCTTCTACCTCTTCTTTAACCCTAACAGTACGGTTTTCTGGCCTTCGATTGTTCGGCAGTTGATACAGTGGACGTATTGATGTCGACTTTCGTGAGTCGAAAATCGCGTTCGTTACAATTAGGTATTAGAGCATATGGTTAAGTGACAACCTTGGCTCTGTTGGGAATTACTCATTAGAGATAGAGTCAGCAGTACTCTAAAATGAGTTTGAGTGAAATAATAGTTATGAGCACGTATTTGTTAGTGAACATAAAAGTGTTTTATATTGTGTTTGCTTCTCCGTTGAGCTATTTGTGAATTCTGATCGGTATGTGAGACGCCATATTATCGATAGGGATTTCTAAACTCTTAAACGAGGCAAGTCAACATAGTATCATCTTAAATTGGGTAAATGAAATAATTTTACCTCGATTATATTTTATATATAAAGGAATAATTTTTCAGAATTATTAAGGTATATATAGATTGATTGTTGGTTGTTGAAAATGTAAGAATATGTGTAAGTTAATTTAAAGATGTTTGAATAATCTAAACAATAACAACAATTGTAAAAGAATAATTGTATGAGCAAATGAATTATTAAGTATGGAATTATAATTGATATGATTTACAATTATGAAATGATCTTATATAAGTAAAGAGAAAATAGTGAAATTATAAAAGTAAAAGAATTGTAAATAAGATTTATGAATAAAAGGAAAATATTGAAAGAATATTAAGCACTTAATTCACTACTGCCACTGGAAAATAATAAGGGTGATGACTGCACCATCATCAGTATCATTTTCGAGCTTCTGTGTGATGGATTTGTTACCATAGTAATTGAAAATTTTAAGTTTGGTTGTGATAAACAAATTTGAAATTAAAAATCAAAGTTGTAATTGTTGAATATAACTGAAACGAATTTTGAACTTATAATATGAAATAATAAAAATTTGACTTCGGTAAAAGTTAAACCGAATTTAATTTAGAATTGGAATCTGAATTGGATTTATTAGTGGAAATTTAAGTTAAACAAATGATGTTTGAAATGGAATATAATTTAAGCGATGTTGAAGGAAGTTGATTTTGGTATCGAAGTAAAATAATAAAGTGAATTAAATGAATATGAACTTGAGTTATATAATGAAATTCAACTTTAAATGGTAAAATAAATTAGCAATTGAAATAATGAATGAATTGAATGTAAATCAATTGAGTGTAAATAAATTGATATGAAATAATGGATGTAAGTGTTAATTCATTAAAGCTAATTAAAAGTGATGAACCAAATTGAATGAATGTAAGCGAATTAAATAAATTTGGTTAAGTTGGTTACACGTTGGTTGTTAGTTGATTGTATAGAAATCCGTATGAAATTGAATTAATGAAATTGAAAGCTGTGTAATTGAATTTGATTTGAAAGTGAACCAACTTGAATATGAATTAGTGAATGTAAACTAATTGAATATGAATAAATGAATGTTAGTAAAAACATCCAATGCTAATGAATCAAATGTGATTTAAATTGGAAAACCAATTCATTGGATTTAATGAGAAGTGAAAGTGTATTGATTTGGTTGTGGATGCTAGTTTAGTGCTAGTTGGTTGATGGTTGGATTTGTTGCTTTTGTTGCATTTGCTATATTGGCACTTATTATTGTTGCCCCTGGTATATGTTGTATATCGACATTACTTTCATATACGCATGTTTCTCATGGTTTGTTGAGTGTTAAGTAGGTGCAGATGGCGCTTGCTTCGCTTTTGGAGCTCTCTTTCGCGCTATATTATCGTATATGCTCGCTAATAATATATAAGGTACATATCTCGAATTATATATCGTACTTTTACATTTTTTTCCCTATGGGATGCCTCATTACTTGATGAGATGTACATTTGTGATATATATTGCCATTTTTTTCGGATCAAACCGCGCAAAGGAGACGCTGGCGAAATTTTTCGAAAATTTAAGGCATAAGGATATTTTTGAGAAAATTGGAAATTTTTGAAAACTATAACTTTGATTTTGGAGTGAAAAGTTAAACGATATAGTTGGTTTTGAAAAGACAACTAAGCATGATTTGGAAACTTAGTAAAGTTTTTTTTAAGTTTAACTATGGATTTTGGAAAAGTTAAACTATTTAATGAATTTGAAATTTAATTTGAACAAATATTTGAAAAGTTAATGGATTCTGTAACTTTTTCTTACTTGGTAATTTCGAGGACGAAATTCTTTTAAGGGGGAAAGTTTGTAACGACCCATAATTTCTGTCATTTGAAATTCGTATATTTAATTTATTTTAAATATTCACGGATGGATTTTATAAGCTAAGTGAATAAAATTTTGAATATATGGATTTAATTGGATAATTAAATCGACAATTTAATATTTGAAATTTCAGAAATAATTGGAAATTGGGTCTAGTGTGATTAAAATTGATTCGTAAAGTTGTATTAAATCATATTGGAGTTAGAATGATGCTATAGAACTTTTAAATTTTAATTAAAAGTTGATTTGTGAAAATTGAATATTTTAATATTTAATTGATGAGTTAAAATAGCCATTTTTCAAACAGTCTCGGATTTTGACGAAACCAGTTTCATCGGATCTATAATGTCAAATTATTGTATGGTTTCAAATTTTGTGTCAATTGGATTTACGGTTTGTCCGGCGCAAGCAAAAGCACGTAGAAATCGATTCAAGTGAATTTTGAATTTGAATTTGAATAGTTGACTCAAAAACTTTTCTTTCAAATATGATCGAACCGGCTCTCGGTACCTATTCCGTTGTGTCCGGAATACGGGTAAAACCCTAGAAACATTAGCCGGCACACTTTGTTTGGAGTTCGGAAAATTTCGAATGAATAGCGTTTTGGCAAATTTTCTATAAAAGGACCTAAATTTTCTAATTTGCAACACACATCAAAACCTAACTGTAATTTAGCTTTAGCTGCCTGAAGACAATTAATGGCCGAAAATGGTCAATCTTCTTCCCCTTCAATCTCCACATCCATCGACATTCACGAGAAACTTTCAACTACAAAAATGTAGAGCTCCTGGAGCTCGACAAATCCAACGGTCGATCTACGTTATCATCGATGAGGGGATGAGAAAAAGGGCCGCGTTTTCCAGTCGTTTGCGCACATTTTTCCAAGCCCTGGGGCGACCGAGCTCGGAAATCTTCTAGCCGGAGGTGGCTCTCGAGTGGAGCGTTCGAATGGCACTCTCTGATCGTGTTCAAGTTGCTCGATGTTGGTCGCGAAAATTCGAATTATGGTGGAGGCGTGGGTTTCGTGCGTGTTTATTGATTTGGGGATGGAGAAGAACATATGTGCGCCTGATATTCTAGGGCTATGGAATCAACGGTCCAGATGTGATATAGGTTTAAAAAAATAAAAAGGATTTGTAAATTATATATATATTAATTCGTTCAAACTTTAAACTATCATAACTCTTTCATACGATGTCCGTTTTGGACGATACGAATTGCGTCGGGTTCGTCTTGACGAATACTACGTGATGGAGCTAGATTGGAGTCATTTGGAGCTAGTGAAAATTTTGGATAAAATTAAATGCGCGTTTAATTTTATTTGAAATAAGACACTGCAACTGTTATTGAAAGCAAGGTGCGAACTTATCACTCAATCGAATTTGTGTTGATTTAAATTTTTAAATGGTTAAATTTAAAATTGTTTGATTGTGTGATTGGATGATAAATTATTATCCATTGTTTTGAAATAAACCCTATGCGCCTTATATTAAGCGCATGTTATTTATTAAACACATATACCGCGATATTCCATCTTGAAGTGGAATTGGGATTATATATGTACTTGGAGTTGATTTTCCTGCATTATATAGCGGATGAGACCCTATTGCGCCGCATAATAGCTGATAGTATTTTATATGAACCCATATACCACAATATTCCGTCTTGAAACGGGATTGGTATTGTGCTATCATATGTGGATATAGGGAAATAGGTTGGAGGGATCCACTGGATTCCTCACCCGTATTGATTTATTTACATATATTGTGATATATTCTGTTACCATATTGATATATGATGTTTGGATGCCGTGATTGTTATATTTAGTGCTGTTGCAGCATTGAGCCTATTTTTAAAGTTTTAAAAATATTAAAATAACGATTCTGAATTTATAGGGATTTTTAAACTGATTTTTGAAAGTGTACGTTTTATTAAATTTTTGAATTGATTCATTTTAAATAAATAAACGTTATAATTTTAATGTTATAAAATTTATGATTTTTGAGAAATATAGTTAAAATGTGATTTTTGAAATGTGGAGTTAATGATTTTATATAAGTTTACATGGAGATTTTTGAATTATTATAAACGGTATATTAAAAGGTTTATAAAATTGATATTTATAAATTAAAAATATTGGAATTATAAAACGAGTTTTTATAAGTGTTAAAATGAAGTATAAATGGATTTCATAAGTGAAGGAAATTTATAGATTTATAAATTTTGTAGTTATAAAATAAATAGATTTTGTAAAATAAAATATTTATAAGTAATTAACTTCTAAAGTGGATTTTGGCATTTAAATGAGATTTAAATAGAATTTGTTAATTAAGAGATTTTATAAGTTGAAGTTTTTATAAAATTTATAAATGTGAATTTATAAACGTTGTTTTATAAATCCAAAATCGACTTATTTTGATAAGTAAATTATTATAGACTATTAAAGGAGATTATCCATGATTTTGGACAGTGGATAATCCTTTAAAATAATATGTGTAGAAAGGTTGAATTTGGTTAACGAAGTATATTCACGATTTTGGACAGTGAATAATATATTAAAGAAATGTTTTGGGAAAGTGATATTTTAAATAGAATTAAAACGATTTGAAGTTTTTTTAAAATGTGTTGAGGATCGAAATCATAGATTTCAACATTCATTGCTGAAATAGACGTTTTCGAGAAATAAGGAAAAGATAGACTATAACGCTGTTGTTATAGTAAATGATTTTCGAAAGGAAATGTTTTATATAGTAGTGAGATTTATATATTATCTTAATTTCGAATCCCTATACTAGTGATTTTGGGTTATCGTAATGATGTTTTACGCAACATTCGTTTTGACTCAAATGAATGTGCTTAAGAGAATGTTTTCCTTAAAGAATAAAATATATACTTATTTGTGATTTAAGTATATTGGATATTTTCCAAATGTTGAAAATAAATAGGTTTGTGAATTACTTATTATTAAATAAGTATGGAAATGTTTTCAAATATGAAGTGAAATGTTTGAGATTTTATCTTTTAAAGATAAATTGAAAGTAAATATTTGAAATCGATTTGAGAATCGTATATTAGTAGATATTTTGGAAATATGAATTCACCATGGAATCTATAAAGGAAAGGGAAAATTGTTTTAAAAATAAACATTGATTTATTTTTGAAGCAAATCGGTAGGGATCTATTTAATTGGTTTAAATGAACCATTTTGAAATGAAAATGACTAAGTATTTGGAAATGTTTTCCAATGTAGAAATTGAAATGGTTTAGAGAATATATCTTTTTAAAGATAAATTGAAGTGAATATTCGGCAAGTTATTTATTTTATGGAAGATTAATAAAAAGGGCCTAATGATTGTTATGGTGCTGAATATTTGTTGTGATTTGCTTGAAATTGGATGCTACAATTATTTTTAAAATAAGCGCTCGTTATTCGGTTTAGTCGGAAGAGGACCTTTGGGTCATAAATCCCATTCCGAATAGTGATATGTCGTAATGTATAGCATTTGAAGACCGGATACTTTTAAAAATGGAAGGATTACCGTCGAATGTCTCTGCATCGGTTGATCTTCGATATAGAGATTTTATCACCCTTTATGATGGGAAGTCCGATCGTGATTAGTGAATATCCGGATTGCAAGGGCTTCTTTGGAAGTGCCTTCGGTTCTATTCGAACCCTAAATGGACTTGTATAGAAGTGTGTTTGACGTTACAATTTGAGATGTAAAGTTGGTTTCTATCAAATATATTTCTGTTGGTGGCGGAGAATTTATTCCCTTAGCTTAACACCCTTCTCTGAGACGTACGAGCTCAGAGGTTATGTAGTTGATGGTTACTAGTGATATATTCCCAAATTGGTAATGTGACATACGAAGTGTTGTTGAGCATTTGTTGATCAAAGCGTGGCTTTTGTATAAAGCGTAGCTTTGTGGACGAGACTTCGTCGGACCTCACACCCTGAAAATGGTCAAAACTGGAAAGATGCGGCAAGGTTATAAGGGGATAGCGTCCCCTTAGTGTATGTCATTTCCTTCTGGATAGAGGTGGTATTATGGTATGGATCCCTGATACTTATCCTATGTTGTTGCTGCAAACTTATTATTTTGTGGTTGTTGGTGAATCCCGGGATTTAGGTTGGTTACGACCGGGGGATGGCATATTCGTGTAAGTAGTTACCTAGTTAGGGGTAAGCCGGCCTTGTGTTGGGAGAGATCCGGTTAGGTTCTCGAGGCGTCTTTCCAGAGGCGTACCTATGTGGCAATGGAAAGTTCCTTGGCCTGACCATTTGTTGGAAAATCCAAAGAAACAGTCGAGACTTGTGCGGTTTTAGTTTTATAACTTGCCATGGAATGTGGTGGTAACCTGCTATTGAACATGGTAGCTATAGTAGGCATAAGTGCGGAATGCCTATGCTGGCTAAGATTTATATTATACTTTCGAAATGTTTTCCTACACTTTGTACTTATAATAATAATATTCAAAAATATTTGCGTATCAAGCATATTTGACCATCATAAGGAGAAATCTCCTCCAATTCTGCGTTTGCATTGTGTGTGTGGCAGGAGGCCTTATGGTAGTTACATTTTCTAAAAGCAGTGCGAATCCATTTAAAAATATTTCTTTGTTTGTTTTAAAAAAATAAACTGTTTTAAGTTCTCACACCAGTCCCATGACTGACCTGGAGTTTATTTTTCCCTTCCTAAACTCTGGGTGCCCACAAATTTCCACACGGGCAGTCTAGATTCAGGTTATCAGGTTATTCTGAAATTCAGGAGTTGCTGTGGAGATCAGGAGCACGCTGGATGGCTTAGCGTATCAACTAGTATATTGTATTTCTTTTCCGCTGTCTGTTGTTGTAAACTATGATAATGTAATGTAATGTGATGTAATGTATAACTGATATAGTTCTTTGTTTTAAAGATATTCATTTATCTATTATATGTTGTTCCGCTGCGATATATGAGATTCTGATGTTGTTTCTGTTGTTTTCTTTTTCTTTCTTTCTTTCTTTCTTTCTTCTTCTATCTTATACCTCTTATTTAACCCTAATGGTATAGTTTTCCGGCCTTTGATAGTTCGACAGTTGATACAATGGACATATTGATGTCGACTTTCGTGAATCGAAAATCATGTTCGTTATAATATGTTGGTTTTTCCAAGGATAAAGATGAAATTGATAATTTGAAGTTGAATCTTAAGGCGGAATTTGAGATGAAAGACCTTAAAGAAGCAAGAAAGATTTTTGGTATGGAAATCCAAAGGGATATGAAGCTTAGTCTTTTGAGGCTCACTCAAAATAGAATATATTCTGAAAGTGCTTGCTTGGTTTAGCATGGAAGGAGAAAAAGAAATTAGCACACCCATGCCTTTGCACATACATCTCTCTAGTAGAGGCTCTTCGATCTCGGAGAAGGACAAGACTTATATGGAGAAGATTCCTTATGCGAGTGCAGTTGGTAGTCTGATATATGCCATGGTTTGCACTAGACCTGATATTGCACATGTAGTTTGATTGGTGAGTAGACTCATGTCAAATCCATGAAAGACGCATAGGAGGCAGTGAAGTATACTTTTAGATATCTTAGAGGGACTCCAGACCATAGGCTTGTCTTTGGCAGTAGAGATAGAGATTTCAGTTTGGTTGGATTTTGTGATTCCGACTATGCAGATGATAGAGGTCAAAGGAAGTCGACCTTAGATTATTTGTTCACTATTGGAGGCACAACTATTAGTTGGAGAGCGAGGTTGCAGACGATTATGGCTTTGTCTACTACAGAAGCAAAGCTTATAGTTGTGGTTGAAGCGGCTAAGGAAGTGATTTACTTAAAGCGTTTGTTGTGTGACTAGATCTTCATGTATGAAGGTATAAAAGTGAATCGTTATAGCCAAAGTGTAATTCACTTAGCTGAAAATCTGACTTTCAGCTCAAGGACGAAGCATATTGAGATGAGAGAGTCCTTTCTTGTCTTTATGCATGAAGAGAAGCTTGTACGTATTTATAAAGGTCACATATTGGAGAATGCAGTGGATATGTTTACCAAGTCATTAGCCATTGTAAATTTTGAACATTGCTCGAACATGATTTGGTTGATGAAGTGCTAGGTGCCATAGGGTGGAACGGGGGAGAGTGAGTTGGTAGATGGAGATGTTTGTTTTCATTATGGAGATCGATAGGTACTACTTGGAGAGGGTACTATCAACACTTCGTTAATGGACGGTGGCCTTGCCGGAGAATGTTGACAAATGCAATGTGTGATGGCTATGCCGAATCTCATTGAGCAAGTATCTATCGGGTCTTGTCCAAGAGCTACTTAGAGTAAGAGGATGTAAGTGGAGTTGATAGGTTTGTAGGAAAATATAGTATCAAGGTAGAAATTGTAAGATTTGGGGATACAATATTTTCAATTACAGAAGATTTGGAAGATATTGTTCATTTCGGTGATACAATATTGTTGATTTTGGTGATATAAAATTTCCAATTGTAGAAGATTTGAAAGATATTTGAGATAATTACTTAAATATATATTGCTTTTTTATAGCATTAAAGAGTGATAAATTACCTATGTGAAAAGAAGAACTATTTTAGGAGATTAAGGTAATCAACTAATTCCCTTATTAGCTGATTAAAGAAGAAATCTTATCAGGCGCATGTAAACTGAAGGAAACGGGAAAATCAAATGGATAAACATTTCCTGTATGAATAGAAGAATTAATAAGGCATTGATTTATGACCATAAATTAATCAGTTCAACCTCAAGTAATGTATAAAGGTAGAGATTAGCATGAGTAGAATTATCTCTCTCAGTTGTATTTCTTATTCTTCTTCTCTATTATCAATCTTGTAAAAATTTATCCTCTTATAAAGTAATAAAATATTCCCTTCCAAAGTGGATGTACACTACCTCATAGTAGTGGAACCACTATACATCTCATGTGTTATTTTCTTTTATTGCTTGATCTGTGATTACTTTTAGCTGATGACTGACTGTTGTTTTGCCTCATCATCAATCCGGTCCTATTTTTTCTGCAAGGTTGGGTTTTTGTTCCTATGGTGATCTTGAAGGATTTTTCCCCAAAACATAGTTGTTTGTTAGTTTGTTTGTTATTTAGAAGGCAAGGTTAGGTAACCTTTTTAATGGAAGTCTTTCAAACAAATAAGATAGTCCAAGGAGCTGAGTCCTTAATAGTACATAGAGCTAAGTCCATGATGTGAAGCAGTTAGATAACTCTTCAAGACGAGGAAGAATATGGCTAAATAGTTGTAATGTCGTTATTAGGCACTATGGGAGTTCCTTGATAGTACATCGATGAAAACGTGATACTGCGTTGATGATGGATCCTGACAAGCTGCTGAGTTACAGATACTAACAGAGAAAGTATCTTAGTCCAAAGGGGGACTGTGGTACTCTTAAATATATATATATATATATATATATATATATATATATATATATATATATGGATACACACATATGCATATAGAAATACACATACATATGTAGTTATTGTCTACCTAGGGTAGATGGGACGTATCATATACGTACGTGGAGTCAAGTCGAGTAAGTAAAACAAAAGACATAACATGTAATGAAAGGTAATCGGTATAAACTAGTGTTATGTATAAAGTGTGTAATTTACTAGTCACTAAGACATTGTTCTGAACTCCTTCTCATTACAACCCACATGATAGCTTTAGAGGAACAAGTACCAGTATAAGGCGGGAATAGTGGAATGATGAAATTCTTATGCATGTTCGGCATGAATAAGGACACTAGATGTTGAAAGTGTTGATATTGATCATTAACTATATGTTTTATTATACGTTACTATTTTGATGTGAGTTTACATCAATAATGATCTGAAATGCAACTGTTTATTTGCAGGATATCAAAATCAACTGTACTTTGGTGGACTTGAGTTTTCGATTTAGCGAAAATTCGGACCCATTAAGGTGCGGGTTGTTGTATTTGGTATTAGTCGATCTTAAAAATTAGGATATAATGCGTGAATGTATTTGTAATTTTGATTGTAATTATACATATTATATGCCAAACTCTATAAATTCTGACTATAGTAGTAAGACGACTATGTTCTACAAGATAGACAATGCGATTATGAGTTGGAATAAGAGAAGAAGTTGAAGATATACATCGATCCGAATCAACCCGTGGAAAATAGGTTGTATTGGAAAGCGTTGACTTAAGAAGAGCATGAATGTGACATATGGAATGTCCCTGAAATTGGATAGTACTTAACTCCTTTGTAGAGTCTAAATTGCCCTATGGTTGTAGATTCCTCCAGAATTGCCTATTGATAATGTACATTTAATCCAAATAAGAGAAAAGTGAGAATTTATGTGTTTTAGATATTCGGAAGAAGAATTAAATAAGTTTCCGAAAGAACTTGTGTAGTAATCACTCTAAGTTGACAATTGGATTTTTGATATTCTAGGAGAAGCTAAGTTTGAAAGTAAGTAGAAAATAATAAATGTCCAAAGAAGGGACAAATAAAAATCCACTCAAAGTCTAACCCTATATGAAAAAATTTAAAAGTTGAAATGAATTTAATACAAAAGTTAAGAAAAAAATTTAAATAATATACTTGAAATGGTTTTCAAAGGAATTATTTGAAAGTAAAAATACACCATTTTTGAAAAGTAAGTAAATATTAATTTTTTTAAAATAGAATATCTACATTTTATTTAAATAAAAAAGCTCTAGCATAAGCTAAAATTAGTTAAATCGAAAATTTCAGTAAATGGGTGTTTATAAAAAGCTATTTGTTTTGAAAAAAATTGTAGAGCTTATATAGCTCATTGATTTTTCTGAAATGAAATTTTTAAAATTGTAAAATTCTTTTTAAGGTGGACAATAGGAAGTGGTACTGGTTTTAAGTGGGGTAAAAATAAAGGAAAGGATATCAGAATTCAAAAACATAGTGCTAGGTGAATGCACTGCAATGGTCAATAAAGAAGACTGTAAATTTAGATAAAAGTTATATAGAGAACCATTCAAATAAGATTAGTCTATGTAAATGAAAGTTAAATAGTAGTAACATATGAAATATAAATAGAAACAATGTTAGAAACTTATATAAAATAGCGTTAGTAATTAGAAACAATATAGAAAATAAAAATAAATATTTTCCATAATTGTGCGCATTGACTGCACGTATCTTTCAAAAGTCAATATCACATTCTATTAGAGCCTTTAATAAGGTTAAAAGTGGAGATATCATGAGTAATAAAAAAAATAGGATGGAAGTTTCCTTGTCTACTTTATTTTTTTTAAGTTATAAAATATGTTTTAGAAATACTACAAAGTGCATTTAAAAAAATGATTTGGTACAGTAATTGGGTTTCAAAGATAAAACTTAGTAAATGGTTTGAATTAAAAATCCCATTTTTTAAAAAAGCAAAACCTTTGTTGTGAAAAGTCTTTAAAAGAAAGGAACTTTTTAAATTAATTTGCTAACATTTTTAATTGGACTTAATGAATAAGCTTAAAGTTAAGACACCAAGTTATTTTTGAATTTAATAAAAAGTTTTTAAGTTTGTACTTTTAAAGATATAAGTTTTGGTATTAAGTTCTTCATGTTTACAAAGTTTAAATTTTAGAAAAGGTGGCAAAACTAAACCAAAATTTTAATATGGAGGGGATAAGGATGGCTGCTTAAGTAAGATGGGGTAAAAGTTAAGGCTATGAATCAAATAGCAATGAATGATAGTCGAATAGCAATAGTGAACCCTCGTTGGATATAAGGAATATTAGTTTGAGCCTAGGAATGTTTCATTAAACATGTGTAAAGACTATAAAAAGGAACCCATAAGGAAATGTGAAATGTTATCGTAGTACATTTTTGCGAGTTCTAGAGTATACCCGCATCAAAGATTAAAAATAAATAAAGCATATATTAAGATTTGAGAATACTATCAAGAGATTTGGATTAAAAAGAGGATAGTAATATAATTGGTTCTGATAATGGAACTAATGGATGTATCTTATTTATTGGTACCCAAAAAGGAAAGTTAAGATATTTGTGTTAAGTGGAATGACATATTAGAAAGGGATTATTTAAGGAGTGATATGGCCACAAAATCATTGATGTTAGTTGATGTTGAAGGATAGCTTCCAACGATTGTTTCTTTTAGAATAGTTAGGTAGCAAGCATCAGTTGTCTTTTTTTGTATAAAAACTCATACGATATTTTATGATATAAGTTTCTTTTTATTTGTATGTTGATTTTCTAGATTGACCTCTATATATTGGAAACAGGAAATTGTTGTCAATGATGAAAAACTGCAGCATTTTAGCATCAAGGACGGACCTTCAGCATTTTAGCCCAAAGGACAACTTTATTTAGGTACCAGCTTTTAGTTATTGATAGCGGTTTTTAAGTATTATTTTGTAGTTATCGGTAGCAGTTTTTAGGTATCAGTTTTTAGTTCGGTAGCAGTTTTGAAAGAATGTTTTCCTTATGAATAATTTTGGAAGAATGTATGTCCTTGTGAATAATTTTTAGCAGAATGTTTGGCCTTGTGGCTAAAACATTAAGGTTTTGTCCTTAAGGATAAAAATATACAAATTTTTATCCTTAAAACTAATTCCCCCTATTGCAAAATAGAACAATAAGCAACTCTCGTGTAATCACATAACTAATGCAATGTAAGACTAGAAGTTCATAAAATAAATTAGGAAATTCATTAGTTACTATAAGTAAATAATGCTAAGTCCCAAAAGCCTTAAAATTTTGAAAAGATAAATATAGCTAGCGAAATGCATGGTAGGCTGTTCCGAAATCACGGATCACTTTCCGTATGCCTTACAAACTGAAATTTATATGTGAACATGTGTGCCGATGTTGTTCTGATTTAAAAGAAAAGGTTTCAAAAATTTAAAAGTTTACAATGTAGTAGAAAAGAGACAATCATGGAAGCCAACTCATTAACTAAATTCCGACTGCGTAGGATGCGGCTTAGTTTGTTTTGAGAAGATGAAAATATATAGTTTTGAAAAAAAATTATTCAAAAGTCTTTGATTTTTAATAGAAAATGTTTTTGTAAAAGTTCTGAAAAAAGGTAAGTTTTATTCTTAAATTTTATAACCATTTCTAAGATTTAACTGAAAAGAGATTTTGAACGAAAAAGGAGGGAATTTTTTATTTTGAAAACACCACATGCTTAGCATAGGGAAAATTGTTGGGTTAAAAAGTATGAATTTTACTGTGCAATAGAAGTGACATGTAACATCCCGCATATTTATCGATTTTTATATTTAAATATTTTATTTAAATATTTTATCGTTAATCGGATTTTGGTCCGAAGCTACTTTTTGCAAACGGTCAAATTAGGACTCGAGACCACTTCCATTGAGTTCGAAACGTCGTTTGCAATCTTCTAAGTATAAACATTGATATGTTTGGGGTTAGTGGAATTTCACCACTTTTTCACTCGAGCCTTTGGTTTGGACTTTTAGCCCATTAGGCCCAAGTTCCACCCCCTTCTTCTTCATTGCTTCATTTCATTTCCTAACACTAAAGCTTCAACAAAAATGGTGAATGGAATGAGAAATTAAAACTCCAAAGTCTTTGTTTTATTGCAACTCCAACATTCAACTCCAAATTCAAGAAGAAGACATCGGATTCAAGCTTGTGGTTGCTTCTCCATTTGCCTTCAAGCTTTGTTCTTCATTTTCATGGGGTTTTGGAGCAAAGGTGAGATTTTTATCTCACAAATCTAGTCTATAACTATATTGGACTATTGGGAATGATCCCCTATCACTTTTGCATGCACATTTGCATTTGGTTTGGATTGGATTGGCGAAAAACTCCAATTTTTAGCGTTTTGGTGAAATTTCTGCATTTAGGTCGTTCTGGCCATTTTCGTGTTTTCGGAGTTAGGTCGCTCAGGACCTTAGGTCGTAGGTCGCTCAGGACCTTAGGTCGTAGGTCGTATGGTCGTTAGGTCGCTCTGCTTTGACTCTGGCCATTTTTGCTCACTCGCAGTTAGGTCGCTCACGACCTAGGACTTAGGTCGCTCGCGAGTTAGTGGCTTAGGTCGTTGGGTCATATAACCCATTAAGTCGTGCTCCTTTAGGTCGCGCCTCTTTTAGGTCGCGCCTCTTTTAAGTCGCCCTTCTCTGGACCTTGTTAGGTCGCTCAACATTGATCTCGTTAGGTCGCTCAACACACCGTGTCGCTAGGTCGCTCGACTCTGGACTTCATTAGCTCGCTCAACCGTCTACCTTTATAAGTCGTAGGTCGTCTCCGACCTTAAACCACTCGGCCGCATTAGGTCGTGTACCTTTTAGGTCGCGTGTTGCACTAGGTCGTATGACATTAGGTCGTTAGGTCGTATGGCTTTAGGTCGCTAGGTCGTATGACCTTAGGTCGTTAGGTCGTTTGGCTTTTAGGCCGCTTCCACGCTAGGTCGTTCGACTCTTAGGCCGTAACACTTAGGTCGCTCGCCTCTTAAGTCGCTAGGTCGCGTGCCTTTAGGTCGCGTTTCTTTATTAGGTCGCGTGTCTTTGTTAGGTCCCTGACCTTCTTAACTCGCATGACCAACCCCTAGGTCGTTGGGCCTCATTTCATCTTAGGTCGCTGCTTCTTATAGGTCGCTCGGCTCCTAAATTTCTTTAGGTCGTTTGAGTGTTAGGTCGCGAACCCATTTTAGGTCACATGACCTATACCCTTTAGGTCGCTGGACCACTAGGTCGTGCCCCTTAGACCCCTAGGTCGCAACCATTAGGTCGCTCGACCCTATCCCTCTTAGGTCGTTAGACCTCATTTGTCTTCACTAAGTCGTACCGTTTTGGACGGGGCGCTGCCCCGCACCCCGCCGGGGGCGCTGCCCCCTGGACCCCCGCGACTTGACCGGGCAGGTCGAACCCCGTAAGCGGTGGCGTTGCCCCCCGCACCCCCACCTTGGGGGGTTGCCACCCCCCCGGACCCCCCCCTCTGTAGGGGATCTTATCTGAAAAATATACAACAGAACTTGCTGAGCTGATTTCCTTGGATTTTCATCACATCTTCGAATGTGACCTTTGTGATTGATTGTTTCTACAATCGCTTCTGTGATTTGTCACTTTAAAATATAAAGGTTTCAAAACAAGTAGTAAATATCAAAACTCTTTCAACAAAATGATTTCAACTCTATTTTTAATAACAAAGCTCTTTTCTTAAACCGTTTTCCAATCTATTAGTATATACAAGCCTTTACCTCACTCGGATGAGAAATCAAATTAAACGACTTAGTAAAACAAGTGGTATGAAACGCTTGCGTTCACTTCATCGGTTAATTCTTGGACTTGTTCGATTGAACCTCTTGTGACAATTTTATTAGTGAAGATTTACAGTTTGTTCGTAAATATTTAAGTTAAGCAAGTGGTTATGGGACATGAAGCTAAACTTCTATATTTACTAGCTTAGTGTAATTGACACTTCTCGTTGATCTTAATGATCGCTTTATGAATTAGACTAGCAATTGCGCGATGTCTCTTTCATTGCAAGGTTAGACTAGACACCAATTGTGTGATTCCATTCACACATACCTTTCTGCTTTTTGGTTAGTCTTGACCTCAATCTGTGTGATTCCACTCACACATGTGGGGTAGCTCCCCATGGTCTTCGAACCGTCATGTGATAGGCCTCTTTCCCTTTTTATGATTTCTGGATTTCTTGTGTTGATTTCTGGAATTTATCTCTTTGACTTGTCATGAGTACAAGTTTAGGGTATGATGCCCTCTTTGGATCTTTGAGAAGATTCTTGTGATATTGATTTATCTCTTATCGGTTGATCTCCTGTTGATCATTATTTGCATACTTATAGTAGTATGTCAGTATGGATATTTTATGTTTATGCCATATCTTTTATTTTATATCATGTCATCTGATATTTATAGCTAGACTGACCCGTTTATTATTTTCTTATAAATAATACTCGGGTCAGGCCGAGATGTTACCGGTGCTACTGCTTGACTCCTCCCCCAGTGATTCACTACTCTGACTTTTGGCTACTTGTTTAGATTAGCAGCTTTTGTTGTTTACACTTGAGATATAGACTCATAGTTGTATTCTTTTGTATAGCACGCGTTGCTATTCTTTTGTATTATCGTGGATCTTTTTAGACCACTACTTTGATGTACACTTTTATGTGATATATATTCATATCTCTTTCCGCCTTTGTGATATGGATATCTGTGATTGATTCGCATGTTATGCTTACATCTATATTTGTTTCCAAAGATCATTTTATAGCCACCGTGTGATAAGAAATTACACGGATGGTCGCTCCTCAACAGCCTTATTCTCCGTGCTAGTTGACAGCACTACACCATAGTGTTCTTGGCTAGCGTGGGTATAGAGGTGGGGCGTCACATGACAGTAAAGTAAAAGATAGTTAGTAGTAAGAGAAAAGATGATTCTAGCCTTGGGAATTCTTTTTCCATACCTTGTCGATAGATAACAAAACTCGTTTTAAAATAATTTTGTTTTAAAAATCATGAAATGTAAAATTAATATTTTTTACGCGGACTATACTTGTAAAAGTTGGAAAAGAATCGAAGGTAAAAGATAAGTTCGAATATATAGTAAAATGAGCACACAAGAGAAGGATGGAAATATATAATTCACCGTATAAACCCTTTTCTAGAATAAGAGTATAGGTTTAGAAAACAGAATTTTTCAAAATTTTAGATGTTAAAAAATTATGTACTAGATATTGGATAGTAGAGGTTGGATGGAAAATTGGTTGAATTATAATTTTGTTATAAGAAGCAGGAGATATTTTGGAAGCAAAAATAAAATGTTTGATTTTCAAATTTTGCAAACATATAGAACTACCGGTATATATTAGTTGTTTGCATCATATTTTCAAAATTATTTTAAAGAACGCATTCCTGTAGGAGATGCGATTTAGAATTATTGAACATACAAATCATATGTATTGTGATGCATAGTGCATTTGTGCATGGTTGGCTATAAAATTGGTTGTGTACTAATTGGCTTGATTGCTAAGATTGGTTACGCGTTATGTTACGTTTTTCGGTCTTTAAGAAATTTCGCTGATGAAATTCTTTTAAGGGAGAAGGATGTAACACCATATAAATTTAATGATAATTAACCAAAAAAAATTAGTTGATAATTAGTAGTACTGAAAAATAGATTTTTCACAAAAATAAAAAATTTGACAACGAAACTTGTATCATTTCGTTCGTGGCGATTTTTTGATCGATTTTCATATGTTTTCCAATCAAAGCTCAAAAGAAAACATTATTAATGTTTGAATATTTGGGATGGGAAATAAATATATATGTAATTAAAGGAATAGACGTAGTTAATCAACTTTATTTAATGTTGACGTTTACTTAACGTCTAAGCACAATCAATGTTAAATCACATCAGTTAAAAGTTGGAATTAAATAGGTTAAAAAAGAATTAAACGAAACGGTATAATTAATTAACGTAAAACGACAACTGATCGACCCCTATACTATGACCATTCGACCGTTAGAGGGGTAGCTTTCGAACGCTTATATGTTGGCTGTTGTAATATGAACCTTAGTCGAATGGTCCAAATTTAAAATAGAATAATCTATCAGCTGGCATCGATTCAAACCCCTATAAATACGGGTCTAACCCCTTAGTTTTCTTCCCATATTTTGCAAAGCATGGTGAAGTTTTGCCAATTTATTTTTTTCACGAAGTCTTAAATCTAAATAAAACTATAATATATATACGTATATACAAGTAGAGAATGATGGAGGATAATGGATAAGAAGTATAGGATCGAATCAAATCGCCAAATCCAGGATAAACTATAAATCCAAATTTAAATTAGATTCAAATCACTTCTCATATCTATATTTATAATTGTATGTATATGCTTACAGCATATATTTATTAAAAAGAAAAAAGGAGTCAAAAAAATATAGAGTTTAGATTTAGAGTTTGAAAAGTTTAAATGTGAGTGAGAAGTTATACATTTTTATATAATATTAGATTTATATCATTGTAAATATATTCCTTGTTTGTCTGAATATAATTACCATGACGTTGTAAGCTTTAAAAAAAATATGTAATGAATTTGAATGCCATGCCTAAATATTCTATGAATTGTTAACTTGAATTAAATATTACATGTAGTTGAATCTAGAAAGTAAAGGTGAAAGTAGTCTCTAAGTCAATGAATTGTATAGTAATTCTAGATTTATTGGGTGAACGACATATGTTAGTAAACATGAATTTGAGATTATTATAAGATGATTTTGGATTTAAGTGATATTTTAATTCATTAGAATAAAATGTGTTACAATGTAAATTTCTATAAATTATCTAGTTTTTTGAATATGAATAAAAATGTAACGTCTGAAATGACAAGGGATGTTCCTAAATGAAAGAAATGTACAAAATATAAATGTTTACCATATTTTCTATTATTTATTTCAATTATAATAGAAAAGATAGTTTCTCATAATTTCAAACACAACACAAGTCCTCATTTAGGTAAGTTATAGAAACTTATAGTGTTAACATCTCATTTTGGAGGATGTAATTCGAATAAATTAAAATGTATAAATCCCTAAGTATAATTTAAAGAATTGTAAGTAGTAATAATAACAACAGTCTAATTATAAAATGAATATATGAAATAGAGACAATTTGGATTTTAAATAATAAGCGACGAAATATAGATAAAGTAATGAAATAAGAAAATAAGAAAGTTAGTAACCAAAGGAAAATAGTAAGAATTGAAAATGAATGGTAGAATAGATCTAATGAATTAAGGGAAAAGTAAGCAGTAGAAGACATTTAAATCTTTTAAGTTAAAAGTAAGCGGTAAATGACATGAAATTCACACTAAAGTAATAAGGAGTCAGTTCTGTAAGAATAACTAAATGTTACCAGTGATCATTAATTACGTATTAAATGAATAAGTATGAATATAAAATAGCCTTAAGTATGCATTTATGACGGGTGTGAACTATTGAATTAAGCCAATAGCCTAGAATAAATAAGAATGACATAGTCATTAAAATGAGTTGGAATGCAAGGTCAATTGTGTTACATAATGAAGTATGCTACTGCAAGGGGCTAGCAGCACTTGTGTATACGTTATACTAATGTGTGACATATCCACCTATAGGACCCGTTGGATTATACGTTCATGTATAGGAGAAGGGAATTCCTAATTTAGGATGGTTATCCCAGATCGAAATGTCAAATGACATGTAGAGTCCGCTTTATCCTTTTAACGGGTATGTTTTAAGCAACAAAGTGGGTATTTTCTTGATTGCATTAGGCAATTTAAATGGAATGGCGTTCTAGGCTCGGCTCTATGACAGTGGGATTGGTACCATATATGAGGAGTAAGAGTTTTTTTACATGGATCATGAACATCATCGGACCTAAAAGGTCAGCGGAAAGGCAGAGGTTACGCCTAAACGGACCACACCTTCTACTAGTATAGATCATGTTTAGGACATGCATCGTCGCACATTTATTTATTAGTTTGTTGTTATTCAGAAGGCAAGGCTTGATAACCATTGTAATGGAGGTCTTTCAAATGAATAAGATAGTCTAAGGAGCTGATCCATGACATGAAGCTAGATAAGTCTTTAAGACGGGGTAGAATACAGCTAAATAGTTGTAATGTCTTTACTAGCACTACAGGTGTTCCTTGGTATGCACCGCGACGAGGACGTGGTACTATGTTGACGATAGATCCTAACGAGGTGTTGAGTTACAAATACTAGTGGGATAGTATCTTTGGCCACGGGGGTTGTGACACTTATATATATATACAAGTAAATTCGACAGTATCATTGTCTGCATAAACTGAACCTAAAGCAGCATTTGAGAAGGTCAAAACAACTGAAGAACAACAATGAAACAATTTTTTTGGGTACTAAAGTTCTATTATTTGTTTCTTTTGTTTTATTTTATTTTATACTACTAGAAATGGAAATGATACTTGTACTTATACATCGATATGCTTTTTTAGCTAATATAGAAACATATCATATGAATCAACATTTCACAAAATGGCTTTATCTCTTCTATCTCTTCTTCTATCTAGTCTAGTAATAGGGAGAATTCAATGCATAAGACTTTCACCGTAGCTTTTGTTATACATATGAACTTCTATCCTTGGTTATGACGTTTGACTCTTGTTTATAAAAATATTTTAAAAAAGGAAAAACAAAAGAAGATGCGAAACTAAACTACTATCCGTCTTTACATCAACAAAGTAGTTGAGCCTTAATAATTCAAAATTTTCAACTGCATTCTCTGAGCTGATTTCCTTGGATTTTTATCACATCTTCGAATGTGACCTTTGTGATTGATTGTTTCTACAATCGCTTCTGTGATTTGTCACTTTAAAATATAAAGGTTTCAAAACTAGTAGTAAATATCAAAACTCTTTCAACAAAATGATTTCAACTCTATTTTTAATAACAAAGCTCTTTTCTTAAACCGTTTTCCAATCTATTAGTATATACAAGCCTTTACCCCACTCGGATGAGAAATCTAATTAAACGACTTAGTAAAACAAGTGGTATGAAACGCTTGCGTTCACTTCGTCGGTTAATTCTTGGACTTGTTCGATTGAACCTCTTGTGACAATTTTATTAGTGAAGATTTACAGTTTGTTCGTAAATATTTAAGTTAAGCAAGTGGTTATGGGACATGAAGCTAAACTTCTATATTTACTAGCTTAGTGTAATTGACACTTCTCGTTGATCTTGATGATCGCTTTATGAATTAGACTAGCAATTGCGCGATGTCTCTTTCATTGCAAGGTTAGACTAGACACCAATTGTGTGATTCCATTCACACATACCTTTCTGCTTTTTGGTTAGTCTTGACCTCAATCTGTGTGATTCCACTCACACATGTGGGGTAGCTCCCCATGGTCTTCGGACCGTCATGTGATAGGCCTCTTTCCCTTTTTATGATTTCTGGATTTCTTGTGTTGATTTCTGGAATTTATCTCTTTGACTTGTCATGAGTACAAGTTTAGGGTATGATGCCCTCTTTGGATCTTTGAGAAGATTCTTGTGATATTGATTTATCTCTTATCGGTTGATCTCCTGTTGATCATTATTTGCATACTTATAGTAGTATGTCAGTATGGATATTTTATGTTTATGCCATATCTTTTATTTTATATCATGTCATCTGATATTTATAGCTAGACTGATCCGTTTATTATTTTCTTATAAATAATACTCGGGTCAGGCCGAGATGTTACAGGTGCTACTGCTTGACTCCTCCCCCAGTGATTCACTACTCAGACTTTTGGCTACTTGTTTAGATTAGCAGCTTTTGTTGTTTACACTTGAGATATAGACTCATAGTTGTATTCTTTTGTATAGCACGCGTTGCTATTCTTTTGTATTATCGTGGATCTTTTTAGACCACTACTCTGATGTACACTTTTATGTGATATATATTCATATCTCTTTCCGCCTTTGTGATATGGATATCTGTGATTGATTCGCATGTTATGCTTACTTCTATATTTGTTTCCGAAGATCATTTTATAGCCACCGTGTGATAAGAAATTACACGGATGGTCGCTCCTCAACAGCCTTATTCTCCGCGCTAGTTGACAGCACTACACCGTAGTGTTCTTGGCTAGCGTGGGTATAGAGGTGGGGCGTCACATGACAGTAAAGTAAAAGATAGTTAGTAGTAAGAGAAAAGATGATTCTAGCCTTGGGAATTCTTTTTCCATACCTTGTCGATAGATAACAAAACTCGTTTTAAAATAATTTTGTTTCAAAAATCATGAAACGTAAAATTAATATTTTTTACGCGGACTATACTTGTAAAAGTTGGAAAAGAATCGAAGGTAAAAGATAAGTTCGAATGTATAGTAAAATGAGCACACAAGAGAAGGATGGAAATATATAATTCACCGTATAAACCCTTTTCTAGAATAAGAGTATAGGTTTAGAAAACAGAATTTTTCAAAATTTTAGATGTTAAAAAATTATGTACTAGATATTGGATAGTAGAGGTTGGATGGAAAATTGGTTGAATTATAATTTTGTTATAAGAAGCAAGGGATATTTTGGAAGCAAAAATAAAATGTTTGATTTTCAAATTTTGCAAACATATAGAACTACCGGTATATATTGGTTGTTTGCATCATATTTTCAAAATTATTTTAAAGAACGCATTCCTGTAGGAGATGCGATTTAGAATTATTGAACATACAAATCATATGTATTGTGATGCATAGTGCATTTGTGCATGGTTGGCTATAAAATTGGTTGTGTACTAATTGGCTTGATTGCTAAGATTGGTTACGCGTTATGTTACGTTTTTCGGTCTTTAAGAAATTTCGCTGATGAAATTCTTTTAAGGGAGAAGGATGTAACACCATATAAATTTAATGATAATTAACCAAAAAAAATTAGTTGATAATTAGTAGTACTGAAAAATAGATTTTTCACAAAAATAAAAATTTTGACAACGAAACTTGTATCATTTCGTTCGTGGCGATTTTTTGATCGATTTTCATATGTTTTCCAATCAAAGCTCAAAAGAAAACATTATTAATGTTTGAATATTTGGGATGGGAAATAAATATATATGTAATTAAAGGAATAGACGTAGTTAATCAACTTTATTTAATGTTGACGTTTACTTAACGTCTAAGCACAATCAATGTTAAATCACATCAGTTAAAAGTTGGAATTAAATAGGTTAAAAAAGAATTAAACGAAACGGTATAATTAATTAACGTAAAACGACAACTGATCGACCCCTATACTATGACCATTCGACCGTTAGAGGGGTAGCTTTCGAATGCTTATATGTTGGCTGTTGTAATATGAACCTTTGTCGAATGGTCCAAATTTAAAATAGAATAATCTATCAGCTGGCATCGATTCAAACCCCTATAAATACGGGTCTAACCCCTTAGTTTTCTTCCCATATTTTGCAAAGCATGGTGAAGTTTTGCCAATTTATTTTTTTCACGAAGTCTTAAATCTAAATAAAACTATAATATATATACGTATATACAAGTAGAGAATGATGGAGGATAATGGATAAGAAGTATAGGATCGAATCAAATCGCCAAATCCAGGATAAACTATAAATCCAAATTTAAATTAGATTCAAATCACTTCTCATATCTATATTTATAATTGTATGTATATGCTTACAGCATATATTTATTAAAAAGAAAAAAGGAGTCAAAAAAATATAGAGTTTAGATTTAGAGTTTGAAAAGTTTAAATGTGAGTGAGAAGTTATATATTTTTATATAATATTAGATTTATATCATTGTAAATATATTCCTTGTATGTCTGAATATAATTACCATGACGTTGTAAGCTTTAAAAAAAATATGTAATGAATTTGAATGCCATGCCTAAATATTCTATGAATTGTTAACTTGAATTAAATATTACATGTAGTTGAATCTAGAAAGTAAAGGTGAAAGTAGTCTCTAAGTCAATGAATTGTATAGTAATTCTAGATTTATTGGGTGAACGACATATGTTAGTAAATATGAATTTGAGATTATTATAAGATGATTTTGGATTTAAGTGATATTTTAATTCATTAGAATAAAATGTGTTACAATGTAAATTTCTATAAATTATCTAGTTTTTTGAATATGAATAAAAATGTAACGTCTGAAATGACAAGGGATGTGCCTAAATGAAAGAAATGTACAAAATATAAATGTTTACCATATTTTCTATTATTTATTTCAATTATAATAGAAAAGATAGTTTCTCATAATTTCAAACACAACACAAGTCCTCATTTAGGTAAGTTATAGAAACTTATAGTGTTAACATCTCATTTTGGAGGATGTAATTCGAATAAATTAAAATGTATAAATCCCTAAGTATAATTTAAAGAATTGTAAGTAGTAATAATAACAACAGTCTAATTATAAAATGAATATATGAAATAGAGACAATTTGGATTTTAAATAATAAGCGACGAAATATAGATAAAGTAATGAAATAAGAAAATAAGAAAGTTAGTAACCAAAGGAAAATAGTAAGAATTGAAAATGAATGGTAGAATAGATCTAATGAATTAAGGGAAAAGTAAGCAGTAGAAGACATTTAAATCTTTTAAGTTAAAAGTAAGCGGTAAATGACATGAAATTCACACTAAAGTAATAAGGAGTCAGTTCTGTAAGAATAACTAAATGTTACCAGTGATCATTAATTACGTATTAAATGAATAAGTATGAATATAAAATAGCCTTAAGTATGCATTTATGACGGGTGTGAACTATTGAATTAAGCCAATAGCTTAGAATAAATAAGAATGACATAGTCATTAAAATGAGTTGGAATGCAAGGTCAATTGTGTTACATAATGAAGTATGCTACTGCAAGGGGCTAGCAGCACTTGTGTATACGTTATACTAATGTGTGACATATCCACCTATAGGACCCGTTGGATTATACGTTCATGTATAGGAGAAGGGAATTCCTAATTTAGGATGGTTATCCCAGATCGAAATGTCAAATGACATGTAGAGTCCGCTTTATCCTTTTAACGGGTATGTTTTAAGCAACAAAGTGGGTATTTTCTTGATTGCATTAGGCAATTTAAATGGAATGGCGTTCTAGGCTCGGCTCTATGACAGTGGGATTGGTACCATATATGAGGAGTAAGAGTTTTTTTACATGGATCATGAACATCATCGGACCTAAAAGGTCAGCGGAAAGGCAGAGGTTACGCCTAAACGGACCACACCTTCTACTAGTATAGATCATGTTTAGGACATGCATCGTCGCACATTTATTTATTAGTTTGTTGTTATTCAGAAGGCAAGGCTTGATAACCATTGTAATGGAGGTCTTTCAAATGAATAAGATAGTCTAAGGAGCTGATCCATGACATGAAGCTAGATAAGTCTTTAAGACGGGGTAGAATACAACTAAATAGTTGTAATGTCTTTACTAGCACTACAGGTGTTCCTTGGTATGCACCGCGACGAGGACGTGATACTATGTTGACGATAGATCCTAACGAGGTGTTGAGTTACAAATACTAGTGGGATAGTATCTTTGGCCACGGGGGTTGTGACACTTATATATATATACAAGTAAATTCGACAGTATCATTGTCTGCATAAACTGAACCTAAAGCAGCATTTGAGAAGGTCAAAACAACTGAAGAACAACAATGAAACAATTTTTTTGGGTACTAAAGTTCTATTATTTGTTTCTTTTGTTTTATTTTATTTTATACTACTATAAATGGAAATGATACTTGTACTTATACATCGATATGCTTTTTTAGCTAATATAGAAACATATCATATGAATCAACATTTCACAAAATGGCTTTATCTCTTCTATCTCTTCTTCTATCTAGTCTAGTAATAGGGAGAATTCAATGCATAAGACTTTCACCGTAGCTTTTGTTATACATATGAACTTCTATCCTTGGTTATGACGTCTGACTCTTGTTTATAAAAATATTTTAAAAAAGGAAAAACAAAAGAAGATGCGAAACTAAACTACTATCCGTCTTTACATCAACAAAGTAGTTGAGCCTTAATAATTCAAAAATTTCAACTGCATTCTCTGAGCTGATTTCCTTGGATTTTTATCACATCTTCGAATGTGACCTTTGTGATTGATTGTTTCTACAATCGCTTCTGTGATTTGTCACTTTAAAATATAAAGGTTTCAAAACTAGTAGTAAATATCAAAACTCTTTCAACAAAATGATTTCAACTCTATTTTTAATAACAAAGCTCTTTTCTTAAACCGTTTTCCAATCTATTAGTATATACAAGCCTTTACCTCACTCGGATGAGAAATCTAATTAAACAACTTAGTAAAACAAGTGGTATGAAACGCTTGCGTTCACTTCGTCGGTTAATTCTTGGACTTGTTCGATTGAACCTCTTGTGACAATTTTATTAGTGAAGATTTACAGTTTGTTCGTAAATATTTAAGTTAAGCAAGTGGTTATGGGACATGAAGCTAAACTTCTATATTTACTAGCTTAGTGTAATTGACACTTCTCGTTGATCTTGATGATCGCTTTATGAATTAGACTAGCAATTGCGTGATGTCTCTTTCATTGCAAGGTTAGACTAGACACCAATTGTGTGATTCCATTCACACATACCTTTCTGCTTTTTGGTTAGTCTTGACCTCAATCTGTGTGATTCCACTCACACATGTGGGGTAGCTCCCCATGGTCTTCGGACCGTCATGTGATAGGCCTCTTTCCCTTTTTATGATTTCTGGATTTCTTGTGTTGATTTCTGGAATTTATCTCTTTGACTTGTCATGAGTACAAGTTTAGGGTATGATGCCCTCTTTGGATCTTTGAGAAGATTCTTGTGATATTGATTTATCTCTTATCGGTTGATCTCCTGTTGATCATTATTTGCATACTTATAGTAGTATGTCAGTATGGATATTTTATGTTTATGCCATATCTTTTATTTTATATCATGTCATCTGATATTTATAGTTAGACTGATCTGTTTATTATTTTCTTATAAATAATACTCGGGTCAGGCCGAGATGTTACAGGTGCTACTGCTTGACTCCTCCCCCAGTGATTCACTACTCAGACTTTTGGCTACTTGTTTAGATTAGCAGCTTTTGTTGTTTACACTTGAGATATAGACTCATAGTTGTATTCTTTTGTATAGCACGCGTTGCTATTCTTTTGTATTATCGTGGATCTTTTTAGACCACTACTCTGATGTAC
Organism: Allium cepa; assembly: GCA_030765085.1. Taxonomy (NCBI): domain Eukaryota; kingdom Viridiplantae; phylum Streptophyta; class Magnoliopsida; order Asparagales; family Amaryllidaceae; genus Allium; species Allium cepa. The sequence continues at coordinate 80,708,117 of CM060932.1, read as the reverse complement.
ACTTTTATGTGATATATATTCATATCTCTTTCCGCCTTTGTGATATGGATATATGTGATTGATTCGCATGTTATGCTTACTTCTATATTTGTTTTCGAAGATCATTTTATAGCCACCGTGTGATAAGAAATTACACGGATGGTCGCTCCTCAACAGCCTTATTCTCCGCGCTAGTTGACAGCACTACACCGTAGTGTTCTTGGCTAGCGTGGGTATAGAGGTGGGGCGTCACATGACAGTAAAGTAAAAGATAGTTAGTAGTAAGAGAAAAGATGATTCTAGCCTTGGGAATTCTTTTTCCATACCTTGTCGATAGATAACAAAACTCGTTTTAAAATAATTTTGTTTCAAAAATCATGAAACGTAAAATTAATATTTTTTACGCGGACTATACTTGTAAAAGTTGGAAAAGAATCGAAGGTAAAAGATAAGTTCGAATGTATAGTAAAATGAGCACACAAGAGAAGGATGGAAATATATAATTCACCGTATAAACCCTTTTCTAGAATAAGAGTATAGGTTTAGAAAACAGAATTTTTCAAAATTTTAGATGTTAAAAAATTATGTACTAGATATTGGATAGTAGAGGTTGGATGGAAAATTGGTTGAATTATAATTTTGTTATAAGAAGCAGGGGATATTTTGGAAGCAAAAATAAAATGTTTGATTTTCAAATTTTGCAAACATATAGAACTACCGGTATATATTGGTTGTTTGCATCATATTTTCAAAATTATTTTAAAGAACGCATTCCTGTAGGAGATGCGATTTAGAATTATTGAACATACAAATCATATGTATTGTGATGCATAGTGCATTTGTGCATGGTTGGCTATAAAATTGGTTGTGTACTAATTGGCTTGATTGCTAAGATTGGTTACGCGTTATGTTACGTTTTTCGGTCTTTAAGAAATTTCGCTGATGAAATTCTTTTAAGGGAGAAGGATGTAACACCATATAAATTTAATGATAATTAACCAAAAAAAATTAGTTGATAATTAGTAGTACTGAAAAATAGATTTTTCACAAAAATAAAAAATTTGACAACGAAACTTGTATCATTTCGTTCGTGGCGATTTTTTGATCGATTTTCATATGTTTTCCAATCAAAGCTCAAAAGAAAACATTATTAATGTTTGAATATTTGGGATGGGAAATAAATATATATGTAATTAAAGGAATAGACGTAGTTAATCAACTTTATTTAATGTTGACGTTTACTTAACGTCTAAGCACAATCAATGTTAAATCACATCAGTCAAAAGTTGGAATTAAATAGGTTAAAAAAGAATTAAACGAAACAGTATAATTAATTAACGTAAAACGACAACTGATCGACCCCTATACTATGACCATTCGACCGTTAGAGGGGTAGCTTTCGAACGCTTATATGTTGGCTGTTGTAATATGAACCTTAGTCGAATGGTCCAAATTTAAAATAGAATAATCTATCAGCTGGCATCGATTCAAACCCCTATAAATACGGGTCTAACCCCTTAGTTTTCTACCCATATTTTGCAAAGCATGGTGAAGTTTTGCCAATTTATTTTTTTCACGAAGTCTTAAATCTAAATAAAACTATAATATATATACGTATATACAAGTAGAGAATGATGGAGGATAATGGATAAGAAGTATAGGATCGAATCAAATCGCCAAATCCAGGATAAACTATAAATCCAAATTTAAATTAGATTCAAATCACTTCTCATATCTATATTTATAATTGTATGTATATGCTTACAGCATATATTTATTAAAAAGAAAAAATGAGTCAAAAAAATATAGAGTTTAGATTTAGAGTTTGAAAAGTTTAAATGTGAGTGAGAAGTTATATATTTTTATATAATATTAGATTTATATCATTGTAAATATATTCCTTGTATGTCTGAATATAATTACCATGACGTTGTAAGCTTTAAAAAAAATATGTAATGAATTTGAATGCCATGCCTAAATATTCTATGAATTGTTAACTTGAATTAAATATTACATGTAGTTGAATCTAGAAAGTAAAGGTGAAAGTAGTCTCTAAGTCAATGAATTGTATAGTAATTCTAGATTTATTGGGTGAACGACATATGTTAGTAAATATGAATTTGAGATTATTATAAGATGATTTTGGATTTAAGTGATATTTTAATTCATTAGAATAAAATGTGTTACAATGTAAATTTCTATAAATTATCTAGTTTTTTGAATATGAATAAAAATGTAACGTCTGAAATGACAAGGGATGTGCCTAAATGAAAGAAATGTACAAAATATAAATGTTTACCATATTTTCTATTATTTATTTCAATTATAATAGAAAAGATAGTTTCTCATAATTTCAAACACAACACAAGTCCTCATTTAGGTAAGTTATAGAAACTTATAGTGTTAACATCTCATTTTGGAGGATGTAATTCGAATAAATTAAAATGTATAAATCCCTAAGTATAATTTAAAGAATTGTAAGTAGTAATAATAACAACAGTCTAATTATAAAATGAATATATGAAATAGAGACAATTTGGATTTTAAATAATAAGCGACGAAATATAGATAAAGTAATGAAATAAGAAAATAAGAAAGTTAGTAACCAAAGGAAAATAGTAAGAATTGAAAATGAATGGTAGAATAGATCTAATGAATTAAGGGAAAAGTAAGCAGTAGAAGACATTTAAATCTTTTAAGTTAAAAGTAAGCGGTAAATGACATGAAATTCACACTAAAGTAATAAGGAGTCAGTTCTGTAAGAATAACTAAATGTTACCAGTGATCATTAATTACGTATTAAATGAATAAGTATGAATATAAAATAGCCTTAAGTATGCATTTATGACGGGTGTGAACTATTGAATTAAGCCAATAGCTTAGAATAAATAAGAACGACATAGTCATTAAAATGAGTTGGAATGCAATGTCAATTGTGTTACATAATGAAGTATGCTACTGCAAGGGGCTAGCAGCACTTGTGTATACGTTATACTAATGTGTGACATATCCACCTATAGGACCCGTTGGATTATACGTTCATGTATAGGAGAAGGGAATTCCTAATTTAGGATGGTTATCCCAGATCGAAATGTCAAATGACATGTAGAGTCCGCTTTATCCTTTTAACGGGTATGTTTTAAGCAACAAAGTGGGTATTTTCTTGATTGCATTAGGCAATTTAAATGGAATGGCGTTCTAGGCTCGGCTCTATGACAGTGGGATTGGTACCATATATGAGGAGTAAGAGTTTTTTTACATGGATCATGAACATCATCGGACCTAAAAGGTCAGCGGAAAGGCAGAGGTTACGCCTAAACGGACCACACCTTCTACTAGTATAGATCATGTTTAGGACATGCATCGTCGCACATTTATTTATTAGTTTGTTGTTATTCAGAAGGCAAGGCTTGATAACCATTGTAATGGAGGTCTTTCAAATGAATAAGATAGTCTAAGGAGCTGATCCATGACATGAAGCTAGATAAGTCTTTAAGACGGGGTAGAATACAGCTAAATAGTTGTAATGTCTTTACTAGCACTACAGGTGTTCCTTGGTATGCACCGCGACGAGGACGTGATACTATGTTGACGATAGATCCTAACGAGGTGTTGAGTTACAAATACTAGTGGGATAGTATCTTTGGCCACGGGGGTTGTGACACTTATATATATATACAAGTAAATTCGACAGTATCATTGTCTGCATAAACTGAACCTAAAGCAGCATTTGAGAAGGTCAAAACAACTGAAGAACAACAATGAAACAATTTTTTTGGGTACTAAAGTTCTATTATTTGTTTCTTTTGTTTTATTTTATTTTATACTACTAGAAATGGAAATGATACTTGTACTTATACATCGATATGCTTTTTTAGCTAATATAGAAACATATCATATGAATCAACATTTCACAAAATGGCTTTATCTCTTCTATCTCTTCTTCTATCTAGTCTAGTAATAGGGAGAATTCAATGCATAAGACTTTCACCGTAGCTTTTGTTATACATATGAACTTCTATCCTTGGTTATGACGTTTGACTCTTGTTTATAAAAATATTTTAAAAAAGGAAAAACAAAAGAAGATGCGAAACTAAACTACTATCCGTCTTTACATCAACAAAGTAGTTGAGCCTTAATAATTCAAAAATTTCAACTGCATTCTCTGGAATTGATCATCAACTTGGAAAATAAAAAAAATGATATGCATGCAAACTACACTTTTACAACCTGAAACCCACTGCATTTTTCATCTCTGCAAATCTTGAACACTCAAATGAAGTCTGCATCTTTATCAGACCTGCACGCATGAAGTAGGTAATCAGAAGCAACATAACGTTTTAGTTTAAAGCTATTCAAGTGCAAATTTTTCAAGAAAACATTGTGCTCTGTTCTCCTGAGTTGCCGGTGAGTAACTTCTAAATTTTTATTAACAAAATCTGGTTGCTGTTTTTATCTCTGGAATGAATTGTTATGCATGATAAAAGTTGCAGAAAATTTGCTTGTATATGAATTTTTGGAGCTACTTTTTATTTGATATAGGTGTGTATGCTTTGGTTTGATCAGTAAATGCTGATGTATCTGACTTAGGCATTTAAATTCAAATCTATTTGTTAGGATAAAATAGAGTACAAAATTTAAGTTGAATATTTCATGTATTGCCTGAAACATTAATAACAGAGAAATAAAATTGTATAGGTGGAAAATATAAACATTATAAATCAGTGTTTCAGATTTGGATATCAAAACATCATGCAAATTCATGAATATTAAATCTAGAATCACAGTTTATGAAGTAAAATCTATGAGAAGTTCAAACTTCTTTGTATTTTGAATTTTAGGTGAGTTCAGTTGATTATTGTGATTGAGTGGGTTGAGATTGTTTCTGTAGTAGAAGGAGATATCAGAGAAGTTGGGAAAATTTTTGATTTGGGTTGCCATTCATTTTTTGAAGTTAAAATTTGAATTTAAGGTTATGAACCCTAGTTTTTACTGGGTACCAAGTTTTGCTTGAATTCGATCTCTTTGGTGGATCGCGTGTTAAGGGGTCTTGTGTAATTGAAGCTTGGGAGTAGACGATGTCCTAGCCGGAATTTTAGCCCTAATGATGGTCGGAGGGAGGTGATTATGCCATTGACAGGTTTGGAGTTGTGGGAATTGCTGTGTTCCAGGTTTTGGATGTAGGATTGGTTTTTCGGAAATCATGGGGAATGTGATCTCGGGAAGCACTCGAGTCATATGAGGGTGTGACTCGAAGTTCAGTGGAAGATGACTCGAAGTAGAATCAGTTTTGAGCTCGGATAGTTTTCTTTGGTGGTAGTGACTTATTTCTATAACCTGAACTTCTTCAGGTTTTAATAAAAAAATTTAAACTAAATTTAAAAATAAGCAAAGCAGGTTTAAACTTATATTTAGAGTAAGTTTAAAATCATGAATTCAAATATATTTGAAATTCCAGATTTCAAATAGAAATTTGCTGAAATAAAATGTTTAGAAAATTTAAACCTGACAATGTGCAGGTTTTAAATTTTAAGCTAAATCTAAAAAAAAAGAAACAGAGCCAGATTTAAAGGAATGTTCAAACCCATTTTAAAATTATGAATTCAAAATAAATTTGAATTTTTGTTTTCAAAATAAATAAATTTTATAAAATGGAAAGTTAGTAGCTGAACTTGTTTACAGTATTTTAATGAGGTGGTTAAAATCTGGAAATAGGATTTTAAACAAGAATTTAAATTGAAGTCAAGATATGGATTTGGAATCCTGAATCCAAATTTGAAATTTGAACCTGAAATTTTCAAAAAGAAATAAGTTTATAAATTCTAATATTATAATTAAGCTTGAATATTTCAGTACTTCATAACATATATTTTACAAATCTGAAATGAAATTTAAAGCAGGATTTTAAATTCAAATTTTTGAATCTGAATCTGAGCTTGATTTGGATTCAAGTTTGGAATGAAATAAGATTTTGAATTTAAAAGTTTCAAAAACACTTGAATATATTTAAAGTTTAATTTAAATTTTATTTAAATTGATTATGGGTTAAACTATTTATAAAATCCCTTAAGTACTTCTTCAATATGAAATAAAAAGTGTTTAATAATTGAATCTTGTTTAAATTTGATTTCATTTTAATTTTAATATAAGATGGAATTTAGAAAATTTTAAAGTAATTTGTTTCTAAGTTACTTTAATAATGATAATTAAACATTAATGAAATTGATGATAATCATTAAGTTGATTTGAACTTAATGATTTATTAATTAATCAAGGTAATTAAGATTTTAATTAATTAATTTAATCAATTAATAATTAGATTAATTAAATAAATAATTAAGGATTTATTTAATTAATTAAAAGTTTTAAGTAAGTTAATTAAATTTGATCAAAGTGTGATTTAGAAATTAATTAAATAAGATTTGATTAATTTAACTTAATAAATGAATTGAATTATTAATCAAGTAATTACTAATTGTTTAAGTTTTAATTTTCACTTGATTAATTTAATAATTAGGAATTAATTAATGAGTTTTATAAATAAATAAAAAAATTAATATTGATTTATTCAATTAATTACTTTGGAAAAGTAACTAAAGAATTGTTATGAGTTAATGAAGGTCATTAACTTAATATTATTGTATAATTAATTAATGTAATTAATTTTAATAATTAATTGGATTAATTAATTTAAGATACTCCTTTGAATTATTTAAGTATAATTACTTAATGAAAGTAATTAAGGAAATTAATTACTGATTGTAATTAATTAAGTTGTGGATTAATTAAGTTAATTAATTAAGTTTAATTAATTTAATTTAATCACTGGATGATTTGAGAAATAATTACCAATGTAATTAAAAAGGAATAATTACTGAGTGGAGTAATTAAGAAGATAAATTACTTGATGTAATTTTTAGTTGAGGGATACTTGAATGATGGAGGAGTTTTTGGAATTAATTACTTTGTGTAATTATTATTAGTGTGTTTAATTACTTAAGATAAGTAATTAATTACTTAGTGTAATTAAATTAGGTTTTGATAATTAAGTTATTTGAGAATGATTGAGAGATTTAATTAATTTAATGTAATTAATTACTTAATGTGATTAATCAAAAAGGATTAATCAATAGAGATAATTGATAATTAATTTAATGAAGTTATTTTAAATGAAATAATTTGAGATCATTAATTTATATAATTAATGATATAATTAAGGATTAATCAATTAATAACAATTAATCAATGAAGGTATTAGTTAATTAATTAAGGATTAATTAATGAAGTAATTACAGGTTAATTACTAGTTTGGTTTGGAATAATTAATTTGGGAAAAATTATTTAGAGGTTAATTACTTGAATGTAATTAAAGGATAATTAATCAAGATGATTAATTAGGGTAATTTAATTAAGAATAATTAACTAATTGATTTATAATTAATTAAGGAATATGTAAGCAAGGTTTATATGGATGAATAATTAATTTAATTCATTTTAAATTAATTAAGGAAGAAGTAATTAATTTAATTCATTTTAAATTAATTATAGGCTGATGATTTAATAAGTCTTTGCTTATGAATGATGATTGATATTTATTACCCTGAATGGTTGAGATCTCAGTTATGAGATGAATGCTGCTGTGTGATTTGGATGTTATGGTTGCATTGAGTTGATAATATGATTTATCTGTTTGAGTTGATAATATAGATTATCTGATGTGATGATAATATTGATTATCTATTATGATGTTGAGAATTATCTATCTGTGTGTATATAGGTAATACTAAATTGAATTGTTTTAAACTTTATAACAACTTGGACCTAAAAGACACGCTTTGGATTTCGATGAGATCGGGATCGGGTGTCCATATTTGGATATCCGAAAACCACATCGATTCCAAATAACGTTAGGTCGTGAATACAAATGGAGCTTTGTGAAGACTCGAGGTGTAAGGGCTATACGTCAGTATAACTCTATGGGTGATTCCGTAATGAGTTTGACGGAATAGCGCTTATAGATTCGAGATGGTGATTTAGAGTGCAAGGGTTATTGTCGTTAACTCTGAGGGTGATTCCAAAATGAGTGTAACGAGATAATGCCTTCGGTTTCGTTCGAACCCGGAACGAACTTGTATGGATTGAATGCTTTCAGAACATCGTCAGGTGGACGATGAGCATTCTAAGTGATATGTCTTATAAAGGTAATCGTAGCCTCATGCCTCATCAACCGAGAATGGCTAAAACAGGGGAGGTGCAGCAAGGCTTCGTGGGTAGCTCCCACTGGAGAGCAAGATTGATCCCTGTCTAGAAGTCCCTTTATATTCGGCTGTGTGGGGCAGTTGATTGCAACAACTGCCGGGGTTGTCTTGTTCGGGACTGTTCAGTAAGGAACGGTTCCGGCCTTGTGTTGCAGGGGAGTGGGAGTACTCCTCGGTACGGTGATCTAGGCCACGTACTGTGACGGGCGGTGCCCCAGTAGCCGTGCCATTGTATGGTATCCAAAATCCAATAAGCGCCAACGGTTTTGATTGTATTACCCACTTTTGTGGCTAGTAGCTGGAATTTAATAGATGTAACAATTTCGGCTATTTCATATTTACTTGAAAACCCTAGACACTATTATAATATCATCAGATTTCCTATCAAATGTTTTGGTTAGCGTAAGGTAAAAACTTTTCCATGTTTATGTGTGGAAAGTCTTACGTGATACCTTTCTTTCAAAAAGGTTCTTAAAAGTTAAGCAACTTTAACCTGTTACTCACACCAGACCCATGTCTGACCCGGAGTTTATTTTTGTTTTTCATAAACTCTTGGGTACTCAAATTTTTACAAGTAGCCAAGGGATTCAGGTTAGCTTTGACGAATAATGGAGGAGCAATGGAACAGGAGGCTTCTGCGTTAGATATAGTTTTCCGCTGTGTTATCTCTGTGTTGAGATTGTATTGAGTTGTAAATACTAGACAGGTGCTTATAACTGTGTGGTATATGTGATGTGTATGCTGTGTATCTCGATTATATTTTGTATTATGTAAATACTTATGTTATTAATATAATTTATTCGTTCCGCTGTTGAGATTCTAGTGTTGTTTCTTCTTTCTCTTCTTTCTTTTCTTCTTCTATCCCTTTCTTTCTTAATTCATGATGCGATTTTCCGGGAGTGGAAAGTATGGTCGTGACAGTTGGTATCAGAGCGAGGTTGAGTGAATACCTAGGCTCTGGAGTGGTGTCTATCTTGAGAGAGCGTATTTGTAATTTTTAATATATATATATATATATTTATTTATTTCTACCTATCGGTTGGGTTACCTATTCAGGTTTTCCAATATAAGTTATAAAGGTAGATTGAGGTAGTGGTGTGTATAACACGACTGCCATTGGTTGGAGTTTGAATGGTTGGTTGGTAGTGTATTTGTCGAGACCGTAGACCTAATACCGTCTCGAATGAGCTTTGCAGTGATATAAGGACTTCATTGATCTCTAAAGGTTACCTGTTAAGGTTCGGAGTTCATCTTTGAAGTTGGATGAGTAGAGTTTGGATCTGTTGGCTGAACTGAAGTGAGTGATGATATCTTGATACCTCAGGAAATAGTAGCTGCGTGATGAGATGCAGTGACTATGGATGTTTCCGAAGATGTTTCTTTGGAACAATTTTAAGGAAGTTGGTCTGCTTCGGTGTTGTGACTGAGTTCAGCAGGATGTTTCTGTGTGGTTTGAAGTCCGAGTTTCTCGAAGAACTTTGGATTGAAAATTCTTTGGCATTGGTGTCAGCAATGCAGCTCGGAGTGTGCTGTGTGTCGGCAGAGTTTTCTTGCTTAGCAGTTTTCTGGAGATGGAATTCAGAAGCAGTAGAGTAGAATCCATTTCTTCGATGGGTTGGCAAGATCAGCATAAGCTTTTCTAATTGGTTTAGAGAGAACAGTTTTCTTTGGATTTTAGTTTGGTTGATCGCAAAAGTGACTTGCGATAGTTGGGTATTCTCTTGGGAATGTTGGAGATTTTTCTGAATATTTTCAGAGAAGTCAGAGTTTGTCTTCATCTAGAGATTCAGTGGTACCCTTGGTTCAACTAGTTGAAGGTTGGTTCCTTGAGATGGAATTTGGTGAAGCAACTTAGGATTTGAGGAAATCCTGAATTTTCTCTTGGTTATCTGAGATCTTCTTGGTTTTGTTGTCCAGTTAGCTTGTGTTCTTCGTCAGCATTCTTTTCTACCCCAGATCAGAGTTGTGTAGCGGAAGCAGTTTGGGGGTGTTTCTGTTTTGTTATTCTCAGATAAGAAGAAGTTTGTTATGTCTTTTGTTATTGAGAAGTTGAGTTTGTGTTCTTGGTTTTTGAGTGATCTTAAGGAGATCATTGGATTGTTATGATCCAATCTGTTTCTAATGGAATTAGCAAGAGTTAAACAGATCAGGAAGGAGGTTGGTAGCCCAGGATCGTCCGAAGAGTATTTATAGATAAGAGGCAGAGAAATTTGGATTCTGGAATCAGAGATTTGATTTGGGATAAGTTTTTCTCTGATTCAGGGAGCTATAAGTTGGGAAGCTAGCTCCGTAGTGTTTTGTTTTCTTCTGTGATTGGTAAGATCAATATTTGGATTTCTAGAGTTGAATTGCCAGTTTGGATAACTGGAATTCGATGAGTTTCACGTATCTCTGAGGGAATACGTGTATGATCTATTTCTGGTTGTAGAACCAGCAGTTTAGGAGGTTTGTTTGTTGAGTCAGACTTGTCTGTAGTCTGATATTCTGTATAGAATTGTTGTTAGGAGCTCTATAGCTTGGTGGTATTGATTGATCGTATTTTATAGAGCAAGTATCCCGATATATATATATATATATATATATATATATACCGGGGAAACTCATGAAGGTTTAACCAAAATTCTTTTGGATAATTAGATTTGTTCTGATTGTGTAAATTGATTGCTTTGGTTGTTAGCATATGTTTGATATATGCTTGGTTTTAAAATTTAAAATCTAAAATAGGTTATTAAATTAACTTTGTTTTAAATTTCGGGTACGAAATTCTTTTAAGGGGGAAGGAATGTGATATCCCGGAATTTTAGACAATGTCAATTTAATAATCTTTATATAAAATTAAATTGATATTGACAATATTGACTAATTAAATGTTTTGGTTTAATAATCAAATTTAAATAAATACTTAATTTGTGAATTTATCTTTTAAATGCTAAAATAAATGTTTAAATTATAATGTGTGTGTATATATATATATATATATATTTGTATATATATTATAGTTTAACTTTGTTTGGAATTTAACTTACATGAAAATTAATAAATAAAGTTTGTTTTTAAATTCTAAATTAAATATTGAGTAATTAGGAAATTATGTTTTAATTAATATTAAGCTTTTAAAAATCTATTTAAATTAATAACTATATGATTTGTAAATATTTATAATAAATGTTATATTGTTTAAAATTTGTCTTAGTTTAATTTTTAAATTTAAGTAAAAATTGACTTTATTTCCTTTTAAAATATTATTTGATTAAATATGAATTGAGTATATTTTTTTTATAAGTTTAAAAATAAGATAACATATGATTTAAATTCATTCAAATATAAAAGTGATTTATAATTTCTTTATAAATCATATAAAATTGTAAATTGTTATTTGAAACCTTATTAATAAATATTCTATTTTTCATAAATATAAAAGGGAAGATAGAATCTTCATTTTTAAATTGATTTTGGTTTTTATTTCAAAGAATTAATTTGATTTGGCAATTTTATTTTGAAATTCAAATTTATTGATTCTTTAAAATATTTTGTAAGTTTTAAATTATAAATAGTTTTATTTGCATTTTCTTAAAAGAAGTAAATTATATATATATATATATATATATTCATTCTAACATAAAATAAATTTAAGAAAACCCTTTTATAAACATTTAAATATATAACATAATTAAACAAAACAAGTGTTAAATTTTAAGTAATTAAACTACATGTGTTAAGAAGTTAGTAACTCTTATGACAAGTGTCATTTGATTTTAATCTTTTCTTTGTTTTAATTAAAGTATTTTCAGCTCTTAACCATTTTTTCCATTCATCCTCTTTTCAAAAATCAAAGAAAACATTGCATTTCAAATCTGAATTCCTCAAAGAAGAATTAACCTGAAAAAAATAAATTCCTGCATGTCATCTCTAAAAATCTAAAATCCCTCACAAACAAAACCTGCAAAATTCATTTCAAAAGCAATTTTAAGATCTGTAACTCCTCAAAAATTTCAACTGCATTCTCTGGAATTGATCATCAACTTGGCAAATAAAAAAAATGATCTGCATGCAAACTACACTTTTACAACCTGAAAACCCACTGCATTTTTCATCCCTGCATCTTTATCAGACCTGCATGCATGAAGTAGGTAATCAGAAACAACATAAAGTTTCATATTAAAGGTATTCAAGTGCAAATTTTTCAAGAAAACATTGTGCTCTGTTCTCCTGAGTTGCTGGTGAGTAACTTCTAAATTTTTATTAACAAAATTTGGTTGCTGTTTTTATCTCTGGAATGAATTGTTATGCATGATAAAAGTTGCAGAAAATTTGCTTGTATATGAATTTTTGGAGCTACTTTTTATTTGATATAGGTATGTATGCTTTGGTTTGATCAGTAAGTGCTGATGTATCTGACTTAGGCATTTAAATTCAAATCTGTTTGTAAGGATAAAATAGAGTTTAAAATTTATACAAGTTGAATATTTCATGTATTGCCTGAAACATTAATAACAGAGAAATAAAATTGTATAGGTGGAAAATATAAACATTATAAATCAATGTTTCAAATTTGGATATCAAAACATCATGCAAATTCATGAATATTAAATCTAGAATCACAGTTTATGAAGTAAAATCTAGGAGAAGTTCAAACTTCTCTGTATTTTTAATTTTAGGTGAGTTCAGTTGATTTTTGTGATTGAGTGGGTTGAGATTGTTTCTGTAGTAGAAGGAGATATCAGAGAAGTTGGGAAATTTTTTGATTTGGGTTGCCATTCATTTTTTGAAGTTAAAATTTGAATTTAAGGTTATGAACCCTAGTTTTTACTGGGTACCAAGTTTTGCTTGAATTCGATCTCCTTGGTGGATCGAGTGTTAAGGGGTCTTGTGTGATTGAAGCTTGGGAGTAAACGATGTCCTAGCCGGAATTTTAGCCCTAACGATGGTCGGAGGGAGGTGATTATGCCATTGACAGGTTTGGAGTTGTGGGAATTGCTGTGTTCCAGGTTTTGGATATGGGATTGGTTTCTGGGAATCATGGGGAATGTGTTCTCGGGAAGTACTCGAGTCATATGAGGGTGTGACTCGAAGTTAAGTGGAAGATGACTCGAAGTAGAATCAGTTTGGAGCTCGGATAGTTTTCTTTGGTGGCAGTGACTTGTTTCTATAACCTGAACTGCTTCAGGTTTTAATAAAAAAAATTAAACTAAATTTAAAAATAAGCAAAGCAGGTTTAAACTTATATTTGGAGTAAGTTTAAAATCATGAATTCAAATATATTTGAAATTCTGGATTTCAAATAGAAATTTGCTGAAATAAAATGTTTAGAAAATTTAAACCTGACAGTGTGCAGGTTTTAAATTTTAAGCTAAATCTAAATAAATAAAAAAGAGAAACAGAGCCAGATTTAAAGGAAGGTTCAAACCTATTTTAAAATTATGAATTCAAAATAAATTTGAATTCTTGTTTTCAAAATAAATAAATTTTATAAAATGGAAAGTTAGCAGCTGAACTTGTTTACAGTATTTTAATGAGGTGATTAAAATCTGGAAATAGGATTTTAAACAAGAATTTAAATTGAAGTCAAGGTCTGGATTTGGAATCCTGAATCCAAATTTGAAATTTGAACCTGAAATTTTCAAAAAGAAATAAGTTTATAAATTCTAATGTTATAATTAAGCTTGAATTTTTCAGTATTTCATAACATATATTTTATAAATCTGAAATGAAATTTAAAGTAGGATTTTAAATTTAAATTTTTGAATCTGAATCTGAGCATGATTTGGATTCAAGTTTGGAATGAAATAAGATTTTGAATTTAAAAGTTTCAAAATCACTTGAATATATTTAAAGTATAATTTAAATTTTATTTAAATTGATTATGGGTTAAACTATTTATAAAATCCCTTAAGTACTTCTTTAATATGAAATAAAAAGTGTTTAATAATTGAATCTTGTTTAAATTTGATTTCATTTTAATTTTAATATAAGATGGAATTTAGAAAATTTTAAAGTAATTTGTTTCTAAGTTACTTTAATAATGATAATTAAACATTAATGAAATTGATGATAATCATTAAGTTGATTTGAACTTAATGATTTATTAATTAATCAAGGTAATTAAGATTTTAATTAATTAATTTAATCAATTAATAATTAGATTAATTAAATAAATAATTAAGGATTTATTTAATTAATTAAAAGTTTTAAGTAAGTTAATTAAATTTGATCAAAGTGCGATTTAGAAATTAATTAAATAAGATTTGATTAATTTAACTTAATAAATGAATTGAATTATTAATTAAGTAATTACTAATTGTTTAAGTTTTAGTTTTCACTTGATTAATTTAATAATTAGGAATTAATTAATGAGTTTTATAAATAAATTAAAAAAATTATATTGATTAATTCAATTAATTACTTTAGAAAAGTAATTAAAGAATTGTTATGAGTTAATGAAGGTCATTAACTAAATATTATTGTATAATTAATTAATTAAATCAATTTTAATAATTAATTGGATTAATTAATTTAAGATAATCCTTTGAATTATTTAAGTATAATTACTTAATGAGAGTAATTAAGGAAATTAATTACTGATTGTACTTAATTAAGTTGTGGATTAATTAAGTTAATTAATTAAGTTTAATTAATTTAATTTAATCACTGGATGATTTGAGAAATAATTACTAATGTAATTAAAAAGGAATAATTACCGAGTGGGGTAATTAAAAAGATAAATTACTTGATGTAATTTTTATTTGAAGGATACTTGAACGATGGAGGAGTTTTTGGAATTAATTACTTTGTGTAATTATTATTAGTGTGTTTAATTACTTAAGATAAGTAATTAATTACTTAGTGTAATTAAATTAGGTTATGATAATTAAGTTATTTGAGAATGATTGAGAGATTTAATTAATTTAATGTAATTAATTACTTAATGTGATTAATCAAGAAGGATAATCAATAGAGATAATTGATAATTAATTTAATGAAGTTATTTTAAATGAAATAATTTGAGATCATTAATTTATATAATTAATGATATAATTAAGGATTGATTAATTAATAACAATTAATGAATGAAGGTATTAGTTAATTAATTAAGGATTAATTAATGAAGTAATTACAGGTTAATTACTAGTTTGGTTTGGAATAATTAATTTGGGAAAAATTAATTAGAGGTTAATTACTTGAATGTAATTAAAGGATAATTAATCAAGATGATTAATTAGGGTAATTTAATTAAGAATAATTAATTGATTGATTTATAATTAATTAAGGAATATGTAAGCAAGGTTTATATGGATGAATAATTAATTTAATTCATTTTAAATTAGTTAAGGAAGAAGTAATTAACTTAATTCATTTTAAATTAATTATAGGCTGATGATTTAATAAGTCTTTTCTTATGAATGATGATTGATATTTATTACCCTGAATGGTTGAGATCTCAGTTATGAGATAAATGTTGTTGTGTGATTTGGATGTTATGGTTACATTGAGTTGATAATATGATTTATCTGTTTGAGTTGATAATATATATTATCCGATGTGATGATAATATTGATTATCTATTATGATGTTGAGAATTATCTATCTGTGTGTATATAGGTAATATTAAATTGAATTGTTTTAAACATTAAAACAACTTGGACCTAAAAGACACGCTTTGGATTTCGACGAGACCAGGTTCGGGTGTCCATATTTGGATATCGGAAAACCACATCGATTCCAAATAACGTTAGGTCGTGAATACAAATGGAGCTTTGTGAAGACTCGAGGTGTAAGGGCTATACGTCAGTATAACTCTGTGGGTGATTCCGTAATGAGTTTGACGGAATAGTGCTTATAGATTCGAGATGGTGATTTACAGTGCAAGGGTTATTGTCGTTAACTCTGAGGGTGATTCCAAAATGAGTGTAACGAGATAATGCCTTCGGTTTCGTTCATACCCGGAACGAACTTGTATGGATTGAATGCTTTCAGAACATCGTCAGGTGGACGATCAGCATTCTAAGTGATATGTCCTATAAAGGTAATCGTAGCCTCAAGCCTCATCAACCGGGAATGGCTAAAACAGCGGAGGTGCAGCAAGGCTTCGTGGGTAGCTCCCGCTGGAGAGCAAGATTGATCCCTGTCTAAGTCCCTTTATATTCTACTGTGTGGGGCAGTTGATTGCAACAACTGCCGGGGTTGTCTTGTTCGGGACTGTCCAGTAAGGAACGGTTCTGGCCTTGTGTTGCAGGGGAGTGGGAGTACTCCTCGGTACGGTGATCTAGGTCACGTACTGTGACGGGCGGTACCCCAGTAGCCCTGCCATTGTATGGAATCCGAAATCCAATAAGCTCCAACGGTTTTGATTGTATTACCCACTTTTGTGGCTAGTAGCTGGAATTTAATAGATGTAACAATTTCGGCTATTTCATATTTACTTGAAAACCCTAGACACTATTATAATATCATCGGATTTCCTATCAAATGTTTTGGTTAGCGTAATGTAAAAACTTTTCCATGTTTATGTGTGGGAAGTCTTACGTGATACCTTTCTTTCAAAAAGGTTTTTAAAAGTTAAGCAACTTTAACCTGTTACTCACACCAGACCCATGTCTGACCCGGAGTTTATTTTTGTTTTTCATAAACTCTTGGGTACTCAAATTTTTACGAGTAGCCAAGGGATTCAGGTTGGCTTTAACGAATAATGGAGGAGCAATGGAGCAGGAGGCTTCTACGTTAGATATAGTTTTCCGCTGTGTTATCTCTATGTTGAGATTGTATTGAGTTGTAAATACTAGACAGGTGTTTATAACTGTCTGGTATATGTGATGTGTATGTTGCGTATCTCTGATTATATTTTATATTATGTAAATACTTATGTTATTAATATAATTTATTCGTTCCGCTGTTGAGATTCTAGTGTTGTTTCTTCTTTCTCTTCTTTCTTTTCTTCTTCTATCCCTTTCTTTCTTAATTCATGATGCGATTTTCCGGGAGTGGAAAGTCAGGTCGTGACAACCATTCTAGCCTTACATACCTGTAAAAAACACTATACTATGGGATTAACAAATTGTAAAAACAAAGAAAGCTAATATGGTTCCATATGTAGTCAAAAAGTAACTACCAAAAGGAACTACCAATTATCTGAATTAATATTTGCTACTCTACTCCCTTTTGTTCACTCAAATAATACTTGCCTGCAAAAATCACAAACCATGCACAACTATGAGCTTATGCATTTTTTAGCATATAGTACTGTAGTATTACCAATTGACTATGCATATATTTCAACTAATATACTGTGAACTACTACTTATTTAGATTAGTTAGTGATATATGTGAAGCATTCTCATTGTGCATAGAAGATTGGATAACTATATTTAAGTTTTTATTTCTACCATTGCACTTCCAAATGTATTAAATTCCAATAAAAATTTATGCACGGCCCCAATGGTTTTATCGGTCGAATCATCGTAACCTCAAATCTTGGATTAGCATGATTCGTTTATCAAAACATTGATTTGCTATTGTACGAAAAGACTAATAAGCTTAATGAAAACCAAAACAACACAATGTAGTTAGCTAAAGCTATAAATTAAAAGTATGAACGATATAATCCAAAAGATTTTATAAACAACTACTAAAATTATTATTCAAAGCTTCCAAAACCCTCGAATCCTTAACAACCCACAACAAAATCCAAGCAAAGAAATAAAGGAAAAAACCGAAACAACTCAAAAACACATGAAAACAAAGCACCATATAACCAAACACAAAACTTAGTCAACCTCCTCAATCTTAGGACCAGCACCACTGCCGCCAGAAGGAGCAAAACCCTCTTAATCAGATTGACCATTGCCAAAGACCAAGCCATGTGAACATTGTAGGTTAAAAGTAAGGAGCATGTCAATAAATTGTATAGTATATTACCACAACTATTCAACCATGAATGTAAAATGTGTATGTCTCTGTGTTAAGGTGAACATATGCTTGTTATGCAATTAATCCTGAAGCATTAAAAAAATAATTCCTGTAAACTTAACAAAATAATTCATGATTGAAAAAAAAATATGACCGAGTATCACCAACGGAACATGATATGCAATTAACCTTGAAGTATTAGTGTAAAAATTTGGAAAATATGAACAAAGCACACGTTAATTTAGAAAGATACCTCATGAGCATCACTATTTCAACATCTTTCCTCGTCTAAGTCCCAATTTCTCTAACTTAACTACAACTTTGTATTTCTATATTGCAAACTCCTTGTAGCTATAGCAATATCTCTAAGCAACAGTATTCGGATTAGGGAAAAATTCATAAATATAAGTATCTATGAAATTGGGGTTAAGTCTACCATACCTAAAAGAAATAAAAGCGAAAAGTGACGAAGGATAAGTTATCGACAACAACAGTCGCTGATGGAAATGGTGCAGCAAAGCCTATAGTGCAACAACGTCGATCAATTTAGTAGGTAGAGGTATTAATGATTTCTGAGGAGGACATGCGGTGAATTGCCCTGGCGATTAGATATGAGGAGGATGAGCAATGCGATCGATTTAGTAGGTGTTGATGATTTCTGAGGAGGATGAGCGGTGAATTGCCCAGGCAATAACAGATGAGGAGAATGGCGGTGAATCGCCCTGGCGATATAGGATGAGGAGGATGAGCGGTGTGATCAATTTAGTAGCAGGAGGTGTTAATGATTTTTAAGGAGGATGAATTATCAGCGGTGCGATTGATTTTATAGCATGAGGCATTGGCGATTTCTGAGGCGTTGGTTGATTAGATTTAGAAAGAAAGAAGAATAAAATTTATTCGCGTATGCAAATAAAAGTGGAGAGGATGAGAAATAAGACTCGAACAAATTGTAAAGGGAAGGGCATTTTTGATACTCCAGAAAGACACGGTTGAATCATGTTCAAAGAATTCTTATTATTAGTAACAAAGATGTGTTCGTGTGTATGTGTTTGTGTGTGTTTACACACACATACGTATGTAGTTATTGTTTACCTAGGGTAGATGGGACATATCCTACATGTATGTGTAGTTAAGATGACTAAGTAAAAAAAGGTTTAACATATCATGGAAGACAATCTGTAATTGGAATTTCACTACTTTGATTAGTGAATATTTAATTAATTTTAAATATTTAATGTATTGGTTTTGTAATGAAAATAAACTCATTTTAATTAATTAATAATAACTGTGAAATCCTTTTCAAATTTTTTTTACCAAACTAAATAGTTCATAAAAAAGAAAATATGACCAAAGAACGTTTTTCGAAATTTCGACATTTCGGCACCAAAAAGTTGTCAGAAACGTTGTTCGTCTTTATGCACTATGTGTATATATATAAGAGTTAATTAGCTAAATAATAATAAACATAGAAATAAATTATATTCTATTAATTTGGATTAGTACGTGATGTGATAAGGCATAGTTTTAAAAATAATAAACATTTTATGTAAATATATATATATATATATATAAAGTATTGTCACATCTTAGATTTGTAATCATTAACCATAATTATCTTTTGCCGCATCTTAGTTAATTAATATATAAAAAAAGTGATATGACTAGACATAATAATTATATATAAAAGAAAATGATGTGACTAGCCATAATAATTATATATATATAAAAGAAAGTGATGTGACTAGAAACAATAATTATATACATATTTAAAGAAGAAAGTAATGTGACTAGACATAATAATTATATATATAAAAGAAAGTGATATGACTAGACATTATAGTTATATATATAAAAGATAGTGGTGTGACTAAACATAATTATATATATATATATTATAAAAGATTTGTGATGTGACTAGATATATTTATAACAAGTTATATTATTTAATTCATTTTGTGCCTATATATACCTTACCTCTCTCTCTTACCTCTGCACTTTCACTCTTTACTTCATTTCTACTTCTTCATTTCTCTCTTTTCTTCTCTAAGTATCCATTAATGGCTTCTTTCATGGAATATTTGAGGTAAACTAGGGAGAAAATGCATAAAAACAAAGATCAAACCACCCATTCTCTTTCTCTTACACATCTAAAGTCTTTAGCACCTCTTCCATCACCACAAAGTTCGGCCACCACCATTTCTATCCCATGTTCAAAAGTTCTAGAGGAAAGGAGTGGAGTTTGGAGGCTTTGGTCGAGGAAAACGAGAGGTCGACCACGTTGGAGTGAAGGCATGAAGCTACGGGATAGTTTGGAAGCAAGATAGTGAGATAAAGGTCAAAATTCACCTTGGTTAAGGCCATGGCCAAACCATATAATGAAGGAGTGGAGTTTGATAACTTGACGAGCAGCAAAAGCTATGGAAAAATCATCTGGAGAAGCTAGGGGAAGAAGGGAGCTAAGATGGTGAGATCTCGAGAAACACTTTCCTTTCTAATTTATGATTAAAATGATTTGCAAGTTAGAGGCAAGTTTAAATTATTATTTACAAGTATATAAATGTTACTGACGTGATTATATATGAATTGGCATATTTGTTTGGATGTTTATATGGGTGTATGCTTGATTATTAACAATGGATGTTCATTTGAATGAACGAAAAAGAAGAATGAATTAATAATATAAAGTTTACAATGATAGTTAATGTGTTAACTACAATTAATTCATGAAGGAATAAATGGTGGATATGTAGAAAGTAAAGCCTCAGAATGTTTTGAAATCATAAAAGATGAGTGGTTTGAAATGATTTAAAAATGAAAAGGTTTCATTTAGAAAAGGAAAGATAACATTTTTATAATGTTAAAGGAATGATATTTAATTTATATAGATATATAAATTAAACAGTTGAAAGATAGATAATAAATAACTTTCTATGTTAGAGAATGTTTTGAAAAGTGAAAATGGAATTTTATATGATTTTATAATCTTCTATGAAGTCAAATATAATATTATAATAGTATAATATCATATAAGTTAAAATGTTGGAAAATAATATTTAAAAGTGAAAAAGAGAGTTAGAATGGAAAATATTGGTTTATATGTTTGAAAATGGTTTATAAATGTTTTATAAACATTTAAATTCAAATTGGTGAGTTTTGACAAATACCGAGTTTGGAGTCAAAAATAGGCGCGTCGCGTAATGGTAGTTCGCGGTTTCACACCATAAAAAGTTAAATCCTTCTATATGATGGAATCGAAGTTGGATTTCTTTGCAATAAGGATTTTCCAAACTCTTACAAATATAGTTTTAAACAAAATAAAATGATCAAGATTTCATTTAATAGATTTTGAAATATGAGCAAATAAATTTTTAAAGAAAATCGAGCTTTGGCAGTTCGGTGGCCAAAGTCGCAAATGTTTTAGATACCTATTTTTAAAATGTTTAAAAATATGGAATAAATCTTATAAATCATTTAAAATATTTTAAAAGTGTTTTGAATGACAAAAACAAATTTCCAAGTGATAGAAAGTCATTTTGATTAATATAGCTTAGAAAGCACTTTCCATATAACTTTTCTACAGCACTTTTTTATAACTTTTGAAATACAGTTTTAAAAGTTTTCCAAATCTTTCGTAAATGCATTCAAATGGTTAATAAATTATTTAAAGGTAGATTGAGAAATTTATGGAATGGTTAAATGATTTATGATCTAGAGTCGATCAAATAACTTGACCGTCTTATGGGTGTCAAAGAGATAGCGTCTAGGCTTGAGTTTGGAAACCAATTTCCCGCTCTCCCTGGCTATCTGGATTGGCCTGACGGATGAGATAGTAAATTTGGTTTACTCATATCAAAATTTCTTAAAGTATAAAGGTACAATTTTCCTAATTTAAGTAACTTGGATTGCATGGAAATGTTTTCCTAAATAAAAGGTAAAGTGATTTGGAATTATTCAAGATTAAATAGTTTTTGAAATTTACCAAAGGATTTGATAAATGAAGCTTAATGATTCCATATACTTTGAAAAGGATAAAGGAATGATTCAATAATTATATCTCTAAGAGATATCTATGAATGAATAAAAAAATGAATTAAATCAATTGATGATTGATGATCATATATGAACTTAACATATTTTTAATCGATGATTCGTTTGAAGGAACCGGGTTTGGATTTGGGGAACCCCTATCCAAAAACCACTTCGAACCAATGTATATGTTCGAAAATGAAGACATGTTGAAGATGATGATTATTGAAGACCGAAGATCTTCATATCGAAAAGACTGCTTGTTGACATTCTCTGGGTCGCTCCCAATATAGAGACATTTATTATAGCAGTGGTCCTTTCGCGTTTTGAAATCTTTGGATTGCGTGGACTACTTGCTACTAAATGTAAGAGGAGGAGCGCCTTCGATTTCATTCAGTCCCAGAATGAAATCGTATGCATGAGTGTCTGACATTGCATTTATAAACCACGAACGTTGGTTTTTACAAACGTACATCTAAGGGTGGTGTAGGAGGCAACTCATATTAGCTTAACACCCTTCTCCGAGACATCCAAGCTCTGAGTTTTTTTTTTGTAGAAATTAATTAGTGATAAATGGAAATGGCAGAGTGGCATTCAAGGTGGGACCATTTGGTTAGTTAGAGCATAGCCTCACGAGCCTCACATCCAAGGAATGATATGGGATAATATGTGGTCTGAAGAACACACATTCGGGATGTTGGTTGATATATGTGGTGGTGTCCAGTAGGGGACCTATTGGGGGAAGGCATCCCTCAAGGCATTTATTGCCCCATCTATTTTAATATAGTAGCTAACTTGCAAAAAAATGATAAGGCTATCGGATATTGGTAGTGTAGCAAGTACAGTTCCTAGTGACTTTCTTAAGAAAAGTGATTACAACTCCGTGGGAACTATGTTTGCTACGCGTGGATTGAAGGAAAAGACCACTAGTTCCTTATCATGTCGGAAATTCCATATCCAATACGAGCTTTGCAGTTTTGATTGTATTCTCGAAATTGCTGTAATGATTTGCAAACATTTTAGCTACCCCTTTGGTATCATATATTCCATCTAGTGTATTCTGTTGACCTATTCTGGATATATTAGTATAGACTTAGTTCAGATATTGATACTTTATTTTGATATATTACTTGAAAAGTGTTTTCAAAAGAGTGTCATTAATAATAATATCAAAGTTTTTTTTAGTATAAAGTGTTTTGGTTATCATAAGATAAAAACCCATCTGTATTTATGTGTGGGTGTAGTCCTATGAGATACCATTGTTTTTAAAGGTTTTGATTTACACCAGCATTCAAAATTTTGAGTATCTCACGCTGGTTTATCTAGCCTGATAGGGGTATTTTTAATACTCGAGTTAGATCCGAGTAGTTTTAGGTTTAGTTGAAGATGCTCAGAATTTGCAATGGAGAGCTGGAGATCTTCATTTTCATATGGACGTATTCTATTATCCATTGCATCTATTGCATTTGTTTTGATTGGTTTTCAGCATTTGTAAGGGTAGGGGTTTATAACTGTCAAGGCTGAATCTAGGTTAGACTTTGATATTATATTCAAATTTTCAGCTGTAAAGATTATTGTTGAATAATATATGCTATTCCATTCGTGTAAGATTCCGTTCTATCTTTATTTTCTTTTTCCCCTAACAATCAGGCTTTCGACACTTGAATTTGCGGCATGAGGATGTATTGGTGTTGATTTTTGAGGGTCGAAAATTTTGGTCGTTACATAATGGTATAAACTAGTGTTGTATATAAAGTGTGTAATTTTTTAGTCACTAGAACATTGTTATGACTCTCTCCTCATTACTAACCATAAGATAGTTTTAGAGAAACAAGTACTGGTACAAGAGGGAAAGTTGAGGGACTAAATTTCTTATGCATACTCGGCATCGACAAGGGCATTGGGTGTTGAAAATATCAACCTTATCAGTAGCTATATGTTATATTATAATTTACTATCCTACTGTGAGTTTACATCGTTAGTGCTTTGATTTGTAATTGTTTTTGTTGCAGGATACCAAAACCAATGATTCATACTTTGGTGGACTTGAGTTTTTGATTTAGTGATAATTTGGGCTCATTAAGGTGCGGATTATTATAGGTATAACACTCTCTCGTATCTGAAAGTATTATTTGATAGACACACGTACCTATGATTATAGGATTTATGGTTGTCTGATATGCATCGTGACTTGTGAATATGGTATGGTTCAAGCCAATATGATTAATGATTAGTTTTGTGCTATAATGCGTATCTCTACTATTAATAAAGAGAATTCAATAAATATGATTTCCACCATGTCTTTTTGAAATTTCAAAAATACTCAACCATCCATCGATGAAATTTCAGCAATGGTTTGCAACCTCCGTTCGCTATCCCCTTCTTGATCATCGATCAATGAAATTCAACTATCAATTTGCATCCGACATGACCAATAAAAACACTTGAAATATATATGTTATGACCAACAAAGTTTTTTCACTTATAACACATATCTGCTCATTTATTTTTTATTAAATAAAAAGTAAATTTCTCTAGCTATTAGATGCACGTAAGTACAATTTGCACTAGTACTAAACAGGAGTACAAAATCATTGATATAGACAAGAAATGTTCAGCATTTGTTGAAAATTCAAAATAACCATGGCAAGCACTCCTCATATGACTAAAAAATAGTTACTATGGAAAGAACATTCTACACTCGTGACAAATAAAATAACGGGACATTTTTTCCAACAACTATCTATTGTTACAAAATTCACTTCGGTCTCCTATCAAAAACAAGTTCCATGAAAAACTTTATGAGTAAGTTTTCTTTATTTAATTAGTTAAAAAATTCGAACTCCTCGTGGATCATAAATCCATGAAGTATCTTTTCACTTAGAAAGATTTAAATTTGAGGCAACAGAGGGGTTAAAGTTTCTGGTGGGTTAAGACTTGGATATTCTTTATATGCCAGGAAAGCTTATATGTTGGCTGATGCCTTAAGCAGGAATGTTGTTTTGACTCTTTTGGAGGTTACCTCGACACTCCTAGATAGAATAACGAATAAGCAAAGAGTAGACAGAAGCTTAGTGGCAATCATCAGGAAGGTTGAGGAGGGACAGTGTACAAGTTTTAATATTGATAACTGAGGAGTTTTGAGGATGAATGTACGGACCTATGTACCAAATATCAACAGTCTTTGGAAGAACGTTTTTCAAAATGCCATCGTTCTAAGTTGAGCACCCATCCAGTTGTCTCAAATATGCATAAGGACATGAAGCGGATGTTTTGGTGGAAGGGAATGAAGAGATATATCTCTATCTTTGTTAGCAAGTGTTCATGTTGTCAGTAAATCAAAAGTGATCATCAAAAGGCAGTCGGATTATTACAACCCTTGGAAATACCTAATTGGAAATAGGATATGATATCAATGGATTTTTATTGATGGTTTTCCTAGAACTAGAAAAGAAAAAGAAGGAGTATGATTTATCATGGATCGGCTAACGAAGAACGCGCATTTTATTCCGATAAAACCAACAAGTACTGCTGCTTCTTTAGCTGAAATTTTTATGAGAGAGATAGTCCTATTGCATGGAGTTTCAGTGAATATAGTAAGAGATCAGACAACATATTCACTAGTCAATTTTAGGAAGCACTGCAAATAACTCTAGGAGCAAAGTTGAGCTTAAATACGGCATATCACCCTCAAACAAATGAATAGACAAAGCGAGTTAATCAAATTCTACAGGAACTCTTGAGAGCGTATATTCTGGATTTTGTTGGATCATGGGAAGATATTTGCATTTAGTTGAGTTCTTCTATAATAATAGCTTTCAAGAAAGCATTAGAATGGCACCGTACGAAGCCCTATATGGAAGACCATGCATGTCACCATCATGTTGGGTTGAGACGAAAGATGGATTAGTACATGGGACAAACATGATCCCAGAGGCAACTAAAAAAGCTGTAGTGGTTAAGAAAAGAATGAAGGAGGCTCAAGATCACCAAAAGAGTTTTGCCGATAAGAGGCGAAGAGATTTGGAATTTGTGGTTGGAGAATTGGTGTTCGTAAAGATTTCACCAATAAGAGAAGCTATTAGATTTGGAAAAAATGGTAAGTTAGCTCCAAGGTATATAGAACCTTTCTGTATTCCTAAGAGAATCAAATTGCCGGCTTATAAGGTTGAGTTGCCAGAGAGATTGGCGGTAGTTCATAATGTGTTCCATATGTCCCATTTGAGGAAGTATATTCATGACCCATCTTTAATTATAGAGCCATCATTTCAAGGGGAATTGGAGATAGAACCCAACCTGACAGTGGTTAAACATCTAGTTTATGTTGTGGATCATGATAAAAAGTAGTTGCATAACAAGGTGGTGTGACTAGTCAAGATTCAGTGGACTGAGGATCCAAGAGACCACACTTAGGAGACGGTGGATCGCATGAAAGATGCTCATCCTGGGTTGATTGTGTGTATAATGCATGTCTTTATACATGTTTATGATATGAATATATAGCTTTTTGCATAGTTTGAATTATCTCCTTGTTTGCTAATTTCAGGATGAAATTCATTTAAGTGGGGAATAGTGTAACGAACAAAAATTTGATCGCTATTTAAATGGGTATTTAGTTATATTTTTAAATAATTAATAAATGGATTTATATTAACAAATAAAAAACTATTTTAAATAATAATTAATGATGATAAATTCATTTTCAAATTCTTTTACTAATATATATAGTTCGTAGAGAAATAAAAAATGTGACCAGAAATTATTTTCTGAAACATCGATTTTTCATTAGTTAAAAGTCATCAAAAAATGTCATAGCAATATTGTAAACAAACATGCACACAATACAAACCATTTTAACATGATGTGTACATGTATATATGCATGAACATGTTTTCCTCCTTATATTTATAACCATGTAAGTTAAAAGATGATTTTATTTCATAAATATATATATATATATATATATATATATATATATATATATATATCTCTGTGTGTGTGTGTGTAACATATATGAAAATACACTTTTTCAACACAAGAACATGGTGCATGGCTTGAATAGTGCATAAGAGTGATGGTACAAGTGGTGGAAGGAAATTGGGATAGGGGTATGGAGAGGCATGCATACATATATATTAAATATAAGCACTTATATAATTTTTAATTAATTTCCTAAGCCTATATATACCCACTAACTTTCATATTTCTCGTTTTACAATCTCCTTCTCTTCTTTGAAATTCCTAAGAACTTAAACAAACATCCATGGCTTCCTCTTATAAGTTTTAAAGTGAGAATATCCACTTCATTTTGTTATAAATCTCCTCTTAAGTTCACAAAATCACTCCTACATATTTTACAACACTCCTCTTCCAAGTAGCAACACTCAAACACCTTACAACTTATGGTCATGCCCTACATACACTAGGTCGAGCCCAAAACCCACTTGATCGAGCCCATCTAGGTGTTCGAGTAACCAAAAATTACAAATTTTGCAAGTTTATAAAGTTTTTTCAAGTTTTGAAAAAAGTTCGCTTTGATTTAGTAAACTCTCAATGAGTAAAACACTTATTTTTGGAAAAGAAAAATACTTGATTTTTATGAACAAAATGTTTTGAAAATATAGTGGTTGTGTTGACTTATCATGTTGTTATGATGACATATAATTATAAATTTGTGTTTGAGCTTGGATTTTTGATTTGGTTGTTAAATAATATGTTTGGATACGAATATGTGAATGGTTGGATATGCTGGTGTGTTTATGAAACCAATATCAAGTGTATGTGGTGAAATTATTATGGAGTTAGCACCATGAAAAGTTGCAAAGGACTTGAGATCCGATTTAAAAACAAAAGCTCCTTTTTCTAGTGTTGGATTTAGTAAATGTTTCTAAGATTTCACCTTTGTTTTTAAATTTTCAAAACTTTTCCATTTGTATTTTCAAACATATAGTAGCAAGAGTTAAAGTGAAGTTTTCATCGAGAAATCAATTCTAGTGAACTGCGTTTATAGCGATAGTCGCTATGGATGTTGTTCGAAAATTTTCACAATTTCAAGTTCTAAAGTGTTTTTTGGATCATTTTTGAAAACACATTTCAAATTAATTAAGTCAAAAATTTAAGTTTTAATTATTTAATAATTTAATTTATTAATTAGGCTAATTATTATTTAATTAATTAATTATGTAATTTGGTTAAGTAATTAGAATTTAAGATATTATTAACCAAGTTAATTATTATTTAATTAGGGAAGTTAAATAATGGTTAATTAAGATAAAAAAAATCAGTTTTTATTTAATCAAATTTATTTACTTTACTTAATTATTTAACTATGATAACTATTTAATTAAATATTATTTAGTTATGGGTTAATTATCCACTTAATTATGGTTTAGTTTCTCAAATGAATGTTGTTAAATTAAATTTTAGTTATAGATAATTTTAAATTAATTAAAGTTCAAAGTATGATTTTTGATTTAATTTAAGATTAATCAAAGTTTAATTAAGTTTTAGACTTATGATTTAATTAAGGTTTATTTACTTTAAAGTTCCATTTTAAACTCTATCGATTATTTATTTTAACTTGCTTTCCTATTTAAGCAAATTATTTTAAAACCAAGGGTCTTTTGTCCATGTTATTAAGTATCAAAATGAATTAAAGTAGTTGTAATAAAACATTAACAAGTTTTAACAAAAGTAGGTCGACATGTACTTATCACAAATATCGCACTTTGAGAATGTGATGAATAAAAGGGGGTTAATTTCGATAAGCGGGTCATGATAATCTAAGCATATGAATTGTATGTTCATATGCAAGTCTTACACCCTGATAGTGGAATAGTCCACTATAAACAACTTGACCCCTTAAACTTATCAAACATTGGTTTGGAGAGACCAAAATCGGATATTATTTGTTATCCAAAAACCACTTCAAATTAACATAAACATTTTAATTA
Source organism: Allium cepa (assembly GCA_030765085.1). NCBI lineage: Eukaryota > Viridiplantae > Streptophyta > Magnoliopsida > Asparagales > Amaryllidaceae > Allium > Allium cepa. Next base: position 80,678,998 of record CM060932.1, on the reverse strand, counting down.
GAAATAGTAAAGGAAAGGTCCAAATGAAGATTTTGAAGTGCAAGGGCTGTTTGCTACTAACTCCGAGGGTGATTCTAAAACGGGTGTAGTGGAGATCGTGCCTTTGTTTCGTTCATCTCTCAAATGACTTGTATGGATGAGTGCAGACATTGTGTCAACATATAAAAGGCAATGTTATCATTCCAAGTGGTAATGCTATAATAAAGGTAAACACACCCTCGGGCCTCATCAACTGAGAATGACTAAAACAGGGGAGATGTAGGAAGACTAGGAGGGTCGCTCCCATGAGGGCAAGGTCATCCTTATCTAGAGCCCCTACTATTAACTCTTTATGCTTTAGTATGGTTGCTGATCCTAACCAAGAGGTGATCTTATTTAGTACTACCCAGTAAAGGGTAGCCGGTCTTGTGTTGGTAGGGGTCGATAGGCTCGACCTTGGTGTTATTTTTTCAAAAGATGCACCATGACATGCGATACCCTAGTAGCCCGGTCATTGTATGAAATCCATTTCCCAATAAGTGCCTTTGGTCATAGTTGTATACTTATTATGCTAGAATTTAGTTAATATAACAATTTCAGCTATGTTCAGTATTTACTTGAAAGCCCTAGACATTATGACAATATCATTGGGTTTCTATGTAAAGTATTTTGGTTATCGTAAGATAAAAACCAGTCCGTGTTTATGTGCAGCGTGGTCTTACGATTCACTTTTGATTTCAAATCGTTTCATAAAAGTAAAAGAATAAGTTATTTTGAGTTTACTCACACTAGAGCCATGTTTGGTCTGGAGTTTTTTTTTTCTTTTTATAAAACTCTTAGGCACTCAATTTTATATGGGTAGCCAAATGGTCCAGGTTTCTTGCGGAAGCATTTTGAAGGAGCTGGAGCAGTTGGCTTCACCATTAGCTAGTTACTATCTTATTTCGCTGTATTTATGTACGATTATGTATTTTGTATGCACATGTAATTATAACTGTCCAGTTGAAGTTGTGATGTAATGAATCTAATGTATTAATATTATGGAAATGACTATGTAATATCCTATATTATCTATTATATGCTGTTCTAATTCATGGCAAGATTCTGTGATTGTATAGTTTCTTCTTATCTTTTCTTTCTTCTATCCTTAATGACTCATTTTACGGAGTAGGAAAGGCGGTCATTATAAGAAGAGACAATAATAACAATGTGAATAGACCATCATCATCATCAGAGTATAAAATCCACATAATTATACATCAATAGTAGAGTTTATACAATGGAAACAAACTCAACAAATGTCTCTAATACAAATAGTAATAAGCAAGCACTGTCATGGGCTCCACGTTGTTTCTTAGTGGAATAAGCATAGACTCCATATATGTGTATAATACGAGATCAGCTCATCCTTTGAAAAGCTACTGCATCACCTAGTCCTATTATCTAATCTACTTATATAAGAGTACCCAAGAGAATAAGAGGCAAAACATAAAACATTGGGTCAAACAATAATCTGGTGTAAGGTAAATGAGTCTCAAAATACTAAATAAGTAAACGTGGTAAGGAACAAGAGTACACCAACCATATCTGACATAGCCTGCAACCAAAGAGTTAGTCTACAACACTATAATATGTTACTCTACAATATCATAAATATATACCACAAACAAAATAAAGGATATCAGTCTTCCAGGTATTCGTATCTCTAATACCTACTTCCCTTGATACCTATGAGTGATAGCCTACTAAAGAGAGCAACCAGAGTAATCATAGCATCCATAGCATCCATCAAATTATCCTAACTATCACTCTACATGCTCTAAATATATGATAGCTCATATGGAATCCTTTCTATCAGCGACTAATGGAAATATGGTTCTCCATTGTACTTTCATACCTCACTTCCCAAAGCTAGATAGGTGTCTCGCAGCTCAAAGCTAGATACTAGACCTAAAGCCATAGGTCCACAATGTACATGTCCTCATTAACCCATGGGAATCCACACTTATAATACCCCTGCTTCGAGTGCGGTAGAAAATACTCCAAGCATCAACGATTCCTTAGCACATATACCCTAGCCCCCTTTCCTCTATTTAAATATCGAGTCTTTCTTGCTCAATACAGTTTTCATTATTCATGAGGAACCCTTCCTCATTCCTCGATCCAATTGCCCACCCTCTTTGCGAGCCTCCATCCTCGAAACCTACTACCAACATGAGCCCAAATCTGAAGACCATAGCTTTTCATTAAGTTGTTATATCATCATCCAATCTGATACAAACAAGCCAACACGTCCAGCACGATCTATAGGACCTCTACTTCACCTCATAGAAGTTTCATCCCATTTTTGGCCTAGCCTTAGAGCTCGGCATCGACCTCTCTACTCGGCCCTAACCTCTCCACTTAGCCAATCTATGGCTAAGTTTTCTTCCACTCATTCACTTAGTTCTAGCACTCCATGTCCAGATGCTTTGACCTCGACTTCTCTACAAAAATAAAGTCATCATAGGACAAGCACTCTCTTTGAAGCACTCTACTTCATATTCTACAAATAAGTCATCATAACCTCTAACACTTAGCCAATCATTGATCCGTCACCTTAGGCTACTTCGACTAGCAACATCCTTGCCCTCCCCAAGTCACTGATTTATTCGACCAACCAACAAAACTCGCTACCAACCTCTTATGTCGGTGTCGAGTTCTGTACTTAGAGAATCAGAATCTGCAACTTGAACCCCAAGCCCCTTTCGTACTCCAGAGCATTCTCTCCAAGTTTTATCCAATTCCAACCAACTTTTCCTCCAATTTGCTCAATTCACCTACCTAACTTTATATGCAATCACAACACAAACAAAAAACATCAAATCATCATCCAATATAGAATAATAAGCAATTTCATCCAATTAAACAGGCAATCCATAAGACAAACAAGTCAATTTCTAACATAGATCTATGTATAGCATGAATATATGAGCATGAGCAAGGGTGATTTCTAATCAATCTAAATCATATACATAGTTCAACACATAATTAAAGTTGGAAAAGGTTTTATGGCCAAAAATCGATTTAAAATATGTTATTTCATATGATTCTACCATATAAACATGCATAATATAGTAAGAAGACAGAAATCACTCACCAATTACCAAATTCAACCAATATGAATTTAGATCCAACCCGAACATCAATGTAATGCACTTCAAATCAAGAGAAACGATGATCTCTATCTTCTAGTTGACGATGTAATATCTAATCACAATCAAGTTCGATTTATGGAGAATTTTGGGTGAGATGAAATTAGGATAGATCTAGGGCCAAATAAGGTTTAGACTAGATTTAGTATGAGGGGGAAAAGTCTTAGCTTGACTCTTCAGCTCTCTATTTATAGTATTATCAAACTAGACTAATGGTCTTACTAGTGGGCTTAATTACACATTGATCTTGGCCAACAACTTTAAATAGACATAACTTTCTACGCGTAAGTCTGTTTTTCTGTTATGATCACTATATGGAATGGGAACCATTATCCTGAAGCAATGGAACTAGTTTGAGACCCTAATTTGACTCCTACAAAAAGTTATAGGCCAAACAAGATTTCCAGGGTCAAATGGTCCCATAGAAATTTAGAAAAAATCATAGGTGTGTAAAATTTCCTAAGAGTCGTATCCTAAAATTATTGAACCATACGATCTCATACGAATAAAATAAAAATATTTTATGATCCTTTGATATGTAAAATACCGATCCTTACAATCTTGAAATCTTAGAAATGTCTTTATAAAAAATAATTTTCTACAATAAAATTACATTTGGAATATAAATCATATTTATCATTATATATTAAGTATTTACTTAGTATTTTATGTAGTTTTCGTTTCCCACGTCTCTTAATGAAGCAAAAGCGAGCATTCACCATCTTCATCCCAACTGTGACTATTTTACCTCCACCATCAAACATTCGCTTTTTTCTAAATGGCTGAACGATTGAAAAGAAAACTCTTGTATGGGTTTTAAAGCAACCACATGTTAAAGGATTTAATGGTGAGTATATTTTATATTTTTATGTTAGTCCTAACTCGGTTCGCATGTATATTTTCAAAATGATAAATATTTTGTCAATTATATTAGTTTCACAAATTTATCAATGTAGATCATTTTAACTTTGTATAACATATATTCTTATAATATTAGATTGGCTAAATGATATCATCTCTTTTTTCTAATAAGGTTCCTACTAGATTTTTATATTTCTAAAAACCCAAAGACAAATATATAAATCTTTTGATTTCTCTAATGAGTTTTAGGACTCATTTTCCTCAGGATTTGAACTTGTGTTTTCTTAACAAATAATAGGCCCACAAATGATGGATAACTCTTTATCATTTGTATCATATGCAACTTCTAACTGTGGTCTTTACACTAATCTTGACCTCAACCTCAACTTTGCTCAATAAACTGAAGATTATTCTTCCATACATATCATTTTGCAATGGCCTAAGTATTATGCATATATCTTGCTCAACAAATATGTGCATATATCTTATCTCATCTAGGAAATATATTAATAATACTACACAAAACATCCCTAGCTTGAGTTTTCTCAACAACTGGTGAGTATGTAATTAATTTATTGATATATAAATGATAGTGGACAACTTTATATATTATAGGTTCATACTCTTTAGTATATATGTTAAAAATATGTCAATTTCAGGAATAATGTATTTCATACGAAATACTCTCATGATTCAAGTGTCAAATTAGGGTTGACAATTAGAACCGAGAACCCCAAAGCCAAACAAAGCCAACCTAAGAAGACCCTAACCCTACCCAATGGGACTCATGTCAGATTGGGTGATGAAAAATACCATAAGACAATTCAAATCCAACCTGAACCTACCCGACTTGAAAAACTAAACCAAAAAATATTAAAATTAATGCATTTTTAATGTAATTACCCAACCGGATTCGACCCGACTCGAACCAAACCTCGGGTCGAGTCCAGTCTACATTTTAAACGTATAGTTTGGACCTACTAAAACCCAACCCACCGCGTCAGATCTATGTCCGTCGAGTTAGGTTTAATTGCCACCCCTATGTTGGACACACATGCAATCATGATATACATACTTTACATATGTACATATTCCAAAAAATCCGTTTTGGTTTTATTTTGGTTCTTTTTAAATACACATATAATTATATAATTTTATTTATTCATGAATATTATAGTTTAAGTTAACTTATATAACGTATATATGTATCTTGTCAATTAATTCATATTTCATTAATTTTAATTGTTATTAATTAAATCATATTTGATTAATTTAGATTCCTATTAATTAAATTATATTTAATTAATTTTGGTCATTATTAACCAAATCACATTTAATTAAATTTAAATTTTTTTATCATTTTTATACTTAATTTAATTAAATTTCATTATATTTAAATTCAGTAATTTTATATTATTTACCTCAAACAATTTAGGATGAATAACCAGCTATAAAATTTATAGTTTTGTTTATATATAAATAGATCGAGGTGTGTGTATAAAATTTTAGTTATCAATAATTCAATAATCCTTTTAATCAAATTGTTTAATCCAATAAATTAATTTATTTATTTATCTTAAACAATTGTAGGATATATATATATATATATATATATATATTTATATATATAACTAAACAAACATAGTTACATACATATTGTTAGCACCAGAATTGGTCACTAACACCCTTTGAAAAAAAATTATGTAAAGAGATTAATGAAGAAAGTAAATTAAAATAGAGAACTGTATACTAAACTAACTGCAAAAACAAGAACACCGAATTTATAGTGGTTCAACGTAATTACCTACGTGCACTTTAAGTTTCGATCTTTATTGCTTTCACAAGTGACTAAATACATATACAATCCATACTATAAAACTTGAATACAAATGCTAAATAAAATAGAGCGAGTCTTGAAAGCGGCAGAGTCTTCTAGTGTTCTCTAAAAAAGGTCCATTTCACTGTGCCTCTGCCCTTCTATTTATAGACGAAGATGGGTTGGACTTCCCTAATGGGCCTAGGAGCAAGATACCTTGGCCCGTGGTAAGTGACTTCTGTGTACCAAGCCATAAACACCGAACGAAAAATGCCGAGCCACAAGTCCAAGCCGGTCGACACCTCTATGTCGAACGAGGCAGTATGTTGCGCTAAGTGTGTAGGCCGAACAAAGCTGGAATGACAAACGAGGCTATAGTGCAGAATGGGTATGAGTGCCGAGCGAGACTCCTACCAAACGATACTAAATGTCGAGCGACATGCCGAACGACCCTACTATGCCGAGCGAGATTTTTGCCGAACGACCCTGTTGTGCTGAACAAGGCTTCGTATCGAGCGAGGTTCATGCTGAACGACCCTGCTATGTCGATCAAGGCTTGAATATCGAGCAGGGCTTAGATGCCAAGCGAGGATAGATGCCAATGGCGCTTGGATGCCGAATGAGGCTTGAATGCCGAGCGATGCTGGTTGCCGGTCGAGACTTCTCTGCCGAACAAGGCTGGATGTCGATCGGGGCTTGCCGAACGATATGAAACACCGAACGACATAGCTGTGCCGAATGGCCCTTTATGCCGAACGAGCCTTCTACATCAAGTCTCTTGTTACCTGGTCAAGCCACCGGGTAACACTTGCCCCCGAAAGTGTATCATGTGGATGAACATGATGCGTTTTGAACCATTAGCACTCCGTGTTTCTCTTAAAGCTTTGGCTTTGTCTTCTCGATAGTGTCTTCCTAAATGCCGAGCGAGGCGTTGTAAGCCGAACGACGTACGAATGCCGAACGACATTGATGTCGAACGATGGAGGTGCTTTGACCGGTTCTACCGGTCACTGTCCATTCAACTTCTCTTCTCTCTATATAAGCCGATACTTTTTCTTCCTTTCCATTTTTACTTCCACTCCCTAGAACTTACGAACTCACCTCCCAACAGACTTCAGAGAATTATCTACTCTTCCCTTCCCTTCCCTTCTCAAACTCCGTACGTTGCCTGACCTCCTTCCCCAATCAATCGAATCTAAACAGAACTATATCCCCTACTCCAAAATCTCCCCGAGCTTCAACTTATTTCTTAGGTAACGACCTTTCCCTTAAATACTTTACCCAAACTATGAGATCTAGCATGAGATTCGAACTCGTGAATCTCTGCAAAATCGAGGTCAGCAGGAATCGCATGGAGCAGGAGGAGTTAAGGACAAAGTGTGGGTGTTTAAAGGAGTTTAAGGCTAGGAGAGCGAAGGAGAGAAGAGGATGTCAGAGGTGTTTGAAGGTGGGAGTTGGTGAAAGACGTACTGATGTGGCTCGGCATGACTTCCTTATGCCGAGCGATGGAGGGGAAGTACGGGAGTGAAATTGGAGTTAAGGTTTAGTGTGTCGAGCGATGTGGCTCGGCACGGTCATGGCTCGGCATGATTTCCTCATGCTGAATGAGGTAGGACGGAAAGCAGAAGAGAAGTAGGAGCTGGGTAGAATGCCGAGCGATGCGGCTCGGCGTGAGTGTGGTTCGACATGACTCCCTTATGCCGAACGGTGGAGAGGACAGTTGGGAGAGTGGAGTGCCGAACGATGCGTCTCGACATGATTGCGGTTCGGCATGTCTTGCCGCATGCCGAACGGTAATGAGTGTGGTGTACACATGACAGTTAAACCTATCTCAACCTGGACTTAGAAAATTGTCGACTTAACATCTTTTCATGCCTGAATATGTGACATTGAACAAGGATGGACTTAAACAATCAAGCATATTGGACAATCCTGACTGATAACTCCCGTGTTTAGACAACTGAAAACTTGACCTTAACTTGCTTAATAATTAATAACCTTTCATATGCAGCGTCGATGCCGAGTTCGATACATAAACCATCTTTCGATAAGCTCTCGTAGACGGTCAGCAATGACGGTCTTTGAAGATAATAATTCGAAATCTAACTTTATTTCACCAACCCAGTGACTTTAAATTTCTTGGCACTTACATTCGAATGATCGTACTAGTTCACACACCACACGGAGGGAATATTTATGTTGTTAAGTCTAATGTTGATTGTTTTTCAAGTATAGTTCAAACAGGTGTTTGTCAGGTTCAATCTTCATTAGAGGTGTCTAGGAAATCTAGCTCAGCTATGATCTCGGACAGACACGGGCCATCCTCTCGACAAGAAGTAGTAGGAACTTCAAATCCATCAACTACTCCTGTTCAAGACTTGCCGAGCCCTACGACCGCATCTGTCGACTTGGCTTCCAATGCCCTGGAGGCAGCGATCTTCTTAGATGATCTAATCGATTCCCAAGCCTCGAAGATTAATGAAAGTGTGCTCCATCGGATATGCTCAGTCCATGGAATCCCCTTTGACGATGTGTTAGTTCCATCGGGGCAGGATCGTCCTCACTTGCCCCCAGTCGGATGTACAGCCTGCAATAGATTCATGTGTTGGGTTGGCAGCGTGCCGCCATTCAACTCCTTTCTTCGAGACGTACTGCAGTATATCGAGATCGCCCCATCGCAATTGCACCCGAATAGCCACACATTCATAAACGGCACTTGCATTCTCTTCATGAGTGTCCTCTTCATGCTTCCGACTTCGGACGATATCCACTATATATATCGCATCAAGAGACGGTCAGATAGCTCATCTTTCGTGTTCCTCAAGCCGCATAGAAAGTGTCAAATCTTAACTGGGGCATGGAGCAAGTTTGCCCAGTATAAACAGGAGTGGTTCTATGTGTGCTGTCCTCCCGGCTTTGCGAGGAGATGGGTGGAAGAAAGTAAGTTTTTTTCCTTGACCAATACTCATGTTTGGCTGAAGCTGTACCTTTTATAATTCTTCCTCTATCTTCTTAGGTATTAACCTACATCCCGAGGGCTCTGGATATTCTAAATCTATCGCAGCTATTTGAACTATTCCCGTCGAAGACCGGGACATCAGAACTCTTATATCAAATGAGTCGCTTATGAAATTTTGGTTGCTGACGGAAGGTTGCCGATTAACCCTCCCTCAAGGTGTTACCATAACCAGGACTGCTTTGGGCAAAGGAAAAAACCAGCCCGAGTCTTCAGCACGTAACGCCCCTGACACACTAGAGGAGGGGGAGATTAAAGAAGCCAAAACACATGAAGTACAAGGCGAAAATGTTAGTCCATCTTGAGACCCGATAATCGAAGTTCATGACATTGAAACGACACCTTCCCCTTTGAAGAGGAATAAGAAACTGACATACAAGCTGAGGAAGAAAACAGTAGGTGGAACTTCTAAAGTTACCCTTATTCCAGTGGAGAAAGAAGCTTCCTCGCTGCACTTAGAAAGTTCGCTGAAATGTCTGTCGAACCTTACCATACCTGATGATCTACTCAACTATGGTTTCGACAATCCAATGGACCTTAAGCTTAATTCTCCCGCGAGAGCCAATAAAACTGCTTAAGCCCAAAACCAGAGAGAAAAACTCCTATTTGTAAAGAAACTGGTCCGTCGGGGGGAAACACTAGGACACACGCAAACACATGCACTTCACCTTGCACTTAAATTTATGTCATCACTCTACTCTTTGCTAACTCGTCGTTATTTAAATTTTGTGTAGGTGACATGGGGCATACACATGGACTTGACCGCCTTCGTGGTTCATCGATTTTTCACTAATCCGGTCCGGATTCAGGTTCCGGTAAGCGTCGAGATAGAGATGACTCCGACAATCGAGACTACCACTTCCGAGAATCGTCATACCGAAGAAAAACTTATAATCAGCCTTCATATCCTCGCAATCCTCCTTCTCAACTGGAGCACAAAGAAGAGAAACCTGCACATAAGGGGTCCCAGCCAAGGCCCATCGAGATCAACACTTCGGTTCAACAAGTACCAGGCAATCTCGAGATCCGCACAGAACACCTGCAGCCTCCAAGTAGACTCCTCTCGCTCCTGTATCTGATCCATCGTAGTAGAATGACTTTCGGAGCTTAAAGCCTCGTTTCCAAAGATATGCTTCGATGGCTTAAAATTTCTTCCGGCAATTCACCAGATTCCAGGACATGTCAAGCAAAACACTATTGCTTGCACTAATGATGTCTATGTTCAGCATGATGCATTCGTGCACTTAGCCGAAAAGGATTAGGAAGTCTCCATTGAGCATCAGCATGAAATTGATTGCCTAAAGCTCGAAGCTATCCCTGATAACGACATTATTAAAGCTTAGGATGTAGAGCTCTCTGCATATAAATCTCAACTTGAAGCCACCCAACAAAGTGCTAAAGATACTACGGAGGCCGTCAACCGTCTGGAGTCAACTCATAAAAAAGAAATCGACAAGGCAGTCCAACACTATGGGGCCCTAGCTTTAGAGAAGGATTCAGTGCAGAAGGAAAGGGATGCATTTGCCTTCCGAGTCAAAGAGATGGAGGATCAACTCCGCAAAGAAAGAGAGGAGAAGACTGCTACCCAAAAAGAGTTGCAACGATATTGCAACGAGATCGCTGCTACACGACTTCTGAAGGCGAAGCTCGACAACGAGCTTTCTAAAGTCGAGATGCTAAATGATAAAGCCTGTGAAGAGGGCAATAAAATATCATCTGCGGAGATTGACTCTCACCTTGAGGCGGCTAGTAAGGTTGGTAGGGAGGAAATCAAATGCATATTCGACCCACTGATTGCATAATTCAACGCCCGTGTCCTCATGCATCAGGACTTAACTTTTCTGGGTGAGGGCTACCTCGAATCCCTAGCTGAGGCGTGTGAGACTTTAATAAAAATCAGGAAGGTCGAACTTGGCACTAAGGAGGTTGATGAAGATGCTTTAATAAAAGAATTTCTTACGGGGAATAAGCCTTCAGACCTGTCTGGGGCGAAGGCTCTTTACTGCAAAGGTTCCGCCTTATCGACAGGGAAAGATGTTACTGTCGGTCCATCCAAGACCGAGTCTCCAGCTCATGCTCCTACTCAATTGGCTGATCGGTCGGTACTTGATCCATTTGAGCAACATGTTGGTCATGACCCAGAGAAGCCAGGCCTGGGCGTTCACGTTTTATCTCCCATTCCAGAGGGTGAGCCCCACAGATGGCTGAGAGTCAGCCAGAAGTCGGTATATAACCCTTCATTTTAAAATTCCAATAGTCATCGTTTTTTACGAGAGGTCATTGTATTCTAATGTTTGTTTTCCGTGATTTTGCGCAGGCCGTTCTGATCCCGAGCCCACTCCGAGGAGCGACGACTCCAAGGAGGTGAAGGGGAAAACAAGTGAGGCTACTCATGCAAGATAGACTCTTTGTCTAGATGCTTAGGTGATTGGGGCGCTTGATGAGGATAAGTCCGAGACTTCATCTCCCATCGAGGGAAATAATGAAATCGAGATCACAAGCGCCTCTGAACATACTTCTAAAATGAGCATTAAGGAGAAGCTCGAGGAGGAAAAGAAAACGACGGCCGCAATTAAAGTCGAGCCTCGAGTCATGGACCTAGATGATCCTCTGAACAAGTTGTTAAAGGTCATCCTCCCTGGTGGGTCCAGGCCATTAGAGGTCCTCCGTACTTCCTCGGTTGTTGCCACCCCATCAAGGAAAATTTCCAAGGGAAAACGCACGGGAGAGGAGTCGTCTACGAAGACGAAGGAGGGAAAGAAGTCGAAGAAATCAAAGAAGTAATTGTTACTCTCATTCAATAAGAGTTAGTTTAGATTATGTAATTATTGTTATTTATTTTCGTAGTCCATGTAATTAGACTTTTGACTCCGAGTTTTGGAGGAGTTGTAGTAGAAACTTATTTTTGAATAAATAAAGCTTAGTTCTTTTGTCTTTCAAAAGACTTTTATCTTTCGGCTTTCTGTATGATTATGGTCGAAACCCAAGCGATTGTGAGTTGCATAAACTTATTAATTCATCTCCATACGAGTCGAAAACTCTTAGAATTGTACATCCTTTCTTCTACGCTTTGGGTACTTAGAATAATTTTCAGTCGGTATGCTGGGGACTTCACGAATTCAAGTCATTTGTGTCCTTGTTCGCACTCCGGGGACTTAGAGAATTTTAAACCGTTTATACTCCAATCCGCACTCTGGGAATTCAGAGTGCTCCAGTCCACACTCAGGGAACTCAGAGATTTTAAGTCGGTTATACTCTGGTCCGCACTCGGAGAACTCACAGGACTCTAGTCCGCACTCTGGGGACTTAGAGATTTTTAAATCGTTTATACTCTAGTCTGCACTAAGGGACTCAAGGTACTCCAGTCCGCACTCAGGTGACTTGGAGATTTCAAGTCGTTTATACTCTGGTCTGCACTCAGGAGACTTAGAGTACTCCAGTCCGCACTCAGGAAGACTTGGAGATTTTGAGTCATTTATACTCTGGTCCGCACTCAGAGGACTCATAGTACTCCAGTCCGCACTCAGGGACTTGGAGATTTTGAGTCGTTGATACTCTAGTCCGCACTCAGGGGACTCAGAGTACTCCAGTCCGCACTCACCGGACTTGGAGATTTCAAGTCGGTTATACTCTGGTCCGCACTTAGAGGACTCAGAGTACTCCAGTCCGCACTCAAGGGACTTGGAGATTTCGAGTCGTTTACACTCTGGTCCGCACTCAGGAGACTCAGAGTACTACAGTCCGCACTCAGGAGTCTTGGAGATTTTGAGTCGTTTATACTCTGGTCCACAATCAGGGTACTCTAGTCCGCACTCAGGGGACTTAGAGATCTCGAGTCATTTATACTCTGGTCCCCACTCAGGGGACTCAAAGCACTCTAGTCCGCTCAAGGGACTTGGAGATTTCGATTCGTTTATATTCTGGTCCCCACTTAGGGGACTCATAGTACTCCAGTCCGCACTCAGGAGACTTGGAGATTTTGAGTCGTTTATACTCTGGTCTGCACTCAGGTGGCTCAGAGTACTCCAGTCCGCACTCAGGGGACTTGGAGATTTTGAGTCGTTTATACTCTGGTCCACACTTAGGGGACTAAGAGCACTCCAGTCCGCACTCAGGAGACTTAGAGATTTTGAATCGTTTATAATCTAGTCCGCACTCAAGGGACTCAGAGACTCCAGTCCGCACTGAGGGGATTTGGAGATTTCGAGGTGTTCGTGCGTCAGATAGAATAATGTAACTTCAGTGGTTTTCCATAGAATTATCAGACACAGAAGCATCAATAATCAAAGAAAAGATGGCTTCAAGCCTTTATTATTGAAAATAAGCTAAATTGTCTTATTACATGCCGAAAATTATGAATAAAAACATGATGGAAATAAGTGCAACTAACATATGAAAGAAATGGACTTAGTAATGCCATAAAAGATCGCTATTCCATGCTCGAGGGAGTGTCGCACCATCAACGGTCGCTAGCTTGAAAGATCCCTCTCCAAGCTTCCGTTCAATGACGTATGGACCTTCCCATGCGGGATTCATATGCGATGGAATCGGCAAAACTCGTTTCAAAACGAGGTCACCTACATCAAAGATTCTCGGCCAGACCTTTTCATTATAATATCGAGTGGCTCAGTGTCTATATGCAGCCGCTCTTAAATCAGCTTCTTCACGTTTTTCATCAATGAAGTCAAGTGATTCCAACAAAAGATCCTGATTCGACTCAGGGTCGTAGTAAGTTACCCAATGTGATGGAACTTCAAGTTCTACAGGTATAACATCTTTCATGCCATATGCCAATGCGAATGGAGTGTGGCCAGTCGCGGACTTGTGGGTGGTTCTATAAGCCGAGAGCGTCGTCGGAAGTTCATCCACCCACTTGCCTCTAGCCTTTTCCAAACGCTTTTTTAATATGGACTTGATTATTTTGTTCACGGCTTCAACTTTCCCATTAGATTTTGGATAAGCAACCGCTGCAAACTTTTTCTCAATGCCATATCTTGGCAAAACTCTTTGAATTCTTTACTTTCGTATTGAGTTCCGCTGTCTGTAATGATAGTCCGTGGAAGGCCAAAGCGGCATATAATATTTTGTACAATGAAATTGATGACCTTTTTGGTGGTGGTAGTGGTCAAAGGCTCCGCTTCTGCCCACTTGGTGAAGTAATCGACCGCAACAATCGCATATTTCGCACCACCTTTTGATATGGGTAAAGAACTGACTATGTCGACCCTCCACATTGCAAACAGCTAGGGACTAACCATTTGTGTGAGTTCCGTCGATGGAGCTCTCGGGATTTTTGCATAATTTTGGCATTTGTCACATCATCTTACATAGTCTGTAGTATCCCGATTTACTATCGGCCAATAGTATCCATAGCGGAGGACTTTCTTTGCTAACATCTGGCCTGTAGTATGGTCACCATACTCTCCTTCATGGACTTCCTTCAGGACTCGTTTTATCTCATCGTGGGATACACACCGGAGTAAGCGGTTCGAGAATCCCCTCCGATACATTATCCCATCCTATATTACGTATCGCGAAGCCTTACGAACGACTTGTCGTCTTTCGCTCCTTCTTGCGGGTACGACCCCCTGTAGCAAGTATTGCTTGAATGGGGTCATCCATGATTCCTTCTCGATTTCTGTTTCTAACAAAAAATCTACCTCCATCATACATATACTCGGAGCATGTAAGGTATCAACGGGAACCAATCCCATTGGTTGTGCATCGCCATTGCTTGCAAATTTTGCCAATGAATCGGCTGCCCTGTTTTGTTCACGCGGGACATGCGAGATATCATAATATTACAGATTTGCTAGCATCTCCTAAGCCTATGCAAGGTATGGGGAAAGTCTCTGTCCCTTCGCTTGATAGTCTCCTCGCACTTGGTACACCACCAGTTGTGAGTCACAAAAGATTTCAACCGATCTTACCCCCAATTCTCTGATAAGTCTCAAGCCAGCAATCAATGCTTCATACTCGGCTTCGTTATTTGTTGCCAGGAATTCGAGCTTCAAAGCATAACAAACTGATCGGTTTTCAAGAGTTACAAGAACTATACCAGCCCCCGAACAACAGTCGTTAGATGCACCGTCGGTGTACATCTTCCATCGAATGGGAGGTATGACATTGTCACCATTTGATTTGTCGGACATGGTGAATTCAACAATGAAGTCTACTAGCGCTTGCCCTTGTATGGCCCTTCATGGCAGGTAGGTAATATCAAACTGGCTTAACTCGATATTCCATTTTAACCTCGTTCCAGAGGTTTATGGTTGTTGGAATACCCGCCGTAAAGGTTAATCACTGTAAACACTGATTGAGTATGCCTGAAAGTTTGGACGAAGCTTGCGTGATGCAATCACCAAGTAGTAATCTAGTTTCCCAATCTTGGGATAATTTATTTCTACCCTCGTCAAATGTTTACTGATATAATACACTAGCTTTTGAACTCGGTCCTCCTCGCGAACCAAAACCATACTGATAGCATGTTGGGATATAGCCAGGTACACATACAACATTTCATGGTTAATTGGTTTTGATAGCACCGAGGGACTTTCTAAATGCCTTACCAGAGCTCGAAATTCTTCCTCACAATCGGATGTTCACTCAAAATTTCTCTTTCCTTTCTTTATCACATCGAAGAAGGGAATGCACTTATTCGTAGCTCTAGATATAAATCGACTCAGCGCGGCTACCTTTCCATTCAAGTTTGACTTGCTTTATAGTTCTGGGCACTTGTATGTCCCGAATAGCTTGAATCTTCTTCGGGTTAGCTTTGATTCCCCGCGCTTCACAATGAAACCCAAAAACTTCCCTGACGCAAAGCCAAAGTAACACTTTAAAGGATTGATTTTCATCCCATAACGCCTGAGTATATCAAATATCTCTGCCAAGTCTCAAATGTGTCCGTTTGACTGTTGTGACTTCACGAGCATGTCATCCACATAGACTTCGATCGTTCTACCAATCTGATCTTTAAGCATTTAATTTAACAGACACTGAGTTGCTCCCACATTTTTCAATCCGAAGGGGATCACTATATAACAATATAACCCAACGTCTGTGACAAAACTGGTTTGTTCTTAATCTGGAATGTGCATCGAGATTTGATTGTACCCCGAGTATGCATCCATAAATCACAGTAACTCGTGTCCAACTGTTGAATCAACCAGCTGGTCAGTTCTAGGTAAAGGGAAACTATCCTTCGGGCATGCTTTGTTTATATCAAAATAATGAACGCAAGTTATCCACTTCCCATTCGCTTTCATCACCAGCACAGGGTTAGATACCCATTCAGGGTAGAGGGCGTCGTGGATGAACCAATTGGCTTTGAGTTTGTCCACCTCCTCTCTGAGAGCAGCGGACCTCTTTGGGTTCATGCCTCTCCGTTTTTGTTTTACTGGGACGTACTTCGGGTCTATGTTCAACATATGACTTGCAATAGCGGGAGAAATCCCACATATACCAGAATGTGTCCAAGCGAAAACGTCCAAGTTCGCTTGGAGGAAATCAGTAAGATCCTCGGCCATTGATGGGTTGAGTTACGATCCAATCTTAAGAACTCATGACGGGTCATCAGACCGACTGGAATGTCATTCTTCAGCCCAGCCGGTGCTGCATTCGCTTCCATGGGTCTCCCATCATCATCTCTCAGATCTATGTCTTTATAGATCCGAGAATATCGCCCGAGCCAAGGCTCGGGCACTACTTGTCAATTATCAGTATTTCGGATGCGGACGGAGTTGTCCGCGACCTTTCCTTTCTCTCTCCGCCGAGCCTCTCTCAGCTCTGCCACATAACATGCACGACCGGTCGCCTGATCGCCATGCAATACACCGACTCCTTTGTCTGTCGGAAATTTTAACATCAAACACCATGGGGCCAAAGCTGCTCGAAACTCCACCAGGGTCGGACGACCCAGAAATACATTATATGGAGAATCCACATCCAACACTATGAATGGTAGGATTCACACCCTCATACGCTCAACTTCTTCCAGTTTAACTGGCAACTCAACATACCCCATCGCGTCAGTCGCCGCAACATTAAAGCCATGGATACGGGCTTTAGATGGCTTTAAATCTTTTGTCTCCATTTTCATTTGGTCATATGCCTTTTTGAAGATGATGTTGACGGAGCTTCCACAATCAATTAAAATTCTTTTGACATATGCTGGCCCGATTGTCACAGATATGACCACCGGGTCGATGGTAGGAGCCTCCACCTTGTCCACATCTCGGCTTCTAAACACTATATCGTCTGTCATCATGCATTGTTGTTTTGCGGGGGTTCCATCTTCCATATTCGAACAATACTCATAATCTACATGCCTTAAGGAGCTAGCATATCATTCCATCTCCCGCCAATTCTTGTCTGCAGGGTGAGGTCCTCCGACTATAGTGTTTATGATCAATCTCCCACGGTTCGGCCAGGTTCCTCTGGATGGCGTGGAGCCGGCCCGCGTTCGGGGTCTGATGTTCCTTGCCTACCCTCTTGTGGATTCTTAACAAATTCCTGCAGCTTTTTCTGCCTGATCAATGTTTCTATGGCGTCATGGAGATGTCTACACTCCTCTATATTATGCCCGTAGTCTCATGGAAGCGGCAGTACTTCCCCGTCCACTTCTGTTCCTCCATGGACTCCTTTGGGCATGGCTTTCTTTATTGAAAAGTTTACAGGTTGACAGATAAATATTTTCGGGAGATGCATTCAGGGGAGCATTGTAGGTTAGAACCTTGGCTTCCATTTCCCTGCTTCTCTTTTCTTTCCAGGATTTCCTCCTCTGGACCCTTTAGACTGTCCAGGCTTGTTCTGGACGTTGACTTGAACCTTTCCCGAGTTATCACCGGATTGTTTTACGGCGATGTTGATTTTCACAGTCTCCTGAACAGGCCCTGGTGCCTTATCTCGCCTCGTCCACCTGGCTTATTCTCTTCTTATGAATTGATGAGCCTTTGAATAGAAACGCTCCAGCATTGTTAGAGGCTTTCCTGCCAACCAATATACAACTCTGAATCCGGATCTGCACCTTGCATTACCGCCATCAAAATTGCATGGTCGTTAGGGTTGCGAACTTCAGTATCCGCAACATGAAATCTTTGCAAATACTCTTTCAATGACTCTCCCGGGCCTTGAATTACACTTGATAGAGACATCATGTCTTAGGACGAGCTACATGTATCTTGAATTGTTCTACAAATTTTGTTGCCAATTCGTCAAAACAGGATATAGATCGCGGGGGAAGTCGAGTGAACCAGATGGTGGCGATTCCGGATAAAGTGATCAGGAAGCACCTACATTTGGTCGCATCATCTGCTCTGGCGGAATCCATCATCCACTCATACCTCATCACATGCTGTCTGGGATCGGTCTTTCCTTCGTAGGCCAGGATAGTTGGCATGCTACACTTCCTGGGATATCGGCCTGTAGAATGGTGTCGATGAATGGAGTATGGCTCCTGGATATCCCCCAATCTTCGTTGGTTAGGCCTTGATTTTCCATCACTAACTGCCTGACCATATCTTTTAAGTCCGGAGTTTGTATGGAGGATGGAAGGTTGGGTTCTATTCTACGAGACAGCTCAGGTTGATGTCTCCTCTACTGGCGATCGGCCAAAAATGTATCTTGAAGGACAGCTTCATTAGGATCTTGATGAGCCGGGCGTCCGGTCTCCACATGTGTTCTCTCTCTTAAGTTTCCTATTCCAGCTTGGGTGTGGTCTCCAAGACGTGATTGATCCTTGGTTGATTGATTAGTAGCACCTGCTTGTGCAGTTTCAGTTTTATGGCGTCTGTAGCGACCCGACTTTCTATCACCAGAAAATCGCATCACTAATTAAGAAAGAAAGAGATAGAAGAAGAAAAGAAAGAAAAGAAAAAGAAGCAACACATCAGAATCTCACAGCGGAACGATTTAAATATAATATAGAACATATACATAGTATTATATACATCAGAGTACACAACTATACATTTCAATTTAGACAGTTATAACATTTCTGTCTAATACAATACAAGTCAAGAACATCAACACAGAATAACACACAGCGGAAACTCTAACTATATCTACACGCTGAAGCCTCCTGCTCCAAAGCTCCTCCAGATTTCGTCAAGGATAACCTGAATCACCTGACTACTCATATGTAATATGAGTACCCAAGAGTTTAATAAAGCAGAAAATAAACACTTGGGTCAGACAGGGGTCTGGTGTGAGTAAACGGTTTAAGATTGCTTAACTTTATAAAAACCTTGGAAAAGAAAAGGTATCACGTAAGACTTCCCACACATAAACATGGAAAAGTTTTTACCTTACGCTAACCAAAACATTTGATAGGAAATCCAGTGATATTATAATAGTGTCTAGGGTTTTCAAGTAAATAAGAAATAGCCGAAATTGTTACATCTATTAAATTCCAGCTATTAGCCACAAAAGTGGGTAATACAAACAAAACTGTAGGGTCTCGTAGGGAAAATGGGTTTCCATCAATGGCAGGGCTACTGGGGTACCGCCCGTCACAGTACGTGGCCTAGATCACCGTACCGAGGAGTACGCCTGCTCCCCTGCAACACAAGGCCGGGACCATTCCTTACTGAACAGTCCCGAACAAGACCACCCCGCAGTTGGCTGCAAACCAACTGCCCACAAAGCCGAAATAAAAGGGACATCTAGACAGGGATGTATCTTGCTCTTCGGTGGGAGCTACCCACGAAGCCTTGCTGCACCTCCCCTGTTTTAGCCATTCCCGGTTGATGAGGCTTGAGGCTGCGATTACCTTTATAGAACACATCTACCTTAGAATGCTCATCGTCCACCTGACGATGTTCTGAAAGCATTCAATCCATAAAAGTTCGTTCCGGGTTCGAATGAAACCGAAGGCACTATCTCGTTGCACTCATTTTAGAATCACCCTCAGAGTCAACGACCATAGCCCTTGCTCTCCGAATCACCATCTCGAACCTATAAGCACTATTCCGTCAAACTCATTACGGAATCACCCACAGAGTTATACTGACGTATAGCTCTTACACCTCGAGTCTTCACTTGCTCCACTTGGATTAACGACCTAACGTTTAATTGGAATCAGTGTGGTTTTCGGATATCCAAATATGGAAACCCGATCCCGGTCTCATAGAAACCAAACGCCATTTTAATGTCCAAGTTATACTTAAGGGATTTAAACGATAGATATTTCAGAAATATCACTTAACATAAATGGATGATTCATAACACATAGATAAGTAATCCACTATTATCACATTCATCTATACATATCACAAAGCAGCATATATATCACATCTCAGATATATCTCATTCATATCATCACATATCAACCAATGGCATCCAATATCATTAACCCATTTAGTGATGCTTTTCAACCAATCATTCATCATTCATACACAAGTTTGATTCAACTAAATTAACTTAATCCTTAATTAAATTAATTCCTCACTTAAACACTTGGATTATCATCAATCAAATTCCTCTTTAATTAATTACAAATTAACTAATAAACTTCACTTACTTCTCCATTTTAAATTAATCTCCCTGGATTAATCATTACTTAATTACTTTAAGTAATTATTTCTTAATTACAAATTTAATTAATCATCCTGATTAATTACTTCTTAATTACACTAAGCAATTACCTCTTAATTAGTCTTTTAAAATTAATCACATTTGATTAATTATTCTTTAATTACCCTAAGTAATTATCTCTTAATTATCTTTAATTAATCACACCTGATTAATCACTTTAATTAATCACACTTGATTAATTGCTTTTAATTAAAACTACTAGATTTAATTACTTTTAATTAAACTTACTTGATTAATTACTTTTAATTAAACACATTTAATTAATTACTTTTAATTAATCACCTTTGAGTAATTACTTTTAATTAGTCACCTTTAATTAATTAATTTAATTACTTTGGTAATTAAAACTTAATTATAAATTAATTATCCTTAAATTATTAATTAATAATTAATTATTTCCATTAATTAATGATTACTTCATTAATTAAATTCTTTTCTTAATTAATTACTTTAATAAGTAATTAATCACTTAATTAGTTACTCTTTATCCTTTTATTAATTAATCATTAATCAAATAATTTAAAACTTTAATTAATGATTAATTAATTATTTAATTAATAACTCAAGTGATTAATCCTTAATCACATTACTTAATTACTTTTCATAAAGTAATTATCTTTTACTTAATCATCTCCTGTAATTAACCACTTAATTACTTTAATTACCTTCCCAAGTAATTGTATTAGATAATCCCATAAGTGATAATCTTGATTAATCACAAATTAATTATTTAACTAATTATTTAACTTAATCATTCAAATTTAATTAATTGATTCTTAACTTTTAATAATAAAAAGATTCTTAATTAAGATAACCATTATCTAAATCAAATCATTTATAATAACCAAAACACTTTGATTATTAATAAAAGTTGAATTATCTTAATTATTTCCACAAATTAATTATCTTTGATTAAATCAAAATTCTATATTACTTAATAAAAACTTTATTTTAATTGATTACCAAGTTCTTAATCATTATACTTAATTTAAAATAAACTATAACCTTTAGAAATCAATTTATAATTAAACACATTTTAAATTAAACTTTTGAATCTTTTAAAACCCTTTTTCCAAAGCTATTTAATAAAATTTTAATACAAACCTATTTCAACATCCACTTATTTTTTTTTAACTTGCATATTTATATAAATAAAACTTGTTTAACCAACTTTAAAACAATTTAGTTTTATAAACAAACTTGTTTAACTCTTATTTTCTAATTTAGAATTATTTACAAAATCATATTATCTTGTTTTTGAACTTTATAAACCTTGCTGTAAAATTTCTTAAATCCCTTATAACTGTTTGTACCCAAAACAAAAAACCCTGCCCAACATACTCGAGCAAACCACAGAAAATCTCGCGTCTACCCCGGGTAAAACAAGCAAACACCCGAGTCTTCCAAGCAATTACCTTGCTTCGAGTAAAACTCGCATCTTTCCTGGACAATGACCCGAGTACAACCTTCTTCTCCAAAAACTCAAACTCCACCTGATACACTCTCACGCGTGCAACATGCACCGAGCTTCCAGTCGCCAACGACCATCGCAGCGGCCTTGACCAGTCACTCTCGACCCCCTCAACACCTCGCAAAACCCAGAATCTCTGATTCGATTAAAAATCAAAATTTTTCCCTTCAGCTCAACTGCCTGAACCCATCCATCAGAGAATGTAAACGCCATCGATGATCACAGAGTCGATGCGCTTCTTTACGTTCGCCGTAGCTTCGCCTCACTCCCCAACATCTCCCTAACCCCTCGCGATCGTCCCCAATAGCCTCTCGAACCCACAAAACCCAACAGAACAACAATGGCATTATCAGGTTGTTAAACCCTATCTCGAGCAAAATCGACCATCACGTTCATCAATAAAATACGTGAGTATTTTTCTGATGATTCACCCTACTTCCTCCACCTCCATGCTCAACGACGAGGTCCAATTCGCCATCGTTCGCCATGAATCGACCAAATTACCCAAAACCAATAACTCGAGATACCTCATTAATTACCAAATTAAAAATTGTAGTAATCTCACTAAAATTCTTGGTTTTCAATTGCTATTTCAATCATGTAATCAAAACATAAAATTGATTTAATAAAATTTTGACCCAACTTACCATTTTACTGTAAATTTGAAAATTTTAAACTAGTTATTCAATTTTAAAGCTTACAAGCATTTTTAGATGATAAGTTAGATGATTACAAACAACTTTTATTCACAACTCATAAGTAAATTTGGATTCAACATGGAGTTATTGATTTTAATATGTAATTGATATATGTTAATATCACACAGAGATATGAAAACTATACAGGCATTCAAAAATGATTAATTCAAGCATGCATTCAAATTTAGTTCTAGTATTCAAATAACCTCCAGATATTTATTCATAATACAAGGTAGAATTCAAGTTTTAAAACTGTTTTTAAAATTTATTTACTCACCTTAGATAGCAGAAGACAGAACTAATTTAGCTTTCCAGGCTTGTTGAAACTTCACTTTGCATGTTGAAAACAAATCTTTTGCTGTTGAATCTGGATTGTTTATTGAAGTTTACATATGAATGCTTGATTGCATATGAAATCTTGTTTCAGGTGTTTAAATTTCGAGCTTGCATGCTAATTAAGTTTCCAGGTCACTTCTTTGTTCTTGGATTTCAGATTAACTTCTTGCTTTCAGTTTTCTTTACAGTTTACTTCTTTCAAAAAAAAAAATTCACTCAGTTTGGTTGAGATGAAGATAATATTTTTTTTAGCTGAAGAAAAACTTTTGTTTTATTTTTACAAGTTTAATTTTAAATTATATTTACAAGAGGATGACATTTGTCACTTAAGGTTAGAAGGATCTTACACTTTTCTTAACATACATTAAATGTTTCACAAGTGTTGTTTTTAAATGTCTAATCAATGTTTTAAATGTTATTTAACTTTTATAATTTATTTTAAGCCTTTCTTGAAATGTGTATATGTATGTATTGTATTTTAATGCTTAATTATTTATTTTATTATGTAATATTTATATGATTGTAAAATGTTCTTATCTTATATAAACAAGCTTTTAGATCTTTAATAAATATTCATGTGAATTCAAGCAACTTATATTTTGATTCAATTTAACGTTTATATGCTTGAAACATCTATTTTAATTTAACTCTTAAAATTTTAAAACAAATTTGTCTTGTGTCAAAATTAAAATGGAAGAATATTAAGCAAATGAACTTTTAAATTTAAATCTTATCTAAAACTCAAGTTGAAGTATATGTTTATAAAAATAAGAAATTAACTTTATTATAAAAATTTAAACTCAAATATCATTTCAAAAGTATTAAATCAAATTAACCTTTCAAATTAAAAAACTATATATATCTATAATAAAGTTTGGAAATACTTATTAAATTCAAATTAATAAAATTCCTATTTCAAATATATATACACAAATATATATACATATTTCAAATAGAAAACATTTCAATATTATATTTGATAGTTATTGTGTTGAATTTTAAAACACAAACCAAATCATAATATATATATATATATATATTCACATATATTACAATTTGAATATATATTAGCTTTTAAAACTTTCTATTTACAAGATATATCAATATATATATATATATATATTATAAATAGAAGATGAAATAAATCTTACCAATTTTAAATTGCCAAAATAAATATTTTCAAATCAAAATATTATTAGCTTTCAAAAGAATTAAATTTGCCAATTCATATTGTTAAGAAAAATGTTTATAGATATTAACAAATTATTGTTTTCAGCCTTTGAAATAATTTTAACTTGTCAATTTATAATGTAAAATGATCAAATAACTTTAATTATTATCAAAGATTATTAAATTGATATTGCTCAAAATTCTGGGTCGTTACAGCGTCTATGCCTGGATGGTTCATCAGATGAAGTTGAGCTATCAGATAAAGAATAAGGAGCAGGGCTACCTCCACCATTCTGATGCCGATGCTGAGTAAGCTGAGTCATCAGGTTAGCGTTAGCTTGAATCTGCTCAGTGAATTATCTTCTACTTTCCATGAGTTCTCTCATTAAGTCATTGAACTCTGTCCTTGTAACGACTTCCGCTTGATTTTGGGTAGTAGTCCCTCCACCTAGGTTTGGTTGTTGGTTGCTAGGTCCTATCTGTTGTACCCTAGCAGTCTCGTTGATGTCCGCATTATGAGAGGCTGATCGGGTATGTGGTCTTCCCATAGTAGAGTTACCGATAGGAACTCTAAGTAGAATCAACGGACGTCCTGTGAATAACTTGGATCTCCTTTGGGGGATTTATTCAATCCTGTAGCTGCGAAGCAGATCCTAATGGCCTGAAAATTCGGCTCTCAGTGAAAGCACTAAAATGTTAGCACCAGAATTGGTCACTAACACCCTTTATAAAGATTGTGTAAAGAGATTAATGAAGAAAGTAAATTAAAATCGAGAAATGAATACTAAACTAACTTCAAAAATAAGAACACCGGATTTATAGTGGTTCAGCGTAATTGCCTACGTCCACTTTAAGTTTCGATCTTTATTGCATTCACAAGTGACTGAATACAGATACAATCCATACTAAAAAGATTTGAATACAAATGCTAAGTAAAATAGAGCGAGTCTTGAAAGCGGCAGAGTCTCCCCAGTGTTCTCTAAAAAGGTTCCATTTCACTATGTCCCTACCCTTCTATTTATAGACGAAGATGGGTTGGACTTCCCTAATGGACCTAGGAGCAAGATACCTCGGCCTGTGGTGAGTGACTTCTGTGTGCCGATCCGTAAATACCGAACGGAAAATGCCGAGCAACATGTCCAAGCCGGTCGACACCTCTATGCCGAACGAGGCAGTGTGTTGCGCTAAGTGTATAGGCCGAACAAGGCTGGAATGCCGTACGAGGCTGTAGTGCTGAACGGGTATGAGTACCGAGCGAGACTCCTGCCGAACGATACCAAATACCGAGCGAAGTTCATGCCGAACGACCCTGCTATGCCAATTGAGGCTCTATGCCGAGCGAGGTTCGTGCCGAATGACCCTGCTGTGCCGAACAAGGCTTCGTGCCGAGCGAGGTTCATGCCGAACGACCCTGCTATGCCAATCGAGGCTGGAATGCTGAGCAGGGCTTGGATGCTGAGCGAGGATAGATGCCGAATGACGCTTAGATGTGGAAGAGGCTTGAATGCCGAACGATGCTGGATGTCGGTCGAGACTTCTCTGCCGAACGAGGCTGGATGCCAGTCGGGGCTTCCTTGCCGAACGATATAAAATGTCGAACGACATAGCTGTGCCGAACAAGCCTTCTACATCAAGTCTCTTATTACCTGGTCAAGCCACCGGGTAACACATATATCAAGTTTATATATGTTTTTAATTAATTAACACTTAATTAATTATTTAATTTAATTTAATTAATCATGTTAATTAAATATATTAAAATTTTGAATTAAATGATTTCTTAATTTGAAAATTTTAAATTTATTTTATAACCTTAATCAAAAAAAATTATATGTTAAACTTAACATTTAAATTTAAAATATATTTTCTTAAAATTTCAAATCTTTGTTTGAAAATTCGCCTAAGGCCTAAAAACTCTATGCCTTTCATCTGAGCCTGCCTTTTGGACTTACTACACTTATTGGGATTGGTCAGTAACCAAGGAGGGGAGAATACTTGATTATTTAATTACAAGCCCAACTACTTCTATTCTAAAGACCCATCAGATAAGTAGGTTTTATTATTTATACCTAAATGTTGACTAATTAGACCGCAAAGACCATTTAAGCTCTAATATCATTGAAGGAACCATATCAGTCCGTAGCATGTGAAATTGGTAAATTTCAAATAAAAAAAATCCCCAATTGGATCTATGTTAATCTATATAATTGCTTGGTTTATAAGCTATTAAGTCTATTAAATCTATATAATTTCTTGGTTTATAACCTATTAAATCTGTGTTAATTAATTATATTATTTGAATAAGTATGAATATACCAAATATATTCATACATGTGAAATATATAGTGAACATAATTGCTTGCATTATTAGGAGGGGAATAAATGTAATATTAGATCTTGACATAATCACATGAAGATTGAAAAATAAAAAGATAAAAAGGTTATCTCAATAATTGATTACAACATCCTCTTTTACAAACATCAATTAATAATATACCTGATTTTTATAAAAAAGATGACATAGTTAATAATATGTTTAACATGATATATAACAATAAAACAACAACACAGTCAATATGTATGTATAGATATTGGAATTTATATCTACAGTATTCACACACACACACATATTTGTCTATATATATATTGCCTTAATTTAATTGATTAATGTAAGATAAATATATAGTTACCAAATATTATAAAAATCTAAAAAGACCGATTTGACAAAATCCAACATAAATTAATAAATTTAAATTTCAATATCTAAATTTAAAGTTCGAAACGTAGATTTGGAAAGATATATTAAAATTCAGCTCTAGATTACATTCGACTAACTTGAAATTTCCTTAATGAATTGAGTACTAACAATAAAATTGTCTATACGTCTATATATAATTATGAAGATGAAAATAATTTTAATTAATTCAAAGTATGGAAAAAAAAGGGATTAAATTAAATTGTTTCAATACAAGCATATGATTCACATATTTCTTATGCTTTAAATATATGTACGTATAACAAATATACATGCATACATACACTATCACCCAAATTTAATTCAAGTTATAAAAGAAAATAAAAAATAAAATCAAAACATATACTTTAAGCTTTAAACAAGATGTTAATTTGTTTCATGTTTCAAAATTGATTCAGATAAAAGTTATTTAACTCGTTGAAATTATATATTACCCTTAAAATCATTACATGTATATTTATGGTTAAAGTCTTAATTTTACATACACGCGCGCACTCACACACGCACTTACATATATACATTTATATATATACACACACATATATATATACACTTTTTTAATAATTAAACAACTATTTAAATCATGTCACATCATTCAATTAATTGTTTAGATTATGATGTCAGTTATAAATCATGGTGAGGCAATGATACATAAATATATATAGTCATTCTAAAGTGACACACCAAAAATCTATAAATTTGAAAAGGGAATTTTACCGTATAGATCTGGATAATTAAATACCTTGATCTGTAATTCTTCTCAAATCTCTAAAATCTATTAATACCTCAGATATTGATTTTGATGACAACGACCATATAAATATAGGTACTACCAAGTTGTATAGAATGTTTTGCAGAATATTGCATAGGTACATGATAATCAAGTTTGAAGACCGAGTTAAAAAACCAAAGATCAAGATTCAAAGATAATTAAGATAATTGAAGACTCATGAGTTAAAGACAAAGATATGAAGATTTCAAGACTATAGGTAATAGTTAATGAACATTAGATAAATTTGTTAACGTCTTTGAATAGGCAACTTTCCTTTGAATACCCACTCACCAAAATATTTATTTTATTTTTAAAATATATTTTTACACATATTTTATACAATATTTATACATTAAAGTATTCTAAAACAATTTTTTAAATAATTTACGAAATATCAGAATTTTGTAATAGTTTATAACTGTTTCTGTTTTTATGAAAATAGAAGGATATGTCATCACACGGATATGTTGACATATGTAACATT
This sequence comes from Allium cepa, assembly GCA_030765085.1. Classification (NCBI taxonomy): domain Eukaryota; kingdom Viridiplantae; phylum Streptophyta; class Magnoliopsida; order Asparagales; family Amaryllidaceae; genus Allium; species Allium cepa. The sequence continues at coordinate 80,650,851 of CM060932.1, read as the reverse complement.
GAAAAGTTTCTTTTTTTTAATTTTTGAAAATTTATGATTTTTGGCTCCATCTCTTTGCGAATGGACATGTCCCTTCAAGCACTATATAAAGGGAACTGGAAAATGATTTTGTAACAATATTCTCTTTATTCTTCTTACTTTAAATTCTCATTATATATTTCACAAAATCCACTTTCTATACTCTTTAAATCCACTGAAATTTAAGCTCTACTTTACTACATTCATTCTCTATAATCCGCTCGCTATTTTTGCAAGTATACTTTCACCAATTCAAATATCAAAGAACTATAAAAGCGCTATAGGATATTTTGTATCCAAGTTATAACTATTTGTATTTGGATACAACAACTTTCTACCACTATTTTATGTGGGTTTATTGCCTATTCAAATCAAGTGGGTGTGCTTATCGCCCGTTCAAATCAAGCGGGTGTCCTTGTTGCCCGTTAAAATCGAGTGGGTGCTCTTACTGCCCGTTCAAATCAAGCCGATGATCTTGTTGCCTGGTTAAATCAAGAGAGTCTACTTCGAGCTTGAAAAGTAAGGAGGGTGTATCTTATTGCCTTGAAATAAAGATTGTATTCTGATTTGCTTGCTACCTAATTAATGTAGGCGTTTGAAGAGAAATTTGCATAGATAATGTAGAGGACTGGATGTAGGATTTGTAAATCTAAACCAGTATAAAACTCTTGATGTCATCTCTATTAGTTTAATTTTATTTTTTACTTCATTTATACACACACACATACAACTTCCTATTAACATATCTATATTAATTATCTATGTTTTAATTTAAATCTTGAACTATTAATAAAAGTTCAATATAAATTATAAACCACTATTCACCCCTCCTTAGTATTACAATAGCCTTAAGATCCATTCACACCGGTATAATTTTTTCTACATCATTTCCCAGATTTGGTACCGAAGCATTAGGTTTTCAAAAATTCATTATTGTATTTTTGATTCTAAATGGCTAGTAACATTGGTAGTACACTTTTTAATGCTTTTGTACTAGAAAAAAGGTGTAAATCCTTAAGTTACTATAGCGACCTACAGTTCTATACCCTTTGAGTTTATAATAATTCACTCATGTTTAACCCAAATTGTACAAAAGAGCGAATAACATGGTTGAAGATAAAGAAAGAGGTAGAAGAAAATAGAATAACAACACAGAATCTCACTAACGTGGCAGAACAAAATATAGTATATAGTAGCAGATTTTTATACAAAAGAATCTGTAACTGTTTTATATACTTACAATCATCAGAGTACAATAGACAACAATCAATCTGGACAGTTTAATAACTTGTTCTTACATACATAGCATACACAGCGGAAATATAAATGAAATAAGGAATATGTCTCTGTCATACAGCTCGTCTCCTGAGCTCTATAGCATCCAACCCTGAACCTATATTACTTGGTCTGACCTGAGCATTATAAACAAAATAACACCTGAGTCAGTCTGGAAAACCAGCGTGAGAAACATACTCAATTTGAATTATCAAATTTTCTCAAAATCCTTTGAAAACAAAGGTATCTCGTAAGACCACGTCACACATAAACACGATGAGTTTTTACCTTACGATAACCAATTTTTTTTATCATAATCATCTGATATTATAATAGTGTCTACAGAATGTAAATAGAAAATAGCTGAAATGCTTGCATCTCACGTTTCATCATAGTTGAGAACAATCAAAACCTTATGACACTTTTTGGAGAATGGATTACATACAATGACTGGCCCACTGGGTACCGCCCATCACAGTACACCTCTAGAAACATATACCGATGACCTCATCGGGATCCCTTGCTACATAAGACCGGCATAACCCAAACTTGGATAGACCGAATATGTTACAACTCTAGGTGTTCCACCCTTACAAATTGAGCGTTCCTTCTTTCATGCATAACCATATCCATAATATATAGGTTTCCAAGGATATCCAGAAAAGTGATAACATACCTTAATTGGGTGCGACCCACTTAGCCTTGCTGCATCTCCCATGTTTTGGTCATTCTCAGTTGATGAGGCTAGAGGATAAGTGTTACCTTTTTAGACACTTAGAATGCTCATCGTTCTCCAATGATGATGTTTTGATGGCATTCGTCCATATAAGGTGTCCTGGGTCTGGACAAACCGAATCACCATCTTCATCATCTTCACGGTATTCATTCGTAATATTCAAACTGAATCTAAGTGATTTTCTGATAAATAAATTTGATCCTGATCTCTTCGAAACGATTAATGAGATTGGTCAATATTGATAGTCGGTTATTTAACAATCAATAAAACATCCATAAGCATGCACTAGGTCTTATTTTATAATTCTTTAAACATTTATTTCAAAATATCTATACAAAGATATATATATTCAAATCCCTTTTCAACATTTGAAACAACTTCAATTACTTAAATCCGTAACAGGATACTTCCAAACCATCTCAACACTTAGAAATATTTCCAAATACCATTTTTATAACACTTAGAAAAAATATTCCCGTCCCAATCATTTCCCATTAAAATATCTCCAAAACCTTCCTTTTAATACCTAGGAGATTATTTATATGTATATTTTCCAAAAATCATTTTAATATCAAACTTGTAAATAATTCGTAACTCACCTCATAAATCTCTAGAATTGGTAATAAATTTGTTCTTATAATTTCCAAACCGATTATACTTATTTACAATCTCATCTAACCATTTATACTTCTTTAATTAATTCTAATTCTTTTCAAAGTTATCGCATTCAAACCTTTGGAAAATTTCTTATGTCTCCAGAATTCCATTTATAGGATTTCTCTTATAAAATCCCATCCTTTAAATAAACTCCGTCTACACATGTCGAGAAAATTTATAATTAAATTTTCAATCATTTCAAAACTATATATATATATATAATGAGTATTTTTAAAGAATAGTAATTTATTTTTAAAATATGTTTAATTTATTATATAAAATATTAAAAACATTATTATAAACATAAATAACTCATTTTTAGATAAACAAATAAATTTTCAAAGCTTGTTTTAAAAGTTAGAATTTATTGAAATAAATACTTAATATTTATTAATCTACATACCGAAGTATTTCAATTCAAACTAGTTTAAAATTCCATAGTTTTTTTTAAAATAATATTTTCCTTATAAAAACAAACTTAACTTCTAAAAATTAAAAATATATTTTCTAAACCTCAATAACCAATTCAATTTTCATAAATTCCTCTCGAATCACATCACATCTGTGACGACCCGCCTTTCTAACCCCAGAAAGACGTATCATTATTAAGAAAGAAAGGGATAGAAATAGAAAAGAATAGAAAGAAAGAATAACAACATCAGAATCTCACAGCGGAGTGGAACAAAATATAATACATCACATAACTATTACATAGTTATACATACATCAGAGTTATACAACATCATACAACAGAACTGTAATATACATATATGTCCATACATACATCCAAAATACATCATACACTAACTACACAGCGGAACTATATAGATAGATACATACGTCTGGTCTTCTTCTCCAAGCTCTTCCAAAAAATCAATACTCCAAATACCTATCACTTGACTACTCATAAAAATTTGAGTACCCAAGAGTTTATGAAAAACAAAATATAAACTCTGGGTCAGACATGGGTCTGGTATGAGTAAACGGGTTAAAGTTGTTTAACTTTGAAAACCATTTGAAAGTAAAGGTAACACGTAAGACTCCCCACACATAAACACGGGTAAGTTTTTACCTTACGCTAACCAAAACATTTTAAAGGAAATCCACAGATATTATAATAGTGTCTAGGGTTTTCAAGTAAATAGAAAACAGCCAAAATTGTTACATTCATTAAATTCCAGCTACTAGCCACAAAAGTGGGTAATACAAATCAAAACCGTAGGGTCTCGTAGGGAAAATGGGTTTCCAACAATGGCAGGGCTACTGGGGTACCGTCCGTCACGGTACGGGGCCTAGATCACCGTACCGAGGATCACTCCCGACCCCGTACAACACAAGGCCGGAACCATTCCTTACTGAACAATCCTGAGCAAGATAACCCTACAGTTGTGGCCAACAACTTCCCACACAACCGAAATAAAGGGACATCTAGACAGGGGTATACCACGTCCTGCTTGGGCATGACCCACCTAACCTTGCTGCATCTCCCGTGTTTTAGCCATTCCCGGTTGATGAGGCTTGAGGTTGCGATTACCTTTAAAGAACATAATTCTTAGAATGCTCATCGTCCGCCTGACGATGTGCTGAAAGCATTCAATCCATACAAGTTCGTTCCGGATTCGAACGAAACCGAAGGCATTATCTCGTTACACTCGTCTTGGAATCACCCTCAGAGTTAACGACAATAACCCTTGTATTCTGAAACACCATCTCGATCTCCACTTGATATGTCACGACCTATCGTTTAATTTGGATCGATGTGGTTTTTGAAATATCGAATTGATACCCGATCCCAGTCTCATTGAAATCCAAATGCCATTTTAAGGACCAAGTTGTCCACTTAGTTTAAGTAGTTTAAATCAATACTTAGAATTCACATAACAGCTATCACAGACAAATATACACAGTCATCACATATATCCAGAATATATCACAACATATCACATAATATCATCAAATAGATATCATAATCAATCAAACAAGAATCATCAGTTCATATCAATATAGTGTGATATACTTAACTTAATTTATCATTTATCCAGCTTGATAAATCACTAATTAATCAGTTTATTAAATTTATTAATTACTTCATAATTTTTCACTTAATCAGTTAATTCTTAATTATTAATTAATAATCTAAATCATTGATTTATAAAACTTAATTACCCATTAATTACCAATTAATTGTTTAATTAATTATTAATTTCCAATTGATTAATCATTTAATTAATTAATTAACTTGAAGTAGTTAATTAAAGTTCTTAAGTTTAAATTGATTTAAACACAAGATCAATTTCTAATTACAAATTTAATTAAAGTTATTAATTTAATTACTAGTATAAGTTAATTTACATCTTTAATTACCTTATGTTAATTAGTCAACTTACCTTTACCAACCTTTCTTTTAATAAACTTTAAATCAAATATTAACTTAAAACTAACCAATCATTATTTACTTAATTAATGTTAAACTTTGTATAACAAAATACTTAAAGTATTTAGGCAATATCAACAGACCCGAGGCAAGCGCCTCATTCACTCGAGTAAATCTCGAGTTCTCCCTTACTTTTCCCTGTGTCTCTCTCTTTCCACCCTCTTCTTCTTTTACCTATTCCCTTTCTTTTTTCTTTTTCTAAGTTAAGTTAAAACTTAAATCTGCATAATCTTGAACACACTCACGCACCAGGTTCGACACGAGGCAAACCCCAAATTACTCGAGCAACATCACGCAACCACCCCAACATGAATCACTGACACCGGTCGTCACCATGCACGTGCACGGTGGTTCGCCGGTGGTTCGGCGTCCCTCCGGCAACCCCTATCGCCTCCAACAAACCACAAATCACCCTCTCATTCGAAAACAAAACCCAATTCAGCATAAAAATTTCGAAATCGAAAATATGTCTGTTGCACAAACTAGAAACTCGCATACCCAACAGAAAACGCCACGCTCCTCCATCACCGACCACTGGAGGCGACGCCACTTCATCCACGTCATGCCTAAACTCTCCTCGAAGCGCGTACGGCTCAATCAAGCTATGGCGACGGAATCAATAATTTACAGCACATAGGAAAAACTTGAAATAAAACCCTTTTTTTGCCTCATTCCAAAAATCCCTGCATTCGAAAAAAATTTAAGCATTTTTCCCGTGTTAATAAATCAACAAGCTTACTTCACAGTAAATTTCAACAATTAAAATTTGTTGAATCAACAGATATTGATAAAAATCAATTTCGGTTCCCTTTTAAAACTGCACCTATTATTCTTACTTAAAAATCATCATTGTTATGTTAAAAATCTTAACTTCATGTGTTAAATCAAGATGTGTATCAAATTTACAAATTAAATTTCTTACTTTAAACCTGTATAAACAGCTTTCTTTATTTACTTTCATGCTTTAGAATCACTTGTAGGTTATGATTTAAGTTTTAAACAACCTACTTATTTAAAAATTCTAAGCTTCAGTGTTTATATGGAGATGTATACGTTTCTTTACATTTCTTTGCTCAGGAACCTTAAAAAAAATACAGAAGAGCATCACAATTTTAAGCTTCTAGATAATATCTCATAACCACATACTTACAACATACAGTAACACAAGATTTATGAACTAATTATCAAACTTGAACTTTAAAACTGTATGTTTACTCACCTAATGATTGTTGAACGGAAAGCAAGAGTTGTTGAAGAAACTGCAGTTTAATCCATGAAAATTTGTTTTGCCTTGATGATGAATGAATGTAAATACAAATGTTTGGGTTTTTTTTTTTCAGTTTTGCCTCTTAAGTTTTGTAAATGAACAAGCATATTATGAAGTGTATATATAGAACATCTTAGACAAAATGGTGTCTTCTGGTATAAGCTTCAACTTGTATTGTTCAGGTTAGATTTTTATTAATTTTACTATAAATTGAAATGATACATGCTATTTCGGCTGTAAGATTATTTTGAAATCTGAAATGACAAATTGTGTACTAGCATTAATGAACATGTCTTCATATATGTTTGCATATAATTAATATTTACTGATATTTGTTTATGTTTGTACAAAGATATTTTTGAATATTAAGTGAATAATTTGTCTCTTATTCATACATGATTTCAGAGCAACTTGTTATAATCTTTGTTAAAGATTTATATTGTACAAATGTATATACAGGTTATGAAAATAGTTTATCTCCTTTTCTAAGTTTATCTTATATGTTCATGTATGATTATTGTAGCCATAGTTTATATAACTTCTTTAGTTTTATTTTCTGTTTGTAGTTAAATTTTTCAAACCTTTGATTTAAAACATTCTATTTGTATATCTTATATTTCTAGTTACATCTTATATTTTATATTTATGTTTTATACTTAAGTTTAATATTCATGTTTAATATTGATATGATTGTTTATTATTTTTTTAAACATTATTATTAAAGACTCCATTTATATTCATATTATATCAAATATTAAAAATATAGAATCTTTGATTTTTATTGAATAAGACAAATTTTGTTATAAATATTTTTAAAAGATTTTATTTTAAGTTTTCAAATCAAAACTTCCTTTACAAAGCATATATAACTGATAAATGATCAAGATTCCATCAGTTTCTAAAATTGAAAAGCCTACATTTAATTTAAATTAGATTAAATATTATTAAAATATATTGCCAAAATCTCGGGTCGTTACAACATCACTTCCATTCCGATCTCCTTAATCATTTTCACTTTCAAAAATAGTACCCACTATTTTTCTCACCTTATTTCCATATTCTAATATAAATTCACCCTATAAATTGATATTTTCAATTTAACATCCTATTATCGATTTCCTTTATTTTTGAATCGCTTATAATTGTTTTGTAACTCTTTTGAGTTTTTACTTTTTATAAAAACAATCTTTGTTATAAAATTCCATTTTTATAAATGCATTCTTCATAAATCCTACTTATAACTTCCAATCTATTTTTAATATCGACTTCAACTTCTTTTTTTATATTTTTCAGAATATCATTTATAAATTCTTTTATACAAATCAGTTTTAAAATCTCCATTTAATAATTCACAATAGTTAAGTATAACCAATAATCAAATATATTTTTCTTACTCGATTTCTTTAAATAACCCCAATTCCAAAATAAATATTTTTATATCAAAAATTCCATTGAATTCCTTCAATTTTAAAAATATATATATGGTTTTTAAATCATCAAAATTCAGGCTAGTGCTACAATAACATCCAATAATTCCAATCACTACAATAATCTATAATAGTTTATTCTACACAAACTATATATCACAATATATGGAATTAAATTCAACATTTTGAGGAATCTAGTTGGATTCTTCCAACTTGTTTTTCTGCATCCATAGATGTTAATACAATATAAATTTACCAATCCTACTTCGAGTGGGATATCGCGATATATAGGATCATCCGCTATTATGCTGGCACATATGGTCTCCTCCGCTATTATTGCGGTAATATCACTCCAAATACTGGTATATATACTACTATGTATATTTAACATTCAACGGATAAAAATATATTAATACAACCATTATTCAATAATATATTTTAACTGTTTGAAATAAATTCTAGTAATCCAAATGAGTGAGAATTTTCTCACCTTTGAATTTTAAATTGCAATCCGTCCCAAGTTTATATTTTTCTACATAGCTTCCATTTGTTTTAAACCTCATAAGCAAATTACAAACTTCATAAATTAATGGTTTTCAATTCAAACTAAAATAAGTCAACTCGTGGCATAATTTAAATTAATTATCTAATAACGAATTTAGTTACCTTCTTCCCAAATGAAACACGCTAATGCTAGCTCGACTGCACATGAGTCGAACCGCCACCAACTCACTGCTCCTCAACCGGCCCACTACCCTATCCATCAACTAGAGCTGCACCATCACTCACTTCCGCTCCTACGTCATCACAACCTTGCCCACTTAACTCTGCTTCAATCAAGTTCAATGCTCGAGCTTGATCTAGACTCCATCCACGCGCGTGAAACCCACATCGCCCACGTTGCCTTAGGTCCCCACGCTCACGCGTGTTGCTTGCGAGTTCAATCCCTCTTCTCCAACCACCAGAGCCGCACACGTCACTAGAAGCTCGCCCCTAGATCATGACATCACCATTTGGGTAACCCTGCCTCCAGCTTCTCCCCACGTTAGCTCGACTCGGCCAACCACACTTACTCATGCCACGCGAATACTCTACTCGCCCACGAATTGCTACTCCGTTTGCCCCCGTCGCGATTCGCATCATTCTTACCTAGGCCTTACGCACTCATGCCTTCGTTCTCCATTTTTTACAAATTGATTTAATTTGAAGGAGGGTGAAAGATTGTCATGAATTGGAATTGAAAGTGAAAAGGGGAATGGTTCTATTTGATTATTGAACTAGGGGGAGAAGACGTGATTTAAAGTTGAGGGAACGGTGTTTAGTAGATGGTACGGTCTTGTCTTTAACAGATTAAAATATTATTTAATTATAAATATCTCACTTTAATGTAATTTAAAATTCTGATATCCTATCAAGACATGCCACTAGGTATTTATAATGCTATACCCTTATGAATGCAATGGAAAAGGTTTCGAGTCTTAGTTCGATCTTATAGAGAAGATAGGTTTTTGGATCCAATTATTATACTGAATTTTGGATATTAAATTCAACGCGTTTATATCTCATACGATCAAAAGATAACTCCAGAACACTACAAAATTAGGAATCCGATAATTATACACTATTATGTACCCAATGAAATCGGTTTCGTCGAATTCCAAGACTATGCCTTGGATCACTATTTTAAATCGTCGATTAAATCGACGATTACAAAAATTGACGAAATTCCTTAAATTTCCATTTTTTAAAACTTACTAACTAAAATCTAATTTAATTAGAATTTACATCAATATTTGGAAATTGTTTCAATTTAAATTCATCTCTATTTCAATTATTTATCCATTTCATATTATGATAAATCAATATATTTGAAATTTAAATTCAAATCCATCTGTTCAACCAAAAATCTTCATATTTCAAAAATCGATTTATATGTCAATTCAATATTTAAAGCCATTTAAATCTTCAAATCAGACGTAGAAAAATCTGAGTCGTTACATTACGCTCAAAACAATTAGAAACTAATAGTATTAAAAAAAATCACTTGAAAATTTGAAAGCGTACAAAGTGAAATTGGAGGAACAGGTATGTTACATGGCATATAGAAAATAAACACCCGATGACCATATATCACAAATCAAGAATGACAAGTGGATATTAGATAGTTGATGCCTAAGACACATGATTTGAAGTCTGGAGATCTTAAATGACCTCAGTTACAAAACGAAGGAACAATTAACTTTGGAGATAGCTCAAAAGGATACATCATTGGCATTGACAACGTCGGTAACTCTGAAATTCCTATTATTTCTAATGTTTTTCTAGTTAGGAATTTAAAACATAATCTGCTTAGTATTAGCCAATTATGTTATAAGGATTTCAAAATTAAGTTTAAAAAAGACATTTACCACATCGAGAATAATTAGTCTAGAATTAACTCTGAAGGAGTTAGGAAACATAAAATTTACATTTTGAGTATGAAAGTGACTAATGATAATCTCTATCTTATGGTCGAATCTAGTGACCCTTAGATTGCATAAACAATTATGTTATTTAAATTTTAAACATATTTTCAAAGTTTTAAGATATGAACTTGTTAAAGGACTTCCAAAAAAATGTGATTTAGTGTCAATAGCCTATGTGATACTTATCAACTTGGAAAACTTCATAAAAGTTTTTTCAAATCAAAATACATAATTTCGACTACACATTTCATAGAACTTCTTCACTTAGACCTTTTTTGACCATCATAAGTAGAATTAATGAATCATAATATGTATGTTTTCATAATAGTAGATGACTTTTCATGATGCACTTGGACACTATATCTTAAACATAAAAGTGAAGTATTTGAAATGTTTAAAATTTTCACTAAGAAAATTCAGAACCAAAATTCAATTAAAATTAAGATGATATGGAGTGATCATGGAGGAGAGTTCGAGAACGAAATATTTTGAAAACTTTTGTAACAAAAAAGGAATTACGCATAATTTTTATTTTCTTAGAACTCCTCAAAAAATGGAGTTGTATAATGTAAAAATATAGCCATACAAAAATGCGCAAAGACTATGTTAAATGATAGTGATTCATAAAAAAAATTGGGTCGAAGTAGTTGCTACAACATGTCATATTTTGAATAGGATTTTAATAAGACGATTAACCAACAAAACACCGTATGAATTATTTTTTGATAAAAACCCAAAAGTATCTTATTTTAAAGTTTCTGACAATAAATGTTTTATACTAAATACAAAAGATAAATTATACAACTTTGACGTAAAATCAAATAAAGGAAAGGCCTATAGAGTTTATAAAACTAGAATTAATACTACTGAAGAAACTTTATATGTTTCATTTGATGAAAGTTTTACAGAATCTAATACTAGTAATAATAAAGAAGAAAATCTTAATCCTAGTGAGAATAAAAAGATTACAAATAACGAAACTTCTAACGATGAAAGTAATAGTAATATGATAACTTAAATACAAATAAATCTAGTAGAACAAAAATTTTGAAAGACCATCCTGAAAAACATTCAAGGAAGCATAGATTCAGTTGTAAGAACTGGAAGTCAATTAAATACGTTGAATAATGTAGCGTTTATTTAAAGTAATGAATCCAAAAATCCAAAAGAAGCATCATTACATGATTCATGTATTCTTGCTATGCAAGAAGAACTGAACCACTTTACTCGAAATGATGTTTGGGAGTTACTACCATGATCAGAAAATCAATATATAATTTGAACTGAGTGGGTTTATAAAAATAAATTTAATGAACAAGGAGAAGTCACAAGAAATAAAGCACGTTTGGTTGCATAAGGATATAGCCAAGAAGAAGAAATAGACTTTGATGAAACCTTTGCCTCTGTAGCTAAATTGGAAGCCATAAGAATTCTACTCACTTTTGAAAACTGTAATGATTCTAAACTATTTGAAATAGATATAAAAAGTGCACTTTAAATGGATTGATAATGAAGATGTATAAGTTGAACAAACCCCATATTTTAAAGATGAAAAAATATCTAATTAAGTTTACAAATAGAAAGCTTTATACGGTTAAGACAAGCACCTAGGGCTTGGTACGAAAATATCAAATCACACTTAATACAACCTAATTTTGAAATAAATGAAGTAGATACTACATTATTTATAAAAAGAGTTAACAATGGTATTCAACTTATACAAATATATGTAGACGACATTATTTTTGGATCAATAAAAGAACAATTAAAGTAAGAATTTGCCGACATAATGACTAAAGAATATGAAATGATTCATAAGGAGAACTAATATTCTTTCTAGGTTTACAAATTGGACAATTAAACAAGGTAATAATTATAAATCAAGAATAATATGATAAAGAATTAGTAAAGTGATTTGAATGTTTAACGATCCAAAATTTAACCACTTCAAAATATAACATTTAAAGTGATTTTAAATAACATTTTACGATTAAAATAATATTAGATAGAATTTGGAAATAAAAATATATACAAAATAGTAACATTTGCTTATATTGATAAAAGTGACAAAATGCTGATTTTAGAAAAGTAAGTTTCGATGGTTAAATAAATTATTCTAAGCATTTTTATTTTTAAATAACATTGTACAAATTTATTTCCAAATTTGGTTTACATAAATAAATAGTTTAACTAAAACGTCAAAATGTGATCATAAAATATTTTGTCAAAAACCAACGTTTTGTAGATTTAATGTTTTCGCAACGTCGTTGCACCTTGATTTTCTCATATATGAACATATGTTCAAATAGTATAGGTATTAGTAAAGTTACTAATCAAGTTTATTTTTACCAAACATACTTAGAAAATTTTAGAATATAATTAAGAAAAAGTAAGCATAAAAAGACAAAAAAAGAGTTATAAAGTCAAAAGGTAAACATCAAATCAAGAAAACATAATTGTTACTTTTTTACTTAATACTTAAGTGAAAATGACATAAAGTAATGATTTAAAATGTGATGTTAATTTTTAGTTTGCTTAAAGTATAAGAAAAATGTATTTTGGTCTTTTTACAAAACATTATTTTAATGCAAAACGTTTTCTATAAATAACCATCCACTTTCTTCACTTTTTTTTACAACTTCTTCTTCCTTTTTCATGCTTTTCTCTACTTCTTTAATAGCTTCTCTTCTTAATAAAAAATACTAAAATATTGCAAGCATAATTACTAAAGAAATATCCAATCAAACTCTACTTAAACTGCTTTAAACACCTCCTCCTCCTTCCCACTACCCACACCTCTCCGCCATCCATAGCATCGCAATACTTCCCCCTCCACCCCTGTCATGTGCACCATCCACTTCCCCTAAGCCAATTCGAGCCATTTGAGTCAAAGTGCACAAAGATTCGTGAGCCAAGAACAACAAGTGGCGAAGCTATAGCCAATTTTCTGTTCGCCAAAACCAAACAAAGTGAGAACTTCAAATTTATATCTATATATTTGATTGTGGTATTGTGATATGTTTGTTTGGATGTTTGGTTATGATATTGATTTTCATATTTTGTTTATTGCATGAAAATATTGAAACAAGTCACAGATTTACACTACGTATAATCATAGAAATCACTTTTCAAAAGAAATGAAATGTGATATGGAATCATTTATACCTTGAAAAAATGTTTAAATATGCTTTAGAAATGATTCCTAAGTGTTTAAACTGATCTCGGCAAAGTTCGGATATGAATCTAAAAATACGCCTAAAATTTGATGCGTCGCGTAACGGTAGTTCGTGTTTTCACGTCAAAAATTCAAATGAACATACGAAGGGGAATATAGTTTGGAATTTTTCGAAATAAGAATTTTATGAATCTTTATATCCATATCTTTTGTATAAAAAAAGAAAATCAACATTTCGTCTTGAGTATTTTGAAATATGGCAAAATCAATTTTCAAGAAAAATCTAGTTTTTGTACTAAATGACCAAAGTTGAAAATTGATAAAATAATCAGTTTAAAAATATGAAATAAATTCTAAAAATATTTTAAAATATTTTAAAGTGATTTAAGTTGAAAAGACGATTTTCTAAATGATATCAAAGTCGTTTTGAAGAATATAGCTTTTAAAGCACTTTTTGTAACACTATTGCAACGCTTTCTGCAATAATTTTCAATAACTTTTGAAATAAAGGTTGGAACTTTGCAATTATTTTCCAAAACCTTAGTAAGTGTTTTTAAATAAATAATAAAGCACTTTAAAAGAAATTTTAAAATTTTAAAATTATTTCAAAGATGGTTGAACAAATAGTTAAGTGATTTAAAAAAGGAAAAATGAGTATGCGAAAAAGACCAGTACATTTGTCCCGCCCATGAGATCTCAAAGTGAAAACAAGGTGTGTAACTAAGGTTATACATCGAGCAACCGGTGCCCTTAACTTACCTGGCCTTAGTTTTCTCTTTTAGGCGAGGGGTGGAACACATCGAATGGAAAACCCGGATGCTCAACTCGGATTTTATGGAAACAATCTTCTTATACTCATTATTAATATCCAAAGAGGGAACTTGTCCTATTCGTTGAATTTAAAGGGTGATCTCACCATTATTCTGCCCATAGCATTCGTTGAATACGAAACTTGATTTTGGATAAAAGTAGAATGATTTCTATAATCCTATTTTCTCAAAAGATACTCTTAAAAATGTTTTGAGAAATATTCAAAAGAAAGTTTTAAATCATTCCATATTCACTAATAGAATATTTTGAAAATATATATCTCTCGAAGATATTATGGTAAAGAAACTAAACCGAAAAACAATCACCTAATTACATCATTTTTATCGATGATTGGATTTCGAAGGAACCGGGGTCGGATTTGAATGATTCCTATCCGAAAACCACTTCAAACCAATGTATATGTCCAAAAGTGAAGAAATGTTGAAAGTAATGATTATTGAAGACCATGGATCTTCATGGCGTGAGGACTGCTTGTTGACATGCTTTGGGTAGCTTCCATTATTGAGTTATTTATAGTAGTGGTCTCCTCGCTGTGGAGATTTTTCGGATTGCAAGGACTACTCGCTTCTAGTGGTAGTAGGAGTATGACTTTGGTTTGTCCTATTCCTAGACAACTTGTATGGATGTTTGTTTGACTTTGCATTTCTAAAGATTACGTACATTGGTTTTATAAACGTACATCAGTGGTCGCGGAGAAGGCAACTTCTCTTAGCTTAACACCCTCCTTGAGACATACAAGCTCAAGGGTTATATTTTTGGGAAAGGCAATTAGTAGTCAACGAAAATGGCAATGTGGCTTTCAAAGATGTGATATGTGCTATGTGAAAAGGTAATCGTTTACCTTAGGCCTCATCATCGGGAAATGACATAAACAGGGTATAAGCAGAAGGCTAAATGGGTCACTTCCAATCAAGAAATGTCATCATCCTTCTAGATTACTCTACACATGTCTAAGTATGTGGTGAATGTATGACTCAGGATCCCGTTAAAGGTCGGTAACAACCGGGGTAATGATATATTCAGACTATCCAGCATGAGCGGTGGGCCAGTCTTGTGTTGGTTTAGGGGTTCAGTATCTGAACCCTAGGTGCATCCCTTTAGAGTTGTACTATCGGAAGGTAATCCCTTACCATGTCATTTGTATGGAATCCATTCTCCGATAAGTGCCTTTGGACTTGATTGTAAACCAAGTATGTTGGAATTTAATAATGTAATAATTTCAGCTAAGATTAATAAGTTTATTTGGAAATGTTTTTTAAAGAATGTCATTAAAGATAATATCCCTTAATATCACTTAATAAAGATTTTGGTTATCATAAGGTAAAAACTCGTTCCACATTTATATGCAGCGTGGTATTATGAGATACCTTTTTATTTTCAAACATTATATTTTGAAGTTCTCACACCAGTCCCATGACTGACCCGGAGTTTATTCTTTTTCTTTTAAACTCTAGGTGCCCTGTTTTTTTAGATAGCCAAGTAGTTAGGAAAGTTTGGAGCATTTTGGACCTTTTTTAGAAGCCACCTATTTATTATACCGTGTCATGTATTAGGTAGTTACCAGCATATGTAAGGATAGACAGTTATAACTATTCCTGCTGGATTTGTATTAATTCTGATAGAGCAATTCGAAGTTATGACATGTATGATTATGAGTTGAATACGATGTCAGATTCTATTATTTTCTTGCCTTCTGTCTTTGTATTTTTCTTTACCCCACGATAATCTACCTCTCCGGTACTTAGATTTGCGACACGGGATTACCAAGGATAATTAATGTTGATTTCTGAGTATCAAAGAGGTGGGTCATCTCGGAATGTCTAACAATAGCAATAAACTGACACCGATGGCAACTAGTAAATAACTTAATAAAGGAAAAAAAATTCAAAAGACATTGATCAAAAACTATATAGAGGTAGATAGGATCTTTATTCTACATCATAAATAGTGGACCCGATTCATGTACAGTGTAAAGCTATGTGCAACATATCAGTCACTGTGACAATCTACCTTTTTTGCATCTAAAGACGACACATAATACATTTTATTTATTCATGTGTCGATCGTTTAAGTATTTGAAATACAGATCATTTAGGGTTAAAGAAAGAAATAATAGAACAAAACCTCACAAGGGTAATGAGAAATATATAATATAACAATGATATTTACAGAAGGAAAGAACTTTAATATACAATCACTAGAGTGCACTACCCTATTGTCAGCCTGAACAGTTATAACAACATATCCTTACAATTGTTGATAAATACAGACAAAAACAATACAACAAAATATAGCGAAAGCTAAAAGATACAAGAATACATCTTGAAGAATCCTACTTATCTCCTGAAAGCTCCAAAGCATCCAGCTAAATTTGAAAAATATGCTCGATCTGACCCGTGTATTATAAGAAAATAACACCCGGACCACTTTGGTAAATCAGCATGAGAAAGCTCAATCAAATCAACCACATTGACTTCTACAAAAATCCTTTTTAAAATAAATGGTATCTCGTAAGGTCACGTCGCACATAAATACGGACAAGTTTTTACCCTACGATAACCAAAACATTTTATATTATAAAATCCAGTAATATTATAATAATGTCTATGAGTTTAAAATAAATATTAAATATAGATGCAATGCTTGCATCTCACGTTCCAGCATATTGGGCACAACTAAATTCGTGCAACATTTATTGGAGAATGGATTCCATCAATGATAAGGCACTGGGGTACCACCTACCACAATACACCTCTAGAAAATGTACCGAGAGCCGCTCATGGACTTCCTACCAACACAGGACCAGCCTACACATTACTGGATAGTATCAAATGTTTCGTCACCCCGGTTACTTTTGTAACCTTTCCAAGAGCTCTCATGCATGACCAAATCCATAAATAACTATATCTAGAAAGGTGATGACAATCCCCTAATGGGTGTGACCCACTTAGCCCTGCTACATCTTCCTTGAGTTTAGTCATTCCCAGTTATGAGGCTTGAGGCAACGATTTACCACTTGGAATGCTAACGCTGCCCAAAAATTCAATGCCAGCATTCATTCATATAAGTTCGTTATGTATCCGAATGAAATCGAAGGCACTACCTCTACTATATCCATTTTGGTGTCACCCTTAGGATTAGTAGCAAGTAGCCCTCTATTTCAAAGAGCTCCATCTTCGAACATCTTCAAGATGTTTTCCATTCGAACACATATGTTGGTTCGAAGTGGTTTTCGGATAATATATCTGATCCTGATCTCCTCGAACAACCAACCAATAGTTTATGGTTGATTCATTCCCGACTCCTTTTGAAGTAAGTGGACTATACCAAAGTCCTAAAGGGATTTCCGATATGTCCCTTAAAGTTAGAGACATTACACCAGAATGAGGTCTCTCGAGGGAACTCAAACCATATGAATACATAAAGCTCTTATTTACTTCCTAAGTCAAAACTGGCTAAGATTTGATAGTCATTTATTTAACTATCAAATACATAATCAAATAAAAATCCAGATGTTTAATTTTCCCATAGAAATCACTAAACCTTAAAATAAATCTTTCATTATTTAAATTTCTTTTCAAAATGTTTATCAAAATATTCATATAATTATCTCACTAGCATAAGTGTATTCACAAAACATTATGAAAGATTTCTTTTTTCAAAATCATATCAAAAGGATCGAAACTAAGTTATTTAAAAAGAAACAGAGATAAGGATAAGCCCAAATACTTTTCCTTAGGTGTTATGCATGGAACCAATGTCCACACTACCAAAATTAAGAAAGTCAATTTGGGGAAATCCCATCTCACTTTCTTTATAAATTTCTTCAATAAATCCTTTTAATAAATCTATTTCTTTTATGAAATCTCCTTTACTTAAATTCCAAATCCATTTATAAACACTTTTATAAATATCCAAAAAATAATTTATAAAAATATTTAAAAATATCCAAAATCGTTTATAAAACTTCTTTCCAAATATCCAAAATCTCATTTCAATTTATAAAACTGCTTTTATAAACTTTCCCTATTTAAAACAAACTTCTTTAATAAACTTTAATCAGTAAAGCTTTATTAATAAACAAACAATTATTTAAAACACATTTATATAAATAAGTTATTATTTAAACATCCTTTCATTTAATTATCTTTAAACCTATTAACAAAATAATGACTTTAAACCATTATTTCAAAAGTATTATACTAACTTTAAACATTTTTATAAAATAGTTGCTCAATTATCCTTTAAACATCATATTTAAAATGATAATAACTTTAGACGATTTTCAAAAAGATAAATAAATATTTGACTTCATAAGTTCGGAAAGAGGCTTAATGACCATAATGGTTCACACTTAATTAAGTTTAACTTTCCAAGTTATAACATGGGTATTTACAAAAAAAATATAAAAGGAATCAACCAATAACAACCAATCAATATTTAGTTAAATTTCCAAGTTGTCAAAATAGCAGAACTGGGTTTTTATTCCACTTAAATAGATGTTAGCATAATCTACTTGGTGAATTATGGTAGAACTGTGATTTATTCTACCAAACAAATGTCAAATATAATTTAATTAGTAGAACGGTATTTTATTCTACTAAACATATGCTACTAGATTTCATATTCTTATGAGGTTACTCAAAGGTAACAACAAAGAAATCCCTCGAATTTAAAAACATTCTTTAAAAGAGAGGTTCTTTAAAAACAAACCAATCTTCAGAAATAAAGTGGCTTAAACTTTAAAACCTTTAGTTAATAAGTAAATACCATTTAAACTCTTTATTTAAATAATAATTTAACATTTAAATAAATAATTAAATCCTAAATTGACATTTAAATACAATTAGATAATAATTTATCTTTTAAATAATTAATTAAACCATAGTTAATCTTTGACTAGTAATTAAATAATATATTAAAATTTTAGGGGCATTTCAGTAGGACAAACTTTACAGTCCAATCAGTTTCTAGGACACACATCCACAGAAATTAATTTCAAGGCCAAAGTCAGCACAATAATTACTTTAAAGGACAAAGTCAGCAGTCCAATTACTTTCAAGGACATAATTTCATAGGTTTTTAAGCCTTAAAAATTAATTATTTTTCATTTTGTCCTTAAAAGTAATTATTTCAGTTGTGTGTCCTAAAAATTAATTGCACTTGCTAAAGAGGCCCTTGTGGCTAATTTTCACAAAATTTTAAGTAAATAATTGACCCTTAAATAAATAATTAAATTAAACTTAACTTTTATTTAATAGTTAAATAATAAGTTAACCCTTCATTTAGTAATAATTTAAATCCTAATTAAATCTTAACTTTATCAGTAATTTAATAAATATTAAAACCGTTTCTTAAATAATAATTAATTTTTAATTAATAATTAAATAAAAATAAATCCTTAAATAAATCATTAATTTAATAATTAATGTTTAATTAACTAACTAGTTATAATTTTACTTAATTTGTAATTAAGTAAATTTCCTTTATTAACTAATGATTAAGTACTAATTACCTAACTTGACTAATTAATTAAATAGTCATTAAGTGAATAAATATTAAAAAAATAATTACATTTTTATACTTATAGTATGTTTTGGAAACACTTTTCAAAAATATCCTAAGATGAAAACAAAGTTTAATTTGCAAAACTAGTTCGTTTTTACAAACTACATCCAAAGTGACTATTGCTATACGATCTGTAATTTCTAAAACTTGTTTAACATATCAAATAGCTTTAAAATCATTATCTTTTATACTTTAACCCACTTTATAAGTTGAGTTAAGTTTTTCAAAATCAAGCAAAGTAAAGTTAGAAACTTTTTATACTTTTCATAAAAACACATAAATGTAAACAAGTTTAAACAAGTACATGCTCTTTTCTAAGAATCCCTTCTTTTGAGAAGATTTTGGATACTTACCTTTTTATAGGAATCGGTTTAGGACATAAGATTAATGGTAATTCAAAATCCCATGATAGAAATTCATTGTTCTATATTGATTCAAGTCTTGAGATAGAGAGTCATTTCATCTTGGATACTGAACTATCCATTACTCAAAGAAGACCAAAAATTTATTATGCTTTAACAGGGAAATCCATAACCTTCCGGATGTAAAAGATTGGTTTTATTTCAAACTATAAAGAAGCTCATATTTTGTATCAATAAATGATGAATTTTAAGTATAGACCAAATTAGAAATTTATTATATGTAAGAATAATCCATGGTGGAAAACTTCCATAAAACTTCATAATTTAACTGGAGTCTAGATCTGAAGTCGGAAAGCTGCTTTTTTTCTTGTTGAAAAAGTTAGACTTTAGGTGTTTAAGTTGCTCTCTTCAAAGTGGGAAATCTTCTAAGTTTCCTTAGTGAATTCTTTTAGAAATCTTGACTTAATCATGTTTTGAATTATGCCTGTCAAAATGCGGCATTCATCAGTTTTATGTCCATGTACTCTATGGTAGGCACAATAGTTTTTTCCCCTATTTGACATGGAATGGCTATGTATTTTGTAAGGAGTGTGGAAATTCTCATCATCTTTTGTCATAGCGAAGATGTGGGAAAGGGGTTTGATTAAGTCTATATAATTGGATTCGAAAATCTCTTTTCGACTTTCTCTTTTACTTTCATCCCTCGTCAACTTTTTATTGCAATGACTGGAGTTAGTCTTTTTCTTTTTGTTATATTTTGTTGAGTTTTCTTCATGGCATGGTATATCTCATCCATTCGGATGAACTTTTCATCCTGGAAATAGAAGTGTTGGTCCTTACATCCATAAATATAAAGTTTTTTCCAAACAAGAGTTTGCCCAATTAGCCCTGATCGAACTGCCATCTACTTTTCTCCATTAGTCGCATTTTCTGCTTTCCATGCTTCTGGGCTAAATCTCTTTAGGTATTCATCAAGCAGTTCCTCTGGCCTTTACTTGATATTTGCTAGCATATTAGAATCCATAGTTCGGTCTTTGTATATGAAAAATTGAGCCACAAATTCATAGGAAAATCGTTTCCATGAACAGATGGTCCTTTCCTGATAATTATTATACCATTCAGCAGTTGCTCCATCAAAGGGTACAGGAAAGAGCATATAGCGAACTGCCCCAGTGGCATTATTCAAATCCATTCGGTTTCCAAGAGCTAGATGGTGACCATCTAGATCAGTGCTTCCATCATACTTTAGTAAAGTAATTCTGATATGAGACGGAATTCTAACAGCAAATATTTCCTCTAATAAAGGAGTTATTTGAAAGCTATTATCCTGTCTTAGGGCATGGATTTCAATCTCCTTAAGCATGTCCTTTTTTATTTGGTTGTTTTTTTCACTATAGTAGTCTTTATTATATCTTTGATTGGGCTATTCAATTGTTTGAGGGGCTTTCTTGCTTGACTTTCTTGATTTTTGTTTTGTTGACTTATCATAATCCTTTTACCTTCTTTTGTTTGCAACTTTGGAGTGCATGTGTCTGATACCTCACCTTGGATCTTACTTGAAGATTTTGCTTCCTTAACCTTATTGCGTGTGAATTTTGTTAGATTTAAAGGTTGTCCAACATCCATATTTTCAAAATTGAAGCTCGAGATGATATTGTCTTCCAAAGTTGTTTGTATGTTGCTTCTTCTTTTGAGGTGTTATCATTATTTCTTCCAGTTTTACCACTTTCTCTGAAACAAAAGAACTTTATGCAACTAGTCTGTGGATAAAAGTATAAGGAATCAAAGGTTAAAGCCCTCCTTTTAGGCAAAAATATTGATGATTTCTTCGTCAACACCCAAAAGTGTTAGAAAAGTAGATTTTGTTGAAATGTGCTTGGACGACCCTGGACAAATAAGCTAGGATGTCATTAACTCAAAGCCAAAACAATGATGATCTCATGCACATTCAATATTGAGGTTATGCTCATGCTGTAATCCATAAAAGGATTAAGTAAATATGCAAATCGCAAACAAGTCAATTCACAAGTTATGAGTTGAAGTCAAGTTGATCTGTTGGTTGTTAACAAATATATCCATTAATCCCAAAAGTGGATCTGAAATGAAGTTGATCAAAATAGGACTTCATCAGAGCCAGTCAAAGCTGTATGGAGAAGTATGCATGCACTATGCCACAAAGTGAATCACATAAGGTGATCATACGACATATGGTAGATTTTTTGTTATCCCTCTTTTTCACACAACACATAACAAAACCATTTCCTCTCAATTATTTCATGGCTGCTCTTTTTTTTCCTCGTATATATTTTTGTTACCCATTTCTTTCTATTCTATTTTTTACTCGTTTCTTTCTTTCACTTGCTTTGAAATTCGTTTGAATCGCCTTTCTTCTTCAATCCCTTTTCTTTGCGGGCTTGTTGCTAAGTTGATTGCATGATTTGATTTAGGGTTTCTGATTTGAAACCACCACTTTGAAAGTATTGAAATGAATCGCCTTTTTCTTTAATCGATGCTCGAGTTCATAGATCGGTAGGAAATTTATATTTGCATCTGCTTCTTATCGAGAGTTCTTCAATTTAAATTGGTACGATTTCTGCCCCTTTCGATTTATATTGTTCTTGACTTCTATATCTAAAGCCAATGATGATTTGGCTAATTTAATAGGGTATTATTTCCTATATTTTCGATTTTGAAAATTTCATGCTTTGATTTTTGTTGTTCCATCCCCAACTCATGTGTATTGCTTGTACTTGCTGTATAACATTGTATTTCATGCTTAGTTGAGATGAAGGTAGTTTGGTTGGTTCTTTCTTTGATGCTTATGTTGGCTGTTGTTTGAGTTTTTTGCTACGTTGAATTTGATATTCCTGGAGCTTGCTTGTATGTAGGTACATTTAGTTGTGTTTATGCTTGTGTAAACTATGGTTTGGGTATATTTATATGATCTTTCTCAACTGTGGATATCTCATCTGTTTAATTTTCTTATTCATCTTGGTGCACTTTGATGATCCATGTTGCTTTCGCTATCTTGGTTCATCCATACTTGTTGTTGAGTTACCTTTCTACACACTATTCACATATATTGATTTATATACATATGTGTATATATGTATATTAGTGTTCCTGGTTATGCTAAATGTGTGTGCTTGGTTATGTCAAAATTGTCCCTTGTTTACTGTATTTGCACTGGCACTTGTATATACGTATGTGTGTATATGTGTGTGTATGTTTGTATCTGCATATCACTACATATTTATTTATCACTGCATATATGTGTGTATATATGTGAACTTCCATGTATATACATACTTACATATGTATGTATACATGTGCGAATGTTCTTAATCTGCGTGTATATGTTTTAAGTTGTGGCACATGCTTTTGCACTATGATTTCTTCTTACACTTTCAATTTGCTGTTTTAATGTGTGAACTTCCGTGCTTGAACCATTTTGCAGTTTAGATGAACTTGGTTCCAATTCTAAACCAAACTGAATTGCATTTGAGTCAATGTGTATGCTTAGTTTTGCTGCCTGGTGCAAGGTAGTGTTGAGATACTTTTGATACTTCTGAGTTGAACTAATTCTGAATTACTTGAGCTTGAACCATTTTGAGTATGTACATATATGCATGTATATACGTTTGCGGGTGTGTATATATATTACTTGAGCATTGAAGCTTCCTGTTTGGTTTGCTTTTACTTATATATGTGCCTGGTTTGTTTTGATTGACACTGTGATGCTTGCTATTGGTTGAATCTCTAAACATGTGTTGCATATATACATGTATACATGTATATACATATATGTATATGTGTGTTGTTACAACACTTGTTGTTTTGCATGAACTTGTTAATGTGCACTGTGATTTCTTGTTAAACTTTCAATTGTAAATCTGTTTATGTTCAATTCTCACACATACTTGTATGTACTTGAGCTTGAACCATTTTGAGTATGTACATACATATACATGTATATACATATGTATACATGTATGTACAATACTTGAGCTTTGAAGCTTGTTGTCTGATTTGCTTGTGCTTATACTTGTATATGTGCCTAGTTTGTTTTTATTGACTCCCTGAAGCTTGTTATTGGTTGAATATCTGGACTTTTATATATATTTGTTACTCACATATAAGAGATTCATCACTTGTTATTTTTCCTAAAACTGATGCTTGTTAAATTTTCTGCTTGGAACTGATTTTGTTCCATATTGATCCAGTGCATTGTTGGCTGAACCTCATTTATTTTTCATGTGAATGTGCCTTGAGTTTGTTTCTCGTTATGCTCATGTTTGGTTCGTTGTCTGTGAGGATTAATTAATGCACGGCCTTGTGATATTCACATGATACACTGTGCATATCATAAGTTGTCCATACACACACATACACAGGTGTGTGTGTATACACACATATTTGTCCCTGTCTAAACATGAGAAAACAAACCCATAAACTGAGGCATTATTTATATTCAATTCAATTTTATTTTTGTAATTTAAGTTTGCTTCTTTTTCTATTTTACTGTGTTGTTTATTCGACAAGTATAAGAGATGGCTAGGCATAAATTAGAGCCAGTAAATCAAGATCAAC
Source organism: Allium cepa (assembly GCA_030765085.1). Classification (NCBI taxonomy): domain Eukaryota; kingdom Viridiplantae; phylum Streptophyta; class Magnoliopsida; order Asparagales; family Amaryllidaceae; genus Allium; species Allium cepa. The sequence goes on along the minus strand of CM060932.1, from coordinate 80,626,046 downwards.
ATCAAAAACAAACTCGTGTGAGTGTAAGTAAAAAAATTGTTGTATATGAGAGTAGAGAAATGTTGTATATATGAGTGTAATGGTAAAAGTTGTATTTGAAAATGTATGTAGAGTGATAGTGAAAGTGGTATTGTATTTGAATTTGATTTGAAATAAAAAATTAGTTTAAATAAATTATTTGAATTTCATACTATGGACATTTATTCATATTAGTCATTATTTATATGTTGTCTAATATGAATTTCTAGAATTGATACTATAACATAAAACAACATATGGTTTTTTTGTTGTGCTGGTGCATATCAGACGATGGGACATCTTTGTGGTCTGATGTGCATTCAGACAACACGGGATTTAATGATAGATATATACGCAATCGACAACGGAGCATATCTATCATCCTATAGTGATGATATCAATTCATGTCAATTCTATATATTGTCATTGGAGTCACATCAAAAGTCATATAAGATCAAAATCGTTATGCATGGCAATGTGCAAGTCATAATTCAAGATTTAACTAGTCAAATATGCTATGCAATTGTTAGATATTCAATTCCTTATATGTATAGTGTTTGACTGTTAAAATCGACAAAATCCTAAATGAGCTTAGAGTTTACAAAGTTGAAAATGTAAGAAATGGGAAAAGAATCCATCCTCCTAAATGGCACACCTGTTAGTACCTTAGATATTGATTTTGATAAAAACAACCTTGGTAATAAATATACATTCATAAAATATAAATACTAATGATTTTACCAAGTTATATAGTATAATGTTTTTGAATTGAATACTGTACAGTATAAAAACTCATGAACTAGACATGAAGACTCATAAGTATAAAGATCAAAATATGAAGATTTCAAGACTATGATATAATGTATAGAGTCACAGAATATTGTTATAGTCCCTGGTAGTAATCTTTGATCTTATTTTCTCCTTTTCTTATCATTTATTTTTAAATCAAAATATATTTTTAAAATATCTTATAAAATATTTTATAAAAGTATTCTATAAACTAAGTTTAAACAATTTTACAAATTATCAAAATACTTTACAAAGCATTAGATTTTCAAAACATTTTAAAATAAACAAGTTTTCAAAATATTCTATGATATGTCGACATATGGGCAGATTGTCCATCGATATACATGTCGTAGTTTTCAAAATTAAAATTTGAAATGAAGTTTCTATTCGTCGTGACTCTTCAAGAAGGGACATTTCTGTTTATATATGAGGGGTTTCTAGATGAATTTTTAACAACTAATTTCATATTATCTTCTCTCCTCGTACTCTACCAAAATTCAAATTTTTTCTAATTCAAACTAGAATCATTTCCATCTTTATTGTAATAATTCCCTACTATTTACTCTCTGATTTCAAGCATCTCGATCACTTGATCAAAGATCGAAGTGCTATCCAAGAGGCTATAGGATTAATTATCTCCAAAGATTAAACATTTTCTTTGGAAGACCCATTAAAACTCTAGTTATAGTTGATTGGGCATGATTGTGTCTTGATTCAAATAAATTGGGTGTGCTTGGTGTCCTGGAAATCCAAATAGGTATGCCTATGACCCCAGTCAAATGAAGTGGGTATACCTAGAGCTGGGAAAATCTAGAGGGTGTGTCTCATAGCCTTGAAATCGAGATTGTATTGGGTTTGCCTTCTGCCCATTGAAAGATTGGCAATTGAAAAGAAATATGCACATCAATCGTACGGGAATGGATGTAGGGTAACTCCAAACCAATATAAATTCTCTACTTTTATTTTACAGCATTTATATTTATCTATGTTTGAATCTGTTATTATTTATTCCGTGTTACTTAAATATATTCATAAAAAACCAAAAGAAATTCATTAAAGATAGAAAACACTATTCACCTCCTCTAGGGTTTAGTTAAGCATTAAGATCTATAATTCTACCACTAACATTTGGTGTCGGAGCATTTGGTTTTCAAAAATTCATAATTTAATTTTTGAAAAGTTTAAATGGCAAACAACACGTTAGTTATTTTGTTAGTAACATAATCAATTCATTTGTCAACACTTTTGTCCAAGGACAATCTAGTTCTAAAACCCCATTTTTAATGGTAGTAATTACACATATTAGTCATGTAGAATGAAAATTTATTTACTGTCAAGTGGTTTAGGCATTTGGAATATTACAAAAAATGAGTACACTGAACCTCAGGCTGATTTTTCATCTTGGATTGTTGACCAAAAGGCTCTTACACCAAATAATTCCACAGCCATGAATATTCCATTTTTTTCACTGGATAAGAATGAATTCAATGGAGTGTCTATTTGTAAGTCTGCATAAGAATTTAAATAAAACTAAGTGTTACTCATTAGGGCACTAGTAAAGTAAAACGACTAAAATTTCTATGTTAACTAATCTGTTCATAGTATTCCAAGTCGAAAACATCCTAAATTCGTTTCCTTTGAGTGGGATCAAAGGACACTTTCAATTGAAGAGGCCAATGATATTAGCACTTTGAAAATTGAAGAGTTAATAAGCAATTTAATGCCCTATGGAGCATAATGCATGGTAGAAGAGAAAGCAAGGCAATAGAAAAGAAATCCATCTCTTCTAATGTAATAACTAACGATTAGTATTCAGACAATGACAATGACGAGGAAATCGCCTGGATGATCAGAAATTTTAGAAAATTCTTGAAGTATAGAAAGATGAACAACTTTCGAAAACTTGTAAAAAACCCATGGAACAGAAACTACAATTAGATGCTCTAACTATGATAAACACGGTCATTTTCAGAGAGACTACCCACATCCAAATAAATCAAAGGTCTCACCGAAAAATGAGTCACTCAAAAATTGAGAAAGGGCTTATATAGAAACTTTGGATGATTCAGACACCTCCTCTAGAGACAATGAAATAAATACTAAAAATGTGATTATGTGTTTCACAACAACAACAGACTAGTCAATACTGATCAACAAAAAGAAGCAAAATTGGTACGTTTTACATTTTTAATTCAATTTTTTTGCTCTTGATTGTAAGAATAACCTACAATTAATAATAATATTAGTTAAATATAGTATAAATATTAAGTATTTCTTCAAAAATTATTTTGGTTAATAGGAATATAATATATTAATTAAAGACAATATATATATATATATATATATATATAATTTTCGAAAATTAATTGCTTTTAATTTTTTGTTGAGTATATAGATTGGTAAAAATTATAGGATAATTAGAAATATAAATAAGCGAATAGGAATAATCTATTCAACTTTGTACTTTCAGAAATTACAGGCTATAAGTCGACATACCCATTCTCTATATGTCGACATATGCTCCAGAATTTTGAAATTTGAATTTTCCTCCACCTTTTCACCAACCTCTATATTCCAAAAAGGTTTCTCTTGGCCAAAGAACATGACTATTGATTTTCTATTTAATTACTATATCTTCATCTATTCATTTCACTTTTATTTCTCAAAACTCAAAAATGCATTAAACTCCCTTATCTCCTCAAACTATTCATCAATGGATTCCTCAAGTTTAAATCTAAAATCCATTAGGCTCTCTAAGAAGACTAAAAGCTTTCTTCAATGAGAAAGACACAACTGATTAATATACGGAATATTTAACTTTCAGAAAATTTTCTCTAGGTAGGTTTGTTGTATTTAATGATTTTTCTCCTTATGGTTTACATGAACTTTGTTTGAAAATAATATTTATAGTTCGGTTGAATCTTTCCAAAATTATTTTGTTCGCTACCCCGGTTTGATAAAAATGTTTTATGCAAATTTAATTGTAAAGTTTTATCAAGGGGAAGAAGGCCAAATTTGGAAGAGCATTAATGGCACTCAAATATTTTTAAATTATGAACTTTTAGGTCATATTCTTGCTTATAAATCTAGTGGAATTAACCTCTCCACTTTTCAAAATTGATATTCAAAATCATGAAGTTCTTCATGACATTTTCGAAATTGATGAAGATTTTGAATCTAAACATACTAATCATCGACATTAATCGAGACTTATGAGTCTCATTCTTCAACAAAGTATTACACTGAGAATGGAAAATTGTAATATCAAAACATTTTTAAAAGAACTTTTTGCAATATGTGGTCGCTATGACATAAATTGAGCACAAGTCATTTTAGATGACTTTGTCCAAAGGAACATTTCTAGAAATGAGAACATACTTTTCTATGATGTGTATCCTATTATAATTTTCTTATATTTTGGCGTGGATTTAAGAGAAAAAAAATCCTTTTCTTGAAAAGTTTTCAACAAAGAAAATATCTCCCTTATGCACATTCCAACATTCTTTGATCCATTCTAAACTCTTCCGAAAAAGGAGCAAAGGTTGACATGGGAAGAAGAACAAAATATTCAATAAGAAGAAGAGAAAGAATGAGATGAAATGGAAATTAAAGAAGAAGAGGAGGAGGAAGAAGAAGATTATTCTTTGGAAAGTCTTGAAAAATTGACCAAACAAAATGATACTAAGGAATGAATAGAAGCTTCTTAAAACCAAAAGAAGCTTCAGCGTTTTTTTAGTAAAAAGCTAACGTCTATTGCCAATAAAATGGACAAATTCTTTGAAAGGTCATTCATAAGCTTGGTGGCTCTTCATCATCTACATCCATATCCTTTTAAATTTTATCTTGTAGTTTACTTCTGTTACCCAGCCATGTACTTTACATTTTCTAATTTAAGTTTATGTTGTTCTTATGTACTTTCTCTTATTTCCAATGAAATCCATGAACCTCTCAAGTTCTAATCAATGAAATATGTTTCTTACCATGTTACATTGTTCATTTAGTCTTTGGACGTCATAAAAGTATAATAGTGTGGAATAAAAACAAAATCTATAATAAATAAGATATTTTTGAAAATTATCATATGTATGTCGACATACATATATTATATGTGTCGATATATAACGGCAAAAATAATTGTTTTTTTAAATTTCATAATAAAAATAACTACCAACCACCTATTTATTTCAAATGACTTTCTACTCTTGTATAAGTCTATTTCTTTTAGAAAAATCAATTATTATTTCACTTCATACCTATTTTCATTCCCAAACGTATTTTCACAAATATGTCTTCTTCACATCAAAAGCTATGTGAAAATCTCAAACAAATCTCTAATCTTTAAAAGATATTCTTTCTTTTATCCTATGAAATCAGAGATACTTAAAATTGAGTCAAATGCAGATGGTAAAAGAACAAGAGAAGCATTTTAACGTTATTCGATGGATGATTTCTCCCTTAATCAAAGACGAACCATCCAATAATCTATAGTGCACGATCAATAAGGATAATGAAGATTGGGATGCTATTAAAAGAGATCCAATCTTTAAGGCTGATGGTTGGGTTAAAGTTCCTCGAAACGTCTAGTAACTAGGTTTGAATTTAATATGTGTATATATATATACACAAACACACTCTCTTAGGAATTGATAAATGTGTAGTTTTGATGGTTTGGACTGCATGACATCGAATGTTTGATTGGATTTGATTGTACAAATTTGTAGGTTTTAGTTTGGTTTGATTTGAAATTGGATAACTATGTAATAGATTCACTTATATATAGTTCAACAATTAAATTAAAAACATTTTGTTTATCATATATCATCATGTTTACTTGAATATTATATATCATATATCTCTTATTTATAGTTTTATATTATCATTTTTACTTAGATTATAGATTTTGAATCAAATATATTATCATATATCGTTATGTCTTTTATTTAGGGGGAGCAATTATTTGTTTTTCACCCATATTTGTTGACGATAAAGAGGAGAAAAATATAAAATATACATATGCATATATTAAAGGGAGTTATCTAATTCAGAAGGAGTTGTATCATAATTTATATATATATATAATAATAATGTGGTCATCATCAAAATGTGGGAGACTATTAGTACATCATATATTGATTTCGATGATAACAACCTTGGTAACAAATATGCATCCATACAAAATATGGATACTAATGATTTTACCTGGTTATATAGTATATAGTGTAGGATATTATATAGGTTTTGAATTGAAAACTATACACTACAAAGACTAAAAAACTAGACATGAAAACTCATGAGTATAAAGATCAAGATATGAAGATTTAAAGACTATGCTACTATACCATAGAGTTACAGAATATTGTTAAAGTCCATGGTAGCAATCTTTGATCTCAATTTCTCCTTTTCTTTTCATTTATTTTTGAATCAAAATATATTTTTGAAACATATTTTTAAACAACTTATAAAAGTTTTCTAAAATTTAAAATGTTTATAAACTATGTTTAATCTATTTTAAAAGTATCAAAATATTTACAAAGCACTAAATTTTCAAAACATTTTAAAATGAACAAGTTTTCAAAATATACTAGGATATATCGACATATAGGCAGATTGTATGTCGACATACATGCCTCGTATTTCAAAATTCAAATTTGAAACGAAGTGTTAATTCGTCGTATCTCTTTGCAAATGGACATGTCTATTTATTCTCTATATATAAAGGGTTTCCAACCAAATTTTTGACAATCACTTTCCTATTATCTTCCCCCCTCTTACTCTGCCAAAATTTCCATTGAAAATATATTCAAAAAAAATTCAAATTCAAACTATGGTTAATTCAATCTTCATTGTATTGATTCTTTACTATTTACTCTCTAATTTCAATCATCTCTCTCACTTAGTCAAACATCAAAGTGCTATCAAAACAGCTTTAGGATCAATTGTATCCAAAAATCAAACATCGTTTTTGGAAAAACCAATAAAAAATCTAGTTGTAGTTGACTGAGTGTGATTGTAACACAATTCAAATCAACTGGGCGTGCTAGGTGTCCCAAAAATCCAAGTGGATGTGCTTGTGTCTGGAGTCAAATTAAGTGGGTGTACCCAGAGCTCGAAAAACCTGTAGGGTGTGTCTCGTAGCCTGAAATTAAAATTTTATTTTTTTATCTCCCCGAAAAAATTAAAATGATTGAAGTTCCCTATTTGGAATTGTGTTAGGTCAAATTCCTATTACTTTAGCGGGATTATTTGTAACTGCGTATTTACAATACAGACGCGGTGATCAGTTCAACCTTTGATTGAATAGCATTTTTTCTTGGTTTTGTTTTCTGCCTGTTGAAAGATTGGCATTTGAAAATAAATTTTTCTAAGAAATTGTATAGGACTGGATTTAAGGTAATTCCAAATAAGTACAAAATCTCTAGTGTGATCTCTCTGATTCTCTGCTTTTACTTTACTGCATTTATATATATCTATGTTTGAATCTACGATTGTTAATTCTATGTTAATTAAGCATAATCTTTAAAGAATCAAAAAGAAATTCATTAAAGTTAGAAAACACTATTCACCCTCCTCTAGTATTTAGTTAAACCTTGAGATCCATAATTCTGCTACTAACAACCTCTAGGTCCCTATTTATATAAGAAAAGTGGCATGGCCTTTGGCATCACTAAGCTTCAACATCAGTCTCGGTGGTAGTGTTGGCATCGGCTTTGACGCTTTGGCATCACTAAGCTTCAACATCAGTCTTGGTGGTAGTGTTGGCATCGGCTTTGACGATTCCTATGATGTTATGCACTAGGATTCCTCTTTATCCCGTTAATAAAGATATGCAGCAGCGATGAACCATGACATCAGCAGCTTCTGACATGATGGTCGACATCCTTTAAGAGCGAGTGATGAGTTTGGCTTAAGCTAATGCAAGTATGAAGTTATGATAATCATAAGGCAGTATTAATGGCTTCGTGGACATAGATGGTATCCACCATCAACGTCGCTTTTCTTAGACACACGACGTCCTTTAAATGTCGAGGAAACGCACTACATAAATGGCGAAGTGCAGTGGTTGACATTAACGAAGAGCGATGTTACTTTATTTTCCTTTAGCGTCATCATGGTGTTATATCTTCGGAGAGCTATGAAGTATAGAGCTACTCTAATGTAATGCCGACATATTTTATAGTTGTCGACAAGGAGCTTGTCTTGGTTATAATAGGCGAGTAGCGGTGTTGATAGAACCTTGCATCAATGAAATGCGCTATGGGTCACTTCGACGCTCATTAATGCTTTCAGAGTTGATTGTACTTGATACCATTGCTCCTTTTGTTACATTTATAGTTGTATAATTGTCTTTGATGCTAATCTATCTTCATGTTCCCGATGTTGATCATTGGTGCCATCAGTGTACTACCAGTCGCATGTTTTCGAGAATAATGATGGAAGACGATGTAGTTAAAGAATGGTCCTTCATCATGAAAGTCGACGTCATTTGCATATCTTATGTTGTACATCTTTGAAGTCAATAATGGTGAATCACTTGCCATCATAAAAGCTTAGATACTTCTTCGTGCGGTAAGGTTTGACGTCATTTCCTTAGATCTTTGAATTAGAAACCATACTCTCCTGAGAAATAGTATGGATAACGGTACCAACGGAATCGGTTATCATTTTTTTCGGTAATATTTTAGTTGGTAGTGGTTGGTAATGGTTGGTAGGTGGTAATATGTTAAAAATGTCCAGTCCTAATATATATCATAAGGCAAATTCTATTAACACCCCTAATTTTTCCCTTCCTACCCCACTAACAATAAAAAGAATATAACGGCTATTTTTATCCTTGTTGAATACACATAATATTAATTTCCCTAAATGTCTCATTTCCTACGTTCTTAGTTTGAAAACATAACAGTGAATCAAAATAGAAGTTTTCACTAATTTGAAAGATGATGGTGGTGTTTTTTTTAATTCTCTTATATTCCTCTTTCCGACATCCATTTTGTAAAGATGGCAAACTACTGTTTTTATCTATCGTATGGCTAATATATTGACATCTATAATATTTTACTTTTCCACCCTTAATTTTTCCTTTTAAAAGGAATATAATGACTATTTTATCCCTGTTGAATGCACATAATATTAATTTCTCTAAACGTTTCATTTCCTACTTTCTTATTTTGATTGCATAACATTGAATCAAAATAATAGAGAAGTTTTAACTAATTTGAAAAATGATGATGATGTTTGTTTTAATTCTCTTATATTCCTCTTTTCGACATCTATTTTGTAAAATGGTAAACTGCTATTTTTCTTCGGTTCTTGTTCCTTAACTTTGCGTACTTTGCTAGGCATGTATGGAAAATGTATTCCAGGACATAACAATTGATAAAAAATCTAATTAACTAGATACTTGGAACTAGAGGTAACCTAGTGTGCTAGTATCTTTTATTGATGAAACACCTAGTGTAAAGTGCACTAGAATTTAGTTTAAAGCTAGTATGAAGTACTCTATATTTCCACCAAAACCTAGTACATTCAATTATAAAGTTAATCATATTTTTTGAAAACTATTAAATTTCTTTACTAGATAAAGATTTGGAAGCAAGAAGTAATAAGGATGGATGAAGTGATGGATTTGATATAGTAGAGAAGAAGAAAGGGTATTTGTGGAATATAGTGGGATGAGAAAAGGAAAACATGAGGGGCAGTATATATTTTGTAAAAGTTTAGGTAGAAAAGGCAAAAGTTGTGTTTTAATAGGATTATCCCTGCCCTATTTTCTACCCTTAGTCCATTCTGACTATGAAGTGGAGTAAAAAAATTACAAATTTTACAATTGTGCACTTTTGCTACAAATTTCAACTACGTTAATTTATACTAGAACGGCTTCAGTTTGCGATTGATCTGGGCGATGGCTAGCAACTGCTAAAAAACACAGCCATCGCCGTTTTTTAGCCGTCACTGGCCGTCACCAACCTAAAATATAACCTGCTAACCAGAGAAACATTTCAGCATTATTTCCCTCCATCCCCTTATCTTCTCCTTTCCTAATTTCGAATCTTGCTGCCTCAAGCCACCTCCAGCCACCACCAGCAGCCTCTAGCCGACGACCTCTTCCCACTACGCACTCCTTCCTCCTTCTTTTTCTCCCGATTTTTTACGGTATATTGTGTTAAACCCTATTTATAAAAAAATTTGTAATTTTGGCTAGAATTGCTTAGATTAATTGGTATTAGATGATGGTATAGTTTATTAGTTGATTTGGAGATAAAATTAAAACTATATCTTTTATTTTTTTACTCCTGTATCTCATAAGCTGTTGCATTCGCACCTTGGACTTCAAATCACTAACAGTCAGCATTCGCACCTTGGACTTCATATCACTTATCAAATGCATACAACCTTACTGCCCCATGCACAAAATATAGCATATCACGGAACAATGTCACTGAGCCTATATCTAATTTATGCATGCATAACCAAAATGTCAACTAAAACCCAAAACAATGTCACTGAGCCTTGATGTCATACTTTCTCATAGGGAAGTACATCTCCCTCTTGCTTTCTCGCTCAGTCTTCATTGACTCCTGCAACACATAAATAAGATCACTTGTAAGGGAAATAGAACAAATGCATACTGAAAAATATAAAGATGGTTTTAACTTAGTAGCAAGTGTGGTCACATTTTCTAAAGGAACACAACTACATTAATACTATATGCTAAAAATACTATATCTGCACACATAACTGCCATCCGCTCCAAACTCCTCCTCCAACTCCTTTCCAACAACAGTCAGTGCGCAAAATTACACTGCAACTTCCTTCAAAACTGCCATTCAACTTGAAACATCACACATCTGAAATTTCCAACTACACCTCTCTGACCCAAACTCCACTTTCCTCTGTCACACTCCCACTCACATTATCACCCATCTACAGTCAAACTCCACATTATATGTACATATGCACAGCCACCATATCGACTGCACTGATTACCACCCATCCATCTAACTACAACTGCTCCTTGACCCATCTCCGTACCACTTGCATATAACAACCATACTAACCATCTGCATATTTCACCTCTCTATTGCCATCAAGAATCTCCACAAAAACACTACTGCCTTACATTCGCCATACAAATAATTGACTTCATTCAACCATAGTTCCATTATAATCACTCCAACTCTGCATATCAACCACCATACTGTTCCATTTGCCTCAAACTACCACTGACCCTCCACCATCAATAACTTCACAAAATATTAACCGCCTCATCTCCACATCCACCACTACAACTTCCCACATCACTGTTCTACCTTACAGTCATCACTTCATCTCACACTTCACCATCAACCTATACATTCCCTCTGTTAACTCCAAATCCTCACTGCCATCAAACCATACAAATGCTTCTCTAGTTACTGCCTTATTTAGTACAAATTATAAAAAATGGATATAGCATGACATAGAGGACAATCACTGTACATTAATAGGCTGACGGTTATTTATTTTTTACAATTTATTAGACATAAATAATAAACATTTTTACCATGCAAAATAGAACTTTTGATGTGTGTGCATCAACTATTTCTCTTTCTTTAATGTTTGGAAAAACTAAACACTGTCCTTAAAATTCTAAAACTCTAGCTTTATACTATAATATACGATAAAATTCTCACATTTTGAGCTAAAACAGAAAACTTACTTTGGATTCAACCTTGGTCTTCTTTTTAGCATGTTGTTCTTCAATAGGCATATCGACTTCATCCATGCTAAACTGTCTTTTGTGTTGAGATTGCTGAGTGACTTCTTCACTATACTCAATGGAATCATAAGAGTTATAATAAAGCAGCTTGGTAGTCATCAGTTGGAGCAAAGAAACTAGTAGCATCTACAGTGTTGTTGCTGCTATATTACTCTTGACTCAAATAACACGAGTTCAGATTTGGATCCTACTGAGTACTATAATAACCATAATTATTATCTGAACAGACATAATCAGATAGATAATAATCATATTGCTCATTAAGAAATGGTAAAGGATTAAGAAAAAGAACATTGTTTAGAAGCTACATCTTATCAAGCTTGCTAATGCTAGCAAGCTACACCTTATCAAGCTTGCTACAGCAAGCTTGCTTCTCAAGCTTGCAACGGCAAGTTTAGTAGCAAGCTTGCTACAGCTTGCTTCAAATCATGCTTGTTTGTTGTTGCAAGCTTGCAACGGCACACTTTTAAGCAAACTAAGCTTGCTGTTGTAAGCTTGCAACAACAAGCTTACTAAGCTAGCTTAAAAGCAAGCATGCTTATTGTTGCAAGCTTGCAACAACATGCTTTGCAGCAAGCTTGCTACAGACTTGTTACAGCAAGCTTAGAAGCTAGCACGAAATCTCGCGGTTGCTCTAAAAACTGCTGAATCAAAATAACATATATGCATGTAAGTATATGAAAGATGGGATGTTTTAGACTTGTGTCTATATGCACGTAAGTATATGAAAGAAATATACTTACAATATCATGATAAAACAGTGGAAGCTTTGAAAGTTAAAGAAGCTCTAACACAAGAGTAGAAGCACTACCACTACTATTCATAAACATGTAACTCCATGCCTTCCATTTTTCTGTCTAAGAACCTGTCAACAAGTCAAGCAGTTAAATTTAAGCTTATTTGCAGCTATATTACAGTAAAAGATAGTGAACTGAATCCAAATGATGGAGGCTGCTAAGCATATAATTGCTAAAAATAACTAAATAAAATAATATACAAAGTTATATATACCCCTAACAAGGTTACAAGGATGCGCGCTCCACTGCAACCTAGAGGATGTCTTAAAGTAACAGCTCCATCATGCACATTGATTTTTTCCTGTATTGATGAAAGAAAGAAAAGGATCATATGACCATCTCCTAATGGTTGCCCTTTTAGAAGAACTAGATTCTTCAGGTAATCACGTAATACAATTTGTGATTGAGACAATTTTATATAGGAGATTTAACAAATGATTACTGTGCGTAATCATAAATCACAGTCTGATTTTACATTACACTAGTACTATAATAACATACAATACATACTTAATTACCATCATTTAGAATTAGAAAAAACTATTCTTTTCTTGCAGACATTTTCTCAAATAAGATAAATGCGTAAATAACTATACCTATGTACGTTGTGCTTGATGTGTAGTTCAGCACCATTGGGTCCCATTCGTTTTTGGGTCTGATCCACTTGAAGTTTCGGTTGCCAAATTCAATCATCTGTTCGTAGGTCAAGGGATCAGTAGGAGAAAGAAACGTGGGTTCGTATCAGTCTTCAATTAAGATAAGTTCGGGTGGGGCTTTTGTTTTCGGAAAGAGGATGAGTAGGATAGTGTGTCAACGAATAGAACTTTGGCATTGCTTTGCTGTATTGGAGAAGGACAGAGATGGTATGTACGTCCAGGCGGAGGTTGATGTTGTTGAGCATTGCACCGCTCATTAGGACAACGAATTGTATTTCGTACATTGTTGCGATGTTCGGAGCCATCACTGAAACCTGGATTTGGAGGAAGTGGATCTGGTGATGGACGATTTGGAGGAAGTGGATTTGGGGAAAGTGGATCTGATGATGGAATAGTGAACGAGTAAGGAGATGGTAAAGACGAAAATGGGGAAGAGGAATATAAAATAATGGAACGGAAGCGATTTGGATTGGAGCCAAAATTTGGAGGAATGGAGCCAAAAAGTTCAAGGAGCGAAGCCAAAATAATTCAAAGAGCTGAGCCAAAAAAGTAGTTAAACGGTAAAAATAATCATTATGTAAATGAAAATATCTAGATGCAGATGCGTATGACAATATTAATTTTTATTATAAATTTTTACTTTTGAATTTTAAACGACATTGCTATTAATTATAAATTTAAAATTTTGAAAAACTTGTCCTGCCATTATAATATTAATTTTTGAAAATTAATTACTAATTATTAATTATTAAGTATATTTAATAGTGATTATTAATTATTAATATTAATTTTTAAGGTTATTATTAAATATTCTTATTTATTAATTATTCAAATTATTATTTATTAATTATCGAATAGTGATTATTAATTATTCATATTTTCAAGTTAATCATTATTATTTAATAGTAATTATTAATTATTAATATAAAATTTATTCATTGTCATTTACTAATTACTAATTATCAAGTATTATTATTTAATTATAATTATTAATTAGTTATTACAATAGGCAAACGGAAAAGGTTGTAATATTACAATTGACAAAAAAAAGTTGTTAAAAATCGATACCTATTACAACTGGCAAACGAAAAAGGTTGTAATAGGCATCTATTGCAACTAACAAAAAATGTATGTTGTTAAAAATAGGTATTTATTACGACTGACAAAAAAAACGTTGTAATAGGTATCTATTACAACTGATAAAATAAAAGAGTTGCTGAAAATAAATTTATTACAATTTTCTGAAAAAAAGAGTTGTAAAAAACCTTTATTACAACTGGCATTTTTTAGCAGTTGTAAAAATACAGTTGTAATATGGTCTTTTTGTTGTAGTGGTTGATTATTGATTTGAAATTGATGATTATTTTGTATTAATTGATGATAGTAGGGTGTTAGTTGATTTGATGATGTTAGTAAGTGGTTTGATTGTTTAATTTGTAATTAAAAATTAATTAGGGTTGATTTAAAATTCAAAAATTAGTATATTTGATTAACATGCCTATTGATAAGTTTACGCGAATGTTTGTTATAGTGGAAAACGATGTTTGTTATAGTTTACAAGGAAACTAGTGTATAATTATTGATTAATATTCTCCTAAGTAGGTACGGGTAAAGATAAGTAATATTCTTTAATTAATTAGTGTGTGTTAATTATAAATGTTGGTGCTTAGTATAAAATTAATTTATTTTAATTTGTTATTATCAATGCTAACTTATAATTTTAGCTTACAAAATCTATAGGTTAAAATTTTATTAGTTAAAAGAGTTTGAAAATATGTTATAAAGTGTATAATTTAGTTAACAAAACGTTAAGTAATAGTATACTTAAATTGATTTTGTAAAAAGTTTAAGAAATGAAGATAAAAACAACGAATATTGTACTAAAATAAATTTTGTAAAGAGTTAAATCATGAATATAACAACAAAAATATTCTACTGAAATTTATTTTGTAAAAAATATTAAGCAATAAATATGAAAACAACAAATATTGTACTCAAGTTGATTTTTCAAAAAATTGAGAAATGAATATGACAAGAACGAATATGGTACTCAAATCGATTTTCTTTATACTTATGAAACGAATATAACAACAAGGAATATGCTACTGAAATCTATTTTCGAATAAGTTAACAAATGAATATAACAACAACAAATAATATACTCAAATCGATTTTCTAAAAAGCTATGGAATTTATATACAAGAACAAACATAGTAAAATCAATTATCTAAAAAAATTGAAATGAATATAATATTGATTTGAAAATTATCTTTAAGTATTATTATAAAAAATACAACAATCACAAATTAAAGACTTTTCTCCTAAAAGGTTTTAATTTATTTTAAAAAAATATAACAACAAAAATACTCCTCTTGGATGCAAAGTTATGCGTAGAGGAGAAGTGAAGTGTTGTTGAAATTAGATAGAAGTGTGGTGTGTAAAGCATTTAGTCCTAAAAGGTTTTACCTTTTTTTGAAAATAAAACAATAACAATATATCACTTGGGTGAGAGTTATGCATAGAATAGAAGTAAAATCGATTTTGTAAAAGAAGTAAAGAAATAAATATGAAAACAACAAATATTGTACTCAAATTGATTTTCCAAAAAGATGGGAAATGAATATGACAAGAACGAATATTGTACTCAAATTGATTTTCTTTAAACTTAAGAAATGAACATAACAACAAGAAATATGCTACTGAAATTGATTTTCCAATAAGTTAACAGATGAATATAACAACAATAAATAATATACTCAAATAGATGTTCTAAAAGGCTATGAAATTTATACACAAGAACAAATATTGTAAAGTCGATTATCTAAAATAATTTGAAACGAATATAATATTGACTTGAAAATAAACGTTAAGTATTATGACAACAAATACAAAACCACAAATTAAATCTTTTAGTCCCAATGGTTTTAAATTTATTTTAGAAAATACAACAACAAAAATACTCTTCTTGGATGCAAAGTTATGCGTAGAAGAGAAGTGAAGTGAAGTGCTGTAGAAATTAGATAGAAGTGTGGTGTGTGAAGCCTTTAATCCTAAAAGGTTTTATTTTATCTTAGAAAATAAAACAATAATAATATATCACTAGGGTGAGAAGTTGTGCATAGAATTGAAGTGTAGTAAAGTGCTGTCTGGCCTATTTTTTACATTATGAACAACGTTCGATTATTTTGTCGACCGTACATGGATGTATGAAGTTAGAACTAAAATGAAAGGTTCGGTGAAAGAACATTTCTACAATGTGTACACAAATTTATTAGATTCGCAATATTTAATAATCGTAATAACGGAAAACTTCGTTGCCCTTATAGTAAGTGTCAACATTTGAAGCATTGGAAACCAGATACAGTTAAAGTACATTTGTATAAATATGGATTTGTGCTAAATTATTATTTATGGGATCGTCATGGAGAAATTGTTGCACCTACAGCAGATCCTATTGAGTTAGAGGTCGATGTTGTTATGACGAATCCAATAGAAAGTATGGAGGAAGATGCAACACGATCAATGTTCCCTACCGTTCAAGTTGATGATGAAGACGTCAATGTTGAAGAAGAACCAAATATGAGAGCAAAAAAATTTATGATTTATCGGATGCCGCTAAGAGACCATTATGGGATGGTTGTAAAAGTGGAACTGAATTATCAGTAATCGCTAAATGCATCACTATGAAATCAAAATTCAACTTCATAGAAGCTGGATTTACAACAGTTGTATAAGCTGCAAAATGGCATATGCCACCCACTAATATAATGTGCGACAATCATTATAAAGTGAAAACGCTTATATCGGCTTTCGGTCTGCCTTAAAGAAAGATAGATAAATGTTTAAAAGGTTGCATGTTGTTTTGGAAAGATGATATTAATCTTAGGAATTACAAAATATATAATCAGGAAAGATATAAACCAAGAAAAAAAAGGAAAGGAAGTTCCATACAAGGGAATGTATTATTTACCAATTACCCCTAAACTTCAAAGGTTATATGCATCTTCAGCCATGGCATGACATGTGCGGTGGCACAGTGTGAGAAGACAAGCAGACGAAACTTTGACACGTCCATCCGATGGAGAAGCATGAAAACATTTCATAAGATGTATCCCATATTTGCTGTAGAGAGCCGTAACATTAGACTTAGTTTATATATGGATGGGTTTTTGCCATTCTCTCAGTTTGGTAACAAATATTTGTCTTGGCCTGTTATCGTTACTCCTTATAATTTACCTCCATGAATTTGTATGAAAACTCCATACATGTTTCTCACTATTGTTGTCTCTGACCTTGATGATCCAACATAAGGAATCGATTGTTATCTACAACCATTAATCGAAGAACTTAAAACATTATGGCGTAAAGGTGTTGAAACATACGATATTTCAAAAAAAAAAGGAATTTTCATAAGTTCGCTTCTTTGCTATGGACCGTTAGTGATTTTCCTGTATATGGAATGCTTTCAGGTTGAAGTACAGCTGGTCGTCTAATATGTCCTTATTGCATGGAAGAAATAAGATCATTTTCTTCACGGCATGAAAGGATAATTTCTTAGTTTGATTGTAATCGGTATTTTCTCCATCCCACTCATACTTTTAGAAGAGATAAAAATCTTTAAAGCTAACAGAGAAGAGAGTATGCAACCATATTCAAAGATTTGATCAAGCGAAGACATATATGAAACTGTAAAGGACTACTCGAAGATACATGAAACTGGAATACAGACTAAAATTCTAGGTAAATCAGACATTCGTAATTGGTGCAAACAAAGTATATTTTGTGAGTTACCTTATTGAAAAGATCTCCTACTTTGACATAATATTGACGTGATGCACAACGAAAAAACATGTTTGATAACGTGTTTAATACAATTGTAATTTTTAAAGGAAAACTAAGGACGATCTGAATTCAAGACTCGACATAGCACATTTTTGTAAATGACCCGAACTTCATATGAAGCTCAATGATAAAAAAAAACCTAAAGCATGCTATGAGCTAGACAACTAGCAAATAAAACTAGTGCTAAAGTGGGTAGAAGGGCTAAAATGTCCTGATGGGATGTCTAATAATCTCCGTAGATGTGTTGACTTTAGAAACTATAAATTGAGTGGGATGAAAAGTCACGATTGTCATATCATGATGGAATATTTATTTCCAGTGGTTTTCAAAGAACTATTGCCAGTAAAAGTGTGGAGTCTTATAATAGAATTAACTCTATTTTACAAACAGCTTTGTTCAACAACGTTAAAAATCGACCGTATATGTAAACTTGAAGTAGAAATCCCTATACTGCTATGCACACTTAAGACATCCCATCTAAAGCTTTTCTTCGAGGTCATGTGCAATATGGATGGATGTGTCCATTTGAGAGGTAATAATAAATATCCATAAAATTGTTGTTACTTTAAAATTCAGATTTACGTAAGTGCATTTAAATTGAATTAATTATGTTTATAGGTATTTGAATCATCTCAAGGAAAAATTAAGACAGAAAGCACGATTTGAAGGTTCGATTCGCAAATTATATCTTGAAGAATAAGTTTCATTCTTTTTCTCTCATTACTTTAGTGACCATGGGTCCTTGTAATGATGTAGTCGTTGAACAAGATTATTCTCAGACAATGTTGTCTACTTTTAGACAACATGGCCGATCTGTTGGAAAATGTGTGGAAATATGGTTAAACGATAGAGATCACGTAGCACACACATATGTTTCTCTTAATTGTGCTGAAGTTGCACCATTTGTTAGTTAAAAATAAATTCTTATTTATTTCAATGGTACTTGCATTTTAATCGTAATGTAACATATAATACATATATATTCTTAGTATTTACGAATCACAGCATCTATCTTGCAATCTCAGTAAGGAATTTTCTAAATGGTTTTCGAAATACGTTTATGATCCAAGAAATTGCATCGTTGATGAAGGACTACAACATCTTGCGTTGGAACCAAAAGAAATGTCAAGACTTTTCCAACATTCTTCATCAATGGATTTTAATTCAACACCAAGGATTATGGTGATAAAAAATAAAAATATAATAGTGGTGTATTTTTCAAAGGCAGTGATGTTCCAAATGAGCATATAAAAGATTTTTACGGTGCCATAACTTAGATTTTAGAATTGACATACTATGTATAGCCTATATAATTTTTTTTAGTTCAAGTGCAATTGGTTCAGCAATATTCCTGGCTCTGGAATCATGTGCACAAAGATTATAAACTTATAGAAATAAAGCACACCTCACATTATTATAAGTATGACCCTTTCATATTGACCAAGCAAGCATTACAAGTTTATTTTGCTCCGTCTCCATCCTTAAAAACAGATAAAGCAGATTGGTCTGTTATTTTTAAAACAAAGGCAAGATTTACATTTGATGGAATTAATATTCCAGAAGAAGCAGTGTATAAAACGGATATTGAGCCAAGTGATGAAATAGTAATATCTGATGATATTGATCTGGGTTTGTTAAATGATGAATCGAATATTTTAGTAGAAGCATCTGAGAGTACAGAAGATAAAAATATAGAGTACCAGACCGAGATTGAATCAGAAGACGACGAAGATTGAAAATTTTGAATTTGTTATCAGTTGTTTTATAATGTATATTCTGAGTTCAACTATTATCAATAATGACGACTATGTTGTGAGTTATGTCTTATTATTACTTTTGAAATTATGTATATATACTCAGGAGATCTTGTCTTATTTATGATGTTTTGGTGCAAGTTTTATGTGATGATGATTAATCAAACATGTTCTGTAATAATACACAGGAGACACTCAAGCAGATCTCAACCTTCTTCTTCCGTGCTAGTGCGGGTGCCAGCGGCACAACGCTGGATTTATGTCTGGTGGCAGAGGTAGTGCCAAAGAGTGTCGGATAAGTATCAAATTTACTACATTTTCACTATTTAAAATTTATTAAATTGGTCCATCTTATTTTATATAGGGATTTGAGGTTCAGCCAAGCGACTTTATTTTGCAAGTGTCGAGGAAGGCATTCATGAGCCAGTTGTCGAGATGCTAGGCTCACTGGGACGACATTCCCAGTCACACTAAGAATGCCATATTCACCGACTTGATGGAAAGTTTGAATTTATAATTATTGATAAATTAATACAATGTACATAATTCAAACCAATATCAATTTCAATATGCAGACCTCTGTTCGTGTGGATCCGTAGGATACGGATGTTTTTGTCAATCACTGGAACCAAAGAATGCTTAAAGATTATAGAGAAACCATATCAAAAGCCAAGAGAGCGGAAATGTGACCATCATGGATGAGAGCTGGCATATGGGCTCAATTTCAACAGCTTTAGGATACTCCGAAGTCGAAGGTAAGTTATATATATCATTTCATTTTGTTATTACATTTGTTTAAAATTAGTATATTATGTGCATTAATTTAGTTAATTGTGCGTTTAAATTTATAGGAATTATTAGCGCAGAACCATGCAAACAGGGATAAAAATCTTGCTTTGCACCGCGGTGGGTCGAAGTCCTTCCAATAGCATCGCAGGGAATTGGTAAAGTTATAAAATGCGTTTCTAAATAGTTGCAAGATAATTTAGTCATAAGATAGCATTATTCATTTCTATACATAACTTCAGTTTCAGAAATATAATCATGATCCTGCACTGACTGAGTTTTTCACTTACACACATGTCGTCGAGCGCACGGATGAGAAGGGAAATATCTCGTATGAATTTACGGATGATAAATCTAAATCTATGATGGTAAATTTGTTTAATTTTTTCTACTGCACATTTGATAAGTACTTTATTATTTATTATTATAGACTACTATTCATCATCGCAGGAGAGATACAAAGTGGTGAAAGCTCGAGTGGCACGGTCCACTGGCCGTGAGATGACCTTAGAGGAGGGGACCGTATTTGGGATGCTCTCATCGACCCGCTTACTCAGAATAGGTATTATGGTTATAAAAATCAGGAGGTAAACTACTTCTTTAACTACTATATAAATTATAAATAATCCTGAAACAAATTATATTCCAATCAAATCATTTACAAGCAATGATAACCCAGAGGGCTTATAGGAGATCGCATGCCGAGGAGGAGATAGCTCAGCTAAAGCAGCAGATGGCAGAATTCAATGACTAGTGGAAGGGCGGAAGACTGGTACAACTGTAAGGTGAGCAGATTATGGCCTTTCTAGCAGAGCACGGGAGGACGCCTAGTAAGGATGGGTTGTGAGATGATGACGATGAGGATGAGTAGGTACGGGATTTTTTTGACTGTTTGTGATCATTCTGTTGTTACTGACCTATGTTGATAGAGTTGATACTTTATTGAAGGTTATGTATTGTGATGATTGTGGATTTAATGGGTAATGACCAGCCTTTTTGAACGTTATAAGCAGACATACACATTAAACTCAACCCATTCAAAGGACAGATTATTATGGGGTACATAAGAAAAAAAGAAGAGAAAGAAAAACAAACACAGAATCTCGAAGCGGAATGATAAAATGTAATAATCAAATAAACAGTTCAATAAGCTGTTTACAAATACATTGATTATATTTTTATAATACAGATCAGAGTTACATACAACAAGAATAAATAATATATAAATGCAGCGGAACAACATGATGCAGTGATATAAATATAATAAATAATACTAGTATAAAATCTTCGTATTCATCCTCCAAAAAGCAGTCTTCGATAAACTGAAAACTCAGACCAACCCGAGCGAATTGAAAAGAAAAAACACTCGAGTCAGAACTAAAAGATCTTATGTAAATTAAATCGATAGTAAATAAATATGAGTGTAACGGCGTCAGAGATGTTTACGGGGTTTGACGTCTTCTATCCAGTATCTAACGTGGATGCAATAACTAAAGAGATGTTCGGGATTACCATCTCCTAAGGATCCGTTAAACTATCCGCTATGTAGTACAATACGCTATTATAATAATATCTACAATAAAGTAAAATATTAAAATAGTGTTAAGACGTTACTCATATCCCTCTTAATACATTTTTATATATTTCCATAGTTTATACAGTACCGTAATTCCTCCGTAAACTGGAAGGCTATCAAAGAGCACTCCATAGGTATGGTACAAGCCAAACTCGTAGAAGGTGCTCTAGTGCGTGTGAACACGGCAATAGAGGCAATGCTAGGGTAGATACGCAAGTCGTAGAACCGGGCTAGTGGTAACGCATAGCGGCTACTACCGCCCACCTCAGAACGCACTCCCATAATCAAATCGAGGGGTGGCCACCAAATCATCACAAAGTCATAATATGGTATCGAAGAAGCATGTCCGATCGGAGGAATGACCTCACTTGATCCAGGTATAGCTCCTATTTTAGTCACATCAAAGTTGACTCACGAGAGTCAAGGTCTTGTAAATACCTCATACTAAAATCATTTGCCAAGCCATCCTACTTCATTTCTGAAATCTCCACCATGTACACAGTTGTTAAAGTGGTTTTCGATATTGGCAGAGAGTATGACAATATCCGATCCCGGTCTCTTTAACAACCAACCGCTTATTTCACACCGGATCGTTTTTCACATTTCAAAAAGTCAATTCACAGTTTTTATCAAAATATCATATTCGATTTCAAATCATATCTTTTCAAAATCATATTCACTTTCAAATTATATTCATTTTCAAAAATCGTATTCACTTTTGAATTTATCGATAAATAGGTTATTTAAATCCTATTTCCAAAATCATCATATTTACTCAAATATGTCAATTCACAAAAAAATATCAGTTCCAAATTCAACTTAGGTTCTATCATCATCAAGGATTTAAATATAAATACTTCAACTTTACACAGTTTGAAATTTTAGAAAATAGTTTAGATAGTCATAAATAGTTTTAATAGTATGAAAACAATTTAAAATAGATTAAAATAGTTTTAAAATGGTTTAAATATATTTAAATTTGATAAATTAGATTTTTAAAATGATTTAAATAGATTAAGTATATATTTAATTAGATGTAAAATGATTTAAATAAATTAAATATAGGTTAAATAGATTCAAATTATACTAAGTAGGTTTTTAAACAGATAATATGAATTTAAAATAGATTAAATAGATTTAAATTATATTAAACAGATTTAAATAGATCAAATAAATTTTTATTAGTTTAAAATAGGTAAAATAGATCAAATAGGTTATAATAGATTAATATAAATTAAAATAGTTTTAAATTGATTAAAATAGTTAATTTAATTAAAATTGTTTAAATTAGTTTAACATGGATTTCAAAGTTATATCCAAACATTTAAATAAATCAATTTCGATAAGTTCATTTATTTTTGCCACTTCAACTTTGAAATTCCAATTTAAATCCTTTGAACAATCCATTAAATCAATTCCAATTTCAAAATTTACGTTTGGATTATCGAAAATGATTTAACTTATATAAATACATCTCTATTTCAAAATGCCAGTTAACTGAATTCAAAATTTAAAGACAAAAATCATTTAGTTTAACCAATCCGGTGTCCGTATATAATTTTCTACCTAGGGTCTAGTGATGCATATATTTATCATTTCGAATACGGTTATATATCATTTCAAACCGCAATTCCGACTTAAATAAAAATCCATAAAATCGCTCGAGTCTATCATTTCAACCTAACGATTTTTCCCTAATCTATAGATCATTCGGGTATGTATCATTTCAACCCATAGGGAACTTGCAGTGTTATAACAATATAAAAGTACAACATCCAGTCATCCAATATCAGCAATCAAACATCCATCACAATCATCATCCAAATCAACTAACAAACATCAATAGATAACGGATTACCATAAACAAGTATTAAACTGGCAATTTAATTTAATATTAAATTTAACGATGATAAAATTCAATAAAAGTCAAATTTAACTAGAATGACAATTTAAACATATCAAACATCAATCAATAAATTTCTAATCACATCATAAATTTAATTTAACCAACATAAGATAGTTTAGAAATTGTGAGTGGGTTAAAACACAAACCTTTGATTTTAAATCGAATTGAAATCCAAATTAAGGCCCAAAATTCAAAAATCTCAAAAGTTGTCCAAACTAGTGTCAAAATATACAGAATTACGATACGATCCCAACGAAACAAACCGCACATGAATCGAAGCTGGTATGAAAAAGTTACGCATATTAGAACGATTCAAAATTTTAGATTTTAAATTAAATAAAAAAGAAAACGAATCATACCTTCCACGTCATCTTCGTTTGCCTCTCAGAACCCTAGCACAGGCCACACAAACAGGATGACTACTACCCACTACAGCCCCCAGTTTCAACGAATTTCTACCTCCACCACGCAAGCTACCCTCCAAATCTGACCTCACCCATGACCTTTGCATGCCGAGCCGCCCATACTAGCACCCACGGCAACAACTCCGACCTCCCCTAGCCCAACCACCGTCGTCGGCCTTTATCACCATTTTCTGGTGATCCACGAGCCCAATTAGAAATGAATAACATATCGAACTTGTTTGAATTGACAATAACGACCTAAAAAGCCCGCTCTGTCTCCGGAACGAAAATGGTCATCCCATATATAAAAATAGATGTTTTCGATAATTTTAAACTCAATGGAACAAGTTTCAAAATCTAATTCCCTCGTATGAAGAAGTTAGCTTAAAATCAGCTCATTTCAAATTGGTTTCAATTGAATTTTATTAAGTTGATTTCTACGCGTTTCGAGTCTGTATGATCAAACGTCAAGCCCGATCGCTACGAAACTTGAAACATTACAATAATTCACCGTTACGCATCCGATGAAATTTGTTTCGTTGAAATTCGAGATACAGACCAAAATGGTTATTTTCATGTTAATTAAATAAATTAATATTAAATCAATTAAAATCACCTTTTCCATTCAAATTTGATAATTAACAAATTTCATCATTTTGATCACTTAGACATTTACAATAATTTAAAAACAAATTTACATGTCAACTCAATGTTAATTATTTTCCTAAATACAGTGTTCAGTTTCAACTACAATTAATCCAATTAATTATAATTTAATTTCAATAAATTGGTTTAATTTGATTTCAATCTTTTTTTTCAATCAATTATTAATTTATTAACATAGTTAACATTTTGTTATATCTTATTATACTAATATTCTACGATTATCATCCTTTACCATATTAATTGCAGTATTTCAATTACATTGAATTTTTGTCGAATTTCACATTAATTATAATTTGAAATCCCAACTAATTGATTTATATTGATTTCACTCTTTTATTAAATCAGTTATTGCCCTATGAATATAATTAACATTCCTATACATTTTACTACATTCACAATTTTAAAATATTATCTTAACTCACACTAATGTAACATTTATTTACATTTATTAACTAAATTGGTAACAAATAACAATTGTCACCATTTCTACATTTAGTAACATCTTATAAGTTTATTGTCTACTACAAGTGTTATAATTACTACTACAAAACTAATTTTATTCAACTACAATTTGTTACACATTATTTCATTAATTAATCAACATTTAAATTGTTAATTACTCTTTAAATCCAATTATAAATTAACATACACATTATTACAATTAATTTACAGTCTATAACCAATTATAACCTTTTAATCAATTTTATTAATTGGAATTGCAATTAAAGAGCTATAAATTGCCTTAAATTAAGACTATTCCATTTCAATTGTTATATTCTTATTATTAAATCACAAATTTTTATTTCTTCCAACATTAAATCATAAAACCTTATTAAATTAACTATTTTTAACTACCAAAAATTACATATCGTTACATGATGAATATGAGTATTTGTGTAGATATGGTTGTGTTGGTTGATGGAATATTGGTTTTAGCTGATGAAAGTTTAGTAAATATTGATATTTGTGTTGTGTTTTTAATTATTTGTGATATGTATGAGATTATACATTGCGTTTGATGTTACTAGTTGTGATATTGAGTTATATGTCTTGGAAATGAAATGAGATTGAGATATGACGTTTCTTGTGTGGTTGGAAGGCTTAAAAGTAGCTCTGTTGGAAATTGCAAGATCCAGGTTTGCCTCGGCTAGCGACGACCGAATTGTTCATATTAGCGACGGCTAGCGACGATCAAATTTTCCATATTAGCGACGGCTAGCGACGACATTATGGTCCCAGAGTTGTGCCGGTTAGCGGCGGCTAGCGACAGCCAATTTTCCATATTTCCGACGCTAGCCACGCAAATATGGCGAAGATACCGTTGCTAAAATCGTCGCTATTTTGCTTGTGTCGTATGTTTTTGTTGCGGCTTTTAATGACGGCCGCCGACGACTAATCATTGTCGCTAAACGAAGCTTTTTTTGTAGTCCATGATCGTAGCAAAATTATAGTTAGTACGAATGAATGTACTAATTTTATAAGGTAAAGATTTCTTTTGGAAATAGAAAGTATATATGGATGGATCATCTTCCTCAAGAACTAAAAATGAACACTTTGCCAGAAGTGGAAATTAGGTTGAAGGGCTTCTTATTTCAGGGTAATAAGTTTTAAGGACAACAATTTTGAATAATTAGTTTAAGGACGATGTACGGAAAAATGATAAATTCATTTATATTTTGAAGTTATACAGGAAAAAGATAAATTCATTCATCATTATTTTTGTACAAGAAAATGATAATTTTATTTATCTTTTTCTTAAAATTTGTTTTGAAAACTAATTTTTTCAGAATTGATGTCCTTGAGACTTATTATCTTCCAAAAAAATCCTTGGAGTGAAAATCACTTTTAAAAAATCCTTGGAGTGAAAATCACTTTTACAAAACTACCTAAACAGTTAGCATGGTAAATACAGTTTATAACTTATCCATTCAAAATGGAACCAAATCCAATCAAAATCAACTAGACATAAATGGCACACGTGTATGAAAGGTAAATTGAATCAAGTAAAACAATGTTTGGATTTCCTGGCTCATAGGAAGAGGGAGATGTGATCGGTCCAATATTCATTGTTTATTTCTGTAAGAGTTTTGAGCCCACCTTTATTATTGTACAAGTGCGTTAATTGCTAACAATAGAATGACCAATTCAGCTGATATGAATTGTTTTCTTTCTTTTTTATTATTGTTGTTGTTGTTCATTTTTTTGTCAGCTCAACGATATGTATGTAGCAAGGAAGCTAATTATGAATTGTTGTACTTCGTATATTCAGTTTTTGGTTTTCCTTTAGGTCGTTTTCCCATCATTAGTTTTAATTGGTTACTCCAGTTTTGGAAGCAGGTATTTTACAATAATATTTGAAAAACTGAACTTAGTGTAGGAGTTAATCCTTTAATTATCATAGACTAATCATTTTTAATTAAAATCATTTGATTTTGTCATGCTATAAGCGTACGTATACATAAAATAGAATTAATTGGAAAACTCAAATATCTGATTAACCGTTGAATAGCTTTTTACCTATTTGATATTTAAAAAGGTTGTAATGTATTATTTTGATGTGACAGCAATATTTACCTTCTCATTTTTGTGCGTTTTATCGAAATTTTGCAATTTGTACCAACTTCTGAGAACAGAAATATGGACTGATAATAATATTGTTTAGCACAACAGTTATTAAGAATACATACAGCAATTTAGAAACATGAATTATCAAACCTTTGGAGAGTTTAGTCAAACGACAAGCCTGTATCTTTAAATTTTTCCTTGGTAAGTCTGATTCACTTCCAAGCCTCTCAAACTTTCCAGACTACACATCTTCACAATCTCCTCGACCACGCCTTCTTTTTCTTCTCTCTCAGAAAATTCATGGCCTTCGAGCTTTGCTACCCTCTTAAGCTGCGCAGTAGTGTCCCTCTTCAAGTCTTCGTATTTCATGAACAACGCCTAGGTTTGCAACAAAATACATTAACCTGTGAATGAAAATATGCTAGTCAACATATGTTTATGATTACCTTGTTTGGCATGTCGATACTCGCCTTCCAATACTCGATCACATTGCCCCAGTATGGACCTAAAGGATAAAACCCTACAAGGAATGCCTCAGAATAGTCCTCAAGGCTTGGTAATTCGTCTGGTTCAAGAGCATTAGCAAACTGCCATAAAGAAATAAGGGTATCTTTTGGATTCCTACACAAATACACTATTTTACAAGCCTCGCATTCCAGGACAGAAGGTGGCAACAGCGAAAAAGGATTGTGAGTCGCCAAAAGTCTAGGGGAAGGTAATAGGTCAAGGTTCAGTATGCGATTGCTGGTATATAGTTGGAATTCAAGGGAAGGAACACATTGATGTGGGTTTAGGGACCGAAGCAAAGATTGAGGATATGGTTTGTTATTGCGGTTTACAGTAGCAAAGATCAAGGCTTTTAGCCATGTTGTTCCTACTTTTGGTAGTGTGGCTAAAATGATGTCGCTGGGCTTTGACTTAAAATATTCATGGCAAACGAGCGTGCCGGTAAGGGCTTTAAAATTCATGAATGACCCATTTGGAAACCAGAAACCTCTGTAAAGGTAGCTGTTCATGTATGATTGTACAAATTGCGAGGATTGCGGAAGCGTTGCTATGAACTTATCATCTTTTTGGTATATTTGTGATTCTTCTTCTTTTCTTTTGGTCGCTTATGCGAGGAAAGCATATGGTGTATGGAGGAGGTACGATGAACATGAATTTGGATTAGATTTTGCTGGATTATGTTTCATTTGCTTTTCCATTTATGAGGAACGATTGAACGGTTTAATCCCCGTTCGTTTCTTCTATCCCAGAATAAAAGGTAAAGGTCTTCAATGACACAGGGAACATCACATCAATCCCCTATTCTGTTTCATATTTTCCTCTCTTCTCCATTAAATTTGGACAGTTCATTATGTATATATAATAATTAACATGCGAGGCATGCGTGATCAAATGTAACCTAATGATAAAGAAAACCAACGGTTGATATGTGATGGGGACATGGTGACGGATAGAACGAAGATGGAGGAAAAATGACCAGAAACAATGTAGCATTCAAGGTAAAATAGTAGTCTTCTTAATGTATCGTTATTCCTTTGCACTGAAAAAATGTCAAGTCAACGGTCTTACATGATTTATGATATTATTTTACCATGTCATAGAAAACCGTTCCAAATATTTACGTTTGGAAAAATTTCTATCAAAAATATAGAGGGCTGAACGGTCTAACACTATCGACCGGTCGTGCGTTAATGTATGATGGTCTTTTCTGCTGTGTTATACAATGTGAGACTAATCTTGGATAAGAGGCTAATTCGGTTCTACTTAAAAATTCCTAACGTCTATTCATTGCATAAATCATAAAGTATCCTACGGACTGGTTCATTTGTTCAAAACCGACACTCTGGACTTCAAATTGTACATTTATATAGTATTTTAAATGTTAAAAATTTACCAATGTAACAACACATTTGCAACGTCACTACTAGAACGGCTTGCTACTGCGGCAGCCTTTTGCGTCGACTAGCGACGGCTAAAAAAGATGGTTGTCGCTAGCCGACACAATATCGTATATACAGGCACAAACCCACGAACAACAATTCACTTCCCCCTTCCCACCAAAAAACCTAATTTCTTCTTCCTCCTCCTACCATCCCCCCCCCCCCCCCCCCCCCAAAAAAAACCTCCAACCTCGCAGCTCGCCGCCACAAAAAAAATCTCTCCAAAGCTTACTGGTATCTCTCCACCTCTTTAATATCTTTAGTTTTTAGGTATAAACTCAACCTTAATTTTGAAATTGGTTGATTTAAGAATTCGGAGTTGATGATTATATCTTATTAATTGATGATAATATGGTGTATTATTTAATTTGGGTATTTAATTTAAAAAATTAGTTGATTATGGATTGGAAATTGATGATTATTGCGTATTAGTTGATCATAATTAAAATTTTGTTCAATTTGGAGACATTAATTAGTGATTTGATTATTTACTTTGTAGTTAAAAATTAGGCTTAATTTAAAATCCAAAATTAGTCCATAATTGTTGATTAATATGCTTATTGTTGATTTTACATGAATGTCTGTAATAGTTTAGAATAATGTTGGTTATGGTTTATACAAAAATTAGTGTATGATTAATGATTAATATGCTGCTAGACCGGTACGGTTAAACATAAGTAATATTTTTTATTTAACTAGCATGTGTACATTACAAGTTTCAGTTGTTAGTATAAAATAAAATAAATTTAATTTATTACAAGTGCTAACATCTAATTGTCGTTTACAAAATCGGCAAAAAAAAATCTAAATTGTTAACTGAAGTTTAAAATACATTTTAAAACTCCAAATATATTAAGTAGGCAATTTAAATAGTTGATTGAATTACATAATTTTGAAATAAGCAGCAACAACAAATATAAACCTGAAATCAATTTTTGAAAAAAAATTAAGAAATGAATATAACAACAAAATATTCTACTTAAATCGATTTCGTTAAAAATGAAGAAATGAATATAATAACATTAAATATCTTGCTAAAATCGATTTTGTAATAAAAATTAAGACACGAAAATAACAACAATTAATATTGTACTAAAATCGATTTTATAAAAAAATGAAAAAACAAATATAACAACAGCAAATGTTATGCTAAAATCGATTTTGTAAAAAAATGAAGAAATAAATTTAAGAATATTAAATATTATGCTAAAATTGATTTTTTGTAAAAATAATTAGAGAATATAACAACAACAAATATTCTGCTAAAATCAATTTTGTAAGGAAATTAAGAAATAAATATAAGAACAAATATTGTACTAAAACCGATTTTCCAAAAGATTGAGAAATAAATAAAAAAAGAATAAATATTTTACCTAAATCGATTTTAAAAAAAATTTGAAATGAATATAATGTTGATTTCAAAATAAGCATTAAATATTATATCAACAAATAATTGACGCAAAAAAATTAAAGCCTTTATTCCCAAAATGTTTTAATTCAGTTTAGAGAATACAACGACAAAAATACACCCCTTGGATTCAAAGTTATGCGTAAAAGAGAAGTGAAGTGAAGTGTTGTCGAAATTAGATAGAAGTGTGGTGTGTGAAGCCTTTAGTCCTAAATGACTTTACTTTATTTTAGAAAATACAACAACAATATACCATTTGAGTGCAAGTTATGCGTAGAAGAGAACTGAATCGAAGTGCCATCGAAATTACCAACATATATTTTCAAATCGGGAAAAATGTTCGATTATTTCCTCTACCGTACTTGGATGTATGAAGTCAAAACTGGTAGGAAATGTTCAATAAAGGAATATTTCTATAACCGTGTACATGAATTTATTAGATTCACTAAATCTAATAATTGAAATAATGAAGAAATTCATTGCATGTGTAGTAAGTGCCAATATTTGAAGCATTGGAAACCATATATACTTGAAGTACATTTGTATAAATATGGTTTCGTGCCAAAATATTATTTCTGAGATCGTCATGGAGAACTTATTGAACCTATACTTAATTCTGTAGTGTTAGAGGATGATAATATTATGACGAATTCGATAGAAAATATGGTGTAAGATGCGGCACGATCAAAGTTTCCTACCATTCAAGCTAACGATGATGACACAAATGTCGAAGAAGAACAGAGTGTGGGAGCTAAAATAATATATGGTTTATGGAATCTGCTGAGAGGCCATTATGGAACGGTTGTAAAAGCGGAACCAAACTATTAGTAACCGCCGAATACATAACTATAAAATCAAAATTCAACCTTGCAGAAGCTGCATTTACAGCAGTTGTACAAGCTGCAAAACGACACATGTCATCCAATAATCTGATGTGTGTTAGTCATTATAAAGTGAAAAAACTGATGTCCGCTTTCGGTCTGCCATACGAAAAGATAGATACATGTATGAAAGGTTGCATGTTGTATTGAAAAGATGGCATACATCTAAGAATATGTAACGAGGAAAGATACAAATCAAGAAGGAAGAAAGGAAAAGAAGTTCCGTACAAGAGAATGTATTATTTATCCATCACTCCCAGACATCAAAGGTTATATGCATCTTCTGCTACGGCATGTCATATGCGATGGCATAGTGTGAGAATACCGAAAGAACGAACTTTGATACATCCATCTGATGGAAAAGCATGGAAACATTTAAATAAGACTTATCCCACATTTGCTATAGAAAGCCATAATGTCAAACTCGGTTTATGTACGAACGGATTTTCACCTTTCTCACAGTTTGGTAGTAAATATTCATCCTTACCAATTATTGTTACTCCATAAAATTTACCTCCATGGATGTGTATGAAGACGCCATATATTTTTGACTATTGTCATCCCTAGCCTTCATGATCCAACATAAAGAATCGATGTTTATTTACAACCATTAATCGAAGAGTTGAAAAACTATGGAATGAAGAAGTTGAAACATATGACATTTTGAGCAAAAAAAATTTCATATGTTCGCTTCTTTATTATGAACTATTAGTTATTTTCCTGCATATGGGATGCTTTCTGGTTGGAATACGGTCGGTCGTTTAGCCTGTCCTTTTTATATGGCAGAAGCACGAGCATTTTCTTTACGGCATGGGAAGAAAGTTTCATGATTTGATTGTCATCGGTGTTTTCTCCATTCTAATCATACTTTTAGAAGAGATAGAAAAAACTTTATAGCTAACAGAGAATATAACATGCAACCACCAAAGATTTGGTCAAGCGAAGAATTATATGAAATTACAAAGGACTATCCAAAGATACATGAAACCGGAGTGCGGATTGAAATTCCAGGAAAATCGGACATTCATAATTAGTGTAGACAAATATATTTTGGAAGCTACCATATTGAAAAAATCTCTTACTCCAACATAATATTGACGTGATGTACAACGAAAAAAACATGTTTGATAATGTGTTTAACACAATTTTGACTGTAAAGGGAAAAGCTAAGGACGATTTGAATTCAAGACTTGACATAGCAAACTATTGTAAATGTGACACCCCACCTCTATACTCACGCTAGCCAAGGACACTACAAGGTAATGCCGTCAACTAACACGGAGAATAAGGCTGGTTGGGAGCGACCATCTATAGCCTTGCTTTAACTATCTATTGAATACATCGACAATAGACATACCAAGCAGGTCGACGTACCCAATGAATACTTAAAACAAAACCATAGGTGGTTGGAGGATCTATGAGAACAGAATATAACAACTCTGTGTATTCAATAGATAGTTAGAGCAAGGCTACAGATGGTCGCTCCTAACCAGCCTTATTCTCCGTGTTAGTTGACGGCATTACCATGTAGTGTCCTTGGCTAGCGTGGGTATAGAGGTGGAGCGTCACAGTAAACGCCCCGAACTTCATATGAAGCCCAATGAAAAGAAAAAACTGAAAGCATGCTATGAGCTAGACAGCAAACAAGTAAAACTAGTGCTAAAATGGGTGGAAGAACTAAGATTTCTCAATGGGATTTCTTCTAATCTTCGTAGATTTGTTGATTTTAAAAACAGTAAATTGTGTGGGATGAAAAGTCACGATTATCATATCATGATGGAATATTTACTACCCGTGGCTTTCAAAGAATTGTTGTCTGTAAGAGTATGGAGTGTTATAACAGAATTAAGTACATTTTATAACAGCTTTGTTCAACGGCATTAAAAGTAGATCGTATACGTAAACTTGAATTAACAATCCCCATACTGCTCTGCAAACTGGAGAAAATATTTATGTTAGGTTTCTTTAATGTAATGGAGCATTTACCTATTCATTTTCCATCCGAAGCATTTCTTCGAGGTCCAATGCAATATGGATGGATATATCCATTTGAGAGGTAATATTGAATATCTGTAATATTTATGTCTGTTTAAAATTCAGATTTCTACATCTAAATATGAATTAAATTTATTTTGTAATAGGTACTTGAATCATTTGAAGTAAAAAGTTAGACAAAAAGCACAAGTTAAGGGTTCGATTAGCAAATCATATCTCAAAGAAGAAGCTTCATTCTTTTTCTCTCATTACTTCGGTGATGATACGAACTTGTAAGTGTTCTTGTAATGGTGAAGTCGTTTAACAAGATTCTTCTCAAACAATGTTATCTACTTTTGGACAACATGCACGACCTGTTGGAAAATGTATGAAAATATGGTTAGACGATAGAGATTACCATGTAGCACACACATGTGTTCTTCTAAATTGTGCTGAAGTTGTACCATTTGTTAGGTAATAATAAATTCATAGATAATTCACTTATACTTACATTTTAATTATAACCCATATTACATATTTGAAATGTCTACGAATCAAACATCCATCCAGCGATCTTAGTAAAGAATTTCTAAATGGTTTTCGAACTACGTTTATGATCCAAGAAACTATGCCGGTGATGAATGTTTAAGACATCTTGCGATCGGACTAACAAGAAATGTGAAGACTTATCCAATATTCTTCGTCAATGGATTTAAGTTCAACATGAAAGATTACGGGGCTGACAAATTAACATATTACAGCGGCGTATTTATCAAAGGTAATGATGATCCAGATGAGCATATAAAAGTTACGGCGTCTTAACACAAGTTCTAGAGTTGACATATGTAACGACCCAGAATTTTTAGAAATTAAAATTTGAATATTTAATTAATTTTAAATATTAATAAGTGAATTTATAAGTCAAATAAATTTTTATTTGAATTTTTGGATTTAATTGAATAATTAAATCGATAATTTAATATGTTAAATTATGGAAAATAATTGAAAATTGGGTTAAATATGATTGAAAATGATTTGTAAAATTTTATTTTATCATATTGGAGTTAGAATGATATTTTAGAACTTTTAAAATCGAATTAAAAGTTAATTTGTGAAAATTGAATATTTTAATAATAAAATCGACTAGTGAAAATAGTCAATTTTTGAACAGTCTCAGAATTGAACGAAACTAGTTCCATTGGATCCGTAATGGTTAGTTATTACCGGATTTCAAATTTCGTGTCAATCGGAGTTATCGTTTGATCGTGGCAGCTCGAAACGCATCGATTTATTTTTAATTTTAATTTGGCGAGTTAAAATAGCCATTTTTCAAAAAGTCTCGGATTTCGACGAAACCAGTTTCATCGGATCCGTAATGTGATATTATTGTAAGGTTTCAAATTTCAAGTCAATTGGATTTACCGTTTGTCCGGTACAAATTAAAACGCCTAGAAATCGACTTAAATCGGTTTAATTCAAATTGAGCGTTTACAGCCATAACTCGCACAGATGTCCGAATTAGCTTTCGAAACCTGTTCCATTGTGTCCGGAACGCGGGGTAAACCCTAGAAACGCTAGTTACGGCGCGTGAATCGGAGTTCGGAATTTCCAAAATGAATAGTGTCGATCGAAATTCTTTAAATAGCCCACCATCCTCTTCATAAATTAAAAAAAAAAATAAACCCTAACAAAACCCTAGCCGCCACTTATACAACCAAGGGCCAGAATTTGTCAAAATTCATTCATTAATCTCTCTCAATCCGTAAAGAATTAGCCAAAGTGCTCAACTACAAAGTCGAAGAGCTCGACGAGAGCTTCGATTCCATACGGTGATGATCGGAAATGGTGCAACGTAGGAGGAGCTATGGTGGCCGTTTGCAGCAGCTCACGCACGTTTTCATAGGCACATGATGAGGCCGAGCTTCATGATGTGGATGGTGGAGGTAGCTCTCGCGAAGAGCTTCGATTTGCAAGTGGTTTGATGTGATTTCGTCGAGTATTGGAGGAGTATTATTAAACCCTAGTTGTTGATGAATGGGTTTGTGGTGACGGCCTCAATCTGTAGATAGAACGTGGAGAGGGAAGAAGAGATGGACGGTGGAGATGAGGGGAAGCAAGATCTTGTGGCCAGAAATTGAATAGGTTTAAAATATATAGTTTGTTGTAAATTAGCAAGTTTAAATACGTGTAACTTCAAAAATTCATAACTTTTTCATACGAGGTCGAAAATGCGCGAAACCAGTTACGTTGGAATCGTATAGACGAGCACTACGCGATGGAGTTGGTTTGGAGTCGTTTGGAGTTAGTGAGAATTTTGGGTAAAATTAAACGTCCGTTTAATTTTATTCGAAATAAATCGCTAAAACGGAATTTAAATCAAGGTGAGAATTTCTCACTCAATCGAATCAGTTTCGATTTTATTTTAAATAGTTAGATTTAAAATATTTGAATGCATGTTTGAATGATGATTGTTACCTATTGATTGTTAAAATAGACATTATGTGCCGTTAGTAAGCGGATGTT
Organism: Allium cepa; assembly: GCA_030765085.1. Lineage (NCBI taxonomy): Eukaryota > Viridiplantae > Streptophyta > Magnoliopsida > Asparagales > Amaryllidaceae > Allium > Allium cepa. Next base: position 80,589,796 of record CM060932.1, on the reverse strand, counting down.
ATTTATTAAAAACATATACCGTGAATATTTCATAAACAGTGAAATTGGTATTATATATAGTAGCAATATATATATATTGGCATATGTATATATTGGAGTTGATTGATTTCCCGTATTTTTTAGCGGATGAGACCCTATTACGCCGTTATTAAGCGGATAATATTTATTAAAAACATATACCGCGATAATTTCGTACTGGAGCGAAATTGGTATTGTGCTAATGTTTTTGGATGCAGGAAAACAGGTTGGAGGGATCCAACTGGATTCCTCAACAGTATTTATTTGATTTTAGATATTTTGATATTTGATGGATTATCGTATCGATATATGATATTGTTGTAGTCGTGATTGACTATTTGGTGTGTAGCATCATTGGACCAAATTTTGGGATTTTAAAATGATTATAAAGTGATTTTTGAAAATATAAAATATTTTTGGAATTGATCCATTTTATATAAATAAACGTTATAATTTTTAATGTTATAAAAAATTATGATTTTGTGAAATATAGTTAAAAGCTGATTTTTGAGAAATGTGGATTAATGATTTAATAAAATAGGTTAAATTGGATTTTTGAATTTATTATAAAAGTTTGAATATAGGATTTATAAAATTTGATTATTTTATAAATCAAAATGGTGAAATTATAAAGGAATTTAAAGACGTTTTAGAAGAATAATATAAATTGATTTATATTAAGAGATTTATAAATGGATATTTATAAATTGAAATATTGACATTATAAAACGAGTTTTATAAGTGTTTGAATGAAGTGAAAATGAATTTCATAAATGAATGAAATTTACAGAATTATAAATGGTAAAGTTATAAATGAAATTTATAAATAGTAAGATTTATAAATTTATAAAGTTACTAAAGGAATAGATTTGGGTGAATAATTGAATCTTATAAGTTATAAGATTTATAATTATGAAGTTCAAAGGAATGATTTTTGCAAACAAATAGATTATGAGTGTTTAACTTAAAATATGAACTTTTAGTTTATAATTGAGTTATAAACTGGAATAGGTTAATAAAGGAATTTATAAAGAGGAAGTTTTTATAAATAAAGAGAAATGGAATTTATAAACGTTGTTTTATAAATCCGCAAACAACTTATTTTGATAAGTTAATTGTCATAACTTATTTAATGGAATTATATTCACATTTTTGAATAGTGAATAACACGTTAAAGAAATTGTTTTGGATTTGGATGTTTTAAATAGAATTAAAACGATCTAACGATGTTTTAAATGTGTTGAGATTCGAAACCATAGATTTCAACATTTATTGTTGAAATAGATGTTTCGAGAAATAGAAGGAAATGGTGGACTATAACACTGTGGTTATAGTAAATGATTTCCGAAAGGAAATGTTTTGAATAGTATTGGGATTTATATATCTATTTTAATTTCGAATCCCTATACTAGTGATTTTGGGTTTGTCGTAACGATGTTTTACGTAACATTCGTTTTGACCCAAATAAATATGTTTAAGTGAATGATTTCCTTAAAGAATGAAATATATACTTAATTCGATTTAAGTATATGGAATATTTTCCAAGGTTGAAAATAAAAAGATTTGTGAATTACTTATGAATAAATAAGTATGGAAATGTTTTCCAATATGAAGTGAATATTTAGAATTTATCTTTTTGAAGATAAATTGAAATGGATAGTTGAAATCGTATATGCATAGATATTTTGGAATATAAATTCACTAAGGAATTTATATGAGGAAGTGGAATTTGTTTAAAAATAAATATTGATTTATTTTTGAAGTGTTGAAATTATATATCTTGTAAAGATATTTTGGAAAATAAATAATTTGGAAAATTATTTGGAATCTGGTGATGTGTGCATATCCATTGATAGTTCAATAACCGACTATCAATATTTCCCTTTGAATGGGTATTTGGATGTGATTTGATTGAATTTGAATGTCACACTTATTTTTGAATAAGCGCTCACTATTCGGGTTAACCGGGAAAGGACCATGGGGTCGTATAACCCATTCCGAATATGTGATACGTCGTTGTGAATTGCATTGAAGATCGGTGTTGAAGACCCGGTATTTGCGAGAGCGATAGGATGACCTGTCGATTTACTCTGCACCGAGTTGCTCCGGTATAGAGTTCTCCATATGTGATGGTGAATCCGATCAGGATTGTGAATATCCGGATTGCAAGGACTTCTTTGTAAGTGCCTTCGGTTTTGTTCGAGCCCGGAACAGACTTGTATGGATTGTATGTCTGACATTACAAATTGAGATATAAAGCAGATTTCTTTCAAATATATTTCTGTTGGTGGCGGAGAATTTATTCTTTTAGCTTAACACCCTTCTCTGAGACGTACGAGCTCAGAGGTTATATAGTTGAAGTTATCAGCGATATATTCCCAATTTGGTAATGTGACATGCTGAGTGTTGCTGTAAATGATCATTGTGTTGATTATTGTGATAGGATCGTTTATTTGATCGTCTATCTTGGTGATCATTGTGTTGATCATTTGTTGACCCAAAGCATGGCTTTTGTATAAAGTATGTTTTTGTGGACGTGACTTCGTCGAACCTCACACCCCGGAAATGGTCAAAACAGGAAAGATGCGGCAAGGTTATGAGGGGTAGCACCCTTTAGGGTATGTACATTTCCTTCTGGATAGAGGTGGTATCATGGTATGGAGCCCAGATATTTAACCTATGTGGTTACTACGAATTTATTACTTTGTGGTTGTTGGTTTTCGGGATCCCGTGAGAAAGGTCGTTTACGATCGGGGAATGGCGTGCTCGTGTCAGTAGTTACCCAGTTAGGGGTAACCCGGCCTTGTGTTGGCAGAGTTCCGGTTTGGTTCTCGGGGATGTCTTTCCAGAGGCATTCTCATGTGGCAATGGGAAGTTCCTTGGCCTGACCATTTGTTGGAAATCCAATTCCCAATACGAAACTTGTACGGTATTAGTTGTAGAACCTATCATTCACTTATGGTGTCGCAACACTGTTTGGATGGTAGCTATAGTAGGCATACGATAATGGTCGTATGTTGGCTAAGATTTATATTCTACTTTCGAAATATTTCTCTACACTATGCACTAGTAATAATATCAAATGTTCTTTTAAATGCGTATCAAGCATCTTTGACTATCATAAGGAGAAATCTCCTCCGATTCTGCGTTTGCATTGTGTGTGTGTGCGGGAGGCCTTATGGTAGTCTCATTTTTAAAAGCATTGCGAATTGACTTTAAAAATATTCCTCTATTTCATTTTCAAAGTTGAATAAACTGTTTTGAGTTCTCACACCAGTCACATGACTGACTTGGAGTTTATTGTTTTCCTTCCTAAACTCTGGGTGCCCACCAATTTCCACACGGGCAGTCAAGAGTTAAGATTTATCAGGATATTCTGGATATTCTGGAGTTGCTGGAGGCAAGCTGGATGGCATGGCGTATTACTAGTTTATATAGTATTTCTTTTTCCGCTGCACTGTTTGTTGTTGTTGTTGTACACTCTGATGATATGATGTAATGTAATGTATAAAATGTAATAACTGATATAGTTCTTTGTTTAAAGATTATTCATTTATTATTATATGTTGTTCCGCTGCGAATTGTGAGATTCTGATATTGTTCTGTTCTGTTCCGTTCTATTTTCTCTATATTCTATTCTCTTTTTCTTCTATTTTAAAAAAATAAAATTTTCTGTTTTCTTTTCCTCTCCATCTTCTATCTTTTTCTCTTTTCTTTTCCTAAATTCTTTTTAAAAAAAAACCCTCAGTGTTCGGTTTTCCGTTGTTCGATTCCTCGGCAGTCGATAAAGTGAGTGTCGATGTCGAATTTTCGGAAGACGAAGAATCGTGTCCTGACAATGTGGTATCGGAGCTGTTGGTTAAGCGACAACCATGGTTCTGTTGGGTATAATTCATTAGAGATAGAGTCAGTAGTACTCTAGAATGAGTTTGAGTGTAATAATAGCTATGAGAGCGTATTTGTTAGTGAATATAAAATTGTTTTATATTGTGATGATTGGTTTATTGAGTGGCATATGAACTTTCGTCAGCGTGGTCCGCAAGACTATGCCGAAGGGGTTTCTAAACGCTTGAATAGAACAATTCGACACGATATTGTTTTAAATTGAGTAAATGAAATAATTTTACCTTGAGTATATTTTTATATATAAAGGAAATAAATTTTCAAAATTATTAAAGTATATATAAATTGATTGTTTAGTTGTTTGAATAATCTAAATTGAAGAATAATTGTATAAGCAAAAAGAATTATAAGAATTGAATTATAATTAAAGTGATTTACAATTTTGAAATAAACTTATATATATAAGAAGTGAAACTAATGGATATATATATGAATATGAGTTATAAATAAAAATGAATTTAAAGTTAAATGGAAATTTACTTTAGAAATGGAAATATAACTTAAATTATGTTGAATGAAGTTGATATTAGTATCAAAGTAAATTAGTAAAGTGAAGTGATAAATGTGAACTTAAGTTATGTAAATGAAATTCAACTTTAGAAATTGAATTGAATTGAATGAATGGATTGAATATTAATCAATTGAATGTAAATAAAGTTGATATGAAATAATGAATATAAGTGTTAATTCATTAAATTCTAATGTTATTGGAAGTTGAGTAATTGAATGAAAATCAATTTAATTAAACCAAATTGAATGAATATAAGCAAAGGAATTTGGTTGTATTATATAAACGTTGGTTGTTATATGATTGTTAGTTGATTGTATATAATTCATTAAGAATTAATGAAATTGAAAGCTAAAGTAATTGAAATTCAATTGGAAGTTAAGTGAATCTTAAATAGAACTGAATTTGATTTGGAAGTGAACCAACTTGAATATGAATTAGTGAATATAAACTAATTGAAAATGAATGTTAGTAAGAACATCCACTGTGAATTAATCAAATGTGATTTAAATTGAAAACCAATTCATTGAATATTAATGAGAATATGAATGAATATATATTGGTTATGAATTAGTTGAATGATAGTTGGTTGATGTTTGCATTTGTTGCTTTTGTTTCAGTTGCTATATGACGTATATCGATACTATTATCTATATGCATGATTCTCATGTTGTTTGTTGAGTGATTAGTAGGTGCGGATCGCGTTTGCTTCGCATTTGGAGCTCGCTTTCACGCTATATTAGCCGTATATGCTCGCTAATAAAAATATAAGGTACATATCTCGGATTACATACCGTACTTTTACATTTTTTCCCTTCGGGATGCCTCATTACTTGATGAGATGTATATTTGTGATATATATACTGTCATTTTTTTTTTGGATCGAGCCGCGCAAAGGAGACTATGGCGAATTTTTCCGAAAATTAAAGGCGTTAGAAAATTTTTGAGAAAATTGGAAATTTTTTGAAAACTTTAACTTTGATTTAGAATTGAAAGTTAAACAATAGTAGTTGTTTTTGAAAGGATAACTAAGTATGATTTGAAAACTTAGTAAGTTATTGTAAGAAGTTTAATTATGAATTTTAGGAAAATTAATAAATTCTATAACTTTTCTTACTTAATAATTTCGAGGACGAAATTCTTTTAAGTGGGGAAGATTGTAACGACCCAGAATTTTTAGAAATTAAAATTTGAATATTTAATTAATTTTAAATATTAATAAGTGAATTTATAAGTCAAATAAATTTTTATTTGAATTTTTGGATTTAATTGAATAATTAAATCGATAATTTAATATGTTAAATTATGGAAAATAATTGAAAATTGGGTTAAATATGATTGAAAATGATTTGTAAAATTTTATTTTATCATATTGGAGTTAGAATGATATTTTAGAACTTTTAAAATCGAATTAAAAGTTAATTTGTGAAAATTGAATATTTTAATAATAAAATCGACTAGTGAAAATAGTCAATTTTTGAACAGTCTCAGAATTGAACGAAACCAGTTCCATTGGATCCGTAATGGTTAGTTATTACCGGATTTCAAATTTCGTGTCAATCGGAGTTATCGTTTGATCGTGGCAGCTCGAAACGCATCGATTTATTTTTAATTTTAATTTGGCGAGTTAAAATAGCCATTTTTCAAAAAGTCTCGGATTTCGACGAAACCAGTTTCATCGGATCCGTAATGTGATATTATTGTAAGGTTTCAAATTTCAAGTCAATTGGATTTACCATTTGTCCGGTACAAATTAAAACGCCTAGAAATCGACTTAAATCGGTTTAATTCAAATTGAGCGTTTACAGCCATAACTCGCACAGATGTCCGAATTAGCTTTCGAAACCTGTTCCATTGTGTCCGGAACGCGGGGTAAACCCTAGAAACGCTGGTTACGGCGCGTGAATCGGAGTTCGGAATTTCCAAAATGAATAGTGTCGATCGAAATTCTTTAAATAGCCCACCATCCTCTTCATAAATTAAAAAAAAAAAAATAAACCCTAACAAAACCCTAGCCGCCACTTATACAACCAAGGGCCAGAATTTGTCAAAATTCATTCATTAATCTCTCTCAATCCGTAAAGAATTAGCCAAAGTGCTCAACTACAAAGTCGAAGAGCTCGACGAGAGCTTCGATTCCGTACGGTGATGATCGGAAATGGTGCAACGTAGGAGGAGCTATGGTGGGCCGTTTGCAGCAGCTCACGCACGTTTTCATAGGCACATGATGAGGCCGAGCTTCATGATGTGGATGGTGGAGGTAGCTCTCGCGAAGAGCTTCGATTTGCAAGTGGTTTGATGTGATTTCGTCGAGTATTGGAGGAGTATTATTAAACCCTAGTTGTTGATGAATGGGTTTGTGGTGACGGCCTCAATCTGTAGATAGAACGTGGAGAGGGAAGAAGAGATGGACGGTGGAGATGAGGGGAAGCAAGATCTTGTGGCCATAAATTGAATAGGTTTAAAATATATAAAGTTTGTTGTAAATTAGCAAGTTTAAATACGTGTAACTTCAAAAATTCATAACTTTTTCATACGAGGTCGAAAATGCGCGAAACCAGTTGCGTTGGAATCGTATGGACGAGCACTACGCGATGGAGTTGGTTTGGAGTCGTTTGGAGTTAGTGAGAATTTTGGGTAAAATTAAACGTCCGTTTAATTTTATTCGAAATAAATCGCTAAAACGGAATTTAAATCAAGGTGAGAATTTCTCACTCAATCGAATCAGTTTCGATTTTATTTTAAATAGTTAGATTTAAAATATTTGAATGCATGTTTGAATGATGATTGTTATCTATTGATTGTTAAAATAGACATTATGTGCCGTTAGTAAGCGGATGTTATTTATTAAAAACATATACCGCGAATATTTCATAAACAGTGAAATTGGTATTATATATAGTAGCAATATATATATATATTGGCATATGTATATATTGGAGTTGATTGATTTCCCGTATTTTTTAGCGGATGAGACCCTATTACGCCGTTATTAAGCGGATAATATTTATTAAAGACATATACCGCGATAATTTCGTACTGGAGCGAAATTGGTATTGTGCTAATGTTTTTGGATGCAGGAAAACAGGTTGGAGGGATCCAACTGGATTCCTCAACAGTATTTATTTGATTTCAGATATTTTGATATTTGATGGATTATCATATCGATATATGATATTGTTGTAGTCGTGATTGACTATTTGGTGTGTAGCATCATTGGACCAAATTTTGGGATTTTAAAATGATTATAAAGTGATTTTTGAAAATATAAAATATTTTTGGAATTGATCCATTTTATATAAATAAACGTTATAATTTTTAATGTTATAAAAAATTATGATTTTGTGAAATATAGTTAAAAGCTGATTTTTGAGAAATGTGGATTAATGATTTTATAAAATAGGTTAAATTGGATTTTTGAATTTATTATAAAAGTTTGAATATAGGATTTATAAAATTTGATTATTTTATAAATCAAAATGGTGAAATTATAAAGGAATTTAAAGACGTTTTAGAAGAATAATATAAATTGATTTATATTAAGAGATTTATAAATGGATATTTATAAATTGAAATATTGACATTATAAAACGAGTTTTATAAGTGTTTGAATGAAGTGAAAATGAATTTCATAAATGAATGAAATTTATAGAATTATAAATGGTAAAGTTATAAATGAAATTTATAAATAGTAAGATTTATAAATTTATAAAGTTACTAAAGGAATAGATTTGGGTGAATAATTGAATCTTATAAGTTATAAGATTTATAATTATGAAGTTCAAAGGAACGATTTTTGCAAACAAATAGATTATGAGTGTTTAACTTAAAATATGAACTTTTAGTTTATAATTGAGTTATAAACTGGAATAGGTTAATAAAGGAATTTATAAAGAGGAAGTTTTTATAAATAAAGAGAAATGGAATTTATAAACGTTGTTTTATAAATCCGCAAACAACTTATTTTGATAAGTTAATTGTCATAACTTATTTAATGGAATTATATTCACATTTTTGAATAGTGAATAACACGTTAAAGAAATTGTTTTGGATTTGGATGTTTTAAATAGAATTAAAACGATCTAACGATGTTTTAAATGTGTTGAGATTCGAAACCATAGATTTCAACATTTATTGTTGAAATAGATGTTTCGAGAAATAGAAGGAAATGGTGGACTATAACACTGTGGTTATAGTAAATGATTTCCGAAAGGAAATGTTTTGAATAGTATTGGGATTTATATATCTATTTTAATTTCGAATCCCTATACTAGTGATTTTGGGTTTGTCGTAACGATGTTTTACGTCACATTCGTTTTGACCCAAATAAATATGTTTAAGTGAATGATTTCCTTAAAGAATGAAATATATACTTAATTCGATTTAAGTATATGGAATATTTTCCAAGGTTGAAAATAAAAAGATTTGTGAATTACTTATGAATAAATAAGTATGGAAATGTTTTCCAATATGAAGTGAATATTTAGAATTTATCTTTTTGAAGATAAATTGAAATGGATAGTTGAAATCGTATATGCATAGATATTTTGGAATATAAATTCACTAAGGAATTTATATGAGGAAGTGGAATTTGTTTAAAAATAAATATTGATTTATTTTTGAAGTGTTGAAATTATATATCTTGTAAAGATATTTTGGAAAATAAATAATTTGGAAAATTATTTGGAATCTGGTGATGTGTGCATATCCATTGATAGTTCAATAACCGACTATCAATATTTCCCTTTGAATGGGTATTTGGATGTGATTTGATTGAATTTGAATGTCACACTTATTTTTGAATAAGCGCTCACTATTCGGGTTAACCGGGAAAGGACCATGGGGTCGTATAACCCATTCCGAATATGTGATACGTCGTTGTGAATTGCATTGAAGATCGGTGTTGAAGACCCGGTATTTGCGAGAGCGATAGGATGACCTGTCGATTTACTCTGCACCGAGTTGCTCCGGTATAGAGTACTCCATATGTGATGGTGAATCCGATCAGGATTGTGAATATCCGGATTGCAAGGACTTCTTTGTAAGTGCCTTCGGTTTTGTTCGAGCCCGGAACAGACTTGTATGGATTGTATGTCTGACATTACAAATTGAGATATAAAGCAGATTTCTTTCAAATATATTTCTGTTGGTGGCGGAGAATTTATTCTTTTAGCTTAACACCCTTCTCTGAGACGTACGAGCTCAGAGGTTATATAGTTGAAGTTATCAGCGATATATTCCCAATTTGGTAATGTGACATGTTAAATGTTGCTGTAAATGATCATTGTGTTGATTATTGTGATAGGATCGTTTATTTGATCGTCTATCTTGGTGATCATTGTGTTGATCATTTGTTGACCCAAAGCATGGCTTTTGTATAAAGTATGTTTTTGTGGACGTGACTTCGTCGAACCTCACACCCCGAAAATGGTCAAAACAGGAAAGATGCGGCAAGGTTATGAGGGGTAGCACCCTTTAGGGTATGTACATTTCCTTCTGGATAGAGGTGGTATCATGGTATGGAGCCCAGATATTTAACCTATGTGGTTACTACGAATTTATTACTTTGTGGTTGTTGGTTTTCGGGATCCCGTGAGAAAGGTCGTTTACGATCGGGGAATGGCGTGCTCGTGTCAGTAGTTACCCAGTTAGGGGTAACCCGGCCTTGTGTTGGCAGAGTTCCGGTTTGGTTCTCGGGGATGTCTTTACAGAGGCATTCTCATGTGGCAATGGGAAGTTCCTTGGCCTGACCATTTGTTGGAAATCCAATTCCCAATACGAAACTTGTACGGTATTAGTTGTAGAACCTATCATTCACTTATGGTGTCGCAACACTGTTTGGATGGTAGCTATAGTAGGCATACGATAATGGTCGTATGTTGGCTAAGATTTATATTCTACTTTCGAAATATTTCTCTACACTATGCGCTAGTAATAATATCAAATGTTCTTTTAAATGCGTATCAAGCATCTTTGACTATCATAAGGAGAAATCTCCTCCGATTCTGCGTTTGCATTGTGTGTGTGTGCGGGAGGCCTTATGGTAGTCTCATTTTTAAAAGCATTGCGAATTGACTTTAAAAATATTCCTCTATTTCATTTTCAAAGTTGAATAAACTGTTTTGAGTTCTCACACCAGTCACATGACTGACTTGGAGTTTATTGTTTTCCTTCCTAAACTCTGGGTGCCCACCAATTTCCACACGGGCAGTCAAGAGTTAAGATTTATCAGGATATTCTGGATATTCTGGAGTTGCTGGAGGCAAGCTGGATGGCATGGCGTATTACTAGTTTATGTAGTATTTCTTTTTCCGCTGCACTGTTTGTTGTTGTTGTTGTACACTCTGATGATATGATGTAATGTAATGTATAAAATGTAATAACTGATATAGTTCTTTGTTTAAAGATTATTCATTTATTATTATATGTTGTTCCGCTGCGAATTGTGAGATTCTGATATTGTTCTGTTCTGTTCCGTTCTATTTTCTCTATATTCTATTCTCTTTTTCTTCTATTTTAAAAAAATAAAATTTTCTGTTTTCTTTTCCTCTCCATCTTCTATCTTTTTCTCTTTTCTTTTCCTAAATTCTTTTTAAAAAAAAACCCTCAGTGTTCGGTTTTCCGTCGTTCGATTCCTCGGCAGTCGATAAAGTGAGTGTCGATGTCGAATTTTCGGAAGACGAAGAATCGTGTCCTGACAACATATTATGTAGAACCTATAGAAAAAGTTTTTCTATTCAAATGCAATTGGGTCAGTAATGTTTCTGGTTCTGGAATCAGCGAGCATAAATATTATAAGCTTATTGAAATAAAGCGTACCTCACATTAATATAAGTATGATCCTTTCGTATTAGCCAAGCAAGCATTACAAGTTTATTTTGCTCCGTATCCATCCTTAAAAAGAGATAGAGTGGATTGGCCGGCTACTTTTAAAACAAAGCCAAGTTTTATGTTTGATGGAAATAATATTCCAAACAAAGTAGCGTATCAAGCAGATCTTGAACCAAATATAGAAATAATAATAACCGATGACATTGATTTAGGGACGTTGAATGATGAATCGAATGTTTTATTAGATGCATTTGAAAGTACCAAAGAAAACGAGATAGAGTATGAGACTAGGTCTTAATCAAAAAATGACGAAGATTGAAAACTTCGAATATTTGCTTCACTTGTTGTACGAAGTATTATTCTTAGTTGCATATTATTCTGAGCACTGTATTAATAATTGACCATGTTCTGAGCTATGTACAATTCTGTTTTGAAATTTCTATATATGTAATCATGAGATCTTGTCCCATCTATTACGATTTAATGGAAGTTTTATGTGATGATTACTGAAATATGCTTTGTACTAATAAATTTATGTCTTTTCATTCTGTAATATTATTTCTCTGTGGTAGATATGTCTGGCAGGAGATGTGGTCAGAGATCCGAGCCTTCTTCATCTCCCTATGCGGGTGCTAATGGCATTGCACCGGATTTATGCCCACTGGTGAAGGTAGTTCCGAAAAGCGTCGGGTAAGTATTAAGTTTATTTGAACTATTTTTTTTAAAATTTATTACAAAATTTATAGGAAGGCATTTATGAGTAGGATGTCCAGTTGTTGGCCTCATTGGGACGACATCCCACCACATATTAAAAATGCTATTTTGGCCGATGTACTCTTAAGTATAAGTTTGAATTTCAGTTGAAAATTAACATAATTTACATAATTCAAACTAATTTCAAATTGCAGGAAGCCGTGCATGTAGATCTAGAGGATATGGACAATTTTACCAATCATTGGAATAAAAGGATGAGAAAAAATTACAGGGTCACTCTGTCTAAGGCTAAAAATGCAAGTAAAAAACCAAATTAGATGGGAGTAGATGTGTGGGCTGAGTATCTCCGGCTCTGGAACACTCCAGAAGTAAAAGTAAGTTATATACTTTTGTGTTGTTGTTAATTTTTTTTAAAGTTTGTATATTAGTTGCAGTAATTTAGTTAATCATGTATCTAAATTTGTAGGAATTCTCTGCTCGGAATCGTGCTAATAGGAATAACCTGCGTTGCACCGTGGCGGCTCCATATCCTTCCAAGAACATAGGAGAGAGTTGGTAAATTTATAAATTATGTTTATGAAAATCTAAAATGTTGTTTAACCATATTTGTAACATTATGTATTCATATTTATATATTTTCAAGCGGTGAGATATAATCACGAGCTACGATGGCTGAGGTGTTCATGGCCATGCATGTTGTTGAACAGACAGATGATGAATGTAGCATTTCGTATGAGTGGACGGATGATAAATCGATATCCATAATGGTAAACATGCTTATCCTTAATGACAATGTTTCATATTACTTTATTTCACATTTCATAAACTTTAAATTGATATTTATCGTGTCAAATAATTATTTATAATCGCAAAAGAGGTACGAAGAGGAGCGGGCTCGAGTAGCACAGTCTACCGACCGAGTAGAGGTTTTGTTTGAGGAGTCGAACCGTATTTGGGATGCCGTTAATGATCCTCCTTCGCGAAATAGGCGATACAGTTATGGAAATCGTGATGTAAATTTCTTCATTTACTAATATATAAATTTACACATGCAAATTAATTTAAACTTAAGTGAACAAATTATAAATTGAATAAGAAAGCTGAATAATTGAAATATATAAATTGCAATCAATGTACAACAGTTAATTATAAATATTAATCGCATAATTAATCAACTATTTTTGTTTATACTATTTATAATGTTCATAAATTATAACTAAATATCGACTATTTCATTGGTGTCAATATCTCAGAGGGCTTACAGGAGATCCCAAGCCGAGGAGAAGATTGCTCGAAGAGATAAACGATTGGGGCAAGGGCGCATTGGCGCAATAGTTGGACGAGCATATTGCAGCCTACTTGGCACGACATAGGACGATGTCTGGAATGGACGGGTCGGCGACGACGATGAGTAAGTATGCTTGTGTTTCTGCCAGGTTTTCATCATCTTGTTTTTCAGTCAAGTGACATTTGTGTATACATTTGATACATGTTGGTTGGTTGTTGTGTTTGATGGATTAGTGGACATTTGTGTATATATGTGATCGATGGATAGTATTTGGTTGTATGGTTACATTGTTTAATCGATTTGGGTGGTTCCGTTTGATTGGTATGATATATTTATATGGTGGTGATGAAATTTCTATGTAAATTTATATGTTGTGTTATATATATGATTGTTTGTGATATATGTGAGATTATATGATGGATGGAATGATATTGGTTGTGAAATTGAATGCATATGTGTTGGAAAGTGATCTGAATTTGGTTGTGTGGTTAGATTGATTGAAAGGTGGAATTGGAGTTGGAAATTTATCTCAGGCTAGCGACGGCCTATATACCCAAGCTAGCGACGGATATGTGGTTTCAACTTAGCGATGGCTAGTGACGGCCTATGGCGCCATACATGTGATAACTAATTTTCCACGTGTCCAACTAGATGTTGCCAACTGTCGCTATTTTGGCAACGAAGCTATCGCTAAAGCCGTTACTTTACTATGCGGTGGCGACTTAAATAGCGACGGCCAGTGACGGCCAGCGATGCCTTTTTGCCGTCGCAAAAGCCGCCTTGTTTTGTAGTGTGTGGATAACATTCTTCATAGAATTCATTCCTTCTACGTTACCTACAAAAGCTTCTCTATATAATTTGATTTCATCGAAGATGCGTTAAAACACAATTCAACATGTCTCACATTCAATTTTTTGTTTTATTTCCCCATTTAAACTGTTGGTTATCATGGGCATCCATTGATTGATTAGCTACCGACTGGCAACTGTCACTCATATGTGAAATAAAACCATTCGAGGAGAATATTATAAGCTGGAAGATAAAATTTTAAGCAAACATGATAAGACTCAATCGCAATCTTTGGCAAATCGACAGACTTAATTTTCGTCTGGATGGAATCGTAATCAAGTCATTTGGCAGATCGACGGTCTTAAATCAAGGCATTCCACTTTTCGTAATATTATACTCTATATTGTATATATGTTTTAGTATAATTAATGATATATATTTATTTTTTATGAAAAAGATAGTTTATATCATGCCTCTAAATGCATATTCAACGTTCAAAAGAAATTTATTTAGTGTCAATGGATGTGATAAATGTGTTACTAAGGGCACCTATATTTGTTTTTTATAATATCATGTTTAAAAAATACTACTAAATTTATCTATTACATACGCTTCGTAATATCAGCAACAAATTAATGTCTTCCTACATAATCAAAATTTATCAAAAATGTATGAATATTTAAGGACGTCAACGGATACTCATAAAATTTGAAATTCGTCTGCATCCATATTTGAGAAAATAGATAAATATTCGATATTTGAAAAACTGGAGACAAATGCGGAAATAAAGTATCCTTATTCAAAAACTATCCATTCAGCTTTTGTCAAAATTATAGTATATTTTATGCGTATTTTAGCACAATAAAAAATAAATATTTATTTTTTATGCATGTTATCATCGTATTTTTCATTTTCCATACTTTTATAGCCAATGATATTGAAAAAAGATTTATTTAAATCAAAATTTTCTATTTATACTTCTTAACTTATCAATCGTTAATTAGTGGATATATCACTATCTGCATTCGAAAATATCCATTGACATGCCTATGAATATTCACAGAAAATATGAAAATTTTATCATAAATTCAACAGGTCCTCTCAATGGTTATTAACGGAATTAAATTAAATGAGCCGGTGTCATGATGATTATGATTCAAACAAGACTCGGCATATTTTTGTGAAAGGAACAAAGGTATTTTCTTCTACTATCTTTGAGTTTGGAAATTAAAATTATAATTTAGAAATTCATAGTTATTTTAGAAAAATAATTTTAAAAGATGTTGATTTATATATTTTTAGAAGGAATTAATTTTCACAATTTTTTTATTTATTTTTTGCAAAATTGATAGAAATAATAGAGTGTTGACAAGTATGTTGGATTTACAAATTTGTATGTTTTAGTTTTGTTTGATTTGAAATTGGATAGGCGCATAATGGATTCACGTATATATAGTTCAAAAATTACATTAATAACATTTTGTTTATCATATATCATCTTGTTTACTAATATATTATATATCATATTTCGCTTATGTATAATTATATATTATCATTTTTACTTAGATTATTGATTTTAAATTAAATATATTATCATATATCATTATGTATTTTATTTAGGGGGAGTAACTGTTTGTTTTTCACCTATTTTTGTTGATGAGAAAGAGAAAAAAATATAAAATATACATATGCACATATTAAGGAGTTATCTAACCCAGGGGGAGTTATATCATATTAGATATAAACAAAATAATAGTGGTTGTTATCATAAAAAAGGGGGAGATTGTTAGTACACCGGGTATTGATTTTGATGATAACAAACATGTAATAAATATACATCCATACAAAATATGGATACCAATGATTTTACCAAGTTATATCATACATAGTGCGAGATATCATATAGGTTTTTAATTGAAGACTGTACAGTATAAAGACTCAAGAACTGGGAATGACAACTCATGAGTTTAAAGATCAAAATATGAAGATTTAAAGACTATGTTACAGTACATAGAATCGTAGAATATTGTTAAAGGCGATGGTAGCAATCTTTGATCTTAATTTCTCCTTTTCTTATCATTTATTTTTAAATCAAAACATATTTCTAAAATAAATTAACAAATATTTTATAAAAGTTTTCTTAAATTTAAAATGTTTATAAATTATCTTTATACTATTTTACTAGTGGAAATTAGCCACAAGCGCCTTTTTAGCTAGTGCAATTAGTTTTTAGGACACATAATTGAAATAATTACTTTTAGGGACAAAATGCAAAATAATTAGTTTGTATGGCCTAAAAACCTATGAATTTATGTCCTTGAAAGTAATTGGACTGTTGGCTTTGTCCTTAAAAGTAATTATTTTGATTATTTTGGCCTTGAAATTAATTTCTATGGATGTGTGTCCTATAAACTAATTGGACTACAAAGTTTGTCCTTCTAGTGAAATGCCCCATTTTACAAAGTATCAAAATATTTTACAAAGCATTAGTTTTTCAAAACATTTTAAAATGAACAAGTTTTCAAATTATACTAAGATATTTCAACATATAGGTAGATTGTATGTTGACATACATGCTATAGTTTTCAAAATTCAAATTTGAATTGAAGTGTCTATTCGTCGTAACTCTTCGCAAACGGACATGTTTGTTTATTCTCTATATATAGGGGGTTTCCAACAAAAATTTTAAGCACTACTTTCTTATTGTCTTCTCCCCCTTACTTTGCCAAAATTTCTATTGAAAATATATTCAAAATTTTCTCAAATTCAAACCATAGTTAATTCAATCTTCATTGTTCATTTTCTACTGCTTACACTCTGATTTCAATCATATCTCTCTCTTAGTCAAAGATCAAAGTGCTATCAAAAAGGCTATAGGATCAATTGTATCCAAAAATCAAAAATTGTTTTTGGAAAAACCATTAAACTCTAGTTGTAGTTGATTGAGTGTGATTTTGTCCTGATTCAAATTTACTGGGTGTGCTAGGTGTCTCGAAATCCAAGTGGACATGCTTGTATCTTGTAATGCCCTAGAATTTTCGAACCTAAAAATTCGACACTAATACATTCACTGTAGAAGTGCCGAGCAATCGAACACCTGAAATTCCAGATTGTAGGGCAAGAAGAAAAGAGGTAGAAGAGAAAGAGAAAAAAAGCACCGAATCTCACAATCACAGCGGAACAAAATATAATATCAATAACATCATTTATACTAAGAAAAGCTGTAAATATCAGTTTACATACAATATATCATAGTACAATCATTCACAAATAAACCGGACAGTTATAATTAACTTGTCCCTAAATACAGACTATACAGTCTCCAATACATAGCGGAATAATCAATACGTCTCTGCCATCCAGCTCGCCTCCGCCATCCAGCTCGCCTCCTAAGCTCCAGAATGTCCTAACTTGAAAATCTGTAATACTCACTATAAGAAAACTTACTATTAGATGCATAAAATAGTAGCGTTTCAAGTTAAGTGCATCTGTAGATGATTTAGTAAAACAAAAATAAATAAAGAAACGCTGCTGCTAATTCCCGCCAACAATTCACAAAAAACATGGAAAAAAATTTCTTCGGCCGCTAATATATCTTTTCTTCCACTAATGACTTTGAATAATTTTTCTTCTTTTTCTTGAAAACTTGAAAGAAAATTCCATTTGGATATGAAGCTAAAATCACTAAAGTTGTCTCATTCAAGCCTTAGCTCTCGAAAATATAGCCCATAGCAAATCACATCATGGCCTCAGCCTACCACCGCCCTATCGTCGTTCCTAAACCAATCATCATGTCTCATCCTATTACCATGCCTTAGCCGATTACCTCTGTTGATGAGTAGGAATTCTAAATCGGTAAACTAGTATTTATCTCTGAATTGCTTCTCATACACTACGCAGTACTTAGTTGATTTGCTAACCATATTTTGGTCTTTGACTACTACTTTGCAATTTTGTTTTTTATTGACTAGTTTGATCGATTTTCTAAGCTATTTCTATTTTTGTTTCATTTAGTAGTTGGATTTGAATTCCGAATTCTAATTGATGCTTGTTATGTTCGATTTATTTTTACTTGCAAGATGATTTTGTTAAACTTTGGTCGCTATGAGGTTGGAATTCCAATTGAGTTCAATTACCCGGTTTGGGATTAATTAGGACTAATCTATAATAATGAATCAAGACATTTTGATA
Organism: Allium cepa; assembly: GCA_030765085.1. Classification (NCBI taxonomy): domain Eukaryota; kingdom Viridiplantae; phylum Streptophyta; class Magnoliopsida; order Asparagales; family Amaryllidaceae; genus Allium; species Allium cepa. The sequence goes on along the minus strand of CM060932.1, from coordinate 80,571,554 downwards.
TATAAATTATAAGTTAAATTAATTATACTGTAGATGTTAATCTTGTGGTATTTAAATTTTATAAATATTAAATTATATGAAGATGCATTTTAAGTGTATTAATTAGTAGGGAATTTGCAATTCGTGTAGTTTAAACTTTCTGTATACTTGATAGGAAAAATAAAAATATAGTTTACTACAATCAAGATGCTAACTTAGACATACCGAAGTTGGCCTTGTGGAATAAGTATATGGATGTTATTGACTATATTAACTTTCAGTTCTATTCTTATGATTCCAGCACTATGGTTCCAGTTCTTGAATTATTTTGAGACAGAGAGTACAAACTACAATGGAGGGAAGTTAATGGCAAGTTTTTCTACAGATATCAGTGTGGATTTTGATGCTCAGATGGTTGATCTTGGATTGCCTCAAATTATGCAAAGCCTGAAAGCCCAAGCCTGGAGTGATGAGGTCAGATGTATACCCAACTCCTTCTTTATACTTTCATCATTTTTGATTGCACGTATGCCATAACAATGCATGTATGCCATAACAATTACAACTCTCAAGCATTTTGAAAGCAAATCAGAATATCTAGTTTCCTCGGTACACAGCTGCAGCATAATATTTAGTTTCTTTGAGGACAGGGGTTTTAATGTGGTGTTTTCCATTGTTTGAGGATTTTTGGTGAGTGTGAGAGGAAGGCATGCAGATTTTATTCTGAGTGAAGAGTACAGCTATGTTAGGTTATGAATTTTTATTGGCATTTGAGTTGTGGGGCACTGTGTCGATGAGTAGGTAATGAGCAATGTTTGAGTTTGTCTCGCTAAATTGACTAATATGAAAGAAAACTGAACAGCAATTGGTTCAAGTGATATTAACACTTTATTTTCTATTACTTATCGTCATAGGAAGTATGCAAATCTTTTTACCCTTAAAATTTTTATTTATTTTCTGATTTTTGATTATTTCAATTTTGTATTTGACAAACCAATATGGGAGCTATTAAAATCTTGGAGGGTTATGAATACATGAATATTTTGGAAGAACTCATTAATGATTAGATCAGCATGTAGAAAGATCTGTAGCTTAACTATTAGGGTATATGTTAATCAGTTGGAATGAAGAGGCTCATAGACTCTTACATTAGATTTTTCACCCACTGGTTTATTGAATAATTCTTACAGGCATGGCGTTAGCTTATTTGTTAAAGTAGAGCAACGTATACTAATTTGTTGATATCAGATCACAACTAAGCCATTTTTTTAGAACTCAATGATGGAAATTAGCACTTGAAGATATATAGACATAGTAATAAAACTTTCCCAACAATACCAGTCTGTGTACTTCAGAAATTTAATGAAGTGCACGGAGCTACACTGAAAGAGGGCATATCATATGTTACAACCATTGAAAGCGCTCCGAAAATGATTGTAGCAAGTGCTAATTTCTTTTTTTCCTTTCTGCATTTACAGCGTAATTCACTTGACTTCTATAAGCTCCTGAAGCTTTAGTTGAGTACAAGTAAAATTATGCGCTCTTATTTTGTTTTTATAATAAACTGGCACAACAACGCATACATTTAAATTCCTATACGACTTCATTTTTTAGGTGTTACAATACATTTGTGTGATGCTTTCTCACTTATTAGTTTAGAGTTTGACATTGATAAAATAAAATTTGTTAGAAATCAAATACGATTACAAATATAATGAAATTTGTAAGAAGTACCTGTTTATCCAGTCACCTTGCTGGTAAATAAATTAGCATGAGACACTACTATTTATAACCTACTATGTCTTCTTTGATAGATAATTTGGATACTATGATAGAAGCTTAAAATGTATTACTGAATTGATTTGAAACTTTAACCATTCAAAAAATTGCTTTATTATGGATGAATCCACTTTGATTTTAGATTATTAATTCATCATCTCGCAAATGTGGCTTCTCGACCTTCAACTGGAAATAGTTTACTATAGTTAAGCTGCTGCTATTTTTCCATTTGCTTTCTTAAAAATGGTAGAATTTTTTACTTTAAAAATCATTTCTTCCAGTGAATCAACAATTTGACTATACTGAATTCATATAGCTGATTTATGATATGTAGTTAACAGGCTCTGCAATTGTAATCGGATGATGGAATTAATAGATAGGGTTTCACGACTAGGTAAATATTCACCTTTCTTATCCTGATTGCACGGGACAACTTTTACGACTTTTTTTTATTTTCCACAACAACGAGTGTTTAAAATGAAACATATAACAAATTTTTTATGGAGTATAGTCGATAATATTTCAAACTATTTAACTATTTTACTCTATTGTCCTTATTTATTTATTAGATTCTACTACTCAATAAGTAACAAGTGGAGCAAGATGTCAATAATATAGTAAAAAAATAATGTTTACTTCTACATTTTAAGATCTTTAGTTGCTACATATGCTCGCCAGTTCCAATTTTCTATGATATAACAAAAAATTAGGTAAGAAATGAACTATGATGTACAAGGGGCAACTAAAATCAGTGAAATAATGGTTTGAATACTGATGTAGTTTAGCAATCTCTAATATTTGCATAAAACTCAAGATTACAAAATGAAAATGAACAACATTTTTCTTCTTCAAATGCAGATATGCAAGATCATCGATGCATATCCATAGCAAGCTTATTAAAATGTTTTCAACCACAAGCGTATATTACAATTACTCTGGTAATCAACAATGTTTCAACGTAGAAAATGAAACCGATGTACATGGACTCGATGGTTGGTACCGGAAGGTATGTGATATGCTAATCCATGTTTACACACATACACACACTCGCACACACAAAAATTGAGTGTTTAAGTTTTGACGATGCAAAAGTAAAACTCAGGCATTTACAGAGATGGTAATGCCAATGTTGTGTCTAATGAAAGCATGTTTATGCCCTCTGGTTTTGATTATAAAGAAAATAGAACGAGTGTATGTTGAAGTATGGAGTTCAACCTAGATCACATTGGGTCACTACTAAATTTGGCAGTCATGTAAGTCGCACGTCTGTAGTCATTTGACTAGATAAACTGATCGTTGTGAATGGATAAAGTTATACATGCATTTCAATTTACAGTACAGAGGAGTGAAACAAAATTAACTAATGAAGCATGTGTTGTGTTGATGTAATTTTGCATAAACAGAGAATTAAGCAGGTGCTAAGAAGATATGGAAGCAACATTATATTGTCTAATGGATTGAGAGATCAATGGAGTAGAGGAAGGTAAGCCATTCAAATTTCACTTGTCAAATTTTTATGTTCATCTTAGATATTAATACATTGATTTCTCGCAGTGTGCTAAGTAACATATCCTCCAGCATCATAGCCTTGGTCACAAAAAAAGGCAAGTATACCTAAATTTTCAATTCTTTATTATATGTTTACTTGAAGTTTGTTACACGTCTCACTTAGCAAATAAAATTTTACTTGGACCATCTTAATATTCGTCAAACACGATGGTATATTGGTATGACACAGATGATGAAATGGTGCTGTGAAAATATGGCCAGTAAATTCAATTTTAATAATTATCTGAAATTAACTCATACATATATTTATATTATCTTTTTAGATATGAATATCTAATTACAGAGTGAAGATGGAGATATTATTGATCGTGTTGACATTTGCAAATAACTTGCCTTTGATGTCATTATCTCACGCCGAGAGTAGCCACAATATATTTACATAACTTCTCATATGTTTATATGTATATGCATTTGCACAAGCACACGAGTCTAATAATTATTTCTCTTAAATATGTTAAATACGTATAATTTGTAAAAAAAATCAATTTACTAGTGAAACATGTGTTATCGTCTTCGCGTGTACCATAACAGTCGTATGATATATCAAGGTTAGGGCTTATATTCTTTTAGTAGCTACATGTATAAGTTCATGCACTAATACTATATGTTGCACTGCAGATAGTGTACGATAATAAATCATTTTGCACTGTTTAAAAGGTGGTCATTTGATATGTCCTCTATTCAGAACCCTCCATGTTGTTGGTGGTCTTAAGGCACTAAATGTTGGCTGCACAATCATGTATGAGATCGTTCGGTAGGAGGAAACCAAGCAATTTCATATTTCCGTGCAAGTTAAGATAATCTTTTTCGGTGATACGTATAATTACTGTTGTTAGTAAATTTATGTTGTCAACTAATTCTAAATCACATGTATAAATAATCCAGTATAAGGATCAGGATAGTCTTTTGGTAAAGGCAAATATGTTGTTTTCTTTTTCCATCCTTTGCCTCTCATCATCTAATTTGATTGTTTTCTTATGGTAAAAATACTACTACCATACCTTATCTTTCATTACTGAAGTGGGATTCATGTTATTATTATGAAAAAATTGCTTTTACACTACCGTCTGTAATTTCTACGACCTGGTTATAATTTTTCGTTCCTCTTCTACTTGGTTTTTTCACTGTCCCTTTATTTTCGTGGACATATCTGTAAATAGAACTAATTTTTTTATCATAGTATGATATAAGAAGGGAGAGCACGCTCTTTGATTGGCAACTGCAATGGAATATTCATTACTTATGGAAACTATGTTGAAGTAGGGAAGTGATGCTTGTAGTAGACAGAACTATAATGACCGAGGTTGTTTGAACTGAAGCAGTTTGAAGGTGGAACAGTTCAAGTGAAGGTTAAGTTTTTAGAAGTAAGGGTGATATTGGTGGTAGGTTGTTTAAGGGATAGGGAGGGTTGTATTGTTTGTGATTGAGGAAGGAATGATTTCGACTTGGTGTTGGAGTGGCAGTTTGAGGAAGTTGTGATGATGGTTGTTATCAGGTTTGGGTGAGGTTATAGGGAGGAGGAAGTGTTGGCAGTGATGATCCAGAAGTCGGGGAACTGTCGGGGATCTTAGCAGTTTTGTGGTGGAGTTTTGGTGAAGTTAAGATGGTGGATAGTTTGGCTATTGTCGAACGATTACAATGTGCTCACATCAGTGGTTAATACGCAGAGGCATATTTGTTTGAAGTATTATAGTCTAAGGACTTCTATATTTGTCCATTTTTGATCTTTGATACCTTCACCTCACAAGTTTTAGTAAAATGATTATTATTGTTTACAGGTAGATAAAGGTTTGTGAAGAATTCAAGCAGCAGCACTAGTTTTTGGTATGGTAGCAGCACATGTATGTAGTTAGGTTGATTAAAACTGTTATGAAACTATTATGAAACTAGTATGTATGGTAGCAGCACTACTTTAGCTGCATGTACTATTATGAAACTGTTTATGGTAGTTTGGTTGTTTAAACGTATGGTTAACCTTTTATCTTGACATAATGTTATGATATATGGGTGATTATGTAATTGCTTTTGTTTATGTTATTGTGGTTCATTAAATGTATTATTTTTGAATGTGTATGTGTTTATATATTACGTTATTGTATAAGTTTTGAAGTACTTGAATTGGAGGCGAAATCAGATGTAGTCGTGAAACAGCAAGCAATAAAATCGAAACATACAGTGGCGGAGAAAAAACACCACCAAAAATATTTTTTGTAGTGTTTAAAAAGCGGTACAGAATCAACAATTATAGTAACTCAGATAATCTCTGTGGCGTTCAAAAAATGCTGCAAAAATAAATAATAAGTGCAACAAAAAGATAAGATAGTAAACGACACCTTTTCAGTGGCGTTTCTTAAACGCTGTAAAAAAGATCTTTAGTAACGTCTAAAAAACACTGCCAAAAATTCATTTATAGTGGCGTTAAAATAAATGCAACAAAAAATCATGGATTTTAAGTCGCATGTTTTCTAGCGGCGTTTATCAAAACGCTACCAAAACTTTTTGTAGCGTTTTCTGAGCGCCACTAAAAATCAAATTTCTTGTAGTGACTCGATCTGACCCGAGCATTACAATGAAGTAACGCCCGAGTTAGGCTGGAAATCAGCGTGAGTAAGCCCCGTATAATATGAAATACTTAAGTTGTAAAGCTTCTTTGAAAATCCAGGTAACTCGTCCATCATTGCAAGCTTTATTTGGCTATAGCCAAACACTTATTCCCCAGAATATATCTAAGTATCGTTACTTAGTTTAAATGGCCAAGTTACTTAATTTATTCCATTCCGAGCTATTTGATTCTATAATCAAATCTATAAAGAATTTTAGATTACTAATCGAAGTGGTTTCGGATATCGCTGATATCCGACCCCGATCTCTTCGAATCCATCGCCGTCCTTGAAGCCAAGTTGTTTAAGTAAAACAATTCAATTTGAAATTAGAATATCATATTCACACAGAAATTCATCACAGATATCTGAAACATCTCACATTTATCAATGGTTTAATTCAAGCATTTCATATCCAGAACATCACAAATTATTAGTCTAGAGATATTAAAGTATTCAATACAATTTAATCATCCATATGCTAGATTAACTAGTCACGCAACTTCTAATTAAATTAAATTAATTTAAACATTTATAAATAAATTACTTAAAAATCCTGCTTAAATGTCGTCAATCAATCATAAACCATTTATTTTATAAATAACTATTCGGAATTAATTAACATTTATAATAACTTTATTAAAGTATTCAATACAATTTAATCATCCATATGCTAGATTAACTAGTCACACAACTTCTAATTAAATTAAATTAATTTAAACACTTATAAATAAATTACTTAAAAATCCTGCTTAAATGTCATTAATCAATCATAAACATTTATTTTACAAATAACTATTCGTAATTAATTAACATATATAATAACTTAAGACCTTCGATTAATTTAAAAGTTTAAAACATTTATTCTTCCTTTGACTATCTACTTAATTACATTCTTTAGTTTTAATTTAATAACTTAAGAATTAATTTTAAATAATGGTCATACAAATAAATTATTCTAAACTTAATTAATTTGTGTCAAAAATAAATTATTTATATAATCTTTAACTAAACAATATTAAGTAAACATTGATATTTAAAAGAATTAGATTGGAAAACTTGCTTCAAAAAAAACTTGTTTGCTTTTCTTTTTAAAACTTGCTAACATACTTATGAAAACCCGAGACCAACCCGAGCCTTTCCCCACTTTCCCCCCGGCTCTCTCTCTTCTTCTCTCTATTCTACAGCAAACAACTCGAGTCCAACCCGATGCCTTCCCCAACGCAAAGGCGAGACAACCCCTTCTTTTCCTCTCCTTCTTCCCTTCGCTGTAGACCCCTGCTTCTTTTCCCTCACCTCCGATCCAACTCGATGCGCGACGACGCCGCATTCACCCAGAACCCAATCTCGACCTAAATGAGCTCTAAAACCCTACATCCTCCTCACCGTGCCGCCACCACGGCAAACTATAAACCCTCCGACCATTTTTCCCATGATCAACGACCGTCCAGCTACCTCCAGCAATGATCCAGACCCACGATCTTCCACCGATCGTCGAAAATCGAGCAAAATCTCGATTCCGTTCAACTCGCAAATTCTCTTAATTTACAAACTTAAAAATCTTGTTATTACCATTAAAAATCATGGTTTTCAAAATCAAATATGATGATATAAACAAAATTCGAGATTTAAACAATTATTTTCTAACTTAATTTCATTTTCACTGTACTTTCCTCTTTCCAGTAAAACTTCTTGCTAATTATACTTAATTTTTTTTTTAAATTTAGATTTAGTTAATGCAAACACTTTTACTTTAAAGATCACAACCTAAAAGAGATTGAGTGCCGAGAATTGAATTTTTGAACTTATTTTTGAGTCTGTTAAACAAAACAGAGGCATGCACACAATACTTTAAATATGTACACCTAGGCATCACACAATTTCATCCATGCATCAAATATTCAAGTCATTACCACTATCAAACCTTACATGCACACAAAAATAAAGTAGGTTTGATTTTAAAAATGAAGTTTACTCACTTGAAAATTTGAATAGAGGACAGCTGAAATCTGGAAACTTAATTTGAAACTGGAAGCTTGATTTTCGAAACTGCAACTTGATCTTGGTCTTACTTGTTTAAGCTTGAATTTGATTATTGTTTTTCTTCAGTTTGAAAACTTGGTGAAAATTGTTTGATTTTTTTTTTCTAGTTTTAGTTTTAAAGATTTGAAGGATGAAAGAATGAAAAGAATAGGAGTAAAGATATATATAAGATGATATAAACTGTTCAGCACTTTGTTTCTCTAAATCATTTTGTTTATATTTTTCTTTTTAAATGAAGAAAGAAATTTTAAGAGAACTTGCCACTTGTAAACTTATGAATTTGCATGATATTTCCTAGCGTACACATGCCTTTATGCATGTATTTTATGCTTTTATATTATGTTTTATATTTTTACTCTTATATTTTCTTTTATTTATTTATTTTATGTTCTCAAAGGAAATAATATAAAACCTTTTTATTTATACTTATTTTAAGTTTAAGCTAATTATACATAATTAGTAACTATATATATATATATATATATATATTAGTGTTTAAAATGTAGAATTTTAAATCTAATTTATTTTTGAGATATACATTTGAATTTCAAATCATAGTTCCATTTACAATCCACATATATATAGTAGATAGCATATTATTTGAAAGATAAGTTTGCAAATTTAAATAATTATATAAGAAGATTATTGAACTAATATTTATATCAAGATATTTTTTTATTTATCAGAATTTTATTTGCTCAACTTATAAATTAGTATTTCTAATAATTTAATCCATCTAATTTCCAATTATATGTCGTTAAAAATCCGGATCGTCACATTCCTCCCTCCTTTAGATTTTTTCGTCCTTAAAAAGGAATAAAGAAAGAATTTTAATTACAATACTTATTATCAGTTAGATTATTCTTAAACATTCTTAACTCCTTATTTTATTTTTAAAACACTTTAAAATCCACATAATATTACCTAAAATAGCATTATAAAAATACTTTTTATAACTCGATGTCTCAACAAGTCCATCCGTGTTCTCACAGAAATTCGGTCATACGTTGATCAGGCGTAGAACTGAAAATCTATAAGTACTTAGCAGCCCCGTTTTCAACATCCAGTGAAAATACTTAGAAAACATTTTGTGAAAATATAGAAAACATTTTTGTGAGAATGATTTGGAAGTCATCACCCCCTCCATGGTCGCAGTTTGCCCGATGATTACGTTGTCATCCGGCGAAATCCATAGAAAACTTTAGGCATCCGCGCCCACCATAGAACCGCCACAGATCGCAGCTACACCCAGGGTTACGTTGCCATCATGGAAAAAACCATGTAACTGTAGGCATCAACACCCTCAAATTTTGCTGCCAAATGAAACTTCACCTCACAGACCATATAGATCGCAGACTACATCAGTCGAGTCCCAATGTAACCTGTAGGCACTCACTGCCATACGACTTTCGCTATGTCTTCATAGATCGCAGTCTACCGATGTTACGTCACTTTCCAAGCAAAATCAAATGTAGACCTTAGGCAATCACTGCCCCTCGACTTACGCTATGCAGCACAGTAGATCGCATTTACACCAAGTTACACTACCGTCACAGCATAACCCCATGTCACTGTAGGCATCAGCGCCCTCGACTTTCGTTGCCCCAACCACAATCCTCAGGAACTATAGTTTAGTCCAGGCATCCTCTGGTATCAAATTTAGAACCCCATAGGGCTCAAGGCAGAACCACCACGTGGATCTCCTATTCCAAGTTTCAACCCTACAAAGGAGCGCCTTTTTCGTCAAAGCATTCTCAAAACATTTTTATACTGTAAAAATATAGTATCTTTCAAATCATACCCTTTATATGCATCACATATAAATCCCATTTACACAAAATCGATATCTAAAAATTGTTCGTACCCAACTAGGCTTTCCAAATTCCCAAAATTTTCTTTTTTCAAAAATCAAAAGCCTTTCAAAATCAATGGGTTCCAAAAACCTTTTTCCCAATTTCATAAAATCATTTATATAGATAAATATAAGTTTATTCTTTCAACTTGAAAAATCTTTGGATCACTTCATACTTACATAAATTCCTTTTTATACTTCAAATATTTTTCAAAGATCTTTTCTTCTGGTTATAGATTCAACAAGGGGAGTTTATCATATATAAAAAAATATATACATAACTTTATTTACGCCAAATTAACATTAAAATTCGATTTCCTTTATGAAGTTATTTTCCACATTACTTACCTTTTATAAAATGAGTTTTAGTTATAGTGATATCCAACTTCCATTCTTATTCATCATATATATTTCACAAAATATACTTTTCCATTTCAAAAATCGTTTCTACATTTTTTATCAAAATTTCAATATCTATTTCATTCAAGCACGTACGATGTACATATATCATCCGTACACAATATCAAATCCGACTGTTCACTCAATCATACAATTTCACTTCCGAACCAATAGTCTATCCGACTTCCTAGTGCGGACTCAGATCTGGTTTCTTGATCAGAAACTGTCATTCTCCTTGCATAGCCATAATTATGATAGAGAATTTCCAGAATCAATCAAAAATCCATATCCAGGGTTTTTCGTTGAAAATCGAGTGAAAAATCCCAACTCGGATCGATATACTATCTCGAAATTCTATGCTCGAATCTGGATCAAATCGTTATGCGAATAGAATAACATACGTACATCATACGTATTTATCTTCATTGATTATTAGCTAAATCAATTTTTTTTATTCATATTCATTTTGATTTCTATTCACTTATTCACAATTGCTTCAATTTCCATTTGGATTATCACTTCCATTCTTATCTCAATTGGTGTTTAATTATAAACAATTTGCACTCTGACCAGCTTGAATTTAGAAAATAGCTTTGAAAAGTTTAAAATGGATAAGTAGTTGTAAAATAGTTATTAGTTGTAAAATAGTCGTAGAATAGTTAAATAATTATAAAATAGTTGTAAAATAGTTAAATATTATATATTAGTTAGATAGTTGCAAAATAGTTGTAAAATAGTTGTAAAATAGTAATTAGTTTTCAAAATAGTTGTAAAATAAGTATAAGATAGTTTGGGTTTTAAAAAGAAAGTGTGACGACCCGGAATTATTGAGTATTTAAAATTGGAATATTAAATTGATTTTGGATATTTAAAAGTTAATTTTTAACCTGAATTCAAATATCACCAATTATTTGATAATTAAATTATTGAATTAAATAGTTTGAAAGTGGATGAATCATTGAATCTAGAATTTTAAGACTGTTAAAAATAATTTAAAGGCTTGTAAAATTTGTATTGATAACACTGCAGATAGTAAAGGTGTCTAAATTTGATTCGGAAGTGTCTTGTTAGGTTTTGAAATTTCATCGTTTAAATTGAATTTAAAAATAGCCTTCCGAGGCACAGTCTCGGAATTCGACGAAACTAGTTCCATTGGGTCCGTAATATTGAGTTATTATCGGATTTCAAATTTCGTAGCATTTGGAGTTGTTGTGTGAGCACACGGTAAGAAAACGCTTCGAAATTATATCGTAAATACAATTTAAATAATCTCTGTAAATTTGTAAATCCATTACATCGGCCACTTTTCTATCTTTTCCAGCCACCCTACTCTCGAAAACACGCAAGCCACCCTATACTCTGGAAAACATCGCGTCCTGTCTTCTCTGGTCTCCCCTCGTTTTCGTTTTAGTATCTCACGCAACCTCTTCCCTTCTTTTATATAACTCGAGCCTTTGTTCCTTCTCCCTAAATTAAACGAGAATCAGAGATAAAAAAAAATGGCAGCATAAAAATCCAAACGTAAACGAGCCTTTCCCATTCCATTTTCTTCCTCTCCAGCTCCGTTCTCAAACCCAGCATCGATTCCCTTTTCTCGAAAAAGAAAAAATCTCGTTCAAATTATTCATTGTAATCGAATTCGATTGTTGGAAGAAGGACTCACGGCTCGCGACGACGAGGGTTGGGAGGCGCACGAAGTATGGTGATAGGCTCGGCTCTGACATTGCCGCGAGGTGTTTGCCTGCGCGCGAGCAAGTTCGTGGGGGCAGCGTGAGCTAGGGTTTTGTGTGCTCGAGCTTCAATTGAGGATGGCGTTCACGATGGGATGGCCGAAGTTGAGGCTGTGGTTTTTGGGGGGGGGGGGGGAAGTCGTGGTTCATCGGCGACGTGATGGGTGAGCAGCCTCTTGCTTCTTCTTTTATTTATTTTGAACTTCTGATGTTCTTAAAAAAAAAAGAGAAAAATATATTCTGCTATGAACTATTTTACAGAAGGGGAATTGATTAAAAACGATGGATAAATAGAAGTCAGGAAACCAAAGATTTTACAGTAAATGATTATTCTGTTTTAAAAAAAAAAAAATTGGGTTGTTTGATTTAAATTTTATTTAGGAAAATTTTCAATTTATAGGATGATGATAAAAATGATTATTGAATTTTGGAGTTCACTGTAATAAGATAAATTATTTTTATATACAATTTGGATGGGAAATTATCAGTTTAAACTAAATTTTCTAGTCACTTAAATTAATAAATGATAATAAAATTATTTGGTTATTCTAATTACTAAGATAATTGATTAATGGAATTTAGTTAAAATCAATTTATTAGTTTAAAACAAAATGTTTAGTTTAAATTAAATTGTTGGCTAATTTGATTTATTAAATAGTAATCATTGTAGAATATCTCGAATATTGACAAGAATTATTAATATTTATACAAGGTCAAAAACATTGAGAAAACCAAGGCCATATGGAAGTGGATTGCAAATGAAAAGCAAAGGTGAGTTAATCTCACTCAGTTAAAGTTAAAAATAAATTTAAATGATTAAATTTAAATAATTGTTTGAATGGCTGAATTGATTGATGTGATATAGTATGATATTTCGGAATTGGCATATTATATTGTGCTAACATTTGTGGATGCAGGAAAAACAGGTTGGAGGGATCCAACTGGACCCCTCACATTTATTTAAATTATTCAATATTCTCTGTTGTGATTATTTGATATCCTATGATGAGTTATATTGGAATATTGAATGTTATGTTTTAATTGGACATATTTGGATATAACTACCAAAAATATATAAATTGGATTATTGGAAAGAAAATAAAGGAAGTAAACTCGTAAGCGAGATAATTATAGGAAATTTGAATAAATTAAGAATGAATTGAAAAGGAATAGAAGTAATATGAAAATAATAATAAATAAACTTCGAGTATGAAAGGAATTTTGAATAAACCGGAATTAATGTATTATAAACTTAAGTTATATCAAGTAAAGGAAAAAGAATTATTTCAAAATTCAAAGTTTAAATTTATTTAAAAGAATTAAGAAGTAATTTGAGATTAACTGATAAGTAGAGAAATTTATTTCCAATGGAATAAATTGGGAATCAATTTGGAAAATTGATTTAAGTGATTGAAGTTGGAATTTTCTCTGGATAGCCAAGTACATGTTTTAAAAAGAAAAAGAAATTTTCAAATATAAATTAAATGTTTTAAAAGTTTTTTTTAAAAAAAGTAAGTTTTGTAAAATTTATTATTTCTAATATTTAAATTTTAAAGTAAGTATTTTCTCAAATCTATTATAGTAGTAATTATTTAAAAAGTGACTTAGTATTTTGTTTCAAAAGTGGAAATCTAGTTTTATATTTTATTAAGTAATTTTATTTCAAATATTCATATAAGATGTATTTTTAACAAATTTTTAAAGTAGTTTTAATTTAAAAGTTTTTAAAGTATATTTCAAAGTAAAGTGTTTTAAATTATTTTTAAAATCTATTTTTTTGTGCTTGGTGATTTCAGAGGAGATATAAAACATTTGGGAAAGTTGATTCTGAAAGGAATGATGGTTTTGAAAACTATTTTCAAAGGAATTTGAAAGGTAAAAATATATCTTGTGAAGATATTTTTGAGATTAATAAATAAATTGGGAAATTATTTATTGTTTGATGAATGTTTGTGAATGTTAATTGATAGTTAAATAACCGACTATCAATATTGGCCAAATGCGTTGATCGTTTCGAAGAGACCGGGATCGAGATTAATTTCTCGAAAACCACTTCGATCCGGTTTGTACGTTTCGTGTAACGTGTTCGGAGTCGAAGATGGAGTAGTAAAGTGCAAGGGCTAGTCGCTACTAATCCTGAGGATATTTCCAAAATGGATGTAGTAGGAATAGTGCCTTCGGTTCCGTTCGAACCCGGGACGGACTTGTATGGATGAATTGTAACAACCCGCATATTTATCGAGTTTGTATTTAAATATTTTATTTAAATGTTAACTCGTTAATCGGATTTTGGTCCGAAAAGCTACTTTTTGCAAACGGTCAAAGTAGGACTCGAGACCACTTCCATTGAGTTCGAAATGTCGTTTACAACTTTTTTAAGTATAAACATCGATAGGTTTGGAGTTAGTGAAATTTCACTAACTTTTCCCGCTTTGGACTTTGGGTTAGTTTAGCCTATTAAGCCCAAGTTCCAACCCTCTTCTCCTCACTCTTCATAAATTTCCTAACTAATCAAGCTTTGGCATTAATGGTGGAGGGAATGGGAAATTAAAATTCCAAAACTCAAATTCAATTGCAATCCATCTTTCTACTCCAAATTCAAGAAGAAGACATTGGATTCAAGCTTCTTGTGCTTAGATAGAAGAAGGATTGATTCTTGCTTGCTTAAAACTTCATTTTCATTGATATTTGGTGCAAAGGTGAGATTTTTATCTCACAATTCTAGCCTATAACTATATTGGACTGTTGGGAATGATTCCCTATCATTTTTGCATGCATGTTAGCATTTGGTTTGGATTGGCGAAAAACTCCAATTTTTAGCGTTTTGGTGAATTTTTCGCACTTAGGTCGTTCTGGCCATTTTTAGGTCGTTCGGAGTTAAGTTGTTCGTCCATAGGTCGTGAGTCGTTCACGAGTTAACCCTAGGTCGTTCTGGCCATTTTTAGCTCGTTCGGAGTTAAGTCGTTCGTCCATAGGTCGTGAGTCGTTCACGAGTTAACCTTAGGTCGTTCTGGCCATTTTTAGCTCGTTCGGAGTTAAGTCGTTCGTCCATAGGTCGTGAGTCATTCACGAGTTAACCCTAGGTCGTTCTGGCCATTTTTAGCTCGTTCGGAGTTAAGTCGTTCATCCATAGGTCGTGAGTCGTTTACGAGTTAACCCTTAAGTCGTGCAGCCCTTCAGTCATGCAACCCTTAAGTCGGTTACGAGTTATCCCGATAGGTCGTTGGACCCTTAACTCGTAGGTCGTTGGACCTTATCTCGTTAGGTCGCTCCTGGCCTAACCCTTAAGTCGTGCAACTCTTAAGTCGTGCAACCCTTAAGTCGTGGAACCCTTCAGTCACGCAACTCTTAAGTCGGTCACGAGTTATCCTGTTAGGTCGCGACCTCTGTTAAGTCGGCCATGTTGGGTTGTGAGTCATCATTAGGTCGCGAACACCTCTAGGTCGCAACCACTAAGTCGCTTGACCCCTTAGACCCCTAGGTCGCAACCGTTAGGTCGCTCGACCCTATCCCTCTTAGGTCGTTAGACCCCTTTTTTGTCTTCACTAAGTCGTACCATTTTGGACGGGGCGCTGCCCCCTGGACCCCCGCGACCTGACCGGGCAGGTCGAACCCCGTAAGCGGTGGCGTTGCCCCCGCACCCCCACCTTGGGGGGTTGCCACCCCCCCGGGACCCCCCCTCCGTAGGGGATCTTATCTGAAAAACATTGAGCTGATTTCCTTGGATTTTATTCACATCTCCGTATACGATTTTTGTGACTGATTGTTTCTACAATTGCTTCTGTGTTTTGTCACTTTATAATATAAAGGTTTCAATACTAGTAGTAAATATCAAAACTCTTTTAACAAACAATTTCAACTCTATTTTTAATAACAAAGCTCTTTTCTTAAACCGTTTTCCAATCTATTAGTATATACAAACCTTTACCTCACTCGGATGAGAAATCTAATTAAACGACTTAGTAAAACAAGTGGTATGAAACGCTTGCGTTCACTTCGTCGGTTAATTCTTGGACTTGTTCGATTGAACCTCTTGTGACAATTTTATTAGTGAAGATTTACAGTTTGTTCGTAAATATTTAAGTTAAGCAAGTGGTTATGGGACATGAAGCTAAACTTCTATATTTACTAGCTTAGTGTAATTGACACTTCTCGTTGATCATGACGATCATTCTGATGATTTAGACTAGCAACTGTGCGATGTCTCTTGTTGCGAGGTTAGACTAGACACCACTTGTGTGATTCCACTCACACATACCTTTTTGCTTTTTGGTTAGTCTGGACCTTAATCTGTGTGATTCCATTCACACATGTGGGGTAGCTCCCCTTGGTCTTCAGACCGTCATGTGATAGGCCTCTTTCTCTTTTCTATGATTTCTGGACTTCTTGCATTGATTTCTAGAATTTATGTCATTGACTTGTTATGAGTACAAGTTTGGGGTATGATGCCCTTTCTGAATCTTTGAGAAGATTCTTGTGATATTGATTATCTCTTATTGATTGATCTTCTGTTGATCATTATTTACATACTTATAGTGGTATGTCATTATGGATGTTTATGTTTATGCCATATCTTTTATGTTATATCATGTCATCTGATATTTATAGCTAGACTGACCCGTTTATTATTTTCTTAAATAATACTCGGGTCAGACCGAGATGTTACAGGTGCTTCTGCTTGACTTCTTCCCAGGGATTCATCACTCTGACTTTTGGCTAACTGTTTAGATTAGCAGTTTTTGTTGTATACACTTGAGATATAGACTCATAGTTGTATTCTTTTGTATAGCACGTGTTGCTATTCTTTTGTATTATCGTGGATCTTACTGACCACTACTCTGATGTACACTTTCATGTGTTAGTTATATATTCATATCTTCTTCCGCCTTTGTGATATGGACATCTGTGACTGATTTGTGATATGATTATTTCTATGTTTGTTTCCGAAGATTATTTATAGCCACCGTGTGATAAGCAATTACATGGATGGTCGCTCCTCAACAGCCTTATTCTCCGTGCTAGTTGACAGCACTACTCCGGAGTGTTCTTGGCTAGCGTGGGTATAGAGGTGGGGCGTCACATGAATGCTTGCGAAACATCGTCAGGTGGGCGATGGGCATTCTAAGTAAAAACGTTCTAAAGGTAACGTTTAGCCTCAAGCCTCATCAAATGGGAATGACTGAAAATCAGGGGATATGCAGCAAGGTTAGGTGTGTCATGCCCAAGCAGGACAAGGTAATTCCCCTGTCTATATGTCCCTTATATATATTTCGGCTTAGTGGGTGGTTGGTCGCGCCAACCACGGGGTTTATCTTGTTCGGGACTGTTCAGTAAGGAATGGTTCCGGCCTTGTGTTGCAGGGGATGAAGGGTGTAACGACCCAGAATTTTTAGTAATTAAAATTTGAATATTTAATTAATTTTTAAATATTAATAAGTGAATTTATAAGTCGAATAAATTTTTATTTGAATAATTGGATTTAATTGGATAATTAAATCGATAATTTAATATGTTAAGTTATGGAAATAATTGAAAATTAAGTTAAATATGATTGAAAATGATTTGTAAAATTTTATTTTATTATGTTGGAGTTAGAATGATATTTTAGAACTTTTAAAATCGAATTAAAAGTTAATTTGTGAAAATTGAATATTTTAATATTTAATCGACTAGTGAAAATAGCCAATTTTTGAACAGTCTCAGAATTGAACGAGACCAGTTCCATTAGATCCATAATAGTTAGTTATTACCGGATTTCAATTTTCGTGTCAATCGGAGTTACCGTTTGATCGTGGCAGCTCGAAACGCATTGAATTGTTTTTAATATTAATTTAGCGAGTTAAAATAGCCATTTTTCAAAAAGTCTCGGATTTCGACAAAACCAGTTTCATCGGATCCGTAATGTGATATTATTGTAAGGTTTAAAATTTCGTGTCAATTGGATTTACCGTTTGTCCGGTACAAATTAAAACGCCTAGAAAATCGTTTAAATCGATTTAATTTAAATCGAACGTTTATAGCCATAACTCGCACAGATGTCCGAATTAGCTTTCAAAACCTGTTCCATTGTGTCCGGAACGCGGGGTAAACCCTAGAAACGCTGGTTACGGCGCGTGAATCGGAGTTTGGAATTCCCGGATGAATAGTGATTGAAAAATTTCCTATAAATACACCATTTTTTCACAAATTTTAGAAAAAAAAAGAGAAAACCCTAATTTAACTGCACAGCCGCCAGTAAGCTATTTATGGCCGAAAATTGTCCATCATCTTCCCCTCAAATCTCCAAATCCATTCACTTTTAACAGAAACCCTCAACTAGAGAATCGTAGAGCACATCAAGAACTACAGATCCAACGGTGGATTCGTGTTGAAGTGGCTTCGATTTTCCAAAAATCGAGCGTGAATGCCTGGAAGTCGCACGCGTTTCTAGGCAGAAAGACACGACCGAGCTCATCGAGATGGTGGCCGAAGATAGAGCTCGTGACGAGCTTCGACGTGGTGGCGACGTGATGAAGTTTCATCGAGTATAAATGGTGAAAATTTAAACCCTAAGTGTTGATAATGGGTTCGGCTTCAAGTGGGAATGTACGCACGTACGTGAAGAGGGAGGAAGAAAGAAGCACGCACGGATCTGATGGTGGAGGTTTGGAGTCAACGGCTATGATCAAAGCTAGGTTTAAAATTATAAAAGTAGTTGTAATTTATGTTATAATAAATTCGTGTAACTTCAAAAATGTATATCTTTTTCATACGAGGTCGAAAACGCGCGAAACAGGAAGCGTTGGAATCGTATGGACGAGCACTATGTGATGAAATTGGATTGGAGTCGTTTGGAGTTAGTGATAATTTTGGGTAAAATTAAACGTCCGTTTAATTTTATTCGAAATAAATCGCTAAAACGAAATTGAAATCAAGGTAGAACTTCTCACTCAATCGAATCAGTTTCGATTTTAATTTTAAATAGTTAGATTTAAAATATTTGAATGCATGTTTGAATGATGATTGATATCTATTGATTGTTAAAATAGACATTATGCGCCGTTAGTAAGCGGATGTTATTTATTAAAAACATATACCACGAATATTTCATAAACAGTGAAATTGGTATTATATATAATAGCAATATATATATATTGGCATATGTATATATTGGAGTTATTGATTTCCCGCATTTTTGTTTAGCGGATGAGACCCTATTGCGCCGTTATTAAGCGGATAATATTTTAAATCCCATATACCGCGATAATTTCGTACTGGAGCGGAATTGGTATTGTGCTAATGTTTGTGGATGCAGGAAAACAGGTTGGAGGGATCCAACTGGATTCCTCAACAGTATTTATTTGATTTTGGATATTTTGATATTCGTTGATTATCATATCGATATATGATGTCGTTGTTGTCATGATTGACTATTTGGTATGTAACATCATTGGACCAAATTTGGAACTTTAAAATGATTTTTAAAGTGATTTTTGAAAATATAAAATATTTTTGGGATAGATCCATTTTAAATAAATAAATGTATAATTTTAATGTTATATAAAAATTATGATTTTTGAGAAATATAGTTAAAAGTTGATTTTTGAGAAATATGGATTAATGATTTTATAAAATAGTTTAAATTGAAATTTCTGAATTTATTGTAAAAAGTTTAAATATAGGATTTATAAAATTTGATTTGTTTATAAATCAAAATGAGGAAATTATAAAGGAGTTTAAAGACATTTTTAAAATAGTAATATAAATTGATTTATATTAAAAGATTTATAAATTGATATTTATAAATTAAAATGTTGGAATTATAAAACGAGTTTTATAGGTGTTAGAATGGATTGTGAATGAATTTCATAAATGAATGAAATTTATAGAATTATAAACGGTGAAGTTATAAATGGAATTTTATAAGCAGTAGGTTTATAAAATTTGAAAAGTTAATTGAAGAATGGATTTTTGATTAAATGAATCTTATAAGTTATAAGATTTATGAATTGAGATGTTTAAAAGAACGATTCTTGTAAACAAATAAATTATAAGTGTTTAACTTATAATGTGAACTTTTGGTTTATAATTGAGTTATAAATCGAATAGATTAATAAAGGAGATTTATAAAAAGGAGTTATAAAATAAATAGAAAAGGAATTTATAAACGTTGTTTTATAAATTCGAAAACGACTTATTTTAAGAAGTAAATTGTTGAAACCTATTAATGGAGTTATATTCATGTTTTTAACTGTGAATAATCCTTTGAAATAAAAATGTATAGAAATGATGAAATTGATTAACGTAGTATATTCACGTTTTTTTTGGATAGTGAATAATATGTTAAAGAAAATGTTTAGATTTGATGTTTTAATTGAATTAACACGATCTAACGATGTTTTAAAAGGTGTTGAGATTCGAAACCATAGATTTCAACATTCATTTTTGAAATAGACGTTTTCGAGAAATAAAAGGAAATAGTGGACTATAACACTGTTGTTATAATAAATGATTTCCGAAAGGAAATGTTTTGTATAGTATTGGGATTTATATGTCTATTTTAATTTCGAATCCCTATACTAGTGATTTTGGGTTGTCGTAACGATGTTTTACGTAACATTCGTTTTGGCCCAAATAAATATGTTTAAGAGAATGATTTCCTTAAAGAATGAAATATATACTTAATCTCGATTTAAGTATATTGAATATTTTCCAAAGGTTGAAAATAAATAAAATTTTTGAATTACTTATGAATACATAAGTATGGAAATGTTTTTTCCAATGTGAAATGAAACGTTTTGAGAATTTATCTTTTTGAAGATAAATTGAAATGAATAATTGAAATCATATGCATGGATATTTTGAAATATAAATTCACTATGGAATTTATGAATAGAAAGGGAAGTTGTTTAAAAATAAATATTGATTTATTTTTGAAGTATTGAAAATAATATATCTTGTAAAGATATTTTGGAAAATAAATAATTTGGAAAATTATTTGGAATCTGGTGATGTTGTGCATATCCATTGATAGTTCAATAACCGACTATCAATATTTCCCTTTGAATGGGTATTTGATGTGATTTGATTTAATTTGAATGCCACACTTATTTTTGAATAAGCGCTCACTATTCGGGTTAACCGAGAAAGGACCATGGGGTCGTATAACCCATTCCGAATATGTGATACGTCGTTATGAATTGCATTTGAAGATCGGTGTTGAAGACCCGGTATTTGCAAGAGCGATAGGATGACCTGTCGATTGTCTCTGCACTGAGTTGCAACGGTATAGAGACTCCCTAAGTGATGGGAAATCCGATCAGGATTGTGAATATCCGGATTGCAAGGACTTCTTTGTAAGTGCCTTCGGTTTTGTTCGAGCCCGGAACAGACTTGTATGGATTGTATGTCTGACATTACAAATTGAGATATAAAGCAGATTTCTTTCAAATATATTTCTGTTGGTGGCGGAGAATTTATTCTTTTAGCTTAACACCCTTCTCTGAGACGTACGAGCTCAGAGGTTATGTAGTTGAAGGTTATCAGCGATATATTCCCAATTTGGTAATGTGACATGCTGAGTGTTGCTGTAAATGATCATTGTGTTGATTATTTGTGATAGGATCGTTTATTTGATCGTCTATCTTGGTGATCATTTCTATGATCATTTGTTGACCCAAAGCATGGCTTTTGTATAAAGTATGTTTTTGTGGACGTGACTTCGTCGAGCCTCACACCCCGTGAATGGTCAAAACAGGAAAGATGCAGCAAGGTTATGAGGGGTAGCGCCCTTTAGGATGTGTGCATTTCCTTCTGGAAAAGGGTGGTATCATGGTATGGAGCCCAGATACTTACTCATGTTGAAAACACTTTGTTATGATTGTGTGAATTGATTAAGAGCGCTCGGTTGAAAGGTCCCAAAGGACCGGGGGATGGCATATTCGGTCAGTTGCTACTCAGTTAGGGGTAACTCGGCCTTGTGTTGGTAGAGATCCGGTTTGGTTCTTAGGGATGTCCATCCAGAGGCATTCTCATGTGGCAATGGGAAGTTCCTTGGCCTGATCATTCGTTGGAAATCCAAAGAAACAATACGATCTTGTACGGTATTATTTGTAGAACCTATCATTCACTTATGGTGGCGCCCCACTGTTTGGATGGTAGCTATAGTAGGCATAGTTCGGAATGTCTATGTTGGCTAAGATTTATATTCTACTTTCGAAATGAATTTTTCCTACACTATGCACTAGTAATAATATCAAATGTTCTTTTAAATGCGTATCAAGCATCTTTGACTATCATAAGGAGAAATCTCCTCCGATTCTGCGTTTGCATGTGTGTGTGTGCGGGAGGCCTTATGGTAGTCTCATTTTTAAAAGCATTGCGAATTGACTTTAAAAATATTCCTCTATTTTGATTTTAAAGATAAATAAACTGTTTTGAGTTCTCACACAAATCACATGACTGACTTGGAGTTTATTGTTTTCCTTCCTAAACTCTGGGTGCCCACCAGTTTTCACACGGGCAGTCAAGAGTTAGGTTTATCAGGATATCAGGATATTCTGGAGTTGTTGGAGGCAAGCTGGATGGCATGACGTATTACTAGTATATAGTATTTCTTTTTCCGCTGCACTGTTTGTTGTTGTTGATGTTGTACACTCTGATGATGATATGATGTAATGAAATGTAATAACTGATATAGTTCTTTATTTAAAGATTATTCATTTATTATTATATGTTGTTCCGCTGCGAATTGTGAGATTCTGTTATTGTTCTGTTGTTTTCTGTTCCGTTCTATTTTCTATTTTCTTTCTTCTCTCTATTTTCTATCTTCTTATCACTTCTTCTTCTTTCTTTTCTTTTTCTTAAACCCTCAGTGTTCGGTTTTCCGTCGTTCGATTTTTCGGCAGTCGATAAAGTGAGTATCGATGTTGAATTTTCGGAAGTCGAAGAATCGGGTCCTGACAAAGGGAGTAATCCTCGGTACGGTGATCTAGGCTCCGTACTGTGACAGGTGGTACCCCAGTGCCTAGTCATTGTTGGAAATCCATTTTCCCTACGAGCCTTGTACGAGTTTTGTTTGTTTTACCCACTTCGGTGGCTAGTAGCTGGAATTTAATCATGTAACAATTTCGGCTATTTTATAAGTATTTGTATATAGACCCTATTATAATATCAGAGGATTTCTATAAAAATTATTTTAGCTATCGTAAGGTAAAAACCCGACTTGTTTATTTGTGGCGTGGTCTTACGAGATGCTTTTGTTTTCAAAGGATTTTTGAAACTTTAATAATCAAATGGGGTGTGATTTTCTCACGCTGGTATTCCAGACTGACTCGGGTGTTATTTAACTGTAATGCTCGGGTCAGACTGAGTATTATAGAATACAGGATATGATGCTGTGGATCTCAGGAGACGAGCTGGATGTCGATACGTACTCTCGCACTTGTATATATATATTCCGCTGTGTTGAGTAGTTGTGTATCCCATTGTATGTTATTGATGTGAGCTGTGACTGATGTACTCTGATGATGTAATATATGTAAACTGATATATTTGATTTTGAGTAAAGATTATTTACTATCTATTATATTTTATTTCGCTGCGATGGTTAGATTCTGATGTTGATTTTGTTTTCTCTTCTTCTACCTCTTCTTCTTTAACCCAAATGGTTCGTATTTCTATGTAACTTGAGTTGATTTTTGTAGAGTAGTTTTGACTCAAGGGGTACGGATTTCCGGGTCGTTACATTTGGTATCAGAGCTTAGGTTGGTGATAACCTTGGCTCTGGTGGGAATTACTCATAAAATAGAGTCCGTAGTACTCTATAATGAGTTTGAGCGTATTAATAGATATGAGCGCGTATTTGTTAGTGAATATAAATTGTTTTAATATTGTGTTGATTGGTTTATTGAGTGGCATATGAACCTTCGTCGACACAGTCTGCGCAACTGTATCGAAGGGGTTTCTAAACTCTTGAATAGAACAATCGACACGGTATTGTTTTAAAAAGTGGGTAAATGAAATAATTTTACCTGAAATATATTTTCGATATAAAGAAAATTTTTGTAAGCTATTTAGCTAATATATGGTTGCTTGGATGTTAGAAAAGATAATATTAAAGTATTATCATTGTTAAATGAAAATTTAACTAGAAATTGAAAAAAAAAACCCAAAGTTTGAAGAAAATAAATTCATTATAAAATGAAACATATAAATATGAATTATAATTGTAATTTATAAATTGAAATATAATCAAATAAGAATTTGTATGAGCATAAGCTATGCAAATGATTTATAGTAAAATTGATTTAAGCAGGATTTGGAAATTTAAATCCCGGAGATTTGGTAGTGTTTTAAAGATAAATGATTGTATTTTTGTTTTTGGGTTATTTCTGACTGGAAATCTGTCTTAAATGGATGTTGGAAGTGATATAGCATTGAAATCACTTGGATTATTGGAGAATAATTCTGATGATGACGGCCGCATCATCAGTATTCATTTTCGAATTTCTAAGTGATGGATTGCTGCCAAAAATTGATTTGCTCAGAAAAACTGGTTGTTTTTGAAAATCTCAAGAGAAATTTGTTGGAAATAAAAGCCAGGATTGGATTAAAATTTTTGAGAAAGGTGGTTTGAGATATTGGAGATTTCAAAATGATTTGAAGCCAAAGCCGGGAGTTTAAAAATCCTGATGAGATAAATTGTAAGCTTATAAAATTGAGTGAGTTTTAAATCAGGAAGGAAATATAGGCTTTGAATGTTGGAATTAAAATTTAAAGAGAAAAGTTGAAAATGAAATTAACTTGGATTTGAAAATAAAAATTTGACTGGATTGAAATTAATTGAATAAGCTGAAAGAATATCCAGTTGTATTCGAATTAAGTTGAAATCGAATTGGATTAAATAAATCTGAGTTAAAATTAAATTGAATTGGAATAGGAATTCAATTAAGATGTAGAATGGAATTAAGTTCTTACCTGGATAAATGAAAAATAAATTGGATAAGACATGAGAATTTAAATAAATAAACCAGAATAACTTATAAGAGAATTTAAAATCCATAGAAATAAAAATATGCTTGGACTATAAATAAATAGCAAACTTGAGTTAAAAATAATGGATGAATATATTCAAGCCTAGAATGAGTGTGATTGTATGACATATAAGTTGTGGCTTATAAAATTTAAAATGGAATGAAAAGCCCAAAATCAATATTGTGATGAATTGAGAAAAAATGAGAAGAAATTCCAAACTTGAATTATAAAGTATATTGAACTTAAGAAAATTAAATGGAGTGATATTTGGAATAAAAATTCAAGTGTTGGATTATGAATAAGGGGAGAACTAATTGGATAATAAATTAGTTAATGGAATTGAATTGTGAGTTTATGATGAGGTTTGAAAATAAAACTCAAGTTATAATTAAATTTGACTCACATTGTCGATGAAGAAAATATAATTAAAGGTGGCCTTGAAATTAATTAATTGATTTGTGAATGAAATTGCAATGTAAGTTAATAAAAGTGAATGGTAATTTGAAAATGAATAATGGATCCAGAATTTGAAGTTATAGATTAAAATTTAACTTGGAGTGTTAACAAATTAAATATAATTGGGAACATATCGAATAAAAATGTGATCCGATTAAAATAGCAATGATTTGAATGTGCAAATAAATTCCATGAGTGAAGATAACTTGGAAATGGCCATGTAATAAAATTGGAAGAACTAAATCTGAAAGGTAAATTTGATAATAACAAATCAAGTGAAATTGTAAATTTTAAAATGAGATTTAACTGAAATAGAACCAAGTTAAATTGAGTGAAAGAGGAAGATTTACTTGAAAATAAAATGAGCTTAAGTATAAAATTGGAGTGAATAAACTTAAGCTAAAGAATGAAAGGTGTTAGATTGAATTCAACTTAAAATTTAGATTAATAATAGTGAATTGGATTTAAATCAAGTAAAAATAAATTTTAATTGTAATAAAATTCGATGAGTTGCCGATAATATTTAATGGAATGAAATTCTAGAATAAATGATTGTAAACCATTTAAAATTATTAAGAAATTGAAATAACTTGGGACAATAAGGAAAATAGAATGTTTTGAGGGTATTAGAATGGTTTAAGTGAATATGGATAAACTAATTATATTGAATAAATAAATGATGGAATAAATAAGTATCAAATGAAGTGTTGGTTTAAATAAGTTGAGAAATGGTTATTAATTGAAATAGCTTGGATTGTTTTTGAGCTAAATAAAACAGTTTGGAATACGCAAATATGAAATGAAATGTAAATAAAGGGATTGTAAATAAATTTAAATGGAGTGTGTCGGGCTAAATAAATGCTTGTGAATGGATTGAAATAAAAAGGAAATTTAATTGGTAATGAAGACGAACCTAAGATGTTAATAACTTTGCATGTACTAGTTTGGTTAATAAAACTTGATATGCAATGAAATGAGAATATATGGATTGTGAATAAATTTGAAATTGGAATATAATTAAGTATAAATCGAGTTGAAATCCATTTAAATTGGTTATAAAATATAAATATTGATTGGTTCACATAAATCTTGTCAAATCGCATAGAATAAATTGTCATTGGATGTAAATGGAAGCAATTAAAATTCTATGAGTTGGTGGAAGTAAAATAAATTGATTTTGAAAGCAATTGAATTGAATATGAGTTCACTTTGCTTAAAAATAAACTAAATGTAACCAATTGAGTTTTAAACCAGTAAAATTAATGAAGTTATATACAAATGGATTGAAAAACATTCACATTGAATGAGAATGGTTTATAGATTAATTGAAACAGTTGAATTAGTATGAAACTATATTAATTGCTTATGGAAAAATGTTTGGTATGAGATTCTTTTAGAGTTCATATGTTTTAAATATTATAAATAAGTGGAATATAGTTAAACTGCATATATTTGGCACTTACATGTTTAAATTGAGTAAGTATAGGTACTTGAAAGCCGTGAGGCTGGATTGGGTTGTGCTATTTGCTAAAAATAATAAGCCGCTTGCTTAAAATGCTAAATAAGGTACGCCTACGCGATTAAAATAGGAAATATGAACTGTTTTTGGTTTTTCCGACAGTGTGGGTCGATGTATATATATTTATCTCTTTTTTCAAATTGCAAAAGCTCCTCCGTACAAAGGGGACTCTGCCAAAAAATTTCAGAAATTTTGGGAGTTAGAAAATTTTTGAAAATTTTGGAAAATTTTGTTAACGACAAAACTATTTAGAATTGGAAACTAGAAATTGAAATTAATTAGTAAATGAAACTAACTAAAGTAATGACATAAATTAGTAATAAATGAAAAATAAAATTCAAATGTTTCAAGTTAGAGATAGATTGAATTCATATGAAAATGAAAGAATTAATTTGAATAGAAATGATATAAACTGAAGTGGTAAGGTGATAATGAATATAAAAAGCATATAAAATACTTATACTAACTTAAGTATAAAATGGTGCATTCTTAATTGGAAATGCAATATCACAAGTACATTCTAAGTTGATATTTGGGATTAATAAATATTGACATTGGTAAGAAAGTTGATATAATGTTTTGGGAATATTGTGATTAGATATTAGTGCTAAGCAGGATATGCAGGTATTATAAAAGGGAAAGGGAAATTGGATTTGATTTCAAGAGATAAATTTGAATTGCCCGACAAAAGGTACGTATTTAAATTTGGTATGAAAATTGATTAGGATTTGGATTTGGATTGAGCCACTTGGCCTTTTGTTTTCTTTTTGGATTTGGGAGGCCGTAGAGCCATTTTGTAGTTGTACCGAGCTAGCCGCGCAAAGGAGACGCTGGCGAAATTTTTCGAAAATTTAGAGAGTTAGAAAAATTTTGAGAAAATTTTGATAATTCAAGATTTGGTTTTAAATGGAAACTTGAATGGCTAAACAAATAGTATAGTTTGAAACTATGAGAGGGTTTGGAAAGTTAATAAGAATGATAATGGTCTTTTATAAAAGATCGTTGGTAAGATGGTGAATTGTTTGGTTCTGGGAAAAAGATAAACGAGAATTAGGCCATTCTTCCTAATTAGTAATTTCGGGGACGAAATTCTTTTAAGGGGGGAGGAATGTGACGACCCGGAATTTTTGAGTATTTAAAATTGGAATATTAAATTGATTTTGAATATTTAAAAGTTAATTT
Source organism: Allium cepa (assembly GCA_030765085.1). NCBI lineage: Eukaryota > Viridiplantae > Streptophyta > Magnoliopsida > Asparagales > Amaryllidaceae > Allium > Allium cepa. The sequence continues at coordinate 80,543,432 of CM060932.1, read as the reverse complement.
TTAACTTGAATTCAAATATCACCAATTATTTGATAATTAAATTATTGAATTAAATAGTTTGAAAGTGGATGAATTATTGAATCTACAATTTTAAGACTGTTAAAAATAATTTAAAGGCTTGTAAAATTTGTATTGATAACACTGCAGATAGTAAAGGTGTCTAAATTTGATTCGGAAGTGTCTTGTTAGGTTTTGAAATTTCATCGTTTAAATTGAATTTAAAAATAGCCTTCCGAGGCACAGTCTCGGAATTCGACGAAACTAGTTCCATTGGGTCCGTAATATTGAGTTATTATCGGATTTCAAATTTCGTAGCATTTGGAGTTGTTGTGTGAGCACACGGTAAGAAACGCGTCGAAATTATATCATAAATACAATTTAAATAATCTCTGTAAATTTGTAAATCCATTACATCGGCCACTTTTCTATCTTTTCCAGCCACCCTACTCTCGAAAACACGCAAGCCACCCTATACTCTGGAAAACATCGCGTCCTGTCTTCTTTGGTCTCCCCTCGTTTTCGTTTTAGTATCTCACGCAACCTCTTCCCTTCTTTTATATAACTCGAGCCTTTGTTCCTTCTCCCTAAATTAAACGAGAATCAGAGATAAAAAAAATGGCAGCATAAAAAATCCAAACGTAAACGAGCCTTTCCCATTCCATTTTCTTCCTCTCCAGCTCCGTTCTCAAACCCAGCATCGATTCCATTTTCTCGAAAAAGAAAAAATCTCGTTCAAATTATTCATTGTAATCGAATTCGATTGTTGGAAGAAGGACTCACGGCTCGCGACGACGAGGGTTGGGAGGCGCACGAAGTACGGTGATGGGCTCGGCTCTGACATTGCCGCGAGGTGTTTGCCTGCGCGCGAGCAAGTTCGTGGGGGCAGCGTGAGCTAGGGTTTTGTGTGCTCGAGCTTCAATTGAGGATGGCGTTCACGATGGGATGGCCGAAGTTGAGGCTGTGGTTTTGGGGGGGGGGGGGGAAGTCGTGGTTCATCGGCGACGTGATGGGTGAGCAGCCTCTTGCTTCTTCTTTTATTTATTTTGAACTTCTGATGTTCTTAAAAAAAAAAAGAGAAAAATATATTCTGCTATGAACTGTTTTACAGAAGGGGAATTGATTAAAAACGATGGATAAATAGAAGTCAGGAAACCAAAGATTTTACTGTAAATGATTATTCTGTTTTTTAAAAAAAAATGGGTTGTTTGATTTAAATTTTATTTAGGAAAATTTTCAATTTATAGGATGATGATAAAAATGATTATTGAATTTTAGAGTTCACTGTAATAAGATAAATTATTTTTATATACAATTTGGATGGGAAATTATCAGTTTAAACTAAATTTTCTAGTCACTTAAATTAATAAATGATAATAAAATTATTTGGTTATTCTAATTACTAAGATAATTGATTAATGGAATTTAGTTAAAATCAATTTATTAGTTTAAAACCAAATGTTTAATTTAAATTAAATTGTTGGCTAATTTGATTTATTAAATAGTAATCATTGTAGAATATCTCGAATATTGACAAGAATTATTAATATTTATACAATGTCAAAAACATTGAGAAAACCAAGGCCATATGGAAGTGGATTGCAAATGAAAAGCAAAGGTGAGTTAATCTCACTCAGTTAAAGTTAAAAATAAATTTAAATGATTAAATTTAAATAATTGTTTGAATGGCTGAATTGATTGATGTGATATAGTATGATATTTCGGAATTGGCATATTAAATTGTGCTAACATTTGTGGATGCAGGAAAAACAAGTTGGAGGGATCCAACTGGACCCCTTACATTTATTTAAATTATTCAATATTCTCTGTTGTGATTATTTGATATCCTATGATGAGTTATATTGGAATATTGAATGTTATGTTTTAATTGGATATATTTGGATATAACTACCAAAAATATATAAATTGGATTGTTGGAAACAAAAATAAAGGAAGTAAACTCGTAAGCGAGATAATTATAGGAAATTTGAATAAATTAAGAATGAATTGAAAAGGAATAGAAGTAATATGAAAATAATAATAAATAAACTTCGAGTATGAAAGGAATTTTGAATAAACCGGAATTAATGTATTATAAACTTAAGTTATATCAAGTAAAGGAAAAAGAATTATTTCGAAATTCAAAGTTTAAATTTATTTAAAAGAATTAAGAAGTAATTTGAGATCAACTGATAAGTAGAGAAATTTATTTCCAATGGAATAAATTGGGAATCAATTTGGAAAATTGATTTAAGTGATTGAAGTTGGAATTTTCTCTGGATAGCCAAGTACATGTTTTAAAAAGAAAAAGAAATTTTCAAATATAAATTAAATGTTTTAAAAGTTGTTTTTTTAAAAAAAAGTAAGTTTTGTAAAATTTATTATTTCTAATATTTAAATTTTAAAGTAAGTATTTTCTCAAATCTATTATAGTAGTAATTATTTAAAAAGTGACTTAGTATTTTGTTTCAAAAGTGGAAATCTAGTTTTATATTTTATTAAGTAATTTTATTTCAAATATTCATATAAGATGTATTTTTAACAAATTTTTAAAGTAGTTTTAATTTAAAAGTTTTTAAAGTATATTTCAAAGTAAAGTGTTTTAAATTATTTTTAAAATCTATTTTTTTGTGCTTGGTGATTTCAGAGGAGATATAAAACATTTGGGAAAGTTGATTCTGAAAGGAATGATGGTTTTGAAAACTATTTTCAAAGGAATTTGAAAGGTAAAAATATATCTTGTGAAGATATTTTTGAGATTAATAAATAAATTGGGAAATTATTTATTGTTTGATGAATGTTTGTGAATGTTAATTGATAGTTAAATAACCGACTATCAATATTGGCCAAATGCGTTGATCGTTTCGAAGAGACCGAGATCGAGATTAATTTCTCGAAAACCACTTCGATCCGGTTTGTACGTTTCGTGTAACGTGTTCGGAGTCGAAGCTGGAGCAGTAAAGTGCAAGGGCTAGTCGCTACTAATCTTGAGGATATTTCCAAAATGGATTTAGTAGGAATAGTGCCTTCGGTTCCGTTCGAACCCGGGACGGACTTGTATGGATGAATGCTTGCGAAACATCGTCAGATGGGCGATGGGCATTCTAAGTAAAAACGTTCTAAAGGTAACGTTTAGCCTCAAGCCTCATCAAATGGGAATGACTGAAAATCAGGGGATATGCAGCAAGGTTAGGTGGGTCATGCCCAAGCAGGACAAGGTAATTCCCCTGTCTAGATGTCCCTTATATATATTTCGGCTTAGTGGGTGGTTGGTCGCGCCAACCACGGGGTTTATCTTGTTCGGGACTGTTCAGTAAGGAATGGTTCCAGCCTTGTGTTGCAGGGGATGAAGGGAGTAATCCTCGGTACGGTGATCTAGGCCCCGTACTGTGACAGGTGGTACCCCAGTGCCTAGTCATTGTTGGAAATCCATTTTCCCTACGAGCCTTGTACGAGTTTTGTTTGTTTTACCCACTTCGGTGGCTAGTAGCTGGAATCAATCATGTAACAATTTCGGCTATTTTATAAGTATTTGTATATAGACCCTATTATAATATCAGAGGATTTCTATAAAAATTGTTTTAGCTATCGTAAGGTAAAAACCCGACATGTTTATTTGTGGCGTGGTCTTACGAGATGCTTTTGTTTTCAAAGGATTTTTGAAACTTTAATAATCAAATGGGGTGTGATTTTCTCACGCTGGTATTCCAGACTGACTCGGGTGTTATTTAACTGTAATGCTCGGGTCAGACTGAGTATTATAGAATACAGGATATGATGCTGTGGATCTCAGGAGACGAGCTGGATGTCGATACGTACTCTCGCACTTGTATATATATATTCCGCTGTGTTGAGTAGTTGTGTATCCCATTGTATGTTATTGATGTGAGCTGTGACTGATGTACTCTGATGATGTAATATATGTAAACTGATATATTTGATTTTGAGTAAAGATTATTTACTATCTATTATATTTTATTTCGCTGCGATGGTTAGATTCTGATGTTGATTTTGTTTTCTCTTCTTTTACCTCTTCTTCTTTAACCCAAATGGTTCGTATTTCTATGTAACTTGAGTTGATTTTTGTAGAGTAGTTTTGACTCAAGGGGTACGGATTTCCGGGTCGTTACATTTGGTATCAGAGCTTAGGTTGGTGATAACCTTGGCTCTGGTGGGAATTACTCATAAAATAGAGTCCGTAGTACTCTATAATGAGTTTGAGCGTATTAATAGATATGAGCGCGTATTTGTTAGTGAATATAAATTGTTTTAATATTGTGTTGATTGGTTTATTGAGTGGCATATGAACCTTCGTCGACACAGTCTGCGCAACTGTATCGAAGGGGTTTCTAAACTCTTGAATAGAACAATCGACACGGTATTGTTTTAAAAAGTGGGTAAATGAAATAATTTTACCTGAAATATATTTTCGATATAAAGAAAATTTTTGTAAGCTATTTAGCTAATATATGGTTGCTTGGATGTTAGAAAAGATAATATTAAAGTATTATCATTGTTAAATGAAAATTTAACTAGAAATTGAAAAAAAAAACCCAAAGTTTGAAGAAAATAAATTCATTATAAAATGAAACATATAAATATGAATTATAATTGTAATTTATAAATTGAAATATAATCAAATAAGAATTTGTATGAGCATAAGCTATGCAAATGATTTATAGTAAAATTGATTTAAGCAGGATTTGGAAATTTAAATCCCGGAGATTTGGTAGTGTTTTAAAGATAAATGATTGTATTTTTGTTTTTGGGTTATTTCTGACTGGAAATCTGTCTTAAATGGATGTTGGAAGTGATATAGCATTGAAATCACTTGGATTATTGGAGAATAATTCTGATGATGACGGCCGCATCATCAGTATTCATTTTCGAATTTCTAAGTGATGGATTGCTGCCAAAAATTGATTTGCTCAGAAAAACTGGTTGTTTTTGAAAATCTCAAGAGAAATTTGTTGGAAATAAAAGCCAGGATTGGATTAAAATTTTTGAGAAAGGTGGTTTGAGATATTGGAGATTTCAAAATGATTTGAAGCCAAAGCCGGGAGTTTAAAAATCCTGATGAGATAAATTGTAAGCTTATAAAATTGAGTTGAGTTTTAAATCAGGAAGGAAATATAGGCTTTGAATGTTGGAATTAAAATTTAAAGAGAAAAGTTGAAAATGAAATTAACTTGGATTTGAAAATAAAAATTTGACTGGATTGAAATTAATTGAATAAGCTGAAAGAATATCCAGTTGTATTCGAATTAAGTTGAAATCGAATTGGATTAAATAAATCTGAGTTAAAATTAAATTGAATTGGAATAGGAATTCAATTAAGATGTAGAATGGAATTAAGTTCTTACCTGGATAAATGAAAAATAAATTGGATAAGACATGAGAATTTAAATAAATAAACCAGAATAACTTATAAGAGAATTTAAAATCCATAGAAATAAAAATATGCTTGGACTATAAATAAATAGCAAACTTTGAGTTAAAAATAATGGATGAATATATTCAAGCCTAGAATGAGTGTGATTGTATGACATATAAGTTGTGGCTTATAAAATTTAAAATGGAATGAAAAGCCCAAAATCAATATTGTGATGAATTGAGAAAAAATGAGAAGAAATTCCAAACTTGAATTATAAAGTATATTGAACTTAAGAAAATTAAATGGAGTGATATTTGGAATAAAAATTCAAGTGTTGGATTATGAATAAGGGGAGAACTAATTGGATAATAAATTAGTTAATGGAATTGAATTGTGAGTTTATGATGAGGTTTGAAAATAAAACTCAAGTTATAATTAAATTTGACTCACATTGTCGATGAAGAAAATATAATTAAAGGTGGCCTTGAAATTAATTAATTGATTTGTGAATGAAATTGCAATGTAAGTTAATAAAAGTGAATGGTAATTTGAAAATGAATAATGGATCCAGAATTTGAAGTTATAGATTAAAATTTAACTTGGAGTGTTAACAAATTAAATATAATTGGGAACATATCGAATAAAAATGTGATCCGATTAAAATAGCAATGATTTGAATGTGCAAATAAATTCCATGAGTGAAGATAACTTGGAAATGGCCATGTAATAAAATTGGAAGAACTAAATCTGAAAGGTAAATTTGATAATAACAAATCAAGTGAAATTGTAAATTTTAAAATGAGATTTAACTGAAATAGAACCAAGTTAAATTGAGTGAAAGAGGAAGATTTACTTGAAAATAAAATGAGCTTAAGTATAAAATTGGAGTGAATAAACTTAAGCTAAAGAATGAAAGGAGTTAGATTGAATTCAACTTAAAATTTAGATTAATAATAGTGAATTGGATTTAAATCAAGTAAAAATAAATTTTAATTGTAATAAAATTCGATGAGTTGCCGATAATATTTAATGGAATGAAATTCTAGAATAAATGATTGTAAACCATTTAAAATTATTAAGAAATTGAAATAACTTGGGACAATAAGGAAAATAGAGTGTTTTGAGGGTATTAGAATGGTTTAAGTGAATATGGATAAACTAATTATATTGAATAAATAAATGATGGAATAAATAAGTATCAAATGAAGTGTTGGTTTAAATAAGTTGAGAAATGGTTATTAATTGAAATAGCTTGGATTGTTTTTGAGCTAAATAAAACAGTTTGGAATACGCAAATATGAAATGAAATGTAAATAAAGGGATTGTAAATAAATTTAAATGGAGTGTGTCGGGCTAAATAAATGCTTGTGAATGGATTGAAATAAAAAGGAAATTTAATTGGTAATGAAGACGAACCTAAGATGTTAATAACTTTGCATGTACTAGTTTGGTTAATAAAACTTGATATGCAATGAAATGAGAATATATGGATTGTGAATAAATTTGAAATTGGAATAGAATTAAGTATAAATCGAGTTGAAATCCATTTAAATTGGTTATAAAATATAAATATTGATTGGTTCACATAAATCTTGTCAAATTGCATAGAATAAATTGTCATTGGATGTAAATGGAAGCAATTAAAATTCTATGAGTTGGTGGAAGTAAAATAAATTGATTTTGAAAGCAATTGAATTGAATATGAGTTCACTTTGCTTAAAAATAAATTAAATGTAACCAATTGAGTTTTAAACCAGTAAAATTAATGAAGTTATATACAAATGGATTGAAAAACATTCACATTGAATGAGAATGGTTTATAGATTAATTGAAACAGTTGAATTAGTATGAAACTATATTAATTGCTTACGGAAAAATGTTTGGTATGAGATTCTTTTAGAGTTCATATGTTTTAACTATTATAAATAAGTGGAATATAGTTAAACTGCATATATTTGGCACTTACATGTTTAAATTGACTAAGTACAGGTACTTGAAAGCCGTGAGGCTAGATTGGGTTGTGCTATTTGCTAAAAATAATAAGCTGCTTGCTTAAAATGCTAAATAAGGTACGCCTACGCGATTAAAATAGAAAATATGAGCTGTTTTTGGTTTTTCCGACCGTGTGGGTCGATGTATATATATTTATCTCTTTTGTCAAATTGCAAAAGCTCCTCCGTACAAAGGGGACTCTGCCAAAAATTTTCAGAAATTTTGGGAGTTAGAAATTTTTTGAAAATTTTGGAAAATTTTGTTAACGACAAAACTATTTAGAATTGGAAACTAGAAATTGAAATTAATTAGTAAATGAAACTAACTAAAGTAATGACATAAATTAGTAATAAATGAAAAATAAAATTCAAATGTTTCAAGTTAGAGATAGATTGAATTCATATGAAAATGAAAGAATTAATTTGAATAGAAATGATATAAACTAAAGTGGTAAGGTGATAATGAATATAAAAAGCATATAAAATACTTATACTAACTTAAGTATAAAATGGTGCATTCTTAATTGGAAATGGAATATCACAAATACATTCTAAGTTGATATTTGGGATTAATAAATATTGACATTGGTAAGAAAGTTGATATAATGTTTTGGGAATATTGTGATTAGATATTAGTGCTAAGCAGGATATGCAGGTATTATAAAAGGGAAAGGGAAATTGGATTTGATTTCAAGGGATAAATTTGAATTGCCCGACAAAAGGTACGTATTTAAATTTGGTATGAAAATTGATTAGGATTTGGATTTGGATTGAGCCACTTGGCCTTTTGTTTTCTTTTTGGATTTGGGAGGCCGTAGAGCCATTTTGTAGTTGTACCGAGCTAGCCGCGCAAAGGAGACGCTGGCGAAATTTTTCGAAAATTTAGAGAGTTAGAAAAATTTTGAGAAAATTTTGATAATTCAAGATTTGGTTTTAAATGGAAACTTGAATGGCTAAACAAATAGTATAGTTTGAAACTATGAGAGGGTTTGGAAAGTTAATAAGAATGATAATGGTCTTTTATAAAAGATCGTTGGTAAGATGGTGAATTGTTTGGTTCTTGGAAAAAGATAAACGGGAATTAGGCCATTCTTCCTAATTAGTAATTTCGGGGACGAAATTCTTTTAAGGGGGGAGGAATGAGACGACCCGGAATTTTTGAGTATTTAAAATTGGAATATTAAATTGATTTTGAATATTTAAAAGTTAATTTTTAACTTGAATTCAAATATCACCAATTATTTGATAATTAAATTATTGAATTAAATAGTTTGAAAGTGGATGAATTATTGAATCTAGAATTTTAAGACTGTTAAAAACAATTTAAAGGCTTGTAAAATTTGTATTGATAACACTGCAGATAGTAAAGGTGTCTAAATTTGATTCGGAAGTGTCTTGTTAGGTTTTGAAATTTCATCGTTTAAATTGAATTTAAAAATAGCCTTCTGAGGCACAGTCTCAGAATTCGATGAAACTAGTTCCATTGGGTCCGTAATATTGAGTTATTATCGGATTTCAAATTTCGTAGCATTTGGAGTTGTTGTGTGAGCACACGGTAAGAAAACGCGTCGAAATTATATCGTAAATACAATTTAAATAATCTCTGTAAATTTGTAAATCCATTACATCGGCCACTTTTCTATCTTTTCCAGCCACCCTACTCTCGAAAACACGCAAGCCACCCTATACTCTGGAAAACATCGCGTCCTGTCTTCTCTGGTCTCCCCTCGTTTTCGTTTTAGTATCTCACGCAACCTCTTCCCTTCTTTTATATAACTCGAGCCTTTGTTCCTTCTCCCTAAATTAAACGAGAATCAGAGATAAAAAAAATGGCAGCATAAAAATCCAAACGTAAACGAGCCTTTCCCATTCCATTTTCTTCCTCTCCAGCTCCGTTCTCAAACCCAGCATCGATTCCCTTTTCTCGAAAAAGAAAAAATCTCGTTCAAATTATTCATTGTAATCGAATTTGATTGTTGGAAGAAGGACTCACGGCTCGCGACGACGAGGGTTGGGAGGCGCACGAAGTACGGTGATGGGCTCGGCTCTGACATTGCCGCGAGGTGTTTGCCTGCGCGCGAGCAAGTTCGTGGGGCCAGCTTGAGCTAGGGTTTTGTGTGCTCGAGCTTCAATTGAGGATGGCGTTCACGATGGGATGGCCGAAGTTGAGGCTGTGGTTTTGGGGGGGGGGGGGGAGTCGTGGTTCATCGACGACGTGATGGGTGAGCAGCCTCTTGCTTCTTCTTTTATTTATTTTGAACTTCTGATGTTCTTAAAAAAAAAAGAGAAAAATATATTCTGCTATGAACTGTTTTACAGAAGGGGAATTGATTAAAAACGATGGATAAATAGAAGTCAGGAAACCAAAGATTTTACAGTAAATGATTATTCTGTTTTAAAAAAAAAAAAATTGGGTTGTTTGATTTAAATTTTATTTAGGAAATTTTTCAATTTATAGGATGATGATAAAAATGATTATTGAATTTTAGAGTTCACTGTAATAAGATAAATTATTTTTATATACAATTTGGATGGGAAATTATCAGTTTAAACTAAATTTTCTAGTCACTTAAATTAATAAATGATAATAAAATTATTTGGTTATTCTAATTACTAAGATAATTGATTAATGGAATTTAGTTAAAATCAATTTATTAGTTTAAAACCAAATGTTTAGTTTAAATTAAATTGTTGGCTAATTTGATTTATTAAATAGTAATCATTGTAGAATATCTCGAATATTGACAAGAATTATTAATATTTATACAAGGTCAAAAACATTGAGAAAACCAAGGCCATATGGAAGTGGATTGCAAATGAAAAGCAAAGGTGAGTTAATCTCACTCAGTTAAAGTTAAAAATAAATTTAAATGATTAAATTTAAATAATTGTTTGAATGGCTGAATTGATTGATGTGATATAGTATGATATTTCGGAATTGGCATATTATATTGTGCTAACATTTGTGGATGCAGGAAAAACAGGTTGGAGGGATCCAACTAGACCCCTCACATTTATTTAAATTATTCAATATTCTCTGTTGTGATTATTTGATATCCTATGATGAGTTATATTGGAATATTGAATGTTATGTTTTAATTGGATATATTTGGATATAACTACCAAAAATATATAAATTGGATTGTTGGAAAGAAAATAAAGGAAGTAAACTCGTAAGCGAGATAATTATAGGAAATTTGAATAAATTAAGAATGAATTGAAAAGGAATAGAAGTAATATGAAAATAATAATAAATAAACTTCGAGTATGAAAGGAATTTTGAATAAACCGGAATTAATGTATTATAAACTTAAGTTACATCAAGTAAAGGAAAAAGAATTATTTCAAAATTCAAAGTTTAAATTTATTTAAAAGAATTAAGAAGTAATTTGAGATCAACTGATAAGTAGAGAAATTTATTTCCAATGGAATAAATTGGGAATCAATTTGGAAAATTGATTTAAGTGATTGAAGTTGGAATTTTCTCTGGATAGCCAAGTACATGTTTTAAAAAGAAAAAGAAATTTTCAAATATAAATTAAATGTTTTAAAAGTTGTTTTTTTTTAAAAAAGTAAGTTTTGTAAAATTTATTATTTCTAATATTTAAATTTTAAAGTAAGTATTTTCTCAAATCTATTATAGTAGTAATTATTTAAAAAGTGACTTAGTATTTTGTTTCAAAAGTGGAAATCTAGTTTTATATTTTATTAAGTAATTTTATTTCAAATATTCATATAAGATGTATTTTTAACAAATTTTTAAAGTAGTTTTAATTTAAAAGTTTTTAAAGTATATTTCAAAGTAAAGTGTTTTAAATTATTTTTAAAATCTATTTTTTTGTGCTTGGTGATTTCAGAGGAGATATAAAACATTTGGGAAAGTTGATTCTGAAAGGAATGATGGTTTTGAAAACTATTTTCAAAGGAATTTGAAAGGTAAAAATATATCTTGTGAAGATATTTTTGAAATTAATAAATAAATTGGGAAATTATTTATTGTTTGATGAATGTTTGTGAATGTTAATTGATAGTTAAATAACCGACTATCAATATTGGCCAAATGCGTTGATCGTTTCGAAGAGACCGGGATCGAGATTAATTTCTCGAAAACCACTTCGATCCGGTTTGTACGTTTCGTGTAACGTGTTCGGAGTCGAAGCTGGAGCAGTAAAGTGCAAGGGCTAGTCGCTACTAATCCTGAGGATATTTCCAAAATGGATGTAGTAGGAATAGTGCCTTCGGTTCCGTTCGAACCCGGGACGGACTTGTATGGATGAATGCTTGCGAAACATCGTTAGGTGGGAGATGGGCATTCTAAGTAAAAACGTTCTAAAGGTAACGTTTAGCCTCAAGCCTCATCAAATGGGAATGACTGAAAATCAGGGGATATGCAGCAAGGTTAGGTGGGTCATGCCCAAGCAGGACAAGGTAATTCCCCTGTCTAGATGTCCCTTATATATATTTCGGCTTAGTGGGTGGTTGGTCGCGCCAACCACGGGGTTTATCTTGTTCGGGACTGTTCAGTAAGGAATGGTTCCGGCCTTGTGTTGCAGGGGATGAAGGGAGTAATCCTCGGTATGGTGATCTAGGCCCCGTACTGTGACAGGTGGTACCCCAGTGCCTAGTCATTGTTGGAAATCCATTTACCCTACGAGCCTTGTACGAGTTTTGTTTGTATTACCCACTTCGGTGGCTAGTAGCTGGAATTTAATCATGTAACAATTTCGGCTATTTTATAAGTATTTGTATATAGACCCTATTATAATATCAGAGGATTTCTATAAAAATTGTTTTAGCTATCGTAAGGTAAAAACCCGACATGTTTATTTGTGGCGTGGTCTTACGAGATGCTTTTGTTTTCAAAGGATTTTTGAAACTTTAATAATCAAATGGGGTGTGATTTTCTCACGCTGGTATTCCTAACTGACTCGGGTGTTATTTAACTGTAATGCTCGGGTCAGACCGAGTATTATAGAATACAGGATATGATGCTGTGGATCTCAGGAGACGAGCTGGATGTCGATACGTACTCTCGTACTTGTATATATATATATATTCCGCTGTGTTGAGTAGTTGTGTATCCCATTGTATGTTATTGATGTGAGCTGTGACTGATGTACTCTGATGATGTAATATATGTAAACTGATATATTTGATTTTGAGTAAAGATTATTTACTATCTATTATATTTTATTTCGCTGCGATGGTTAGATTCTGATGTTGATTTTGTTTTCTCTTCTTCTACCTCTTCTTCTTTAACCCAAATGGTTCGTATTTCTATGCAACTTGAGTTGATTTTTGTAGAGTAGTGTTGACTCAAGGGGTACGGATTTGTGGGTCGTTACAGAAAGGTTGTATAGTAAATAGCTAGGAAAAATAGATTTAAGACAGTTTATATTAAAAAAAATTATTTGAAAATAGTTTTCGAGTCAAACTGTTCAATCTCCCAATTTCCCATTTCAACCCATCTCAATTTCCATTCCCATTGAATTGATTCAATTCCAATTAATTCACATCAAATTTCAATTTGAACTAATTTTCAATTCCAATCTCAACTTCAAGCCATCTCGAATTATATAAATTCGAATTCAATTTTTAAATGTTGATTTAATCCCTCAAATCAAATTAACCCTTTACTTTTAATTTAACAACCTAAGTCTGTAACAATTTTCAATTCTAGGTCCAAATTTCAAATATTCATTTTAAATTACCTTTACTTAACTTATTCCAAGGTTCAAGTAAGAGTTCAAATCTGGTTAAACAATTTAATTTTCGAAATCCAATTTATTACCCAATTTTTAACTTTTAACCTTGAAACCAAAACTTAGCAATTTCAGTCTGCAAGTTCATTTTTAACATTTAAATCTTAAGTTCAAAGTGATTCCATTTCCATATTTACAATTTTATTTTAAAAACCAAAATCTTTTAAATAGTTTCAAAATAAGGTTTTATTTCCATTTTATTTTAGTAATGGATATATATCATCTCAATCCACTTCTTAATTCATTTAAAATAATCCAATTCACAGTTTCATAGATTATTAATATCAACAGGATGATAGTAGGATATGTCAAAGTAAATAAATATCCAAATTATCTAAAACACCAATCAATAACATCCATTACCAATTTTCTGAACTCAAACCTGTTTTGAGATCACAAATAACTCCCTTTCCAGTTCAACCCGTTTAATTTCCCTAAGTTAAATCTAAATTTTATCTTGAAATCTCTCATTTCAGATTATAAGTCCACAACTTATTTAACTTGTCCAGAGTTAAATTCCAATTCATTAAACCATTTAGATTCCTCAATTTAAATTTTCATTTGCACACCAGGTCATACTTCCAATTGTAAACCATTCTTGGTTTTTAATTTAAAACAAATTCCTTTATTTTTTTGAATAACTCTTGTTTAAAACTAAAATTCCAACATTCAAAAATATTATGAATAATATTATTTATTATACCCTTTAACACTTTGAAACGATTTCAAATTTCTAGGCTTAGATTTTAAAACTTCATAACTTGAATCCATTCAAATTTAAAAGTCTTACTTATCTAAATTTTTATTTCCTTAAAACATTTCATTCTGCTTTATTATTATTTATTCTAAAATAAACATCCTTTATTAAGATACAACAAAATTTTATAATAATTATCCATTTTTACTTAAATTATTTGCATAGTTAATCCTTACCCAAATCCTATTTGGTTATATATATATATATATATATATATATATATATATATATTTCAATTACGTATAACTAATTATCTTAATATATGTAATAATTGAAAAAAATTATTGCTTTATATACCAAAATATAGTCTTATATAAACACTACCTTTAAAACCCTTTTTTTAAATCATTATATAAGAAAATAACAAGTAGGCCCTCATATAATACTCTCAACTCATTCTAGGATACTACCGACCCTATCTGTAATCTCTAATGAGTGATCCCCACCAGAGCCATGTGTGATATCCCGGAATTTTTGGCAATATCAATTTAATAATCTTTATTTAAAATTAAATTGGTTTGATAATATAAATTAATAAGATATGAATTGGTTTAGTAATCTAATTAAATAAATATTTAATTAGTGATTTTATCTCTTAAAAACTAGATAAATGTTTCTATTTATAACATATATATATATATATATATATATATATTTGTATATATTATAGATAATCTTTTATTTGGAATTTAATAAATAAATTAAGTCTTGTTTTCAAATTCTAATAATATATTTAATAATTTGGAAATTATGATTTAAATTAATATTAAGCTTTTCAAAGTTATTTAGTTAATAACTATATGGTTTGTAAATACTTAAGATAAATGTTAATTGCTTAAGATTATATCTTAGCTTAATTTTTAAATTTAAATAAAACTTTTATTTCATTTCTTTTACACATTACTTGATATATATGATTTGAAATAGAAGTTTAAAATACAATATAGCATATGGTCTTAATTCATTTAATAATAGAAGTGATTTATAATCTCTTTTATAAATCATTTAAAATTGTTAAATTTGTATTTTCAAAATTTAAATGTGTAGTTATATTTGTATATATATAACTTTATTTTTAATTTGGATTTTAGAATTTAATTTGAAACTGAACTTAAATTTGAAATTCAAAGGATAAACATTTTAAAAAAAATATTTGGATTTAAATATATGTATAGTTTTTATTTATATACGATTTGTTTTATTTTATTTTCTTTAAAAAGTAATACATATATAATTTAGATAAGAATTTTAAAGTAGATTTAAAAGCTTTATTTAACATTTAGACAAAAAGAAAAATACTTAATTACAAGTGTTAACATATTAAGGACTTATAATAACATGTGTTAGCTAATAAATTAAGGTATTTGACAAGTGTCATGTTTGGTTTTATTTTCTTTTATTTTTTTAAAATGAAATTCTGCCTTTATAAACATATTTTCCCCTTCATTCTTTTTTTCTATCTTTCAAAATCAAAGGCTAAGTGAATCAAAGAAAAAAAATCTGAAACTCAAAGCCACCTCAAAAAAAAAATCTGAAACAAAAAAAATCTGTAATTCATTCCTCAAAGTAAAAACAGAAAATCATATTTTTAAATCTTAAAATAAATCTGGTTGCCTAATATTTCTGAAACAAATATGTTTGTGTGTATATGAGCTTTCTGGCATTTTCTATGAATTTATATAAGTGTGTATATACGGTTGTGTAGCATTGTTCCTGTTTCTGTTCCCAGACTTAAATTTTAAATTCAAAATATATAGTCTCTTGATCTAATTACTGACAGAACTTAGATTTTAAACAAAATATGTTTGTTTAAGCATAAAGTAAGTTTTGCAATTTATTTAGTTAAAAATAAACTTGAATAGGCTCCGGAAATCAAAAACTTCAAAACAAGATAGAAGTAAATGAAAATTCAATTATCCTCATTTATGGATTCAGGAATATAGACGTATACTTAAACCAAAACACGATTTTTAAAACTTAAATCATGATTTTTAGAAATGAGGTAGGTGTGTATTTCTAGTTTAACCAGAAATTGGATATTTAGGAAATTCTGGTGATCTCAGGGTTCTGGAGGGTTAAAATTTCTTCTGGAGGAAGAGGAGCGAATTGTAAGGCCAGGAAAATTGCCAGGAAGATGGTCAGAGACTGATGGTGGAGGGGGTTGTTCATTTTTGTTTGTAGACCTAGTTTTGATGATGGCTGGAAGTTCGATCATCTCGAGGCCTAGAATTGATCGAGTGCCACTATACTTAGGGAAATGGAAGCATGGAGGTAGGCGATGGCAAGGCCGGAAGGGCAGACTCTCTGGTGATGGGATCTCGATTATAAGATGGTTCCAGGTTTCATTGTTGTTCCAGTTTTGATCTTTAAGGCTCGATTTCGATTTCGAGTTAGATTCGATGTTCGAGCGGTCGGATTTTGGTGTTTTGATGATCGCCGACATATTCGACATTCTGGTGATGACCGGAGGTGGTCGGTGGCACCGTGCATGTGCACGGTGCACTTGTTTTCTGGTGGTCTGGTGTTTTGTTTGGTTTGGGGTTGGTGCAGTTTTAACTCGAGTTTGTCTCGAGAAGTTCGAGTGTTTTACTCGAAGGGTTTTTAAGGTTTGGCTCGAAGCAATTTTAATCTGGGTCGAATCATTTTTTAGTTACAGGTTTTGTTTTGAAACCTGACAGTGTATCAGTTTTTGAAATTTAAACTAAAAAAAGTGTAAAGCAAGTTTTAAAACACGAGGTTTTGATACAAGTTTAAATCTGAATTCAAATTGAGTTTAAATTCTAGTTTTTAAAATAAATAAGTTTTATAAAAATGGAATGTTTTTAACAACTAAAAATTGTTAAAGTATTTTATAAAATGGTTTTAGAATCTGAAATTAAAGATTTTAAACAGGATTTTAAATTTAAGTTTAAATCTGGATTCAAAGCTCAATTTGAATCCTAGTTTTGAAATAAAATAAAGTTTTTGAATTTTTAAAAGTTTTAAAAACAACTTTGAATGTTTTAAATATGGTTTGAAATTTAAAAATGAGTTTGGTTTAAAATTTCTTTTAAAATTCTTTCATAAGACAAGTATTTCTTAACATGTAATTAAAAGGTTTTTGAATTGTTAAACTTTGCTAAAGTTAAAAATGTATTCATTTTAAATCTTAAATTTAAAATGGAATTTAAAAGTAAATTTAAAAGCTAATTGTTTTTAAAATATTTTGTTAATGATAATTAAATCATTAATAGGATTAAGATTTATCTCAAAGTTAATTAGGACTTTAAGATTTATAATTCATTAAATTATTAAGGTAATTAAGATGGATCATTTATTAATTAATTTAATTAATGATTTGGATTAATTAATTAAGTAATTAAGGGTTTAATTAAATAAAGGATTAAGTAAGTTAATTAAGATTAATTAATTCGTAATTAAGAAATCATTAACTGGATAAGATTTGATTTTAAATTTATGATTTGAAATTTATTAATCAAGTAACCAAAAATTTATTTAAGTTATAGATTAACACTTAATTAATTAAATAATTAGAGATTGATTAATGGGTTATTATAGATAAATTAATTTGTAATTAATAATGCTTAAATCTTAGTTAATTACTTTAGAGAAGTAATTAAAAATTTGTTAATAGTTAATGAAGGTCATTAACTTAAGATTATTTAATAATTAATTAATGTGATTAATTTTTATAATTAATTAGATTAATTAATTTAAAAATAGTCATTTGTGAATTGTTTAAGTGTAATTACTTAATGGAAGTAATTAAGAAATTAATTACTAATTGTAATTAAATAAGTTTATTTTGATTAGTTTAAGTTAACTAATTTAGTTTAATTATTTAAGATAATCACTGGATAATTTAAGAAGTAATTACTCAATGTAATTAATGAAGAATAATTACTTAGTGAAGTAATTAAGAAGATAATTACTGGATGCAATTAAATTGAAGGATAATTAGGTAATGGAAGAGATTTGAAAATTAATTACTTTGTGTAATTAATATGAAGAATAATTACTTAATGGAAGTAATTAATAATTAACTACTTAGTGTAATTAATTAAGAATTGATTAATAAAGTTATTTGAAGATAATTAAGAGATGTAATTAATTAAGTGTAATTAATTACTTAATGAGATTAATCTAGGGTGATTAATAGATATAATTAATTAAAGATTAATTATGAAAGGTAATTAATTAAGGAGTAATTAATTAATTTAAAAGAAGTAATTAATGGTAGTTAATTACTGAATGTGATTAATAAAGCGTGATTAATAATTATGGTTTAATTAAAGTAATTAATTTAAATAAGTAACTAATTAAATAAGTAATTAAGGATCATTAATTTATATAATTAATGATGTAAGTAAGGATTGATTAATCAAGGATTAATGTAATTAATTATAGTTAATTAATTAATGAAGTAATTAAAAGGTTAATTACTGAATTTGGTTTAGAATAATTAATTTGTGAAATTAATTAGAAGCTAATTACTTGAATGTAATTAAAGGATAATTAATCAAGGGTGTTAATTAAGGTGATTAATTAGAGGGTAATTAATTAATTGATTTGTAATTAATTAACGGTTATGTAAGCAAGATTTATGTAGATAAAGAAATTAATTTAATTTATTTTAAATTAATTAGAGATGAAGTAATTAACTTAATTCATTTTAAATTAATTATAGATAGTGATTAATCCTTGCTTATGTATGGATGGATGATATTGAATGCTCTGAATGGTTTGAGATCTCAAATATGAGATAAGTGATGCTGTGTGATATGGATGCTTTGGTTGCATTGTGATGATAATATGAATTATCTATTTGTGATGATAATATGGATTATCTGTTTATGATGATAATGTTGATTATCTATTATGATATGTGAATTATCTATATGTGTGTATATAGGTAATAGAATTGTATTGTTTTAAACTTTAAAACAACTTGGCCTTAAAAGATACATTTTGGATTTCGATGAGACCGGGAACGGGTTTACAGATTTGGATATCCGAAAACCACATCGATCCAAATTAGCGATGTGTTGTGAATCTCAAGTGAAAAGTGAAGAGTGAAGACTCGAGGTGTAAGGACTATTCGTCGTTAAAACTCTTAGGGTGATTCCCATACGAGTTTAACGGGATAGTACTTTTAGATTCGAGATGAAGATTCAGAGTGCAAGGGTTATCGTCGTTAACTCTGACGGTGATTCTAAAATGAGTGTAATGAGATAATTCCTTCGGTTTCGTTCGAACCCGGAATGAACTTGTATGGATTGAATGCTTTCAGAACATCGTCCGGTGGATGATGAGCATTCTAAGATAGATGTGTTCTATAAAGGTAAATCGTAGCCTCAAGCCTCATCAACCGGGAATGACTAAAAAGGGAAGGTGCAGCATGGCTAAGTGGGTCATGCCCAAGTAGGACGAGATTTACTCCTGTTTTGAAGTCCCTTTATATTCGGCTGTGTCGGCAGTTGGTTGCAAACAACTGCAGGGTTGTCTTGTTCGGAACTGCTTAGTAAGGAATGGTTCCGGCCTTGTGTTGCAGGGGAATTAGGATGGATCCTCGGTACGGTGATCTTGGCCACGTACTGTGATGAGCGGTACCCCAGTAGCCCTGCCATTGATGGAAACCCATTTTTTCTACGAGACCCTACGGTTTTGATTGTATTACCCACTTTTGTGGCTAGTAGCTTGAATTTAATCATGTAACAATTTTGGCTATTTTCTATTTACTTGAAAACCCTAGACACTATTATAATATCACTGGATTTCCTATCAAATGTTTTGGTTAGCGTAAGGTAAAAACTTTTCCATGTTTATGTGTGAGAAGTCTTACGTAACACCTTTCTTTTCAAAGGTTTTTCAAAGTTAAGAAACCTTAACCTGTAACTCACACCAGACCTATGTCTGACCCGGAGTTTATCTTCTGTTTTCTTAAAATCTTGGGTACTCAAATTTTTACGAGTAGCCAAGGGATTCAGGTTAGCTTTGACGAATTGTAGAGGAGCAATGGAGCAGGACGCTTCGGCATTAGATATATAGTTTCCGCTGTGTGTTCTATGTGCTGTGTTTGTTGAGTTGTATTTGAGTTTTATAACTAGACATGTGTTTATAACTGTCTAGTATGTGATGTATATGTTGTGTAACTCTGATAGATTTTGTATATTATGTAATACTTATGTTATTAATATAATTTATTCATTCCTCTGTTGAGATTCTGGTGTTGTTTCTTCTTTCTCTTCTTTCTTTCTCTTTTCTATCCCTTTCTTTCTTAAAGATGATGCGTCATTCCGTGGAATGAATGGCGGGTCGTTACAGTGGTGTCAGAGCGCTAGGTTGAGTGAATACCTAGGCTTTGGAGTGATTTCTTTCTTGAGAGAGCGTATTTGTAATTTATATATATATATATATATATATATATATATATTTCTTCCTATTTGTTGGGTTACCTGTTCGGGTTTTCCAATATAAGTTATAAAGGTAGATGAGTAGTGGTGTGTATAACACGACTACCATTGGTTGGAGTTTGAATGTTTGAGTTTGGAAGTGTATCTGTCGAGACTGTGGACCTAATACCGTCTCGAGTAAGCTTTGCTGTGGTATATGGATTTCATTGATCTTTGAAGGTAACCTGTTAAGGTTCGGAGTCCATCTTTGAAGTTGGTTGAGTGGAGTTTGGATCTGTCGGTTGGGCAAAAGCGAGTGATGGTATCTTGATACCTCAGGGATTAGTAGCTATATGATGAGACGCGGTGACTATGGACATTCCCAAAGATGTTTCTTTGGAACAAGTTTAAGGAAGTGGATCTGCTTCGGTGTTGTGGCTGAGTTCAGCAGGGTGTATCTGTTTGGTTTGAGGTCCAAGTTTCTCGAAGAGCTTTGGATAAGCAAGTCTTTTGGGCATCTGTGTCAGCAGTGCAGCTCGGAGTATTCTGTGTGCCAGCAAGAAGGTCTTATGGTTATCAGTTTTCTAAGGTGGAGTTCAGAAGCAGCAGAGTGGATCCATTCCTTCGATGGATTGGTTAGACCAACGTAAGCTGTTCTGATTGGTAAAGAGAGAATAGTTTTCTTTGGATGTTAGGCTGGATTGATCATAAAAGTGACTTGCGATAGCTGAGTGTTCTCTTGGTTATCAGAGATTTTCTGGGTTATGTTGTCCAGTTTGTGCTTGTATTCATCATCAGCATTCTTTTTTACTCCAGATCAGAGTTGTGCAGCGGAAGCAGTTTGGGAGTGCATCTGCTTTTCTTTTTCGGATAGGAGAAGTTTGTTTCCCTCTGATGGTGGTGAGTGGAGTTTGTTCTTGATCTTGGTTAGTCTTAGAGGATCATTCTGGTGGATTGGGTTTGGTCCAGTTTGTTTCTTAAGACATCAGCGAGGATTGAGCTGATCAGGAAGGAAGTAGGCAGCCCAGGATCGTCTGAAGAGTTTTGTGGATCAGAATCGAAGATCTGATTTTGGATAAGCTTTCTCCAATTTTAGGAGCTATAAGTTTGGATAAGGCTGGGATGCTAGCTCCGAGGTGTATTGGATCTTTTCTGTGTTCTGGTAAGATAAGTGTTTGGTCTTTTGGATTGAATTGCCAGTTTGGACAACTAGAATTCGATGTGTTTCACGTATCTCTGAGGGAGTACGTGCATGATCTATCTCTGGTTGTGGAATCAGCTGTTCTGGGAGATTTGGTTGTTGAGTCATACTTGTATATAGTCTGATATTCTGTTTAGTTTGGTAGATCGAGATGAGTAGGAAATCTATAGCTTAGTAGTGTTGATTTTTTGGATTCTATAGAGCGGGTATCCCGATGTTTATACATGGAAAACTCGAGAAAAATTCTATTCAGAATTTTTGTCTGGATGGTTAAATTTGTTTGTTTGGGTGAATTGGTTGCTATGGTTGTTAGCATATGGTTGATAATATATGTATGTGTTTTAAAATTAAAATCTTTAATGAGATTATTGAATTACCTTTGTTTTAAATTTCGGGGACGAAATTCTTTTAAGGGGGAAGGAATGTGATATCCCGGAATTTTTGGCAATATCAATTTGATAATCTTTATTTAAAATTAAATTGGTTTGATAATATTGATTAATAAGATATTAATTGGTTTAATAATCTAATTAAATAAATATTTACTTGTGATTTTATCTCTTAAAAGCTAAATAAATGTTTCTGTTTATAATATATACATATATATATATTTGTATATATTATAGATAATCTTTGATTTGGAATTTAATAAATAAATTAAGTCTTGTTTTCAAATTCTAATAATATATTTAATAATTTGAAAATTATGATTTAAATTAATATTAAGATTTTCAAAGTTATTTGATTAATAACTATATAGTTTGTAAATTTATCACTGATGGAGTGGCTGCCGTTCAAGAATATATTAATTACCGTTGTAAGAACAACATAACCTGTGCAATTTTAAAACTTGATTTTGCAAACGCTTTTGATTCAGTAGATTGGGATTTTCTTGTAGATATTTTTCATGCAAGAGGATTTGAACATAGATGGATTAGTTGGATTTTGACTTTGCTTAGAACTGGAAACTCTAATATTATGGTAAATGGTATTCTAGATAATAAAATTCAGTCCAAGAGAGGTTTAAGGCAAGGGAATCCCTTATCACCCTTGTTGTTTAACTTAGCCGCTGATGTTTTTGCCAAAATTATTAAGAGAGCAATGGAAAATGGATCTCTAGGAAGTGTTGGTAATGACATATCGCGTAATGGTATATCGGTTCTGTAATTTGCGGATGATACCTTACTTTTTTCATCTCATCTTCCTAGACACATTATTACTCTCAAATTTATTCTTTATAGTTTTGAGCTTTTATCTGGTTTAAAAATTAATTTTGACAAAAGTTCAGTTCTAGTTTTAAATGATTTTGAAAAAGTAGAAAACTTAGTAGCTAATACTCTAAATTGCAAAAGTATGAATTTTCCTTTTGAATATCTAGGGTTTGCGATTAGACCTACAAAACTCAAACATGATGATTGGCTTATTATTATTGATAAAATTAAAAATAAGATATCTAACTGGAATGGGAGATTTCTATCTAGAGCAGGTAGGCTAGTTTTAATAAACTCGGTTTTATCAGCCTTACTGATCTATTGGATGTCTATGCATCTGTTTCCAGATTGGGTTATTGATAAAATCGATAAAATTAGAAGAGATTTCTTATGGAGTAGGGATAATATTAATAACAGTATAAAATGTCTAGTTAACTGGGAAACTGTTTGTAAAGTTAAAAAGGAGGGTGGTTTAGGAATTATAAATTTGTGTAACATGAATTTGTCTCTTTTAGGTAAATGGCTTTGGAAGTTTAAAGATGTAAATGATAACGCTAATTGGAAAGCGATCATTTCCAATTACTATTATAGCGGTAATATCAATTTACACCAAATTGATTATTCCTTTTCCCATAAATTCTCTAATTTTCGAAAAAACATTTTAAAATGTTATGAGATTTTTAACTTAGGAACTAAGACAATAGTGCATTCAGGAAATTATACTTCTTTTTGGCATGACTGTTGGATTTCGATATTGCCTCTTAAGTTTGAATTTAAGGAATTGTATGATATTTGTGACTTTAAGTATGCTTTAATTAATGAAGTTTATTCTTAGGAAAATGATCCTCCTTGGAATTTCAGTTTTAACAAAAATTTAATAGGATCTAGGCAACTTTCTTTGCTTTATGCCAGGTTAAATCTTTACAACACAATGATAATGATTTTATTAGTTGGGAATGTGATAAGAGTAAGAAATATACTCCAAATTCTTTTTATAGATTTATTAATTTTTCGAAAACTTTAAATAACTCTTTTAAATACATGTGGAAATCTAATGCTCCTCCTAAATCCAAAATTCACATGTGGCTAATACTTCATGGAAAACTTAATACGATAGAATTTTTAAAGAGAAAAAACATTCAAACCGATAATAAATGTCATTTTTGCAATCTGCATCTTGAGGACATATATCATTTATATTATGATTGTTTGGACTGTACTTACATTTTAATTAATACTCTTAAAATTTTAACTTTAATATAATAAATAAAATTTCGGATTGTGAATTCTACTGGAAAAATTATAGATTCAAATTCAATAAAAATATTAGATTTTTACTAGACACTTTATTTATTGTTATTAATTGGTTTATTTGGTTTGAGAGAAATCAAAGAATTTTTAATAATAATAATAAGTCATTTTAACAAATTGATTTTTTCAATTTCTACATTTTGTTTTAATTGGATTTCTAATCCCAAATATAAATTAGCTAAAAATTTCCTTTTCAAACGGTATCTTAACAAGGTTAGTTGTAATATTAACTTTTTTAAACATAAGAATAACTTTTATAGCACGAATAATAGTGTTGCTAATATTTTTCCAAATTCATATGATAATCTCACTTTAAATAATAGCTTACTTATGATTAAAGATAAATTAGTCTAATCCGTCTTAATTTTTGTTCTTGTCTTTGTTTTGGTTTTTGTTTACAGCTTATTCATTCCTTTATTTTTTATCATGTTTGTCTTATTTAGGTTTTTATTTCATTCATTATAAATACATATGTAAGTATATTTTCTATATAAATATACATATATATATGTATCATTCTAAAAAAAATTCCCTAGTCTTGTTTCAGATACAAGCTTTGGGAGGTAGGTTATCAGGCTCATTTTGCAGGTTTCTCTTGTCTTCAGATTGCTGGATATCAGTTTATAGAGAGGTCATCAGAGCAGAGTTTCTTCATCCAGGACTTCTTGCAGATATCCCCTCAGATATGCGATTCTGCTATCTTCACTATGGAGTTCTTATTCAGGATGTTTCTATTCTCCAGTTTGGCACTCCTTCTTGCTCTGAGACTTCAGAGTGGTCTCTCTATTCAGCAGATCCTCTTCAGAGCAGATGCTTATTCACTTCTTCCGATTCAGTCTTTTGGAGCTTTCTTACTTGTTTGAGTCGTCTCTCAGTTTTACGTTTTTTCACTTTAGCCTTTTTGGTACTTCTAACATCTTAATATCGAATGGTGGCCATGCCGGAACTTGATATTGAGGTGCGATGGGTGGTGGCAATGCCGGAACTCATCTTAGGAGTACCTGAGTTTAGCTATATGTATTTTTGCTCTTGTTACCTGCCAGGCATATTGCAGCTCCTTACGTTCGTGTTACATATATATTCACATGTGTGCTCTCCTCTATGCGTAGAGGATCACACATTTTTCTTAAAAAAAAATATGGTTTGTAAATACTTAAGATAAATGTTAATTGCTTAAGATTATATCTTACCTTAATTTTTAAATTTAAATAAAAAGTTTGTTTCATTTCTTTACACATTACCTGATATATATGATTTGAAATAGAAGTTTAAAATACAATATAGCATATGGTCTTAATTCATTTAATAATAGAAGTGATTTATAATCTCTTTTATAAATCATTAAAAGAAAAATTGTTATTTTCAAAATTTAAATGTGTAGTTATATATGTATATATACAACTTGATTTTTAATTTGGATTTTAGAATTTAATTTGAAATTGAATTTAAATTTGAAATTCAAAGGATAGACATTTCAAAAAAAATATTTGGATTTAAATATATGTATAAGTTTTTATCTGTACATGATTTGGTTTATTTTATTTTCTTTAAAAAGTAATACATATATAATTTAGATAAGAATTTTAAAGTAGATTTAAAAGCTTTATTAACATTTAGATAAAAAGAAAATTACTTAATTACAAGTATTAACATATTAAGGACTTATAATAACAGGTGTTAGCTAATAAATTAAGGTATTTGACAAGTGTCATGTTTGAATTTTTTTTTTTTTTTTTTTTTTAAATGAAATTCAGCCTTTATAAACATATTTTCCCCCTTCAATCTTTTTTTCTATCTTTCAAAATCAAAGGCTAAGTGAATCAAAGAAAAAAATATGAAACTCAAAGCCACCTCAAAAACAAAACCTGAAACAAAAAAAATCTGTAATTCATTCCTCAAAGTAAAACCAGAAAATCAAATTCAATTTCAAAGTTTCAGATCCAAAACTAGAATACAAATCTGTAATATCATTTGCAAATCAAAACAAGTTCAAACAAATCTGAAAATCCACTTTCAAATTTTTAGAAACAAACCTATCATTCCTCAGATCAAAACCTGATACATTTCCAAATATCAAAAACTTTCACCTGTAATCCATTTTCTGGAAGCAACCTGGAATAAAAATTTTGCAAGAATCAAATGTCTTCATTTTTCAAAAACCAAAGAAATCTAGCCTGCATTTCTTTTAAAATCTGGAAAGCCAGCATGCATATAGTTTTCAAATCAAGGAGCAAGAGCACTTCATTTTTTAAAGAGGTTCAAAGGATTTTCAAACTGTTTTCAAAAAAAAATGTGCTCTGTTTATCTCCTCTAATCAAGTGAGTAACATCACAGTTTTAAATCTTAAAATAAATCTGGTTGCATGATATTTCTGAAACAAATATGTTTTTGTGTATATGAGCTTTCTGGCATTTTCTATGAATTTATATAAGTGTGTATACACTGTTGTGTAGCATTGTTCCTGTTTCTGTTCCCAGACTTAAGTTTTAAATTCAAAATTTATAGTTTCTTGATCAATTACTAATAGAACTTAGTTTTTAAACAAAATATGTTTGTTTAAGCATAAAGTAAGTTTTGAAATTTATTTAGTTCAAAATAAACTCGAATAGGCTTTGGAAATCAAAAACTTCAGAATAAGATAGATGTAAATAAAAATTCAATTATCCTGATTTATGGATTCGGGAATAAATCGTCTACTTAAACCAAAACATGATTTTTTAAACTTAAATCATGGTTTTTAGAAATGAGGTAAGCGTGTATTAACCAGAAATTGGATATTTGGGAAATTCTGGTGATCTCGGGGTTCGTTGAAATTTCTTATGGAGGAAGAGGAGCGAATGGTAAGGCCAGGAAAATTGCCAGGAAGATGGTCAGAGACTGATGGTGGTGGGGGTTGTTCGTTTTTGTTTGTAGACCTAGTTTTGACGATGGCTGGAAGTTTGATCATCTCGAGGAGTAGAATTGATCGAGTGCCACTATACTTAGGGAAATGGAAGCATGGAGGTAGGCGATGGCTTGGCCAGAAGTGCAGACTCTCTGGTGATGGGAATCTCGATTATGAGATGGTTCCAGGTTTCGTTGTTGTTCCAATTTTGAGCTTTAAGGCTCGGTTTCGAGTTGGATTCGATGTTCGAGTGGTCGGATTTTGGTGTTTGGATGATCGCCGACGTGTTCGACGTTCTGGTGATGACCGGAGGTGGTCGGCGGCACCGTGCATTAGCACAGTACACTTGTTTTCTGGTGGTCTGGTGTTTTGTTTGTTTTGGGGTTGGTGCAGTTTTAACTCGAGTTTGTCTCGAGAAGTTCGAGTGTTTTACTCGAGGGGTTTTATGGTTTGGCTCGAAGCAATTTTAATCTGGGTCGAGTCATTTTTTTAGTTACAGGTTTTGTTTTAAAACCTGACAGTGTATCAGTTTTTGAAAATTAAACTACAACAAAAAGTGTAAAGCAAGTTTTAAAACACAAGGTTTTGAAACAAGTTTAAATCTGAATTCAAATTGAGTTTGAATTCTAGTTTTTAAAATAAATAAGTTTTATAAAAAGGGAATGTTTTTAACAACTAAAAATTGTTAAAGTATTTTATAAAATGGTTTTAAAATCTGAAATTAAAGATTTTAAATAGGATTTTAAATTTAAGTTTAAATCTGGATTCAAAGCTTAATTTGGATCCTAGTTTTGAAATAGAATAAAGTTTTGAATTTTAAAAAGTTTTAAAAACAACTTTGAATGTTTTAAATATGGCTTGAAATTTAAAAATGAATTTGGTTTAATATTTCTTTTAAAATTCTTTTATAAGACAAATTTTTCTTAACATGTAATTAAAAGGTTTTTGAATTGTTAAACTTTGTTAAAGTTAAAATTGTATTCATTTTAAATCTTAAATTTAAAATGGAATTTAAAAGTAAATTTAAAAGCTAATTGTTTTTAAAATACTTTGTTAATGATAATTAAATCATTAATAGGATTAAGATTTATCTTAAAGTTAATTAGGACTTTATGATTTATAATTCATTAA
The DNA here is from genome assembly GCA_030765085.1 of Allium cepa. Classification (NCBI taxonomy): domain Eukaryota; kingdom Viridiplantae; phylum Streptophyta; class Magnoliopsida; order Asparagales; family Amaryllidaceae; genus Allium; species Allium cepa. Next base: position 80,515,421 of record CM060932.1, on the reverse strand, counting down.
ATTATTAAGGTAATTAAGATGGATCATTAATTAATTAATTTAATTAATTAATGATTTGGGTTAATTAATTAAGTAATTAAGGGTTTAATAAAGTAAAGGATTAAGTAAGTTAATTAAGATTAATTAATTTGTAATTAAGAAATCATTGATTAGATAAGATTTGATTTTAAATTTATGATTTGAAATTTATTAATCAAGTGATCAAAAATTTATTTAAGTTATAGATTAACACATAATTAATTAAATAATTAGAGATAGATTAATGGGTTATTATAGATATATTAATTTGTAATTAATAATGATTAAATCTCAGTTAATTACTTTAGAGAAGTAATTAAATATTTGTTAATAGTTAATGAAGGTCATTAACTTAGGATTATTTAATAAGTAATTAATATGAATAATTTTAATAATTAATTAGATTAATTAATTTAAAGATAATCATTTGTGAATTATTTAAGTGTAATTACTTAATGGAAGTAATTAAGAAATTAATTACTAATTCTCATTAAATAAGTTTATTTTGATTAGTTTAAGTTAATTAATTTAGTTTAATTAATTTAAGATAATCACTGGATAATTTAAGAAGTAATTACTCAATGTAATTAATGAAGAATAATTACTTAGTGAAGTAATTAAGAAGATAATTACTAGATGTAATTAAATTGAAGGATAATTAGGTAATGGAAGAGCTTTGGAAATTAATTACTATGTGTAATTAATATGAAGAATAATCACTTAGTGGATGTAATTAATAATTAATTACTTAGTGTAATTAGTTAAGAATTGATTAATAAAGTTATTTGAAGATAATTAAGAGATGTAATTAATTAAGTGAAATTAATTACTTAATGAGATAAATCTAGGGTGATTAATAGACATAATTAATTAAAGATTAATTATTAAAGGTAATTAATTAAGGAGTAATTAATTTATTTAAAAGAAGTAATTAATGGTAGTTAATTATTGAATGTGATTAATCGAGTGTGATTAATAATTATGGTTTAATTAATGTAATTAATTAAAAAGTAATTAAGGATCATTAATTTATATAATTAATGATGTAATCAATATTGATTAATCAAGAATTAATGTAATTAATTATAGTTAATTAATGAAGTAATTAAATGGTTAATTACTGAATTTGGTTTAGAATAATTAATTTGTGAAATTAATTAGAAGCTAATTACTTGAATGCCATTATAGGATAAGTAATCAAGGGTGATTAATTAAGGTGATTAATTAGAGGGTAATTAATTAATTGATTTGTAATTAATTAACGGTTATGTAAGTAAGATTTATTAAGATAAAGAAATTAATTTAGTTTATTTTAAATTAATTAGAGATGAAGTAATTAACTTAATTCATTTTAAATTAATTATAGATAGTGATTAATCCTTGCTTATGTATGGATAGATGATATTGAATGCTCTGAATGGTTTAAGATCTCAGATATAAGATAAGTGATGCTGTGTGATATGGATGTTTTGGTTGCATTGTGGTGATAATATGAATTATCTATTTGTGATGATAATATGGATTATCTGTTTATGATGATAATGTTGATTATCTATTATGATATGTGAATTATCTATATGTGTGTATATAGATAATTGAATTGAATTGTTTTAAACTTTAAAACAACTTGGCCTTAAAAGATACGTTTTGGATTTCGATGAGATCGGTATCAGGTTTCCAGATTTGGATATCCGAAAACCACATCGATCCAAATTAACGATAGGTCGTGAATCTCAAATGAAGAGTGAAGACTCGAGGTGTAAGGACTATTCGTCGTCAAAACTCTGAGGGTGATTCCAATACGAGTTTAACGGGGTAGTACTTTCAGATTCGAGATGAAGATTCAGAGTGCAACGGTTATCATCGTTAACTCTGAGGGTGACTCCAAAATGAGTATAACGAGATAATGCCTTCGGTTTCGTTCGAACCCGGAACGAACTTGTATGGATTGATTGCTTTCAGAAGATCGTCAGGTGGACGATGAGCATTCTAAGATAGATGTGTTTTATAAAGGTAATCGTAGCCTCAAGCCTCACCAACCGGGAATGGCTAAAACAGGGAAGGTGCGGCATGGCTAAGTGGGTCATGCCCAAGTAGGACGAGATTTACCCCTGTCTAGAAGTCCCTTTATATTCGGCTGTGTGGGCAGTTGGTTGCAAACAACTGCATGGTTGCCTTGTTCGAAACTGTTCAGTAAGCATGGTGCCGGCCTTGTGTTGCAGGGGATTTAGGGTGGATCCTCGGTACGGTGATCTAGGCCACGTACTGTGACGGGCAGTACCCCAGTATCCCTTCCATTGATGGAAACCCATTTTTCCTACGAGACCCTACGATTTTGGTTGTATTACCCACTTTTGTGGCTAGTAGCTGGAATTTAATCATGTAACAATTTCGGCTATTTTCTATTTACTTGAAAACGCTAGACACTATTATAATATCGCTCGATTTCCTATCAAATGTTTTGGTTAGCGTAAGGTAAAAACTTTTCCATGTTTATGTGTGGGAAGTCTTATGTGATACCTTTCTTTTCAAAGGTTTTTCAAGTTAAGCAACCTTAACCTGTTACTCACACCAGACCCATGTCTGACCCAGAGTTTATCTTCTGTTTTCTTAAACTCTTGAGTACTCAAATTTTGATGAGTAGCCAAGGGATTCAGGTTAGCTTTGACGAATTGTGAAGGAGCAATGGAGCAGGAGGCTTCGGCGTTAGATATATAGTTTCCGTTGTGTGTTCCATGTGGTTTGTTTGTTGAGTTGTATTTGAGTTGTATAGCTAGACAGGTGTTTATAACTGTCTAGTATGTGATGTATATGCTGTGTAACTCTGATAGATTTTATATATTATGTAATACTATGTTATTAATATAATTTATTTGTTCCATTGTTGAGATTCTGGTGTTGTTTCTTCTTTCTCTTCTTTTGTTTTCTTTTCTATCCCTTTCTTTCTTAAAGATGATGCGTCATTCCGTGGAATGAATGGAGGGTCGTTACACAAAGGTTCTCGCTTAACCTTTTGCTCTGATACCAAATGTAACGCCTCAGAATTTTCGATCCCGAAAATTCGACACTAATACGTTCACTGTAGAAGTGCCGAGCAATCGAATGCCGGAAATCACAAATTGTTAGGGTGAGAAGAAAAGAGGTAGAAGAGAAACAGAAAACAACAACACAAAATCTCACAATCGCAGCGGAACAAAATATAATATCAAATAACGGCATTTATACTAAGAAAAGATGTAAATGTCAATTTACATACAATATACCAGAGTGAAATCATTCACAAATAAACTGGACAGTTATAATTAACTTGTCCTAAATACAGACTACACAGTCTCTAATACACAGCAGAATAATCAATACGTCTCTGCCATCCAGCTCGCCTCTTGAGCTCCAGAACGTCCTAATCTGAAAATCTGTAATACTCGGTCTGACCCAAGCATTACAATAAAGTAACACCCGAGTCTGGCTGGAAACCAGCACGAGTAAACCCATATAATATGAAATACTGAATTTGTAAATCTTCTTTGAAAATCCAGGTAACTCGTTCATCACTGCGAGTTTTATCTTGCTATAGCTAAACATTTATTCCCCAAAATATATCTAAGCATCTTTACTTAGTTTAAATATGCAAGTTACTTAATTTATTCCATTCCAACCTATTTGATTATATAATCAAATCTATAAAGAATTTTAGATTACTGATCGAAGTGGTTCAGGACATCGCTAATATCCGACCCCGATCTCTTCGAATCCACCGCCATCCGTTAAGCCAAGTTGTCTAAGTAAAACAATAGAAATCAGAATATCATATTCACACAGAAATTCATCACATATATCTGAAACATCTCACATTTATCAACGGTTTAATTCAAGCATTTCATATCACAGAGCATCACAAATTATCAGTCTAGAGATATTAAAGTATTCAATATAATTTAATCATCCATGGGCTAGATTAACTAGTCACACGGCTTCTAATTAAATTTAATTAATTTAAACACTTATAAATAAATTACTTAAGAATCCTGCTTAAATGTCATTAATCAATCATAAACCATTTATTTTATTTAAAATAACTATTTGGAATTAATTAACATATATAATAACTTAAGTCCTTTGATTAATTTAAAAGTTTTAAAACATCTATTCTTCCTTTAACTATCTACTTAATTAAATTCTTTAGTTTTAATTTAATAACTTAAGAATTAATTTTAAATAATGGTCATAAAAATAAATTATTCTAAACTTAATTAATTTGTGTTAAAAATAAATTATTTATATAACCTTTAACTAAACAATATTAAGTAAACATTAATATTTAAAAGAATTGGATTGGAAAACTTGCTTATAAAAAAACTTGTTTGCTTTTCTTTTTAAAACTTGCTAACATACTTATGAAAACTCCAGACCAACCCAAGCCTTCCCCCTCATTCTCCCTGACTCTCTCTCTTCTTCACTCTATTCTACAGCACACAACTCGGGTCCAACCGATGCCTTCTCCTACGCAAATCCAAGCCAACCTTTTCTTTTCCTCTCCTTCTTCCCTTCTTCTCCTCTACTCTAATCCTACAACAAGACCAATCCTACACACTGATACACGTGCACAATGCATCGGAACTCCTTCGACCAACGATGACACCTCCGATCAATCGTTGACGACACGCTGACCATCCCTAACCACCCTAATCCCCGAACGATCCTACTAATTGAAATCGAGCGAAATAAAAACCCATCAGGATGAAACACGATGACCAAAATCACCTCGCACCTCCTAACTCCGATCCACCTCGCCAAAACCACGTTCTTGTACCCAGACCTTCCTTGTAGACCCCTGCTTCTTTTCCCCCACCTCCGATCCAACTCGATGCGACAACGATGCTGCATCCACCCAGAACCCAACCTCGACCTAAACGAGCTCTAAAACCCTACATCCTCCTCCCTGCGCCACCACGGCAAACTATAAACCCTTCGACCATTTTTCCCTTGATCAACGACCATCCAGCTACCTCCAGCAATGATCCAGACCCACGATCTTCCACCAATCGTCGGAAATCGAGCAAAATCTCGATTCCGTTCAACTCGCAAATTCTCTTAATTTACAAACTTAAAATCTTGTTATTACCGTTAAAAATCATGGTTTTCGAAATCAAATTTGATGATATAAACAAAACCCGAGATCTAAACAATTATTTTCTGACTTAATTTGATTTTCACTGTACTTTCCTCTTTCCAGTAAAACTTCTTGCTAACTATACTTAAAAAATATTTTTAAATTTTAGATTTAATTAATGCAAACACGTTGTGACGCCCCACCTCTATACCCACGCTAGCCAAGAACACTCCGGAGAAGTGCTGTCAACTAGCACGGAGAATAAGGCTGTTGAGGAGCGACCATCCATGTAATAGCTTATCACACGGTGGCTATAAATAATCTTCGGAAACAAACATAGAAATAATCATATCACAAATCAGTCACAGATATCCATATCACAAAGGCGGAAGAAGATATGAATATATAACTAACACATGAAAGTGTACATCAGAGTAGTGGTCAATAAGATCCACGATAATACAAAAGAATAGCAACACATGCTATACAAAAGAATACAACTATGAGTCTATATCTCAAGTGTATACAACAAAAACTGCTAATCTAAACAGTTAGCCAAAAGTCAGAGTGATGAATCCCTGGGAAGAAGTCAAGCAGAAGCACCTGTAACATCTCGGTCTGATCCGAGTATTATTTAAGAAAATAATAAACGGATCAGTCTAGCTATAAATATCAGATGACATGATATAACATAAAAGATATGGCATAAACATAAACATCCATAACGACATACCGCTATAAGTATGTAAATAATGATCAACAGAAGATCAATCAATAAGAGATAATCAATATCACAAGAATCTTCTCAAAGATTCGAAGGGGGCATCATACCCTAAACTTGTACTCATAACAAGTCAATGACACAAATTCCAGAAATCAACACGAGAAATCCAGAAATCATAAAAAGGGAAAGAGGCCTATCACATGACGGTCCGAAGACCATGGGGAGCTACCCCACATGTGTGAGTGGAATCACACAGAATGAGGTCAAGACTAACCAAAAAGCAGAAAGGTATGTGTGAATGGAATCACACAAGTGGTGTCTAGTCTAACCTTGCAATGAAAGAGACATCGCGCAATTGCTAGTCTAATTCATAAAGCGATCATCAAGATCAACGAGAAGTGTCAATTACACTAAGCTAGTAAATATAGAAGTTTAGCTTCATGTCCCATAACCACTTGCTTAACTTAAATATTTACGAACAAACTGTAAATCTTCACTAATAAAATTGTCACAAGAGGTTCAATCGAACAAGTCCAAGAATTAACCGACGAAGTGAACGCAAGCGTTTCATACCACTTGTTTTACTAAGTCGTTTAATTAGATTTCTCATCCGAGTGAGGTAAAGGCTTGTATATACTAATAGATTGGAAAACGGTTTAAGAAAAGAGCTTTGTTATTAAAAATAGAGTTGAAATTGTTTGTTAAAAGAGTTTTGATATTTACTACTAGTATTGAAACCTTTATATTATAAAGTGACAAAACACATAAGCAATTGTAGAAACAATCAGTCACAAAAATCGCATACGGAGATGTGAATAAAATCCAAGGAAATCAGCTCAATGTTTTTCAGATAAGATCCCTACGCAGAGTTATACGGGGTTCGACCTGCCCGGTCAGGTCGCGGGGGTCCAGGGGGCAGCGCCCCCGGCGGGGTGCGGGGCAGCGCCCCGTCATGGTACGACCTAAGTGAAGACAAGCGGCTTACGACCTAAAGCAAAATGAGGTCTAACGACCTAAAGGGAATAGGGTCGAGCGACTTATAAAACTCGCGACCTAAAAGTTAGCAAGGTCGAACGACCTATAGAGGCATAGGGTGCAGCGACCTAAAACATCGCGACCTAGTGACCTAACGGTTTAAGGGTCTTGCGACCTAACTGGAAACAAGGTCCAAACGACCTAACGACTTAAAGTGAAACCTGGCTGAGCGATATAAGGTCGGAGACGACCTACGACTTAACTCCGTGTGAGCGACCTACGACCTATGGTTGCTACGACCTAACGAGTTCCAATAGTGAAGGCTTAAGGTCTAACGACCTAAGGGGTACGACCTAAGGTCTTACGACCTAAGGTGTTGAGGTTGGACGACCTAACCAAATTGCATAGGCCATACGAGCTAAGGCCTAACGACCTAACTCCGAACGAGCTATACGCGAGTGACCTAGGGCGCTAACTCGCAAACGACCTAACGTTAACTCGCGAACGACCTAACTCCAGACGTGCCTTTTCAACGCGTGCGAGCTGAAGACCTGCCGACCTACGACCTAACTCCAAGCGACCTAAGTCCTAGGTCGTGAGCGACCTAACTGCGAGTGAGCAAAAATGGCCAGAGCCAAAGCAGAGCGACCTAACGGCCATACGACCTACGACCTAAGGTCCTGAGCGACCTAACTCCGAAAACACGAAAATGGCCAGAACGACCTAGGGGTTAACTCGTACGCGACCTACGACCTAAGGTCCACACGACCTAACTCCGAGCGAGCTAAAAACGGCCAGAACGACCTAAATGCAGAAATTTCTCCCAAACACCAAAAATCGGAGTTTTTCGCCAATCCAATCCAAACCAAAAGCAAATATGCATGCTAAAGTGATAGGGAATCATTCCCAACAGTCCAATATAGTTATAGACTAGAATTGTGAGATAAAAATCTCACCTTTGCACTAAAATTTATGAAGATGAAGCTTGAAAGCAAGGAGAAGCAATCCAAAGCTTGAATCCAATATCTTCTACTTGAATTTGGAGTTGAATGATGGAGTTGCAATTGAATTTGAGCTTGGAGTTTTAATTTCCCATTCTCTTCACCATTAATGCTAAAGCTTGAGTTAGTTAGGAAATTTATGAAGGGTGAGGAGAAGAGGGTTGGAACTTGGGCTTAATAGGCTAAACTAACCCAAAGTCCAAAGCGGGAAAAGTTAGTGAAATTTCACTAACTCCAAACCTATCGATGTTTATACTTAAAAAGTTGTAAACGACATTTCGAACTCAATGGAAGTGGTCTCGAGTCCTAATTTGACTGTTTGCAAAAAGTAGTTTTTCGGACCAAAATCCGATTAACGATTTAATATTTAAATAAAAATATTTAAATGTAAACTCGATAAATATGCGGGTTGTTACACACGTTTACTTTAAAGATCACAGCCTAAAAGAGATTGACTGATGAGAATTGAATTTTTCAACTTATTTTTGAGTCTGTTAAACAAAACAGAGGCATGCACACAGTACTTTAAACATGTACACCCAGGCATCACACAATTTCATCCATGCATATAATATTCAAGTCATTACCACTATCAAACCTTACATGCATACAAAAATAAAGTAGGTTTGGTTTTAAAAATGAAGTTTACTCGCTTAAAAATTTGAACAGAGGATAGTTGAAATCTGGAAACTTAATTTGAAACTGGAAGCTTGATTTTTGAAACTGCAACTTGATCTTAATCTTACTTGTTCAAGCTTGAATTTGATTCTTGTTTTGCTTCAGTTTGAAAACTTGGTGAAAGTTGTTTGATTTTTTTCTTCTGGTTTTAGTTTTAAAGATTTGAAAGATGAAAGATGAAAAGAATAGGAGCACAGATATACACACACACACACACACACACACACACACACATATATATATAAGAGGATATAAACTGTTCAACACTTCGTTTCTCTAAATCATTTTGTTTATATTTTTCTTTTTAAATGAAGAAACCAATTTTAAGAGAACTTGCCACTTGTAAACTTGTGAATTTGCATGACATTTCCTAGCTTACACATGCCTTTATGCATGTATTTTATGCTTTTATATTATGTTCTATATTTTTTCTCTTATATTTTCTTTATTTATTTATTTTATAATCTCAAAGGAAATAATATAAAACCTTTTTATTTATACTAATTTTAAGTTTAAACTAATTATACCTTAATTAATAACTATATACATATTAGTGTTTAAAATGTAGAGTTTTAAATCAAATTTATTTTTGAGATATACAATTTGAATTTCAAATCATAGTTCCATTTACAATCTACATACATATATATTAGATAGCATATTTATTGTCTGAGAGATAAGTTTGCTAATTTAAATAATTATATAAGAAGATTATTAAATTAATATTTATATCCAGATATTTTTACATTTATCAGAATTTTATTTGTTCAACTTATAAATCAGTATTTCTAATAATTTAATCCAATTATTTACCAATTATATGTCATTAAAAATCCGGGTCATCACATATCTTGAGTCAAATAAGGCAAGTATACCAAAAGCTCGGAAAACCTGGAGAACGTGTCTCGTAGCCTTGAAATCGAGATTGTATTAGCTTTGCCTTCTGTCCGTTGAAAGATTGACATTTGAAAATAAATCTGTACAAGTAATTATACGGGATTGGATGTAGGGTAACTTTGAACCAGTATAAGATACTTGGTATGATATATCTGATTCTCTACTTTTACTTTACTACATTTATATTTATCTATGTTTGAATCTACAATTGTTTATTCTGTGTTAATTAAGTATAATCTTAAAAGAATAAAAAAGAAACTCATTAAAGTTAGAAAACACTATTTACCCTCCTCTAGTATTTAGTTAAGCCTTAAGATCCATAATTCCACTACTAACAAACCCTAAGGCCATATTTATAGAGGAAAAGTGGCATGGCCTTCAGCGTTGCTAAGCTTCAGCATCAGTCATGAAGGCGGTGTTGGTATTGGCTTTGACGATTCTAATGTTGTTATGCCCTAAGCTTCCTCTTTATTCCTTTAATAGAGATATGCGGCAGCGATGAACCAAGGCATCGATAGCTTCTTACATGATAGTCGACGTCCTTTTTGAGTGGGTGATGACTTCGGCTTGAGCTAACGCAAGTATGGAGTAATGTTAATCATAAGGCAGTATTAATAGCTTTGTGGACATATTTGGAAGATGATGGTGGTGTTTGTTTAATTCTCTTGTATTCCTCTTTTCGACATCTATTTTGTAATGATGGCGAACTACTTTTTTCTTTAGTTTTTGTTCCCAAACTTTGCGTACTTTAATTGGCGTGTGTGGAAAATGTATTCATGTGCTTAAAAATTGATGGAAATCTAATTAACTAAATACTTGGAACTAGAGATAACCTACCATGCTAGTAGCTTTGATTGATGAAACACTAGTATAAAGTGCACTAGAATTTAGTTTAAAGCTTGTACGAAGCACTCCATATTTCCTCCAAAACCTAGCCCATTTAATTATAAAGTTCATCTTTTTTTTGAAAACTATTAAATTGCTTTGCTGGATAAAGATTTGTAAGCACAAAGTAATAAGGATGGGTGAAGTGACGGATTTGATATAGTAGAGAAGAATAAAAGGTATTTGTGGAATATAGTGAGATGGGAAAAGAAAGACACGAGGTGCAATGTATATTTCCATAAACGATTAGGGTGCAATAGACAAAATTTGGGTTTTCAATAGAATTAGCCTCATCCTGTTTACTACCTTTAGCCCATTCTAACTATGAAGTGGAGTACAAAATTACAAACTTTACTTGTGCACTTTTGCTGCAATATTCAACTATGCTAACTTTCCATGATCGTAGCAAGAATGAATGTACTAATTTCATAAGGTAAAGATTTCTTTTGGAAATAAAAAGTATATAGGGATGGACCTTCTTCCTAAAGAAATGAAAATGAACACTTTTACATAACTACCTAAACAGTTAGCGTGGTAAATACAATTAATTATCCATTCAAAATGGAAGCAAATCTAATCAAAATCAACTAGATATAAATGGCGCATTTGTATGAAAGGTAAATTGAGTCAAGTAAAATAATGTTTGGAATTCATGGCTCATAGGAAGAGGGAGATGTAATCGGTCCAATATTCATTGTTCATTTTTGTAAGAGTTTTGAGCCCACCTTTATTGTTGTACCAAGAGCGTTATTTGCTAACAATAGAATGACCAATTCGGCTGATATGAATTGTTTTCTTTCTTCTACTACTACTACTATTATTATTATTATTATTACCAGTACGTTAAGCACGTCCGTTGGACATGTGAGGAAAAAATATGAGCAGATTTATTTAGTATGAAATAATGGTAATATGTATAGGTGATATTTGACAAAAATAAAAATATGAACTAAATTCCTTTTATTATGAAGTACTATGAATAAATACACACAAACTCGTCACTACAATATCAAGCATCAATTTGGTTCTACTTTGACCTCAAATTAAATAATTTTTTCCTGGGTAGTCGAAGATGAATTTATTTCATTAAATTCTGTTCTTAGTTAATTAACTCATATAATGTAACAAAATAAAGTAAACACTTAGTAAAAAATTAGTCGCTCACGTTAATAAGTTGTCAAAATTGCTCAAACACGTAGCATTCAAAATAAATAAATGAAAAATTCTTAAGTGGAATGGTTTAGACCAACAAATCTCCATGTAGACACTACACGTTGACATTGAAATTCTAGCAATTGCATTATATTAATATAAGATCGTACGTCCGCGGATGCGGCGCAGTGAAAAGGAGGTCTGGGTTCTGGTAAAAAGATATATCTTCGATTCCTACCATGCGCTTCTCTATTCTATATAAATTTACCCGGAGGCATGGGGGCTTGAAACAGCGGACGGCTTTACTATACCCTCCTCAGGAGTTTACTGGTCCGTCGGGTTCTCCTGGGTTTTCAAAAAAAAAAAAAAAATCATACTTAAAAGCTAATTAAAGTAACCAAACATATGTAATATTGAATTTATGATTAAAAACTAAAAATGTTTTCCTCATCACCAAACCAATGTAATAGACAATATTAACATAAGCTTAATGTTAACGATTTGCCTCTCATTAATGATCAAATACAATGCAGGATGTATCAATAAACTAACAAACATGACTCTTCCTAGAATATGAAAAATATCATATGCTAATTATTTTCAATCAAGACTAGCCTCTTAATTAGCCACGTGATTTTAATATTCGCAAATGTATTGAACATGCAAGTAGACATCTGATGTCACTAAATTCTTCATCACCATTAAATCCTATCCATACAATCAAAAAAATCAACATGTAATTCATTTGTATTGTCTATTGTCTATTGTCTATTTATTAACTATCAGTTTATATTAAAATGTATAAAATAAAATACATGATCACGTGTTATACTTGATAAAAGGACAAAAAGTATGTTTACCACACAAAACCAAGATAAGCAACATGTGAGAACAAAAATTTGACCAAGTCTTAAGAAAGAGTTGGATTTCAATACACTGTTAAAGTAAGATACAATGTTTATACGTAGTTCAAAAACGGACATGAGTTGAAATTTTATAAAAAGAAAGAAATTTTGACAAATATAAATCAATATGTAACTATGAAAGTAAAATCATTGGATAATACTAGACCGTTGAAGCATGTATGAAAATTACTAATGGAAGGGATAAAAGGTCGTGTAAATCCATTTAGCATCAGAAACGCTTACTGAAGCAATAATATATGGTTTTACACCGGGTGGGAAACATGAACGTGTCCTATATCCAAGAATGACTTTCTCATTCAATCATAAATCTACAACATTGTCTTCCATCTCAAAAGCTATATAGAGAAACAATGGGAAACAAAATCCAACCAACAAAATTGAATCTATACAACTTAGATCTCTATATCATCCTAAAATTAAATAAAGCCATGAATAACAAGAAATCAAACTGAGCTAGGAATTGTATCAAACATTATATGTGAACTGTTACAATACAAATTCACATTTTTACTACCTAATCCCTCCTTTCTGCAAATTCCAAAATTGAGAATTCCTATGTCAAATCCAAAGTTGGATTGAATCTCTAGAACAATGATAACATAGAAGATAACATTAAAGAAAAGTTAATCAAAACATAGTTACCTTTAGCTATCGAGTTATGTTTCTCTTAATCAAAAACTTGCATCTACAAACAAAACCACTCTACATTTTCTTCTTAGCTACAACCGCACTGCCCAGATTCTTTTAAGTTTAGGGATGGATGGTTTTGTGCACGTATATTGGATGTGTGCAGAAAAAATAGAAGCAGATTTATTTAGTATGAAATAATGGTCATATGTATAGGTGATATCTGACTAACATAATATGTGAACTTAATTCCTTCTGTTGTGAAGTTCTATGAATAAATACACACAAACTCGTTGGTACAATTTCAAGCATCAATTTGGTTCTACTTTGACCTCAAATTAAATAATTGATTCCTGAGTAGTCGAACATGAATTTATTTAATTGAGTTGTGTTCTTAGTTAATTAACTCATATAATACAACAAAATAAAGTAAATACTCAGTAATAAATTAGTCGGTCACATTAAGAAGTTGTCAAAATTTCTCAAACACATATAATTCAAAATAAATAAATGAAAATTTCTTATGTAGAATTGCTCTGGCCAACCAATCTCCATGCAGACACTGCATGTTAAATTTCAAGATTTAACAATTGCATGATATTAATATAAGGTCGTACTTAAAAGCTAATTACAGTAACCAAACGTATGTAATATTGAATTTATGATTAAAAATTAATAATGTTTTCATCATCACCAAACAAATGTAGTAGAAAATATTAACATAAGCTTAATATTAACGATTTGCCTCATAAATGATCAAATACAACGTAGGCTGTATCAATAAACTAACCAACACGACTCTTCCTATAGTATGAAAAATATTATATGCTAATTATGTTCAATCAAGATTAGCCTCTTAATTAGCAAATAGCCACATGATTATAATATCCGCACATGTATTGAATATGCAAGTAGACACTGATGTCACTAAATCCTTCATCACCACTAAATCCTATCCATACAATCAAAAAATCAACATGTATTCATGTGTATTTTCTGTTTACTAACTATCAGTTTATATTAAAATATATAATATACATTACATGATCGCGTGTTAAAAGGACAAAAGGCATCTTTACCACACAAAACCAAGATAAGCTACATATGAGAATAAAAATTTGGCCAAAGCTTAAGGAAGAGTTGGATTTCAATATACTATTAAAGGAAGCATTTTTAAACTAAGAACAGTATTCATATGTATTCAAAAACTGACATGAGTTGTAATTTTATAAAAAGAAAGAAATTTTGTCAAATATAAATCAATATGTAACTACGAAAGTTAAATCGTTGGATAAAACCTGACCCTTGAAGCATGTATGAAAATTACTAATCAAAGGGATAAAAGATCGTGTAAATCCATTTAGTATCAGAAACGCTTATTACTAAAGCGAAGAATATATGGTTTCACATTGGGTGAGCAAATATATAAGTGTCATATATCCAAGAACGACTTTCTCATTCAATCATAAATCTACAACATTGTCTTCCATCTCAAAAGCTTAGAGAAACAATGGGAAACAAAATCCAACCAACAAAATTGAGTCTATCCAACTTAGATCTCTATATCATACTAAAATTAAACAAAGCTTTGAATAACAGAAATCAAACTGTACTAGGAATTGTATCAAACATTATATGTGAACTGTTACAATACAAATTCACATTTTTACTCTCTAATCCCTCCTTTCTGCAAATTCCAAAGTTGAGTATTCATGTGTCAAATCCAAAGTTGGATTGAATCTCTAGAATAACGATAACATAAAAGATAACATTAAAGAAAAGTTAATCAAAACACGGTTACCTATTAGTTATTGAGTTATGTTTCCCTTAATTAAAAACTTAAATCTGCAAACAAAACCATACTACGTTTTCTTCTCAGCTACAATCATGCTGCCCAAATTCTTTTTGGTTTAGGGATTGATGGTTTTGCGCCTTTTAAGTTTTTGTTGTTATGGATAGAAGAAGCCAACTGAGGTGGTGAGGAGTGTGATCAAATGCGCCCTATGTTAATTTGAAGAAAGAGGATTAATTTTTGGGTGAGATAACTGAAGGTCCCTATTTTCGATGTTGTTGTAAGAAAAGTCGCTATGATAATAAGTATGTAAATTAAGTCCCTGTTTTTTGTAAATCAGAAAGCGCAAACTATCTTGCGCTTTTCTTATAAAAGTGCAAGTTAACTTGTGCTTTTCAAAATTTTAATTTTTTTTGGAAATTTCAAAATTTTTAAAAAAATTTCAAAATAAAAAAGCGCAAACTAGCTTGCGCTTTTCTGATAAAAATTGCAAGTTAGCTTGCATTTTCTGTTAGAAAAGTGCAAAGCACCTTGCGTTTATCTATTTTTCAAAAAATAGGGACTAAATTTACATACTTATATATACAGTGACTTTTCTTATAACAGTATCAAAAATAGGGACCTGTAACTCGTTTCTTGTTAATTTTTTTATTAAAAAAAAACGGTGTGATTGTGAATGGATTGGGGAGTGCAAACGTCTGTACTGGGTTTGGAGCATCCATAAAAAAACATGAAAAAATGATTGACAAATATGTCGTTTATCATGTGGTATAATTTTGGAAAGGTGGTGTGAACATTTCAATAGCTTCAAATGAAGGTATCCTTATTCATTTTTTGTGAACTTGGTTAAATCTCTACAACGATATGTATGTAGCAAGGAAGCTAATTATGAATTGTTAGGGCATCTTCAGTGGATTACGGACTGAATATTCAGCCTGTAGCTCGGGGTGGGGATCCAGTGGCCATTCAGACGCCCATTTTATGGGCGCTTGAACTAAGGCGCCCATAAAATGGGCACCGCCTCCCCTCCCCCTCATTTCTCTCTCAATTTTTTTGGTTTATTTTTTTTTAAATTAAAAAATTTAAACGAAATGCCGCCGCGTCCAACCAAAATCGACCAAAGAACGGTTCACAAACATCCAGCGGAGCAAGCTGGACCATTACACGTTCCGCCACCACCTAGAGTTTCACCTGACGATCTACGTGCTCTACATGAGCTGCCAGATGGTTATCGGCATAGAGCCGAAACCGCTTTGACGACCATATAGGTATAAATTGCAAATTACTATAACTTGTTATTTTACATACTCATATTAAATAACCCTTACTGTATCAAAAATTGTTAATTCATAAATTATCTATAGGACCATTACATTCACTGTCTGGGTAGTTGGGCTAAGTGCATTACCCAGTTTTATGACCATCTTCCCGGTCCTATTATTGAGAGGCTACAGGCTAGTCCTTTTGGTCTATTTTTGTCGATTAGACCTGTTCAATCCTTTGATCGACCTCTCATTCAGACATTAACTGAGAGGTGGTGGCCTACCACGCATACGTTTCGTTTTTCAGATTTTGAGCTTGGTATCACCCCAGTTGATTTCTATATGTTTACTGGGATTGAGATTGGACGACATGGTCTTCGACCTTTTCCATTTGATGATTTATACGAGTCGCCTAATTTTTTTACAGTTTTTTTTACCACTGATAGATGTTGCCTGCGTAACTAGTGGTTCTGTTAAGTTGACTTACTTGCAGCAGTACATCACCAGTTATATAGCTAGAGCCGATATGATGGATGCAGTTACTAGAGCATTTTTGTTGTACCCGTTTGGTTCGACCTTTTTTTCGAACCAAAAAGGTACGGTTAGACTAGGCTATTTAGCATCTCTTACCAGATTAGACTAGCTACATACTATTGACTGGGGCATAGCGATATTAGGCACCCTATATACCGCTCTAGATTCATTTGCACTTGGCGATGTCAGGCAGATGCATTCATTTTGGTATATGTTGCCGTTATGGTACTACGAGTACACGGCAAACATGCATCCCCGCATCCAAGACACGGCTAGTCAGGCTGTTGAGCATTACTTCTCTAGGATGAGACGATGGGAGACTATGCAGTACGTACATCATGTCCCCTTAGGTGTACGACATGACTTTATGGAGGCTAAGTCACAGCTTGATATGCATAGTCGAGGTAACATCATTCGGACTCCTTGGACCTCACATTGGACTCATCTAGCAGATGCACGTCTTTTGATGGACGACCATCCCTTGATGGTTGCGTATTCACTATCTACATGTAGGGTTGTTTTGCATACACCTGCATTTATGCCTATGTGGTATTTGGGAGAGAGATGTGCTTATCAAATTACGGGTGATCGTTGTATACCATATGATCTTTTATCTTGTGAGAACATGTTTGGTAGACATAGGGCGATCGGCGACCAGTACTTAGATGCTCTACGACAGGCTGGATGGGTGGATAGTAGTACTTTCTTCATTGATGGGGATTACGATGCTTATTGGGCTAGAGTAGCACCCCGTAGATTCATCATACCAGATTATGTTCGTGGGGTCAACTCTGATCATATAGGACCTCATCTGGCAGCCGATAGAGTTCAGGTACCGCAGGTTTCATTTGACCCGATTCTGTCACAGTTCTCCCAGACTCCTATGCAGTTGGAGCCTGATACTACTTTTAGAGCATATGACGTGACATGTACTTTGATTGAGCAGCCTTTAGTCTTTCCAGATCACCCCGACTATCCTGGTGTGCCTTCAGTCGGGTTATATCCTCCGCATGAGGTAGGTTTATTGTTTATTGTCATTTTTCCTTTATTTTCTGCTTGGTTTCTTACTATGTCAAATATCATCTTTATGTAGTATGCTGCTAGATCGGACTAGGCCAGAGTTTCACTTGGTGTATTCGCGATATGACTCTTGCACATACACACACCATGCATGATATGTACATGCAGCATACACAGATGCTAGAGGCCCAGATTGATCAGCTATCAGCTAGACTTGCTGTATATGAGCCTTTCGGATCACAAGGCGGAGGTGATGCTGGTCCCAGTGGGTATGATGCCGGTGGTTTAGATGAGGACGAGGGGGATGATGAGTACGAGGGGGATGATGGTGATGGGGATGACGATGACGGCGATGGAGATGATGATGGTGGTGATAGCGATGATGATGGTGATGGAGATGATGACGATGACGATGACTGAGATGATGATGATGGTGATGATGTTGACGACGACGACGTTGCATCCCTTTAGCTGTATACATTTTTGTTTATGCATAGTAGATGTTTTATTATATGTTGCAGTTCCTATAGCTTATGTACTTATGTCATTGTTTGAGTATACTGTGTATTCTTTATGTTTATATACTTTCACTTTCTTGGATTTTGGATGATAATGCTCGAGTATACTGTGAATTCTATATGTCTATGTATACTGTGAATTATACATGTTGGTGTATAATGTGAACTGTATATGTTTGTTTAACTATGAATTATATATGTTGGTGTACAATGCGAATTCTATATGTTTGTGTATACTTATAAGCACTAACTAGTTACATATAAACATACAAAAAAACCAATAGTGACAGTAGATAGAAAACTTATAAAAACCTACTCGTGACATAAAAAAAACTACTATTGAGGCACACGAACATAGAACGCTGATAAAAAACGACACAGTAATAATAGACCACAAATATGAAGAAACTAGACGTGACGATTAAACTGCAACTCCTGTACCAAAAGTCTAAGACGTCTTATCTCCTGTTCTAGTTCGTTTGCATAGGTTATGCCCCTTGGACATAAAGGATCATCCAACCATTCCGCGTAATTGCAACCATTTGGCCAGAATTGACATAATTGGATTCGACGACCAATATTTTCTCCATCCGCACGTACTACAACTTCAACTTCATACCCACACTGACAACAAATTAGGTGCGATTCAACTTCTTGCTCAGTTGGAGGTTGAACTACTTGATCCTGGTTCTCAGGTTGCTCATATGCCATACGAACAACATGTTTTTCGTATGGCGGTTCAACCACTTCCTGAAGTCTCAGCCGCTCAAGGTTTTGAAAATGACCGCGGACATCTTCATAGTGTTGTTCTTGATAATCGATAAGTCAATCCTCATCAGTATGTGGACTTTCCGTAGGCACGTAACCTGCATCTGAACCGATAGAAGAAGGCCAAAAAGACATTGCGTTGAAGAATTTATTGTTGTGAGCGAGGAAGAAGCTGATTATGATTGATGAATAAGTAAGCCAGAAAGAGAATATATAAACAAACATTACACTTGTGCTACCACTACTTTTTGATCTGACAATATACAATACACAAGGGCATATGTAAACAAACATTACACATAGGCATTAGCTTTGACAACAACAACAACATTATCAATTGAAAAGACAATTCAGAAAGCTCTCGACACATTAACGAACGTTACATAACCAACTAGCAATACTGTTATCTTAAGGCCATCCAAATCTTTCTAGCCAGTTTTGACATATGAAGTACGCATCATGGGCTAAGAAGGGCGTGCGATATTTTAAATTGTATCGACCGTCATAAGTCGAAAGGGTAGTCTCAAACACATTTTCCAATATTACCTCATTAATAATCTTTGTATAACACGTGCATGCCCTAGTAAAGTTTCTGTATGCAGTCCTGACCTCTTGAGCCGTACGTCTGACTTGAGAGCCCACATCATTGTTGTAGAGTTCAGCCAGAATGTCCCAAAAATTAATTACCATTGACTCCTGATTATGCACATCTCATCGGTTTGAATGTAATACTGCATAAGCAACTTCAATTCATGAGACGTAAATGTCATGTTGGACAATATAGTTTGAATAATGTTAGGTTTTAAAATGATTTAAACATATAACGATTTGTGAATTTATATAACGGATGTTCCTTCTCTCCTCTCAACAAAGCAGAGAATCTTGACCGAAAAATGAACGTGTCTACAGTACGTGATTTGACCGCACACTAACACATCTTCTCTCCACTCAACAAAGTAGAGAATCTTGACCGGTAAATGAACGTGGCTACAGTACTTGATTTGACCACACACTGATCAACTTTCTCTCCACTCACCATAGCAGAAATTCTTGGCCGGCAAATAAACGTGGCTACGGTACGTGATTTGACCGCACATTGACCCCCTTCTCTCCACTCAACATAGCAGATATTCTTGACCGGCAAATGAACGTGGGTATAGTACGTGATTTGACCGCACACTGACCCCCCTTCTCTCCACTCAACAAAGCAGAGATTCTCGACCGGCAAATTAACGTGGCTACAGTACGTGATGGTGACCGCAAACCGACCTCCCTTCTCTCCACTCAAGAATTAGTCATATATATATAACCATATGGATGTCTTACTTGCTCACCATAATTTAGTCTAACAAAACATTCAAATATTAAACAACTATCTTCAAATATCAAACAATGTCTGGAAGTTTACTAATAGCTATATTGCTATGCGACAGTGACTCGGAAGAAGAAGCGTACGCGTTAGCGCATCAACAAGAGGAGGAGGAACTGATGGAGATATACCATGAAGCATACGGATCAACTTCTGGAAAACATGGTGGTTCCGTCGTGGGTCGGAAATATATCAACCGTAACCAGCAAGCATTTCAAAAAACACTTATGCAAAATTACTTTACCCGGGATCCAACTTATGGTCCAGAGATGTTTAGACGACGATTCAGAATGAGTCGTCCATTATTTATAAGAATTCCCGAAATTATTCAGCAGAATAATTATTATTTTGTTTTTAAGTAGGACGCTGCAAAAAAATAAGGTTTGAGTGGCCATCAAAAGATGACCGCAGCTTTGAGGATGTTAGCATACGGTACACCCGCTGATGCCCTTGACGATGCATATTGTATTGCAGAGAGTACAACAATGGAAAACCTAGATCACTTCTGTCAGTCTGTTGTGGACATTTATGGGACGGAATATCTTCGTTCTCCAAACGAGGCAGATGTAACGCGCTTGCGTGAAATGCATAAAAGCAAGGGCTGGCCTGAAATGCTTGGAAGTCTAGATTGTATGCATTAAGAGTGGAAGAACTGTCCAAAACCTTTTCATGGAGCACATAACGGCAAAGAAAAAACCAACTATCATCTTAGAAGCAGTTGCCTCTCATGATTTGTGGATTTGGCATGCTTTCTTTGGAATGCCAGATTCTCTTAATGACTTAAACGTTGTCAAACGATCTCATTTGTTTAATGATTTGGCGCAAGGTAAGTCAACTCCCGCATCATTTACTCTTGGTCATAACACATATGAGCATGGATACTATTTAGGAGATGGAATTTATCCCAAATGGAGTACGATTGTAAAGACATTTGCAAACCCAATGACGGCAAAACAGAAACAATTTGCTGCAATGCAGGAAGGACAAAGGAAGAACGTAGAAAGGGCGTTTGGGGTCCTACAAGGAAGGTTTGCAATGGTCAACAATCCATGTAGATTATGGAAGAGGTCAAAAATGGCTACAATTATGTTCTGTTGTATAATTCTACATAACATGATCATTGAAGATGAACGCGGTATGGATTATCCTGATTTCGAATATGAGGGGGCAAGACAACCCCTCGAGTTGTTTCGCACAGCCACGTTACGAAATGAAGGACAGTACGCAATTCATGACGATCATCATGAAGTATATCGTAATGCAGCTATTCATAATAGACTCCAAAGGGATTTAATGGAGCATATTTGAAATTCTCATGGAAATCGGTAGTTGGTGATGGTGGATCTTTGTTTAATTACATATGTTTGCCTTTTTTATTTCTGTAGCGAAGTGTAGAATGCTTCAATTTTTATGTTTGTAATATCATTTATATTTGATGAAGTAAATCTATATTGATATCTATATAATGCATCGAAAAAATGATATACCATTGAATATTGTAAAACTGAAAATAGCACTTGATTGCAAACATGAACCGAAGGTACATGGATATTTAAACTGCAATAACTAAAAATATCACATTAATACATCAACTACATATGTTTTGTTCCAATTCTACTCTCAATAATGCGTTGTTTATACTCCATCCAATATTGCATTGTAATTGGGTCCATTCAGGTGACATCCTTTTCCATTACTAAGGTCTCTTGGCGTTGCCGCTCTAGCTCAAAGCGGCCCTTCTCAATCTCAGTCAATTCTTTTAACACGGCAAGCTTTTCTGCACTTCTTTTTGACGTTTTGCATTTCCTCTAGCATGTTTTTCATGTATTAGGGCTAAACGAGAATCGATTTGAGATTGAACAACAATTTTCTTCTTAGCTGCTCGTTGCCCCATCGGTCTAGCGTCTTCATCAAATCGGGTACTGCTTCTTCGTCTTCGTTATCTGGGCATACATTTGAGTCCATATGAGAAGAATTGCCTGGGCTAGAATTGTAATTAGATCTACTTGTTTTTTTCTTCCCCTTCGACTTCGTCTGGACTTCTCTTAAGATTTTTGTGGTGTTTGAGCTCCATTTTTGTTGACTAACAAACAAGTCATAGCAGTTTGCAAACTGATAGTAGTGGGGTTTCTCTGTACCATTTTCTCTTGGAAATAATTTCAAGAATTGATCGTTCGCCATTCTCTTCTACAAAAACAGAAACACAAAATCATATATTAACAAAGTGATCAGAAATTAATGTAAATTAAAAATAATATTTTACAAAATGCTACCAATTCAGCTTCGCCACCACTCCACTTGGATTTGCTGTTCTTATTTTATGGATCTGCGACTCGTAGAATTTTGTTTGTCGATTAATCTTTCCAAAATGACCCGTAATTGCAGACATTGACCTCGTCTTTTCAACATATTTTTTATTGTACATAGTCATGACTTTTTCCCAAAAACGCGTCTCCACTTTGGTCGTTCCCCTTTACCGAGTCGTTAGAAAAATGACAGTAAATATAACACAAATCCTTATCTTCATCACCAGACCATAGAGTAGAAGAATGGAACGATAGAGGGGGCGATTTGGGGATGAACATTTTGAAAGGGTTGAGAATCTAAATCCCAGCTATCCATATTCATCGCTTCGGTATATGATTGAAACGGATGAGACATACTTTCAATATTAAGGAATTGAGAATAGAATTGTAATAGAAGAAGAGATGTGTGTATTACAATCTGATATTATTCTGATATATGTAGTGAAATCATAAATATGACCGTTTATAGCCGTTGTAATTTTCAATATGGCCGTCAATAGCCGTTGTAATTTTAAATACGACCGTTTATAGCCGTTGGGGTCAAAATATGACAGTTTTTAGCTGTTGGAATTCAAATGCAGAGGAGGATTATAGCCGTTGGAAGACGACGGGGTTTGTGGGAGAGGGGGGGCTTGGGCGCCCATAAAATGGGCGCCAGGGCATGGGTGCCCATTAAATGGGCGCCCAAGCCCAGTTCAGGATTCTGAATTGAATCCTGAACATTCAGCTTAATTTTATCCCTTAATCGAACGATTGGACATTTTTTTTGGCCCAATTCAGCGTTGAATCTGACCACTGGAGATGCCCTTATACTTCGTATATTTAGTTTTTGGTTTTCCTTTGGTCATTTTCCCATCATTAGTTTTAATTAGTTACTCCAGTTTTGGAAGCAGGTACTTTACAAAAATATTTGAAAAACTGAACTCAGTGTAGGAGTTAATCCTTTAATTATCATAGTCTGATCATTTTTAATTAAAATCAATTGATTTTTCCATGCTATAAGCGTACATATACCTTTGCGGTTAAAGCGCTCGGCAGAATCAATGTGGAGGAGGTGCAAAAAGTAATAGCGGGGATACTGCGAGGATATAGCAGGATATAAAGAATGACTCTAAAATAGCATATAAAACTCGTACTTAGTGTTTATACAAATATATAAATGGTAATTAAACAAAAAAATTAACATTCAGTTGCATTATAACTAATACATAAATAATTTTATATAAAAACATGTGTGAATTTACTATAAATAAACGTAAAACTATTATATAAAATAACTGAATTTAGTAAAATACTAGAGTATTTTCATTACTAAAAATATATTAAAAATTCAATTAAATAAATTAATTTCATAATTTTTATAATGTATATATGTCATTTGTCAATTCATTTCTTTTAAAGAAGATATAGCGGAAATAGCGGAATATAGCGGGAATAACAGGATATAGCGGAAATAGCGGGGCTTAAAGCGAAAAGGCTATGTTTAGGGCTATGTGGAAAAATCATAGCGGTAGAAATCCACTATAAGATATAGCAGGGTTATAGTGAGGTAATTGCAGGGAGTTAACTACGTAGACATATACTTAAAATAGAGTTAATTGGAAAATTCAAAAATCTGATTAACCGTTGAATAGGTTTTTACCTATTTGATAACAATTAAAACAGTTGTAATGTATTACTTTGATGTGATAGTAATGTGTACCTTCCCATTTCAGTATGTTCTATCGAAATTTTGTAGTTTGTACCAACTTTTGACACCAGAAATATGGACTGATAATATTGTTTAGCACAACAGTTATTAAGAATACATACAACCGTTTAGAAACTTGAATTATCAAACCTTTGGAGAGTTTATTCAAATGACAATGTATCTTTAAAGTTTTCCTTACTAACTTTGTCACTAAAGAATGAGAGGTACGTCGGCTGTAACATTTTTATCTTTGCATATAGTATATTCGGCTGATACGGGTGTACTAAGCCCAAAACCCGTTTCTCAATACAGTTGTATTTATATACCAAAACAAGGCAACCGAATGTAATTTTTCACTCTGTATCATTTCTATTGTAATTCAATAAAACAAACTTACATTCTTTCTTCATTATAATCATTGATCTCTCATATTTCAACAATTCTAACTTGGTATCAGAGCCAATCCTCAATAGCATAACAGCTTTCGAACTTGTTCGCATTTAAAAACCGACCAATATGAGAAATCTCATCATTTGGATCAGTTTTACCCATCGGAATCTTTATCATCATTTGGGTAAAAATTTGTTCAAGAAAATCACTTCCATGCCAAGTGTAGCAACTGGCTGCAGTATCATTTGCAAAAACTAATTCAAGACGGGAGGAAAATCAGAAAAAGATAAAAAAAAAAACTCATCAATTCAGAAAAAGGAGTAAGTGCCATACCAGAAGCAATCAGATGAGTCTCATCATTTTGCTCGGTTGCAACATACCTGTTCAGGGAAGAATTTCTTGATTTTTCGTAATATTTTTCTGATTTTACTAGTCATCTTTTCTGTCTCAAACAAGTTTCTTCGTGGCTGAAGGCTGCAGTCAATATCAGTTAATGATGCATGTCATCCCGCCTTTTGGCAAGGCCGCGACACCAAAAAATTGAATGCAAACTGAAGATAATCAGTCCCCAAGATCAGTTATACACAGGTTCGCTACGGTTACTGGTAAATTTTGCCCGAGTCCAAATCGAGGTACAATTGATATGGCATGACAAGCGAAGCTATAAAATTCAATGTTCCAAATTTCAAGTCAATCAAAGTTCGTATGATAAAGATATGGATCTATCAAAATCAAGAGATAACCACCAGTTCATATCCATCCATGTTCACTCTACTTTGTTTCCATCACCCACCAACTTCCTTCGTATCCATCGAAATCAGGTTACTTTATATCCTTAAAAAACTATCATTTCATATCGATCCAACCATGCACGTTATATGTATCGATCGACCAGTGATCGATGTGAAAAATACGTGATGGACCGATATGAACGACATCCTCGTTGATCAATGCAAAGTAGCGCCTGGGAATATCGATACGAAACCAATACTAAATGATTGATACGAAGTAAATGGAGTTTCGATCCATGTTCATTTACACTTCAAATTCTTACTTCATATCGATCCTCTTATATGACTCGTATCAATCAACCAGGCTATCGATACGAAATGAACGACCACTTAATCGATACAAAAAGCAATCGTAAGCTATTTCATATCGATCGATTTCGTATCGATCGACATGATGGAGCCGGTCAAGTGATGAAACGTTCAACACGAATCGAGGCGTGAAACTCGGATTGATGCCTGATTGGAGGATGATGGATATGGCATTGATCGATACGAATGGCTATCGATCTGAGCCAGAGTGATACGAACTTGGTAGTGTTTTGTAAATGCAAGCTTGGGTTAATCATAACTCAGAATCTACAACTCCAAATGCCTTCAAATTTTCGTTGTAGCTTGCATTCCACTAGAAGGATGTTCGCGATCGATCCCATCGCCATTGGACCAATTGTTGATCGATATGAAATGTGCACGTATCGATCCCAAATAACCTCGCTCGATCATGTGGGCCCACCCGCATGTGAAAAGGAGTCTTTCGAGATCCGAGCGAGATATTTCCATGCCAAACCTATAAATAGCAGCCTAATGCCTCTATAAAAGGGATCATTTTGGCTCTTCTAGGCCGTTACTTAACTGAACTCTATTGTAAGTCGGATATTATCAATTGTACTCTTGTGAATCAGTAGAGAATCATTAATAAAATAGCAGCTCTTCAAAGAGGACGTAAACTACAATGCTGAACCACTATAAATCTTGTCTTTCTACTGCTTTTCTTTTAATTTTTTGAGTGTTCGTCATATTTAATTCTACTACATATGATCTACCTGCGATCTGTGACTATGATTTGGTGCTTTTTTCTGCAATTGGGTGTTTGTGATCAATTTTGGCACAAACATTTTGGTTCTTTCACTGAAGGTTGGCTTTCATGGATTCTACGGCTTGGATTTTCGATCGGAAGGCTTAGAAACTTGGATCTGGAAAGCTACGACGAAGCAATCAACAAGGAGACAGAGAGGGGAAAGGAATCAGCATGAAGGGAGTCAGAAGGCCTTAGTTTTCATCACTAGAGATGAGACGGAATGATGATGGGAGCTATGCATGAGGAATTGTTGAAAAGGCAGGAGGAAATGATGTAGAACATTCTCAAACAGTTTGGACAGGCAAGAACAACCAGAGCTACTGGACTTCAGATCCACGAAGCTAGACCGGAAGGACTCAACAGGCAATCGGATAGAGCAGTACCATCATGAGCAGCCCCTGGGCTAGGGGGCACTCCCTAGGAGCGAGTTGATCCAATCTAAGGTAGGATACCAGCCGAAACTACGCAAAATGTCGTTGATAGAGGAACAGATGCTCGTCCAGGACAGCAGATTCCAGGATTCCCTCGTGAACTTGGTGAGCAAATCGGAGGCAATGGACAAGGACTACATCTTGGCGACAGTGACAGATTGGTGGAGATGGTCAGACAAGCCATGAGAGGTGGATTAGTGTATAGAGATCTAAAAGATGTAAACATGAGACCCTTCGCTCCCGCAATTAGGCAGCCTAGAAATCCATCAGAATTCAAGCTACCAACACTGGGTACATACGACGGGAGAACGGATCCTACAGTTCATCTGACAAGGTATATGAGGCACATTGGGGTACTGGGGGTATCAAAGGAGGTCATGGCTCGGTGCTTTCCATTGTTTTTTATACACATAGCAGTACTGTAGTTCAGACAATTGGAAAGTGCATCCATTAGAACTTAGACCGAGTTGATTAAGAAGTTTATGAGGCAATTGAAAGTTCACATTTCGAGGCCCAAGAATGTGATGTGTTTGACAGCACTAAAGCAGAGAACCGAAGAATGATTAAGGAACTTTCTAAAACGATTCAATGCAGTGGCACATCGGTGGATCGACTAGATCCATCCATGGTTCTGATGGCGGCTGTATCTGGAATAGCAGATGGAACAAAGTTCAAGACTTCATTGACAAAGGATCCATTTATGGATCTAGGAGATTTTTATCATGAGGTCGAAAGGTTTGTGCGGCAAGAGGATGCAAAAGCCGAGAGAGAGGCAGGAGAGAGAGTTGATGTGCATGCAGTTAAAAGCGAAGATCCGTCCGGAAAGGATTCAGGCAAGGATAAAGGGAAACGGAAAGCCGAGGATAGCGGTGATGAACAAAGCGGCCGTGAAAGGAATCGAGATTCACCTCTATATAGAGTTGAACAAGACTTTAGAGCGAATCTACGAAGACACTAGGGGTATGTTCCTACCGAAGGCCAATATGGAGAGATCCAACCAATAATGAGAAGGAATCAGAAAAGTACTACTTAATCCAAGAGCTAAATGGCCGTAGTACAAATGATTGTAGACACTTGAGGGATGAGATAGAGGGGCATATCCAGAACAACACGCTACTACGGTATGTGAGGAGGCCAGCAACAACGGTGGAACGAGAGCAGCCACCATCTGCATCAAATGAGGACGGCTTCGGATCAAGACGTTAGCTTGTCATCAACTGACTAGAATAATGATGAATAAGTCGCAAACTCCACACTAACACGGTTAAGTCGCTTAGACATGTTCAGGATCACAAACGGTCCTCAGGCATGCTCTGAGACGACAATCAACCGCATCAGCATAGGTGTTTGTACTTTGACATCTTTATTTTGCATTTATTTTCTATTTTCTTACACGAAGACTTGATTTGGTTGGATATTTTGATCGTACGTTTCATTTTGAATGTAAATTTGGTTTTTTCTAATTCCCTAATGGCCAAGTCACTTACACATGTAGAGGATCGCGAACAGTCCTCAGGCATGCTCTGGGATGACGATGAACTGCCATAACAAACAATACAGAAACTTATTCGAATGTGAAAAATGACATTAATGATACAAAGTCCCCCTGGGCATACACAATTTGCCTCAAACATCACCCGACCATGAACAATCACAATTCGCATCGAACGGTACCCGACCGCGAACGGTCACAACTCGCCTCCAACGGTCACCATTGGCCACGAATGGCTCTCGACTGCGAACGGTCGCATACTGCCACGAACGGCATTCGATCTTGAACGATCGATATTCACAGTCAGGTAAGATTATCAACCTCTTTACAAGTCATTAACAAGGTATGAACGCCTAGATTATTGAACTATAAAACACACCTTCCTATCGCAAGGTATATTTATTGGGGCAAGCGTTATCCCACCCTTTGGCAAGGCCGTGATACCAAAAAATTGACTGGAAACTAAAGATAATCAGTCTCAAAGATCAGTTATACACAGGTTCGCTATAAATACTGATAAATTTTGTCCAAGTCTGAATCGAGGTACAATTGATATGCATGACAAGCAAATCTATAAAACTCAATGTTCCAAATTTCAAGTCAATCGAAGTTCATATGCTCAAGATATGGATCAATCAAAATCCATAGAAAATCCACCAGTACGTATCCATCCATGTTCATTCTAATTCGTATCCATCACCCACCAACTTCCTTCATATCCATCGAAATCGGGCCATAACCATAAAAAAACATCATTTCGTATCGATCCACTGATGCACATTATTCGTATCGATCGGCCAGTGATCGATATGAATAATATGTGATGGACCGATATGGATGGCATCCTCATTGATCGATGCGAAGTAGCACCTGGGAATATCGATATGAAACCAATACTAAATGATCGATATGAAGTAAATGGAGTTCGATCCATGTTCATTTACACTTCAATTGCCTACTTCGTATCGATCCTTATATATGACTCTTATCGA
Source organism: Allium cepa (assembly GCA_030765085.1). Taxonomy (NCBI): domain Eukaryota; kingdom Viridiplantae; phylum Streptophyta; class Magnoliopsida; order Asparagales; family Amaryllidaceae; genus Allium; species Allium cepa. Next base: position 80,485,998 of record CM060932.1, on the reverse strand, counting down.
TCATTCAGGCAATCGATACAAAATCAACGACCATTTAATCAATATGAAAACCAATCGTAAACTGTTCTGTATCGATCAGTTTCATATCGATCGACAAGATGGAGCAGGTCAAGTGATGAAACGTTCAACACGGATCGAGGTGTGAAACTCGGATGATGGGTGATTGGTGGACGATGTATACGGTAATGATCGATACCAATAGCCATCAATCTGTACCAGAGCGATGCGAACCGGAGCGATACGAACTTGGTTGGGTTTGTAAAATACAAACTTGGATCGATCATAACTCAGAATCTATAACTCAAAATGCCTTCAAATTTTCACTGTAGCTTGCATACCACTAGAAGAATGCTCGTGATTGATTCCATCGCCATTGGACCAATTCTTGATCAATACAAAATGTGCACGTATCGATCAGGGATCGATCCTAAATCGCCCCGGATCAATCACGTAGGCCCACCCGCATGTGAGAATGAGTCTTTCGAGATCTGAGCAAGATATTTTCATGCCACGCCTATAAATAGCAGCCTAATGCCACAAGAAAAGTGATCTTTTTGGATCTTCCAGGCCATTACTTTGCTAAACTCCACTGTAATTCAGATATTATCAATTGTACTCTTGTAAATCAGTAGAGAATCAACAATAAAATAGCAACTCTTCAAAGTGGACATAGGCTACAACGCCGAACCACTATAAATCTTGTCTTTTTACTGCTTTCCTTTTAAATTTTCGAGTATTCATCATATTTAATTCTACTACATACAATCTATCTGTGAACTGTGACAGTGATTTGGTGCTTTTTTCTACAATTGGGTGTTTGTGATCAATTTTGGCATAAACATTTTGGTGCTTTCACTGAGAAGGCTGACACTCAGGGATTCCACGGCTTGGATTTTGGATCTAAAGGCTTAAAGACTTGGATCTAGAAAGCTATGACGAAGCAATCAACAAGGAGACAGGGAGCAGAAAGGAGCCAGAATGAAGGGAGTCAAAAGGCTTTCATAGGAGTAAATCAGGCCTCAGTTTTCATCACCAAGGATGATGATGGGAGCTATGCATGAGGAACTGTCGAAAGGCAGGAGGAAATGATCAGAGCATTCTCAAAAAGTTTGGATAGGCAGGAACAACCAGAGCTGCTGGAGTTTAGATCCATAAATCTGTATCTGAATGACTCAACAGGCAATCAGATAGAGTAGGACTATCAGGAGCAACCCCTGGGCTAGGGGCACTCCCCAGGAGGGAATTGATCCAATCTCAGGCGTGATACCAGCCGGAACTGCATAATATGGCGTTGTTAGAGGAACCGATGCTCGTCTAGGACTGCATATTCCACGATTCCCTCATGAACTCGAGGGGCAGATCGGAGGAAACAGACAAGGACTACAGCTTGGAGATAGTGACAGATTTGCAGAGATAGTTAGACAAGCCATGAGAGGTGAATTAGTGAATTGATATATGGAAGATGTGAACAGAAGACTCTTCGCTCCTATAATTTGGCAAGCCAGAAATCCACCTGCATTCAAACTACCGATACTGGAGACATACAATGGGAGAATGGATCCTGTAGTTCATATGACAAGATATATGAGGCACCTGGAGGTACTAGGGGCATTAGAGAAGGTGATGACCTGGTGCTTCCTATTGTTTTTGATAGACATAGGAGCATCGTGGTTCAGAAAATTGGAAAGCGGATCTATTGGAACATGGACTTAGTTTATTGAGAAGTTATGAGGCAATTCAGAGTTCACATTTCGAGGCCCTAGGATGTGATGAGTTTGACAACGCTAAAGAAGAGAACTGGGGAATCTTTAAGGAACTTTCTGACATGATTCAATTCAGCGGCAACATCAGTTGATCAACCAGATCCATCCATGATTCTGATGGCTGCTGTATCTTGCATAGCAGATGGAACAAATTTCAAGAATTCATTGACAAGGGATCCACCTATGGATCTAGGATAGTTTTATCACGAGGCAGAAAGGTTTGTGCGACAATAGGATGCAAATGCCGAGAGAGAGTTGATGTGTATGCTGTCAAAAGCCAAGATCCGCACAGAAAGGATTCAAGCAAGGATAAAGGGAAACAGAAAGCCGAGGATAGCAATGATGAGCCAAAGTGGACGCGAAAGGAACCGAGATTCATCTCTTATACGGAGTTGAACGAGACTTTGGAGCGAATCTACCAAGACACTAAGGGGTAGGTTCCCTACCAAAGGCCAATGAGGAAGGGTCCGACCAAGAATGGGAAGAAATCAGACAAGTACCGCTTATTCCACAAGCTAAACAGCCATAGCATGGATGATTGCAGACACTTTAGGGATGAAATTGAGGGGTATATCCGTAATGGCATGCTATTAAAGTACGTGAGGAACCGAGCAGTAACGGTGGAACGAATGTGGCCACCATCAGCATCAATTAAGGACGGCTCCGGATCGAGTCGTCAGCTTGTCATCAACTGATTAGAATAATAACGAATAAGTGGCAAACTCCACACTAACACGGTTAAGTCTCTTGCACATGTTCAAGATCACGAACGGTCCTCAAGCATGCTTTGAGATAACTATCAACCGCATCGGTGTAGGTGTCTGTATTTTGACATCTCTATTTTTCTTTTATTTTCTACTTTTTCACATATGGACTCGATTTGGTCGGATATTTTGATTGTAATACACATTTTGAATGTAAATCTAGTTTTTTAATTCCCTGACGACAAAGTCACTTACACATGCACGGGATCGCGAATGGTCCTCAAGCATACTTTGGGATGACGATGAAATGCCATAATAAACAATTCAAAAACTCAGTCAAACCCAAAATTTGACATTAATGACACTAAGTCTCCCTCGGACATACACAATTCGCCTCAAACGGCACCCGACCACGAACGGTCATAATTCACCTCGAACGGCATCCGACCGTGAATGATCACAAGTCAACTCGAATGGCACACGACCTCGAATGGTCACCATTCGCCCCGAATGACACCCGACCACAAACGGTCACATACTGCCTCGAATGCATATGATCTCGAACGATCACTATTCACAGTCAGGTAAGATTATCAACCTCTTTGCAGGTCATTAACAGGATACGAACACCCATATTATCGAACTACAAAACACCCCTTCCTATCGCAAGGACGTTTTGGCAGGGAAGTGTTATCCCGCCTTTTGGCAAGGCCGTGACACCAAAAAATTGACTGCAAACTGAAGATAATCAGTCCCGAAGATCAGTTATACATAGGTTCGCTATGATTACCGGTAAATTTTGCCCGAGTCCGGATCGAGGTACAATTTATATGGCACGACAAGCAAAGCAATAAAATTCAATGTTCCAAATTTCAAGTCAATCGAAGTTCGTATGCTCAAGATATGGATTGATCAAAATCAAGAGATAAGCCACCAGTTTGTATCCATCCATGTTCATTCTACTTCATTCCATCACCCACTAACTTCTTTCATATCCATCAAAATCAGGCTACTTCATATCCATAAAAAAATTATTATTTTGTATCAATCCACCCATGCACATTATTCGTATCGATTGGCTAGTGATCGATGTGAGTAATACGTGATAGACCGATATGAACGACATCCTCGTTAATCAAAGCGAAGTAGCACCTGGGAATATTGATATGAAACAAATACTAAACGATCGATTCGAAGTAAATGAAGTTTGATCCATGTTCATTTACACTTCAACTGCTTACTTCGTATCAATCCTCCTTTATGACTCATATCAATCAATCAAGCAATCCATACGAAATCAATAACCATTTAATCTCTAGGAAAAGCAATCATAAGTTGTTTCGTATCAATCGGTTTCGTATCAATCGACATGATGAAGCAGGTCAAGTGATGAAATCTTCAACATGGATCGAGGCGTGAAAGATGCGTGATTGGCGGACGATGGATACGACAATGATTGATACGAATAACTATTGATCTAAACCAGAGCGATACAAACTCGACAATGTTTTGTAAATGCAAACATGGATCGATCATATCTCAGAATATACAACTCCAAATGCCTTCAAATTTTCACTGTAACATGCATACCACCAGAAGGATGTTCGTGATCGATCCCATCGCCATTGGACCAATTCTTGAACGATACAAAATGTGCACACATTGATCAGGGATCGATCCTAAATCGCCCCGAATCGATCACTTGGACGCACACGCATATGAGGAGGAGTCTTCCGAGATCTGAGCAAGATATTTCCTGGCCATGCCAATAAATAGTAGCCAAATGCCTCAAGAAAAGGGATCTTTTTGGCTCTTCTATTCCATTACCTCTGCTGAACTCCATTGTAATTTGAATACTATCAATTGTACTCTTGTAAATTCATAGAGAATCATCAATATAATAGCAAATCGTCAAAGTGGATGTTGGCTACAATGCCGAACTACTATAAATCTTGTCTTTTACTGCTTTCCTTTTAATTTTCTGAGTTTTCTTCATATTTAGTTCTGCTACATACAATCTACCTGTGATCTGTGACTGTGATTTGGTGCTTTTTTCTACAATTGGGTGTTTGTGACTAATTTTGGCGCAAACACTATGGTGCTTTCACTGAGAAGGCTAGCAATCAGGGATTCTACTGCTTGGTTCTAGATCTAAAAGCTTAAAGACTTGGACCTTGAAAGCTACGACAAAGCAATCAATAAGGAGACAGAGAGCGGAAAGGAGTCAGCACGAAGGGAGTTGGGAGTCTTCTTTAGGAGCAAATCAAGTCTTAGTTTTCATCACCAGAGATAAGATGGAGATGATGATGGGAGCTATGCATGGGGAACTATTGAAAAGGCAGGAGGAAATGATGTACAACATTCTCAAACGGTTTGGACAGGCAGAAACCGCTAGAGCTGCTGGAGTTCAGATTCATGAAACTTGACCGGAAGGAATCAATAGGCAATTAGATAGAGTACGACCATCAAGAGTATCCCATTGGCTATGGGCACTCCCCAGGAGCGAGTTGATCCAATCTCAAGTAGGATATCAATTGAAACTATGCAACATGGCATTGATAGAGGAACGGATGCTCGTCCAGGACAGCATATTCCAAGATTCCCTCGTGAACTCGGGGGCAGATCGGAGGCAATGGACAAGGACTAGTGAGAGGTAGATTAGTGAATAGAGAGCTAGAAGATATGAACAGGAGACCCTTTGATTTTGCAATTAGGCAGACCAGAAATCCACCAAAATTCAAGCTACCAACACTTGAGACGTATGATGAGTGAATGGATCCTCCAGCTCATCTAACAAGGTATACGAGGCACTTGGAGGTACTGGGGACATCGAATGAGGTCATGGCCCGGTGCTTCCCATTGTATTTGACAGACGTAGTAGCACTATGGTTCAGATAATTGGAAAGCAGATCCATTAGAACTTGGACCGAGTTGATTGAGAAGTTTATGAGTCAATTCAGAGTTCACATTTCGAGGCCCAAGAATGTGATGAGTTTGACAACACTAAAGCAAAGTGTGAGACCCAAAAATCCGTACCATTTGAATGACAATAATCCACACATGTCCAACCCAAAAGGCACAGATTGACGGAAAGTCAAGAGAAAGAAAAGAAGAGAGAAGAAGATAAGAAAACGAGAAGATAGAACCAAATAGAACAATACAGAATCTCACTTCACAGCGGAAAATATATAATATCTTATCAATGATCTTTACAAAACAGAAACTGTATATATACACACATCAATCAGAGTTCAACAATTAATCAGAGTTATCAACTTGAACAGTTATAATAACCTATCCTCACAAATACCGATAATATACAACAACTAAGCATATCGGATAATCAAGAAAATACGGATGTACGAAAAGGAAGATCTCTAGCTCTCCTGCTGAAGCTCTAAAAGCATCAAATCTAGACCAGTAAATATACTCAGTCTGATCCGAGCGTTGAAAGGGAAGAACGCCCAGATCAGTCTCGTAAACCAGCACGAGAAACACACTCAACTGAATTTATTAGATTACCAAAACTTTTCCTTTATCAAAACAAAAGTATCTTGTAAGATAAGTCCACACATAAACACGGACATGTTTTTACCTTACGATAACTAAAACATATCATATCAAATCTTCTTATATTATAATAGTGCCATTGAACAAATAATATTCAAAATAGCCTAAATTGCTACCATTATTAAATTCCAGCATACTAGACTCTACAAATAAAATGGCAGGTACAAAGTGGAGTTTGGATTTCCATACAAATGACCAGGTGAAGGGACTACCTTCCGAAGGGGTACACCTCTAGATGGATGTCCCGAGGCACATAACATCTGCCCTCTACCAACACAAGACCGACCCACCTCAATAACTAGATAGTACCGAATATGTCATCCTCCGGCCGTTACCGACCTTTACCGAGGTCCCTCTAAGCATACAAACCACATAATCAGATACACGACGTCATAGCGTGTAAAGATATATCTAGAAGAGGATGATCATACCCTAATGGGAGCGACTCACTTAGCCATGGCGCATCTAACCCTGTTTTAGTCATTTTTTGTTGATGAGGCTTGACGAGGTAACGATTACCTTTCACAATCATATATCACATCACTTTGAATGCCACACGGCCATTTCCGTTGACTACTAATTGCCTTCCATAAAAATACAATCCTTAAGCTCATACGTCTCAAAGAGGGTGTTAAGCTAAGAGAAGTTGCCTTCTCTACCACCGCTAATGTACGTTTGTAAAAACCAATGTACATAATCTTTAGAAATGCAATGTCAGACAAACATCCATACAAGTTGTCCAGAAATAGAACAAATCGAAATTACTTTCCTACCACATCCTGTCGAGAAATCCCTAAGATTAGTAGCGAATAGTCCTCGCATTGGATATTTCATAATGAAGAGGCCACTGCTAGTGGATGTATATTGGGATTTTAAGCCTAAAAGATCAACAAGCAGTCTCCCACTATGAAACTCTGGAATATAAATATCATCACAAGCAACCTGCACAATCATCGCATATACATTGGTCCAAAGTGGTTTTCAGATAAATCTGATCCCGGTCTCTTCGCACCAACAATACAAAAGCGTTTCTCAACCTCACACAGAAACTATGTTTCATAGACTTATCATGTCTCCAACTTTCAGCTTGCTATCCTTCGGGCCAAGAAGAAAGCTCGATAGATTGGAGTAATACTCCACACTATGCAAATCAATATCCTCAAAACAAACAATAATCAAGCCTACACAGAAGGCTACGTACTAAGTGTACGACTAAATAGTTCCCACATCAAGTCAAGAAACTAAAATTTGGCAAAGTTTGATAGTCGGTTATTTAACTATCAAAGCAAACAAACAAATACCCAGCACTACAACAATCACTAGGCCCTTTTAATTAATCTTTTATTAATTAAACCATTCGCCAGATATTCACTTCAAATTATCTTTAAGAAGATATAATCCCAAACCATTTCAAATTCTATATTGGAAAATATTTCCATATACTTATTTAATAATAAGTAACTCACAAATCAATTTATTTTCAAAACTTAGAAAAATATTCCATATACTTAAATCAGGATTAAGTATTTATTTATTCTTTAAGAAAAACATTCACTTAAACACATTTATTTAGATCAAAACGAATGTTGCGTAAAACATTGTTACGGCAACCCAAAATTAACAGTATAGGGATTCGAAAATTAGATAGATATATAAACCCCAATACTATACATAAAACATTTCCTTTCGAAAATCATTTACTATAACAACAGTGTTATAGTCCATCATTTCCTTCTAGAAAACGCCTATTTCAACAATGAATGTTGAAATCCATGTATTCGATACTTAACACATTTTAAAACATCTTCAAACCATTTAACTCCATTTAAAAATATTCACTTTCCAAAATATTTTTTAAAAGATTATTCACTATCCAAATCGTGAATATAGTTCTCTAACCAAATTCAATATTTCTACACATTTATCAAAGGATAATCCACTGTCCAAAATCATGGATATAGCTCCTTTAGTAAACTTCTATATTGTACTAACAAATTCAATCGATTCCAGATTTATAAAACAATGTTTATAAATTCACAATTTTATTTTATAAAAACTTAAAGTTATAAATTCCTTTTATTTACCAATTCCATTTACATCTCATTTATATGCCAAATCCAAATTTTAAGCCAATTACATTTAAATCTCTTATTTCACAAATTCATTCATTTTATAACTGCGCAATTATAAATATTATTCACTTATAAACTCCTTTTATAACTTCATTTTAACACTTATAAAAACTCCTTTATAATTTCCTCATTTTGATTTATAAAAATATCACTTTTATAAATCTTATATATATAAACCTTTTATAATCAATTAAAAAATCAACATGTAAACTATTTTATAAAATAATCAACTTCATATTTCCATAAATCACATTTCAACTATATTTCTCAAAAACCATAATTTTAATTATATTTCACAAATATCATAATTTTTATAACATAAAAATTATAATATTTATTTATTCAAAATAAATTCAATTCCTTTACAATTCAAAAATCAATAAAAAGTTTATTTTCAAAATCACTTTAAAATCCTTTTAAATTTTGAGATCATCTCTTAAAAAATTTTAAATTTCCAAAATATGGTCCAATGCTGCAACAACACTAAACACATCAATCACGACATCCAAAACATCATGTATCATATGATAACAGCATATATCACAATATATGTAAATAAATCAATAAGGGTGAGGAATCCAGATGGATCCCTCCAACCTGTCACCTGCAACAAATATACATATTAGAATATGTGTACAATGTCCGCTTCGAGGTAGACGCGCGTACAAAGGGTCATCCGCTCATACACGGAAACGTATTTGGTCATCTGCTCCACTAGGCAGGTATATATCCAAATACCAATCAATATATCATATATCATCCAAACAATCATCAACCATCATATAATAAATTATTTCTCACTTATATAAAAATATCAGTGAGTCAGAAAGAGTGAGTTGTACTCACATTGATACCAATAGCAGTTTCAACGTTTTATTCTGAATAAAATTAAACAGCCGTTTAATTTTGCCAAAATTTACACTAGCTCCAATCAATTCCAAATCGGCTCTAAAATGTAATGCTCGTCTATACGATCCCAACGCAATTCATTTTGTCAATTTTCGACTTCATATGACAGAGTTATGACATTTTTAATATCACATGAATTATATAAATTGATTTACACATTTACTTTAAACCGTGAAAATTTTCTGGCCATTAGATTTGGAACCCTAGATCTAGGCCATGTGATTTTGCTTCTCCTTCTTCCAAGCTATTCGAACGCTACCGAACCCATTAACCATCGATCTTATTTGAATTTCGCTCCAACATCGTTGACTTTAATGACGATCGGGCTTCGCCAGACGAACGTCCACCACTTGCTCCACCACAGGCCGAGAACACGTGTAGCTCGGTCATATTTGTGCCTAAAAAAAAGAGCATGAAGGCAGCACAAACGCGACGCCCTTGCCTCCTCCTCGCCACACCAAACTCAATCAGCACAGTCCAGATTGAAGATCGTGTCGAGCTCTATAATTCTCGTTTAGGAAGTTTTGCATAATTGTTTACGGATTGGAAGATATTAGGCAAGAAAATTTCAAGCTTCCATGGCCATTGAAAATCAAGTGGCGGCCTGCCCTAGTTTATTTAGGGTTTGTGCAAAATGAAATTTAAGTTGGCCTTTTATAGAAAATGTTGCGACACTACTCATCCGGAATTTTTTCGAACTCCAAATAAAGCGTTCTGCCTGGCGTTTATAATATTTTACCCCTATTCCGAACGCAATGGTATATATATCGGGGGCCAATTCGATCGTATTTGGAAGATAGGTTTTCAAATCGAATTATTTAAATTTAAAATTCACTTAAACGATTTCTACGCGTTTTAGCTTGCCTTGGACAAACCGTAAGTCCGATTGACACGAAATTTGAAATCTTACAATAATTTAGCATTACGGATCCAATGAAACTAGTTTCGTCGAAATCCGTGAGTGTTTGAAAAATGGCTATTTTTACTCGTTATTTAAATATTAAAATATTCAATTTTTACAAATTAACTTTTAATTCGATTTTAAAAGTTTTCTAACATCATTCTTTTTCAATAGAATTTAATTCAAATTTATAAAACATTTTTATTCACATTTAATCCAAATTTCAATTATTTCTTTAATTTCAAATATTAAATTAACAATTCAATTATTCAATTAAATCCTTATATTCGTAATATACTTTATTCAGCTTATATAATTTACTTGTGAATATTTAAAATCAATTAAGTATACGAATTTTAGACGATGGAAATTCTGGGTCGTTACATTTCCCATACTTAAAAAAATTTCGTCCCTGAAATTACAAAGTAAGAAAAAGTCACAAAATCAATTAACTTTTCAAAAACAAATCATTCAAATTAGATTACCTAAAGTTCAAACCTTTTAACTTTTCTCAAAATCCATTAGTTAAACTTCTTACAAAAACTTTACTAAGTTTTCAAATCCATATATAGTTATCTTTTCAAAACCAACAAATATCGTTAACTTTTAACTCCAAAATCAAAACTTTAGTTACCAAAATTTTTTCAATTTTCCCAAAAAAATTCTAACACTTTAAATTTCAAAAAAAATTCGCCAACGTATCCTTTGCGTGGTTCGATCGTAGTAGGATCACAACATATATATCACAAATATACATCTCATCATCAAGGATGAGGCATCCCGAAGGGAAAAAAGTTTAAAAGTACGATATGTAATCCGAGATATGTACCTTATATATTATTAGCGAGCATATACGGCTAATATAGCACGAAAGCGAGCTCCAAATGCAAAGCAAGCGCCATCTGTACCTACTAAACACTCAATACACAAATGAGAAACATGTATAGAAAGTAATATCAATATACAACATATACCAACAACTATATATGCCAATATAGCAAATGCAATAAAAAAAAATTCAACCATCAAACAACTATCATCCAACTAACATCCAACAAATCATATCTATCCAATCTATCCATAACCAAATCAATATACATTCATTTCTCATTACTATTCATTGAATTGGTTTTCAATTAAATGACATTTGATTCTTTAACATTGGATTTCTCTAATATTTATTTATTCATATTCAGTTAGTTTACATTCACTAATTCAAACTCCAATTTGTTCACTTCCAAATCAAATCAAATCAATTCTATTTAAATTCACTTAACTTCCCATTTGAATTCAATTATTTATCTTTCAATTTTATTAATTCAATTTCATATGAATTTTCTATACAATCAATTAACATTCATCTAACAATCAATGCATATCCAACATTACCAAATTAATTTACTTTACATTCATTCAATTTGGTTTAACACTTTAAATTATCTTTACTGAATTAACACTTACATCCACTATTCCACATCAGTTCATTTAAATTTGAATGATTAACATTCAATGCATATTTCATTATTTCAATTTCTAATTCAATCTACAAATAAAGTTGAAGTTCTTTATATAACTCAAATTCACATTCATCACTTCATTTTATTAATTCACTTTATTAACTTATTTTGATACCAAAATCAACTTTATTCAAAATTACTTAAGTTATATTTCATTTCAATTTCATTTACCTTCACTTTCACTATACAACTTAAGTTCATCTCTTATTCATTTCAAATTATATTTTATTTAACTTTTACTTAAGTCAAATTTAATTCTAGTATTCAAATTTAGATTTTGTTTTACGTAACAAATAGTTTAACCATTTTAACAATTGATTTTACTTACCTTATCTCATTTTATAAGTTACACAATTATTATTATTTAAACTTTCATAAACGTTTACCTAAGTATACTTCCATTCACATTTTTATAATTTCAAATCCAGTTCACTTTATTAACTTTCCTTTAGTTAAATTTCAAATCATATATTTTATTATGCTACTCAAATTTCTTTCAACTTTACCAAAGCTATTTTTTTTTCATATTATAAGTCCAAAATTCATTTCACTTATTTTTATCAATTTTAACTTGGATTTTAAATCAAATTTGTTTATCGCAACAAAACTTCAATTTCAATTTGCTATTGGTAGCAATCCATCACACAGAAACTCGAAAATGATACTAATGATGATGCAGTCACCACCCTTATTATTTTCCAGCAACAGTAGTGAATTCAATGCTTTATATACTTTTAAAAATTCTTTTATTTATAAATATTTCTTATATAATTTCACTTATTTTCTATTTATAATAATATAACCTCTTTAACTTTGATAAACAACTTTCAAAATAAACGGTTTCAAATTTTTCCAATTTTTAACTTAAATCCATTTTCATTTACAACTCAAATAGTTTCATTTCTTATATATATAATTATTTCATAATTGTAAATCATATTAATTATAAATCCATATTTATAATTCATTTGCTTATATAATTTCATTCTTTTACAATTATTGTTTTTATTTAGATTAGTCAAACAACTTTTATTAACTTATACATATTTTCATTCATAAACAATCAAATAATCATTTATCTAATCTTTAATAATTCTTGAAAAAATTATTCTTTTATATATAAAATATAATCGAAGTAAAATTATTCCATTTACCCAATTTAAAATAATACTATATCGACTTGCCTGTTTAAGTGTATGGAAATCCCTATCGATAATATGGCGTCCTATTTACCAACTAGAATTCACAAATAGCTCAATGGATAAGTAAACACAATATAAAATAATTTTATATCATTAATAAATACGCGCTCATATATATAATACACTCAACTTAATCTAGGGTGCTACTGTCCCTATCTACAATGAGTACACATCAAAGCTTAGGAATATACATAAATCTAAGCTCTGATACCACGTGTGACGACCTGAAAATTTGTAACCTTTGAATCGACAATAATCCACACATGTTCGACCCGAAAAGCACAGATTGACGGAAAGTCAGGAGAAAGAAAAGAAGTGAGAAGAAGAGAAGAGAAGAAAGAGAGAAGAAAGAACCAAATAGAACAATACAGAATCTCACATCGCAGCGGAAAATATATAATATCGTGTCAATGATCTTTACAAAACAGAAACTGTATATATATACACACATCAATCAGAGTTCAATAATTAATCAGAGTTATCAGCTTGAACAGTTATAATAACCTGTCCTCACAAATGCAGATAATATACATCAACTAAGCACAGCGGATAATCAAGCAAATACAGATGTACGAAAAGGAAGATCTCCAGCTCTCCAGTTGAAGCTCCAAAAGCATCAAATCTAGACCTGTAAATATAATCGGTCTGATATGAACATTGAAAGGGAAGAATGCCCGGATCAATCTGGTAAACCAGTATGAGAAACACACTCAATTGAATTTATTAGATTACCAAAACTTTTCCTTTATCAAAACAAAAGTATCTCGTAAGACAAGTCCACACATAAACACAGACATGTTTTTACCTTACGATAACTAAACATATCATATCAAATCCTCTTATATTATAATAGTGTCTGTTGCACAAATAAAATTCAAAATAGCTGAAATTGTTACCATTATTAAATTCTAGCATACTAGACTCCACAAATAAAATAGCAGGTACGTAGTGGAGTTTGGATTTCCATACAAATGACCAAGTGAAGGGACTACCTTCCGAAGGGGTACACCTCTAGATGGATGCCCCGAGGCACTGAACATCTGCCCTCTACTAACACAAGACCGGCCCACCTCTATAACAAGATGGTATTGAATATGTCGTCCTCCGGTCGTTACCAACCTTTACTGAGGGCCTTTTAAGCATACAAACCACATAATCAGATACATGACGTAATAACGTGTAAAGATATATCTAGAAGAGGATGATTATACCCTAATAGGAACGACCCACTTAGCCTTGCCACATCTAACCCTATTTTGGTCATTTTCGGTTGATGAGGCCTGACGAGGTAACGATTACCTTTCACAATCACATATCACATCACTTTCAATGCCGCACAGCCATTTTCTTTGACTACTAATTGCCTTCTACAAAAATACAACCCTTAAGCTCATACGCCTCAAGGAGGGTGTTAAGCTAAGAGAAGTTGCCTTCACCGCCATGACTGATGTACGTTTGTAAAAACCAATGTACATAATCTTTAGAAATGCAATGTCAGACAAATATCCATACAAGTTGTCCAGGAACAGAACATACCGAAGGTACTTTCCTACCACATCCACTTCGAAAATCCCAAGAATTAGTAGCAGATAGTCCTTGCATTAGATATTTCATAATGAAGAGACCACTGCTATTGGATGTACGTTGGGATTTTAACCCCAAACGATCAACAAGCATTCTCCCACTATGAAACTCCGGAATATCAGTATCATCACAAGCAACCTGCACAATCGTCGCATATACGTTGGTCCGAAGTGGTTTTCAGATAAATCTGATCCTGGCTCTTCGTACCAACAACGCAAAAGCGTTTCTCAACTTCACACAGAAACTAAGTCTCATAGACTTTTCACGTCTCCAACTTTCAACTTGCTATCCTTCGGGTCAAGAAGGAAGCTCGATAGATTGGAGTAATACTCCGCACTTTACGAATCAACATCCTCAACACAAACGATAATCAAGCCTATATAGAAGGCTACGTGCTAAGTGTACGACTAAATAGTTCCCATATCAAGTCGAGAAACTAAAATTTGGAAAAGTTTGATAGTCGGCTATTTAACTATCAAAGCAAACAAACAAATATCCAGCATTATAACAACCCTTTTAATTAATCTTTTATTAATTAAACCATTTGCCAAATATTCACTTCAAATTATCTTTAAAAAGATATAATCTCAAACCATTTCAACTTCTATATTGGAAAACATGTCCATATACTTATTTAATAATAAGTAACTCACAAATAAATTTATTTTCAACACTTAGAAACATATTCCATATACATAAATCAGGATTAAGTATATATTTATTCTTTAAGGAAAACATTCACTTAAACACATTTATTCATGTCAAAACGAGTGTTGCGTAATACATCGTTACGGCAACCCAAAATTAACAGTATAGGGATTCGAAAATATGATAGATATATAAACCCTAATACTATACAAAAAACATTTCCTTTCGAAAATCATTTACTATAACAACAGTGTTATAGTCCATCATTTCCTTATTTTTCGTAAACATCTATTTCAACAATGAATGTTGAAATCCATGTATTCAATACTTAACACATTTTAAAACATCTTTAAACCATTTAACTCCATTTAAAAAATATTCACTTTCCAAGATATTTATTAAAAGATTA
The DNA here is from genome assembly GCA_030765085.1 of Allium cepa. Classification (NCBI taxonomy): domain Eukaryota; kingdom Viridiplantae; phylum Streptophyta; class Magnoliopsida; order Asparagales; family Amaryllidaceae; genus Allium; species Allium cepa. Next base: position 80,470,659 of record CM060932.1, on the reverse strand, counting down.
TTCACCGTCCAAAATCGTGAATATAGTTCTTTAACCGAATTCAGTATTTCTACACATTTATCAAAGATTAATCCACTGTCCAAAATCGTAGATATATCTTCTTTAATAAACTTCTATATTTAACTTAACAAATTCAATTGATTCTGGATTTATAAAACAATGTTTATAAATTCAGAGCATGCTTGAGGACCGTTCATGATCCTGAACATGTGCAAGCGACTTAACCGTGTTAGTGTAGAGCTTGCCACTCATTCATCATTATTATAATCAGTTGATGATAAGCTAATGCCTTGATCTGGAGCCGTCCTCATTTGATGCAGATGGTGGCCGCTCTTGTTCCTCAAGCATACTCTAGGATCACGAACGGTCCTCAGGCATACTCTAGGATGACAATGAACCGCTATGGCAAATAATTCAGAAACTCACTCGAATGTGAAATCTAACATTAATGATACTAAGTCCCCACACCACCCTTCGGGCATACAAAATTCGCCTCGAACGTCATCCGACCACGAACAGTCACAATTTACCTTGAACAACACCTGACCACGAACGGTCACAACTCACCTCGAATGGCACACGCCTCGAATGGTCACCATACGTCATGAACGGCACCCGACCGCAAACGGTCACATACCTCCTCGAACGATCTCAACTCACAGCCAGGTAAGATTATCAACTTCTTTAGAGGTCATTAACAGGATACGAACACCCAGCTTATCGAACTATAAAACACACCTTCCTAATGCAAGGCATGTTTTGGAGGGAAAGTGTTTTCCCACCTTTTGGTAAGGCCGTGACACCAAAAAGTTGACGAGAAACCGAAGATAATCAGTCCCGAAGATTAGTTATACACAGACTCGCTATGGATACTAGTGAATTTTTCCCGAGTTCGGGTCAAGAAACAATTGATATGGCATGGCAAGCAAAGCTATACAATTCAATGTTCCAAATTTCAAATCAATCGGAGTTCGTATGCTCAAGAGAAAATCCACTTGTTCATATCCATCCATGTTCATTCTACTTCGTATACATTGCCCACCAGCTTCCTTCATATCCATCGAAATCAAGCTGCTTCATATCCATAAAAAACTATCATTTCGTATCAATCCACCCATGCACATTATTCGTATCGATCGACCAGTGATCAATGTGAATAATACGTAATGGACCGATACAAACGTTATCCTCGTTGATCGATGCGAAGTGGCGCTTGGGAACATCGATATGAAACCAATTCTAAACGATCGATATGAAGTAAATGGAGTTCGATCCATGTTCATTTACACTTCAATTGCCTACTTCATATCGATCCTCCTATATGACTCGATCTGAACCAGAACGATGATTGAGGGATGATGGATGTGAATAGCTATCGATCTGAACCAGAACGATGCGAACCGTAGCGATATGAACTCGGTAGTGTTTTGTAAATGCAAACTTGGATCGATCATAAATCAGAATCTTCAACTCCAAATGCCTTAAAAATTTAAATGTAGCTTGCATACCACCAGAAGGATGTTGATGATTAATCCCATTTCCATTGGACCAATTCTTGATCGATACGAAATGTGCAAGTATCAATCAGGCATCGATCCTAAATCGCCTCGGATTGATCATGTGGGAACACCCGAATGTGAGAAGGAGTCTTTTGTGATCTGAGTGAGATATTTCCATGCCACGTCTATAAATAGCAGCCTAATGCCTTAGAAAAGGGATCATTTTGGCTCTTCTAAGCCGTTACTCTGTTGAACTTCATTGTAATTCGAAAATTATCAATTGTACTCTTGTAAATCAGTAGAGAATCATCAATAAAACAACAAGTCTTCAAAGTGGACGTAGGCTACAACGCCGAACCACTATAAATCTTGTCTTTTCACTGCTTTCCTTTTATTTTTCTAAGTGTTCTTCATATTTAATTCTATTACATATAATCAACCTATGATCTTGACTGTGATTTGGCATTTTTTTCTTCAATTAGGTGTTTGTGACCAATTTTGATGCAAACATTTTGGTGCTTTCACTGAGAAGGCTGGCACTTAGGGATTTTACTGCTTGGATTTTGGATCTAAAGGCTTAAAGACTTGGATCTGGAAAGCTATAACAAAGCAATCAACAAGAAGACAGAGAGTGGAAAGGAGTCAGGATGAAGGGAGTCAAGAGGCTTCCTCGGGAGCAAATCAGGCCTCAGTTTTCATCATTAGAGATGAGATGGAGATGATGATGAGAGCTATGCATGAGGAACTGTTGAAAAGGCATGAGGAAATGATTTAAAACATTCTCAGACAATTTGGACAGGCAGGAACAACCAAAGCTGCTAGAGTTCAGATAAGCTGGAGCGGAAAGACTCAACATGCAATCGGATAGAGCAAGACCATCATGAGCAGCCTCTGGGCTAGAGGCACTCCCCAGGAGCAAGTTGATCCAATCTTAGGCAGGATACCAGTTGAAATTGTGCAATATGATTTATAAGGCACATGGAAGTACTGGGGCATCGAAGGAGGTCATGGCCCGGTGCTTCCTATTGTATTTGACAAATATAGCAGCACTGTGGTTCAGACAATTGGAAAGCAATTCCATTGAAACTTGGACAGAGTTGATCGAGAAGTTTATAAGGCAATTCAGAGTTCACGTTTTGAGGCCCAAGAATGTGATGAGTTTGACAGCTCTAAAGCAGAGAAACGGTGAATCATTAAGGAACTTTCTAACATGATTCAATGCAGTGGTAGCATCGATGGATCGACCAGATCCATCCATGGTTCTGATGGCGGCTGTATCTGGCATAGCAGATGGAATAGAGTTAAAAAATTCATTGACAAGGTATCCACTACGGATATAGGAGAGTTGTATCACGAGACAGAAAGGTTTCTACGATAAGAAGATGCAAATGCTGAGAGAGAGAAAGGAGAGAGAGTTGATGTGTATGCAGTCAAAAGTGAAGATCCACCCGGAAAGGATTCAGGCAAGGATAAAGGGAAACAGAAAGCTAAGAATAGCGGTGATGAACCAAAGCGGTTGCGAAAGGAATCGAGATTCACCTCTTATATGGGGTTGAAAGAGACTTTGGAGTGAATCTACGAAGACACTAGGGGGTAGGTTCCCTGCCGAAGGCCAATGAGGAGGGATCCGACCAACAGTGAGGAGAAATCAGACAAGTGCTGCTTATTCCATGAGTTAGATGGCCGCAGTACGAATGATTGTAGAGACTTGAGGGATGAGATAGAGCGGCATATCCGAATGACATGCTATTACAGTACGGGAGGAGGCAGGCAACAATGGTGGAACGAGAGCGGACACCATCTGCATCAAATGAGGACGGCTCCCGATCAAGACGTCGGCTTGTCATCAACTGACTAGAATAATGACGAATATGTGGCAAACTCCACACTAACATGGTTTAGTTGCTTAGATATGTTCAAGATCACAAACGGTCCTCAAGCATGCTCTGAGAGGACTATCAACCGCATCATTGTTGGTGTTTGCACTTTGACGTCTATGGTTTGCTTTTTTTCCATTTTTTACATCTGGATTCGATTTGGTTGGATATTTTGGTTGCATGACTCATTTTTAATGTAAATTTGGTTTTTATAATTCCCTAATGGTCAAGTCACTTACACATGCATGGGATCGCGAACAGTCCTCAGGCATGCTCTGGGATGACGATGAACCGCCATAACAAACAATTTAGAAACTCACTCGAACGTGAAATCTGACATTAATGATACTAAGTCCCCCCAAGCATATACAATTCACCTCAAATGACACCCGACCACGAATGGTCACAACTCGCCTCAAACGGCGCATGACCTTGAGCGGTCACCATTCGGCACGAATGGCATCCGACCGCGAACGATCACATACCACATCGAAATGCATACGATTTTGAACGATCACTATTCACGGTCAGGTAAGATTATCAACCTCTTTATATATCATTAACAGGATATGAACATCCAGCTTATCGAACTACAAAACACAACTTCGTTTCGCAAGGCATGTTTTAAGGGGTAAGTGTTATCCTGCCTTTTGGCAAGGCCGTGACACCAATAAATTGACTGGAAACCAAAGATAATCAGTCCCGAAGATCAGTTATATATAGGTTCGCTATGGATACTGGTAAATTTTTCCCCAGTTCGAATCGAGGTACAATTAATATGGAACGACAAGGAAAGCTATAAAAGTCAATGTTCCAAATGTCAAGTCAATCGGAGTTTGTATGCTCAAAATATGGATCGATCAAAATCAAGAGAAAAACCACCAGTTCGTATCTACTTCGTATCCATCACCCACTAACTTCCTTCGTATCCATCGAAATCAGGCTACTTTATATCCATAAAAATCATCATTTCATGATCCACCGATACACATTATTCGTATTAATCGGCCAGTGATCGATGTGAATAATACGTGATGGACCGATACGAACGGCATCCTCGTTGATTGATGTGAAGTAACATCTGGGAATATTGATACTCAACCAATACTAAACAATCGATACGAAGTTAATGGAGTTTGATCCATGTTCATTTACACATCAACTGCCTACTTCGTACCGATCCTCCTATATGACTCATATCGATCAATCTGGCGATTAATACGAAATCAACAACCATTTAATCAGTACGAAAAGCAATCATAAGCTGTTTCGTATCGATCGACATGATGGAGCAGGTCAAGTGATGAAACATTCAACACGAATCAAGGCACAAAACTCGGAGCGATGCGTGATTGGTGGACAATGTATACGGAAATGATCGATATAAATAGCTATCGATGCGAACTAGAGCGATACGAAATAGGCAGTGTTTTGTAGATGCAAACTTAGATCGATCATAACTCAGAAACTACAACTCCAAATGCCTTTAAACTAGTGAGAGCCCGTGTACGCACACGACATGTTGATAAATTGATGTACTTGCTATAATAAAACAAAATAAGTAGACATACAACTATATTAAATACTGTTAGAGTAGATCATGTAGATTTGTTGGGTATGAATTGAATATAATCAAGCATAGGAAATTTAATACCATTGTGGGAATTTATTAATCAAACCTTTGGTCATCAAAAAATGAAAGAGAGCTGGTTGGAATAGGTAAGAAAAATATGTGGTTACATGCCACTACCACTATGTTACTGAAGTTTATAAATGTACACAATTAGTCAAAGCTAAAATAAAGTATAACCTCATGAAGTTAAAATACCGTGATTAAGTCAGTTCATATTCAACACTGTAGGATTTAACACGTAAGCTATAAATAATATCAAAATCTCATTTATAACTGTACCAAATCCCATGGTTTAACTATAGAAACATAAGTTGAACATTAAATTAGCTGTCAATTAGATAACCTCATTTTTAACGCCAATGTTTTTATGTATAGGTTGCTGAGTTCAATGTGGATATAGTATTCAATATCGTAATTCCAAATAGTGAAACAAAGAGAATCATATCTGATACATCATTTATTTATAATTTGTGCAAGGCCAAATTTATACTCTGTCTTTTGAGCATAATGGATGGTGGAACCAAGCTTGTATATTCCAGCATTGAACTACATTGGGGAATTCTCTACATCGTCGACAATGTAATTGAAAGGCAATAAACCCATATGCAAAGCAGCAATTGCAATAAAAAGTAAAGTCCCATAAGTAGCTATGGATATAACGGATGAAGTGCATTTGTAATTATAATATAAGTAATGAATACAGCTTGACATTTATTGAGAGCCCATATAATCTAAATTTTACCGCTTTAAATTTGACTAAGAGTTGATGAAATTAGAACATATGTAGCGAGCACGGTTTGACATCAATTGATAATACATTTAAATTTGGGTTTTATGGTAGTGGACACTATAAGAACTATTTTAATTGTAAAATGGAAGGACAAAACATCTCTAGCACCAAACTTTTTCCTCACAAATTCCAATGTTCTTTATCGTCCAAACGAATTTAATATTAAACTCTCAAATGAAAACAGAACCAAGACTCATCAATTTCGTAACTCATTTAATGTAAACCCATAAACTTATAAGCTCAAAAAATCATATACTTAAATAAATAAAATGATTTGCCTGTAATGCATAAATTTTACCACTTTTAGATGATCCATAAGTAGATATAATAGCAATAAAACCTTCACAATACTTGGCACCATAGTTGTAACCTCGTTGTAGAATATTTGATCACCATGATCTTCTTACAAAAAATACGCATTTAGTTTTTGAACTCATTAAAGTTTCAAAAAATAAAATAAGGAGGCACAAAAAAAATTCCAGAAACTGCAACAACCAACATAGTGTGTTTTACCACCTGGATTGTTCAATAAAATAAAACTCTTAGCGCAATTATCCATATGTTTTCTGGCTATTTAATATCTGCTATAACATTAAGTATATGTAGCCTATAAGCCTTTGGTAAATCATTTTCATATATTTAATATCTACTACAGCATAAATTATATGTAGCCTATAAAACTTTGGGTAAATCATTTTTAGATCTGTCTTCGTTTCTTGTAACATGGATGCCATGTGAATGTCCCATGATTTTCTCTCTATAAGACATACAAATTGCTATCCCTAATAATTAAAATTGAAGATTGTTGGCCGAAAAAAATTGAAACTTGACATTAAGTGTCAAGTGGTATTTGAAATTATTTTCTCAATTAACTACATCTAAAGATAAAATGGCTACAAAGGGGACCTCTACTGTGGCATATAGAAAATAATATTAATTTCTAGTGGGGTGGATGATTTTTCATGATGTTTTAGGAAATCAATTTTTAGGATTTCACATATTTTACAACGTCACTATTCTTGAACAACGTCCAAAGCTTATTTGTAAACTTATCTTATAAATTTCATTTTGTTTTCTTTGATAATTTGAGAGATTGTTTACAATTGTTTTAGGAAATGTATCGGTGATCCGATGATTGAAATTTTTTATCCTTGTTTTATTCATAATGTGAAGGTATTTTACCATCATTATTTGAATATTCAGTGATTAAATATTAATTTTAGTGTTGCATAGATGATATTTTGCTACACTTGAGAATAACATCAGGTATCCCCTATGAAATTGAGAAGTAAAACTGGTAGCAAAGAACTTCAAACCTTTTTGAAAAGGAAAAAGTATTATCATTATTTATATGTATGTTTTTATATCATAAAATACAACTTTAGGAGAAAAACAACTCTTGTGGAGATAATTTTTTGGATTAGTAAGTATATGATTACAAAGGGAATCTTGTTTATATGTTTGAGGACCCAAATATTTTCATGAGGATAAACAAATTATATGTATATTTGAGGTCCCAATGAATATGAGGAATTTTGCGTAAATGTTTGATTAACGCCAAAATATGATAATGCCCAATACAAACATAACATGAATATTTTGGTAATGTAGTAGTTTATGCTCAAATAAAAGAAGATAGACACATATATTTATATCTGCTTTACTAATAATGTTTCTTCATAAATATAAACTAATACACAATTGCATGAAAAATTCAGGCAATGAATTTTCAAACTCCTAAAATTATCACTATAAAGTCAAAAACCAAATGGCCAAGTGATGACACACAGTAGCAAAAGTTAAAAGACAGAAGATATACATAAAAAAGAAAAGAAACCGAACGTCGGGGTTACAAAGAAATACAACCACAATTTAAAAACATCTGAACATTCTTAATCTTTTTTTAAGAAAAAAGTATAACAATAGTATAAATATATATATGCGCACACACTCTTACCTAAAAGTCAAAACTTACATGGATCATTGTATACTCATCTCCTCTAACTAAGTCAAAGACTAAACTGACAATTTTATGAAGCTTTAACAATAATTTTATTCTAAGCGACTACTAATATATAAACACTTGTGTGCTTATATACTTAATATATAAATATATCTTATAGCCCATTCACAAGAATAAGTTAGAAAGTCTATAAGCAAGGATAACTTCACTCAAAATGCGCTTGTTACACTAGTATATGCAAGGCTTCTGTATGCTCTCACATTAAATAGCAAAAAATCCTATTAAAAAAATGAAATGATATAAAATAGTTATAAAATGAATAGACGTAAAGACCTCAGGATCCAATAAGACTACATAAATACAGACCATTCTTTTAAGCTATCATAAATTAGGATTTTGGTCTAATAAGCATATAATGTTAATATGATAGTTCCTACCGTAAGGTTAGTGGTTAATATACTTACCAAAATAATCCATCTTATCGGATAAATTTACAGGCCATAACTTAACAACCTTATAACTGCAACCTGAACTACAGCAACTCCAGTTAGTTTGGACTGAACAACAATAATTCTAATCTCAACTTCTTCCACAGGCTTGAATTGCATTCAAACAGTGCAAGTCCAATATTCCACATCAACCTTTTCGTCTCCTCTTTTCACTGATCCACAACCATGTAACGCTCATATATATCATGCAATAAAATTCATATTCCAAGCATCTACATAGAGCACCATCCCTCATCAGAGCCTGTCATTAAAAGAGAAAGCCATGCATCTACAACACTTAGTCTGTTCCTCTTCTTTGCCACGACTCCATTGATCGCTTCAGTCTGCCGTTACAGTTGATTGTCTCTATTCGACATTTTCAGATAATATTAGCTTGCAGTCCATAGACTCACAACATCTTCACATGTAGCATCAGCTCTTCCTACTCTTAACTACTGAGACTAGTAAAAACAACAACTTATGAAGTAACTTTCCTTGGACCAGTCACAAGCCAATTCACTCCCTATCAATATTTAACTGAAAGGCGACACCTAAGATTTCCCCAGAAATGGTAGGTAACCCTTGGACTATGCTTAGCCGATCACGTCCACTGTACCTATCTTGCACCTACTCTTCTGCTCGGTAGATACAAATAACTGTATACATTATATATTTTAATTTGTACTTTTATCATTTTGGTGATCATTATTGTGATGATCTTACAAATATGTAATAGCTGTTATAAACAAATAAGAATATGTTTTAAAGAAATAAGAGAAGAAGCCATTAGAGTAAAAGAATGGAGATATTTTATTCATTCAGAGATTGGTTATATCAGATTGATTCATATAATTACATTACACAGGCTCCTTCATATATAGGCATTGGAGCATGAGATGGAACATATCTCATGATGTGGGACTAATAGAAAAACACAAAAGCATATCCACTTATATATTTACATATATTATAACACTCCCCCTTGAATATGCGTCTTCAAAATCTTGGATGCTCATATGGTTGCTAGAAATTGTTTCTTTTAAACCGTCCATAACAATTGTTCCCCTTCATTATTATCTTGCTTTCATACATCCATTCAGTTGATACAGATATTGTCTGTTGCCTCATTAAAAACCTCTATTAGAAAAACCCAGTGGGAAAAAACCTTGAACGAGGAAAAGAGTGCAACTTGTGAAATCATAAATATCATACTAAAAATGATATTCCTTATAAGAGTTTGATACTTCAGGATCAAAATAATGCCTCATTAAAACCTTACTAAGAAAAACCCAATGGGAAAAATCTCAGTGAAGGAAAAAGAGTACAATGACATATTTTATTTTCTTATTTCTTAAATAAAGCTTGATACTTCTGGATCAAACTAATGCCTCATTAAAACCTTACTAAGTAAAACCCCATGGGAAAAATCTTAGTGAGGGAAAAAGAGTACAATATAGTATGTCATATTCCAATGATTTACTACATCAGATAGAGTTTGATACTTTTGGATCAATTTAATACTTCAGTATAAACCTTACAAAGGAAAACCCGAGGGGAAAAACCATAGTTAAAGATAAAAATATAATTTAACTTAAATAACATATTTGAGATGTTATTTCTTGAAAAGATGTTTGGTTCTTTCAGATCAAGATAATGCCTCGTTAAAACCTTAATAAGAAAAACCTTAGTGGGAAAAATCTTAAATAAGGAAAAAGAGTACATTATAGCTTAATTCAAATGTTACTAGGGAGTTGATACTTCTGGATCAAGATAATGCCTCATTAAAACCTTACTAATAAAAACCCGGTGGGAAAAATCTTAGTTAAGGAAAAAGAGTGCATTATAAAATACTTATGGATGCTCCCCCTGATTTAAAGTTTCCTCTAAATTCGTATTCGTCTTTCGGTAACTTAAATTGGTTATAGATACTTCTGGATCCATAAATATGTATCTCGTTAATAATACAATTTATTAATAGTCTCCTTCGATTCAATCAAATTTTTTAAGATTGTTTCTTCAAATATGGTTTGCATTTTATGCATTTGTATGCTACTTTTATGAAAAACACTTCATGTGCTTTCATTTTTGTGCCTCAAATTAGTTTTGCGCATTGCAACTATACATCTTTCATGAATATTAAAAATTTCATTACAACATTAGTAGAAAGCAGGAAGTAATCTACTCATCTTGATGTATCAAGATTTTCATTACAACAATACTTAGAAGAAATTTGTAATCTTGACTTCATGTCTTTTTCATTCTTTATAACTACAAAAGTTATATATATTCTTTAGAAATTTGTATACTTTAATAAGTATTTGCATATCGCAACTATCACTTCAATGGATATTAAGAGTTTCATTACAACGATACTTAAAAATAGGAAGTAATCTACTCATCATGAATTATATCAAGATTTTCATTACAACAATACTTAAAAGTATGTTGAAATTTACTCTCCTTGTTCTTTGCATTCTTTATAACAATAAAAGTTATTTATATTCTTCAGGAATTTGTATACTTTCATTATTTAATATGATTTTAAACCACATTTATACCTTCAGGGTATATTAAGCATTTCAAGTACTTTCGGTACTTTGCGGACTACATGTCCATATTTCTTTACTATTAAAGGATTCATGATGGCCAGTCATGTTTTCCTAATTCAAGATTCTTAATCTATTTATAAATATAAGCGCTTTATTATTTGCAAATTTACCATCGATGATTATTTCTTATCAGTTCTAGACATGAATTATTGAGATCTCTTTAATTATGTTTTAGGTACCTAACCCACTTCTAGGGTTATTTGAGAATCATGTCATGGATCTCTTTCAGAGCATCCTTAAGTGTTTCTTCAAGAACACTCACCTCCTTTATTTGGCATCTTTATTACTTACTCCAAAAATATTTTGAACTGACTTTTGAACCATATTTCAGATGTGGTTTTCACATTTTGATCCTTCAGGGATTCAAATCTATATTGGAGAAAGTCTACTAAGGATAATACTGATAATATTTTGCATCATTGTATATTTTAATAAATATTTAACACTGATGATCAAAATGAACTTGTATCCCTTTATCCTCCCCCTCAATGTTGACAAACATTGTCACATTAAATAATAATCATCTTTGGACTCTCATTTTGATCCATTATGATATTGCTACTAGCAAATACATCATACATATTAATAATAGGAGGATAATTCTTTTATTAGTTGATAAGATGCATTCAATTGATATTGATTATTAGAGTTTGTTCTCATTCATTGATCTAAACAATTGGAGGAATTTACTTATTGTGTAGATCATTTGAATACATACATAACTTCAGGTCATTCAACATTTATGTTGATTGAATTTTAAATCACTAAATAATATCTATGCATAATCTATAAGATGTGCTTATAACAAACTTCAGGTTGTTAGCTAAATATTTACATATGTGGATGTATACGTGCGTCAACGTATCACATATATATTATAAAATTTTCATATTCTTTCTCATTTGAATTAGTGATTTGTAGAACAAACTATTACAAGGATCCAAACTATTAATTTCTATTCATAAATCAATGTCAATGCAAACCTGTCAAAACCGCATGATAATGTTCAAAACATTTGGTTTGGAACCATATCGAACTTCTGGTTCGAACAATATATACACACAACTTCAAGTTGTTAAGTTTTATTCCTCAATTATATCTCAAATATCAGTTTTGAACACTAATTATGATTACTTATCAAGGAATAATTTTTAATTGCATATAGACATTTCTACACATCTCTATTGAGAGTTCTGCAAAAAAAAAATTACAGCAAAAATAATAATAGTATCTTCTGGATACTTGGAATGTTACAGATACAGATTTCCTCAGGATCGTATGTATAGCTTGCATGAAAATTATGATATGAAATATAGACTATCTCTTCAGGAGAATATTTAAAGATATATCTTCAAGAATTGATTATACGTGTAATATTTCTCACGTTTGATATAATTATAATAAAATATATGATACATGTTGCATAGCTCTCAAATTTTTAGGATCTAATCTAAACTAAATTAGGATCCTTCATAATCAAATTTCTATGCATTTATTTGGTTTAATAAAATTACCAAATATATAAGCAAATCTCTTCTAGAGATATGTTATCATTTCCTAATTTATTAGCCTCTTTTAGGGATATTTTGTTATCACTACTTCTGGAGTGCATTTATCTCTTCTAGATAGATATATATATATATATGTGTGTGTGTGTGTGTGTGTGTGTGCTATTGGAATATCATATCAATGTACAATGTTTCTTTTGTAGAAATTACATAATTCCTACCTTTACAATAACATAAAACATCCCTACTGGAGATTTTTGTTGTAACTACCTTTGAAATGACATATCAAATTTTTTTTAGATAAATTATTGTTATTATATCAAAAAAAAATATCGTTATTCCTTCAGGGAATATATATTTCCTTTTTTAAGGAATTGTAATGTAACAAAAATAAAATTCCTACAGCATCTCTTCTGGGATGTTAGATTTTGCAATATAAATATAAATAAATCTCTAAAACATCTTTTCAAGAGATTAATATGCACACATACACATCTAATGATGTTTGAAATATCATATAACATAATATCTTCCGGATAGATATCTTCCGGATATTTGATTAATATAGTGTAAATGTTAAGATATAAGGTAAGGTATAACTCATTTGGAGATTTTTGTAATCTCTTGAATGCAACATCATTTTCTCATATGATTATTTATTAATTTTCTTTAAGTTCTTCAGGAAGTACAACTTTATCATTTTACATAATTTCAATAGAGCTTCGGGCTTCTAATTCATGAACTTCAAGTTCATTAATTTGTTATGAACTTCAGGTTCTTAATTTTGTGTAAACTTCTCCCCCTTTTTTTTGTACCATATTGTTACAAAATAAAAGTCTATTAGAATTCGAGCTTGTAAAGTTTATCAGAAATCTTTTCATAATTCAAGACTTCAGGACTTGGACATTGAGTTATACAACTTCTGGTTGAAAAAAAAAATCTTTGCACAACTTCAGGTTGTTGTTCAAACTTATTTCTTTCATTATATCGGGCATTGTTTGCCAAAATGAATACACCATATAATAAAGCATATGTATATTCTTATTCCAAACATAAAAATACAATATCATTTAATTTACTGTAGCCAGTGCATTTATGATGATATGGTAATTTAATTTATTACCATGATGACAACATTTAATGCATTTATGATTAAAAAAAATGAATGCAATTTACCATTATTGTGACATAAAATATAAAATATTATCACAACGAATTGATTTCTTTACAAACAAATAAATCAATCTAACTAACTTTAGTTAGCCAAATTTAGTCTCAAAGCTAAGTTTAATATACTCAATAATAAAATTAAATGAATACCATAAGAGAAACTTTATTTCTTAATAGTCAAAATTTCTAAAAAAACTAAAATAACTCTTATGTATATACATACATACATACATATGTATATGTATATATGTATATATCCTTTTTATATATATAATTCAAGTTTCTGCTCTTTTATTTAAACTTATGGTTCTTTATTATAAGAAAACTTGAAATTTAATAATTTATGGAAACTCAAGCTTTTAATATTATAGGAACTGCAGGTTCTCAACTTTTATTTCAAATGCCAGAAATTAAGTTTACCGTATATATTTTCATTAACGTTTCCATTCACTTCTGGTGTACTAAATCATATTAATATTGGATATAAACTAATATGATCTTCTAAAGATGCATTATTCTTGTATATGTTTCTCTAAGAAATAATAAAATATTTCTTCTGGAAATATAAACAATATATATCAAAATAATTTCCAAAATCAAAATCCAAATCAAAGAGTTTTCAAAAATGAAAACTTCATTTATCAAACATGTACATATTACTTAGATCTATATCACAAACCAAAACGTAATCAAGACCAATAAATTTATTTGAATCAACAACAGAAATTGTCAAATTCAAAAAAAAAATCACAACATTTTATTTTTAAACAATGTACAGATCTCAACGATATATTATTTGAGTGTCATTTTAATATCTACAATATAATGAGATCATAAAAATAAGAACAAAAAAATCGAATATATTGTAAAATGAGATCTGAAGTATAATGACAAAAATACATGTAAATTTAGATCTATAACAAAATAAGATCTTGAAAAGATAAGATCTATTAAAACTTAAATTTAAATCTGAAAAATTAGGAAATAGACATAGAATTGTGAAACAAGAATATTTAAATCTAGATCTAAATTAATCGCAAAATAAATCTAGAAAAGCAGATCTAGAAAATTTCAAACCTGATTTCAATGGTTGAATAAGAGGAAGAGATAGATCTGATTTCAGTAACTGAATAAGAGAAAGATGTACATACATGAAAAAAAATGGATCTATTCTTCTGGATTAGAATATCCAATACATTCGAGAAAAAGATCAGATCGTGCTGATAACGTGTTATAAAATGAAGAAATAAGAAGCCACTAAAGAGAGAGGCAGAAGATATATTATTCATTCATAAGAATTAGACAAGTATTTACATTACATAGCCATCTTTATATAGAGTATTAAGAGCAAAGGATTTAACCTATTCCACGATGTGGGACTAAACAAAAGAACATAAAAGCATATTCATTTTATGATTTACATATATTGTAACACTCCCCCTTATTGAGAGTAGCTAATTCCCAACACCTATTGTATGAATTTTGTTTTTGTTTAATAAATCATGAGTGCTCTCCTAACATGAGGACCACTCTTTTACCAAAACAGAATAAAAAATAAAGAATAAAAATATAGTGTAAGGAAAAACATATTGACATGCTTAATTTTATTTACGGAGTTAAAGACTAAAATTTACCGTTAAAACCTGAGATATGTGCAAATCAAGGTAGTCCAAATAACGATGTCATGAAGGGATGCAACACATAACACTTGCTTTCATCGCGTAGCCATGAAGTAGTTGTGATATCAACTTGAAAAGGTTAATGTCTTATGGGGGAACATGAATAGAGTCAAAAAGTAATCACTTGGATTTTCTACAATCAACAAATTATTTGCTTTTCACCATCCATGGATTTTCTACATATTCAAAACACACACTTAGGAATACATTAAAACTCATACAATACCATAACCCTATGTAAAGTATGGACTACAGTGTAATGGTGTGAAGTTTCAAGTGTTTACCCGACAACAGTAGATCATGGAGAATAAATTCATTGACGTATAAGGCCTTAGGTATATGTTGTCAATATTGAAGATCTGAATATTATATTTTAAGCATATATATTAACCAATTCAAAATGGTACAGAGAAAAGATATCATGCTGTGATGGTTCGGAAAATGACGCTTATATTATTTTGTATACTCTACTTTGCCATTTGTATTGAGAACCTGTAGTAGCATGATGGTGTCATACATAGAAATAATAAACAAATTTTGTTCCTAGATGTAGGGAAAAAAGGTTAGAAATATAAAACAACAATGAATTATAAACATCATAATTATTATTTGAAAATTGTGAATTTATTTTGAATTGTTAAAAATGCATAGAAAAAGCGAAACATGTTTAACATTATACTTCGACCTGTGAAGGCACGAACAACACTAAAATCTGGTGTGATATATTTTAATATTTGTTCCATGCGGCAATAATAACAACCTTACTATCATATATATGATGATCACCATATACCAAACTGAAAAACCGGTACCTACAACGGGACATGGACAAGCTAAATGTAAAAGACGAAACCCACAGAGCACAACTGCATGAATTCATATCTAATCATCTATATAGCATCTGTCTAAATCATATTATAATAAAATATTCTTTTGGACAAATGCCATGATAATTTTCTTTCTAATCCATCATTCAACAAAAAGTGAAGAAAAAGAAAAACGTACCTGCAAATATTAATTAGTAGAAGCCAGTCATCGCTTTATATATGTTTTGACCTCAGCCTGTAACGTAGGAATTTTCATATGTAAAATCATATAAACTTGGTACATTCTATATATGGTTTGTTGAAATCATAACAAATGAGGATTATATGAGTTTCTACTTAGGGAAATACTAAATGTACATTTTAAATTATTGATTATGAACTCTGAAAGATGTGAAAAGTTTTTGCAAAAAAAGAAGAATAAATTGACTCTCTTAAGCTTCATTCCTATATCTATGCATCTCTAGATATTTTTCACAGAAGATAACATGGTCTACACGACAATGTGGATTCCCAAAATGAACTTTGCCTATAGCCAACATAGAATTTTGTGAACATGTGTTCCAACTTAAACTTAAAGCAAAATTATGCTATTTAATCGGTTGAATGATTTCTTTATTGGTTGTTTAGAATCATTATAAGTTATACAATTGTGAATTATCATTCATAATGCTTGTGTTATTAGTAGCAAGAATCCGTGGCTTCTTGGAAATTTTCATCGGCTGTGTGAACAAAAAAATATGTAAAATTACTTAATGGACTTCTTCTGCAAATTTCTTTTCTGATAAATACAAATATTCGTAAACTTAAAGTTTAGCATAATATATGTGAAGTAATTAAAGATACTCAAGGTGATAATAAAGACATTATATATTGTCAAGTACCCATGTAGGTGATAATAAAACAATGTGATTTAGGACCATAATATGATATTTTACTACATGAAGATGGTAATCAATTTAAGTGCATCTATATATATTTATGTGTATATATGTATATATATATTTATGTTTATATATATATGTATATCTATATATATTTATGTATGTATGTACGTATGTAAGTGCATATATATATTTATATATATAAGTATCTTGTGGTAGATTTGGATTTTATTGCAAGGATTGTCGGTTAATACATGTGTGTGTACCTTTGTAAAATATATGGATGAAATTGTTGAGAAAAACAGTTAATGTTGAGGTGTTGTTCTTCTTTACTTGACTTCCCATCAGTTTACACATATTTGTATCAATGTAAATAGGGAGGCTTGCAATACCTTTTTTTGATAAAAGGTACTTTATTAACAGGAAAAAATCATATACTTCCATGATATGGCTCGTTAAAACCTAGTAATCTCCCTACCCTAAATGAATGCCTTACCAGGAAAAAGAGTACATTTCATATCCATATATGAAACAGTACAATGGATACTGCAGACCATTACTTGAGTTGTCAAATAGGCGGAGGAGTAGACCAAAATAGCAATACACTCAAAACCACCCATTTGAACAACTTAGTGTAAGAAAACAAAGAAATAGGAAAAAGAAAACAAAGTGTGCATACACGTGTGCCTATTAGAATACACAAAACAAGAGACACAGAGAAAATAAAATCTTCACAGTGCGGTGGCAGGAGTAGAGCTCATCTCTAAACTTTGTTAGGTACAGATGTAAGAATAAGGAGTTTAAGTCTTCAATGGCGATGAAGGCATGTCCCTCGAAGCACGAGGAATTCCTGACGACTTATGTTTTTTCAATTTTTTGTTCTTACCTTTCAATTGACTAACCAGATTTATCCATTCAGGATTATCTATGACATCAGTTGTAAAAGTAGCTTTAAATTCAAAAGGCGGCTCTTCTGGTCTAGCTTTCCTGATGGGTTTTGTTCTGGAAGCCCGATGGATATCCGAGGTTGCATCAGGAAGAACATCAGAGGGATTAGTGTCTTCAGTGTTATTATGAGCAGTGACTTGAAAGATCTTGTCCATGTTATTTGAAAAAGTGTTCTGAAGTGGTTTTGAAGTATCCTTTGAATTGGTTTCCATATCACAGTTTGAGCTGACATTGGAAGCATTACAAACTGTTTTACTCTGCTCTATATTGTCTGAGTCAAGATGCATATCAGTAGCATCCAGAAGATCTATCTTATTTGTACCAATCTTATTGGTATCAACATTCATATCATTAGGATTGTTCAACTTATCAGAAGAATTCACTTTAGATCTCCAAGCCTTTGTGAATTGACAATGTGTATTCGCATAACCAAACTGTGGCAGTTAGCACATAAATTTAGCTTCCACTCATACATTAATTCTTGCCATATAAGTTCATCATTCTTCGATAAAATAGGAATTTCATAAGGGAACTTACAGTAATTATCGATTTCAATTAAAACTCTAGAATACGCAATTTTAATAATACCTTCAGTAAATTTGTCCAATTTGATAGGGGATCCTAAGAACGAGGCTATACGACTAATCCCTTCCTCCATCTAGTAATCAAGAGGTAAGTTAGGAAATCAAACCCAAATCGGAATAGAATTTAGGAGATCTTTATTAAGTTGCATACCAGGCGACCAACGTTTCATCATCATCAATTTCTTGTTGTAAAAGTAGGGGCCCCTTCAAAGATTCTATCAGTCTTTTTTATTCTAAAATTTGTTAACATAAAATCTATTTTCCTTAGCTAAGTTGAGTATAATCATAAAAATACAAAAGGGACAAATAATTATAAGTAATAATAGGCTTGTGCTATTTTTATGCATGCTGTTATGATATCTAAAGTAGATGGTGTTAATTGATTTATGGAAGATTGAAAAGCTAATCTTTACACTAATTAAATAAATAGGAACCAATATCCCTAATTAAATCACAATCTTCATTGAAAACTTCAGATTGACGGAAATGAAATTATTTTTAGAACAGACATATTCATCATACTAATTAACTTAACCTCAAAATTTAAGCATATACTGAAATAGTAGTTTCGCTATTCTAGTTTCATGCTCTTACCTGGACATAATTGAGGATGATTGTTGAGTCGTAGCATCGGCTTTGATTTCAAAAATACATACAGACAGTTTAAGTAATGCATCTATTACTTGAGAGATTTCTGTTTACAGTTCCTCTATACTAAAGATCAAAACCGTATAGTTGGCAGTCCTATGAACACTATAAATTAAATGTCAGGTGTGTGCATATATATTTATATACAGGAATCTTGTGAAAATTGCATTTATAAACAGCAGTTTGCATCAAATTTCAATGATAATACAACATACGGTTATAATTTATTACTTACTCAATATAGAAAAAAGAAAAAGAAAATTGAGATGAATTTCAAACTCATATATGCATGACAACGTTATCTATAGATATATAAAATTATGCCGGTTTTAAATTAATTTTGAATCTTGGGATACACAATAATTGTAACACTTTGGAAATTAATAGTCAATAAATTATACATTTAAGATGTGATATAGTTTATTGCTTAGAAAACCTTATATTTCAACCTTGATTGTACTTTTACCCTTGTAAAAGCATTCCATTCTTTCATTCATTCTCTAGTCAGTTCAATCTAAATTCAGCATTCTAATAACACAAAAACATGTCATATAATAAACACAAAGATAGGAAAATTGATATGCTAAAACCATAATTAGCTAACTAAATTCAGTATTGAGTAACATATTGATATAAAATTAGTTTAGTCTAATGCACTTAATGCGTGTGATAAAGAAGATAAAAGTGTTTAATTCAATGTCAGAAAACTGTTTTCATCACTTATAACAACTATTTTCATCACTTCTATTGGAATGAACATATGGAAAAAACACATACACATAAACACTGAACACAAACATGAGGCCAACTGTTCATATTCGATTTGTTATATATTCATCCTATCTAGGCAACAATATATATTTTGCCATTTTGGTGTCATCCACACTGACCTAAAAAACAAACCCCAACGAACACTCAACATGCATCGATGTATAAAAATTGAGAGAACAATAGTCTAATAGAATAAAGTAGTACAATATAGAATATTTTATGGACTTAGATATTTCATCTATTTTAACAACTCTACAAATTTCAGATTCTATTCAGCTTATCTTGGATACTCTAATATATGATATATTTTTATTTGTTAAAACTCAAACTTTAGTATTAACAACTTGCAACCCATTGCATTTATTTTCATTTAATTACAAAGATCTCTAATGGAAGCATTTGGCTCTCTCTAGTTTTTATCATCAGTCATTTGCAACTTAGTTTTCCCTCTTTTCTAAGTGACTCGACCAAATTCTTAAGATAAGCAATGCCCTACACCATTTCTTCCCTTTCCACGAAGACATCATTATTTCTTTTGACAGCCTTGTTGTTTTATACAATATTGACGAACCATCTGTATGTAATAATATAAAATTAAAAACCATCTTGATTAATAATTGAAGTGCTAATTGAACATGTTCTTGTTATTCAGCAATACTGTCCCTAAAGTCTCCTGTAGTTAAATAAATTGAATAATGTTATGAATGAGCAAGGTTGCACTATATTAATATCTTTGAATTAAATAAATATATCCATCACAACCTTTAATGTGTGTGTATCTGCGTGTGGAAGCATGCCTCCCTTTTGCAAGAGCATCAACTATAAATTGCGGAAACAAACATGCTCAAAACAGCTATATTGCGGATATTTTGTCCCTTTTTTTTGAAGCACAACTCTTTTTTTAGTTAAGAATAGCCTATTATGATTTTTCATATGTTGGAGCATGAGAGACTTACATTAACATTTACATTGAAAATCATGAATACAAATCCTATCACATGGTCCCTATTCATCCCAATTTTTTTTCTACTGTATTTCAATATCCAGATTTTTATATGTTTTCTTGTTACAAAACTTAGATCATGCACATTACAAAATATATCTATCCTCTCTTGTAAAGCACATCCACCGTGGTATGTAGTAAGAGAGTAAGATTTCATAAAAAAAGGGTTAAAGGAAATTTGGGTAGAAAAGAACATGTAAAGTTAGCTGAAAATAACTAAATTTGCATAAAATTGATTACCTATACTATATTAGGATGTAAAAAAATGTAAAAAAGCTTGCCCATCTAAAGAAAAACATAAATTGTGCACCAACTCAAAATATAAATGTAAAAACAAATTCATCAAAAAGGCTTACCTACTCACATGTATGTGACAAAGAATTAGAACTTTCAAACAATATACTTTTATTTAAGCGGTGCAACCATGTCATTATTCATGCTGCTTGGAGCAACCACAAATTTAGTTCTGTAACATCCTATAAGAAGACAAAAAAAAATTATCTCATGAGAATTTGTCAAATGCATTTAACGTAAAAATATTTATAGATACTTAATTCTTGCAATTTTATTTTATTGAAGCCATTTCGTACCACCTAAAAGTCTAAGTTCAGTTTTAGATTTTGTGCAACGCGATGATGACGTTAGATGTCTGATGTTGATCAAAAATGGAAAACACAAATTAATTAGCATGATGGCGAACTTTAGTTGAATTAAGACAAATTTATTGAGCGATCTATTACTTTACAGTATTTTCAGAATTATCAACATTTAAAAAGTACACAAATGGAAATATAGATATGAAATATTAGGGCATAATCATTATGTGGAAACCCGAGACGTGTACATATTAAAAAGGTTTATATGAATGTTTTGTAAAGTCATAAGAATGAGTAGTCTTTAAAACAGCTATAAATTAGAACCGTTCATAAATAAATTAAAGGTGAAGTTATAGTTATCCCGTATGGAAAAGCTATGATTCAAAGATAATAAGTTGAGAAGATGAACTAAAATCATTGATATGTACTCACTAGATCTTGTACTGTATATATAGTGAACATAAAATTTACACTAAAATAATCAAATCGATTTAGTAGTAGAAAATTATGTTAACTCTATACTTACATTTATAAAAGTCTACAAAGGGGTAGTGTTCCATATCGAAATGCTATGTTTTCTAGTCTAAAAGAAATATCCAGTAAGGGAAGACATAAACAGAAACTTGAATGCCACCTAATTTGATAGACGAAGATACTCTACAACCCTAGTTTATAAGATTTAATAGAAGATAAAATGAATGTGAAATGATTATACAACCATATCAAGTGACAACTATAGTAACTGTTAGAAATAAGTTGAGAGCGATAGACATTTTACTTGGAATCACAAAAAGCATTTCTCTGGTAATCAACCCATTAAGGATCGTAAAAATAATGGCAGACTACATTCTAATATAAGAACACATTGTATTCTAATTTCTAATTTTCACAACATGTACAAATAAATTACCTCTTCCACTTTGACCTTTGCAATCATCCCAACTTCAATTTTGTTCACCTTGAAATCAAGCTACCTTTGATCATCAAAACATGATGACTTAAAAAACAAAATAAGCATCATGTACAGATGAAATTTTTGTGAATGAAAAATTTTGATTGAAAATTTATGAAATCAAATGTTAGTCAGAGATAAAAATAGCAAATATTTACCTCGTCCAGATATAGCCTTTGAGCAAGATAGAATCGGCGATGCTTTGAAATTAGAGAGAAAATCTAGGGTTGGAAGGAGGGTACTTCTTAGTTCATCATTTAGTTAAGTAAGCGAAAGATTTGAGTCGCTTCTTGAAGGAATGTTGGGGTAGCTAGGGTTTGGGAAAGGAGAGACTTTTGGACCTCTAAATGAAAAAGATTCGAATTCCAAATTGTGAAAACCAAAGGGATGGAGATCACTCAATAAAAGAAGGAAAAGAAAGAACGCAACCGTTCATTTCACAAAGTAATATGGGAGCTTCTATGCCCTCAAAAAGTAATTCTGTAATAATATAATAGTATAGATTTTCACTGTAGCTTGCATAGCACCAGAAGGATGTTTGTGATCGATCCTATCAACATTGGACTAATTCTTGATCGATACAAATTGTGCATGTACCGATCAGGGATCGATCCCAAATCGCCCTGAATCGATCGCATGGTCCCACCCTCGTGTGAGAATGAGTCTTCCAAGATATGGACGAGATATTTCCATGCCATGCCTATAAATAGCAACCTAATTCCTATAGAAAAGGGATCGTTTTGGCTCTTCTAGGCCGTTACTCTGCTGAACTCCATTGTAATTCGGATATTATGAATTGTACTCTTGTAAATCAGTAGAGAATCATCGATAAAATAGAAGCTCTTCAAAGTAGACGTAGGCTACAACGCCGAACCACTATAAATCTTGTCTTTTTACCGCTTTCTTCTTAATTTTCTGAGTGTTCTTCATATTTAATTCAACTACATACAATCTACTTGTGATCTGTGACTGTGATTTGGTGCTTTCTTCTGCAATTGGGTGTTTGTGACCAATTTTGGCGCAAACAATGCAAACTCTTCACAATAGTTTATGACCATTTCTGATAGTCTGATCAAAACCATTATCAACCCTCTGTCCAATCTCATCACTGCACAACTTAAAGAGGAAAACTATCTTCTTTGGAAAGTACAAGTTGAAACAACTGCCAGGGTATATGGTCTTGATGGATACATCCTTGGCACAAATGTCACTCCACCCAAATCGTTACTGACAAAGAAAACAAAACGTGAGCAATGAAGAATATGTCAAATTTGAAAGGCAAGATGGTCTAATAAGTATTTGGTTACTTTCTTCAATAAGTACAAAGTTTCTACCACAAGTTATAGGGTGAAAAAGTGCAAATGAGATCTGGACTAGGGTAGAAAGAATTTTCAACACATAATCAGCAGCCAAAATAATGCTTTACAAAAGATAGTTACGCAATATGAGGAAAGATAGTTAACTATGGGGGAATATCTCTTCAAGATCAAGAATACATGTGATCTTCTTGCGGCAGCAAGACATAAGATGTACAGTACAGAGCATGTTCTAATAATCTTGAGTGGCTTAAGTGATGAATATAAGTCAGTGGTGGCAATGATAGCATCTCAAGAAACCCTACCATCACTTGAATATGTTCACTCTATACTCTTGGCTCATGAAGGAAGACTTAACTACAAGAAACCCTTAGATACAGATATGTCTATTAACCATGCTTCAAACAATAAAAAAAAGAAATCAGAATTATGGAAGAATAGATCAACAATTCCAAAGGGGAGGTCAGCCTATCGGGGGAGAGGTAGAGGAAGATGGAATGGTAATAACAAACCAAAATATCATATATGTGAGAAGGTAGGGCATACAGCTGTAAAGTGCTACTTCAGGTTCAATGCAAATTATATACCAGGTCAAGATCAAGCAATCAGAAACATGGCAACTATAGTGCAAACAGAGCACAAGTGCAACATAATTTAAGTAAACAACTCAGTGGGAACAAAAATCAGAACCTAGATGAAATAGCAAAAACTGATCACATTCAAGATGAGTCATGGTATCCAATTTAGGAGCTACAAACTACTTAAAAGAAACTTAGAGAATCTAAATCTGGACAGCAGAGAGTACAGAGGTAAACAGTCTATTGTCATGGGAAATGGTAAGGCAATTGATATTACTCACACTGTTAATGCCTACATCAAAGGTAAAAGACAATTATATCTCAATAACTTATTAAGAGCACCCAATATAAAGAAAAATCTTATGAGTGTTTCCTAATTTGCCCATGATAATAATGTTTATTTTGAATTTTACCCAAAATATTGCTTAGTTAAAGATATACTAACTAAGGAAATACTTTTGCAGGGTAATGCGGTAAATTGCCTTTACAAGTTTACTTTGACTAATAGCAAAGGTTCCAATCAAAGAGTGACAGGTTATAATAACAATGAACTACAGTCAAGTGAAAATAATGAAAGCATTTTTGATCTCTGGCACTGCAAGTTAGGTCATCCCTGTACAAGTATTGTAAAACAGGTTCTTGAAGGAAATAAAATTTCTTTTGATGAAGTTACTTTGCCTTATGTATGTTCATACTATCAAATGGGCAAAAACCATAAATTAGCCTTTGTAGATTCTATTACAGAATATAAAGTACCCCTTGAATTGATTGCAGTAGATCTTTGGGTCCTGCTCCTATCTGTTCAAATTTTGGGCATAAGTATACATATCCTTTATTATGCTTGCACTAGGTATATTTAGATATATTTCTCAAAATCAAAGGCTGAAACTTACAATGCAGTTATATACTTTATAACTCAAGTTGAAAAACAGACCAATCATAAAGTTAAAACTATTTAGAGTGATGGGGGTGCTAAATAGAAATCACTTAACAAATATTTCTTAAACAGTGGTATAGCTCATAGAACTATTTGTCCCTACACATCTGAGCAAAATGGCTTAGTTGAAAGAAAATATAGGCACATTGTTGAAATTGGTCTAACTTACCGGTTCATGCATCCATACCTTTAAAATTCTGGCCAGATTCCTTCAGCACTACTATTTATTTAACTAACAGACTCCC
The DNA here is from genome assembly GCA_030765085.1 of Allium cepa. Lineage (NCBI taxonomy): Eukaryota > Viridiplantae > Streptophyta > Magnoliopsida > Asparagales > Amaryllidaceae > Allium > Allium cepa. The sequence goes on along the minus strand of CM060932.1, from coordinate 80,445,157 downwards.
GACCAAAGTACTAAAGGGAACAAGCCTTTTTATAAAAGCTTTTAGGGGTTAAACTAGATTATCAGAATTTAAGGACTTTTGGGTGCCTATGTTTCCCCTACTTGAGACCATATAACAATCATAATTTAAGTTTTAGGTCTCAACCATGCACTTTCGTAGGTTATCCAATTAAGTAGAAAGGATATAAGTGTTTAGATGAAACAGAAAGAATATTTTTAAAAAGACATGTTGTTTTCAATGAGAGAATATTTCCATTTGCCAATGCAAGTATTGAAACTACACATAAAGTATATAATCCAAAAAATTTCATACCCAGTATACCTGTGCAATCACATACATGGAATGCAGCTAAAACTGAGAAAAGAACAGGAACCTCTGGGCCACAACACACTATGTCATCTGGACCAGGTCATGGTTCAGAAAGTAAACCTGATTCACATGCTTAATCATCTGCATAATCAAGTAATCAAAATCAAAGTAATAATGAAGATCCAACCGCAGATAACACTGATCAGGGTAGTAATTCAAAGTCATCTGACGCTGAATTACAGACAAGAACAGGTCATCAAATGATAACCAGATCAAAGAGTAGGATTTATAAACCAAAGGTCTATGCTGCAACTGTATGTACCACAGAAATAGAAATATTTGAGCAAGCATTCAAAGATGAAAACTGAAAAAATGCTACGGATGAAGAGTATCGGTCACTGATGAAAAATAATACATGGAGTTTAACTCATCCACCAATCAACAAAACTATCATAGGATGCAAGTGGGCATACAAACTGAAAAGAAATCCAAATGGAACTGTATCTAGGCATAAAGCAAGAATTGTTGCCAAAGGGTACACGCAGCAGTATGGGTTTGACTTTACTGAGACCTTTTCACCAGTGGTGAAGCCAACAACAATTGGGATAATTCTTACTATTTCTCTACGTAATGACTAGAGTATAAGACAATTAGATATAAATAATGCTGTTCTAAATGGTATTTTGCAGGAAGAAATCTATAGAGCAGCCATAAGGATACATGCATGATGCTAATCTTGTCTGCAAATTAAACAAAGCAATATATGGACTGAAGCAAGCTCTTAGAGCATGGTTTGATATATTGAAAACTACATTAGTCAGCTTGGGATATCAATCTACCAAATCAGACAACTCTTTATTCACCAAAATTAATAGCAGTCTTATTATTTACATACTGATATATGTTGATGATCTAATTATAACAGACAATGGTGAAAATGAAATCAACAACGTCATACCGTATCTTGACAAACAATTGTTAACCAAGGATCTGGGGAAACTAAACTACTTCCTGTGAATAGAAGTTAAGAGAAAATAAAAGAAATCTTTCTAAGTCAAAAGAAATACATCATGGAGCTTCTGATCAAATCAAAAAAAGATGCTACTAAACCTCAGTCAACACCTATGATCAGTCATCGACAACTATCTAAATACAAGGGAGAACTAGTATTAAACGTTAAACAGTATAGAAGTATTATAGGAGCCATACAATACTCCATTATAACAAGACTAGATATATCATTCAGTGTTAACAAAATCCCACAATTTATGCAGGAACCACATGACGAACACTAGAAAGCAGTCAAGAGGATTCTCAGATATCTCAATGACACAACAAATTATGGTCTCACAATGAAAATGCAAAAGCTAAATATCACAGCATATGCAGATGTAGATTGGGCTACAAATGTTGATAATAGAAAATTAGTGACTGGCTACTATACATGCTTAGGCAACTATCCAATTTCATGGTGCTCAAAGAAGCAGACAACAATATCCAAATCTAGCATAAAGGCTGAATACAGGTGTAACGACCCAGAATTTTATTTAATTAAAATTTGAATATTTAATTAATTTTAAATGTTAATAAGTGAATTTTTAAGTCAAATAAATTTTTATTTGAATTTTTGGATTTAATTAGATAATTAAAACAATAATTTAATATGTTAAATTATGGAAATAATTAAAAATTGAGTTAAAAATGATTGAAAATAATTTGGAAAATTTTATTTAATCATATTGGAGTTATAGAAATATTTTAGAACTTTTAAAATCGAATTAAAAGTTAATTTGTGAAAATTGAATATTTTAATATTTAATAATCGACTGTAAAATAGTCAATTTTTGAACAGTCTCAGAATTGAACGAAACCAGTTTCATTGGATCCGTAATAGTTAGTTATTACCGGATTTAAATTTTCGTGTCAATCGGAGTTATCGTTTGATCGTGGCAGCTCGAAACGCATCGAATCGTTTTTAATTTAAATTTGGCGAGTCAAAATAGCCATTTTTCAAAAAGTCTCGGAATTCGACGAAACTAGTTTCATCGGATCCGTAATGTGATATTATTGTAAGGTTTCAAATTTCAAGTCAATTGGATTTACCGTTTGTCCGGTACAAATTAAAACGCCTAGAAATCGATTTAAATCGGTTTAATTTAAATTGAGCGTTTACAGCCATAACTCGCACATACTTCCGAATTAGCTTCCGAAACCTATTCCATTGTGTCCGGAACGCGGGGTAAACCTTAGAAACGCTGGTTACGGCGCCTAAATCGGAGTTCGGAATTCCCGGGATGAATAGTGTTTACGCTAGCTTTTTCTATAAATAGCCACCATTCTAAATAAAAAAAAAATTAAAAACAAAACCCTAGCCATCTTTTACAGCCGGCCCTAACTATTGAAAGGCTGAAAATCAATCTCCTTTTCCCCTTAATCTCTTCCAATCCATCAAGAATTGGCCAAAGTGATCAACTACAAACTTGTAGAGCGCATCAAGATCTTCGATTCTATAAGGTGATTATGGGTTTTCATGCGACGTGGAGGGGGATAGGAGGCCGCGTCCTCCATGACCTGTGCACGTTTTTCTATGAGAGAGGGGGGGCCGAGCTTGGGGTCCTTGGGGCCGAACATGAGTATGGTGGAGAGCTTCGATTTGCAACTCTCTGATCAACCTATAGCTTAGTATTTTGCTTGTGAATTGAAACCCTAGTTGATCAAGTTGGGTTCAAGGCTTGCGTTCTAATGTCTGTAGAAGAAGAACGTGAGAAGAGAGAGGGGGTGTGCGGCCAAGATTTGATGAAGATGGATCTAAAGGCTGTAGATGCTTAGGGTATAAATTATTAAAGTTATGTTGTAGTTAGTTATAAAAATCGTGTACGATCTTTAAAAATTCGTAACTTTTTCATACGAGGTCGAAAAAATGCAAACTCAGTTGCGTTGGAATCGTATGGACGAGCACTACGCGATGGAGTTGGTTTGGAGTCGTTTGGAGTTAGTGAGAATTTCGGGTAAAATTAAACGCGCGTTTAATTTTATTCGAAATAAAAGCTAAAACGGAAATTAAAACCAAGGTGAGAATTTCTCACTCAATCGAATAGGTTTCGATTTTATTTTAAATGGTTAGATTTAAAATATTTGAATGCATGTTTGAATGATGACTGTAAATTATTGATTGTTAAAATAGACATTATACGCCGTTAGTAAGCGGATGTTATTTATAAAAACATATACCGCGAATATTTCATAAACAGTGAAATTGGTATTATATATAGTAGCAATATATATATATATTGGCATATGTATATATTGGAGTTGATTGATTCCCCGCATTTTTTGTTTAGCGGATGAGACCCTATTGCGCCGTTATTAAGCGGATAATATTTAATAAGAACATGTACCGCGATAATTTCGTACTGGAGCGAAATTGGTATTGTGCTAATGTTTTTGGATGCAGGAAAACAGGTTGGAGGGATCCAACTGGATTCCTCAACAGTTTTTATTTGATTTCAGATATTTTGATATTTGATGGATTTTCATATTGATATATGATATCGTTGTAGTCGTGATAGACTATTTGGTGTGTAGCATCATTGGACCCAAATTTTGGGATTTTAAAATGATTTTAAAAGTGATTTTTGAGAATATACTATATTTTTGGAATTGATCCGTTTTAAATAAATAAACGTTATAATTTTTTTTAAAGTTAAAAAAAAAATTATGATTTTGTGAAACATAGTTAAAAGCTGATTTTTGAGAAATATGGATTTATGATTTTATAAAATAGTTTAAAAAGGGATTTTTGAATATATTATAAAAGTTTGAATATAGGATTTATAAAATTTGATTATTTTATAAATCAAAAGGATGAAATTATAAAGGAATTTAAAGACGTTTTAAAAGAATAATATAAATGGATTTATATTAAGAGATTTGTAAATGGATATTTATAAATTGAAATATAGACATTATAAAACGAGTTTTTATAAGTGTTTGAATGAAGTGAAAATGAATTTCATAAATGAATGAAATTTATAGAATTATAAACTATGAAGTTATAGATGAAATTTATAAATAGTAAGATTTATAAATTTGGTGAAATTTTTTGAAGAATAGATTGGGTTAAATAAATGAATCTTATAAGTTATAAGATTTATAATTATGAAATTCTAAGGAACGATTTTGTGAAATAATCGTTTATACGTAGTTAACTTATTATATGAACATTTAGTTTATAATTTAGTTATAAACTGGAATAGGTTAATAAAGGAATTTATAAAAAGGAAGTTTTTATAAATAAATAGAAATGGAATTTATAAACGTTGTTTTATAAATTCGCAAACGACTTATTTTGATAAGTTAATTGTTATAACTTAGAAATAGAGTTATATTCACATTTTGAATAGTGAATAATCCTTTGAATTAAAATGAATAAAAGGATGGAATTTGTTAAAGAAGTATATTCACGTTTTTGAATAGTGAATGATATGTTAAAGAAATTGTTTTTAAATGAGATGTTTGAATTGAATTAAAACGATCTAATGATGTTTTAAAATGTGTTGAGATTCGAAACCATAGATTTCAACATTCATTGTTGAAATAGACGTTTTCGAGAAATAAAAGGAAATGGTGAACTATAACACTGTTGCTATAGTAAATGATTTCCGAAAGGAAATGTTTTGGTTTAGTATTGGGATTTATATATCTATTTTAATTTCGAATCCCTATACTAGTGATTTTGGGTTGTCGTAACGATGTTTTACGTAACATTCGTTTTGGCCCAAATAAATATGTTTAAGAGAATGATTTTCTTAAAGAATGAATTATATACTTAATTCGATTTAAGTATATTGAATATTTTCCAAGGTTGAAAATAAAAAGATTTGTGAATTACTTATGAATAAATAAGTATGGAAATGTTTTCCAATAAGAAGTGAATATTAGAATTTATCTTTTTGAAGATAAATCGAAATGAATTATTGAAATCGTATATGCATAGATATTTTGGAAATATAAATTCATTATGGAATTTATATGTGAAAAGTGGAATTTGTATAAAAATAAATATTGATTTATTTTTGAAGTGTTGAAATTTAATATCTTGTAAAGATATTTTGGAAAATAAATAATTGGGAAAATTATTTGGAATCTGGTGATGTGTGCATATCCAGTGATAGTTCAATAGCCGACTATCAGTATTTCCCTTTGAATGGGTATTTGATGTGAATTGTTTGAAATTGAATGCACACTTATTTTTGAATAAGCGCTCACTATTCGGGTTAACCGGGAAAGGACCATGGGGTCGTATAACCCACTCCGAATATGTGATACGTCGTTGTGAATCGCATTTGAAGATCGGTGTTGAAGACCGGTATTTGCGAGAGTGATAGGATGAACTATCGATTGACTCTGCACCGAGTAGCTACGGTATTGAGTTCTCCATATGTGATGGTGAATCCGATCAGGATTGTGAATATCCGGATTGCAAGGACTTCTTTGTAAGTGCCTTCGGTTTTGTTCGAGCCCGGAACAGACTTGTATGGATTGTATGCCTGACATTACAAGTTGAGATATAAAGCCGATTTCTTTCAAATATATTTCTGTTGGTGGCGGAGAATTTATTCTTTGCTTAACACCCTTCTTTGAGACGCATGTGCTCAAAGGTTATATAGTTGAAGTTATCAGCGATATATTCCCAGTTTGGTAATGTGACATGCTGAGTGATGCTGAAATGATCATTGTGTTGATTATTGTGATAGGATCATTTATTTGATCGTCTATCTTAGTGATCATTGTGTTGATCATTTGTTGACCCAAAGCATGGCTTTTGTATAAAGTATGTTTTTGTGGACGTGAATTCGTCGAGCCTCACATCCCGGAAATGGTCAAAACAGGAAAGAAGCAGCAAGGTTATGAGGGGTAGCGCCCTTTAGGATATGTGCATTTCCTTCTGGAAAAGGGTGGTATCATGGTATGGAGCCCAGATACTTACTCATGTTGAAACACTTTGTTTTTATGATTGTGTGAATTGATTAGAGAGCGCTCTCGGATAAAGGTCCCAAAGGACCGGGGGATGGCATATTCGGTCAGTTGTTGCTCAGTTAGGAGTAACCCGACCTTGTGTTGGTAGAGATCCGGTTTGGTTCTCGGGGATGTCCATCTAGAGGCATTCTCATGTGGCAATGGGAAGTTTCTTGGCCTGACCATTTGTTGGAAATCCAATTCCCAATACGAAACTTGTACGGTATTAGTTGTAGAACCTGCTATTCACTTATGGTGGTCACCACTGTTTGGATAGTAGCTATAGTAGGCATACGATAATGGTCGTATGTTGGCTAAGATTTATATCTTTATTTTCGAAATGATTTTCCTCTACACTATGCACTAATAATAATATCAAATATTATTTTAAATGCGTATCAAGCATCTTTGACTATCATAAGGAGAAATCTCCTCCGATTCTGCGTTTGCATGTGTGTGTGTGCGGGAGGCCTTATGGTAGTCTCATTTTTAAAAGCATTGCGAATTGATTTAAAAATATTCCTCTATTTTGATTTTAAGATAAATAAACTGTTTTGAGTTCTCACACCAGTCACATGACTGACTCGGAGTTTATTGTTTTCCTTCCTAAACTCTGGGTGCCCACCAATTTCCACACGGGCAGTTAAGAGTTAGGTTTATCAGGATATTCTGGATATTCTGGAGTTGCTAGAGGCAAGCTGGATGGCATGGCGTATTACTAGTTTATATAGTATTTCTTTTTCCGCTGCACTGTTTATTGTTGTATGTTGTTATACACTCTGATGATATGATGTGATGTAATGAAATGTAATGTAATAACTGATATAGTTCTTTGTTTAAAGATTATTCATTTATTATTATATGTTGTTCCGCTGCGAATTGTGAGATTCTGTTGTTATTCTGTTGTTTCCTTTCTGTCCGTTCTATTTTTAAAATTCTTCTATCTTCTATTTTTCAAATTCTCTGTTTTCTTTCTCTGTTTTCTAAAAATTGTCTATCTTCTTTTCCCTCTATTTTTCTATTCTATCTTCTACCTTTTTCTCTCTTCTTTCTTTTCTTAAATTCTTCTTAAAACCCTTAACATTCCGTGTTTTCGGCCTTCGATTTCTCGGCAGTCGATAAAGTGAGTATCGATGTCGGATTTTCGAAAGTCGAAAATCCCTGTTTGTTACATTTGGTATCAGAGCTGATGGTTAAGCGACAACCATGGTTCTGTTGGGTATTACTCATTAGAGATAGAGTCAGCAGTATTCTAGATTGAGTTTGAGTGTAATAATAGCTATGAGTGCGTATTTGTTAGTGAATAAAAAATTGTTTTATATTGTGATGATTGGTTTATTGAGTGGCATATGAACTTTCGTCAGCGTGGTCCGCAAGACTATGCCGAAGGGGTTTCTAAACACTTGAATAGAACAATTCGACATAATATTGTTTTAAAATTGGGTAAATGAAATAATTTTACCTTGAGTATATTTTATATATAAAGAAATAATTTTTCAAAATTATTAAAGTGTATATAAGTGATTGTTTAGTTGTTTGAATAATCTAAATAAAGGAATTGTATAAGCAAAAAGAATTATAAGAGTTGAATTATAATTAAAGTGATTTACAATTGTGAAATAAACTTATATATATCTAAGAAGTGAAACTATATGAATATATTTATGAATATGAGTTGTAAATAATCAAATGGATTAAATGGAATAATGAATATAAGTATTAATTCATTAAACTCTAATGTTATTGGAAATTGAAAGATTGAATGAAAATCAATTTAAAGTGAATGAATTTGGTTGTAATTAATATACCTTAGTTGATATATGATTGTTAGTTGATTGTATATAATTCATTAAGTGTTAATAAAATTGAAAGCTATGTAATTGAATTCAAATTAGAAGTAAATAAATTTGAATAGAATTGAAAGTGAATTAGATTTAATTAGTGAATGCAAACTAATTAAAATTGAGAATGAATGTTGATAAAATCCAATGTAAATAAATCAAATGTGATTAAATTGAAAACCATTTCATTGAATATTAATGCGAATATGGATGTTAGTTGGTTGATGGTTGAATGTATATTGCTATTGTTGCATTTGCTATGTGACATATATAGTTGATATGTTGCTATATGTTGTATATTGAGATTATTTGCATATGTGCATGTTCTCATGTTGTTTGTTGAGTGTTTAGTAGGTGCGGATCGCGTTTGCTTCGCATTTGGAGTTCGCTTTAGCGCTATATTAGCCGTATATGCTTGCTAATAAAATATAAGGTACATATCTCGGATTAAATATCGCACTTTTATACTTTTTTCCCTTCGGGATGCCTCATTACTTGATGAGATGTATATTTGTGATATATATACTGTCATTTTTTTTTTCGGATCGAGCCGCGCAAAGGAGACTATGGCGAATTTTTCCGAAAATTTAAGGCGTTAGAAATTTTTTGAGAAAATGGGAAAATTCTGAAAACTTCAACTTTGATTTTGAAGTTGAAAGTTAAACAATAGGTAGTTGTTTTTGAAAAAGATAACTAAGTATGATTTGAAAACTTAGTAAAGTATGGTAAGAAGTTTAATTATAAATTTTGGAAAAATTAATAGATTCTGTAATTTTCTTACTTGTAATTTCGAGGACGAAATTCTTTTAAGGGGGAAAGATTGTAACGACCCAGAATTTTATTTAATTAAAATTTGAATATTTAATTAATTTTAAATGTTAATAAGTGAATTTTTAAGTCAAATAAATTTTTATTTGAATTTTTGGATTTAATTAGATAATTAAAACAATAATTTAATATGTTAAATTATGGAAATAATTAAAAATTGAGTTAAAAATGATTGAAAATAATTTGGAAAATTTTATTTAATCATATTGGAGTTATAGAAATATTTTAGAACTTTTAAAATCGAATTAAAAGTTAATTTGTGAAAATTGAATATTTTAATATTTAATAATCGACTGTAAAATAGTCAATTTTTGAACAGTCTCAGAATTGAACGAAACTAGTTTCATTGGATCCGTAATAGTTAGTTATTACCGGATTTAAATTTTCGTATCAATCGGAGTTATCGTTTGATCGTGGCAGCTCGAAACGCATCGAATCGTTTTTAATTTAAATTTGGCGAGTCAAAATAGCCATTTTTCAAAAAGTCTCGGAATTCGACGAAACCAGTTTCATCGGATCCGTAATGTGATATTATTGTAAGGTTTCAAATTTCAAGTCAATTGGATTTACCGTTTGTCCGGTACAAATTAAAACGCCTAGAAATCGATTTAAATCGGTTTAATTTAAATTGAGCGTTTACAGCCATAACTCGCACATACTTCCGAATTAGCTTCCGAAACCTGTTCCATTGTGTCCGGAACGCGGGGTAAACCTTAGAAACGCTGGTTACGGCGCCTAAATCGGAGTTCGGAATTCCCGGGATGAATAGTGTTTACGCTAGCTTTTTCTATAAATAGCCACCATTCTAAATAAAAAAAAAAAATTAAAAACAAAACCCTAGCCATCTTTTACAGCCGGCCCTAACTATTGAAAGGCTGAAAATCAGTCTCCTTTTCCCCTTAATCTCTTCCAATCCATCAAGAATTGGCCAAAGTGATCAACTACAAACTTGTAGAGCGCATCAAGATCTTCGATTCTATAAGGTGATGATGGGTTTTCATGCGACGTGGAGGGGGATAGGAGGCCGCGTCCTCCATGACCTATGCACGTTTTTCTATGAGAGAGGGGGGGCCGAGCTTGGGGTCCTTGGGGCCGAACATGAGTATGGTGGAGAGCTTCGATTTGCAACTCTCTGATCAACCTATAGCTTAGTATTTTGCTTGTGAATTGAAACCCTAGTTGATCAAGTTGGGTTCAAGGCTTGCGTTCTAATGTCTGTAGAAGAAGAACGTGAGAAGAGAGAGGGGGTGTGCGGCCAAGATTTGATGAAGATGGATCTAAAGGCTGTAGATGCTTAGGGTATAAATTATTAAAGTTATGTTGTAGTTAGTTATAAAAATCGTGTACGATCTTTAAAAATTCGTAACTTTTTCATACGAGGTCGAAAAAATGCAAACTCAGTTGCGTTGGAATCGTATGGACGAGCACTACGCGATGGAGTTGGTTTGGAGTCGTTTGGAGTTAGTGAGAATTTCGGGTAAAATTAAACGCGCGTTTAATTTTATTCGAAATAAAAGCTAAAACGGAAATTAAAACCAAGGTGAGAATTTCTCACTCAATCGAATAGGTTTCGATTTTATTTTAAATAGTTAGATTTAAAATATTTGAATGCATGTTTGAATGATGACTGTAAATTATTGATTGTTAAAATAGACATTATACGCCGTTAGTAAGCGGATGTTATTTATAAAAACATATACCGCGAATATTTCATAAACAGTGAAATTGGTATTATATAGTAGCAATATATATATATTGGCATATGTATATATTGGAGTTGATTGATTCCCCGCATTTTTTGTTTAGCGGATGAGACCCTATTGCGCCGTTATTAAGCGGATAATATTTAATAAGAACATGTACCGCGATAATTTCGTACTGGAGCGAAATTGGTATTGTGCTAATGTTTTTGGATGCAGGAAAACAGGTTGGAGGGATCCAACTGGATTCCTCAACAGTTTTTATTTGATTTCAGATATTTTGATATTTGATGGATTTTCATATTGATATATGATATCGTTGTAGTCGTGATTGACTATTTGGTGTGTAGCATCATTGGACCCAAATTTTGGGATTTTAAAATGATTTTAAAAGTGATTTTTGAGAATATACTATATTTTTGGAATTGATCCGTTTTAAATAAATAAACGTTATAATTTTTTTTAAAGTTAAAAAAAAATTATGATTTTGTGAAATATAGTTAAAAGCTGATTTTTGAGAAATATGGATTTATGATTTTATAAAATAGTTTAAAAAGGGATTTTTGAATATATTATAAAAGTTTGAATATAGGATTTATAAAATTTGATTATTTTATAAATCAAAAGGATGAAATTATAAAGGAATTTAAAGACGTTTTAAAAGAATAATATAAATGGATTTATATTAAGAGATTTGTAAATGGATATTTATAAATTGAAATATAGACATTATAAAACGAGTTTTTATAAGTGTTTGAATGAAGTGAAAATGAATTTCATAAATGAATGAAATTTATAGAATTATAAACTATGAAGTTATAGATGAAATTTATAAATAGTAAGATTTATAAATTTGGTGAAATTATTTGAAGAATAGATTGGGTTAAATAAATGAATCTTATAAGTTATAAGATTTATAATTATGAAATTCTAAGGAACGATTTTGTGAAATAATCGTTTATAAGTAGTTAACTTATTATATGAACATTTAGTTTATAATTTAGTTATAAACTGGAATAGGTTAATAAAGGAATTTATAAAAAGGAAGTTTTTATAAATAAATAGAAATGGAATTTATAAACGTTGTTTTATAAATTCGCAAACGACTTATTTTGATAAGTTAATTGTTATAACTTAGAAATAGAGTTATATTCACATTTTGAATAGTGAATAATCCTTTGAATTAAAATGAATAAAAGGATGGAATTTGTTAAAGAAGTATATTCACGTTTTTGAATAGTGAATGATATGTTAAAGAAATTGTTTTTAAATGAGATGTTTGAATTGAATTAAAACGATCTAATGATGTTTTAAAATGTGTTGAGATTCGAAACCATAGATTTCAACATTCATTGTTGAAATAGACGTTTTCGAGAAATAAAAGGAAATGGTGAACTATAACACTGTTGCTATAGTAAATGATTTCCGAAAGGAAATGTTTTGGTTTAGTATTGGGATTTATATATCTATTTTAATTTCGAATCCCTATACTAGTGATTTTGGGTTGTCGTAACGATGTTTTACGTAACATTCGTTTTGGCCCAAATAAATATGTTTAAGAGAATGATTTTCTTAAAGAATGAATTATATACTTAATTCGATTTAAGTATATTGAATATTTTCCAAGGTTGAAAATAAAAAGATTTGTGAATTACTTATGAATAAATAAGTATGGAAATGTTTTCCAATAAGAAGTGAATATTAGAATTTATCTTTTTGAAGATAAATCGAAATGAATTATTGAAATCGTATATGCATAGATATTTTGGAAATATAAATTCATTATGGAATTTATATGTGAAAAGTGGAATTTGTATAAAAATAAATATTTATTTATTTTTGAAGTGTTGAAATTTAATATCTTGTAAAGATATTTTGGAAAATAAATAATTGGGAAAATTATTTGGAATCTGGTGATGTGTGCATATCCAGTGATAGTTCAATAGCCGACTATCAGTATTTCCCTTTGAATGGGTATTTGATGTGAATTGTTTGAAATTGAATGCACACTTATTTTTGAATAAGCGCTCACTATTCGGGTTAACCGGGAAAGGACCATGGGGTCGTATAACCCACTCCGAATATGTGATACGTCGTTGTGAATCGCATTTGAAGATCGGTGTTGAAGACCGGTATTTGCGAGAGTGATAGGATGAACTATCGATTGACTCTGCACCGAGTAGCTACGGTATTGAGTTCTCCATATGTGATGGTGAATCCGATCAGGATTGTGAATATCCGGATTGCAAGGACTTCTTTGTAAGTGCCTTCGGTTTTGTTCGAGCCCGGAACAGACTTGTATGGATTGTATGCCTGACATTACAAGTTGAGATATAAAGCCGATTTCTTTCAAATATATTTCTGTTGGTGGCGGAGAATTTATTCTTTGCTTAACACCCTTCTTTGAGACGCATGTGCTCAAAGGTTATATAGTTGAAGTTATCAGCGATATATTCCCAGTTTGGTAATGTGACATGCTGAGTGATGCTGAAATGATCATTGTGTTGATTATTGTGATAGGATCATTTATTTGATCGTCTATCTTAGTGATCATTGTGTTGATCATTTGTTGACCCAAAGCATGGCTTTTGTATAAAGTATGTTTTTGTGGACGTGAATTCATCGAGCCTCACATCCCGGAAATGGTCAAAACAGGAAAGAAGCAGCAATGTTATGAGGGGTAGCGCCCTTTAGGATATGTGCATTTCCTTCTGGAAAAGGGTGGTATCATGGTATGGAGCCCAGATACTTACTCATGTTGAAACACTTTGTTTTTATGATTGTGTGAATTGATTAGAGAGCGCTCTCGGATAAAGGTCCCAAAGGACCGGGGGATGGCATATTCGGTCAGTTGTTGCTCAGTTAGGAGTAATCCGGCCTTGTGTTGGTAGAGATCCGGTTTGGTTCTCGGGGATGTCCATCCAGAGGCATTCTCATGTGGCAATGGGAAGTTCCTTGGCCTGACCATTTGTTGAAAATCCAATTCCCAATACGAAACTTGTCCGGTATTAGTTGTAGAACCTGCTATTCACTTATGGTGGTCACCACTGTTTGGATAGTAGCTATAGTAGGCATACGATAATGGTCGTATGTTGGCTAAGATTTATATCTTTATTTTCGAAATGATTTTCCTCTACACTATGCACTAATAATAATATCAAATATTATTTTAAATGCGTATCAAGCATCTTTGACTATCATAAGGAGAAATCTCCTCCGATTCTGCGTTTGCATGTGTGTGTGTGCGGGAGGCCTTATGGTAGTCTCATTTTTAAAAGCATTGCGAATTGATTTAAAAATATTCCTCTATTTTGATTTTAAGATAAATAAACTGTTTTGAGTTCTCACACCAGTCACATGACTGACTCGGAGTTTATTGTTTTCCTTCCTAAACTCTGGGTGCCCACCAATTTCCACACGGGCAGTTAAGAGTTAGGTTTATCAGGATATTCTGGATATTCTAGAGTTTCTAGAGGCAAGCTTGATGGCATGGCGTATTACTAGTTTATATAGTATTTCTTTTTCCGCTGCACTGTTTATTGTTGTATGTTGTTGTACACTCTGATGATATGATGTGATGTAATGAAATGTAATGTAATAACTGATATAGTTCTTTGTTTAAAGATTATTCATTTATTATTATATGTTGTTCCGCTGCGAATTGTGAGATTCTGTTGTTATTCTGTTGTTTCCTTTCTGTCCGTTCTATTTTTAAAATTCTTCTATCTTCTATTTTTCAAATTCTCTGTTTTCTTTCTCTGTTTTCTAAAAATTGTCTATCTTCTTTTCCCTCTATTTTTCTATTCTATCTTCTACCTTTTTCTCTCTTCTTTCTTTTCTTAAATTCTTCTTAAAACCCTTAACATTCCGTGTTTTCGGCCTTCGATTTCTCGGCAGTCGATAAAGTGAGTATCGATGTCGGATTTTCGAAAGTCGAAAATCCCTGTTTTCGCAGCAGAAATTATTTGGATACAATAATTACTTTCACAAATGAAAATCAAAACAGAGATGAAACCGACACTATGGTGCGATACTCAAAGCCAGTTTACATGGAAACTAACCCAGTGCTACATTCAAGGACCAAACATATAGAGGTTGATCTGTACTTTGTTCGTGAACTGATAAAAAAGGGAAAACTTCAAGCGAATCACTTAGCATCATCTTACCAACGTGCAAATATACTTACAAAGGCGCTATCAGCGAAAATTTCCATCGATTCAGAGAGGATCTGAAAGTTAAAGCAATTGATGAATGACAAAACTAAAGGTCCCACCTTTTCTCAGATGTATAGCTATATTTTACTCCAGATCCATCCCAGATGGCGAATCAAAGTGATAGCAAAGAATATATTGCATACATATTTTGACTACTTCACCATCTCATCTTAGATCTACAAAACAATGCAAATTAGTTTCTTTTTTTTGAGAGAAATGTGTAATCCTCTATAAAATAGAGGAGAGCACACATATAGCTATGTATATATCACAAAGATAAGATGCTGCGAACATGCTTGGTAGGTAGCAAAAGCTAGATATAAGAAACAAAAATAAAAAGGTACCACTAAGATGAGTTTCGGCAAAGCCACCACCCATCACACCCTAGTATCGAGCTCCGGCATGGCCACCGCCAGATATTAAAGTGTTTGAAGTACCTAAAAAAACTAAGGAAAAGCCAAAAAACAAGAAATCATAACAAGCTAAGAAAGAAGCTCCATGCTACAATGGAATAGGTGCCAAGCAGAAATATATATCCTCTAGATAATAGAACGCCATAATGAAGATGAAGGAGACCTGTATATAAGATGGATCTACTAGTGTATCTAAGAGGAAAAGTCTGCTCTGATGGTATCTCTGAAATCCAAAATCCTGTAATCCTGCATCTGCGGTGGATCAATCAGTGTACTTGAAAGGAAAACTTTGCGCTGATGCCCTCTCTGCAATTCAAAGTTCTGCAATCTGAAGTCATGAGAACCTACGAAGTGAACCTAACATCCTACCTCTCATGCCTGCGTCTACATAATGACTAGGAAAAGAGTTAGATTGATACATATATATGTGTGTGTGTGTGTGTGTGTGTGTGTGTGTGTGTGTGTGTATTTGGTAGTTAATATACATATATATGTATGAGAGGGGAAGAAAATAAGTTGTCTAAGTAAGACTAACTATCTAAACAAAAAACAAGTACGGTAATTGGACACAATAACTTAAAAAATATTTAAGAACCTCTGATCCTAAGAAAATTATGGTTAACAGTGAAATCGTTATATAAATTTGGATGAATATTAATATAATTATTGTTAATGTTAAAAATATTATTATTGAGTTTAAATGAATTTATATTGTAACTAACTTTATTAAGGTACCCTTTAAAAAAAATATTTTTAGCTAATTTATATTTGGGATTAGAAATCCAATTATAACAAAAAGAAGAAATTATATATATCAGTTTATTAACATGACTATTATTGTTATTAAAAATTCTTTGATTTCTTTCAAATCAAATATACCAACAAATAATGGTGAATAAAGTATCTAGTAAGAATCTAATATTCTTTTTGAACCTAAATTTAAAACTACTCCAATAGAATTCACAGTCATTAATTTTAGTTAATATATTAAAATTAAAAAAAATTAGAGCATTGTTTAGGATGTAATAAGAATCCATGCAATCATAATAAATGTGTTTAATATCTTCATAATGCATATTACAAAAATAACATTTGTTGTCATTTTGAATGTTATTTCTCTTTAAAAATTCTATAGTATTAAGTTTTCCATGTAGTATTAACCATGTATGAATTTTGGATTAGAAGGAGCATTTTCTTTTCAAATAAAATTAAAAGAGATGTTTGTTGTACCCGAAAAATTAATAAATTTGTAAAAAGAGTTTGATGTATATTGCTTACTCTTATGTCATTCCCAACTAATAATATCATTACCATTATCAGTATTATAACGATTTAATTTAGCATAAAGCAATGAAAGTTGCCTAAGAGTAGAACTTATTAGAATTCTGTTAAAGCTAAAATTTCAAAGGGGATCATTTTCAGGAGAAAAGACTTCACTAATTAAAGCATACTTAAAATTACAGATTTCATAAAGCTCTTTCAATTCTATCTTAAGAGGTAAAATAGAAATCCAACGGTCATGGTAAAAAGAAGTACAATTACCAGAATGAACTATCATATTAAGGCCTAGGTTAAAAATATCATGACATTTTAAACGGATTTCCAAAAATTAGATAGATTTTGATTGACAGAAGAAATGATTTGATATGAGTTAATGCAACCATTATAGTAATATTTTATAATGATCTCTTTCCAAATAGCATTATCATTCATATCTTTAAACTTCCATAACCATTTACCTAATAAAGATAAATTCATATTACGCAAATTAGTTACTCCTAAGCCACCTTTCTTTTTAGCTTTGTAAACCGTTTCCCAATTTACTAAACATTTTATGCTATTGTTAGTATTTTTTTCACTCCATAAGAAATCTCCTCTAATTTTGTCTATTTTATCTATTACCCAATCTGAAAATAAATGCATGGACAACCAATATATCGGGAGGGCAGATAAATCTGCAAATTAGTTTTTGATTTCATACAAGCAGAAGTTTGAAGCAAGAGATCGAGGAAGAAAGACTTAATTTTGGAATAGCGCAACCGAAGCCTCAAATCGCAAGGAAATGGAAACCCTAACCCTAACATTTGGTTGAGAAGGAAGTAAAGAATGAGAGATAGTCGACTGTAACATTTTTGTCTTCATATAGTGTATTGGGCTAATACGGGTATACTGGCCCATAGCCCATTTCTCAATACAATTGTATTTATATATCGAAAACAAGGCAACTGAATGTAATTTTTCACTCTCTGTCATTTCTGTTGCAATTCAATAAAACAAGCTTACATTCTTTCTTCATTAAAATCAAAGATATCTCATATTTCAACGATTCTAACTTTGTCAAACCGCTCTATCATCTAAGGACTCATGAGTTTAGTGAAATTTCCAACTTCTTTTCTAAAAAATGTCTTAATTTGGACTGGTGTCTCCCATGTCACTGTAGATGTAGTCTGATTCACTTTCAAACCTCCAGACTACACATCTTCCTAATCTCCTCGACTATGCCTTCTTTTTCTCCCTCTCAGAAAATTCTTGTCTTATGAACTGTGCTACCCTCTTAAGCTGCACAGTAATGTCCCTCTTCAAGTCTTCATATTTCATGAACAACACATAGGTTTGCAACAAAATAGGTTAACCTATGGCTGAAAATATGTTAGACAATGTACATTTTCGATTACCTTGTTTGGCATGTCGATACTTGCCTTTCAATACTGGATCACATTGTCCCGGTATGGACCTAAAGGATAATACCCTAAAAGTAATGCCTCAGAGAAGTCCTCAAGGCTTGATAATTTGTCATGCTCAAGAGCATTGGCAAATTTCCAAAAAAATAAGGGTATCTTTTGGATTCCTACACAAATACACTATTTTACATGCCTCGCATTCCAGGACAAAAGGTGGCAGCAACAAAAAAGGATTATGAGTCGCCAAAAGTCTAGGGGAAGGTAATAGGTCAAGGTTCGGTATGTGGTTGCTGGTATATAGTTGGTATTCAAGGGAAGGAAAACATTGATGTGGGTTTAGGGACCGAAACAAAGATTGAGGATATGGTATGTTATTGCGGTTAACAGTAGCAAAGATCAAGGCTTTTAGCCATGTTGTTCCTACTTTTGGCAGTGTGGCTAAAATAACGTCGCTGGGCTTTGACTTAAAATATTCATGGCAAATGAGCGTGCCAGTAAGAGCTTTAAAATTCATGAATGACCCATTTGGAAACCAGAAACGTTTGTAAAGGTAGTTGTTCATGTATGATTGTACAAATTGCAAGGATTCTGGGAGCGTTGCTATGAACTTATCATGTCTTTGGTATATTTCTGATTCTTCTTCTTTTTTTGGTTGCTTATGCGAGGAAAGCATATGGTGTAAGGAGGTACGATGGACATGAATTTGGATTAGATTTTGGTGGATTATGTTTCATTTGCTTTGCCATTTGTAAGGAATGATTGAATGGTTTAATTCCGCTTCGATTCCTCTATCCTAGAATAAAAGGTCACTACAACAAAACGGCATTTTACAACGGGCAATGCCCGTTGTAATATGCATTTCGCAACGGGCATGCGCCCGTTGTATTAGGCCTAGTTGTAATAGGTCGACTATATTTTACAACGGGCAATGCCCGTTGTAATACATATTTTTACAACGGGCAATGCCCGTTGTAATACATGATATTGCAACGGTTTCTGACCGTTGCAAAATGAATGCAAATTTTAAAAAAAAATTACAGCACAGATTTTGAATTCAAATGAATATTTTATTCAAACAAATATTTATTACAATTTTTAAATAGTACAAATTCAAACTCTCACTATTCACTATACAATTTTGATACAAATTTCATTACATCACTATTTTACATTCAGAACCTCACTACATATCACTCACACTCGTATTGTTATCTTCAACTTCTTTCCAGTTAGAATCCAGCATCTGAGCAATCTGCAAAAATATTTACTAACGCAGTAAAATTGAAAAAGAAATATTTTTGCAATATAAAATAAAATGTGAATTTTTTGAAAAGAATATTTGCCTCAGTTATTTGGGTTGTTCGTCATCATTTAAATTTGAATTTTGAATTCATCATACACGAACAACTTGTGACATACACAGTGTATCACTGTATATGCCACAAGGCCGTGTACACCGATATACACTTGATAATGCTACAGGGACAAGTGAGCACAGGTCAAACCCAAATGCAAAGCCGGGTTCAACTCACATGCAATATATTTAAAATTACGACACGAGCACAAGGTCAAACCCGAGTTTTGTTGAATATGCGCTTTGCAATATAAAATGAAACATGATTTTGAAAACATTGTTTGCCTCAGTTATTTGGGTTATTCGTCATTGATTGTATCTGTGCATATCAGCATTTTATCAGGGACATGTTGTACATAAGTGGCTGCAGTACACACGTATACATTTGTACACGTGTGCACTGCCCCGCCAACTCGTGTGCATAAATCAAACAAAAGCACTGCTAACAATTCAGCACAGTGTCAAACCCAAATAACAAACTGGATTCAACACAATGCAACATGACCGAGCATTGATCAAATCAAGAAACATGATCAACTCAGCAATGAATTTAACCATGAGAGAATGCAAACTACCAACTGTATGCTGGAGTACAAAGAAGATAGTGGCAACATCAAAAAAAAAAAAAAAATCAACTGCAACATGAAGAAAGTCATATGTGCAAAGGTCAGACCAAACATGAAGGCTACATGAAGTGTGCAAGTTCAACCTCTTCATTAAAACAACCAAACCAACATAATACTGTTCAATATCCAAGACTCAAGAATGCATCACCATGACACAGTTCCAAACTATATAGAGCTGTCACAACCAAGAACTCAACGAACCAGACACAACAATGCACAAGTGAAGAAACAAATGACAGTGATTCCAACTACTCACAACAATGCGTAGTGACAGTGAACACAGCAACAACAAAGCTACTACAGGAATGCGTCCAGTGACATGCTACAAAATATACAGAAGACTCGAAGATAACTGCAGTATAACTGCAAGTGCAAATGACCAGAACACAATGCCACAATGCAAGTAAATCATGCAAGCTATCTCGACTCAACTCAATTCAAGCTGCATGCCAGAGGTGCAGACGACCACAAATACCAGTGATACGAGTGCATCAGTGAATAATACAACATAGTAAAGAAACAGTATGCACCAGTCCAGGCTACTACATAAAACAATACAATACTGAAGTGATGTAGTGCATATAAACAACTGCAACACACATGCACGACTTATGGCAGTGAAACTCAAGCAAGTCAGACCAACACTGCAACTCAAAATGAAACATGGCTGCAGTTACAAACTAGAATGAAAACTGCACTAATCCAGTTCTAATTTTTTTTCTGAATCAAGTGATACAAGGTCAGGGAAGCAACCAGGATGAAGCAGAGACAAGTAAGGCATAGCTACTGCACAGCAACATGAAATAAGACTACAGGTCTCAATAGAGTATGGTGATGCAGTCAACAAGGCAGAGGAATGTCACAAGCATAAAAGCATGAATACAGCAAAGTCAGAGACTACAACATCAAAGTGCAGAGCAACATGAACCAACTCCAAAATGTATCACTAACATATACTACAGGGATGAACACATGAGAATGGACAAGGCACAAATCAAGTCCAGCTACAAGTTGCAGACTCAAAGCATCGTGTGGACACAAATAAACACAATGCACATGCCAACAACAAGTCCAGCAAACATGACACCAAGCTACAAAACTCAATGGCAAATGAAGGCAACAGGAATAAAATATGACAATGCAAACTAATCAATGAGTAACACAGTGAACCAAGCAACAAGTTCATGTTTGAACTAACTCGAGTGCAACAAAGAAGCTATGGTACTATGAAAATGCATGGCAGTACCAAATGATAGAAGAGATGGTCAGAGAACACTATTTCAACAGTATGGCCAAAGTAAATCAACTGGTCAAAGCAAATGTCAGCAACGTGATGAACAAGGTTGAATAATTCACAAATCAGAAATCAAGTTGAGACAAATTGAAACAGTCAATGCCAAGTCGAACCAGCAAAATCAAACCGTGATAAGCAAGGCCAGAATGATTATAAGAGGTTACAATATCAAGTGCAAGTGCAGACGACAGCAACTCAAATCAACACAGGGAAGATACCAGTGAAACAAGTCCAGCAACATGAACAAATGGATGCAGTATGCAATTCGAAAGAATCAGTGCACAACTACATGCAGGTGAATACATGACTGAGAAACAAAATCAAGATCAACAGAACATGAAGCAGTTGAAGTCCAAGCACAAACCCAAGAATATATGCATACACACATACATATGTATGTATGCACATATATTGTAAACAGGTGAATGTGCAGTAGAAAACACAAGACAGTGGCAAGTACAAGTCAGTGCAGAAATCAAGCCGAAGTTAAAGATCAAAATCGTATTTTTAATTAAGTCAAAGAAAATTAATTTGGAAAGAAATCTCTGCATCAAATTTCTTGACTACATATGGTCAGTATTAATACAAATAAGGGCCGAGAAAACAAATATAGGAAGAAATCTTCGAATTAATTAATTCGAAAACAAATACGGAATGCAACAATAATTCACAGTGAAGTCGAAATCATGGAAGAACCAGAGAATTCGAATTGATGACAGTGCATCAAATACGCCTTTGAAAAAGTCAGAAATGAAAAAGGGAAAAGTTTTAATGCCGCGTTAATCAAGATGATCGAACGCTACAGAATAGAAGCCGTGCGCAACAGGTAACAAAAAATTGAGAATTAGGAAAATATTAAATTGATACGAAGGATTTCAAGTGTAACGAGTTCATATAAATTCAACCCGAAGGTATCATCATCGAATATGAGCTAAAATTCACAATCAAACTATCAATCACAAACCCAAGTTCATCATCGGCAAGCAGAGCAACAATCAAATTCAAGCATTCAAGCAAAAAGGAAAGTTACATACCAAATTGAAGCCGAAGCCCTAATTTCACAATCGATCAACAGAGGAGCAAACAATCATAAGCGAAGCAGTGAGCAAGGGCAACAATCGAACATCAGAGAAGCAAGAGCATCAATCATCAGAACGAAGCCCTAATTCGAGAAAGAAGCCGAAGCCCTAATTCGACAAAGAGAGGCCGACATTTTTCACAAACAAAAGAAGGGGACGGTGAACTTCAAGTGGGCCGGCCTTGTTTATTTAAAAAGGGGTTTTAGTTATTTAGTTATTTAGGGTTTTAAAATATTACAGTAAAATACTGAATATTAAATGTAATTACTAATGCATTTGAAACTAAAAGGGGCATTAGTTTCTAAAAATTTTACAGTAAAATTTATATTTCTCAAATTCTGAATTATTTTAATATTTTGAAATTTTAAATATTTTATAAAATTTTAATCTCTTTATTTTATAATTTTATGAAAATTTCAAATTTTTGTTTATAAATTTTACAAATGTTTTTAAGTTTATTTTACAAAATTTCCAAATTTTAAATTATTTGAAATATTAAATATTCTAAGATTTCGGAAACTTTCTAAAATTTTAAGTTATCTTAAAATTTTACTCTTTAATTCTTGAATTTTATGAAAATTTCAAATGTATTTATGAATTTAGTTTAGAATTTTACTAATTTAATTATCTAATATTGAATATTAAATACTGAATATTAAATGTAATTACTAAATAATTGAATATTAATTATAATAATTAAATATTAAGTGTAATTAATAAATATATTACAACGGTCCTGAATGGACCGTTGTAATAGAGATCTATTACAACGGGCAGCAAATGCCCGTTGTAAAAAGGGGCATCTATTACAACGGTCCTGAATGGACCGTTGTAAAAAGAGTCTTGTATAGGGCATATATTACAACGGTCCTGAATGGACCGTTGTAATAGCTATCTATTACAACGGGCAGCAAATGCCCGTTGTAAAAGGGGGCATCTATTACAACGGTCCTGAATCGACCGTTGTAATAGCCTTCTATTACAACGGGCAGCAAATGCCCGTTGTAAAAAGGGCGTTGTAATAGGGCATTTTTGTTGTAGTGGGTGGAGGGCTTCAATGAGACAGGGGAAGATAACATCAATGATCCTGTTTTATGTGTCCCTCTCTTCACCATTAAGTTAGGACAGTTAATTATGTATATGTAATTAATATGTGAGACATGAATGATGCATAATAAAATGTAACATAATGTTAAGAAAACCAATGGTTGATATGTGATGGACACAGGAGACTGATGGAATGGAGACAGAAAAATAATGATTAGAAACAATGTAGTCTTCAGGGTTAAATAGTACAGTCTCGTTACTGTATCGTTGTTTCTTTGCACTGAAAAAATGTCGATTCAACGGCATATCGACTTACATGTTTTATGATATTATTTTGTTAATTATAAAATAAACGAGATATTTACAAAGCATGTTAATAAGCAGGGAAAGGAATGACGAATGAACATTGTTTTCACTATGTCATAAAAAATTGTCCGAAATGTTTATGTCTAAAAAAATTTCTGTCAAAAATATAGAATGATACAACGGGGTAATCATGTCGGCCGGTCATGCGTTAATGCATGATGGTCATTTTCTGTAGTGTCGCTAATCTTGGATACGAGGCTAATTCAGTTCTACTTAAAAATTCCTAATGTCTATCCATTGCATAAATCATAAACTATCCTACGGACTAGTTCATTTGTTCAAAACCGGCACCCTAGAGTTCGAATTGTAAATTTATATAGTATTTTAAATGTTAAAAATTTACAAATGTAACAACACATTTGCAACGATGAATAACGTTCTCCACAGAATTCATTCCTTCTACGTGACCTAAAAAATCTTCTCTATATAGTTTAATTTCAATGGAGATGTGTTAATATGCAATTCAACTTTTCTCATGTTCAATTTTTGTATATTCCCTCCCTTAAACTGTTGGTTATCATGGTGATCCAATGATTGATTAGCTACCGACTAGCGACTGCCACTCATATGTGGAATAAAACCATTCGAGGAGAATATTATAATTTGGAAGATATAATTTGCAACAAACATGATAAGACACAATTGCGATCATCATTTGGCAGATCGATGGTCTTAATTTTCATCTGGATGGAATCATAATCCAGTCATTTGGCAGATCGACGGTCTTAAATCGACGGTCTTAGTTTTCATCTGGATGGAATTAGGGATGGCAATGGGGCGGGTTTAAGGTCCAAACCCGGTCGACCCGCTCCTGTTTGGCCCATCCAGACCCGCCCCACTGGGTTATTGGGGCGGATAGACCCGTGACCCGGTCTTGAGTGCTCCGGATCTAGGGTCGGGTCGAGGCTCGGTTGACCCGCCCATACCCGACACGTACTACTAACATCTCATGAAACTGCTTTATTACTATAATGATTTATTAATCTTCTTAGATATAAGTGATTCTAGTATGGATATTAAAATGTTCCAATAAATAATCTATATAAAAAATTAGAGCATTAAGTTGCGTCATGATAATTATACAATAACATATATATATATATATATATATATATATTCTAAATTGTTATTGTACACATTATTTTTTCTAACTTTCCATAGACACGTTGTTATTTGTATTTCATGTATTATTTGGTGATAATGAGTATAAACAAATAAATATATGTAAGTTGGTACACAATTTTGAATCAATACATGAGACTCATCGGGTCTTATGGCCGATCGGGTCTATCCTGACCCGTATGGGTCCCGGGTACGGGGCAAAATTCCAGACCCGTACCGGGTCTACGGGGCGGGTCTAGGGCGAGGTCTAAAAAATCCGGAACAGATATGGGGCACTAAAAACCCGCCCCAACCCGCCCCATTGCCATTCCTAGATGGAATCATAATCAAGTTATTTGACAGATCGACGGTCTTAATTTTCATCTGGATGGAATCATAATAAAGTCACTTTCAACTATCTTGTGAATATGTAGAAGTTAGTTGGATATCCAAAATTTCAAAATCCATTTATATCCTATTTGCAACGCCAACGAATATGTATTATCTAAAAAAATGAACATGGATGCAAACGTAACATAGAAAGTTCGAAAATAATTCACTTCGCTTTTCTTAATATATATACATATTTGTATAATTATTGATATATATTTAATTTTTTATGAAAAAGATTGTTTATATTATGTCCCTAAATGCATATTTAGTGTTCAAAAGCAATTTATTGATTGCCGACGCATATGATAAATGTGTTACTAAGGCATATTTATTTGTTTTTTATGACATCGTACCTAAAAAATACTAATAAATTTATCAATTACGATTCTTAATATCATTAACAAATTAGTGTCTACCAACGCGATCAAAATTTATCAAAAATATATGTATAAAAATGTAAGAAGTCTATTATGTAAAAATAACTAAATCTCTACTGTAGATAAAGAGAATTCAATGAATATGATTTTCGCGGTGTCTTTTTGAAATTCCAAAAATATCCTTCATCCATCAACAAAATCTCATCATCTGTTTGTCATCTCTACCACCATCCCTGTTCTAATGAAATATTTCTATAAATGCACGTACGTGCGATTTACACTAGTATTAATAGTGAACATTGGATGCATAGTAAAGAAATAAGTATGAATATATAAATAGCCTTAAGTATGCATTTAGGATGGGTGTGGAGTATTGAATGTAGCCAATAGCGTAGATTAACTAAGAATGACAAAGTCATTAAAATGAGTTGGAATGCGAGGTCGGTTGTGTTAACAACAGAAGTCTGCTCACTGCAAAGGGATACTAGTAGTTGTATATACATTATACCTAGAACATATCCCATTATAAGACCATGGGATTATACGTTTACGTATATTTGAAAGGAATACACAAGTTAGGATGGTTCGCCTCGATCGAAGTGTTAAAGGGCAGGAAGAGTTTGCTTCTACCTTTTAGGGTGTACGTTTTAAATAACAAAGTGGGCATTTCCTTGATTTACTTAGACAATCAAAATGAGACGGTGTGATACGTTTGATGCTACAATAGTTAGATTGGCACCATATATGAGAAATAAAAGCTGTTTGCATAGGTCGAAAACGTCATCAATCCTGAGTGGTAAGCGGAAAGACAAGGGTTATGCCTAAATGGATTACACCTTCTACTAGTGTAGATCATATTTAAGAGAGGGAAGTGAAATCCTTATGGGTAATGATGCTAGTTGTAGAGTCATGAAAGAAGTTATAATGTGGACTAGGATGTTTAACGAAGTGATATGCCCTTTGACAAGTGTTCAGTATGTTCTGATTCTTTGGAAGTCCTTGATTTCTTTGGGGTAATTGGCATCCATGGGGTGTAAGGTCACTTTAGAGAAGGATAGTCTGAAATGTCAAAGGGTGCTCTTATTCTTATGAAATGAGATGCATTCTGCAATCTGTATTTCCTTAGGAGGACCACAGTTCTTGGAGGGTCATGTGTTAGAGTTAATAATTCTCATGCTTTGGTTCCACCAGACTTTGGCATCTTAGGTTGGGTCATATTTCTAAAAGGTATTAGAGTTGCTTCGTGGATGGAAGATGTTAAAAGGTCTCTTCGACAAGTTGGATTTATGCTAGGAGTGTGTATTAGGTAAGGAGACTAAGATATCCTTTGGAGTCGGACTTCATAGATTAGAGAGGGTACTTGATTATGTTCATACAAATGTTTAGGGACCAGTTGCTACTGCTTCCATTGGGAGGGTGAAGTATTTTATCTTTTTATTGATGATTTTCTAGGAAAGTTTGCATGTATGTAATGAAGGCCAAATCAAAGAGCTTTGAGAAGTTTAAGGCTTGGAAGGTGCTTGTTGAGAACCGCTCTGGTTCTAAGTTAAAGGTGCTGAGATCTGATAACGACGGTGTTGTCTCTAGAGAGATCCTTGACTTTTGTAGATAGCAGCATGTCATTGAGAGACATTTCACTACACTAGGTAATCCGCAATCCAATGGAGTTGCTAAAAGGATGAGTATGACTTCACTTGAGAAGGCTCGTTGCTTGAGATTGATTGCGGGCT
This sequence comes from Allium cepa, assembly GCA_030765085.1. Lineage (NCBI taxonomy): Eukaryota > Viridiplantae > Streptophyta > Magnoliopsida > Asparagales > Amaryllidaceae > Allium > Allium cepa. The sequence continues at coordinate 80,417,786 of CM060932.1, read as the reverse complement.
TATCTAGGGGCTTTTGGGCAAATGCATTATCGATTGTGGCGCATATTATTAATCGTTTCCATGCTCAGCCATAGATGGGAAGATTCCAGAAGAGAAGTGGAAAGGTATAACCGTGTATCTTGATTATTTTTGTATTTTTGGTTGTCCTGTGTATGTTCACCGTACAGATGATGATAAGTTGGAGAATAGAGCATACAAGGGTATCCTCTTAGGATACACAAAAGGTGTTAAAGGGTATCGTATTGGCACTCTATTGATAGGAAGATTATTCATTCTAGACATGTTACTTTTGTTGAGTCAACAATGTTCAAGCCTAAGAATGACTTACCTACCACATTAGATGTTTCTGATAGGCCTAAGGAGATAGAAGGGGCTCCTATTTTATGGCTTATTAGTATAGTTGTTGATGTTGTTGAGTGTGAGATAGATGCAGTTGACGTGACATCATAGAGTATTCCATAGGTGCCTTCTAGTATTGTTGGTGATGTGCATGAGACTAGAGGAAGTTCGTCTCAAAGTGGAGATGAATGGAGTTTAGACAAAGTTGTGCCTACTCGAGCTAGTCGTAGGACTATTAGGCTGCTGAGAGGTATGGTGATTGGCAGTATGCAAACCTTAGCAATAGTGATCAGTTTGATTATGCCTTAATGTGGTTCATGAGGAGCTGCGTAACCTTGATGAAGCTTTGAAGTAATGTGATAGTTTGAAGTGGATGTGGGCTATGGAAGAGGAGATAAAGTGATTGAAAAAGAACAAAACTTAGGATTTGGTACCTCCTCCTCAAGGAAGCCAAGCCATAGGTTGCAAGTGGGCGTTTAAGGTATAAGATGATGGGAGATACAAGGCTAGACTTGTTGCTAAAGGGTTTTCATAGAGGAATGATTAGAGTACGATGAGATTTTTACTCTTGTAGTGAGATACACCTCAATCTATATTTTTCTTGCTATAGTTGTCGCCCATGACTTGGAGTGGGAGCAACTTGATATAAAGACCGCTTTCTTGCATGAAGGCTTGAATGAGACCATTTACATGAAGCAGCCAAACGGGTATGTCGTAGATGGAAAATAGAATTTGGTTTTTAAGCTAAAAAAGTCATTGTACATAATTAAGTGGTCACCTAGACAGTGGTCCAAGAGATTTGATACTTTTATGCTTTCACTCGGTTTTGATCGTTGAATCTAAGATGCTTGTGTGTACTTCACGCATTTGAAGAATGGTTATTGGGTGTATTTACTCTTGTATGTGGATGATATGTTTTTTTCCAAGAATAAAGATGAAATTGATAGTTTGAAGTTGAAGCTTAAGGCGAAATTCGTGATAAAAGACCTTGGAGAAGCAAGGAGGATTTTGGGTATGGAAATCCGAAGGGTTAGGAAGCTTGGACTTTTGAGGCTCGCTTAAAAGGAATATATTTTGATAGTGCTTGCTTGATTTACCATGGAAGGAGCAAAGGCAACTAGCACACCCATGCATTTGCACATGCAACTTTCTAGTAGAGGCTCTTTGATCTCAGAGAAGGACAAGGCTCATATGGAAATGATTCCTTATACGAGTGCAATTGGTAGTCTGATGTATGTCATGGTTTGCACAAGGCCTGACATTGCACATGTAGTTAGGTTGGTGAGTATATTCATGTCAAATCTAGGAAAGATGCATTAGGAGGCAGTGAAGTATATATTCAGATATATTAAAGGGACTCCAAACCATGGGCTTACCTTTGGAAGTAGAATAGAGATTTCAACTTAGTTCGATTTTGTGATTCTAATTATGTTGGTGATAGAAATCGAAGGAAATCAACCTTAGGTTATGTATCCACCATTGGTGGGATAGCTATTAGTTGGGTAGCGAGGTTGCAGACGATTACGACTTTGTCTATTTTAGAGGTAGAGCTTATAGTTGTGGTTGAAGCGACTAAGGAGGCACTTTACTTGAAGCGTTTGTTGTGTGACTTAGGCTTCGTGTATGAAGGTATAAAAGTGAATTGTGATAGCCAAAGTGCAATACACTTAGCTAAAAGTTTGGCATTCAGCTCAAGGATGACGTATATTGAGGTGAGTGAGTCCTTTCTTATCTTTATGGATGAAGAGAAGCTTGTATGTCTTCAGAAGGTTCACATGGAGGAGAATGCAGTGGGTATGTTTACCAAGTCGTTACCCATTGCATAGTTTGACCATTGCTCGAACTTGATTCGCTTGATGAAGTGCTAGATACCACATGATGGAACGAGGGAGAGTGAGTTGGTAGATGAAGGATTTTTTCTCATTGTGAAGATTGATAGGTCCTACTTGGAGAGGGTACTTTCAACACTTTGTTAGCGGGCGATGGCCCTATCGGTGTTCATTGACAAAGTGCAATGGATGATAGCTATGTTGAAGCTCATTGAGAAAGTTTCTATGGTGTCTTATTTGAGAGCTACTTGGATTAAGGTTGTAGGTGGATTTGATAGGCTTGTGGGGAAATATAGTATTAAGGTGGAGATTGTAAGATTTGTTGATACAATATTTTCAATTACAGAATATTTGGAAGATATTATTGATTTAAGTTACAATATTGTTGATTTCAGTGATATAATATTTTCGATTGAAGAAGATTTGAAAGGTATTTGAGGTAATTACTCAAATATATATCACCACTTTTATAGCATTAAAGAGAGTAATAAATTACCTATGTGAGAAGGTGAACTATTTTGGAAGATTAAGGTAATTCTCTAGTTAGCTGATTAAAGAAGGAATCTTATCAAGTGCATGTAAATTGGGGAAAACTGGAAAATCAAATGTATAAACATTTCCTATATGAAAATGGGAATTAAGAAGGTATAGATTTATGACCATAAATCAATTACTTCAACCTCAAGTAATAATCACTGTATAAAGGCATAGATTAACATGAGTAGAATTATCTCTCTTGGTTGTATTTCTTATTTTTCTTTTCCATTATCAATCTTGTATAAATTTCTTATCTTAGAAAGTAATAAAATCTCCTCTCCTCTACTGGATGTATATTACCTTATGGTAGTGGAACAACTATAAATCCCGTGTGTTATTTTGTTTTATTGCTTGATCAATGGTTGCTTTTAGCTGATGACTATCAGTTGTTTGTTTTATCTCATCATTAATCTGGTCCTATTTGTTTTTCCGCAAGGTTGGGCTTTTGTTCCTAAAGTGATCTTGAGGGATTTTTCCCCAATACATAGTTGTTTGTTAGTTTGTTTGTGATTTAAGAGGCAATATTAGGTAACCTTTTTAATGAAGGACTTTCAGACGAATAAGCCAAGGAGCTTAGTCCTCAATAGTCCCTAGAGCTAAGTCAGGACGTTAAGCAGTTATACAACTCTTCAGGACGAGGCAGAATATGGCTAAATAGTTCTAATTCTGTTATTAGGCACTATAGGAGTTCCTTGGCAGTACGGTGATTAAGACGCGATAATGTGTTGATGATGGATCTTGATAAGGTGCTGAATTACGGATACTAGCGGAGAAAGTATCTTGGTCCAAAGGAGGACTGATATTTATACACACACACACACACACACACACACTCTCTCTCTCTCTCTTATGTTGTTATTGTCTACCTAGGGTTGATAGGACGTATCATACGTGTACATAGAGTCAAGTCGACTAAGTAAAACAAAAGACATAACATGTAATGAAAGATATTTGATATAAACTAGTGTTATATATACATCATGTAATTTACTTGTTATTCATACATTGTTCTGAACTCCTTCTCATTACAACCCGTATGATAGCTTTAGAGGAACAAGTAATGGCATAAGGCAGGAACAGTGGAAGGACGGACTTCTTGTGCATGCTCGGCATGGACAAGGATGCCAGATAATTGAAAGTGTCAATATTGATCATTAACTATATGTTTTTATTATACTTTACTATTCTGCTGTGAGTTTACATCAATAGTGATCTGATATGCAATTGTTTATTTGCAGGATATCAAAACCATCTGTACTTTGATGGACTTGGGTTTTTGATTTAGCGAAGATTCGGACCCATTAAGGTGCGGGCTGTTACATTTGTTACAGAGCTTAGGTTAATCGATATTAAGAATTAGTATATGAAGCGTGATTGTATTTGTAATTTTTATTGTAATTATACATATTATATGCCAAAATCTATAAATTCCGACTATAGAAGCAGGGCAACCAGAAAAGATAGACAATGCGACTATTAGTTGGAATAATAGAAGAAGTTGAAGATATGCACCTATCCGGATCAACCCATGGAAAATAGGTCATATTGGAAAGCGTTGACTTAAGAAAAGCATGAATATGACATATGGAAAAGTCCTTGGAACTGGATAGTACTTGACTCCCTTGTAAAGTACAGTTTGCCCTATGGTTGAAGATTCCTCCAGAATTACCGATTGATGATGTGCATTTGATCCAAATAAGAGAAAAGTGAGAATTTATATGTTGTAGATATCCGAAAGAAGAATTAAATAAGTTTTCGAAAGAACTTGTGTAGTAATCACTCGAAGATGATAGCAAGATTTTTAGTATTATAGGAGAAGCTGAATTTTAAAGTAAATAGAAAATAAGAAAATTCCAAAAGAAGGGACAAATAAAAATCCACTCAAAGTCTAACCTCAAATGGAAGAATTAAAAAGTTGAAATGAATTTAGTGTAAAAGTTGAGAAAATATTAAAATAATATATTTGAAATGAATTTCAAAGGAATTATTTGAAGGTAGAAAATATCTATTTTTGAAAAATAAGTAAATATTAAATTTTTCGAAAAATAAAATATCTACATTTTATTTAAGCTCTAGTAGAAATTAAAGTTAGTTAAAACGAAAATTTCAGCAAGTGGATGTTCATAAAACACTGTTTGTTTTGAAAAAAAAGTACATCGTACATAGCTCGTTGATTTTTCTAAAGTGAAAATTTTAAATTGTAAAACTCTTTTAAGGTGGACAACATAAAGTGGTACTGGTTTTAAACTAGGTAAAAATAAAGGAAAGGAGGGCAGAGCTCAAAAACAAAGCAGTAGGCGAACGCGCTACAATGGTTCAATAAAGAAGACTGTAAATTTAGAGAAAAATTATATAGAGAAGAATCATTTAAATAAGAGTAGTTTAGTTAAATGAAAGTTAAACAGTAGCAATATATGCAATATAAATAGAAAAAATGTTAGAAACTTATATAAAATAGTGTTAGTCATTAGAAACAATATAGAAAATTAAAAGAAAAATAAATATTTTCCATAATTGTGCGCATTGATTGCACGCGTCTTTTAAAAGTCGCCATCACGTGCTATTGGGCCTCCACTAAGGTTGAAAGTGGAGATGTCATGAGTAATAAAAATATATGATGGAAGTTTCCTTGTCTACTTTAGTTTTTTTAATGTTGTAAAAGATGTTTTAGAAATACGGTGAACTGCATTTTAAAGAATGGTTTGGTGTAATAATTAGGTTTTAAAGATAAAACTTAATACATGATCTGGATTAAAAATCCCATTTTTTTAAAAAGCAAAATCTTTGTTGTGAAAAGGCCTTTAAGGAAAGGAACTTTTTAAATTAAATTGCTAACATTTTCATTTGGACTTGATGAATAAGCTTATTTTTGAATTTAACAAAAAGTTTTTTAAGTTTATACTTTTAAAGACATAATTTTTGGGATTAAGTTCTTCATGTTTATGAAGTTTCAACTTTAGGAAAATTGGTGAAAACCAAACCAAATTTTTAATATGGAGTAGATATGGATGACTACTTAAGTAAGATGGGGTAAAAGTTAAGGATATGAATCAAATAGCAATGAATGCTCGTAAAATTTCAATAGTGAGTCCCCGTTGGATATAAGGAATGTTAGTTTGAGCCTAGGAATGTTTCTTAAACATGTGTGAAGACTATAAAAAGGAGCCCATAAGGAAATGTGAAATGGTATCGAAGTACATTTCTACGAGTTTTAAAGTATACCCGCATGAAAGATTAAAAATAAAGAAAACATTTATCAAGATTTGAGAATACTATCACGAGATTTGGATTAAAAAGAAGATAGTAATATAATTGGTTGTGATAATGGAAGTAATAGATGGACCTTATCTATTAGTAGCCAAAAAAGAAAGTTAAAGATTAAGTGGAATGGCATGTTAGAAAGGGTTTATTTAATTTAAGTAAGAAGTGATATGGCCACAAAATCAATGATGTTAGTTGATATTGAAGGATAGCTTCCAACAATTGTTTCTTCTAGGATAGTTGGGTTTTAAGCATTAGTTGTCTTTTTTGTATAAAAACACGTACGATATTTTATGAGAAAAGTTTCTTTTTGTTTATGTGTTGATTTTTTGGATTGACCGCTATACATTGAAAAATAGAATAATAAGTAAATCTTGTAGACACATAACTAATGCTAAGTAAGACCAGAAGTTTATATAATAAATTAGGAAATTTATTAGTTACTAAAAGTAAATAATGCTAAATCCCAAAAGCCTTAAAATTTTAAAAAGATAATTTTAGCTAGCGAAGTGCATTGAAGGTTGTTGTGAAATCATGGATCACTTTCCATATGCCTTAAAAGCAGGAATGTATATGTGAACATGTGTGCTGATTGTCGTTCTAATTTAAAAGTTTACCATGTAGTAGAAAAGAGACAATCATGGACGTCAACTTATTGACTAAATTCCGACTGCGTAGGATGTTGCTTAGTTTGTTTCGAAAAAATGAAAACATTTTGAATTTTTTTGTTCAAAAATCTTTGATATTTAATAGATAATGATTTTGTAAAAGTTCTGAGAAAAGGTAACTTTTATTCTTAAATTTTATAACCATTCATAAAATTTAATTAAAAAGAGATTTCGAACGAAAAAGGAGGGAATTTTTTATTTTTAAAATGTCACGTGCTTAGCATAGGAAAAAGTTCATGGGTTAGTAAGTATGAATTATACTGTGCTGTAGCAGTGGCAGTAAAGTAAAAGATAGTTAGTAGTAAGGGAAAAGCTGATTCTAGCCTTGGGCATTCTTTTCCATACCTTGTCGATAGATAAACAAATCTCATTTTAAAAAATATTTTTTTTTTAAATTTTGAAATGTAGAAGTAATATTTTCTGTGTGTATTGTAGTGTAAAAGTTGAAACAGAATTAGGAGTAAAGGATAAGTTCGAATGTATAGTGAAATGGGCACACAAGAGAAGGATAGAAATATATAATTCTCCATCTAGACTCTTTTCTGGAATAAGAGTATAGGTTTAGAAAACATATTTTTTTTTTTCAAAATTTTGGTTGTTAAAAAATTATGTCCTAGGTATTGGATGATAGAGTTGGATGGAATATTGGTTGAGCTATACTTTTATTCGTAGAAGTATGGGAAATTTTGGGCGCAAAAACAAAAATTTAATTTTCAAATTTTGCACACATATAGAGCTACCAGTATATATTGGTTGTTTGCATTATATTTTCAATTAAAGAATGAATTCATGTAAGAGACGTGATTTAGAATTATTCAGCAAACAAATTATATCTACTATGATGCACCATGTACTTGTACCTGATTGGCTATAAAATTGGTTGTGTACCAATTGGATTGATAGCTTAGATTGGTTACGCGTTATGTTACACGATTCGGTCCTTAAGGAATTTCGATGACGAAATTCTTTTAAGGAAGAAGGATGTGACACCCCATAAATTTAATGATAATTAATTAAAAAGAAATTAATTAATAATTAGTAGTACTAAAAAATAGAATTTTCACAAACACAAAAATTTTGACAACGAAACTTGTACCATTTCATTCGTGGTGATTTTCCGATCAATTTTCATATGTTTTCCAATCGGAGCTCAAAAGAAAATTTTATTAACATTTGAATATTTCAGATCAGAAATAATTATATTGCAGTTAAGAAAATAAATGTTATTAATTAACCTTATTTAACGTTAACGTTTACTTAACGTCTAAGCACAATCAATGTTAAATCACATCAATCAAAAGTTGGAATTAAATGGGTCAAAAAAAATTAAACGAAACGGTATAATTAGTTAATGTTAAATAACAACTGCGACCCCTGTACCGTGGCCAGTCGACCGCTAGTGGTCGACCGGTGGCGGCGGTAGCTTTCGACTGCTTATATATTGGCGGTTTTAATCTAAACATAGGTCGAATGGTCCGAATTTGAAATAGAATAATATAATGGCGAGCATCGATCTGAACTCCTATAAATACGGGTTTAGCCCCTCACTTTTCTTCTCATATTTTTTGAAGTACAGCGAAGTTCTGCCAATTTTTTTCTTCAAAAATTCTTAAATTTAAATAAAACTATAGTCTACACACATATAAAAGTGGAGAAGGACGGAGGATGATAGACAAGAAGTATAGGATCGAATCGAATCACCAAATGTAAGATAAACTATACATTGACGCTAAAGAATCGCCAATCTCTTCTCAGATTTAGATTTCTAATATGTATGTATGCTTGCAGCATATATATCCTATTAAGAAGAAAAAAGAAGTCTAACAGAAATAATAGGGTTTAGATTTAAAGATTTGGAAAACTTAAAGGTGAGTGAGAGATTATATATTTTTATATAATATTAGATTTGTATCGCTGTAAATCTATTCCTTGTATGTCTGAATATAATCACCTAGACGTTGTAGGCTTAAAAAAATGTAATGATTTTGAAAGTTATGCCTACATATTATGTGAATTGTTAACTTGAATTAAATATTACATGTAGTTGAATCTGGAAGTAAGGGTGAAAGTGGTCCCTAAGTTAATGAACTGTATAGTAATTTCATATTTGTTGGGTAAACGATATATGTAAGTAAATATGAATTAGTGATTATTATACGATGAATTTGGATTCTAGTAGTATTTTAGTTCATTAGAATAAAGTGTATTACAATGTAAATTTCTATAAACTGTCTACTTTTTTAAATATGAATAAAAGTGTAACATTTGAAATGACAAGGAACACGCCTAAATGAAAGAAATGTACAAAATATAAATGTCTAACATTCTTTTTACTGTTTATTTCAATTATAGCAGAAAAGATGATTTCTCGTAATTTCAAACATAACACAAGTCCTCTTTTACGTAAGTTATGGAAATTTATAGTGTTAACATTTCCTTTTGGAAGATGTAATTCCAATACATTAAAATGTATAAATCCCTAAGTATAAACTAAAGAATTGTAGGTAGTAATAATAACAACAGTCTAATTATAAAATGAATATATGCAGTGAAGACGAGTTGGAATTTAAATAATAAGTGACAAAATGTAGACAAAGTAGGAAAACAGTAAGAATTGAAAAGGAGCGATAGAATATATCTAATGACTAAAGGAAAAGTAAATAGTAAAAGACATTAAAAAAATTTAAGTTAAAAGTAAGCAGTAAATGGCATGAAATTAATGCTAAAGTAATAAGGAGTAAGCTTTGTTAGAATAACTAAATATTAATAGTGAACATTAATAGAATATTAAATTAATAAGTATGAATATATAAATATCCTCAAGTATGCGTTTATGATGGGTGTGAAATATTGAATTTAGCCAATAGCTTAAATTAAATAAGAATGACGTAGTCATTAAATTGGATTGGAATGCGAGATCAGTTGTGTTACATACAAAAGTCTACCCACTGCAAGGGACTACCAGCACTTGTGTATACATTATACTGATGCGGGACATATCCAGCTAAAGGACCCATTGGATTATACGTTCATGTATAGGAGAAGGGAATACCCAATTTAAGATGGTTCGCCCCGATCGAAGTGTCAAAGGACAAGTAGAGTCTTCTTTAACCTTTTAAGGAGTATGTTTTAAGCAACAAAGCGGGCATTTCCTTGATTGCGTTAGGCAATCTAAATGGAACAGTGTTCTAGGTTCGACTCTATGGCAGTGAGATTAGTACCATATATGAGGAGTAAGAGCTATTTACATGGATCGAGAACATCATCGCTCCTAAAAGGTCAGTGGAAAGACAGAGGTTACGCCTAAACGGACTACACCTCCTACTAGTGTTGATCATATTTGGACATGCATCATCTCACAGTTGCTAGTTAATTTGTTGGTTATTTAGTATACAAGGTTAGATACCTTTATAATGGAGGTCTTTCAAATGAATAAGATGGTCTAAGGAGCTGAGTCCATGATATGAAGCTAGATAAGTCTTCAATGTGGGGTAGCATGCAGCTAAATAGTTGTAATATTGTTACTAACACTACAGGTGTTCCTTGGCATGCATCGCGACGAGAACGTGATACTATGTTGACGATGGATCCTGAGGAGGTGTTGAGTTACGGATACTAGTAGGAAAGTATCTTCATCCAAAGGGGGCCTATGGTACTTATACATACATACATACATACATACATATATTTATATATGTATGCATGTATGTATACACACACACATACGTGTGTGGTTATTGTCTACCTAGGGTAGATGGGACGTATCCTACAGGTACATGTGGTAAAGACTACTAAGTAAAAAAAGATATAACATATAATGAAAAATAATCGGTATAATCTAGTGTTATGTATAAAGTATGTAATTTACTAGTCACTAGAACATTGTTATGACCCCCTCCTCATTACTAACCACAAGATAGTTTTAAAGGAACAAGTACTGGTACAAGGCGGGAGCAGTTAAAGGACTAACTTCCTTATGCATGCCCGGCATTGACAAGGACATTGGATGTTGGAAATGTCAACCTTATCAGTAGCTAAATATTGTATGATAATTTACTATTCTATTGTGAGTTTACATCGATAGTGCTCTGATATGCAAGTATTTTCGTTGTAGGATACCAGAACCAACGATCATACTTTTATGGACTTGAGTTTTCGATTTAGCGAAAATTCGGGATCATTAAGGTACGGATTATTATAGATACAACACTCTCTCGTATCTAAAAGTATAAATTGATAGACATACGTAACTATGATTTTTGGATTTATGGTTGTCTTATATCCATCCATGACTTGAGAATATGGTATTGTTTAAACCAATACGATTAATAATTGGTTTTGTGCTATAATGCATATCTCTACTATTAATAAAGAGAATTCAATGAGTAGAATTTCCGTGGTGTCTTTTTGAAATTTCAAAAATACTCAACCATCTATCGATGGAATTTCAACAACGATTTGCAACCTCCATTGCCATCCCTTTTTGATCATCCATCAATGAAATTTTACTATCAATTTGCATCTGAAACGACAACAAAACCACTTGAAATAAATATGTTGTGACTAATAAAGCTTTTGCACTTATAACACACATCCGCTCATTAATTTTTTATTAAATAAAAAGTAAATTTCTCAAGCTATTAGATGTACGTAAGTATAATTTACACTAGTGCTAAATAAGAGTACAAAATTATCGGTATAGACAATAAATGTTCGACGTTTGTTGAAAAATCAAAATATACCATGGTAGGCACTCCTCATATGAATAACAAAATAGTTATTATGGAAAGCACAGTCTACACTTGTGATAAATAAAATCACGAGACGTTTTTTCAAACACCTTTCAAATGTTACAAAATTCACTTCAGTCTCCTATCAAAAACAAGTTCCATGAAAAAATTTAGGAGTAAGTTTTCTTTAATTAGGTGAAAATTCGAGCTCTTCACGGATCACAAATCCTTGAAGTATCTTTTTGCTCAGAAAGATTTGAACCTGAGGCAATAAAGGTGGTTAAAGTTTCTGGCGGCTTATGACTTGAATATTCTTTATACACCCGGAAAAGCTAATGTAGTGGTATATGCCTTAAGCAGGAATGTTGTTTTGACTCTTTTGAAGGTTACCTCAACTCTCCTGAAAAGAATAGCGAGCAAGCAAAGAGTGGACAGAAGCTTAGTGGCAATCATTAGGAAGGTTGAGCAGGGATAGTGAAAAAGTTTTAAGATTGATAACCGAGGAATTTTGAGGATGAATGGATGGATCTGTGTATTGAATGTCAATGTTCTTAGATAGGAAGTTTTATCAGAAAACCATCGTTCTAAGTTGGATATCCATCCAAGTGTCTCAAAGATGCATAGGGACATCAAGTGGATGTTTTGGTGGAAGGGAAGGAAGAGAGATATTTCTATCTTTGTTAGCAGATATTCATGTTGTCAACAAAGCAAAGGTACAGTGTTCATCAGTAGGCAGCCGGATTATTACAACCCTTGAAAATACCTGATTGGAAATGGGATATGATATTAATGGATTTTATCGATGGTTTGCCTAGAACCAAAAAAGGAAATGAAGGAGTATGGGTTATCGTGGATCGGCTAACAAAGAGCACGCATTTTATTCTAGTGAAATCAACAAGAACGCTGCTTCCTTAGTTGAAATTTTTATGAGAGATATGGTCAGGTTGCAACGAGTTTCTATGAGTATAGTAAGTGATCGAGACCCTATATTTACAAGTAATTTTGGAAAGCATTGAAAACAACTCTAGGAACAAAGTTGAGCTGAAGCACAACATACCACCCCTAAATAGATGGACAGGCGGAGCGAGTGAATTGATTCTAGAGGATTTCCTGAGGGCGTATATTCTGGATTTTGGTGGATTATGGGAGGATTTTTTGCATTTATATGATTTCTCCTACAACAGTAGCTTTCAAGCAAGCATCGGAATGGCACCGTATGAAGCCTTATATGGAAGACTGTGCAAGTTACTAACATGTTGGGCTGAGATGGGAGATAGATTAGTACTTGAGCCGAAAATGATCAAAGATGCTAGTGAAAAATTTACAGTGATTAAGAAAAGAATGAAGGAGGCTCAAAATTTTCAAAAGAGTTATGCTGATAAAAGACGAAAAGATTTGGAATTTGTGGTTGGAAATTTGGTATTTGTAAAAAATTCACCAATAAGAGGAGCTGCTAGATTTGGAAAAGCTGGAAAGTCAGCTCCAAGGTATGTTGGAGCTTTCTGTATTCTTAAGAGAATCAAATCGCTTGTTTATAGGGTCGAATTGCCAAAGAGATTGGCAGCAGTTCATAATGTGTTCCACGTGTCTCATTTGAGGAAGTACGTTCGTGACCCATCTTTAATTGTAGAGCTAACGGTTCAAGAGGAATTGGAAATAGAACCGAACTTGAGAGTGGTTAGACATCCAGTTTATGTTGTGGATCAGGATGAAAAGAGGTTGCATAACAAAGTGGTGCGACTAGTCAAGATTCAATAAAGTGAGGATCCAAGAGACTGCACTTGGGAGACGGTGGATTGCATGAAAGAAGCGTATCCCGAGTTGAGGTTGGAATAACTAGTCATAGGTTGTATGTATAATATATATTTGTTTGCTATGGATGCTTAGTGTATGTCTTTGTGCATGTTTTTAATATAAACATGTAGCTTTTTGCATAGTTTGAATTATTTCCTTGTTTGCTAATTTTGGGATGAAATTCTCTTAATGGGGGAAGAGTGTAACGATCCAGAATTTGATAGCTATTTAAGTGGATGTTTAATTGTATTTTTAAATAATTAATAAAAGGATTTTTATTAACAAATAAAATTATTTTAATAATAAATAATGATGATAAAATAATTTTCAAATTTTTTTACCAAAATATATAGTTCATGGAGAAATAGAAAATGTGACCGGAAATTATTTTCCGAAATATCAATTTTTCGTTGGTTAAAAGTCATCTAAAATCTCATAGCACTACCGTAAACACACATGCACACAATACAAATCATTTCAACATGGTGTGTACATGTATATGTGCATGAACATGTTTTCCTCCTTATATATAAACATGTAAGTTAAAAGAAGATTTTATTTCATAAATATATATACATAACGTATATAAAAATACCTTTTTCAAAACAAGTACATGGTGCATGGCTTGAATAGTACATAAGAGGGGCGCACAAGTGGTGGACGGAAATGGGGAGAGGGGTATGGAGAGGTATGCATACATATATATTAAATATAAGCACTTATTTAATTTTTAATTAATTTCCTAAGTCTATATATACCCCGTAACCTTTATCTTTCTCATTTTACAATCTCCTTCTCTACTTTTAAATTCCTAAGAACTTAAGCAAACATCCATTGCTTTCTCTTCATAATTTTTAAAGTGAGAAAATCCACTTCATTTTGTAAATACTCTCTTTAATTCATAAAATCACCTCCACAACCTCTACATCACTCCTCTTCTAAGTAAAAAGCATTCAAACACCCTACAACCAAATGGCCATGCCCTATATAGACTAGGCCGAGCCCAAAACCCACTTGGCCAAGCCCGTCTAAGTGTTCAAGCAACCAAAATTTTTAAATTTTGCATCTTTCTGAAGTTGTTTCAAGTTTTAAAAAAAAATTCGCTTTGATTTAGTCAATTTTCAATGAGTAAAGCATTTATTTTTGGAAAATAAAAATACTTGATTTTTATGCACTACATATTATGGAAATACAGTGGTTGTTATGTTGAATTATCATGTTGTTACAGTGCAGTATGATTATAAGTTGTGTTTGAGCTTGGATTTGTGATTTGGATGTTGAATGATATGTTTGGATATGAATATGTGAATGGTTGGTTATGATATGATGTTAGTGTGTTTATGAAACAAAAACCAAGTGCATGTGATGAAATTGTTGTGGAGTTAGCACCTTGAAAAGTTGCAAAGGATTTAAGATCCGATTTGAAAATAAAAGCACATTTTTCTAGTTTTGGATTTAGTAAATGTTTTCCAAGTTTTCACCTTTGTTTTTAAGTTTTCAAAAATTTTCCATTTGTGTTTTCAACCATGTAGCAGCTAGGGTTAAAGTGGAGTTTTCACCTAGAAATCAATTCTAATGAACTACGTTTATAGCGATATTCTCTATGGATGCAATTCAGTAAATTTCACGATTTCAAGTTTTAAAGTGTTTTCTTTTAGATCGTTTTTGAGAACTCATTTAAATATAATTAAGTAAGTCAAAAGTTTAAGTTTTAATTATTTAATAATTTAATTATTTAATTTATTAATTATAGTAATTATTAAACTAAGTAATTAGAATTTAAGAGATTATTAATCAAGTTAATTATTTTTAATTAGGAAAGTTAAATAATGATTAATTAAGATAAAAGAAAATTAATTTTTATTTACTCAACTTCATTTACTTTAATTAATTATTCAATTGGGGTTAATTATTTAATTAAATATTATTTAATTAAGGGTTGATTATCCACTTAATTAGCATCTAATTTCTTAAATGAATGTTATTTAAATTAGAGTTTAATTATTAATAATTTTAAATTAATTAAAGTTCAAAGTATGATTTTTGATATAATTTAAGGTTAATTAAAGTTTAATTACGTTTTAAACTTATGTTTTAATTAAGATTATTTATTTTAAAGTTCTGTTTTAAACTCTATCGGTTATTTACTTCAACCTGCTTTCTTGTTTAAGAAAATTATTTTAAAACCAAGGATCTCTTATCCATGCTATTAAGTAGCCAAATAAATTAAAGTAGTTGTAATAAAACGTTGACACATTTTTCTGAAAGTAAGTCGACTTGTACTTATCACAAACACCACACTTCAGGAATGTAATGAATACAAGAAGGTTAATTTCGATAAGCGGGTCGTGATAATCTAAGCATATGAAACGCATGTTCATATGTAAGTCTTAAACCTTGATAGTGGAATAGTCCTCTGTAAACAACTTGACCCCTTAAAATTATCGAACGTTTGTTTGAAGAGGCCGAAATTGGATATTAGTTGTTATCCGAAGACCCTTCGAACTAACATAAACATTTAGATTGGAAATAGTAAAAGTAAGGTCCAAGATGAAGACTTTGGAGTGCAAGAGATAATTGCTACTAACCTTGAGGGTAATTTCAAAATAGGTGTTGTAGAGATTAGTGCCTTCGGTTCATTCATCTCTTAAATGACTTGTATGGATGAGTGCCGACATTGTGTCAACATATGGAAGGCAATGTTACCATTCCAAGTGCCAATGCTATAATAAAGGTAAACGTAGCCTCAGGCCTCATCAACTGGGAATGACTAAAACAGGGGAAATGAACTATGCTAGGCGGGTCACTCCCATGAAGGTAAGGTCATCTATATCTAGATCCCCTATTATTAACTCATGCTTCGGTATGCTTGTTGATCCCAACCGAAGGGTGCCTTTGGTATTATTTGTCTACTTATTATGCTGTAATTTAATTAATGTAACAAATTCAACTTTGTTCATTATTTACTTGAAAACCCTAGACATTATGATAATATTACTGGGTTTTTATATAAAGTATTTTGGTCATCGTAAGGTAAAAATCGGTACACGTTTATGTGCAGCGTGGTTTTACGAGATACTTTGATTTCAAAGTGTTTTATAGAAGTACAAATTTAAGTTATTTTGAGTTTACTCACACTAGACCCATGTCTGACCCGAAGTTTTATTTTCTTTCCCTAGAACTCTTGGGTACTCAAATTTGTACAAGCAGCCAAGTGATCTTGGTTTCTTACGGAAGCATTTTGAAGGAGCTGGAGCAGGTGGCGTCATCGTTAGTTAGTTATTATCTTATTCGCTGTGTTTATGTACGATCTATGTATTTTGTATGGATAGGTACTTATAACTGTCTAGTTGAAGCTGTAATGTAACAATCCGGTGTATTAATATTATGGAAATGACTATATAATATCTTATATTATCTATTATATGTTGTCTGATTCATGGTGAGACATTGTGATTGTGTAGTTTCTTTTCATCTTTTCTTTCTTCTATCCTTAATGACTCGTCTTTCGGAGTAGGAAAGGCGGTCATTACAAGAAGAGATAGTAATAACAATGTGAATAGACCATCATCATCAGAGTATAATATTCACATAGTTATGCATCAATTGTAGAGTTTATACAATGAAAGCAAGCCCAACAAATATCTCTAATACAAGTAGTAATAAGCAAGAACTGTCATGGGCTCCGCACTATTGCTTAGTGGAATAAGTGTAGACTCCATATATGTATATAATACGAGATCAGCTCATCCTCGGAACAACTATTGCATCACCTAGAAATGTTATCTAGTTTACTCATTTAAGAGTACCCAAGATAATAAGAGGAAAAGCATAAAAAATTGGGTCGGACAATTGTTTGGTATGAGTGGTAAATGAGTCTCAAAATACTAAACAGGCAAATATGGTAAGGAACAAGAGTACACAAACTATATCTGACTTGACCTGCAACCAAAGAATTGGAATATAACACTATAATATGCTACTCTACAACATCAAAAAGATATACCACAAACCAGATAAATGAAATCAGTTTTCTAGGTATTCCTATCTCCAATACCTACTTCCCCTAATACCTATGAGTGATAGCCCACTAAAGAGAGCTACCAAAGCAACCATAACATCCATCAAATAATCCTAATTGTCATTCCATGTGCTTTGAATATATGATAGCTTGTATGGCCTTCTTTATGCTAGAAACCAATGGAAATCTCGGTTCTTCGTTGTACTTTCATATCTCGCCGCTCAAAGCTGGATACGTGTCTCGAAGCCCAAAGTTAGATACTAGACTGAAAGCCATAGGTCCAGGATATACATGTCCCTTCATTGACCCATAGGCATCCCCACTTATAATACTTCTGCTTCGAGTACAACAGAAAATACTCCGAGCATCAATGATTCCTTAGCACATATACCCGAGCATTTCTTTACTCCATTTGAATGCCGAGTCTTTCTTGTTCAATCTAGTTTTCGTTATTCATGAGAAACCCTTCCACATTCCTCGATCCTATAGCCTATCCCTTTTGCGAACCACCATCTTCAGAACCTACTACCAACACTAGACAACATCTGAAGACCGTAGCTTTTCATCACGTTGTTATATCACTAACCAACCTGATACAAATGAGCTAACACCTCCAGCACGATCTACAGGTCCTTTACTTTACATCACAGAAGTTTTGTCCCATTTGGGCTTAACCCTAGAGCTCAGCACTGACCTCTCCACTCATCCCTGACCTCTCTACTTAGCCAATCTATGGCTAAGTTTTCTTCCACTCTCTTGCTTTTGGTACTTTATGCCCAGAAGCATTGACCCCGACTTCTCTACACAAATCAAGTCATCATAGAATAAGTCCTCTCTTTAAAGCACTTTACTTCATATTCTAGAAACAAGTCATCATAACCTCCAACACTTAGCCTAACATTGATCCATCACTTAGGCTACCTCTACTAGCAACATCCTTGCCCTCCCCAAAGTCGCCGACTTGTTGGACCAACCCATAGAACTCGCTACTGACATCTTATGTCAGTGTCAACTTCTATACTTAAATAATATGAATCTGCAACTTGAACCCAAACTCCTTTCATACTCCGAAGCTTTCCCTCCAAGTTTCGTCCAATTCCAACCAACTTTGGCTCTGATTTTCTCAATTCTCTTACCTAACTATCTATGCAATCACAACACTAACAAAGAAAATCAAATCATATCATCCAATATAGAATAACAAGAAATTTCATCCAATCAAACATGCAATCCATCAAAACAAGACAAATAAGTCAATTTCTAACATAGATTTACATATAGCATGAATATATGAGCATGAGCAAGGATGATTTCTAATCAATTTAATTCATAAACATAGTTTAACACATAATTAAAGTTAGAAAAAGTTTTATGGCCAAAAATCGATTTGAAACATGTTAAATCCTATGATTCTATAATATAAGCATGCATAGTGTAGCGAGAAGGCATAAACCACTCACCAATTACCAAATTCAACGAATATGAATGTAAATTCAATCCGACAATCAATGGAATGCACTACAAATCAAGCAAAATGATGATGTTTATCTTCTAGCTGATGATCTAATATCTAATTCGCAGTTAATTTTGATTTAGAGAGCAATTTGGGTGATTTTGGATGAAATTAGGATGGATCTAGGGCCAGTTAACGTTTAAACCTGATTTAGAATGAGAGGGAAAATTTTAACTTGACTCTTCGGCCCTCCATTTACAGTATTATCTAATTAGACTAATGGGCTCACTAATAGGCTTAATTAATTACACACTAATCTTGGCCTGTAACTTGAAAACTTAAAATAGACATAACTTTCTAACCGATTTTTTCTATTATGATCACTATATGGAATGGGAAACCATCATCCTGAAGCAATAGAATTGGTTTGAGACCCTAATTTGACTCCTATCAAAAGTTATAGCCAAAGAAGATTTCTAGGGTCAAAATGGTCATATAGAAATTCAAAAAAAATCATAGATGTGTATAATATTCCTAAGTCATATCCTAAAATTATTGAATCATACGACCACATATGAATAAAATATTGTCATTACAACCTTAAACTCATAGAAATATCTTTTACATAAAATAATTTTCTACAATAAAATTATATGTGGAATGTAATTCATATTTATCATTTCATATTGAGTATTTACTTGGTATTTTATGCCTTTTTCGCTTCCAATGAATCTTAATGAAGCAAAAGTAAGCATTCACCTTCTTCATCCCAACTGTGCCTATTTTACACCCACTATCAAATATTCACTTTTTTTCTAAATGGTCAAAGGGTTGAAAAGAAAACTCTTGTATGGATCTTAAAGTTACCATATGTCAAAGGATGTAATGGTAAGTATATTTCATATTTCTATGTTAGTCCTAACTCGGTTAGCTTGTATATTTTCAAAATGATAAATATTTTATCAGTTATATTAGTTGCACAAATTTATCAAAGTATATCATTTTAACCTTGTATAACATATGTTCTTGCAATATTAGATTGGTTAAATGATATCACTTCATTTTCCTAATAAGGTTCCCACTATATTTTTATATTTCTCAAAACCCTAAGATAAATATAGAAATCTTTTGATTTATCTAATGAGTTTTAGGACTCATTTTCCATGAGATTTGAACTTGAGTTTGCTTAACAAATCATAGGCCCATAAGCGATGAATAACTCTTTAAAGTTTGTGGCATATGCAACTTCTAACTGTGGTCTTTGTCGTAATTTTGACCTCAACCTTGAGTTTTCTCAATAAATTGAAAAAATATTATTCGCCCATACATACCATTTCGCAATGGCTTAAGTATAATGCATATATCTTGCTCAATAAATACATGCATGTATCTTACCTCATCTAGGAAATATATTAATAGTATTAAACATAACACCCCTAGCTTGAGTTTTCTCAACAACTGGTTAGTACTTTAGTAATTTATCAATATAAATGATAGTGGATCACTCTACGTACTAAAGGTTCATACACTTTAATATATATGTTAAAAATATACCGATTTAAGGAATAAAGTATTTCTTATGAAATAAATTTATGATTCAAGTGTCGGATTAAGGCTAACAATTAGAACCGAGAACCCTAAACTCAAACAGAAACCGACCCAAGAAGACCCGAACCCAACCCTATGGGTCTCATGTCGGGTTCGGGTAATGTAAAATACCATAAGACCAGACCAAATCCAACCTGAACCTACCTAACCTGAAAAACAAAACAAAAAAACATTAAAATTTATGCATTTTTAGTGTAATTACCCAACAGGTTTCGATCCGACTCTAACCAAACCTTGGGTTGGATTCAGTCTACATTTTAAAGCATATAGTTTGGACCGAATAAAACCCGACCCGTCAGGCCAGGTCTAGGTCAGTCGATTTGGGTCTAATTGCCACCCCTATATTGGATACATATGCAATCATGGTAAATGTACTTTACGTATGTACATATTCCAAAAAAAATATTGTGGCTTTATTTCAGTTCCTCTTAAAAACACATATAATAACAAGCGTTACGTCACGAGCTTCGCGCATGATGATGGATCACACTTCGTGCATGAGTTGTTTTTTATAAATTGTATATGCTTAACTCGTTCGAAAAAAATAAATTTTTTTACGTTGAAATGATATGCAGTTAGTTTTAATTTTTCTTTCTGAATTGTACCATCTAATTTTTTGTTAGTTTGAATTTTTATTTCTATTATTAATTACTAAAGAATGGATTTAATTTTATATTGGTTTAAATTTTTATTTCTGTTATTAATTAGTAAAAAAACGACTTTGAAAAAAGTTTATTCACAAGATCCTATTTTTAAGTGATAATAAGATAAGTACATTTTGAATTGTTAAAAATAGTAACTGTTAGATCCTATTTTTAAGCAATAGTAATATTTAATAACATTTATAGAGAGGCATTTTTGGTAGTTCACATTGATACCAAAAAAGTATGACACCAAAGGTATTACAACTATTATTAAAGATATAATTTTATTTATTCATAATTATTATAGTTTAACTTAACTTATATAATGTATATATGTATCTTGTCAATTGACTCATATTTCGTTATTTTAATATTTATTAATTAAATCATATCTGATTAATTTAGATTCCTATTAATTAAATCATATTTAATTAATTTTGGTCCTTGTTAACCAAATCACGTTTATTAACTTTTAATTTTTAATACTTAATTTAATTAAATTTCACTATATTTAAATTGAAAAAATTTATAATATTTGCGTCAAACCATTTAGGATGAATAACCGATTATAACATTTGTAGTTTTGCTTATATATAAGCATATCAATGTATGTGTGTATAAAATTTTAATTATTAATTATTCAATAAATCCTTTTAATTGAACAATTTAATAAAGTACATTGATTAATTTATCTTAAACAACTTTAGGATATATATAACTACAACAAATATAGTTACATACACATATCAAGTTTATGTATGTTTTTAATTAATTATTTAATTTAATTTAATTAATCATGTTAATAAATATATTAACATTTTAAATTAAATTATTTAATTCTTAAGGAAATTTTAAATTTATTTTATAACCTTAATAGAATTTTCTTATATATTTAAAATTTAACATTAAATTTAAAATATATTTTCTTAAAATTTCAAACTTAAAATTTCAGTCTTAATTTGAAAATTAGCCCAAGGCCCAAAAACTTTGGACCTTTCATCTGAGCTAACCTTTTGAACTTACTACACTTATTGGGATAGGCTGGTAACCAAGGAGGGGAGAATACTTGAGTATTCAATTCCAAGCCCAAGTATTACTATTTTAAAGACCCATCAGATAAGTAGGTTTTATTAGTTAGCCCTAAATGTTGATTAATTAGACCGCAAAGGCCATTTAGGCTCTAATACCATTAAAGAAACCATCCTGGTCTGTAGTTGGTGAGATTGGTAAACTTCAAATTAAAGAAATCCCTAATTGGATTTATGTTAATCTATATAATTGCTTGGTTTATAACCTATTAAATCTGCTAAATCTATACAATTACTTGGTTTATAACTATTAAATCTATGTCAATTAATTATGTTATTTGAGTAAGTATGACTATACCAAATATATTCGTATATGTGAAATATATAGTGAATATAATTGCTTAGTTTATAAAAAGGGGAATAAACAAAATATTAGATCTAGACATAATCACATGAAGATCGAAAAATAAAATGATAAAAAGGTTATTTCAATAATTTATTACAACTTCCTCTTTTGCAAACATCAACTAATATTATACCTAATTTGTATACAAAAGATGACGTAGATAATTATATGTTTAACACGATATGTAACAATAAAACAACAACATAGTCAATATATGTATAGATATTGGGATTTATATCTACAATATATATATATATATATATGCTATATATATTGCCTTAATTTAATTCATTACTGTAAGATATATGTATAGTTACAAAATATTATAAAATCTAAAAAGATCGATTTGACAAAATCCAGCATAAATTAATAAATTGAAATTCCAATATCTAAATTTGAAGTTAGAAAACTAAATTAGATTTGCGAAGATATATTCAAATTCATATCTAGATTACATTCGATTAACGCAAAATTTCCTTATTGAATTAAGTACTAACATTAATAGTGTATGCACGTCTATGTATAATTATGAAAATGAAAATAATTTTAATTAATTTGAAGTATGTAAAACATAGATATTAAGTTAAGGGAACATTTGGCATACACCCTTAATAGGTTCGAAAATACACAAAACATCCCTTTGTTTTAATTATAGGTTTCCTAACCTTATTTTTAAATGTGGCAAAAATATTTCCCTAAATACCCTTACGTCTTTCTCAAACAAAACATAGAACCCTTCAAATTCTTTTCATCGATCAACATCTTAAAAAAAAAGAAAACCCTAATTGCTTGAATTATAAATTGGAAGTAGTTGCAACTTCAAAAATCGATGTTCGAATCGAGTCCAGAACTCAAGATTTTATTCTATTTTAATAAATAAATTTAATAAAATTGCATATATTTGTTAAAAAAGCTCAAAAGCAGTCACACGAAAATAATATTATGCCTAATATAATGCATCGAATATAGTTACATATTTATATGCAAATTTTAAGTGCATTTCACTTATGCTATTAATTTTTTTTAACTGCATACCTGATATGCAGTTACTAAATATAGGTGTTAAATCAAAATTTAACTGCATTTTACATCAATTATATGCATGCTTGATATGCATCTTAAAAATACAGCTGTTATATGAAAATTTTAAGTGCATTTCACTCATGCAGTTAAAAGTCATAAGATTTTTATTATACCTGCAGACATATATGCAACTATTATGAATAGTTGCATACATGTTTGCAATTATTTATGAACAACTGCATTTTTGACAGCATTTCAATTATGCAGTTATAAATTGCACCATTTTTAACTGCACATTTGTTATGCAGTGAAAATAGCACCTGTTAGATGTAATTTTTAATTGCACATAACATATGCAGTTAAAATATACATTTGAATCATGCAAATTTTGATCAATTATATGCATGTCTGAATGCATCTTTAAAATACAGCAGTTATATGCAAATTATAACTGCATTTCACTTATGCAGTTAAAAGCCATAAGAGTTTTATTATACTTGCAGACATATATGCAATTATTATTATTAGTTGCATACATGTTTGTAATTATTTATGAATAACTGCATTTTGAACTGCATTTATGCAGTTATAAATTGCACCATTTCTAACTACACATCTGTTATGCAGCAAACACATGTTAAATGCAATTTTTAACTACATATAACATATGCAATTAAAATATACACTTGAATCGTGCCAAATTTGAACTGCATTTCACTTATGCAGTTAAAAATTCATAAGATTATCATTATACTTGCATGCATATCTAATATAAAGTTATTAGTTGTATTATTTTTAACTGCATATATGTTATGTAGTTAACAATTGCAGCTCTTAAATGTGTTTTTTAATTGCATAATTGATATGCAGTTAATAAATATAGTTGTTAAATCAAAATTTAACTGCATTTTACATGAATAATATGCATCTTTGACATGCATTTTAAAAATGCAGCTGTTAAATGCAAATTTTAACTGCATATGAAATATGCAGCTATAGTTAAAACGTACAATTAAATGATGCAAATTTTAGGTGCATTTCACTTATGCAGTTAAAAGTCATAAGATTTTTATTATACTTGCAGCAATTATTATGAATAGTTGTATACATATCTGAAATTATTTATGAACAACTGCATTTTTAAGTGCATTTCACTTATGCAGTTATAAATTACACCATTTTTAACTGCACATCTGTAATGCAGTGAAAAATAACACCTGTTAAATGCAATTTTTAACTGCATATAACATATGCAGTTAAAAAATACAGTTGAATCATGCAAATTTTGAAGTGCATTTCACTTATGCGGTTAAAAATTAATAAGATTCTTATTATACTTGCATACATATCTAATATAAAGTTGTTAATTGTATTATTTTTAAGTGCATATATGTTATGTAGTTCAAAATCACAGCTATTAAATTATTTTTTAACTACATACTTGATATGCATTTTATAAATATAGCTGTTAAATCAAAATTTAACTGCATTTTACATGAATAATATGCATTTCTGATATGCATCCTAAAAATATAGATGTTATATGCAGATTTTAACTGCATATGAAATATGCAGTTACAGTTAAAACATGCAATTAAATGATGCAAATTTTAAGTGCATTTCACTTATGCGGTTAAAGTCATAAGATTTTTATTATACTTGCTGACATATATAGAATTATTGTGAGAGTTTCATACACGTTTATAATTATTTATGATCAACAGCATTTTTAACCGCATTTCACTTATGCAGTTATAAATTGCACCATTTTTAACTACACATCTGTTATGCAGTAAAAAATAGCACCTGTTAAATGCAATTTTTAATTGCATATAACATATGCAGTTAAAATATAAACTTGAGTCATGCAAATTTTGAAGTGCATTTCACTTATGCAGTTAAAAATTCATAATATTCTTTTTATACTTGCAAACATGATTATGCAGTGAAATACGCAGTTAAAACATAAAATTAAATGATGCAAATTTTAAGTGCATTTCACTTGTGCAGTTAAAAGTCATAAGATTTTTATTATACTTGTAGACATATATACAATTATTACGTATAGTTTCATACACTTTAATAATTATTTATAATCAACTACATTTTTAACCCATTTCACTTATGCAGTTATAAATTGTACCATTTTTAACTGCACATCTGTTATACAGTGAAAAATAGCACCTGTTAAATGCAATTTTTAACTGCATATAACATATGCAGTTAAAATATACACTTGAATCATGCAAATTTTGAAGTGCATTTCACTTATGCAGTTAAAAATTCATAAGATTCTTACTATACTTGCATACATACTTATGCAGTGAAATATGCGGTTAAAACATAAAATTAAATGTTGCAAATTTTAAGTGCATTTCACTTATGCAGTTAAAAATCATAAGATTTTTATTATACTTGTAGACATATATGCAATTATTATGAATAGTTTCATATATGCTTGCAATTATTTATGAACAACTGCATTTCACTTATGCAGTTACAAATTGCACCATATTTAAGAAAACTCAACTTGGCTATGAATTTGATCAAAAAACTGAAGAAGAACAAGAACCACGGCTCGACTTTGAAGCGCAGGGGTAATTTATGGAAAAAAATAGGTGTAAAACAAAATAGGGACGTAATAAGTATGTTTTTTACAAGGACCGGCTTTGAATTAAGTTTGATTTTTGGGATGTGTGCCTAATATTCACTTAAATTAAATTGTTTTAATACAAGCATGTGATTCACATATTTCTTATACTTCTAATATATGTACATATAACAAATATATATATATATATATATATATATATATATATATATTATCACCCAAATTTAATTCAACTTATGAAAGAAAATAAAAAAATTCAAATTAAAACATATACATTATGTTTTAAACAAGATGTTAATGTGTTTCAAGTTTAAAAATTGATTCAAATAAAAATTATTAAATTCATTGAATTATTTATTACCCTTGAAATCTTTACATCTATATTTATGGTTTAAATCTTAATTATATATATATATATATATATACATATACTTTAATAATTAAAAAAATAAATTAAATCAAATCAAATCACATTATTCAATTAATTGTTTAGATTATGATGTTAGTTATAAATCATAGTGAAGTAGTTATACATAAATATGTATAATCATTCTAAAGCGATACACCAAAAATATATAAATATAAAAAAGGAATTTTTACCTTATAGATCAGGATAATTAAATTCCTTGATATGTAATTTTTCTTAGATCTATAAAATCCATTAATTTCTGTAACAACCCGATATTTTTAGTCATTCGCATCCGCACATGTCGGACTTGAATTGCTCAAAATACCGCATTGTAATAAAATTTGAAGAAAATGAAAACAATCACAGAATCTGTAAAGTCCCGCAAATCCGTACCCCTTTGAGCTGACAAAATCCCACAACACAACAGCCCAAAGTGGCACAAAAGTACGAGTCTTCGGGTTAAAGAAGAAAGGGGTAGAAAAAGAAGAAAGAAAACAACATCAGAGTCTCACACTCGCAGCGGAATAAAATATAATATATAACAACAGCTTTTAAATACAAGGAATCTATACTGTCGTATATACATACATACCATATCAGAGTACATCAATCAGTCCTACAGAGACAACTACTATATGATCATACACCGTGGGAATAATAGACAAATACGTTCCGTCATCAGCTCGTCTCCTGAACTCCTTAGCTTTTAACCTGAACCTGTTTAACTCGGTCTGACCCGAGCATCATATAAAACAAGACCCGAGTCAGTCTGAAAAACCAGCGTGAGAAAATCACACTCATTTGGCTTATTAAAGTTTCGAAAATCTTTTGAAAACAAAAGCATCTCGTAAGATCACGCCACAAATAAACATGTCGGGTTTTTACCTTACGATAGCTAAAACACTTTTTATAGAAATCCTCTGATATTATAATAGGGTCTATATACAAATACTTATAAAATAGCCGAAATTGTTACATGATTAAATTCCAGCTACTAGCCACAGAGTGGGTAATACAAACAAAACTCGTACAAGGCTCGTAGGGAGAATGGATTTCCATCAATGGCTGGGCTACTGGGGTACCACCTATCACAGTACCTGGCCTAGATCAGAGTACCGAGGAGTACGCCCGCTCCCTTGCAACACAAAGCCAGAACCATTCCTTACTGAACAGTCTCGAAAAAGATAACCCCGCAGTTGGCGCGACCAACCGCTCACTAAGCCGAAATAAAAAGGGACATCTAGACAGGGGAAAATCTTGTCCTGCATGGGTATGACCCACCTAACCTTGCTGCACCTCCCCGTTTTAGCCATTCCCGGTTGATGAGGCTTGAGGCTAAGCATTACCTTTCAAGAACGAGTCTCACTCAGAATGCTCATCGTCCACCAGACGATGTTCTGAAACCATTCAATCCATACGAGTTGCCCTGGGTCTGGACAAACCGAATCACCGTCTTCTACTCTTCACGGTCTTCATTCGCTATCGTTCAAACCGGATCGAAGTGGTTTTCGGATAATTAAATCCGATCTCGGACTCTTCGAAACGATCAGCGCATTGTCCAATATTGATAGTCGGTTATTTAACTATCAATTAATCATTCACAAGCAACCATCAAATAATTTCCACAAATTATTTATTTCAAATATCATTCAGATATTATTTCCATTATAACCCATTTGGAATAAATTTTCAAAGTCCTTTTTATTTCCATGAAATCATTTAACTGATTTCTTATACTCACTTACATTTGATTTATCCTTTGAAAATATACTTTATTTTCTCATTTCTTTCTTAAAAATCAATTTACACTTTCCTTATAATTTCACAAATTCGCTTTCTCCATTTAATAAGATTTCTCCTAAATCTTATCCCATTTAAATTAATTTGCTTACCATCACAAGAGGATTTTAATTGGATTTTAAAAACATTTTGAAAACATATAGGTTTATAAAATAAGAAGTAATACCAAATATTAAATTTTATATCTAGTTATTTATAAGTTTCAAAGCTGGTTTTAGAAAACTTGAGTTTATTATAAATAAATAATGGCTAAGCCTTCAAAAATAACTAATTCGAAATATTTTAAATTCAGAAATGATTTATAAAACCTATATAGTATAGTAATTTAAAAAAAATCCTTTTAAAATAATTTTATAATTTTAGGAAATCCCATATCCATCTATAAATGCCTCTTGTCCAAATTTACACTTCTTACTTTCGGAAATATTCTACTATTTCCGTTTCAAACAAATATATAACTCAATATAAGTTCATGACTTATTCCTTTTCGTATCCACTGATATCTTCCTTTCCCATTTATATACTCGGTTTGTAAATTTATAACTCCCTGAGTTTTCTTTTTCATTTATTTATGAAAACAATTTATTCAAAAATCCTATTTTATAATCATATTCTTCAATTCAATTCCATATTGTTCCTTAAAAAAAATTCCATTTCATTTCTTAATAAAATTCCCTTATTTTATTTCTTAATATATTTCCCTTATTTTATTTTCTTAATATAGTTTTGCTTTACTTCAAATCCATTCATCGATTACAATATTTTCTTTAAGTCTTTAGTATACAATTTACCTTTTTCCCGAACTCAACTTTAGCCAATTTTTTTTCTAGTATAACCCAAGTAATAGATATTCTTTTTATTTAAGTTTCATTTAACTTCCTTTAATTAAATTATTTATGATATTTAAAAATTTCCAAATTCCAACTTCCATGTTATTCAACACGTAATAATTCAATTCACATGCAATTCCATATTAATTCATCCAACCTGTCATATGAAACATATATATAATAAATATCTTTGAGGAATCCCGTTGGATCCCTCCAACCTGTTTCCTTACACCCACAGATGTTAGCACAAAATAAAATATAAATTCCACTTCAATGCGGAATATTGCAGTATATGGGTTTATAATATCATCCAGTGAATCATTATTATAAATCAACCAAACGCATCCAATGATTTAAATTTAACATTAAAATTTATTTATGGCATCCAAATGAGTGAGAAGTCTCACCTTTTGCCCCTGTTAAATTTGCAATCTGTTCCAACCTGACTTGATTCCTTGATTTGACTTGAATAAATAATTATATGAATTTATTAATATTTGAACAAATTGAACAATTAATTACCGTTTACATAAATTTATTAAATCTAATAATTTACTTTGAAAAAAATAAGACAATTAGTTTTCACTTAATAAATTTACTTTTCTATCTTTGTAAGTTAAACTAATTATTTTCCTTTAACAAACCCCTTTAAAATTCTTATTATATTATTTTCTCTTTTCTTTCAAAACTTTATATGTATATATATATATATATATATATATATATATATATATATATATATATATATATTAATCTTAGCCAGTAAATTGGGTATTATATATTTCTATCTATACATATATGTTTGTAAAAACAAAAATAAAATTTTTAATCTTAAAATTCCATTTTCCCTTTAAAACAAATTTATAACTCAATATATATCATTAATTTTAAATTGAGAAAGAAATTCCATAAGAAAAACAAACAACTGCAGATACCTCAAAGACTCGATAGAACAACAATGCCCAACCACACGCGACTCTCTGCCGCGACGATCTCCATACGCGCACTGGTTGCCACCGACTCCACCACTCCAGACGGCTACTCGCGCGCGACCCCACATGAAATCGCGCCTCCATCCCACACCTCCGGCCGCCCCCGTCACTACGCGAGCCCTCCAAGCGAGACGCCTTCAACATCGAGCTCCACTCACGAGCACCGTCTAACGAAACCCTCGCGCTTTCGAATTCGCACGCGAACGAAAACAAGAACCCCCCTTTTTCTCATTGCTGAACCGAGGGATAGTACACGATTTAAGACTAGGGTAGCGGCAATTCCTTTTGAAATAAATCGAGCTCGAATTTGAAGGATGAGGGAAAGGAGGGGTTTGATTTTTTTTTATTACTATCGAGTTCTGGCTAAAGGAAGAGAACAAAGGAACGAAGGGAGACTTCGTTTGAGAAAATAGAAGAAGAGGGGGTTTTGATTTCGATCGAAGATAAAATTTGAAGTGGCAGCCATTATTTTTTCTCTCTGCGAATTCTGATATTGAAATAAGAAGCTCGGTTTCATTTTAACAAAAAGGGTTGCGTATTTCAGAAGGCAAAGGGGACAAGATCGATATCTAGGGTGGCTTATTTTCAGAGGAGGTCGGCTGATGAAATAGGTCGGCTATGTGATTTGATGTAGGATATTTTAATTTAAAACGGTTAATTATTGCCTAGACGTTTCCATCTCGTACGGTCACACGGTAGCTCCAAAAATTACGAAATTTGAAATCCGGTAATAATTCAATATTACGGATCCAACGGAACTGGTTTCGTCGAAATCCAAGACTCTGCCTCAGAAGGCTATTTTTAAATGTCAATTTAAATGATGTGAATTAAAAATCGAACAATCCACTGTTAAATTCAATTTTAATTCGTCTATCACTTCCAGTATTATCAATATAAATTTTATAAGCTGTTAAAATATTTCCAACACACTTACAATTCCATATTTAAATATTTTACCCGATATTCAATTACTATTTTAATAATTAATTAATTCAACAGGTCGTTATATTTAAATTCTGAATCCTTTCTATCATATAAAACCAAACTGTTCATATTATAATCAAATCAAAGTTCAAATTAAATATTTAAATCTAATTTAAATATTGCAAATTAATCGTTCAAAAATCCGGGTCGTTACATTCCTCCCCCGTTAAAAGAATTTCGTCCCCGAAATTACTAGTTAGGAAGAATGGTCCAATACCCATTACTATTTCTCCAAAACCAACAATTCAACATCCTACCAACTATCTTTTTTTAATAAAAGACGCATTACCTTTCTTATTAACTTTTCAAACCTTTCCCTAGCTTCAAACTATACTATTTCTTTAACCATTCAAGTTTCAATTTAAAACCAAATTTTGAATTATCAAATTTTATCAAAAATTTTCTAACTCCCTAAATTCTCGGAAATTTTTGCCAGCGTCTCCTTTGCGCGGCTAGCTCGGTACAACTACAAAATGGCTCTACGGCCTCCCAAATCCCAAAAGAAGACAAAAAGCCAAGTGGCTCGATCAAAATCCCAATCAATTTTCATATAGAAATTTAAATACAAACCTTTTTGTCGAGCATTTCAAATTTATCTTCTAAAATCAAAATCAATTCTCTTTCCCTTTATATTACCTACAAATCTGACACAACAATATGTCCAATCACAATATTCAAACAATTCATCGTCTTTCTTCCAAATGTCAATATCTATTCATTCAAATATTATTTTAAATTATATTTCAAATATCAATTCCCAATTGAGAATGCATCATTCCTTACTTAAGTTAGTATAAGCATTTTATGTGTTTCTTATATTTATTTCCATCTTACTACCTTAGTTTGTATCTATTCTTATTCAAATTGATTCTTCCCTTTCCATATGAATTCAATTTATTTTTAACTCTGAATATTTAAATTCTATTTTTCATTTAAAACAAATTCGTGTTATTATTTCAAATTAGTTTCATTTACTAATTTATTTCAATTCCCAATTTGAAAATGTTTGTCTAAAAATTTTTTTTCAAAATTTTTCAAAATTTTTCTAACTCCCAAAATTTCTAAATTTTTTGGCAGAGTCTCCTTTGTACGGAGGAGCTTTTGCAATTTGACAATAGATATAAATATATATACATCGACCCACACGGTCGGAAAAACCAAAAACAGTTCAAATTTCCTAGTTTATATTGCGTAGGCGTACCTTATTTAGCATATTTAAGCAAGCGGCTTATTTATTTTAGCATTTGCGTGCCCAAAATCCCGCTATACAGTCTTCTGGTACCTATACTTACTCAATTTACACATATAAGTAACATATTTATAAAATTTATAACATTTCATTCATTTAAACAGCTACACAATCAAGAACATAAGCAATGCATTATAAATGCTTCCATAAACCAATTTATATAGTTTCCAAACTACTTCCGTTTGTTTTTCAACCGATTTACATAGTATTTGCATTCAACACAAGTGAGTTTCAACTCATTTACTTAGCTCAAATTTCATTTTCAAGTCCAAAAAATTCATCTCAAATTTAATTGATTACAAAATCAATTCCTGTTATTTCCATCAGTTTATGATAACAACAAGGCTATATTTTTTTATTTTTTTTATAAACAATATACACAAAACCATTTTATAAACAATTGGTGCGGTCTCATTTTTCATCCAATTGCTTTACACGACCTTTAATTATCCTATCCAGTTTGAAATGATTCTCAACTCATTTTCTTACATTCACTTCATTTATAATCTAACAACTCATATTCATTATAATTGATTCAAAAATCAATTTTCTTTACTTCCAATATCCCATAGGATTTTTATTTAATTCCGTTTACGTAGAACGACCAATTTAAGCAATTCGACGATATTCATTCAAACAAACAACTCCTTCAGTTTCATAACCATTTTTAAATTGATTCCAACTCAATTATTTTTAATTTCATTCTATTTTATTTACATACTATACATTTACATTCTATTCCATCTCTGTATTGGTTCCAGACAAACCATTTTATTAAGCTCGACCTTCCATGTTAATAAATCATTAACCATTTCCCAAATTAAATTCATCCAAGTTTCATTTAATGGCCTTCACCCTTACTCGCATCCAAGCTTCTATTATTTTTAATTTAAGCTAATTTACTTATTTCAACTTCATACTTAAGTTCGTTTCCATTTTAAATCCTTGATTCGATTATTATTATTATTATTTATCAAATCCATTCCACTTATTAATTTAATTCAATTTGCTTATCCGCTTGTTCATTTTAAATTTTAATTCACATTCATAGCTCACTTCCAAATCTATTTATTTTATTAATAACAAAATCACGTTTAACTTATTTATACCCGAACTGGATTTTATTTACAAATGCAAACCATTTTTATTTCAACCCAATTTCCACAACATTTCCACTTATAATTATTTCACCACCAATCCCAGTTGAATTTTATAACTCGAGTTCATTCCCAACTCCATTATTATCTCATAATCCAACTTAGGTTCCATTTCCATATCCATTAAATAAGTAATTATCCAATTTAGTTCACTTCCACTTTCAATTCCATATTGGATTTTTATTTTATTTCTAAAAATCATCTTATTATTTTACTTGAGTTAAATTTTATTTATAATTCAAGTTTGGATTTTTATTTCATTCTCTAAATACAAAACAAATTTTATTTTGGCTTACTATTTTACTTCTCCATATTTCTCTTATAAGTCACACATTTATATTTTTCACATTCCTACCCATTTTAAACTTGAATATATTCATATTTCATTTGTAACTTACTTTCATTTATTCTATTTAGGTCGGCATTACACTCCTTTAGATTTACAAGTCACACACTTATTTATATTCACATTTCCATCTATTAACAATCAACCCCATTCACCTTCTACTTGTAATGAGGGATTATATATTTTACTTAGTCAAGTATATATATTTTTTTTTTCAATGCTTTTAACTTTTATGGCTATTTTAAATTCATTCACCCCAAACAATCCCTTATTTAACTTACTTTCACTTGTTAAAGTAAGATTTAATTCCTCTCAATATTATTTACAACTCAATTGAATTTTATTTCAATTTAATTTGTTTAACTTAATTTCAGTTAAATCTAGCATCATACTATACTCTTTAATCCACCAATTCACTTGGATTTAATTAAATAAGAACTTAATTTCATTTAATATCATCCATATCTCCATTCATTTCCTTTCAGTTTGATTCCAACTTAATTCAACTCACCTCCATTTACTTAGCTTAAATTAATTTCAACCTAATTGGATTTTGTCTTCCCAATTCACATTTAATTTCTATTTTACCATTTCAATCACATTTAAAATTTATTACTTTATTTCTATTAAATTTTTCTTAATCCTATTCACCTATATTCTAAATTTTATTTACTTCACCAATTTACTTATATTATTATCTTCCATCATTAATTAAATTTCAAAAGTCAAATTTTCAACTTAATCCAAGTTAAATCCTTATTTTTGACTTCATATTCAATTTTTAACTCTAAAATTCAATCTCATACTTACCTTGGTTATATAAGCCATTTTAAATTCTTACAATCTTATTTGTCTATCATACTATCATCCAAACACTTTAATTATATATAATAATTTACAGCAAATTATTTCCTTTTACATCAAAATATATCTTTGGGTAAAATTATTTCATTTACCCGCTTTCGAAAACAATATTGTGTCGAATTGTTCTATTCAAGTGTTTGGAAACCCCTTCGATCCAGTTGTCCAGACTGCGCCGACGAAGATTCATATGCCACTCAATAAATCAATCAACACAATATAAAACCATTTTATATTCACTAACAAATACGCACTCATATCCATTAATATGCTCAAACTCATTCTAGAGCACTACTGACTCTATCTCTAATGAGCAATTCCCACCAGAGCCAAGGTTCTCGCTTAATCTTTCAGCACTGATACCAAGTGTAAAGGCCCGTAAATCCGTACCCCTTTGAGCTGACAAAATCCCACAACGCAACAGCCCAAAGTGGCACAAAAGTACGAGTCTTCGGGTTAAAGAAGAAAGAGGTAGAAAAAGAAGAAAGAAAACAACATCAGAGTCTCACACTCGCAGCGGAATAAAATATAATATATAACAACAGCTTTTAAATACGAGGAATCTGTACTATCGTATATACATACATACCATATCAGAGTACATCAATCAGTCCTACAGAGACAACTACTATACGATCATACACAGCGGAAATAATAGACAAATACAGAAATACGTTCTGTCATCAGCTCGTCTCCTGAACTCCTTAGCTTTTAACATGAACCTGTTTAACTCGATCTGACCCGAGCATCATATAAAACAACACCCGAGTCAGTCTGGAAAACCAGCGTGAGAAATTCACACTCAATTGGCTTATTAAAGTTTCGAAAAACTTTTGAAAACAAAAGCATCTCGTAAGACCACGCCACAAATAAACATGTCGGGTTTTTACCTTACGATAGCTAAAACACTTTTTATAGAAATCCTCTGATATTATAATAGGGTCTATATACAAATACTTATAAAATAGCCGAAATAAAAAGGGAGAATGGAGAATACAAACAAAACTCGTACAGGGCTTGTAGGGAGAATGGATTTCCATCAATGGCTGGGATACTGGGGTACCGTTCGTCACACTACCTGGCCTAGATCAGAGTACCGAGAAGTACGCCCGCTCCCCTGCAACACAAGGCCGGAACCATTCCTTCCTGAACAGTCCCGAACAAGATAACCCCGCAGTTGGCGCGACCAACCACTCACTAAGCCGAAATAAAAAGGGACATCTAGACAGGGGAAAATCTTGTCCTGCTTGGGCATGACCCACCTAACCTTGCCGCACCTCCCCGGTTTTAGCCATTCCCGGTTGATGAGGGTTGAGGCTAAGCGTTACCTTTCAAGAACGATTCCCACTCAGAATGCTCATCGTCCACCTGACGATGTTCTGAAACCATTCAATCCATACAAGTTGCCCTGGGTCTGGACAAACCGAATCACCGTCTTCTACTCTTCACGGTCTTCATTCGTTATCGTTCAAACCGGATCGAAGTGGTTTTCGGATAATTAAATCCGTTCTCGGACCCTTCGAAACGATCAGCGCATTGTCCAATATTGATAGTCGGTTATTTAACTATCAATTAATCATTCACAAGCAACCATCAAATAATTTCCACAAATTATTTATTTCAAATATCATTCAGATATTATTTCCATTATAACCCATTTGGAATAAATTTTCAAAGTCCTTTTTATTTCCATGAAATATTTAACTGATTTCTTATACTCACTTACATTTGATTTATCCTTTGAAAATATCCTTTATTTTCTCATTTCTTTCTTAAAAATCAATTTACACTTTCCTTATAATTTCACAAATTCGCTTTCTCCATTTAATAAGATTTCTCCTAAATCTTATCCCATTTAAATTAATTTGCTTACCATCACAATAGGATTTTAATTGGATTTTAAAAACATTTTGAAAACATATAGGTTTATAAAATAAGAAGTAATATTAAATATTAAATTTTATATCTAGTTATTTATAAGTTTCAAAGATGGTTTTAGAAAACTTGAGTTTATTATAAATAATGGCTAAGCCTTCAAAAATAACTAATTCGAAATATTTTAAATTCAGAAATGATTTATAAAACCTATATAGTATAGTAATTTAAAAAATATTCCTTTTGAAGTAACTTTATAATTTTAGGAAATCCAATATCCATCTATAAATGCCTCTTGTCCAAATTTACACTTCTTACTTTCGGAAATATTCTACTATTTCCGTTTCAAACAAATATATAACTCAATATAAGTTCATGACTTATTCCTTTTTGTATCCACTGATATCTTCCTTTCCCATTTATAAACTCCGTTTATAAATTTATAACTCCCTGAGTTTTCTTTTTCATTTATTTATGAAAACAATTTATTCAAAAATCCTATTTTATAATCATATTCTTCAATTCAATTCCATATTGTTCCTTAAAAAAAATTCCATTTCATTTCTTTATAAAATTCCCTTATTTTATTTCTTAATATATTTCCCTTATTTTATTTTCTTAATATAGTTTTGCTTTACTTCAAATCCATTCATCGATTACAATATTTTCTTTAAGTCTTTAGTATACAATTTACCCTTTTCCCGAACTCAACTTTAGCCAATTTTTTTTCTAGTATAACCCAAGTAATAGATATTATTTTTATTTAAGTTTCATTTAACTTCCTTTAATTAAATTATTTATGATATTTAAAAATTTCCAAATTCCAACTTCCATGTTATTCAACACTTAATAATTCAATGCACATGCAATTCCATATTAATTCATCTAACCTGTCATATGAAACATATATATAATAAATATCTTTGAGGAATCCTGTTGGATCCCTCCAACTTGTTTCCCTGCACCCATAGATGTTAGCACAAAATAAAATATAAATTCCACTTCAATGCGGAATATTGCAGTATATGGGTTTATAATATCATCCAGTGAATCAATTATTATAAATCAACCAAACGCATCCAATGATTTAAATTTAACATTAAAATTTATTTATGGCATCCAAATGAGTGAGAAAGTCTCACCTTTTGCCCCTGTTAAATTTGCAATCTGTTCCAACCTGACTTGTTTCCTTGATTTGACTTGAATAAATAATTATATGAATTTATTAATATTTGAACAAATTGAACAATTAATTACCGTTTACATAAATTTATTAAATCTAATAATTTACTTGAAAAAAATCAGACAATTTAGTTTTCATTTAATAAATTTACTTATCTATCTTTGTAAGTTAAACTAATTATTTTCCTTTAACAAACCCCTTTAAAATTATTATTATATTATTTTCTCTTTTCTTTCAAAACTTTATATATATATATATATATATATATTAATCTTAGCCAGTAAATTGGGTATTATATATTTCTATCTATACATATATGTTTGTAAAAACAAAAATAAGATTTTGAATTTTAGAATTCGATTTTCCCTTTTAAACAAATTTATAACTCAATATATATCATTAATTTTAAATTGAGAAAGAAATTCCATAAGAAAAACAAACAACTGCAGATACCTCAAAGACTCGATGGAACAGCAATGCCCAACCCTACGCGACTCTCTGCCGCGACGTTCTCCATACGTGCACTGGTTGCCACCGACTCCGCCACTCCAGACGGCTACATGCGCGCGACCCCACACGAAATCGCGCCTCCATCCCATGCCTCCGGTCGCCCCCGTCACTACGCGAGCCCTCCAAGCGAGACGCCTTCAACTTCGAGCTTCACTCACGAGCGCCGCCTAACGAAACCCTCGCGCTTTCGAATTCGCACGCGAACGAAAACAAGAACCTCCCTTTTTCTCATTGCTGAACGGAGGGAAAGTACACGATTTAAGACTAGGGTAGCGGCAGTTCCTTTTGAAATAAATCGAGCTCGAATTTGAAAGATGAGGGAAAGGAGGGGTTTGATTTTTTTTTTTTTAGTACTATCGAGTTCTGGCTTAAGAGAACAAAGGAACAGAGGGAGACTTCGTTTGAGAAAATAGAAGAAGAGGGGGTTTTGATTTCGATCGAAGATTAAATTTGAAGTGGCAGCCTTATTTTTTCTCTCTACGAATTTTGATTTTCAAAGAAGAAGCTCGGTTTCATTCTAACAAAAAGGGTTGCATACTTCAGAAGGCAAAGGGGACAAGATCGACATCTAGGGTGGCTTATTTTCAGAGGAGGCCGGCTGATGAAATAGGTCGGCTATGTGATTTGGTGTAGGATATTTTAATTTAAAACGGTTAATTATTGCCTATACGTTTCCATCTCGTACAGTCACACGGTAGCTCCAAAAATTATGAAATTTAAAATCCAGTAATAATTCAATATTACGGATCCAACGGAACTGGTTTCGTCGAAATCCGAGACTGTGCCTCGGAAGGCTATTTTTAAATGTCAATTTAAACGATGTAAATTTAAAATCGAACAATCCACTGTTAAATTCAATTTTAATTCATCTATCACTTCCAATATTATCAATATAAATTTTATAAGCTGTTAAAATATTTCCAACACGCTTACAATTCCAGATTTAAATATTTTACCCGATATTCAATTACTATTTTAATAATTAATTAATTAATTCAACAGGTCGTTATATTTAAATTCTGAATCCTTTCTATCATATAAAACCAAACTGTTCATATTATAATCAAATTAAAGTTCAAATTAAATATTTAAATCCAATTTAAATATTGCAAATTAATCGTTAAAAAATCAGGGTCGTTACAGAATCACAGACATAGAAATATCAGAATGACTCGCAGCGGAAAATAAAATACAATAGTAGTTCATGAAGTTACTATAACAAAGTCTCATAACAAATACGTAATATCAGTTTGAAAACAAATACAATAGAAATCTCAAATACATAGAAGTACACTAATATAAGAGCTGAAATAGACAACCGAAACTGAAATAGATAGATAACTAGATAAGCAGAATCTCTAGCGATTCCCAGCTCCAGAAAGAGAAATCCAAAGTTGTGAATACTCAGGATGACCTGAGCGTAAAACAAAACACTCGAGTCAGGACATACATACTTATACAATGTAAACCAACTCAAGCGAACTGTAGTAAAAAACAAGTAACTTAAAGGATGTTTGGGACCGTCCATCCTCTAAGGATCCGTTAAACTATTTACTATGTAGTAATATTGCGCTATTATAATAATGTCTATAGTAAAATAAACTTACTTTAAAATAGCGTTGAAGGGTTACCCATATAGCCCCCAAAACGTAATTGTCCTAATAGTCCATCCAGTACCAGCGTACCTCCAGATCGAGAGGCTACCCTAAATACTCCATAGGCTACGGGAGAAACAAAGTCGTAGTAAGGCTTGCTATGGTAGTTGACACGGCACACAAGGCAATGCCAGGGTAGATATACCAATTACGCACACGAGTTGGCGATAACATAACAGCCACTACGCCCACCTCGGAACACACTTCCAATCAAAATAGGAGGATGGCCATCAAATCAACACAAGTAAGAGTATAGTATCGAAGAAGTGTGTCAGACCAGAGGAGCTACCCCTTTTGGCCCGAGATCGCTCCTGTTTTAGCCACCTTAAGCCAACTCACGAAGGTCGGGTCCACGTTCATACCTCAATAGAATCGTCACCACTATCCTACTTCACTCTGAAATCTCCACCGCGTACACAGTTGTTAAAGTGGTTTTTGGTATCGACAGAGAGTATGTCCATATCCGATCTCGGTCCCTTTAACAACCAATCGTTATTATAACCGGTGGTTATACATTTCAAAATAGTAATCTATACTTCAAAACCAAAACCATTTTTATTTCAAAACTATATTCATATTAAATAGTTTATCATTTCCATTTTAAACGTATATTCACCTTTCAAAAATCATAATACTTTCAAAGTTATAACTTTTCGAAAACAAATACTTGAAATCATTACACTTTGAAAATCATTACATTTTGAAATCATACATTTGATATCATGGTACCTTTAATTCTTTACATTTTACAAATTTATACAATTAAACCCAAATTTTTAAATTTCCAATTTAATTCAATTCAAACCATCAATTTCAATTCAATTTATATTTTTATTAAATATCATTCCAACTCACATTTGAAAATGGTATATATTTCAAATCAAAATACTTCATTTAAACCATTTAAAGGTGAAGTTATTATACTTACAAATTTAATATTCAATTCCCAAAAATTTACTCTTTTCAGAGTTCATTTATTTACTTAAATACATTAAAACAGTGAAATTTCAGCTTTCGCAGCATTTAGAAAATGCTACGGTAAGTTATATTTGAAAAAATTTCATTTCAGCAAAGATAGCATTTAAAAACTGCTGTAATAGTTCAATTATATCCAAAAAAAAAATCTCATTTCAGCTAACTGCAGCACTTAACAAGTGCTACACTAGCCCTTTTATTAGTTTTAGATTTTAATTTAGTTTCTGCAACTACAGCACTTAACAAGTGCTGCAATAGCCCTTAGTTAATTTTAGCCTTTTAATTCATTTCCATCAACTACAGCACTTACAAAGTGCTGTAATATCCTTTACAACAGATTTAAATTAACTTCAGAAATGATAGCATTTCTGAAGTGCTGTTAATTAAATTTTCAGATTTTCAATACAATTTCAGAAACAATTGATCTTCAATTTAAATCATTTTAACTTATAAAAATCATATTTTCCACTTTAAAAATGTTCATGAAAATTCCCTTTAACTTATGATTTTTATAAAGTAAATTTTTATACGAATAAATATCAAATTTCAATAATTCACTTATTAAAGTCAATATACAATTTTCCCAAATTTTCACTTACTTTACACTTTAATTTAATATACCGTTTCATAAATTTAAAGTACATTTCCATTTTATTTTCTTAACTTAACATATATTTTTAAACCAAATTTGACATATCCAAATCAAGTTATATTTCAAATTACAACTTTAAGTATTTATTTATTTAACCATTTAATTCATAGAAAAATCAATAACACTTTATTAAGTCAATTTAGATTGAAATTTAAATCAAATTATCATATTTTATTTACTTAACTTAAACTCCATTTTTTAAACAAAAATCACAAATTTCAAAATTAATTTATACTTCAAATTTCAACTTAACCATTCATTTATATAATATATTTAACTTGTAAAAAAATCACTAACACTTTATAAAAATCATTTTTAATTCAATTTAAATCAAAATATCATAAATTTACATTTAAAAATATTTAAAAATTTCCAGAAAAATATATATAATAACCACAGGTATGTATACTATTTTCTAACCTAGGTCAAATGATAAGGATAATATATCATTTCAATCCGTAATTTATGAAGAAAAATCCAGGTTCTATCATTTCAAACCTGCAATTCCAAGTTAAATAAAAATAAATAAAAATCGCTCAAGCCTATCATTTCAACCCATAACAATTTTTCCTTATTCTAAAGTCCGTTCGGGTATGTATCATTTGAACCCATAGTGATTCTATTCTACAGGGAACTTGCAGTTCTAGAACAGAATAAAATAAACAGTATATCATCATATAGTAGTATCAGATGATATGACAGGTTTGTAAACAAGGTTAACATCATATAATCCATAACACAGGCAGGTATAACATGATAATAATAATTCTACAGATTCACTTGCTATCACTTCATAGTTATATAAGTATAAATGTCATGAGTGAATACTCACTTTTTACGCTGGAGATAGAAAATCAAACACACAGAATAGATTCCAAAAAGCACAATACGACACGACACAGCATGACTTTGATTCAAGGGCTAGAAGAG
The DNA here is from genome assembly GCA_030765085.1 of Allium cepa. Lineage (NCBI taxonomy): Eukaryota > Viridiplantae > Streptophyta > Magnoliopsida > Asparagales > Amaryllidaceae > Allium > Allium cepa. Next base: position 80,375,426 of record CM060932.1, on the reverse strand, counting down.
CCAAGATATTAATATTGTAAACAACCAATTAAAACAAAACAATATACACATGAATATTCAACACAAACAATATAGAAACAAATTGAAATACAAAGCAACAAGGAACAAGACCTTGCCTTTACCATTCAAATGCTTGTCCATAGGGTTCATATGCTCGGCTATGATCATGCTAGGCTTGGGTTTGGCATCAATACACATGGCTAGAGAGTGATGTGAAGGAGGGGTTACAACATGAAGAAGATAAAGGGTCAAGGACAAAAGGTGAAGGGTTTTGTGTACCCCAAGGCTCAACTAGTCATCATAGGGCTCGGCCTTGGTCACGTCAGATCTAGAGATGGTGCAGCAGCAGCCAAAGGTAATGTAGTTGATGGTGGTGGCTCTAGGAGGTGGCCGAAGTGGAATGGGAAGGAGATGTGGGAAGTTTTATGGTCTAGGCATTGCTTTGGAGGGGAGCTTTGCAAATTTTGTGGGGTTTCCATTATAGGGAGGCACGAACCTATTCTTGGTAAGAGGAAAGGGGGTGGTGCTGCTATAGATGGTGGTGGTAGTGGTCGGTGATGAAGGTGGAGAGTGGGGCCGAGTAAAGCTAGAAGAAGAGGAAGGCAAAATTCAATGGAAAAGAGGAGAAATAAGAAAAGAAAGGCCATTAAAGGACTTACAAAAATTTTCAGAAAATTGGGAATGGCCGTGAGTTTGAGATGTGAGAAGTTTCTCACGTGAAAATGAAGAAGAGATACACATCAATACAAAATGAAATGGTCGGCCAAGCTAAGATGAAAATGCTAAAGCAATTGAAAAGACAAGTATATGAAAAGTCGCTAGAAAATCAAAGGTCTTTGACTCTTGAAATTTCTTATTTCTTGTAATCAAAATAAACAAATAAATTTCAGTAAAACAAAATAAGGTGGAAAATAAAATAAACAATTATTCTTAACAAAAATAAAAATAAATAAAGAACTGACTAGAATTTTAAAAATATAAACAATACATAATAAACATTTGAAAATTATAACTATACTTTAAAATATTTTAAAAATAAAATATATGCACAAAATGACATGTTACACATATATTCACAAATTAGAACATGATATGACAAATAAAAATATTATTTACATAAATTAAAATAAACAATTTTGTTAAATAAATCAATTTACACACAATATTGTAAAAAGCATAACTTTCACAATATAAATCAGATTTCAACGAAACAAAAAAGCAATGTACTTGAAATTTATTTTATTTTCATAATAAAAGATAAATTCAAAAATTCAAAAATTTAATTTTAAATTTTAAAGTCAAAGTTTGACCATATTGATCAAAATCCACATTTTTGAAAAATATTCTATTTATTCATGTTTAAAATTATAATTAGCATAAAAATCAAAATTTATATTTAAAATAACAAACTTTATTCATTTTAATAAATAAAATAAAGTTTTTAAATCAGAAATTCAATTAAAATAATCAAAATATACAATTAAAATAATCACAAAATACAGGGTTATTACAATATCACAGATATTGATTTTTATTACAGCAACCATATAAATATAGATACCAATGTTTTTCTAAGTTGTATAGAATATTTTGTAGAATATTGCATAAGTACATGATAATCAAGTTTAAAGAATAAAAAGACTAGAGATCAAGATTCAGAGATGATCAAGACAATTGAAGACCCATGAGTTAAAGACAAAGACATGAAGATTTCAAGACTATAGTTCATAGTTGATAAACGGTAGATAAATTAGTTAAAGTCTTTGAATAAGCAACTTTTCTTTGAATACCCTCTCACTAAAATATTTATTTTATTTTCAAAATACATTTCTATAAAAATTTTACACATTAAATTATTCTAAAACATTTTTGTAAATAATTTTGCAAAATATCAAATTTTGTAACACTTTAAAAGTGTTTTCATTTTTACCAAAACAGAATGGTATGTCGAAATATCTCACACGAGTATGTCGACATATGTATCATTGAAAAGTTTCTTTTTTTAATTTTCAAAATTATGATTTTTGGCTAATGGACATGTCCTTTCGAATACTATATAAAGGGAACTGAAAATCTTTCCATCCTTCTTACTCTAAATTCTCACTATATATTTCACAAAATCCAGTTTCTATGCTCTTCAAATCCACTGAAATTCAATCACTGCTTCACTACATTCATTCTCTATAATTTACGCGATATTTTTGCAAGTATTCTTTCACAAATTCAAAGATCAAAGTGTTATTAAAGGGCTATAGGATATTCTTTATCCAAGTTATAATGATTTGTATTTGGATTCAACAACTTTCTATTGTTGTTTTATGTGAGTCTGTTTGTTGCCCATTCAAATCAAATGGGTGTGCTTGTTGCTCGTTCAAATTAAGCGGGTGTCCTTTTTGTCTGTTCAAATCAAGTGGGTATGATTGTTGCCCGTTTAAATCAATCGGGTGATCTTGTTGCCTGGTTAAATCAAAAAAGGCTACTTCAAGCTCAAAAAGTTAGGAGGGTGTATCTTATTGCCTTGTAATCAAGATTGTATTCTGATTTTCTTGCTACCTGATTAATGTAGGCGTTTGAAAGGAAATCTTTTAAATACTGTAGAGGACTAGTTGTAGGATTGGTTAATCTGAACCAGTATAAAACTCTTTGTGTTATCACTTTTAGTTTAACTTTATTTTTACTACATTTGCGCATGCACACACACATGACTACCTATTAATATATCTGTGTTTCGATTTGAATCTTGAAATTGTTAATAAAAGTTCAATATAAATTATAAACCATTATTCACCTCCTCCTTTTAGTATTACAATAGCCTTAAGTTCCGTTCACACCAGTACAATTTATAGTACATCGTTTCCCACCTTTGGTATCAAAGCATTAGGTTTTCAAAAATTCATTATTTGATTTTTGAAAATTATCCATGGCTAGTAACACTGGTAGTACACTTTTTAACACTTTTTAGAACAAAAAGGTTATAAAACCCTTAAGTTACCCTCAAACAGATTATGAACTAATAATATTAAAAAATCACTTGAAATTTTAAAAGTGTATAAAGTGAAATTGCAGGAATAGGTATGTTACATGGCAGATAACAAATAAACACCTGATGACCATACATCACAGATTAAGAACGACAATATGGACACTAAATAGCGGATGCCTGAGACATATGACTGGAAATATAGAGATCTTAAAAGATATCTGTTACAACGACGAAGGAACAGTTAACATTGCAGATAACTCGAAAGGATACATCATCGGCATTGACAATGTCAGTAACTCTAAAACTCCTATTATTTATAATGTTTTGCTAGTTAGAAATTTAAAACATAATCTACTTAGTGTTAGCCAATTATGTGATAAGGGTTTCAAAATTAAGTTTGAAAAAACATTTGCCACATCGAGAATAATGAGTCTAGAATTTATTTTGAAGGAGTTAGGAAACGTAAAATTTACATATTGGGTATGAAATTGACTAACGGTAATTTCTATCTGATGTTCAAATCTAGTGACCCTTGGATTTTGCACAAACGAATTTGTTATTTAAATTTACATTTTTCCAAAGTATTCAGATATATACTTGTTAAAGGACTTCCAAAATATGAGTTTTAATGTTAATAACCTACGTACTTGTCAAATTGGACAACTTGACAAAAGTTCATTTAAATCAAAATAATAATTTCAACCACACATTTCGTAGACCTTCTTCACTTAGAACTTTTTGCCATCATAAATATAATCAATGAATCATAATAGTTATGATTTCATAATAGTAGGTTACTTTTCAAGATACACTTGGACACTACTTCTTAAACATAAGAGTGAAGTATTTGAAATGTTTAAAATTTTCACTAAGAAAATTCAATATCAAAATTCAACTAAAATTAAAATGATAAGAAGCGATTATGGAGCAGAATTCAAGAACGAAATATTTTGAAAATTTTTGTAATAGAAAAAGAATTACACATAACTTTTCTTTTCATAGAACACCTTAAAAAAATGGAGTTGTATAATGTAAAAAATAGAGCCACATAAGAATGCGCTAGAACTATACTAAATGATAGTGATTTACAAAAAATTTGGGCTAAAGTAATTGCTACAACATGTTATATTTTGAGTAGGATTTTGATAAGACTATTAACCAAGAAAACACCGTGTGAATTATTTTTTGATAAAAAAGCCAAAAGTATCTTATTTAAAGTTTTTGACATTAAATGTATTATACTAAATACAAAAGATAATTTAAGTAGATTTGATGCAAAATCAAATATGGGAAAGGCCTATAGAGTTAATAATGCTAAAACTAACATTATTGAAGAATTTTACATGTTGTATTTATTGAAAATTTTAAAGAAATTAATACTAGTAATAACAAAGAAGAAATTCTTTATCTTAGTGAGAATAAAGATATTACAAATTACGATACTTCTAACGACGAAAATAATAATAATATGATAATTTAAATACAAATAAATCTAACAGAACAAATTTTTTGGAAGACCGTCCTAAAAAAACATTCTAGGAAGCATAAAGTCAATTGTAAGAACTAGAAATCAATTAAGTAAGATGAATAATGTAGCATCTATTTAAAGTAATGAATCCAAAAATCAAAAAGAAGCATTATTAGATGATTCATATATTCTTGCTATCAAGAAGAACTGAATCAGTTCACTCGAAATGATCTTTGAAAATTAGCGCCATGATCAGAAAATCAATACGTAATTAGAACTACGTGGGTTTATAGAAAAAATTGAATGAACAGGAAGAAGTCATAAGATATAAAGCAAGTTTGGTTGCATAAGGTTATAGCCTAGAAGAAGAAATAGATTTTGATGAAACCTTTGCCCTTGTAGCTAGATTAGAAGCCATAAGAATTCTACTCGCTTTTGCAAACCATGATGATTCTAAATTAGTTAAAATAGATGTCAAAGTGCATTTCAAATGGATTTATTAAAGAAGATGTATACGTTGAACAACCCCTACCTTATTTAAAATAGATTTTGATGGAAAAATCTCTAATCATGTTTACAAATTAAAGGTATGGTTTAAAACAAACACCTAGAGCTATGGTTTAAAACAAACACTTAGAGCTTGGTACGAAACACTGAAATCACACTTAATACAATCTAATTTTGAAATAGGTAACGTAGATACTATATTATTTATAAAAAGAGTTAACGACGAAATTTAACTTATTCAAATATATGTAGATGGCATTATTTTTGGGTCAACATTTGAATAATTAAATAAAGAATTTTCCAGCATAATGACTAAAGAATTTGAAATGAGTGATGAAGGAAAATTAACATGTAACGACCCAAAATTTCAATCCTGAAAATTTGAGATAGTTAGAAAAAGAAGAAACGAGATAAGGAAGAAACAGAAATGAAACACAGGATCTCACATTCGCAGCGAAACAAAATATAATATCAAATAAAATAACAGTTATACAAGGATAAAATGTATCAGTTAGTTCACGTTAATACATCAGAGTTGCAACATTTCATAATCACTGGACAGTTAAAATAACTTGTCCTAGATAAGTAACAATATATCACAGCGGAATACACTCCATACGTTCCAGCCATCCAGCTCGCCTCCTGAGCTCCAGAACGTCCTTACCTCAGAATTTGTAATACTCGGTCTGACCCGAGCATTACATCAAAGTAACGCCCGGGTCAGGCTAGAAACCAGCCTGAGTAAACCCATCTAACATGAAATTCTAATGCATAATATTTAAAACTCGGGGTAACTCGTACTTCACTACGAGTTCTTAACTTGCCATAGTCGATTCCACATCTTTCAATCATATGTAAGAAATTTTACTCAAATTAAAAGTCCATGTTTACATCTTATTCCATTCCAGCCTATTTATTCCAAAGTCAAATCCATAAAGAATTTTTGTAGATTACTGATCGAAGTGGTTTCGGGTATTTACTGATACTCGACACCTGTCTCTTCAAAATCCATGTCATCTTAACCCAAGTTATTCAAGTGAAATACAATTCAAATTTTAAATACAGGGTGTCACCTTTACACAGTAATTCATCATCGATAGATAACCACATTATCGCTGTTTAAACCAAACATATCATATCACAAACATTCATATCAGAACTATTAACCAATTATCCTTAAGCAAGATTAATTAGTCACACTATTTCTAATTAAATCAAATTAATTATTTTAATCACTTTTAATATTGTTAACTTAACAATAATTAATTACAAACCATTAATTAATCATCCCTTAATTATCATCTTTAATTACATCAAGTATATAGCCCTTAATTAATTACAAAAATTAATTATCCTCAAACCAATCACATTAATTAACTGTGATGACTCGCAAATCCATACCCTTTGAATCGATAATAATCCACACATGTCCGACCCAAAAAGCACAGACTGACGGAAAGTCAAGAGAAAGAAAAGAAAAGAGAAGAAGAGAAGAGAAGAAAGAGAGAAGATAGAACCAAATAGAACAATACAGAATCTCAAATCGCAGCGGAAAACATACAATATCATATCAATGATCTTTACAAAACAGAAACTGTATATATATACACACATCAATTAGAGTTCAACAATCAATCAATAGTTATAGCCAGAATAGTTATAATAACCTGTCCTTACAAATGTCGATAATTAACAACTAAGCAATAATGCAGCGGATAATAAAAAAAAATACGGATGTACGAAAATGAAGATCTCCAGCTCTCCTGCTGATGCTCTAAAAGCATCAAATCTAGACCTGTAAATATACTCGGTCTCATCCGAGCATTGAATGGGAAGAACGCCCGGATTAGTTTGGTAAACCAGCATGAGAAACATACTTAACTGAATTTATTAAATTACATAAACTTTTCCTTTATCAAAACAGAAGTATCTCGAAAGACAAGTCCACATAAAAACACGGATATGTTTTTACCTTATGATAACTAAAACATATCATATCAAATCCTATTATATTATAGTAGTGCCTACTATATACAAATAATATTAATCATAGCCGAAATTGTTACATTGATTAAATTCCAGCATATAGCCTAATGGGTAATACAATCAAAATGGAAAACATGTAGTGGAGCTTTGATTTCCATACAAATGACCAGGTGAAGGGACTACCTTCCAAGGGGTACACCTCTAGATGGATGTCCCGAGGCATAGAACATCTGCCCTCTACCAACACAAGACAGACCCACCTCTATAACTAGATGGTATCGAATATGTCATCCTTCGGTCGTTACCGACCTTTACCGAGGGCCTTCTAGCATACAAACCACAATAATCAGATACACGATGTCATAGCGCGCAAAGATAGAAGAGGATGATCATACCTTAATGGGAGCGACCAACTTAGCCCTGCTGCATCTAACCCTGTTTTGGTCATTTTCGGTTGATGAGGTTAGAGGTAACGATTACCTTTCACATATCACAATCATATCATATTGAATGCCACACAGCCATTTCCATTGACTACTAGTTGCCTTTCACAAAAGTACAACCCTTAAGCTCGTATGTCTCAAGGAGGGTGTTAAGCTAAGAGAAGTTGCCTTCTCCGCCACCACTAATGTACGTTTGTAAAAACCAATGTACGTAATCTATAGAAATGCAATGTCAGACAAACATCCATACAAGTTGTCCTGGAACAGGACAAACCCAAGGTACTTTCCTACCATATCTTGTCGGAAAATCCCAAGGATTAGTAGCGAATAGTCATCGCATTGGATATTAATAATGAAGAAACCACTGTTACTGGATGTATATTGGGATTTTAACCCCAAACGATGAACAAGCAGTTCCCCACTATGAAAATCTGGAATATCAATATCATCACAAGAAACCTGCACAATCGTCGCATATACGTTGGTCCGAAGTGGTTTTCAAATAAATCTGATCCCGGACTCTTCGCACCAACAACGCAAAAGCGTTTCTCAACTTCACACAGAAACTAAGTCTCATAGACTCATCACGTCTCCAACTTTCAACTTGCTATCCTTCGGGCCAAGAAGGAAGCTCGATGGATTGGAATAATACTCCGCACTATATGTAACGACCCGTAGATTTTAATAGTTTTAAATGGTTTTATTTAACGTAATTAATTGAAACTTTTGAGAAATTTTATATAATAGTATTTTGAAATAAAAATTTAATATTTGGATTACATCCAAGTAAACATAGCAGATTTTGAATTTTCAATTTATTTTATCAAAATTTATTCCATTGTGAAATTCTATTTAATTCAAGCTAGCTAATAAATTGCTTTAATAAATATTGCAAAATAAATGCACAGATGTTATCAAATTCATTTTATGGTGGTACGTTCCTTTACATTTCCTACCGGTTAAATTATAAAAAATTTGCTTTGATGGGTCAGCTAAACCAAAGCAACGTGACCGTTGCTATTTATTTCTTTTATTAATTGCTACAATTATTTTCACCAAATCAAGGGTTGACAGTTACTTGGCTTTCAAATTTTGGATTTTGCATTCAAAAAGAAACGTATAATATATTAAGTACTTCATATTTATTTTCAGTACGTTTCACAAAATTTTCTCTGTCCATTCTTTTCTATTAAATATATACTTGCAGCTGTTATCAATCCATCGTTTCAATTTATTATATGGTCCCTTACTCTGCCTTTTCAGATTTGAACGTGCATCTGGTGGCATTAAAAGTTGCTTTAATTATCCATTGAATTATCGTGACTATCCCACTACTCTATATTTATTCCTGTATGTTTTATTTCGCTTAAATTTCTCTGTCCATTCCTTTTTCCATTTTGATTTCCTTGCCTTTCCATACTCACATGCTTTCCAATCAAGCAATAAATTGTTTAAATATCCACCTTATCAACTTGACCGTTATTATTGCAGCAAACCAGTATATAATTCAAATCTATCATTATTCTACCGTTTCTTCTTTAATAAATTATATGTAACAGTATATCATAAATGGACAGCTCATTCTCCACCCATTCATTTCTCCTATTCAATTAATAATGGAATATAAAGTTATATATTTGGTATACAATTCAAACAACCGTTACCATTCATACCTCCTAAATTCTAGCGATTGACCCCTCTTTTTCAATGGTTCCAATTTTAGTTGCTGGATTACTCATTCCTACCGTTCAACTATATTAAATATTTATAACGTGTAGTCTCTGAGCCTATTTAGCTTCATTTTTTCTTCCTCTCTGTTGCTTCTTGAAAAAAAAGAGATTTTTCCAATTACAATGCTAAAACACATATGATGGAAAAATGAAAAAGGACCAGTTCTCCTTCCTATAGCTTCGTCAAGCCTCCGCCACCACAGCTCGAACCACCTGTCAAGAGCCACAACCCACTCCATGCCTCCTCCCCTCGTCATCCATATTTTTATAAACGGTATGCGTATCACATTGCAATATATGTTTCGTTTTTAAATGTTTACATATAGCATGAATATGTACTAGTACTATATATAGTCTATTTTGTTCAATGGATATGTTATACAAGCTGTGTTTTCTTTTGTCTAATGGATTTCGAAACTTATAATAAATATTATTGCATTAGTTGTTGTTTTCAACTTCCTACAACACTTTGTTTTTTTATTATAAATTTTAGCTTGTGAAATTCTCTTTTCATCTATATTATTGTATTCTATTATCTAATATATACATTTTATCTTGTTATATATATATTATACTATAAGGTGTATATATATAAGTTTTCATAACCCTTTATAATATGTAGCTATGCATATAAGATTGGACCTATCATATATGAAAGCATTGGTTATAGCAATTAAAAATATGCAAAAGAATTTATGGTGATATTTACTTATGAATAGAACAAGATACGTACCACCATCTGTATCTTCGTCTCTCTCCCCATGTTTTTTTAATTATTATATATATATATATATATATATATATATATATATATATTTTCTTTCGTTCTTTTTTTCTCTTTTCACTCCTTTCATTTTACAGCTTTTAAATAAATTGACAAACGCTTTGGAAGTATTTAAACGCAGTACACGACAAATTTAATAAGCAGTGGTGTTTTACGTCATTTATAGCCAATTTTTCTTTTTGATAAGTTCATACATTTCTAAACTGAAAATAATAAATATATGATGCGATGGAATTTGAATTTTCAAATGTCGTTCCATGAGCTGATCGTAAATTTAAAAGAGGTATGATATAGCAATCGCTTACAAATAAGACGAATATAACGTCCTAAATTAACTTTTAGCAAATTGAACGTTACTGTCGTTATTAAGAAACCAACGTATTGTGTCATTTGATTATTTGGGTACTAATAATACATTACTTTATTCATTCCATCAATTCATTTCACACCACGTTATTTTAAATAAATTGCTACTCTTCTACTGAAATTTATCCAAAAATTTAATAAAAATGATCCGACGGTGTATTAGCCTTTAGGACTAATCCCTGAATTCCAAACGTTTGATCCACTTTGCGTTCTGTTTTTTTTCTCTTTTTCCATAAAATTTATATAAAGTATAAAGTTTATATTTGCTTTCTGATGTTAGTTGAAATGTAAATATTGATTTTTAAATAGTATATATATATAAGCTACTTTTGTTGTTCGTATATAAATGGTATTGTATGTGCATTTTTATGAAATAGCGCCCAATGTATATTATTTTATAAAAGAATTCATTTGTTATGTCAACTAATATATGTTACATTTGGTTTATATAAGTATATTATAACTGATGTCGACTTCTTTCATTATACTCTTTCTTACAGCTAAAATATGTCAGTATTGTAACCTAGCACATGATTAATATTAGTCTGTTTATATAAGTATTTATTTCAAATTTCATATTGTATATATGCTTGATTCTAGTTTATGTGTTTTAAATAAAAAAACAATGATTTTGGAAAATATAAATACATATATATTTAATTTAATTTAATATGTGTTGAATTTAGAATATGACTTTATATATAGTTATATATAGTTATATATATATATATATATATATATATATATATATATATATATGAGTCCACTCATACCATTATCTTCGCCGATCCCGTTCTGACTTGTTCCATCAATTCTTGTTATCAGCTTTGATCGTTGAATTCGTACCGATTTTGTTTTGCTTCGATTCATAATTCAAATTTCAGTGTCTGTAGCAGCATGCTTATCCATGCCATCTTCTGTATTCTCTAGGCTCGAGAGGTGAGTAATCACTCACGATTAACATTCTTTTATTCATTAAATTTGATTTCAATTGAAACGACAATTGAAATATGCTGCTGTAGTTATTTAAATTTGTTATATATGCTATTATCTGTAACTGTTCACTTACGGGATATGACACCATATCCTGTTGTTTATATTATATTGGTATTGATGATATATGCCTGTTATTTTATTGTATTTTCTGTTATCACTCTGCAAGTTCCCTGTAGTTTAGAAATCACTATGGGTTGAAATGATACATACCCGAACAGACTATAGAATAGGAGAAAATCGTTATGGGTTGAAATAATAAACCCAAGCGATTTTCATTTAATTGAATTTGGGATTACGGGTTGAAATGATATCCACCCGTATATATTTAGTATACGGATTGAAATGGTAAATATCCGTAGCACTTGACTATATGATAGGAAATATATACAGACACCGTTGGTCCATATAAATATTTTGAAAATAATTTCTATAATTTTGGAAAGAAATATATGGCTTAATAAATTTGATTCTTAAGATATTATATAAATGAAAATTGTATATATAGATTTAGTAGTAATATTTGATTTAAATTAGATTGATTTAATACATATAATATGGTTAAGTATTTATGTAAATCTATATTTTAAATAGATTCTCTTGTAAAAAGTTGAATAATTAAGATTGGGAGATAAATTTGGGTTTATTAAGAATGGTATTTTAAATAAGGATTTATTTAATTAAATCGATTTGAAATTATTGAATGGAAAATTTAAAGGTATGATTTTATAACTAGATTTTTGATTTAAGTGATTTAATGAATATTTCACGTTTAAATAAATTAAAGAAAATATTGAGTAAATTGTAATTTAAGGTTACTTAAATGATATTGAATCTAATAAGGGAGTATTTCAAGACTAAATAATAATGAGGTTAAATCGAGATCTATATGAAACTGTTATATAGAACATTTAAATATTAAAGCCTTGAACTATATTGGAATTTAAATGGTTTATGTGGAGATTCGGATCTGTATTTGAAATCAACATAGTTGAATTTGTTATTTAGCAACTAAATTGAATTAAAATGAAAATTTAGATTGAACTAAATTTGAATTTATTATTTAGAAAACTAAATTGAATGAAAATTTAGTTGAAACGTTGAGTACGAAAAGTTTTGAAATATATGGAAATATAAAGGGGTATTTGTGATTATAAATCCGAATTTGAAATCGATAAAATTTAAGTGGTTATTTTAGAAATTTAGTTGAATTTAAATTGATAAATTGAGATTGAATTTAATTTGAATGGGAAGGTCGGCTTGATGTTGGAACGATTTGTTAAGTTACGGAAATTGAAAATACTTTACTGTATAAATTATTTAATATATATAAATACTATTTTGGGAAACATAGAGATATTTGAAGTGAAAAATGAGATCTGGTTTTGAAGTATAAATTAAGCTGAAATGACCACGGTGTTATAGTGTATATTTCTACCTTGTAGAAAGTTCCATGGATCCTTAGAGGATGGTTATCCCAAACATCCTTTAAGTTATTTATATTTCAGTTGATATTTCACTTGTGTTGGATTTATTGATATAGGAATGTTAATCCTAACTCGAGTGTTTTGTGTTTTGTTTTACGCTCAGGTCAGACTGAGTGATACAACATTTGAGACTCACCTTTGGAGTTTGGAGCTTCATTTGGAAATCCAACTATCGATTCAGATTCCAACCTTTCCAGTTGATTGGTTCAGAGAAGTCATCTGTTGCATTGGAGACTTCACTGCATTTGAACTATTCGGTTGTATTTTTCTAACTCTGATGTATATAGTAGCTTCATGAACAACTATACTTTATCTATTCCGCTGCATTATGTTACTCTGTGATCTGTGATTGATTTATTTACTGTATATTTTAAGTTTTGCCAAATTTTAATTAATAATTCGGTATTTTGAATTATTCAAGTCGGATATGTACGGTTTTATTATCGATTTGAATGGTCCAAAATAGCGGGTCGTTACACTATACGATTCAACATCCTCAACACAAGGGATAATCAAGCCTACTCAGAAGGCTACGTACTAAGTGTACGACTAAATAGTTCCCACATCAAGTCGAGAACTAAAATTTGGCAAAGTTTGATAATCAGTTATTTAACTATCAAGACAAACAAACAAATATTCAGGGCCATAACAATCACTAGGCTCTTTTAATTAGTCTTTTATTAATTAAACCACTTGCTAAATATTCACACAAATTTATCTTTAAAAGATATAATCTCAAAACCATTTCAACTTCTATATTGGAACACATTTTCATATACTTATTTAATAATAATAAGTAATTCACAAATCAATTTATTTTCAACACTTAGAAAATATTGCATATACTTAAATAATGATTAAGTATATATTTTATTCTTTAAGGAAAACATTCTTATTAAACACATTTAGTTGGGTCAAAACGAATGTTGCGTAAAACATCGTTACGACAACCCAAAATCACTAGTATAGGGATTCGAAATTAAGATAGATCTATAAATCCCATAACTATACAAAATATTTCCTTTTGAAAAGCATTTACTATAACAACAATGTTATAGTCCATCATTTCCTTACTTCTCGAAAACTTCTATTTCAACAATGAATGTTGAAATCTATGGTTTCGATACTTAACATATTTTAAAACATCTTTAAAATCATTTAACTCCATTTAATAATATTCACTTCCAAAACATTGATTTAATCGAAAAGATTATTCACTGTCCAAAATCGTGAATATAAACCATTTACCAAATCTAATAATTCTACACATTTATTAATGGATAATCCACTATCCAAAATCGTGGTTCTAATTCCCAACAAAATTCTTTATTATTGCAACATTAAATTAAAAGGATTATCCACTGTCCAAAATCGTGGATATATCTCCTTTAATAAACTTCTATATTTAACTTATCACATTCAATTGGTTTCGGAATTATAAAACAATGTTAATAAATTCCATTTTTATTTATAAAACTTCCATTTATAAAATTCCATTATTAATCAATTTCATTTATCTTATTTAAATGCCAAAATCCAAATTATAAGTTAATTGCTTATAAATCATTTATTACAAAGTTCATTCCTTTAATAACTTCACAACTTCATAAATCTTATTTACTTAAGATTTACTTATACTTCATTTTAACAATTTTAAAACTTCTTCTGTAACTAAATTATTTTGATTTATAAAATATCAATTTTATAAATCTTATATATAAACCATTTAAAATAAATCAAAAATCTTAATTTATATAAACCAATTCTTTTAATAATTTACAAATCGTTATTAAAGCTTATATAACTCCAAAATCATACTTAAGTATTATTTTCCAAAAATCATAACTTTTATAACATTAAAAATTATAACTTTCATTTATTTAAAATAAATCAATTCCTTTAACACTTTAAAATTAACAAAACATTGATTTTCAAAATTAGTTTAAAAACCCTTTTTAAGTGGAAATCATCACTTTAATATTTTAAAATTCCAAAAGTAGGCCCAATGCTGCAAATTCACCAAATACATCAACCACGACATCCAAAACATCATATATCAATATGATAACAGAATATATCACAATATCTGTAAACAAATAGATACCGGTGAGGAATCCACTTGGATCCCTCCAACCTATCACCTGCAACAAATATACATATGAATATGTATACAATGTCCGCTTTAAGGTAAACGCGCGTACAAAGGTTCATCCACTCATACACGGGAACGTATAGGGTCATCTGCTCCACTAGGCATGCATATATCCAAATACCAATCAATATATCATATATCATCCAAACAATCATAAATCATCATAAATAATATTTATTCTCACTTATATAAAAATATCATTGAGTCAGAAAGAGTGAATTGTACTCACTTTGGTTGTAGTCGTCGCGTTAGAGATTTATTCCGATTAAAATTAAACAAGTGTTTAATTTCAACCAAAATTTTCACCAGCTCAAATAAATCCCAATCTAGCTTCATAATGTAGTGCTCATGCGAAAGATACCTCGTATGAAAAAGATATAGCGTTTTAAAGTTTGCATGATTTTAAAATATAATATTTTCAATTTCCATTTTAATTTTAAACCCTACTTTCAATCTCTGCCGTTCATTTTGCTTCCACCAGATCTAAGCCGTGCAAATCCTCTTTTCTTCCTCACGTTGCTTCCAGTTTACACGCACAAAACAACCCATAGCCGCCCTTGTTTCTTTAATTATCGCGGCCACCACATTGAAGTTGAAGACGATCGGCGACCAACGTTTGAAAGCCCTTACTCTGCTCTACTGTCAACGAGAATTTGGTCGAGTTCGGAGGTGATATCGCCTCGAAAAACGTGCATGACTTGATGATGAACGTAGCCCATTTGACGTCGATCCGTAGCTCGAAACCCAATCTCGAACTTTGGATTTGAAGTTCTCGACGTTGTCTACAACTTTGTAGTTGAAACTTTTTCGAATAGATCGATGGATTTGAAAATAATCGAGGAGAAACGAAATGAAATTCAGGCCATTAACAAGAAGTGGTGGCTAGGGCTTTGAAATCCTAGGGTTTGAGAAAAAAAGAAAGAAGAAGGGCTTTTATAGAAAATTCACGCGCACTATTCATTCGAAATTTCTCCAAACTCGAAACAAAACGTGCCGCCTGTGTTTATAATGTTTTACCCATATTCTGAACACAATGGAATATATATCGGGAGCCAATTTGATCTATTTGAAAGATATGTTTTCAAATCGAATTATTTAAATTTAAAATTCACTTAAACCGATCTCTATGCGTTTTAGCTTGCCCCGGACAAGCCGTAAATCCGATTAACACGAAATTTGAAATCTTACAATAATATAACATTACGGATCCAATAAAACTGGTTTCATTAAAATCTCAGATAGTTTGAAAAATGACTATTTTTACTCGTCAATTAAATATTAAAATATTCAATTTTTACAAATTAAATTTTAATTCAATTTTAAAAGTTCTCTAACATCATTCTAACTTAATAGAATTTTATTCAAATTTATAAATCGTTTTTATTCACATTTAATTCATATTCTAATTATTTACACAATTTCAAATAATAAATTAACAATTTAATTATCCAATTAAATCTAGATATTCGAAATATAAGTTATTCGACTTATAAAATTAACATGTAAATATTTAAAATTAATTAAATATACGAATTTCAAATGACTGAAATTCTGGGTCGTTACATTCTCCCCTACTTAAAAAATTTCATCCCCGAAATTACCAAGTATGAAAGAGTCACAAAATCCATTAACTTTTCAAAATAATTCGTTCAAACTAGATTTACCAAATCTCTTTAGTGTTTAATTTTCCCAAAATCTAATAGTTAAACTTCCTACAAAATCCATTTAAAGTTATCTTTTCAAAACCAACTATATCGCTTAACTTTTAATTCAAAAACCAAAACTTTAGTTATTAAAAGTTTTCCAATTTTACTAAATAAATTCTAACATTTTAAATTTTTAAAAATTCCGCCAGCATCTCATTTGCGTGGTTCGATCGTAGTAGAATCACAAAATATATATATCACTAATATACATCTCATCATCGAGGATGGGGCATCTCGAATGGAAAAAATTGTAAAAGTACGATATGTAATCCGAGATATGTACCTTATATATTATTAGCGAGCATATACGGCTAACATAGCATGAAAGCGAGCTCCAAAAGCGAAGCAAGCGCAATCCGCACCTACTAAACACTCAACAACAAATGAGAAACATGTACATATGAAAGTAATATCAATATACAACATATTCACATACAATAACTATATATACCGATATAGCTAATGCAATCAAAAGCAACAATTCCAATCATCAAACAACTATCATCCAACAAAGCAATATCCATCCAATCAATCAATAATCAAATAAATATAAACTCATTTTCTCATTAACATTCATTGAATTGATTTTCAGTTTAAATCACACTTGATTCATTAACATTGGATTTTACTAACATTCATTCATTCATATTCAATTAGTTCACTTTCAAATTCAAATCAAATAAAAATTCAACTCTATTTAGATTCACTTAACTTCCCATTTGAATTCAATATTTAGCTTTCAATTTTATTAATTCAATTCCATATGAATTTTTATTCAAACCGCTAGCATCCATCCAACAATCAATGCATATCCAATATAACCAAATTAATTTAATTTACTTTCATTCAATTTGGTTTAACACTTTTTATTTCAAATTGGTTTAACATTCAATTAACTTTCATTCAATTTAGATTGAATTCTAGTATTCACTATAATCGCATTTTACCAATAAAGTTGTATTTCATTTATATAACTCAAGTTCACATTCAACATTTAACTTTATTAATTTACTTCCATACCAAATCAACTTTATTTGACATGACTTAAGTTATATTTCATTGCATCTTCATTTACATTCACTTTCACTATACAACTTAAGTTCACTCTAATTCATTTCAAATTCAATTTTATTTAACTCATTTCTAAAGTCAATTTATTCAACTTTTACTTAAGTCAAATTCATATCATTTATTCAAATTTTATTTTGCTTAACAAAATGTTTAACCATTTTAACTATAATTTTACTTACCTTTTCACATTTTATAAGTTGTACAACTTATTTATTTAACTTCCATAAACATTTACCTAAGTTCACTTTCATTCACCAAAACTCATTCTTTATAATTCCAAATTTAATTCACTTTATTAACCCTCCTTTAGTTAAATTTCAAATCATATATTTTATTATGCTACTCAAATTTCTTTCAACTTTACCAAAGCTAATTTTTATTTCATATTATAAGTCCAATTTCATTTCAATTATATTTATCAATTTCAACTTGGATTTTAAATCAAATTTGTTTGTCACAACAAAATTTCAATTTCAGTTTACTATTGGTAGTAAATCCAACACAGAGAAACTCGAAAATAATACTGATAATGCTGCAGTCATCATCCTTATTATTTCCTAGTAACAGTAGTGAATTCAGTGCTTTATATTCTTTTCAAAATATCATTTTATATTTATGAATTATGTTAGCACCAAAATTGGTCACAACACCCTTAGAAAGATTATGTAGAGAGATTAATGAAGAAAGTAAAATAAAACAGAGAATAGAGTGTAAATTTAAATGCAGAGAACAAGAACACCAAATTTATAGTGGTTCGGCGTAACTACCTACATCCACTTTGAAGTTGATTTCCATTGTTTTCCTTGATGGGTGATTACAGATACAATCCGCTTTTTAGTTACTAGAATACAATTGCAATGTAAAAGAAATAAGTCTGGAACGAGTCTTGAAAATGGTAGAGTCTCCCCAGTGTTCTCTAAATTCTCTCCTTTTTTTCTGTGCCCTTGCCCCTCTATTTATAGGCGGAGGTGGGTTGGACTTCCCTGGTGGGCCTGGTAGCTGAAAAAATCGGTCCAAATAGTGCTAGCTCTGCGCGCCGAACCAGGGAGGCCGAAAGGTGAGATGCCGAGCCAAGGCATCTATGTCGAACAATGTTCTTATGCCGAACTAGGCTGGGATGCCGAATGATCGAGATTCGTCGAACGTACTCTACCGAACTGAGCCGGGATGCCGAACCATCTAGGCTCGCCGAACATACTCGGTCCAACTGAGCTGGGATTCCGAACCATCTAGGCTCGCCGAACGTACTCGTTCGAACTGAGCTGGGATGCCGAACCATCTAGGCTCACCGAATGTACTCGGCCGAACTGAGCTGGGATGCCGAACCATCTAGGCTCGCCGAACGTACTCGGTCGAACTGAGCTAGGATGCCGAACCATCTAGGCTCGTCGAATGTAATCGGCCGAACTGAGCTGGGATGCCCAACCATCTAGGCTCGCCGAACGATGGCTTTGGCCGAGCGTACCAGGAGGCCGAGCGATCTTTGATCTCTGAATGATTTTATGTCGAGCGTCTCCCTTTGGCCGAACGGTATTCCATACCGAACGTACCTCAATGCCGAGTGCACCTCTGAAATGCCGAGCGCTATCGCTCCCCGAACGATACGACGCCGAACGCTCATAGCATGTCGAATGTCCATCTGATGTCGAACGTCCTTCTACGTCGAGCGTCCTGGTGTTGTCTGGTCAAACTTTCGGGCAACATTTTACCCCCCAAAGTACATCGTGTGGTCGAACATGATGTGCTTTGAACTATGAGTTGGCATAATGCCGAGGCCGAACGACACTCAAATGCCGAACAAGATGACCCATGCCGAACGTTCCTCTATGCCGAGCGTATTTCATGCTTTGACCAATTCTACCGGTCAGAGTCATTTCGACTTCCTCTCCTTTTCCTATAAAACCTGGTGCTCTACTTCTTCTTCTCTTTCTCACTTCTTACTTTTCGAGAGCAAGCAACTTATCTCTTTTAAGTTTTACTCTTCCGTTCCGTGAATCGAGCGCGTCCTTCCCACAATTCCTTCCGAAGCTCCCATCATTCCCCTCGGTAAGAGCTTTCGTAAGTCTTCACTTAAAGCCACAATCTGTATTTAGACCTTAGGCGATTCCATGGCAGGTGGAATGGAGAGGAGAGAAAGAGATGGTAGAGGCGCTCGGAGGTGGGAGTTAGCTGAAGATGCGTAGCGATGGAAGTGAGACGCAGTGGTATAGTTCGGCCTCGCAATGGTTAGCTAACTCCCCATGCCGAACGAGGCTGAAGAGGGAAAATCGAAGGGAAGTAGGGAAAGGATAGGAGGCCGTTCGATATTGTGGCCGAACAGTATTTTAGTCGAACGCTATCCAGGCCGGTTATTATTTAACCGGTCGACATCTTGGCCGAGCGATCATGAATACTGATCCATACCCTATCGTCCGTACATGACTTAAGCCGAACGAACATAAATACCGACGTATTCTATTAGCAGAACATAACTCAAACCGATCAAACAATTGCCTTGCCCAATTTCATAACAGAACTAGGATAGATACTACAGCATACTTGTATATCGAACTAATTTGGACTGATAACCTTCCTAGCAGATATAAACCTGAACTTAATTCGATGTAACCTGATAACTTCCTCTAACATTTTCTGAACCTGAAACTGTAATCGCCATAAGGGAGGCTTTTGGGGATGATCAGCGATGATGGTCTTCGAAGGCGATGATTTTAAGCTTAGTTTTATATCAGTAATCTTGCGACTTCCAAATTTTCAATGCTTATACAAGATTGATTGCACTAGTTCACACACCACGTGAGGGGAATATTTGTGTTGTTAATTCTAACTTCGGTTATTTTTCCAGTATAGTTCACACAGGTGTTTTGTCAGATCTGCTATTTATTGAAGATGTCTAAAAGATTCAGCTCCTCCACTATCTCAGATAGGCCTGGGCCGTCTTCCAAACAAGGATACGTAGACACTTCTAATCCGTCGACCTCCCCCACTCATGATTTTGCTCCTGATACCCTGGAGTCAACGATTCTCTGAGATAATCCGATCGATTCACAGACTTCGAAGATTAACGAAGCTGCATTCCGGCGAATATGTTCGATTCACGGAATCCCTTTTTCCGACATGTTGATTCCGTCGGGCCATGATCGTCCACACCTGCCCCCAGTCGGATACACCGCCTGCAATAAGTTCATGCGCTGGGTGGGCAGCGTGCCTCCGTTCAATTTATTTCTTCGGAATGTGTTGCAATACATAGACGTCGCCCCGTCGTAGCTGCACCCAAACGGTCATGCGTTCATTTATGGGACCTACCTCCTTTTTATGGTTGTCTTCTCCAGGCCTCCAACTCCCGGCAACATCAGATATATTTATATGATCAAGAAGTGGAGAGATAGCCCCTCCTTCGTGTTCCTCGAGCCGCACCACAAGTGCTAAATTCTAACCGGAGCGTGGAGCAAGTTTTCCCTGTACAAACAGGAATGGTTCTACGTGCGCTGCCCTTCCAGTTTCGCGAGGAGATGGTTGAAGGAAGTAAGTCTTCTTTTTAGAGCGATGCTCATATTTCAGTCGAGGCAAAGCTTTTTCTAACTCTTGTTTCATTTTTTCAGATATCAATCCACGTCCTGAGGGCCGCGGCTATTCAGAAGCTGTTGAGGCTATTAGGGCTCTTCCCGTCGAGGAACGAGACATCTGAACCCTCATTTCAAATGAGCCACTGTCAAGGTTTGGGCTGTTAGCAGAAGGTCGTCGGGTGAGCCTTCCTGAGGGCGTCTTCATCCCCAAGCCCGCATCCGGTAAAGGGAAGAAATTGGCTGAATCGTCATCACGCCACACCCTCGGTGCACATGAGGAGGGGGAAATCAGAGAGGGTGAAGCACCCGAAACACAAGGTGTGAATGCGGGTCCTACTTAGGATCCGCTGGTCAAAGTACACGATATTGAAACGTCATCTTCCCCTTCGAAGGGGAAAAAGACGTTGACATATAAGATTAGAAAGGAGAAGGTTGGCGGAAATTCCAAAGTTACGCTCATCCCAGCAGAGAAGGAGGCTTCTTCACAGCACGTTGAAAGTTCGCTAAAGGGTCTTTCGAACCTCTCCATTCCGGAGGATCTTCTCAACTTGATTTTGGCAATCCGGAGGCATTCAAGTTCCATTTGCCTATCAGAGGTGATGTGGGCTTTCCAATCCAAAGTTAGGGAGAGAAAACCCCTGTTAGCAAGGCTACTGGTCCGTCGGGGGAAAACACTAGGATACACACGAACATTTGCACTTCAATTCGCACTTAAATTTTTGTTGTCACATCTCTCCATGCTAACTCGTTGTTATTTGAACTTCATGCAGGTGACATGGGGCGCTCTCACGGATTCGATCGTCTCTGTGGTTCTTCTATTTTTCATCCGTCCGGACGGGACTCGGGTCCCGAGGGACGTCAAGATAGAGGCGGTGATGGTGATAGGGACCATCATTCTCGGGACTCATCATCTCGGAAGAAACCATATTACCAGCCCAAGCATCATCGACACCCCTCTTCTCATTCGGAGCAAAGTAAGGATAAGCCTGGTTACAAGGGGTCGCAATCTGATATCCCCTAGATCAACGCTCTGATTCTTCTTCCATTCGCAGTCCCGAGATTCTCATAGGAGGGGCGAACTTTCAAAGCCGTCTCCTTCTGCTTCTGCATCGGATCCAATAGTATCAGAGAGACTGAGCGAGCTCAAGGCTACATTTCCTAAGATTTGCTTCGATGGGTTGAGCTCCTTCTGACAATTCATACTATACCTGGAGATGTCGAGAAGAACGCCATTGCCTGTACCAACGACGTCTATGTTCAACATGACGCGTTCGTTCACCTAGCTGAGAAACTTTCCGAAGTCTCCGTGGAGCGCCAGCATGAAATCACCATTTGAAGCTTGAGGCCACCCATGATAAAAACATCATTAAGGCCCAGGACGAAGAGATCGCCACTTATAAGTCTGAACACGAGGTCGCCCATCGAAGTGCCAAGGATACTGCTGAGGCCGTCACTCGCTTGGAATCAACTCATAAGAAAGAGCTTGACGAGGCGGTTCAACGATGTGGGGCTTTGGCCTTAGAGAATGACTCCGTTCAAAAGGAGAGGGATGCATTTAGCACCGGGGTCAAGGAACTTGTAGAGCTTCTCCGTAAAGAGAGAGAGGAGAAAACATCTGCCCAAGAAGAGTCACAACGATACTGTGATGAGATTGTCGCCACCCGACTTTTAAAAGAAGAACTCGAGGGCGAGCTTTCCAGGGTTGAGATGTGAAAGAGCGAGGCCCGCGAAGAGGGAAAGAAGATGGCATTGATGGACATCGACTCCCGTCTTGAGGCAGCCAGGAAAGAAGGTAGAGAAGAGATCAAAACCGCGTTCGACCCACTCATTGCCGAATTCAACGCCCACGGCTCATGCACCGTGACTTAACTTTTTTGGGCGATGGCTATCTTGAATCGTTGTTCGAGGCGTGGGAAACCTTAATTCAGATCAGAAAGGCCGAGCGCGGTGTCGAGGAGGTTGATGAGGTGGATTTGATAAAGGAATTTCTGAAGGGAAATGAGCCTTCGGACCTATCGGCGTCCAAGGCCCTTTACTGCAAAGGATCCTCCTCGAGGAAAGGGAAAGAAGTTATCGCCAGTCCATCCGGGGCCGGGTCTCTTGTTCACGTGCCTTCCCAGCCGGCCGGTCGGCCGATACTTGATCCCTTTGTACAACACATTGGCTACGATCCGGAAGCCCTCGGCCTGGGCGTTCATGTTTTGTCTCCTATCCCGGAGGGCGAAACTCCTTTGACGGCAGAGAGTTTGCCAGGGCCTGGTAGATAACCTTTCACTTTGAAACTTTGAAAGCCGTTACTCTTTGTGAAGTACTATTGCATTCTAATGCCCATCTTCTATGATTTTGTGCAGGTCGTTCTGATCTCGATCCCACTCCGATGAGCGATGTCACCGAGGAGGTGGAGAAGACTGGTGGGGCCGCTCATGCTGGTGAAGTTCCTGGGCCAGATGCTCAAGTGATTGGGGTGCTTGACGAAGGCAAGTCCGACTCCTCATCTGAGAGTTATGAAATAGAAGTCACTGGTGCCTCTGGGCATACATCAAACCTGAGCATGGAGGAGCAACTCCATAAAGAGAAGGAGAAAGTGGCCGAAATCAAAGCTAAGCCCCGAACGGTGGACCTAGACGATCCTTTGAACCAACCGTTGAAGGTCATCCTGCTTGGCAGGTCCAAGCCCATGGGTGTTCCCCCAACTTCTTCATTAGTTACCCCTCCATCAAGGATGGATTTCAAGGGTAAACGTTCTGGGGAGGAGTCGTCTAGGAAGAAGTCGAAGAAGCACAAGAAGTGATTACTGTCCTCATTCAACGAGGGTTAGTCTAAGTCAGGTAATAATTTTTGTAGATAGACCGTTGACTCCTAATTTTGGAGTGCTTGTAGCAGAAAACTTTTCCTGAATAAAGTTTAGTTCCCTTTTCTGTCTTTTCAAAAGATTCTTATTATTCAGTTTTCTTTATGATTGTGACTTGAATCCATGCTGTTGTGCGTAACATAGACTTCTTGTTTTGTCTTCACATGGCCCGTTGATTCTCTGAGAGTTATTCGTTTTCCTCCCATGCTTCAAGCACTTAGAACATTTTTTAATCTGTACAATGGGAACTTAGAATATTCCAGTCCGTATTCTGGGGACTTGGAGATTTTTTACTATTCATAGTCGAATTCACGCTCCGGGGACTTAGAGTATTCCAGTCCGCACTTCGGGGACTTAAAGATTTTGAAGTCGTTTATATTCGAGTCCGCACTCCGAGGACTTGGAGATTTTGAGTCGTTTATACTTGAGTCCGCACTTCAGAGACATAGAGTACTCCAGTCCGTGCTCTGGGGACTTGGAGTTTCAAGTCATTTATACTCGAGTCCGCACTCTGGGGACTTAGAGTACTCCAGTCCGCACTCTGGGGACTTGGAGGTTAAAGTCGTTTATACTCGAGTCCGCACTCTGGGGACTTAGAGTACTCCAGTCCGCGCGCTGAGGACTTGGAGGTTCAAGTCGTTTATACTCGAGTCCGCACTCCAGGGACTTAGAGTACTCCAGTCCGCGCTCTGGGAACTTGGAGGTTTAAGTCATTTATACTCGAGTCCGCACTCTGGGGACTTAGAGTACTCCAGTCCACGCTCTGGGGACCTGGAGGTTCAAGTCATTTATACTCAAGTCCGCACTCTGGGGACTTAGAGTACTCCAGTCCACACTTTGGGGACTTGGAGGTTCAAGTCGTTCAAACTCGAATCCGCACTCTGGGGACTTAGAGCACTCCAATCCACACTCAGGGGGCTTAGAAGTTTAAGTCGTTTATACACGAGTCCGCACTCCTGGGACTTAGAGTACTCCAGTCCGCGCTCTGGGAACTTGGAGTACTCCAGTCCGCGCTCTGGGAACTTGGAGGTTGAAGTCATTTATACTCGAGTCCGCACTCTGGGGACTTAGAGTACTCCAGTCCGCGCTCTGGGTCTTGGAGGTTCAAGTCATTTATACTCGAGTCCACACTTTGAGGACTTAGAGTACTCCAGTCCGCACTTTGGGGACTTGGAGATTTTGATTCGTTTAACTCGAGTCCGCACTTTGGGGACATAGAGTATTCCAGTCCGCACTCCTGGAACTTGGGGATTTTTAGTCGTTTATACTCGAGTCCGTGCTCCGAGGACATAGAGTACTCCAGTCCTTTCACTTTGAAACTTTGAAAGCCGTTACTCTTTGTGAAGTACTATTGCATTCTAATGCCCATCTTCTATGATTTTGTGCAGGTCGTTATGATCTCGATCCCACTCCGATGAGCGATGTCACCGAGGAGGTGGAGAAGACTGGTGGGGCCGCTCATGCTGGTGAAGTTCCTGGGCCAGATGCTCAAGTGATAGGGGCGCTTGACGAAGGCAAGTCCGACTCCTCATCTGAGAGTTATGAAATAGAAGTCACTGGTGCCTCTGGGCATACATCAAACCTGAGCATGGAGGAGCAACTCCAGAAAGAGAAGGAGAAAGTGGCCGAAATCAAAGCTAAGCCCCGAACGGTGGAC
The DNA here is from genome assembly GCA_030765085.1 of Allium cepa. Classification (NCBI taxonomy): domain Eukaryota; kingdom Viridiplantae; phylum Streptophyta; class Magnoliopsida; order Asparagales; family Amaryllidaceae; genus Allium; species Allium cepa. Next base: position 80,349,679 of record CM060932.1, on the reverse strand, counting down.
CTAGACGATCCTTTGAACCAACCGTTGAAGGTCATCTTGCTTGGCAGGTCCAAGCCCATGGGTGTTCCCCCTACTTCTTCATTAGTTACCCCTCCATCAAGGAAGGATTTCAAGGGTAAACGTTCTGGGGAGGAGTCGTCTAGGAAGAAGTCGAAGAAGCACAAGAAGTGATTATTGTCCTCATTTAACGAGGGTTAGTCTAAGTCAGGTAATAATTTTTGTAGATAGACCGTTGACTCCTAATTTTGGAGTGCTTGTAGCAGAAAACTTTTCCTGAATAAAGTTTATTTCCCTTTTCTGTCTTTTCAAAAGATTCTTATTATTCAGTTTTCTTTGTGATTGTGACTCGAATCCATGCTGTTGTGCGTAAGATAGACTTCTTGGTTTGTCTTCACATGGCCCATTGATTCTCTGAGAGTTATTCGTTTTCCTCCCATGCTTCAAGCACTTAGAACATTTTTTAATCTGTACAATGGGAACTTAGAATATTCCAGTCCGTATTCTGGGGACTTGGAGATTTTTTACTATTCATAGTCGAATTCACGCTCCAGGGACTTAGAGTATTCCAGTCCGCACTTCGGGGACTTAAAGATTTTGAAGTCGTTTATATTCGAGTCCGCGCTCCGGGGACATAGAGTACTCCAGTCCGCACTCCGGGGACTTGGAGATTTTGAGTCGTTTATACTCGAGTTCGCACTCTAGAGACATAGAGTACTCCAGTCCGTGCTCTGGGGACTTGGAGTTTCAAGTCATTTATACTCGAGTCCGCACTCTGGGGACTTAGAGTACTCCAGTCCGCACTCTGGGGACTTGGAGGTTAAAGTCGTTTATACTCGAGTCCGCACTCTGGGGACTTAGAGTACTCCAGTCCGCGCGCTGAGGACTTGGAGGTTCAAGTCGTTTATACTCGAGTCCGCACTCCAGGGACTTAGAGTACTCCAGTCCGCGCTCTGGGAACTTGGAGGTTTAAGTCATTTATACTCGAGTCCGCACTCTGGGGACTTAGAGTACTCCAGTCCACGCTCTGGGGACTTGGAGGTTCAAGTCATTTATACTCAAGTCCGCACTCTGGGGACTTAGAGTACTCTAGTCCACACTCTGGGGACTTGGAGGTTCAAGTCGTTCAAACTCGAATCCGCACTCTGGGGACTTAGAGCACTCCAATCCACACTCAGGGGGCATAGAAGTTTAAGTCGTTTATACACGAGTCCGCACTCCGGGGACTTAGAGTACTCCAGTCCGCGCTCTGGGAACTTGGAGTACTCTAGTCTGCGCTCTGGGAACTTGGAGGTTTAAGTCATTTATACTCGAGTCCGCACTCTGTGGACTTAGAGTACTCCAGTCCGCGCTCTGGGTCTTGGAGGTTCAAGTCATTTATACTCGAGTCCGCACTTTGAGGACTTAGAGTACTCCAGTCCGCACTTTGAGGACTTGGAGATTTTGATTCGTTTAACTCGAGTCCGCACTTCGGGGACATAGAGTATTCCAGTCCGCACTCCTGGAACTTGGAGATTTTTAGTCATTTATACTCGAGTCCGTGCTCCGAGGACATAGAATACTCCAGTCCGCACTCCGAGGACTTGGAGATTTTGATTCGTTTATACTCGAGTCCGCGCTCCGGGGACATAGAGTACTCCAGTCCGCACTCCGGGGACTTGGAGATTTTTATTCGTTTATGCGCGTTCGTACGTTAGCCGGGATAACATAATATTTTATTTGCCCGCCACAGGATCATCATTCGTAGAGGCACTAATAATTCATGGGAAAGATGGCTTCAAGCCTTTATTAATAAGAACAAGCTAAATCGCTTTGTTACATGCCAAGAATTAGGAATAAAAGCATACTGGAAATAAGTGTGACTAATGCATCAAAGAAATAGACTAAGTATAATAACGCCGCAAGTGCTCGCTGTTCCACGCTCGGGGAAGTGTCGCACCATCGACGGTCACTAGCTTGAAAGTTCCTTTTCCAAGCTTCCGTTCGATGACGTATAGACATTCCCACGCAGGATTCATATGAGACAGGATTGGGAAAACTCGTTTCAACACGAGGTCTCCCACACTAAACATTCTTGGTCGGGCCTTCTCGTTATAATATTTAGCGACTCTACGTCTGTATGAGGCCGCTCTCAAATCGGCTTCTTCACGTTTTTCATCAATAAAGTCCAATGATTCCAATAAGAGATCCCGGTTCGATGCAGGGTCATAGTGAGTTACCCGATGAGATGGAACTTCAAGTTCCACGGGTATGACAACTTCCGTTCCATATGCCAATGCGAATGGAGTGTGGCCAGTCGCGGTCTTGTGGGTGGTTCTATAGGCCCAAAGCACCGTCGAGAGTTCATCTACCCACTTGCCTCTAGCCTTTTCCAAACGCTTTTTCAATATGGACTTGATTACTTTGTTTACGGCTTCTACCTGTCCAGTCGCCTTCGGAAAAAGCAACTACTGCAAACCTTTTCTCAATGCCATATTTCTGACAAAATTCTTTGAACTCCTTGCTTTCGAATTGAGTTCCATTGTCTGTTATGATGGTCTGGGGAAGGCCAAAACAGCATATGATATTTCGTACAACGAAATTAATGACTTTCTTGGTAGTGATCATGGCCAAAGGTTCCGCCTCTGCCCACTTGGTGAACTAATCAACCGCTACTATTGCGTATTTCGCACCTCCTTTGGCTATGGGTAAAGAACCAACTAAGTAAATTCCCCACATTGCAAATGGCCAAGGACTTACCATTTGCACGAGTTCCGTCGACGAAGCTCTCGTGATTTTTGCATATATCTGGCATTTATCACATCTTCTCACATAGTCTATAGCATTCCGATTCACCATTGGTCAGTAGTATCCATAGCGGAGGATCTTCTTTGCTAATGTTTGCCCCCGAGTATGGTTGCCGCACTCTCCTTCATGGACTTCCTCCAGGACTCGTTTTATCTCATCATAGGCAATGCATCGGAGTAGTGGGGTCGAGAATCCCCTTCGATACATTATTCCATCCTGTATTACATAACGTGAAGCCTTACGAAGGACTTGGCGCCTTTCGCTCCTCTTTTCAGGCAAATCCCCTTGTAGCAGGTACTGCCTGATTGGGGTTAACCACGATTCCTTCTCAAGTTTGATCGCTAACATGAAATCTGTCTCAATTACGTCTATACTTGGAGCATAGAGGGTCTCAACAGGGAAAAATCACATTTGCTGTGCATGCCAGTGCTTGCAAATTTTGCCAATGAATCGGCTTCTCTATTTTGTTCGTGTGGGACATGGGAGATGTCGTAGTATTCCATATTCACCAGCAGCTCTTGAACCCGAGCAAGGTAAGGAGCAAGTCTCTGTCCCTTCGCTTGATAGTCTCCTCGCACCTGATACACCACCAGGTGCGAGTCATAGAAGATTTCGATTGACCTCACTCCCAGTTTGATAACAAGTCTCAAGCCAGCAATCAATGCTTCATATTCGGCTTCGTTATTTGTTGCTGCAAACTCGAACTTCAAAGCGTAGTAGATTGGTCGGTCTTCAGGAGTTACGAGGATTATACCTGCCCCTGAGCAACGGTCGTTAGATGCCCCATCGGTGTACATCTTCCATCGAACGGGGGGTATGGTTCTGTGATTACTCGGTTTATCTAGCACAGTGAATTCAACAATGAAGTTGGCTAGTGCTTGTCCTTGTATGGCCCTCCGCGGCAAATAGGTAATATCTAACTGACTTAACTCAATATTCCATTTTAGCATCCTTCTGGAAGTTTTAGGTCATTGGAGTACCTATCGCAAGGGTTGGTCAGTGTAGACACCGACTGAGTGTGCCTGAAAGTAGGGGCGAAGCTTGCGTGATGCGATCACTAAGCAATAGGCTAGTTTTTCAATCTTTGGATAATTTCTATTGCCCCTGTCAAGCGCTTACTGACATAGTAAACTGGATTTTGAATCCGGTCTTCCTCGCGGACGAAGGCTGTACTGATAGCGTGTTGGGTTACCGCCAAGTATACATACAACGTTTCGTGGTCTATCGGCTTGGAAAGTACGGGGGGACTTTCCAAGTGCCTTACAAGAGACCGGAATGCTTCTTCACAGTCGGATGACCATTCAAATTTCTCTTTCCTTTCTTTATAACGTCGAAGAAGGGAATACACTTGTCTGTAGCCCTGGATATGAATCGACTTAGCGCAGCCACTTTTCCATTCAGGCTTTGCACCTGCTTTATGGTTCTGGGTACTTGTATATCTCGGACAGCTGGATCTTCTCTGGGTTAGCCTCGATTCCCCGGGCATTCATAATGAATTCTAGAAACTTTCCTGATGCTACGCCGAATGAACACTTCAACGGATTGATCTTCATTCCATAATGCCTGAGTATGTCAAACATCTCCGCTAGGTCTCGGATGTGGTCGTTTGACTGCCTTGACTTCACTAGCATGTCATCCACATAGACTTCCATCGTTTTTCCAATCTGATCTTTGAACATTCAAATCACCAGACGTTGATAAGTGGCTCCTGCGTTCTTCAATCCAAAGGGCATTACTACATAGCAATACAATCCCATGTTTGTGACAAAGCTGGTGTGTTCTTGGTCCGGGGTGTCCATCGGAATTTGATTATAACCAGAGTACGCCTCCATAAATGATAGTAACTCATGTCCGGCAGTTGAGTCAATGAGTTGGTCAGTCCTTAGCAACGAGAAACTATTCTTCGGGCATGCTTTGTTTAAATCGGAGTAATCAACACAAGTCCTTCATTTTCCATTCGCTTTCTTTACTAACACCAGGTTAGATACCTATTCAGGGTAGAGGGCGTCGCGGACGAACCCGTTGGTTTTGAGTTTGTCCACCTCCTCTCTGAGAGCCGCGGACCTCTCCGGGTCCATGCCTCTCCTTTTTTGTTTTACAGGAACATGTCTCGGGTCTATGTTCAACATATGACTCGCGATCACAGGAGAAATACCGCACATATCAGAATGCGTCCAAGCAAAAACATCAAGGTTCGCTCAGAGGAAGTTAGTAAGGTTCTCAGCTGCCACGGGGTCGAGCTGTGATCCTATTTTAAGAACTCATGATTGGTCGCTGCGGCTAACTGAGATGTCGATGGTTAGTTCAGCTGGTGCCGCATTTGTTTCCCTGGGTTCCCCATCATCGTCTCTCGGATCTATGTCTCTATGGATCCGAGAATGCCGCCCGAGCCAGGGCTCGGGCACTAGCTGTCAATCGTTAGAATATTAGATGCGGACAGAGCTGTCCGCAGCCTTTCCTTTTCCGTACACTGTGCCTCCCTGAGCTTAGCTACATAGCATGCACGACCGATTGTCTGATCACCGTGTACCACTCCAACCCCTTTTTCTGTTGGAAATTTTAACGTCAAACACCAAGGGGCCAAAGCTGCCCTAAATTCTACCAGGGCTGGACGACCCAGAAATACGTTGTACGGGAATCAACGTCCAGTACTATGAACGGTAGGATTCGCACCCTTCTGCGTTCATCTTGTCCCAGTTCAACTGGTAGTTCCACATATCTCATTGCATCAGTTGCTGCGCCATTAAAGCCATGGATTCTGGCCTTGGATTGTTTCAAATCCTTGGTCCCCAGCTTCATTTGGTCGTATGCCTTCCGGAAGATGATGTTAACGGAACTTCCGCAAGCAATTAGAATTCTCTTTACGAATGCCGGCCCGATGGTCGCAGATATGACCATTGGGTCAATGGTAGGAGCCTCTACTTTATCCGCATCTCTGTTCCTGAATACGATATCATCATTCATCGTGCGCTGCTGCTTTGCAGGATTCCCATCTTCTACGTTCGAACAACACTCGTACTCCGCATGTCTTAAGGAGTTAGCATATCGCTCCATCTCCTGCCAATTCTTGTCTGCAGAGTAAGGTCCGCCAACAATCGTGTTAATAACCAATCTACCCACAATCCGAGTAGGTTGTTCCGGTTGGTGTGGGGATGGCCCGCGTTCAGGGTCTGATGTTTCTTGCCTCCCATCCTGTGGGTCTTTGATAAATTACTGTAGCTTCTTCTGCCTAATTAGTTTTTCTATGGCGTCATGGAGGTGTTTGCACTCCTATGTGTTGTGCCCATAAGACTCGTTAAAACGGAAATACTTCCCGGCCCGCTTCTGTTCTTCTGTCGTTTCCTTTGGACGTGGCTTCCTATACTGGAAAGTGTTGCAAGTTGATAGATAGATGTTTTCAAGAGATGCATTCAACGGGGTGTATTCATTGTATGTTGGTATTCTTGACTTCCATTTCCCTGCCTCTTTTTTATTTCCGGGTTTCCACCTCCGGATCCTTTAGAATGCTCGGGCTTGTTCTGGACGTTAACTTGAGTTTTTCCAGAAGTATCTCCGGTTTGTTTCACGACGACGTTACTTTTCACAGACTCTTGAACGGGCCCTGATGCCTTGTCTTGCCTTGTCCACCGAGCTTCCTCCCTTCTTATGAACTGATAAGCTTTCGTATAAAAATGTTCCAGCGTAGCTGGGGGTTTCCCCGCCAACCAATCTCTAAATTCAAAATCCGGATCCATTCCACGCATTACTGCCATCAAAATCGCGTGGTCGTTAGGATTTCTCACCTCGGTAGCAGCAACATGAAACCTTTGCAAGTATGCTTTCGATGACTCCCCTGGAGTTCGAGTTACACTTGATAAGGACATCATATCCTTTGGAAGAGTGGTGTGTATCCTGAATTGTTCTACGAATTTCATTGCTAATTCATCGAAGCTGGATATAGATCGTGGTGGGAGTCGAGTGAACCACATGGTGGCAATCCCAGACAAGGTGATTGGGAAACACCTACACTTGGTTGCGTCATTAGCTCTTGCGGAATCCATCAACCATCCGTACCTCATCACATGCTGCCTGGGGTCAGTCTTCCCTTCGTAGGCGGGAATGGCGGGCATGCTGAACTTTCTTGGGTATTCGGCCTGTAGAATGGTATCCGTGAAGGGAGTATGACTCTTAGTCACTCCCCCGTCTTCATTAGTTAGACCTTGGTTTTCATTCATCAACTGCCTGACCATAGCCGTCAAATCCAAGGTTTGTATGGGAGATGGGAGGTTGGGTTCCGTTCCACGAGACCGTGCATGTTGATGTCCCGTCCGATTTGGGTCTTGGTTTCTAGTAGATCGATCGGTAGCACCTGCATATGCATCTTCAACCTTACAGCGTCTATGTCTAGGAGGCTCATCAGTAGAAGTCGAGCTGTCATCTTCAGAGTAAGAGACAGGGCTTCCTCCAGCATTCTGATGTTGCTGCTGAGTAAGCTGAGTCATGAGGTCAGCATTGGCTTGCATTTGTTCAGCAAGTTGCTTTCTACTTTCCTTAAGTTCTCTTATCAGGCCATTTAATTCTACTTGGGAAACAACTTCTTCTTGGTTTTGGTGGGAGGGCCCTGCACCTCGAATCGCTTGCTGATTGCTAGTTCCTAGTTGTTGCACACTAGCGGTTTCGTGGGCATCTGCATTTTGAGAGGATGATCTAGTTCGTGGTCTTTCCATGGTAGAGTTGTTGGTTGAAACTCTGAGTAGAATCAACAGATGCCTTATAGATGATTATGGTTCTCCTTTGGCGGATTTATGCAATCCAGTAGCTGCAAAGTAGATCTTAATAGCCTGAGAATTCAAACTCTCAGTGAAAGCACCAAAATCTTAGCACCAAAATTGGTCACTAAAACCCCTAGAAAGATTATGTAGAGAGATTAATGGAGAAAGTAAATTAAAATAGAGAATAGAGTGTAAATTTAATTGCAGAGAACAAGAACACCAAATTTATAGTGGTTCGGCGTAACTGCCGACATCCACTTTGAAGTTGATTTCCATTGTTTTCCTTGATGGGTGATTACATATGCAATCCATTTTTTAGTTACTAGAATACAATTTCAAAGTAAAAGAAATAAGTCTGGATTGAAAATGGCAGAGTCTCCCCAGTGTTCTCTAATATCTCTCCCTTTTTCTGTGTCCTTGCCCTTCTATTTATAGGCGGAGGTGGGTTGGACTTCCCTGGTGGGCCTAGTAGCTGAATAACTCGGTCCAAATAGTGCTATCTCTACGCGCCGAGTCAAGGCATCTATGTCGAACAATGTTCTTATGCCGAACTAGGATGGGATGCCGAACGATCGAGGTTCGTCGAACGTACTCTGCCGAACTGAGCCGGGATGCCGAACCATCTAGGCTCGCCGAACGTACTCAGCGGAACTGTGCTAGGATGCCGAACCATCTAGGCTCGCTGAATGTACTCGGCAGAACTGAGCTGGGATGCGGAACCATCTAGGCTCGTCGAACGTACTCGGCCGAACTGAGCTGGGATGCCGAACCATCTAGGCTCGCCGAACGATGGCTTTGGCCGAGCGTACCAGGAGGCCGAGCAATCTTTGATCTCTGAATGATCTTATGTCGATCATCTCCCTTTGGCCGAACGGTATTCCATACCAACGTACCTCGATGCCGAGTGCACCTCTGAAATGCCGAGCGCTATCGCTTCCCAAACGATACGACGCCGAACGCTCATAACATTCCGAATGTCCATCTGATGCCGAATGTCCTTCTACGTCGAGCGTCCTAGTGTTGTCTGGACAAACTTTCGGGTAACAAATTACATTTATAAATCTTTTTACTTATATAAGATCATTTCAAATTTATTTATCTTACTTAGGTTCATAATAATATAATATCTTTAACCTTGAAAAACAACTTTCAAAATCAACGGAATTCAAATTTTCCCAATTCTTAATTTAAATCCATTTTCATTTACAACTTATATTTATAAATATACTCATATAGTTTTACTCCTTATATATAAGATTATTTCACAATTGTAAATCATATTAATTATAATTCCATACTTTATAATTCATTTGCTTATATAATTTATTCTCTTACAATTGTTGCTTTTATTCAGATTATTCAAACATCTTTCATTAACTTATATATATTTACATTTTCAAACAACCAAACAATCAATTTATATACACTTTAATAATTCTGAAAAATGTTTTCTTTAAAATATGATCGATTACCCAATTTAAAATAATACTATGTCAACTTGCCTCATTTAAGTGTTTGGAAATCCTTATCGATAACATGGCATCCCACATACCGACCGGAATTCACAAACAGCTCAACGGATAAGCAAAAACAATATAAAACATTTTATATTCACTAACAAATACGCGCTCATATATATATTACACTCAAACTCAATCTAGGGTGCTACTGTCCCTATCTATACCGAGTACACATCAAAACTTAAGAATATACAAAATCTAAGCTCTGGTACCACGTGTAACGACCCGCAGATCCATACCCTTTGAATCGACAATAATCCACACATGTCCGACCCAAAAAGTATAAACTGATGGAAAGTCAAGAGAAAGAAAAGAAGAAGAGCAGAGAAGAAAGAGAGAAGATAGAACCAAATAGATCAATACAAAATCTCACATCGCAGCGGAAAATATATAATATCATATCAATGATCTTTACAAAACATAACTGTATATACACACACACATCAATCAGAGTTCAACAATCAATCAATAGTTATCAGCCTGAACAGTTATAATAACATGTCCTTACAAATGCCGATAATTAACAACTAAGCAATAATGCAGCGGATAATCAAACAAATACGGATATATGAAAATGAAGATCTCCAGCTCTCCTATTGAAGCTCCAAAAGCATCAAATCTAGACCTGTAAATATACCAGGTCTGACCTGAGCATTGAAAGGAAAGAATGCCCGGATCAGTCTGGTAAACCAGCGTGAGAAACGCACTCAACTGAAGTTATTAAATTATCAAAACTTTTCCTTTATCAAAACAAAAGTATATCGTAAGACAAGTCCACGTATAAACACGGACATGTTTTTACCTTACGATAACTAAAACATTTCATATCAAACCCTCTTATATTATAGTAGTGTATACCATATATACAAATAATATTAATCATAGTCAATTGTTACATTGATTAAATTCCAGCATATGGCCCAATTGGGTAATACAATAAAAATGACAAACACGTAGTGGAGTTTGGATTTCCATACAAATGACCAAGTGAAGGGACCACCTTTCGAAGGGGTACACCTCTAGATGGATGTCCCGAGGTATAGAACATCTGCCCTCTACCAACATAAGACCGGCCCGCCTCTATAACTAGATGGTGCTGAATATGTCATCCTCCGATTGTTACCGACCTTTACCGAGGGCCCTCTGCGAGCACACAAACCACAATAATCAGATACACGACGTCATAGCATGCAAAGATATATCTAGAAGAGGATGATCATATCCTAATAGGAGCGACCCACTTAGCCCTGCTGCATCTAACCCTGTTTTGGTCATTTCCAGTTGATGAGACTAGAGGTAACGATTACCTTTCACATATCACAATCATATCGCTTTGAAAGCCACACGGCCATTTCCGTTGACTACTAATTGCCTTTCACAAAAATACAACCCTTAAGCTCGTATGTCTCAATAAGGGTGTTAAGCTAAGAGAAGTTTCCTTCTCTGCCACCACTGATGTACATTTGTCAAAACCATTGTACGTAATCTATATAAATGCAATGTCAGACAAACATCCAAACAAGTTATCCAGGAACATGACAAATCGAAGATACTTTCCTACCACATCCTATCGGGAAATCCCTAGGATTAGTAGCAAATAGTCCTCGCATTGGATATTTCATAATGAAGAGACCACTGTTACTGGATGTATATTGGGATTTTAACCCCAAAAGATCAACAAGCAATCCCCCACTAAGAAAATCTGGAATATCAATATCATCACAAGCAACCTGCACAATCGTTACATATAAGTTGGTCCGAAGTGATTTTCAGATAAATCTGATCCCGGTCTCTTCGCACCAACAACGTAAAAGCGTTTCTCAACTTCACACAGAAACTAAGTCTCATAGACTTATCAAGTCTACAACTTTCAACTTACTATCCTTCGGGCCAGGAAGGAAGCTCGATAGATTAGTGTAATACTCCGCACTATACGAATCAACATCCTCAACACAAGGGATAATCAAGCCTACTCAAAAGGCTACGTACTAAGTGTACGACTTAATAGTTCCCACATCAAGTCAAGAACTAAAATTTGGCAAAGTTTGATAGTCGGTTATTTAACTATAAAAACAAACAAATAAATATTCAGCACGATAACGATCACTTGGCCCTTTTAATTAATCTTTTATTAATTAAACCACTTGCTAAATATTCACACAAATTTATCTTTAAAAGTTATAATCTAAAAACCATTTCAACTTCTATATTGGAAAACATTTCCATATACTTATTGATGAACGTATTTATCTACAATTTAAACCGTTTATTTCATATATTTTTATTTTAATAAAGCGGTATTATACGGGTATTTTGTTGTGGTTTTGCAGATTATTGATTCCAAAGTGCAACGTTGAAATTAATCGGTTATGCCGTCCATTGGTTCAAAAATCACGCAGCAAAGAGTGCAACATTTTGAGCATTGAAATAAATCAAAGAAATATGGACCAATTCAAGCAATGATGTGGACGTATATATGTTCTCTTTCACCAATTTAAGCAAAGGACCAGTTCCTCCTAAAAAGTAGCATAATACATAGCCATGATATGAAGCAAAATGGGACACATTCAAAAGTAGCTTACGTATGAATTTGGACCAATTCACATATAAAAGTATTTCAAGCAATGACGTGGCAACTTGACTCTTTACCAATTCAAGGAATGGACCCAGTCAGTACAATTATCTTGGCAAATACTAAGAATAGAACCGGTCCTATTGCTAAAAAGATGGACTGATTTTAGGGGTTGAAAGCCTATATATACAACATTATACAACACCTTGAAATCATCTCTTACCTCATCACTTTTCTTCAAGTTTAGATTTAAATTCAGCACTGTTTTTATTTTCGAACGGAATAGTAGGATTGTTGATTAGATTTAGCAATTTATTTATTCTTGTTCTTAGTTATTTTCTGCACTCTTTTCAGTTAGTTAATAATTATTTCAGTTGTTTGCTCCGTTATCTTCTTTTCCGCAATTTCAATTTCTGTTCTGATTTTTTTTACAATTCTATATTTTGGTTGCAATTTCGATTAGTTTCGAAAACGATTCGGAGTATATTATTGTTTTTATTTTCTGTTCAAAATTCACCGTCGAATTCGTTTAACACACCTAAGATTTAACTATGGATTTTAATTGTTTTAAAATACAATTCCCTGTGTTCGACCTGCATACTACACGCCTGTGCGCTTGCAGAATTTATTAAAATTTGTGCTTTTCTAATCAATAGAAAAGTCGCAACAAGTTTTTGGCGCCGTTGCCGGGGAGTTGCTATTTTGAGATTTTCGATTTTTCGTTTTTAAGTCTATTCGTGTTAATTTATTTTATTTTATTTTTTTGCATTAGTTTTCAAAAAAAAAAATCGTTTTTTTTTTCAAATTTGTTTTTTTTCGTTTTTCGGTTTCTTTCACGCATACCTCACATAATCTTCAATCACGAATCACGTTTCTGCATATTTTCACGCATACCTCACATAATCTTGCTTTTACGTTTCTGCATATTTTTTTTTTAAAAAAAAAAATCATTCCTTCACAACATCTTGCTTTCACGTTTGCATAATCCCCACGTCTTCACAGTTATTCACGTGTGCCAGTACACAATTTTAGTTGCACTTCCACTTTCACATTTTCACGTTAGTTTGCATAAATTAATTAAAAAAAAACATTTTTTTCACTGCATTGTTTTCACGTACGTTAGTTTGGTTACTTGCAGTTCCACTTTCACATTCTTGCATGCATTAGTTAGTTTAGTTTTCATATTCACATAACTATCTCCTACACAGGAGCTTGCATACATTCGTTTACTCACGTAACATAGCAGTGTCATAGCAGTTTCATTTTGCATTCAACACATTCATTCTACTTAACTTTATTTTATTGGGAATGTTTAAAATTTTCTGCATGTGACTGTTTTCATATATTTTCTATCAGCAGCTTAGTTTTGTGCCTTTCACGAGCATTCACCTGCACGGAGAAAACTTCAACTCAGATAGCAAACATTTATTTCAACACAGACAGCTCCAACTCGGTAAATCTCAACCATTCGCTAGCGCTACTCAGCTGCATTGGACGGACTATCATACACCTCTGTAAGTAATTTTCAACTCTACAGGTGCCCAACTGAAAACTGATTTAATTTACTTTTGGCTGTTACACCTTGATTTGTTTATGCGCGTTTGGGCAAGAAATAATTTTAACCGTTTAGAAAGCCAAAATATTTCATTAAACAAATCAACGGAAATTTCAAATCAAACAAATACGAGCAATCACGGTTCACAACACAGTTCACAACACAGTTCACACCACAATTCACCGAAATTATCACCTAAATCACATGTTGGAAATAATGAATTTCATGAGAACCGACCATTATCCCTTAGAGACCGATGTTATCCAACACGGACTGTTCAACCTTCGGTTATTTCATTTCCACCTGCCGAAGGAAATAATTTTGAGCTAAAACATTCTTTTATCCAAGGGGTACCAAAATTCACTGGGTCTGAAAATGCATATGAATTTCTTAGTGAATTTGAGTTATATGCTTCTACAACTAAAATGCAACAACTTTCTAATGAATCCATCAAGCTAAGACTTATTCCATTCGCATTTCTAGAAAGTGCGAAGAGATGGCTTAATTCTCTTCCTAAAAATTCAATTAAGAGTTGGGACAATTTCGTTACTATATTTTTGAAAAAGTTTTTTCCTTTCCACAAAACTCTTAAAATTCGAACTGAAATCAACCAATTCTCTCAGAATGAAGGAGAAACTTTTTCAAAATATTTTGAAAGGTTCAATCAATTGTTATATAGTTGCCCACATCATGCAATCCCTAAAAACGTTTTGTGCCAAATCGTTTATGAAGGGCTTAACTATCAAACAAGATCCCAACTCGAATCAATGCGCGGAGGAGAATTCATGGCAAAAACAGACGAGGAAGCTTGGGAATTTTTAGAAGAGTATTCGAAAAAGGATATGCAATGGGAAACAATTCGTGTTCCAATTCGTGCTCCAAATAGAGGAGTACATGTCATTGACCCATCACATCTTCCTATAGATGCCCAAATTCCTCAAGAAGGAGAAGGACTACCCCATTACTACACACAAGACCAAATCAATGCTATAGCTCAAAATAGTCCTTATTCATCCACATACAATCCTAACTGGAAGCATCATCCCAATTTTTCATGGTCAAATCCTAACAACGTGGCTAATCCATCACATATGTATCCAATGATACCAAATCCGAATTATCGAGCCCCAACCTCTAATTCTCAAAATTCTCAACCCGCTCCTCAAACAAAACCTTCGAATCAACCATACAGGCATCCTAATTTCAATCCATCAACCCAACCTACTCAGCCTTCACAAGAAATTGCTCGATTGGAAAAACAACTCTCTAAACAAAATGAACAAATCACCAACCAAGATGCAAGAATTGAGCAAATCACCAAACAAAATGAACAAATGTTGATAATGATGAAGGATCTCATGAAAATCAATGAGAAAGGTAAATTGCCTAGTCAAACCGAAGTGAATCCAAAGTATAACTCTCGAGGAGTAAATCTTTGTGAGAACGAAGATGTAAATCCGGTTAATGCTGTCACCACATTAAGGTCTGGAAAGAAGGTGGACAACCATGTCGGCACCCCCGACATCCTTCTTAAATCTTCCCATGTTCCAAATTCTGAAACTCAATCGACAACCACGGTTGTCAATCAAAACGATTCTAATTCTTCATCTAAGGTTGGCAATCCCGACCACTCTTCACCTTCTGATGTTGGCAACCCCAACATTCCAGCTCCCTTATCTTCACCCTCTAATATAACACCTTCTTCTTTGAATGAAAAAACTTCCGAACGAGTCTATAAACCCATTACTCCATTTCCCCATGGACTCAACAAAAAGAAGAAGCCCGCTAATTTTGACCAAATTCTTGAAATCTTCAAACAAGTTCGAGTCAATATTCCACTTCTTGATACCATCGAGCAAATTCCTCAATACGCCAAATGTCTGAAAGAGCTATGTACTCAAAAACGTGCCACTAACGTTCCTAAGACTGCATTTCTAACTGCAAACACTAGCTCTGTTCTTTCAAATCCCTCCCCAATCAAGTATAAGGACCCCGGTTGTCCTACGATCGGTTGTAAAATCGGTAACACTCACATTAGTCATGCCTTACTCGATCTTGGAGCGAGTATGAATCTTTTGCCTTATACTGTGTACTATCAACTTGGACTAGGGGAATTAAAACCTACAAACATCACAATTCAACTAGGTGATCGATCTGTCAAAAAACCATTGGGCACGGTTGAAGATGTTTTGATACAAATCGAGCAATTCTATTTCCCAGTCGATTTCATAGTCCTAGAGACCGCACCTGTCTCAAATCCCAATAGTCAGATTCCTTTGATATTAGGTCGTCCGTTTTTAGCAACATCAAATGCTATCATAAACTGTAGGAATGGTCAACTCCGACTTTCCTTTGGGCAACTAACCATTGAACTAAATATCTTCAATCTTAACAGACAACCAAGAGATTTTGAAACAGAAGAAGTTGACGTGATCCAAACAATCGTTGAAAATGATTTTAGTGATACTACGGAGTCTCTTAGCATGCGCCTAGATAATTTTAATTCCAACTTCCACGAAGATGAATACATTTATGAATTAAATGATATGCTATGCTCTTTTCATAATTCACTACAATTCAATCAGTTGATGTCTACTGAAGCCTCAATAGAAGTACGCCCTAAATTAGACCTCAAACCTCTTCCTAACGATCTTAAGTACGCATACTTAGATTCTTCGGAAAATTTCCCTGTAATCTTGGCATCCGATCTCATTAAGAACCAAGAAGAACAACTTTTGAAAATTTTAAGGGAAAATAAAGAGGCAATAGGATGGGTAATCGCTGACATTAAGGGAATTAGTCCATCAATTATTGAACATCGAATACATTTAGTCGACGAGGCTAAACCCACTCGCGAAGCTCAAAGGCGATTAAACCCTAATATGAGAGAAGTGGTAAAGGAAGAAATTATCAAATGTTTAGACAATAACATTATCTACCCTATCTCTGACAGTACTTGGGTAAGTCCGGTACAAGTTGTACCAAAGAAGTCTGGAATCACTGTGACAACAAATGAGAATAACGAACTTGTTCCGACAAAGGTCAAAACAAAATGGCGCGTTTGCATCGACTATAGAAAACTCAATGCAGCAACAAGAAAAGATCATTTTCCCCTTCCCTTCATTGATCAAATGCTCGAACGCTTAGCCGGTCATGAATACTATTGTTTTCTTGATGGTTACTCCGGCTATAATCAAATTCCCATTGCGTTAGAGGACCAACACAAAACAACGTTCACATGTCCCTTCGGAACTTTCGCTTATCGTCGCATGCCCTTCGGTCTTTGTAATGCTCCCGCTACCTTTCAACGATGTATGATAAGTATATTTTCTGATATGGTGGAAGATTTCTTAGAAATATTCATGGACGATTTTTCAATCTATGGGTCATCTTTTGATCAATGCCTCCTTCGTTTAGAACGTGTCTTAAAGCGATGTAAGGAGAAATCTCTTGTTCTTAATTGGGAAAAATGTCATTTTATGGTTAAGCGAGGAATAGTCTTAGGTCATGTTGTCTCTAAAAATGGCCTAGAAGTTGACAAATCTAAAGTTGATCTTATTGTGGGCCTTCCTCCTCCACTGTCCGTAAAGGACATTCGCTCATTTCTCGGCCATGCAGGATTCTATAGGAGGTTCATTAAAGATTTTTCAAAAATTTCAAAACCTCTTTCGAATCTTCTGGCTAAAGACGTTAAATTTGAATTTTCCAATGAATGTGAAACGTCTTTTGAAACCCTTAAATCGATCTTGACCACTGCACCTATCATCCAACCTCCAAATTGGACTTTGCCTTTCGAATTAATGTGTGACGCTTCTGATTATGCCATTGGAGCCATCTTAGGTCAACGAATCGATAAACTTTCTTGAGTCATCTATTATGCTAGCAAAACTCTTAATGAAGCTCAATCGAATTACTCAACCACAGAAAAAGAGTTTTTAGTAGTTATCTTTGCCCTCGATAAGTTTAGATCATATCTCATAGGTTCTAAGGTCATAGTTTACACCGATCATGCCGCCTTGCGGTATTTACTCACGAAAAAGGATACCAAACCCCGCTTAATCCGTTGGATTCTCCTTCTTCAAGAGTTTGACCTAGAAATACGAGATAAAAGGGTTCTGAAAATGTCGTAGCTGACCATCTTTCTCGTATAGTGCATGAAAACTATGATAACTCTCAAATCAACGATCATTTTCCCGATGAACAAATTCTTTCACTCTCTAGTGCACCATGGTACGCGGACATCGTAAATTATCTTGTCACAAATGAAACACCTTCCCATTGGTCAAAACAAGATAAACAAAAATTTCTCTCCAACGTTCGAAACTTTTACTAGGACGATCCTTATCTTTTCAAATATTGCACCGATCAAATCATTCGCAGATGTGTCCCAGAACATGAATTCCATAGCATCCTCTCTTTTTCACATAATCAAGCATGTGGAGGACATTTTGGAGCAAAGAAAACTGCTGCCAAGGTGTTACAGCGCGGTTTTTATTGGCCTTCTCTTTTTCGTGATGCCCACGAATTTTTCTCCAAATGCGCTAGATGTCAACAAACAGGTCGTATTTCCAAACGTGACATGATGCCTCTAAATCCGATCCTTGTCATCGAAATTTTTGATGTTTGGGGCATCGATTTCATGGGTCCTTTTCCTAATTCTTTTGGAAATCTCTACATCCTACTTGCAGTAGATTACGTGTCCAAATGGGTTGAGGCCATTCCTACCAAAACGAATGACAATAAAGTTGTTGTCAAATTTTTGAAAGAAAACATATTTTCCCGTTTTGGCACACCTCGAGCCATTATAAGTGATAACGGTTCTCATTTTTGTAATCGTGCTTTTGAATCTCTTCTTAAGAAATATTCTATCACTCATAAACTATCTACTCCTTATCATCCACAGACCAACGGTCAAGTCGAGATTTCCAATAGACAAATTAAACAAATTCTTGAAAAGACGGTTAACTCCAACAGAAAAGATTGGTCATCTAAATTGATAGACGCCCTTTGGACATTTCGCACAGCTTATAAAACCAATCTAGGAATGTCACCATACCGATTAGTCTTTGGAAAAGCATGCCATTTACCCGTTGAGCTCGAGCACCGCGCACTTTGGGCAATCAAATACCTTAATTTTGACATAGAAAAAGCCAGATCGCATTGTAGATTACAATTGTCAGAATTAGAAGAATTAAGAAATGAAGCGTACGAAAATGCAAAGGTTTATAAACAGAAAACCAAATTCTATCATGATAAATCCATACTTCGTAAGACATTCGAAGTAGGTCAGAAAGTTCTCTTATATAATTCCAGACTTCATTTATTTCCGGGAAAATTGAGATCCCGTTGGACAGGTGTAAGGACCCGATTCTTCGACTTCCGAAAATTCAACATCGATACTCACTTTATCGACTGCCGAACAATCGAACGAGGGAAAACCGAACACTTAGGGTTTTAAAGAAAATGAAAAAGAAGAAAAAGACAGGGAAGATAGAAAGTAGAGGGGAAAGAAAATAGAAAATAAAGAACGGAACAGAAAACAACAGAACAACATCAGAATCTCACAATCGCAGCGGAACAACATATAATAAATAAATGAATAATCTTTAAACAAAGGACTATATCAGTTATTACATTTTATACATTACATTACATCATCATCAGAGTGTACAACAACAAACAACAACAAACAGCGGAAAAAGAAATACTATATACTAGTAATACGCCATGCCATCCATCTTGCCTCCAGCAACTCCTGAATATCCAGAATATCTTGATAAACCTAACTCTTGACTGCCCGTGTAGAAATTGGTGGGCACCCAGAGTTTAGGAAGGAAAACAATAAACTCCAAGTCAGTCATGTGACTGGTGTGAGAACTCAAAATAGTTTATTTATCTTTAAAATCAAAATAGAGTAATATTTTTAAAGTTAATTCGCAATGCTTTTAAAAATGAGACTACCATAAGGCCTCCCGCACACATACACAATGCAAACGCAGAATCGGAGGAGATTTCTCCTTATGATAGTCAAAGATGCTTGATATGCATTTAAAAGAACATTTGATATTATTACTAGTGCATAGTGTAGAGAAAAATTCATTTCGAAAGTAGAATATAAATCTTAGCCAGCATAGACATTTCGAACTATGCCTACTATAACTACCATCTAAACAGTGGTGACCACCATAAGTAAATGGCAGGTTCTACAACTAATACCGTACAAGGTTTCGTATTGGGAATTGGATTTCCAACGAATGATCAGGCCAAGGAACTTCCCATTGCCACATGAGAATGCCTCTGGATGGACATCCCCGAGAACCAAACCGGATCTCTGCCAACACAAGGCCGGGTTACCCCTAACTGAGTAACAACTGACCGAATATGCCATCCCCCGGTCCTTTGGGACCTTTCACCCGAGCGCTCGCAATCAATTCACACAATCATAAAGTGTTTTCAACATGAGTAAGTATCTGGGCTCCATACCATGATACCACCCTTTTCCAGAAGGAAATGCACACATCCTAAAGGGCGCTACCCCTCATAACCTTGCTGCATCTTTCCTATTTTGACCATTCACGGGGTGTGAGGCTCGACGAAGTCACGTCCACAAAAACATACTTTATACAAAAGCCATGCTTTGGGTCAACAAATGATCATAGAAATGATCACCAGGATAGACGATCAAACAAACGATCCTATCACAAATAATCAACACAATGATCATTTACAGCAACACTCAGCATGTCACATTACCAAATTGGGAATATATCGCTGATAACATTCAACTACATAACCTCTGAGCTCGTACGTCTCAGAGAAGGGTGTTAAGCTAAAAGAATAAATTCTCCGCCACCAACAGAAATATATTTGAAAGAAATCTGCTTTATATCTCAATTTGTAATGTCAGACATACAATCCATACAAGTCTGTTCCGGGCTCGAACAAAACCGAAGGCACTTACAAAGAAGTCCTTGCAATCCGGATATCCACAATCCTGATCGGATTCCCCATCACATATGGAGAACTCTATACCGGAGCAACTCGGTGCAGAGTCAATCGGCAGGTCATCCTATCGCTCTCGCAAATATCCGGTCTTCAACACCGATCTTCAATGCAATTCATAACGATGTATCACATATTCAGAATGGGTTATACGACCCCATGGTCCTTTCCCGGTTAACCCGAATAGTGAGCGCTTATTCAAAAATAAGTGTGGCATTCAAATTCAAACAAATCACATCAAATACCCGTTCAAAGGGAAATATTGATAGTCGGTTATTGAACTATCAATGGATATGCACACATCACCAGATTCCAAATAATTTTCCAAATTATTTATTTCCCAAAAATATCTTTACTAGATATATAATTTCACACTTCAAAAATAAATCAATATTTATTTTTAAACAAATTCCCCTTTCCTTTATAAATTCCATAGTGAATTTATATTCCAAAATATCTATGAATATACGACTTCAATTATTCATTTCAATATTCCTTTTCAATTTATCTTCAAAAGGATAAATTCTCAAAATATTCACTTATTATTGGAAAACATTTCCATACTTATTTAATAAGTAATTCACAAATTTTATTTATTTTCAACACTTGGAAAATATTCAATATACTTAAATCGAGATTAAGTATATATTTCATTCTTTAAGGAAATCATTCTCTTAAACATATTTATTTGGGCCAAAACGAATGTTGCGTAAAACATCGTTACGACGACCCAAAATCACTAGTATAGGGATTCGAAATTAAAATAGATATATAAATCCCAATACTATACAAAACTTTCGGAAATCATTTACTATAACAACAGTGTTATAGTCCACCATTTCCTTCTATTTCTCGAAAACGTCTATTTCAACAATAAATGTTGAAATCTATGGTTTCGAATCTCAACACAATTTAAAACATCGTTAGATCGGTTTAATTCAATTTAAAACATCACATTCAAAACAATTTCTTTAACATATTATTCACTATTCAAAACGTGAATATACTGCGTTAATCAATTTCATCACTTCTATTCATTTTATTTCAAAGGATCATTCACAGTCAAAAACGTGAATATAACTCAATTAATAGGTTTCAACAATTTACTTATCAAAATAAGTCGTTTGCGAATTTATAAAACAACGTTTATAAATTCCATTTCTATTTAGTTTATAACAACTTCCTTTATAAATTCCTTTATTAACTATCTCAATTCATATCTCAATGATATACCAAAGATTCATATTATAAGTGAAATACTTATAATTTATTTGTTTGCAAAAATCGTTCCTTTGAACTTTATAATTATAAATCTTATAACTTATAAGATTCAATTATTTATCCAAAACCATTCTTTTAATAACTTTATAAATTTTATAAACCTACTGTTTATAAAATTCTATTTATAACTTCACCATTTATAATTTTATAAATTCCATTCATTTACAAAATTCATTTTCACTTCATTCAAACACTTATAAAAACTCGTTTTATAATGTCAATATTCAATTTATAAATATCCATTTATAAATCTCTTAATATAAATCAATTTATATTATTCTTTAAAACGTCTTTAATCTCCTTTATTATTTCACCATTTTGATTCATAAAATAATTAAATTTTATAAATCCTATATTTAAACTTTTCACAATAAATTCAAAAATTCCAATTTAACTATTTTATAAAATCATTAGCATCATATTCTCAAAAATCAGTTTTTAACTATATTTCTCAAAAATCATAATTTTTATAACTTTAAAAATTATAACGTTTATTTATTTAAAACGGATCAATTCCAAAAATATTTTATATTTTCATAAATCACTTTAAAAATCATTTTTAAAGTTCCAAATTTGGTCCAATGATGCTACACACCAAATAGTCAATCACGACGACAACGATATCATATATCGATATGATAATCCATCAAATATCAAAATATCTGAAATCAAATAAAAACTGTTGAGGAATCCAGTTGGATCCCTCCAACCTGTTTTCCTGCATCCACAAACATTAGCACAATACCAATTTCGCTCCAGTACGAAATTATCGCGGTATATGGGATTTAAAATATTATCCGCTTAATAGACGGCGCAATAGGGTCTCATCCGCTATGCAAATGCGGGAAATCAATAACTCCAATATATACATATGCCAATATATATATATATATATATATATATATTGCTATTATATATAATACCAATTTCACTGTTTATGAAATATTCGCGGTATATGTTTTTAATAAATAACACCCTAAATTTTCGAAAAATTTCGCCAGCGTCTCCTTTGCGCGGCTAGCTCGGTACGACTACAAAATGGTACCACGGCCCCTCAGAATCAAAAAGAAAAGAGAAAGCCAAGTGGCTGGAGAAGAAAGTCATCAAATTTCATACTGAAATTTAAATACGTACCTTTTTGTCGAGCAATTTAAATTATCTTCAAAATCAAAATCCCTATTCCTTTATACACCTGTATATCCTGTATAACAGTAGCATCCAAATCCAACATACAAACCATTTTGCCAATTCCATTACAAAATTTCCAATATATACTTCTTATACATTTTTACTTCACTATTGAAGTTACATATTTATTTTCATTCAATTTTTTTATTTCAATTCAATTCACAATTTCAATTCTATTTGAATTCAATTCTTAATTTAAATTCCATTCGAATTCAATTCTCAATTCTAAATATTGAATTCTAACGATTAACTTTCATTTGCTAATTCATATGATTACTTTAAATTAGTTTCATTCACTAATTCATTTCCATATT
The DNA here is from genome assembly GCA_030765085.1 of Allium cepa. Lineage (NCBI taxonomy): Eukaryota > Viridiplantae > Streptophyta > Magnoliopsida > Asparagales > Amaryllidaceae > Allium > Allium cepa. Next base: position 80,326,712 of record CM060932.1, on the reverse strand, counting down.
CAATTCATCTCGAATTTACTTAATTACTAACAAAGGAAATTTCAATTTATTTCTTTTACTTACATTAATTTATATACAAATTCAAATTTAGCTTCAAATTTAGCTCACGACTAACCTTTTATTTAACTAATTCAAATTCCAATTCATTAGTCTATGAATTAATAATTTATCAAGTTAGTTTACTTGAATTCAATCCATTTTATTTTATTTAATTCCATATAATAATGATAATAATTCATAGAAAATCATTTTTTTTTCTATACTAAAATAGTTTTGGGCAAAATTACCTTATTTACCCGATCCAAAAACAATTTTATATTCACTAACAAATACGCACTCATATCTATTATTACACTCAAACTCATTCTAGAGTACTGCTGACTCTATCTCTAACGAGTAATACCCAACAGAACCATGGTTGTCGCTTAACCATAAGCTCCGATACCAAATGTAAAGAGACGAGCCAGTGGTCACAACCGATAGGCTTTTCAACCATCCCAGCCCCACCGTGGCTTACACTGGTACCCCAAACTTGCTTTTACGGCCAGCCTCTCGACTGTCTCAGGTTACACCTAACCAACCCCCTAAAAGAGGACGTGTAGGGGTAAGAGTCTCCCGTTCGCCACCTAACCGCGAAGCGAGAACCCCACATCACATAGCCCAAAAAGCTTAACAAGACTGGTGCGAGAACTCAAAACAGTTTATTTTTCTTTAAAATTAAAATAGAGGAATATTTTTAAAATCAATTCGCAATGCTTTTAAGAATGAGACTACCATAAGGCCTCCCGCACACACACACATGCAAACGCAGAATCGGAGGAGATTTCTCCTTATGATAGTCAAAGATGCTTGATACGCATTAAAAAGAACATTTGATATTATTACTAGTGCATAGTGTAGAGAAAATTCATTTTGAAAATAAAGATATAAATCTTAGCCAGCATAGACATTTCGCACTTATGCCTACTATAGCTACCATCCAAACAGTGGGTTACCACCATAAGTAGATGGCAGGTAATACAACTAATACCGTACAAGTTTCGTATTTGAAGAATGGATTTTCCAACAAATGGTCAGGCCAAGGAACTTCCCATTGCCACATGGAAACGCCTCTGGAAGGACGCCCCGAGAACCACCGTTCTCCGCTAAACAAAGCCGGGAATCCCTTTTCCCAAGGAATATTACAAACCCTCAGATATGCCACTCCCGGTCCTTTGGAACCTTTCACCGAGCGCTCGTCACCATCATCACACAATCATAAAGTGTTTTCAACATGAGTAAGTATCTGGGCTCCATACCATGATACTACCCTTTTCCAAAAGGAATGGTCATACCCTAGGGAAGCGATCCCTGGAAACCTTGCTGCACAATTCCTGTTTCGACCATTATCGGTTTGTGAGGCTCGACGAAGTCACGTCCACAAAAACATACTTTATACAAAAGCCATGCTTTGGGTCAACAAATGATCATAGAAATGATCACCAAGATAGACGATCAAACAAATGATCCTATCACAAATAATCAACACAATGATCATTTCACAGCTACACTTAGCATGTCACATTACCAAATTGGGAATATATCGTTGATAACTTCAACTATATAACCTCTGAGCTCGTACGTCTCAGAGAAGGGTGTTAAGCTAAAAGAATAAATTCTCTGCCACCAACAGAAATATATTTGAAAGAAATCGGCTTTACATCTCAATGATATACTAAAATTTCATATTATAAGTTAAATACTTATAATTTATTTGTTTATAAAATCGTTCCTTTAAACTTCATAAATTTATAAATCTTATAACTTATAAGGTTTATTTATTTATCCAAAATCTATTCCTTTAAATAACTTTACAAATTTTATAAACCTACTGTTTATAAAATTCCATTTATAACTTCATCGTTATAATTCTATAATTTCCATTTATCTATGAAATTCATTCACAATTCATTCTAACTCTTATAAAAACTTCGTTTTATAATGTCAATATTTTAATTTACAAATATCAATTTCGTAAATCTTTTATATAAATCAATTTATATCATTCTTTTTAAAACATCTTTAAACTCTTCTATAATTTCATCATTTGATTTATAAAATAATCCAATTTTATAAATCCTATTTTAAAACTTTTTATAATAAATTCAGCAATCCCAGTTTAAGCTATTTTATAAAATCATTAATCCCATATTTTCAAAAATCAACTTTTAACTGTATTTCTCAAAAATCATAATTTTTATAATATTAAAATTATAACGTTTATTTATTTAAGATGAATCAATTCCAATTTATTTTATAAACGTATACTTTCAAAAATTATTTTAGAATCCCTTAAAAATCAAAATCGTATTTTTCTAAACTTCAAAATTGGATTCGATGATGCAACACATCAATAGTCAATCATGACTTTCAAACATCATATATCATCCATGATAAACAATCAAATATCACAATATATGAAATCAAACAAATATTTGTGAGGAATCCAGTTGGTCCCTCCAACATGTTTCCCTGCATCCACAGACATTAGCAGAATACCATTCCGTTTCAAGATGGAATATCGCGGTATATGGGATTTTATAAAATATTATCCGCTTACTAACGACGCAATAGGGTCTCATCCGCTAAAAAAATGCGGGAAATCAATCAACTGCAATATATACATATACCAATATATATATATTGCTATATATATAATATAATACCAATTCCACTTCGAGGTGGAATATCGCGGTATATGTGTGTAATAAATAACCTCCGCTTACTAACGGCGTATAGGGTCTATTCACATCCAATATATATATATAACAATCATCATTCAAGCCATCAATCATTCAATCAACAAATTTTAAATCTAACTATTTAAAATTTAAATAAATCCTTATGAGTGAGAAGTTCTCACCTTTGCTTTTATTAGCAATCCTTTTCCTTCTTGACTCGATTTTCTTGATTTATACCTTGTATAAATATTTACACAATTTATTAATATTCGAACAGATCGAATAATAAATTTTCATTAGATAATTTTAATTCATCGGTGATTTCATTTTAATAGTTAAATTACTGATAGTTTTATTTAAATCAATCTCTTGTTAAATAAATTTATTTTAACAAATTTTTCTTTTAAAATAATTCTAACTAGAAATTCCCAATTGAATTAAATTTCCTTATTATAAATTAAATCAACTAATTTTTCTTAAATAAAATTATTTTCCTTTTAATAAATTGTTTTTGGCTTCCAAACAATTTCTTTTTAATATTTTGATTTAACAAAAATTAAATTTAAAACTATTCTTTATAAATTCCAATCTTTATTTTATATAATCTTTGGACAAATCACATAATAAATTTCCATTCGCTATATTTTAATTAACCAAAAGTTTAATTTAAACTAAATTTCCATTAAATAAATCTTTCACTAAATAAATTTCCATTTGATAAATATACTTAACAAAATATTAAATTTCTTTTAATGATTGAATTTACAAAGGTTCAATAAAACTTAATTTCTTTTAACTATAATTTTTTCTTCTTTAAATAAATTTATTTTAACAAAAATTTATTTTACTTTAAATCAATATCTTTAAATCAATAATTTATTTATCCAATAAATCAAATTCCTAACAAATCTGTCTAGTTCAATTTAAACTTCAACTAAATTTACTTTAAACAAATTTATTTAACTACAATTTAATTTCCCTTTAATATAAATTATTTTTAACCACTTAACTTAAATTTTAACAAATTTTCTTTTTCAAAATTTTTTTTCCTTTTAAAACTAAAATTTCTATTCAACAAATAATTTAGTTTTAAAATTCTTATTATTATTTATTTCTAATCTATATACATTTATTAAAATTCGAACTAATTCCTTTAACAAGTTTATTTAACTAATTTCTTTTAAATAATTAAATTTATCTAACTAATTTTCTTTTAAAATTAATTTAAATTAACCAAGGGTTTCATTTTGAACTAATAAATTTGAATTGTAAACAAAATTTCTTTTACTATATAAAACTATTTATTTGCATATATATATATATCTACAGATTTATAGATAATTCAAAAAATTTAAATTGTTTTAACTTTCTGTAACTATTTACTCTCTAAACTGTTTTAAATTTTCTATACTTTCAAAATCCAAAATATATATATATACACACATATATATATATATATATATATATATACTGTTACATTTATTTCCTGTTTTCGAAATTTCAAAATTTCGCCTTACTGGAATTATAATTTTTTTATTTATTTACTGTTAATAACATGTATAAATGTTTGTTATATTAAATCAAAAATAAAAATAAAATCAACATACCTTACTGTAAAAATCGAAACCCACGAGATCGCCACAGTCCCACGCCGCCGCCGCCGCTCCACCTACCACGGCTTACGCGCGCGTTCTAGCGCCGCCTCGGTCTGCGCACAACCCTTATCGACGCCGTAACAGTATCACGCGCGACCCCATCATCGCGCGAATGCACCCAAATCCAACGCGCGCCGCCTCCAGTAGCTCGCGTGCGCCTCGTCTAACACCACTTACACGCGCGAGCGCCAGCCCCCATCGATCGCGCGCTGCCACGAAATCGCGCGCCTCGCCAATCGCCCCAAACCAATCGCGAGCCCCACCGAGCAATCGCCCCCTGCGCCTCGTGCACGCGCTCGATCGTGAATTTAATTTAGGGCTTCGGCCTTTTTTTTTTTTATAAATGAACGAATGAATTTGAATCGAATGAGAGAAAGGGGTATTTAAAATAAACTGAGGCATGTTTATCACGATCTTCGTTCGTGATTTCTGGCATAACTTTAGGCACGAATCTAGGGATGGCAGCAGTATGGAAGGAGTATGGGAAGAAACTGATGTTGACAATTTTTTTAAAATTTAAAATTCAAATTGAATTCGATTAAATTCCAATGCGTTTATGCGTCGTGTGATCACATATTAACTCCGAAAAATACGAAATTTGAAATCCGAGAATAATTCAATATTACGGACCCAATGGAACTGGTTTCGTCGAATTCCGAGACAGTGCCTCGGACGGCTATTTTTAAATATCGATTCAAACGATTTAATTTCAAAACTGAACAATTCACTTTAAATTTCAATTCTGAAGCTTCTATTATCTTCAATATTATCAATATGAATTTTACAAGCCTTTGAAATATTTTTAATCGGCTTAAAATTGAAGATTCAAATTATTATTCAATTTTCAATAGATTAAATTCTATAATTTAATCGCCAATTCATTCTGATAATTTGAAATTCAATTCAAACCATCATTTAAATATTTAAAATAATTTAAATATTCACAAATTAAATTGTTCAAAATTCTGGGTCGTTACAATCTTTCCCCCTTAAAAGAATTTCGTCCCGAAATTACAAGTTAAGAAGAATGCCCTTATTCCGTCTACTATTTTTCACAATCAAATAGTTTTATCAACTTACTAAAACAAATCTTTTTACTAGAGATTCAGTATCATTCCAACTAGCTTTCCAACTTCAATTATAGGTTCCAAACAATATTGTTTACCTAACAATTCAAATTTAAATTCAAATTCAAATTTTAAACTTTCAAAATTTCTCAAAATTTTTCTAACACCCTAAATTTTCGAAAAATTTCGCCAGCGTCTCCTTTGCGCGGCTAGCTCGGTACGACTACAAAATGGCACCACGGCCCCTCAGAATCAAAAAGAAAAGAGAAAGCCAAGTGGCTGGAGAAGAAAGTCATCAAATTTCATACTGAAATTTAAATACGTACCTTTTTGTCGAGCAATTTAAATTATCTTCAAAATCAAAATCCCTATTCCTTTATACACCTGTATATCCTGTATAACAGTAGCATCCAAATCCAACATACAAACCATTTTGCCAATTCCATTACAAAATTTCCAATATATACTTCTTATACATTTTTACTTCACTATTGAAGTTACATATTTATTTTCATTCAATTTTTTTATTTCAATTCAATTCACAATTTCAATTCTATTTGAATTCAATTCTTAATTTAAATTCCATTCGAATTCAATTCTCAATTCTAAATATTGAATTCTAACGATTAACTTTCATTTGCTAATTCATATGATTACTTTAAATTAGTTTCATTCACTAATTCATTTCCATATTCAATTCATCTCGAATTTACTTAATTACTAACAAAGGAAATTTCAATTTATTTCTTTTACTTACATTAATTTATATACAAATTCAAATTTAGCTTCAAATTTAGCTCACGACTAACCTTTTATTTAACTAATTCAAATTCCAATTCATTAGTCTATGAATTAATAATTTATCAAGTTAGTTTACTTAAATTCAATCCATTTTATTTTATTTAATTCCATATAATAATGATAATAATTCATAGAAAATCATTTTTTTCTATACTAAAATAGTTTTGGGCAAAATTACCTTATTTACCCGATCCAAAAACAATTTTATATTCACTAACAAATACGCACTCATATCTATTATTACACTCAAACTCATTCTAGAGTACTGCTGACTCTATCTCTAACGAGTAATACCTAACAAAACCATGGTTGTCGCTTAACCATAAGCTCCGATACCAAATGTAAAGAGACGAGCCAGTGGTCACAACCGGTAGGCTTTTCAACCATCCCAGCCCCACCGTGGCTTACACTGGTACCCCAAACTTGCTTTTACGGCCAGCCTCTCGACTATCTCAGGTTACACCTAACCAACCCCCTAAAAGAGGACGTGTAGGGGTAAGAGTCTCCCGTTCGCCACCTAACCGCGAAGCGAGAACCCCCCATCACATAGCCCAAAAAGCTTAACAAGACTGGTGCGAGAACTCAAAACAATTTATTTTTCTTTAAAATTAAAATAGAGGAATATTTTTAAAATCAATTCGCAATGCTTTTAAGAATGAGACTACCATAAGGCCTCCCGCACACGCACACATGCAAACGCAGAATCGGAGGAGATTTCTCCTTATGATAGTCAAAGATGCTTGATACGCATTAAAAAGAACATTTGATATTATTACTAGTGCATAGTGTAGAGAAAATTCATTTCGAAAATAAAGATATAAATCTTAGCCAGCATAGACATTTCGCACTTATGCCTACTATAGCTACCATCCAAACAGTGGGTTACCACCATAAGTAGATGGCAGGTAATACAACTAATACCGTACAAGTTTCGTATTTGAAGAATGGATTTTCCAACAAATGGTCAGGCCAAGGAACTTCCCATTGCCACATGGAAACGCCTCTGGAAGGACGCCCCGAGAACCACCGTTCTCCGCTAAACAAAGCCGGGAATCCCTTTTCCCAAGGAATATTACAAACCCTCGGATATGCCACTCCCGGTCCTTTGGAACCTTTCACCGAGCGCTCGTCACCATCATCACACAATCATAAAGTGTTTTCAACATGAGTAAGTATCTGGGCTCCATACCATGATACTACCCTTTTCCAGAAGGAATGGTCATACCCTAGGGAAGCGATCCCTGGAAACCTTGCCGCACAATTCCTGTTTCGACCATTACCGGTTTGTGAGGCTCGATGAAGTCACGTCCACAAAAACATACTTTATACAAAAGCCATGCTTTGGGTCAACAAATGATCATAGAAATGATCACCAAGATAGACGATCAAATAAATGATCCTATCACAAATAATCAACACAATGATCATTTCACAGCTACACTTAGCATGTCACATTACCAAATTGGGAATATATCGCTGATAACTTCAACTATATAACCTCTGAGCTCGTACGTCTCAAAGAAGGGTGTTAAGCTAAAAGAATAAATTCTCTGCCACCAACAGAAATATATTTGAAAGAAATCGGCTTTACATCTCAATGATATACTAAAATTTCATATTATAAGTTAAATACTTATAATTTATTTGTTTATAAAATCGTTCCTTTAAACTTCATAAATTTATAAATCTTATAACTTATAAGGTTTATTTATTTATCCAAAATCTATTCCTTTAAATAACTTTACAAATTTTATAAACCTACTGTTTATAAAATTCCATTTATAACTTCATCGTTATAATTCTATAATTTCCATTTATCTATGAAATTCATTCACAATTCATTCTAACTCTTATAAAAACTTCGTTTTATAATTCCAATATTTTAATTTACAAATATCAATTTCGTAAATCTTTTATATAAATCAATTTATATCATTCTTTTTAAAACATCTTTAAACTCTTCTATAATTTCATCATTTGATTTATAAAATAATCCAATTTTATAAATCCTATTTTAAAACTTTTTATAATAAATTCAGCAATCCCAGTTTAAGCTATTTTATAAAATCATTAATCCCATATTTTCAAAAATCAACTTTTAATTGTATTTCTCAAAAATCATAATTTTTATAATATTAAAATTATAACGTTTATTTATTTAAGATGAATCAATTCCAATTTATTTTATAAACGTATACTTTCAAAAATTATTTTAGAATCCCTTAAAAATCAAAATCGTATTTTTCTAAACTTCAAAATTGGATTCGATGATGCAACACATCAATAGTCAATCACGACTTTCAAACATCATATATCATCCATGATAAACAATCAAATATCACAATATGTGAAATCAAACAAATATTTGTGAGGAATCCAGTTGGATCCCTCCAACCTGTTTCCCTGCATCCACAGACATTAGCACAATACCATTCCGTTTCAAGACGGAATATCGCGCTATATGGGATTTTATAAAATATTATCCGCTTACTAACGGCGCAATAGGGTCTCATCCGCTAAAAAATGCGGGAAATCAATCAACTGCAATATATACATATGCCAATATATATATATTGCTATATATATAATATAATACCAATTCCACTTCGAGGTGGAATATCGCGATATATGTGTGTAATAAATAACCTCCGCTTACTAACGGCGTATAGGGTCTATTCACATCCAATATATATATATAACAATCATCATTCAAGCCATCAATCATTCAATCAACAAATTTTAAATCTAACTATTTAAAATTTAAATAAATCCTTATGAGTGAGAAGTTCTCACCTTTGCTTTTATTAGCAATCCTTTTCCTTCTTGACTCGATTTTCTTGATTTATACCTTGTATAAATATTTACACAATTTATTAATATTCGAACAGATCGAATAATAAATTTTCATTAGATAATTTTAATTCATCGGTGATTTCATTTTTAATAGTTAAATTACTGATAGTTTTATTTAAATCAATCTCTTGTTAAATAAATTTATTTTAACAAATTTTTCTTTTAAAATAATTCTAACTAGAAATTCCCAATTGAATTAAATTTCCTTATTATAAATTAAATCAACTAATTTTTCTTAAATAAAATTATTTTCCTTTTAATAAATTGTTTTTGGCTTCCAAACAATTTCTTTTTAATATTTTGATTTAACAAAAATTAAATTTAAAACTATTCTTTATAAATTCCAATCTTTATTTTATATAATCTTTGGACAAATCACATAATAAATTTCCATTCGCTATATTTTAATTAACCAAAAGTTTAATTTAAACTAAATTTCCATTAAATAAATCTTTCACTTAATAAATTTCCATTTGATAAATATACTTAACAAAATATTAAATTTCTTTTAATGATTGAATTTACAAAGGTTCAATAAAACTGAATATCTTTTAACTATAATTTTTTCTTCTTTAAATAAATTTATTTTAACAAAAATTTATTTTACTTTAAATCAATATCTTTAAATCAATAATTTATTTATCCAATAAATCAAATTCCTAACAAATCTGTCTAGTTCAATTTAAACTTCAACTAAATTTACTTTAAACAAATTTATTTAACTACAATTTAATTTCCCTTTAATATAAATTATTTTTAACCACTTAACTTAAATTTTAACAAATTTTCTTTTTCAAAATTTTTTTTCCTTTTAAAACTAAAATTTCTATTCAACAAATATTTAGTTTTAAACTAAATTTTCTTTAAGTTTTAAAATTCTTATTATTATTTATTTCTAATCTATATACATTTATTAAAATTCGAACTAATTCCTTTAACAAGTTTATTTAACTAATTTCTTTTAAATAATTAAATTTATCTAACTAATTTTCTTTTAAAATTAATTTAAATTAACCAAGGGTTTCATTTTGAACTAATAAATTTGAATTGTAAACAAAATTTCTTTTACTATATAAAACTATTTATTTGCATATATATATATATCTATAGATTTATAGATAATTCAAAAAATTTAAATTGTTTTAACTTTCTGTAACTATTTACTCTCTAAACTATTTTAAATTTTCTATACTTTCAAAATCCAATATATATATATATATACATATATATATATATATATATTGTTACATTTATTTCCTGTTTTCGAAATTTCAAAATTTCGCCTTACTGGAATTATAATTTTTTTTTTATTTACTGTTAATAACATGTATAAATGTTTGTTATATTAAATCAAAAATAAAAATAAAATCAACATACCTTACTGTAAAAATCGAAACCCACGAGATCGCCACAGTCCCACGCCGCCGCCGCTCCACCTACCACGGCTTACGCGCGCGTTCTAGCGCCGCCTCAGCCTGCGCACAACCCTTATCGATGCCGCAACAGTATCACGCGCGACCCCATCATCGCGCGAACGCACCCAAATCCAACGCGCGCCGCCTCCAGTAGCTCGCGTGCGCCTCGTCTAACACCACTTACACGCGCGAGCGCCAGCCCCCATCGATCGCGCGCTGCCACGAAATCGCGCGCCTCGCCAATCGCCCCAAACCAATCGCGAGCCCCACCGAGCAATCGCCCCCTGCGCCTCGTGCACGCGCTCGATCGTGAATTTAATTTAGGGCTTCGGCCTTTTTTTTTTTTATAAATGAACGAATGAATTTGAATCGAATGAGAGAAAGGGGTATTTAAAATAAACTGAGGCATGTTTATCACGATCTTCGTTCGTGATTTCTGGCATAACTTTAGGCATGAATCTAGGGATGGCAGCAGTATGGAAGGAGTATGGGAAGAAACTGATGTTGACAATTTTTTTAAAATTTAAAATTCAAATTGAATTCGATTAAATTCCAATGCGTTTATGCGTCGTGTGATCACATATTAACTCCGAAAAATACGAAATTTGAAATCCGAGAATAATTCAATATTACAGACCCAATGGAACTGGTTTCGTCGAATTCCGAGACTGTGCCTCGGACGGCTATTTTTAAATATCGATTCAAACGATTTAATTTCAAAACTGAACAATTCACTTTAAATTTCAATTCTGAAGCTTCTATTATCTTCAATATTATCAATATGAATTTTACAAGCCTTTGAAATATTTTTAATCGGCTTAAAATTGAAGATTCAAATTATTATTCAATTTTCAATAAATTAAATTCTATAATTTAATCGCCAATTCATTCTGATAATTTGAAATTCAATTCAAACCATCATTTAAATATTTAAAATAATTTAAATATTCAAAAATTAAATTGTTCAAAATTCTGGGTCGTTACAACTGGCGGCTAGGGTTTTAGATTTAGGGTTTTTATTTTTTTTCTAAAATTGTGAATTTATGGTGTATTTATAGGAAAAAAATCGAACACTATTCATTCCGATTTTCGAAACTCCGATTTACGCGCCGAAACTGGCGTTCCTAAGGTTTATCCCGCGTTCCGGACACAATGGAACAGGTTTCGAAAGCTAATTCGGATATCTATGCGAGTTATGGCAATAAACGTTCAATTTAAATTAAACCGATTTAAACGATTTTCTAGGCGTTTTAATTTGTACCGGACAAACGGTAAATCCAATTGACACGAAATTTGAAACCTTACAATAATATCACATTACGGATCCGATGAAACTGGTTTCATCGAAATCCGAGACTTTTTTAAAAATGGCTATTTTAACTCGCCGAATTAATATTAAAAACAATTCGATGCGTTTCGAGCTGCTACGATCAAACGATAGCTCCTATTGACACGAAAATTGAAATCCGGTAATAACTAACTATTACGGATCCAATGGAACTGGTTTCGTCCAATTCTGAGACTGTTCAAAAATTGGCTATTTTCACTAGTCGATTAAATATTAAAATATTCAATTTTCACAATTTAACTTTTAATTCGATTTTAAAAGTTCTAAAATATCATTCTAACTTCAATATGATAAAATAAAATTTTACAAATCACTTTCAATCATATTTAACTCAATTTTCAATTATTTCCATAATTTAACATATTAAATTATTGATTTAATTATCCAATTAAATCCAATTATTCGAAATAAAATTTATTCGACTTATAAATTCACTTTTTAATATATAATATTAATTAAATATCCAAATTTTAATTACTAAAAATTCTGGGTCGTTACAATCTTCCCCCCTTAAAAGAATTTCGTCCTCGAAATTAGCAAGTAAGAAAAGTTACAGAAACCTTTAACTTTCCCAAAATTCATAGTTAAACTTCTTATAATAACTTACTAAGTTTTCAAATCATACTTAGTTATCTCTTCAAAAACAATTACTATTGTTTAACTTTCAACTCCAAATCAAAGTTTCAGTTTTCAAAATTTCTCCAAATTTTTCTCAAAATTATTCTAACGCCTTAAATTTTCGAAAAAATTTGCCATAGTCTCCTTTGTGCGGCTCGATTCGAAAAAAAAAATGACAGTATATTTGTCACAAATATACATCTCATCAAGTAATGAGGCATCCCGCAGGGAAAAAAGTATAAAAGTACGGTATTTAATCTGAGATATGTACCTTATATTTTATTAGCAAGCATATACGGCTAATATAGTGCGAAAGCGAGCTCCAAATGCAAAGCAAACGAAATCCGCACCTACTAATCACTCAACAAACAACATGAGAAACATGTATGTAGACAATAATATCAATATACAACATATAGCAACATAATAACTATATATGTTAACATAACAATTGAAACAAAACAATATATTCAACCATCAACCAACTAGTATTCATAACCAATAAATATTCATTCATATTCTCATTAATATTCAATGAATTAGGTTTTCAATTTAAATCACATTTGATTCATTACAGTGGATGTTCTTACTAACATTCATTTTCAATTAGTTTATATTCACTAATTCATATTCAAGTTGGTTCACTTCCAAATCAAATTCAATTCTATTTAAGATTCACTTAACTTCCAATTGGATTTCAATTACTTTAGCTTCCAATTTCATTAACTCAATTTCATTAACACTTAATGAATTATATACAATCAATCAACTAACAACCATATAACAGTCAATGTATATTCATTACAACCAAATTCCTTTGCTTTCAATTGGTTTAATTAGATTGATTTTCATTCAACTATTCAACTTTCCAATAACATTAGATTTTAATGAATTAACACTTACATTCATTATTCCATACCAATTATTCACATTTAATTGATTAGCATTCAATCCATTAATTTAATTCAATTACAAAAGTTGAATTTCATTTACATAACTCAAGTTCATATTTATCACTTCACTTTATTAATTTACTTTGATACCAATATCAACTTCATTCAACATCTCTTAAGTTATATTTCATTTTACTTTATAAACATCACTTGGTTTTACATAACTTAAATTCCCACTTATAAATAAATTCAGCTTCCAATTCTAAAGTAAATTTCCATTTTAACTTTAAATTCATTTTTATTTACAACTCATATTCATAAATATATTCATATAGTTTCACTTCTCATATATATAAGTTTATTTCTCAATTGTAAATCACTTTAATTATAATTCAATTGTTATAATTCTTTTTGCATATACAATTATTCTTTTAGTTAGGTTATTCAAACAACTAAACAATCAACTTATATACACTTTAATAATACTGAAAAATTATTCCTTTATATAAAAATATAATCAAGGTAAAATTATTTTATTTACCCAATTTAAAACAATATTGTGTCGGTTTATCTTGTTTAAGAGTTTATAAACCCCTTTCTACGATAGTTAGCTAGACTACATCGACCGAAATCTATAAACAATCAACCGATAAGTCAACACAATACAAAACAATTTATATTCACTAACAAATACGCTCTCATAGCTATTATTACACTCAAACTCAATCTAGAGTGCTACTGACTCTATCTCTAATGAGTAATACCCAACAGAACCATGGTTGTCGCTTAACCATAAGCTCTGATACCAGATGTAAGGACCCGATTCTTCGACTTTCGAAAATTCAACATCGATACTCACTTTATCGACTGCCGAGCAATCGAACGACGGAAAACCGAACACTTAGGGTTTTAAAGAAAAAGAAAAAAAAGAAAAAGACAGAGAAGATAGAAAGTAGAGGGGAAAGAAAATAGAAAATAAAGAACGAAACAGAAAACAACAGAACAACATCAGAATCTCACAATCGCAGCGGAACAACATATAATAAATAAATGAATAATCTTTAAACAAAGGACTATATCAGTTATTACATTTTATACATTACATTACATCATCATCAGAGTGTACAACAACAAACAACAACAAACAGCGGAAAAAGAAATACTATATACTAGTAATACGCCATGCCATCCATCTTGCCTCCAGCAACTCCTGAATATCCAGAATATCCTGATAAACCTAACTCTTGACTGCCCGTGTAGAAATTGGTGGGCACCCAGAGTTTAGGAAGGAAAACAATAAACTCCAAGTCAGTCATGTGACTGGTGTGAGAACTCAAAACAGTTTATTTATCTTTAAAATCAAAATAGAGTAATATTTTTAAAGTCAATTCGCAATGCTTTTAAAAATGAGACTACCATAAGGCCTCCCGCACGCACACACACACACACAATGCAAACGCAGAATCGGAGGAGATTTCTCCTTATGATAGTCAAAGATGCTTGATACGCATTTAAAAGAACATTTGATATTATTACTAGTGCATAGTGTAGAGAAAAATTCATTTCGAAAGTAGAATATAAATCTTAGCCAGCATAGACATTTCGAACTATGCCTACTATAGCTACCATCTAAACAGTGGTGACCACCATCAGTAAATGGCAGGTTCTACAACTAATACCGTACAAGGTTTCGTATTGGGAATTGGATTTCCAACGAATGATCAGGCCAAGGAACTTCCCATTGCCACATGAGAATGCCTCTGGATGGACATCCCCGAGAACCAAACCGGATCTCTGCCAACACAAGGCCGGGTTACCCCTAACTGAGTAACAACTGACCGAATATGCCATCCCCCGGTCCTTTGGGACCTTTCACCCGAGC
The DNA here is from genome assembly GCA_030765085.1 of Allium cepa. Lineage (NCBI taxonomy): Eukaryota > Viridiplantae > Streptophyta > Magnoliopsida > Asparagales > Amaryllidaceae > Allium > Allium cepa. The sequence goes on along the minus strand of CM060932.1, from coordinate 80,311,460 downwards.
GCTCGCAATCAATTCACACAATCATAAAGTGTTTTCAACATGAGTAAGTATCTGGGCTCCATACCATGATACCACCCTTTTCCAGAAGGAAATGCACACATCCTAAAGGGCGCTACCCCTCATAACCTTGCTGCATCTTTCCTGTTTTGACCATTCACGGGGTGTGAGGCTCGACGAAGTCACGTCCACAAAAACATACTTTATACAAAAGCCATGCTTTGGGTCAACAAATGATCATAGAAATGATCACCAGGATAGACGATCAAACAAACGATCCTATCACAAATAATCAACACAATGATCATTTACAGCAACACTCAGCATGTCACATTACCAAATTGGAAATATATCGTTGATAACATTCAACTACATAACCTCTGAGCTCGTACGTCTCAGAGAAGGGTGTTAAGCTAAAAGAATAAATTCTCCGCCACCAACAGAAATATATTTGAAAGAAATCTGCTTTATATCTCAATTTGTAATGTCAGACATACAATCCATACAAGTCTGTTCCGGGCTCGAACAAAACCGAAGGCACTTACAAAGAAGTCCTTGCAATCCGGATATCCACAATCCTGATCGGATTCCCCATCACATATGGAGAACTCTATACCGGAGCAACTCGGTGCAGAGTCAATCGACAGGTCATCCTATCGCTCTCGCAAATATCCGGTCTTCAACACCGATCTTCAATGCAATTCATAACGACGTATCACATATTCGGAATGGGTTATACGACCCAATGGTCCTTTCCCGGTTAACCCGAATAGTGAGCGCTTATTCAAAAATAAGTGTGGCATTCAAATTCACAAATCACATCAAATAACCGTTCAAAGGGAAATATTGATAGTCGGTTATTGAACTATCAATGGATATGCACACATCACCAGATTCCAAATAATTTTCCAAATTATTTATTTCCCAAAAATATCTTTACTAGATATATAATTTCACACTTCAAAAATAAATCAATATTTATTTTTAAACAAATTCCCCTTTCCTTTATAAATTCCATAGTGAATTTATATTCCAAAATATCTATGAATATACGACTTCAATTATTCATTTCAATATTCCTTTTCAATTTATCTTCAAAAAGATAAATTCTCAAAATATTCACTTATTATTGGAAAACATTTCCATACTTATTTAATAAGTAATTCACAATTTTTATTTATTTTCAACACTTGGAAAATATTCAATATACTTAAATCGAGATTAAGTATATATTTCATTCTTTAAGGAAATCATTCTCTTAAACATATTTATTTAGGCCAAAACGAATGTTACGTAAAACATCGTTACGACAACCCAAAATCACTAGTATAGGGATTCGAAATTAAAATAGATATATAAATCCCAATACTATACAAAACATTTTCTTTCGGAAATCATTTACTATAACAACAGTGTTATAGTCCACTATTTCCTTCTATTTCTCGAAAACGTCTATTTCAACAATAAATGTTGAAATCTATGGTTTCGAATCTCAACACAATTTAAAACATCGTTAGATCGGTTTAATTCAATTTAAAACATCACATTCAAAACAATTTCTTTAACATATTATTCACCATTCAAAACATGAATATACTACGTTAATCAATTTCATCACTTCTATTCATTTTATTTCAAAGGATCATTCACCGTCAAAAACGTGAATATAACTCAATTAATAGGTTTCAACAATTTACTTATCAAAATAAGTCGTTTGCGAATTTATAAAACAACGTTTATAAATTCCATTTCTATTTAGTTTATAACAACTTCCTTTATAAATTCCTTTATTAACCTATCTCAATTCATATCTCAATGATATACCAAAGATTCATATTATAAGTGAAATACTTATAATTTATTTGTTTGCAAAAATCGTTCCTTTGAACTTTATAATTATAAATCTTATAACTTATAAGATTCAATTATTTATCCAAAACCATTCTTTTAATAACTTTATAAATTTTATAAACCTACTGTTTATAAAATTCTATTTATAACTTCACCATTTATAATTTTATAAATTCCATTCATTTACAAAATTCATTTTCACTTCATTCAAACACTTATAAAAACTCGTTTTATAATGTCAATATTTCAATTTATAAATATCCATTTATAAATCTCTTAATATAAATCAATTTATATTATTCTTTAAAACGTCTTTAATCTCCTTTATTATTTCACCATTTTGATTCATAAAATAATTAAATTTTATAAATCCTATATTTAAACTTTTCACAATAAATTCAAAAATTCCGATTTAACTATTTTATAAAATCATTAGCATCATATTCTCAAAAATCAGTTTTTAACTATATTTCTCAAAAATCATAATTTTTATAACTTTAAAAATTATAACGTTTATTTATTTAAAACGGATCAATTCCAAAAATATTTTATATTTTCATAAATCACTTTAAAAATCATTTTTAAAGTTCCAAATTTGGTCCAATGATGCTACACACCAAATAGTCAATCACGACGACAACGATATCATATATCGATATGATAATCCATCAAATATCAAAATATCTGAAATCAAATAAAAACTGTTGAGGAATCCAGTTGGATCCCTCCAACCTGTTTTCCTGCATCCACAAACATTAGCACAATACCAATTTCGCTCCAGTACGAAATTATCGCGGTATATGGGATTTAAAATATTATCCGCTTAATAGACGGCGCAATAGGGTCTCATCCGCTATGCAAATGCGGGAAATCAATAACTCCAATATATACATATGCCAATATTTATATATATATATATATATTGCTATTATATATAATACCAATTTCACTGTTTATGAAATATTCGCGGTATATGTTTTTAATAAATAACATCCGCTTACTAACAGCGTATAATGTCTATTTTAACAATCAATAGATAACAATCATCATTCAAACATGCATTCAAATATTTTAAATATAACTATTCAAAATAAAATCGAAACTGATTCGATTGAGTGAGAAGTTCTCACCTTGATTTCAATTTCGTTTTAGCGATTTATTTCGAATAAAATTAAACGGACGTTTAATTTTACCCGAAATTCTCACTAACTCCAAACGACTCCAATCCAACTCCATCGCGTAGTGCTCGTCCATATGATTCCAACGCAACTGGTTTCGCGCGTTTTCGACCTCGTATGAAAAAGTTATGAATATTTAAACATTACACAAATTTATATTCATAATTTACAACTTTTATTTAAAATTTTTTAACATACACAAACATGGGCCGTTGGATCAAACTGAATGCATCAGGGCCGACCACTCCTTCTTCCATCTCCACGCGCAAACATCTCCAGGAAGGAGCACGCAACAACCCATTCAAACACCATATTAGGTTTTGATTTTGCTACTTCATCGCTCGACGATAATTCGATCAGCAACTTGCATTCTCCTCGCCTCCCCACACTACACCTTCGGCCCAATCATCATAGAGCTCGGTCAAGCCCCCAGCACGCAATTCGAGGCCGAACGGCCTGCCTTCATGGATCCTCAACGACCACCACGTTGCTCGAATACTCATCATCCCCATATGGATTCGAAGAGCTCGGCTAGCTCTACCAATCTCTAGTTGGAAGTTGTTGCTAATTATTTCCAGATTGGAAGATTATAAGGGATGAATATGGAACATTTTTGGCCATTGATTTATTGACTGGCGGCTAGGGTTTTAGATTTAGGGTTTTTATTTTTTTTTTCTAAAATTGTGAATTTATGGTGTATTTATAGGAAAAAAATCGAACACTATTCATTCCGATTTTCCAAACTCCGATTTACGCGCCGAAACTGACGTTCCTAGGGTTTATCCCGCGTTTCGGACACAATGGAACAGGTTTCGAAAGCTAATTCGGACATCTGTGCGAGTTATGGCAATAAACGTTCAATTTAAATTAAACCAATTTAAACGATTTTCTAGGCGTTTTAATTTGTACCGGACAAACGGTAAATCCAAATGACACGAAATTTGAAACCTTACAATAATATCACATTACGGATCCGATGAAACTAGTTTCATCGAAATCCGAGACTTTTTGAAAAATGGCTATTTTAACTCGCCAAATTAATATTAAAAACAATTCGATGCGTTTCGAGCTGCTACGATCAAACGATAGCTCCGATTGACACAAAAATTGAAATCCGGTAATAACTAACTATTACGGATCCAATGGAACTGGTTTCGTCCAATTCTGAGACTGTTCAAAAATTGGCTATTTTCACTAGTCGATTAAATATTAAAATATTCAATTTTCACAATTTAACTTTTAATTCGATTTTAAAAGTTCTAAAATATCATTCTAACTTCAATATGATAAAATAAAATTTTACAAATCATTTTCAATCATATTTAACTCAATTTTCAATTATTTCCATAATTTAACATATTAAATAATTGATTTAATTATCCAATTAAATCCAATTATTCAAAATAAAATTTATTCGACTTATAAATTCACTTTTTAATATATAAAATTAATTAAATATCCAATTTTAATTACTAAAAATTCTGGGTCGTTACAATAGGTCCATATATTGTGAAAACAGTATACCCTTATGGCGTAGTTGAAATTGAAAATCCTAGGGACGGTTCCATTTCAAAGGTCAATGGACAACGCTTGAAGCCATTTCTAGAGTTTGAACAGCATGAGGACGATGAGTTCGTGGATCTTCACGAACCTAGCTATTCGGCATGAGCCGCTCACTATCTTGCACATATCAGGTTGTATTTTTTTTAGTTTTTTTTCTTCTATTTTGCATTTGCATTCTATTTGACAGTTGGGACACTGTCTCATTCCAGTGTGGGGGGGACGCATATCTCATTCTGTTTGTTCATATTTCATAGTGTAGCATCATTTTTTTTTAAAAATCATCTCATTATTTGTTTTCAAATTTCTTTTCAATTTTTTTTCATTTCCCAATATTTTTAGGACTTCGATTTATTTTTAATTAGTCAAGACAAAGTAAGTAAGCAGTTGAAGTCAATTGATGAAGATTTTTGTGAATCACTAATTTCAAATGTAAAATATAATGAAAAGTTGAATTACAAGCGATAATAGTGAGGTTAGTATATAGCGGGATTCATAGGTGATAGTTATGAAATCTTTTCTAAACTGTAGTCTTTGTTTAAAAAAAATGGCAGATTTAAAGTACATGCGTTGACATCTCAAATCATTAAAGTTAAGTGGTGCTAAGTTGATTTGCATAACACTCTTTAGCTCTTCTCAAAAAAGAAAAAGAAAAAGAAACACCTACAGTCGATAGGTGTGCACACTTGTGAAAGTGTGTGCACTCGCCACGCTCTATACTCTTCTCACGTAAGCCCGCAAGGCAGTGCATGAATGGTATATCTGGCCTCAGCATTCTGAGTTAGGTGTATAAATAATTAAATAAATAATCACCTAAGGATTACCGACCTTTTCTGACATTGTCAGCGTCGGTTTGCACAATCCGCCAAGCTCTATCCCAACTTTCACGTAAGCCCGCGAGGTAGTGCATGGGTGGTATACCTTGGTCCAAAGGATAGGTGTAAAAAAAAAAGAGAAGAAAAAAAACTAGTAAAGAGAGACTAAGCTTTGAAACCCAAACACTTCTTGACTTTGTTGATTTGGCTTGTTATACAAATGGAAATGAAAAATACCATTTTGAAAAAAACTGTGATCAATAGTGAAGAATTTATTTCATGGCTGCACTATGTTATCGACCGAAACAACTGGCCAAACTAGAATCTAATGTATGAAAACTTGAGTTACATTGAAATTTGTGATTAGTGAGGAACCAAAAATTTGAAGAAGTTGACTAAAACTGATATACATTATTTTGTTGCAACTATTTTGAAGTAAATCGAGTCTCCATTTGTGTAGAATTTTGCATTCATGTAGTACATTAGAATCATCACATACCGCATTTGGATTTTGTGGGTAGTATCCGCTGAAAACCCTCACGAGACACCACTCGTCCTACTAGGGACACCTAGAGGTTTAACGGCTTGTTGCATACGCTCAATGCAATCGTGTTTCCTACGAAAAAGGATTTAGTTAGTTTTATTTTCTTGCTTATTCGAGGACGAATAAAGTTCTAGTGTGGGGGTATTTGATGAACGTATTTCTCTACAATTTAAACCGTTTATTTCATATATTTTTATTTTAATAAAGCGGTATTATACGGGTATTTTGTTGTGGTTTTGCAGATTATTGATTCCAAAGTGCAACGTTTAAATTAATCGGTTATGCCGTCCATTGGTTCAAAAATCACGCAGCAAAGAGTGCAACATTTTGAGCATTGAAATAAATCAAAGCAATATGGACCAATTCAAGCAATGATGTGGACGTATATATGTTCTCTTTCACCAATTCAAGCAAAGGACCAGTTCCTCCTAAAAAGTAGCATAATACATAGCCATGATATGAAACAAAATGGGACACATTCAAAAGTAGCTTACGTATGAATTTGGACCAATTCACATATAAAAGTATTTCAAGCAATGACGTGGCAACTTGACTCTTTACCAATTCAAGGAATGGACCCAGTCAGTACAATTATCTTAGCAAATACTAAGAATAGAACCGGTCCTATTGCTAAAAAGATGGACTGATTTTAGGGGTTGAAAGCCTATATATACAGCATTATACAACACCTTGAAATCATCTCTTACCTCATCACTTTTCTTCAAGTTTAGATTTAAATTCAGCACTGTTTTTATTTTCGAACGGAATACGTAGGATTGTTGATTAGATTTGGCAATTTATTTATTCTTGTTCTTAGTTATTTTCTGCACTCTTTTCAGTTAGTTAATAATTATTTCAGTTGTTTGCTCCGTTATCTTCTTTTCCGCAATTTCAAATTCTGTTCTGATTTTTTTACAATTCTATATTTTGGTTGCAATTTCGATTAGTTTCGAAAACGATTCGGAGTATATTATTGTTTTTATTTTCTGTTCAAAATTCACCGTCGAATTCGTTTAACACACCTAAGATTTAACTATGGATTTTAATTGTTTTAAAATACAATTCCCTGTATTCGACCTGCATACTACACGCCTGTGCGCTTGCAGAATTTATTAAAATTTGTGCTTTTCTAATCAATAGAAAAGTCGCAACACTTATTTAATAATAATAAGTAAAATCAATTTATTTCAACACTTGGAAAATATTGCATATACTTAAATAACGATTAAGTATATATTTTATTCTTTAAGGAAAACATTCTTATTAAACACATTTATTTGGGTCAAAACGAATGTTGCGTAAAACATCGTTACGACAACCCAAAATCACTAGTATAAGGATTTGAAATTAAGATAGATACATAATTCCCTTAACTATATAAAATATTTCCTTTTTGAAAATCATTTACTATAGCAACAGTGTTATAGTCCATCATTTCCTTACTTCCGAAAACTTCTATTTCAACAATGAATGTTGAAATCTATGGTTTCAATACTTAACATATTTTAATACATCTTTAAAATCATTTAACTCCATTTAATAATATTCACTTCCAAAACATTGTTTTAATCCAAAAGATAATTCACTGTCCAAAATCGTGGATATAAACCATTTACTAAATCCAATACTTCTACACATTTATTAAAGGATAATCCATTGTCCAAAATCATGGATACAATTCCCAACCAAATTCTTTATTACGCAACATTAAATTTAAAGGATTACCCACTGTCCAAAATCGTGGATATATCTCCTTTAATAAACTTCTATATTTAACTTATCAAATTCAATTGGTTTCGGATTTGTAAAACAATGTTTATAAATTCCATTTTTATTTATAAAAACTTCCATTTATAAAATTCCAATATTAATCAATTTCATTTACCTTATTTAAATGCCAAAATCCAAATTATATGTTAATTGCTTATAAATCATTTATTTACAAAATTCATTCCTTTAATAACTTCACAACTTCATAAATCTTATTTACTTATAAGATTTACTTATACTTCATTTTAACAATTTTAAGACTCCTTTATAACTCAATTATTTTGATTTATAAAATATCAATTTTATAAATCTTATATATAAACCATTTAAAATAAATCAAAAATCTCAATTTAAATAAACCAATTCTTTTAATAATTTACAAATCGTTATTAAAGCTTATATAACTCCAAAATCATACTTAAGTATTATTTTCCAAAAAACATAAGTTTTATAACAATAAAAATTATAACTTTCATTTATTTAAAATAAATCAATTCCTTTACCACTTTAAAATTAACAAAACATCGGTTTCCAAAATCACTTTAAAAACCCTTTTTAAGTGGAAATCATCACTTTAATATTTTAAATTTTCAAAAATAGGCCCAATGCTGCAACAGCACCAAATATATCAACCACGACATCTAAAACATCATATATCAATATGATAACAGAATATATCACAATATCTGTAAACAAATAAATACTGGTGAGGAATCTAGTTGGATCCCTCCAACCTGCACCTACAACAAATATATATATAAATATGTGTACAATGTCCGCTTTAAGGCAGACGCGCGTGAAAAGGGTCATCCGCTCATACACGGGAACATATAGCGTCATCCGCCCCACTAGGCAGGTATATATCCAAATACCAATCAATATCATATATCATCCAAACAATCATCAACCATCATAAATAATATTTATTCTCACTTATATAAAAATATCAACGAGTCAGAAAGAGCGAGTTGTACTCACTTTTGTTGTAGTCGTCGCGTTAGCGATTTATTCTGATTAAAATTAAACAAGCACTTAATTTCAACCAAAATTTTCACTTACTCAAATAAATCCCAATCTATCTCCATAATGCAGTGCTCGTCCATATAGACCCTACGCAATTCGTTTTGTGCGAAACGGACCTCGTATGAAAAAGATATAGCGTTTTAAAGTTTGTACGATTTTAAAATATAAAAATTTCTATTTCTATTTCTATTTTAAACCCTACTTTAAATCCCTGCCGTTCATTTTGCTTCCACCAAATCTGAGCCGTGCAAATCCTCTTCTCTTCCTCACGTTGCTGCCAGGTTTTACACGCACAAAACAACTCATAGCCGCCCTTGTTTCTCGAATTATCGCGGCCACCACGTTGAAGTTGAAGACGATCAGCGACCAACGTTTGAAAGCCCTTGCTTCGCTCTACCATCGTCGAGAATTTGGCCGAGCTCGGAGGTGACCTTGCTACGAAAAACGTGCATGACCTGATGATGAACGCGGCCCCTTTGACGTCGATCCTTAGCTCGAAACCCAATCTCGACCGTTGGATTTGAAGTTCTCGACGTTGTCTATAACTTTGTAGTTGAAACTGTTTCGAATAGATCGATGGATTTGAAGATAATTGAGGAGAAATGAAATGAAATTCTGGCCATTAACAAGAAGTGGAGGCTAGGGCTTTGAAACCCTAGGGTTTGAGAAAAAAGAAAAAAATGAGGGGCTTTTATAGAAAATTTACGCGCACTATTCATCCCAAAATTTTTTCGAACTCGAAACGAAGCATGTCGCCTGGCGTTTATAATGTATTACCCCTATTTCAAACATAGTGGAATATACATCAAGAGCCAGCTCGACCGTATTTCAAAGATAGGTTTTCAAATAGAATTATTTAAATTTAAAATTCACTTAAACCGATTTCTATGCGTTTTAGCTTGCCCCGGGCAAACCGTAAATCCGATTGACACGAAATTTGAAATATTACAATAATATAACATTACGGATCTAATAATACTGGTTTCATCGAAATCCAAGACTTTTGGAAAATGGCTATTTTTAATCGTCAATTAAATATTAAAATATTCAATTTTACAAATTAACTTTCAATTCAATTTTAAAAATTCTCTAACATCATTCTAATTCAAATAGTATTTACTTCAAATTTATAAATCATTTTATTCACATTTAATTCAAATTCTAATTATTTACGCAATTTTAAATATTAAATTAACAGTTTAATTATCTAATTAAATCTAGATATTCGAAATAAGTTATTCGACTTATAAAATTAACTTGTGAATATTTAAAATTAATTAAATATACGAATTTCGAATGGCTGAAATTCTGGGTCATTACATTAACCTTAATTACCATCTTAATTAATTATTTGTAATTAATTTCTTTAACCCTCCATTAATTAATTATTCTGTAATCACTTCTTTGATTAATTATCCTTTAATTAATCTCATTCATTAATTAACTAACCCTTAATTAATTTCCTTAATTAATCAATGCTTTAATTAATTACACTAAGAAATTAGTTCTTAATTACTTCCATTAAGTAATTATCCTTTAATTACTTCCATCAATTAATTATCCCATTGGTTAATTAGCCTCAATTAATTAAACTTAATTATTAATTAGTTATCACACTAATTACTAATTAAATTAATCAACCCGTGTAGCACTTACAATTAAGAAATTATTATAAAAGTAATTTAATCATCTCTTAATTATTTCCATCAGTAATTATCTCTTAATCACTTAAGTTAAATTAATTAACCCATGGATACTTTCATTAGTTAATTATCTTTAACTAAAATACATTTATTTATTAACCTTAAATTGATCACATTAAATAATCAACTATCCTTTAATTAATTGCATTTAGTAATTACTCTTTAATTACTTATACTAAGTAATTAGCTATCCATTAATTACATTAACAAATTATATTTCAATTTGTAAAATCTTAAATAATTAAGATAAACCACCTCCTTAAATTAATTACTTAGTTTAACAATAAACTTATTTGAATTCAAAGGTTTGAAATTATTTCATTCAAAATACCTTTTTATTTAAAGTTTTAATATTCCTATAATTTGAAACCTATTTGATAATGGTTTTAATATTTGTTCATTCTATTTGCTTTGAAACTGGTTGCAAATTTTCTTTTGTTTTCAACCCTTTTAAAAACAAAAATCAAAGCAAACCCGTTCCCTACGGAAGTACCCGTGCTAAAATACAAAAATCTCAAGTCAATACCTGTGTTACTCACGTTATCACTCGGCTTTGAGAAAATCATCACTCAGCTTCGAGAACACACCGAGAAAACTTCATCTTCCTCATTATCACAAACCAGCTTAGAAAACAACCCACGCGTGCAGGTGCATGCATCTCCGACGGCGCTCCGACCACTGCACCGATGCCTTCCAGTCGCCGACAACCCACTAAACTCTTTGACCACCCAGATCTTCCAATTACAATGGAAATTAAAGATCGAGAATGTCTACACCTTAGGAACCCAACCCAGAAACACCCCATCTTCTAAATCAATCTCGCACTGCCGCCGTAGACCAACGGACACCATGACGTCCACCTCGAACCTTTGCCAGAGCCTCATGCTTCCAATCCACCTTCCTCGCCCAAGTCCGATGTGCCGACGAACTCAGAATTACCTCGCGAATGACGTTGCAAAATCAGGCTCCCAAACCTTAGCCTCGCCTTGCCTGACCACCCCAGCACCAGGAAAATCAAGCTATTAATTTTCCCATGGCCGCCGACCCACGACCTTACCCCTACCACAACCCCAAGGCCCAAACTATTTCCGATCACCAGAATTTGACTAATATGTAAATCTCGATCATCTCGGAATTTCCCACGATTTACCAAATTAAAAATTTTGATTTTAATCTTAAGATTCATGGTTTTCGAACCTTAAACAAATTATATCCATGAATCCACCAATTATTCTAGTCAAAATTTTGTCATTTTTAGGTTTCATTGGAATATTTAAATTCTAGTTAAAACTGTATTCAAATCCTGTTTAAAAATATTTTTAAAAATTAAATCTTGTTGTTACAAACCTAATTTGTTTATATATTTAAGCCTAAAAAAGATTAGGGGAATTCAATTTGATTTTTGAACATAGCCTGTATTTGAAAAACAGAGAAGATATACTCATGTATAGACATACACACAATTTTCTATATACATATACACATGCATTCATCTTAAAACAATCATGCAAACATTTATACAAACATTAATCACAAATTTCTTCAAGAATTAACAACATGCACCAGGTTTTAAAATGTACAAAGCTTCAGTTTACTCACCTTGCATAATTTGAATAGAGCAGTTTTGTTTGATTTGATCTGTAGCTTAATTTAATTGATATTTTGGTTGGAATGATCTGAAGCTTGTTTGATAATTTGAATCTGAACTGATCTTTGAATTGAATCTTCTGCTTATGCTTCAGGTTGAAAATTTGAAGTAATTGAAGTTATTCAGTTTATTTTTATTTTTATTTTCATTTTATTTTGAAAATGAAAAACATTAAGAAGGAGAATGTAAAAAAAACTTAGAACTGGAAAAGAATAACCAGGTCTGTTTTTTTTTAATTCAAAGAAGAAGACTATTGCCACTTGTAAATGCAAGCTACCATAAGCTTACACATGTTTTATGCATATTACATGAAACTTGCAAATGTTTAAACCTTATTATTATTATCTTACAAATGTTGTAAGCACATATTTAATATTTACATTTGTCAACTTACATGAATTTATATTATTATATGTTTTCATATTATAGTTTAATACTTTTATATACAAATACAACTTATATATATACTTAAAGAAAGTATCATTCTTTATTAAATCCTATTTTAAACTTAAAATTTTATATATTTAAATTATTAAATATTATCTTTAGTGTTTTTTAAAATATAGGATTTAACTTAAATGTCTTATGAGAATTATTATATTAAATTCAAAACAATGCTTCTTAACCACTAATTATGTGTATATATATAACTAGTACATACTTTTATTTGTTTTTGATATTATATACGTACATTCATATTATATGCTTATATATGTGAACACTTAAGATTTCAATCATTATAAAGTTTGCATATATATATATATATATTATCTTGAATTAAATAGTGAAATATATTATTCATTTATCCATAAATTTAAAAATCAAATATTAATTATAATTCCCAATTTATATCCAGATATTTTTAATATTTTAAGAATTCTATTTGTTCAACTTACAAATCAATATTTTAATAAACTAATCCTGTTAAACATCAATTAACAGATGTCCAAAAATCCAGGTTATCACATTCCTCCCTTAGAATCTTTTCATCCTCGAAAGGAACGAAGCCAGAATTTATTCAATACTTATTATCAGATAAATTGCTCTTTGAACTTATTAAAACATTTTAAAATCTATTTAATATTGCCAAATAGTTTTACAAAAATACTTTTTATAACTCGATGTTTCAACAAGTCCATCCTTGTTCTTACAGAATTTTGGTTATACGTTGATCAGGCATAGGATGAAAATCTATAAGTACTTAGCAGACTCATTTTCAACACCCAGTGAAACTATTTCAAAAAAATAATTTATTGAAAATATAGAAAACATTTTTGAAAATAGAGGAAACATCTTTGGTGAGAATGATTTGGAAATCATCACCCCCATCCATGTTTGCAGTTAACCCGATGGTTACGTTGTCATCCCAGCAAAATCCATAGATAGCTGTAGACACTCCGCGCCCCTCGATTACGCCATGGAACCCGCTACAAATCACAACTACAACCAGGGTTACATTTCCATCACAACCAAAACCCATGTAACTGTAGACATCAACGCCCTCGAATTCCGCTGCCAAAAAATGAAACTTCTCCACTCCACTCGTCCATAGATCGCAGTCTACCGATGTTACGTTGCCATCCCGGAAAAATCAAGCATAGACAGTTGACACCCACCTCCACACGATTTCCGCTATGGCCCACAGTAGATCGCAGCGACATCGAGTTACACTGTCATCACATCATAACCCAAATGCTTATGTAGGCATCAGCGCCCTCGACTTTCGCTACCCAATAATCCTCAGGAACTTCAGTTTGTCCGGACTTCCTCACAGGATCCACTTTAGAGCCTTCCCCCTTTGAGGCTCAAGGCAATACCAACCTATGGTACTCCTAAGAAGTTCATTTCAAGGGAGCGCCTTTTTCTCTAGAGCCATTTTCAAAACACTTTATGCTATACACATATAGTATCTTCCAAATCATACACGTAGTATGAATCTCATATAAATCTCCATTTCTCAAAATCGATTATTCCAAAATCGATAATTCTCAAACTAGGCTTTCCAAATCTCCAAATTTGATTTTACCCAAAAATCAAAAGCCCTTCCAAAATCCATAGGTTCCAAAACCTTTTTCCAAAATCATTCTCATAAGATCCTTCACACACACACACACAGATATATATATATAACTTTGAAAATCTTTGGATCACTTCATATTTGTATAAATTCCCTTTTTTATACTTCAAATACTTTTATAAACCCTTTCATGCCGGCAATAGATTCAACAAGGGGATATTTATTTTATATGACAAAGATCTATAACTTTGTTTATTCCAAATCAAATATTCAAATTTGATTACTCTATAAAATCATTTACCATATTACTTACTTCCATAAAGTAAATTTCTACCATAGAAATATCCAATTTCCACTTTATTTCATCATATATTTCACAAAATATACTTTTCATTTCAAAAACCATTTTACAGTTCTTATCCTCACATTTTCAATATCAATTTCATTCAAACCCGTACGATGTACGTATATTAATCTGATCACTCACTCGATCACACAATTTCACTTCCGAACTAGTATTATCCACTCGACTTCCTAGTGCGGACTCAGATCTGGTTTATTGTTTAGAAACCGTCATTCTCCTTGCATAGTCATAACTATGATAGAGAATTCCAGAACCAATCAAATATCCCTATCCAGGTTCGCAGTCGAAAATCGAGTGAAAAATCCCAACTCGGATCAATATACTATCTCGAAATTCTGTGCTCGTATGTGGATCAAATCACTATGCGAATAAAATAACATACGTACATCCTATGTATTTATCTTCATTGATTATTAGTTAAATCAATTTCTCCTTTCTGTTCACATTCCCTTAGATTCTTATTCATTTATTCACAATTGCCTCAATCCCCATTTGGATTATCATCTTAATTCTTGTCTCAAATGGATATTTAATCATAAACAATTTGCACTCTGATTAGCATAAATTTAGAAAATAGCTTGAAAAGTTAAAAATTAGTAAGTAGTTGAAAATAATTATCAATTTATAAAATAGTTGTAAAATAGTTAAGTAGTTATAAAATAGTTATAAAATAGTTAGAAAATTGAAAAATAGTTGTAAAATAGTAATTAGTTTCCAAAATAATTATAAAATAAGTATAAGATTCGGGTTTTAAAAAGAAAACTTGTATAGTAAATAGCTAGGAAAGTAGATTTAAAACAGTTTATATTAAAATAATTTGAAAATAGTCCCAGAGCAAACTGTTCAATTCCAAATCTCCATTTCCAATCTTTTCAATTTAAATTTTCACTTCCACGTAAATTGATTCAATTTCAATTTAATTTAAATTAACTTCAATTTCAATTCAAATTAAGTTAACTTCCATTCCCATTCTAAATTCAAATCAACTTCCCATTTGAATTTAAACTCATTCAATTTCAATTTTATCCAAATTAATCCAATTCAAATTTTCCATTTGAGTATTAAACTTATCCATCTTCAATCAAAATTCTAATGAATTCAAGGCAAATTCAATTTGAACTAATTCAATTTAAATCTCAAATTTAAACCATCTCG
Source organism: Allium cepa (assembly GCA_030765085.1). Classification (NCBI taxonomy): domain Eukaryota; kingdom Viridiplantae; phylum Streptophyta; class Magnoliopsida; order Asparagales; family Amaryllidaceae; genus Allium; species Allium cepa. The sequence continues at coordinate 80,295,835 of CM060932.1, read as the reverse complement.
AATTGTATAAATTCGAGTTAAACTTTAAATGTTGGTTTAATCCCTTAAATCAAATTAACCTTTATTTTTTAAACCTTGATTTCAGATTAAAGTTAAATTTCCATTTTATCTCAATAATGGATGATTACCTCAATCTTTCCAATTTCCATATTTCAAACCCATTTTGAGATGACACATAACTTCCCATTTAAACCAATCATTTAACTTTCCTAAGTTAAATCTCAGTTTCATCTTGAAATTATCAATTCTGGTTGTTTGTTAACTTATTTAACTTTCCCAAAGTTAAATTCAATTTACTTAATCCAGTCAGCCCTATCTAAATTTGAATTCCCATTTCAAATTTTAAACTTTATATTAATAAACTTCCCACTAATAAGTTCAAAAAATTTCCACTTTTGGTTTTCACATCACATTCCAATTAAAAATTTAAAACTCAACACTTAGAGTTTATCTCAATCATCTTTGGTATTATGTATATCCTCATTTATACATATTTATTTCCTTTACACACCAAGTTACATTAAATTTTAAACCACCTTTGGTTTTAAATTCCAAACAAATTCCTTTAAATTTTCAAACAACTCTTATTTGAAACAGGACCCTTCATTCAAATACAATAAATAATATTAGTTATTATTTCTTTATCACTTTGAAACAATTTTCGAATTCTGGACCTAGATTTAAAACTTCACAATTTAGATCATCTTCAATTTCAATTTATAAGTCATACTCACCTAAATTTTTTACTTCCCTAAAACATTTCATTTTGCTTACTCATTAACACACATTTCATTATCAAACACAACAATCATTTATGATAATAACCAAGATTATTGCAACTGGAAACCAATTCACTATTATCTTATTCGGAAAATACTTCTACAAATTCAGGATTTTAATCTCAGCTTGGATCCATTTCAACTTATCTTTATTCAATTTAAATTTGATTGTATTACTATAACCACTTAATTCTCATTATTTTATTTAATTCCAATACTCAACGACTAATTTCTTTAATATATTTATAATTGGAAAAAATTACTTATATAAAAATCATTCAATTTTAAAACCAATTTAGAAATCTTTATATAAGAAAATAACAAGTACGCACTCATATATATATATATATATATATATATATATACACACACACACACTCAACTCATTCTAGGGCACCACTCCTTAATGAGTAAACCCACCAGAGCCAAGGTTCTCGCTCAACCTACTGCTCTGATACCAAATGTAACGACCCGAAATTTCGATCCCGAAAATTTCAGATAGTTAGGAAATGAAGAAAAGAGATAGAAGAAGAAACAGAAATGAAACACAGAATCTCACATTCGCAGCGGATCAAAATATAATATCAAATAAAATAACAGTTATACAAGGAGAAAATGTATCGGTTAATTTACATTAATACATCAGAGTTACAACATTTCACAATCACTGGACAATTAAAATAACTTGTCCCAGATAAATAAAAATATATCACAGCGGAATACACTCTATATGTTCCTGCCATCCAGCTCGCCTCCTGAGCTCCAGAACATCCTTACCAAAAAATCTATAAAACTCGGTCCGACCCAAGAATTACATCAAAGTAACATCCGGGTCAGGCTGGAAGCCAGTGTGAGTAAACCCATCTAACATGAAATTCTAATGCATAAAACATATTTAAAACTCGGGGTATCTCGTACTTCACAACGAGTTTTTAACTTGCCATAGTCAATTCCACATCTTTCAATCATATCTAAGCAATTTTAGTCAAATTAAAATTCCAAGTTTACATCTTTATTCCATTCTAGCCTATTTATTCCAAAGTCAAATCCATAAAGAATTTTTGTGGATTACTAATCGAAGTGGTTTCGGCTATTTACTGATATCCGACCCCTGTCTCTTCTAATTCCATGTCATCTTAACCCAAGTTATTCAAGTGAATTACAATTCAAATTTTAAATACAAGGTGTCACCTTTACATATTAATTCATCATCGATAGGTAACCACATTATCACTGTTTAAACTAAACATATCATATCACAAACATTCATATCAGAAATATTAACCAATCATCCTTAAGCAAGATTAATTAGTCACACCATTTCTAATTAAATCAAATTAATTACTTTAATCACTTTTGATCTTGCTTACTTAACAATAATTAATTACAAACCATTAATTAATCATCCCTTAATTATCATCTTTAATTACATTAAGTAATTAGCCCTTAATTAATTACACAAATTAATTATCCTCAAACCAATCATATTAGTTAACCTTTAATTACCATCTTAATTAATTATTTATAATTAATTTCTTTAACCCTCCATTAATTAATTATTCTATAATCACTTCTTTGATTAATTATCCTTTAATTAATCTCATTTATTAATTAACTAACCCTTAATTAATTTCCTTAATTAATCAATGCTTTAATTAATTACACTAAGTAATTAATTCTTAATTACTTTCATTAAGTAATTATCTTTTAATTACTTCCATCAAGTAATTATCCCATTGGTTAATTAGCCTTAATTAATTAAACTTAATTATTAATTAGTTGTCACACTAATTACTAATAATCAACCCTTAAAGTACTTACAATTAATAAATTATCATCGAAGTAATTTAATCATTTCTTAATTATTTCCATCCAGTAATTATCCCATAATCACTTAAGTTAAATTAATTAACCCTTAGTTACTTTCACTAGTTAATTATCTTTAACTAAAATACATTCATTTATTAACCTTAAATTAATCACATTAAATAATTAACTATCCTTTAATTAATTACATTCAGTAATTACTCTTTAATTACTTATACCAAGTAATTAACTATCCATTAATTACATTAATAAATAATATTTCAATTTGTAAAATCTTAAATAATTAAGACAAACCACCTCCTTAAATTAATTACTTGGTTTTAACAATAAACTTATTTGATTTCAAAGGTTTGAATCTATTTCTTTCAAAACACCTTTTTATTTAAAGTTTTAATATACTTATAATTTGAAACTTTTTTGATAATGGTTTTAAAAACTTGTTCATTCTATTTGCTTTGAAACCGGTTACATTTTCTTTTGTTTTTAACCCGTTTAAAAACAAAAATCAAAGCAAACCCGTTCCCTACGGAAATACCCGTGCCCAAATACGAAACTCTCGAGTCAATATCCTTGTTACTCATTTTATCACTCGGCTTCGAGAAAATCATCACTCGGCTTCGGGAACACACCGAGAAAAACTTCGTCTTCCTCGTTATCACAAACTAGCTCAGACACACAACCCACGCATGCACGTGCACGCATCTCCGACGGCGCTTCGATCGACTGCGCCGATGCCTTCCGGTCGCCGACAACCCACCTGAACTCTTTGACCGCTCAGATCTTCCAGTTACAACAGAAATCAAAGATCGAGAATGTCGATACCATAGGAACCCAACCCAGAAACACCCCATCTTTTAAATCGATCTCGCATCGGCCCCGTAAACCACCGAACACCATGACGTCCACCTCGAATCTTTGCCAGAGCCTCATGCTTCCAATCCACCTCCCCCGCCTAAGTCTGATGCACCGACGAACTCATAATTACTTCGTGAATGACATCGCAAAATTAGGCTCCTAAACCCTAGCCTCACCTTTCCCGACCACCCCAGCACCAAGAAAATCAAGCTATTAATTTTCCCACGGCCACCGACCCACGACCTTATCCATGCCACAATCCCAAGGCCCAAACTATTTTCGATCACTAGAATTTGACTAATATGCAAATGCCGATCATCTCGGATTTTCCCATGATTTAACAAATTAAAAATCTTGATTTTAATCATAAAATTCATGGTTTTTGAAGCTTAAACAGATTATATCCGTGAATCTACCTATTATTCTAGTCAAAATTTTGTCATTTTTAAGTTTCATGGGAATATTTAAATTCTAGTTAAAACTGTATTAAAATCCTGTTTAAAAATATTTTTAAAACTTAAATCTTGTTGTTGCAAACCTAATTTTTTTTATATTTAAGCCTTAAAAAGATTAGGGGAATTCAATTTGATTTTTGAACATAGCCTGTATTTGAAAAACATAGAAGATATACTCATGTACAGGCATACACACAATTTTCTGTATATACACACACATGCATTCACCTCAAAACAATCATGCAAACAATTTTCTGCATATATACACACATGCATTTACCTTAAAACGATCATGCAAACATTTATACAAACATTCATCACAAATTGTTCAAGAATTAACAACATGCACCAGGTTTTAAAATGTACAAAGCTTTAGTTTACTCACCTTGCATAATTTGAATAGAGCAGTTTTGTTTGATTTGATCTGTAGCTTGATTTAATAGATATTTTGATTGGAATGATCTGAAGTTTGTTTGATAATTTGAATCTGAACAGATATTTGAATTGAATCTTCTGCTTATGCTGCAGGTTGAAAATTTGAAAGTAAGTGAAGTTTTTCAGTTTTTTTTCGTTTGATTTTGAAAATGAAAGAAATTGAGAAGGAGAGTGTACAAAATACTTAGAACTGGAAAAGAATAGCCAGGTCTTTTTTTTTTAAAATATCATTTATAATTCAAAGAAGAAGACCATTGCTACTTGTAAATGCAAGCTACCATAAGCTTACACATGTTTAATGCATATTACATAAAACTTACTAATGTTTGAACCTTATTATTATTATCTTACAAACGTTATAAGCGTATATTTAATATTTACATTTGTTAATTTACATGAATTTATATCATTATATGTTTTCATATTATAGTTTAATACTTTTATATATAAATACAACTTATATATATATACTTAAAGAAAGTATCATTCTTTATTAAATCCTATTTTAAACTTAAACTATTATATATTTAAATTATTAAATATTATCTTTAGTGTTTTCTAAAATATAGGATTTAACTTTAAATGTCTTATGAGGATTATTATATTAAATTCAAAACAATGCTTCTTAACCACTAATTATGTGTGTATATATATAATTAGTACATACTTTTATTTGTTTTTGATATTATATATGTACATTCATACTTATATGCTTGTATATGTACACACTTAAGATTTCCATCATTATAAAGTTTGCATATATCTATTTATATATATACATATATAAATATTTTATCTTGAACTAAATAGTGAAATACATTATTCATCTATCCAGAAATTTAAAAATCCAATATTAATTATAGTTCCCAATTTATATCTAGATACTTTTAATATTTTCAGAATTCTATTTGTTCAACTTACAGATCAATATTTTAATAAATTAATCATGTTAAGTATTAATTAACAGATGTCCAAAAATCTGGGTTATCACATAACATCCTTTTTAGTTTACAAATTGGGCAGTTAAATAATGGAATAATTATAAGTCGAGAATAATATGTTAAAGAATTAGTAAAGAGATTTGGCATGTCTAACACTAGCGGTAAACCAACACCCATGGCAACTAGTGAAAAACTTAATGAAGAAGATAATTCAAAAGACATTGGCCAAAAACTATATAGAGGTAGATAAGATCTTTACTCTATAGGATAATTAGCTTACTCGATATCATGCACAATGTGCGTCTATGTGCAACATAGCAGTCACAATGATGATCTGCCTTTTTTACACCAAAAACGACAATTAATACATCCTCAGTATTTGTGTGCCGATCATTTAAGTGTTTGAAAGAAGGTCATTTGGGGTTAAATAAGGAAATAACATAACATAATATCACAAATGCGATGAGAAATATATAATATAACAATGATCTTTACAAATAAAAAGAACTTTAATATACAATCATTACTATGGACTAAACTATTGTCGGCTCGAACAGTTATAACAACATGTCCTTACAATTGCAGATAAATGTAGATTAAAAAATACAAAAAAAAACAGTGGAAAATAGAAGATATGGGAATACTTATTGGAGAATCTAGCTTGTCTCCTGAAAACTCCAAAGCATCCTGATAAATATACTCGAGCTGACCCGAGCATTATATGAAAATAACACCCGGATCAGTATGGTAAACTAGTGTGAGAAAGCTCAATCAAATCAATTATATTGATTTCTACATTTGAAAACCCTTTTTAAGTAAAAAAAGTATTTCGTAAGACCATACCGCACATAAACACAGACGAATTTTTACCTAACGATAACCAAAACATTTTATATTATAGAATCCATTGATATTATAATAATGTCTACGAGTTTAAAATAGATATTAAACGTAGCTAGAATGCTTGCATCTCACGTTTCAGCATATTGGGCACAACTATACCAGTACAGTGTTTATTGGAGAATGGGTTCTAAGATAACGCACCGGGGTACCACCTACCATAGTACACCTCTAGAAAATGTACCAAAGCCACACATGGACTTCCCACAAACACGGGACCGGCCTACCCAATACTGGATAGTGCCAAATATTTCATTACCCCAGTTGCTTTGAAAACCTTTCCAAGAGCTCTCATGCTCGACCAAATCCATAAATATATATATATATATATATATATATATATATATATATATATATATGTATGTAGAAAGGTGATGACAATACCCTAGCGGATGCGACCCACTTATCCCAGCCGCGTCTTCCATGAGTTCAGTCATTCCCGATTATGAGGCTCAAGGCAATGATTTACCACTTGGAATGCTAATACTACCCTCTAGGAAGAAATGCAATGTCAGCATTCATCCATACAAGTTCGTTTTGGGTCTGAACGAAACCGATGGCACTGCCTCTACTACATCCACTTTGGAATCACCTTTAGTATTAGTAGCAAGTAGCTCCTGCAATTCAAATAACTTCGTCTTTGAACATCATCAAGATGCCTTCATTCGAACTCATATGTTAGTCCAAAGTGGATGTAACGTCACGCCTTTTGTACGCTTTAAATTGACGATAAACCACATACGTCAGACTAAAACCATACAGAAGGGCGGATTGTTATGGGGTAAAGAAGAAAAAGTAGAGAAAGGAAAAAAAAAAAAAAAAAATCTTGCAGCGGAACGATAAAATATAATAATCAAATAAACAGTTCATGAAGCTGTTGTAACGTTTCGATTTTTCGTTGCCGAAAAATCGAATAGTTATGGGTTTTAAAAAGAATTTATGAAAAGAGAAGAGAAGAAGAGAGAAGATAGAAAATAGAGAGAAAAGAAAAATAGAAAATTTTAAAATAGAAAGAAAAGAGAAGAGAAAGAAAATAGAGGATAGAACAAAATTTTAAAATAGAAGGAAAAGAGAATAGAGAAGAGATAGAAAAGATAGAACGGAACAGAAAGAAAACAACAGAACTACAACATCAGAATCTCACAATTCGCAGCGGAACAACATATAATAATAAATGAATAATCTTTAAACAAAGAACTATATCAGTTATTACATCACATTATATTACATTACATCAAATCATAATCAGAGTGTACAACAATATACAACAACAAACAGTGGAAAAAGAAATACTATATAAACTAGTAATACGCCATGCCATCCATCTTGCCTCCAGCAATTCCAGAATATCCAGAATATCCTGATAAACCTTAACTCTTGACTGCCCGTGTGAAAATTGGTGGGCACCCAGAGTTTAGGAAGGAAAACAATAAACTCCAAGTCAGTCATGTGACTGGTGTGAGAACTCAAAACAGTTTATTTTTCTTTAAAATAAAGTAGAGGAATGTTTTTAAAATCAATTCGCCATGCTTTTAAAAATGAGACTACCATAAGACCTCCCGCCACACACACAATGCAAACGCAGACTTGGGGAAGATTTCTTCTTATGTTAGTCAAAGATGCTTGATACGTATTTAAAATAAAATCAATTTTGATATTATTATTAGTGCATAGTGTAGAAGATATTTCGAAAGTAGAATATAAATCTTAGCCAGCATAGGTACCATTATATTATGCCTACTATAGCTACCTCCTGAGGAAGCAGGTTCTACAACTAAAACCGTACAAGTTTCGTATTGTTTCTTTGGATTTCCAACAAATGGTCAGGCCAAGGAACTTCCCATTGCCACATGAGAATGCCTCTGGAAAGACATCCCCGAGAACCAAACCGGAACTCTGCCAACACAAGGCCGGGTTACCCCTAACTGGGTAACTACTGACACGAGCACGCCATTCCCCGATCGTAAACGACCTTTCTCACGGGATCCCGAAAACCAACAACCACAAAGTAATAAATTCGTAGTAACCACATAGGTTAAATATCTGGGCTCCATACCATGATACCACCTCTATCCAGAAGGAAATGTACATACCCTAAAGGGAGCTACCCCTCATAACCTTGCCGCATCTTTCCTGTTTTGACCATTTCCGGGGTGTGAGGCTCGACGAAGTCACGTCCACAAAAACATACTTTATACAAAAGCCATGCTTTGGGTCAACAAATGATCAACACAATGATCACCAAGATAGACGATCAAATAAATGATCCTATCACAATAATCAACACAATGATCATTTCAGCAACACTCAGCATGTCACATTACCAAATTGGGAATACATCGCTGATAACTTCAATTATATAACCTCTGAGCTCGTACGTCTCAGAGAAGGGTGTTAAGCTAAAAGAATAAATTCTCCGCCACCAACAGAAATATATTTGAAAGAAATCGGCTTTACATCTCAACTTGTAATGTCAGACACACAATCCATACAAGTCTGTTCCGGGCTCGAACAGAACCGAAGGCACTTACAAAGAAGTCCTTGCAATCCGAATAATCTCTAATCACGTTCGGATTTCCCATCACATATGGAGATCTCAATACCAGGGATCAGACAGTGCAGAGACAATCAACAAGAAACCCTTTCGCTTTCGAAAATATCCGGTCTTCAACACCGATCTTCGAATGCAATTTATAACGACGTATCACATATTCAGAATGGGTTATACGACCCCAAGGTCCTTTCCCGGTTAACCCGAATAGTGAGCGCTTATTTTAAAAAAACAAGTGTGGCATTCAATTTCAAACAATTCACAACAAATACCTATTTAAAGGTAAATATTGATAGTCGGTCATTGAACTATCAATAGATATGTCAACATCACCAGATTCCAAATAATTTTCCAAATTATTTATTTCACAAAAATATCTTTACAAGATATAAACATAATTTCCATACTTTAAAAATAAATCAATATTTATTTTTAAATCTAATTTCCCAATTTCATTTATAAATTCTATATTGAATTTACATTCCAAAATATTTATGAATATAAGATTTCCATTCAATTTCTAATATTCATTTTCAATTTATCTTCAAAAAGATAAATTCCAAATATTCACTTAATATTGGAAAAACATTTCCATACTTATTAAAAATAAGTAATTCACAGATCTTTTTATTTTCTATACTGAGAAAATATTTAATATACCCTAATCGAAATTAAGTATATATTTCATTCTTTTAAGGAAATCATTCACCTAATCATATTCATTTGGGTCAAAACGAATGTCGCGTAAAACATCGTTACGACAACCCAAAATCACTAGTATAGGGATTCGAAATTAAAATAGATATATAAATCCCAATACTATGCAAAACATTTTCTTTCGGAAATCATTTACTATAACAACCGTGTTATAGTCCACCATTCCCTTTTATTTCTCGAAAGCATCTATTTCAACAATAAATGTTGAAATCTATGGTTTCGAATCTCAATACAGTTTAAAACATCTTTAGATCGTTTTAATTCTATTTAAAACATCCCATCTAAAATAATTTCTTTAACATAATATTCACTATTCAAAAACGTGAATACCCTTGTTAATAAATTTCATCACTTCTATTCATTTAATTTTAAAGAATTATTCACTGTCTAAAACATGAATATAATTTCATAAATAAATTAAACAATTCCTTATCAAAATAAGTCGTTGCGGATTTATAAAACAACGTTTATAAATTCTATTTCTATTTATTTTATATCAACTCCTTTTTATAAATTCCTTTATTAACCTATCTTAATTCATATCACAATGATATATTAAAAATTCATATTATAAGTCAAATACTTATAATTTATTTATTTACAAAATCATTCCTTTAAACTTCATAATTTTTTTTATATATCTTATAACTTATAAGATTCATTCATTTATCCAAACCCATTTCTTTAAATAACTTTACAAATTTTATAAACCCACTGTTTATAAAATTCTATTTATAACTTCACTGTTATAATTCTATAATTCCAATTTATGAAATTCATTTACAATTCTTTCTAACACTTAGAAAAGTTCGGTTTACACTTCTAATATTTTTAATTAATAAATATCAATTTATAAATCTTTTAATATAAAATAATTTATATTACTACTTTAAACATCTTTAAACTCTTTTATAATTTCATCATTCTGATTTATAAAATAAAAATTTTATAAATCCTATCTTTAAACTTCTTATAATAAATTCAGAATTCCCAGTTCAAACTATTTTATAAAATCACTAATCCCATATCTTCAAAAATCAACTTTTAACTGTATTTCTCAAAAATCATAATTTTTATAATATTAAAATTATAACGTTTATTTATTTATAATGGATCAATTCCAAAAATATTTTATAAACGTATATTTCCAAAAATCACTTTAGAAATTAAAATTGTTGTTTTAACTTCAAAAATTGGATCCGATGATGCAACACATCAATAGTCAATCACGACTTTCAAACATCATATATCATCCATGATAAACAATCAAATATCACAATATATGAAATCAAATAAATATTTGTGAGGAATCCAGTTGGATCCCTTCAACCTGTTTCCCTGCATCCATAGACATTAGCACAATACCATTCCGTTTCAAGACGGAATATCGCGGTATATGGGATTTTATAAATATATATCCGCTTACTAACGGCGTATAGGGTCTCATCCGCTAAAAGAAAATGCGGGAAATCAATCAACTGCAATATATACATATGCCAATATATATATATTGCTATATATAATATAATACCAATTCCACTTCAAGGTGGAATATCGCGGTATATGTGTGTAATAAATAACCTCCGCTTACTAACGGCGTATAGGGTCTATTCACATCCAATATATATAACAATCATCATTCAATTATTCAATCAACACAGTCAAACAATTTTAAATCTAACTATTTAAAATTTAAATAAACAATAAAATTCCTTTTGAGTGAGAAGTTCTCACCTTTGCTTTTATTAGCAATCTATTTCCCTTCTTGACTCGATTTCCTTGATTTATACCTTGTATAAATATTATACACAATTTATTAATATTCGAATCAATCGAATAAATTAAATTTCGTTCTTGATTGTTTAATTAATCAATAGTTTTATTTAAACCACTTTCTTCTTAAATAAATTTATTTTAACTAAAAATTAAATTTAATTAACCAAACTCTCTTTTAATAACTTAATTAACTATAGATTAAATTTTTAAACAGATTACTCTTAACAATTTTATCTAATAAAATTTAAATTTCAACTAAATTTTCTTAAATAAATTTATTTAACTACAATTAAATTTTAAAACTAAATTTTCTCCTTTCTGCTTCCATATTCATATTTTATTTTTCAGTTTGCAACTAAAATAGTTTAATTCACTAATAGTTTCGTTTGACCCAATTTTGTCTTTAATAAATTTATTTAAACTAATTTTGTCCTTTTAAAATAATTTTAACTCGAGGTTTCCAATTGAACTAAATTCCTTTAATAAATCATTTTATCAATTGATTTGAATTCTTAACAAATTTTTCTTTTACAAAAAATATTTTTCATTTGAAACTAAACTTATATTTAACTGATAATTTTGTTTTAACCAATAAATTTAATTTTAAACATATCTTCTATTTGATATTTAAATTAACCAACTATTTTATTAATATTCGAAAAATTCAAATCACCAATTATCGTTTAATAGATTTAATTAACAAATTATTTTAATTTTAACAAATCTTACTTAACAATTTCTAAAAAATTAAATAGGTTAATTAAATGAATCAAACACCCTAACTAAATTATTTTATCAACCTAGTAAAGCAAATCTTATATATATATATATATATATTTTCTGTCTATTACAAGTATTCAAATTCATTTTTAAATTCAAATTGAATAAAACAAATTCGAAAAAATATCTTACTGTAAAAAAAAAATCTGCACATATGTATTTTGTGTTTATATTTTAAACTTTCGAATTAAATTATAGCAAATGCCATACCTCAATCGATCGCAACCCCACTGTCGCCGTTGGTCGCGCGCTTGAATCGTCGCCGAACCACTTGCGCTCGTCCCCAACGTCGCCTAGCCTCTGACTCGCGCGCCTGCGTCCCCCCCCCATCGTGCGTCGCCGCGCCCAATTTCAATCGCGACTTCACCCAAATCAAACTCGCGTTCGCCGTTGCTTGAAGCCGCCGCCGCCTCCCTGAATCGCCACTGGAAATCGCGACTGCTGCGCTGTCGAGTCCCCCTCCTTCTAGCTTCGTCTCATCGCGTTTGCTGTAGCCGATATCCCCACTTGCGCCGCCGCGTGCTCGAATTCCCATGGCGCCGTGCGTACGCGCGCCCTCCACGACATCGCGATTGCCGCTGACCTCCCACGCGCGCGTACGCGATTTTAAATTAGGGATTCGGTGATTTGGGTTCTGATGAGGGTAAGGGCTTCGGCCTTGAATAGAGCGGCCATTTTTTTTTTCTTTTTTTTTTCCTCTGAGTATTTGAAATGAAAATGGGAGACAGAGATGATTTAAGGACGAGGGGGAAACGTGCTTACACGATTTTTTTGATCTTCGCGTGATACTAGGCGTGTTTTTAGGCATGATATTAGGGAGATAACATGCTGTGTTTGTTTTAAATTTAAATTTAAACTTAAATTCGTTTTAAAATCTTCAACGCGTTTATGTGTCGTGTGCTCACATATCAACTCCGAAAAATACGAAATTGGAAACCCGGCAATAATTCAATATTACGGACCCAATGGAACTGGTTTCGTTGAATTCCGAGACTGTATGAAAAATGACTATTTTTAAATATCGATTCGAACGATTAAATTTCAAAACTGAACAATTCACTTCCAAATTCAATTCTGAAGCTTCTAAAATCTTCAATATTATCAATATGAATTTTACAAGCCTTTGAAATATTTTAAATCAGCTTAAAATTGAAGATTCAAATTTTTATTCAATTTTCAATAGATTAAATTCTATAATTTAAATCGTTATATTCAAAGTTATATTGAAAATTCAATCCAAACATCATTCAAATATTTAAAATAAAGTAAATATTCTCAATTTAAATTATTCAAAATTCAGGGTCGTTACAGCTGTTTTACAAAAACATTTGATTATACTTATACAATATATATCAGAGTTACACATACCAAAAAATAATAAAAATGCAGCGGAACAATGTGATGCAGTGGAACACTATTGTAAATAATAGTAATAATACAATCTTTGTCTTCGTCCTCCCGAAATAAGGCCTTCACTTCCTGAAATGCCAAGGCTGGCTCGAGCGAATTGAAAAGACAAAACACTCGAGTCAGAACTAAAAGATCTTATGTAAGTTAAACCAACGGCAAATAATATGAGTGGAACGACGTCAGAGATGTTTATGGGATTCGGCATCTCCTATCCAGTGTCAACGTGAGTGCAATAACTTAAGAGATGCTCAAGATTCCCATCTCCTAAGGATTCGTTAAACTATTTAATATGTAGTAATATTTCGCTATTATAATAATGTCTATAGTAAAATAAACTTACTTTTAAATAGCGTTAAGGAGTGACCCAATATTCCACTTAACACAATAATAGTCCCAGTAGTCCATCCAGTATCAGCGCATCTCTAGATCGGGAGACTACTATAAATACTCCACAGGCTACGGGAGAAATCCAAAATCGTACAAGGCGTGATAGGATAGGTGACACGACACACAAGGCAAAGCCATGAAAGATATACCAATTACGCACACGAGCTGGTGGTAACGCATAGCGCGCAGCTACCTCCCACATCGAGCCACACCCCCAAATCAAAAATCAAAAGTGGCCACCGAATCAATCCAAAAATCAGAGTATAATATCGAAGGGATGTGTCCGATAAGAGGGGCTACGTCCTTGGCCCGAGATCGCTCCTATTTTAGCCACCTTATGCCAACTCACGGGAGTCCGGTCCACGTATATACCTTACTAGAACGTCGCCACCATCTTACTTCATTTTGGAATCTCTACCGCGTACACGGTTGTTAAAGTGGTCTCGGAGTTGGCAGAGAGTATGACAACTTCCGATCCCGGTCTCTTTAACAACCAAACGTTATTATAACACCGCGGTCATTTCAAAATAATTATACTTCAAAACTAGGATATAATATTCATTTCAAAACCATATAAATACGATATCATTTTCGTTCTAAAAACCAAACCAATATGATATCATTTTAAAATCATAGTATTTCAAAGTTATAAAATTTCGAAACCAAAGACTTAAAACTATGACACTTCCAAAATGTAATACTTTGAAATTTATAACTTTGAAACATAACTCCCACCCGTTGCATGGTTTAAATATTAAAATATTTTATAAAATAGACGAGCTCCTTAAATTTCACAAATCAATTCCAAAACAACCCGAATTTCTAAATTTTAAATTTAACCAATCCCCAAATCATAAATTTCAATTCAATTCGGTTTTCAAATAGACCATTCCAAATTATATCGATTCCAAAACAGATTTGATCCATAAAATAAACCATTTAAAATTCAATATATTTCAAAGCTTAAATATTCAATATTTCAAAACTAAATTTTATAATTTATATATATATGTATATATATATACCAAATTTACTTTACTATTATTTAGTTTTGAAACATTTGCTTAATAAATCCAATATCCTTTAAATAAACTTCAAATTTCAATAACTAAATATTCCTCAATTTATTTAGACTTGATATGTTCACTTAAATCACCTTAAACCCGAATTAAGTTATAAAACCATATTCTTTTAAAATTTCAATTTCAATAAGTTCCAAATGGATTCTTATTAAATATAACTCTCAATGTAATAAAATCTCGAATCAATTTCAAAACTATCTTCTCAACCTTGATTTATAAAAATCAATATAAACTCTATATTAAAATATAATTTAAGTAATTACTTATCCATATTTTATTTTAATAAATCAAACTTTATTATTAACTTATTTTATACTTTAAACAATTTTATTCATAGCTTAAAACCAAAAATTTAAATATATAAAAAAAATAACATTTATAAAATATCCAAAACACTATCTCATAAAACCGTATATTTCTTTACCAAACCATAGAAAATCATTTCAAAATATTTTTATATATAGACCATGGTGTCTGTATAAAATTTTCTACCCTATGGTCAAGTAATACAGATATTTATCATTCCAATCCGTAATTTAAAATAAAAATACGGTTATATATCATTTCAAACCACAATCCCGAATGAAATAAAAATGCATAACAATTTGCAGTTTATAACAATATAAAATACGCCATCCATTCATCCAATATAAATCATCAACCGTTTATCACAATCATCATCCAATTCAAACAATAACATCAATATAGAACAGATAATAAATAACAGGTAATTACTGGCATTTTTATATTCAATAACAAATTAATTCAATTGGTTGTTTATATGCAATAATAAATTGAATAAAAATTTAATTCAATAAATTCAGTTTAACAGGAATGATGATAAAATATACCAAATAGCAATAAATAAATTTCTAATCACATCAGAAATTAGTTTAAACACATAAGAAATTTTAGAAGTTGTGATTGGTTAAAACACTCACCTTTTGAATTTAAATTGAAGTTAAACCCAAAAAATTGAACTATCTCAGAATTCATCCAAACCAGCGCCTAAATGTCCAAAATTTCGATACGAACCTAGTGGAGAAAACCGCGCGTGAAATGGATCACGTATGCAATAGTTATGTGAAGTTATTGTTATTAAAACAAGTTGAAACAGAAATTGAAATAAAAGAAAACATCAAAGCACGGACCTATGATTGAGCGCCACGTTACTGTCATTATCCTCTCCTAGAAACGCACGAGACATCAACAAACCCTATCCTTGTCCACGAACGGCACACGCCTCACTGTCGGCCACGTCATCAAGCATAAACGCTGCCGCAGGCCGATCGCGACCAACCAGAACGAGCCGCTCCCTCTCTCCATCATTGCGACTTCCTCGCGCGACCACCACGACAACCGCAACGCCCCACAGAGCCAGCCACCGTCGAGTTATTTAAAACCTAATCGAATTTTAGGCACCGATCTAACCAACAAAACAATCTAACCAAACACGCCGATGGACTACGCAAGACCTCCTCCATGCCATGGTATCGACAATTTAACGTTCCGATGCAATTGATCACGATTGAAATGGAAGGCCGAGAATCGATCATCAATTTCTGTACAAATAGAGCTTCAAATAGAAAAACGAATTGCAGTTCTAAAATGCGCTCATAGATAGCTTCAAATTGATATAAAATTTGGCATAGTTTGTGGAGTTTGAAATTTTGGCTTTGGATTTGATTTGCAATTGGATTTGGTAGTGAGAGTTTGTTTTGTCTGCCATTGAGGAGTAGATATAATTGAATTGTACGTACAGACAAACGAGAAATAGAGGTAGGCCAGGGTTTATAACAGGGTATTTATAGACAAAGCTGAAATAGAATGGATCGGATCGATTGGATATATGCGTTGAACGATAAAATGGTCCGAAAAGCCCATTCTGACTTCGGAACAAAATTGGATCAACCCATCTATCAAAATAGATGTTTTAAAATATTTTAAACATAATGGAATAGGTTTCAGGTCCAAATTCCATCGTATGAAGAAGTTATGATAAAATCAAATTATTTCAAATTGATTTCAATTTAATTTATTTCAAGGCGTCTCAAGCCCGTACGATCAAACGACAAGCCCGATCGTTATGAAACTTGAAATCCTACAATGATTCACCGTTACGGATCTGATGAAACTGGTTTCGTCGAAATCCGAGTCAGTGGCCAAAATGACTATTTTCCAGTTAATTAAATAAATTAATGTTAAATTAATTAAATCACCATTTAAATTCAAATTCTATAATTTATAAATTTTATCATGTTGGATTCCTTTAGAAATTTATAATCATTTAAAACAAATTCTCTTATTGACTTATTTTTGAACATTTCACAATTTTCATCATTTAATTTAAATTTTCAATTAATTCAGTAATTATAAATTTAAATTCCCAATAAATCCATATAATGATCTTTAATCTTGCCATTGAATCCGTTATCTCTTTGTGGGTAAAATTTGTCTTTGGTTTACTTTTATTATATTAATAATTCCCATTTCCTCCTAGTTTTCAATTAATATAGAATTTAATTTCAGTTACTTACCATTAAAATCATTTATTATTGATTCATTCCAATTAAATAAAATTGATTCCAAAACTTTGATTTGGTTTAATTGCCACCTTTACACTAGGTCTATTACACTAAAATACGCCTATTTACATCTTACATTTATATTAATGTTACATTAAAATATTCAAATTCCTAACTCCTTTGTTATTAACTATCCTATTTCCCTTTATTATATCTTTGCCAAATATATACATTAATTACGATTAAATATTCTCAATAAATTTATTTACTTGGTTTCATGCTTTCTACTACACCAATTACTACCTTATAAATAAATTTACGTTCACAGTTTCCGTTATTATATTAATTATCATCAAAGTAATATTTAATTACCATTATTTGTTGTTGGTAAATTAATTGGCAACAACAACCATTTGTCACCAATATACTCTTTATAATACTTGTATGGTTATTCTCCACAAACAGTTACCATCTGTCATATTATTTCACACATTAATACAATAATTGCATTTGTTTTTATTATATTCCATTTATAACTAAGTTATAACATTAATTATTTTATTAAATTAGAATGTTCATTCAAGTTCATTAATTAATTCAATACTTACTTTTATTTTCTCATATTCAATTTATATCCAGATATAACACTTTCACTACTTCATTTATTAGAATTTTATTCAAATTACTAATAATTAATTTTAATTAGCATTGCTATATCTCATATTAGCGTTCATTTAAATATTAAATTATAAAGGTTTTATTTCTTACTAGATTTAATTACAAAAATCTTATTAAATTACAATTTTAATTATTAAAAATCTACGGGTCGTTACAGTGGTTTTCGGATAATATATCTGATCCTGTTCTCTCTGAAGCAACAACTGATAATTTTTGGTCGATTCACTCCCAATTCCTTTAGAAGTGAACAGATTATACCAAAGTCTTAAAGGGATCTCTGATATATCCCTTAAACCTAGATACGTTTCACCATAATGAGGTCTCCCGAGGGAATTCAAACCGTATGAATACATGAAGCTCTTATTTACTTCCTAAGTCAAAACTGGCCAACATTTGATAGTCGTTTATTTAACTATCAAATACACAATCATATAACAATCCAGGGATTTAATTTTCCCATAGCAACCACCAAGCCTCAAAATAAATCTTTTATTATTTAAATCTCTTTTTAAAATGTTTATAAAATATTCATGTACTTATCTCACAAGCATAAGTATATTCATAAAATATTATGAATCTTATTTCAAAATCTTACCAAAAGGATCGAAGCTTAGTTATTTAAAAAGAAACGGAGATAAGGATAAGCCTAAATACTATTCCTTCGGTGTTAAACATGGTATCAATGTACACACTACCAAAATTAAGAACGTCAATTTGGAGAAATCCCATCTCACATTCTTTTATACATTTCTTCAATAAATACTTTTAACAAATCTCTTTCTATTATGAAAATCTCCTTTACTTAAGTTCAAAATCCATTTATAAACACTTTATAAATCTTTATATGACCCTTCTATAAATATCTAAAATCATTTTATAAAACTCTTTTATAAATATCCAAAATCATTACAAGACTCTTTTATAGATATCTAAAATCATTTATAAAACTTCTTTCCAAATATCCAAAATCTCCTTTGAATTTATAAAACTACTTTTATAAACTTCCCTTATTTAAAACAAACTTCTTTAATAAACTTTAATCGATAAAGTTCGATTAATAAATAATCAATTATTTAAAACACTTTTAAATAAACAAGTTATTATTTAAACATCCTTTCATTTAATTATCTTTAAACCATATTACCAAAATAATGATTTTAAACTATTATTTCAAAAGTATTAAATTAACTTTAAACATTTTTAATAAAATAATTGTTTAATTATCCTTTAAACATCATATTTCAAATGATAATAACTTTAAACCATTTTCAAAAAGGATAAAATTTAAATGTTTGTTCATAAGTTTGAAAACAGGCTTAGCGACCACAATGGTTCGGGTTAAATTAAGTTTAATTTTCTAAGTTATAATATGGGTATTTACATAAAAATCAAATATATACAAGGAATCAACCAATAACAACCAATCAACATATAAATAAATGTCAAAGTTACCAAAAATAGAGAACTGGATTTTTATTCCACTTAAATAGATATCAATATAATCTACTTGGTAAATCATGGTAGAACTATGATTTATTCTACCAAACAAATGTCAAATCTAATTTAATTAGCAAAAACGATGCTTTATTTTGCTAAACAGATGTCATTAGGTTTGATATTCATATAAGGTTACTTAAAGGTAATCGACAAAGAAATCCTCGAATTTAAAAACATTCTTTAAAAATAGTTGCTTTGAAAACAAGCCAATCTTTAGATATAAATGGCTTGAAACTTCAAAACCTTTACTTTAATAATATTTAAAATCTTTATTTAAATAATAATTTTACATTTAAATAAATATTCAAATCCTAGATTGACCTTTAAATAAATAATTAAATAATAATCTATCTTTAAATAATTAATTAAACCATAATTAATCTTTAACTAATAATTAAATAATAGATTAACTTTTAAGTAAATAATTCAATAATAATTAATCCTTAAATAAATAATTAAATCCAAATGAACTTTTAGTTAATAGTAAAATAACTAACCCTTCAATAAATAAATAAATAAATATTTAATTTTAATAATAGTTAAATAATAAATTAAACCTTCATTTAGTAATAATTTAAGTCTTAATTAAATCCTAATTCAATCTTAACTTAATCAACAATTTAATAAATATTGAAGCCATTCTTAAATAATAATTAAAAATTAATACTTAAATAAATAAATAATTTAATAATGAATATTTAATAAATAACTAATTATAATTTACTTATTTAATTTATAATTAAGTACTAATTTCCTTTATTAACTAATAATTAAGTATTTATTGCCTAACTTAACTAATTAATTAAATAATCATTACGTAAATAAACGAATAAATAAATAATTACCTTTTTATACTTATAATATATTTTGAAAACACTTTTCAAAAATATCCTAAGATGAAAACAAATTTTAATTTGCAAAAAGAGTTCGTTTTTACGAACTACATCCATAGCGACTATCGCTATATGATCCGTAATTTCCAAAACTTGTTTAACATATCAAATATCTTTGAAATCGTTATATTTTATACTTAACCCACTTTATTACTTGAATAAAATTTTTTAAAATAAAATAAAGTAAAGTTATAAATTTTATAAACTTTTAATTAAAATACTAAAGTGTAAACAAGATTTAACAAGAAATTTCGATGCCGCACCAAAGACAAATTGAGCACTAACTTTTCTTTAGTTTAGCAAATTAAAATCAAGATCACAAACATATACACATGCCATAGTCAACATAAACAGGCAAAAATCATGACTTTCTAACTCACTTAACTTTAACTTCCATTTTCAAGTTTATACAACATCACATCCAAGCATATATATACACATACAAATCAGCATCAAATTCATCCAAACAAGTATCATATTTTTGCAACAAATATAACCAATAGTTAAAGTTTAAAAACTTAGTTAAGGGTGTGAGCTTCACTCACCAAAAGCTAACCAAATTAACCCACTTACTTTTGAAACAACCCTAGATCCTTGCTTTGCTTTAACAAAATGGAATTTTGGAGGCCATAATAGCTAAGGTGGTTCGGCCATGAAGGATATGGTTTGGCCACGGCTTAGAGGGTTGGGTTTTGGCTTGCTTTTGAAAAGAAAGGGGATGTAAAATAGAAGTATTTTGAATAGGATTTTAAGGGAATTTGAAGTAAAAATAGAAGATCTTTAATTTTGGAAAATAGAATGGAAGCCATTAAAGGACCTTGAAAAGCTATGAAAAAGAAGATGTCGTTGTTGAAAAATGAGAATTGAAAATGAAATTGAGAATGGAACAAGAAGAAAAAGCATTTATATAAAATGGTATAAATGAATTACTAAAATACTCTTATGAACACTACCCTCCATTCATGCCTTGCCACCTCATCACCATGTCTCCCCCTCCCTTCCACATGCTTAGACATGATTCCCCCCTTGAGACAATATACCAACATGCATTAATCACCCATTTTACTTGGATATTTCCTAAGGTGTGGTACTTACTTTATACCTTATTTTTGTTTTAAAATTTGAAAATGAAAGCCACGTCACTTTTTTCATTTACTTAAGGAAATACATACATACATACATATATATATATATATATATATAAATATATATAATATAATTCTAACTTATTTATAAATGTATATTTAAACTAAATAGTTCATAATGCTCCAACAATTTTTAGCCGATGAAAAGTCAAAAATTCGGAAAACAATTTTCGGTCACGTTTTCGACTTTTCTTCGAACTAAATATTTTTATAAACCAAATTTGTAAACCATTTCAACATCACTAAGTACTATTTAAAAGAATGTTATTTTAATTATAAAACTATTATTTGAATATTTAAAAGTAATTAGATATTCACAAATTAAGGGTTGTAATTTCGGGTCATTACGCTCTCCCTCTTTAAAAGAATTTCAACCCCGAATGTTTACCACAACTCTAGCTCAGAAACACATAACACTACTCCTCAGTCTGTATGATGTGCATAGATCATTCCCATGGAAGATCTAATTTGATTGCTCACTCGAATACATCGCTTTACTTTTGAACTAGTATTGCTCTCCCAACTCCCTAGTGTGGATTTCGATCAGGCTTCTTAATTAGAAACCTTCATTCTCTATTCGACTACTCACTCAAATAAATAGTTTTACTTCCAAACTAGTATTGCTCGACCTCACTATGCATGTGCCATCAAAAATCGAGTGATAAATACTTATTTGAAGAGGTATCTACCACCGTTAGACATGTACTCGAATCTTGGATTGAAAACTGTGAGAAAAGGAGGAAGGATCTACGTACAACTTACGTAATTAACTTACTGGTTCTTACTACCTAACTACTTTCTACCCGTCTAAAATATTTACGAAAACATTTCATAACAGTTTCTACTTACATTCAAATATTTTAAAATAATATGACTTTACTTAAGAAACCCTTTTATGAAATCATTTTAATTTATTAACTTGTATAATGCTCTCCTACATCCTAAGAGTATATGCAAACCATTCGATTTTAAATTCTATTCATCTTTTCTATTCAAAGGTGAATCCAAAGTAATTTTGGGTGTTAAAACTGAGTCGACTGATACAACTTCTTTACCCATGAGGTTTGGCAAGTATCCAAGAAGAGTAGGATGCTGGTATCCAAACTTGATCCTAGAGTCTACTTTTTCTTACACTTTTAAGGTAAAATTGTTTATTAGCCGACCCAGTAACATTAAATAATTTTCACATCCTGGATGTTTAAAATCAAAACACGCTGTTTAATAAAACAAAATTTATTAGACCTCCTTACTAAATTTTACACAAGTAAAAACTTCATTTGCTAACCCATTTTTAAATCAAAATACCTTATTATTTTAAAACATAGGAGACAAATACCTTGGTTTTATTTCAAAAGCTTTTTGAAATGATAGTTTAATTTTAACCTTTAGAAAATATACATATAGCCCGAGTAACTCCAAAATGATATCAAGAAATAGGATACTACTTTTTTACCATCCGAGATAGTATCATATACCCCTTTACCAAGAAGGGTAATACTCAGGAGAAATGTTTACCATCCGAACACATCTCCTGTCCATTTTTAGTCACTTTCCAGTCATTCAAACCAGCTAATTATAAAATACTTCTTCTTTTCAAATCCCTTTTTGAAATAATACTATATATATATTTCAAAGCTAAATAGGTTTCAACAAAATATTTGTCATCCACTTATTTTGGATTCATTTGGATTCGAACTCATTTCGATCGTACAATGGCAAAGAGAATAAATTACTATCTCGTTACCTTAAGCAAACATTTGATTTTAACTTCAAAGATTATTCAAATCATCACAAAACAGATGGAGACTCATTCCTCGAACCGTCTAAAGAAAAATCTTTAAAATATTTTCTAGTAATGTAGTTACCACCTTTTCTCTAAAAACATTTGAAATCCTTTTCAAAGACCTTAGGATTTTTAATTATCCAAAACTTCTTTTAATTACAACATATTTTATAAATCTAATTTTTAAAATTAATATTTTATAAAATCATCAAAAGTATTTCTTTTAATAAACACCTTTTTTAAAATTTAATTTTAACCCAATATATCATCGTACGCCTTATAGTCAAATTGTAAAACTCACAAGGTGTTAGTTTCAGCATTCCCATAATTTTTCTATCTACCCAACCTATGATTTAAAAGGAAGGATTGCAGATGAATCTACAATCTATAGCCAATGGTTAAGACTGGAAAAGCACGACTAATTAAATCCTAGATGATAATAATTGAATGTCATCATCAACTCCTAACAACAATACTCAGCAGATAACAATATAATTTTTTTGAAAATCATTCCTTTATATATAGAAATATATTCCTAAGTAAAATTATTTTATTTACCAGATTTAAAATAATATTATGTTGACTAGACTTTTTCAAGTGTTTAGAAAATCGTTATCGATAATGCTGGCCAGACGCATCGACTAGAATCCAAAATCCAAAATCCAAACTTAATAAACCAATTAAGAAAAACATTCTTAATCATTAACAAATATGTTCTCATATATATGATACACTCAAATATATTCTAGGATGTTACTAATCCTATCTCTAATGAGTTACTCATTCTAGGGCATTTCTAACCCTATCTATAATGAATTTACCCCACCAAGGCCTAGGTGTTCGCTCAACCTAAACTTTGATACCATGTGTGGCGATCTGCCTTTCTTACACCTATAGACGACGCTTAATACATCATCGGTATTCATGTGTCGATCGTTTTAGTGTCTGAAAGATAAGTCATTTGTGGATAAAGAAAGAAAAAATAGAACAAGATCTCACAAATGTGATGAGAAATATATAATATACCAATGATCTTTAAAAAAGAAAAGAACTTTAATATACGGTCATTAGAGTAAACTAACCCATTATAAGACTGTATAGTTACAATGACATGTCCTTATAATTACTGATAAATATAGATAAAAAAAAAGATAGAAGATACAAGAATACATCTTGGAGAATCCAGCTCGTCTCCTAAAAGCTCCAAAGCATGTAACTAAATCTGGAAAATATTCATGGGCTGACCTGAGCATTATAATAAAATAGCACCCGGATCGGTCTAGTAAAACTACATGAGAAAGCTCAATCAAATCAATCGTATTGATTTCTACATTTGAAAACCATTTCTTAAAATAAAAGGCATCTCGTAAGACCACGCCGCACATAAACACGAATGATTTTTTACTTTATGATAATAAAAAACATTTTATATTATAAAATCTAGTGATATTATAATAATGTCTATAGTTTAAATAAATATTGAATATTGTTGGAATGCTTGCATCTCACGTTCCAGCATAGTTGGGCACAACTAAGTCTGTACGGCGCTTATTGAAGAAAGGATTTCATCGATGACAAGGCAATGGTACCATAATATACCTCTATGAAATGTACCGAGAGCCACATGTGGACTCCCTGCCAACACAAGATCGACATACCCCTTAATAGATAGTACCGAATATTTCATCACCTCTGATGCTTTTGCAACCTTTCCGAGAGCTCTAATGCACAACCAAATCCATAAATGAATATCTCTAGAAAGGTGATGACAATACCCTAATGTGTGCAATCCACTTAGACCCGCTGCATCTCCCTTAATTTTAGTCTCTCTTGGTTGTAAGCTTAAGGCAAAAATTTATCTTCTTTAGCAATTCCCACTTGAAATTCTAACACTACCCTCCAGATAGAACTAAAATGCCAGCATTCATTCATACAAGTTCATTCTGGGTCTGAACGGAACCAAAGGCACTATCTCTACTACATCCATTTTGGAGTCACCCTTAAGATTAGTAGCAAGCAGCATTTGAACTTAAAATAACTCTATCTTTGAACATCTTCAAGATGTCTTCCATTTGAGTGCATATGTTGGTTCGAAGTAGTTTTCTGATAATATATCTGATCCTGGTCTCTCCAAACCAACAATTGATAATTTTTGGTGGACTCATTCCCGGTTCATTCAGAAGTAAGTGAACTATACTAGAGTCCTAAAGGGATCTCTGATATATCCCTTAAAACCTAAGACGTTTCACTATAATGAGTTCTCCCGAGGAAATCAAACCATATGAACACGTGATGGTCTTATTTACTTCTTAAGTAAAAACTTACCAAGATTTGATATTTAGTTATTTAACTATCAAATACATAGTCAAACAATAATCTAGAGATATAATTTTTCCAAAGCAACCACTAAGCCTCATAAATAAATCTTTCACTACTTAAATCTCTTTTCAAATTGACTATAACAATATTCTTATGCTTATCTCACTGGCATAAGTATATTCATAAAATACTATAAAAGAGTTCTCATTTCAAAATGGAGATAAGGATAAACTCAAACACTATTCATACGATGTTAAACATGGAACAAATGTCCACACTACCAAAATTAAGAAGTTCAATTTTGGAAAATCCTATCTTAATTTCTTTTATAAATTTGTTTAATAAACCGTTTTAATATATCTCTTTCTTTTATGAAAATCTCCATTACTTAAATTTCAAATCGATTTATAAACACATTATATATCTCCAATTTTAATTATATAACTCTTTTTACAAAATCATTTATAAAACTCTTTTATAAATATCCAAAAATCATTTATGAAAATCTTTTACAAATATCCAAAATTATTTATAAAACTTCTTTCCAAATATCCAAAATCTCCTTTCAATTTACAAAAATCCTTTTATAAACTTTCCATATTTTGAAAAGAACTTCTTTAATGAGCTTTAATCATTAAAGTTCTTTTGATAAACAACCAATTATTTATAATATCTTTAAATAAACAAGTTATTATTTAAATATCCCTTCATTTAATTATATTTAAACCACATTAACAAAATAATGATTTTAAACCATCATTTCGAAAGTATCAAATTAATTTCAAACATTTAAATAAAATAGTGCTTAATTATCCTTTAAATATCATAGCTAAAATGATAATAATTTTAAGCCATTTTTAAAAATATTTAAATATTTCACTTCACAAGCTCGAAAAAAGGCTTAGTGTCTATAATAGTTCAGATTAAATTAAGTTTAATTTTCCATGTAATAACATTGGCATTTATATAACAAGCAGATATGTAAAATGGATCGTCCAATAACAACCAATCAATATACTAGTAAATGTTCAAGTTATCAATGCAAAGAGCCAGAATTTCAATCATTTGTATCTGGAATAATTAATTGATTTTAAATATTGAAAAGTTAATTTTATAAGTTAAATTACAAATTTAGTGATTTATTTGATAATTAAACTACTAAATCTAATATTTGGAATTATTTAAATAAGTGAATCTTAAAATTTAATATGGATAAAAATGATTTTGAAAGCTAATTTAAATTTTATTTGAATAAGCATGAAGATAGTAAACTATAATTTATAATTAAAGTGATTAGAATTATTTTTAAATCATAATTTTTTAAATTAATGTTTGAAATATTCCATCTAGGACACTGTCTCGGATTACGATGAAACCAGTTTCATTGGATTCGTAACAGTGATTATTATATGTCATCAAATTTTATGGCGATTGGAAGTATCATTTGGTTGTGCGAGTTTGAAACGCCTATAAATTAATTACAGAATTTATATAATATAATGGCTTTGAAAAGCTATCTTCTGTATATGATCGAATTAGGTCTCGAGACTAGTTCCATTGAGTTCAAAATAAGGGTATTACATATAGAATGCGAGGAGGCATGTCTTGATAGAAGTTCAAGATTCTCGAACGTATGAAGCTTGATATTTTTAATATATATATATATACATAAATACATACATACATACATACATACATACATACATATATATATATAATATTACCATTCCCTACCCACGCTTTGTACTACTCAGCGCATGCCCTCTCTTCTCTTTAAAGTCCACTTTTTATTAGAGAAAAGGTTGGAAATTTTCAAATCAAAATTTCTCAATCCAATGGCTCACATCGATTTGGACCACTACAAGCATTTGCAGGCAAAGGCACCAACTAACAAAATGTTTGCAATGTCATATTGAAGTTAATCAATGGTTGGATCAGGTTGGATCAATTCATTATGGCCACAATTCTTCGATGAACAATGATTTCTTTTTTTTTGTCAATTGTGTTGTCATGGGTGACCTAGAGGTGATGGGCTCTGAAGGGATGTTGGAGAGCTTCTGTAACGACCCACCATACAATTTAAGCTAACAATAAACCACACAGTCCAACCCAAATTGAATGGAAAGGTGGATAGTTAGGGAAAAGAAAGAAGGAAGAAGATAAGAAGAAACTAAACAACACAGAATCTCACAGCGGAATGAATAATCTATAACGTAAAACAAATCTTTACACAAAAACAAAACTATAACATATGTATATACAAATATCAATCAGAGTTTACTAACCTATTTCAGCTAGGACAATTATAACAACATGTCCTCACAATTACTGAACAATATACCATAATTAATGTAACAGAAAAATAACCATGTACGTGAATACGTCTCTAGGCCTCCACCTCATCTCCTGAAGCTCCAAACATCCAAGTAAACGTGGAAAATATGCTCGGCCTGACCCGTGCATTATAGGAAAACAACGCCCATGTCAGTGTGGTAAAACCAACATGAGAAACACAGTCAAATGGATTCTTAAAGTTTAAATAACTTTTCAAAACAAAAGTATCTTGTAAGACCATGTTGTATATAAACACGGATGGGTTTTTACCTAACGATAACCAAAATTATTATATCAGAAAATCCAGTGTTATTATAATAATGTCCATGGGCGAAAAATAATAATAATAGTCAAGTAGCTATGATGCTTGTGAGTGTATATCACAACAATACTAAGTATATAATAAAAAACGATAAGGCTCGTTTGCTAATTATGTAGGATTTCCATGGATATGCCCTCAATGCTTTGAGGAACGGTCCTCCTACACAAAGATCAGAGATATCCTTTCGAAGCAACATACTTCCTTACTGATCTACTAAAGGAAAAACATGGCTGGTCTTGCTAAGACCGATGCATCTCCCTATGCATGCATAACAACTATAAGTGACATCTAGGAGGAGCCGACTACACCCTATGGGTTTGCTAACCCTACTGGCCATGCCTCCTATCTCTGGTTTTACACATTCGTGCTGATGAGGCTATGTTCGACATTTCAGCTCATGCCCCGCCATCAAAACAGATCATGGAATCCCACAAAGGTTCCAGTACCCTAACTTGTCTCGGAATCACACAAAGATTCCCATAGCTCAATTAGATCTTGAAATCACACATGGATTCCTATCCCCCAACGGGTCTCGAAATCACAAATGGATCCCAACATCTCAATATATATCACTAAACTCTTCATAGAACAATATATGGTTTTCGAAGTGGTCATGGCTTTCGAGTCATTTCTTATGAGTACACTCTTCCGCTTCCTGGTTGCTCCACAAAACCAAACGTCGATTTCTGGAATGCTCAATACCGGTTCTTTAGGAAATAATCCGACAATACATAAGAGCGGGGGTCAGATAATACATAAGAGTGGGAATCACCTCCTAACCATTTAAGTGAACGGATCTCCTTATTATTTAACCTAGAAGAAAGAAACGAGTTTATAAGTACAGTGTAGCACCCCCGATGGTAAATGTGCCATATAATCCCGTGTTTCTCCTAAATATTCCAAAAGTTAAAATCCTTCGGTGTTAAGTAGGAAATATTTTGTACCACCAAAATTAAGAAGGATTGCGTATTTAGGTCAAGATTTTATAGTCGGTTATTTAACTATCAAATAAAAAAACATTCAAACAATGATTATATTTCCCATAGAAATCACCAAGCCTCTTAAATTAATCTTTCATTAATTTAAGTTCACATTTAAAATACATGGAAATCACTTCCATATACATATTTCAATAGGAAACGTATATTCACAAACCATTATATATTCGATACTTAGAAAATATAACCATAGTGTGTTAACCCGGATTTTGGGACATTTGGTTAACTGTTTTAATTAATTGAACAGATAAAATTATGATAGTAAAATATATCTGGATATGTAAATGAATCTTGAATTTTAAAAGTAAATAAATATTTAATTGGTAAATTTTATCTTTTAAAGTTAATAAAGTATTTTCTATTTATAATGTGTGCATATATTTGTATATATTGTAAATAGAACATCTTTGATTTGAATTTAATAAATAAAAATCATGTTTTCCAATTCTAATATATTTTGGTAATTTAGAAATCATGATTAAATTTAAAATATAACTTTTCAATGCTATTTAAAAAGTTAATTATGTAGTTTTAAAATATTTAAGGTAAATGCTTAATTGTTTAAAGTATATCTTAGCTTTAGTTTACATTTAAATAAGATTTATAAAAAGGTTTGAAATGTTTTCTTTTTAAATTTTTCTTGAAATAAAGATAGTTGTATATGTAAATAAATATAACATAACATATGATTTATTTAAAAAAAAGTAATTAGTGCAATAATGAATTTAAACATTTGTAATTTAAGATATCATGCATGGCAACAAGTGGCAATCTTGTTTTTATTTTATTTTAAAAGTATAATTAATGTGTAGAAAATCAAGGTGGGTGTGTGTTCCAGCTTGAAGTCTAATGGGTTCGAGCTCGCTCAAGTTTGATTTTGGAATGGATTGTGGGGTCTGGGTGATGGTATGCTCGAGGAAGGTCTCCGACGACTTGTGTGTGCTATCGGCGGCGACCAGTGACGATCGGCGTGGTCGTGCAAGTGCACACGTACACGAAGTGCTAGGTTTTAGGTAAGAATCGATACTGCTCGAGTTCATGCTCGAGAAATATTAGGGTATGCTCGAAGTCAGGGACGTAAAGTGAAGCTTTGGGGTTTAACTCGTGTTAGTGTGAAGTAATACTCGGGTTTTGTTCTGGGTTATAATTAGAGGTTAACTGAGTCTTGATAAATTAACTATCTTAACTATTGTAAGTGATAAATTGATTATTTAATGTTTTGTTAATTTAAGATGAGAAAGTATTTAAGTTGTTGAATTAATCAGATAATTAAATGATTTAATTAAAAGATTATTGTTACAAATTTTGCTTAAACTCAAAGCTTTTAAAGTTATTTTAACTTTCAAGATTTATTAGGTAAGATTTGGAATAATAATTAATAAGATGAGTAAGATAAGTGATTTATCATTTAAATTTATTGACAATTAAAGATTTATTAATAAATAATTAAGCCTTAATTATTGGTTAATAAATTAGAATTAAAGAGTTATTATTATTAGTAAAGGAATAATTAATTGCTGTCACTAATTATTGATTTAGGGTAAATTAATCGATGTAATTAAACAATGTAATTAACTAACCAATGGTATACTTACTTGATAAAAGTAATTAAAGGTTAATTATTTAAGAGAGGTAATTAAGAATTAATTATTAGTGCAATTAATTGTAACGATCCCCTTTTTAGATCAAATTTAAATGGATAATTAATTTAATTTTTGAAATTAAATTGTGAATTAATTTGGTATTTTCCAAATTTAAATAGATAGTCTGTTTTTTAATATAAATGTATATCAATATGATTTTAAATAGAATTTATAATTTGGAAATTCAGAAAATAAATATTTTGAATAATATTTTAATTATAAATTTAACTATGGATTAATTTGAGGATTTGAATAAATATAGATCAAAAGAGTTTGATCTGGAAATCTAAATATTTTATAAACAGACTATAATTTGAAATTTGAAATTGAAATTTAAATACATAAGTATTTATAGATTGTGAATGAATAAGATATATTTATAAAAAATATTGTTTTTTTATTCATTTATAAATACAAATTGATTGTATGTTAATTTTTGAATTTGAAATTTAAAAATAAATGTATTGAACATAAAAATTGGATTTATTAACTTATTATTTATAAGGGACTAATATATATAAATATTTATTAGTGATGAATAATTTGATTTTAATCATTTTTTTTAAAATTATAAAAGTATAAAATATAATGTATGAGTGCAAATATGAAAAGGAATGTTTTGTAAAACATAATACTTAAAAGTTTTACATGAACATGTAAATATAAGATGAAAAGGGTTTAAAATAAATTGCACCAAATTAATTAAAAAGTAGGGTTTAAACATTAAAAAAATTATGATTAATTAAGTGTTTTAACATTTGTAAGCCATGAGATTTGGAAATTAACAAGTGTAAATTTGTTAAACAATGTGTTTACAAGTGTTATACCAAGAAACAAGTGGCATTTATCTTTTTATTAAAATTTATAAACATGCATGAAAAAGAAAATAACTAGGTTGTTCAATTTTTCAGTTTCAAAGAAAAAAAATCTATCTTCTCATCTTCTACAAACCAAAAGAAAAGGCAAATAAGATCAAAAATCTAAAACAAGAATAGGATCAAGTAAATCAAAATGTATCAAATAAGCATTCCAAAGATCAACTCAAAACAAAACTTGAAAAAAAAAAGTAAAGTTCAAACTCAACCTGGAAAATCAAATGGAAGTTCAAATCTAGAACAATATCAGGGTCAAGCAAAGAAATTCAACCTAAATCAAAGCAACAGCTTGAGTTCAAGCCTGGAAGCAAAGAAGGAATCACTTTCAGTCTTCAAAAATCTGGTAGAAGGAAATTATTTTTAAAAATCTAAAGCTGGGAACAACTAATTCTACTCAAAATAGAGATTCAACTTAAACATAAGAAAAGCGAATCTGGATTCAGATGTAAGCAAGCTCAGATCAAAATCAAATACCAACATTCAAATTCAAAATTTCATTTCCTGGTCTCTGCCATCAAACTACAGGTGAGCAAACCCTTTGACTTGTTATATCTCTTGAATGTCGATTGTGTATTTGAAGGTGTGATGTAACAATGCTTGCTTGATTGAATGTATATATCTATATGTGTATATATGTAGATCAGAAACCAAATATGGATGTACAGGTATGTATGTACCTATATTTGAGTTTACAAGTTAAAACAAAAAAATCAAATTCCCTTAGATCATTCACTTATAAACTATGACATTTAAATAAAAAGTATTTGAATTAACAAGACAAAGATTTAAAAATACTTTTAAGAATGATTTGAAAATAATTTTTAACCTGAAACAAGAATTTACAGTGAAACTTACAAATGTGTTGAATTTGAATTTTATATTTTTTGATTCACTTGCATTATTTGGTTCGACTTCAGAAATCATGAATTTTAATTATTGAATCAGAATTTTTAGTTTTGATTTAAAGTGGGATTTTGGGTTTGGACTGAAAAGCGGTTTTCATAAATTCTCGTCAACTCACGATAAATTGGACGTTGTGGTAAATGGTGAAGATGGTATGGGCATCGATGGTTGTCAGAAAAATAATCGAAGTAATTAAAAGTTGTTGTGGTGGCCTGGCGAAGCTCTAGTATGGTTTTAGGTGGAGGTCTGTTCGATTGGGTTTGCAAGACGATTTCATTGTCGACGTTGCTTCAGGATGCATCGCACCAGGGGGAAAGGTTTGTGGGCCAGTGGAGAAGCTCTTGTGAAAATGATGTGGTTAATGGTGGCCGGGGTTGTTAGACCGAGGAAGGTTTGTAGTCGACATTTGGTTTCAAGGAAGACGTGATAGCTCGATTTTTTACTCCAGTCGAAATTGATCGATCTGAGTGGTTGTTTGGGGTATGATGATCGTCGTTGACGTATCAACGGTAGCATGGTCGATCGGAAGTGGATGGGGTGGCATGCAACATGCACGCGTAAAGGTTTGTGCATCAGGAAAATGAGGTGGGTTTTGAGATTGGGGAAGAAAGAATGTTCTCGGGTCCAAACTAGAGAAAAGCATGTGTTTGACTCGAAGTTTGAGAAGGAGGTGCGTAACTCGAAGCAAGACTCGGGTTTTACTCGAGTCATCTCTGGTATCTAAATTTGCAGTTTTTAAAAAAAAATTAAAAAAAGTTTTTATTTATTGTAATCAAATCAAGTTTAAATAGTGTAATCCATTCCCTCTTGAGAAATAAACGTTGGTTTAAGCTGGGATTAATCAAGATTTTAAAACAAATTAGTTTAAGTTAAAATGTTTCATAACCTTATTTTAAAACTTATTTCAAATAAACTTGATTTCTTGTAATTTAGTAAGTAAATAAGTAAAACAAAATGTTTCCAAATTATTAATTTAATTTAACTTAAAAATCTTGAGTTAATTAACGTATTAATGATGATTTATTTTCCATAAATCATTAACAAGATTTTTAAAGATAATTAAAATGATTATTTAAGATAAATGACCTAAGGGATTAATTACTATAGGTAAGCAAAGGTCAATTACTTAATATAATTCCTTAAAAAGGTTGATTACTTTAATTAAAGGTTAACTAATTTATAATAAGTAATTTGAGGTTAATTAATTACTTAAAGATTATTACTTAATATAAGTGATTAAGGATAACCACTTATTGTAATTTTCTTAATTAAATGATAATTAATTAAAGATTAATTAATTATGTAGTTAACTTAAGGTTAATTTGATTAATGAAATTAATTAAGGACTAATTAATTTAAGGATAATTAATTAAGGGTTAATTAATTAATGTAATTAATTTTAGGGATAATTAATTAAGGGCTAATTAATTAATGTAATTAATTAAGCATAATTAATTAAAGAATAATTAAATAACTAAGGGTTAATTATTCAATGATTAGAGATGTACTTAATTTATAATTAAGGTTGATTAATTAATAATTTAAAGTTAATTAATTATTTAAGGTTAAATAATTCAATAATTTGTAATTGATTAATTAACCTGGATTAGTGATTAATCTAGTTTCAATTAATCAAATGATCAATTAACCTTATTTATGGATGACTGTATTCTATTGAATGCTGTGAATTGTTTGTTGTCTCTACCATGGGATGATTTGTGATTTGAATTGTTTTAAATTCAAGTTGTGATGAATGTAATTTATTTTATCTGTGATAAATTTTATATTATTTATCTGTATATCTGTGAATGAAAGGCAAGCATTATAGAATATACCGCTTATCAATATTTATATACTTGAATCTGTGATGATTGATGATGTTGCACTATTGTGTAAAACCCTTGGAGTACACTATACACACACAAATATGGATTGCACGAGGAAATTGGTTAAGTCACAGATTTTTGAATATAGTTTTAAATGTTGAATTTTGAATCCAAATGGTTTTGGAAATGGATTAGGTTAATTGTGAAAAGCTTTTAAGAAGGGAATTTTTAAAGATAAAGTTATTTTGAATAACTTAATAAAGTTTTGGGAATTAAAATAATTTAATTTGAATTTGAATTCAAAATTTGAAATTTAATTCTATGTTTGGAAAATATGGTTTAAAGATGTTATACAAATTATATGTGGGTTAAACCATTTTAAAGGTATTGATTTGGAAATTTGAATTTAACTCAAGGGCTTTAACTCGTGCAAATATAATTGGATTTTCCGAAGTGCGAACTATTTGTTTTCAAATAATAATAGCTTTCATATAAAGAAAGGATTTCCAATTTGTATCGAAAGATTTCAAGTTTGAAATGAAATTGTGAATTGTTTTTGAAAGCTATGAATGAATCTTTGTGAAAGATTGTTAAATTTTGTTTTGAAACCGAAGAGGTTTTTAAATGGTGTATCTTTTATATTTGAAATGGGAAGTATTTTGAAAGTTATAAATGGATCTTTGGAAATAATTTTGAAAGCTATAAATTGAATCGTTGGTTTAATATTTGGAAGAATTAATCCAATTTGAAATGGAATTGTTTTGAAAAGCTGTGAATGAATCTTTGTGAAATACTGGTGAACTTTATGAAGTGGATCTTTTTGTTTAAAGATTTAAAATGGTAATTTGTTAAACCATTTGAAAGAAAGGTTTTGGGTTTTAAAGTTGTGACTTAACTGAAATCCCATATCCATATGTTTTTAAATATTGCGCTCATTATTCGGTTTGGCCGGGAGAGGACCTTGTGTCCTATAACCCATTCCGAATAATGATACGACGTTATGGATAGCATTTGAAGACCGATGGTGAAGACCGGGTATTTTCGAGAACGAAAGGATGACCCGTCGAGTGACTCTGCATTGATTAGCGCCCGGTATAGAGATCCCCATATGTGATGGGGAGTCCGATCGGGATTGGGAATACCCGGATTGCAAGGGCTTCTTCGAAAGTGCCTTCGGTTCTGTTCGAACCCGGGACAGACTTGCATGGATGTGTGTCTGACATTACACTTTGAGATGTAAAGCCGGTTTCTATCAAATACATTTCTATTTGGTGGCGGATAATTATTCTCTTAGCTTAACACCCTTCTCTAAGACGTACGAGCTCAGAGGTTATGTAGTTGATGGTTACTAGTGATACATTCCCAATTTGGTAATGTGGCATACAAAGTGCTGCTGATCATTTTTGATCAAAGCATGGCTTTGTGAAAAAGCGTGGCTTTGTGAAAAAGCATAGCTTTGTGGACGAGACTGCATCAGGACCTCACACCCGGAGAATGGTCGAAACAGGAAAGATGCAGCAAGGTTTCAGGGGTCGCGCCCCTAGGGTATGTCCACTCCTTTTGGAAAAGGGTGGTATCATGGTATGGAGCCCAGATACTTAACTCATATGGACACTGTAAATCTATTACTGTGTGATGGTTGTGGTTGAGAGCTCTCGGATAAAGGTCGCAAACGATCGGGGGTGGCATATCTTAGGTCTTACTCCCGGGAAGGGAGCAAACTGGCCTTATGTTGGCAGAGAAAGGTTTGTGCACGTGTAAAGGTTGGTGCATCAGGAAAATGAGGTGGGTTTTGAGATTGGGGAAGAAAGAATATTCTCGGGTCCAAACTCTAGAAAAGCATGTGTCTGACTCGAAGCTTGAGAATGAGATGCGTAACTCGTAGCAAGACTCGGGTTTTACTCGAGTCATCCCTGGTACCTTAATTTGCAGTTTTTAAAAAAAATTTAAAAAAAACAAAACAAATTTTATTCAGATTTTAATCAAATCAAGTTTGAATAGTGTAATCCATTCCCTCTTGAGAAATAAATGTTGGTTTAAGCTGGGATTAATCAAGATTTTAAAACAAATTAGTTTAAGTTAAAATGTTTCATAACCTTATTTTAAAACTTATTTCAAATAAACTTGATTTCTTGTAATTTAGTAAGTAAATAAGTAAATAAGTAAAATAAAATGTTTCCAAATTATTAATTTAATTTAACTTAAAAATCTAGAGTTAGTTAATGTATTATAGATGATTTATTTTCCATAAGTCATTAACAAGATTTTTAAAGATCATTAAAATGATTATTTAAGATAAATGACTTAAGGGATTAATTACTGAAGGTAATTAAAGGTCAATTACTTAATATAATTCCTTAAAAAGTTTGATTACTTTAATTAAAGGTTAACTAATTTATAATAAGTAATTTGAGGGTGATTAATTACTTAAAGATAATTACTTAATATAAATGATTAAGGATAATCACTTATTGTAATTATATTAATTAAATGATAACTAATTAAGGATTAATTAATTATGTAATTAACTTAAGGTTAATTTGATTAATGAAATTAATTAAGGACTAATTAATTTAAGGATAATTAATTAAAGGTTAATTAATTAATGTAATTAATTTTAAGGATAATTAACTAAGGGCTAATTAATTAATGTAATTATTAAAAAATAATTGAACAATTAAGGGTTAAGTATTTAATAATTAGAGATTTAATTAAGGTTGATTAATTAATTGTCACGACCCGAACTCGATGTCCAACAAACAACATCAAATTCGTTTCGCGGGAGCTTGTAACACCATTAAATGATAAATAACACAGCGGAAATAAAAGAAGATATCACTGATATAACATGAATACAATATCTGATACATCAATTTGATACAATGATAATCATCAACATCAGAGAATATACAACATAGAATACAGCGGAACACGATACAATATGAGATAAGTCTTCTCAGAATATAATACTGCAACTCTGATCCAAAAAGCTCCAAAGACAAAGCTCCAAAACTCCTATCTCGATCCACCATCAAGATTGCACCAAGCTAAACAAGTCTCGTCCATATCCAAAGAAAACTGAACTAGCTCCAGATAATCTACTGAACCTAATTATCTGAAAAATCAAACTCTAGACTGCCCGTGTAGAAAAATTTTGAGCACCCAGAGTTTAGGAAATAAACAATAAACTCTGGATCAGTCATGGGACTGGTGTGAGCAAACAAAAACAGTTTATCTTTAAAACAATCAAAGATTTAAACTTTTATAATCGCAATGCTTTTAAAAATGAGACTACCATAAGGCCTCCCGCACACACACACAATGCAAACGCAGAATCGGAGGAGATTTCTCCTTATGATAGTCAAAGATGCTTGATACGCATTAAAAAGAACATTTGATATTATTACTAGTGCATAGTGTAGAGAAAATTCATTTCGAAAATAAAGATATAAATCTTAGCCAGCATAGACATTTCGAACTATGCCTACTATAGCTACCATGTTCAATAGCGGGTTACCGCCATATTCCATGGCAGGTTATACAACTAAAACCGTACAAGGCTTGTATTTGAAGAATGGATTTTCCAACAAATGGTCAGACCAAGGAACTTTCCATTGCCACATGGAAACGCCTCTGGAAGGACGCCCCGAGAACCAAACCGTTCTCTGCTAAACAAGGCCGGGAACCCCTTTTCCCAAGGGATATTACAAACCCTCAGATATGCCACCCCCGGTCCTTTGGGACCTTTAAACGAGAGCTCTCTAACCAACATCACACCATAATAATAAGTGTTTCAACATGAGTAAGTATCTGGGCTCCATACCATGATACTACTCTTTTCCAGAAGGAATGGTCATACCCTAGGGACGCTATCCCTGAAAACCTTGCCGCACAATTCCTGTTTCGACCATTACCGGTTTGTGAGGCTCGACAAAGTCTCGTCCACAAAAACACACTTTATACAAAAGCCGTGCTTTGGGTCAACAAATGATCATAGAAATGATCACCAAGATAGACGATCAAACAAATGATCCTATCTCAAATAATCAACATAATGATCATTTCACAGCAACACTCAGCATGTCACATTACCAAATTGGGAATATATCGCTGATAACCTTCAACTACATAACCTCTGAGATCGTACGTCTCAGAGAAGGGTGTTAAGCTAAGAGAATAAATTCTCCGCCACCAACAGAAATATATTTGAAAGAAATCGGCTTTATATCTCAATTTGTAATGTCAGACATACTATCCATACAAGTCTGTTCCGGGCTCGAACAGAATTGAAGGCACTTCCAAAGAAGTCCTTGCAATCCGGGTATTCACAATCCCGATTGGACTTCCCATCACTTAGGGAGTCTCTATACCGTTGCAATTCAGTGCAGAGACAATCGATAGGTCATCCTATCGTTCTCGCAAATACCCGGTCTTCACCACCGGTCTTCAAATGCTATCCATAACGACATATCACATATTCGAAATGGGTTATACGACACAAATGTCCTTTCCCGGCTAATCCGAATAGTGAGCGCAACATTTAAAACATATGGATATGGGATTTCAATTAAGTCACAACTTAATAATTCCAAACTTCCTTTCAAATGGTTTAAACCAATTATCATTTCAAATCTTTTAAACAAAAAGATTTATTTCGCAAAGTTTACTCAGTTTCACAAAGATTCAATTACGGATTTCAAAACGGTTTCCGTTTCAATTGAATTTATTTATTTAAATCTTTAAATAAAAGATTTATCTCATAGCTTTCAAAACTTATTTCCAAAGATTCATTCATAACTTGGAAAATCATTTTCGATTCAAACTTGAAATCTCTTTAATATTAATTGGAAGTTCATTACTCATATGAAAGCTTTTTATCACTTAGAAACAATAGTTTTATTTTGGAAAAACCCCGATTCCATTTATACAAGTTACAATCTTTGGTCTAATTCAAACTTCCAAATCAACGCTTAAAAATGGTTTAAACCTGTATAATTTGTAAAATCCTTTTTAAATCATAAATACTGAATATAGAATTCAATTTCAGATTTCTTTTGAATTTCAATCTAAATCCGATTATTTAAATTCCAAAGCTTTATTAGTTATTCAAAAATAACTTTTATTCTTAAAACAGCTTTCAAAAGCTTTTCCACATTAAACTTAATTTATTTCTCCAAAAATATTTGAATTAAAAATTCAAATTCAAACTTATTTAAAAATCCGTGACTTAACCGATTTCCTCGTGAAATCCATATTTGTGTGTGTATAGTGTGGTCCAAGGATTTTACACAATAGTGCACAACATCAATCATCACAAATATATCAATATCGATAAGAGGTATAACCAATAACGCTTATCTTCATTCACAGTTTCACAGATAAAATATATTTATCAATCACGAAGATTCATCATTACAATTCGATGTGGGTTTCGGATAACCAACTGGAATCCGAATCCCTGTCGCATCGAAATCCAAATGTCGTATACAGGTCAAGGGGTTTTCACATATATACAGAAACAAATCCAAATTCACAGTACAACATAAGGCAGTTCACATCACATAGCATCATAATCATAAACAGAAATATCAATTCAATAGGCAACAAATCAGATATCCTACTTACACAATCCATAAGCAATCATCCTTAATTCTTATTGTAATTAATTCAAATTTAATTTTAATTACTTAGAATTAATCACTTAACCCTGTTTAATTTATCATTAGTTATCAATTAATCACTCATCTCATTTCAAATTAGTTAATTTACAAATCAATTTTCAATCAATTATCTTGATTAACTACTAATTAGAGATTAATTTACTTTGATTATCTGATTAACAATTCGTAATTACAAACAGAGTAAACCCTTAATAATATCTATTTGTCTTAATTAACATTTTAGAATCTCTTTCAAACTTTGAAATCAAATTATCACTAAATTAAAAACTTTAATGGAAAATAAATTTCAACACTTGTTTGTTTTACATTAATTACTAAATTAAAGTATTAATTGAATTCTAAAACTTTGTTAAGTATTCTTCTTAACTCATGAACTGGTAACAAACGCTTAACTTATAATTGGCATGCATTAATAGGCCATTAATATTGAAACTTGTTTTAAACAGTTCGCATGCTACTATTAGTTTGCAGGTTGAAAAATCAACCTGAGCAACATTTTTGTTTTTAACACTGCAGTTGAAGAAAATTACCCGAGTCTCACCCCTATTATCTCGAGTAACCCCGCGCGTTCCTCTCATGTTTCCCCGAGACCTCCTCTCCCACTCGTTCGTTCGTTCTTCTTCTTCTTCTTTTTTTTTTTTTTTAGTGAGTTAAACTTTGAGGTTTAAACGAATGCATCAGGGA
Organism: Allium cepa; assembly: GCA_030765085.1. Taxonomy (NCBI): domain Eukaryota; kingdom Viridiplantae; phylum Streptophyta; class Magnoliopsida; order Asparagales; family Amaryllidaceae; genus Allium; species Allium cepa. The sequence continues at coordinate 80,254,834 of CM060932.1, read as the reverse complement.
ACAGGTAACACAAACTCGAGTAACACATCACCATCATCAAGCGCGTCTTCGTCTTCCCCAATTCTTTCTTCCCCTTTTCCCATCCCCTCCATAACTTTCCCAGGTGAACATCTGTGCATGCGTGCACGATGCACAACACTCCGAAGAACCTTGGTCGAGACAGTGACCTTCGACGAGACGACAATAGACCCTACAAACGCTACGGCCACCCAATTTTATCGAATTTGATCGAAATTCAAAATCGTGCAGTTTTTTTTTGAAAAGCAACTGTAATGTCTCGATCGGTAATCCATTCACCAGCAACACGAACGACCATCAGAGGCCACGCGACCTCAGCCAAACCCTTGCCATAGCCTCCGGCCTCGATCCCACCAACCCCCTTTAAGCTCGGTCCACCACTGACGATGATATCCCCTATCCAACTTTGCCAATAAAACCGGGTCCAAAACCCTATATAGACATTGCCAAGCCACCACGACCATCAGAAAATTTTACAACCATTTTTCCTGAGACCTACAACACCTCGGCCTCCTCCAACTCGAAGCTCGACCAACTCCACCATGCCGATAATCGGCAATTTCCAAAAATGCCCCAAATGTTCTTCTCGAAAATTCCCAAAGAATATCAAGCTAAAAATCGTGAAATGTATATTAAAAATCACGATTTCCCATTACTAATTCATTCATGTAATTCAAAACAGAAATTGAATTTATTGATTTTTAATCTATATATAAAATCTTACTGTTATTTCCATTTTTTAGACTATTTGTTAAATTTTAAACCTTGAAACTATTTTTATAAACTTCATCGTACATTAACAGCCATTTTTCATTTAAACATCAAAGTCTGATTTTAATTCTATTTGAAGTTTTGAATTTTTGAAGGCAAGACATGTACTGAAACAACAGGAAACAGGGTATATATATAAACAGGCATACTTACACACATATACATGGATTACCCATTCAATTATATAAAAACTGAGAGGTTTTTATGCAACATCAATATCAAATATCAGATCAACCCAGGCATTCGAGCCATTCATAACTTAAATTGTTTTTAAAACAAAGTGTTTACTCACCTATATGCACAAAGTAGAGAAGCCAGGGAAGAACAGAGACAGTGAAGACTGCTTTGCTTTTGTTAAACTTGAATGATGTTTGAACTTGTAAATGGTGATTTGCAACTTTTGTTTTGCTTGATATTTTCTTTTACAGTTTTCTTTCAGTTAGGTTACTAAGTTTGGTTTGAATAAAAAGGAAATGAAGTAGATGTATATTAAAAGAGACAGTGTTGTACAAGGTATAAGCTTACTTCTTTTAGTCAGTTTCTTGTTGCTTTGACTTAAGTTATTTTCCTTGTTTGGAGGCTGAAAAGAAGTAGCCTACTTCGGCTGAGATGTAAATATTTGTACTGAGGAGATGGGATAATAAATGCATGTTTCCATTTTGACTACAACCTATGCTATTTTGTTAATATGTATGTACAGTTTTGCTTTGTACAAGTATGCTCATGTGTACTTGTTTATGCTTACCCATATTCTACTTCACAACTACATGTTTTATTTGTCTGGAAAAGATGGAAACATTTAACTTTGTTTCTTACTTGGATGTATTTGCTTTGTTTTGTTTATTTTCTTGCTTGCCTATTGTAATTGTATATGCAGTTTTGTTTTCTTATTACTTTGTACTTACTTTTTTTCAACATGATATTAGGATTTTAGTTAATGTGCTGTTTTGAATTTTAACTATATGTATTTAATGTGTATATTTTATTCTAGTTTTGTTTGTTTTTTTATTATGTATGTATTTTTATGTTATAGATATTATATTTTTTTATAGTTTTACTTTATATATTTTTTTTTACTTGAATTTTGTAATTTATCTTATGATTATATTTCTAACTTAAGTATTAAATTTATAACACATATTTTATTCTATACACTTATATTCTATATTAATAAGTAGTTTCTTCAAACATTTTATTTCTAATCTAATTCAATTACATTTATAATAAGTTTCAAATCCAATTTATAAAATATTTAAGTATACATATCTTATCAAAATTGAAAAATTCAAACAAATCCATAATTTCTTCCAAAAATTCAATTAAATTATAAATTGAAATTCGTCTTTAAAACTGGGACCCCTTAAAAAGAATTTCGTCCTCGAAATTCGCCAGAGAGATAACGAAGATAGATGAAAGATAGAGAAATATCTTTCCAGATCAAACTGGATATCAATTCTGCATTTGGCTTACCAAATCAGAATTATCAACAATAGATATGAGAACAACTCCATCAACTACGAAAAATTGGGTTTCCTGATCTACAAAGTATACAGGGGTATTGGCTAGTCTGAAGGAATAACTAACCGTTCGTAGAATATATCGAAACCCAATGAAATAGATTCGATTACGATTTCAGATTTAAGATTTAATTCATTTACGATTTGCTGAGAAATACAACTAAGGTTAGTTCTCATGCCGAACAAATTCGAACAATTTAATCGTAAACGAGAAGATTACCTTACAAAATTTCTTTCCTAAATCAGCTTGTTGAGGTTGATGAATCATCTCTAATTGCAAATAGTTTCTTTACTAAAGTTTGCTTCTTTGCTGGACAGTTGTTGATCCTATGTCCTGGCTTGCGGCATTTATAGCATCCTGTAGATTCCTGATCAGGCCTCATAAATGGCTCTCTCAATCCTGGCTTCCAATCATTCTTGCATTTATCCGAGTAGTGACCTTTTTCCAGGCAATTGAGACAAGTAACATCCTTCTTTTTCTTCTGTATACTCTTCTTTCCTTTATCTTTCCTCGATTTCTTTCCGCCAAACTTCCTTTTTCTCCAATTCAGATTACTTGCATCTACATTCTCCTCCGGATCTTTTTGCTTTTCCAGAGTATCATATCTATAGCCCATATCAATTAATTCAGAAAAAGATTCCTTTACGTGAGTAGTCATTCGTTCCTGAAACTCCTTGTTCATTCCCTGAATAAACTTTTCATTCTTCTTTAACGGTGTATTCACCAATTCTGGACCAAATCGAGATAATTCAATAAATTTGTTTAAGTATTCTTCAAACGATAAATTCCCTTGCTCTAAATCCATAAACTCCTGGTACACTCTAGAGATACCAGTAGATGGCATATATCGCTGCTCAAACACTTCCTTGAAACGACTCCAAGTAAATTCATCTGCCGACTCATCCACGGCAACGGTTTCCCACCAAACAAAGCCTCTTCCTGGAGTTGCCATGAAGCTATCAATCGCATCTGATCATCTTTTAATTTTAGTCCGTTGAAAATCTTTTCACACGATCGAATCCATGCTTGTGCTTCGATAATGGTTTCTTTGCCTGTGAATGGCTTTCCACCAAGTCTAGAAAACTTTTGATATAAATCGGCCAAATTCAATTGAGATTGAATAGGAATATCTGTCGTTGCAGGGTTTTGACCAGCTGAAGTGGTATTTTCCTGTCTCCTATTTCATCCTCTTCTTCCACTCATTCTTACTATCTATAAATAGTAAGAAATCCGATTTAGGCATTCAGACAAAATATCTCAGAGAATAACAACAGATAAAGAAAATAGATTAAGAAATTTGGGTTTGGTTCCACTGGTTGTACTCATTCTAGGGTATACTTCACCCTATCTCTAATGAGTCATCTAAGGTGTTACACTCCGTAGCTAAAGTTCTTACTCAACCTTCAGCTCTGATACCAATCTGTCACGACCCAAACTCGATGTCCAACAAACAACATCAAATTCGTTTCGCGGGAGCTTGTAACACCATTAAATGATAAATAACACAGCGGAAATAAAAGATGATATCACTGATATAACATGAATACAATATCTGATACATCAATTTGATACAATGATAATCATCAACATCAGAGAATATACAACATAAAATACAGCGAAACACGATACAATATGAGATAAGTCTTCTCAGAATATAATACTGCAACTCTGATCCAAAAAGCTCCAAAGACAAAGCTCCAAAACTCCTATCTCGATCCACCATCAAGATTGCACCAAGCTAAACAAGTCTCGTCCATATCCAAAGAAAACTGAACCAGCTCCAGATAATCTACTGAACCTAATTATCTGAAAAACCAAACTCTAGACTGCCCATGTAGAAAAATTTTGAGCACCCAGAGTTTAGGAAATAAACAATAAACTCTGGATCAGTCATGGGACTGGTGTGAGCAAACAAAAACAGTTTATCTTTAAAACAATCAAAGATTTAAACTTTTATAATCGCAATGCTTTTAAAAATGAGACTACCATAAGGCCTCCCGCACTGCTTGATACGCATTAAAAAGAACATTTGATATTATTACTAGTGCATAGTGTAGAGAAAATTCATTTCGAAAATAAAGATATAAATCTTAGCCAGCATAGATATTTCGAACTATGCCTACTATAGCTACCATGTTCAATAGCGGGTTACCGCCATATTCCATGGCAGGTTATACAACTAAAATCGTACAAGGCTTGTATTTGAAGAATGGATTTTCCAACAAATGGTCAGGCCAAGGAACTTCTCATTGCCACATGGAAACGCCTCAGGAAGGACGCCCCGAGAACCAAACCGTTCTCTGCTAAACAAGGCCGGGAACCCCTTTTCCCAAGGGATATTACAAACCCTCAGATATGCCACCCCCGGTCCTTTGGGACCTTTAAACGAGAGCTCTCTAACCAACATCACACCATAATAATAAGTGTTTCAACATGAGTAAGTATCTGGGCTCCATACCATGATACTACTCTTTTCCAGAAGGAATGGTCATACCCTAAGGACGCTATCCCTGAAAACCTTACCGCACAATTCCTGTTTCGACCATTACCGGTTTGTGAGGCTCGACAAAGTCTCGTCCACAAAAACACACTTTATACAAAAGCCATGCTTTGGGTCAACAAATGATCATAGAAATGATCGCCAAGATAGACGATCAAACAAATGATCCTATCTCAAATAATCAACACAATGATCATTTCACAGCAACACTCAGCATGTCACATTACCAAATTGGGAATATATCGCTGATAACCTTCAACTACATAACCTCTGAGCTCGTACGTCTCAGAGAAGGGTGTTAAGCTAAGAGAATAAATTCTCCGCCACCAACAGAAATATATTTGAAAGAAATCGGCTTTATATCTCAATTTGTAATGTCAGACATACTATCCATACAAGTCTGTTCCGGGCTCGAACAGAACCGAAGGCACTTCCAAAGAAGTCCTTACAATCCGGGTATTCACAATCCCGATTGGACTTCCCATCACTTAGGGAGTCTCTATACCGTTGCAACTCAGTGCAGAGACAATCGATAGGTCATCCTATCGTTCTCGCAAATACCCGGTCTTCACCACCGGTCTTCAAATGCTATCCATAACGACATATCACATATTCGGAATGGGTTATACGACACAAATGTCCTTTCCCGGCTAACCCGAATAGTGAGCGCAACATTTAAAACATATGGATATGAGATTTCAATTAAGCCACAACTTAACAATTCCAAACTTCCTTTCAAATGGTTTAAACCAATTATCATTTCAAATCTTTTAAACAAAAAGATTTATTTCGCAAAGTTTACTCAGTTTCACAAAGATTCAATTACGGATTTCAAAACGGTTTCCGTTTCAATTGAATTTATTTATTTAAATCTTTAAATAAAAGATTTATCTCATAGCTTTCAAAACTAATTTCCAAAGATTCATTCATAACTTGGAAAATCATTTTCGATTCTAACTTGAAATCTCTTTAATATTAATTAGAAGTTCATTACTCATATGAAAGCTTTTTATCACTTAGAAACAATAGTTTTATTTTGGAAAAACCCCGATTCCATTTATACAAGTTACAATCTTTGGTCTAATTCAAACTTCCAAATCAACGCTTAAAAATGGTTTAAACCTGTATAATTTGTAAAATCCTTTTTAAATCATAAATACTGAATATAGAATTCAATTTCAGATTTCTTTTGAATTTCAATCTAAATCCGATTATTTAAATTCCAAATCTTTATTAGTTATTCAAAAATAACTTTTATTCTTAAAACAGCTTTCAAAAGCTTTTCCACATTAAACTTAATTTATTTCTTCAAAAATATTTGAATTAAAAATTCAAATTCAAACTTATTTAAAAATCCGTGACTTAACCGATTTCCTCGTGAAATCCATATTTGTGTGTGTATAGTGTGGTCCAAGGATTTTACACAATAGTGCACAACATCAATCATCACAAATATATCAATATCGATAAGCGATATAACCAATAACGCTTATCTTCATTCACAGTTTCACAGATAAAATATATTTATCAATCACGAAGATTCATCATTACAATTCGATGTGGGTTTCGGATAACCAACTGGAATCCGAATCCCTGTCGCATCGAAATCCAAATGTCGTATACAGGTCAAGGGGTTTTCACATATATACAGAAACAAATCCAAATTCACAGTACAACATAAGGCAGTTCACATCACATAGCATCATAATCATAAACAGAAATATCAATTCAATATGCAACAAATCAGATATCCTACTTACACAATCCATAAGCAATCATCCTTAATTCTTATTGTAATTAATTCAAATTTAATTTTAATTACTTAGAATTAATCACTTAATCCTGTTTAATTTATCATTAGTTATCAATTAATCACTCATCTCATTTCAAATTAGTTAATTTACAAATCAATTTTCAATCAATTATCTTGATTAACTACTAATTAGAGATTAATTTACTTTGATTATCTGATTAACAATTCGTAATTACAAACAGAGTAAACCCTTAATAATATCTATTTGTCTTAATTAACATTTTAGAATCTCTTTCAAACTTTGAAATCAAATTATCACTAAATTAAAAACTTTAATGGAAAATAAATTTCAACACTTGTTTGTTTTACATTAATTACTAAATTAAAGTATTAATTGAATTCTAAAACTTTGTTAAGTATTCTTCTTAACTCATGAACTGGTAACAAAGGCTTAACTTATAATTGGCATGCATTAGTAGGCCATTAATAGTGAATCTTGTTTTAAACAGTTCGCATGCTACTATTAGTTTGCAGGTTGAAAAATCAACCTGAGCAACATTTTTGTCTTTAACACTGCAGTTGAAGAAAATTACCCGAGTCTCACCCCTATTATCTCGAGTAACCCCGCGCGTTCCTCTCATGTTTCCCCGAGACCTCCTCTCCCACTCGTTCGTTCTTCTTCTTCTTTTTTTTTTTTTTTAGCGAGTTAAACTTTTAGGTTTAAACGAATGCATCAGGGAACAGGTAACACAAACTCGAGTAACACATCACCATCATCAAGCGCGTCTTCGTCTTCCCCAATTCTTTCTTCCCCTTTTCCCATCCCCTCCATAACTTTCCCAGGTGAACATCTGTGCATGCATGCACGATGCACAACACTCCGACGAACCTTGGTCGAGACAGTGACCTTCGACGAGACGACAATAGACCCTACAAATGCTACGGCCACCCAATTTTATCGAATTTGATCGAAATTCAAAATCGTGCAGTTTTTTTTTCGAAAAGCAACTATAATGTATCGATCAGTAATCCATTCACTAGCAACACGAACGACCATCAGAGGCCACGCGACCTCAGCCAAACCCTTGCCATAGCCTCCGGCCTCGATCCCACTAACCCCCTTTAAGCTCGGTCCACCACTGACGATGATATCCCCTATCCAACTTTGCCAATAAAACCGGGTCCAAAACCCTATATAGACATTGCCAAGCCACCACGACCATCAGAAAATTTTACAACCATTTTTCCTGAGACCTACAACACCTCGGCCTCCTCCAACTCAATGCTCGACCAACTCCACCATGCCGATAATCGGCAATTTGCAAAAATGCCCCAAATGTTCTTCTCGAAAATTCCCAAAGAATATCAAGCTAAAAATCGTGAAATGTATATTAAAAATCACGATTTCCCATTAATAATTCATTCATGTAATTCAAAACAGAAATTGAATTTATTGATTTTTAACCTATATATAAAATCTTACTGTTATTTCCATTTTTTAGACTATTTGTTAAATTTTAAACCTTGAAACTATTTTTATAAACTTCATCATACATTAACAGCCATTTTTCATTTAAACATCAAAGTCTGATTTTAATTCTATTTGAAGTTTTGAATTTTTGAAGGCAAGACATGTACTGAAACAACAAGAAACAGGGTATATATATAAACAGGCATACTTACATACATATACATGGATTACCCATTCAATTATATAAAAACTAAGAGGTTTTTATGCAACATCAATATCAAATATCAGATCAACCCAGGCATTCGAGCCATTCATAACTTAATTTTTTAAAACAAAGTGTTTACTCACCTATATGCACAAAGTAGAGAAGCCAGGGAAGAACAGAGACAGTGAAGCCTGTTTTGCTTTTGTTAAACTTGAATGATGTTTGAACTTGTAAATGGTGATTTGCAACTTTTGTTTTGCTTGATATTTTCTTTTACAGTTTTCTTTCAGTTAGGTTACTAAGTTTGGTTTGAATAAAAAGGAAATGAAGTAGATGTATATTAAAAGAGACAGTGTTGTACAAGGTATAGGCTTACTTCTTTTAGTCAGTTTCTTGCTGCTTTGACTTAAGTTATTTTCCTTGTTTGGAGGCTGAAAAGAAGTAGCCTACTTCGGCTGAGATGTAAATATTTGTACTGAGGAGATGGGATAATAAATGCATGTTTCCATTTTGACTACAACCTATGCTATTTTGTTAATATGTATGTACAGTTTTGCTTTGTACAAGTATGCTCATGTGTACTTGTTTATGCTTACCCATATTGTACTTCACAGCTACATGTTTTATTTGTCTGGAAAAGATGGAAACATTTAACTTTGTTTCTTACTTGAATGTATTTGCTTTGTTTTGTTTATTTTCTTGCTTTCCTATTGTAATTGTATATGCAGTTTTGTTTTCTTATTACATTATACTTACCTTTTTTCAACATGATATTAGGATTTTAGTTAATGTGCTGTTTTGAATTTTAACTATATGTATTTAATTTGTATATTTTATTCTATTATTGTTTGTTTTTTTATTATGTATGTATTTTTATGTTATAGATATTATATTTTTTATAGTTTTACTTTATATATTTTTTTTTACTTGAATTTTGTAATTTATCTTATGATTATATTTCTAACTTAAGTATTAAATTTATAACACATATTTTTTTCTATACACTTATATTCTATATTAATAAGTAGTTTCTTCAAACATTTTATTTCTAATCCAATTCAATTACATTTATAATAAGTTTCAAATCCAATTTATAAAATATTTAAGTATACATATCTTATCAAAATTGAAAAATTCAAACAAATCCATAATTTCTTCGAAAAATTCAATTAAATTATAAATTGAAATTCGTCTTTAAAACTGGGATCGTTACATTAATAATTTAAAGTTAATTAATTATTTAAGGTTAAATAATTAAAATAATTTGTAATTGATTAATTAATCTGGATTAGTGATTAATCTGGTTTCAATTAATCAAATGATCAATTAACCTTATTTATGGATGACTGTATTCTATTGAATGCTGTGAATTGTTTGTTATCTCTACCGTGGGATGCTTTGTGATTTGAATTGTTTGAAATTCAAGTTGTGATGAATGAAATTTATTTTATCTGTGATCAATTTTATATTATTTATGTGTGTATCTGTAAAGAAAGATAAGCGTTATAGAATATACCGCTTATCGATATTTATATGCTTGAATCTCATCCAAGTATCCCCTTGCATTGTGTGTGGTGTGAGAGGCCTTATGGCAGTTTCATTTTCCAAAAAGCATTGCGGATTTCACTACACCAAAAAGTACTTTTGGTGGAGCACAAAAAACGCAACCATAGCTTATGGTGGCGTTTTAGAGAATGCCGTCATACGACATGCTGCTAAAAAATAATATTTTTGGTTGCGTTTTTGTAAATGCTGTTATAATATGCCTTATTGCGGTGGCAAAAAAAGCCACCGTATTGTAGCATGTGGAAATGCCACCAAAAGTGATATTTTTGTTGTTGCGTCTAGCTACTATATTTTTTCCGTAGCGTTTGATAAACGCCACTAAATACTTTCACTTTTCTTTGTCTATTTCTCACATTCTTCTAGCTCGTTCACTCTCCAATTCACTTTGTTCATAATTTATATTAAATGGTAATAATAAATACTTTAATAATAAACAAAAAATACATGAACAAATGAACTACCATAAACACAAGTAGTACATTACCATACATTGAGATATAATAAATAGGTTTATACAAACTAATGCAAATGGAACAATTAATCAAGCTCAATAGTGACACAGATATAGAAAACTACAAGAAGTTAAAATTTAAGACACGAAGTAAACTAAAATATTATCAAAACAATCTACCATACTTCCCACATAAACACTACCCCTGATTCACTGCAAACTTCCACACTTCCCACATAAACATCCATAATAGCCACAACCACATCCATATCAACTGCCTTTCAAACCATTGAAACTCAAACCCCTTCTAACTGTTTCATCAATATCCACACCATCAATACAACACACAGTACAACCACCATTAAACATCACATTTCACTGCCTCAACCTTCATAAACACACTCCTTTACATCTCATACATTCATACATCTCTAATCAACTCTTCTACCACACATCATAACTTCACAGCCCTTCTACATTCAACTGCATATCCTACCTTCAAACTGACAGCCACTGCCACAAAAACATATCAAATTCATACATCCATACTTCATTCACAAATTCTTCACAAAATATCATATTGCTGCCATAATGACCAACCTGAAACTGTCATCAACAACCTACATCCAAGCCACAACAAACTGACAACAACCATTGAGAACTGCTATAACACAAACCCAAACACACTTTCCTTCAACTGCACGTTTACAAAATCACTTTAGCACTATCACCAACATTCATCTTCCCCTGCAAGTTAGCAATGATATAATGGATGGATGATACAAAATGATAGCAATGATTATGCCAAACAACAGTGCAGATCCTGATTATTTTGTCATAGTAACTATAAAAAAACAAAAAACTACGCATGGCATAATTTCTACACACAGGAAAAATACACCTACAAGTTATCCCATCCCTTTGCAATGTCTTATTCCTCATCAACAACCTCTCCAACATACATGACTCTCCTTCGTCTTTACCAGGTAATAAAAGGTTCTTGCAACATAAAAAAACTATGCGTGTCATAATAAGGTGCAAAGTTTTGTGTAAGCAAGCATAGAAATACAAGCTTCTATGGATAACTTCAGTTCACAATAAAGAGATTAACTTTTGTACCACAACACACTTCTTTGTGTCTTCAAATGATTTAGAAGCTTTAATACTTTGATCTTTCCATATAGTCTAGAAAAAGAACAAAGCCAAACAATATACTCTTAAATTGTTAGGGAGTGGTAATAATATAAGCCATATAAGCCACATATATATCATGACAAAATAATTGCAGTTAAATAGCAATTAGTGTGACAATTCTATGAATTCTATTCAATTATTTATGTTATAAAAAAACATGGCTGCTTGAATGTTATAGAATACCTGTCCATGAGCAAGACAACATAAGAATATATGCATTGTCCTTTGCCAATTCACCTGTTCCTTTCAATAATTCAGACTATGCCAACCCATGTAAACTAACTTCAGTTTAATTTGCAGTTTAACTTCCATCACCACTTCACCAAGTTCACAAGAACTTCACATAGTCAACTGTTTCACCAAATGGCCAATCATTTCCTCCCTCAACCTACTTCCTTCACTTGAACTGCCACTTTCTTCCAACTATTCCAGCAACTTCACTGCTAGTATCACAGTGCACATCACTATTAACATCCGACAGAACCTCATTGGCAACACAACACATCAAATACATGAACAAAAAATTGCAGCACTCTAGTCTCACATCACCTCTTCTGCCTCACCCACCTGCAAACTCCAGCCTTGACTATCTCAAGTACAACATCAACTACACTTCACCTTCCAAACTACTTTCTCTAAACCAGCATCTCACTTCAACCAAGAAACTGCAATCCCATTGGCACACTTCTGCCTACAACCTCCACCATCCAACCACCATCCTCCTTCTACCTTCAACACCTCAACAACCAGAAACCACCACCAACCCACCTGAATAACTCCGTTACTTCCAAACCCACTCCACAACCAAACTGCAGCCTGTAACCACTGTCGCACTCCAACATCACCTATTCGCCACCACACACATTCCATTACAACTCTAAAACCAACCCTCAAACATTGCCATACAACATCATCACATCAACTGCACCACTTCATAACTCATCTACAAACCGCAACTACTAAAACATTCAATACCACTGCAATCAACATTCAGACCACCTTCAACCTGCTCCTCCACCAACCTTCTCCTCCCCAATTACAAACCCATTCCAAACTACACTTCAACACCTCTGCATACAAATGAGCATTCCTCCACCTACAGCCATGCTTCACTGATTTCTTTTTATTACTACCTAAAAACATACTACCCACTCAATCGCCTCACAAAACCATCACCTACTCCATTCCCACAACACCACCCACAACAGCGAAACCCAATTCAACCACCAAATTTTTTGCCTTCGCCCATAGCCACAACAAATTGCTTCCGTATCTCAGCAAATTGCAACCAAAATACCCGAAAGCACTCAAAATTCCAAATCGGCGTTTTTCCCCAATTCACGATTTCGCAATATTTTTTTAGATTGTGTTTCAATTTTTCCATTCAATAGAGAAGGGGTTTCCGGGCTTGAATTTTATTTCTAAAGAATTTTAGCATTTGGGTATTGGGCACACACATCACCGACCAAACAGAATTTTTGTTAATTAGACACACATCACTGATCGAGGAAAACGGTCTTATTTGGCGATGTATTGCCAAACGATTTTCAACTTGAGTTATATTGCCGAATGAATTGAGTAATTGAAAGGGTAAAAGTTTAATAGTTTTAATTTTTTGAAGAAATGGCGAATTATGATACTCCTAGCAAAACATTGAATTGAACAGATTAGACAAAGTATGTAAGAAATAATAGAAAGATAGCAAGTTGAATTGATTCATACCTATGACGTATGATAAAATCGATTATGACAAGGCAACAGTTTGGCGTACATAAATATGTCTCCCTAATAATATTTGCAACATGAGTTATTGGGAGTAATCTAAAGCTGCCAACTTCTCCACTTGTAAAATAAAATCAAATGACCAAAATCAATATTATTCATGAATGTATATTTAAAGACCATCTTCACATTTTCAAAATGTTTTTAGTAAGAATTTTCCTACATACAGGTAAGCACTTAGGAAATTATATAAATAATGCAATAGAAAAGTTGTTCTAAAATAATAATAATAATAAATAAATAAATAAATAAAATAAAAATAAAAATAAAAAGGTAGGCAACCAGCAACAATTGACGGCCAATCTTATATCAAATATAATTCAAATAAAACCTTTCATTGGTAAATTACCTTCATTGTTAGGGACAAAATCTTCAGGAAGTTTAAGATCGTAACAGAACAGAAAATCTCTCTTAAATCTGTACCCATCATTGTCCATATAAGATACAGCTCCAACTGAAATTGCACTGAAACATAAAAGAATTCATCAGACGATTAGTAATAATAACTATGGGTACAAACATCATATGTGTCATTTACTGGGTAGTGTGCAATTAACACTATGGAGATGGGTATATTTTGTGTGACTAAAAAATGAACTAGGTATGTATGATCCAATATATAATATGTATTCTAGGACAAGATACATAAGTACTAGAGTACATGCCAAAGTTGTAGATATTTAAGAAAACAAAACAAACCAATTAAGTCAATAGCCCCTGAAAATAGTGGTAAAACGTCTGATTATGTAGTAGAGATCTTGGTTTGAATAACCAAAGCAAAAATTATAGCCAAGATTAAATAAGAAATTAATCTGAACAAAGGAAACGGTAGCAGCAAACGCTAGCACAATTCTTTATATACAATTTCACTAGATTAGACCTGATCAACCTAACCAGCAAGGAGGAATTAAAATGTATACAGAAGCTGCTCTCGATCTTGCTAGTAATCTTATTGTTGTTAAAGCTATAATTTTGACATCATTTGAGGTTCTATGAATAAAAAGCAGGTAATGTAGATTAACTAAAAAGAATAACCTGCAGTCCATGTGTCCATGTTAACACAGATTTAGAAACTATCTATATTATGTTTGCAGTCAGCAGAAAGAAGAGCAATCACACCTATTTACTAAAACAATTGTCAATTTCCAATTCATCTATAATATACAATTTGATAATACACCAATTGACAAACATAGCAACTGCTAGGGGATAAATACATACATCTCGCTTATTATGTCAAATAACTGGGTTGCCAATTATTAACAACCAAATTCCTTTACTAAACAATTACCAATTTCTTAAATAATAATGTACAACATACAATAGGCAATTTTTGGCATTTGACTTATCGGCAATTGCTCCAATAGTGTTTCGGTTGCTTCTTGGTGTTTTGGCAATTTCTCAGTTTTACCACCTCCAGAAATGAACATTTCACACCTACCAAAATTCAATCTTTCTATAAATTTTACTACTCAATATATTGAAATTGAATGTAGCCAACATAATGAAAACCTCATCAACTCCTATCGTCTTCACTACTAAGACTATGTTAAGAATATTCTTGCAATTCACTTTCATTACTTTAAACAAGCACAATTTAACATAGCATAGCTCAAGTTAAACGGAAAAAAAACTGGACTTATTTCAAATTAATCCATTTTACCTTGATTTTCGAGGAGACAACTGAAACTAAGCAAAATTGAGCATAGTATCCGAATCCATCCTCTCCGCCTAAAAAATTTCCACGAATTCCTCCAGATCTACCAGCTCAAATCCGCACCAAATCGAAATACTTTATCAAACCCTATATGAAAATTTAAAAAAAGAAAAATATCTATGCACAATGCAAAAGCAATCACAGAGGTCGATTACCACTCCGATTCAGTCGTACAATGAAAAAAAGAATAGTACGAATACATCAGTCGCTGAGCTTTTGCGCCTTCTTATCTATAGAACATATTGAGTTTGATGAAACCTAATTTATGTGAATACATATATAGTTTGGTGAAACCAAGTTTAAGGAACAGGTGAGCATTACCAATTTGGATCGGGGAACGTATTTGATTTAGGGTTGCCTATTTTGGGGGAAAGAGTTTAATTTTTCTAAGTAGCAAAGGAATAACAAGGCGATAATTTTTTGGGTTACGTTTATTTGGGAAAACGTGGATTTTTTTTGCAAAGGCAGGAAGTGAAATATTTTTTGTTACATTTATATAATAAGGTGAAATCTTATTAGTTGCATTTACATTCAAACGCCACCAACTTTTGCAATCAAAAGCTGATTTTCTTGTAGTGTTTCAACCTTTCAAATCTTTTGTTGTTTGTTTTAAAGAAGAAGAAAAACTGTTTTTGTTTGCTCATACCAGTCCTATTACTGACCTAGAATTTATTTTTCCCTTCCTAAACTCTGGTTGCCCTCAATTTTCCACACGGGAAGTCTAGAGTTGGGTTTTTCAGATAGTAGATGTAGATTCGATATCTTTGAAGCCTTTAGATCTTGACGATCACATTTGCTTCATTCTGGAGTTATCTAGTTTGCTTATTGTATCGTGATGATGGTTCGAGCTATCTTTAGTTTGGATATGGAGTTGCAGTTGCATTATGGAGTTGGATTCTTTTGGAGATTCTAGTGGAGTTATCTTTCCGCTGTCGATGGTTGCAAAGCCTAGACCATCCAGCTGTGTTTTATTTCCGCCGTTATTTTTTATATCTCTGATGTTAATATCATCTGTATCAAATTATTTTACATCATTGGATATTGTATTCATTGTTGTATCAATGATATTATTTATTTTCTTCTGCTGTGTTGTTATACTTAAAGAGTTATAAGTTCCGGCGAACCAGATTCGATGTTTGAATCTGCGGCATTCGAGTACAAGTGAAGTACGGGTGCCGATTTTCGAAGGTCGAGTCAGGGTCATTATATTAATTGAGGAATTGATTAATTGAATAATTTTACGAAGGTTAGAAAATCAATGAGAATGATTAATTAAAGAATAATCAATCAATGTAAGTGATCATAAGGTAATTAATTTGTGTAATTAACTAATGATCAACGTAATTAACATGAATGGATGAAGTTAATTAATTTATGTAATTAACTAAGAGTTAATTACTTATTGTAATTAAGGTATAATTAATCAAGGACGATTAATTAAGATGGATAATTAATAGGCGATTAATTAATTTGTTTGAAATTAGTTAATGTTAAGTAAAGATAATCTAATTGATTAAAGATTAGTAATTAATTTAATTAGAGATAAATTAAATTAAATTTTGGAAGTGATAAATCTTGCTTATAAATGATTGAAAGGTGTAAATGCATTGAATTGGTTGATATTTCTGATATGAAATGTTTTCTGATATGATATGTTGGGTGGACTGAGATAGTATGGTTATCTATCGTTGATGAATTTCGGTGTATAAAAGGGACACCCTGTATTTAAATTTGAATTGTATCTCACTTGAATAACTTGGGTAAGATGGTATTAAATTCGAAGAGACCGGAGTCGGGTATTAGTAAATTCCCGAAACCACTTCGATTGGTAATCTACAATAAGATTTGATATGTGAGATAAATAGGCTGGAATGGAAAATAATGGACCTTTGAAACTAAATAAAATTACTTAGGAATTGATTTGTGAATTAAGTGTTGACCTTAACCAGTTATGAACTCGTAGTAGGGTACGAGTTACCCGGGATTTCAATTGCGCTTTAAAGCTTAGTATTTCAAATTGCATGGGTTTACTCACGCTGGTTTCCAGCCTGACCCGGATATTACTTTGATTTAATGCTCAGGTCAGACCGAATATTACAGATTTTTAGGTAAGGATGTAACAGGACCCGATTCTTCAACTCCCGAATATCGACATCAATACGTCCACTGTATCGAATGCCGCTTAGTCGGATGCCGGAAAACCGAACACTGAGGGTTTAAGAAAAAGAAAAGAAGAAGAAAGAGGTAAAAGAAGAGAGAAAAGATAGAAAATAGAACGGAAAGAAATAACAGAACAACATCAGAATCTCACAATTCGCAGCGGAACAACCTATAATAGATAAATGAAAAATCTTTAAACAAAGAACTATATCAGTTATTACATTACATTACATTACATTACATCAGAGTGTACAACAACAAACAAACAGCGGAAAAAGAAATACTATATACTAGTAATACGCCATGCCACCCAGCTTGCCTCCAGCAACTTCTGAATTCCAGAATATCCTGATAAACCTAACTCTTGACTGCCCGTGTAGAAATTGGTGGGCATCCAGAGTTTAGGAAGGACAACAATAAACTCCGAGTCAGTCATGTGACTGGTGTGGGAACTCAAAACAGTTTATTTATCTTTAAAATCAAAATAGAGGAATATTTTTAAAGTCAATTCGAAATGCTTTTAAAAATGAGACTACCATAAGACCTCCCGCCACACACACAATGCAAACGCAGACTTGGAGGAGATTTCTTCTTATGTTAGTCAAAGATGCTTGATACGCATTAAAAGAAAACATTTGATATTATTACTAGTGCATAGTGTTGGAAAACATTTCGAAAGTAGAATATAAATCTTACCCAGCATAGATACCATTATATTATGCCTACTATAGCTACCTCCTGAGGAAGCAGGTTCTACAACTAAAACCGTACAAGATCGTATTGTTTCTTTGGATTTCCAACGAATGGTCAGGCCAAGGAACTTCCCATTGCCACATGAAAACGCCTCTGGAAGGACGTCCCCGAGAACCTAACCGGATCTCTGCCAACACAAGGCCGGGTTACCTTTCAAACTAGGTAAGAACTGACACGAGTATGCCATCCCCCGGTCCTTTGGGACCTTTAACCGAGCGCTCGTCACCAACATCCCACAATCATAAATAAAGTGTTTCAACATGAGTAAGTATCTGGGCTCCATACCATGATACCACCCTTTTCCAGAAGGAAATGCACATACCCTAAAGGGAGCTACCCCTCATAACCTTGCTGCATCTTTCCTGTTTTGACCATTCCGGGGTGTGAGGCTCGACGAAGTCACGTCCACAAAAACACGCTTTATACAAAAGTTGTGCTTTGGGTCAACAAATGATCATAGAAATGATCACAAAGATAAACGATCAAACAAATGATCTTATCGCAAATAATCAACACAATGATCATTTCACAGCAACACTCGGTATGTCACATTACCAAATTGGGAATATATTGCTGATAACCTTCAACTATATAACCTCTGAGCTCGTACGTCTCAGAGAAGGGTGTTAAGTTAAGAGAATAAATTCTCCGCCACCAACAGAAATATATTTGAAAGAAATCAGCTTTATATCTCAATTTGTAATGTCAGGCATACTATCCATACAAGTCTGTTTCGGGATCGAACAGAACCGAAGGCACTTACAAAGAAGTCCTTGCAATCCGGATAATCTCTAATCACGTCCGAATTTCCCATCACGTATGGAGATCTCTATACCGGGGATCAGCCAGTGCAGAGACAATCAACAAGAAACCCTTTCGTTTTCGAAAATATCTGGTCTTCAACACCGATCTTCAAATGCAATTCATAACGACGTATCATATATTCGGAATGGGTTATACGACCCCAAGGTCCTTTCCCGGTTAACCCGAATAGTAAGCGCTTATTTTTAAAAAAAAATAAGTGTGGCATTCAAATTCAAACAAATCACAACAAATACCTATTCAAAGGTAAATATTGATAGTCGGTTATTGAACTATCAATGGATATGCACAACATCACCAGATTCCAAATAATTTTCTAAATTATTTATTTTCCAAAAATATCTTTACAAGATATATATTTTCCATTCTTCAAAAATAAATCAATATTTATTTTTAAACCCATTTTCCAATTTCATTTATAAATTCCATATTGAATTTACATTTCCAAAATATTTTCATGAGTATACGATTTCCAATTATTCATTTTCAATTTATCTTCAAAAAGATAATTTCTCTTTACTTTTCATTTCACATTGGAAAAACATTTCCATACTTATTTATTTATAAGTAATTCACAAGTCTTTTTATTTTCTATACTTGGAAAATATTCAATATACTCTAATCGAAATTAAGTATATATTTCATTCTTTAAGGAAATCATTCTCTTAAACATATTTATTTGGGCCAAAACGAATGTTGCGTAAAACATCGTTGCGACAACCCAAAATCACTAGTATAGGGGTTCGAAATTAAAATAGATATATAAATCCCAATACTATACAAAACATTTCCTTTCGGAAATCATCTATTATAACAACAGTGTTATAATCTACCATTTCCTTCTATTTCTCGAAAACGTCTATTTCAACAATGAATGTTGAAATCTATGGTTTCGATAGTTAATACATTTTAAAACATCTTTGGATCGTTTAATTCTATTTAAAACATCACATCCAAAACATTTCTTTAACATATTATTCACAATTCAAAAACGTGAATATATTTGTTAACAAACTTTATCATTTCTATTCATTTTATTTTACAAGATTATTTACTATCTAAAACGTGAATATAACTCCATTAATAAATTACAACTATTTACTTATCAAGATAAGTCGTTGCGGATTTATAAAACAATGTTTATAAACTCCATTAACAAGTTACAATAATTTACTTATTGAAATAAGTCGTTTGCGGATTTATAAAACAATGTTTATAAACTCCATTTCTATTTATTTTATAACAACTTCCTTTTATAATTTCCTTTATTAATCTATTCAATTTCATATCTCAATGATATACTAAAAGTTCATGTTATAAGTTAAATGCTTATAATTTATTTGTTTGCAAAATCGTTCCTTTAAACTTCATAATTATAAATCTCATAACTTATAAGATTCATTTATTTATCCACATCTATTCCTTAAATAACTTTATAAATTTTATAAACCTACTGCTTATAAAATTCCATTTATAACTTCACCGTTTATAATTCTATAAATTTCATATTATTTATGAAATTCATTCACAATTCATTCTCATACTTATAAAAGCTCGTTTTACAATTCCAATATTTTTAATTTATAAATATCAATTTATAAATCTCTTATATGGATCAATTTATATTATTCTTTTAAAACGTCTTTAAACTCCTTTATAATTTCATCATTCTGATTTATAAAATAATCAAATTTCATAAATCCTATTTTTAAACTTTTTATAATAAATTCAGAAATCCAAGTTTTAAACTATTTTATAAAACCATTAATCCCATATTTTCAAAAATCAACTTTTAACTGTATTCCTCAAAAATCATAATTTTTATAACATTAAAATTTTAACGTTTATTTATTTAAGATGAATCAATTCCAAAAATATTTTATAAACGTATACTTTCAAAAATCACTTTAGAAATTCCTTAAAAATCAAAATCGTTATTTTTAAACTTCAAAATTGGATCCGATGATGCAACACATCAAATAGTCAATCACGACTTTCCAATATCATATATCGATATGATAAACAATCAAATATCACAATATCTAAAATCAAATAAATATTTGTGAGGAATCCAGTTGGATCCCTCCACCCTGTTTCCCTGCATCCACAGACATTAGCACAATACCAATTCCACTTCGAGGTGGAATATCGTGGTATATGGGATTTATAAAATATTATCCGCTTAATAGGCGGCGCAATAGGGTCTCATCCGCTATACAATGCGGGAAATCAATCAACTGCAATATATACATATGCCAATATATATATATATATATTGCTATATATTATAGATATATCCTACTATATCTAATATCACAATCAAGCAAACAATCAATAAATAACTGCAAATCCAACTTATAAATTTTTTGAGTGAGAAGTTCTCACCTTTGCTTTTATTTTGCAATCCATTTCCCATCTTGACTCGATTTTCTTGATTTATACCTTGTATAAATATTCATACAATTCATTAATATTCGAAATTATCGAACAATCTATTTCTTTTCAATGGATTAAATTGTTTAACAATTTTAATTTAAACTAATCTAACAATTAATTTTTCGTTTAATGATTTAAATTCATAATTTAAATAACTATCGATTTAGTTCTAAACAAATGATTTATATTTTAAACTAATGCTTTTAAATTTTTAAATCATTTCCTTTTATAAATTTATTTAACTAACAATTTGATAATATTCGAAATAAATGGAATAATAAAATCCCATTTTATAGGTTTATTTAATTTAAACTAATAATTTGACTTTAAACTAAATTTTCTTCAAGTTCTAAAATTCCTATTATTTTTATTTTCATATAACAACCTTAGTCTATCTTTCTTTATATATATTAAATCGAAAAGAATTTATACTTCCGAAATCTTGTACAAATATATATATATATATATATATATATATATATATATATATATTCTGTAAATATCATAAATAGCAATTTTGTTACTGTAAACTTTTTCTACATGTATACTTGTTTTTTTTTCCCCCTAATTCATAGTATAAAAAAAACAAACAAAACAAAAATTTGCTACCCAACTGCAGATCGCGAGCCCCATCCTTCACCACGAACGCCACCCTGTTGAAGCCCTCGACTTCGACGTTCGCCACCTCCAATTCCCACGCGTGCACGAGCCTCTACCCAATCGCCGAGTGCCACCAAGATCCCATCGCAGAAACGAACACGCGATCCCAAACCCCTCGCCGCCGCATTGAGCTGCTACCACCCAAATTGTTGCCGCTGCTACAGGGAGTCGCGAATCCCAAATTCACTTGCTCGGCCTCGAGCTTCCCGTGCCCACAAATCGTCGAATAGAACACATGTCCCCAACCCATTCACACGCGCGCGAAGCCTTAGTTGATACGAACGCGATTTCAGATCGCGTGATACCCTCCTCCCTTCGATTCCCATTTATACGATTTTGGTTCTATTTAGCTTGGCACCCTTTTTATCTAGGCGGATCGATTGAAGAAAACGCATCAGCCATTTTTTTTGATCTGTTGTTGGCTGTGTTTTTTTTTCTCTATGAACGAATTATAAAGGAGGAAGAGATCTGAGGAGAAAGGGGGGAAGACTTCGGCTTGATTTCGATTTTTGAATGACGAGGGTTCCGCCATCTTTTTCTTCGATTGATTTTGAACTGAGGAATCGAATGAGGGAGGAATTGTTTTAAACGAGCACAGCCATGCTTTTGCACGATTTCCTTCGTGATACTAGGCGCGATTTTAGGCGTGATAAAGGGAAGCTACAGTAATCTGAGTTGATAAAAGGCAGCTGATGTTTGACTAGATTTAAATTTAAATTTAAATTGAATTCGATAAAAATTCAATGCGTTTACACGGCGTGTGCTCACATATCAACTCCGAAAAATACGAAATTTGAAATCCGACAATAATTAAATGTTACGGACCCAATGGAACTGGATTCGTTGAATTCCGAGACTGTGCCTCGGACGGCTATTTTTAAATATCGATTCAAACGATGTAATTTCAAAACTGAACAAAGCAGTTTCAAATTCAATTCTGAAGCTTCTATTATCTTCAGTATTATCAATATGAATTTTACAAGCCTTTGAAATATTTTTATTCAGCTTAAAATTAAAGATTCAAATTTTATTCAACTTTCAATAGGTTAAACTCTATAATTTAATCGCCAAATTCATTCTGATAATTTGAAATTCAAGTCAAACCATCATTCAAATATTTAAAATTAATTAAATATTTTTAAATTAAATTGTTCAAAATTCGGGTCGTTACAACCTTCCCCCCTTAAAAGAATTTCGTCCTGAAATTACAAGTTAAGAAGAATGCCCTTATCCCGTCTATCATTTTTCAAAATCCAAATAGTTTTATCAACTTACTAAAACAAATCTTTTTACTAGAGATTCATTATCATTTCAACTAGCTTTCCAACTTCAATTATAGGTTTCAAACAATATTGTTTACTTCAAAATTCAAATTTGAATTCAAATTCAAATTTTAAACTTTCAAAATTTCTCAAAAATTTTCTAACACCCTAAATTTTCGAAAAATTTCGCCAGCGTCTCCTTTGCGCGGCTAGCTCGGTACGACTACAAAATGGCACCACGACCCCTCAGAATCAAAAAGAAAAGAGAAAGCCATGTGGCTGGAGAAGAAAATCATCAAATCTCATACTGAAATTGAAATACGTACCTTTTTGTCGAGCAATTCAATTTTATCTTTGAAATCAAAATCTCAATTCCATTTTTTTAATACACCTGTATATCCTGCTAGTCATAATATCCAATTCCAACATTCAAACCATTTTGCCAATTTCATTACAAAATTTCTAATATATGCTTTTTATACATTTTTACTTCACTATTGAAGTTACATTTTTATTTTCATTCAATTTTACATTTCAATTCAATTCACAATTTCAATTCTAAATATTGAATTTTAACGATTAACTTTCATTTACTAATTCATATTACTACTTTAAATTAGTTTTATTCACTAATTCATTTCAATTTGCAAATTTCTAAATTGATTTGTCGTTAACTAAAATTTTCCAACAATTTTCAAAAAATTCTAACTCCCATTCACGGAAAATTTTGGCAGAGTCTCCCTTGTACGGAGGAGCTTTTGCAATTTTACAATATGTATAAATATGTATACATCGACCCACACGGTCGGAAAACAGAAAAACAGTTCATATTTCCTATTTTTATTGCGTAGGCGTACCTTATTTAGCATTTTTAAGCAAAGCGGCTAATTATTTGCATATTAGCACAATCAAATCCAGCCCAACGACTTCGCTGAACCTGTACTTACTTAGTTTAACCACGTTAGTGACAAATATAAGAAATCTATTAACATTCCATTCATTTTCAATAACAAATATATAGATTTCATTTGCAATACATCCAAGATAAATTTCCATTAGCAATTCATCTAGAATTTACTTAATTACTAACAAAGGGAATTTCAATTTATTTCTTTTACTTACTGGAATTTATATACAAATTCAAATTTATCTTCAAATTTAGCTCACGACTAAACTTTAATTTACCCAATTCAAAATCCAATTCATTAGTCCATGAATTAATAATTTATCAAGTTAGTTTACTTGAATTCAATCCATTTTCATTTTTAAATTCAATAACAATTTATATTCACAAATTTTTTTATTCATATATGAATTCATTTCCTTATGCTTCCAATTCATATTTATAAATTTCATTTGTCAAATGAATTTATCTCAATTCTTTGGTTATACATTTTTTTTCTTATTTAATTTCATATACTAACGATAATAATTTAATATTATCACTTTCTAATAACCATGCAACCATGTACTATAATAATTCATAGAAAATCATTTCTTTTCTATACAAAAATAGTTTTGGGCAAAATTATCTTATTTACCCGATTCAAAAATAATTTTATATTCACTAACAAATACGCGCTCATATCTATTATTACACTCAAACTCATTCTAGAGTACTACTGACCCTATCTCTAATGAGTAACACCCAACAGAGCCATGGTTGTCGCTTAACCATATGCTCTGATACCACATGTAACAGGACCCGATTCTTCAACTCCCGAATATCGACATCAATACGTCCACTGTATCGAATGCCGCTCAGTCGGATGCCGGAAAACCGAACACTGAGGGTTTAAGAAAAAGAAAAGAAGAAGAAAGAGGTAGAAGAAGAGAGAAAAGATAGAAAATAGAACAGAAAGAAATAACAGAACAACATCAGAATCTCACAATTCGCAGCGGAACAACCTATAATAGATAAATGAATAATCTTTAAACAAAGAACTATATCAGTTATTACATTACATTACATCAGAGTGTACAACAACAAACAAACAGCGGAAAAAGAAATACTATATACTAGTAATACGCCATGCCATCCAGCTTCCCTCCAGCAACTTCTGAATTCCAAAATATCCTGATAAACCTAACTCTTGACTGCCCGTGTAGAAATTAGTGGGCACCCAGAGTTTAGGAAGGACAACAATAAACTCCGAGTCAGTCTTGTGACTGGTGTGGGAACTCAAAACAGTTTATTTATCTTTAAAATCAAAATAGAGGAATATTTTTAAAGTCAATTCGAAATGCTTTTAAAAATGAGACTACCATAAGACCTCCCGCCACACACACAATGCAAACGCAGACTTGGAGGAGATTTCTTCTTATGTTAGTCAAAGATGCTTGATACGCATTAAAAGAAAACATTTGATATTATTACTAGTGCATAGTGTTGGAAAACATTTCGAAAGTAGAATATAAATCTTAGCCAGCATAGGTACCATTATATTATGCCTACTATAGCTACCTCCTGAGGAAGCAGGTTCTACAGCTAAAACCGTACAAGATCGTATTGTTTCTTTGGATTTCCAACGAATGGTCAGGCTAAGGAACTTCCCATTGCCACATGAGAACGCCTCTGGAAGGACGTCCCCGAGAACCTAACCGGATCTCTGCCAACAAAAGGCCGGGTTACCTTTCAAACTAGGTAACAACTGACACGAGTATGCCATCCACCGGTCCTTTGGGACCTTTAACCGAGCCTCGTCACCAACATCACACAATCATAAATAAAGTGTTTCAACATGAGTAAGTATCTGGGCTCTATACCATGATACCACCCTTTTCCAGAAGGAAATGCACATACCCTAAAGGGAGCTACCCCTCATAACCTTGCTGCATCTTTCTTGTTTTGACCATTCCGGGGTGTGAGGCTCGACGAAGTCACGTCCACAAAAACACGCTTTATACAAAAGCTGTGCTTTGGGTCAACAAATGATCATAGAAATGATCACAAAGATAAATGATCAAACAAATGATCTTATCGCAAATAATCAACACAATGATCATTTCACAGCAACACTCAGTATGTCACATTACCAAATTGGGAATATATTGCTGATAACCTTCAACTATATAACCTCTGAGCTCGTACGTCTCAGAGAAGGGTGTTAAGCTAAGAGAATAAATTCTCCGCCACCAACAGAAATATATTTGAAAGAAATCAGCTTTATATCTCAATTTGTAATGTCAGGCATACTATCCATACAAGTCTGTTCCGGGATCGAACAGAACCGAAGGCACTTACAAAGAAGTCCTTGCAATCCGGATAATCTCTAATCACGTCCGAATTTCCCGTCACATATGGAGATCTCTATACCGGGGATCAGCCAGTGCAGAGACAATCAAAAAGAAACCCTTTCGTTTTCGAAAATATCCGGTCTTCAACACCGATCTTCAAATGCAATTCATAACGACGTATCACATATTCGGAATGGGTTATACGACCCTAAGGTCCTTTCCCGGTTAACCCGAATAGTGAGCGCTTATTTTTAAAAAAAAATAAGTGTGGCATTCAAATTCAAACAAATCACAACAAATACCTATTCAAAGGTAAATATTGATAGTCGGTTATTGAACTATCAATGGATATGCACAACATCACCAGATTCCAAATAATTTTCTAAATTATTTATTTTCCAAAAATATGTTTACAAGATATATATTTTCCATTCTTCAAAAATAAATCAATATTTATTTTTAAACCCATTTTCCAATTTCATTTATAAATTCCATATTGAATTTACATTTCCAAAATATTTTCATGAGTATACGATTTCCAATTATTCATTTTCAATCTATCTTCAAAAAGATAAATTCTCTTTACTTTTCATTTCACATTGGAAAAACATTTCCATACTTATTTATTTATAAGTAATTCACAAGTCTTTTTATTTTCTATACTTGGAAAATATTCAATATACTCTAATCGAAATTAAGTATATATTTCATTCTTTAAGGAAATCATTCTCTTAAACATATTTATTTGGGCCAAAACGAATGTTGCGTAAAACATCGTTGCGACAACCCAAAATCACTAGTATAGGGGTTCGAAATTAAAATAGATATATAAATCCCAATACTATACAAAACATTTCCTTTCGGAAATCATCTATTATAACAACAGTGTTATAATCTACCATTTCCTTCTATTTCTCGAAAACGTCTATTTCAACAATGAATGTTGAAATCTATGGTTTCGATAGTTAATACATTTTAAAACATCTTTAGATCATTTTAATTCTATTTAAAACATCACATCCAAAACATTTCTTTAACATATTATTCACTATTCAAAAACGTGAATATATTTGTTAACAAATTTTATCATTTCTATTCATTTTATTTACAGGATTATTTACTATCTAAAACGTGAATATAACTCCATTAATAAATTACAACTATTTACTTATGAAGATAAGTCCTTGCGGATTTATAAAACAATGTTTATAAACTCCATTAACAAGTTACAATAATTTACTTATTGAAATAAGTCGTTTGCGGATTTATAAAACAATGTTTATAAACTCCATTTCTATTTATTTTATAACAACTTCCTTTTATAATTTCCTTTATTAATCTATTCAATTTCATATCTCAATGATATACTAAAAGTTCATGTTATAAGTTAAATGCTTATAATTTATTTGTTTGCAAAATCGTTCCTTTAAACTTCATAATTATAAATCTCATAACTTATAAGATTCATTTATTTATCCACATCTATTCCTTAAATAACTTTATAAATTTTATAAACCTACTGCTTATAAAATTCCATTTATAACTTCACCGTTTATAATTCTATAAATTTCATATTATTTATGAAATTCATTCACAATTCATTCTCATACTTATAAAAGCTCGTTTTACAATTCCAATATTTTTAATTTATAAATATCAATTTATAAATCTCTTATATGGATCAATTTATATTATTCTTTTAAAACGTCTTTAAACTCCTTTATAATTTCATCATTCTGATTTATAAAATAATCAAATTTCATAAATCCTATTTTTAAACTTTTTATAATAAATTCAGAAATCCCAGTTTTAAACTATTTTATAAAACCATTAATCCCATATTTTCAAAAATCAACTTTTAACTGTATTACTCAAAAATCATAATTTTTATAACATTAAAATTTTAACGTTTATTTATTTAAGATGAATCAATTCCAAAAATATTTTATAAACGTATAATTTCAAAAATCACTTTAGAAATTCCTTAAAAATCAAAATCGTTATTTTTAAACTTCAAAATTGGATCCGATGATGCAACACATCAAATAGTCAATCACGACTTTCCAATATCATATATCGATATGATAAACAATCAAATATCACAATATCTAAAATCAAATAAATATTTGTGAGGAATCCAGTTGGATCCCTCCACCCTGTTTCCCTGCATCCACAGACATTAGCACAATACCAATTCCACTTCGAGGTGGAATATCGCGGTATATGGGATTTATAAAATATTATCCGCTTAATAGGCGGCGCAATAGGGTCTCATCCGCTATACAATGCGGGAAATCAATCAACTGCAATATATACATATGCCAATATATATATATATATATTGCTATATATTATAGATATATCCTACTATATCTAATATCACAATCAAGCAAACAATCAATAAATAACTGCAAATCCAACTTATAAATTTTTTGAGTGAGAAGTTCTCACCTTTGCTTTTATTTTGCAATCCATTTCCCATCTTGACTCGATTTTCTTGATTTATACCTTGTATAAATATTCATACAATTCATTAATATTCGAAATTATCGAACAATCTATTTCTTTTCAATGGATTAAATTGTTTAACAATTTTAATTTGAACTAATCTAACATTAATTTTTCGTTTAATGATTTAAATTCATAATTTAAATAACTATCGATTTAGTTCTAAACAAATGATTTATATTTTAAACTAATGCTTTTAAATTTTTAAATCATTTCCTTTTATAAATTTATTTAACTAACAATTTGATTAATATTCGAAATAAATCGAATAATAAAATCCCATTTTATAGGTTTATTTAATTTTAACTAATAATTTGACTTTAAACTAAATTTTCTTCAAGTTTTGAAATTCCTATTATTTTTATTTTCATATAACAACCTTAGTCTATCTTTCTTTATACATATTAAATCGAAAAGAATTTGTACTTCCGAAATCTTTTCCAAATATATATATATATTTTCTGTAGATATCATGAATAGCAATTTTGTTACTGTAAACTTTTTCTACATGTATACTTTTTTTTTCCTCCTAATTCACAGTATAAAAAAAACAAACAAAACAAAAATTTGCTACCTAACTGCAGATCGCGAGCCCCATCCTTCACCACTAACGCCACCCTGTTGAAGCCCTCGACTTCGACGTTCGCCACCTCCAATCCCCACGCATGCACGAGCCTCTACCCAATCGCCGAGTGCCACCAAGATCCCATCGCGGAAACGAACACGCGATCCCAAACCCCTCGCCGCCGCGTTGAGCTGCTACCACCCAAATTGTTGCCGCTGCTACAGGGAGTCGCGAATCCCAAATTCACTTGCTCGGCCTCGAGCTTCCCGTGCCCACAAATCGTCGAACAGAACACATGTCCCCAACCCATTCACACGCGCGCGAAGCCTTAGTTGATACGAACGCGATTTCAGATCGCGTGATACCCTCCTCCCTTCGATTCCCATTTATACGGTTTTGGTTCTATTTAGTTTGGCACCCTTTTTCTCTAGGCGGATCGATTGAAGAAAATGCATCAGCCATTTTTTTCGATCTGTTGTTGGCTGTGTTTTTTTTTCTCTGTGAACGAATTATAAAGGAGGAAGAGATCTGAGGAGAAAGGGGGGAAGACTTCGGCCTTGATTTCGATTTTTGAATGACGAGGGTTCCGCCAATTTTTTCTTCGATTGATTTTGAACTGTGGAATCGAATGAGGGAGGAATTGTTTTAAACGAGCACAACCATGCTTTTGCACGATTTCCTTCGTGATACTAGGCGCGATTTTAGGCGTGATAAAGGGAAGCTACAGTAATCTGAGTTGATAAAAGGCAGCTGATGTTTGACTAGATTTAAATTTAAATTTAAATTGAATTCGATAAAAATTCAATGCTTTTACACGGCGTGTGCTCACATATCAACTCCGAAAAATACGAAATTTGAAATCCGACAATAATTAAATGTTACGGACCCAATGGAACTGGATTCGTCGAATTCCGAGACTGTGCCTCGGACGGCTATTTTTAAATATCGATTCAAACGATGTAATTTCAAAACTGAACAAAGCAGTTTCAAATTCAATTCTGAAGCTTCTATTATCTTCAGTATTATCAATATGAATTTTACAAGCCTTTGAAATATTTTTAATCAGCTTAAAATCAAAGATTCAAATTTTTATTCAACTTTCAATAGATTAAACTCTATAATTTAATCGCCAAATTCATTCTGATAATTTGAAATTCAAGTCAAACCATCATTCAAATATTTAAAATTAATTAAATATTTTCAAATTAAATTGTTTAAAATTCGGGTCGTTACAAAGGGCGTTCTGGAGCTCAGGAGGCGAGCTGGATGGCAGAAACGTATAGAGAGTATTCCGTTGTGTATATATTGTAGATTGTCTGGGCATGTGATATTTTACTGTCCAGTGATTGTGAAATGTTGTAACCCTGATGTATTAAATGTAATTGACTGAAACAGTTTTCTTTGTGTAAAGAATATTGTTTGATATTATATTTTATCCGCTGCGAATGTGAGATTTTGGTGATTCTGTTTCTTCTTTTCTTCTATCTCTTTTTTTCCTTTCCTAACTATCTGGAATTTTTGGGAACAAAAATTCTAGGTCATTACAATTGGCATCAGAGCTGAAGGTTAAGTGAGAACCCTGGCTCTGCTGGGATTACTCATTAAGGATAAGGTCAATGGTACCCTAGAATGAGTTGAGTTTATATATATGGGAGCGTACTTGTTATTTTCTTATGTAAATATTTTAGATGATTTTATATAAGTATATATTTTGATATATAAAGCAATATTTCTTTCTAAAAAATATTAAGGTAATAGGTTGTTAAATTATTGGAATTAAATTATGTGGTAATATAAATACAACCAAATTTAAATTGAATAAAGACAAGTTTGAAATAGTTTCAAGCTGGAACTAAAATCCTGAATTTATAAAAGTAAGAATAAGATAAAAAGGAATTGGTATCCTGATATGATAATTTTGGGTATTATCATAAATAGTTATTATGTTTAATAATGATATGTGTATTAATAAGTAAGCAAAATAAAATGTTTTAGGGAAGTAAAACATTTAAGCAAGTATGATTTATAAATTGGAACTGAAGATGATCTAAATTGTGAAGTTTTAAATCTAGGTCCAGAAATTTGAAAAATTATTTCAAAGTGATAAAGAAATAATAAATATTATTATTTAATGTATTTGAAATAAAAGGGTCCTATTTCAAACAAGAGTTGTTTGAAAATTTAAAGGAATTTGTTTTGAATTAAAAACCAAAGGTGTTTTAAAATTTAAAGGTAACTTGGTAAAGGAAATTAATATATATATATATATATATATATGTGTGTGTGTGTGTGTGTGTGTGTGTGTGTGTGTGTGTGTGTGTGTGTGTGGAAATACATAATATCAAAGATGATTTAAGATAAACTCTAAATGTTGATTTTTAAATTTTTATTTGGAACGAGATGTGGAAACCCAAAGGGATATAAGTTTTGAACTTATAAGCGGGAATTCAAATTTGACTAGGGTTGACTGGATTAAGTAAATTGAATTTAACTTTGGGTAATTTAAATAAGTTTAGAACAAACAACCTGAATTGGAAATTTCAAGATGAAATTGAGATTTAACTTGGAAAGTTAAATGGTTAATTTGAATAGGGAGTTTGTGTGATCTCAAAATGGGTTTGAGATCTGGAAATTGAAAATGGATGGATGTTTTAAAATAGTTTGAATGATACCATCCTGTTGTTATTAATAATCTTTGAGCTGAAATTGGATTTGTTTAAATGAATGAAGAAATGGGGTGTGGTAATATATCCATTATTAAGATAAAATGGAATCATTTTGGACATAAATTTTGAATGTTTAAGATAGAACTTCAAAGTTTTGGTTTCAAAATTGAAATTTGATGATAAACTGAATTTCAAAGATTTAGTTGTTTAAAAAGGATTTGAATTATTATTTGAACTCCAAAATAGGTTAAAATTGGAATTTGGATTCAGAATTAAATGGTTTAAAGATATAAGTTGATTTGATTTAAAGAATTAAATCAACATTTAAAAATGTAACTCGAATTTATATAATTCGGGATGGTTTAAAGTTGAAATTTGAATTGAATTAGTTCAAACTGAATTTGATTTGAATTAATTGGAATTGTGATTGAAGATGTATAAGTTTAAAATTCAACTGGAAAATTTGAATTGGATTAATCTGAAATGAAATTGAAGTTGAATGAGTTCAAATTCAAATGGGAATTGGGATTAATTCAAACTGGAATTGATATAAATTGAAATTGGTTCAATTTGAATTTATTTGAATTAATTAAAATTGCGATTAAAGTTGAATAAGTAAATTCAAATGGAATTTGTTTTGAATTTAGGAAAGAAATTAAGGATTAATTCAACTTGAATTGGGGTTAAATCAATTTCAATGGAAATTGAAGTTATTTAAATTAGAATTGAGTCAATGTAAATGAAAGTGGAAATTGAAATTGAATTGATGAGAATGGAGATTGGAAATTGAACAGTTTGACTCTGGACTATTTTCAAAATAAATGGTATTAATATAAATATACTTTTCCAAACTATTTACTATACAACCTTTCTTATTAAACCCAAAACTATCTTATAATTATTTTATAACTACTTTTGGAATTATTTAACTATTTTGCAACTGTTTTATAAACTAATTTCTGTTTTTTTTCAACTACTTTATAACTAATTACTATTATACACTATTTTGCAATTATTTAAAATTTCTATAATTATTTAACTATCTTCCGACTATCTTACAATAATTTAACTATTTTACGAACTAGTAATTATTTTTCAACTACTTATCTATTTTTAACCTTTCAAGCTATTTTCTAAATATAAGCTGGGCAGAGTGCAAACTGTTTATGAGTAAATTGAGATAAGAATTGAAGTGTTAATCAAAAGGGATATTGGGAGAAAATGTGAATAAGTGAATAGGAAATGTGAATAGAAAAGGAGACTATTTTGGCTAATAACCAATGAGGACAAATACGTAGGATGTACGTATATTATTCTATTCGCATGGTGATTTGATCTGGATTTGAGCACAGAATTTCAAGATAGTTTATCGATCCGAGTTGGGATTTTTCATTCGACTTTCGACGGCGAACCTGGATATGGATTGTTGATTAGTTCTGGATATTCTCTATCATAGTTATGGCTATGAAAGGAGAATGACGGTTTCTGATCAAGAAACCAGATCTAAGTCCGCACTAGGAAGTCGGGTGGACGGTACTAGTTCGGAAGAGAAATTGTGTGATCGAGTGAGCGATCAGATTGATATATCGTAGATGATATGTGTACGTCGTACGGGTTTGAATGAAATTGATGTTGGGAAATTTGTGGAAAATAAATGTGAAATGGTTTTTGAAATGAAAGTTATATTTTGTGAAATATATGATGAAGTAAAGTGGAAATTGGATATTTCTATGGTAAAAATTTACTTTATGAAAGTAAGTAAACTGGTAAGTGACTTTATAGAGTAGTCAAATTTGAATATTTGATTTGGAATTAAAAAAGTTATATATCTTTGTTATATAAAATAAATCTTCCCTTGTTGAATCTATGGCCGGAAGAAAAGGATTTTTGAAAGTTTTTGAAGTTTGAAAAAGGAATTCATAAAGTTTGAAGTGATCCAATGATTTTTAAAGTTATATATATATATATGTGTGTGTGTGTGTGTGTATGTATGTATGTATGTATAAAGGATCTTATGAGAATGATTTTGAGAAAGGTCATTGGAACCTTTGGATTTGGAAAGGCTTTTTGATTTTTGGGTAAAATCAGTATTGGAATTTGGAAAGCCTAGTTTGAGAATTATCGATTTTGGGATAATCGATTTTGAGAAAAGGAGATTTATATGGAATTCATACTAGGTGTATGATTTGGAAGATACTATATGTGTATAGTATAAAGTGTTTTGAAAATGGCTTTGGGGAAAAAAGTTATATATCTTTGTTATATAAAATAAATCTTCCCTTGTTGAATCTATGGCCGGAAGAAAAGGATTTTTGAAAGTTTTTGAAGTTTGAAAAAGGAATTTATAAAGTTTGAAGTGATCCAATGATTTTTAAAGTTATATATATATATATATATATATATATGTTTGTATGTATGTATAAAGGATCTTATGAGAATGATTTTGAGAAAGGTCATCGGAACCTTTGGATTTGGAAAGGCTTTTTGATTTTTGGGTAAAATCAGTATTGGAATTTGGAAAGCCTAGTTTGAGAATTATCGATTTTGGGATAATCGATTTTGAGAAAAGGAGATTTATATGGAATTCATACTAGGTGTATGATTTGGAAGATACTATATGTGTATAGTATAAAGTGTTTTGAAAATGGATTTGGGGAAAAAGGCGTTCCCTTGAAATGAACTTCTCAGGAGTGCCACAGGGTGGTACTGCCTTGATCCTAAGGGAGTGTTCTAAAGTTGATCCTATGAGGAGTCCGGACAAAACTAGTTCCTGAGGATTATGCGTAGTGTGTAGCGAAAGTCGAGGGCACTGTTGCCTGCAAAGGCATTTGAGTTATGTTGTGACGACAGTTTAACTCGATGTCACTGCGATCTACTGCAGACCATAGCGAAAGTAGTGTGTGCCGCTGAGAGCCAACTGTAACGACCCAGAATTTTCGATCCCGAAAATCCCAGATAGTTAGGAAAAGAAAAGAAGAGAAAGAAGAAGAAACAGAAACAAGTCACAGAAACCTCACATTCGCAACAGATCAAATATAATATCACGTAAATAACAGTTTTATAAAGAAGAACTGTATCCGTACTCTTATATTTTTATACATCAGAGTTACAACATTTCAATACACTGGGCAGTTTAAAACAACATGTCCAAGACAACTATAATATATACAGCGGTATATGCTCCATACGTTCCTGCCATCTAGCTCGCCTCCAGAGCTCCAAAACGTCCTTACCTAAGAGTCCGTGATACTCGTTCTGACCCGAGCATTACATCAAAGTAACACCCGGGTCAGGCTGGAAACCAGCGTGAGTA
The DNA here is from genome assembly GCA_030765085.1 of Allium cepa. NCBI lineage: Eukaryota > Viridiplantae > Streptophyta > Magnoliopsida > Asparagales > Amaryllidaceae > Allium > Allium cepa. The sequence goes on along the minus strand of CM060932.1, from coordinate 80,219,506 downwards.
AACTCATCTAACATGAAATTCCAAAGCATTCAATTTATATAAACGCGAGGTAACTTGTATCAATTTACAACTTCATAAGTTGTCATAGATATCATTTATTTCACACAAATTTCTAAGTGCCAAACTTAAAATAAAATGATCCAGTTCACCTAAATCATTCCATTTCAATCTTTTGATTTCACATATCAAATCTTATACAGAATCGAAGTGGTTTTCAGGTATTTACTAATACCCGACTCTGGTATCTTCGAATCCAATGTCATTCTAAACTTACGTTATTCAATTAAATACAACTCAACTTTAATTACCAGATAACACTTTTACATAGCAATTCATAATTAATATAGCGACTATCACTATCCATCCAATATCTCGTATCACAAAGCAATCCATATCAGAGATAACAACCAATCTAAAGCACTTATCATCATTCAATCATTCATCAGCAAGATTGATCACTCCCATATTTTACATTACTTAATGGTTCTCTAGTTACTTTCATTAGTTAATTATTCTTAAATTTCATTTAATAATTAACCTTTAACTTAATTACATTTATTAATCAACCTTGATTAGCCCTAATCAGATATTAACTTCCTTGGATTACTCTATCAATTAAACCAACTCCTTGATTAATTATATCAATCAATCCTTTAATTACACTGAGTAATTATCATTAAATTTCTTCCACCAAGTAATTATCTTTTAATTACTTCCCACCAAGTAATTTACTTTTAATAAATTGCATCCAGTGATTATTCACTAATTACTTCACTAAGTAATTACAACTCATTAATTACCTATCTTAATCAATGACATTAAGCAATTATACTTAAATTTTAAGTAACCATCGTTAATTAATTACATTAAGTAATTCAACCTTTAAATAAATTAACCATCTTTTAATTACCTAAACAATCTACCATTTTTAATAAATAAATCCTTAAAATCGATTACACAATTTAATTAACCAATTGATTAATTATCTTAATAAATTTATTAACTCCTCATTTTGGCTTCCACCTCACATTTATTTAAAATAATCATGCAATTTCAATTTTAACATAATATTAACTTATCAAAATCTGGTTAAACAAGTTATAACTTTCTTAAATCAAATGGTTAAAACATCATCATGAAATAATTTAAACTAGCTTCATTTTAATTTACAACTTGTTTTTATAAAACCCTTATCTTGTTCATGCTTTATTTAAAACTGATTATAAAAAAACTTCAGAAAACTTGATGTCAATTATAAAAAACTTGAGACCAAATCTAAATTACTCGTGTTAAACTACTATTTTTCCCGAGTTTATTTCGAACAAAATTTCCTTAACCCTATTTGCTTAACAACTATAAAACATGTTAATCAATTTGTCATGCGAACACACTCGAGCATTACTCGAGCCATCACAGCCCTCCCTCGAGTACAAACCCAAGTCCATCCATTCTTCGTTTCCAAACAAAACAAAATCCACCCAAATCTCTCCGGTGCACATGCACAGCCAAATGCGACGGCTCCGACCACCATCACCATTGTCAACAAATTGACGTTGACCTTCTTCTCTGACCTCGATCACCCAAAGCCTGAATTGAGCTCGAAATCAAAATCTTACTCGAGCACACCCAACCCGGACGAACCAGTCACCAAAACTTCCATGCTGACGCCTAACTCCGATCATTTGACAACACGTCATCGAACCCACGTCCTTGCCAGAGTTCCTTGCTTCCATTCCCATACCTCATATCCAACTCGATGCTTTCACGTTGATGTAGTTGCCTCTAGAACCACGACAACCCAAATCTGAACACAAACCCTAGATCATCATCATCGTTCTGCTACCATGGTCATCCAGAATTCAAGTGAGTATTTTTCTGATGCTCATCTAACCTCTAGCCTCCTTCCACCTTGATTACGGCATCCAAAGTTTCCCCGATCGCCAAAAATCGATGGAATTACAATTTCTGATCAACCCACAATTCCACGTGATTTCCAAACTTAAAAATTATGATTCTATCATTAAAATTCATGTTTCATGAAGACGATCAAGATCATGGAATCAGAACTTGAAATCAGGATATATAATTATGAACATATTAGGATTACAACTGTAAAATTTAAAATTTTGCAATGATTACTTTATATGAAATTTTGAAACCATTTTTAAAAATGAGGTTATATCCTTCTAATCACCTTTCATTTAGGAATCATAACCTAAAATCAAACACAGAAGGAGCAATTGGATTTAAAATTTTGATTTTTGTTCCTGTATATAACAGAGATATATGCATAAAGACATGCACAGGCTTATATATATTTATATATGAAAACCAGGCAATTTTTTTAACATCTGCACAAATATCTTCCAGAATTAACAACATGCACCAGGATTTAAAATTGAAAAGAAAACTTAAGTTTACTCACATTAAATGCTGGAACAGAGATGGTATACTGAGATGTTGGAAAATGCTATGATGATCTCCTGGAAAAACTGAAGCTTTAATCCTTGTTTAAATTGAACTAGAACTTGAGTTTTGATTTTAGTTTTCTTTCAGGTTTATTGTTTGGTCTGAATCATGAATGTTTTGGGCTAGCTTGATATTTTGATTTGCATTGCAACTGGAAACTGAAACATGTACTTCTTGAAACAGAAAATTTTATTTTATTTGATTGAATCTGAATTTGTTACAGGATTTTGGTTTCTTTCTTTCCTTTTTTTTATAGAGTTTGAAATTATTGAAGAGAATGAGAAATAATAGGAAATGTTTACATCATCTCCTACTAATTATAAATGACACTTGTCAATAAACCTGTCCTTTTGCTTGCAATTGTAAATCCATATTTATGTGTATTCATGACATTCTAAATTTGGCTTTTATATTTATAAATGTCTTTACATTTTAATATATATATATATATATATATATATATATCATATTATCAATTTGCTCTTATATACATGTTTTGAATGTTTAAATTTTTATCTTAAATAAATCTTACTTAATTATATTTATTTTTTCTCTTATTCTTGTTTATCTAAATTTTTTGAAAGTAGATGATATAAAATCTCAATTATACACTTATAATATCTACACAAATATATTAATTATACTATATACACTTAACTTATATCTTTAAATGTTTTCCACAAAATTCTTACCTTAAATTTCTATTTAGTAACCACTATCCTTCACTTATATTAATATGATCTTTAAATGAAAATAACAAATCATATACTAATAAAATTATATATGTATATATATTTACACACACTTTTAAATTCAATTTACCTTAAGACATTTATCCTTTGGATTTCAAATTCAAATTCAAATTAAAAATCAACTCATATAAATTATTAATATTTAAATACTTTTATTTATCAAATTTTATTTATTTAACTAACTGGAATCATTATTTCAATGATTTTAAAATCAGCTAATTATCCAATTAATAGATATTAAAATCCGGGTTATCACATTCCTCCCACCTTAGAATCTTTTCGTCCTCGAAAAGGAACGAAACCAGAATTTATTGAAATGCTTAAAATGAGATAAATTTCCTTTGATCATTCATCATCATTTTTTTTAAAACACATTTTTTTAAATCTATATAATATTACAAAACAATTTTTTTATAAAAATACTTTTTATAACTCGATGTCTTAACCAGTCCATCCTTGTTCTCACAGTAATTCAGTCATACGTTGATCAGGCGTAAGACTAAAAATCTATAAGTGCTTGGCAGACCCGTTTTCAACATCCAGCGAAAATATTTTGAAAAATAATTTTACTGAAAATATAGAATACATTTTTGAAAGCAGAGGAAATATCATTGGTGAGAATGCTCTGGAAATCATCACTCCCATCCATGATCGCAGTTACATCCTGGGTTATGTAACGACCCGAAATTTTCGATCCCGAAAATTCCAGATAGTTATGAAAAAGAAGAAAGAGATAGAAGAAGAAAACAAAATCAACAACATCTCACATTCGCAGCGGATAAAATATAATAATAAATAATAACTGTTTACAAAAAGAATACTATTTCTGTCGATTACATTTAATATACATCAGAGTTTCACATACATTCAATCACTGAATATATACAATTTTCAAGCCTCCGATTAATAATAATATAAATACAGCGAAAATACTCTATACACTATGGCCATCCAGCTCGCCTCCTGAGCTCCAGAACGTACCTACCTGAAAATCTGTAATACTCGGTCTGACCCGAGCATTACACCAAAGTAACACCCGGGTCAGGCTGGAAACCAGCGTGAGTAAACCCAACTAACATGAAATATCACAGCATACAACTTAAATAAAACCCGGGTAACTCGTTTCAATTCACAAAGCCACAATTTATTATAGACATCACTTAATTCACACATAAGTTTTCTAAGTGTCAAAATTTAGATCAAATAATCTGATTCACTTAAATCGTTTCATCCCAACTACATAACAATTTATAAGAATTCGAAGTGGTTTCGGGTATTTCCTAATACCCGACCCCGATCTCTTCGAACCCGATGTCATCTAACCCACGTTATTCAAATGGGAAACAATTCAAACTTTTAAAAATACAGGATGCCTCTTTGCACAGCAATGCATCTCGATAAATGACCACATTATCACTTCTCAATCCAACACCTCATATTACAGAAACATTCCAAATCAGTAATATCAACCAATCATCATAAGCAAGATTCATTTGTCACCCGTTTCTAATAAATTAAATTAATTATTCTAAATCATTTTAATCATGCTTACTTACCAATAACTAGTTACAATCCATTGATTTACCATTCACTAATTATTCGCCTAACATTTATCACTTAGTGTAATTGTTTAACGGATAGTTAATTATCTCTAATTAATCCCTTGATAAGTTAACCCTCAATTACGTCTACTGAGTAATTTTCCCTCTTGTCAATTTTACGAAGTAATTTAAATCCAAATTGCTTCCTGTTATTAACCATTCATTAATTTATTACATCCAATAATTATCACTAGCCACTTCACCAAATAATTATACTTTTGTAAATTACATAAGTAATTATACCTACCAAATTTCACAATTTATTATCTTTAATTAATCACATCAATAAATCATTTAATAACTCTTAACCTTTGATCTTTCATTAGCTATATTCATAATCCAATCCTTAAATTACTTTTCTAAGTACTTAACTTAAATTACAAATTAATTAGTTAATTGATTCTTAATTACAAATTATTAAATTTCTAATTACATACTTAATTTCTAAATTTTAACTAATCTATCTTTAATTACTTGATTAACCAATTCCTAATCATCGATTAACAATCCAACTTATTTTAATTAACAATTCTTAATTTCCATTTAATTTGACCCTAAATTAATAATCATAATCAATCAACTTGTTCATTTAACCCTTTATTTACCTAAACAATATATTGAATTTCAAATCATAAAAAAAAATTAATTTACTTTTAGATAAAAAGAAAACATTTTTATAACTGATTTACTGATCATTTCCCAAACACATTTAAATGTTTTTTTTCAAATTCATTTTCAAACTTAATACTGTTTTCGTTCGAACAAACAGATAGATAACAACAACCCCTAAATTAAAGCTTTCACATATTCATATTAACAATCAGTTGTACAGATCAAAGGTACTCACCATAGATTTCTGATTAACACCCACTACGCTGCTTTGTGCCATCACGATCCAACGCTCGCGCACGCAACCCCGAACAAGATGTCTACCTTGTCCCCAGCCCTCGTCAACGCATACACTTCAGGCCATCGCCTGAACACCCATCCAATGCACTGCAGGAGCAACCAGTGACAATCATAAAACCAATACATGAACTCGCCTTCAAATCGAGAATCGCAAGCTTCAAGAAAACACCAACCTTCAATTCGAAACCATCTCGAACTACAGCCTTCAATTCGAAACCCGAACTAACAGCCTTCTAATCACCGAAGTGCAGTTCACCTTCAGCTCCTACAACATCCTTCCATAACTTCACAAAGCCATCTGGACCACAACTACGATCGTGAACCTCTCCTCCCATCTCGTCTGAGCAACCGCCTCAAACTCGAACTCCGCCTTACATGAAACACGGGCACCTCCAGACTAATTCGCTGCCCAAAGTCGCGATTCCGTCAAACCACTTTCAATCACCAACATCAATTGCCAAATTGACCAACTCGTAGAAGACCGAACGAACGAGAAAATTTGCCTTGGGAATTTCAATTTTTTTAGGGAACGAACAAGAAATTATTGTTGTAGAAACTGATTTCTCTTCAGTGATTAATTTATATCGGGTTTGATTCGGTCCTGGTCGCCATTTTTTTTTTGAGTTTTCTGTTTGAAGGTAAAAGAAGAAGACGGAAAACAAATATCTATTTGAGTGAATAGCTTCCAGAGTAAGCTTGTTGACTTATATTAAAAATATCTTGTATGGTAAAAAATATCTTTGATTTTAAATCTTATTATACTATAAAATTTCAAAACGTCTCGTCAATCGCCATTTAAAATTTTGAACTCTTCTTCAGGAATGTCGGGAAGCGATTATAAAGCTTTACCCATAATCCGAACACAAAGAAACGTGTTTCGAAAGTTAATTCGATCATATTCACGAGTTACGGAAGTAAACGATCAATTTTAAATTAAATCGATTAAAATAAATCTAAGCGTTTCGAGCTGCCAGGGTCAAACAACAACTCCGATTGCTATGAAAATTGAAATCCGATAAAAACTAACTATTACGGATCCAATGGAACTGGTTTCGTCGAATTCCGAGACTATTCCTCGGAAGGCTATTTTTAAATTCCAATTTAAACGATATAATTTCAGAACTGAACAAATCACCTTTAAATTAAATTTCAACCATACTATTATTCCAGTATTATCATTATTAATTTTATAAGCCTTCAAATTATTTATAAACTGGCTTAGAATCTCAGATTCAACAATTACCCAATTTCAATTATTAAATTCAATATTTAAACTATATAATTCAATGATTTAATTATCAAGTAAATATTGATATCTTGAATTCAAGTTAAAATTAACTTTTAAATATTTAAAATAGATTAATTATTCCAATTTAACTTGTTAAAATTTCCGGGTCGTCACATTCCTCCCCCCTTAAAAGAATTTCGTCCCCGAAATTACTAGTTAGGAAGAATGGACCAATATCCGTTTACCCTTTTCTCAAAAACCAACAGTTTTATCAACTTGCCACAATATCTTTTATTAAATATTCACTATTATCTCAACCAACTTCCAAAACCTTCCATGGTTTCCAACAATCCCTTTTTCTCAATAGTTTAAATTTCAATTTAAAACCAAATTTTGAATTATCAAAATTTTCTCAAAATTTTCTAACTCCCTAAATTTCCGGAAAATTTTGCCAGCGTCTCCTTTGCACGGCTAGCTCGGTACTACTACAAAAGGCCTCTACGGGCTCCCAATTTCCAAAAGAAAACAACAGCCAAGTGGCTGCATCAAAAACCCAATCCAATTTCATACAGAAATTTAAATACGTACCTTTTTGTCGGGCAATACAATCTATCTTTTGGAATCAAATCCAATTCAATTTTCCTTTAATACCTGCATATCTTGCTTAACAATAATACCCAATCGTAACATTTCCAATCATTTTATACATTTCCTCACACATGTTTCATACCTACTTCGATTCAATTTAGCTTTCTCATTTCATATGAATTCCACTTATCTTCACTTCTGAGTATTAAATTTTATCTTTCATTTATAACCGATTCATATTAGTTTCATCTTCTAATTTACATTAGTTTTTAATTTGAAATCGTTTTGTCGTTAACCAATTTTTCTCAAAATTTTCAAAAATTTTCTAACTCCTAAAATTTTCGAAAATTTTTGGCAGAGTCCCCCCTGTACGGAGGAGCTTTTGCAATTTGACAAGAGATATAAATATATATACATCGACCCACACGGTCGGAAAAAGCAAAAACAGATCATATTTCCTAATTTTATTGCGTAAGCGTACCTTATTTAGCATTTTTAGCAAGCAGCTTATTTATTTTAGCAATTAGTGCAATCCAAATCCAGCCAAACAGCCTTCATGTACCTGTACTTACTCAACTTAAACATATAAGCACTATATATATGAAGTTTATAACATTTCTCTTACTTAAACAACCATAACACTTCAATTCTAAAGGAAATGCATTCAAAATTACTTCCATAAGTAATTTATATATTTTCAAATCTAATTCAATTGCTTTCAACCAATTTATAAGCCATTCATTCAATTTTAATGGTTTACAACCCGATTGCTTACATTCAACTCATTTTTAAGCGAAACAATCTCATATTCGCTTCAATTGCTCTTAACATCAATTTATTTTCTTTCACTCGCTTTTCTTCTCCTTGCATTCAATTTAAGTAATGTACAACTCACTTGCTTACCTTCAATTCATTTATAATTCCAAATAAACTCATATTCATATCAATCGATTCAAAAATCAATTATATTTGCTTCCACTAATTCATAGAATTTAATTAAATCTCGTTTACGTTAAACGACAATCGTTTCTACGAAATTTGGTGATATCCATATGAATAAATAATTACTTTAAGTTTATAACCAATTAAAATTGATTTCAACTCAATTTTATTTAATTTGATTCCATTCTAGTATACTACTAACCATTCCCAAATTAATTCAATCAAAGCTTTTATTTAATGGGCTGTAACGACCCAGAATTTTTAACAATTTAATTTGAAATATTTAATTAATTTTAAATATTTGAATGATGGTTTGAATTGAATTTCAAATTATCAGAATGAATTTAGCGATTTAATTATAGAATTTAATCTATTGGAAGTTGAATAAAAATTTGATTCTTCAATTTTAAGCTGATTAAAAATATTTCAAAGGCTTGTAAAATTTATATTGATAATACTGAAGATGATAGAAGCTTCAGAATTTAATTTGGAAGTGAATTGTTCAGTTTTGAAATTTAATCGTTTGAATCGATATTTAAAAATAGCCGTCCGAGGCACAGTCTCGGAATTCGACGAAACCAGTTCCATTGGGTCCGTAATATTGAATTATTGCCGAATTTCAAATTTCGTATTTTTCGGAGCTGTTATGTGAGCACACGTTGAGTAAACGCGTCGAAAATTTAAATCGAATTCAATTGAAATTAATATTTTAATTAGTTAACGACATACACATGTTACCTTCCTAAACTCACGCCAAAAATTACGGCAAGGATCACGAAATAAATCGTGCAAACCATCCTCTCTACCATTATTTAATAACCATCTCCCCCTCCTGTTCGTTCAAATCAAGAGAGAAAAAAAGGGGCAACAGCAATTCGCGAATTATTATAAATCGCGACGTTGCCGCGATTGCTTCGATCCAAGGAAGCACAATTTCGTGGAGGCGGAGCAGTGGTTTGGGGCTTTAGGGTTCAAACGAGGAAGCGGCCTGGGATTCGTTCAAAGGGGATTCGAGCTCGAGCGGCGGTTGCGATTTGGGGGGGAGCGTTGCCGAGCTCTGTACCTCGTTCGATGCAAGGGGGAGGGGCTCGAGTGAGGCGCGACGCTTGGAGTTTGGGTGATCGCGAAGGATTTGGGCGCGCGCGTGAGATGATGGGTGGCGGCGACAGCAAGCGGCGCGCAGGTCAGGTGCGGCACGAGGCAGAGGCGGCGTCGATCTTAGCTGCGATGGGACGTAGCGTGCTCGATTTGGAAGCACTGATGCACGCGAGTCGAGCAGTGAGGTATTCGCTTTCATCCTTTTTCGTTTATACCTGATTTAATAAAATACATATAACTGACTTTGAAAAGAACATTGGGATTTTTGAAAGATGTTAGGTAAATATATAGTGAAATTAACTGAAAAGATTAAGAAAATATTAAATTATGTGGAAAACTGAAAATTTTATATGCAGTTCTGTTTTTTTATAAAATATATATATATATATATATATATATATATATATATAGGTTATTTATGTAAAGGAAGAATTTAGTTAAGCAAATTTATTAAAAGAAAATTCATTTGAAATAAATATATTAATTTTAAAAATAAAAGAAAATATTATTTATTATTGGAAAAATGGGTAATTAAGGACTAAAGGATTTTTTATAAAAGAAAATGTTGTTTAAATTAAATAGTTAGTTAATAAAATTTATTTAAATAGAAATTAAATTTGTTTGACAAAAATTGAATTTATAAAGAATAGTTTGAATTTAATTTTTGTTAAATCAAAGTATTAAAAAGAAATTGTTTGAAAGCCAAAAACAATTTATTAAAAAGGGATTTAGTTTTAAAATTTGTAACCTTTTGTTAAACAAATTTAATTAAAGAAAATCAGTTTGAATTCAGATTTTTGGTTGAAACCAGAAAATTTGTATAAATTTGATATTGGTCAATTAAAATTATTAATTGATAAGAAAAAGAAATTTAATAATTAGTTGGATAAATTTAATTATAGGATGAGTTAATTTAATCTAAATTTATTTTTGTGTTACTATGAATAATTTATTAAAAGAAGAAAATTTAGTTTTAAAATTAAATTGTAGTTAAATAAATTTATTTAAGTAAATTTAGTTGAAATTTAAATTTTATTAGATAAATTTGTTAAGAGTAATCTGTTTAAAATTAAAAGGGAATTTGTTTGGAATGAATGATTAAGCCCAAATTAAATTATAAACTAGTTAAATCAAATGAAAATTTATTATTCGATCTGTTCTAATATTAATAAATTGTGTAAATATTTATACAAGGTATAAATCAAGAAAATCGAGTCAAGAGGGAAATGGATTGCAAATAAAAGCAAAGGTGAGAACTTCTCACTCGGAATTTTGTGGTATATTTAAATTTTAAATAGTTAAATTTAAAATTGTTAGTTGTGTTGATTGAATGCTTGAATGATGATTATTATATATATATATATATATATATATATATATATATATATATATATATATATTGGATGTGAATAGACCCTATACGCCGTTAGTAAGCGGAGGTTATTTATTACACACATATACCGCGATATTCCACCTTGAAGTGGAATTGGTATTATATTATATATATAGCAATATATATATATATATATATATTGGCATATGTATATATTGCAGTTGATTGATTTCCCGCATTGTATAGCGGATGAGACCCTATTGCGCCGTTAGTAAGCGGATAATATTTTATAAAATCCCATATACCGCGATATTCCGTCTTGAAACGGAATTGGTATTGTGCTAATGTCTGTGGATGCAGGGAAACAGGTTGGAGGGATCCAACTGGATTCCTCACAAATATTTATTAATTTCAGATATTGTGATATTTGATTGTTTATCATATCGATATATGATATTTGAAAGTCGTGATTGACTATTTGATGTGTTGCGTCATCAGATCCAATTTTGAAGTTTAAAAATAACGATTTTTATTTTAAAGGATTTCTAAAGTAATTTTTGAAAGTATACGTTTATAAAAATATTTTTTTTTGAATGGATTCATCTTAAATAAATAAACGTTATAATTTTAATATTATAAAAATTATGATTTTTGAGATATACAGTTAAAAGTTGATTTTTTAAGATATGAGATTAATGATTTTATAAAATAGTTAAAATTAGGATTTCTGAATTTATTATAAAAAGTTTAAAAATAGGATTTATGAAATTTGATTATTTAATAAATCAAAATGGTGAAATTATAAAGGAGTTTAAAGATGTTTTAAAATAGTAATATAAATTGATTTATATTAGAAGATTTATAAATTGATATTTATATATTAAAAATATTAGAATTGTAAACGAGCTTTTATAAGTGTTAGAATGGATTGTGAATGAATTCCATAAATGAATGAAATTTATAGAATTATAAAGGAAGTTATAAATGGAATTTTATAAACAGTAGGTTTATAAAATTTATAAAGTTATTAAAGGAATAGATTTGGATAAATAAATGTATCTTTTTAACTTATAAGTTATAAGATTTATAATTTTGGGAAGTTTAAAAGAACGTTTTTGCAAACAAATGAATTATAAGTATTTAACTTATAATATGAATTTCTAGTATATCATTGAGATATGAAATTGAATAGATTAATAAAGGAAGTTATAAAAGAAAGTTGATATAAAATAAATAGAAATGGAATTTATAAACATTATTTTATAAATCCGCAAACGACTTATTTTGATAAGCAAATTGTTGTAACTTGTTAAGGGAGTTATATTCATATTTTAGACAGTGAATAATCCTTTAAAATTAAAGGAATAGAAATGATGAAATTGATTAACAAGTATATTTACGTTTTTGAATAGTGAATAATATGTTGAAGAAATGTTTTGGATGTGATGTTTTAAATAGAATTAAAACGATCTAAAGATGTTTTAAAAAGTATTAACTATCGAAACCATAGATTTCAACATTCATTGTTGAGATAGACGTTTTCGAGAAATAAAAGGAAATGGTGGACTATAACACTGTTGTTATAGTAAATGATTTCCGAAAGGAAATGTTTTGTATAGTATTGGGATTTATATATCTATTTTAATTTCGAATCCCTATACTAGTGATTTTGGGTTGTCGTAACGATGTTTTACGCAACATTCGTTTTGGCCCAAATAAATATGGTTAAGTGAATGATTTCCTTAAAGAATGGAATATATACTTAATTTCCATTAGAGTATATTAAATATTTTCTAAGTGTAGAAAATAAAAAGGCTTGTGAATTACTTATAAATAAATAAGTATGGAAATGTTTTTCCAATATTAAGTGAATATTTTGAATTTATCTTTTTGAAGATAAATTGAAAATGAATATTTGAAAACGAATGGAAATCGTATATTCATAAATATTTTGGAATGTAAATTCAATATAGAATTTATAAATGAAATTGGAAATTGGGTTTGAAAGTAAATATTGATTTATTTTTGAAGAATGGAGAATATATATCTTGTAAAGATATTTTTGGAAAATAAATAATTTGGAAAATTATTTGGAATCTGGTGATGTTGTGCATATCTATTGATAGTTCAATAACCGACTATCAATATTTACCTTTAAATAGGTAATTGTTGTGATTTGCATGAAATTGAATGCCACGCTTATTTTTTTAAAATAAGCGCTCACTATTCGGGTTAACCGGGAAAGGACCTTGGGGTCGTATAACCCATTCTGAATATGTGATATGTCGTTATGAATTGCATTTGAAGACCGGTGTTGAAAACCGGATATTTTCGAAAACGAAAAGGTTTCTTGTTGATTGTCTCTACACTGGCTGATCCCCGGTATAGAGATCTCCATATGTGATGGGAAATTCGGACGTGATTAGAGATTATCCGGATTGCAAGGACTTCTTTGTAAGTGCCTTCGGTTCTGTTCGAGCCTGGAACAGACTTGTATGGATTGTATGTCTGACATTACAAATTGAGATGTAAAGCCGATTTCTTTCAAATATATTTCTGTTGGTGGCGGAGAATTTATTCTCTTAGCTTAACACCCTTCTCTGAGACGTACGAGCTCAGAGGTTATATAGTTGAAGGTTATCAGCAATATATTCCCAATTTGGTAATGTGACATGTTGAGTGTTGCTGTGAAATGATCATTGTGTTGATTATTTGTGATAGGATCATTTGTTTGATTGTCTATCTTGGTGATCATTTCTATGATCATTTGTTGACCCAAAGCATGACTTTTGTATAAAGTATGTTTTTGTGGACGTGACTTCGTCGAGCCTCACACCTCGGGAATGGTCAAAACAGGAAAGATGCAGCAAGGTTATGAGGGGTAGGGCCCTCTAGGATATGTGCATTTCCTTCTGGAAAAGGGTGGTATCATGGTATGGAGCCCAGATACTTACTCATGTTGAAAACACTTTACGATTGTGTGAATTGATTACGAGCGCTCGGTTAAAAGGTCCCAAAGGACCGGGGGATGGCATATTCGGTCAGTTGTTACTCAGTTAGGGGTAACCCGGCCTTGTGTTGGCAGAGATCCGGTTTGGTTCTCGGGGATGTCCTTCCAGAGGCATTCTCATGTGGCAATGGGAAGTTCCTTGGCCTGACCATTTGTTGGAAATCCAATTCCCAATACGAAACCCTGTACGGTTTTAGTTGTAGAACCTGCCATTCACTTATGGTGGTCACCACTGTTTGGATGGTAGCTATAGTAGGCATAGTTCGAAATGTCTATGTCGGCTAAGATTTATATCTTTATTTTCGAAATCGTTTTATACACTATGCACTAGTAATAATATCAAATGTTTCTTTTTAAATGCGTATCAAGCATCTTTGACTGTCATAAGGAGAAATCTCCTCCGATTCTGCGTTTGCATTGTGTGTGTGTGCGGGAGGCCTTATGGTAGTCTCATTTTTAAAAGCATTGCGAATTGACTTTAAAATTATTCCTCTATTTGATTTTAAAGATAAATAAACTGTTTTAGTTCTCACACCAGTCACATGACTGGCTCGGAGTTTATTGTTTTCCTTCCTAAACTCTGGGTGCCCATCAATTTTCACACGGGCAGTCAAGAGTTAGGTTTATCAGGATATTCTGGAATTCAGGAATTGTTGGAGGCAAGCTGGATGGCATGACGTATTACTAGTTTATATAGTATTTCTTTTCCATTGTTTGATGTTGTACACTCTGATGATATGATGTAATGAAATGTAATGTAATAACTGATATAGTCCTTTGTTTAAAGATTATTCATTTATCTATTATATGTTGTTCCGCTGCGAATTGTGAGATTCTGTTGTTGTTCTGTTATTTCTTTCCGTTGTGTTGTTTTCTGTTCCGTTCTATTTTCTATCTTCTTTCCTCTCTATTTATCTTCTTTTCTCTCTTCTTCTACCTCTTTTCTTTTTCTTAAAACCCATAACATTTCGGTTTTTCGGCAATGAAAAATCCGAAATGTTACATGGGCTTTCACTCTTATTCTTCCATAAATTTTAAACTTAAGTTAATTTACTTTCATTTATTCCAACATCAAACTTAAGTTTACTTCGATTTGATTCTCATTTAATCAAATCCCATTAAATTTAGTTAGCCCATCCACATTAAATTTAATTTTAATCCACCTTCTCAATTTATCAAAATAATGTCCAAGCACATACTTAACTCATTTATACTTCAAATTAATATATCACCAAATTTAAGTTCAGTATGATATTCCAATACGAATCACAACTTTGATTTAGTTTTTTTTCAATCAGACTTCATCCATTTATTATTTAACTCAATCAACCCAATTTAAATTTTTTAATTTACTTACTTAATTTGTTATCGAATTTATTTTATTAATATAAGGCCATTCTCAATTTATTTCTATTCACTAGGGTTTCGTTTTGCAACTCAAACCATTTCTGTTATAATCACTTCTCTTATATCCAATTTACTTGCAAATTTCATTAAATATTATTCAAATCACCTTTGAATTTTATTTGTAATTCAAACCATCACATTTTTCAATCCAACTCTATTTTATTTTTATTTTACAACATCTCCTCTTATTCAATTTATTATCGAATCTAAGTCGAATTCTATTGACAAATTCGAATTCATTTCCAAATTCCATTATTAACTTACTTAAAAATTTTAAATCAATGTTTGATTTTATTACTAAAATCCCTTATTAAATTTTCCTGAGTTCATTTTTATTTTATAATTCCAGTTTGGATTCCCCTTTATTTTAAAATTTAGAAATGCCTTTAAATTCAGATAATATAATCAAAATAGCTTTTTATAAAAAATATTTCTTATAACTCGATGTCTCAACCAGTCCATCCTTGTTCTCGCAGAAATTCAGTTATACGTTGATCAGGCGTAGAACTGAAAATCTACTAGTACTTGGTAAACCCGTTTTCAACAGCCAGTGAAAATACTTAGAAAATAATTTTATGGAAAATATAGAAAACAGTTTTTGAAAATAGAGGAAATTTCTTTGTGAGGATGCTCTGGAAATCATCACCCCCATCCATGGTCGCAGTTAACCCGATGGATACGTTGTCGTCCTGACAAAATCCATAGATAACTGTAGGCCTCCGCGCCCCTCGATTACACCATGGAACCCACGACCAGATCGCAGCTACAACTGGGGTTACGTAGCTATCACAGCAAAAACCCTTATAACTGTAGGCATCGGCGCCATCGAATTTCGCTGCCAAAAATGAAACTTCTCCACTCCACTTGACCATAGATCGCAGTCTACCGATGTTGCGTTGCCTTCCCGGCAAAATCAAGTGTAGACTATTGGCACTCATCCTCCACACAATTTTCGCTATGGTCCCCATAGTAGATCGCAGCGACATCGAGTTACACTGTCGTCACAGCATAACCCAAGTGCCTCTGTAGGCATCAGCGCCCTCGACTTTCGCTACCCAATAATCCTCAGGAACTAGTTTTGTCCGGACTCCTCACAGGATCAACTTTACAATCCCCCCTTGGGGTTCAAGGCAGCATCACCCGGTGGCACTCCTGAGGAGTTCATTTCAAGGGAGCGCCTTTTTCCCCAGAGCCATCATCAAAATATTTTATACTATACACATATATTATCTTCAAATCATACACCTAGTATGATATCATACAAAGCTCCTTTACACAAAATCAATTATCCCACAATCGATAATTCTCAAACTAGGCTTTCCAAATTCAATACTGATTTTACCCAAAATCAAAAGCCTTTCAAAATCCAAAGGTTCCCAAAACCTTTTTCCAAATTCCTCATAAGATCCTTTATATATATTCAGATATATAAAATTTTAAAAACTTTGGATCCTTTCAAACTTGTATAAAACTCCTTTTTATACTTCAAACATCTTCAAAAATCCTTTTCTTCCGACAATAACTTTAACAAGGGGAGCTTAATTTTATATTTAACAAAGATATATAACTTTGTTTATTCAAAATCAAATATTTAAATTTGATTACTCTTCCCAATATCAATTTCTTTCCCATTCACTTATCCACCTTTACATTAATCCTCATTTGGATTATCACTTCAATTCCTATCTCAGTTGGGTATTAAATCCATAATAGTTTGAACTCCGACCAGTTTATATTTAGAAAATAGCTTGAAAATTTAAAAAAAAATAGATAAGTAGTTGAAAAACAGTTAATAGTTTGCAAAATAGCTTTAAATAATTAACTAATTATAGAATAGTTGAAAATAGTTAAATAGTTTCAGAAATTCTTAAATAATTGCCAAATAGTTGTAAAATAGAAATTAGTTTGTGAAATAGTTGAAAAATAGTAATTAGTTTAGAAAACCGTTGAAAAATGGTTAAATATCTCCAAAAATAATTGTAAACCAAGTATAAAGTAATTTGGCTGTAAGAAAGAAAAATTGTATATATACATTTAATGGCTCAGAAAAATAAGTTTATATCAAAACAATTTATATTGAAAATAGTCAAGAGTCAACTGTTCACTTTCCCAACAATTCAATTTAAATCTCCATTTAAATTGACCCAATTCCAATTCAAATAACTCCAAATTCCATTGGACTTGATTAATCCCCAATTCAAGTTGAATCAATCTTGATTCCTTCCCCAATTTAAAACAAATTCTAGTTAATTTTAATCCTGTTCAATTTTAATTATAATTTCATATTATTCCAATCAATTTGAATTATTATCAATTTAATTTCAGAATCCAATCCAATTTCCCATTTAAAATTTTTAAACTTATAATCTTCAATCGCCAATCCAATTACTTCAAACCAAATTCAATTTTGAACTAATTCAATTCAATCTTGAATTTAAACTATCTCGAATTATAGAAATTCGAGTTAAATTCTCAAAGGTTGGTTTAACTCTTTAAACCAACTTAACTTTCATTTAAAGTTTTTAACCAACTTAATTTCTGAGTTCAATTCTCAAAATTCCATTTTAAATTATCTTAACTTATGTATTTCATGGTTCAAAACAATTTAATTTTAAAATTTTAATTTATTATTAAATTTTATCTTCCAGTTTGAAGCCAGTTCTTAAACAAGTTTATTTTACACTTCAATGATTCAAATTCATTTTATTTATACAATACAATTCTTAATTTAAAGATTTTCATTAACAATAGGATGATATCATTCAATTTATCTTGAAATGTCCATCCATTGTCAATTTTTAAATCTTAAACCCGATTTGAGATCACACAAATTCCCAAATCAAATCAACCATTTAACTTTCCAAGTTAAATTCTAAATTCATCATGAAATTTCCAATTCTGGTTGCTTTTTCTACACTTATTTAACTTTCCAAAGTCAAATTCCAATTTACTTAATCCAATCAACCTTACTCAAATTGAATTCCCGCTTCAAACTTCAAAATTCTATCCCTCTTATAAGTTCAAAGCTAATATTACTTTGGGTTTTTACATCACACTGCAGGAAAAATCAAAACTGAGCCTCTTAGAGTTTATTTCAAATTATCTTTGATATCATGTATTTCCATACATATATACATATTTATTTCTTGGCCCTCCCAGCCATTTTTAAAATTTTAAACCACCCTTAGTTTTAAATCCAAATCAAATTTCAAACAATCCATTGTTTGCAACAAATCCCAGTTATCCAAATAATACTTATTCATTATTTTTCATTACTTTGAAACAAAATTTCAAATTTTGGAACCAGATTTAGAATTTCATTTTCAATCACCTAAATTTTAATTTAGTTGTATTTTTGTTCCTACTTAATTTAATTCCAATTCTAGACTTCAGTTTGGTTGTATTATATTACTTCTTAATTTTAATTTCAATAATTAACAACCAATCACCTTAATATTTATTAGAAGGAAATATTGCTCTATATATATCAAAATATATTTTATATAAAATCATTTAAAATCTTTTTATATGAAAATAACAAGTACGCGCTCATATATATTTATTCTTAACTCATTCTAGAGTACTACAGACTCTATTAAATGAGTAATTCCTACCAGAGCCAAGGTTCTCGCTTAACCTTTCAGCTCTGATACCAAATGTAACGACCCAAAATTTTCGATCCCGAAAATTCCAGATAGTTATGAAAAAGAAGAAAGAGATAGAAGAAGAAGAACAAAATCAACAACATCTCACATTCGTAGGGGATAAAATATAATAATAAATAATAACTGTTTACAAAAAGAATACTATTTCTGTCGATTACATTTAATATACATCAGAGTTTCACATACATTCAATCACTGAATATATACAATTTTCAAGCCTCCGATTAATAATAATATAAATACAGCGGAAATACTCTATACGCTATGGCCATCCAGCTCGCCTCCTGAGCTCCAGAACGTACCTACTTGAAAATCTGTAATACTCGGTCTGACCCGAGCATTACACCTAAGTAACACCCGGGTCAGTCTGGAAACCAGCGTGAGTAAACCCAACTAACATGAAATATCACAGCATACAACTTAAATAAAACCCGGGCAACTCATTGCAATTCAAAAAGCCACAATTTATTATAGACATCACTTAATTCACACATAAGTTTTCTAAGTGTCAAAATTTAGATCAAATAATCCGATTCACTTAAATCGTTTCATCCCAAGTACATAACAATTTATAAGAACTCGAAGTGGTTTCGGGTATTTCCTAATACCCGACCCCGATCTCTTCGAACCCGATGTCATCTAACCCACGTTATTCAAATGGGAAACAATTCAAACTTTTAAAAATACAGGATGCCTCTTTGCACAGCAATGCATCTCGATAAATGACCACATTATCACTTCTCAATCCAACACCTCATATTACAGAAACATTCCAAATCAGTAATATCAACCAATCATTCATAAGCAAGATTCATTTGTCACCCGTTTCTAATAAATTAAATTAATTATTCTAAATCATTTTAATCATGCTTACTTACCAATAACTAGTTACAATCCATTGATTTACCATTCATTAATTATTCGCCTAACATTTATCACTTAGTGTAATTGTTTAACGGATAGTTAATTATCTCTAATTAATCCCTTGATAAGTTAACCCTCAATTACGTCTACTGAGTAATTTTCCCTCTTGTCAATTTTACCAAGTAATTTAAATCCAAATTGCTTCCTGTTATTAACCATCCATTAATTTATTACATCCAATAATTATCACTAGCCACTTCACCAAATAATTATACTTTTATAAATTACATAAGTAATTATACCTACCAAATTTCGCAATTTATTATCTTTAATTAATCACATCAATAAATCATTTAATAACTCTTAACCTTTGATCTTTCATTAGCTATCTTCATAATCCAATCCTTAAATAAATTACTTTTCTAAGTACTTAACTTAAATTACAAATTAATTAGTTAATTGATTCTTAATTACAAATTATTAAATTTCTAATCACATACTTAATTTCTAAATTTTAACTAATCTATCTTTAATTACTTGATTAACCAATTCCTAATCATCGATTAACAATCCAACTTATTTTAATTAACAATTCTTAATTTCCATTTAATTTGACCCTAAATTAATAATCAAAATCAATCAACTTGTTCATTTAACCCTTTATTTACCTAAACAATATATTGATTTTAAAATCATAAAAAAAAAAATAATTTACTTTTAGATAAAAAGAAAACATTTTTATAACTGATTTACTGATCATTTCTGAAACACATTTAAATGTTTTTTTTTCAAATTCATTTTCAAACTTAATACTGTTTTCTTTCGAACAAACAGATAGATGACAGCAACCCCTAAATTAAAGCTTTCACATATTCATATTAACAATCAATTATACAGATCGAAGGCACTCACCATAGATTTCTGATTAACACCCACTACGCTGCTTTGTGCCATCATGATCCAACGCTCGCGCACGCAACCCCGAACAAGACGTCTACCTTGTCCCCAGCCCTTGCCCACGCATCCACTTCAGGCCATCGTCTGAACACCCATCCAATGCACTGCAGGAGCAACGAGTGACAATCGTAAAACCAATACATCAACTCGCCTTCAAATCGAGAATCGCAAGCTTCAAGAAAACACCAACCTTCAATTCGAAACCATCTCGAACTACAACCTTCAATTCGAAACCCGAACTAACAGCCTTCTAATCACCGAAGTGCAGTTCACCTTCAGCTCCTACAACATCCTTCCATCACTTCACAAAGCCATCTGGAACACAACTACGATCGTGAACCTCTCCTCCCGTCTCGTCTGATGGACCGCCTCAAACTCAAACTCCGCCTTACACGAAACACGGCCACCTCCATACTAATTCGCTGCCCAAAGTCGCGATTCCGTCAACCCACTTTCAATCACCAACATCAATTGCCAAATCGACCAACTCGTAGAAGACCGAAAGAACGAGATAATTTGCCTTGGGGATTTCAATTTTTTTTTTAGGGAACGAACAAGAAATTGTTGTTGTAGAAACTGATTTCTCTTAAGTGATTAATTTATATCAGGTTTGATTCGGTCCGGGTCGCCAATTTTTATTTTTTATTTTTTTGAGTTTTCTGTTTGAAGGTAAAAGAAGAAGACGGAAAACAAATATCTATTTGAGTGAATAGCTTCCAGAGTAAGCTTGTTGACTTATATTAAAAATATCTTGTATGGTAAAAAATATCTTTGATTTTAAATTTTATTATACTATAAAATTTCAAAACGTCTCGTTAATCGCAATTTAAAATTTTGAACTCTTCTTCAGGAATGCCGCGAGGCGATTATAAAGCTTTACCCATAATCCGAACACAAAGAAACGTGTTTCGAAAGTTAATTCGATCATATTCACGAGTTACGGAAGTAAACGATCAATTTTAAATTAAATCGATTAAAATAAATCTAAGCGTTTCGAGCTGCCAGGGTCAAACAACAACTCCGATTGCTACGAAAATTGAAATATGATAATAACTAACTATTACGGATCCAATGGAACTGGTTTCGTCGAATTCCAAGACTATGCCTCGGAAGGCTATTTTTAAATTCCAATTTAAACGATATAATTTCAGAACTGAACAAATCACCTTTAAATTAAATTTCAACCATACTATTATTCCAGTATTATCATTAAAAAATTTATAAGCCTTCAAATTATTTATAAACTGGCTTAGAATCTCAGATTCAAAAATTACCCAATTTCAGTTATTAAATTCAATATTTAAACTATATAATTCAATGATTTAATTATCAAGTAAATATTGATATCTTGAATTCAAGTTAAAATTAACTTTTAAATATTTAAAATTGATTAATTATTCCAATTTAACTTGTCAAAATTTCCGGGCCGTCACAGGTTACGTTGCCATCGCAGCAAAAGTCCATGTAACTGTAGGCACTCCGCGCCTCTCAATTACACCATGGAACCCACAACAGATCGCAGTTACATTCCAGGGTTACGTTGCCATCGCAGCAAAAGTCCATGTAACTATTGGCTCTCAGCGGCACACACGATTTTTGCTGTCAAAATGAAACTTCTCCACTCCTACATAGGTCGTAGTCTACCGATATAAAATCAAACGCGGACTGTTGGCTCTCAGCGGCACACACGACTTTTGCTATATTACCATAGGTCGTAGTCTACCGATATAAAATTAAACACAGACTGTTGGCTCTCAACGGCACACACGACTTTCGCTATGTTACCATAGGTCGCAGTCTACCGATATAAAATCAAACGCAGACTGTTGGCTCTCAATGGCACACACGACTTTCGCTATGGTACACACTACTCATAATCCCCAGGAGATAGTTTTGTCCGGACTCCTCACAGGATCAACTTTAGAACCCCCTTGGGGCTTAAGGCAGCACCACCCATTGGCACTCGTGAGAAGTTCATTTTAAGGAAGCGTCTTTTTCCCTAGAGCCATCGTCAAAACACTTTATACTATACACAGATAGTATCTTTCAAATCATACACCTAGTATGATCTCATACAAAGCTCCCTTACACAAAATCAATTATCCTAAAATCGATAATTCTCAAACTAGGCTTTTCCAAATTCCAATATTGATTTTGCCCAAAAATCAAAAGCCTTTCCAAATCCATAGGTTCCAAAAACCTTTTCTCAAAATCATTCTTACAATATCCTTTATATAGATAGATATATATAACTTTGAAAAATATTTGGATCATTTCAAACTTGTATAAAACCCTTTTTATACTTCAAATATTTCCTAAAACCCTTTAATTCTGGCAAGATTCAACAAAGGGAGATTTATCTTATATAACAAAGATATATATCTTTGTTTATTCCAAATCAAATATTCAAATTTGATTACTCTATAAAGTCACTTGCCAAATTACTTTCTTCCATAAAGTAAATTTCTACCATAGAAATATCCAATTTTTATTTTATTTCATCATATATTTCACCAAATATATTTTCGTTCAAAAACCATTTCACAGTTTTTATCCTCAAACTCCCTGTATCAATTTTATTTAAAACCATACGATGTACACATATCATTCGTACGCTATACGAATCTGATCGCTCACTCGATCACACAATTTTCCTTCCGAACTAGTATCGTCCACCCGACTTTCTAGTGTGGACTTAGATCTGGTTTCTTGATCAGAAATCGTCATTCTCCTTGCATAGCCATAACTATGATAGAGAATATCCAGAACCAATCAACAATCCGTATCCAGGTTCGCCGTCGAAATCGAGCGAAAATCCCAACTCGGATTGACATACAATCTTGAAATTCTATGCTAGAATCTGGATCAAATCACTATGCGAATAGAATAGCATACGTACACCCTACGTATTTATCTTTATTGGTTATTAGCCAAATCAATTTCTTTTCTATTCACATTCACTTTAATTTTCATTCACTTATTCACAACTACTTTAATCCCGTTTGGATTATCACCTCTATTCTTATCTCAACTGGATATTCAATTATAAACAGTTTAAACTCTATCCAGCTAAATTTTAGAAAATAGCTTGAAAATTTTAAAATAGATAAGTAGTTGAAAAATAATTATTATTTTGTAAAATAGCTACAAAATAGTTAAGTAATTGTAAAATAGTTGGAAAATAGTCAAATAGTTGTAGAAATTTTAAATAATAGTAAAATAGTAATCAGTTATAAAGTAGTTGAGAAATAGTAAAAAGTTTATAAAATAGTTGTAAAATAGTTAAATAGTTTTAACAATAATTGTAAAATAAGTATAAAATAGTCTTGGGTTGTTTTTAAAAAAAAAGAAAAGTTATATAGTAAATAGTTAGGAAAATAGATTTAAAACAGTTTATATTAAAATAATTTATTTGAAAATAGACCAGAGCCAAACTATTTAATTTCCAATCTCCATTCCCATCGATTCAGTTTAAATTTCCAGATCCATTTAAATTGGCTCAATCCCAATTTGAGTAACTTCAATTTCCCATGAACTTGATTTATCCCCAATTCAAGTTGAATTAATCTCAATTTCTTTCCAAATTCAAATCAAATTCCATTTGATTTTAAACCTATTCAACTTTAATTGCAATTACAACTTATTCAAATCAATTTGGACTAACTTCAAATTGAACCCACTTCAATTTCAAATCATCCCAATTCCCGTTTGAATAAATCCCAATTCCCATTTGAATTTGAACTTATTCAACTTAAATTTCATTTCAACTCAATCCAATTCAAATTTTCCATTTGAATTTTTAAACTTATTCATCTTCAATCACAATTCTAATTAATTCAAATCAACTTTAATTTGAACTAATTCAATTCAAATTTCAAATTTAAACCATTCCGAATTATATAAGTTCGAGTTAAATTTTTAAACGTTGATTTAATCCTTTAAATCAAACCAACTTATATCTTTAAAACCATTAAATTTTGAATCCAAAATCCATTTTTAACCTATTTCATAGTTCAAATAATAATTCAAATCCCTTTTTGAACAACTAAATCTTTGAAATTCAATTTATCATCAAATTTCAATTTTGAAACCAAACCTTTGAAGTTTTTATCTTAAACATTCAAAAATTTAAGTCCAAAATGATTCCATTTTATCTTAATAATGGATATATTACCACACCCCATTTCTTCATTCATTTTAAACAAATCCTATTTCAACTTAAAGATTATTAATAATAACAGGATGGTATCATTCAAATTATTTTAAAACAACTATCCATTTCCAATTTCTAGATCTCAAACCCATTTTGAGATCACACAGACCATTTAACTTCCCAAGTTAAATTCCAATTTCATCTTGAAATTTCCAAATCAGGTTGATCATTCAAACTTATTTAACTTCTTTCAAGTTAAATTTAATTTTCTTAATCCATTCAAATTTACAAAATTTGAATTCCAAATTTTAAACTTCAGATTAATATCCTTCCCACTTAAATTTAAAACCTACTTCACTTTGGGTTTTACATCACATTCCAAGGAAAATATCAAACCATCTTTGATATTATGTATACTCCTTATACGTATTTTTTTCCTTTACACACTTGGTTACTTTTAAATTTTAAGCCACCTTTGGCTTTAAATTCAAACAAATTCCTTTAAAATTTCAAACAACCCTTGTTTGAAATAGGGCCCTTCCATTCAAATATATTAAATAACATCTCTTATTTTAAAATAAGATCATATTTAAAATAGTTCGAATAATATAATTTCCTTTAATATTTTGAAACCAATTCAAATGTTTAAATTTAGAATACAGACCTTCACCATTTGAAACCC
Organism: Allium cepa; assembly: GCA_030765085.1. Taxonomy (NCBI): domain Eukaryota; kingdom Viridiplantae; phylum Streptophyta; class Magnoliopsida; order Asparagales; family Amaryllidaceae; genus Allium; species Allium cepa. The sequence goes on along the minus strand of CM060932.1, from coordinate 80,193,848 downwards.
AATTTAATTTACATCCTTACAAATTTACAAGTTACTCTCTTTAAATGGTCACTTTCTTAAAACATTCTATTGTTTATTGGAAAAACAATCATCCCATTATTAAACACATTAACCATTTATGATAATGACCAAGATTATTGCAGTTGAAATCCTACTCACTATTATCTTTATTCTGAAAATTCTTTTTCAAACTCAAAATTTCAATTTCAGTTTGAATCCATTTTAAACTTGTTCTTTATTCCATTTAAATTTGGTTGTATCTATATTACCACTTAATTCTTACTATTACTTTTAATTTAATTAATACAACAACCAATTTTCTTAATATAATAGATAATCTATTTCTTATATAAGATTCATTTACTTTTGAAATTATTTTAAAAACCTTTATATAAGAAAATAACAAGTACGCTCTCTTGTATTTATACAATCAACTCATTATAGGGTACTATTGACCCTATCCTTAATGAGTATCCCACCAGAGTCAAGGTTCTCGCTTAACCTTCGGATCTGATACCAAATGTAACGACCCGGAATTTTCGATCTCGAAAATCCCAGATAGTTAGGAAAAGAAAAGAAGAGAAAGAAGAAGAAACAGAAAAAAGTCACAGAAACCTCGCATTCGCAGCGGATCAAAATATAATATCACGTAAATAACAGTTTTACAAAGAAGAACTGTATCGGTACTCTTATATTTTTATACATCAGAGTTACAACATTTCAATACACTGGACAGTTTAAAACAACATGCCCAAGACAACTATAATATATACAGCGGTATATGCTCCATACGTTCCTGCCATCTAGCTCGCCTCCTGAGCTCCAAAACGTCCTTACCTGAAAGTCTGTGATACTCGATCTGACCCGAGCATTACATCAAAGTAACACCCGGGTCAGGCTGGAAACCTGCATGAGTAAACTCATCTAACATGAAATTCCAAAGCATTCAATTTATATAAACCCGGGGTAACTTGTATCAATTTACAACTTCACAAGTTGTCATGGATATCATTTATTTCACACAAATTTCTAAGTGCCAAATATAAAATAAAATGATCCAGTTCACCTAAATCATTCCATTTCAGTCTTTTGATTTTTGTAACAACCCGGAAATTTCTATCCCGAAATTTCCTGTAACGACCCAGGATTTTTATTAATTAAAATTTGAATATTTAATTAATTTTAAATATTAATAAGTGAATTTATAAGTCGAATAAATTTTATTTTGAATTATTGAATTTAATTGAATAATTAAATCGATAATTTAATAAGTTAAATTATGGAAATAATTGAAAATTGGGTTAAATATGATTGAAAATGATTTGTAAAATTTTATTTTATCATGTTGAAGTTAGAATGATATTTTAGAACTTTTAAAATCGAATTAAAAGTTAATTTGTGAAAATTGAATATTTTAATATTTAAATCGACTAGTGAAAATAGTCAATTTTTGAACAGTCTCAGAATTGAACGAAACCAGTTCCATTGGATCCGTAATAGTTAGTTATTACCGGATTTCAATTTTCGTGTCAATCGGAGTTATCGTTTGATCGTGGCAGCTCGAAACGCATCGAATCGTTTTTAATTTTAATTTGGCGAGTTAAAATAGCCATTTTTCAAAAAGTCTCGGATTTCGACGAAACCAGTTTCATCGGATCCGTAATGTGATATTATTGTAAGGTTTCAAATTTCGTGTCAATTGGATTTACCGTTTGTCCGGTACAAATTAAAACGCCTAGAAAATCGCTTAAATCGGTTTAATTCAAATTGAGCATTTATTGCCATAACTCACACATACTTCCGAATTAGCTTCCGAAACCTGTTCCATTGTGTCCGGAACGCGGGGTAAACCTTAGAAACGCTGGTTACGGCGCGTAAATCGGAGTTCGGAATTTCCAGATGAATAGTGTTCGATTTTTCTTTATAAATAGCCCCAACACCTTCATAAATTAAAAAAAATATATACAAAACTCTAATCTAAAACCCTAGCCGCCTCTTTATTCACCAATGGCCAGAAATGCTCAACGTTCATCCCTCGATTTCTTCCAATTCGTCAACATTCGTCAAAAACATTCAACTACAAAGATGAAGATCACAACGAGAGCTTCGACGTGAACGGTGGAGATCGTGTTTGGTGTCGTGTGGAGGGAGCTACAGGGGGCCGACCGTGCTTACTTGCGCATGACTTTTAATGCACATGATGAGGCCGAGCTCCTCCCTATTGTGGCCGAGCATGGAGGTTGTGAAGGCCTTCAATGTGGAAGTCTCTGATCATGTTTTAATCAAGCATGGAGGGTGAAAATTCAAAACCTAATATGGTGTTCATGGGTTAGTGTTGCGTTTTGTGTACTGCAGCGTGCGTGAGGGAGAGGGAGAGAAGGGGTGCATGGCCAGATTTGTATTTGTGATGGATCAAGGGCTAGGATTGGATGAAGGTTGAAAATATAAAGTTAATGTTGTAAATTTGTTAATATAAACTCGTGTAACTTCAAAAATTGATATCTTTTTCATACGAGGTCAAAAACGCACGAAACCAGTTGCGTTGGAATCGTATGGACGAGCACTACGCGATGGAATTGGTTTGGAGTCGTTTGGAGTTAGTGAGAATTTTGGGTAAAATTAAACGTCCGTTTAATTTTATTCGAAATAAATCGCTAAAACGGAAATAAAATCAAGGTGAGAACTTCTCACTCAATCGAATCAGTTTCGATTTTATTTTTAATAATTAGATTTAAAATATTTGAATGCATGTTTGAATGTTGATTGATATCTATTGATTGTTAAAATAGACATTATGCGCCGTTAGTAAGCGGATGTTATTTATTAAAAACATATACCGCGAATATTTCATAAACAGTGAAATTGGTATTATATATAATAGCAATATATATATATATATTAGCATATGTATATATTGGAGTTATTGATTTCCCGCATTTTTTGTTTAGCAGATGAGACCCTATTGCGCCGTCTATTAAGCGGATAATATTTAAATCCCATATACCGCGATAATTTCGTACTGGAGCGAAATTGGTATTGTGCTAATGTTTGTGGATGCAGGAAAACAGGTTGGAGGGATCCAACTGGATTCCTCAACAGTTTTTATTTGATTTCAGATATTTTGATATTTGATGGATTTTCATATTTATATATGATATCGTTGTAGTCGTGATTGACTATTTGGTGTGTAGCATCATTGGACCAAATTTGGAATTTTAAAATGATTTCAAAGTGATTTTTGAAAGTATACGTTTATAAAATATTTTTGGAATTTGATCTATTTTAAATAAATAAACGTCAAATTTTTTAATGTTATAAAAATTATGATTTTTGAGAAATATAGTTAAAAACTGATTTTTGAGAATATGATGCTAATGATTTTATAAAATAGTTTTAATCGGGATTTTTGAATTTATTGTGAAAAGTTTAAATATAGGATTTATAAAATTTAATTATTTTATGAAAAAAAATGGTGAAATAATAAAGGAGATTAAAGACGTTTTAAAAGAATAATATAAATTGATTTATATTAAGAGATTTATAAATAGATATTTATAAATTGAAATATTGACATTATAAAACGAGTTTTTACAAGTGTTTGAATGAAGTGAAAATGAATTTCATAAATGTATGGAATTTATAAAATTAAAAATGGTGAAGTTATAAATTTGTGAAGTTATTTGAAGAATAGATTTGGTTAAATAAATGAATCTTATAAGTTATAAGATTTATGATTTGGAAAGTCTTTAAAAGAACGATTTTGTAAAATAATCGTTTTATAAGTATTTAACTTATAATATGAACGTTTAGTTTATAATTTAGTTATAAACTAGAATAGGTTAATAAAGAAATTTATAAAAAGGAAGTTTTTATAAATAAATAAAAATGGAATTTATAACGTTGTTTTATCAATTCGCAAATGACTTATTTTGACAAGAAAATTTGTTGAAACCTATAAATGGAGTTATATTCACATTTTTGAATAGTGAATAATCCTTTAAATTAAAATGAATAAAAGGATGAAATTGTTAATGAAGTATATTCACGTTTTTGAATAGTGAATAACATGTTAAAGAGATTGTTTTGAATGTGAATGTTTTAAATAGAATTAAAACGATCTAACGATGTTTTAATTGTGTTGAGATTCGAAACCATAGATTTCAACATTAATTGTTGAAATAGACGTTTTCGAGAAATAGAAGGAAATAGTAGACTACTAGTGATTTTGGGACGTTGTGACGATGTTTTACGCAACATTCGTTTTGGCCCAAATAAATATGTTTAAGAGAATGATTTCCTTAAAGAATGAAATATATACTTAATCTCGATTTAAGTATATTGAATATTTTCCAAGTGTTGAAAATAAATAAAAATTTGTGAATTACTTATGAATAAATAAGTATGGAAATGTTTTTCCAATATAAAGTGAATATTAGAGAATTTATCTTTTTGAAGATAAATTGAAAATGAATATTATAAATCGAATTGAAGTCGTATATTCATTAATACTTTGGAATGTAAATTCACTATTGAATTTATGAAAGAAAGTAGAATTTGTTTAAAAATAAATATTGATTTATTTTTGAAGTGTGAAAATTATATATCTAGTAAAGATATTTTGGAAAATAAATAATTTGGAAAATTATTTGGAAACTGGTGATGTTGTGCATATCAATTGATAGTTCAATAGCCGACTATCAATATTTCCCTTTGAATGGGTAATTGATGTGATTTGTTTGAATGTGAATGCTACACTTATTTTTGAATAAGCGCTCACTATTCGGGTTAACCGGGAAAGGACCATGGGGTCGTATAACCCATTCCGAATATGTGATACGTCGTTATGAATTGCATTGAAGATCGGTGTTGAAGACCGAGTATTTGCAAAAGCGATAGGATGACCTATCGATTGTTTCTGCACTGGGTAGCTCCTGGTATAGAGATCTCCTAAGTGATGGGAAATTCGATCGGGATTGTGAATACCCAGATTGCAAGGGCTTCGTAAGAAGTGCCTTCGGTTTTGTTCGAGCCCGGAACAGACTTGTATGGATTGTATATCTGACGTTACAAATTGAGATATAAAGCAGATTTCATTCAAATATATTTCTGTTGGTGGCGGAGAATTTATTCTTTTAGCTTAACACCCTCCTCTGAGACGTACGAGCTCAGAGGTTATATAGTTGAAGTTATCAGCAATATATTCCCAATTTGGTAATGTGACATGCTGAGTGTTGCTGAAATGATCATTGTGTTGATTATTTGTGATAGGATCATTTATTTGATCGTCTATCTTTGTGATCATTTCTATGATCATTTGTTGACCCAAAGCATGGCTTTTGTATAAAGTATGTTTTTGTGGACGTGACTTCGTCGAGCCTCACACCCCGTGAATGGTCAAAACAGGAAAGAAGCAGCAAGGTTATGAGGGGTAGCGCCCTTTAGGATGTGTCCATTTCCTTCTGGAAAAGGGTGGTATCATGGTATGGAGCCCAGATACTTACTCATGTTGAAAACACTTTATGATTGTGTGAATTGATTGCGAGCGCTCGGTTAAAAGGTCCCAAAGGACCGGGGGATGGCATATTCGGTCAGTTGTTACTCAGTTAGGGGTAACCCGGCCTTGTGTTGGTAGAGATCCGGTTTGGTTCTCGAGGATGTCCATCCAGAGGCATTCTCATGTGGCAATGGGAAGTTCCTTGGCCTGATCATTCGTTGGAAATCCAATTCCCAATATGAAACTTGTACGGTATTAGTTGTAGAACCTGCCATTCACTTATGGTGGTCACCACTGTTTGGATGGTAGCTATAGTAGGCATACGATAATGGTCGTATGTTGGCTAAGATTTATATTCTACTTTTGAAATGAATTTTTCTCTACACTATGCACTAGTAATAATATCAAATGTTATTTTAATGCGTATCAAGCATCTTTGACTATCATAAGGAGAAATCTCCTCCGATTCTGCGTTTGCATGTGTGTGTGTGCGGGAGGCCTTATGGTAGTCTCATTTTTAAAAGCATTGCGAATTGAAATAAAAATATTCCTCTATTTTGATTTTAAAGATAAATAAACTGTTTTGAGTTCTCACACCAGTCACATGACTGACTCGGAGTTTATTATTTTCCTTCCTAAACTCTGGGTGCCCACCAATTTCCACACGGGCAGTTAAGAGTTAGGTTTATCAGGATATTCTGGATATTCTGGAGTTGCTGGAGGCAAGATGGATGGCATGGCGTATTATTAGTTATATAGTATTTCTTTTTCCGCTGCACTGTTGTTGTTGTTGTTGTTGTATACTCTGATGATATGATGAAATGAAATGTATAAAATGTAATGACTGATATAGTTCTTTGTTTAAAGATTATTCATTTATTATTATATGTTGTTCCGCTGCGAATTGTGAGATTCTGTTGTTCTGTTGTTTTCTGTTCCGTTCTATTTTTCTTTTCCCTCTATTCTCTTTTCTTTATTTTCTTTCTATTTTCTATCTCTTCTCTATGTTTTCTATGTCCTTTCTTCTTCTATCTTCTATCTTTTTCTCTTTTCTTCTTTAAATTCTTTTCTTAAAACCCTCAGTGTTCGGTTTTCCGTCGTTCGATTTCTCGGCAGTCGATAAAGTGAGTATCGATGTTGAATTTTCGGAAGACGAAGAATCGGGTTCTGACATTTCCAGATAGTTAGGAAAGAAGAAAAGAGAAAGAAAAGAAACAGAAAACAAGTCTCAGAAACCTCACATCGCAGCGGAGAAAATATAATATCAAATAAAATAACAGTTTTACAAAGAAGAACTGCATCAGTACATTTACATTTTTATATATCAGAGTTACAACTTTTACACAACATTGGACAGTGTAAAACAACATGTCCTAGATATACAACTATATAACAAAGCTGAAACGCTCCATTCGTTTCTGCCATCCAGCACGCCTCCTGAGCTCCAGAACGACCTTACTTGAAAATCTGTAATACTCGGTTTGACCCGAGCATTACATCAAAGTAACACCCTGGTCAGGCTGGAAACCAGCGTGAGTAAACTCATCAAACATGAAATTCCAATGCCTAGAATTATTTAAAACCAGGGATAACTCGTGTCAATTTACAAATTCACAAGTTGTTATAGACATCACTTATTTCACACATCAATTTCTAAGTACCCAAACTTAGATTAAATGATCCAATTCGCATAAATCATTCCATTACATCCTACTGATTCCACATATCAAGTTTATATAGAATCGAAGTGGTTTCGGGTATTAACTAATACTCGACTCTAGTCTCTTCGAATTCAATAACATCTTATCCCAAATTATTCAAGTGAAACATAACTTCAAACTTTAAATACAAGATGTTACTTCCATAGCGGTTTATCTCGATAGTTAACTACCTTATTACTATTCAATCCAATCATACCACAAAACATTTCAAATCAGGAATATCAAATAATCTGTAGCATTAAATATTATTCAGTAACTCATCGGCAAGATTAATTAGTCACACTGTTTCTAATTAATTTAAATTAATTAATTAATTTCCACCATTACTAAACACCCTGACACTTAATCATTAATTAATTTCAATCCAATTTATTTATTCTTTATCTATCCACCTTAATCAAACTTCTTTAATTAATTATTCTAAATTAATCATTCTTGGTTAATTATTCCTTAATTACATTTAAGTAATTAACTCTCGTTAATTACACAAATTAATTAACCTCTATTTGTCCATATTAATTACATTGATTCTTAATTAATTACTCAGATTGATTTTTCTATAATCACTTATATTGATTAATTATCCATAAATTAATCATACTCATGAGCTTTAAATTAATTACATTAATTAATCTTTTAATTATTCTTAACTATTTACACTATTTAACCTTTAATAAATCTCATTTAAACAGCTAACTATTCTTTAATTAATAATATCAATTAATTAATCCTCTAATTACTTACCTTACCTTATTAATTACCTTAAATAATTATCTGAATTAATTGCACAATAAAATTATTCTTAAATTTCATCTTGTAATCTTACTTTAAACAACACGCCATTTGAGATCTTCTAGATTTGTTCAGTTTATACCACATTCCTACTATCTTTTAAAATTCATCATTCATTTTATTTGAATCAACAAGAGATTCAATTAAATGACTCGCCAAAAGATTAATTTTTCAAATCCAACCAATTTACTTAAGCACAAAATAATAAAAATAAATCAATCTTGTTAGGCAATGCTTGAAACTTGTTTTCAAAGATTTGATTTTCCCTGGAACTTGAAAAATTTAGGATGGTTTCCCTGCCTTAAAATCTGGTGCTACAATTACTCGCGTAAAAGTAAACTCGGTAGCTAAATAACCCGAGTCCAATGCTCAAAACATCGGGCAAAACATGAGTCAAACCAAAATTCCCTATTCCTTCTTCTTCCCTACTCCACAGCTTTATTCAAACTTCTATTTCTACTTGAATTTTGAATTTACAGCATAACAAAGCTTACACGACATGGAAACAAACTCGGGCAACATAATAAAATCTTCGAATTCGTCTTCGAGTTCGACCTAGCACCTCAAAATAAAGAAAACAACCAGATCAGACACACACGCGAGATGGTGCATGTGCACCATCGCCGACCACGTTCTGACACCTTCGGCCCATCCTCAACAAGTCACTCATCGTTACGTCAATCCATTCCAGCCATCGACTCGATACCCCTAAAGAACAATCAGAATCGCGCCTTTTCGTTGAAACTCGAAAACCAAACCCAACTAAAAAATTTGCTTCGATGAGGCGATTCTGGCCGCCGGAACCACTAAGACTTCACCAGCGTCTTCATTTACGACCCCAGTGTCTCTTCCTCAAACCAAGTGTAGCTCGATGCACCATAAAACCACAGCGACAAATTTTCAAGCCTCGACATATCTAGGGTTTAAAACCCAATTTGCCTATCACCGACGCTACGGCGATCGTGTACACTTTACCCCATTTTTCCCAACTTCAATGATCGCCTAACTATCTCCAACCAAAGCCTCGTCCTCAAAATCTACTTCAATCGCCGGAGCTTACTCGAAAACTAAAAACTGGTCATTGCCAAAATGCTAACCCAATACCCAACTAAAATTCATAATTTTAGTTTTAAAGTTCGAGTTTTCTTGTGTTGATTTAAGCTACATGTTTGAATTCATAAAACAATTTGTTTGATTTTAACATTTTTGCTAAAATCTTACTGTATTTACATAGTTACAGAATATTTGCAAATTAAAAATACTTAAACAAGTTTTAAAAATTGAATTATAATTTTCCAAACTCATATTGTTTTAAATTCTAAGTCTAATAGTAATTTGGGTAAGAAATTTGAAATTTTTCCCTGAAATGTTAAACTCTGTATATATTTTTTCGAAACAGAGAAGAACATGCTCTATAATCTTGCACAGATCAAATACAATCACCAATATCCAGAGATTCCTACTTATACATATATGTGCATAACACAAATACAATCCACAATCACATGCATAGATTTAGATCTATTTTAAGTTTTAAAGAAAAGGGTTGCTCATAAGTATAAAAATTCAAACAGCTTTAAGCATTAAAAAGTGTAGAAGATTACTCACAGTAAATTATAACATAAAAGACTGAGATGATCATGTTGAGTTGATCTTGCATGATGAATCAGAGTTGAATCCTTGCTTAGCTTGATTCAGTCTTGATTTAGCTCCTCAGATCAGTTTCCCGGTCTTGATTTTATTCATTTCCAGGCTTTTGATTTGAAAAGAAAAAAAAATGTGCTTGAGGATAAAACAGTTTTACAGGATTATAATTTTGATTTAAGGAAAACTTTCAGATTTTATCTGGTTTTAGAGATGAAGTTCAAGTGAAATTTTCATTGTTTCTCTCTTTTTTTTTTAGAAGTTGAGGAGATTAAAAAAATGGGAAGATGAATGAAGTATGTTTATATAATGAAATTAGAATTTATTAGAATTAAAGAGAATAAGAAATAAATCTTGACACTTGTCATATTAAAGACTAATTACTTTACACATATAATTAGCATGGTTTTTAAAAGCTACACTTGTATCATTTTACTTATATTATTTTTAGTTGATTTTAAAATCTTTTATCTTAATTAATAAATACATTTCTAAAAAATATATGCTTTTTTTAGATATCCATTTTTTTATCCAATTTATTTTAAGATATTTATCTTTGAATTTTCAATCTCAAATTCAAATTAATTTTGAATTTACTCATATATATATATTTAAACAAACGCACATTACATTTGTACGAAAATAATGTTTTTTGCAAATTTTAAGTAATTATACCAGAACAATATCAAATAAATATTTATCCACGTGTAAATATTTATCGTCATATTTATTTGTTTGATCCATAAATCAATATCCTATTAATTAACCCGATTATTTATCAATCATAGATGTCTAGAATTACGGAATATCACATTCCTCCCCCCTTTGAACCTTTTCGTCCTCGAAAAGGAACGAAGCTAGAATTTATTAAATATTTTAAAACCAGTTAAAATATTCTTTGATCATTTTAAAACACTTTTAAAATCTGTAATACTACCAAAATAGTTTTATGAAATACTTTTTATAACTCGATGTTTTAATAAGTCGACCCTCGTTCTCATAGAAATTCGGTCATACGTTGATCGGGCGTAAGACTGAAAATCTACAAGTGCTTTGTAGACCCATTTTCAACATCCAGTGAAAATACTTTGAAAATAATTTTATTGAAAATTCTGAAATTAGTTTTTGAAAAAAGAGGAAATATCCTTGGTGAGAATGCTCTGGAAATCATCACCCCCTTCCATGGTCGCAGTTACATCCTGGGTTACGTTGCCATCGCAGCAAAAGTCCATGTAACTGTAGGCACTCCGTGCCCCTCGATTACTCCATGGAACACACAACAAATCGCAGTTACATTCCAGGGTTACGTTGCCATCGCAGCAAAAGTCCATGTAACTGTTGGCTCTCAGCGTCACACACGATTTTCGCTGTCAAAATGAAACTTATCCACTCCTACATAGGTCGCAGTCTACCGATATAAAATCAAACGCGGACTGTTGGCTCTCAGCGGCACACACGACTTTCGCTATGTTTACTATAGGTCACAGTCTACCGATATAAAATCAAACACAGACTGTTGGCTCTCAGCGGCAGACACGACTTTCGCTATGGTACACACTACTTATAATCCCCAGGAACTAGTTTTGTCTGGACTCCTCACAGGATCAACTTTAAAACCCCCCTTGGGGCTCAAGGCAGCACCACCCGGTAGCACTCCTGAGAAGTTAATTTTTAAGGGAGCGCCTTTTTCCCCAGAGCCACCATCAAAACACTTTAACTATACGCATATAGTATCTTTCAAATCATACACCTAGTATGATCTCATACAAGGCTCCTTTACACAAAATCGATTATCCCAAAATCGATAATTCTCAAACTAGGCTTTTCCAATTTCATTATTGATTTTATGCAAAAATCAAAAGCCTTTCCAAATCCAAAGGTTCCAAAAACCTTTTTCCAAAATCCTCATAAAATCCTTTATATATATGGATATATATAAAATTTTAAAAACTATGGATCATTCACACTTGTATAAAATCCTTTTATACTTCAAACACCTTCCAAAATCCTTTCTTCCGGCTATAGATTCAACAAGGCGAGATTTATCTTATATAACAAAGATATATAACTTTGTTTATTCCAAATCAAATATTCAAATTGAATTGCTCCTTACAAACCCACTTACCATATCACCGAATTTCATAAAGCAAATTTTTACCATAGAAATATCCAATTTCCACTTTTATTCATTGTATATTTTACAAAATAGACTTTTCATTTCAAAAACCATTTTACATTTATTATCCACAAATTTCCCAATATCAATATCATTCAAATACGTACGATGTACACATATCATCCGTACGCTATATCAAATATGATCTCTCACTCGATCACACAATTTCACTTCCGAACTAGTATCGTCCATCCGACTTTCTAGTGCGAACTCAGATCTGGTTTCTTGATCAAAAACCGTCATTCTCCTTGCATAGCCATAACTATGATAAAGAATATCCAGAACCAATCAACAATCCTTATCCAGGTTCGCCGTCGAAAATCAAGCGAAAAATCCTAACCCGGATCGACATACTATTTCGAAATTCTGTGCTCGAATCTAGATCAAATCACTATGCGAATAGAATAACATACGTACACCCTACGTATTTATCTTTATTGGTTATTAGCCAAATCAATTCTCTTTCTATTCACATTCACTTTAATTTTCATTCACTTATTCACAACTGCATTAATCCTATTTGGATAATCATCTCCATTCCTATCTCAATTGGGTATTCAACCATAAACAGTTTAAACTCTATCCATCTTAAATTTAAAAATAGCTTGAAAAGTTTAAAAATAGATAAGCAGTTGAAAAACAATTTACAATTTGTGAATTAGCTGTAAAATAGTTCAGTAATTGTAAAATAATTGGAAAATAGTTAAATAGTTATAGAAATTTTAAATAATTGCAAAGTAGCTATAAAATAGTAATTAGTAGTTGAAAATAGTAATTTGTTTATAAAATAGTTGAAAAATTGTTAAATAGTTTTAAAAATAATTGTAAAACAAGTATAAGATAGTTTTAGGTTTTAAAACAAAAGTTGTATAGTAAATAGTTTGGAAAAATAGATTTGTACCAAAACAATTTATTTTGAAAATAGTCCCGAGTCAAACTGTCTTATTCCCAACCTCCATTTCCAAACAATTCAATTTAAATTTCCACTTTCATTTAAATTAACTCTATTCCAAATTAAATAACTTCAATTTCCATTGAAATTGATTATCCCCAATTCCAGTTGAATTAATTCTCAATTCCTATTTGAATTTGAACTTATTCACATTCAATTTCATTTCAAATCAATCCAATTCAAATTTTTCATTTGAATTTTTAGATTTATCCATCTTCAATCACAATTCTAATTAATTCAAATTAAATTTAATTTGAACTAGTACAATTCAAATTTCAAATTTAAAGCATTCCGAATTATATAAATTCGACTATTTTTTTTTAATTTTTTTATGTTGATTTAATACTTTAAATCAAATCAACTTATATCTTCAAACCATGTAATTCAGAATTCAAATTCCATTTCTTTTTAACCTATTTCAATGTTCAAATAATTATTCAAATCCTCTTTAAACAACTAAATCTTTGAAATTCAATCTATCACCAAATTTCAATTTTGAAACCAAACTTTTTGAAGTTTTATCTTAAACATTCAAATCTTAAGTCTAAAATGATTCCATATCTTTATCTTCAAATTAAAGTTTCATTTCCCATTTATTTCGATAATGATTATATTCCCCCACTTCATTCCTCATTCATTTAAACAAATCCAATTCACAATTTAAATAATATTAATAACAATAGGGTGACATCCTCCAATTTATACAAAAACATTTGTCCATCCTCAATTTTTCAGATCTCAAACCCATTTTGAGATCCCACAACTCCCAATTCAAATTAACCATTTAACTTTCCAAGTTAAATTTCAATTTCATCTTGAAATTTCCAATTTAGGTTGCTTGTTAACTTATTTAACTTTCCTAAAGTTAAATTCAATTTACTTAATCCAGCCAACCTTACCCAATTGAATTCCCAATTCCAATTTTAAACTTCACCTTAATAATCTTCCCACTTATAAGTTTGAAAACTTATCACTTTGGGTATCACCTCTCATTCCAAATTTAAAACTCAATATTTAGAGTTTATTTCAAACCATTTTTGATAATATGTATATATATATATATATATATATATACACACATATTTTCTTCTTGGCCCACTCAGCCGAATTTTAAAATTTAAACCACCATTGGTTAAATCAAAACAAATTCCTTTAAAGTTTCTAAAAAACTCCTATTTTAAATTAAGATCATATTCAAAATAATCTGAATAATATCATTTATTCTGAAAATTCTTCTCTAAATTCAAGTTTTTAATTTTAGTTTGAATCTGTTTTAAACTTATCTTTAAATTCAATTTAAATTTGGTTGTATTACTTTTACCACTTAATTCTCATTATTTAATTCCAATAATCAACAAACAATTTCTTTATATATATTGGAAAACTATTGCATTATATATATATTCAAATAAAAACTTATTTAAAAATCATTTTATAAGAAAATAAAAAGTACGCTCTCTTATATATATACACACTCAGCTCATTCTAGGGTACTATTTACCCTATCCTTAATGAGTAATCCCACCAGAGCCAAGGTTCTCGCTTAACCATCAGCTCCGATACCAAATGTAACGACCCGGAAATTTCTATCCCAAAATTTCTAGATAGTTAGGAAAGAAGAAAAGAGAAAGAAAAGAAACAGAAAACAAGTCTCAGAAACCGCACATTCGCAGCGGAGAAAATATAATATCTAATAAAATAACAGTTTTGCAAAGAAGAACTGTGTCAGCACATTTACATTTTTATATATCAGAGTTACAACTTTTACACAACATTGGACAGTTTAAAACAACATGTCCTAGATATACAACTATATAACAAAGCTGAAACACTCCATACATTTCTGCCGTCCAGCTCGCCTCCTGAGCTCCAGAACGACCCTACCTGAAAATATGTAATACTCGGTATGACCCGAGCATTACATCAAAGTAACACCTGGGTCAGGCCGGAAACCAGCGTGAGTAAACTCGTCAAACATGAAATTCCAATGCCTAGAATTATTTAAAACCAGGGGTAACTCGTGTCAATTTACAAATTCACAAGTTGTTATAGACATCAATTATTTCACACATCAATTTCTAAGTACCCAAACTTAGATTAAATGATCCAATTCACATAAATCATTCCATTACATCCAATTTATTCCACATATCAAGTTTATATAGAATCGATGTGGTTTTGGGTATTAACTAATACCCGACTCCAGTCTCTTCGAATTCAATAACATCTTATCCCAAATTATTCAAGTGAAACATTACTTCAAACTTTAAATACAGGTTGTTACTTCCACAGCGGTTTATCTCGATAGTTAACTACCTTTTTGCTATTCAATCCAATCATACCACAAAACATTTCAAATTAGGAATATCAAATAATCTGTAGCATTAAATATTATTCAGTAACTCATCGGCAAGATTAATTAGTCACACCGTTTCTAATTAATTTAAATAAATATATTAATTTCACCATTACTGCACATCCTGGCACTTAATCATTAATTAATTTCAATCCAATTTATTTATTCTTTATCTATCCACCTTAATCAAACTTCTTTAATTAATTATTCTAAATTAATCATTCTTGGTTAATTATTCCTTAATTACATTTAAGTAATTAACTCTCGTTAATTACACAAATTAATTAACCTCTATTTGTCCATATTAATTACATTGATTCTTAATTAATTACTCAGATTGATTTTTCTATAATCACTTATATTGATTAATTATCCATAAATTAATCATACTCATGAGCTTTAAATTAATTACATTAATTAATCTTTTAATTATTCTTAACTATTTACACTATTTAACCTTTAATAAATCTCATTTAAACAGCTAACTATTCTTTAATTAATAATATCAATTAATTAATCCTCTAATTACTTACCTTACCTTATTAATTACCTTAACTTATTGATTACCTTAAATAATTATCTGAATTAATTGAACAACAAAATTATTCTTAAATTTCATCTTGTAATCTTACTTTAACAACACGCCATTTGAGATCTTCTTGATTTGTTCAGTTTATACCACATTCCTACTATCTTTTAAAATTCATCATTCATTTTATTTGAATCAACTAGAGATTCTATTAAATGACTCGCCAAAAGATTAATTTTTCAAATCCAACCAATTTACTTAACCACAAAATAATAAAAATAAATAAATCTTGTTAGACAATGCTTGAAACTTGTTTTCAAAGATTTGATTTTCCCTGGAACTTGAAAAATTCAGGATGGTTTCCCTGCCTTAAAATCTGGAGCTGCAATTACTCGCGTAAAAGTAAACTCGGCAGCTAAATAACCCGAGTCCAATGCTCAAAACATCGGGCAAAACACAAGTCAACCCCAAATTTCCCTTATCCTTCTTCTTCCCTACTCCACAGCTTTATTCAAACTTCTATTTCGACTTGAATTTTGAATTTACAGCATAACAAAGCTTACACGACACGGAAACAAACTCGGACAACATAATAAAATCTTCGAATTTGTCTTCGAGTTCGACCTAGCACCTCAAAATACAGAACACAACCAGATCAGACACATACGCGAGATGGTGCACGTGCACCATCGCTGACCACGTTTTGACACCTCCGGCCCATCCTCAACAAGTCACTCCTCGTCACGTCAATCCATTCCAGTCGTCGACACGATACCCCAAAGCCTAAATCAGAATCGAGCCTTTCTGCTGAAACTCGAAAACCAAACCCAACTGAAAATCTGCCTCGACGAGGCGATTCTGGCCACCGGAACCACTAGGACTTCACTGGCGTCTTTATTTACGACCCCAGTGTCTCTTCCTCAAACCACGTGCAGCTCGATGCACCATAGAAACCACAGTGACAAATTTTCAAGCCTCGACATATCTAGGGTTTAAAACCCAATTTGCCTATCACCGACGCTACGACGATCGTGTACGCTTTACCGCATTTTTCCCAACTTCAATGATCGCCTAACTATCTCCAACCAAAGCCTCATCCTCAAAAACTACTTCAATCGCCGGAGCTTACTCGAAAACTAAAAACTGGTCATTCCCAAAATGCTAACCCAATACCCAACTGAAATTCATAATTTTAGTTTTAAAATTCGGGTTTTCTTGTGTTGATTTAAGCTGCATGTTTGAATTCATAAAACAATTTGTTTGATTTTAACTTTTTTGCTAAAATCTTACTGTATTTACATTGTTATAGAATGTTTGCAAATTAAAAATACTTAAACAAGTTTTAAAACTTGAATTATGATTTCCCTAACTCATACTGTTTTAAATTCTAAGTCTAATAGTAATTTGGGTAAGAAGTTTGAAATTTTTCCCCAAAATGTTAAACTATGTATATTTTTTTTTCGAAACAGAGAAGAACATGCTCTATAATCTTGCACAGATCAAATACAATCACCAATATCCAGAGATTCCTACTTATACATACATGTGCATAACAAAAATACAATCTACAATCACATGCATAGATTTAGATCTATTTTAAGTTTTAAAGAAAAGGGTTGCTCATGAGTATAAAAATTCAAACAGGTTTAAGCATTAAAATGTGCAGAAGATTACTCACAGTAAATTATAACAGAGAAGACTGAGATGATCATGTTGAGTTGATCTTGCATGATGAATCAGAGTTGAATCCTTGCTTAGCTTGATTTAGTCTTGATATAAATCCTCATATCAGTTTCCCAGTCCTGATTTTATTCATTTCCAGGCTTTTGATTTGAAAAGAAAAAAAAGTGCTTGAGGATAAAACAGTTTTATAGGATTATAATTTTGATTTGAAGAAAACTTTCAGATTTTATCTGGTTTTAGAGATGAAGTTCAAGTGAAATTTTCATTGTTTCTCTCTTCTTCTTATTTTAGAAGTTGAGAAGATAAAAAGAATGGGAAGTTGAATGAAGTATGTTTATATAATGAAATTAGAATTTATTAGAATTAAAGAGAATAAGAAATAAATCTTGACACTTGTCATATTAGAGGCTAATTACTTTACACATATACTTAGCATGGTTTTTAAAAGCTACACTTGTATCATTTTACTTATATTATTTTTAATTGATTTTAAAAGCTTTTATCTTAATTAATAAATACATTTCTAAACAATAAATGTTTTCTTAGATATCCATATATTTTATTTTTTTATATCCAATTTATTTTAAGATATTTGTCTTTGAATGTTCAATCTCAAATTCAAATTAATTTTGAATTTACTCATATACATATTTAAACAAACACACATTACATTTATACGAAAATAATGATTTTTGCAAATTTTAAGTAATTATACCAAAACAATATCAAATAAATATCTATCCAAGTGTAAATATTTATCATCATATTTATTCGTTTGAAACATAAATCAATATCCTATTAATTAACCCGCTTATTTATCAATCACAAATGTCTAGAATTACGAAATATCACAATTTCACATATCAAATCTTATACAGAATCGAAGTGGTTTTCGGGTATTTACTAATATCCGACTCCGGTATCTTCGAATCCAATGTCATTCTAAACTTAAGTTATTCAATTAAATACAACTCATCTTTAATTACCAGATAACACTTTTATACAACAATTCATAATTAATATAGTGACTATCACTATCCATCCAATATCTTGTATCACAAAGCAATCCATATCAGAGATAACAACCAATCTAAAGCACTTATCATCATTCAATCATTCATCAGCAAGATTGATCACTCCCATATTTTACATTAATTAATGGTTCTCTAATTACTTTCATTAGTTAATTATTCTCTTTCATTTAACAATTAACCTTTAACTTAATTACATTCATTAATCAACCTTGATCAGCCCCAATCAGAAATTAACTTCCCTGGATTAATCTATCAATTAAACCAACTCCTTGATTAATTATATCAATCAATCCTTTAATTACACTGAGTAATTATCATTAAATTTCATCCACTAAGTAATTATCTTTTAATTACTTCCCACAAAGTAATTTCCTTTTATAAATTACATCCAGCTATTATTCACTAATTACTTCACTAAGTAATTACAACTCATTAATTACCTATCTTAATTAGTGACATTAAGCAATTATACTTAAATTTTAAGTAATTATCGTTAATTAATTACATTAAGTAATTCAACTTTTAAATAAATTAACCATCTTTTAATTACCTAAACAATCTACCATTTTTAATAAATAAATCCTTAAAATTGATTACACAATTTAATTAACCAATTGATTAATTATCTTAATAAATTTATTAACTCCTCATTTTGGCTTCCACCTCACATTTACTTAAAATAATCATGCAATTTCAATTTTAACATAATATTAACTTATCAAAATCTGGTTAAACAAGTTATAACTTTCTTAAATCAAATGGTTAAAACATCATCATGAAATAATTTAAACTAGCTTCATTTTAATTTACAACTTGTTTTTATAAAACCCTTATCTTGTTCATGCTTTATTTAAAACTGATTATAAAAAAACTTCCGAAAACCTGATGTCAATTATAACAAACTTGAGACCAAATCTAAATTACCCATGTTAAACTACTATTTTTCTCGAGTTTATTTCGAACAAAATTTCCTTAACTCTGTTTGCTTAACAACTATAAAAACTGTTAATCAATTTGTCATGCGAACACACTCGAGCATTACTCGAGCCATCACAGCCCTCCCTCGAGTACAAACCTGAGTCCATCCATTCTTCGTTTCCAAACAAAACATAATCCACCCAAATCTCACCGTGCACATGCATAGCCAAATACGGAAGCTCCGACCACCATCACTTTTGTCAACAAATCGACGTTGACCTTCTTCTCTGACCTCGATAACCCAAAGCCTGAATTGAGCTTGAATCAAAATCTTACTCGAGCACACCCAACCTGGACGAACCAGTCACCAAAACTTCCATGCTGACGCCTAACTCCGATCATTTGACACCACGTCATCGAACCCACTTCCTTTCTAGAGTTCCTTGCTTCCATTCCCATACCTCATATCCAACCCGATGCTTTCACGTTGACGTAGTTGCCTCTAGAACCACGAAAACCCAAATCTGAACACAAACCCTAGATCATCGTCGTTCTGCGACCATGGTCATCCAGAATTCAAGTGAGTATTTTTCTGATGCTCATCTAACCTCCAGCCTCCTTTCACCTTGATCACGGCATCCAAAGTTTCCCCGATCACCAAAAATCTATAGAATTATAGTTTCCGATCAACTCACAATTCCACGTGATTTCCAAACTTAAAAATTATGATTCTATCACTAAAATTCATGTTTCATGAAGACGATCAAGATCATGGAATCAGAACTTGAAATCAGGATATATAATTATGAACATATTTGGAATACCACTGTAAAATTTAAATTTTTGCAAAGATTACTTTACATAAAATTTTGAAACCATTTTTAAAAATAAGGTTATATCCTTCTAATCACCTTTCATTTAGGAATCATAGCCTAAAATCAAACACAGAAGGAGCAATTGGATTTAAAATTTTGATTTTTGTTCCTGTATATAACAGAGATATATGTATAAAGACATGCACATGCTTATAAATATTTATATATGAACAAACAGGCAATTTTTTTAACATCTGCAAAAATATCTTCCAGAATTAACAGCATGCACCAGGATTTAAAATTGAAAAGAAAACTTAAGTTTACTCACATTAAATGCTGGAACAGAGAAGGTATACTGAGATGCTGGAAAATGCTATGATGATCTCCTGGAAAAATTAAAGCTTTAATACTTGTTTAAATTGAACTAGAACTTGAGTTTTGATTTTAATTTGCTTTCAGGTTTATTGTTTGGTCTGAATCATGAATGTTTTGGGCTAGCTTGATATTTTGATTTGCATTGCAACTGGAAACTGAAATATGTACTTCTTGAAATAGAAATTTTTGTTTTATTTGATTGAATCTAGATTTGTTACAGGATTTTGGTTTCTTTCTTTCCTTTTTTTTATAGAGTTTGAAATTATTAAAGAGAATGAGAGATAATAGGAAATGTTTACATCATCTCCTACTAATTATAAATGTCACTTATCAATAAACCTATTCTTTTGCTTACATTTGTAAATCCATATCTATGTGTATTCATGATATTCTAAATTTAGCTTTTATATTTATAAATGTCTTTACATTTTAAAATATATATTTATCATATTTTCAATTTTCTCTTATATATATGTTTTGAATGTTTAAATTTTTATCTTAAATAAATCTTACTTAATTATATTTATTCTTTCTCTTATTCTTGTTTATCTAAAAATTTTGGAACTAGATGATATAAAATCTCAATTATACACTTATAATATCTATACAAATATATTAATTATACTCTATAAACTTAACTTATATCTTTAAATGTTTTCCACAAAACTCTTATCTTAAATTTCTATTTAGTAAACACTATCCTTCACTTATATTAATATGATCTTTAAATGGAAATAACAAATCATATAATAATAAACTATTTTATATATATATACACACACATACTTTTAAATTCAATTTACCTTAATACATTTATCCTTTGGATTTCAAATTCAAATTAAAAATCAACTCATATAAATTATATATATTTAAATACTTTTATTTATAAAATTTTATTTATTTAACCAACTAGAATCAGTATTTCAATGATTTTAAAATCAGTTAATTATCCAATTAACAGATATTAAAAATCCGGGTTATCACACAACAGTCAACGTTTTATTTTATATCGGTAGAATGCGACCTATGGTGACATAGCGAAAGTCGTGTGTGCCACTGAGATACAACAGTCTACGTTTGATTTTACATCGGTAGACTGCGGCCTATGTGGGAGTGGAGAAGTTTCATTTTTGGCAGCGAAAATCGAGGGCGCTGATGCCTACAGTCACATGGACTTTTGCTGTGATGGCAACGTAACCCTATAATGTAACTGCGATCTGTAGCGGGTTCCATGGTGTAATCGAGGGGCGTGGAGTGCCTACAGTTACATGGACTTTTGCTGCGATGGCAACGTAACCCAGGATGTAACTGCGACCATGGATGGGGGTGATGATTTCCAAAGCATTCTCACCAAAGATATTTCCTCAATTTTCAAAACTATTTTCTATATTCTCAATAAAATTATTTTCCAAGTATTTTCACTGGGTGTTGAAAATGGGTCTGCTAGGTACTTATAGATTTTCAGTCCTACGCCTGATCAACGTATGATCGAATTTCTATGGAAACAAGGATGGACTTGTTGAAACATCGAGTTATAAAAGTATTTGTATAAAAATTATTTTAGTAGTATTATATAGATTTTTTAAAGTATTTTAAAAAGTGATGAAAGAATAATTTTCCTGATAATAAGCATCTTAATAATTCTGGCTTCGTTCCTTTTCGAGGATAAAAAGATTCAAAGAGTGGAGGAATGTGATAACCTGGATTTTAGGACATCTGATTAACTGTTTTAGTTTATTGAACAGATAAAATTATGATAGTAAAAGATATCTGGATATGTAAATGAATCTTGAATTTTAAAAGTAAATAAATATTTAATTGGTAAATTTTATCTTTTAAAGTTAATAAACTATTTTCTATTTATAATGTGTGCATATATTTGTATATATTGTAAATAGAATATCTTTGATTTGAATTTATAAATAAAAATCATGTTTTCAAATTCTAATATATTTTGTAATTTAGAAATCATGATTAAATTTAAAATAAAACTTTTCAATGATATTTTAAAAGTTAATTATATAGTTTTAAAATATTTAAGGTAAATGTTTAATTGTTTAAAGTATATCTTAGCTTTAGTTTAAATTTAAATAAGATTTATAAAAAGGTTTGAAATGTTTTCTTTTTAAATTTTTCTTGAAATCAAGATAGTTGTATATATAAATAAATATAACATAACATATGATTTATTTAAAAAAATAAGTAATTAATGCAATAATGAATTTAAACATTTGTAATTTAGGATATCATGCATGGCAACCAGTAGCAATCTTGTTTTTATGTTATTTTAAAAATAAAATTAATGTGTAGAAAATCAAGGTTAGAGCTGTATTCATTTTTTTGAAACCAGACCTTCTACCCTTTCATTTTTCTTTAATCATGCATTTTCAAGAAAAAAAATTAAAATCTGTAAAATACAAATCCGAGTAGAATTTCAGAACATCAAAGTAAGCTTCAACTCAAAATTTATAAGCAAGCCTGTTAAACTAGGAATTTCAAACAGCAAACTCAAACCTGAATCGAAAACCAGAAATCAAGTAAATCTGCAATTTCAAAAATTCAAGAATTCCACCTGATTCAAATTTTTTCCAGTTTCAAGTACAAGAGTAGCTTCCAGTTTAAAATGTTCTCTCTGTTCCAGGTTATCTGTTTGCAAAAAATGAGGTGAGTAAACCACACTTTAAATTTGCTTTAAATCTAGTTGCATGAAATGGATCTTTGATGTCAGGTGTAATAAGTGCTTGCATGATATGAATTTTATATATATGAACATATGGATGTGCATGTATGATTTACTCTGTTCTAGATGTTCAGGTTTTAAAACTTGAAATAATTAAAGATCTTTCTCTCTGAATCCCTTCAAGTTATCAATATATAAACAAGTTTGTTTGTTCAAGATCTAAATTCTAATAATATTTTGTTATATATGAAACAGTTTTACTAGGATGTAAATATGATAGTGAAACTTAAATATCAAAATTTCGACTTAAACAATTTGCGGATCCATGATTATAATCTGATTTATCTTCACTAATTGTGATTTTTAGAAAAAGAATCAGGATTTTTAGGCTTTAAATTAGAGGGGAATTGCATATTGTTTGGAAAATGGATTTTGAACATTTTTTGATGGTTGGAGTAGCTTTGGGGGTCGGGACCACTGCCGGAGGTGGTGAAGGGGTAGGTGGCCTTGGCAAAAATGGCGACTAGACCAATAGGGCACTATTGGGACGACACGGAGGTGATCTAGGATTTGTAAACCTAGTTTTGAACGACGTGGTTCCTAAGGAAAGTTCAACGTCGATAGGGCGTTAGATATGACCGGTCTAGGGGGAAAAGTAGTGTTGGTCAATTACGTTTCTCTAGTCGAAGGATCATGACCAACAGTGGGTTGAATTGATAGCGCGTAGCAATTTTTTGATGGTGGGTGTGTGTTCCAGGTTGAAGTCTGATGGGTTCGAGCTCGCTCAAATTTGATTTGGAATAGATTGTAGGGTCTGGGTGATGGAATGCTCGAGGAAGGTCTTCGGCGACTTGTGTGTGCTATCGACGGTGACTAGTGACGGTCGGTGTGGTCGTGTAAGTGCACACGTGCACGAACGTGTCAGGTTTGAGGTAAGGATCGATACTGCTCGAGTTCGTGCTCAAGAAATATTAGGGTAGGCTCGAAGTCAGGGGCGTAAAGTGAAGCTTTGGGGTTTAACTCGTGTTGGTATGAAGTAATACTCGGGATTTGTTCTGGGTTATAATTAGTGGTTAACTGAGTCTTGATAAATTAATTATTTTAACTATTGTAAGTGATAAATTGATTATCTAATGTTTGTTAATTTAAGTTGAGAAAGTATTTAAGTTGTTAAATTAATCGGATAATTAAATGATTTAATTAAAAGATTAATGTTATAAATTTTGCTTAAACTCAAACTTTTAAAGTTATTTTAAATTTCAAGATTTATTAGGTAAGATTTGGATTAATAATTAAGAAGATGAGTAAGATAAGTGATTTATCATTTAAATTTATTGACAATTATAGATTTATTAATAAATAATTAAACCTTAATTATTGGTCAATAAAAATTAAAGAGTTATAATTACAAGTAAAGGAATAATTAATTGTTGTGACTAATTATAGATTTGGGGTAAATTAATCTATGTAATTACCCAATGTAATTAATTAACCAATGGTATAATTACTTGATAAAAGTAATTAAAGGTTAATTATTTAAAAGAAGTAATTAAAAATTAATTACTTAGTGTAATTAATTGAGGAATTGATTAATTGAATA
Organism: Allium cepa; assembly: GCA_030765085.1. NCBI lineage: Eukaryota > Viridiplantae > Streptophyta > Magnoliopsida > Asparagales > Amaryllidaceae > Allium > Allium cepa. The sequence continues at coordinate 80,169,079 of CM060932.1, read as the reverse complement.
AATTTATGAAGGGTTAGAAAATCAATGAGTATGATTAATTAAAGAATAATTAATCAATGTAAGTGATCATAAGGTAATTAATTTTTGTAATTACTTAATGATCAATGTAATTAACATGAATGGATGAAGGTTAATTAATTTTTGTAATTAATAAAGAGTTAATTTGAAATAAAAAGTAACAACCATAAAAGCATATCAACATAAAGAAAATTTGAAATAAGAAGTTCACCTCTAAGGAGCGCGAGAGAGTAAGTCCGGATGCGTTCGCTCGATGAATTCTCTGGATTCCCAAGAATAATCCTTAGGATTTAAGGACCGTTGGACTTTCACAAGAGGAACATCTTTATTTTGAAGGCGTTTAACCTCCGAAGTAATGATTCGAATAGGATGTTGCTCATAAGTTAAATATGGTGAAACTTCAATTTTCGCAATAACACCAGGCTCAAGAATAAAATCGGAATCCCTAAGGCATTTCTGTAGTTGAGAGACGTGGAAAACGTCATGAATAGTAGAAAATTTGAGCCGGTGCAACGACGTAGTACAATAATGGTACGCCCGATAAACTAGAAACTCGAATAATTTGAAACAACGACATGGTAGAATAACGGTACGCCAGATGAAACAAAGCTCAAATAATTCGAAACACCAATGCAGTGCAAATGGTACATCAAATGAACCGAAGCTCAAATAATTCGGAACACCGACGCAGTACAAACGGTACGTCAAATGAACCGAAGCTCAAATGATTCGGAACACTGACGCAGTACAAACGGTACGTCAAATGAACCGAAAACCCAAGACATCGATGTAGTATAATAACGGTACATCCGAAGAACCGAACACCCTAAAAGAAAATCGGACGCTAGTCCATAAAAGAAGTGAGACGAAGCTCAACCAAACGAAGTACATCGAAACATCCGGTGAACTTGGTAAAAAGATCATTCTGTTTGGACATCATCAAAGAAACAACCACTTGTTGCTTACGACTAAGGGCATTGGCAACACGATTTCCCCTTTCGGGAGTATAAGGAATATCAAGATCATAAGATGCAAGGAACTCAAACGACTAAGGGCATTGGCCAAACTCTAAAAGCGACAATAATAGCCGCGAGCACTAGATCATGAATGGCATACCTAGTCTCGATCGGCTTAAATTATTTAGAAACAAAAATGATTGCACGTTCACTTTTGCAAGAGAACGGCAACCAAACCAATACGACTAGCATCGGTATAAATAATAAAGTTTTGGTTCCCCTTCGGGAATCATAAGAATAAGAGTATCGAAAAAGAGTTCTTTTTAAATAATCTTCTTTCCTGAAAAGCTAAAACTTTGAAAATCACAATTAACTTTATGTAATCATCTTTCTAGAAATATTTACTTATTCCATGTCAATTTACTGTATATGATTGTCTCATCAAAGCGTTTATGAGATTCCTATCGATAACACTGATCAAGCGCATCGATCAAAATTCTTAAAGCACTCAATGGGCAAAATAACACAAAATCATCTTCTTTACGATAAAAGTATCTCTTAAAAATTTTACGAATATTCTTTGTCCGTTTGAAGAACAAAAATCCAATTATACTTATAAATAAATCTTATGAAAAAGATATGCAAAAATTTTTAAATTGCTGTTTACATCCATAATCAATAAATTCAAAGAAGAACTCATCGAGATATTGGCTGAATACTCGATTCATACGATGGATGAAATAAGCTGGATGGTTCATCAACCAAATAGCGTAACAAGCCATTCATAAGAATCGTAATGAGTGCGGAATGCGGTTAATGGAACGCTATCATCCGCAACTCATAGCTAATGAAAATTGGTGGCAAATTCGAACTGAAAAGTCCTTAGCACCACTCAATAGATTTACTTAGGCGATAATCCTAAGACAGGCCCAAAAATACCAGAAAATTCTCAAACTATTTGAATGAGAGAAATAACATTTTCCGCATCAAGTGGGCTTAAAGAATAAAATGATGCCATTTGATTGGAATCAAAATCACAAAGGAAAAAAATAGAAATTTGCTTAACAGATTGAGAATGTCGAAGATGAATAGTCCACAGGGGACATAGGATATGGCTTCATAATGATTAAGCAAATCCTTTTTCAAAAAAATCAATTTCGAAGTCTAAGTAACGCATAACATGCAAATCGGATCGGAAAGAATAATCACATAAAATAATCTTCACATCTTTTCAAAGCAAACTGAGCGTTGCGGATCCACTATTCGGATAGCAATTCTCAGGGAAGGCATCAAACCAAAAATATTTAAAGAAAAGAAATCAACAAGTTCTTTTGATATAAAAATAAGAAGACGAACCCATATCAACAAGAACTCGAATAGGATAATCACAAAACAAATGTCATCAAAGATTGAATGAGAAATACCTTGATCACGAGAAATGTTACTAGGCGCATTTAGCTTTCCCTCTCTCTTGCTTGGAAGTTTGGGACATGAAGATAAAAGATAACCTGAACTTTTGCAATAACGAGAAAAGAGAGGTTTCAGACACCTATTAGCATAATGGTCCGTGGAACCACAGTTGTAGCATTGTCCTCGATTAGATGTAGGAGTCTTTGCTACTGGAGTTTCTTGCTTCCCTTTATTGTTGGGATTAGGGCCTTTGAATTTAATAGGCCTCTTCATGCTATTGTTGAAGTTCTGTCTGGCACACACAACTTCAACATCACTCCCATTATCCACCTCTTCAAGTCGAAGAGAGATATCAATAAGCTGATCAAAAGAAACTTCTAGTTTCAGAAGTAATGGCTTCTTGAGGTTCTTATTCAACCCATAGGCGAACCTCTAATTTTTCTTCAATGGGTATTAATATACTCGACCCCATACTTAGAGAGAGATTCAAAAGACGCAACATACTCTGCCACAGAAGATTCAGCTTGAACAAGGTCAATAAAACGCAGGGCCAAAGTTACTTTTTCAGCCTCCGGCATAAACTTTGATTCAAATCTTTCTCGAAATTGCTCCCAAATAAGATCTGCTTCGATAATCTCCGAAGTCAAGAGTTCATACCAATCTAATGCTCTTTCTTGGAGCATGCTAGAAGCCACTTGGACTCGATGTAAATCAACAAGATTCATGCAAGAAAAGATGCGATCGCACGATTTGAGCCAAGCTTGAATTTCTATAACGCTCTCGGATCCCCTAAATGGTCTTCCACCCAAATCGGTATAGTCTCTGCACAAGCATGCAAAACCGGATCTGGGATGAGCAGGCTCTGGAATGGGTCCTGCAGCTTGAGCATTCTTTACAAGATCAAGAAGCTATTGGGTAGACATAAATACTCCATCCTGGGGAGTAGCACTAGATTGACCAGCGCTGGGATGGCCTGGTCTAACCATTTCTCTTCTTTAAGAAAGAAAGAAAGAAGAAGAAAACGGTTAATCTTAGAATGAATATCAAACAAATCTTTTGATAAAACAAGGAATCACAAAGAAAATAGGATAGAACGGGTCCAATGACTCGAATAAAATCCTAAGGCACGACTCCTAAGATGTACTTAGGACGATGATCCTTGTTAAATTATTCTATATTGTTCCGAAGTTTGGCTCTGATACCAAGCTGTGACGCCCCACCTCTATACTCACGCTGGCCAAGGACACTACGGAGAAATGTCGTCAACTAGCGCGAAGAATAAGGCTGTTGAGGAGCGACCATCCATATAATTGCTTCGTACGAACACCGATATGTCAGATAGTATAACATGCATTTCATTTCAAGAGGAAATCCGACATGCCAATGCAAATTCAAAGCTACTACACAATGGCTATGTGGTCTTTGGAAACAAATATAGAGATAAACATAACATAATCAGTCACAGATATTCATATCACAAAGGCGGAAACAGATATGAATAAAACACATGAAAGTGTACATCAGAGTAGTGGTCAAAAAGATCCATTATATCATAAAAGAATAGATACAAGTGCTAGTCAAAAGAATAAGTATACATTAATGAGTCTATATCTCGAGTGTATAACAACAGAAACTACCAATCTAATGTAGTTAGCCAAAAGTCAAATAACATTTCTAGATGAGGAGTCAAGCAGAAGCACCTGTAACATCTCGGTCTGACCCGAGTATTATTTAATAACAAAATAATAAATGGATCGATCTATCTATAAATATCATATAAAATGAGGTAGGATAAGAGATACGACAAGAACGTATGATAACAATAATGCCATACTATGAAAAGTATACATTTGACAACAACAAAAATCATACAATATCTCAATAATCTCAAGCACCAAAAAGAATGTCATATTCTTTATTTTATTCACCAATCCACAAATATTGACATCATATCGCTGCCAATCATAAAAGCTGGTGAAACACAAATTCTAGAAATCATCAATTAGAAATCCAGAAATCACAAAAGGGGGAGGCCTATCATAAATGGGAGCATGTAAACTCACCTACACGTGTATCACAAACGGAACTCTATTCCATGGTCACTAACCATAAATTCGAAACATCGACGCAGTACGAATGGTACGTCCAATGAATCGAAAAGCCGGGACATTGATGTAGTACAATAACGGTACATCCGATGAACCGAAACTCAAACAATTTGGAACATTGACGTAGTACAATAATGTTACATCCAATGTATCGAAAACTGGGACATCGATGTAGTACAATAACGGTACATCCGATGAACCGAAACTCATAAACGAACGTGGGTCGCTAGCCCATAAAAGAAATGAGACAAAGCTCAATAGGAGTAGGTACTGTCCCCCTACGTGGACAAAGATACATCACACATTGCTAGTCTAAACCATAAAATGATCATCATCGATCATCAAGAAGTGTCCGTTACACTAAGCTAGTAAATATATGAGTTTAGCTTCATGTCCCATAACCACTTGCCTAACTTAAATATTTACGAACAAACTATAAGTCTCCACTCGAAAATTGTCACAAGAGATTCAATCGAACAAGTCCAAGAATTAACCGATGAAGTAAACGCAAGCATTTCGTGCCACTTGTTTTACTAAGTCGTTTAATTAGATTTCTCATACGAGTGAGGTAAAGGTTTGTATATACTAATAGGTTGGAAAATGGTTTTATAAACGAGTTTGATATTGAAAATAGAGTTGAAATCATCTTTGTGAAAGAGTTTGAATATTTACTACTAGTATAGAAACCTTTGTATTTAGAAGTGATAAATCACAAAAATGATTGTAGAAACAATCAATCACCAAAATTCACATTCGAAGACGTAAATTAAATCCAAAGAAATCGATATCAAATCCATCAAAATGGATATAAAAAATCCTAAAAATAGAAGTTATCCAAGTCGAAAAAGGTGATAACGACTAATTAGAGAAAAAGAATCGATTAAAAATTGGATATTCAAACCCAAAAGGAAAATTGGGAAAAAACACCAAATTCAATCGACTGGACCAGAATGGTCAGTCGACTGACTTAGATTTGGAAACTTTCTGTTTCCAGATCCAGTCGACTGAACCAATGTGGTTAATCGACTGAATCATGCCTGGAAACCTCCGGTTTCCAAGCTCGGTCGACTGACCCAGAGTGGTCAGTCGACTAACACTGGCCTAGGAAATTTCCTGGGTTCGGTTCAGTCGACTGACCCTCTGGTTCAGTCGACTAAACTGAGAATTCGAGTGCATTTAGCCTATGCCCCCAAGGGGCAAAATTCCAACAACTTGCGATCGATTGAGCGAGGGGCGTTAAGGGTTTAGGCCAATCGGCAACCCAACCCTATAAGCTCTTCGATACGCCACCAAAAGCATGATCAACAACAAAGCTAGGATTTTTAAAGATTTGAACTCAAAACACCAAAAATTGGAATATTCACCATTTCAATCCAAATCAAAAAAACAAATGTACATAAATACGTGCTAGGAATTCAAACCTAACAACAAAGATATAGACAAAGATGTGAGGTCAAAATCTCAACTTTTACTCAAAACAATGAAGAAGAAGCTATAGAGCAAGGCAAGAACAATCACTCTTCAATTCTAACCCAAGAAGCTTGAATCTAAGCTCAAAAGAAGGTCATTTCCTAAATTAGGTTTAGGAATTTTTGAAACTGAAGGGAGAATGAGTTGGAGAAGAAGGAGAGGATGCTTATCAGTGGCTTTTCTTTAGATTTGGAGTTAGAACTTGGATTTGCAATGGAACTAGGGTTTAGGAATTCTAATTCTTTTTCTCTTTCCCTATTTTTAAGCTTGGAGTGTTAGGAAATGAAAGTGAATGAAGAGAAGTGGGGGTTGAGATAGATTAATAGTTTAGGCTAACCCAAACCCAAAGTCCAAATTGCAAAGGTCAAATTTTAGCTAGCTGCAAACATATCGAAGTTTATACTCAAAAAGGTCGCAAACGGTATTTTGAACTCAATGGACGTGGTCTCGAGTCCTAAATTGACTGTTTGCAAAAGTAGCATTGTGGACTATAATCCGACTAATGATGCTATATTTAAATAAACAATCGTAAAATATGCGGGTTGTTACAATACACATGGAAAAAACACAAATAAATCAATAAAGTCATCACAAAGATATCATGTGCTTATAAACTGGTCGAAGTCCAACAAGTACTGTTCTTTCAAAATATGGTGCGATGTCTTTAATGGACAAACGTCCCGAAAGGCAACATCTCGAAGGACAAATATGTCTCTTTGAAAAACATCCCGAAGGACAACATCTCGAAGGACAAATACATTTCTTAGACAAACATTTCGAAGAACAACATCCTGAAGGACAAATGACCCGAAGGTCCAGTACTGGCAACTCGAGAATGTGCCACAAACTCTCAGATAGGCGCCCGAAAAGTGGTAACAGTGCATCCCATACCACACATTCTCACTTATCGATTTATTAACCGCTAGCCAATGCCACACTAAAAAATTGGTTTAAATATTTGCCTCATCTCATCGGCAAATATGACCCGAAGGTCAAACATTCAAGCGGATAGGTCAGGAATTAACCGATAAAGTAAACGCATGTGTCCCATACCACATGTTTTACTAAACTACTTAATTCTCCTTCTTGTACGCTCGAATAGTGCAAAAACATGTATTTTATATAGAAAATAATTTGTCTGAGAAAACAAGCTTTTAAAACAATTTTCGAAATTATTTTGGAAAAACTTTTGAAATTTTCTTATTCTAAAGAACATATAATTTTATAGATTTAAAATAATCTAAAAATATTATATAATAATTATTTCAAAATTATAAGCAAACCCCATGCTTGAAATCAAGGAAAAACATCGAAAAATATCAAAAAACGATATTCGAAATCATCGCAAAATCGATTCATTTTGAATCACAAATTCACCAAAATTCTGGCTCGCTTATTAATAGGATTCATGGCCTTCAAAACTGTTTAGAAATGACACAAATACAAGATGCGAAAGTCGAAAATCGAATGGGAAAATAGGACAGAACAAAAAAATGCATAGGCAACAACAATACCCAGGTCTGAAATCTTATCCGGGTTTAACTTTCAGACATAATTCGATTGGCTTATTAACCTCAGAATGGTCTAAAATTTGATAGACACAAAGTAGAACAGTTTATCTACGTACTGGAAAAAGATTCATTGAATCCTGAGATGAAATGGTAAAGATATGAGATTTCAAACATGGACTTAGGCCATGTTGAATTCTGCCTAGGTCTGAAACCCCTCCCGGGTTCAACTTATAGGCATGAAACAAGTGATCAAACGGCCTAGGATTTTACTGAAAATTGGCATGCACATGGTACAAAACTTTAACTTTCAAAAAAAAATCGATGAATTCCGACAGGAAATGAAAAAGGTACGCTATCAAAAAGTTGTACCCAGGCAATGATTTCACGGTGAAAATTAAGAGCAAAAACATGCTCCGAATAAAGTTCGACAGCAGATTTCTATAAGCTACAGAGGTCGGAATGACTTAAAATTTAACAGGCATATAGTTCAAAAACAATATTGAAAATAAAAATAGTTTGACACAAATTGGATAATAAATCAGAGATTTACGAACAACAAAGATGCAACCAGAACATATTTGCATTGCAACTTTTCAAACAGCAATTATGTTTTACGGAAAGCAGAATTCAATGCTATTTAGCTAGCAAACCTAGTTCAAGCTAGAGATTGTGATTTTTAAACTCAACTTAGCATGAATTGAAGTAAGCTTAAGATGCAAGCTGATGTCTTTTAGGACCAAAGAGGCTTCTCTAACCTGTAGAAGCTTAGAAAACAACATGCAAACAAAAAAGAAAAATGTTACAGACAACTACTACCCAGAACAGAGAATTTGATGAAACGATTTGGGATTTAGGATTTGATTACTTATACAATCTTGATTACTAACTCTTTTCTATGATTTCTTGTAGATTTTGTTTAGATGTTGAGTTAGATTTCGAAGAGCAAAGAAGAGGCCATTGTTTTTCATTTTACCGCTTATTTTCTAAGCGGAGAAAAAATGAGAAGAGAGGAATGCATAGTTCCTTTCTCTTCATCTTTCTAGAAGTGGATGTGGGCTTCGACCCAATATCCAAATGACTAAGTAGCTACATATTTTTTCACTCTTTTCTCCCTATATTCACATATCTACATGAAATTCAACCAAATAAATTTTGTTAAACAAATGTTATGTTTACCTAAATGTTTCATAATATAAATAAAAGATATTTTAGCTATTCATGTCAATTTCTATGTTAAAAATCTTATTTTTAATTAAAGACATAAGTTTACACCTTTTATCACATAAAACACTATTTTTAACATCAAAATTTGTACAAAAATTATTTTCTTGTCAAATTAATTACAATAAACCATATTAACTTCATTTTTACATCCAAAATTTATTTTAGAACAAAATTCTACCTTTTTATTTACAATAAATAACATATTAAATTAAATAATCCATTCAAAAATCTATAAAAGAAGCATTTCGCAATAATTACCAAAATTAGTGCATTTCTCTAAGTTAATACTATATTTCACTCATTTTTATCACAAACAACCAAAATAAAGTTTTAAAACTTTATTTCAGCATTTTATATTTAAAAATACATTGTTTATTCAAAATAAACTGTTTTAAATCTCCAATTTATTTTGTTTCTCAATATTAAATTATAACTACCGTTATAATTTAATATTACAGGTAATCACCAAAACTGAGGTTCTTACAAACTCCTCCTTTTAAAAATTATTGCATCCTCGCAATTTCTAGTGTAGTGCTATATTCAAGACGATTTATTTCATCAAGCAAAGGAAGATAGATAAGCTCGAGTTTAAAATTTATCACCCTCAACACAACATGATAGAAAACCAAGATAAGGTTGTTCGATTAATTCTATGGCTTCCCAAGTGGAATTTCTGGGATTAGCAAACCATTGAATTTCTAGGAGCAATAAATCCCTATTTTGAAGGCGTTTTACCTTCGAAGCAAAACACAGATAGGATGTTACACAATAGACAAATCGGGTGAGATTGATTCCTAAGAAGCTACACAAATAGAGTCGGTATTTAGTCACAACTTTATCCCGAACTCCAACCCACAAGATGATAATCGATACAGCTTTCCATATAGCACTACAAAGGGAATCATATCGATATTAGATTGACAATGATTATGGGAAGAAAACCCAATAAGAGGTAGTTGTTTTCCCCCAATACCACCAAACTCATGTTGCTGCTTAAATGCAAGTCGTAAAATAATTGCACAAAGGCAAGTTAAAAATCAAGGAATAGATTTTTAAAATCTCTCTTACTGATCAAATATTCTTAAAGTTTTCCAACCCATTATCTATGAGATTTAAAATTCTCAATTTTCAACAATTAAAAATTTCCAAAGCTTCTTACTTAGATTTTAAATTTAATTTCATTACTCTTCATTAGAGTAAATAAAGTTTAAGTTGTTTATTCTCTAATTCTTTCATAAGTATTCTCTAGTTTGTAACATTTTTTTTCAATTTGTTTCTCAAATTTTCTGAGTGTTAGAAATTTTCGAAAAAACCGACAGAGTTCCCTTTCTACGGAGGGCTATATATAATATTACAAAAATGGGTTTTATAATTTACATCGACCATTAGGTCGGAAACACAAAATATACCATCATTTAACTTTTAAAATTAATCTGAAAACATACCTTTCTTTTTAGTATTTTAAAGCAAATTTTCACAATCTTATATATAATTTTTTGCTCAAAATATAGTCCAGCTATCCTCTTTCACACGTGCTTAACTCAAATTGATGATATTACTTCATATTCATAAATAAGAAGTGCAACATTTAATTATTAAGGGGAAATAGATCAATTTTATTTCAGACCTGCAGTAAAGAAGACATGTTTTGACCTAGCAGACAACCAAATCTGAATTTTTTTATAAAATGAAAGTTGTTCTACTCAGTCCAAGATTTCCAGCAATATAAGGATCATTAAAATAGGATTTATGGTTTGAAAGTTATGCTAGATTTATTTTCAGCTTAATCTTAAAAAAAATTAAAAGGACAGAAATGTCTATCCACTTTCAAACCCATTTTAGACTCAGCAAAAAGCAAAATCTTTTAAAGTGGTAAAAAGAAACATTATAGCTTACTAAAAGCTCTTTCATTCGAAAAAAATATTAAGCTCTTTTGGAGTTTTAAATCTCAAGTTATCATAGTTTTAATACAGCACTTTTCTAAATGAATTTTCAACTTTTAAAATCAATTTAAAATTTAAAATTCTCCCAAACCATTTTAATTTTAAACTACATTTTCAAACAAGCTTTTTGCTAAATCATTTATTAAATGATCTTCTTTTTCCTTGAAAAGCTAAGACATATAAAATTATGATCAACTTTATGTAATCATCAAAAAAAAATTCATTAAGTGGAAATATTTTCATCACTTTCCAAAACCTGGCTTTAAAAGCAATTAACTACGAAAACTCATTTTGGAAGAGATAACTAATCTCTTCCATTATCAAGAGATGATTATTGATTATCCACCAAAATAAATTTTTGCGATACACACATATATATATATAAAGTTTAAAATTATTCACATAATTTAAAATGATTATACTACATGAATTGTTCATTATCAAAACAATCCAAATTCACATTTCCACTTGTCACAAAAATTAAATTTCCATCTAATTATCAACATAAAACTAATTAAAGTTGATAATTAATTCAAATTTGTTTTCAAAAGAATTTTTCAATTTCATACCCATGTTTTAATACCATTTAAGTTTAAAACAAAAAATAGCTCACAAATTTATACTAAATGTTCTAAACGAACACTTTTTATTTTCTCTTAAGACAGAGTTTTATATCTATCCTCTACTATTACTCAAATAATTAAGTGTCAAAACAAATTTTTTTATAGTCATCCTTAATAACTTGTACTAAAATATTCAATTGCTTTTTTTTTCACACCATTGTATTCTTTTATCTTGAATACATCATTTTATTAATCAAAATATCAAATGATATTTTCTTCTAATTAAGACATCCCCATAATTAGGATTATTCACTTTACTTACCCAAATTAACATACTAAATTTCATAAGTTTCAAATAATATAAGGGTATTGCCTCGTCGTTGATTTACAGTGAATGACCCCATCAATTGGCTGCAGGGTTAACCAAACGATCAAAACCGCCTCGCCACTTATCCAACAATCACTATGGTTCAATGGTCGCATTGTCATCAAAATTTAATACCTAAACTCAATTTAATTTATTTTCAAACTTTTACTTATTAAAATTCAATTTATCGTGTCTATTTGTCTCATCAAAGTGTTTAGGGAATTCCTATCGATAACGTTGATCGGGCGCATCGACCAGAATTCTTAAATCACTCGATGGACAACCCAACATAAAAATCATTTTCTATAAAAAGAAATGCCTCATATATAATTCACAAAATATTCTTTGTTTATCTCAATAAACAAATTCAAATTACACTTAAAATCTTCGATTTGAAAGATTTAAAAATTCAAATTGTTCTTACACTCATCATTGATGAACGCAAGGATAACTCATCGAGATATTCCCAGAATACTCGATTCATAAGATTGACAAAATAAAATGGAGTGTTCGTCAAACTGAATGGTATAACGAGCCACTCACAAGAACCATACGAGTGTGGTATGCGGTAAGAGAAACACCATCCTCCGCAACTCGTAGCTGATGTAAATCGGTGTAAGGTCATGCTGAGGGAAGACCCTAGCACCTCTCGGCTGACCAAACAAGTGATCAATGAGATATAAGGGCAAGGGCAAGGTATCTTCTCGAATGATAAGAAGTAAAACTAACAACATATAATTACTTCGAGTGAAGTAATATCACAAAGTATATCAACAACTGAGTATCCTAAGAGGATATCTCGGAAGAGGCAAGAACAACAACATCAATTAAATTCAATTAAACACCTCATTTTCTTAGTGGACATCCTCGTGAGAGAATAACCGATTGGCTAAGAACTAGGAATGAGGTCAATATAAAAACAAAATTTGCAGATTGGGTGACAAACCCAAAACGGTATCACATAAATCAATAAAATCACAACAACTGGAATTCGAGATACATCAACATCATCTCAAAACACAAGAACAAATAAAGATACTTCAGATTTATCATCAACATTACGAAGAATAGGAGACAACTAATCAGCTGAATTAGGATACCTAAAATATAGGATCCTTTTAGAACATAAATTGGGGCTCGATAATAACCAAGCCAATCCATCCCCTAATCATATTAAACCCAAGGTGATGACTAATGTGCAAATTTGCACAGGAAGAAAAACTACAAAGAACAACGTTAATATTGTCACTCAACATGCCAAGTATTGTGGATCTCCTCAATAGGATTCGCAATCCTCAAAGAAGTAACAAGATAAGAAACATCCAACGGTATCAACCAGCCCCTTCGATACGAATGTACATCCAACGGTATCCATAGCTTTATCCTAAACATCTACTGAATACGTCGATTTGGTGTTCTATTTTTTTCTTTCTCAAGTGGATTGACATATTCAATAAATGCTTAATACAAAACTACAATGGCTAACGGATCTAGCAAAACAAAATACAGCAACAATATGTGCAACACATCACAGAACAATAGTATAACACACACACACACATATACATATACATTAATACATCCTAGTACAATATAAGATGATACAACAAAAGTGGTACAACCACTATAATATATACAATGAGTCAAAATAATAGATACATATCAGAGTCACAAACAACAAAAACACTAAAAAAAGTGACAAGAAGATATCCAAGGCGGAAGCAGTAAAGAAAAGTCCTATAGCGGGTATCTAACCTAAAACAACTCGATCTGATCCGAGTATAAAATACACGGATTAGTCTAGCTAAAACATCAGATTAGTATGATAAGTGATAATATGAAGCATAAGGTAAAGGAATAATAATTCATCTCGAGTGAGAAGAAGCAATAGTAAGAACATGTCAATACTTCAAGTGAGGTAGTTAACTAATCATATACGATCTCAAGAGAGATAAACTCAACAATAAAAGCAACTAAGTATAAGCGTGCCTTATATTATCGGCATAATCCCAAAAGAAACTATAATGGTTTTTCTAAATCATACTTCCAAATAGGAGAAATCTCGAAACTCCAAAACTCGCCAAAATGGCAATCACAAATATGTTCTCAAAATAGAGAAGTCTTAAATCTCAAATTACTCCATAATGGCAATCTCATATACCTCCAAAAAGGAGAGTATAAATCTCAAAAAAAACATAAAATGGAAAATCCTAAGTCTCAAATATAGAACTCGATAAGGAGTTCAAATTCCAAAGACGTAATTGCCATATATAATGTCTCGAATGGCTCAATTGGCCAATAGTGTAAAAAGGCAATGCACATGGAAAAATCACAATGAAATCAATGAAATCATCATAAAGATATCACATGCTTATAAAATGGTCGAAGGCCGATAAGTACTATTCTCTCTAAATAAAACGCCACGTCTCGAATGGACAAACGTCCCGAAGGACAACATCATAAAGGACAAATACATCTCTTTGAAAAATATCCCAAAGTGCAACATCTCGAAGGACAAATACATCTCTTAGACAAACATTCTGAAGGACAACATCCTGAAGGACAAATGACCCGAAGGTCCAGTACTGGCGACTCGACAATGTATCACAAACTCTCAGATAGGAACCCGAAAAGTGGTAATAGTGCATCCCATAACACATGTTCTCACATATCGATTTACTAACCACTAGCCAACACCACGCTATAAAATCAGTAAAAACATTTGCCTCATCTCAACAACAAATACGACCCGAAGGTCAAAACGTTCAAGCGTATTGGTCAGGAACTAACCGATAAAGTAAACGCATGTGTCACATGCTACATGTTTTACTAAACCATTTCATTATCCTTCTCATATGCTCAAATAGTACAAAAACATATATCTTATATAGAAAATAATTTGTCTAAGAAAACAAGCTTTTAAAACTATTTTTGAAATTATTTTGGAAAACACTTTTGAAATTCTCTTATTATAAAGAATATATAATTCTATGGCTTTAAAATAATTTATAAATATTATATAATAATTATTTCAAAAGCCAATTTATTTTAAAAATCATTTCTAAATTATTCGAAAAACCCATGCTCGAAATCAAGGAAAAACATCGAAAAATATCGAAAACTGATATTCGAAATCATCTCAAAATCGATTCATTTTTAATCGCAAATTCACCAAAATTCTGGCTCGCCTATTGATAGGCTTTATAGCCATCAAAACTATTTAGAAATGTCACAAATAAAAGATGAGGAAGTCGAAAATCGAACGGGAAAAGCAGGGAAGAACAAAAAAAAATGCATAGACAAAAACAATACCCAGGTTTGAAATCTTCTTCGGGTTCAACTTTCGGACATAATTTGAATGGCTTAACGACCTTGGAATGGTCTGAAATTTGATAAAAACAAAGCAGAACAATTTATCTATGAAATGGAAAAAAATTCACTGAAGTCTGACATGAAATGATAAAGATATGAAATTTCAAACGTGGACTTAGGCCATGTTGAATTCTGCCTAGGTCTGAAAACCCTCTCGAGTTCAACTTGCAGGAATGAAATAGGTGAGCAAACTGCCTCAGATTTAACTGAAAATCGGTATACACACTGTAGAAAAATTTAACTTACAAATAAATAAAAATCGATTAATTTCGACAGGAAATGAAAACGATACATTGTCTCAAAGTTGTACCCAGGCAATGATTTCGCTGTGAAATTCTATAGCAAAAACATGCTTCGAATCAAAGTTTGACAGTATATTTCTATAAGCTACATAGGTCAGAATGACTTGAAATTTAACATGCATATATTTCAAAAACAATACAAACAATAAAAAAGTTCAACACAAATCGGATAAAAATCGAAGATTTATGAACGCACAAAGAAGCAACCAGAACATATTTGTGCTGCAACCTTTCAAGCAGCAACTGTTTTTAAGCAAATTGAATTCAACGCTATTTAGCTAGCAAACCTAGTTTAAGCTTGAGATTGTGAGTTAACTCACCTTAGCGCGAAGTAAAGCAAGCTGAAGATGCAAGCTGATGTCTTTTTGGACCAAAGAGGCTTCTCTAACCAGTAGAAGCTTAGAAAACAACATGCAAACAGAAAAGAAAAATGTTACAGACAACTACTACTCAAAACAGAGAATTTAACAAAATGTTTTAGGATTTTGGATTTGACTACCCATATATTCTTGATTACTAACTCTCCTCTAAGATTTATTCTTGATTTTCTTTAGATTTAGGGTTAAATTTTTAGTGCAAAGAAGAGGCCATTGTTTTTCCTTTTACTGCATATTTTCTAAGAGGAGAAGAAGAAATGAGAAGAGAGGAACGTATAGTTCCTTTCTCTTGATCTTTCCGGAAGTGGATGTGGGCTTAGACCCAATATTCAAATGACTAAGTAGATACATATTTTTTCACTCTTTTCTCTCTATATTCACATATCTACATGAAATTCAAACAAATTTTATGTTTACCAAAATGTGTCACAATATAAATAAAAGATATTTTGGCTATTAATATCAGTTTTCATATTAAAAATCTTAATTTTAATTAAATACATAAATTGACACCTTTTACCACATAAAACATCATTTTTAACATCAAAATTTGTACAAAAATTATTTTCTTGTCAAATTAATTACAACAAACCATATTAACTTCATTTTTACACCTAAATATTATTTTAGAACAAAATCCTACCTTTTTATTTACAATAAATAACATATTAAATTAAATACTCCATTTAAAAATCAACAAAAGAAGCATATGGCAATAATTACTAGAATTATTGCTTTTCTCCAAATAAAAACTATATTTCACCCATTTTTACGACAAACAACCAAAATAAAGTTTTTAAAACTTTATTTCAACATTTTATGTCTAAAAATCCATTTTTATTCAAAAAACAATTTTAAATCTCTACTTTATTTTATTTCTCAATATTAAATTATAACCACCATTATAATTTAATATTACAGGTAATTACCAAAACCGAGATTGTTACACTACCTCAGCCACCTCTCCTATTTCACTTGTCATAGCCTGCGCCATCTCAAGGCCAAGCACGCGACAACCACGAGCTTTCCCAAGCTTCCACGATCAAACCAAAATCGAACCCAAACTATGCTTCCTCAAACCTTACTTCGACCAGTCCCCATCAGCACATATCACTAAAACAAAATTTGCCATGGTCAACACCTTCGCCTTGTCCCAAGGCTCCTCCCTGACATCTCTGATTAACACCTCGACAACCAGTTCACCGAAAATTAATTTTTTGAACGATTTTCTGTCATCTCAATTTCTATGATAAACCAAGCTACTAAAATCACACGAACGCCTCTAAAAAATCCGCAATCATCGCTATGAACACATCTGCCTCCATTCGCCAATTCATGATCATCTAAAAATGATCGTTTTCTAGACTACTTGCTGTTATTAGATGATAACCACCGCCACACTCAACGAAGCGACCCCCGCCTATTTTTATAAAATAATAGACTCGAATACAAACTAGTTGCAGTTAGAAATTTTCTCAAAAGGTTGATGGATTTTGAGTTATTGATTTTTCAATTTGGGGAAGCTTTAAATTTCCATTGTTTTTGAAATTCATTAAGCAAATGAAATAAAGAAGAAGCAGAAGCCTCAGCTTTCCTAAAATTATCTATATATACACATGTTTGCATGGTCATATCAAAACCAAAATCCATTTTCATGTCAAATCAAGGGGACAAGGGTGGCTGCTACGGTGGAAGAGAAGACAAAGAGGACTACAAAAGGCCAGGCAAGAAAAAAGATGGTGGCTGATAGGGAAAAAGTAGTGTACCGTGCATACTTGTTTGATTTTAATATAAATTATAATACCTCACCGCACCGGATCGTGTCCGTTTACGAGCCGTGATTGATAGAGAATAAAATATGATTGCGTATAACATTGTTATACAATCACAAAACAAAAATAAAATAGACAAGTTATTAAATTCTACAAATTCTCAAAATGAAGAGGGATTAGTTTTATATATCGTAATTAATTATGCTAATGAGGATTAGTGAATTTAAATTTATTTCTTAAACTAAAATCTTGTAAATTAAATATCTTATTCATTTTAGGTCCAACTCTAATGTGGATTTTTGCGTTACATTCGTGATGACAAACACTACAATATAGAATTTGGATGGATTTTGAGCTAGTAGGAATTTGTATTATAAATTGAACGCCTATTCGATTTTAATTCAAACCGAAACTCCTGTGTAACAACAGGAATTTCGATGAGTTAAACTCACCTTTTTGGTTAGCCTGTAATGTTTTATAGTCGATAAAAATTATTAATTGGATGTTTGGATGATTTACTTTTCTATTAGTCGGTTTGGATTTATTGCCGCCTTTGGAGTGGATGACCTTTTATACATACCCGCCTAGTAACAGATGACCCACATTAGATCATCATATGCTGTTTGTGATGCAAGGGGATAGGTTGGAGGGATCCAACAGGATTCCTTGCTATTGTTAATTTTAATTCCAATAATATTCATATCATATGAATTATTGGATATTTAACCTAATTGGTTTTATTGATTATGACATTGTTATATGTTCAAAACTTAAACCCTGTAGAGATAGAAAATCAATATCTATATTGGTTAAATGTTTGGCAGTTATTAGCCTCAAGTTAATATTTTAAAAATACTATAAATTGCCATTTGAGTGGAAGTTGGTTTTAAGATAAGAAATGATTTTTAAATGTAAAATTTGGTTTCGGGAATATATTGTTTTAAAAGATTTAACTTCTAATTTACTCCAACCTTTTTATCTATCATTTCTAAATTATTTATATATATTTAATATTGTAAGATTATTTATACTAATATTGTTTTAAAGATTATTTATTTATATTAATGTTGTTTTAAAGTTATGTATCAATATTTTAAATATTCTGAAAATTTATTCTCTAATTAATTAATATGGTTTGAAATCAATTACATGGTTTATTTATAATGTTTTGGAAATTTATTATTACTATTTATAATAATGATAAGGTTAATTATTATTATTTATTTAATAAGGTTTTAAAATTATTAAATATAATTTTTGATATATTTTAAAGTTAATAATTATTGCTCATTATAATATTTAATAATTATTATATAATAGAGTTTTAAAGTTTATGATTATTATTTATTTATAAATGTTTCTGAGATTGGTAAATAGAGTTTTATAAATGGACTTGGGTTTTACAAGTGAAGTTTTATAAAATGTTTTGGAGACTTAAAGGGACATTGCTTATAATGTATAAAGAGAGTTTTGTAAATGGTTTTATATATTTAAAAAGAAATTTTATAGAAGGGTTTCTATTTATAAAGATTTTATAAATAATTTCATTGATTTATGAGTGTTTATAAATGACTAGAGAAATAATTTATAAATAGTTTATAAATGATTTTAGAAATTTAAAAAGTTAGTTTTATAAATGAATCTGGAATAAATGAATAGAGTTATAAACGAATTTTATAGATTTATAAAGGAATTTATAAATGATTTTAGAATTGAGTAAAAAGGAAATCTTCCTTCGTTTTGTGAATATACTTATACCACTGAGATAATTATATGGATATTTTCTAAGTATTGAAAATATAGGGACTTGGGGGTAAATCTTTTCAAGGCATTATATACAAGTACCAAAGTGACTTTTATTAATGAAATGATTAATTAAAAGGAGGCTAGTGGCTACTTATGTGCTTAACAAATGCTGGTTTTCCCATTTGAAATAAATCACCAATTTCGATTTGTGTTTGTTGAAAGCTAAATAACCGACTATCAAATATGGACCCAACCGTAACCCTGGAAATATCTTGAAGAAACACGTGAGTTATATGGCACAGTCATCTCCGATGATGTTGTAATGTGCGCATAAATCTCGTTTCGTTCTCCTAGGACAAATAATACGGAATTTCGTCCACTAACGGTTAGGCGGTGATCTCTACACTTATCTTTGACTGTTTATTTCCTAAAGAATCGAGGTTGAGTTTACCAAAAAATATCGAATCTTATTTCAAAGAGACCGAGATCGGATGTGTTATCCGAAAACCACTTCGATCCAACTCAAGCGTTTCAAAGTGAAGATACCCTAAAAATTATGGAATTGAAGATGGTGCTCTTTGAAGTGTTAGGGCTGTTTGCTACTAATCCTGAGCGTGATTCCAAGATGGATGTTGTAGAAGTGGTGCCTTCTGTTTCATTCAGTCCCATAACAAACTTGTATGGATGAATGCAGCAGAGCAAATTGGGTCGCTTCCAAGTAGGTGAAGATCTTCCCTATCTAGAGTCGATATTATCTCCCATTTGTATGCATTATAGCCCTCTAATGGAGGGGTGATCATATTTGGTACTACTCTTCAAGTGGTGGGCCGATCATGCATTAATAGGGGATCCTAGTGCGATCCTTGCTGTTATTTTATCTGGAGATGAACCATGATAGGCGGTACCCCAATAGTTTGTCATTTTATGGAATCCATTCTCCAATACGTGCCTTTACAGTTTTGGTTGTATAGCGATTATGCTGGAATTTAATTAATGTTACAATTTTGGCTATGATTATAAGTATTTGTATCTTATACACTATTATAATATCAGACAATTTCATATGAAATGATTTGGTTACCGTAAGGTAAAAACATGGCAGTGTTCATGTGTAGTGTGTTCTTACAAGATACTTTTGATTTCAAAGGCTTTTTATAACTTTAGAATCCAATTGCGTATGTTTTTCTCACACCGCTTTTCCAAACTGACTCGGGTGTTATTTATTAAAGTGCTCGAGTCAACCGAGCATATTACCGATTTAGTTTGGATGCTTTGGAGATTCAGGAGACGAGTTGGAGGTACAGAAACGTATTCACGTATATGGTGTTTTTACTTCATTCATTGTTGTATTTATCAAAAATTATGAGGGCAGGTTGTTATAACGGTCTAGGCTTTAATCGGTTAGTATACTCTAGTTGATGTCTGCTTATACATATATTACAGTTTTTCGTTGTGTAAAGATTTGTTGTATATTATAGATTATTCGTCTGCTGTGAGATTCTATGTAGTTTAGTTTCTTCTTGTCCTATTTCTTCCTTCTTCTTTTCCACTAACAATCGGGTTTTTTCGCATTCGAATGCTTGGCACTAAATACAGTGAACATATTAATGTTGATTTTCATGGGTCAAAAAACCAGATTGTTACACTTGGTATCAGCGTTGAAGATTAAGCGAGAACCTTGGCTTTTGGTGGTGTATTCATTATAGATATGGTCAGTACCACCCTAGAATGAGTTTGAGAGAGAGTGTGTGTGTGTATGTGTGTGTGTATGAGCTCCTAGTTTTTAGTGATATAAAAAAATTATATTGTGTTAATTGATCTATTAAGTGGCTTATGGATTCTGGTTAATATGGGTAATTAACGTTATTGGTAGGGATCTCTAAACATTTGAACTGAGCAATTCGACAGAGTATTGTTTTAAAATTGAGTAGACGATATAATTTATCTTGATTATATATTACATATAAAGGAATAACTTTTCAGAAATTATTATAGTATATATGATGTGTTTGGTTGTTAGCGAATGATAATATTTGATTATTATCATTTGTTATTTGTTGTTCTAATAAAAGTTGTTATCGTTATAATCTAAACAAAAATAAACATTTATGTCAAATGAGTTATGTAATAAACTGAATTTGTAAATATGAATTAAAGAGTATTGATTCTAATTAAAATAATCAACATTTATGAAATAATATTATATAAGAAGTGAGATTATAGGTATAGATGTGAATTATAAATGAAAAGGAAATGAAATTGTGTAAGTATATTATAAATATGGGTTATAAATAAAAAAGTATTTAAAAGCTTGGAATTTGAGAATTTAAAATCCCGTTGATTTTAAAAAATGTTTCTCAAAGTTTTGGAAAATAATAATAATATTATTTGAATTTTTTGAATGAAAATATTTAAAATGGAATTTGAAAGTATTCGGAAAGCACTGCACTCACTTTAGTCGCTAGAAAATAATTTTGATGATGACTATAGCATCGTCGACGTTCATTTTCGGGTTCCCAAGAGAGGAATTGCTACCATAGGAGATTTGTTTGGTAAAACGAGTTTTGATTTATGTCCCAAATATCATTTGTCCCAAAAAAAGATATATATATTATATTATGTATTATTTCAAAATAGAGTTGAAATAAAATAGAGTGTTTAAATTCTGAAATTTTTATCTAAGTATTATGTTGAAATTATAAGAAATCGATTTTTCGTAACTCATAAATTAAGGAATAATAATTTAAAACAAAGTTTCAGAAAGAATTTTTTTGAATACATATGTTAAGAAAAGAAAATTTTGAAATGAAAATTTAACTTAAGTTAAGTTAAATGAGATGTTTTTTGAAAAAGATGTGATTTGAAATGAATTAATGGAATGGACTAATTAAATAAATAGTGAATTGAACATGGTTTAGAATACTGTTTGATAGAACTGAATATCGAAATAAAACGATGAAGTGAGTTAAATGAAATTGAATTTGATTTAAAATGGATATGAACTTAAGTTGTAAAGTGAAAATAAAACATGAGAAGGGTTGTATGAAATGTTTATAATAAACTTGAGTAAAATTTGATGGAATGGTTCGTAAGTGATATTGGTATTGTAAGAAATACACCAAGTAATGAATGAATGTGACTAAAGCAATCTGAATAATGATTATGAATAAATGAATGTA
Source organism: Allium cepa (assembly GCA_030765085.1). Classification (NCBI taxonomy): domain Eukaryota; kingdom Viridiplantae; phylum Streptophyta; class Magnoliopsida; order Asparagales; family Amaryllidaceae; genus Allium; species Allium cepa. The sequence goes on along the minus strand of CM060932.1, from coordinate 80,146,761 downwards.
AATAAAAGAGTCGGAATATTGAGAAACCAATTGAAATAAATACGTAAATTGTACATGTATTATTTTATTCACATAATTATTTGATCCAATTTCGTGCATATGAGTTTGAGATGATTTACATCGGTCCAAATTAGGATTCTTCACTCGATTCTCGACGGCGAACACTGGATACTAGTTTTTGATTGATTCTGGGATTCTCTAACATAGTATATGGCTATGCAAGTGGAATGGTGGTTTCTAATCAAGGAACGAATCTGAGTCCGCACTAGAGTGGTCGTGTGAATGATACTATTTTTGAGGTGAAATTGTGCGGTTGAGCGAGCGATTAGGTATGGTTTTGCATGCGGATTGTATATGTACATCGTATGGGCTTTAATAAATTAAATGTTGACATTGGAAAATGTAAATTGATATGGTTATGAATTAATTAAATAGGTATTATTTGTATGGTGGTTTCTCAGGTCACATTTGCTACATTTGCATATGGTTATTGTATAGTCCATGTTATATATTGATATTATTTTCCTTATACTTGTTCTTATTGATTGTTGATTGATTATTAGGTATGGATGGCCTATGCTTCGCATTGGAGCTCGCTTTCACATTATGTTGATTGTATATGCTTGCTAATACTAATAAAAGGTACACATCTCGTATTGCATACACTATTTTAAATTTTTTCCTACGGGATGCCCTATTTTTAAAGATGAGATGTATATTTATGATTACATATATCTATGTTGTAAAAAAATTTCCGATTGCACCGTGCAAAGGAGACGCTGGCGAAATTTTCCGTAAATTTAAGGCGTAAGAAATTTTTTGAGAATTTTAGGAAAAATTGTGATAACTAAAATTTGATTTTTGGTGTTATAACTTGGAATGATATTAATTGGTATCGGTGAATGAAGTTAAAGGTTTAAAATAATTTGGTAATCTATTCCAATTAATTGGTTTTTGAAATGGGTTTGGGGCATTTTTATCACTTGGAAATTTCGAGGACAAAATTCTTTTAAAGGGGGAAGAATGCAATGACCCGGATATCAGTCGTTTGAATTTGGAATATTTAATTGATATGAAATATTAAAAATTTAATTTTATAAGTTAAATAACTTGAATTTTAAATTTATTGATTTATTTGATAATTAAATTGTTAAATTTAATATTTGGAATTATTTAAATAAGTGAACCTTAAAATTTAATATGAATAAAAATGATTTTGAAAGCTAATTTAAATTCTATTTGAGGAATGAAGATACTAAACTTTAATTTATAATTAAAGTGATTAGAATTAGTTTTCATTAATAATCGTTTAAATTAACGTTTGAAAATAGCCTTCTGAGGCACCATATCAGATTTGGATGAAACTAGTTTTATTGGATCCGTAACAGTGAATTGTTATATTGCCGTCGAATTTCGTGACGATTGGATGTATCGTTTAGTCGTGCGAGTTTGGATCGTATATAAATTAATTATAGATATAAAATATAATGGGTTTGGAAAGCTATCTTCTATATATGATTGAATTAGATCTCGAGACTAGTTCCATTGAGTTCAAGACATGGGTATTACATATAGGAAACCAGGCGGCATGTATCGATAGGAGTTCGAGATTTTTGAATGTTTGAAGCTTTATTTTTAATATATATATATATATAATTACCATTCCCTACTAATGCTTTGTACTATTCAGCCCATACCCTCACTTCTCTTTAAACCGTGTTTATATAGAGAAAAGGTTGGAAATTTTCAAATCAAAATTGCACTCAATCCAATGGCTCACATTGATTTGGACCACTACAAGCATTCTCAGGCGAAGGCATCAACTAACAAAATGTTTGCGATGACGTATCAAAGCTAATGAACGGTTGGATAAGGTTGGATCGAGCCGTGGTGGCTGTAGTTCTACGATGAATGGCGATTTCTTTTTTTTTGCAATTGCAGCATCGTGGGTGATCTAGAGGCGATGGATTATGAAGGGATATTGTACAACATGGCGAAGGCTACCTTCGAATCGAATTTGGTGGCCAATGCGATCTACGGCGGTGGCAATTTGGAGTTGAATGGGAATAGTTCTTTAGGTTTGACATCATGGTGGTGGTAGAAACTTAGTTGATCGGATCAGCAACGTAGGGTGGAGGAAGGTCGGGGATAGCTTGGATGAGCACATGGTGGTGGCTCGCGGGTAGAGGCGGAGGTGGTGACATCGATTGTGAACGTGCACACGTGGCCTGGTATTTTCGAACGAGAGGGAAGAAGAGGGATTAGTTTATATATGGTAATTAATTAAGCTAATGATGATTAGTGAATTTAGATATATTATTTAAAAATAAATCTTGTAAATTAAATATTTTATTCGTTTTAGGCCTAAATCAAATGTGAATATTTGCATTACGTTCATGCCGATAAAAACTACGATATAGGATTAAATTGGACGAATGTTGAGCAAGTAAAATTTTGGGTTGAAAATTGAACGCTTATTCGATTTTAATTCAAAATGGAACGTCTAGGCGACGATAAGAATTTCGATAAGTTAAACTCACATTTTTGGTTAATCAGTAAAGTTTCATTGTCGATAAAAATTGTAGATTAGATATTTAAATGATTTACTTTTTTTGGTTTGTTTGGATTTATAACCCCTTTAGAGCAGATGACCTTTTTATGTATATATACCCACCTAGTAGCGGATGATCCATATTATAACACTATATACTGTTTGTGATGCTGAGGGACGGGTTGGAGGGATCCAATAGGATTCCTCTCCATTTTTGATTTTAATTTCAATAATATTCATATGAATTATTGGATATTTAACATGTTGTTGGTTTTATTGATTATGACATTATTATATGTTTAAAACTTAAACACTGTAGTGATAACTGGTTAAATGTTTGGTAGCTATTGGCCTTAAGTTAGTATTTTAAAAATACTAAAAATTGCCATTTGAGTTGAAGTTGGTTTTAAGACTGGAAATGATTTTTAAAGCTGAAATTTGGTTTCGGGAATATTTTGTTTTAAAAGATTTGACTTCTATTTTACTCCAACCTTTTTATCTGCCTTTTCTAAATTATTTATTTATATTTAGTATTGTTTTAAGACTATTTATATTTAATATTGTTTTAAAGATTATTTGTCTATATTGAATGTTGTTTCAAAGTTATTTATCAATATTTTAAATTATTCTGAAAATTTGTTATTTAAATAATTTATATGGTTTGAAATTAATAATAAAGGTTTGTTTATAATGTTATGGAAATTTATTATTACTATATATAATAATTGTAAGATTAATTATTATTGTTCATTTGAAAATGTTTTGAAATTATTAGATAATATTTTTAAGATATTTTAAAGTTTATAATTATTACTTATTATAGTATTTATTATTTATAATTATTATATAATAAATTTTTGAAGTAAATGATTATTATTTATTTATTTATATATGTTTTCGAGATTTATAAATGGAGTTTTATAGACGGACTTGGATTTTACAGGAGTAGTTTTATAAAAGGTTTTGGAGACTTAAAGAGAAATTGCTTATAATGTATAAAGAGGGTTTGGTAAATGGTTTTAGATATTTATAAAGAAATTTTATAATTTGGTTTATAAATTTATAAAAAAAAAGTTTTATAAATAGTTGCATGGGTTATAAGGGTTTATAAATGACTGGAAAAATAATTTATAAATAGTTTACAAATGATTTTAGAAATTAATAAGGGAGTTTTATAAATGATTTCAAGAATAAATAAAATGGGTTATAAATGGGTTTTATAGATTTATAAAAGAATTTATAAATGGCTCTAGAATTGTGTAAAAAGGAAATCTTCCTCCGTTTTGTAAATATACTTATACCAATGAGATAAGTTTGTGGATATTTTCTAAGTATTGAAACTATAGGGATTTGTGGGTATATCTTTGCAAAGATATTTATGTACAAGTATTACAAAGTGATTTTTATTAATGAAAATATTAATTAAAAGGAGGATAGTGGTTACTTATGTGCTTAACCAATGTTGGTTTTCACTTTTGAAATAAATCCCTAATTTGGATGTGTGTTTGTTGATAGTTAAATAATCAGTTGTCAAATATGGACCAAAACGTAACTCTGGAAATATCTAGGAGGAAAACATGAGTTATGTGGCACATTCATCTCCGATGTTGTACTGTGCATAAAAATCTTGTTTCATTCTCATAGAAAAAATGATACGAAAATTCATCCACTAATGAATAGGTGGTAATCTTCGCTCTTACGTTTGACTGTATATTTCTCAAAGAAACGGGGTTGAGTTTATCGAAAATTGTCACTTGTTGTTTTGAAGAGACCGTGGTTAGATATGTTATCCTTAAACCACTTCGATCCCGCTTAAGTGTTTCGAAGTGAAGACACCATTAAGATGATGGAATTGAAGATTGGGCTTTATGAAGTGCAAGGGTTGTTCGCTACTTATCCCGAGGGAGATTCCATGATGGATGTAGTAGAAGTGGTGCCTTTGATTTTATTCAATGCTTGGAGAGCTATGTTAGCATTACAAGTGAGAAATGCTATATAAAAGATAAAATGTAGCCTCAAGCCTTATCAACCGAGAATGATTAAAATCGGAGAAATGCAGTAGGGCTAAGTGGGTAGCTCCTAAGTAGGGTATGATCATCCCTATCTAGAGTCGATATCATCTCTTGTTTGTATGCTTTTGGGCCCATTACCAGAGGCGTGATCATACTTGGTACAACTATTCAAGTGGTAGGCCAGTCCTGTGTTGGCAGAGGATCCTGGCATGGTCCTTAGTATTATTTTACCTAAAAATGCACCATGACGGACGATATGTTGTTAGCCCAGTCATTGTATGGAATCTATTCTCCAATACATGCCTTTACAGTTTTAGTTGTATACCTATTATGCTGGAATTCAATTAATACAACAATTTCACCAATGATTAACAAGTATTTTTGTTTTAGACGCTAGTATAATATCAGGGAATTTCATATGAAATGGTTTGGTTACCATAAGGTAAAACCCCATCTGTATTTATATGTTGCGTGGTCTTACGAGACATTTTTGATTTCAAAGGCTTTTTATAATTTTAAAATTCAATTGGATGTGTTTTTCTCACGCTGGTTTTCCAGATTGACTCGGGTGTTATTTTTATTATAATGCCCGGGTCAGACCGAGCATATTGCCGATTTAGTTTGGATGCTTTGGATATTCAGGAGACAAACTGGAGGCATAAAGACATATTCATGCATGTGGTTTTTTTCCCACTTCATTCATTGATGTTTTTGTCAGAAATTGTGAGGACAGGTTGTTATAATTGTTCGAGCTGAAATAGGTTAGTATACTCTGACTGATGTCTACATATACATGAATTATTGTTTGTCGTTGTGTAAAGATTTGTTGTATGTTATAGATTATTCATTCTAATGTGAGATTCTGTGTTGTTTAGATTCTTCTTGTTTTCTTTCTTCCTTTTTCTATCCTTTAACAATTAGGTTTTTTGGCATTCGATTGCCCTGCACGCAGTATAGTGAATGTGTTAGTGTCGATTTTCAAGGGTCGAAAAACCTGGCTGTTATACTTGGTGTCAGAGCTAAAGTTTAAGCGAGAACCTTGGCTTTATGGGGTACTTATTATAGAAAGGGTCAGTAGCACCCTAGAATGAGTTTGAGTGTGTGTGTATGAGCGCGTAGTTGTTAGTGATAAAAAATATTTTATATTGTGTTGATTAATCTGTTCGGTGGCCAATGGATTCTATTCAATATGAGTAATTAACGTTATTGGTAGGGTTCTCTAAACCCTTAAACAGAGCAATTCAACATGGTATCATTTTGAAATTGGGTAGACGAAATAATTTTACCTTGATTATATATTATATATAATAACAATTTCTTAGAAATTATTATAGTATATATGTTTTGTTTGGTTGTTAGTGAATGATAATAATTGATTATTATCATTTGTTGTTTTTGTTTGTTGTTCTATTAAAAGCTTTTATTATTATAATCTAAACAAAGATAAACAATTGTAAAATAAGTTATATAATAAAGTGAACTTGTGAATATGAACTAAAGAATATTGATTATATTAAAATAATCAACATTTGTGAAATGATATTATATAAGAAGTGAGATTATAATATAAATATGAATTATATATGAAAAGAAAATGAAATTATAAAAGTATATTATAAGTATGGGTTATAAATAAAAAAGGATTTAAAAGCTGAGAATTTGAGAATTTAGAATGCCGTTAATTTTGAAATTTTTTTTTCGAAGTTTTGGAAAATAACAATAATATTATATGGAAAATATTTTGAATGGAAATATTTTAAAACAGAATTTAAAAGTATTACGGAAGCACTGAACTCACTACGGTCGTTGAAAAATAATTTCGATGATGACTACAGCATCATCGACATTCATTTTTGGGTTTCCAAAGAGAAATGGCAACCATGAGAGATTCGTTTTGTAAAACGAGTTTTGATTTATGTCCCAAATATGATTTTTTTTACACAAAAAGAGATATATATTATATTATGTATTATTTCAAAACAGAAGTGAAATAAAATAAAGTGTTTAAACTCTAAAAAATTATCTATGTATTATGTTGAAATTATAAGAAATTAATTTGTGTAACTCATAAATTGAGGAATAATAAGTTAAAACAAAGATTTAAAAAGAAAATGATTGCATATAAATGTTAAGAAAAGCAAAATTTGAAATGAAACTTTAACCTAAGTTAAGTTAAATGATATGATTTTTGGAAATGAAATTAATTGTGATATGAAATGAATTAATGGAATGAACTAATTAAATAAACTGGTGAATTGAATACTGAAATTGAAAAATGAAGTGAGTTAAATGAAATTGAATTTGATTTAAAATGGATATGAACATCAGTTGTACAGTGAAAATAAAACATGAGAAGTGTTGTATAAATTGTTTATAATAAACTTAAGTAAAATTTGATGGGATGGTTCTTAAATGATATTAGTATTGAAAGAAATACACTAAGTAATGAATGAATATGAATAAAGCAATCTGAATAATAATTATGAATAAATGAATGTAAATAAAATAATTAGAATAATGAGAAACCAATTGAAATAAAATGTAAGTTTAAATATATTATTTTGTTCACATAACTATTTGATCCAGTTTCAAGCATATGATTTCGAGATGATTTACATCGTTTCGAATTAGAAATTTTCACTCGATTCTCGATGGTGAACACTGGATATGGATTTTTGATTGATTTTGGTATTCTCTGTCATAGTATATGGCTATGCAAGGGGAATAGCGGTTTCTAATAAAGAAACTAGATCTACGTCTGCACTAGGGTGGTCGTGTGAACGATGCTAGTTCGATAGTGAAATTGTGTGATTGAGTGAGTGATCAGGTGGTGTTTTGCATACTGATGGTATATTAATTTGGTAATCTATTTCAACTAAATTTCTTTCAAAATGTGTTTGGGGCATTTTTCTTACTTTGAAATTTCGGATATGAAATTCTTTTAAGAGGGGAAGAATGTAAGGACTTAGAATTTCAGTCTTTTGAATTTGAAATATATAATTGATTTGAAATATTGAAAATATAATTTTATATGTTAAATAACGTGAATTTAAAATTTAGAGATTTATTTGATAATTAAACTGTTAAATTTAATATTTGGATTTTTTTAAATAAGTGATTTTTGAAATTTAATATTAATAAAAATGATTTCAAAAGCTGATTTAAATTCTATTTAAATAAGAATGAAGATAGTAAACTTTAATTTATAATTAAAGTGATTAGGATTAGTTTTAAATAATAATCGCTTCAATTAACGTTTAAAAATAGCCTTCCGGGCTTGGATTTCGATGGAACCAGTTTCTTGGGATTCGTAACAATGAATTATTATATGTCATCGAATTTCATGGTGATTGTACATATCGTTTGGTTGTACGAGTTTGAAATGCTTATAAATTCTAACAGAATTTATATAATATAATGGGTTTGAAAAGCTATCTTATATATATAATCAAATTAGGTCTCGAGACTAGTTCCACTAAGTTCAAAATAGGGGTATTACATATAAAACGCCATGCAGCACGTCTCGACATGATTTCTAGATTTTTGAAAGTTTAAAGCTTGATATTTTTAATTAATATATATTATATATATAATTACCATTCCCTACCCATGCTTTGTACTCCTCGGCCCATACCCTTTACACATCTCTGCATATACCCTCCATTCTCTTTAAAAACTGTGTTTCTATCAGAGAAAAGGTTGGAAATTATCAAATCAAAATTGCACTCAATCCAATGGCTCGCATCGATTTGGACCATTACAAGCATTTTCAGACTAAGGCACCAATTAACAAAATGTTCGTTATGACGTAGTATAGCTAATCAACGATTGGATTAGGTTAGATCTAGAAATGGTGGCCACAGTTCTACGATGAATGGAGATTTCTCTTTTGCCGATTGTGGCATGGTGGGTGATTTAGAGGCGATGGAATCTTAAGGGATGTTGTAGAGCACGATGAATGGCTACCTTCAGCCAGAGTTTGGTGGCCAATGGTGATTCGCATCGGTGGCAATTTAGAGTTGAATGGAAATCGTTCTTTAGGTTTAATGAGGTGGCCTTGGCGACTTAGGTGATCGGACTTGTGTCTTAAGGTGGAGGAAGGTCAGGGCTAGCTTTGACGAGCACATGATGGTGGCTCATGGCCAGATGTGGAGGCAGCAACATTAATTTTGAACACGCGCGCGTGGCCTGGTATTTACGAACGAGAGGGAAGAAGAAGGATTAGTTTTATATATGGTAATTAACCAAGCTAATGAGGATTAATGAATTTAAATATATTATTTAAAACTAAAATCATGTAAATTAAATATAATATTTGTTTTAGATCCAAACCAGACGCTGATTTTTTCGTTACGTTCGTGATGACAAACATTACGATATAGAATTGGATTGGATTGATTTTGAGCTAGTAGAAATTTAGGTTAAAAATTGAACGCCTGCTTGATTTTAATTCATTAGAGAATGCCCGAGCGACAACAGGAACTTCACCGCTTTAAACTTACCATTTGGTTAACTAGTTATATTTTATAGTCGATAAAAATTATTGATTGGAAGTTTGCATGATTTTCTTTTTTATTAGTCAATTTGGATTTATTTCCGCCCCTAGAGCGGATGACCTTTTACATATGTACCCACCTAGTAGAAGATGACCCATATTATATCATTATATACTGTATGTGATGTAGGGGTATAGGTTGGAGGGATCCAGCAGGATTCCTCCCGCCATTGTTGATTTCAATTTCAATAATATTCCCATCACATGAATTATTGGAAATTTAACCTGATTGTTGGTTTTATTGATTATGACATTGTTATACGTTCAAAACTTAAACCATATAGTGATGGAAAATCAATATCGACATTGGCTAAATGTTTGGTAGTTATTGGCCTCAAGTTAGTATTTAAAAATACTATAAATTGCCATTTGATTTGAATTTGGTTTTGAGATAGGAGATTATTTTTAAATCTGAAATTTGTTTTTGGGAACATTTTTTTAAAATATTTAACTTTTATTTTAGTCTAACCTTTTTATATGTCTTTTCTAAATTATTTATTTATATTTAATATTTTTTAAGATTATTTATATTTTATATTGTTTTAAAGATTATTTATTTATATTAATGGAGTTTTAAAGTTATTTATTAACATTTTAAATATTCTAAAATTTTATTATTTAAATAATTAATATGGTTTGAAAAATAATGGTTTATTTATAATTTTTTTGAAATTTATTATTATTATTTATAATAATGGTAAGATTAATTATTATTGTTTATTTAATAATGTTTTGAAATTATTAAAGTTCATTGTTAAGATATTTTAAAATTGATACTTGTTATTTATTATAGATTTTATTATTAAAATTATTATATAATAGAGTTTCGAAGTAAATGATTATTATTTATATATAAATATTTCTTAGATTTTTAAATAGAATTTTATAAATGGACTTAGGTTTTACAAGTGAAGTTTTATAAAATGTTTTGGAGACGTAAAGAGAAATTGCTTATAATGTATAAAGAGAGTTTTGTAAATGATTTTAGATATTTATATAAATGGGTTATAAATTTGTAGAAAAAAAGTTTTATAAATAGTTGCATGGATTTATAAGGGTTTATGAATGACTTGAGAAATAAGTTATAAATAGTTTACAAATGATTCTAGAAATTTAATAAGGGAGTTTTATAAATGATTTTAGGAGTAAATGAAATAAATGGGTTTTAGAGATTTATAAATGGCGCTAAAATTGTGTAAAAGGAAATCTTCCTCCGTTTTGTGAATATATTTAAGCCATTGAGATTAGTATATGGATATTTTCTAAGTCTTGAAAATATAGGGATTTGTGGGTATATCTTTGTAAAGGTATTTGTATACAAGTATTATAAAGTGATTTTTACTAATGAAAAGATTAATCAAAAGGAGGCTAGCACTTACTTATATGCTTAACAAATGTTGGTTTCCTCTTTTGAAATAAATCCCTGATCTGGATGTGTGTTTGTTGATAGTTAAATAACCGAATATCAAATATGGACCAAAATGTGACTCAATAAATATCTAGAAGAAACACGTGAGTTATATGGTACATTCATCTTCGATGATGATGTACTGTGGATATAAATCTCGTTTCGTTCTCCTAGGGTAAACGATAAAGAAATTTATCCACTAATGGTTAGGACGTGATCTCCACTCTTATCTTTGACTGTTTATTTCCTAAAGAACCGAGGTTGTGTTTACCGAAAACTATCCAATGTTGTTTCAAAGGGACTAGGATCAGATATGTTATTCAAAAACCACTTCCATCAACCTCTAGCATTTCAAAGTGAAGACACCCTAAAGATGATGGAATCGAAGATCGAGCTCTTTGATGTGCAAGGGTTGTTTGCTATTAATCCTGAAGGTGATTCCAAGTTGGATGTAGTAAAAGTGATGCATTCGGTTTCATTCAGTCCCAGAACGAACTTGTATGGATGAATGTTGGCATTGCGTTGTTGCCTAGGGGACAATGTTAGCATTCCAAGTGGAAAATGTTATATAAAAGGTAAAACATAGCCTCAAGCCGCATCAATCAGTAATGACTAAAAAAGGAGATGCAGCAGGGCTTAGTAGGTCACTTCCAAGTAGGATATGATCATCCCTATCTAAAGTCGATATTGTCTCTCATTTGTATGTTCCGAGGCCCATTAATGGAGCGATGCTCATATTAAGTGCTACTAGTCTAGTGATAGGCTGGTCCTATTTGGCAAGGGATCCTAACAAGGTCCTTGGTTTATTTTATCTAAAGATGCACCATGACGGGCGGTACCCTAGTATCGCAGTCATTATATTGAATTCATTCTCCAATACGTGCATTTACGGTTTTAGTTGTATACCTATTATGTTGGAATTTTATTAATGTAACAATTTTGACTATGATTAATACGTATTTGTACTGTAGACACTATTATAATATGAGAGAATATCATATGAAATGGTTTGGTGATCGTAAGGTAAAAAATCATCCGTGTTTATATGTGTCGTGGTCTTATGAGAAACTTTTGATTTCAGAGGCTTTTTATAACTTTAAAATTCAATTCGGTGTGCTCACGCTGGTTTTCCAGATTGACTTGGGTATTATTTTATTATAATGCTCACGTCAAACTGAGCATATTACCGATTTAGTTTGGATGCTTTAGATATTCAAGAGACGAGTTAGAGGTATAGAGACGTGTTCACGTATATGGTTATTTTTTCCACTGCATTCATTGTTGTATGTTAAAAATTGCGAGGACAGCTTGTTATAACTATCCGGGGTGCAATAGGTTAGTATACTCTGATTAATGTCTGTATATACATATATTACAGTTTATTGTTGTGTAACGGTTTATTTTATATTATAAATTATTCATTCCGTTGTGATATTGTCTTCTTTCTTCCTTCTGCTTTTCCGCTAACAATTGGGTTTTCTGACATTAGACTGCACGGCATGCAATACAGTGAATGTGTCATTACTGATTTTCGAAGGTCAAAAACCTGGCTGTTACAACTAAAATAGCAGAACTAGGTTTTTATTCTGCTTAAATATATGTCAACATAGTCTACTTCGTGAATTATGGAATCAGTATAATTTATGCTACCAAAAAAATGTCAAATATAATTTAATCAGCAAAACAGTATTTTCTTATGCTAAACAGTTATCATTGGTTTTCATATTCATATGAAGTTACTTAAAGGTAACCGATAAAGAAATCCCATAGATTTAAAAACAATCTTTAAAAGATAGTTGTTTTAAAAACAAACCAACCTTTAGAAATAATGTGGTTTAAAACTTTAAAACCTAATTATATAACATTAAACTCTTTATTTAAATAGTTATTTAACATTTAAATAAATAATTAAATCACAAATTAACCTATAAATAAATAATTAAATAATAATTTATCATTTAAATAATTAATAAAACCATAATTAATCTTTAATTAACAATTAAATATAGATTAAACTTTTAAGTAAATGGTTAAATGATAATTAACCCTTAAATAAATAATTAAATTGAAATTAACTTTTATGTAGTAGTTAAATAACAATTTAAACCATCATTTAGTAATAATTTAAATCTTAATTAAGTCCAATTTAAATCTAAACTTAATTAGTAATATAATAACATTTAAACCCTTTCTTAAATAATAATTAAAAAATAATTAACCCTTAATTAATAAATAAATAACAATTAATCCTTAAATAAATCATTAATTTAATAATCAATCTTTAATTAACTAATTAATTATAATTTACTTACTAATTTATAATTAAATACTAATTTGCTTTATTAACTAACGATTAAGTACTAATTACCATACTTAATTAATTAATGAAATAAACATTAAATAAATAAATAAATCCGATTACCTTTTTATTCTTATAATATGTTTTGAAAACGCTTTTCAAAAATATCCTAAGATGAAAACAAATTTTAATTTGCAAAAAGGTTCGTTTTTACGAACTGCACCAGTAGCGACTATCACTATATAACTCATAGTTTCCATAACTTGTTTAAGATATCAAATAGCTTTAAAATCATTATCTTTTATACTTTAACCCACTTTATAACTTGAATAAAGTTTTTGATAACCAAACAAAGTAAAGTTAGAAACTTTATAAACTTTTCGTAAAAACATTTAAGTGTAAACAAGTTTGAACAAGGGATTTCGATGCCACACTAAAGTACTAATCGAATGCTAACTTTCTTTAGTTTAGCACATCATAATAAAGATCACGAAAATATACATATGCTGTTGTTAACATATATAGAAAAAAGTCATAACTTTCTAACTAACTTAATTTTAACTTCCATTTTCAAGTTTATACAACATCACATCCTAACACACATATAGATATACAAATCAACATCAAATTCATCCAAACAAGTATCATATTTTTACAATAAATATAAGCAATAGTTAAATTTTAAAAACTTAGTTAAGGGTATGAGCTTTACTCACCAAAAGCTTACCAAATCAACTCTAACTTCCACTAACTTTTAATACAACCTTTGATCTTTGCTTTGCTTCGAAAAAAATGGAATTTTGGAGGCCTTAAGGGCCAAGGTAGTTCAACCATGAAGGGTATGGCTTGGCCATGGCTTGGAGGTGGGCTTTTGGCTTGCTTTTGAAAAAGAAGGGATGTAGAATAGATAGGAGTATTTTGAATAGGATTTTAAGGGAATTTAAAGTAAAAGGAGAAGATTTTTAATTTTGAAAAATAGAATGGAAGCCATTAAAGGACCTGGAAAATATTTTAAAAAGATGATCAAATTGTCAAAAAATGAGAATAGAAAATGAAAGTGAGAATAGAGAAAGAAGAAAAAACTTCTATATAAAATGGTATAAATGAATTACTAAAATACCCTTATGGACACTACCCTCCATTCATGCCTTGCCACCTCATCGCCATGCCTCCCCTTCCTTCCACACTCTAGATATGATTTCCCCCTCTCCCGAGACAACATACCAACATGCCTTAATCACTAATTGTACTTAGACGTCTCTTAAGATGTGACACTTACTTTATACCTTATTTTGTTTTAAAATTTGAAAATAAAGCCACATCACCATTTTTATTTACTTAAGGAAATACATATATATCATATAATTCTAACTTATTTATAAATGTATATTGACACTGAAGTGTTCACAATGTTTCGACAACTTCTAATCAATAAAAAGTCGAAAATTCTAAAAACGATTTTCGATTTTTCTTCGAACTAAATATTTTTCTAAACAAATTTTACAAACCATGTCACCATCATGAATTATTATTTAAAATATTTTCATTTTAATTATAAAATCTATTATTTGAATAATTAAAATTAATTAAATATTCATAAATCAGAGCGGCGAAATTCCGTGTCGTTATAGTCACACCCTAAGGAGACACATCTTAAAACTTAAAATGAATCTTAAGATATATTAACAATAGATTAGACTATGTGATCTTCTATTCAAAAGAAGAATCATTTGACTTAATACCATGCAATGATGCTTATTATGCTGGTTGTAAATCTGATCGAAAAAGAACAAGTACAATCTGTCACTTTTTAGGACATTCAATTGTATCTTGATTCAATAAATGTAAAATTTTATATCTCTTTCCACAACAAAGGCAGAATATGCATTAGCATCGTTAGCATGTTCACAGGTAATCTATATGCAACAAACTTTAAGGAATTTCGGTTTAAATTTGAAGTAATCACCAATATAGTGTGATAATGCTAGTATAATAAATCTATCTAAAAATCCAACACATCATGCTAGGAAAAAATATATAGATATAAAACATTTGAGAGATAATGTAAACAAAGAAATTAATGCATTAGAATTTATAAATACAGATAATCGAATTGCTAATATTTTAACAAAGCCATTTGCTCAAATTACTTTCATCGGATTAATAGGAGAACTAGGAATATGTTCATTTGTAAAAGTCTAGATATAATAATTTTTATATAAAAATTAAAAATGTAAAAAAATTACAATGTATATGTCGACATACTAGGAAGCATATGTTGACATACATGACAGTTTTCACAAAAACTGTTTTTTCCTTCCCTTTTTCAAAATTCAAAAACTAATTATTTAACCAACTTAATTTGACTCCCGGTTCATTTTATTGTCTTCTTCCTTTTAAAAATCAAAATTAATTGATTAATAATGGATCCATCCAACTCCAAATGTTCAAGAGATGACTCAAGACGATTTCGTGACTTCGTGTTCTCAAAATTAGGCAATTTTGAAAGGGAATTGAAGCATATTCACATAGTGCTTACTGAAACTGAAGTAATGCAAATTCAATTCAAAAATAAACAAGAAAAATGAGGAAGGATATTGAGGAATCTACAGAAACATCTATTGACAATCATACAAATCCATAATTATTAAAGAGGGAGATACCCAAATCAGTCTTGCAATTCATAGCCCTATGAATCTGGATGATAAAGAGGATGATGAAGAAGATGATGATGATGTTAATAATGAGGATGAAGGCGAAAATGATGAAGACAAAATACGTTGTGTAGGAGAAATCAATTATGAAATTCATGAAAATTTAGTGGAAAAAAAAGGAAATTTTTGTTTTCAATACCTAAATTGCTCCATCACAAATCACCAATTGTTAAAATTTATGAAATAGATGTTATGGGTATGTATTTGCTATTGTCTGATTTGTCTTATTTAACTTGTAACAGTGGTTTGTTTAAACTCGTATATTTGTTTTGGTTTGATGACATGGTTTGGTTTGTTATAAATAAATTAGTTTGACATGGATGACATGTCTTGAATATAGGATTTAATAAATGTAATTTTAAATGTGTGTGTATATGTAATTTTATTTATTAAAAATATTATTTCACAAATAATATTGATTTTGATTCCATATATAACATTATCGCATTTCATAATCTTTAAAATGTCACATTTATGGGGTGTTTATTTTACTTTACCCATTTTTGTTAATGGCAAAAGGGTAGAAAAATATAAAATAAAATATATGCATTAACTAAGGGGGAGTTATTCAAAATAGAGGGGGTTAATCAATTTATGGGACTTACATTATATTTTACGACAATTTTTTTACATGTTTTCCATCATCGAAAAGGGGGAGATAGTTAAGACCATAGTTATTATTTTGATGAAAATGACCATATAAGTGAAGGTATTTGATGTTTTCCCAATTTGTATAGAATATTTTGCAGAATGATACATAGCTAAATGATAATTAAGTTTGAAAACCGATTAATATAAAGACTAAAGATTAGGATTCAAAGACAACCAAGACAATTGAAGACCCGTGAGTCCAAAGACAAAGACATGAAGAGTTTAAGGTTATTGATAATAGTTAATAGACATAGAAAAGGATTGGGTGAGGGGCCCAAATTAACATAAATTTGTTAAATTCCTTGAATAAGCAACTTTCTTTACTTTGAATACTCTCACCATAATATTTATTTTATTTTCAATATATATTTTTCTAAATATTTTATAAAATATTTATATATTAAAGTATTTATAAATTATTTTTTTAAATTATTTTACAAAATATCAAAATTTTGTAACACTTTAAAAGTGTTGCGGTTTTTCTCAGAACAGAAGGAATGTTGACATTTCCCACATGATTATGTCGACATATGTACCATTGAAAAGTTTTTTTTTGAAAAGTTGTGATTTTTGGCTTCATCTCTTTGCAAATGGACATGTGTTTTCAATTTATATATAAAAGGGACTAGAAAAAGGATTTTTTTAATAATATTATATTCATTCTTCTTACTCTAAGTTCTCATTATATATTTTACAAAATCTACTTTATATGCACTTCAAATCCACTAATATTCAATCGTTACTTTACTACATTCATTCTCTATAATCTGCTCACTGTTTTGTAAGTATTTTTTCACTAATTCAAAGATCAAAGTACTATAAATGGGTTATAAAATATTTTATATCTAAGTTACAACTATTTGTATTTGGAATTAACAAATTTCTACTAATAATTTGTATGGGTGTGCTTGTTACCCATACAAATCAAGTGGATGTGCTTGTTGTCCATTTAAATCAAATGAGTGTGCTTGTTGTCCATTCATCTACTAATCAATTACTTTTTAATCACCTGATTAATCAATTAATTAATTATCCTTAGTTACTTTTATTAAGTAATTATCTTTAAGCAATTAATTACCCTTAATTACTTACGTAAATTAATCTTAATTAATTAATTATCCTTTAATATAATTACACAGAGTAATTATCTTTAATTACATTAAGTAATGTTCTTTTATTAATTTCATTAAGTAATTGCCCTTTAATTACTCATCATTAATTGCTTAACTCATAACAAATTAATTAATCCCTAATTAAAACCTTTAATTACTAATTAATTAATACATCTTTAATTACCCAAGGCCTTAATTAACTTAAGATAAATCACTTATCTTGATCACTTGCTTAATCACATCATCAAATTCTATTTGAAACATTTAAGAATATTTTAAAGCATTATCCCAGTATAATTACTCAAAACCCAAAACAATTAAACGTATTTTAATTGAAATCATCTTTGGAAACTTGTTTTAAAAACTTGATTATAATTTTAATTTGAAAGCTTGGTTTATATTTTTCTTTAAAAACTTATTTACATTAATATACTTTAAAACATAATTTTAAAACTTGCTTTACCTTTAAATTTTCAACATTTTATTTTGACTTGAAACCTTTAAAGAAAAACCCGAGCCAAACACATCCTTTTCCCGAGTTAAGCCCCAGGTATTCCTTACAACTTCTCGACTTCGAGTCAAATAACCAGATTTCCCAAGACCAACCCGAGCAACTTCCCTTCTTCCCCAACTTCACAAACCAACCCAGATATCATTGATGCTCGTGCACGTGCACGATCGAACAACGGCGTTCTGACCATCGATACCAACTCCAGCACGTTGTCGACAACTATCCCGATCCAAACGACCACTCAGTTCGACATAATCGCCTGAGAAATGAAATCGAACAACTCGATCGATACCTGGAACAACCTAGTTCATCCAAAAACTTCTCGCTTCGCCACTATAGATCACCAGAACCCTCGCGACTCCGTTCAGAGCTCCTCCACAACCTTACACATCGACTCCCCTTGGTTCGGTCCACCCCGATCCACCATCGACGATGAAATCGACTCGATTATAACAATGACCAAAATGGGTTGCTAAACCCTAAACCAATGTCGTGCCTCCACTCCGATCATCGAAAAAATCATCAAGCAATTTTCTTGAGTTCCCCGACTTCCAGCTACCTCCAGCTATGATCACGAGACCCACCACTTCACCAATCACCAGAATTTGACAAATAACCCATTCCTATGCATCCGTGCATTCCTCCCTTAATATTATACTAAAAATCTTGAAGTTATTTTTAAAAAATCATGTTTTTCGAAGTCGAACCAGATGATGTAAGTAAATCAGGAATCTTTGACACGCGAATTTTAACATATATTTAAGCTTCACTGTTTATCTTTTTCCCAGTATGAATTATCCACAAATTTATCTTAAAACTATTTTTAAAACTTAGATCTTGCTTGTATAAACAAATTTTATTTGGATCTTAAAACTAAAATGAATTGGAGGAAGAGAATTTAATTTTTGAACAGGTTTAAATTTTTTGTAAAGCCTGGAAACAGAGATGTATGCCTGTACAACAGACATGCACAACATATCTATACAAATATATATATATACACAAATTTATATACATGCACAACAGATTCACAACTTTACTTCAAGCATGATCCTAAGCAACAAGTTAAAATCTAGTTTTCAAAAGGGTTTACTCGCCTATTTGAACAAAGAGTAGGCTTTGGACTTAAAATCTGGAAACTAGTTTGATGATTGGAACTCTGATATTTGAATTGATCTAAAACTTGGTTGTTTGAATTTGATCCTGACTTTGCTTACTTAAATTATGATGAAACTGAAGCTTGAAACTGAAATGTTTGATTCAGGTTGAAACTGAAATGTTTGATTGTTTGTTGCTGTTTTGAATTCTTGTATTTGAACTTGAATTTGCTATCTCAGATTTGATTTTAAACTTTTCTTTTAATTTGATCTATACTTGAAACTGGAACTTGGAATGATTTTTCTAACTCAGGTTTGTATTTTGATTATATTTTTACTGGTTTAAGTTTTTTCACAGGTTTTGTTTTTGCTTTGAATCCTATTTAGTTTTGAACAAAATGAGAAATGAAGAGGTTAGTGATATTTATAACTTTGATTTCCTTTTTATTATTAAATTTAAAATAAAAAGAAAATTTAAAGATATGCGACTCTTGTATTATTTGTATCTTTATAAGCCTACACTTGTTAATCTCATATATTAAAATAGTTACTTATGTCTTCTTAACGTTTAAATATATTTCAATTTAGTTTTATACACATTTCTTTATATTCATGTATTTTTTATATATATAAAAACCAAATTTACATTTGTATAAATTTGAAAGAAAAGCATATAAACATTTTTATCAAATTTTATTTAAATTAAAACTATTATACCTTTAAATAAATATTTATCTATATACATTAATAAATAAACATGTATGTATGTATGCATGTATGTATGTATGTATATTAGAATTTAACCTTTAAATAGCTTTTTGAAAATCACTATACTAAATTCAAAATATAAGTTTCAAATCACAATGTGTGTATATATATATATACACATATTATAATTGCAAAATAATTTTTTATTAATTTTTAATTATAGAGTTTTAAATCCAAATTTATTTCCAAAATATTTTTATTTTGAATTTCAAATCAAATTTCAAATTACAATCCATTTATGTATATAAATATATAAAATCAAACACTTATCTTATTTGTTTTGAAAAATCCAAATTAATTCACAATTTAATCAAAAATTTATATTAATTACCAAATAAAATTTGACTCAAAAATCGAGATCGTTATAGATTCCTCCTTAAGAAAATTTCGTCCCCGAAATTTGCTAGATAGGGAGTCAAAAAAGAATAGATGAACACACAAAGAAATAGTTTTCAGATCAAGCTGAATATTTATTCTATATTTGGCTTAGCAAATCAGAATATCATCAATAATTATGAGAACAAACTCATACGATCCTTTACGAAATACTTGGGCATCAGGTCTATAAAATATGCAGGGGCATTGGTTAGTCCGAAGGGATAACTGACAATTCGTAGAATGTATCTGGACACCAAAGAATAGACAAATGGATTCAATTTTTCACTATTCAAACACTAGGTATGGATTCCAAACTTAGGTCGGAATACCCCAAAGTATGCACTAACTTGTCCCTCTTTGGACTTAGATCCTCACAAGAGATCACAACAAAATTCTCAAATTTGGTTTTGACCGAAATCGATCTATTGATACAATTGAATCTATCTTTATATTTTGTTAACCAATCTATTTCAATTTAAAATTTCAAATTCATTAAAGTTAAAATGAAAAGACTCATAAGAAAGTAATTATTAGAACAAGAAATAGGAATTAGAAATCTTTCTTCAACGATTCGCAATGCCACCACCACACCAAAGCTTCTTTTTGTAGCTGCGAGTAAGCAATCAAAGAATTTGATATTGGATGATGATCAAAAGAGATTGATGAGAAAAAGTTGTTCCTTGTTGTTATAGGGTATTGACCATTTGCAGTGGCACTTCCCTGTCCCCTATCTTGTCCTCTTCTAGCACTCATACTTAATATCAGTGAATAATAAGAGAATTTACTGAGGCATACAGATGGATATTTTAGGGATATACTCATTCTAGGGCAATTGTAACCCTATCTCCAACGAGTTACCTAATGTGTTATACTCTTGAGTTAAAGTTCTTATTCAACCTACAGCTCTGATACCAAAATGTCACGACCCGAAATCCAACGTCTAAAAATCGACATCCATACTTCACCTGTATTCAAATGCCGTAGATTCGAACGTTGAAATTTGATTTGCACTGAAGTTTATAACAACATCTGGTGATAATAACACAGCAAAAACAGAAAGAATAATTTTATTGATACACAACAGTGATACAATATTGATATAGCAATCTGATATAAAGGAATATCAATATCAGAGCCAAAAACAACAGCGGAAAATAACAACAGCGAGAGACAAACTGCAGCAGCAGTGGAAAGATGTATCTTCAATGCCAAGCTCCAAAGACTTCAAACCCAAAAGCTCGAACCCCTATCACGTTGAATTTAAGAAAACTCGGTGCAGGAATGTTGAAGTGAAACAAATGCGACCGCCAAACCAAAGACACCGAAGATCCATATCTACTATCTACTGATAACCTGGCCCTAAGCTGCCCGTGTGGAAAATTGTAGGCACCCAGAGTTTAGAAAGGGAACAATAAACTCCAAGTCAGTCATGGGACTGGTGTGAGCAAACAAAAACAGTTTATCTTAAAAAAAACAAATTTTTGGAAAATGAAACTACTATAAGGACTTTCGGCACACACATAATGCAATCGCACACTTGGAGGAGATTTCTCCTTATGATAGTCAAACATGCTTGATACGCAAAATCCTTTTGATATTACTATTAGTGCATAGTGCAGAAAACATTTCGAAAGTATAATATAAATCTTAGCCAGCATAGGAACCATTATATTATGCCTGCTATAGCTTACACCTGAGGTGGCAGGTTATACAGCTGCAACCGTAAAGGGCTCGTATTGTTTTGTTTGGATTTTCAACAATGGCCAGGCTAAGGAACTTCCTCACCGAATAGGTACACCTCTAGAGGGATGCCCCGAGAAACTAAACACAAGGTAGGGTCACCTTTGTAATTAGGTAACTAACGCCATCCCTCAGTCATCACCAAATTTTATCCGAGAGCTCTCAACACCAACAAATTCCAACAACCACATAAGTTGAGTATCTGGGCTTCACACCATGATAGCACTTTTTATCCAGAAGGAAATGCACATACCCTAAGGGGTGCTACCCCCGTAACCTTGCCGCATCTTTCCTGTTTCAGCCATTTCCGGGTTGTGAGGTTCGATGAAGTCTCGTCCACAAAGCTACGCTTTTCACAAAATCCATGCTTCGATCAACACATGATCAGCAGCACTCAGCATGCCACGCTACCAAATTGGGAGCATATCACTAATAAGCATCAACTACATAACCTTTGAGCTCGTACGTCTCAGAGAAGGGTGTTAAGCTAAGAGAATAAATTCTCCGCCACCAACAGAAATGTATTTGATAGAGATCAGCTTTACATCTCAAAGTGTAATGTCAGACATACAATCATACAAGTCCGTTCTGGGTTCGAACCAAACCGAAGGCATTTCAAAGAAGCCCTTGCAAATCTCGATGTTCACAATCCCGATCAGACTCCCCATCACATATGGAGATCTTTATACCACAGCAACTCGGTGTAGAGTCATTTGGCAGGTTATCCCATCGTTCTTGAAAACACCTGGTCTTCACCACCATCTTCAAATGCTATCCATTTCGTCGTATCACTATTCGAAATGGGTTATATGACATAAATTCTTCTCCCGGCTAAACTGAATAATGAGCACTTATTTTAAAAAGCATATGGATATATTGGGATCTTAGTTAAGTCACAACTTATTACCTAAAACCTTTCTTTCAAATGGTTTTAAAACAAACTTCCACTTTAATCTTTTAAATAAAAGATTCACCCTTGAAGATCCTCTTTAATTTGAAAATAAAGTTCACCAATCTTTAACAAAGATTCATTCATAGCTTTCAAAACAATTTACATTTCACAATTTGAAATCTTTTCAACAAAAATTGGAAGTTCTTTCTTTATATGAAAGCAATTATCTTTTGAAAACAAAGTGTTTTCGTTTCGGGAAAAATATGCACAAGTTATACCCTTTTAAAGTTTAAACTGGAAAATCAGCGAACTACCGTATACTCAGCAAGTTCCATTTAAATTAAATTAAAATTCCTAAAATAATTCATTCAATATACTTCAAAATTGTTTAAAAATCCATATATCTATATATTGTATAACTTGTATAACCCTTTCAAACCATAATTTCCAAAACAATTTCAAAACTTAAACAAGTTATATTGTATTCAAACTAAATTTAAATTTCAAAACTTCCTTTTCAAATTTAACTCAATTTCACTTCCAAACCATTCGGATTCAAAATTCAACTTTTAAACAAAATAATATTTAAGTTCAAAATATCAACGACTTAGCCAATTTCCCTTGAAATCCATATTTGTATGTGTGGTGTAGTACAAGGATTTTACACACAACAATAACATATCACAACTATCATCAATTCAAGCACAACAATATCGATAAGCGGTATAATCCTATAACGCTTATCTTTATTCACAGATCCATAGATAAATATGTAAATTCATCATGTATAAATAAATCACAATTCACAGCTCAATCATATCATAGAATCATCATACATCGGGGATGTCAAACAATTCAAAGCATCCAATAGAATCCAATCATCCATAAGTAATATTAATTAATCACCTGATATAACTAATTTAAACCAGATTAATTACTTATGAATAAATTACCAATCCTGGTTAATTAACATTAATTAATTACAATCCATTTTAATTGATTATCCTTTAATCATTTATTAATTAACCTTTAATAATAAATTAATCAACATTTAATTATTAATTAATCAGTCTCAATTAATAAATTAAAAGACTTTTGATTATTAAATAATTAACCTTTAATCATTTAATTGCTATTTAATTCATTATCGTTAATTAATTATATTAATTAATTAGCCCTTAATTATTAAACCATCCCTTAATCACTTTCATTAATTAATTAACCTTTAAATTAATTAATTATCCTCAGATTAATTAGCTTAATTTATGAATCACATAAACAAATTATCTTTTAATTAATTACTTTTTAATCACCTGATTAATCAATTAATTAATTATCCTTAGTTACTTTCATTACGTAATTATCTTTAAGTAATTAATTACCCTTAATTACTTACATAAATTAATCTTAATCGATTAATTATCCTTTAATATAATTACATAAAGTAATTATCTTTAATTACAGTAAGTAATATTCTTTTATTAATTTCATTAAGTAATTATACTCAATCTATTTCATTAAGTAATTGTCCTTTAATTACTCATCATTAATTACTTAACTCATAACAAATTAATTAATCCTTAATTAAAACCCCTAATTACTAATTAATTAATTAATCTTTAATTACCCAAGGCCTTACTTAACTTAAGATAAATCACTTATCTTAATCACTTACTTAATCACATCATCAAATTCTATTTGAAACATTTAAGAATATTTTAAATCATTATCCGAGTATAATTACTCAAAACCCAAAACAATTTTAAACATATTTTAACTTTGAATCAAATTTTAAACTTGTTTTAAAAACTTGATTATGATTTTAATTTGAAAGCTTAGTTTATATTTTTCTTTAAAAACTTATTTACCTCAATATACTCTTAAACTTAATTTTAAAACTTGCTTTACCTTTAGAACTTCAATATTTTACTTTGTTTTTGAAACCTTTAAAGAAAAACCCGAGCCAAACACATCCTTTTATCGAGTTAAGCCAAGGGTATTCCTTACAACTTCTCGACTTCAAGTCAAACAACCAAATTTATCGAGACCAACCCGAGAAACTTCCCTTCTTCCCTAACTTCACAAACCAACCCAGATATCATTGATGCTCGTGCATGTGCACGATCGAGCAACGACATTCTAACATCGATACCACCTCCAGCACGTCGGCGACAACTATCTCGACCCAAACGACCACTCAGTTCGACATAATCGCTTGAGAAACGAAATTGAACAACTTGATCGATGCCTGGAACAACCTAGTTCATCCAAAAACTCCTCGACTCGCCGCCACAGATCACCAGAACCCTCGCAACTCCGTCCAGAGCTCCACCACAACCTTATGCATCGACTCCCCTTGGTCCGGTCCACCCCGATCCACCATCGACGATGAAATCGACTCGATTATAACACTGACCAAAATGGGTTGCTAAACCCTAAACCAACGTCGTGCCTCCACTCCGATCATCGGAAAAATCTTCGAGCATTTTTCTAGAGTTCCCCCGACTTCCAGCTACCTCTAGCTATGATCTCGAGACCCACCACTTCACCGATTACTGGAATTTGACAAAATAACCATCCCTATTCATCCACGCATTCCTCCCTTAATAGCAAACTTAAAATCTTGAAATTATTTTAAAAATCATGTTTTTTGAAGTCGAACCTGATGATGTAAGTGAATCAAGAAACTTTGACACTCGAATTTTAACATGTATTTAAGCTTCATTGTTTATCTTCTTCCTAGTATTAATTATCCTCAGATTTATCTTAAAAATATTTCTAGAACTTAGATCTTGATTGTATAAACAAATTTTATTTAGATCGTAAAACCAAAAAAGAATTGGAGGAAGAGAATTTAATTTTTGAACAAGTTTAATTTTTTTGTAAAACCTGGAAACAGAGGTGTATGCCTATACAACAGACATGCACAAACATACTTACACATATATATATATACACACACAAATTTATATACATGCAAGCAGATTCACAACTTTACTTCAAGCATGATCACAATCAATAAGTTAAAATCCAGTTTTCAAAAGGGTTTACTCACCTATTTGAACAGAGAGCAGCTTTGGGCTTAAAATCTTAAAACTGTTTTGATGATTGGAACTCTGATATTTGAATTAATTTGAAACTTTGTTGATTGAATTTGATCCTGACTTTGCTTACTTGAATTATGATGAAACTGAAGCTTGAAACTAAAGGGTTTGATTCAGGTTGAAGCCGAAGTTTGATTGTTTGTTGCTATTTTGAATTCTTGCATTTGAATCTGAATTTGCTATCTCAGGTTTGATTTTAAACTTTGCTTTTCATCTGATCTATACTTGAAACTGGAACTTGGATTGATTTTTCTTTCTAAGGTTTGTATTTTGATTATGTTTTTACTTGTTTAATTTTTTCACAGGTTTTTGTTTTTTCTTTGAATCCTATTTAGTTTTGAACAAAATGAGAAATGAAGATGTAACAACCCGCATATTTATCGAGTTTACATTTAAATATTTTTATTTAAATATTAAATCGTTAATCGGATTTTGGTCCGAAAAACTACTTTTTGCAAACAGTCAAATTAGGACTCGAGACCACTTCCATTGAGTTCGAAATGTCGTTTACAACTTTTTAAGTATAAACATCGATAGGTTTGGAGTTAGTGAAATTTCACTAACTTTTCCCGCTTTGGACTTTGGGTTAGTTTAGCCTATTAAGCCCAAGTTCCAACCCTCTTCTCCTCACCCTTCATAAATTTCCTAACTAACTCAAGCTTTAGCATTAATGGTGAAGAGAATGGGAAATTAAAACTCCAAGCTCAAATTCAATTGCAACTCCATCATTCAACTCCAAATTCAAGTAGAAGATATTGGATTCAAGCTTTGGATTGCTTCTCCTTGCTTTCAAGCTTCATCTTCATAAATTTTAGTGCAAAGGTGAGATTTTTATCTCACAATTCTAGTCTATAACTATATTGGACTGTTGGGAATGATTCCCTATCACTTTAGCATGCATATTTGCTTTTGGTTTGGATTGGATTGGCGAAAAACTCCGATTTTTGGTGTTTGGGAGAAATTTCTGCATTTAGGTCGTTCTGGCCGTTTTTAGCTCGCTCGGAGTTAGGTCGTGTGGACCTTAGGTCGTAGGTCGCGTACGAGTTAACCCCTAGGTCGTTCTGGCCATTTTCGTGTTTTCGGAGTTAGGTCGCTCAGGACCTTAGGTCGTAGGTCGTATGGCCGTTAGGTCGCTCTGCTTTGGCTCTGGCCATTTTTGCTCACTCGCAGTTAGGTCGCTCACGACCTAGGACTTAGGTCGCTTGGAGTTAGGTCGTAGGTCGGCAGGTCTTCAGCTCGCACGCGTTGAAAAGGCACGTCTGGAGTTAGGTCGTTCGCGAGTTAACGTTAGGTCGTTTGCGAGTTAGCGCCCTAGGTCACTCGCGTATAGCTCGTTCGGAGTTAGGTCGTTAGGCCTTAGCTCGTATGGCCTATGCAATTTGGTTAGGTCGTCCAACCTCAACACCTTAGGTCGTAAGACCTTAGGTCGTACCCCTTAGGTCGTTAGACCTTAAGCCTTCACTATTGGAACTCGTTAGGTCGTAGCAACCATAGGTCGTAGGTCGCTCACACGGAGTTAAGTCGTAGGTCGTCTCCGACCTTATATCGCTCAGCCAGGTTTCACTTTAAGTCGTTAGGTCGTTTGGACCTTGTTTCCAGTTAGGTCGCAAGACCCTTAAACCGTTAGGTCACTAGGTCGCGATGTTTTAGGTCGCTGCACCCTATGCCTCTATAGGTCGTTCGACCTTGCTAACTTTTAGGTCGCGAGTTTTATAAGTCGCTCGACCCTATTCCCTTTAGGTCGTTAGACCTCATTTTGCTTTAGGTCGTAAGCCGCTTGTCTTCACTTAGGTCGTACCATGACGGGGCGCTGCCCCGCACCCCGCCGGGGGCGCTGCCCCCTGGACCCCCGCGACCTGACCGGGCAGGTCGAACCCCGTATAACTCTGCGTAGGGATCTTATCTGAAAAACATTGAGCTGATTTCCTTGGATTTTATTCACATCTCCGTATGCGATTTTTGTGACTGATTGTTTCTACAATTGCTTATGTGTTTTGTCACTTTATAATATAAAGGTTTCAATACTAGTAGTAAATATCAAAACTCTTTTAACAAACAATTTCAACTCTATTTTTAATAACAAAGCTCTTTTCTTAAACCGTTTTCCAATCTATTAGTATATACAAGCCTTTACCTCACTCGGATGAGAAATCTAATTAAACGACTTAGTAAAACAAGTGGTATGAAACGCTTGCGTTCACTTCGTCGGTTAATTCTTGGACTTGTTCGATTGAACCTCTTGTGACAATTTTATTAGTGAAGATTTACAGTTTGTTCGTAAATATTTAAGTTAAGCAAGTGGTTATGGGACATGAAGCTAAACTTCTATATTTACTAGCTTAGTGTAATTGACACTTCTCGTTGATCTTGATGATCGCTTTATGAATTAGACTAGCAATTGCGCGATGTCTCTTTCATTGCAAGGTTAGACTAGACACCACTTGTGTGATTCCATTCACACATACCTTTCTGCTTTTTGGTTAGTCTTGACCTCATTCTGTGTGATTCCACTCACACATGTGGGGTAGCTCCCCATGGTCTTCGGACCGTCATGTGATAGGCCTCTTTCCCTTTTTATGATTTCTGGATTTCTCGTGTTGATTTCTGGAATTTGTGTCATTGACTTGTTATGAGTACAAGTTTAGGGTATGATGCCCCCTTCGAATCTTTGAGAAGATTCTTGTGATATTGATTATCTCTTATTGATTGATCTTCTGTTGATCATTATTTACATACTTATAGCGGTATGTCGTTATGGATGTTTATGTTTATGCCATATCTTTTATGTTATATCATGTCATCTGATATTTATAGCTAGACTGATCCGTTTATTATTTTCTTAAATAATACTCGGATCAGACCGAGATGTTACAGGTGCTTCTGCTTGACTTCTTCCCAGGGATTCATCACTCTGACTTTTGGCTAACTGTTTAGATTAGCAGTTTTTGTTGTATACACTTGAGATATAGACTCATAGTTGTATTCTTTTGTATAGCACGTGTTGCTATTCTTTTGTATTATCGTGGATCTTATTGACCACTACTCTGATGTACACTTTCATGTGTTAGTTATATATTCATATCTTCTTCCGCCTTTGTGATATGGATATCTGTGACTGATTTGTGATATGATTATTTCTATGTTTGTTTCCGAAGATTATTTATAGCCACCGTGTGATAAGCTATTACATGGATGGTCGCTCCTCAACAGCCTTATTCTTCGTGCTAGTTGACAGCACTTCTCCGGAGTGTTCTTGGCTAGCGTGGGTATAGAGGTGGGGCGTCACAGAAGAGGTTAGTGATATTTATAGCTTTGATTTCCTTTTTGTTATTAAATTTAAAATAGAAAGAATATTTAAAGATATATGACACTTCTATTATTTGTATCTTTATAAGCCTACACTTGTTAATCTATACACATGTCTTCTTAATGTTTAAATATATCTCAAGTTAGTTTTGTACACATTTCTTTATATTAATGTATTTTGTATATATATACAAACCAAATTTATATTTGTATAAATTTAAAAGAAAAGAAATAAACCTTTTTATCAAATTTTATTTAAATTAAAACTATTATACCTTTAAATAAATATTTATCTGTATACATTAATAAATAAACATGTGTGTATATATATATATTAGAATTTAACCTTTAAATAGCTTTTTGGAAATCATTATATTAAATTTAAAATATAACTTTCAAATCACAATGTGTATATATACATATTATAACTACAAATTTTTTTTTATTAATTTTAAAACATAGAGTTTTAAATCCAAATTTATTTCTAAGATATTTTTATTTTGAATTTCAAATCAAAATTCAAATTACAATCGATTCATATACATGTATATATAATCAAAAACTTATCTTATTTGTTTTGAAAAATCGAAATTAATTCACGATTTAATCAAAAATTTATATTAATTACCAAATAAAATTTGACTCAAAAACCGGGATCGTTACATAACTACTAATATTGCTTGATGTTTTGATTTGTTTTGGAGTTGATTATATTTACAAGAGGAATATGAAAATTATTGTCACGGATGGAACAAAGGTAGAGAAAGAAAACAACTGAAGAAAATTAAGTAAGGGGATTTGTTTTAATTAGGAGAATTAACCATTAATTCTTTTATTTAAAACCTCGATAAAAATTCCTCCTTAATTTCCAATTACCCCACTAATTTATCTCCACTTGTATAGTTGGCTTATGTTGCTGTATATACATGCAAAATTTCCAAAAATCTTTCAAGTAATTATCTCTCATAACCCCAATTAAAAGTGTACTAATATAGTATGTCTGTGCGTTAAAGCACTCAGCGGTTCTATAGTGGTAGAGAGCAAAACGTAATAATGGGAATAAATTGGGGTTATAACAAAAAATAACAGACATACACAAAGCTTCATTAGATATAAAACCAAATATTTAAAGTTAATTTATTTTCTTGCTCAAATAATTTATGTGCAAAAAAGAAATGTTGTTTCATTTTACATAATAAAACCGAATAATACCATGATTTATGCACTTTAGATTTGGTGGCTACAATAGATTTATAACTTATATTGAGCATTTATGCCTTAGAATTAGATCTTCATCCTAATTTTATTAATTTGAATTAAAAGAAACTAGTCAAATTAATGTTTTGTATTAATTTTGCTAATGTAGATGCTAAAAATTCTTGTTTGATAAGTATAGTAGAAAATAGTGGGGCTTAAAGAAGATCTGCTATTTAATAACACTAAATTGAAAAAGTGAAACAGTCGAAGAGCGCTACGTGCTGTAGCGGGAATTTCATAGGGCTTTAGTTGCCTTGTAACATATCAATACATGCAAATATAATTTTTACATATGCTTTAATGTATTGCTGGCAATAAACAAAACATTAAAAAAAAATTAATATTTCTCAAATATAAATTAATTTAATTAATATAACATTTTATAAACAAATTAAACGTATGAATTTTCGGTGAATTCACAAATATAGTTGTGAGACTTAGAGGTGTGAATTTGATAAGGGATTAATGTCAAACAACTCAAATATCAATGTTCACAAGATAATTTAGTGGTTTCGACTAAATTCACCACTTGCAGATTTTTTTCACTAAAATCCAATTTCATATTTTCTTATGTGGTAACTTTAGTAATGATTATTTATATGTGTTTTCTTCATCAAAACTATATAACATTATGATATATGGAATTTGGTATTGGTCAAAATTCAAATATTATCCACAATCAACTCAGTTTGTCCAAAAAACGAAGTCTTTAGTTCGATAATAAACTGTACTATTAACTGTACTATTCTGATTAGAGATTCAGACTTTAAGTAGAACCTAGTAGACCGTGATATTAACCTCAATAATCGAGGTGATGAATTCTCTATTAAGTAGTACTTCGCTCCCTAAGCTTTAACTCGGAAAAAGCTATAGTTGCACGATAGATCGCCAAAGCATAATTTAACTATAATCAAAGTGGAATATCCACTTCCATAGTATTCTCAAGTCGAGCGAACTATGTAACATCATTATATTAAGATTGCTAGATTGACCTAGTTATTTTCAACTAATAGGAAACTCCAGGATGAGTCATTCCATAGTAATCTAATAATTACCCCTTGGTGCCCCCAAGTAGCTATGAGTAATACTTTGCTTAACATTTGGAGAATGTTACGCACTCTGGTCTCAATGAATCAATCGATATCCTTTTCTCGATGCATCATAACCAAGAATATTTAAAACAAAATGTCATTTTGTTTTGTGAATAATTACTCACGGTTGCAAATATTTGCAACCACGATCACATAACATTTTATTTAAGAATTTTCAAACTATATACTTTAAATTAATTAATTAATTAAAAATATAATAAAGTATATAAAGGAAGGCGAACACTGTTGCCATGAGCCTATTTAACTACAAATTTAGATATCTGTACAAATTATATAATTTCCTCTAGGGCATACCTCTGACTCTTTCATCAAATGTGTCTAAAATTCTGAAATACCTAACTATTATATGCAAGCACAACCATCTCTCTTCTACTATTCTTAATTGATGGAAGCATGCAGTTAAACCTGGTCGTGAAAATATCATGGCTCCACTTAGTTGATTGAACATGTCATCTATTTTTGGCAAAAGGTAATGAATTTATGTGGTCTTCTCATTCAACTTCTGATTGTTAACCATATTTAGAACCTCAAATTTTGGTGTTTTGATTGTGATAACTATATAAATAAATATTATATGAACGTTTGCAGGAGAAGATGCTCAAAAACATATGAAGACCAGATTCAGATTCAAGAATATTGCTACAATATTTGTTTAGGCATAGAGTCTGAGTTTAAATGTAGCTAGATGTTCTAATCTCTCCAAAATGGTATATATATGCACTCAAAATAAAAATATTGGCATTTAAAGCAACTACATGAAAACGCTGCATTCAGGCGGCGGAATGACCCATGTCAGCTGACTAAATGTTGTGCATGTTTAAAAAATAATATGAACATTCAGCCGGCTAAGTAGGAATATTCAGATGGCTGAATTATACCATTTTTGCACTATCTCTTTGCCGCTTTGATTTTCAAACCGACTCAGCTGCCTGAAACATTTAGTTCAGATGGCTGAATCTTCATATCGGCCAGGTTTTCAAGAGACACTTCATTTTAATGAACAGAAACAACTCTTGTTTCAAGAGTTGCTTCCATATCTTTTCATGGCTATCATTCATGAACGAATAAAACTCTTAATCTCTATAATAGCCCTGAATTCCAGTTTTTAGAATCAATTCTTATTCTTATTTCAATCCATCTTGCTATTTGAGTTGTAAGCATTTGATACTTAAAAACTTCATTCTGATCACTTGTTCATTCAAGAATGCTTCATTGGTGACATAATAAACTTCATATCTTCATGAATTACACGATATACCACAAAGAGAAGATTACAGGAAGGGTGTAATCTAAAGACATATCCGTGCTATTAAAAGAGCACATTCAGTCGGATAATTTCTGTATTATTAAAGTCATGTTCGGTTGCTCAGGCGGTTGAAGTCCTATTATATAGCTTAGGCGGTTGAAGTCCTATTTGGTTGCTCAGACGGTGTAATACCCATTCCTCCGGGTTAAGTGACGGTTGATAGTTAAATTTCAGAAGGAGTCTAGGACTGGACATAGAACGAGAAGTTCGAACTAGTGAAAAAATCTCTGGTATCATTTACTCTATTATTTTAATTATACATTTACATTCTACATAAGTAGATAGTTTATTTAATATTTCATATTGCACGATCCTTAGTCACTTTCACTTAGTAACAGAGCGAGGTCATCATATAACCATAACAAAGTTATTTGGTATTCAAATAATGTGGAAACTAACACTAGCACAAGTTTTATTGAAGGTCAATCCACTGCACAACTACCACTGTTTAATGGATTAAACTATAATTATTAGTCAACTAAAATGAGAATTTATATGCAAGCAAATGAATATGATACTTGAAATATCACTTAGAATGAATACACTGTACCTACTTCACCATATGTACAATGGTCTAACACACAAAGTTTAAAAGAGTTAGTATGTGTAATTCGGCATATGAAATTTGGCATACACTGAAAATTATGCATGAAGGTATTAAAAAAGTTAAACAAAACAAGATTTCTATGCTTAAGAACTAGTTCCAAAATTTTAGAATGAAGCAAGATGAAACTATAGTTGAAATTTATTCTTGGTTTCAAGATATATATATCATTCACTTTTGGCATTAGGAGAAAAATACACAGATTTGGATATGGTTTCAAAAATCCTCAACTCTTTAACGGTTAAATGGGAACAAAAAGTCTTGGCATTTGAAGAAGCTGATGATATTTCAACCATAAAACCAGAAGAGTTGATAGGAAATTCAATTCACATAAAGTAAATTTACAGGCAAAAAGAGCTCAAGCACTATTCCAGGAAGAAAAGGAAGAATCAGATTCGGATGAATGTGGCATGGCGTTTATAGCTAAAAAATTTAAAAAGTCTATGAAATTTAGAAAGAACGATAAATTTGGAAATAACAAGAACACTAACAAACCATCAGCTTCAAATCTCGAATACTATGAATGTCATAAAAAGGGTCACATAAAAAAGGACCGTCTTGATCGAAAGAAAGACATGTACAAGAATAAAAGGGAGAAATATAAGAAGAAGCAAGAATTTTTTGTTACATGGGATGATTCAGAATAGTTTTCTTCATCAGACAGTGATAGTGATTGTGACACAGAATAAGCCAACGTATGCTCACTACAAGAAAAGATGCTATTTATAACCCCAATAGATAACGCCTCGTTATATAGTGTTATTATTTGCAATAGTTGGTTTTATTTAGAGCAGGGATGGCCCAAATAGTGCTTTAAAAATTAGGGTTCCTCCAAATATTTTCGTGGCTGCCATTTTCTTAAATTATTTCATATTCCCTCTTCCTTTTCATTCCTTTGTTCTCGTCTCTCAAACCAAAAAAAGATGTTAATTTTCTCTCCCCTACAAATCCCCAAATCACTGCTTCACTACTTCAGGTCCATTTCCTCCTTCATAAAACTTGATTATCGGATCCAAAATGCAATTTATCTACGAGCGACATTGCACAAAGTCCCCATTTGGGACATAAGGCATGTGGGGGATCATGAATCATACCGATCCTCTGTCATCACAATCGTCACCACCCTAAACACCATGGGGGTTCAGGTACTTAATTATTTAATGGAATCAAGGGGTTTTATGTCATGATTTTGTTAGACCACTACATGCTCATTAATTACTCTTCCTAAATCATTATTTTCTAGCAAATTCCCGAATTTCCAAAATGAGCACACCACCACCGAACGATAATCATCAACCCTTCATCGTTTCTTCACCGACCATATTCACGGAAACTGAATATTCCTTCGTTCGTACGACTATCGCTCTCTTCCTTTGGCATGTTTCCATCCATTTCATTATCGTTCTCATCTTAACGGCGCTTCTCTTTCTCCCCACTCGCACTGCCATCATGTGAGTAGCTCAAATTCCCATATTTCCCTTCTTTTTAATAGCTATTTTCATTCTGTGCCATTTTTGTTTTGCTGGGTGTTTGGCGTGCTACTGCTCTTTATGGTGATCCCTTTGAATGATAGGAGTAAATTGGGAAGGAAATTAGCAAGGTTTGGTTTTTGCAGGAAAACCCCATGTTTATTTTAAAATTTATGTGATTTTGTTACAAGTTCATCGCGGAATGATATACGGGTTTATTTGTAAATATGCATGTGGATATTTTCCAATCACTTTACATGTTGAAGACATAAAGAGGTTTGATCCAAACAAAGCTTATGGTAGGAAAAGTTTTAATCTTTCATAAAGTATTTGATCGCAAATTATCTGCACATTCAGTATAAGTTAGTAGCTGAGTTGATTTCAGCTATATTTTTTGGTAGATTGTCTTAAAATCTTGATATTGATTGTGCTTGATGAGAATTATTCCAATTTACGTATGCTCTATGCTTTTAAATAGTATTAAGAGTTGAACTATAAAAAAATTCTAGCGTTCGGGTATGAGCCACATTAAGTGCTACCTATTGCGATATGCGCCCTTGCTGATCTTACTATATTCATGCCACTACCAAAGATCAAAGTTCTAGCAAGCAGTGTTGTAAGCTTTTCAATCTTTATTTATATCAATTATATTTATGCTGAAATCATTAATGAGTCTGGAAATTATATAACCTCCATTTTCCCATTTATCATGGCTATTGGTCTTCTATACGTCGTTCTTGAGGCAAATTTGGACATGGTGTGGTTTGGCTTCAACATCATGGAAGAATTTCTACTCTTATTTGGAAAAGGGATACAGCTATATAATTGTGCCTCGTGTGTTCCGGAAATTCTACATATGGATCATGATTCTGAGGTTTGTTCTGAGCTTTTGGTCATTCGTCGACTAATTTTAAATTTGCATAAAATTTTGCAGTTATTTAAATTTATATTTATATGGTACTGATATATTTATTCAAAATAATGTTCTCTGTCGAAATTAGTTTTCTATTTTGTTTATGTAAAATTATGTTAATTAAATATCATTCTAAATCTTGGTTCAAAGTAACCTTTGGCTATAATTTTACTTACACTATTTGACATATAATGTTCATGAAATAAGATTGTTAGTAAATATAACTTGCAATATTTCCCATGTCCTAAAATATCCAAAATACATCAGAATTAATGATTTCGAAAGTTGATGGGATCCATTTCTGTAATCACCATACTATCATGCTTTTAAAACAGTAATCTTTAACATATATAAGTTGAAACCTATTGGGAGCAGGTTTGGGGAAAATTTAATTATTTTATGCATATTTACAAGTACGACATAATAAACCAACTTCTTTTTATATAATTTTTTGTCATTATATTTCAACTGAATACAATCAATAAGAGGTTTGTTCTCCCATTTAATAAAATTAATATATTTGATGTATAAAATGAATAGTAGTTTCCTAATTTATTAGTAAAATTAGGCATGTTACTCTCATGTTCATAATATATAAATGACCTTATTTATATAGAAATTAATGTATTCCATTATTGTTATTAATAAATAAGAAAATTGAGTTAAATGGTTATTATTCCCTTTAAAATATTGGTAAAATTTAAGCAATTGCTATTTTCAATTTTTTTGGTTTGTTGTTGTTTAAAAGTGAGAAAACTATTTAATTCTAATAGCTTGTGCTACTATTGCATTGTATAGCAGAGTTGCATGATGATGAAACATTAAGCAGGGGTTGAATTGATGCAAGATGCTGAAATGAAGATGCAGCATGATCTATTGCATTGGGTGCCACGAATTTATTAAAGATGCTATCTAAAGAGGAAATGATTTATGGTTACTCTAAAGATAGGGTAATTTCTATGGCTGAAGCACTGTGGTTGTGAGCAGCATTGAAAGAGTTAGTGGGTCAAACTCGGTCCAAATCCATATAATAATTGAAGCTCTGCTCTAGATGTAATGATGAAGCATTGTTGTATTTCAAGAGGAAAGACTGAAACTCTATCCATATTTTAAAGAAACTCTGGGAAAAATACCGACTCTTATAATTACAGGTATAGAGATAAGTAAACCAAGATATTTAATATCCTTTCAAGTATATAGTTGATAAACTAATGCATGTAGCTAGCATGGTAGAAAGTAGAAACATAATATGCATGAATAATAAAATGGTATATCAATGACTATAGCACTGACTATTGATGCAGGTCAAATTACGACATCAAGTGCAATGGCATGGATGATCAAGTACTTTGATGAAAATCAAAAAGTTCAAAATCAGCATAGCATAAATCAATGATATTGCAGATCTAAAATCATATAACTACTTTGCTTTTGGTTTAAGGGAAACATTTATAACTAGAAGTGGTGATTTTTCGTTCTTTTTTCTTCACTAGAAAGATCTGAATTCATATAGCTACTTTGCTTTTGATGTAGGGGAGGACTTGCTTAGGAATGAAGTAGGCAAAAAATATGTTGTTGATATTCCTGCATCGACTAGTTACAACTTACAGGCATGTTTTCCTGGTTTTCCAATCTGGTCAAAGCTGTGACACATTCCTCTTTTATTTTTTTTCTCTTCTTTCTTTTTTTAATGGAAACAGTATATAGTATATACAATGTTATATACATGTTGTGGGTGGAACATTTGTGCTACTTATTTTCTTGTAATTTCTCACTTAGTGCTACATCTTTATAAAAATATATATAAACTAAAAATAAAATACATATATATTATATAAAGAAAGATTGAATAATATGTAAGTTAGTATGTATGTGTGTGTGTATTTGGACAAGCTGCTATCTAGTGATTTTTGGGTAGAGTGTGAGTGCATCGGTGTGTGTATTAGCTCCTAAGTGCATGTGTGATTTGCGTGTGTTAAATGTCAGGTTGTAGGTATATTTTAGATGCATTAGATGTCTTATGTGCCTTAAACTTGCTTTTTCTCTTCCATTAATCTTTGAAATTTACCGCCAAGTTATTTTCGTCTATAATGTTCTAGTGATTCCTCTTAATGCTCACGACAATGAAATTTGACTAGTTCCCATTTCTTGTTCATATCTCAAAAACCACAATTTTCCTTGATATTCTGTGCAAAAATTTACAATCATTACTGGCTTCCGTTCATCCCTTTACTCTTTAGTCATATTCAACCTTGATAATGCTTTGCAAATATATATGTTTATAATTTTCTAAACTAGTAATATGAATAAAATTTCTAGGTTTATAATAATAATAATAAATATATTTAGCTAAGTTTTATAAAAAAATTAACTAAGATTATAAAAATTAACTAAGTTTATAATATTAATAATAGTAAAAAATAATAGTAATTAACTAAGTTTATAAAAATAACTAAATTTATTTATATAATAATACAATAATAATTACCAATGTTTATGGAAATTAACTAATTTTATAGTAATAATTCTAACAACAACAACAATCATAAATATTAATAATAAATTAACTATAAGTTTTATAGAGACCAACTTAGCTTATAATATTAACGATACTAATAAGAATAATAAATTATAAAATTATAACTAAATTAATTAAGTTTTATAAAAATTAACTAAATTTACATTATAACACAATAATAACTACTAATGTTTATGAAAACTAACTACTAACAACAACCATAAATAACAATAAATTTACTATAAGTTTTTAAAAAAAACTAACTAAGTTTATAGTAATAATGATACTAAGAACAATAATAATAAATTGTAAAATATTAACTAAGCTAACTAAGTTTTATAAAACTTAACTTAATCGATATAATAATAACAATTAACTAAGTTTATAAGAATTAGCTAATTTATATAATAACAACAATTAACAAAGTTTATAAGAATTAACTAAATTTATTTAATAATACATTAACAATAACTAATTTGTATGAATATTAACTAATTTTACTACTACAACAACGATGACGAAACAGTAATAAATTAACTATAATTTTTTATTAAAACTAACTAAGTTTATAATATTAATAATAATAAATTATAAAATATGAACAAAGTAGACTAAGTTTTATAAAAAATAACTAAATTATATAATAATTATAATAATAATATTATAAAAATTAACTTTATTTATTATGTTATATAAAAACTAAATAAGCTTATAAGAATTAACTAAGTTGATAATAATAATAATAATAATTTAACTAATGTGTATGAAAATTAACTAAGTTGATGATGATGATGATGATAATAATAATAATAATAATAATAATAATAATAATAATAATAATAATTTAACTAATGTGTATGAAAATTATCTAAGTTTATAGCAATAATACTTTATTTTGTATTTATAAAGTGTATCATATCTTTGGTATATATGATTCATAGTGTTTCTTTAGCATATGTTGGATGATAGCATGTTATTGTTATTTACGGTACATAAAGTATATCATTTTGTTTTTATCCATGGACTGGGCTAGTCATTGTTCTTTGACAATTTTTGTACAAATTTTGAACTAGACGGTGTTTCTTTTTATTAGGTTTTTATTTCATTGTTCTCTTTGAAACAAATAGGACAGTGTATTAATCATATTAATTGTCATAGCTTGTTTAGTCTATAGCACCGTGTAAACTTAACTTTTTTGTTATATGGTCTTGAGTACAACTGTATTTCAATGGGTTAGTTAAAATTCAGTGCTCTTTCACCTTTAGTTCAACTGAAGCAATACTTGTAAAATTAAATTACGGTGATATAGTTTTACATGGAATGATTATACAACACACAATATGTGTATTTTGCAGGTGATAAAACCTTCTTACTACGGTTTGGAGGATGCTGAAGGTGAGACTGTAAATTCATATATATCAAGGTATTATAATACAAGAAACGAGCTGCAGGTCCATATTTTTGATGTTGTTATAAGAAAAGACCCTATAGATATAAATATGTAAATTTAGTCCTTGTTTTCCAAAAAATAGAAAACGCAATGTGCTTTGCGTTTTTCTGATAGAAAATGTAAGCTAACTTGCAACTTTTAGACTTGGAATTTTTTTTTAATTTTGACAATTTCAAAATTTTTGAAAAGCGTAAGTTAACACGCGCTTTCTATCAGGAAAGCGCAAGCTAGTTTGCGCTTTTATTTTGAATTTTTTTCAAAATGTTTGAAAATTTTAAAACTTTTGAAAAATGCAAGTTTAAGCTAGTTTATGGTTTTTTATTTGTAAATTTTTAAAATATTCGAAAATTTTGAAATTTTTGAAAAGCACAAGTTAACTTGCACTTTTTATCAGAAAAGCGCAAGCTAGTTTGCGCTTTTTCATTTTGAATTTTTTTTTGAAAATTTTGAAAAGTTTGAATTTTTTTAAAAAGCGCAAGTTAACTTGCACTTTTTATAAGAAAAGTGCAAGATGGTTTGTGCTTTTTGATTTAGAAAAAATAGGGACTTAATTTACATACTCATTATCATAGGGACATTTCTTGCAACAACATCAAAATCAGGGACCTTTGGTGTAAATCCCCATTACAATAATAGTAAATTATCAATTTAAATAATTTTTTCACCCTCTTTTAATGTGCTCATAAGGAATATCCTAAATTTTTTTATACGTTATTCATTATTTAGGCAGGTACTAACCACATTAGAAGATCTAGAAGATAGTAGATGCATCAAAATGACAGAAAATTCTGTGGAGTCAACAATGTTAGGGTCGTTTATTAGTGCATCTCTATTTTTGGTTTTTGTGGTTTAGATTATGAGATATTATATGTATGAATATTTTATATGTTTAGTATAACATGTTACATCTCTATGCTTATTAACTTTTATGATTCTTGCATTATTTAAATGATTTTCTCTTAAAAAAGGTTATTACTACACACTTTGATATAGTGTTGAATATTGTAATTTATAATTAAGAAGCAGGAAACATTAGAACTGTGAAAAGAAACCACAACTGTTAAAAAATGGTATGTTTATTTAATAGCGTAGAATAACCGCTATTAAATCTATCAATATTACTTGCATTTAACATAAAAAATGCTATGGTATCATAATAAGCAGTATAAAAAATAACATATAACTGTTATAACGAAACTTATTATGACATAGTATATGCGCTACATTTGCTAATGTTTTATAGCGGTTTATTAGTGCTGTCAAAAGTCTGACATCTACGTTAACATGTCAATGTACAACGTTTAGAATTTGCTATTAACTTGTTTTATAGCGGATTATCAGTGCTACATTAGAAAGAAAGATAGCGGATGATTTGTGCTATAATATGCTGATTTTTTATAGCGGTTGTTTTAGCGCTATGAATTGTCCACTATTTTTTTATAACATGTCATTATACAATATTTATCAAACCACTATCATAGGCTTTATTAGCGTTTTTCCTGTGCTGGCGTAGGGTCTTTTTGTTGTAGTGGCTTTACAGCTACAAGTAACAATGTAAGTGATCTTACCTTTGATGATTTAGTGGATGTAAACTCAGAATTACTAGATACACAAAGGAATATCAAAAGAAAATGCAAAGATACACTTGGAAAATTAAATAGAACTAAAATTGAAGTAGATATGTTAAAAGATGAAAAGAAAATTTTAGAAGAACTTGTAATCGATCAAGAATCTTGTTCTAAAACAACCTCTTAGCTTACAATGCTAAGTAGAGAAATAGAAATTCAAAAAGAAAAGAACAAAATTCTTTCTTCTAAAAATCACGAACTAAAATCTACTGTTAAAATATAACAATTGGACATGTTTAGTCTTAAAACAAAATTAGAAAACATTACTAATAACATTTCTAATTTTAATAAAGGAAGAGAATTTTTTTCGAGATTATTGAAAATTCACAAGCTGCTTCAAAAGGGATTAGGATGTAATAAGACGACAAAAATTCCTAAAAACAATAGTTCTTTATATACAAACTTTAAAAAGAAAGATAATACTTTTGTAAAACCTATTTTAAAAGAATTTAACCATTAAAAATCTATTAAGATTTGGGTTCCCAAGACAAATGATTGTTTAATTAGAAATAAGTATATTAAGACTTTTAAAGATACAGTTCATAAAAATGAAAATTTTACTTGTAAAGGGAATTATTAACCCTCTTGGATTTGTTTCCTAAGACCTAACTCTTAGATCCTAACAAAAAGTGGGTACCAATGTCATCTCCATATTTTTTACAGGTACGAACTAAGAAAAGAGAAAAGTGCACACTTGATAGTGGTTGCTCAAAACACATGACAGAAAACAAAGACACGCTGACTAATATTGTTTACTCAGATGGAGGATCTATCACATTTGCAGATAATTTCAAAGGATATATCATCAGCAAAGGCGATGTGAGCAATGATAGTACATCTAACTTACCTCTTATTACAAATGTTTTACTAGTTAAATTTTAAAACATAATTTGCTTAGTACAATAAAGGTTTAATATATCTTTTTCTGAAAATAAATGTAATATATTTGATCAAAATAAGAATCTTGTCTTTTAAGGAATTAAAGAACGTACTGTATACATTCTAAATATGAAAGTTAATCATAACATAAATATGTGTCTAATGATCAAATAAAATAATACTTGGTTATGATATAAAAGATTTTATCATATAAACTTCAAAGCAATAAGCAAATTATCTAAAAATTATATAGCAAAAGGTTTACCAAAAATGAACTTTAAGGTAACTAGCATTTGTAATGCTTGTCGATTAGGAACATTATCTAAATCATCTTTTAAATTAGAGAAAATTATTTCAATGTCACAACCTCTTGAGTTATTGCACTTAGATCTCTTTGGACCAACTCAAGTTCAATCTGTAAATCATAATAAATATGTTTTTGTAATTGTAAATGATTTTTTGAGATATACTTGGATCATATTTATGAAAAATAAAAGCGATACTTTTGAAAATTTTAAAAACCTTGCTAAGATAATTTAAATTATTAAAAAAATAAAAATTAAAACAATAAAAGAGAACATAATGGTGAATTCGATAATAGTATTTTTAAGAAATAATGTAATAAGAAAGGAATTTTTCACAAATTTTCATTTTCTAGAACTCCAAAACAAAATGGAGTTGTGGGAACGAAAAATATAACACTTAAAGAATGTGCTAGAACCTTATTAAATGGAAGCACTCTACCTAAAAATTTTTGGGCAGAAGCTATAGCAACTGCTAGTTATATTTTGAATCAAGTCTCCACTAGACCATTAATGAAACATATCCCATATGAACTTTTTAATGGAAGAAAACCCAACATATCATATTTTGAAATTTTCGGTTCAAAATGTTTTTAATTTAAATACAAAAGACCAACTTGGTAAATTCAATCCAAAATCTGATGAAGGAACATTCATTGGATGCTCAGAACGAAGCAAGGCGTATAGAATTTATAATAAAAGAACTAAAATAATCGAAGAACTGCTTCATGTGTCATTTGATGAAAATTTCAAACTAAAAAATAAAAATGAAGATGAAGATATAATTTCAAAATCAAATATCATAGAAGATGATATTGAAAATATTGAAAATAATACTAAAATTGAAAACAACAATTTACCTATGAGATTCGATCTCCACTAAGACTACTAAGAAATCACCCAATTGAAAATGTTATTGGAGAAATAAATTCTAACATAAGAACACAAAATCAATTAAATCAAATGGGTCATGTAGCTTTCTATCGAACGTTGAACCTAAAAATGCTAAAGAAGCCTCAACTGGTGATTACTGGATTATAGCTATGCAAGAAGAGTTAAATGAATTTAAACAAAATGAATTTTGGGACTTGGTTCCAAGACCTAGTGATCAGACAGTCATCGGTACTAAGTGGGTTTACAAAAATAAAGCCGATGAGCAAGGGAATATTATTCGAAACAAAGCAAGATTAGCCGCTCAAGGCTACAATCAAGAGGAAGGAATAGACTATGAAGAAACATTTGCTCATGTAGCACGACTAGAAGTAGTACATATTTTTATTAGCTTTTGCATGTTTTCGTAACTTTAATATATTAAATGGATAAAAAAAAAATGCTTTTCTAAATGGATTTACAAAAGAAAACGTGTATGTAGATTAACGACCTCTACTTACACGCGAAAAATTCCCAAAACGTGTCTATAAATTAAAGAAAGCTTTATACGATCTAAAACAAGCACCTCGTCCTTGGTATGATTGACTTAAAAGATATCTTATAAATTCTGGCTTTAAAATTGAAAAAGAAGATCAAACTCTGTTAATAAAAAAAAAGATAAAAAGGATATTTTAGTAATACAAATTTATGTAGAAGACATCACTTTTGGTTCCATGAACGAAAAATTATGTCAAGAATTTTTGAACATTATGACAAGAGAATTTGAAATGTCTCATATGGGAGAACTTTCATATTTCTTAGATTAAAATCAAACAATTTAATAATGGAATTTTATTAATCAAGAAAAATATTGTAATAATCAAATAAATCGTTTTGGTATGGAAATTACTTCTATTAAACCAACACCTATGAATACTACGGTACATCTCGATCGAGATGAAAATGGAAAAAGTATTGACCAAAAACTATATCGTATTATGATTGGATCTTTACTTCACTTAACTGCAAATCATCCTGATATGATAATGAGTGGATGCTTATGTGCACAATTTCAAGCAAATCCTAAAGAACCACATTTACGAGCAGTGAAATGAATTTTGCGTTACTTAAGAAAAACTAAAGATTATGGCATCTTTTACCCGAAAGAATGTCCTTTTGAATTAGTATCATATGCTGACTTTGGAGGATGTCGAACGAATCGAAAGATTAAAAGTGGTACATGTTATTTCATTGGACAATCTTTAGTATCGTGGCTTAGTAAGAAACAAAAAAAATTTCACTTTCGACATGTGAAGCATAGTATATTTCTACTGCTTTGGCATGTGCTCAGGTAAT
Source organism: Allium cepa (assembly GCA_030765085.1). NCBI lineage: Eukaryota > Viridiplantae > Streptophyta > Magnoliopsida > Asparagales > Amaryllidaceae > Allium > Allium cepa. Next base: position 80,101,999 of record CM060932.1, on the reverse strand, counting down.
ATATATGCAATAAAAACTTTAAGATTTTGATATAAATTTATCTGATTCAACAATTCATTGTGATAATACAAGTGCTATAAATTTATCGAAATATCAAATAAATCACTCAAGAGCTAAACATATTGACATCCGACATCATTTTCTTCATGATAGCATAGAAAAGGTTAAAATCCCTCTTGATTTTATTTCATCAGAAAACAAGTTGCAGACATATTTACTAAACTTTTAAATGAAAATATTTTTCTTAAATTAAGACATGGACTCGGAATTATATCATTGCATGATTTATAATTTGGTAAATTACTGCTTTTTATAACTCTTTTTATCATGAACTATTTTATTTGGAAACCAATTATCTAATATGTGTGTCTTATGGGATTGTCTTGTGACTTTTAAGTTTATTTAGTTCTGTTTTGGTGTGGCAATTTAAAATATTTATTTGTACTGTTTGATAATGTGTTATCTAAGTTTCTGTTTACGTTCTTGTTTTAATTGTTTATATGTGAATTTTCATATGTAAATTTGTCATTTTGAATTTAAGTTACTTACAAGTGATATGTGATATGTGATGTTATATGCAAGTTGCGTATTTTTGAACATGTTTAGGGACGATACTAAATTATTACAATTTTTGAACCATATTATTCTATTCACATTAACATTATTTAAAACTATATTAAGTTGTAAATTTCTACTTTTTAAACATGTTTCAAAGATTGTTATTTTTCAACAATTTTACACATTAAAAGCATTTCAAAGTTGTCTATTTTTAGTTTTTTAAAAACAAATTCTCTTCATAGTTGTCTAACTTATCCTTTTTAATCATATCAACATACTTATATTATTTTTTAATATTTCTCATATATACTAAGTTTTCTTTTTTGTCAATGACAAAGGAGGAGAAAAATGTACGTCATAACGATAGGGGGAGTATAAATCTATTTTTATTTATAAAACTTACATAGTTTTCATTATCAGAAAGGGGGAGAATGTTAGAACCTCTAATTTTGGTGTTTTGATTGTGACAACTATATGTAAATATTATATGAACTAACGAAGTTTGCAGGAGAAGATACTCCAAAACATATGAAGACCGGATTCAGATTCCAGAATATTACAACAATATTTTTGTTAAGCGTAGAGTCTGAGTTTAGATGTAGCTAGATGTTAAAATCTCATCGAAGTGGTATATATATGCACTCAAAATAAAAATATTGGCAATTCAAAGAAATTGCATGAAAATACTACATTCAGTTGGCTGAATAATCCTTGTCACTGACTAAATGTTGTGCATGTTAAAAAAATAATATGAACATTCAGCTGGTTGACTAGGAATATTCAAACGGTTGAATTATACCAATTTTTCACTATTTCTTTGTAGTTTTGATTTTTAAATCGATTTAGCTGGCTGAAAATTTTAGTTCAGACGTCTGAATCTTCATAACGGGTAGATTTTTAAGAGATACTCCATTTTAATAAATAGAAACAACTCTTTATTCAAGAATTGATTCCATATCTTTTCATGGCTATCTTTCATAAACAGATACAACTCTTAATCTCTATGAATAGTCATGAATTCCATTTTTTTAGAATCAATTCTTGTTCTTGTTTCTAATCTATCTTGCTATTTGAACTGTAAGCATTCAGTACTTAAAAACTTCATATTGATCACTTGTTCATTCAAGAATACTTCACTGGCGATCTAATAAACTTCATGTCTTCATGAACTACACGATATACCACAAAGGAGAAGACTATATGAAGGGTATACTCTAAAGAATTATCATACTATTAAAAGAGCACATTAAGTCAGATAATTTTCTTTATTATTGAACTCTTATTCGATTGCTCAAGCGGTGGAGTCCTATTACGTTGCTAGGCAGTTGAAGTCCTGTTCAGTTGCTCAAGTGGTGTAATACCTATTCCTTTGTGTTAAGTGAGAGTTGATAGTTAAATTCCAGTAGGAGTCTGGGACTGGACATAGAATAGGAAGTTCAAACTAGTATAAGATCTCTGGTGTCATTTACCTTATTATTTTACTTATACATTTACATTCTGCATAAGTAGATAGTTTATTTAATATTTCATATTGCATGATCCTTGGTCACTTTCAAATCATACCTAAGAGAAACATCAGATTTCTTTGCCAGTAATCTTGAAGCTCCATATAGAAGATAACTCAGTCTAATGAAACTTTTACCTTATAATTTCACTAATTGGACATTTGTCTCTTTCATTACTCCGGGAAATATACTCACCTAGTCATCAACACAGTGCATTAGTATATAAACTAACCATTAGAACAATCATCAAAATAAAGTGCACATACTTAAATGAAACAGGTTATTTCCATCATACACTGACATACCAAAAAAGAACATATATGCACCAACTCAAATATTGGCTGCGCATCAACAAGCAATATAAGCACGGCTTATTATTACATAACCTTAGGAATAATAAGTGTGCAACCCATATTAAACCATCACGTAAATGCTAGGTATACCGACTCATGGTTACACTCTATAAAGTAATAACTGTACGACTCGTGGTTACACTATAAAAAGAATAATATGTACACCCACGCCATAACACCTCGTAAAATCAATCACAAAAAAATAAATTAGATATATTAATTTAAAAAAGATAGAGTTAAAAGTGGATATTTTGAAAAAGTCACAATTTGACCATGAGATTTATAACATCGTGTTCATGATGAAATTCTGATCAATTTCCATATATAATGTAACGACCTACATTTTCGAACCTTAGAATTCGACAATAATACATCCACGGCATTCATGTGCCAAACAACTAAGTGCCAAAAGGACGGATTGCTAGGGAAAGAATAGAGATAGAAGATAGAAGAAACTAAACAATCATAGAACATCATAATGCAATGGAATTATATACATACATACATACATACATATATATATATATAAATCAACATGGTACTTTACAAAAGTCATTTCAGAAATGATACGTCGGAGTTATACTAAAACAAATTCTATCTTAAGATAGTTATAACATCCTATCCCTACCTAATTGATACAATATACATATAAACAGCGGAAATAAGATAATAACTAGCTATCAGTGAAGCCTTCTACTCCAAGCTCATACAAGATGCATCTGTCGGAAACCTGAACTACTTGACTACCCATAAAAATTTGAGCACCCAACATGTATCAACACTTGAATAGCTTTGTATTCAAAACCATTCTTGAGAAGTACCATTGAACCATTTTACTTTTGAAAACTAAAGGATTTAAAACTTTTAAACCCTTTAAAAAATAGTTAATTAATAAATTCTTGTTTAAATCATAATTAATTTTAATTGAATCTTAACTTTATTTAATTAAATATGTAAACGATATTTAACTATTAATTAAACCCAAATTAATCTGTTATTAACTATTAAATAATTAACTAAATCTTCGTTAATAATTAAATGTTAATTAATCTCAATTAATTAATTATGTAATATTTAATTAAACTTAAATAATAAATCAAACCTTTAATAAATAATTTATTATAAATTAAATCTTTAATTAAATAATTAAACCCTTATTTAATAATTAATCCTATATTTAATTAACGATAAATTAGATATAAGTAATTTACTTCACCCATCTTAATTAACTTAATTAATAATAAATTAAAATAAATCTTAACTTTAAAATATAATTAATTAAGAACTAATCTTAATTTAATTAAAGTTAATGTCGCTTTTCAACATTTAATTAATTATCAACTACTGAAACCTATAACAATTAATTATTAATCCTTAACTAAAGTTTAAAAATATTATTATTTAGTTTATAAAATATTCACAAGACAATTTGAAATACCGAAACCAAACTTGGCAAAAATCAAAATTTTAAGCGATTTGCATCCATAGCAACTATGGCTATAGATACCTGTAAGCTTTAACTTGTTTCTATCCTTATTTGAAAACTTTGCCTTAAAGCTCACTCACTTTCTAAAAACAAAAATAATTATTTAAAACTAAAAAAAGGTTTTAAATCCAAATAAATATTCGAATTTTAAAAACTAAAACCATAACCTTCTTACACAAGATTCCAAATTCTCTAATACCCTACAAAGGTATTGTAACTACCCATTATTTTGTACCATTCAATTCGATAATAGACCACACGTGTCAGACTTGAATGATATAAAATAACAGATTGTAATAAAATTTGTACAAATGAAATCAATTACACAGAATCACAGATGCAGAAATATCAGAATAACTCGCAGCAAAAATTAAAATACCATAGTAGTTCATGAAGCTACATAACAAAGTCTTAAAAAAATACATGATATCAGTCTGAAAACAACATAATAGAAATCCTAATTACATAAAAGTTCACTAATACATGAGCTGAACTAGAATAAAAGAAACTGAAATAGATAGATAAATAGATAAGCAGAATCTCCAGCAAAGACTAGCTCCAGAAAGAGAAATCCAAAGCTATGAATACTCAGGCTAACCCAAGTGTAAAGAAAAACACAAAACACTTGAGTCAGGATATACATACTTATATAATGTAAACCAACTCAAGTGAACTGCAGTAAATGAACAAGTAGCTTAAAGGATGCTTGGGACCGCCCATCCTCTAAGGATCCGTTCAACTATTTACTATGTAGTAATATTGCGCTATTATAATATTGTCTACAGTAAAATAAACTTACTTTAAAATAATGTTAATGGGTTACCCATATAGCCCTTAACACAAATTATGCCAATAGTCTATACAGTACTTGCATATCTCCTGATCGGGAGACTATGAAAGATACTCCATAGGTATGACACAAATAGGAACTCGTAGTAAGGCTTGTTAGTCCTTGAGATGATGGTTTTGATGACAATAACCTTAGAGTAGATTATAAAATATAAATACTAACAGTATAAGTTTAGATATATATGTATATGCAGGATTTAACCATGCAGGTACCAAGAATGAAGACTGTACAGTATAGATATTCAAGATACCAAAATTGAAGACTCATGAGTATCAAGATTATCAAGAGTTCAAGTAATTTATCTTTTAATTAGAAATTTTCTTAAAACTCCTAGAAAAGCACTGGCATCTTAAAATCCAATTTATTCATGGAATGGAATCCTCTTCGAGCCCGTTAAAGGGATGGAACCCTAAGTAGGATGGAACCTACGAAAAATCTAGTGGAACATTGTTTTGTATCCGCTAATTTTTATTCAAAATGACTTTTACAAAATTATATCTTGTTTTCAAAATGTTTTCAAAACCTTCCTTTTAAAAGCATCAAAAACATCTATCCTGATTTCAAATACTTTTAGCCTCGAAATAATCTTTAATTTCAAAATCAAATTATCCGTAGTTTTAACTATCTTTAAATAGTAATATATTTTTAAATATTTATACTTAGATTTAAACATAAATTATAGTAAAATTTTGTGTACATTATTCTATATATTCACTTATGTATTTTAACTATAGACAAGTATATTTATAAAGTTTAAAATAGTTTTAATATAGGATAGAAGTTATTTTCAAAGAAAAATGTATAACCAAAATTTCCTTTGGCATGTCGACATACCCAAGGAACCCATGTCGACATAGTGTCAGTTGGTTTCAAAATTTAAATTTCAAAAGAAGTGTCTATTCGTCATATCTCTTCACGAATAGACAAGGCTGTTGTTCTTCTATAAATAGGGGATGTTTTCAAAGAATATTAATACAGATTTTCTGGTTTTTCACTCCTCTTCTTCTTCTTCCACATTTCTATATACATATTCTTACTATTACTCTACTGAAATCAACATTGAATCTAACTAGGTTATCTCTGGTTTGATTCTCTATCACTATCTCAACAAGATCCTCAGTGCCATTCAGAGTTATAGGCTTTTTGTAATCAACTTAGCGAGAAAAGGTGTGATTGTTGCCTTAGAAATCAATCAAGCGAGATAAGGTGTGATTGTAGCCTTGGAAATCAATTAGGTGAACTTGTTAACCGGGAAATCAAGTACCTCTACCCAGAAGATTGTGAATCTGGAGGGTGTACCTCATTGCCTTGAAATCGAGGGTGTAATTATAAAGATTGTTTTTGAAAGAAAATCCGTACTTGTGTGCGAGACTGGATGTACGGTAACTCCGAACCAGTATAAAATATGGTATGTTCTTTCCTTTACTCCTTTTACTTTATATTTGCATCTGTGTTTTGGTTCTGTGATCATATCTGTGTCTGAATATTGCATACATTTGTGTTCAAATTAACAAAAACTCAAAAAGATTTAACAATTCTCTAAAACACTATTCACCCCCCCTCTAGTGTTTATCCTAGCCTTAAGATCCTTAATTCGCTTTTCTCACATTTGGTATCAGAGCAAGGTTTTCAAAGTTTCATAATCTGATTTTTGAAAAGTTTTCAAAATGGCTACCAACACTGCTATTGTCACTAACACTAGTATCCCTGTCAGTAGTTCATTTGTAGAAGGCCAGTCTACTGTCATACCACCACTTTTTAATGGCAGTAACTATGAATATTGGGCATGTAGGATGAAAATATATTTACAGTCTGTAGGATTAGATACTTCGAATATCACACAAACTGAATAGTTTGAACCTACAACTGATTTTGCACAGTGGACCGCTGAGCAAAAGACTGTTGCACAAAATGACTCTAAAGCAATGAATATTCTGTTTTTTTCACATGATAGGAATGAATTTAATAGAGTGTCAATTTGTAAGTCTACATATGAAATCTGGAAAACTTTGAAAGGGACTCATGAAGGAACAATCAACGTTAAACAGACCAAAATTTCCATGCTCACAAATCAGTTTCAATTATTTAAAATGAATTCTAGTGAGTCTATTTCTGATATGTATAGTAGATTTCAGGATATTGTGCATTCTTTAATATCCTTGGGAAAGGAATTTTCGAAAGAAGATCAAGTCGGAAAAATTCTAAATTCTACTACTACAGAATGGGATCAAAAGACACTTGCGATCGAAGAGGCAAATGACATCAGTACTTTAAAGATAGAAGAATTAATTGGAAATCTAATGTCGTTTGAAGTTCAAATGATCGGGAGAAGAGAAAGTAAAGCATTTGAAAAGAAATCAATGGCATTTAATGCATTAGCTGATGGATCAGACTCAAACAGTGATAATGATGAAGAGATATCCTTTATGACCAGGAATTTTCGGAAATTTCTGAAATATAGAAAGATGAATAATCTCAAGAGAAACAAATACAAGAACTCTGGAAATCAGAATGTAGTGCCAAACAATGTCAAATGTTTCAACTGTGATGAACCAGGGCATATCAAAAGACACTGTCCATATCCAGATAGGCAAAATCCTCCTATAAACAATGATTCAGTAAAGAAACAGAAGCATGCATTTACTGCTACTCTAGATGACTCAGACTCCTCCTCAAGTGATGATGATCAGAAGACAGATAGTTCAAATTTGTGTTTCACGGCAGTTCACGATTCCGACGAAATTAGAGAAACGGAACCAGAAAAAGGTACACATTTACAATATAATTGGTTGAAATTGCATGGTTAGAATTAGATGTTTGATTGCTTGATTGATTGATTTTGAATTAATGTGTTATTTGAATTTTGAAATTTTTTACTATTATTTTTATTATTATTTATAATAATATACTATTGAAAATACTATAATTCTAATAATATTTCAGATATATAAACAATAAAAATAATAAGTACATATATATACACACTAGAGTACTTAAGGAAAATAAATCATAGAAATTCATAGGCACATGTTGACTTGGTCCTTATCAAGATGTCGACATGGGTACCAGAATTTGAAATTCAAAATTTGAATTCAAATGGTTGAATTTCCCTCCATCTTTTCACCTCATTCAATTCTCTAAAAAGGCGTCTTTTGACCAGAGAATATGTCCTTTGAGAATCTATTTATTCACTATCTTTTATCATATCTTTTCACTCACATTTTCAAATTCAAACTCTCTCTTCAAAACTTCAAGCTATCTACTCTCTACTTTAATGGCTTCTTCAAGCAACCCCTCCACCATGAGAATTTCCAGAAAGATAAAAGAGCAACTCTTCAATGATCCGGACGCAATTAAAGCATATGTTAATTATGCTAACTATGCAAAAGTCCATCCCGGAAAGTTTGCTATCTTTCAAGATTTCTCTTCTTATGAAATTGATTCTCTTTTTGCAAACAATCAAATCCTTAGTCTTATTGATGCTTCTCAAAATGATTTTGTTTGTTATCCAAATCTTGTTAAAATTTTCTATGCCAATTTAAACCGTGGATTTTATATTGGAAATGATGATGAAATTTGGAGTGGTGTCAAAGGCACTAGAATTGTTTTGAATTATGATCTTTTGGGTACCATTTTCAGTTGCAATAGTACTGTAATGGATCTTTCTAGTTTTAAAATCGATGAAATTGATCGTGAGAAATTTCATCAAATTTTCGAAGGAAATGATAATTTTGAATTCAAAAATCGAAATTTTCGGCCAAAAGCAAAAATTGTCAATCTTCTTTTGCAACATACTTTGACCCCAAGATCGGGAAATTTTAATAATCCTACTTCAAAAGTTTGCAAAGCACATTTTGCTATTTTTGGAAATTATGACATTAATTGGGCGTAAGTTATTTTGGATGAACTTCGTCTCGAAAATCTTGAAATGGGTGAGGATGCTTTGTATCATGGAATTTATCTCACTCGGATTTTTAACTATTTTGGAGTGGATTTCAAAGGAGAAGAATTTATTTCTAGAAAAGTTTTCAATCATTCCAACATTTCGCTTATGAAAATTCCATTTGTTTTTCAACCTTATGAGACTCTTGCTGAAAAGGAAGAGCGTTTGGCTCATGAGGAGATGGAAGAAGAGGAAGAGGAAGAAGAAGAAGAAGAAGAAGGGGATGAAATGGAAATTGAAGAAGAAGAAGAAGGTGAAACTTCTTTGGAAAGCATTGACTATCCTCCTAATCCATCTAATAAAACCCTTCTCAAAAACAAAAAGATCATTGTTGAGAATCAACGGATTCTTAAACGATCCGTTAGTAAAAAGTTGGACAAAATTTCATCCAAGATGAACAAGCTTATTTCCAAAGTCAGCAAGAAGCTTGGATTATCTTCATTGTCATCATCCTGTAACTAGTTCTACCTTTGCGTATCTTATTGTATTTGTTTTAGTTTATTTTGATTAGTTCTTTATGATTAATTGTTGTATCGTCTTACTATGAAATGAAATGAAATGGAATTTCTTTTCTGTTATCTAGCTTATCTTATCTCCAGAACAAATGTTAGTATATTATATAAATATATATACATACAAATTTATTCACAAAATCAAAATAAGTCATAAAACTTCATTGCCCCATGTCGACATACCCTCTATGGCCATGTCGACATGTACTAGTCAGAAATGACAATTCATTTTTAATTTGAAATTTAAATAACTACCATATGTCTGTTCATTTGAAATGAATTTCTACGCCTATAAATACCTATTTCTTCCATAATTCATCACTGAATATTATTTCTTATCTACTCTATCTCTCATTCTTCTCACAAATCCAAATATGGCTAATCCAATTCCTAATTTAGAAAATCTTGAAGAAACTCTTAATTCGTTCAAGACTATTCTCTTGTTCATTCTTCGTAACCTGCGACACTTAGAATTGAGTCAAATGCAGATGATTTAGGAGCAAGAAAGGCATTGCGATGCAATATGATGGATGATTATCTCCCTGCACAAGGATGATAATGAAGCACATCCTCCAGTCTCTCTCACCAATGATAATGAAAATTGGGATGCTATTAAAGCAGACCCTATTTTTGGAGAAGAAGGACGGGCGGAAGTTCCTCGTAACATTTAATTTTATTTGATTGCCTTGTTTGAATTGTTTGCTTTTATTGATTTGATTTCATTTGCTTTAATTTGGATTGATATTAAATTTGGATTGATGATTGTACAAAATATGTATAAATATACAAGTGATCCTTGTTTGATTATCAAGGCTATCATTTTAAATTATCTCTTAATATATCTATTATATACTCCGTTGTATAGTTTATAAATGCAGGTATTTCAGTCCAAGAATGAAGGGGAGTTATATAGTTTGGAGATGGTTTTTTTGTTGATGAAAAAGGGGGAGAAGTATACAATAGGGTAGTTAGGCATAGATTAAGGGGGAATTTTAAGGATAGAAGTAATATTTTATAAACAAAGTTTGTCATCATCAAAAAGGGGGTGATTGTTAGTCCTTGAGATGATGGTTTTGATGACAACAACCTTAGAATAGATTATAAAATATAAATACTAACAGCATAACTTTAGATATATATATATATATATATATATATATATATCTATGTATGTATATGTATATGTATATGCAGGATTTAACCATGCAGGTACCAAGAATGAAGACTGTACAGTATAGAGATTCAAGATATCAAGATTGAAGACTTATGAGTATCAAGATTATCAACAGTTTAAGAGTTCAAGTAATTTATCATTTAATCAGAAATTTTGTTAAAATGCTTAGAAAAGCACTGACATCTTAAAACCCAATTTATTCGTGGAATGGAATCCACTTCGAGCCTGTTAAAGGGATGGAACCCTAAGTAGGATGGAACCTACGAAAAATCTAGTGGAACATTGTTTTGTATCCGCTAATTTTTATTCAAAATGATTTTTACAAAATTTTATCTTGTTTTCAAAATGTTTTCAAAACCTTCCTTTTAAAAGCATCAAAAACATCTATCCTGATTTCAAATACTTTTAGCCTTAAAATAATCTTTAATTTCAAAATCAAATTATCCGTAGTTTTAACTATCTTTAAATAATAATATATTTTTAAATATTTATACTTAGATTTAAACATAAAATTATAGTAAAATTTTGTATATATTATTCTATATATTTACTTATGTATTTTAACTATACACAAGTATATTTATAGAGTTTAAAATAGTTTTAATATAAGATAGAAGTTATTTTCAAAGAAAAATGTATAACCAAAATTTCCTTCGGCATGTCGACATACCCAAGGGACCCATGTCGATATAGTGTCAGTTGGTTCCAAAATTTAAATTTCAAAAGAAGTGTATATTCGTCATATCTCTTCACGAATAGACATAGCTGTTGTTCTTCTATAAATAGGGGATGTTTTCGACGAATTTTAATACAGATTTTCTGGTTTTCACTCCTCTTCTTCTTCCACATTTCTATATACATATTCTTACCATTACTCTGCCAAAATCAATATTTAATCTAACTAGATTATCTCTGGTTTGATTTTCTATCACAATCTCAACAAGATCCTCAGTGCCATTCAGAGTTATAGGCTTTATGTAATCAACTTAGCGAGAAAAGGTGTGATTGTAGCCTTGGAAATCAATCAAGAGAGATAAGGTGTGATTGTAGCCTTGGAAATCAATTGGGTGAACTTGTTGCTCGGGAAATCAAGTATCTCTACCCAGAGGATTGTGAATCTGGATGGTGTACCTTGTTGCCTTGAAATCGAGGGTGTAATTGTAAAGATTGTTTTTGAAAGGAAATACGTACTTGTGTGCGGGACTGGATGTAGGGTAACTCCGAACCAGTATATAATCTAGTGTGTTCTTTCCTTTACTGCTTTTACTTTATATTTTCATTTGTGTTTGATTCTGTGATCATATCTATGTCTGAATATTGCATACATTTGTGTTCAAATTAACAAAAACTCAAAAAGATTTAACAATTCTCTACTGTTCACCCCCCTCTAGTGTTTATCCTAGCCTTAAGATCCTTAATCTGTTTTTCTCATAAGACTGTGACATGGCACACGAGGCAATGCCAGGGTAGATATACGAATTACACACACGGGCTGGTGGTAACGTAGCAGCCACATACGCTCACCTCGAAACGCACTCCCAAATCAATGGGTGGCCACCAAACAATCATCGGGTAATAGAATGGTATCAAAGAAATGTGTCCGACCAGAGGAGCTACCCCTTTTGGCCCGAGATCGCTCCTGTTTTAGCCACCTTAAGCCAACTCACGGGAGTCGGATCCACGTAATATACCTCAAGAACGTCGCCACCATCCTACTTCATTTTGGAATCTCCACCGCGTACACAGTTGTAAATGTGGTTTTCGGTATCAACAGACAGTATGCCCATATCTGATCTCGGTCTCTTTAACTACTAATCGTTATTATAACCCGTGGTTATAAATTTCAAAATATAGTATTTTATGCTTCGAAATCAAATATCATTTCAAAATTTAAATCAGTTCAAATCCATTTTAAAATATCAAAATATCATATCTTTTCAAAACCCCATTCATTTTTATTTAGTTTAAATACCATTCTAATTCACATTTCAAAATGGTTTATATTTCAAATCAAAATACTCCATTTAAACCATTTAAAAATGAAGTAATTATACTTAATAATCAAATATTCAATTCCCAAATATTTAGCCTTTTCAGAATTCATTTATTCACTTTAATTTATTAAAACAGTGAAATTTCAACTTTCGTGGCATTTAGAAAATGGTACGGTAAGTTACATTTGAAAACAATTCAATTAAGCAAAGACAACATTTAAAACTGCTGTAATAGTTTAGGTTCAAGTTTTAGTTTCTGCAACTACAGCACTTACAAAGTGTTGTAATAGCCCTTAGTTCATTTCAGCCTTTTAGTTCATTTGTATCAACTACAACACTTAGAAATGTTGTAATATCTTTTACTTCAGAAATGATAGCGTTTCTGAAATGCTGTTAATAAAATTCCAGCTTTTTCAATACAAGTTTAGAAACAATTAAACTTTAATTTAAATCGTTTTAACTTATAAAAAAATCATATTTTCTCACTTTAAAAATGATCATTTAAAAACCCTTTAATTTATGATTTTATAAAGTGAAATTTTATACATAAATCAAATTTTTAAATAATTTACTTGTTAAATTCAAGCATCAATTTCAATTCTTTATAATTAAATTTTTTTAACTTAACACTTAAATTTAAATTTCCAAATATAACTTATTTTTCATTTTATTTACTTAATTTAAAATTCACTTTCAAACAAAATTCTCAAATTTCAAATTTAAGTTATATTTTAAATTTCAACTTAACCATTTATTTATTTCACATTTTGCCTTGTACAAAGATCATTAACACTTTATAAAAATCATTTAAATTCAATTTTAAATTAAATTATCATAAATTTACATTTTTAAAATATTTTAAAATTTTCAGAAAATATATGCAATAACCACGGGTTTGTATAATATTTTCTAACCTAGGTCGGGTGATACGGATAATATATCATTTCAATCCATAATTTACAAGGAAAAATTCGGGTCTTATTATTTCAAACCCGCAATCCCAAGTTAAATGAATTAAATAAAAATCGTTCAGGCCTATCATTTCAGCCCATAACGATTTTCCCCTATTCTAAAGTCCGTTTGAGTATGTACCATTTCAACCCATAGTGATTCTATTCTACAGGAAACTTGCAGTGTGCGAAACAGATATAAATAACATTATAGCATTATATAGTAGCAACAGATGATATAAAGGTTTATAAACAGGGTGATCATCATATAAATCATATCACAGGCAGGTATTACATGATAATATAATTCTACAGATTCACTTGCTATCAATTCACTAATTATATAAGTACAGATGTCATGTGTGAAATACTCACCTCTTAATGCTAAAGTTAACAAATTCAGATACACAAACAAAGATCCAGAAAGCACGATAGCATGACTATAAACTCAAGTGGGAAGAGAACCAAGCTAGTGATCTTGTACACAACTAATAAAACAAGACAAATATAAATATAATTCCAACATATAATACATATTGAAACAATTTAAAAATAAAAGAAACAAAACACAAAGTGGTTTGACCATGCTTCAACCAATCATATTCTCGGCCTAGGGGCTCAAGTTCTCGGCCAAGGTTGTGTCATAGGCTAGTGTATGGATCAATATGGTTCGGTCTAGTAGGAGATGAAGGGGTAGTGGTTTATGACATGAAGCATACACTCAAGGCAACATAGTGAGTTTTTGGTCACATTTCTTGGCTTGGCTATGGCAAGTGGTGGCTCAGCCTTGCTTGGTTCATCTCAAGTGATGGTGCAGTAGCTGTCTAAGGTCGGGTAGTGGCTGGTGATGGTGGTTCTAGGGGTGGCCGAGAGGGTATGTGAAGGGGTGATGGCCTTAAGGGTCGGCTATGCTTGGTTTTTCAAGTGTGCTTGCAATTTTTTTGATGGATTTTCATCATAGGGGTGCCATGGCCTAACATAGTCAGTGGAGTTGATGATGGTTACAGTCGAGTATAGTGGAGGTGGAGGTGATGGTGATGGAGGAGCTATGGCCAAGCAACATTAGGTAGAAGCAAGGAAGTAATAATAATAAAACAAGAAGAAAAGGTAAGAAAAAGAGGAAGAAACCATTACCAAATATTTTCAGAAATGTTTATGGCCGAGACTTGAATGGAATGAGAAGTTTTTCTTTTACGTGAAATACAAAATGACTCACGGCGAAGAGAAGAAATGAATGGCTATATTCAATGCAAATGCCAATTGCAAAATGAAAGGACAAAAAGGCATATGTAAAGTCATGGCATATGAAAAGGTTTTAGATTCTTTATATTTCTCATTCTTTTATTCATTTTAAACAAGTAAAAATGTATGTAAGTAAATAGAAAAACAAAACAAAATAAACTAAGAATTTTTTTTAGAAAAATATAAAATAATTAAGAAAATAGCATAATAATTGAAACTATGATTTAAAAATTGTAAATAAAATACAATAAGCTTTGGAAAATTATAACATCACTTTAAAAATATTTTAAAAATAAAATCTTGAAATAAAATAAATTTTAAAATATTTTCAAAATGAAAAAAAATCAAATTTAAAAATATCTCAAAAATCTAGGGTTGTTACACTCTCCCCCACTCTAATCTTTTCGTCCTCGAAAAGAACGAATAAGGAAAAATAAAGAAACAAGATAGAAAAGCAAAATAGTACCTGAAATGAATAATTCCGAATTCGAAACATGAATGCTCTCCTCCGTCTCCCAGGTACAATCTCGATCATAAGTACTTCACTGTACTTTGACCAAACTAACAGATTTCCTTCTAAGCTGCTTCGTACCTCTGTCGACAATACGAAGTGGCTTCCTCTCAACAGTTAGATTAGGCTCAATATTCAAACCATCAAGAGCAGAAGGCTGAACAATAAGAGATGGATCATGAAGATACCGGTGAAGATGAGAGAATGAAATACATCACGCACTCCAGAAAGCTTCTCGGGCAAATCCAAACGATAAGCCAAAGAACCAACTCTTTTCACAATGCAGAATGGACCAATGAACCTAGGAGAAAGCTTCCCTCTACGACCAAAGCGAATGATATTCCATAAGGGAGAGACCTTAAGGAAAACCTGAACACCAACAGCAAACTCCAAACTCCGCCTACGCCTATCAACGTACTTCTTTTGCCTATCCTGAGCAATCCTCAACTTCCTCTTAATCTCCTCAACTCTCTCAGAAGCCTCCAAAAACAAATCAGGACCAAGAACCAAACGATTACCTGATTCAATCCAGCAAGATAGAGATCTACAAGGTCGTCCGTAAAGAGCAGCATACGGAGACATTTTGATATTGGCCTGAATTTAGAGATGGAACGAGATAGATAAAGGGTTAAGATAAGCTTAAAACAGAAGATTAGATTATACTTGATAACTATTATTGTAGGTGAATTCGACAAGATGAAGATGATCTTCCTAAGATCCTCCATAATCAAGCACACAAGCACGAAGAAGATCTTCTAGAATCCGATTCACTCTTTCCGTTTAATCGTCGGTTTGTGGATGGTAAGCAGTGCTTAGATTCAGATGAGTACCCAATGATTCCTGAAAAGCTTTCCAAAATTGACTGGTAAAGATAGGATCATGGTCACAAACAATACTGAGAGAAACACCACGGAGACGAACAATCTCTCTCATGTAGATCTCAGATAAGCTAGAAGCAGAATGGGTAGACTTGACCGGAATGAAATGAGCGGACTTGGTCAGTCTATCCACAATAACCCAGATACTCTAATTACCCATCCAAGACCTCGGTAATCCATTGATGAAATCCATGGAAACCTGTTCCCACTTCCAATTGGGAATCTCAAGGGGCTGCAACAAACCAAAGGCCTTCAGATGATCGGTTTTGACTTGCTGACAAGTCGCACACCGACTAGCAAAGATAGAGATATCCTGCTTCATACCATTCCACCAATAAAGCCTCTACATATTATGATACATCTTCGACACACCAAGATGGATAGAAAGTCTGGATCGATGATTCTCCCGAAGCAACTCCTATCTCAATCCATCAACATTCGGGACACAAATCCTACCATTAATCCTCAAAATCCCACTATCATCGATCTGAGCTCCACTATTACCACTACTACTATCACCAACCCTGCTACGAACACTCTCCTTCATCAATCTAAACATCCCATCCTCATCCTGCTTAGCCTTGATACGATCCAAAAGAGGAGAAGAAACAACAAGCTGACACAACAAAGCCTTCTTCCGACTCAAAGCATCGACCAAAACATTAGCTTTACCAGAAGTATAGCTAATATCGAGGCCGTAAAAAGCCAGAAACTCAAGCCAGTGAACTTACCTCTGATTCAAATCCTTCTTAGTGAAGATATATCTCAGAGACTGATGATCGGTGAAAAACTCAAACTTAGCTCCAAGAAGATGATGCCTCTAGAGCTTCAAAGCAAAGACAACAGCAAGCAACTCCAAATTATAACCAGCATAATTAGCTTCATGGGTTTTCAACAGACGGCTGGCATAGGCAATGATCTTACCATCCTACATGGGAACAACACCCAATCCCTCACAACTAGCATCAGTATACACCGTCAATCCCTCATTTCCATTTGAAACGGTAAGAACTGGTGCGGAAGTTAGCTTTCCCTTTAACTCATCAAATGCAGCTTCACACTTCTTATCCCAGATGAACCTAGCATTCTTACGGGTGAAAGAAAAGAGAGGTGCAGCAATCCGAACAAAATTCTCAATGAATCTCCGGTGATAACCGGCAAGGCCCTGAAAACTATGAATATCTGATGGAGTCTTAGGAGTTTCCCAATCTTGCAACAGAATAGGCAGAAATAAGAACAACAAAAAAGATAGAATAATTAAATGACGAAGGAAAAGGGAAAGAAAGAAAGACTTACATTGATCGCAGCGATCTTGGCTGGATCAACAGAAACTCCTTTACCAGAAACAATATGTCCAAGGAATCGGACTTCATCTTTCCAGAAATGGCATTTAGAAAATTTAGCCTTCAATTGATGATTTTCAAGACTTTCTAGAACAGATTTCAAGTGTGGCTCATACTCTTTCTTGGTCTTGGAAAAGACAAGGATATCATCAACAAAGACTAGAACAAATTTAGTAAGCACATCACGAAAAACACGATTCATCAAATCAACAAAGAAAGCAGGAGCAGTAGTCAAACCAAAAGGCGTGATTAATCATTTATAAAACCCATTCTCAGTACGGAAAGCAGTCTTGGGAATGCTTTCCTCGGCAACTCTGTGCTGGGGAAAACCTGTGGCAAGATCAAGCTGGAAGAAAACAGTGGCACCATAAAGCTGATCGAACATATCATTGTTACGCGGCATTGGATATCTGTTTTTCATAGTGAGCTTGTTCAGCTCCCTATAATCAACACACATCCTCAAAGATCCATCGGACTTGGTGATGAAAACCATCATTGCTCCCCATTCTGAATGGCTAGGTCTGATCAGACCTTCGGAGAACAAGTCCTCAATTTGCTTTGCTAACTCAACCTTCTCGTGGGGTTCCATTCTTCTAGGAGGAAGAACTACAGGTCGAGCTCCAGGAATAAGATCAATGCGGAAATCAATTTCCCACTTAGGAGGTAAAGTAGTGACTTCACCAAAAACATCTGGATAGAATCTAACCATACGGGTCGAATGAAGATTACCAGGAGAAGAATCCAGAGATTAAATAAAACTGCTAGCAACATCCTGAGGCATGCGACACTTAATAGCCAAGGAATTTCCTTGATCATCAAAGGAGAAACAGACTGGGCTTTACAAGATATCATCATGCCTACCCAGCCAATCACTTCCAAGCAATAAATCAAAAGCATCAAAGCCTAAAACATAGAAATCACCATTGAAGCAATGATCAGAATAGAGAAGTTCCACATGCTTACAAATCAAATTAAGGTTTGTAGGACCCCCAATTGGATTTGAAACACATAAAGGTACAGAATCATACTTAGGAGAAAGAAGATGCTCAAACTTATCACACAAATCAACAGAAATGAAACTATGGAAAGCTCTTGTATCAAATAAAACACGAACAGGATGCTGAAATAAAGAAAAGGTGCCCTGAAGAGTACCTTGGTCATCACTAGGAGCAGGAGCAGGTGCCAGAGCTGGAGAAGATGCAGATGTGACAGTAAGTATACTAGAAGGCTTACCCTTCGGCTGAGTAGGGCAATCCTTTTTGAAATGACCAGGCTGGAGACAGATATAGTAGAGATCACGCCTAGCCAACTGAGCAGGTGGAGGAACAACACCCTCAGCTAAAGTAGGACAACTATTGGCATAGTGTCGTCTCTGAACACATCCGAAGCAGGTGATGGAAGAAAGATCAACAGGTTACCATTGAGAAGGAGAAGATGATGAAGATCTCAGAACCGGATTCTTGAGCCAATTGTTCTTCTGCTGGTGGAAATTAGGCTTACGCTTCTTAAAGTTAGCAGATGAAGGAGCACCAGAAACAGCAGGACCATTAGAAGTAGGGTTCTCATATCGGATAGCCATGTCCACAAGCTGGGTAAAAGTGTCATGAACATGAGAAATGAGACAATCATAGTACTCAGGACGAGCACTAGCTATGAACTTCTTATTCTTCTTGAGAGGAGTGTCAATCAAGCTAGGACCAAACTTGGAAAGTTCGTTAGACTTCCTCTCATACTCAGCAAAAGACATGCTTCCCTGCTTGAGGTCCATGAACTCTCTATAAAGCTGGGATGTCTTGGCCTCGGGCATCCACTTAGCAATGAAAGCATCCCTGAAAGGATGATAGATAAACTTAGAAAAGGCACGAAGAGATAGAAAAACAGAATTCAAAAAAACATGAGAAGATACCTAAACTGTTCCCAAGTAATATCAGCCTCGATGGTGTTAGCCGTAACAGACTCCCACCAATCTAGGGCAGCCTCCTTCAACTGCCATGCTGCTAACTAACGCTTCTAAGCATAAGTAATCTCAAGACCAGTAAATATCCTCTCTAAACCCCGCAACCATTGCTGGGCTTCAATAATTCTCTCTGAACCAGTAAACGGGGTACCACTAAGTTGAGTGAATTTCTTGCAGAGAACAGTAAACCTAACAGGTGCAACAGGCTGAGGAGCTGAGGCAATACCACGACCCCTACCTCTGGCATTTCCTCGATTCATCCTAAAAAGATCAAGAATGAATTTAGGACAAGATAAAGAGAAGCCAAAGATAAATTAAGATAAGACAAGATAAATACACTTGGATGAATATCCTAAAGAAAGAAAACACTAAAAGGTAGATACGAAAGGAAGGAAGTTAGAAAACATTTGAAAAATCCTTTTAAAATAAGGAAATTTTTATATCAAAATAATCTTTGAAAAATACTTAGAAAAAAATCATTTTAAATACCATTTTATACTTTGAAAATACGTTCTCTCACAAAGAAATGATTCCGAGGTTGATTTCAATCATTCTAGGGTATTTCTACCCTATCCCCAATGAGTTTTTGCTCTATAGGCTATGGTTTGCCTAAAAACCAAAGCTCTGATACCAAATGTAACGACCCACTATTTTTAATAAAAATCGACAATACTCCACACATGTCAGACTTGAATGATGCAAAATAACAGATTGTAATAAAATTTGGAGCAAATAAAATCAATTACACAGAATCACAGACATAGAAATATCAGAATAACTCGCAACGGAAATTAAAATACCATAGTAGTTCATGAAGCTACTATAACAAAGTCTCAAAACAAATACATAATATCAGTCTGAAAACAACATAATAGAAATCCCGATTACATAAAAGTTCACTAATACACGAGCTGAACTAGAACATCAGAAACTGAAATAGATAGATAATTAGATAAGTAGAATCTCCAGCAAAGATTAGCTCCAGAAAGAGAAATCCAAAGCTGTGAATAATCAGGCTGACCCGAGCATAAAATAAAACACAAAACACTCGAGTCAGGACATACATATATTTACATAATGTAAACAAACTCAAGTGAACTGCAGTAAACGAACAAGTAACTTAAAGGATGCTTGGGACCGTCCATCCTCTAAGTATCCGTTAAACTATTTACTATGTAGTAATATTGCGTTATTATAATAATGTCTACAGTAAAATAAACTTACTTTAAAATAGCGTTAAGTGATTACCCATATAGCTCTTAACATAAATAATGCCAATAGTCTATACAGTACCTGTATATCTCCTGATCGGGAGACTATAAGAAGATACTCCATAGGTACGACACAAATCACTACAAGAAATTTGACTTTTAGTGGCGCTCAGAAAACGCTACAAAAAGTTTTTGTGGCGTTTTGATAAACGCCGCTATAAAACATGCGACTAAAAATCCATGATTTTTTGTTGCATTTACTTTAACGCCGTATAAATGAATTTTTGGCAGCGTTTTTTAAACGTTACTAAAGATCTTTTTTACAACGTTTAAGAAACGCCACCGAAAAGGTGTTGTTTACTATCTTATTTTTTTGTTGCACTTATTATCATTTTTTGCTGCGTTTTTTGAACGCCACGGAGATTATCTGAGTTACCATAATTGCTGATTCTGTAGGGCTTTTTAAACGCGACAAAAAAATATTTTTGGTGGCGTTTTTTCTCCGCCACCATATGTTTCTATTTTATTGCCTGCTGTTCCACGACTACATCTGATTTCGCCTCCAATTCAAGTACTTCAAAACTTATACAATAACGTAATATATAAACACATACACATTCAAAAATAACATATTCAATGAACCACGATAACACAAACAAAAGCAATTACATAATCACCACTATATCATAACATTAGTGTCAAGACAAAAGGTTAACCATACGTTTACACAACCAAACTATCATAAACAGTTTCATAATAGTACATGCAGCTAAAGTAGTGCTGCTACCATATACTTGTTTTATAATAGTTTCATAACAGTTTTAATCAACCTAACTACATACATGTGCTGCTACCATACCAAAAACCAGTGCTGCTGCTTGAATTCTTCACAAACGTTTATCTACCTGTAAACAATAATAATCATGTTACTAAATATTTGTGAGGTGAAGGTATCAAAGATCAAAAATGGACAAGTATAGAAGTCCTTAGACTATAATACTTCAAACAAATATGCCTCTGCGTATTATCCACTGATGTGAAACATTGTAATCGTCCAACAACTTTTACATCATATTTGTGAAGTCAGTGCACTAGACTTGCCATACGACAACCATCCTCTTCAATCATGCACTCCATTCAAAACAGCAAGTTCACCTGATAACATCTCCACTTCCTTCCTTCATTCCCTCTGCTTGTACACTACTTGTTCA
This sequence comes from Allium cepa, assembly GCA_030765085.1. Classification (NCBI taxonomy): domain Eukaryota; kingdom Viridiplantae; phylum Streptophyta; class Magnoliopsida; order Asparagales; family Amaryllidaceae; genus Allium; species Allium cepa. The sequence continues at coordinate 80,080,321 of CM060932.1, read as the reverse complement.
CACCAACTTCTAACACAACACAGTCAACTTCTCCACCAAAACTTCCTCACAATCATATTTGATACAAACTTTCGACCATACCCACAACTCGTCCCACAACACAACCAAAAAAAATTCGAACCTACCAAACAACTCGTCCATCTTCCCTGTTCTTCATCACTGGCACAATCGAACCACCGTGCTTCTGAAACCTAACCGCAACTCCTCTGATCACTCAACAGACCTACTACAACCTAACCTTTCATGCATTGCATATCTCTATAGTTTAGTACAAATGCACTTCGACCATACTTCAATCATCTCCACACTTCGACCACTCAGCAATCTCCCCTTCAATCTTCCACTCACTCCTCTTTAACACTTGCTTCATATACCACCCTACATCCAAACAACACACTGCCAACATATCAACACCAAAACCCTTGAATACAAACTCTAACTCCACAACATATCCAAATCCGACAATAGCTAAACTGTCCACCATCTCAACTTCACCAAAACTCCACCACAAAACTGCTAACATCCCCGATAGTTCCCCGACTTATGGATCATCACTGCCAACACTTCCACCTCCCTATAACCTCACTCAAACCTGATAACAACCATCATCACAACTTCCTCAAACTGCCACTCCAACACCAAGTCAAAATCATTCCTTCCTCAATCACAAACAATGCAACCCTCCCTATCCCTTAAACAACCTACCACCAATATCACCCTTACTTCTAAAAATTTCACCTTCACTTGAACTGTTCCACCTTCAAACTGCTTCAGTTCAAACAACCTCGGTTATTATAGTCCTGTCTACTACAAGCATCACTTCCCTACTTCAACACAGTTTCCATCAACTGCCTTGCAACAACCCCTCCCCATTCATACTATAGAAAAAAACCCACAATATGCCAAGTTGAAATTAAAGACAAGTAGACAGTCCTTCCACTGTTTGACCTAAACCGTACCCCCCTCATTGAATTTTGGCCTAACTCCATCAACAACCTCAGCCAAACTGACAACATTCAATCACCAATTCAATCACTTTCTAGCTCTACACCAATATTTATTGAGTAATATAACTAATTTTTATAGTCGGTTATCTAGGAATATTATCAGGGTATTAGAATTAAAGTTTGAAAATATTTATGATGAACAAGTTATATACCTTTCAGTTTGTTTTCAGAATGACTTTTTCCGTTGGCCAAGCTATTGGAACGCCAAGTGCATCTTCCATGCACGTCAACGTCGATGTTGGTCTCCATAGCTCTGCATTTGCATCTCTCACAATATCAACCCAAACTTTTACAGCATTAAGTCACAATGGACGACAATGGAACAGCATTATCGGATCAGTTGATGCAACAGCTCCTTCAGCCACTACGTTTGTTCCACCCAAATCGATCAACTGGCATTTGCTATCTTTTGTCCACTTTGCAATTGGCTGAAAAAAAAGAGATTATTATGCAGAATATATACATACACATAATAAATAAACTTTCATACACAGGTAATTTCTTCAATTTTGAAAATTAATACGTATATGCTCTGATTTCTTCATGACCACGGGTGTATATTTCATGGGAGAAGTCGCATAATTTACACTGTCATTTACATTTTCTTTATCAACTTCAACTTTTGATTTTGGCCATGCTACTTTCCTACCAACTGCATCTCCAATGCACGACATATCACATGTGGGTCGCCACAAATAAGCATCTTTATTTATTACTTTGTCGACCGAAATCACAACGGCAGACGGACCGAGCGGAATACCATTAACAATATACGGTAGCTCTTTGGAGTAGACTCTTCCTTCAGCAACTACCCCTTCACCCTCATTCCAACCATAAATCTTGCATTTGTCATCTTGGATAGTGCTGTTACTCTAAAAATGAGAAGTGTAATTTTAACAAACAAATAAATATAAAGATGGTTTATTTTAATAAACAAATAAATTTCTACTTAGCAAATTACTTAGCAAATCATTCACAGGTTATAAAATGAGAAGTGTAATTTTAACAAATAAATAAATATAAAGATGGTTTATTTTAACAAGCAGATAAATTTCTACTTAGCAAATTACTTAGCAATTCATTCACAGGTTATAAAATGAGGAGTGTAATTCCAACCATAATATTGTGGACAGTGCTGTTAATATAAAAAAATTATTCAAATTTTTATTAAGATTTTAACAAACAAATAAATATACAAATGGATTAATTTGAGGTACTAATATCTAAAAACAAAAACTAAAACTTTAGTACGTTTCAATGAGAAGTGTAATTCAACAGTTTAGTATGAGAAGTGTAAAATTTACCGTACTGACGTCGTTCAAATTTACTCGCAGCGCCATCTTAATGCAAGTTGATGGCCAAGCTACTACCTTATTCACAGCGTCTGCTAATACTGTCATTTTAGATGTAGGCCTCCATAAATAAGTATCTGGTTTGTCCACGATATCTACAATAACGGTCATAGCATTTGGTCCAAGATGAATGTCATTGACAACCGCAGTTGGGTCCCTGGACAACACCATCCCATTGGCAACAACTTCACAGTTTCCATCCCAATTCAACATCGAACATACATCGTCATTGCTCTGCAATTATTCAACCAAAAATTTGAGCAATCACTGGATCAAAATTTAAAATCTAAATGTTATTTCTTGAGTAATATAATTATTATTTTTACCAATTCAGATGTGCTCCTTTTCGAATTTTCTACACCTTGCAGCAAAGCTCTAATATCAGGATATTTTAATCTTAAAAGCACTCAATGAAATGTAATGTAGGCGTTTAATTGACTATCGAAAACTACTAAATGGACTTTGATCAGTTAATGTATTTTACAGCTATAAATGATGGGATGAAATTAATATGGCTACCGAAACCAGCAAGTGAAAAAAATAAAATTGAGTTGCTAAAATTAAAATGACCATACTTAAAATGGCAGAGAACATATAACAAGTTTGTGAGAGAGAATAAATTTGTTCTTTTAATTTAATTGATTTACAAAAATATCACCGAATGCTAGAAAATAAATGTGTCCACTTCATAGTTTAATTTGTTCTTATATCAGCAAAAAGATAACTATAGATTATTTCCAAGCTAAAGTACAAATCCTTTAGACACATCTTCCCAAGCTATCTAACACTATTGACATCCATGAAACCGTTTGGCACATCTTCCTAAGCTAAAGTAGAAATCCTTTGGAAGTTAAGATAGACATAAATTTACTTCTTTCCATTTGAGAAAACAAAATATTTTTCATCAAAATTAAGTAAGGTGTAATTAAGATGTTATTACAAGGGAAAAAGGTATCTTTTGACAATTATGCAACATGGAACAAACTTTGCATAGGAATGGATTTAAATTCAACATAAAAATAATACTGAATTTGATTTGACATATCAAATCCAAATAGAGTCGGACAAAAAATAAATATATTACAAGTGAGTTATATGTAGAAATGATGCATGCTAGAGTAGAAATGAAGATCCCCAATTAGAAGCTGACCATACATCTTCAAATGACATATATGTAAGGTTTAATGCTAGGTTTTGATTCTTGAGTAGTAGACAGAACAAAGGTGGTAAATGTCAAAGCTCTCATGAAACAAGGAAAAAAAATTACTTGATTGTAATACATTTTTCAAATGATAGTACAACAAATTTTATAATCTACTCAAGTAGAACATATAATCTACTCAAGTATGCCTTCGCAATCCTCTCTAACATAACTAACATCTTCATCATCCATTTCGGTTATTTCGTTACCTTCCACGACTTGGATTCTTCCTCGATGCAATCGTGATCCTCTAAATCATTAAAACTTCTTGATGGTGCTTTTATTACAACATACCCATTAGAAACATCATTCTCTCTTGAATAAAATACTTGTCTTGCTTGAGATGCAAGTATGTATGGATCTCGTGGAAACGATGCTTGCTGTAAATTAACAAGAGTGAACCCATCATCATCAACTTTTACTCCATTTCCTTTATACGCCCAACGACACTTAAAAATGAGAATATAAAACGTATGATAATCTAATAAAACTATATCTGTCAATATTCCATAGTAAGTGACCACATCAACCACTTGGGACATATCTTTTGCACTTGCTCTACACATAGTAGTCGCATAAAAAGTCACCCCACAATTCTGAGTTTCTCTCCCTACATCTTGTATATGAAAAAGTTGCTCATTGATGATATATCCGTTGTAAGACATGGCATCATCCTTCGGACCAAAAGCAATCCATCTTAACATGTCATCATGATCCTTGGAGGTAATAGGTATCTACAACAAATTTTATTTACCATGTATATTTTATAGTAAGATTAATAGTCAAAAGAGAATATATTTGAAATCTAACTAACCTTTCTTTTAATCCAATCGGAAAAAAAATTTGTATGTGTTTCCCAAAGTAAGGTCGCATTTTTTGTCATGCGTGGGTCTGACTTTTCTAGTTCCTCCAAATGCAAACTAGTAATGAATAATTGATTATAAGTTATATATAGCATTACGAACACATCAAAATAATTAAAATAATATAACATACACTTACTCTATAAATGGTTCCACCACATCCATATTCATTAACACGGCTAAATGAGCACTTTCTTTGTCATTAACTGACAGTTTAACTTCTTGGATATTGAAATCGGACGTCCCTCGAGTATTACACTACTTTCATAATCTTCATTTCGAGCTTCTTTCTCCCCTATATGCCCTGATTTTTTCAAAAATTCATCGAAAAACATAATGGATTCTTTTGCAAGATAGGATTCTGCAATACATCCCTCTGGTCATGCATAGTATCTGACATAGTATTTAAGTATCTTCATGTATCTTTCGAATGGGTACATCCAACGAAAATGAACCGGTCCGCACATTAGTGCTTCTTTTCCAAGATGAATGGATAAATTACTATTATATCAAAAAAAGATGGTGGGAAATATTTTTCAAGCTCATATAAAACTACAATAATCTCAACATTGATTTGTTCTACCTTCTCTCTATCAAGAACACGTTGACATAATTTGTTGGAAAAAGAACATAAGCGAATTCTTGTTTTTCTTGCCTTCTTTACCGTTAATCCTCTCGATGCTACTGGCAATAACTGTTACATTAGTACATGGTAATCATATGACTTCAATCTGCTAACTTTGCAATCCTGCAACGAAATCCGATTTTTCAACTTTGAACAGTAGCCATCTGGTCCTTTGAAATCGTACAATCCTTTACAAAATATTTTTCTCCCGGATTTTGACAACATGTATGGAGCCGGTGGAAGATATGTTTTATTCCCACGAGGTTGTGCACGAAGCTCACTTCGAATTCCCCAATCCTCTAAATCCTTTCTACAGTTGGTTCCATCTTTTGATTTATTACCACGCAACATCGTGCCCAATAGGCTTTCACCAATGTTTTTCTCCACGTGCATCACATTGATATTGTGACGTAATGGAAGCTCCTGTGAAAACCAAAACTATAACGCATTATTGGGATTTTCTTCTATTAAAACAATGAAAAATAAATAAACTAACCACTAACCTTCTAATAAGGCAAATCAAAGAAAATTGATCTTTTTTCCACCTCGATAGCTCCATTTTGTAGAATCGTTAGCATTATCATCTTCATCTTCTGTATCATAAACACACTTTCTCTTCTTACTTTTCTCTTCTTTTTCTTTTCCAAAATCATTTAGATAATCCTTCAACAATGCATGAATGTTTCTCCCAGTTAGTATTGCAGGAGCACTACCTTTCTCTATGATGTTATCAAGCAATGCCTTTTGTTTCCTCCGTGAATCTGAAGCAGGTAGAAATCTTCTATGACCCATGTAGACGCTCTTTCGACTATGATTCAACCAACGAGAATGGGTATTGACACCATATAATGGGCAAGATTTTCCCCCCTTTACACGACATCTAGCAAGATTTCCATAAGCCGAAAAATCGTTCATCGTCCAAAGCAAAATTGCATTCAGTTCAAACAAAGTTTTACTAAATGCATCATAAGCATCAACTCCATTACACCACAAATGATGCAAGTCTTCCACCAAAGGCACCAAATATACATCAATATCATTTCTGGGTTGCTTTGGGCCTGGAATAAGTAAAGTTAACATAATATTTTCCTTCTTCATACACAAAATAGGCGAGAGATTGTATGTCACAAGCATCACCGGCCAGCAACTATATTTCGAACTCAACGTGGAAAATGGATTGAATCCATCTGTAGCAAGACCAAGCCTAAGATTGCGTGGATCAGATGAAAAATATTTATACTTTTCATCCACCATTTTCCATGTCGTAGAATCCACGGGATGACGCATTTTTCCATCGTTGCTTGTATTATTAAAATGCCATCTTAAATCTTCTGCCATCTTTTGAGATCTATACATTCTTCTAAATCTCGGAATTATTGGAAACTATCTCAATACTTTAACTGGAATACCTTGTATAACCTCTTCAGTATCTTGATTTTTCTTCCATCTTGAAGAACCACATTTTGGACAACTTTCTAAATCTTTGTATTCTTTTCTGTAAAGGCAACAGTCATTCTCACAAGCATGTATCTTTTCAAAACCCATGTGGAATGCTCTAAGAAATTTCTTTACTTCATATAAGTTTTTGGGAAGCACATTATCCTTCGGCAGAAATAAATGTTACATAGTTCAAAGCTTATCAAACCCACTATCAGACAAGCCAGTCTAACATTTAAGATTATACAAGACGGTGATAACAGATAATTTTGTGTGATTTATGCAACTAGGATATAATGGAGTTTCTGCATCTTCCAAGTTCTTGAGTAACTCATCCTCTTTTCTTTGAGAATTAACATTATCTTTATCATCATCAAAAAAATCTTAATTCAAAAAATATTCATCTTCATAGTGAATCATCTTAAATAGATCATATACATCAAACGTATTTGTTTTCTTCTCTACATTTATCTCTTCACCATGGTTAAACCATACACCACCCATGTATTTAGGATCCATTCCTTTTATAATTAAATGTTCAACGATGATTTGTTCATGATGATGACTAAGATTCCGACAATCCTTGCAAGGGCATAAAAAATTTTCTACACTTCTTGCATTCCTCTTTGCAGCATTCACAAATTCATTGCTCCATGTCGATACTCTATACTAGTTCTATGAAAAAAGTAAAACAAATAAAAAAATTTGAGCTTTAATATTAGATTATATGTTATAATTCTCAAAATACATATTAAGTTAATCATGGTTTTATCACCTGCTTAAAAAAACCCAGTCTTTTTCCATTTTCGACATATGAACGCAAATAAGTTTCCAATCTTTGACGTATAAATTGGTTATCTGTTGTAATCAAAAAAATAACTAGACGTTGAAGTTATTACCCAAAAAAACATCCAAGCATCTTATCAATAATGCACTATCTGGAACATTGGTAACACGCCCATAGTAAGAATAATAAACTGCAATAAACCACATAAAATGAATAATAACAGAGATAGCATGTGCTGCAGTGAATGAAATAACAGAGATAGTTTTTATTTTTAGGATACTGCACACATGAATCAAACCTCATTCACAAGGTTACATAGATTTGTTTTTCTTCATTTGGTGACTGAAATTATGATGCATTTGCTGAAAGTATAACGCATATAGATATGTATCAGTGAGATAACTCCATGTGACCATGTAAATGCATCTGTCGGAAAATAATTTATAGAAAAATAAAACTTACGTTTTTATTTTTTAAACTCATTTTTATCTATCATTTGTATATTTTATACATATAAATATACATGCTTCATTTCAACATTCAGTGACATGCTTCTAAAATTATAATCAAGTATAAAGATTATATCTGAGTTTTACTTACAGTTTCTTTCGCAATGGCACAAGTAAAGCATGGGAATATGATTAATCCTCATATTGGTGATGAAGAAGAATATCAAGAAAACAATGGTTATGATGGATATTTGAGCTCTTTATCAGAAGAAGATGATGATGATGATGATGATAGCTGCAGTTCAATTGGCGAAAATTCATATGAAGATGAAGATTTTATAGATGATTTGAATTCATCTTCATGTTCTTTGAATTCTTCCATATCATCATCGAATTCATCACTTTATGATATGTCATCCCTCATTTCACATCTTCCTTTGAAGTAGGTTTTTTTTTTTCAATTGTGTTCTGATTTTGCTTCTTTTCATATATAGAACATTTTTTTTGTTCAGATTTTTTTTCTTAATTTCTTTCTTTCTTTTGTTTTTTATTTTTTATGTCTAAAACATTAATCATAGTTAAATAATTTACGGTATCATAACATTCATAACACGTATACATAAGTTTTCATATACAAGTTGTCTAACAAATCATTTGAATTTCAGGAGAGGTTTATGAAAATACTACGAAGGAAAATCACAGTCGTTTACATCACTATCGGGCGTGAAGAGTTCGGAGGATCTAATCAAAACTGAAAACCCATCAAATAAGAAGATCAAAGCATTGAAAAATAATAGTTGGAGTATGATGAACTCATCCAGAATTATAAAGAAGAGAAATTCTAAAGGATCAGTAAGCTCTTCGTTAAGAAACTTGAAGAGGAATGATAGTTTTTTCATAGGCAAACCATGTAAATGCAAATAAAATAACAACATAAATTGGATACAATTAAAGCAAGCACATCGCACTAACATAATCGAAAATGATTAGAATATAAGTAAAATTTATAAAAAAAATAGCTCAAACATAATCATATAAAATCAATTATTCCAGTTAGGATTTATTCCAATAGGGTAAAATCGACTAGTCCAATTAGGGTTTACGTAGAAATTCGTATAGAGTCCATACATAATCATATAAAATCCAGTAGACTCATAAAATCGGTTTATAAAATTTCATATCTAATCCGCAAGGAGAGATCTGTGAAGGGCTACCGCGACGATGTGGAGAGGAGTAGAATGAAGGACGTCTACCGCAACAATGATAAGGAAGCAAGGTGGATTTTGTTGGAGGGTGAGGTAGATTTTGCTGGAGCGAAAAGGAAAGCGAGAGGAGAAAAGTTTCTAAATAATGAAGAGGAAGGAAAACGTGACAGTAAATAAAAAAATTTGTGAAATATTTTTTACTTTACGCGGGTGCAAAGCGGGAATGTGAAATCTTTTTAGCCGCATTTATATTTTTTAGGAAAATACTTTTTGGTTGCATTTAGAAAAAAACGCCACCAATTTTGCAACTATAAATGGTTTTTCTTGTAGTGAATAGAAACTCGTTGTAAGGCTCGTTATTGTAGGTGACATGACACACGAGGCAATACCAGGGTAGATATACCAATTACGCACACGTGCTGGTGGTAACGTAGAACATACTCCTAAATCAAAGGTTAGTCACCAAACAATCACAGAGTAATAGAATGGTATTGAAGAAATGTGTCCGACCATAGGAGCTACCCTTTTTGGCCCGAGATCACTCCTGTTTTAGCCACCTTAAGCCAACTCACGGGAGTCGGGTCCACGTAATATACCTCAAGAACGTCGCCGCCATCCTACTTCATTCTGGAATCTCCACCGCGTACACAGTTGTTAAAGTGGTTTTCGGTATCGATAGAGAGTATGTCCATATCTGATCCTGGTCTCTTGAACAACCAATCGTTATTATAACCCGTGGTTGTAAATTTTAAAATATAATATTTTATACTTCGAAATCAAATATCATTTCAAAATTTAATATCATTTCAAATCCATTTCAAAGTATCATATCTTTTCAAAACCCCATTCATTTTTATTTAATTTAAATACCATTCTAATTCACATTTCAAAATGGTTTATATTTCAAATCAAAATACTCCATTTAAACCATTTAAAAATGAGTTATTATACGTGATAATCAAATACCAAAAATTTAGTCTTTTCAGAATTCATTTATTCACTTTAATTTATTAAAATAGTGAAATTTCAACTTTCGCGGCATTTAGAAAATGGTACGGTAAGTTTCATTTGAAAACAATTCAATTAAGCAAAGACAGCATTTAAAACTGCTGTAATAGTTTAGGTCAAATTTTAGTTTCTGCAACTACAACACTTACAAAGTGTTGTAATAGCCTTTAGTTCATTTCAGCCTTTTAGTTCATTTGTATCCACTACAACACTTAGAAATGTTGTAATATCTTCTACTTCAGAAATGATAGCATTTCTGAAATGCTGTTAATAAAATTCCATATTTTTTAATACAATTTGAGAAATAATTAAACTTTAATTTAAGTCATTTTAACTTATAAAAAAAATCATATTTTCTCACTTAAAAAATGGTCATTTAAAAACCCTTTAATTTATGATTTCATAAAGTGAAATTTTATACATAAATCAAATTTTTAAATAATTTACTTATTAAATTCAAGCACATTAATTTCAATTCATTATAATTAATTTTTTTTAACTTAACACTTAAATTTAAATTTTCAAATATAACTTATTTTTCATTTTATTTACTTGATTTAAAATTCACTTTCAAACAAAATTCTCAAATTTCAAATTTAAGTTATATTGCAAATTTTAACTTAACCGTTTATTTATTTCACATTTTAACTTGTACAAAAATCATTAACACTTTATAAAAATCATTTAAATTTAATTTTAAATTTAATTATCATAAATTTACATTTTAGAAATATTTTAAAATTTCATAAAATATATATAATAACCACGGGTTTGTATAATATTTTCTAACCTAGGTCAAGTGATACGAATAATGTGACGCCCCACCTCTATACCCACGCTAGCCAAGAACATTACGGTGAATGCTGTCAACTAGCACGGAGAATAAAGCTGTTGAGGAGCGACCATCCGTGTAATTGCTTTGTGCGAGCATCGATATGTCAGATAGTATAACATGCAATTTATTTTTAAGTGGAAATCCGACATGCCGACACAAACTCAAAGATATCACACAGTGGCTATAATATCTTCGAAAACAAATATAGAAATAAACATAACATAAATCAGTCACAGACAATTCATATCACAAAGGCGGAAATAGATATGATATTACACTAGGAAGTGTACATCAGAGTAGTGGTCTAAAAAGATCCACAATATCACAAAAGAATAATTACATGAACTACACAAAAGAATAAGTATACATTATGGAGTCTATATCTCAAATGTATACAGCAAAAACTACTAATCTAAGTAGTTAACCAAAAGTCAGAGAAATCAATCCCGAGAGAGAAGTCAAGCAGAAGCACCTGTAACATCTCGGTCTGACCCAAGTATTATTTAATAAGAAAATAATAAACGGATCAGTCTAACTATAGATATCAGATGAAACGATATAGAATAAGAGATATGACTAAACACCTAATAATCACAATTCCAAGCTGTGATATATATAAGTAATTGAAAATCAACGAGAGATTAATCAATATCACCAAATCTACACAAGAATCAAGAAATGCCATACTCATTATTTCGTTCATCAAACCACAAATATTGACGATTATATCAATGTCAATCACAAAAGTCAATGACGCACAAATTCACCAATTCACAAATATTGACAATAATATCAATGTCAATCACAAAAGTCAATGACGCACAAATTCACCAATGCACAAATATTGATAAAACTTATCAATGGAAATCACGAAAATTGGTGAAACACAAATTCTAGAAATCTACACAAGAAATCTAGAAATCACAAAGGGGGGAGGCCTATCACAAACGGAAGCATAAAGCCCACCAACACGTGTATCACAAACGGAACGCTAATTCCATGGTCGCTAACCATCACAAATTGAGCCAAAGCTCCACAAACGGCCCGAAGACCATGGGTTGCTACCCCACCAAATTGAGTCGACACTCCACAAAACGGGGTTTAGTCTCCCACGCAGACAAAGAGACATCGCACATTGCTAGTCTAAATCACAAAGATGATCGTCATGATCAACGAGCAGTGTCGACTACAGTAAGCTAGTAAATATATGAGCTTAGCATCATGTCCCATAACCACTAGCTTAACTTAAATATTTACGAACAAATTGTATATCTCCACTAGAAAATTGTCACAAGAGTTTCAATCGAACAAGTCCAAGAATTAACCAACAAAGTGAACGCAAGCGTTTCATACCACTTGTTTTACTAAGTCGTTTAATTAGATTTCTCATGCGAGTGAGGTAAAGGTTTATATATACTAATAGATTGGAAAACGGTTTTATAAAAGAATTTGGTATTAAAATAGTATTGAAATCGTTTGAGGAAAGAGTTTTGATATTTACTACTAGTATAGAAAACCTTTATATTTTTAAAGAGACAAAGCACAAGGGGGATTGTAGAAACAATCAATCACAAAGATCACATTCGAAGATGTGAATAAAAATCCAACGAAATCGATAAAGGATCCATCGAAGTGGATATATCTAAAATTTCCAAAGAAAATAAGTCATCAAAGATGATAATAAATGATGACAATAAATAGGATCATCACGAATCGATTTAAATTGGAAATTCAATCTAAAAAGGCAAATTGGACTCAAACAGCAGGTTCAGTCGACTGAACAGAGTTTTCAGTCGACTGACCCTGTGCCTGGAAATTTTCCAGGTTCAAGAAACTTTCTGTTTCCAGTTTCATTCGACTGAACAGAGTTTTCAGTCGACTGAATCATGCCTGGAAACTTTCGGGTTCCAGGTTCAGTCGACTGAACAGAGTATTCAGTCGACTGAATCATGCCTGGGCTGTTTTTCAGCCTTATTCAAATGAAGAGCAAACTCTTCCAAAATGCAACCGGACGAACATTGGCTCTAAGGGTTTATGCCAATCGACAACCCGGCCCTATATGCTCCCCGATGCATCACCAAAAGCATGATCAAACATCCATAAAAGGATTTTCACACAAATTGACTTAAAAACTCAAAAATTGGAATATTCACAAAACCAATCCAAATCAAGAGCAAATGCACATGAAGAAGTGTTAGGAATTCATACCCAACAACCAAAGATAATTATAGTCATAGATGTGAGATAAAAATCTCACATTTTCTCAAAATCAAACAAGAAGAAGCTTGAAAGCAAATGGAGAATCAACCTCTCTTCAACACAACCCAAATGAGCTTGAATCTATGCTCAAAAACAAGAACAGTCCCAAAATTAGGTTTAGGAATTTCTGAAATTGGTAAGAGAATAAGTTGGAGAAGAAGAAGAGAAGCTTACCAATGGGTTCTTCTTGAGTTTGGAGCTAGGAATTTGATTTGCAAGAGAAACTAGGGTTTTGGAGTTTTAATTTCCAATCTCTCCCACCATTAATGCTAAGAAGACTGAAATGAGAAGAGAATGAGGGTGAGTGGGGAAGAGTGGCTCAGATTTGAGCATAAGTTAACATAGGGCTGAGCCCAAACCAAACCCAAAGTGAAAAGTAGCAAAAATCAACTTTCTCCAAACATATCAAAGCTTATACTCAAAAAGGTCGCAAATGGCATTTTAAAATCAATGGGAGTGGTCCCAAGTCCTAATTCGACAGTTTGCAAAAAGTAGCTTTTCGGACTAAAATCCGACTAACGATAAAATATTTAAATAAAATATTTAAATGTAAAATCGATAAATATGTGGGTTGTTACAGACTCCCCTCCTTAAAGAAATTGCGTCCTCGCAATATTACAAGAAGAAGATATATAGTAACAACCATAAAAGCATATTCAACACAAAAGAAATTTGAAATAAGAAGTTCACCTCAAAGAGCACGAGAAAGTAAGTCCGGGTGTGTTCGCTCGATGTACTCTCTAGATTCCCAAGAACAATCCTTAGGATTTGAAGACCATTGAACTTTAACAAGCGGAACATCTTTATTTCAAAGTCGTTTGACTTACGAAGTAATGACACGAGTAGGATGTTGCTCATAAGTTAAATTAGGCGAAACTTCAATCTCTTCCACAACACCGGGCTCAAGAACAGAATCGGAATCACGAAGACATTTCCGAAGTTGAGAAACGTGAAACACGTCATGGATAGCAGAAAATTGAGCCGGTAATAAAAGGCGATAAGCCATGTAACCAATACGTTCAATGATAGGAAATGGCCCAATATATCGAGGCGCCAATTTTCCCGATCGACTGAAACGTACAACACCTTTCATAGGTGAAACACGAATGAACCCAAGATCTCCCTCAGAAAATTCTAACTTCCTTCTCCAGTTATCAGCATAGGATTTTTGTCTACTCTGGGCTTCTTTCATCCTATGACGAATAAGATCAATCTTTTCTGTGGAATCACGAATAAAATCTGGACCTAAAACCAGCTTCTCACCGGCCTCAAGCCAACAAGAAGGAGATCGGCATGGCCTTCCATAGAGTGCCTCAAAAGGTGCCATACCAATACTAGATTGGAAGCTATTATTATAGGAAAATTCAACAAGTGAAATATGATCTTCCCAACTTCCACCAAAATCAAGAACACAAGCACGAAGAAGATCTTCAAGAGTTTGATTCACACGCTCGGTTTGCCCATCGGACTGGGGGTGATAAGCGGTGCTAAAATTAAGCTTCGTTCCTAAAGCTTTTTGAAGACTCTTCCAAAATCCACTAGTAAACAATGGATCACGATCGCTAACAATAGAAGTAGGAACTCCATGCAATTTAACAATTTCTTTGATAAAGATTTTGGCCAAAAGAGGAACGGTTCGATTAGATCGAACGGGAATAAAATGGGTGGATTTAGTAAGTCTATCAACGATCACCCATAAGCTATCATGACCCGAACGAGAACGGGGAAGGCCGTTAATAAAATCCATGGAAATTTGATCCCACTTCCAAATAGGAATTTCTAAAGGTTGCAATAACCCACCGGGCCTTTGATGTTCGGCTTTAACGAGTTGGCAAGTCATGCAACGCTTAACGAAGTTAGCGATGTCAGGTTTCATTCCCTCCCAATAATAAAGTCGCTTCATATCCGCGTACATTTTACTACTACCGGGATGAATGGTGAATTTAGAACGATGTGAATCTTCTAAAATATCTTTACGAAGATCACTAATATTTGGCACGATGAGTCTACCAAATCTCCGAACGCCGCCACGAGAATCGATATCAAGGTCTTTCAATCCTTCAATATCAATCTTATCCTTAATATTTTGGCTAAGAAGAGCCAATTCGGGATCTAGCCTTTGAGCTTCAAGAATGCGGTCTAAAAGAGAAGGATGAGCCTCAAGGCTACATAAAACAAGAGATGAACATAATTCGGGAACACGCTCTCGAATCTCACAAGTGGTTAAGATCTCGAGATCGTTCCATTCGGATATCATCATAGAAACAACAGCTTGTTGTTTACGGCTAAGAGCATCGGCGACACGATTACCCTTACCGGGGGTATAAAGAATATCAAGATCATAAGGAGCAAGGAACTCGAGCCAACGCTGTTGACGCAAATTAAGTTCCTTCTGGGAGAATAAATATTTCAAAGACTTATGATCCGTGTAAAGAACAAATTTCTCTCCCAAGAGATAATGACGCCAAATCCGAAGAGCAAAAACAATAGCCGCGAGTTCTAAATCATGAGTGGCATATCTAGTCTCGGCAGGCTTCAATTGCCTAGAAGCATAAGCAATAACATGTTCTCTTTGCATAAGAACGGCACCCAAACCAACGCGACTAGCATCGGTATAAACAACGAAATCATGATTCCCCTCGGGAATAACAAGAATAGGAGCATCAGAAAGAAGCTCTTTTAATTTCTGAAAAGAAGCTTCACATTTGTCCGACCAAATGTATTTAACACCTTTCTTCGTCAAGCTAGTGAGAGGCACGGCAATCTTAGAAAAGTCTTTGATAAAACGACGGTAATAGCCCGCCAATCCGAGAAAACTACGAATCTCTGTCACACTCTCCGGTCTCTTCCAATCTTGAATCGCTTCAATCTTTGAAGGATCCACGGAAATTCCGAATTCGGAAATAATGTGGCCGAGAAACTTCACACGAGATTGCCAAAAGTGGCATTTAGAAAATTTTGCCTTTAATTGATTACTCCTAAGAGTTTCCAACACAATCCGAAGATGTTTTTCATGCTCCTCTTCGGTTTTTGAATACACAAGAATATCATCAATAAAGATGAGAACAAATCGATCAAGAAAATCTTTGAAGACTCGATTCATAAGGTCAACGAAATAAGCAGGGGCATTCGTCAAACCAAATGGCATGACAAGCCATTCATAAGATCCATAACGAGTATGGAACGATGTCAAAGGAATGCTATCCTCTGAAATACAAAGCTGATGAAATCCAGTAGCTAAGTCTAATTGTGAAAAGACTTTGGCACCACTAAGTTGATCGAATAGATCATCAATCCGAGGTAAAGGATATTTATTTTTGATAGTAAGATCATTAAGCTTGCGGTAGTCAACGCAAAGCCTAAGTGTTCCATCGGATTTCTTCACGAAAATAGCTGAAGCTCCCCAAGGCGAGGAACTAGAGCGAATAAATTGCTTCATCTCCAATTCGGATAATTGTTTACGCATCTCCTCGTTTTCTTTATTGGACATACGATACGGAGGACGAGTGATAGGTTGAGCTCTAGGAATAAGATTAATTCTGAACTCAATTGCTCGCTTAGGTGGTAATCCTAAAACGTGCTCGAATATGTCGGAAAATTCACGAACGACGTGAATAAGAGAAATAATATCACCCTCATCGTCATCATCGTCATCACGACGATTTAAAGAATATAAAGATGCAACCAAGCTGGAATCTGAATCTTTAAGATCAATAGAAATCTGCTTAACAGATTAAGGATGTCGAAGATGAATAGTCCGCTCAGGACATAGGATATGAGCTTCATAACGGTTAAGCCAATCCATTCCCAAAATCATTCCAAAGCCTAAATAACGCATGACATGCAAATCGCCTGGGAAAGGAAAATCACACAAAATAATTTCGACATCTTTACACAATAAACTGATTGTTACGGATCCACCAACCGGATTCGCAATTCTCAAAGAAGTCATTAAACATAAAACATCCAAAGAAAAAGTATCTACAAGTCCTTTTGATATAAAAGAATGAGACGCACCCGTATCAAAAAGAACTCGAATAGGATGATTACGAAATAAAATAATTCCATCAAGGATAGAATGAGGCATACCTTGACCACGAGATGTGTTTCCAGGGGCTTGAGCAACATTTAACTTTCCCTCCTTCCTACCCTGAAGCTTGGGGCATGAAGATATAACATGTCTGGGAACTTTGCAGTAGCGACAAGAGAGAGACTTTGGGCACTTGTTCGCATAATGGTCCTTCGAACCACAATTATAGCATTCCCCACGGCCAAAGGAAGAAGTCTTTTCCATGGAGGTTGCTTGTTTCCCCTTTTTATTGGGATAAGGACCTTTAAATTTGTTTGGCCTCTTCTTGTTATTGTTGAAGTTTGGTTTGGAACCCACCACTTCAACATCATTCTCCTTATCCGCCTCTTCAAGACGAAGAGCAATATCAACGAGTTGGTCGAAAGAAACTTCTAACTTTAGAAGTAATGGCTTCTTGAGATTTTTGTTTAAGCCATAGATGAATCTATGGTTCTTCTTTAAAGGGGTGTTGATATATTCAACCCCATATTTGGAAAGCGACTCGAAAGAGGCGACGTAATCAGTCACGGAGGACTCACCTTGAACAAGGTTTATAAATCGTCGAGCCAATGTCACTTTCTCAGCTTCCGGTACGAATTTCAACTCGAAGCGTTCTCGGAATTTCTCCCAAGTGAGATCCGCTTCATTAATCTCAGAAATAAGAAGCTCGTACCAGTCCAATGCTCTCTCTCGGAGCATACTAGAGGCCACCTGAACTCGGTGAAGGTCAATAAGATTCATGCGCGAAAAGACGCGATCGCATGTTCTAAGCCAAGCTTGGACTTCAATAACAGTTTCGGAACCTTTGAATGGCTCCCCACCCAAATTGGTGTAATCGCTGCACAAGCGTGCAAATCCCGACTTTGGGTGAGTAGGTTCCGGGTTAGCTCCAGCTGCTTGAGCATTAGTTACCAAATCAAGAAGTTGTTGAGCAGTCATAAAAACTCCATCCTGGGGTGGAGTGCTAGATGGCACGGCTCTGGGGCGGCCTGGTCTAGACATTTCTCTTCCTTTAGAAAGAAAGAAGAAGAAGAAAAAGGTTATTCACCAAATTGAATATCAAGCAATCTTGATAGATAAACAAGGAATCATAAGGAAAATAGGATGAATCGATACGAAGACTCGAATTAAATCGTAAAGCACGACTCCTAAGATGGACTTAGGACAATGATCCTTGTTATAATATTCCATATTGTTCCGAAGTTTGGCTCTGATACCAAGCTGTGACGCCCCACCTCTATATCCACGCTAGCCAAGAACATTACGGTGAATGCTGTCAACTAGCACGGAGAATAAGGCTGTTGAGGAGCGACCATCCGTGTAATTGCTTTGTGCGAGCATCGATATGTCAGATAGTATAACATGCAATTCTTTTTAAGTGGAAATCCGACATGCCGACCCAAACTCAAAGATATCACACAGTGGCTATAATATATTCGGAATCAAATATAGAAATAAACATAACATAAATCAGTCACAGACAATTCATATCACAAAGGCGGAAATAGATATGAATATTACACTAGGAAGTGTACATCAGAGTAGTGGTCTAAAAAGATCCACAATATCACAAAAGAATAATTACATGAACTACACAAAAGAATAAGTATACATTATGGAGTCTATATCTCAAATGTATACAGCAAAAACTACTAATCTAAGTAGTTAACCAAAAGTCAGAGAAATCAATCCCGAGAGAGAAGTCAAGCAGAAGCACCTGTAACATCTCGGTCTGACCCGAGTATTATTTAATAAGAAAATAATAAACGGATCAGTCTAACTATAGATATCAGATGAAACGATATAGAATAAGAGATATGACTAAACACAAAATAATCACAATTCCAAGCTGTGATATATACAAGTAATTGAAAATCAACGAGAGATTAATCAATATCACCAAATCTACACAAGAATCAAGAAATGCCATACTCATTATTTCGTTCATCAAACCACAAATATTGACGATTATATCAATGTCAATCACAAAAGTCAATGACGCACAAATTCACCAATTCACAAATATTGACAATAATATCAATGTCAATCACAAAAGTCAATGACGCACAAATCCACCAATGCACAAATATTGATAAAACTTATCAATGGAAATCACGAAAATTGGTGAAACACAAATTCTAGAAATCTACACAAGAAATCCAGAAATCACAAAGGGGGGGAGGCCTATCACAAACGGGAGCATAAAGCCCACCAACACGTGTATCACAAACGGAACGCTAATTCCATGGTCGCTAACCATCACAAATTGAGCCGAAGCTCCACAAACGGCCCGAAGACCATGGGTTGCTACCCCACCAAATTGAGTCGAAACTCCACAAAACGGGGTTTAGTCTCCCACGCAGACAAAGAGACATCGCACATTGCTAGTCTAAATCACAAAGATGATCGTCATGATCAACGAGCAGTGTCGATTACAGTAAGCTAGTAAATATATGAGCTTAGCATCATGTCCCATAACCACTAGCTTAACTTAAATATTTACGAACAAATTGTATATCTCCACTAGAAAATTGTCACAAGAGTTTCAATCGAACAAGTCCAAGAATTAACCAACAAATTGAACGCAAGCGTTTCATACCACTTGTTTTACTAAGTCGTTTAATTAGATTTCTCATACGAGTGAGGTAAAGGTTTATATATACTAATAGATTGGAAAACGGTTTTATAAACGAATTTGGTATTAAAATAGTATTGAAATCGTTTGAGGAAAGAGTTTTGATATTTACTACTAGTATAGAAAACCTTTATATTTTTAAAGTGACAAAGCACAAGGGGGATTGTAGAAACAATCAATCACAAAGATCACATTCGAAGATGTGAATAAAAATCCAACGAAATCGATAAAGGATCCATCGAAGTGGATATATCTAAAATTCCCAAAGAAAATAAGTCATCAAAGATGATAATAAATGATGACAATAAATAGGATCATCACGAATCGATTTAAATTGGAAATTCAATCCAAAAAGGCAAATTGGACTCAAACAGCAGGTTCAGTCGACTGAACAGAGTTTTCAGTCGACTGACCCTGTGCCTGGAAATTTTCCAGGTTTAGGAAACTTTCTGTTTCCAGTTTCATTCGACTGAACAGAGTTTTCAATCGACTGAATCATGCCTGGAAACTTTCGGGTTCCTGGTTCAGTCGACTGAACAGAGTATTCAGTCGACTGAATCATGTCTGGGTTGTTTTTCAGCCTTATTCAAATGAAGAGCAAACTCTTCCAAAATGCAACCGGACGAACATTGGCTCTAAGGGTTTATGCCAATCGACAACCCGGCCCTATATGCTCCCCGATGCATCACCAAAAGCATGATCAAACATCCATAAAAGGATTTTCACACAAATTGACTTAAAAACTCAAAAATTGGAATATTCACAAAACCAATCCAAATCAAGAGCAAATGCACATGAAGAAGTGTTAGGAATTCATACCCAACAACCAAAGATAATTATAGTCATAGATGTGAGATAAAAATCTCACCTTTTCTCAAAATCAAACAAGAAGAAGCTTGAAAGAAAATGGAGAATCAACCTCTCTTCAACACAACCCAAATGAGCTTGAATCTATGCTCAAAAACAAGAACATTCCCAAAATTAGGTTTAGGAATTTCTGAAATTGGTAAGAGAATAAGTTGGAGAAGAAGAAGAGAAGCTTACCAATGGGTTCTTCTTGAGTTTGGAGCTAGGAATTTGATTTGCAAGAGAAACTAGGGTTTTGGAGTTTTAATTTCCAATCTCTCCCACCATTAATGCTAAGAAGACTGAAATGAGAAGAGAATGAGGGTGAGTGGGGAAGAGTGGCTCAGATTTGAGAATAAGTTAACATAGGGCTGAGCCCAAACCAAACCCAAAGTGAAAAGTAGCAAAAATCAACTTTCTCCAAACATATCGAAGCTTATACTCAAAAAGGTCGCAAACGGCATTTTAAACTCAATGGGAGTGGTCCCGAGTCCTAATTCGACCGTATGCAAAAAGTAGCTTTTCGGACTAAAATCCGACTAACGATAAAATATTTAAATAAAATATTTAAATATAAAATCGATAAATATGCAGGTTGTTACAAATAATTTATCATTTCAATCCGTAATTTACAAGGAAAAATCTGGGTTCTATCATTTCAAACCCGCAATCCCAAGTTAAATGAAATAAATAAAAATCGTTCAGGCCTATCATTTCAGCCCATAACGATTTTTTCCTATTCTAAAGTCCGTTCGGGTATGTATCATTTCAACCCATAGTGATTCTATTCTACCGGGAATTTACAGTGTGAGAAACGGATATAAATAACAGTATAGCATTATATAGCAGTAACAGATGATATGACAGGTTTATAAACAGCGTGATCGTCATATAAATCATATCACAGGCAGGTCTAACATGATAATATAATTCTACAGATTTACATGCTATTACAGATGTCATGTGTGAAATACTCACCTCTTAACGCTGGAGTTAACAAATTCAGACACACGAACAAAGATCCAGAAAGCACGATAGCACGACTATAGATTCAAGTGGGAAGAAAACCAAGCTAGTGATCTTGTACACAACTAATAAAACAAGACAAATATAAATATAATTCCAACGTAGAATGCATATTGAAACAATTTAAAAATAAAAGAAACAAAACACAAAGTGGTTTGACCATGCTTTAACCAATCATATGCTTGGCCTAGGGGCTCAAGTGCTCGGCCATGGTTGTGTCATAGGCTAGGGTATGGATCAATAAGGTTCGACCTAGTAGGAGATGAAGGGGTAGTGGTTTATGACATGAAGCATACACTCAAGGCAACATAGTGAGCTTTTGGTCACATTTCTTGGCTCGGCTATGGCAAGTGGTGGCTCGGCCTTGCTTGGTTCATCTCGGGTGATGGTGTAGCTGCAGCTTAAGGTCAGGTAGTGGCTGGTGATGGTGGTTCTAGGGGAGATCGAGAGGGTATGTGAAGGGGTGATGGCCTTAAGGGTCGGTTATGCTTGGTTTTTCAAGTGTGCTTGCAATTTTTTTGAGGGATTTTCATCATAGGGATTTCACGGTCTGACATGGTCAGTGGAGTTGATGATGGTTACAGCTGAGTATGGTGGAGGTGGAGGTGATGGTGATGGAGGAGCTATGGTCGAGCAACATTAGGTAGAAGCAAGGCAAAAAAAAACAAGAAGAAAAGGTAAGAAAAAGAGGAAGAAACCATTACATGATATTTTCACAAATGTTTATGGCCGAGACTTGAATGGAATGAGAAGTTTTTCTTTTACGTAAAATACAAAATGACTCACGTCCAAGAGAAGAAATGAAAGGCTATATTCAATGCAAATGCCAATTGCAAAATGAAAGGACAAAAAGGCATATGTAAAGTCATGGCATATGAAAAGGTTTTAGACTCTATATATTTCTTACTCTTTTATTCATTTTAAACAAGTAAAAATGTATGTAAGTAAATAGAAAAACAAAACAAAATAAAGTAAGGAAAAAAATTTAGAAAAACATAAAATAATTAAGAAAATAGCATAATAATTGAAACTAGGATTTAAAAATTATAAATAAAATACAATAAGCTTTGGAAAATTATAACATCACTTTAAAAATGTTCTAAAAATAAAATATTGAAATAAAATAAATTTTAAAATATTTTCAAAATGAAAAAAAAAATCAAATTTAAAAATATCTCAAAAATCTAGGGTTGTTATAGGCACCAACTTCTTCTTAACTTTACATGACAAAACCATGTCCATACACAGCCATAACATCTAGGATAACATCGTGCCACAAACATAAGCAAGATCTAATCTTTAACCATTTAGACTTCACATTCTTGTCTAATGTCCTTACATATCCAAGCAAGAAGAATATACATATATACATATACACATATACACACACACACACACACTTACATACATGCATACATATACATATACATACATATATATATATATATATATATATATATATATATATATATATAACCATCACATGATAAATTAACTAATACGAGCCATCACAGAATATATTAACTAACATAAAAGTAAAAACCTTCCCAAAAATTCATAGTTTACTCACTGGAAATTCTTTGAATACTTCACACTTTGAAATTCGGGAAGCTTGGAAAACCACAAATTCTACTAAAAAATATGTCAAATTCTACTTACTTTTGGACCTTCTTCTCTCGAATTTTGGTAAAGTGGTCACATGGAAAGTTTTAAATAATCATTTCCTCTATCATTTCAAAATAAGAATCACTCAATTTGAATAATTTTTATGGAAGTTATGGCCGAAACAACAAGAGGTATTTTCGAACTTGAATTTCTGAGTCCGAAAACACTCTGCAAAAAAACAGAATTTGGCCTATCTATGTTCAAAATTTGAAGAAGTGATCCAAAAGAGAATTTTAACTAGTAGAACTTAATATGCTTTAAAAAAGAAAATATTAATTTGGTGAAGCATGGAGTAACTAATGGCAGAACGAAATAGAGTAAAAATGGAAATTTTAGAAATTGAAAAGAGGAGTTTAAACAAGTTTCTATTAAGATTTTAAATGGAAAAGAAAGATTTTTATAGCTTAGAACATGTAAGAGAAGCCATTAAAATTACCTTAAGGCTTATGAGATTAGAAAGCGAAAGAGAGAAAATGAGAAACTGGAAAAGTAATTTGGAAAAAATAGTTTTTATAATATGTAAACAAGCGAGATTACCAAAATACCCTTATACTTTACCCTCCTCTAATTGCACGCCACCTCACCCATGCATGCATCCATGTCTCCTTGTAACGATCCCGGTTTTTGAGTCAAATTTAAAATTAGTGATTAACATAAATTTTTGGATTTAATTGGTGAATTAATTTAAAATTTCAAAATTAAATAAGGTATTTGTTTGTTTATTTATATATATGTATATAAACTGATTTTAAATTGAATTGTGGGTTTGAAATTCAAAAAAAAATTAAGAAATAATTTGAGTTTGAAAACTCTATAATTTAAAACTAATAAAAATTTGTTTTGGAATTATAATATATCTATATTTTGAAGGTGATATTTTGAATTTCATACAGTAAATTTTCAAAAGATATTTGAAAAGTTAAATTCTATATTTTGTAAACTAATGTATAATATATATATGTGTGTGTTTATTTATTAAAAGTTTAATTAGATTTTAAAGTCATTTTCTTTAAAAGTTATAAATATATATATAAGGAAATGCATTAATTAAAATTAAAAAAACATAATATGAAGACAAGAGCAAATGGAAAGCTTTATTATATATCTTATTGAAATAAATATGGTTTGTATGTATGTGTGTGTATATATATATATATAAACATTTATTAATAAGTATATGCGACATTCATTAGAAAGATGCGGCATTCATTAGAAAGACGCATCATCAATACGACAGAAAGAGGTAGAAATAGAATAGATAGAAGAAGGAACTAAACAATTTCAGAATCTCACAGCGGAAACGGAACAATATATAATATATCACATAACTATTGCATAGTCATTACATTAGAGTTACACAGATTACACAACATCCACACATTAGACAGTTATAAAGGCCTGTCTAATACATTACAAAACCAAACTACAATAGATAAAGACACCACACAGTGGAAACAGATAGATATAGCTACATCTGGAATCCTGCTCCAAGCTTCCAAAATTCGTCAAGCCAAACCTGATCACTTGGCTACTCATAAAAATTTGAGTACCCAAGAGTTTAAGAAAATAGAAATAAACTCTGGGTCAGACATGGGTCTGGTGTGAGTAAATGGTTAAGCTGTTTAATTTGAAAAACCTTTGAAAGAAAAAGTATCTCTTAAGACTCTCCGGCAATAAATACGGAAAAGTTTTTTCCTTACGATAACCAAAACATTTGATAGGAAATCTGGTTATATTATAATTGGGTCTAGGGTTTTCAAATAAATATTCACATAGCCGAAATTGTTACATTCATTAAATTCCAGCATACTAGCCACAAAGTGGGTTATACAAACAAGTCCGAGAGCACTTATTGGAGATTGGATTTCCATACAATGGCAGGGCTACTGGGGTACCGTCGGTCACAGTACGCGGCATAGATCAACATACCAAGGATCACTCCCAATCCCCTGCAACAAAAAGCCGAAACCATCACTTACTCGACAGTCCCGAACAAGATAACCTCGCAGTTGGAGCCAGCAACCGCTACACAGCCGAATAAAAAGGGACTCTAAAAAGGGGAAAATCTTATCCTACTTAAGCACGACTCACTTTGCCTTGTTGCAACTCCCCTGTTTTAGCCATTCTCAGTTGATGAGGCTTGAGGCTACGATTACCTGTAAAGAATACATCTTGGAATGCTTATCGTTCTCCATTGACGACGGTCTGATAGCATTCATCCATACAAGTTCGTTCCGGGTTCGAACAAAACCGAAGGCATTATCTCGTTACACTCATTATGGAATCATCCTCGGAGTTAGCGACAATAACGCTTGCACTCTGAAAATCTATCTCGATCTTCAATTTGAGATGTCATGACTTATCGTTTAACTTGGATCAATGTGGTTTTCGGATATCCAAATTTGGAAATCTGATCCCGGTCTTACCGAAATCCAAACGTTTCTTAAAGGTCAAGTTGTTTTAAAGTTAAACATTTTAATCCAATCTAAAAAACATTGAATTCTCACAGCATTCATCACAGATAAATATCACACATTTATCCCAGATATATCCGATATCACATCATAGAATATCATCCACTAGAATCAAACCAATCCAGACATTCTACAAACAATCATCCACAAACAGGAATTATTAATCCATATCATAATTAATTTAATTAACTTAAATTAAATTAATTACTTAAGAATTAATCACCTAATCCTGCTTAATCAATCATTAATTAATTACAATCCATTTAATTAATTAATTAATCATTTCTTAATTACCTTATCCATCAATTAATTAATCTCTAATCACAGATTAATTTATCTTTTAACTATTAATTAGTAAACCTTAATTATTGATTAATATCTCTCAATACAAATTAATTAATCCTTAATAACTTTATAATCAATTAATTAATCTTTAATTAACTAATTAATTATCCCTTAATTATTAATTAGTAAAACTTAATTATTAATTAACAAAACTTAATTACAAATTAGTTAATCCTTAATTACCAGTTAATAAATCCTTAATGAATAGTAAACCAATCCTTAATTAATCTATAATTACAAATTTATTGTCCTTTAATTATTAATTAATAAAACCCATTTATTAATTAATAAAAATTAATTACAAATTAAGTTCTTCTTAATTATAAATCAATTAATAATTAATTACCAAATTATCAATTCTTAATTACCAATTTATCAATTCTTAATTACCAATTTATTAATCTTTAATTACTTAATTAATAATCCTTAATTACAAATTAATTAACCTCTAATTAAGTAACTTTTAACCCATAAATATTAATTATAAATCCTAAATCTTTAATTAATCACATTAATTAATTGTACTTAAGTTAATTTCTTAATTAATCCTTTAACATTAATTAATTAAATTAATTAATTATACCCTAAGTTTCTTAATTAACTTAATTAATCCCAACTCATTAAAGCTTTAGTCAACCTTAAGATAAACATTATCTTCATTAATGATTTAATTACCATTTACATATTTACAACATTTTACCTTTATAATTAACTTCCTTAATTAAACATTTAATTAAGTTTTGAAACAAAATAAACATTTATCTTGATAAATTAAGGTTACCAAATCATAACTTCCTTTAAATACTTAAAACATTATCAAGTAATAGTTTTAAAACTAATTTCAATTTAATTTCAAAAACTTGCTTTTATAAAAATCCTTAAAATTTCATTTCTAACTTAAGTTTTAAGATAAATTTAAATTTTACTTAACAAAATTTAAATTAAACAAATTTCAAAACTTCTTAATCAAATGTGAAAGTAAACAATTATTACATATAAAATAATTTATATATAAGAAAGGTTTAAAATAAATTTATTTTTGAATTTCAAAACTTTGTTTTTAAAACTTTTAAATCTGTTGAACCTTGCTTTGGGTCAAACCCGACGATCACTTGGGTCTTTCCCTGAGTTGCAACCAACTCCAACCACCAAAACACTATCACAAGCCACAGATCCAATTGGAGCAACTCAGATGGAACTGGAACCAGACATCATGCCAGAAAAGCGCCTTGAACTCATGTCTCCGACCACCAGATAACGTGCAACCATGGTCACACATTCTCCGTCCATCCACGAAGCCATTCCCCTAGGTCCGATGCCACTCGATCACCTAAAGACACTGCATTGATCCTGTTTTCAAACTTCAACCAAATTTAAGTTAAAATCCTACTTCGATCCAACGCCGTCTCTACAGTGCCAAAGAAAACCACCCAATATTTTCCCAGCCTCGACCACTTCCTTACCACCTCCAGCCAAGTTTCCAACCTCCCTAGATCCTTCGGCCACCAGAAATTGCTCAAACCTCCTTCCGTTCATCTCCAAATTGCCCACTCATTACAAATTTAAAAATTGTGATTTTCATCTTAAAAATCATATTTTACATAATCGATTCAAGTTATGTTCCTGGAACAACAAATTACAACATTTAATTTTATCATGTTATTTAGATTCATACTGCATTTTCCAGATGCTAGCATATTTTCAAACTTAAAATACTTGTCCATATTTTTAAATTCTAGATTTTGATTAAACTAAACTATCTTGTTTGAAATCCAAAGATTAACAGTGAACAGATAAAAAAGATTTTAAATTTTGATCAAAACATTTAAGCTTTGAACTAAGAATAGAGATGTTCAATACAACAGACATGCACACTTACATACATTCATAAACACAGAGATATCACTTATATATGCACAAGCAAAGCATCATTCATCTCAAAACTTCACAAGCAAACAGACATTTATTTACTTAGCTTTTTAACTTAAAATGTTTACACACCTGTTTTCAAGACAGAGAGCTTGAAACTGGGATTTGAAATCTTGAATGCTTTGATTTGAAAAGTGAAATTTATGATCCCTTAAAAACTGAAATACTTTATCTTGTTTTACTGGAAACTTGAATGCTTTAAGACTTTTGATTTGCCTCAGGTTGCATTTTGAAAATGAAACTCTGTTTGATAAGTTGTGACAGGCTTTAGAAAAGATTACAGGGTCTTGAACTTGAGTTGAAACGTTTACAGGCTTTTGAGTTTTAATTTAATTTTTTTAGGAATGTTTTCAGGTTCTGATTCTTGTGGATTTCTGGTTTGAAAGATAGTTTACAGGTTGAGTTTCTTGCTTTGAAAATGAGAAGATAAGAAAAAGAAATGAGGAAAGAAGATGAATGTTTATATAGTGTTAAATTTTGGATTTATTAATATTTGAAGAAAATAAAAACAAATTATGACACTTGTTCAATTCAACAACATTTGTCATTTACCTTTATTAATCACATTGCACATATTATCATAAGCCTTTATAAGTAAACACTTGTAATTATGTATGTTTTATAAATTTTTAAAATGATTTAAAAGCTTTTATATTTGTTTTCTAATTAATAAGTATATTTCTAAATTAATAAATGCTTTTCTTAATTTATATAAATAAAACCTTTAAAGAAAATAGAATAAAAACAATTATATCCTAAATAAAATCATATATAATATATTTAATTATTATTAAATGTTAATATAAAAATTTGTATTTAATAAATACTTTCCCAAATTTATATAAATAAAATTCCTTTTAGGAAAATAGTTTAAAACAAATCTTATTCTACTAAAAACCTTATTCATATATTTTTATATCCAAAATATTTTTAAGATATATACACTTTAAATTTCAAATTTAAATCCAAATTTAAACTCAAATTCAAATTTAAAAATTCAATTTAAAATAAACTTAAATAAATATATATATTTTAAACAAACACATTATTAAATTTGGAAATAATAATTCTAATTTTAAAATCAAGTTAAATAATTAAATATATATATATATATATATATGTACACACATTTAAACAACACTTATTAAATTTGAAAATAATAAGTCTATTTAAAATGTATTTATCTATATGTATAAACATCTCATTGTTATTTGAAATAACCATTTTACCAATTTTAAATAACCAGCATGTACGACACGTCCATTGGACGTGTGCAAAGACAACTGTGAGTTAACTCTTTTAATGCAAAATAGCACATCCAAACATGCACAATACTTGATATATTCATTTTATGCATAAATTTTGTTATTGTATAAATACCAAAGGGATAGACATACTTTGCTAAAGATCATTAATTGGAATATTTGTCAAGGAAGTCATAAGGAACACGAACGTGTCATGAACTTACATTATAGTATATAAATGGCAAACAATGTACCATTTGTTTATTAACCATTTCCTCTCCTTTTTTATCCGGACCGTTGACTGACATATATAACTAAAAGGATATAGATTGTGAAGTTAAAAATGTTGTTTAAGGGTATTTTGACATAACCCATGGTGTTAATGTGACCATTAAACACTAAAATAACTGTTCATTATATTTGACATATTCTTCGGCTCCAAATCTGAACATTAGTTAATATATGTAAAAACAATTTGAAAAGGACAAAATTGTTATGAAATGAAGAAAGTGGAAGCCATTAGAGAGAGTGGCAGAAGATATATTATTCATTCCTAAGAATAGATATGTATTTACATTACATGGCCACCTTTATATAAAGGCTTCAGAGCAAAGGATTTAACCTATTCCACGATGTGGGACTAAACAAAAGAACATAAAAGCATATTCATTTTATGATTTACATATATTGTAACACTCCCCCTTGAATATGCGTCTTCAAAATCTTGAATGCTCTGATAACTTGAAATTTTCCATTTCGAAACACGTATGATGATTGCTTCCCCTCATTATTATCTTGCTTGCATTTATCGATTCAGTCGATATAGATATTGTTTGTTGCCTCATTAAAAACCTCTATTAGAAAAACCCAGTGGGAAAAAACCTTGAACGAGGAAAAGAGTGCAACTTGTGAAATCATAAATATCATACTAAAAATGATATTCCTTATAAGAGTTTGATACTTCAGGATCAAAATAATGCCTCATTAAAACCTTACTAAGAAAAATCCAATGAGAAAAATCTTAGTGAAGGAAAAAGTGTACAATTACATATTTTATTTTCTTATTTTTTTTTAAATAAAGCTTGATACTTCTGGATCAAACTAATGCCTCATTAAAACCTTACTAAGTAAAACCCTATGGGAAAAATCTTAGTGAAGGAAAAAGAGTACAATACAGTATGTCATATTTCAATAATTTATTGCATCAGATAGAGTTTGATACTTCTGGATCAATTTAATACGTCAGTAAAAACCTTACAAAGGAAAACCCGATGGGAAAAACCTTAGTCAAGGATAAAAATATAATTTAACTTAAATAACATATTTGAGATGTTATTTCTTGAAAAGACGTTTGATTCTTCTAGATCAAGATAATGCCTCATTAAAACCTTAACAAGAAAAACCCAGTGGGAAAAATCTTAAATAAGGAAAAAGAGTACATTATAGCTTATTTCAAATGCTACTAGGGAGTTGATACTTCTGGATCAAGATAATGCATCCTTAAAACCTTACTAATAAAAACCCAGTGGGAAAAATCTTAGTTAAGGAAAAAGAGTGCATTATAAAATACTTATGGATGCTCCCCCTGATTTAAAGTTTCCTCTGAATTCGTATTCGTCTTTCGA
Source organism: Allium cepa (assembly GCA_030765085.1). Taxonomy (NCBI): domain Eukaryota; kingdom Viridiplantae; phylum Streptophyta; class Magnoliopsida; order Asparagales; family Amaryllidaceae; genus Allium; species Allium cepa. The sequence goes on along the minus strand of CM060932.1, from coordinate 80,049,435 downwards.
TAACTTAAATATGTATCTCGTTAATAATACAATTTATTAATAGTTTCCTTTGATACAATCAAATTTTCTAAGATTGTTTCTTCAAATATGGTTTGCATTTTATGCATTTGTATGCTACTTTTATGAAAAACACTTCATGTGCTTTCATTTTTGTGCTTCAAATTAGTTTTGCGCATTGCAACTATACATCTTTCATGAATATTAAAAATTTCATTACAACATTATTAGAAAGCAGGAAGTAATCTACTCATCTTGATGTATCAAGATTTTCATTACAACAATACTTAGAAGAAATTTGTAATCTACACTTCATGTCTTTTTCATTCTTTATAACTACAAAAGTTATATATATTTTTCAGAAATTTGTATACTTTAATAAGTATTTGCATATCGCAACTATCACTTCAATGGATATTAAGAGTTTCATTACAACGATACTTAAAAATAGGAAGTAATCTACAAGGGATAATATTGATAATATTTTGCATCATTATATATTTAAATATTTAACATTGATGATCAAAATGAGCTTGTATCCCTTTATCCTCACATTAAATAATAATCGTTTTTGGACTCTCATTTTGATCCAATATGATATTGCTACTAGCAAATACATCATACATATTAATAATAGGAGGATAATTCTTTTATAAGATGCATTCAATTGATATTGATTATTAGAGTTTTTTCTCATTCATTGATCTAAGCAATTGGAGGAATTTACTTATTTTGTAGATCATTTGAATACATACATGACTTTAGGTCATTCAACATTTATGTTGATTGAATTTTAAATCACTAAATAATGTCTATGCATAATCTATAAGATGAGCTTATAACAAACTTCAGGTTGTTAGCTAAATATTTACATATATGGATGTATATGTGCGTCCACGTATCACATATATATTATAAAATTTTCATATTCTTTCTCATTTGAATTAGTGATTTTTAGAACAAACTATTACAAGGATCCAAACTATTAATTTCTATTTATAAATCAATGGCAATGCAAACCTATCAAAACCACATGATAATGTTCAAAACATTTGGTTTGAAACCATATCGAACTTCTGGTTCGAACAAAACATACACACAACTTCAAGTTGTTAAGTTTTATTCCTCAATTATGTCTCAAATATCAGTTTTGAACACTAATTATGATTACTTATCAAGGAATAATTTTTAATTGCATATAGACATTTCTACACATCTCTATTGAGAGTTCTGTAAAAGAAATTGCAGCAAAAATAATAATAGCATCTTCTGGATACTTGGAATGTTACAGATACAGATTTCCTCAGGACCGTATGTATAGCTTGCATGAAAATTATGATATGAAATATAGACTATCTCTTCAGGAGAATATTTAAAAATTATCTTCAGGAATTGATTATACGTGTAATATTTCTCACTTTTGATATAATTATAATGAAATATATGATATATGTTGCATAGCTCTCAAACTTTTAGGATCTAATCTAAACTAAATTAGGATCCTTTATAATCAAATTTCTATGCATTTATTTGGTTTAATAAAATTACCAAATATATAAGCAAATCTCTTCTGGAGATATGTTATCATTTCCTAATCTATTGTCTCTTTTAGGGATATTTTATTATCACTACTTCTGGAGTGAATTTATCTCTTCTAGAGATATATATATATGTACTATTGGAATGTCATATCAATGTACAATGTTTCTTTTGTAGAAATTACATAATTACTACCTTTACAATAACATAAAACATCTCTAGTGGAGATTTTTGTTGTAACTATCTTTGAAATGACATATCAAACTTTTAAATACAGTAACAAAATTAGATGCACGAAATGAAAGTAAGATGCGAGGAGATAAAACCACTACTTCTGGAGTGTAACATTGGTATATAATATCATTTGTTTTTGGATAAATTATTGTTATTACTCAAAAAAAATTTATATCATTATTCCTTTAGGGAATATAGTATTTCATTTTAAGGAATTGCAATGTAACAAAAATAAAATTCCTATAACATCTCTTCTGGGATGTTAGATTTTGCAATATAAATATAAATAAATCTCTAAAACATCTTTTCAAGAGATTAATACACACACATACACATCCAATGATGTTTGAAATATCATATAACATAATATCTTCAGGATATTTGGTTAATATAGTGTAAACGTTAAGATATAAGGTAAGGTATAACTCATTTGGAGATTTTTGTATTCTCTTGAGTACAGCATCATTTTCTCATATGATTATTTATTAATTTTCTTTAACTTCTTCAGGAAGTACAACCTTATCATTTTACATAATTTCAATAGAGCTTCGGGCTTCTAATTCATGAACTTCAAGTTCATTAATTTGTTATGAACTTCAGGTTCCTAAATTTTGTGTAAACTTCTTCCCTTTTTTTGTACCATATTGTTACAAAATAAAAGTCTATTATAATTCGAGCTTGTAAAGTTTATCAGAAATCTTTTCATAGTTCAAGACTTCAGGTCTTGGACTTTGAGTTATACAACTTCTGGTTGGAAAAAAAAAATCTTTGCACAACTTCAGGTTGTTGTTCAAACTTATTTATTTCATTATATCGAGCATTGTTTGCCAAAATGAATACACCATATAATAAACCATATGTCTATTCTTATTCCAAACATAAAAGTACAATATCATTTAATTTACTATAGCCAGTGCATTTATGATGATATGGTAATTTAATTTATTGCCATGGCGACAACATTTAATGCATTTATGATTAAAAAATGAATGGAATTTACCATTATTGTGAATAAAATATAAAATATTATCACAACGAATTGATTTCTTTACAAACAAGTAAATCAACCTAACTAATTTTAGTTAGCAAAATTTAATCTCAAAACTAAGTTTAATATACTCAATAATAAAATTAAATGAATACCATAAAAGAAACTTTATTTCTTAATAGTCAAAATTTCTAAAATAACTCTTATATATATGTATATACATGTATATATCCTTTTTTTATATAATTCAAGTTTCTGCTCATTTATTGAAACTTCTGGTTCTTTATTATAAGAAAACCTGAAATTTAATAATTTGTGGAAACTCAAGCTTTTAGCATTATAGGAACTGCAGGTTCTCAATTTTATTTCAAATGCTAGAAATGAAGTTTACCGTATATGTTTTCATTAACGTTTCCATTCACCTCTAAATCAATATTAATATTGGATCTAAACTAATATGATCTTCTAAATATGCATTATTCTTGTATATGTTTCTCTAAGAAATAATAAAATATTTCTTGTGGAAATATAAACAATATATATCAAAATAATTTCCAAAATCAAAATCCAAATCAAAGAGTTTTCAAAATGAAAACTTCATTTATCAAACATGTATATATTACTTAGATCTATATCACAAACCAAAAACGTAATCAAGAACAATAAATTTATTTGAATCAACAATAGAAATTGTCAAATTCAAAAAAAAAATCACAACATTTTATTTTTAAACAATGTACAGATCTCAACGATATATTATTTGAGTTTGATTTTAAGATCTACAATATAATGAGATCAGAAAAATAAAAACCAAAAATCAGATCTATTGTAAGATAAGATCTGAAATATAATGACAAAAATACATGTACAGTGGAATAGGATCTATAAATTTAGATCTATAACAAAATAAGATCTTGAAAAGATAAGATCTATTAAAACTTAAATTCAAATCTGAAAAATTAGGAAATAGACATAGAATTGTGAAACGAGAATATTTAAATCTAGATCTAAATTAATCGCAAAATAAATCTAGAAAAGCAGATCTAGAAAATTTCAAACCTGATTTCAATGGTTGAATAAGAGGAAGAGATAGATCTGATTTCAGTAACTGAATAAGAGAAAGAGATGTACACGCATGAAGGAAAAAATGGATCTAATCTTCTGGATTAAAATATCCAATACATTCGAGAAAAAGATCAGATCGTGCTGATTACGTGTTTATGAAATGAAGAAAGTGGAAGCCATTAGAGAGAGAGGCAGAAGATATATTATTCATTCCTAAGAATAGATATGTATTTACATTACATAGCCACCTTTATATAAAGGCTTCAGAGCAAAGATTTAACCTATTCCACGATGTGGGACTAAACAAAAGAACATAAAAGCATATTCATTTTATGATTTACATATATTGTAACAAAAATTATAATAGTGCCCAATTGTTTACATTAACAAATATCAACAATATGCATATTCAAATGGATAAGTAATGGTAAATATTAAAATAAAGTAACAAACAAACACAAATGCACATATAGGACAACTAATGGTTTTCATTTATTATTTTATTTAAAAGAAAAGCATAAAAATATATTTACAGAATCTAATACATAATGGTATAACTTCAATGTAGACATGATAATCTCATTTTTTAATTACAGATTTCAAACGAAAATGGATCGCTTGATGTAGATTACTTCACTTTCTCACCAAGCATTGCTGGCTATATGCAGTCTGCATGTTCAGTCATAAATCATGCAGGTATGATTCCTATAAGCCCTTAAAATTCAGTTGATTTTGTTTTCTTGTAAGTAGTTTTATTATTTACCAATAGCAATGTTATAATATTGTGTACATTAAACGATTATGCATCATATTCGCATAAGTTGGGTAAAGGGTGTGGCATTTACCATAATGAAAACAATCATTTTTCTGGATGTCATATAATTTCAATGATGCATACATTAATATTTCTATCAAAGTATGTTCAGGGAGCATATTTGAGACACTAAAATTGGGGAAATCTTTCATTGTGGTAGCAAATGAAGATTTAATGGACAATCATCAAAGTGAATTGGCCGAAGAATTAGTGGAAAGAAAACACTTGTTTTGTGCTCAATCTAATACCCTTCTTCAAATAATTAAGACAATGCAATAGGATTCTTTTCTCCCTTATGCATCAGGAAATGCCATGGCCATGCCAGTTGTTAAAATAATCAATAAATTTCTTGGGTTTCCTTCTGGTTAAGCTTAACCTTCAAAAGACATCAGAGATCGCCCAATATTAATTAAATTATAAACTGTAGCCGATATCAGAGATTAATTTTTTTCTATATGTGAGTGATAATGCAATAAGTTTGAAATATATTGTTTTATCCTTCATAAATTTATACTATAATGAAAACAATATATACTATTTATGGCTTCTTTTACACTACTAACCTTACTTGCATCTTGTCCTTCATCTTATTTATCGTTTCTATTTTCAACAGGCACATAGATAGTTTCAAGGTATATCAATTCTTTGTTGAACTTTATAGGATGGAACACAGTGAACTCTACAACTGTATGTTACCTCCCTTTTTCCCTTTTGAAAATGAAACTGTTCGTTATTTCTATTATATTTGTTGTTCTTGTGGTTATGCATGTAAAGAAAAAGGAAAGTAAATTCTTGTATTAAAAAAATCATTAACATACGTATTTATGATACTTTAACATATATATTTATGATACATGAAAAGAATGTTTGTATGAACTAACAACAAAGCGAATAAGGGAAAACTTATTTTCAAAATAGCTTGAAGAATAATAAATTAAAAGGTCATAACATACATACATAAATTTTTATTAGCATTGTAACTGATAGTTATAAGCTACAGAGAAAAGTATAAATGTGTTAGCATGAATTATCAAAGATTTCTAGAATAGTTGCAAAACCATTGAAGGTGAGGTTTTATCAAGGTTTAAATAAAACCATTGTATCAAAACAAACATAAGAAAAAAGTTTGTAAACAAACAAAACCCACCATGACGGAGAATAGTAATAAACAAAAAGGTGAGGTGTTAAAGGTTTAAAATTGACAGTATCAATAATTTAAATCATGTGACTCTCTAAGAACAATAGTGGTATATGCTTTTATCAATAAAGACACTATATCCCTTATTTAGATTACGACTTCGATCCAAAATACTTAATGCACTACAAATTAAGCCTTGAATTGTTACATCTAAAATTGATACACCTATATCTTAAAAAATGGTGCAATTTTTATCTTGACGTGCCACTTCCTATTTAGTGAATTAGTGAGTTAAACTAAACAATAAAGAAAGTAAATAATAGGCATCATTAATAATAAATACTTTTATGTCGGTTAGTTGTTTCTCGTAAAGTGATTATAATCACATAGAGGACAAAATTTTATTTTAGGCCCTATAAAAAAAACTTAATTCCACTTTAGGCATTGACCAAAACTTATTACAAAAATAAGTCTCATTTTAAACATATCAGCCTTTTATACTTGCACATTCCAAAAGTGTGCAAGTACAAAAAATTTTAAAAAAATACACATGTGCATTAAAAAATTGAGCAAGTACAAAAAAATTTAAGAAAAATACACTTGCACAAACCATATTTGTGCAAGAATAAAAAAAATACACTTGCACAAATTTGGATTGCGCAAAACCAAGTCTAATTTTGTAAATACTTTTAACCGAGGTCTAAAGTGAATATAAGTTTTTTTCTAGGGTCTAAAATAAAGTTTGTCCATATATAGAAATATATGAAGAAAAGAAAACATAAACTGAGATGAGACAACAAAAATGCACAAATAATATTTAAGGCTTGAAGTAAGCGGTTCATGTGTGGAATGGAATACACATTAATACATTAATGCATGTAGCAGTTTTGTTTTTGCGCTAGATTTCAACGTCCCACTGAAAGTCCGAATCTTAGGTATGTTGCAAGGTAATCTCATCTTAGTTTCCTACTTACATACGGAGTGTATGTTGCTTGAATTCGTGATGTATGATGAAAATAATTACGTATTATCTGTACTCTCATTATAAATGAAGTCCAGTCATTTTTAAACACACATGCATACATATATAAAATGGCTCCTATCTCTAAGGTCCATGTATAAGAGAAAATTTAAGAAACTGACAAAAACTCTCTGTATTCAATGACCTGGCAAAAGGAAGCAAGAAGTAACTACCAATGGCTAGTCATAAATGAAGCTAAAACCGTGACATGTCTGTCGTATTATCAAAAATAGAATTAGAAAATGAATATACATTACAAACTTAAGAAATCAGTGTTGATAGTAAATAGCAAACAAAGGTTGCATACAGCATCATACACTTTATCTATGGAAGTTATCATGCGAGAGTCAAAAATAAGATATTATCCCCTTTTCAGTTCTCACACTAAAACTCTAACAAAGTTTTGACTTATAAAATAACTCTAGCACTAAAATAACATGGATATTTTTTTAAAAGATAAAACATTTAGTAAAGAAAATTGTATTACTATTGTAATGAAAAAACCCAGGCCTTAGAGATTTGGATATTTCACATTACCATTGAATGAGAAGGTACATCATTCACATAACTGTTGACCTGAATTGTTTTTATATAAACTATATTTGTTTAATACGTTTAAAAGAAAATGTTTTCTACAAATATTTAGCCATATGTTTGTGTTGAATCATACGTAGTTAATTTGAATTTTTGTCTCCATGTTACAATATTTAATTTTTTGTTAGTTTAAAATTTTATTTATATTATTAACTTATAAAATACAAATTTGTAAAGTAGTTTATTTTTAGATCCTATTTTTAAGTAATATGAAGACTTGTTAATATTTATAGAGGAAAATTTGAATCTGTAAAGGAAGCTTAATTATCAGATACTATTTTTTGAGTTGTATTAAATCTTGATAATATCTTTAGAGAGAAATTTTTGGTATTTACGCTGACATCAAAAGAGTATGACACTAAATGTATTACAACCTTTAATAAAGAAATACATATAGGGGTAATTTGGAAGTTCACGGTCGGACCAAAAAGTTGCATTTTCAAACCAACTATTAATAAAGATATTAAAGTGTAAGATGTTTTTCAAGTTATAATAGCATAACAAAACTTTTTAGCCCAAGTAAGTAAATAATAAGATAAAAATACAATTCACACAAATGAATCAATAATTTCCCATGATGATGCTTGAAAGTTGACACAGACATAATGTTGAATTGATCAGTGATGAATATGAGATACTACAATTTATGTCTTAGATACATATCAAAGCAAAATGCATCATTCAATGAAACCATAAATCAGACATGATATTATAATATGACAACAAAATTGAGCAAAATGTTAATCCAAAATAAAAAATGAAAATAAATTAAATTTCCCAAATTGTTGCATTTCTAACTCAAGTGTCACGAAAAGATGAGTAAAAGCCTAAAATTTGAAAATAAAGTAGAGAAAATGATGAAGAAGTCGGTGTTTATGTGGAAAGCATGGAAAGGAACGATAGCGGGGAGGTTTATGTTTAAGAAAAAAAGACTGAATTGTAGGGAAGAAGTTGAATGCTAACATAGATGAGCCATAGGATTGAAGAAACCATCACGCTCCCTAGGAAAAATTGGAGGAAGACATGAGAATGTGGGGTGAGGTTTGACAAAAATGTCCTCACTTTACATTGAAATCTTACGTGGGTAAATATGTCATTGCAAAAGCTTTAAATCCAAGTATTCCTATTATATATAGATAAATAAAGGAGATTATCACATTTTAAATTGTTTGAAATTCTGGGATATCACATTTCTCTCCCTTAAAAGAATTTCGTCTCCGAAATTTAAAACAAAAGATAATCCAAAACTTTATTTCATTTCAACAATCCAAGCATACCTATCAACCATACACTATCTACCAAACAACAATTCATCCAAATAAACAATAATAGCTATCCGGACACAGATCGGGATAATCCTTCCTAAAACTATCCAGAGTTTTCCAAGACAAACTCTGGAATCGTCACTCTACTACACCTAAACCAGCTATACCACTATGATCCAGAGCTTCCTCTCACCCCGATCTATAAATCTGAACCAGATATCAAACCACACTTAAAACCGGCTCAACTATCAGATCTTGCGCTTCCCTCATTCTCTTCTTGATAAGCTCTGCCTTCGCAGATGCCTCACGGATCAAAAACTGGACCAAGAACAAGACGGTCTCCGGGCTCTACCCAACAGGATAGGAAGCTACAAGGTCTTCCATATAAAGCTTCATAGGGTGCCATCTTGATACACGCCTGATAATTGTACAAGAATTCCATTAAATGCAGATGGTCCTCCCAAGATGCACTAAAATCAAAAACACAAGCCCTCAGCATATCCTAGGAATGATAGGTTGTACTCAACTCAAACTTGAACCCCAAAGCTGATAGCAAAGCCTCCCAAAATTTGCTGGTGAAGATAGGATCACGGTTATTAACAATGCTGACTGGAACACCATGCAGTCGAACAATCTCCTTTAAGAAAAACTCAGCCAAAGATGCTGTAGAACGGGTTTCCATAACATGAATAAAATGAGCGCTCTTGGTTAACTGGTCTACAACCACCTATATTCCTTCATTTCCCTTTTTGGTACTTGGCAAACCGTCGACAAAATCCAAAGAAATCATTTCCCACTTCCACTTTAGAATTTTCAAAGGCTGCAACAATCCTGCGATCTTCTGCTGATCACCTTCCACCTGCTGACAAATCGCACATCCATTAACAAAAGCAGCTACATCCTTCTTTATGCTCGGCCACAAGAAGACTCTCTTCATCCTTATACAACTTTGAAATCCCCGGGTGTATACTCAGCCTAGAGAGATGACTATCTAACAGAACTTCTTGCTTCAAATCCTTGAAATTCGAAACACAAATCCTCCCATTGATCTTAATGTTCCTTGGTCATCAATCTCAAAACTGGAACATTGAACATTTTTGACTCAATTCATCCACCACTGGCACACAAAAACGTTCGCGTAGACCTCAAACTCACTCTTACTATCAAGAAAAGCTAGAATAGGCGCACTGGTCAGCCTTGCCTTCAAATCCAAGAAAGCCTCTTCACACTCAGGGGTCCACTTAAACTTTTCTCCTTTCTGAGTCAACTTCGTTTTGTGTGAAGAAATCTTAAAATAGCCCTTGATAAACCTCCTGAAGAACCCTGCCAAACCCAGAAAACTGCGGATTTCTATCGGAGTCTGCGGCTGCTTCCACTCCTGAATAGTAGCTACCTTGTCTGGATTTACAGAAATACCTTCACCAGATATAATATGCCCCCAAAATATAACTTTCGATTTCCAAAGATGGCACTTCCAAAACTTAACCATCATAACATGCCTCCTCAGAGTCTCTAACACTATTCCTAAATGCTGCTTGTGTTCCTCTTCAGACTTAGAGTAGACCAAAATATCATCAATGAACAGAAGAACAAACTTAATCAACACAACCCGAAAAAAAACTCGGTTCATCAAATCCACATAGAATCTCAAAGACCCATCCAACTTGATCACAAAGACTATGGCAGAACCTCAACTGGAAAAACTAGGCCGGATCAAACTTTTCTTTAAGAAACCTTGGGTCTGCTTCTCCAGCTCTTCTCTCTCCTTCGGTGCCATCCTCCTACTAGGCTGAACAACAGGTGCTGCTCACGAAACTAAGTCGATCTGAAACTCTATCTCCTAATGAGATCAAACCTTATACTTACTCGAAAACATCCAGAAAATCTTTGATCACCTCGATGGACTATATGCCTTTTGGAGATGCCTCGCTTCCATGTAGAAGATTGCTCTAATGAACTCCGGAATTATCGCAAGTCACTTTTGCGATTCTTCCCAACTCAGTCTCCAAAGACACCATCTTCTCTTCACACATCAAAACAGCCTTATACTAATCCAACCAAATCCATACCCAGAATAAGATCAAACCCTTTGAAATCCAAAACAGATGGGTTACAAGAAAATTATGGGGAAATAAGAAAGCCTTATGTCTCTACAGAACTTATCTGACTCGGTTACCCCGCCTATAGGATTACATACAAAGATAGGACGGTCAACCAAACAAAAAGAAAGATGAAACTCCTCTAGAACTCATGTTGGAAACCCGAACAGGTAACCCAACAAATTTAGATAGGTGTATAGTTATATAAAAAATTACAAATATGCGCTCTCAAGATAGACACTACTCCAATTATCTTAATCTATGCTCTGATACTAAGTGCGACGACCCGCCTTTCATTCCATAGAAAGACGCATCAACAATACGAAAGAAAGAGGTAGAAATAGAATACATAGAAGAAGGAACCAAACAATATCAGAATCTCACAGCGGAAACAGAAAAAAAAATCACATAACCATTACATAGCCATTACATCAGAGTTACACAGATTACACAGCATCTACACATTAGACGGTTATAAAGGCCTGTCTAATACATTACAACCAAACTACAATAGACACAGACACCACATAGCAGAAATAGATAGATATACCTAATGTATAATATATATATGTGTGTGTTTATTTATTAAAAGTTTAATTAGATTTTAAAGTCATTTTCTTTAAAAGTTATAAATATATATATAAGGAAATGCATTAATTAAAATTAAAAAAACATAATATGAAGACAAGAGCAAATGGAAAGCTTTATTATATATCTTATTGAAATAAATATGGTTTGTATGTATGTGTGTGTATATATATATATATAAACATTTATTAATAAGTATATGCGACATTCATTAGAAAGATGCGGCATTCATTAGAAAGACGCATCATCAATACGACAGAAAGAGGTAGAAATAGAATAGATAGAAGAAGGAACTAAACAATTTCAGAATCTCACAGCGGAAACGGAACAATATATAATATATCACATAACTATTGCATAGTCATTACATTAGAGTTACACAGATTACACAACATCCACACATTAGACAGTTATAAAGGCCTGTCTAATACATTACAAAACCAAACTACAATAGATAAAGACACCACACAGTGGAAACAGATAGATATAGCTACATCTGGAATCCTGCTCCAAGCTTCCAAAATTCATCAAGCCAAACCTGATTACTTGGCTACTCATAAAAATTTGAGTATCCAAGAGTTTAAGAAAATAGAAATAAACTCTGGGTCAGACATGGGTCTGATATGAGTAAATGGTTAAGCTGTTTAACTTGAAAAACATTTGAAAGAAAAGGTATCTCGTAAGACTCTCCGCCAATAAATATGGACAAGTTTTTCCCTTACGATAACCAAAACATTTGATAGGAAATCTGGTTATATTATAATAGGGTCTAGGGTTTTCAAATAAATGTTCACATAGCCGAAATTGTTACATTCATTGAATTCCAGCATACTAGCCACAAAGTGGGTTATACAAACAAGTCCGAGAGCACTTATTGGAGATTGGATTTCTATACAATGGCAGGGCTACTGGGGTACCGCCCGTCACACTACATGGCCTAGATCAACGTACTGAGGATCACTTCCAATCCCCTACAACACAAAGCCGGAACCATCCCTTACTGGACTGTCCGGAATAAGACAACCCTGCGGTTGGAGCTAGCAACCGCTACACTGCCGAATAAAAAGGGACTCTAGACAGGTGAAAATCTTATCCTACTTGAGCGCGACTCACTTAGCCTTGCTGCACCTCCCCTATTTTAGCCATTCCCGATTGATGAGGCTTTAGGCTACGATTACCTTTAAAGAACACATCTTGGAATGCTCATCGACCTCCATTGACGATGGTCTGATAGCATTCATCCATACATGTTCGTTCTGGGTTCAAACGAAACCGAAGGCATTATCTTGTTACACTAATTTTGGAATCATCCTCAAAGTTAACGACAATTACCCTTGCACTCTGAAACTTCATCTCGATCTTCACTTTGAGATGTCACGACCTATTGTTTAACTTGGATCGATGTGGTTTCGAATATCCAAATTTGGAAATCTGATCCCCGTCTCATCGAAATCCAAACGTTTCTTTAAGTTCAAGTTGTTTTAAAGTTAAACAATTTAATTCAATTTAAAAAACATTGAATCCACAGAGCATTCATCACTGATAAATATCACACATTTATCCTAGATATATCCAATAGCACATCACATAATGTCACAGAATATCATCCAGTAGATATCAAACCAATCAAGGCATTCTATAAATAATCAACCACAAACAGGAATTATTAATCCATATCATAATTAATTTAATTAACTTAAATTAAATTAATTACTTAAGAATTAATCATCTAATCCTGCTTAATCAATCATTAATGAATTACAATCCATTTAATTAATTAATCACTCCTGAATTACCTTATCCATCAATTAATTAATCTCTAATTACAGATTAATTTATCCTTTAACTATTAATTAATAAACCTTAATTATTAATTAATATCTCTTAATACAAATTAATTAATCCTTAATTACTTTATAATCAATTAATTAATCTTTAATTAACTAATTAATTATCCCTTAATTATTAATTAATAAACCTTAATTATTAATTAACAAAACTTAAATACAAATTAATTAATCCTTAATTACCGGTTAATCAATCCTTAATTAACAGTAAAAGAATCCTTAATTAATCTTTAATTATATATTAATTATCCTTTAATTAATAATTAATAAAACCAAACTATTAATTATTAAAACTTAATTACAAATTAAGTTCTTCTTAGTTACAAATCAATTAATAATTAATTAACAATTTATTAATCCTTAGTTACCAATTTATCAATTCTTAATTACCAATTTATTAGTCTCTAATTACTTAATTAATAATCCTTAATTACAAATTAATTAACCTCTAATTAATTAAATTTTAACCCTTAATTATTAGTTATAAATCCTAAATCATTAATTAATCTCATTAATCAATTATACTTAAGTTAATTTCTTAATTAATCCTTTAACATTAATTAATTAAATTAACTAATTATATCTTAAATTTCTTTATTAACTTAATTAATCCCAACTCATTAAAACTTTAGTAAACCTTAAGATAAACATTATCTTCATTAATGATTTAATTATCATTTACATATTTATAACATTTTACCTTTATAATTAATTTCCTTAATTATTTGAAAGATATGCTGAAGAACGGTTCTCAAAAAACTATTGTGGATTTTTTTGGTTTTTGTTTTAGTGGAGCCGAGGATTTTATGGAGTTTTTAATGGCATATCAAATAAAAAATGGTTAAGATTTGATTTTTGTAAGAAATTCTCCAGATAGAATTTCGGTTAATTGCTCTTGGTTGAAAAATGGTTGTAAGTTTTATCTTAATGCTTCTTTGGATCTTGGTCTACTCTCTCGGTTTTTTATTAGAACTTACAAGTTTGATCATTTGTGTGGAGTCGGTCTTAGAGATGTTAATAAAGTTAATATTTCAAGTAGATTTGTCAAATCTTTGATTGTTGATCAAATTCGAGATGCTTCTATGAAGAAGCCAAAAGATATTATGAAGGAATTTAGAAGAACGTACAATTTTAATCTTTCATATTATTATGCTTATAGCGGAAAATAGTTGGCTTTGAAAGAAATATACGGGGATGATGCTATGTCATATAATGATTTATATTGGTATTTAGAGGCGTTGCAAAAGTATAATCCTGGTAGTTATGTGGCCATGGAAGTTAATGGTTCAACCGATCAGTTTGAGAGAGTTTGTATTGGTTTTGGTGCTTGTCTACTTGGATTTAAACACTGTCGGCCATTAATATTTTTAGATGCAGCCGCTTTGAAGGGAAGACCAAGTGTTTTGTTAGCTGCTACTTCTAAAAATGGTAATCAAGGTATGAGTTTCATTTTAGTATTGTTTTATTTACTTATTTGTTTTTCTAGTAATGATATATTAAACTATCATTGTTCAAAGTTGTACATAATTATAATGCAGCCATGTTTACACAAGAATTGTTGGTTCAATGATACACCTGGTTACACTAGAAATGTTTATGGTAGAGATGTTTACAAAAATAAGAACTAAAATTTTATGTAGCAGTAACTAAAAGACTTTAAAATAACATATGCTATATTCATATATCATTTTGAATCTACTTTAGTTGTGTATAATATAAATTATTAACATTTAATACTGGTTTTGATATTTAATATAATTCATGTTTCTTAGTACTGAGTTGTCATTAATTATTTATTTTGTAAGTTTCTTTCCTCTTATTATGGGTATTGTTTCGCATGAAAATGAATCTAATTGGTCTTGGTTTTTATCCCATCTGAAAGGGATGCTTAATGAAGATCGGTCTTTAGTTTTTATGTCCGATCGTCAATGGGGTCTCATTTTAGGTGTTCCCAAAATATTTCCTTCTTCATATCATAGCTATTGTTTACTTCACATGGAACATAATATTGGTACTGTTGTCAAGGTAGCTAAATGCGATTCATCTATTGTGGAGTTGTTCAAACTTTGTGCTAGGGCTTCTAACGTGTATGATTTTGAGCGATATCTTTCTGAATTTAAAGATATTGGGAGGTATATATCATGACCCGCCATTTCGTACCATTCAAATTGACAATAATCCACACATGTCAGACTTGAATGATGCGAAATAACAGATTGTAAATAAATTTGGAGCAAATGAAATACAAATCACAGAATCATAGACATAGAAAAACCAGAATAGCTCGCAATAGAAATTTAAAATACCTTGTAGTTCATAAAGCTGCTATAACAGAGTCTCAAACCAAATACATAAATACAGTCTGAAAACAACATAATACAAATCCCAAATACATAGAAGTTCACTAATACACGAGATAATCTAGAACAGCTGAAACGAAAATAGATATAAATGTAGATAAGCAAAAACTCCAGCAAAGACCAGCTCCAGAAAGAGAATCCAAAGCTGTGAATACTCAGGCTGACTCGAGCGTAAAGTAAAAATCAAAACACTCGAGTCAGGACATATATACTTATATAATGTAAACCAACTCAAGTGTACTATAGTAGAAATGCACAATAACTTAAAGGATGCTTGGGATCTCCCATCCTTTAAGGATCAGTTAAACTATAAATTAAATACATCCCGTGGTTAAAGTTCCACGATAGTAATTTATACTTCGAAATCAAATATCATTTCAAATTCAATACAATTCAAAAGTCCATTTCAAAATATCAAAGTATCGTACCCTCCGAACCACATTCATTTATTTAAAATACCATTTCAACACACATTTCAAAATAGTTTATTTTTCAAAACAAATTACTTCATTTTTAAATCATAAAAAATGAAGTTATTATATTTAATAATTAAATTTTCAAAATTTTAAACTTTCAAAACTCATTTATTCACTTAAATTTATTAAAAACAATGGAAATTCAACTTTCGCAGCATTTAGAAAATGCTACAGAAAGTTACATTCGAACAATTCAGTTGAACAAAAGACAGCATTTAAAATTTTTGTAATAAGGTTACATTAATTTCAAATAAAACTTAGTTAAATTCAACAATTATAGCACTTACAAAATGCTATAATAGCCTTTAATTAAATTTAGCCATTTAGTTCATTTCTATCCACTACAGCATTTACCAATGCGGTAATATACTTTACATTAGAAATAGTAACATTTCAAAAATGATGTTAATTAAATTCCAAATATTCAATATAATTTCACAAATAATTAAATTTTTATTTAAATCATTTAAACTTATAAAATTGTATATTTTACTTTTATAACCATCAATTAATTTTCCTTAAATTCATGATTTTATAAAGTTAAATTTCCATTTAAAAATCAATATTTAATAATAATAATACACTTATTAAATTCCAAAAATCGATTTCAATGCATATAATTAATTTTTTAACGTAACACTTAAGTTCAAATTTCAAAATATAACTTATTTAACATTTTACTTACTTAACTTCAAAATTTTAATTTTAAACAAAATTCACAATTTTCCAATTTAGGTTATATTTCAAAATTCAACTCAATATTCATTTATTTCACATTTAACTTATTCAAATTCCATTAATATATTATAAAAATCATTTAAATTCATTTAAATTCAAAATTACATAAATTTATCATATTTTCATATTTAATTTAAATTCCATTTATCACCAATTTAAAATTTTCAAAATAACTTACATTTCAAATTTTCTAACTTTACCATTAATTTATTTCACTTATAAATTTTTAGAAAATAAATAATACTTTATAAAAATCATTTTTAATTAAGTTTTAAATCGAAATATTGTAATAATTACATTTTAAACATAAATTTTGTAAAAAAATAATTTAACCACGGGTCTGTATATAATTTTCTAGCCTAGGTAAAGTGATTCGGGTAATATATCATTTCAACCCATAATTTACAAAGCATCTGGGTTTTATCATTTCAAACCCGCAGTCCGAAGTAAATGAAAAATTTTGAAAATCGCTTAGGCCTTTCATTTCAGCCCATAAAAATTTTCCCTTATTCTAAAGTCCGTTCGGGTATGTATCATTTCAACTCATTGTGATTCTAATCTAAAGGGAACTTGTAGTGTGATAAACTAATATAAACAACAAAACAACATAATATAGCAGTAACATATGATATAGCAGGTGTTTAAGCATGGGTGAACATCATATAATCATAGCATAGCAGATATAATATGGTTATGCATTATACAGATGCAAAAGTGGTCAATTTACTAGCTATATAGGTACAATTTGTCTGGTGAGAATAACTCATTGGTTTGAGCTGGAGACACAATGACGAATGCACAAAAGAGATCCACACAAGCACGATAGCACGACAAGATACGAATGAGGGAGCCAAAGGATCAATTTCCTTGAAAAAAATCAAACAAAACATACAACAATTCATAAGCTTTCAATTCAAAACGACCAAATTAAGCTAGAATTAACTGCATAACAAAGCTGAAATGCTTTGCACTTGCTTCCAGCATACCCTAGGTTCGACCATAGGGTGGAACACATGTCTAAGGCAATGTTTTGGATCAGGTTGTGGGTGGATATGGGTCGGCCAACCTTGGTTAACATGGCGCAAAAGTGTGGAGATGCATGAAACAAACTTACAAAACAAAGCAAGGGACAACACATGATTTCAAGGCCATTCAAGGCTCGGCCAAGGCCATATGGGTCACGGCCATCACTGGAGTGGTCAAGGGTATGCTATGGCAGAGGGTTCAGGTGAGGCTGGAGGTGGAGATGGTGGCGGCTAAGAGGTGATGAAGTTGACGGCAACATTTGAAGTGCTCGGCTATGCATTCAAGAGGAGTTTTTATGAATTTTGGTAAAGGATCAACCACCTTAGTGGCTCGGCTTAAGGTTGGCCAGAGAGGAGGAGGTGATGGTGACATGATCAGGTGGTGGTGGAGGTGGCAGGGCTGGTGGTAGAGGATGGCCGAACCTAAAGGGAGATGACACAAGAGCAAAATCAAATCAAAGAAAACAATAAAAGCAAAAAAAAAAGGAAAAGAAGATTACCAAATTTTTTTCCCAAAACAAGAGGCCGATTTTTTTTTCAGGAATGAGGAAAATGGTTTACGTGAATGATAAAAGAAAATAGGCGGCTGAAGGAAGTGAGTAGATATGGCCAATTGATGAAAAGATGTGGTTAAAATGTGAAAAGGTAGGAATATAAAAGGCCTTAGGAGATAAAAAAGTCACCAAAACCTTTCAAATTTCTTTATTTCTTTTTATATAAATTTAGAAATCTGAAAATACATATAATTTCAGTTTAAAATTCGAAAATATAACAAATACACAAAATATAAATAAATAAATATTAATAATGTAAGATTAAAATAAGAAAATAGCATAAAAATGAAAACTAGTCTAGAAAATTTGAAAATGAACAGAATAAACTTTGGAAAATTTATAGACTTGGAAGATATTTATAAATAAATATAAGAACAAAAAATAAAATGTATTCACAAAATAAATAAATAAATTTTAATTAAATATAATTTAAATTAAGAAAATGGCAGAAAAATAGAAACTAGCCTTTAAAAATAGGAAATAAATGCAATAAATTTTGGAAAAATTATAACATCACTTTAAAATGTTTTAAAAATAAAATATATATCTAACATGTTATATTACACATATTAGAACATGATAGGACAAATAAAATATTATTTATATAATTTAAAATAGATAATTATATTAAATAAATCGATTTACACACAATATTGTAAGCATAACTTTCACAGTACAAATCGGATTTCAACGAAACGAAAAGTAGTATTCTTGAAATTTAATATATTTTCATAATAAAGGATAAAATTTGAAAATTCAAATATTTAAATTTTAAATTTAAAAGTCAAAGTTTGATCAGATTGACCAAAATCCATATTTTCTGAAAATATCATATTTATTCAGGTTTGAAATTATAATTCACACAAAGATCAAAGTATACTCTTAAAATAACAAAATTTACTTATTCTAATAAATATAATAAAGTTTTTAAATCAGGATTTTCAATTTTAAATAATTAAATAAACAATTAAAATAATCACAAAATACTGGGTCGTTACACTCTCCCCCACTCAAATCTTTTCATCCTCGAAAAGAACGAACAAGGAAAATAAGGAAAAGCAAGATAGAAAAAAAGAAAAAAAAATAGTACCTAAAAAAAACAATTCCAGATTCGAAGCACGAATGCTCTCCTCCGTCTCCCAGGTACATTCTCGATCATCGGTACTTACACAGTACTTTGAACAGACTAACAGATTCCCCTCTTAGCTGCTTCGTACCTCTGCTGACAACACAAAGTGGCTAGAGGAGATGTGAGACATGGAATACATCATGCACTCCAAAATGTTTCTCGGGAAAATCTAAACGATAATCCAAAGAACCAATTCTTTCCACAATGCGGAAAGAACCTTCAAAGAAGAAGACGGTAGAAATAGTTAGAAGGAAAAATAGGTTGAAAGAAAAGGACGAACCATATTTAAAAATATATAAGTTTCAATTTAAAAATTTATATTTAACATTCTAAACAATTTATAATCTGATAAATAGTCATTTGATTCAAATTTGTTGGTTCGAAGTAAACAATATTTAAAACATTTTTAAATTATTTAGACAAGTAAAATAATGATCAAAATATCCTTTATATAATATACTTTATCAAAATACTTTTATAACTCGATGTCTTAACAAGTTTACTTTCGTTCTTGCAGAATCTGGCTATGCGTTGATCAAGCGTAAAGCTAGAATTCTCCAGGTACTTGGTAGACTTGTTTCAACACCCAGTGAAAATACTGGAAAACCCTTTTTAAAACATCAATACGGAAAGTACAATCCAAACAAATCAACCAAACCCAAACATTTGTCTAACCATGGATCGCAGATACACAATGGTTACGCCTGGATCCCCCAAGAAACAATCCGTACCCCTAGGCCGTCTCAGCCAGGCAGTTTCGCTACTAATGCGACCTACATAGATTGCAGGATACTCAATGGTTACGCCTGGATCTTCCAAGAAACAATCTGTACCCCTAGGCCATCTCAGCCAGGCAGTTGCGCTATGCAGTCGCGCTCGTAAGACCATGGAGATCGCCATGGAATTCGATGGACACTCGAGTATCATATGCGGAAAACCCAAATCAGAGAGAGAATAATATCGATAGAATGAATCCACAGTGTGGCCACAAAGCTGATATCAAGCAGAAGGCACTTTCCATATCTTTACTTCAAAAATATGTATCATATAGTACCTTTCAAAATCACTTTCAAATTCATACTTATATAAAGTCCATTATATATAAGATTTCATTTCAAATCGAATCTTTCCAAAATCAATAGTACGTCAAATCATACATATATAGACTTCGATTATATAAGACTTCAATTTACAAATTTAGCACCTTTACAGATCAATAGTTTCAAATCACTTCATACTTATACAAATCAATTTTTATATAAATTCGATAACTCCCAAATCAAAGTATTTAAATAAACAAGGTTCTCAATTTCAAACCATTTCAATATCAATTCAGTTTCAAAATATATATGATTTCACCAAATCATTTCTTCCAAATTACATATATTCAGTTTCAAAGTTTTCTCAAAATAATAGTATTAGAAAATAATTCAAATTTCCAAATCAACAAAATTTAGGTCAACTAATTCATTCCCATTTCAAACATATATTCCCTTTCAAAAAATCATAATACTTTCAAAGTTATAAATATTTCGAACCCAAATACTTGAAATCATTACACTTTGAAAATCATAACCTTTAGAAATCATACATTTGAAATCATAAAACATTCCTTTAATTCTTTAAATTTCATAAATTATTCAATTAAACCCAAATCTAAAATTTCCAACTGTAATTCAACTCAAACCAAACTAAACTTATATTCTTTATCAAATACCCTATACCTTACAAAATTTCTTAGCTTTGAAAAGTTAACCTTGATTTGGAAGTGCTTGAACCTTCAAAATAGTCGAAGAAATCATATTTTCAAATCCAAGAGTTGGAAATCACTAACAAATCAGTAAATCAATCCCAATAGATAAGGATATACCAAAGCAAATCTGAATCTCGAGGACTGAACACCGGCTTACTTTAAATTATTTCAAATACACACACACACACACACACACACACACACACACACACACACATATCTTTCGAATATCAAACCATACTTCAAAATCTGGAATCAAAATTTGGTTTCAAAAAAAAAAAAATTCACTCGCATAGCAAAACTACTAGAGTGGCCTCTTCCCCACTCAGAAACTTGAAAAGCAATGTCGACGATGCATGCATTCATCACCGAAATTATTTTCCAACGACATAAGTGGGTTCTGGATTTTATTTTCTTGAAACCTATTTGAATTACTTCGAAATCATTGGGATTCATTCGAAGAAACATTTCTTATTCAGAAAATATCTTTAAATCATATTATCAAAATCTTAAAATCAATTTCAAAACACCGGAGTTCGATTCCTCAAAATTCAAATTTAAAACCCTTCAGTTATAAATCATTTTTATTTAAATCAAATTTCTTATAAATTTTCAAATTTTCAAATCCTTTCGAAATTTCAAATTTTCGTTTAAATGATATATAATCTTTATCAAACATTTCACTTTTATATACAAAATAGGATCATCCTTATCAAAATAATAATTTCGATGTTTAAAAAAATTTCAAAATACAATCAAATACAATTTCCAAGGAATAATTCAAGGATGGATTTCCAACAAACAGATATTCAATTTTAGAGTAACTCTAATCAAATAGAATTTTGGTTCGAAGATAAGCTCAAACAAAGATGACATAATTTAATTACCAAATAGGAGACGAAAAGCCTATATAAATCGCGGGCGACCTTAACCGGGTCAAACCTAACTTCAGGAATATAACCAATGCGGAAATCTAAGGCAAATCGACATTCGATCGCCAGAGATAGAATCCAGGTAGAGCAGGAGATAGATAGCATCGTAAACCGAGGATACAGAAATCTCCGGTGAATCAATGCCAATTGTAAAGGAGTTTCACCTCTTTACAAATTATTCAAAGATTGGCGGAATCACCAATCCTTAGAAAGGTCATTCCAAAGTGGAGTTATGGAATGCTCCAAAATCAAAAGGATAAAAATGGGAAGACAAGACTGGATTTCAGAACTAGTAGGAGCGTTCCAAAGTTCAAGGAATCCTAATCAATAAGAATCCTAACCAAAAGATTCTAACAAGGTGGATACCAAAGGAATGAAGTTTAGAAGATCTTGATTTCAAAATAAGAATATTTTATACCAATATAGTTTTTGAAAATATTTTTAAAAATCATTTAGAAATCATTTTATACTTCAAAAATATGTTCTCTCACAGAGAAAGGATTCTGAGATTGATTTCACTCATTCTAGGTTATTTCTACCCTATCTCTAATGAGTTTTTGCTCCACGGGCTAAGGTTTGCCTAAAAAAACCAAAGCTCTGATACCAACTGTAACGTGCCGCACCAGTGGGGTAACGCCCACCGTAGCATACATCAGTACCTGTGTTCTACCTTTACGGCCAGCCTCTCGACTGCACCACCAACCCCCGTAGGGACATGTAGCAGTAAAAGTCAACCGTTCGCTACCAAACCAGGAAGTAAGAACCCCATATCATGCTGCACCCTCCAAGTGCAAAGGCAGACACACATGCCAGACTTGAATGATGCGAAATAACAGATTGTAAATAAATTTGGAGCAAATGAAATACAAATCATAAAATCACAGACACAGAAATATCAGAATAGCTCGCAGTGGAATTTTAAAATACCATAGTAGTTCATGAAGTTACTATAACAGAGTCTTAAACCAAATACATAAATACAGTCTGAAAACAGCATAATAGAAATCCCAAATACATAGAAGTTCACTAATACATGAGATAATCTAGAACAGCTGAAACAGAAATAGATATAAATGTAGATAAGTAGAAACTCCGGTAAAGACCAGCTCCAAAAAGAGAATCCAAAGCTGTGAATACTCAGGCCGACCCCAGTGTAAAATAAAACACAAAACACCCGAGTCAGGACATATATACTTATATAATGTAAACCAACTCAAGTGAAATGTAGTAGAAATGCACAATAACTTAAATGATGCTTGGAATCGCCCATACTTTAAGGATAAGTTAAACTATAAATTAAATACATCCCATGGTTAAAGTTCCACAATAGTAATTCATACTTCGAAATCAAATATCAATTCAAAATTCAATATCATTCAAAAGTCCTTTTCAAAATATCAAAGTATTGTATCCTCCAAACCACATTCGTTTATTTAAAATACCATTTCAACACACATTTCAAACTAGTTCATTTTTCAAAACAAATTACTTCATTTTTAAATCATAAAAAAATGAAGTTATTACATTTAATAATTAAATTATTAAGTTTTCAAAATTTTAAACTTTCAAAACTCATTTATTCACTTAAATTTATTAAAAACAGTGGAAATTCAACTTCGCAGCATTTAGAAAATGTTGTAGAAAGTTACATTCAAACAATTCAATTTAACAAAAGACAGTATTTAAAAATGTTGTAATAGGGTTACATTAATTTCAAATAAAACTTAGTTAAATTCAACAATTATAGCACTTACAAAATTCTATAGTAGCCTTTAATTAAATTTAGTCATTTAGTTCATTTCTATCAACTACAACATTTACTAATGCGGTAATATACTTTACGTTAGAAATAATAACATTTCAAAATTGTCGTTAATTAAATTCCAAATATTCAATATAATTTCACAAATAATTAAATTTTTATTTAAATCATTTAAACTTATAAAATCGTATATTTTACTTATAACCATCAATTAATTTTACTTAAATTCATGATTTTATAAAGTTAAATTTCCATTCAAAAATCAATATATAATAATAATACACTTATTGCAACGACCCACTATTTTGTACCATTCAAATTTGACGATAAATTTAAAACTTGTCAAACTTGAAGAGTTCAAAACAATATATTGTAAATAAATTTGGAGCAAATGAAATCGAATCACAGAAATCACAGACACAGATATCCGAAAACTCGCAGCGGAATTTAAAATACTTAGTGGTTCATAAAGCCACTATAAATAGTCTCAAACAAATAAAAATTACACAGTCTTTAATCTCAAATATAGTTTAAATCATCAATAGAAAATCCAAATATCTCATAGTCTTGATTACATAAATAAGATAACAGACTGAAAGTTTTCCAGCAGCTTGAGAGATCTACAGAAGTCCTAGCTCCGGGATGAAGACTGAACTACAACTCAGGCTGACCCAAGCGTAAAATAAAACATAAACACTCGAGTCAGGACATACATACTTATATAGTGTAAGCTAATTTAAGTGTACTGTAATATAGAGCAAGTAACTTAAAGGATGCTTGGGACCGCCCATCCTCTAAGGATCCGTTAAACTATTTACTATATAATATCTCGCTATTATAATAGTGTCTACATTAATATAAACTTACTTTTAAATAGCGTTAAGGGATTACCCATATAGCCCTTAACACATAATACATTCCCATAGTCTATACAGTACCGTAATCTCCCCCATACTGGGTGTCGTTAGAGGGCACTCCATAGGTATGGTACAAAACCAAAATTGTATAAGGCTCGCTATGGTAGGTGACACGGCACAACTAGGCAATGCCAGAGTAAATATACCAATTACGCATCCGGACCGATGGAAACGCGTAGCTGCCACTACCGCCCACCTCGAACAACACTCCCAAATCAAAGGTGCGCACCAAACAATCACAAAGTAATAGAATGGCATACGAAGAATGCGTCCGATCAGAGGTGCTACCTCATTAATCCGTCAATCGCTCCTGTTTTAGCCACCTTATGCCAACTCACGGGAGTTGGGTCAACGTAATTACCTCAAAGGAAACGTCACCACCATCCTACTTCATTCTGGAATCTCCACCGCGTATACGGTTGTCAAAGTGGGTTTCGGTATCGACAGAGAGTATGCCCATATCCGATCCCGTCTCTTTAACAACCCACGTTATTATTACCCATGGTTATAAATTCCAAAATAGTTATATTTAAATCAATTTTTATATTGAAAAAGGTGAAGTTATAATAAAACCCAATATATGTCCCAAGGTTATACCTTAGTTCATTTAAAATTCCGACTTAAATATGGTTGCAACAAAAAGTAAACCAATTTAATTTAAAAATCATATTTCTACCTTTTAAATAGTCATTTAAATTACTCGATAAGTTATGATTTTTATAAAGTATATCTCATAAATAAATATCTAACTTAATAAAATCAAGTACAAAAATTCTATAAATTTAGTTAAACTCCCATATCCAAAATAACAAATTTCCAATTTAATTCTTACCTTGCCTATGTTTCAAAACAGCCTTCCATTTCTAAATCAAGTTAAATCTCAATTTCATATTTCACAAATCTAACTTTTTAATTAAATAGAAAACTTGACTTATAATTATCTGCTTTATATTCAAGTTATACCAAATTTCATAATTTAAAAAAAATCATTTAAATCCAATCTTGAACAAAGAATTATCTAAACACTTAATATCTTAAAAATACAGATATATATATATATATATCCACGGGTCTGTATGATATTTTCTAACCTGGGTTAAGTGATACGGACACTATATCATTTCAATCCGTAAATTTTAAAGAAACCGGGTTCTATCATTTCAAACCCGCAATCCCAAGTTGAATAA
The DNA here is from genome assembly GCA_030765085.1 of Allium cepa. NCBI lineage: Eukaryota > Viridiplantae > Streptophyta > Magnoliopsida > Asparagales > Amaryllidaceae > Allium > Allium cepa. The sequence goes on along the minus strand of CM060932.1, from coordinate 80,023,413 downwards.
ACAACTGAATAAATGAATGAATAAATAAATAAATAAGTATCGTTCAGGCCTATCATTTCAGCCTGTACCGATTTCTATTCTACAGGGAACTTGCAGTGTGATTAACAATAAATAATAATTAAATAGTATAACTGCAATGATATGACAATAGATAATACAACTGATGATGTGTCAATTAAAATGGGGTTTTAACATCATAAGTTTATTTCACAGGCAGATAAACTAAATAAAATAAATTTACAATTACACTTGTGATTAATTCACATATATACAAGTACGTTTGTCTGGTGAGAAAAACTCACCTCTCCGAAACTGTAGATTTTCAAACAACGGTGTTTAGCCCGAAAGAAGAGTTGAGAAAGCACGATCAATTTACAGCGGAAGCAACGACTTGATCCAAATCTTCTACAAGATCAAAAATAAAACCAAATACTTGAATTCAATTTATGGTCAAAGCAAATTTTTATAAAAATGAAATTGGGACGGGATTATATAAAAGATAATTGGACCAACTTTGCTCGACTACTCCCTACACAACCCGACTCGACGAAACTAGCTCGGCCTGCCCACACATGCACGTTCCTAAAACAGTGATATATTGACAAACGTACACGCATTCTTTTGAAAAATGAATAATTGACAAAACTTCTCAACAAAAGGTTCTGCTACCAAAACTTCGGGTGGCACACAATCTTTGTTCAAGCTATAGTCAATGTATTCTTTGTTGCACAAAGGCACGTCCCAACCTATATCTAAAATGAATGCATGCACGCATGCATTGTTTCTCCCAGATCCATCGGCCAACACTGAATGGTGCCTGCATGCTATTCTCTTCTTTCTTTTTGTTTTAACTATCTTGCATGCAACATGCATGTGGATACAACTCAGGGTGGCGATCAACACACGCGTTCAATGCATGTTATAATAATTTTTATTTTCAACAATGAAGGCGCGCATGCAGGTTACACATCCCTTCTCTTTTTTTTATTTTTTTTTCTATTGCAACTGAAAATCCCCTTTTTCATACTCACGTATTAACTGAGTGGCATGGCCACTGCCTAAATCAAATATTGAATGCATGCACTCTAGTACTGTTACGTCCAGGCCTAAATTTTTAATCATGTTCGAGTCTGAATATAAAACTATGCACTGTTACATTCCAATATATTAGAAAGTGATGCATAGTGTCGGCCATGCATACCCACTCTAGGTTGAGAGAAACTCCTATTCAATCAGTGAAAAAGAAAATCCTAGGCATCAAGGCTCGGCAGTGTAATATTCTCAAGGGATGGTACCGCATCTAGTCTAAAGGCCACGGTAGAGAACCACCATTGCGCGTGGAGTAGTGGAAACGATGGTTGCGGCTGCACTGGTGGTGGAGGAAGTGCATGGGTTATGCTCGGCTGTGTGTGGGCTTTGCACGGCATGTAAACTTGACACAATCCCCTTGGACCGGCAACCGATCTACAGGTGGAAGGGTGAAAAAAAATCGGCCAGTCAAGGATTGGCACGGTGGCCATCCTATCGGGTGCGGCAATGGTGATGGAGGGCTGTATGCCGGTTGTGTCATGAGGTGGAGCAGCTTTGCTTGGTCGAGCAGAAAACGCAAGAGAGAGGAAAAAGAAAACAGAAGGGAAAAAGGGAAATTCAAAAGGAACCAGAGGCCATACCTGAGTTTTCCACGCAGAGGAGGATGAAACAATTGATGTGAAAAAATAATGTGCGTGGTTTCACGTTTTTATAGGATGAGGATGCGAGATTTAAGTGATAAAAAAACGTCAAGAGGAAATAAAAATCAAATATTGCATTGATTTTGGGTGGAGAAACGGCAGTAAAGAATTTGATTTTTGTTGATTGAATTAAGCGTAGAGAAACGGTAAGAGATCAATTTAGGGGAGTAAGTGAATTTATATAGTGAAACGTTAGTTATTTGCATGCAAATTAGACTTTGAAATGGTAAAGCAAATAACAAATTTCGCTGCATTAAAAAGGGGCGTAAATCAAGTGATAAAATTTGCAAGGAATAACGTACATTCAAAATAAATTGGGAGTGAATGCGTTGGTTCAAGGAAAGAAAGTGGCAAGCACTACATATTTAGATAGGTTGATTTATAAAGAACGGCAAACTTTTATTTGGCAAAGATTTGACAACAAATTTAAAACAAATTTTGAATGCGTTGATTTATGTCAGGAGTTTATTATTCATATGGACAAAATATTACCAATTTTTAAAGCAAGTAGATAATCCAATTTTTATCAAAATTCCAATTAGTGTTATCCTTTAAACAAAGTTAAAAATTTCAGAACTTTCATTTATATTTAACATTTTGGGAATGATTTAATCAAATTAAAATATATATTTAAAATAAATTTCAAGGTTTTATTAAATAAAAGAATAAAGTGCTAGAAAAATCTAGGGCTGTTACACTCTCCCCCACTCAGAACTTTTCGTCCTCGAAAAGGAACGAAAGAAGTAAAGGAAGATAAGATAGTAAAGAAAAGTACCTTAAACGAATAATTCTGGATTTGAAGCATGAATGCTTTCCTCCGTTTCCCAGGTGCAATCCCGTTCATCAGCGCTCCATTGTACTTTGACCAGTCGGACAGATTTTCTTCTTAGCTGTTTCGTACCTCGATCGACGATACGAAGCGGCTTCCTTTCAATAGTTAGGTCAGGCATGATGTCCAAACTATCAAGATCAGTAGGCTGGATAACAAGAGATGGATCGTGAAGACAACGACGAAGGTGGGATACATGGAACACGTTGTGTATTCCAGCAAATTTCTCGGGAAAATCCAGTCGATAAGCAAGAGATCCAATCATTTCCAAGATGCGGAATGGACCTATGAACCTAGGAGCAAGCTTTCCTCTACGGCCAAACCGAATCACATTTCTTAAAGGGGAAACCTTAAGAAAAACCAAATCACCAACAACAAACTCCAAGCTTCTTCTACGACGATCAGCGTACTTCTACTGCCTATCTTGGGCAATCTTTAACCTTCTCTTAATCTACTCAACCTTTTTTGAAGCTTCCAAAATCATTTTGGGCCCAAGAACTAAGCGATTACCGGATTCAATCCAGCAAGAAGGAGATCTATAAGGACGCCCGTAGAGAGCAGCAAATGGGGACATCTTAAGACTAGCCTGATAACTATTGTTATAGGTGAATTCCACAAGATGGAGATGATCTTCTCAAGATCCTCCATAATCCAAGATGCATGCACGAAGGAGATCCTCCAGAATCTGATTTACCCTTTCAATTTGACCGTTAATTTGTGGATGGTAAGCAGTGCTCAGATTCAAACGGGTACCCAAAGATTCTTGGAACGCTTTCCAAAACTGGCTAGTGAAGATAGGTTCTCGATCACAAACAATTCTGAGGGGAACACCATGGAGGCAAATGATCTCCCTCATATAAATCTCAGATAAGCTCGAAGCCGTACGGGTAGACCTGACTGGAATAAAATGTGCGGACTTAGTCAGCCTATCCACGATAACCCAGGTGCTCTCATTTCCCTTTCTAGATCTTGGTAAACCATCGATGAAATCCATATAAACTTGCTCCAACTTCCAATTTGGAATCTCCAGAGGCTGTAACAAACCCGATGTCTTCTGATGATCTGCCTTGACTTGCTGACAAGTCGCACACCTACTCACAAAGATAGAGACATCGCGTTTCGTACCCTTCCGCTAGTAAAGTTTCTTTAAATCCTGATACATCTTCGCTACACCAGGATGTATGGAAAGTCGGGACTGATGATGTTCCTAAAGTAATTCCTGCCTTAAACCATCAACATTCGGGACACAAATTCGATTATTAATCCTTAAATCCCTTTATCATCAATCTGGGCTCCACTACCATCAATACTACTATTTCCACCATCTCTGCTACGGACACTTCCCTTCATACGCCTAAGCATCTCGTCCTCATCCTGCTTGGCCTTAATACGATCCATAAGAGGAGAAGAAACAAAAAACTGGCCCAACAAAGACTTCTTCCTACTCAACGCATCCGCCACTACATTTGCTTTTCCCGGGGTATAGTTGATGTCAAGATCGTAAGAAGCTAGAAACTCGAGCCACCGAACTTGTCTCTGATTCGAATCCTTCTGGGTAAAGATATATTTCAAAGACTGATGATCGGTGAAGAGGTCAAACTTAGCCCCCAAGAGATGATGTCTCCACAGCTTCAGAGCAAAGACAACCGCCAGCAATTCTAACTCGTGAGCAGCATAATTAGCCTCATGGGCCTTCAACTGACGACTAGCATATACAATTACCTTCCCATCTTGCATTAATACTGCTCCCAAACCCTCTCGACAAGCATCGATGAAAAACGTTAATCACTCATTTCCATTCAGGACGGTAAGCACTGGCGCGGAAGTCAGCTTGTCCTTCAACTCTTGGAATGCTTCTTTACACTTATTGCTCCAAATAAACTTAGCATTCTTCCGAGTTAGAGCAGTGAAAGGTGCAGAAATCCGAGCAAAGTTGTCAATGAACCTCCGATGGTACCCGGCAAGGCCCAGAAAACTGTGAATGTCAGTAGAAGTCTTAGGTTCTTCCCAATCTTTGATCGCAGCAATCTTGACTGGATCAACAGAAACTCCTTCACTAGAGACAATGTGTCCGAGGAATCGGACTTCCTCTTCCCAGAAATGACATTTGGAGAATTTGTCTTTTAACTAGTGACTTCTAAAGGTCCCCAAAACAAAACTTAAGTGGGATTTGTGTTCTTCCTCGGATTTAGAGAACACAAGGATATCATCAATGAAGACGAGAACAAATTTATTGAGCACATCGCGGAAAATCCGATTCATCAAGTCGACGAAAAAAGCAGGAGCGTTGGTCAGGCCAAAAGGCATAACAAGCCATTCAAAGAACCCGTTCTCAGTACGAAAAGCGGTTTTGGGAATGCTTTCCTCGGCAACTCTGAGCTGGTGGAAACCTGTGGCTAAATCGAGCTGAGAGAAAACAGTCGCTCCATAGAGTTGATCGAACATATCATTGATGCGGGGCGTAGGATATCTGTTTTTCATAGTGAGCTTGTTTAGCTCCCTATAATCAACACACATCCGGAGAGAACCATCTGATTTGGTGACGAAAACCACGGTCGCTCCCCATTCTGAAAAGATGGGTCCGATAAGACCCTTTGAGGACAGGTCTTGAATTTGACTCCTTAATTCCACCTTCTCCCGGGGTGCCATTCTTCTGGGTGGTAGAACTACTGGTCGTGCTCCAGAAATGAGATCGATCCGAAAGTCAATCTCCTGCTTCGGAGGTAAAGAAGTGACTTCACCAAATACATCGGGAAATAATCTAACCACCGGAGTGGACTCAATATCACCATGGAAAATATCGAGAGAATAAATGAAGCTCCCCGCGAACTCCTGAGGCGAACTACACTGGATTTCTAAGGAATTTCCGAAATCATCTTTAAGAGCAACAGTTCGAGAACTGCACGAGATATGGGCATCGTGACTATTTAACCAATCACCTCCAAGCAAAAGATCGAAAGCGTCAAAAACCAAAACATAAAAGTCACCAGTGAATCGATAATTTCCAAGGAAGAGTTTTCACATCCCTACAAACTTTACTAAGGTTCGCAGGGCCACCGATAGGGTTTGAAACACATAAGGGTACAGAGGAAAATTCGGGAGACAGAAGATTTTCAAATCTATTATAGAAGTCTACCGAGATAAAGCTATGGGAAGATCCGGTATCGAATAGAACTCTTACAGGAAAATAATGCAAGGTAAAAGAACTCTGGAGTGTACCTTGAGAATCGCTTGGAGCTAGGGCAGGTGCAGGCAGTGGGGCTGGGCAGGATGCAGAAGTAACAGCGAAAATTCCTGATGACGTACCCTTCTTCTGGGTAGGGCAGTCTCTCTCGAAGTGTCCCGGCTGAAGGCAGATGTGGTAGTGGTCTCGTCTAGCAAACTGAGAAGGAGGTGGAATCGTAGCACCCAAGTTAGGACAGCTATTCGCGTAGTGTCCCTTTTGGTCGCATCGGTAGCAAGTAATGGTAGATAGATCCACATGCTGCCTCAGGGATGACGAAGACGATGATCCAAGCCCTGGAGTCCTATTCCTCTTATGCCGGTAGAAGTTGGGCTTCCTTTTCTTCGAATTTCCAGAAGACTAAGACGACGTTGATTGGGCAGCCAGGGTGGCCCTAGAGGTAGGAATCTCATATCGGAGAGCCATGTCCATCAAAGCGGTAAACGTCCCATGCACGTGGGTAATAAGCCGATCGTAGAACTCGGGGCATGCTCCAGCGATAAATTTCTCGTTCTTCTTCAACGGGGTGTCTATCAAATTCAGGCCATACTGCGAAAGCTCATTAAATTTTCTCTCGTATTCCGTTAAGGACATATCGCCCTGCTTCGGATCCATAAAGTTTCGATATAGCTGAGACTTGCCCGCTTCGGGCATCCATTTGATAAGAAAGGCCTCCCTAAAGCACGATAAAGATATAAGACAGATTCAAAATGGGAAATTCGAATCCTAATTTGGACAACCGAGGAAGATACCTAAATTGCTCCCAGGTGATGTCAGCCTCATTAGTGTGAGCAGTAACTGATAACCACCAATTTAAAGCAGCTCCCTTCATCTACCAGGCCGCCAGTTGCCTCTGTTGGCCATTTGTGATTTCGAGACAGGAGAAGATTCTCTCCAAGTCTCTCAACCACTGTTGAGCTTCTATTATGGTTTCAGAACTCGTGAACTTAGTGCCACCAAGCTCAGTATAATCTTGGCATAGCTTAGTAAATCTAACAAGGGCTGCGGGTGGAGGAGCTAGGGCATCAGCTCGTCCCCTACCTCTAATATTTCCTCGATTCGTCCTGAGACATCAAGAATGAATTTAAGGACAGAGGAAAAATATTGATGTCAAGATATTCTAGGTAAGATAAAGTTTAATTAGAACAAGCATTTAACAAAGGCTCAAATTATATAAGACGGAGAAAAGGAAAGAAGTAGTTGGAATTTTTTTATTTTAAAACAGGAAATTTTTATATCAAATACTTCTTTGAAAAAACCTTTTGAAAATCGTTCTATACTTTAAAATACGTTCTCTCACAAGGGAAGGATTCTAAAATTTGACTTCACTCATTCTAGGGTTTTTTTTACCCTATCTCTAATGAGTTTTTTTCTCCTCAGGCTATGGTTAAACCAAAGCTCTGATACCAACTGTAACGACCCATTATTTTGTACCATTCAAATTTGATGATAAATTTAAAACTTGTCAAACTTGAAGATTTCAAAACAATATATTGTAAATAAATTTGGAGCAAATGAAATCCAATCACAGAAATCACAGACACAGATATCAGAAAACTCGCAGCGGAATTTTAAATACTTAGTGGTTCATGAAGCCACTATAAATAGTCTCAAACAAATAAAAATTACATAGTCTTTAATCTCAAATATAGTTTAAATCATCAATAGAAAATCCAAATATCCCATAGTCTTGATTACATAAATAAGATAACGGACTGAAAGTTTGCCAGCAGCTTGAGAGATTTACCGAATGCTAGCTCCGGGATGAAGACTGAACTGCAATTCAGGCTGACCCAAGCGTAAAATAAAACATACACACTCGAGTCAGGACATACATACTTATATAGTGTAAGCTAATTCAAGTGTACTGTAATATAGAGCAAGTAACTTAAAGGATGCTTGGGACCGCCCATCCTCTAAGGATCCGTTAAACTATTTACTATGTAATAATATTTCGCTATTATAATAGTGTCTACATTAATATAAACTTACTTTTAAATAGCATTAAGGGGTTACCCATATAGCCCTTAACACATAATATATTCCCATAGTCTATACAGTACCGTAATCTCCCCCGTATTGGGCGTCGTCAGAGGGCACTCCATAGGTATGGTACAAAACCAAAATCGTATAAGGCTCGCTATGGTAGGTGACACGGCACAACTAGGCAATGCCAGGGTAGATATACCAATTACGCATCCGGACCGATGGAAACGCGTAGCTGCTACTACCGCCCACCTCGAACAACACTCCCAAATCAAAGGTGCGCACCAAACAATCACAAAATAGAATGGCATATGAAGAAGTGCATCCGATCAGAGGTGCTACCTCATTAATCCGTCAATCGCTCCTGTTTTAGCCACCTTATGCCAACTCACAGGAGTTGGGTCCACGTAATTACCTCAAAGGAAACGTCACCACCATCCTACTTCATTCTGGAATCTCCACCGCGTACACGGTTGTCAAAGTGGTTTTCGGTATCGACAGAGAGTATGCCCATATCTGATCCCGGTCTCTTTAACAACCCACGTTATTATTAACCGTGGTTATGAATTCCAAAATGGTTATATTTAAATCAATTTCTATATTGAAAAAGGTGAAGTTATAATAAAACCGATCAATGTCCCAAGGTTATACCTTGGTTCATTTAAAATTCCAACTTAAATATGGTTGCAACAAAAAGTAAACCAATTTAATTTAAAAATCATATTTCTACCTTTTAAATAGTCATTTAAATTACTCGATAAATTATGATTTTTATAAAGTATATCTCATAAATAACTATCTAACTTAATAAAATCAAGTGCACAAATTCTATAAATTTAGTTAAATTCCCATATCCAAGATAACAAATTTCCAATTTAATTCTTACCTTGCCTTTGTTTCAAAACAGCCTTCCATTTCTAAATCAAGTTAAATCTCAATTTCATATTTCACAAATCTAACTTTTTAATTAAATAGAAAACTTGACTTATAATTATCTGCTTTATATTCAAGTTATACCAAATTTCATAATTAAAAAAAAATCATTTAAATCCAATCTTAAACAAAGAATTACTTAAACACTTAATATCTCAAAAATACAGATATATATATATATATATATATATATATATATATATATCCACGGGTCTGTATGATATTTTCTAACCTGGGTTAAGTGATACGGACACTATATCATTTCAATCCGTAAATTTTAAAGAAACCGGGTTCTATCATTTCAAACCCGCAATCCCAAGTTGAATAAATAACTGAATAAATAAATAAATAAATAAATAAGTATCGTTCAGGCCTATCATTTCAGCTTGTACCGATTTCTATTCTACAGGGAACTTGCAGTGTGATTAACAATAAATAATAATTAAATAGTATAACTGCAATAATATGACAAAAGATAATACAACTGATGATGTGTCAATGAAAATGGGGTTTTAACATCATAAGTTTATTTCACAGGCAGATAAACTAAATAAAATAAATTTACAATTACACTTGTGATTAATTCACATATATACAAGTACGTTTGTCTGGTGAGAAATACTCACCTCTCCGAAACTGCAGATTTTCAAACAACGGTGTTTAGCCCGAAAGAAGAGTAGAGAAAGCACGATCAATTTACAGCGGAAGCAACGACTTGATCCAAATCTTGTACAAGGTCAAAAATAAAACCAAATACTTGAATTCAATTTACGGTCAAGCCAAATTTTTATAAAAACGAAATTGGGACGGGATTATATAAAAGATAATTGGACCAACTTTGCTCGACTACTCCCTACACAACCCAACTCGACGAAACTAGCTCGGCCTGCCCGTAGATGCACGTTCCTAAAATAGTGATATATTGACAAACGTGCATGCATGCTTTTAAAAAATGAATAATTGACAAAACTTGTCAACAAAAGGTTCTGCTACCAAAACTTCGGGTGGCACACAATCTTTGTTCAAGCTTTATTCAATGTATTCTTTGTGCCACAAAGGCACAACCCAACCTATATCTAAAATGAATGCATGCACGCATGCATTGTTTCTCCCAGTCCATCGGCCAACATCGAATGGTGCCTGCATGCTATTCTCTTCTTCTTCTTTTTTTTAACTATCTTGCATGCAACATGCATGCGGATACAACTCAGGGTGGCGATCAACACACGCGTTCAATGCATGTTATAATAATTATTTTTTTCAACAATGAAGGCGCGCATGCAGGTTACACATCCCTTCTCCTTTATTTTCTATTGCAACTAAAAATCCCCTTTTTCATACTCACGTACTAACTGAGTGGCATGACCACTGCCTAAATCAAATATTGAATGCATGCACTCTAGTACTGTTACGTCCAGGCCTAAATTTTTAATCCTATTCAGGTCTGAATATAAAACTATGCACTGTTACATTCCAATATATTCGAAAGTGATGCATAGCGTCGGCCATGCATACCCACTCTAGGCTGAGAGAAACTCCTATTCAATCAGTGAAAAAGAAAATCCTAGGCATCAAGGCTCGGTAGTGTAATATTCTCAAGGGATGGTACTGCCTCCGGTCTAAAGGCCACGGTAGAGAACCACCGTTGCGCGTGGAGCAGTGGAAACGATGGTTGCGGCTGCACTGGTGGTGGAGGAAGTGCATGGGTTATGCTCGACTGTGTGTGGGCTTTGCACGGCATGTAAACTTGACACATTCCTCGTGGATCGGCAACCGATCTACAGGTGGAAGGGTGAAAAAAAATCGTCCAGTCAAGGCTTGGCACGGTGGCCATCTTATCGGGTGCGGCAATGGTGATGGAGGGTTGTATGCCGGTTGTGCCATGAGGTGGAGCAGCTTTGCTTGGTCGAGCAGAAAACGCAAGAGAGAGGAAAAAGATAACAGAAGGGAAAAAGGGAAATTCAAAAGGAACCAGAGGCCATACCTGAGTTTTCCACGCAGAGGAAGATGAAACAATTGATGTGAAAAAATAGTGTGCGTGGTTTCACGTTTTTATAGGATGAGGATGCGAGATTTAAGTGATAAAAAAACGTCAAGAGGAAATAAAATCAAATATTGCATTGATTTTGGGTGGAGAAACGGCAGTCTAGCATTTGATTTTTGTTGATTGAATTAAGAGTAGAGAAACGGTAAGAGATCAATTTAGGGGGGTAAGTGAATTTATATAGTGAAACGTTAGTTATTTGCATGCAAATTAGACTTTGAAACAATAAAGGAAATAACAAATTTCGTTTCATTAAAAAGGGGCGTAAATCAAGTGATAAAATTTGCAAGGAATAACGTACGTTCAAAATAAATTGGGAGTGAATGCGTTGGTTCAAGGAAAGAAAGTGGCAAGCACTACATGTTTAGATAGGTTAATTTATAAAGAACGGCAAACTTTTATTTGGCAAAGATTTGATAACAAATTTAAAACAGATTTTGAATGCGTTGATTTATGTCAGGAGTTTATTATTCATATGGACAAAATATTACCAATTTTTAAAGCAAGTAGGTAATCCAATTTTTATTAAAATTCCAATTAGAGTTATCCTTTAAACAAAGTTAAAAATTTCAGTACTTTCATTTATATTTAACATTTTGGAAATGATTTTATCAAATTAAAATATATATTTAAAATAAATTTCAAGGTTTTATTAAATAAAAGAATAAAGTGCTAGAAAAATCTAGGGCTGTTACACTTATCAAATTCCAACATTCGATTTCAATTCATATAATTAAATTTTTAACTTAACACTTAAGTTCAAATTCCAAAATATAACTTATTTTACATTTTATTTACTTAACTTCAAAATTTTAATTTTAAACAAAATTCACAATTTTCTAATTTAAGTTATATTTCAAAATTCAAATCAATATTCATTTATTTCACATTTAACTTATTCAAATCCATTAATATATTATAAAAATCATTTAAATTCATTTAAATTCAAAATAACATAAATTTATCATATTTTCATATTTAATTTAAATTCCATTTATCACCAATTTAAAATTTCCAAAATAACTTACATTTCCAATTTTCTAACTTTTACCATTTATTTATATCACTTATAAATTTTCCAAAATATATAATACTTTATAAAAATCATTTTTAATTAAGTTTTAAATCAAAATATTATAATAATTACATTTCAAACATATTTTAAAAATTTTAGAAAAATATAATTTAACTACGGATCTGTATATAATTTTCCAGTCTAGGTAAAGTGATACGGGTTATATATCATTTCAACCCATAATTTACAAAGAACCCGGTTTTTATCATTTCAAACCCGTAGTCTCAAATTTTGAAAATCGCTCAGGCCTATCATTTCAGCCCATAACGATTTTCCCTTATTCTAAAGTCCGTTTGGGCATGTATCATTTCAACCCATAGTGATTCTAATCTAAATGGAACTTGCAGTGTGATAAACTGATATAAACAACAGAACAACATAATATAACAGTAACATATGATATAACAGGTGCTTAAGCATGGGTGAACATCATATAGTCATAGCATAGCAGATATAATATGGTTATGCATTATACAGATTCGAAAGTGGACAATTGACTACTTACATAGGTACAATTTGTCTGGTGAGAATAACTTACTGGTTTGAGCTGGAGACACAACGAAGAATGCACAAACGAGATCCACACAAGCATGATAGCACGATAAGATATGTGTAAGAGAGTTAAAGGATCAATTTCCTTGGAAACAAATCAAACAAAACAATACAACAATTCATAAGCTTTCAATTCAAAACGACTAAATTAAGCTAGAATTAACTGCATAAACAAAGCTGAAATTCTTTGCACATGCTTCCAGCATACCCTAGGTTCGGCCATAGGGTGGAACACATGTCTAAGGCAAGGGTTTGGATAAGGTTATGGGTGGATATGGGTCGGCCAACCTTGGTTAACATGGTGCAAAGTGTGGAGATGCATGAAATAAATTTACAAAACAAAGCAAGGGACAACACATGATTTCAAGGCCATTCAAGGCTCGGCCAAGGCCATCACTGGAGTGGTCAAGAGTATGACGTGGCAGAGAGTTCAGGTGAGGCTGGAGGTGGTGGAGGTGGAGATGGTGGCGGCTAAGTGGTGATGAAGTTGGTGGCAACATTTGAAGTGCTCGGCTATGCATTCAAGAGGAGTTTTTGTGAATTTTGGTGAAGGATCAACCACCTTGGTGGCTCGGCTTGGGGTTGGCCAAAAAGGACGAGGTGATGGTGACATGATCAGGTGGTGGTGGAGGAGGTAGGGCTGGTGGTGGAGGATGGCCGAACCTAAAGGGAGAAGACACAAGAGCAAAATCAAATCAAAGAAACCAATAAAAGTGAAAAAAAAGGAAAAGAAGATTACCAAATTTTTTTCCCAAAACAAGAGGCCGAATTTTTTTAGGAATGAGGAAAAATGTTTATGTGAATGATAAAAGAAAGTAGGAGGCTGAAGGAAGTGAGCAGATATGGCCAATTGTTGAAAAGATATGATTAAAATATGAAAAGGTAGGAATATAAAAGGCCTTAGGAGATAAAAAGTCACTAAAACCTTTCAAATTTCTTTATTTCTTTTTATAAGTTTAAATATATGAAAATACATATAATTTCAGTTTAAAATTAGAAAATATAACAAATATAAAAAATACAAATAAATAAATATTAATTATATATGATTAAAATAAGAAAATAGTACAAAAATGAAAACTAGTCTAGAAATTTTGAAAATAAACGGAATAAACTTTAAAAAAATTATATGGACTTGGAAAATATTTATAAATAAAGATAAGAACATAAAATAAAATGTATTAACAAAATAAATAAATATATTATAATTAAATATAATTTAAATTAAGAAAATTGCAGAAAAATAGAAACTAGCCTTTAAAAATAGGAAATAAATGCAATAAATTTTGGAAAAATTATAACATCACTTTAAAATGTTTTAAAAATAAAATATATATCTAACATCTCATATTGCACATATTAGAACATGATAGGACAAATAAAATATTATTTATATAATTTAAAATAGACAATTTTATTAAATAAATCAATTTACATACAATATTGTAAAAAGCATAACTTTCGCAATACAAATCGGATTTCAACAAAATGAAAAGTAGTATTCTTGAAATTTAATATATTTTCATAATAAAAGATAATTCAAAAATTCAAATATTTAAATTTTAAATTAAAGGTCAAAGTTTGACTGGATTGACCAAAATCCACATTTTCTGAAAATATCCTATTTATTCAGGTTTGAAATTATAATTCACACAAAGATCAAAGTATACTCTTAAAATAACAAAATTTATTCATTTTAATAAATATAATAAAGTTTTTAAATCAGGAGTTTCAATTTTAAATAATTAAAATAAACAATTAAAATAATCACAAAATACTGGGTTGTTACAGTACATCTGCAGTAATTTTTTTAAGAGATAAACCTTTTGACCATTGGGCAGATTTGTTTTTTCAAGGAAAGCATTATGGTGAATATTCTTCAAATGTTGCAAAAAGTTTCAACTCATGGATTTTGGAAAATAGAATTATGCCTATAACTTCTTGTTTGGATGGTATTCGAGTGAAAGTTGTGGAGCAAATGGCGAGACGAAGAGAGGAATGTTGTCTGTGGACAACATAACTTTGTCCTGTTATGGAGGAACATTTCTCAAAGTTAGTATATGATGGCTTTGGTTGGGATGTTTTTAAGTCTTCAGAATTTGTATTTGAAGTTAAATCTCCTAAGTCACAGGTTCTTGATCTTAAAAATCGTTTATGCAGTTGTAATCAATGGAGAGTTACTAGTTTTCCATGTGCCCATGCAATTAAGTGCATTAACAAGTGTAGATTATCAGTTTAAGATTTTATGGAGGACTATTTTACGGTTAATGCTTTCGATCTTCGTATGCTAATGCTATCAATCCAATTCCAGATTTTGATAAGTCAATTGCTGTTGAAAATGATGTTTTGATTAGGCCTCCTAAAGAAATTCGTGGCGCTGAAGGACCATCTATAAAGAGGCGTGGTGGATTTGGATATTCTCAAAGTAAAAGAAAAAGATGCAGTCAGTGTAATGAAGTTGGCCACAACAAAAGGAATTGTCATCGTTCTTCAAAAATTTAAGCAAATTTATGTGTTTTGTTAGTGTAATTGAGAAGTTTTTTAAGTGCACAGCTGCTAAAGCTTATAGAAAAATGAAGTAAGACTTTGTGAAATCATTAGAAAATAAAATGTGAAATGTTTTGGTTATTTTGTTTTAATTTCTAATATCTGTTGTTCCTCTGCATTTCGATATTGATATTTCTATTCAATGCTATATGTACTTATCATTTCAGTCGAATGCCGGTTGTAACTAGCATTTCATTATAATCAGTATGCATCTCTTTGTCATTGAAACCCATCATCCGTCATTGTATAGAACTAAGTAAGCTTTTGAGCAAGAACGAAGGATTTGATGATGATGATATAATGTTTATATGATTAGTTGATTAGATTACTTAAGTGGTTTTGTAATGATTTTCCAGTATGATGATATACTGTTTATATGATATGGGGGAACATCTGCTCCCATATTTCTTCTATACTGCAATGGAATATCTTCCCTTATTGTTAGAAAAGCAGTTAGAAAAAAGAAATAACACCAATTTGTAAATGGGATATCTTCATTATGCAGACTTCATCTCTCTGTTTTAGAAAATAACAGAAAACAACATACATTGCTACACAACAAACAGTGTCTTCAACAACTACTTTACTTACTGTGCAAACTAATCTCCTTACTTCAGTCACAAATGTGCATACCAGTCATCCCCATACCAATCACTTCTTCCACCTTGCATACTTCATCACCACCCCAACATCATACTACCATTTACTACTGAAACTACCACTATTGCTTGCTACTTCATTTTAAACAACATCTTTACTTTGCTGCTGCTATACATTCCACACTCAAACTATCACCGCTAAATTGCTGGCATATCCACCACTTTCTACATACAGCAACGCTTCTATTATCACCATATAACAACCCACTGCCTTTGCCATCCTAACTTACAAAAAAAACCACCATCTCCATCTTTCTACCCCAGCATCTATCATCTCCATAACTTCCTACATATGCTTATCATTTTAGTTAAATGCTAGTTATAACTAGCATTTGAGTGTAAACAATAGTCATCACACTTGAAATGAAGTTCAAACATTGGAAATCATATAAAAATTCTATATGGATAAATTCACACATTATTGATCACAGTTCAATCACTGAGAAATGTATTTTCGCGTAATGCTAGTTCTATCTAGCATTTCAGTATAAAACATTATTTCGTACATTATAAATACAGTAAAAGCATTAAAAACACATAAAATGACAATTGAATATATCCATAGTTTATACATTGTAGTTCATGCATTGAAAACAGACGACTATAATCAAATCAAATTCAAATCAAGAAGTTCAAATACATCTGAGCAGTTTATACACTGAGAACAAAATACAATCATTGGAAAACATATAAGACTTCATCTCAAACCCCACCTCAGATTCCATCTTAGACTCCATATCAGACTCCATCTCAGTTTAATTAGCACAAGTGGTTCAGTTCAAATATATCCAAAGTTCTAAGAAGTTAAAATGCAACAGCTACTTTTATGTAGAATCTTTGCAGAGTTTCTCCACCGACCAACTGTATTGTGGATCATTGAGTATGCTATACACCACTACAGCTCTTAGGTTTCTAAGCATTTCCTTTAGATATTTTTCTGGTATCTCATCCTTGTCCCGATTTTTCATGTTTACCATGACAAAGAACGCACAATCAAGTCTGTTTCAAATATCGAAATATTAGTTAATATTACAGTAAAACCTAATGCTAAATTAATATTGCAATTTTTACTCTAGAATTCTAATATATGTCTTTATATTTTGATCACAATATTAATCAATGCATTCATAGGGACATCATTGCTGCATATGGAATGTGCAGCTTATACATAATCTTTTTGTTCAATAAATGCAGATCAATGAACTGTCAATTAGCAATGCTAGTTTTAATTATCATTTTGCATATTTAATGCATTCTTCTGCAATTTAAAAATAGAAATGATAGTTTAAACAAGAGAAGAAATGAAATTAGTTACTTATGAATCTGCAACCTGTGGTGGGCTTTTTGGCTGCAGCACTTTAGATTTGTGAAATTCTTTGTTCAGTATTCCTAGTTCTGTTCATTTCCTCTTGAACATCAATTCAATTTTGTCTTTCTGCAAGAAGAAAAACTAGTGTTGTATATTAATGTAAGAGTGATTTCAAAATTTTACTTTTCTTACAAGAACGATGGCTTGGTTATAGCTAGGGTTTGAAGTCCTTGTTGATCTAGTTTTTGGTTTTGATGAATCATAATGACTCCACTGCATTGTTTCATAGTTTAGCACCAACAAGCTCCAATGGTTTGCGTAATGTAGAGGGAAGAAAATTTTCTCTGTAAATTTATCTTTGACAATGACATCTATTGTTGGTATAACCATGTCTTTGATCACAGTTTGCTGGTCATGTACGAAAGCATTCTGCACATTCATATGTATTAGAATACTTTATATTATTTTTTAACATTTATTTTGAAAAGCTTATACTTACCATCATCATTGTGGTGAAGTAGTAACCGTGTTCATACATCTCTTGGTTGTAATAAAACCAATCAATAAGCTGTTAAACCAAACAACGAAGGTTGTAAGTTTCATGGGATAATTTTTTTTTTGGACCAAGAATATTAATGCTAGTATTCACTTTCATTTACATTTTTACTTCATTTTATTTACTGAAAAATGCAAATGATCGTTTAGTCAGTCATCTTGGACATTCTATATATTTATATGTGATTTACAAATATAAATGTTATTTTTAACTTCCATTCTTTCATTTGATACATTTATATGCAGTTTGAAACTTTGAATGCTAGTTTTTACGATAATTCTCTCATCCTATACACTTACATGCACTTAAAAAACTATGAATGCTAGTTATATCAATCATTCTCCCATCCTATACAGTTATCAGCGTTTTAAAAATACTAATGCTACTTTTAGCTGCCACTCTCTCATTCAATTCACTCATATGCATTTTGAAAAGTTGGATGCTGCGTTTATCTATCTTTCTTTCATTTTATATATTTATATACAGTTTTTTACTATCATGATTTTAATTTGATAGCATACATGTCCATTTGTAACCCCCTCAAACAGAACAGCTTCCAGCTTAGGTTTCACTATTGTGATTCCTTCTTTGTGTCCTTCATCCTTTTCATATGCTACAGTGCTGTAATTGAAAATCAATAATTGACAAGTTGATTTTTCTTCAATTTTATTTAATTACAAATATAATGAAAGAAAAATATCAGAATTCTTACTTCACATTTTCGTTAAATTTGAAGAAAGTAAGAATTTTGTTTTGTTCTTCATTCAATAATTGTAGAATACTACTTTTTGTGATATCTTTACTATTGTAGGTTTTACTTGATTGCAAGTACCCATCAACATCAATAATTTCTTCATTTTCAATTATTTTGACTTGTTCATCTTTTTCTGTTTTAGATTCGTGTTCATAATCTGATTCTTCATTTTGTTCTTCTTGTTTCTATTCATTCATATTTTCTTTGAACCAACCTTAGTTTCAAGTTGCTACTTTTGGTTTTCATTGTCCACATTTTTCTTTGTTGTTCTATGAACAATTTCATATTGGCAATCAGAATCAATTTTATTCCTTCATTGGCGCTTTTTAACCCTCAAAACTAAAGAGCTTGGT
Source organism: Allium cepa (assembly GCA_030765085.1). Taxonomy (NCBI): domain Eukaryota; kingdom Viridiplantae; phylum Streptophyta; class Magnoliopsida; order Asparagales; family Amaryllidaceae; genus Allium; species Allium cepa. Next base: position 80,004,863 of record CM060932.1, on the reverse strand, counting down.
TTCTTCTATATTTTTTCATGCACTGCTGGTGATTTTTCTATTGTCTCTGAAGGTTTCTTTTGATCCTGTTGTTCTTTCTCTTGGTGCATCTTTTTAGTTTCCTGAGTTATATTGAGATCAAATGATGGTGGTTCTATTTCTACTCTTGCTTTTGATCTCAACATCTTGATTTGTTTTCGCAACTGTATGACAGTGCCTTCTGCTTGTATTCTTTTCTGTTTTTCCTTTTCTAATTATTTTTCACTTTTCTTCAATTTATTTTTCAAATCTTCAATGTACTGCTGCATTGACTCAACTTGCTTTTTTGATGTCTCTTCCAAATTTCCTATTTTGTGCATCCCAATATTCTCATTGGTATCCAGCTGGACAAATTTTTGTTGGCTTGTTTGTTGAAGAAGTGCTTTTTCATCTTCAATCAGGTTTCTTATTTCAACAAAAATCTATGTAATAACATAAATTGTAGTGAATGAGGTAACATACAATGGATGAACTAATTTTATATATAATTGTCATTTTTCATGTGATGCTATATCTGACTATCATTCTTTAGTAGCACCTACAGAAAATTGTATTTGTGAAGAACTAATATATGTAACTATCATTTAAATTATGATTGTAATAACAAAATGAAAACTGTTGATATACACTATGTTATGGTATATTTATCTACCATTATATATTTTTTATACTAGTGTGATAAATAATACCTTTCTATTGTCTATGTTCATCAATGCTTCTCTTAAGATGACCATTTTCAAGCTTGCAATATTCCACCTCCCAAATCTAGGTAAGGCGGAACAGTATGTTGCTAATGGAGATATCAAATTCACATGCTCACATAGGAAAAACTACAAATAAAATATTACTTGTTAAAACATATAATGTGTGTAATTTAATTTATAGAGATAGATGCATGAACATAGAGTTAGAATGTTGTACTTACAATTGGGAGCATGGAACAACCCGGCATGTTTCTCGGCTTTATTTTGAAAGCCTTCAAAGCTCTAATCAATGAATGATGAATTGAAACAGGCCAAGATACCGAGCTCATTTTGTTTTGATCAATGATATAGGGAATATATCCCCATGGTAAGTATCTTTTGTTATCAGGAAAGAAGAAGGTTATCGTTACAAGAATAATAAGAAGTTTTGGAAAATCATTTTCATGTTGAAATTGTTGTGTTTCCAGCACATTATTTATCTTTGAAATTGTGAGATCCTTTGTGTTGTGCTCTATTGTTCCAAAATTTCTTAGTACAAAATCTTTACAATTGTCTGGAAGGATTTGTAAACTCATTTTGGGTAATGGAATAATATTTATTCCAGACAAAGGTTAGCTAAAGAGAATTGAAACATCTTCAGGTTTGATTTTTTTAAAAAAAAATATTCACCACTTTAAAAGCTTCGTCGTTGATAGAAAATGTTTATATGATATCATCTAAGGTTGTTGATGATTTTGTAAAAGCAGCTATGGATAAAATTTCTTTGAAAAAACACTAGCATGAATTTTTCGAAGGGTGTTTGTTTTAGATAATTTAATTGATCTACAAGATAACCTCCTTTTTCCTTAATTTTCCTGAAATTTTTTATCATTGGAAGTAAGCTACATCTATACTGATTTTTTTCTGAGATACTTTCTTTGGTTTTTTTTCCTTCATTTGTTTTTGCTTTTTTCAATGTTTTACCTTTTGATCCCTGTAAAAAAAACTATGAATGAATAATTCGGTGTTTAACAAACTATAATTTTATTTTCATATCTCATTTTTTATATGCTTTCTTATTTTTATCTATCAATTTTTTCAACTATGAAAGCATAATTTACTAGTGCTATATGCATCCATCATTCTTTTTTCAAATGCTATATTTGTCTATCATTCTAAAGTCGAAAGATTGAATACTATGTTTGTCTATCATTTTTTGATGCTATATTTGTCTATCATTCTGTAACTATTCATCATATTGTTGATTATCAACCATCAAAAACTGAATGCTATGCTCATCTATCATCTCATATTTCAATATGATGCATACAAATCAAATGATATATTGAACTATCATTCAATAACTATCAATATAGTAAACCAAATGATATATTGAACTATCATTCAATAATTATCATTTATTTTACCATCATAACAAATACAGTAAATAAAATGATATATTCAACTATCATTCTATCATGATATGTTTTTCTATCATTTTTTTTAAAGCTATATTTTTCTATCATTCTATAAATATTCATCTTATTGTTGTCTATCATCTGTCAAAGACTGAATGCTATGTTCATCTATCATCTCATCAATATGGTGCATACAAATCAAATGATATATAGAATTATCATCGAATAAGTATCCATCTAATTATTTTCTACCGTCTATCAAATATTGAAATGTTATTTTCATCTATCATTGCATCATTACACCTATAGTAAATAAAGTGTTATATTCAACTATCATTCTATCATGCTATGTTTGTCGATGATTTTTTTCAATGTTATATTTGTCTATCATTCTGTAACTATTCATCTAATTGTTGTCTATCATCTGTCAAAAACTGAATGCTATACTCACCATCATCTCATACTTCAATATTATACATGCAACAAATCAAATGATGTATTGATCGATTATTCAATAACAAATCAAATGATAATTGAACTATCATTGTAAAATTATCTTTTATTTTAAAAATAAATCAGCTGTTATACCTTATCTTTCTTTTTCTGCTAGCGATTTCATTACTAAGCTGTTGTTTCTTCATGTCGTCTTCATTCATAGTTTTGCATGCCCTAGATTTTTTCGTCATCTTTGTATCTTCGTGAATATCATTCGAATCGACAGCCATGGATGAATTAGCTTTTCGCCTTCTCTTTGCTGCTGTACGCGTAGCACTCGAAGCCCTACTTTTTGAAATCGTAGGTTCATCGTTTATTTGTTCAGGATTTATTGAAATATTTTGATTTACGTTCATCGACTTAGATTCTGAAGTCGATTGATCAGTTTGAGAAAGAAAATTGATTTCGGTTTGGGTTGCCATTGTTTGATGAAGAAGAAATTTTATTTGCAAAAGCAACGAAACTAAAAAATCAAGAACGATCGACAAATTTTGGCCATTGTCCTTGAGATGGAAGTTTAATTTAACGTCCATTAAATTAAATTTTATTGAACTTTTTCCTTTAAACTAATTTTCTCTATAATATATCTATATTTTGAAAGTGATATTTTGAATTTAATATAGTAAATTTTCAAAAGATATTTGGAAAGTTAAATTCTATATTTTGAAAACTAATATAATATATATATGTGTGTGTGTGTGTTTATTTATTAAAAGTACAATTAGATTTTATAATCATTTCTTTAAAAGTTATAAATATATATATAAGGAAAAGCATTAATAAAAATTAAAAAACATAATATGAAGATAAGAATAAATGGAAAGCTTTAATATATATCTTATTGAAATAAATATGGTTTGTGTGTATATATATAAAAATAAATTTTTATTTATAAGTATAGTAGTTTAAGTTAATATGAGATTTAATTTAATGAGATTTAAAAAAAAAAATACTTTCTTTTTAATTGCTTGAACTCAATTTGGTTTGTAAATATGAAATGAGATTAATAGAAGATTTAAAAACATTTTCTTTCATATTTGAAATAAAACATAATACATATATGTATAAATGAACATTAGTAAAAAATGAAGGGTTTAAACCCAAAAGTGTTTACCTTTAAACAATTGTAAGATAATGACTATAGGATTTAAACAAGTGTAGGGTTGATTTTAATATGAATTAACATTTGTAAGTTTGAGATAGCATATATTAACAAGTGTTATACCTTGTTTTCTTTTAAATTAAAATTATAAACAATGTAATGTTGATGAAAAACCAGGCTTCAGATTTTTCTTTCATAATTTCACAAACCTGGAAACAAGATCCAGATCAAAAGAAAAATCAAAACCAGAAAATAAATTCATACTCTCCCCATCTTTCAAAACTAAGACCTGAGAACAAAAGATAAAAAGAAAATCAAAATTTAACTTCAATCTTCAACATGAAGCAAGTGAAAAATCAAATACCAAGCAGTAGTTCAAATTCAACAAGTTCAAATTCAAGCAAGCAATTTCAAAATCAAGCAAAGTTCAAATTCAACTAGGAAAACAAAGTAGATCAAAGATTAAAACAAATTCCAGTTTTCAAAGAAACAAAGCTTCAAGTAATCAAATTCAAAACCAAATTTCCAGGCTCTCTGTTTTCTAATTCAGGTGAGTAAACTCCCTTCAATTTGATCTGTAACTTGTTGAAGTTGTGAAAAATGTTTGGATATATGTAAATTTGTTTGAATGCATACATTATGTACATATGTGCATATATGGGTGTGCATGTATGATATACAGGCATAGTTTCTTCTGTTGATTACAGGTTTCAAAAACCTGTTTCAAAAATCAAAAGCTCCCGCTCAAATCCTTTTTAGGCTTTAGGATCTGAACAAAACTTGTTTGTTTGATCAAGATATAGGTCTTAAAAATACTTTTGAGAAGAATTAAATTGAGCTTATCTGGAAATTTAAATATATAGTGAAAATTTTCATAAACATGATAAATTCGACTCTCATAATTTATTGATTCACCTACATCATCAGGTTCGACTTGGAAAACCATGATTTTTAAAATAAAATTCAGGATTTTTAGTTCGTTATTGAGTAAGAAATCGTGAGATGAACGGAATCGCAATTTTCACCAAATTTTGGCGATCGGTAAAGCTTTGGTTCTCATGATTGAAGCTGTATCTTGTTGGGAGGTCGGAGAGTTTGAGAAAAATGTTCGATGAAATTCCTGATCATCATGGATGGCGACCATGGTCGATGTAGGGTTTAAGGTATTGATTGGAATGGTGGTTGTCGAGACATTTGCGGCGATGTTTGTGCATCGGGATCGATGGGACCAGGGGAATTAGATGCATAGGCAAGTGACGCGACTATGGATGTGAAGGCATGGTCACCGGTGGTCGTAGTTAAGCGGTGCACGGAGGTTTGGGTGATCAGGTTTTGTCCTGATGGGTTTCGACATGCTCTTTTTTCGATTTCGTGATCGTTTTGAGTTTTCGGATGGTCAATTGTTAGAGATGGTCGTGGTCGACTTGCGATAGCAGTGATGACCTGAGCGGCGGCCAACTCAATTGCACATGCACGAGTGTCAGTGGTGTGTCAGGAGATTGAGTTTGGGAAGAAGGGAAAAGTCTCGGGTTTGCTCTCGGGGCATTGGCATGTTGACTCGAGTAAAGGCTCGGGTATGATCACGTGAGTTAATATGATTAATATGTTTTAAAATTTTAAAACAAACAAAAGAAAAAGAAGAAGAAAAGGTGGCTCTGATGTATTCCCGGGGAAAATAGGATCTTGCTCGGGTTGATACCTGAGGTTGTCTCGGGTTTGCAGCGTACCAGTTTTTTTTGGAATTTTAAATAAACAAGTTTTTCCAAATTTAAAATAAAACAAGTTTAAAACACTTTCTTGGTACTTATTTTAAAACAATAAATGTTTTATTCTAGTTTTGGAATTAATTAAAGGTTTAAAATAAATTATTTTAAGTAAATGAAAATTTGAGGTATTTTATTTTATATCTGTTATTTTAAATTCTTAAGTTATTTAAATAAGTTTAAATAATAGAATGGTTTATTAAAGAGGTTAAAATGATTTTTATTATTAATTAACTTTGAGGTCTTAAGTTAATTCATATGTTAGTTTCAAAGGTTATTTAAATGAGACTTTTAAGATAAATAGTTTATCTTTTGTTATCTTTTGATTAATGAGAGTCTTGAGTAATTTCTTAATGTAAATAATTCAAAAGATGAAGATAATTACTTAATGTAATTAATTAACGGTTGATTAATTTATGGGATTAATTAAAGGTTAATTAATCAATTGTTTATGGGTTGATTACTTTTAAGTTAAGGGTAACTAATTAATGATTAGTAACTAAAGATTAATTACATAATGAAATTAATTAAGCATTATTACTTATTGTAAGTAATAAAATATTTTTACTTAATATAATTAAGGTATAATTACTTTGTGTAATTATAATTAAGAATAATTACTTAATTAAGATTTTTTTATGCAAGTAATTAAAGGTAATTAATTAATTAAAGATAATTATTTAATTAAGTAATTAATTAATGATTAAAGTTGATCAATCAAGTGATTAAAGGATAATTACTCAATGTGATTAATTTGTGATTTATTAATATAAGTTATTAGGGATAATCACTTATTATAATTAATTAAATGGTAATTAAATAAGGGTTAATTAATTAATGAAATTAATTATTAAAGGATAATTAAATGATTAAAGGTTAATTATTTAATGATTAAAGGTTGATTGATTTATTGATTATGGTTGATTAATTAATAATTAAAGGTTGATTAATTTATTATTAAAGGTTAATTAATAAATGATTAAAGGTTAATTAATTAAAATGGTTTGTAATTAATTAATGTTGATTAACCAGGATTAGTAATTTATTCCTATGTAATTAATCTGGTTTAAATTAATCAGGTGATTAATTGATCTTACTTATGGATGTTTGGATTCTATTGAATGTTGAATCGTTTGATATCCCTGATGTGTGATGTTCTGTGTTATGATTGAGCGGTGAACTGTGATTTATCTATCTGTGATGAATTTACATATTTACCTGTGAATCTGTGAATGAAGATAAGCGTTATAGGATTATACCGCTTATCGGTATTATTGTGCTTGAATTGATGATGGTTGTGATATGATATTGTTGTGTGTAAAACCCCTGGGCTACACCCCACACACACAAATATGGATTGCGTGAGGAAATTGGTTAAGTCACAATATTTGAATTCAATATTATGAAATAATTTTAAAGATTGAATTTTGAATCCCAAATGATTTGAAAAGCTTTTGAAAAGGAAGTTTTGAATGAAATATAGTTGAATAAAATATGTCTTGTTTAAGTTTTGAAATTATTTTGGAAACTATGGTTTGAAAAATGGTGATACAAGTTATCTAATATATATATGGTTTTTAAACCATCTTTAAACTATTTTCAAAGAATTATTTTGGGAATTTAAATTTATTACAAGTTTATACTTTAAAGGCTATAGCTTGTGCATATTAGATCGGATTTTTTTGAAACGAAAAGCATTTATTTTCAAATGATAATTGCTTTCATATAAAGAAAGAACCCCCGGTTTTTGTTGAAAATATTTCAAGTTTGAAATAGAATTGTTTGAAAGCTATGAATGAATCTTTGTGAAAGATTGGTGAACCTTGTTTTAAAATGAAGTAGATTTTAAAGGTAAATCTTTTGTTTAAAAAGATTAAAAAGGTGAATCTTTTGCTTAAAAGATTAAAATGGGAGTTTGTTTAAATCATTTAAAGGAAAGGTTTTGGGTAATAAGTTGTGACTTAACTAAGATCCCACTATATCCATATGGTTTTAAAATTAAGCGCTCATTATTCGGTTTAGCCGGAAGAGGACTTTATGTTAGAAACCCATTTCGAATAATGATACGACGTAATGGATAGCACTTGAAGACCAGTGATGAAGACCGGGTATTTTCGAGAATGAAAGGATTACCCATCGAATGTCTCAGCACTGAGTCGCGCCGGTATATAGATCTGCATATGTGACTCCGTGAATATCCAGATTACAAGGGCTTCTTTTGAAGTGCCTTTGGGTTGCCTTGGTTCTGTTCGAACCCGAAAAAAACTTGTATGGATGTATGTCTGAAATTACACTTTGAGATGTAAACTTGGTTTCTATCAAATATATTTCTGTTTGGTGGCGGAGAATTTATTCTCTTAGCTTAACATCCTTCTTTGAGACGTACGAACTCAGGGTTATGTAGTTGATGGTTGCTAATGATACATTCCCAATTTGATAATGTGGCATGCTGAGTGCTGCTGATCATTTGTTGATTGAAGCATGGTTTTCTTGAAAAGAGTAGCTTTGTGGGACGAGACTTCATCAGAACCTCACAGATTGAAAATGGTCGAAACAGGAAGGATGCAGCAAGTTTATTGGGGGTAGCACCCCATAAGGTATGTCCATTTCCTTCTGGATAAAAAGTGGTATCATGGTATGTAGCCTAGATACTTAACTTATGTGGCTACTGCAAATCTATTTCTTTGTGTTGTTAGTTGAGAGGCGCCTCAGATAAAGGTCGGTGATGACCGAGGGATGGCATACTCGTGTCAGTAGTTAACTAGTTACAGAGGTAACCCAGCCTTATGTTGGCAGATATCCGGTTGGTTCTCAGGGCGTCCCTTCAGAGGCGTACCCATGTGGCATAGGAAGTTCTTTAGCCTGGCCATTTGTTGGAAATCCAATCAAACAATACGAGGCTTTTACGATTGTTGTTGTATAACCCGCCACTTCAGGTGGTAGCTATAGCAGGCATAATATAATGGTACCTATACTGGCTAAGATTAATATTATACTTTCAAAGGTTTTCTGCACTATGCACTAATAATAATATCAAAAGGATTTTGCGTATCAAGCATGTTTGACTATCATAAGGAGAAATCTCCGCCAAGTGTGCAATTGCATTATGTGTGTGCTGGGAGGCCTTATGGTAGTTTCATTTTCCAAAAAGCATAACGGATTTCATTTTATTTATTTTGTTGTTTTTGTTCAAGATAAACTGTTTTTGTTTGCTCACACCAGTCCCACGACTGACCTGGAGTTTATTGTTCCCTTTCTAAACTCTAGGTGCCCTAAATTTTCCACACGGGCAGCCTAGAGTGATATTTTCATATAATAAGCTAGTAGACGTAGATTCAGTAGCCTTCAGTCTTTGGCAATCTTCTTCAATCTTTGGACTTTGGCAATGCATTCATGACTGACCTTGCTTAATACAACGTGATGATGGTGGTTCGAGCTTGTGGTTTGGAACTTTGGCTATGGAGTTGCAGTATTATCGGATTTTCTTTCTTTCTTGCTTGGCATTGAAGGTACCTTTCCGTTGTTGTGTATCTCTGATAATGTTGATAATCATTTGTATCAAATTATTGTACAAATATTGTATATCAATAAAAATTATACAATTTTCTTCCGCTGTGTTATTGTACTTAATGTGTTATAAGCTCTGACGAACCAGATTCGACATTTGAATCTGCAGCATTCGAATATGGGTGATGTATTTGGTGTTGTTTCTCAAAGGTCGAGTCAGGGTCGTTAGAAGTGGTATCTTAGCTAAAGGATGAGTAAGAACTTTAGCTCAAGAGTATAACACGTTAGGTGACTCATTAGAGATAGGGATATAAATGCCCTAAAATAAGTATGTCCTTAAGATATCCGTTCGAATGCCTCGGTAAATTCTCTTACTATCCACTAATAGTGAGTATGAGTGCAAGAAGAGGACGAGATAGGGGATAGGGGAGTATCACTACAAATGGTCGATACCCTACAACAACAAGGAAATAACTTTTCTATCAATCTCTTTTGATCATCGTCCAATTTCCATTCTTTGATGATTTCCCGGCAGCTACAGAAAGAAGCTTTGGTGTGGTGGTGGCCCTGCAAATCTTCAGTTTCTTATCAATCTTTTCGTTTTTAACTTTAATGAATTTGAAATTTTATTTGAAATAAATTGATTAATAAAATATGAAGCTAAATTGAATTGTATCCGCCTGCCTATTCTTTTGGGTCCGGATATATTCTACGAACTGTTAGTTATCCCTTCGAACTAACCAGTGCCCCTGCATATCTCGTAGAACGGATGACCCGAATATTTCATGAAATATTGAATGAGTTCATTCCCATAATTGTTGATGATATTCTGACTTGGCAAGCCAAATGCAGAATAGATATTCAGTTTGATCTGGTAAAACATTTGTCATCTATTCTTTGTAGTCTCCCTGTCCAGCAAATTTCGGGAACGAAATTTTCTTAAGGGGGAGATCTATAACGATCCTGGTTTCTTAGAAAATTTAAAATTGGTGACTAATATAAATTTTTGGATTTAATTAGTGAATTAATTTAAATTTCCAAATTAAATAAGATATTTGTTTGTTTATTTATATATATGTATATAAATTGATTTTAAATTGAATTGTGGGTTTGAAATTCAATATAGTAAATTTAATATAGTAAATTTTCAAAAGACGTTTGAAAAGTTAAATCTATATTTTGAAAAATAATATATAATATATATGTGTTTATTTATTAAAAGTATAATTAGATTTTAAAATCATTCTTTTTAAAAGTTATAAATATATATAAGGAAATGCGTTAATTAAAATTAAAAAACATAGTATGAAGACAAGAATAAATGGAAAGCTTTAATATATATCTTATTGAAATAAATATGCTTTTTATGTATATATATATAAATAAATATTTATTAATAAGTATAGTAGTTTAAGTTAATATGAGATTTTATTTGATAAGATTTTAAAAAAAATTATATACTTTCTTTTTAATTGCTTGAACTAAATTTGGTTTGTAAATATGAAATGAGATTAATAAAAGTTTTAAAAACATTTTCTTTCATATTTGAAATAAAACATAATACGTATACATAAATGAAAATAAGTAACAAATGAAGGGTTTAAAAACAAAAATGTTTACCTTTAAACAATTGTAATATAATGATTATAGGATTTAGACAAGTGTAGGGTTGATTTTAATATGAATTAACATTTGTTTGAGATAGTATATATTAATAAGTGTCATACCTTGTTTTCTTTTAAATTAAAATTATAAATAATGTAATGTTGATGAAAAACCAGGCTTCAAATTTTTCTTTCATAATTTCACAAACCTGGAAATAAGATTCAGATCAAAAGAAAAATCAAAACCTGAAAATAAATTCAAACTCTCCTCATCTTTCAAAACTAAGACCTGAGAACAAAAGATAAAAGAAAATCAAATTTTAACTTCAATCTTCAACATGAAGCAAGTGAAAAATCAAATAGCAAGCAGTAGTTCAAATTCAACATGTTCTGATTCAAGCAAGCAATTTCAAAATCAATCAAAGTTCAAATTCAACTAGGAAAACAAAGCAGATCAAAGACGAAAACAAATTCCAGTTTTCAAAGAAACAAAGATTCCAGTTATCAAATTCAAAACTAAATTTCCAAGCTCTTTGTTTTCTAATTTAGGTGAGTAAACTCCCTTCAATCTGATATGTAACTTGTTGAAGCTGTGAAATTTTTTTGGATGTATGTAAATTTGTTTGAATGCATACAAATATGTATATATATGCGTAGATATGGGTGTGCATGTCTGATATACAGGCATAATTGCTTCTGTTGATTACAGGATTCAAAAACCTGTTTCAAAAATCAAAAGCTCCCCCTCAAATCCTTTTTAGGCTTTAGGATCTGAACAAAACTTGTTTGTTTGATCAGGATATAGGTCTTCAAAATACTTTTGAAAAGAATTAAATTGGGCTTATCTGAAAGTATAAATATATAGTGAAAATTTTTAAATTCGAATCTCATAATTTATTGATTCACCTACATCATCGGGTTCGACTTAGAAAACCATGATTTTTAAAATAAAATTCAGGATTTTTAGTCCGTTATTGAGTAAGAAATCGTGAGATGAACGGAATCACAATTTTCACCAAATTCGAGCGATCGGTGAAGCATTGATTCTCATGATTGAAGCTGTAGCTTGCGGGGAGGTTAGAGAATTTGAGAAAAATGTTCGATGAAACTCCTAATCATCGTGGATGGCGAACATGGTCGATATAGTGTTTAAGGTATTGATTGGAACATGGTGCTTGTCGAGACGTTTGTGACGATGTTTGTGCATCGAGATCGATGGGACTAAGGGGATTAGAAGCATAGGCAAGTGATGCGATTATGGACGTGAAGGCGTGGTCACCGGTGTTCAGAGTTAGGTGGTGCATGGAGGTTTGGATGATCAGGTTTTGTCCTGATGGGTTTTGACATGCTCATTTTTCGATTTCGTGATCGTTTTGAGTTTTCGGATGGTCGAATTGTTAGAGATGGTCGTGGTCGACTTGTCAGCGATGGCAGTGATGACCTGAGCGGCGGCGAACTCGAGTGCACGTACACGAGTGTCAGTAGCGTGTCTAGGGATTGAGTTTGGGAAGAAGGGAAAAGTCTCGGGTTTGCTCTCGGGGTTTTGGCATGTTGACTCGAGTAAAGGCTCAGGAATGATCGCGTAAGTTAATACGATTAACAGGTTTTAAAATTTAAAACAAAAAAAGAAGAAGAAAAGGTGGCTCTGGTGTATTCCCGGGGAAAATGGGATCTTGCTCGGGTTGATACCCGAAGTGTTCTCGGGTTTGCAACGTAACAGTTTTTTTTGAAATTTTAAATAAACAAGTTTTTCCAAATTTAAAATAAAAAAGTTTTAAACACTTTCTTGGTAATTATTTTAAAACAATAGATTTTTTATTCTAGTTTTGGAATCAATTAAAGGTTTAAAATAAATTATTTTAAGTTAATGAAAATTTAACGTATTTTACCTTATATCTATTATTTTACATTCTCAAGTTATTTAACAAGTTTAAATAATATAATGGTTAATTAAAGAGGGTAAAATGATTTTTATTATTAATTAACTTTGAGGTCTTAAGTTAATTCATATGTTAATTTCAAAGGTTAATTAAATAAGATTTTTAAGATAAATAGTTTATCTTTTGATTAATGAGAGTCTTGAGTAATTTCTTAATGTAAATAATTCAAAAGATGAGGATAATTACTTAATGTAATTAATTAATGGTTGATTAATTTATGGGATTAATTAAAGGTTAATTAATCAATTGTTTATGCATTAATTACTTTAATTTAAGGGTGATTAATTAATGATAAGTAATTAAAGAATAACTACTTAATGAAATTAATTAAGTATTATTACTTATTGTAATTAATAAAAGATTTTCACTTAGTGTAATTAAGGTATAATTACTTTGTGTAATTATAATGAAGGATAATTAATTAAGATTTATTTATGTAAGTAATTAAAGGTAATTAATTACTAAAGATAATTACTTAATTAAGTAATTAATTAATGATTAAAGTTGATTAATCAAGTGATTAAAGGATAATTATTCAATGTAACTAATTTGTGATTTATTAATATAAGTGATTAGGGATAATCACTTATTATAATTAATTAAGGATAATTAATTAAATGATAATTAATTAAGGGTTAATTAATTAATGTAATTAATTAATTAATTAAAGGATAATTAAATAATTAAAGGTTAATTATTTAATTATTAAAGGTTGATTGATTTATTAATTAAGGTTGATTAATTAATAATCAAAGGTTGATTAATTTACTATTAAAGGTTAATTAATAAATGATTAAAGGTTAATTAATTAAAATGGTTTGTAATTAATTAATGTTAATTAACCAGGATTAGTAAATTATTCATAGTAATTAATCTGGTTTAAATTAATCAGGTGATTAATTGATCTTACTTATGGATGATTGGATTCTATTCAATGTTGAATTTTTTGATATCCCCGATATGTGATGTTCTGTGTTATGATTAAGCTGTGAACTGTGATTTATTTATTTATCTGTGATGAATTTACATATCAATCTGTGAATCTATGAATGAAGATAAGCGTTATAGGACTATACCACTTATCGATATTATTGTGCTTGAATTGATGATGGTTGTGATATGATATTGTTATCTATGAAACCCTTGGACTACACCACACACACAAATATGGATTGCACGAGGAAATTGGTTAAGTCAAAAATATTTGAATTTATACTATGAAATGATTTTAAAGATTGAATTTTGAATCTAAAATGATTTGAAAAGCTTTTGAAAAGGAAGTTCTAAAATTGAAACATGGTTGAATAAAATATGTCTTGTTTAAGTTTTGAAATTATTTGGGAAACTATGGTTTAAAAAATGGTGATACAAGTTATATAATATATATATATACATGGTTTTTAAACCATCTTTAAAGTATTTTAAAAATATTATATTGGGAATTTAAATTTAATCCTAGTTTATATTTTAAACACTATAACATGTGCATATTAGATCGGAATTTTTCAAAACGAAAAGCATTTGTTTTCAAATGATAATAGCTTTCATATAAAGAAAGAATTCCCAGTTTTTGTTGAAAATATTTCAAGTTTGAAAAAGAATTGTTTTAAAGCTATGAATGAATCTTTATAAAAGATTGGTGAACCTTGTTTCAAAATGAAGTGGATTTTAAAGGCAAATCTTTTGTTTAAAAAGGTGAATCTTTTGTTTAAAAGATTAAAGTGGAAATTTGTTTAAACCATTTAAAGGAAAGGTTTTGGGTAATAAGTTGTGACTTAACTAAGATTCCACTATATCCATATGGTTTTAAAATTAAGCGCTTATTATCAGTTTAGCCAGGAGAGGACCTTACGTCAGAAAACCGATTCTGAATAATGATACGATGTAATGGATAGCATTTGAAGACCGGTGGTGAAGACCGGGTATTTTCGAGAACGAAAGAATTACTCATCGAATGTCTCTGCACTGAGTCGCGTTTGGTATAGAGATCTTCATATGTGATGGAGAGTACGGTCGAGATTGTGAATACCTGGATTGCAAGGAATTTTTTGAAGTGCCTTCGGTTCTGTTCGAACCCAGAACAGACTTGTATGGATGTATGTCTGACGTTACACTTTGAGATGTAAAGCTGATTACTGCCAAATACATTTCTGTTTGGTGGCGGAGAATTTATTCTCTTAGCTTATAACCCTTCTCTGAGACGTATGAACTCAGAGGTTACGTAATTGATGGTTACTAGTGATACATTTCCAATTTGGTAATGTGGCATGCTGAGTGCTGCTGATCATTTGTTGATTGAAACATGGCTTTTGTGAAAAGCATAGCTTTTTGGGACGAGACTTCATCAGAACCTCTCAAACCGGAAATGGTCGAAACAGGAAGGATGCAGCAAGGTTATTGATGGTAGCGCCCCTTAGGGTGTGCCCATTTCCTTCTGGATAAAAAGTTGTATCGTGGTATGGAGCCCAGATACTTAACTTATGTTGTTGCTGCAAATCTATTGCTTTGTGGTTGTTGGTCGAGAGGCGCCTCGGATAAAGGTCGGTGATGACCGGGGGATGGCATACTCGTGTCAGTGGTTACCTAATTACAGAGGTAACCCGGCCTTGTGTTGGCAGAGATCCGGTTAGGTTCTCAGAGCATCCTCCAGAGGCATACCCATGTGGCATAGGAGGTTCCTTAGCCTGACCATTTGTTAGAAATCCAATCAAACAATACGAGCCCTTTATGATTGCAGTTGTAAAACCTGCCACCCCAGGTGATAGCTATAGCAGGCATAATATAATGGTACCTATGTTGGCTAAGATTAATATTATACTTTCGAAAATGTTTTCTACACTATGCACTAATAATAATATCAAAAGGATTTTGTGTATCAAGCATGTTTGACTATCTAAGGAGAAATCTCTCCCAAGTGTGCGATTGCATTGTGTGTGTGCTGGGAGGCCTTATGGTAGTTTCATTTTCCAACAAGCATAGCGGATTTTATTTTATTTCTTTTGTTGTTTTTGTTCAAGATAAACTGTTTTTGTTTACTCACACCAGTCCCACGACTGACCTGGGTTTTATTGTTTCCTTGTTAAACTTTGGGTGCCCATAATTTTCCACATGGGTAGCATAAAGTCATATTTTCAGATAATCAGCTAGTAGATGTAGATTCAGTAGCCTTCAGTATTTGGCAATCTTCTTCAACCTTTGGATTTTGCAATCGCATTCATGACTGACCTTGCTTAATACAACGTGATGATGGTAGTTCGAGCTTGTGGTTTGGAACTTTGGCTATGGAGTTGCAGTATTGTCGGATTTTCTTTCTCTCTTGCTTGGCATTGAAGATATCGTTCCGCTGTTTTGTATCTCTGATAATGTTGAGAATCATTTGTATCAAATTGTTGTATCAAATATTGTATATCAATAAAAATTATACATTTTTCTTCCGCTATGTTGTTGTACTTAATGTGTTATAAGCTTCGGCGAACCAGATTCGACGTTTGAATCTACGACTTTCGGAAAGGGGTGATGTATTTGGTGCCGATTTTCGAAGCCCGAGTCAAGGTCATTAAGACTCCTCCTAACACTGCATGCATTTATGAATATAAGTACCTGAGGTTGCCATTATGTGATTTCATGTCTCTAATGGCATGACTTTTAATATTTTAGTTGCCAATGTGTCACATCGATGATTATCTTAACTTAATTAAGTTTGTTAACCTTAATATATATTATTAATCCCACATTATATACTTAGCACATGTGTGCATATATATGTGTGTGTGTGTGTGTGTGTGTAAAAGTGTACACAACATTACAAACAACTTAATATGATGAAACATTGAAAAACAATTTCCGGTCACATTTTCTATTTTTCATCGAACTATATATATTCGTAAAAATAATTTAAAAACTATTCCACCATTATTATTTATTATTGAAAAGAGTTTTATTTTCATTATAAAACTATTTATTTGAATTTTTAAAATTAATTAAATATTCGCAAATCAAAGCAGTGAAATTTCAGGTCGTTACATTCTTCTCCCCTTAGAAGAACTTCGTCCCCGAAATTACACACCATAACATATTCAGAAACACTTAACACTTTACATCATTCCATATGATGTACATAGATCATTCCAATGCTAAATCTAACTTGATCATCAAATACATAACTTCACTTCCAAATTAGTATCGCTCACTTGATTCTCTAGTGCGGACTATGATCAGGCTTCTTGATTTGGAACCTATGTTCTCCTTACATAGTTGTAACTACGATAGAAACTTTGGTCCCAAACCAAAAATCCTCATCAAATGCTCGCTGTCAAAAATCGAGTAATAGATCCTTGTTTTAGAACCGGTGCAAACATCTCAAAGTCATATACTCGAATTTGTAGATCAACTACATAAGAAGAAGAAATGATCTACATTCAACTTATGCATTTACTTAACCGGTTCTCCCTACTACCAATTCTATTCCCACTAAATCATTTATGAAAACATTTCATAAATGCACTCACTTTCAACTTATGTAATACTACACCACTACATCCTAAGAGCACATATCCTTATTAAATACAACTATTTAATTTTGCATTTATTTTCCTTAGGAAAACTCAAGATCTAATTAGCCAGAGTTTGTTTCAAAAACTTTTTGAAATGAAACCCTATATTTTAAATTATACAATATATAGATATAGCCTGAGTAACTCCAAAAGGATACAAAAGAACTGGGTACTGCTAAACAGTATGGTGCATTCCTTTACCAAGAAGGGTAATACTCAAGAGAAATATTTGCCATCCGAACAAATCTCTTCCCCAAATTTTAGACGTTTTTCGAGCCAATCAACCAGTTAACCTAAAAAATTCCGTTATTTCAAAATCTCTTTTTTCAAACAACACTTTGTGAGAAATGCGAATTACCGATCTTAAGGCTAGGATAAACACTAAAGGAGGGGTGAATAGTGTTTAAAGGAATTATTAAATCTTTTTGTGTTTTTGTTAATTTGAACACATATATATGCAATATTCAGACACAAATATGATCACAGAATCAAACACATATGCAAAAATAAAGTAAAAGCAGTAAACGAAAGAACATACTGGATTTTATACTGGTTCGGAGTTACCCTACATCCAGTCCCGCACACAAGTACGGATTTCCTTTTAAAAGAAATTATATAATTACACCCTCGATTTCAAGGCTACGAGGTACACTCTCTAGATTCACAATTCTCTGCGTAGAGTATCTTGATTTCACGGGCAACAAGTTCACCCAATTGATTTCCAAGGCTACAATCACACCTTTTCTCGCTTGATTAATTTCCAGAGCCACAATCACACCTTTTCTCATTTAATTGATTACAAAGAAGCCTATAACTCTAAATAGCACTGAGGATCTTGTCGAAATAGTGATAGAGAATCAAACCAGAGATAATCTACTTAGATTCAATGTTTATTTCGGCAGAGTAATGGTAGGAATATGTATAAAGAAATGTGGAAGAAGTGAAATGAAAACCAGAAAATATGATTCAAAATTCGTTGAAAACAGCCTCTATTTATAGAAGAACAACAGCCATGTCCATTCGTAAAGAGATATGACGAATAGACACTTCTTTTGAAATTTAAATTTTGAAATTAACTGACACTATGTTGACATGGGTGTATTGAGCATGTCGACATCCCAAAGGAAATTTTGCTCTTTTGTTTTTCTTTGAAAATAACTTTTATCTTATATTAAAACTATTTTAAACTTTTATAAATATACTTAACTATAGTTAAAATACATAAATAAATATAGAGAATAATATTTTGGTGTATATAAAATTTTACTATAATTTTATATTTAAATCTAAGTATAAATATTAAAAGTTAAATATATTATTATTAAAAGATAGTTTAAAACTAAGGATAATTTGATTTTGAAATTAAAGATTATTTTGAGGCTAAAAGTATTTAAAACCAGGATAGATGATTTTGGTTCTTTTAAAAGGAAGGTTTTGAAAACATTTTGAAAATAAGATATAATTTTGTAAAATCATTTTGAATAAAAGTTAGCGGATACAAAACAATGTTCCACTAGATTATTCATAGTTTCCATCCCTTTAACAGGCTCGAAGGGGATTCCATTTCATGAATAAATTGGATTTTAAGATGCCAGTGCTCTTCTAGGAGTTTTAACAAAATTCCTAATTAAAAAATAAATTACTTGAAATTTAGAACTCCTGATAATATTGATATTCTTGATACTCATGAGTCTTCATCCTTGATATCTTGAATCTCTATATTGTACAGTCTTCATTCTTGGTACCTGCATGGTTAAATTCTGCATATACATATATTTCTAAACTATAATGTTAGTATTTATATTTTATAATCCAATTCTAAGGTTGTTGTCATCAAAACCATCATCTCACGGACTAACAATCTCCCTTTTTTTGATGATGACAACCTTGGTTTATAAAATATTACTTCTATCCTAATAATTCCCCTTTAATCTATGCCTAACTATCCTATTTTATATTTCTTCCCCTTTTGTCATCAACAAAAACTAACTCCAAACTATATAATCTCCAAACTATATAACTCTATGCAAATGGAGTATATAATAGATAGATTAAGAGGTAATTATACCGATAAACATGATAATTAATTAAAGATCACATAAGTATTAAAGCATATTTATACATGTTTTTCACACCAAATATCAATCCAAATCAATTCAAATCAAATCAAATCGAACAATTCAATTCAAACAAACCAAATCAAACAAACCAATCAAACATTACAAGGAACTTCCACCCATCCTTCTTCTCCAAGTATAGGGTCGGCTTTAATGACATCCCAATTTTCATTATCATTAGCGAGAGAGTCTGGAGGATGTGCTTCGTTATCATCCTTGTGCAGGGAGGAAATCATTCATCGTATTGCATTGAAATGCCTTTCTTGCTCTTTAATCATTTGCATTTGACTCGATTCTAAGTGTCGCTAGTTACGTAGAATGAACGAAAGAATATTCTTGAAAGAATTAAGAGTCTCTTCAAGATTTTCTGATAGATTATGAATTGGATTGGCCATATTTGAGTTTATGAGAAGAATGAGAGACAAAGTGGATAAGAGATAATATTCAGTGATGAATTCTGGAAGAAATAGGTATTTATAGGTGTAGAAATTCGTTTGAAATGAATAGACATAAGGTAGTTATTCAAATTTCAAATTCAAAATGAAATATCATTTCTGACCAGTACATGTCGACATGGTCATAGGGGGATGTCGACATAGTCCAATGAATTTTGATGACTTATTTTGATTTTGTGAATAATTATGTGTGTGTATATATATATATATTTATATAATATGCTAACATTTATTCAGGAGATAAGATAAGGTAGATAACAGAAAAAAATTCAATTTCATTTGATGATAACACGATACAACGATTAAACACAAAGAACTACATGAACATTCAAATCAAAATAAACTAAAACTAATAAAACGAGATACGAAAAGATAGAACTAGTTAAAGGATGATGACGATGATGATAGTCTAAGCTTCTTACTGACTTTGGAAATAAAATTGTTCATCTTGGATGAAATTTTGTCCAACTTCTTACTAATGGATTGTTTAAGAATCCGTTGATTCTAAACACTGGTCTTTTGGTTTTTGAGAAGGGTTTTGTTGGATGGATTAGGAGGATAGTCGATGCTTTCCAAAGAAGTTTCAGCTTCTTCTTCTTCGTCAATTTTCATTTCATCCTCTTCTTCTTCTTCTTCTTCCTCTTCCTCTTCTTCCATCTCCTCATGAGCCAAACGCTCTTCCTTTTCGGCAAGAGTCTCATAAGGTTGAAAAACAAATGGAATTTTCATAAGCGAAATGTTGGAATGATTGAAAACTTTTCTAGAGACAAATTCTTCTCCTTTGAAACCCACTCCAAAATAGTTAAAAAATCGAGTGAGATAAACTCCATGATACAAAGTATTCTCTTCCATTTCAAGATTTTTGGGACGAAGTTCATCCAAAATAACTTGCGTCCAATTAATATCATAATTTGCAAAAATAGCAAAAAGTGCTTTGCAAATTTTGAAGTAGTATTGTTAAAATTTCCTAATCTTGGGGTCAAAGTATGTTGTAAAATAAGATTGACAATTCGAGCTTTTGGTCGAAAGTTTCGATTTTTGAATTCAAAATTATCATTTCCTTTGAAAATATGATGAAATGTCTCATGATCATTTTCATTCGATTTTAAAATTAGAAAGATCCATTCCCGTACTCTTACAATTGAGAATGGTACCCAAAAGATCACAATTCAAAACAATTTTAGTGCCTTTGACACTACTCCAAATTTCATCATTGTTTCCATTATAAAATGCCAGATTAAGATTTGCATAGAAAATTTTGACAAGATTTGGATAACAAACAAAATCATTTTGAGAAGCATCAACAAGACAAAGAATTTGATTGTTTGCAAAAAGAGAATCAATTTCATAAGAAGAGAAATCTTGAAATATAGCAAACTTTCCGGATGGACTTTTGCATAGTTAGCATAATTGATGTATGCTTTTATAGCCTCCGGATCATTGAAGAGTTGCTCTTTTATCTTTCTAGAAATTCTCATGGTGGAGGGGTTGCTTGAAGAAGCCATTAGAATAGAGAGTAGAGAGCTTGAAGTTTTGAAGAGAGAGTTTGAATTTGAAAATGAGAGTGAAAAGATAGTGAATAAATAGATTCTCAAAGGACATGTTCTCTATTCAAAAGATGCCTTTTCCGAGAATTAAATGAAGAGAAAAGGTGGAGGGAAAATCAACCATTTGAATTCAAATTTTGAATTTAAATTCTGTACCCATGTCGACGTCATGATAGGGACCATGTCGACATGTGCTTGTGAATTTCTATGATTTATTTTTCCTAAGTACTCTAATATATATATATATACACACACTTTTATTTTTAATGTCTATATATATCTGGAATATTATTAGAATTATAGTATATTCCATAATATACTATTATACTAATAAAAATAATAATAAAAATAATAATAAAATAATAGCAAAAAAATGTAAAATTCAAATAGCACACCAAAAAATGAATCAACCAAGCAATCAAGCATCTAATTCTAAGCATGAAATTTCAACCAATTGTATTGTAAATGTGTACCTTCTTCTGAGTTCGTCGGATTCATGAACTACCGTGAAACACAAATTTGAATTATCTGTCTTCTGATCATCATTGCTTGAGGATGAGTCTGAGTCATCTAGAGTAGCAGTAAATGCACGCTTCCATTTCTTTACTGAATCATTGTTTATAGGAGGCTTTTTCCTTTCTGGATACGAACAGTCTCTTTTGATATGGCCTGGTTCATCACAGTTGAAACATTTGACATTGTTTGGCACTACATTTTGATTTACAGAGTTCTTATAGTTGTTTCTCTTGAGATTATTTGTAACAACCCGCATATTTATCGATTTTATATTAAAATATTTTATTTAAATATTTCATCGTTAGTCGGATTTTAGTCCGAAAAGCTACTTTTTGCATACGGTCGAATTAGGACTCGGGACCACTCCCATTGAGTTTAAAATGCCGTTTGCGACCTTTTTGAGTATAAGCTTCGATATGTTTGGAGAAAGTTGATTTTTGCTACTTTTCACTTTGGGTTTGGTTTGGGCTCAGCCCTATGTTAACTTATGCTCAAATCTGAGCCACTCTTCCCCACTCACCCTCATTCTCTTCTCTTTTCAGTTTTTAGAGTATTAATGGTGGGAGAGATTGGAAATTAAAACTCCAAAACCCTAGTTCCTCTTGCAAATCCAATTCCTAGCTCCAAATTCAAGAGAACCCATTGGTAAGCATTCTCTTCTTCTTCTCCAACTTATTCTCTTACCAATTTCAGAAATTCCTAAACCTAATTTTGGGAATGTTCTTGTTTTTGAGTTTAGATTCAAGCTCAATTGGGTTGTGTTGAAGAGAGGTTGATTCTCCAGTTGCTTTCAAGCTTCTTCTTGTTTGATTTTGTGAAAAGGTGAGATTTTTATCTCACATCTATGCTTATACTTATCTTCGATTGTTAGGTATGAATTCCTAACACTTATTCGTGTGCAATTGCTTTTGGTTTGGATTGATTTGGTGAATATTCCAATTTTTGGTGTTTTGGGTTCAATCCTTTAAAAATCATAACTTTGATGTTTGAACATGTGTTTGGTGATGCATCGAGGAGCCAATAGGGCCGGGTAGCCGTTAGGCATAATTCCCTAGCGTCCGTGCTCGTTCGGTTGCGAATTGGTGGAGGTTGTGTATCAATTTATGGGCATCAGTTTGCAGAGCATCAGGTTCGGTCGACCGACCCCCCTGGTCCGGTCGACCGACCTGCTAGTAAAAGTGCAGTTGCACTTCTGTTTCTGGTTCGGCCGACCGACCCCCCTGGTTCGGTCGACCGACCTGATGCCCGAGAAGTTTCTCATAACAAGGTTCGGTCGACCGAGCTCTGTAGCCTGTCGACCGACCTGAGGTTATTTTGCATATTTCGCCTATTTTGTGTGGTTTCCAACTTTAATCGATTCGTGTTGTTTCCTATGTCTTGTTATCATTTGTTATGACTTTGATGACTCCTTTTTAGGGATTTTTGAGTATCCATTTTGATGGATTCTTTATCGGTTTCGTTGGATTTTATTCACATCTTCGTATGTGAATTTTAGTGATTGATTGTTCCTACAATCTTCTTTGTGTTTTGTCACTTTAAAAATATAAAGGTTTTCTATACTAGTAGTAAATATCAAAACTCTTTCCTCAAACGATTTCAATACTATTTTAATACCAAATTCGTTTATAAAACCGTTTTCCAATCTATTAGTATATATAAACCTTTACCTCACTCGTATGAGAAATCTAATTAAACGACTTAGTAAAACAAGTGATATGAAACGCTTGCGTTCACTTTGTCGGTTAATTCTTGGACTTGTTCGATTGAATCTCTTGTGATAATTTTACAGTGGAGATCTACAGTTTGTTCGTAAATATTTAAGTTAAGCAAGTGGTTATGGGACATGAAGCTAAACTCATATATTTACTAGCTTAGTGTAATTGACACTTCTCGTTGATCATGACGATCATCTTTGTGATTTAGACTAGCAATGTGCGATGTCTCTTTGTCTGCGAGGGAGACTAAACCCCGTTTTGTGGAGTTTCGACTCAATTTGGTGGGGTAGCAACCCATGGTCTTCGGACCGTTTGTGGAGCTTCGGCTCAATTTGTGATGGTTAGCAACCATGGAATTAGCGTTCCATTTGTGATACACGTGTTGGTGGGCTTTATGCTCCCGTTTGTGATAGGCCTCCCCCACTTTGTGATTTCTGGATTTCTTGAGATGATTTCTAGAATTTGTGTTTCACCAATTTTCGTGATTTCCATTGATAAGTTTTATCAATATTTGTGCATTAGTGAATTTGTGCGTCATTGACTTTTGTGATTTCTGGATTTCGCATATTGAATTCTGGAATTTGTGTGTCATTGACTTTTGTGATTGACATTGATATTATTGTCAATATTTGTGCATTGGTGAATTTGTGTGTCATTGACTTGTGTGATTGACATTGATATTATTGTCAATATTTGTGCATTGGTGAATTTGTGTGTCATTGACTTTCGTGATTGACATTGATATAATCGTCAATATTTGTGGTTTGATGAACGAAATAAGGAGTATGGCATTTCTTTGATTCTTGTGTAGATTTGGTGATATTGATTAATCTCTCGTTGATTTTCAATTACTTATATATATCACAGCTTGGAATTGTGATTATTATGTGTTTAGTCATATCTCTTATTCTATATCGTTTCATCTGATATCTATAGTTAGACTGATCCGTTTATTATTTTCTTATTAAATAATACTCGGGTCAGACCGAGATGTTACAGGTGCTTCTGCTTGACTTCTCTCTTGGGATTGATTTCTCTGACTTTTGGTTAACTACTTAGATTAGTAGTTTTTTTGTTGTATACATTTGAGATATAGACTCCATAATGTATACTTATTCTTTTGTGTAGTTCATGTAACTATTCTTTTGTGACATTGTGGATCTTTTTAAGACCACTACTCTGATGTACACTTCCTAGTGTAATATTCATATCTATTTCCGCCTTTGTGATATGAATTATCTGTGACTGATTTATGTTATGTTTATTTCTATATTTGTTTCCGAAGATATTATAGCCACTGTGTAGTAGCTTTGAGTTTGTGTCGGTATGTCGGATTTCCCTCTTGATAAAGAAATGCATGTTATACTATCTGACATATCGATGCTCGCGCAAAGCAATTACACGGATGGTCGCTCCTCAACAGCCTTATTCTCCGTGCTAGTTGACAGCATTCTCCGTAATGTTCTTGGCTAGCGTGGGTATAGAGGTGGGGCGTCACAGCTTGGTATCAAAGCCAAACTTTGGAACAATATGGAATATTATAACAAGGATCATCGTCCTAAGTCTTTCTTAGGAGTCGTGCTTTAGGATTTTATTCGAGTCTTCGTACCGATTCATCCTATTTTCTTTTATGATTCCTTGTTTTGTCTATCAAGATTGCTTGATATTCATTAGTGAATAATCTTCTTCTTTCTTTCTAAAGGAAGAGAAATGTCTAGACCAGGCCGCCCCAGAGCCTGCCATCTAGCACTCCACCCCAGGATGGAGTTTTTATGACTGCTCAACAGCTTCTTGATTTAGTGACAAATGCTCAAGCAGCTGGAGCTAACCCGGAACCTACTCACCCAAAGTCGGGATTTGCACGCTTGTGTAGCGATTACACTGATTTGGGTGGGGAGCCATTCAAAGGTTCCGAAACTGTTATTGAAGTACAGGCTTGGCTAAGGTCATGCGATCGAATCTTTTCTCGCATGAATCTTATTGACCTTCACCGAGTTCAGGTGGCCTCTAGTATGCTCCGAGAAAGAGCATTGGACTGGTACGAACTTCTTATTTCTGAGATTAATGAAGCGGATCTCACCTGGGAGAAATTCGGGGAACGCTTCGAGTTGAAATTTGTACCGGAAGCAAAGAAAGTGACATTGGCTCGACGATTTATAGAGCTTGTTCAAGGTGAGTCCTCCGTGACTGATTACGTCGCCTCCTTCGAGTCGCTTTCCAAATGTGGGGTTGGATACATCAACACCCCTTTAAAGAAGAACCAGAGATTCGTCTATGGCTTGAACAAAAATCTCAAGAAGCCATTACTTCTAAAATTAGAAGTTTCTTTCGACCAACTCGTTGATATCGCTCTTCGTCTTGAAGAGGCGGATAGGGAGAATGATGTTGAAGTGGTGGGTTCCAAACCAAACTTCAACAACAAGAAGAGGCCAAATAAATTCAAAGGACCTTATCCCAATAAGAAAGGGAAGCAAGCAACCTCCGTGGCAAAGACTTCTTCCTTTGGCCGTGGAGAATGCTATAATTGTGGTTCGCAGGACCATTATGCGAACAAGTGCCCAAAGTCTCTCTCTTGTTGCTACTGCAAAGTTCCCGGTCATGTTATATCTTCATGCCCCAAACTTCAAGGCAAGAAGGAGGGAAAACTTAATGTTGCTCAAGCCCCTGGCAACACATCTCGTGGCCAAGGTATTTCTCATTCTATTCTGGATGGAATTATTTTATTTCGTGATCATCATATTCGAGTTCTTTTTGATACGGGCGCGTCCCATTCTTTTATATCAAAAGAACTTGTTGATACTTTTTCTTTGGATGTTTTGTGTTTAATGACTTCTTTGAGAATTGCGAATCCGGTTGGTGGATCCGCAACAATCAGTTTATTGTGTAAAGATATCGAGATTGTTTTGTGTGATTTTCCTTTCCTAGCCGATTTGCATGTCATGCGCTATTTAGGCTTTGGAATGATTTTGGGAATGGATTGGCTTAACCGTTATGAAACTCATATCCTATGTCCTGAGCGGACTATTCATCTTCGACACCCTCAATCTGTTAATCAGGTTTCTGTTATTCTTAAAGATTCGGATTCTGCTTTGGTTGCATCTTTATATTCTTTAAACCCTCGTGATGACGACGATGATGATGAGGGTGATATTATTTCTCTTATTCACGTCGTTCGTGAATTTTCCGACATATTCGAGCCCGTTTTAGGATTACCACCTAAGCGAGCAATTGAGTTCAGAATTAATCTTATTCCTGGAGCTCAACCTATCACTCGCCCTCTGTATCGTATGTCCAATAAAGAAAACGAGGAGATGCATAAACAATTATCTGAATTGGAGACGAAGCAATTTATTCGCTCTAGTTCCTCGCCTTGGGGAGCTTCAGCTATTTTTGTGAAGAAATCCGATGGAACACTTAGGCTTTGCGTTGACTACCGCAAGCTTAATGATCTTACTATCAAAAATAAATAACCTCTACCTCGGATTGATGATCTATTCGATCAACTTAGTGGTGCTAGAGTCTTTTCACTATTGGACTTGGCTACCGGTTTTCATCAGCTTCGTATTGCAGAGAATAGTATTCCTTTGACATCGTTCCGTACTCGGTATGGATCTTATGAATGGCTTGTTATGCCATTTGGGTTAACGAATGCCCCGGCCTATTTCGTTGACCTTATGAATAGAGTTTTCAAAGACTTCCTCAACCGGTTTGTTCTCATCTTTATCGATGATATTCTTGTGTATTCTAAAACCGAGGAGGAGCATGAAAAACATCTTCGGATTGTGTTGGAAACTCTTAGGAGTAATCAATTAAGGGCAAAATTTTCTAAATGCCACTTTTGGCAATCTCGTGTGAAGTTTCTCGGTCATATTATTTTCGAATCCGGAATTTCCGTGGATCCTTCAAAGATTGAAGCGATTCAAGATTGGAAGAGACCGAAGAGTGTGACAGAGATTCGTAGTTTTCTCGGATTGGCGGGCTATTACCGTCGTTTTATTAAAGACTTTTCTAAGATTTCCGTGCCTCTCACTAGCTTAACGAAGAAAGGTATTAAATACATTTGGTCGGACAAATGTGAAGCTTCTTTTCAGAAATTAAAAGAACTTCTTTCTGATGCTCCTATTCTCGTTATTCCCGAGGGGAATCAAGATTTCGTTGTTTATACCGATGCTAGTCGCGTTGGTTTGGGTGCCGTTCTTATGCAAAGAGAACGTGTTATTGCTTATGCTTCTAGGCAATTGAAGTCTGCCGAGACTAGATATGCCACTCATGATTTAGAACTCGCGGCTATTGTTTTCGCTCTTCGGATTTGGCGTCATTGTCTTTTAGGAGAGAAATTTTTTCTTTACATGGATCATAAGTCTTTGAAGTATTTATTTTCTCAAAAGGAACTTAATTTGCGTCAACAACGTTGGCTCGAGTTCCTTGCTCCTTATGATCTTGATATTCTTTATACACCCGGTAAGGGTAATCGTGTCGCCGATGCTCTTAGCCGTAAACAACAAGTTGTTGTTTCTATGATGATATTTGAATGTAACGATCTCGAAATCTTATCCACTTGTGAGATTCGAGACCGCATATCCGATTTATATTCATCTCTTGTTTTATGTAGCCTTGAGGCTCATCCTTCTCTTTTAGACCGCATTCTTGAAGCTCAAAGGCTAGATCCCAAAATGGCTCTTCTTGGCCAAAATATTAGGGATAAAATTGATTTTGAAGGATTGAAAGAATTTGATATCGATTCTCGTGGCGGCATTCGAAAATTTGGTAGACTTATCGTACCAAATATTGTTGATCTTCGTAAGGATATTTTAGAAGATTCTCGTCGTTCTAAATTCACCATTCATCCCGGTAGTAGTAAAATGTATGCGGATATGAAGCGAATTTATTATTGAGAGGGAATGAAACTTGACATTGCTAACTTCGTTAAGCGTTGCATGACTTGCCAACTCGTTAGGGCCAAGCATCAAAGGCCCGGTGGGTTATTGCAACCTTTAGAAATTCCAATTTGAAAGTGGGACAATATTTCCATGGATTTTATAGATGTCCTTCCCCGTTCTCGTTCGGGTCATGCTAGCTTATGGGTGATTGTTGATAGGCTTACTAAATCTGCCTATTTTATTCCCGTTCGGTCTAACCGAACCGTTCCTCTTTTGGCCAAGCTCTTTATCAAAGAGATTGTTAAATTGCATGGAGTTCCTACTTCTATTGTTAGTGATCGTGATCCATTGTTTACTAGTGGATTTTGGAAGAGTCTCCAAAAAGCTTTGGGAACGAAGCTCAATTTTAGCACCGCTTATCATCCCCAGTCCGATGGACAAACTGAGCGTGTGAATCAAACTCTTGAAGATCTTCTTCGTTCTTGTGTGCTTGATTTTGGTGGAAGTTGGGAAGATCATATTTCACTTGTTGAATTTTCCTATAATAACAGCTTCCAATCTAGTATTGGTATGGCACCTTTCGAGGCACTCTATGGAAGGCCATGCCGATCTCCTTCTTGTTGGCTTGAGACCGGTGAGAAGCTGGTTTTAGGTCCAGATTTTATTCGTGACTCCACAGAAAAGATTGATCTTATTCGTCATAGGATAAAAGAAGCCCAGAGTAGACAAAAATCCTATGCCGATAACCGGAGAAGGAAATTAGAATTTTCTATGGGAGATCTTGTGTTCATTCGTGTTTCACCTATGAAGGGTGTTGTACGTTTCAGTCGATCGGGAAAGTTAGCGCCTCGATATATTGGGCCATTTCCTATCACCGAACGTATTGGTTCCATGGCTTATCGCCTTTTATTACCGGCTCAATTTTCTGCTATCCATGACGTGTTTCACGTTTCTCAACTTCGGAAGTGCCTTCGAGATTCTGATTCTGTTCTTGAGCCCGGTGTTGTGGAAGAGATTGAAGTTTCGCCTAATTTAACTTATGAGCAACATCCTATTCGTATCATTGCTTCGGAGGTCAAACGACTTTGAAATAAAGATGTTCCGCTTGTTAAAGTTCAATGGTCTTCAAATACTAAGGATTGTTCTCGGGAATCTAGAGAGTACATCGAGCGAACACATCCGGACTTACTTTCTCGTTCTCTTTGAGGTGAACTTCTTATTTCAAACTTCTTTTGTGTTGAATATGCTTTTATGGTTGTTACTATATATCTTCTTCTTAAAATATTGCGAGGACGCAATTTCTTTAAGGAGGGGAGTCTGTAACAACCCGCATATTTATCGATTTTATATTTAAATATTTTATTTAAATATTTCATCGTTAGTCGGATTTTAGTCCGAAAAGCTACTTTTTGCATATGGTCGAATTAGGACTCGGGACCACTCCCATTGAGTTTAAAATGCCGTTTGCGACCTTTTTGAGTATAAGCTTCGATATGTTTGGAGAAAGTTGATTTTTGCTACTTTTCACTTTGGGTTTGGTTTGGGCTCAGCCCCATGTTAACTTATGCTCAAATCTGAGCCACTCTTCCCCACTCACCCTCATTCTCTTCTCTTTTCAGTTTTTAGAGTATTAATGGTGGGAGAGATTGGAAATTAAAACTCCAAAACCCTAGTTCCTCTTGCAAATCCAATTCCTAGCTCCAAATTCAAGAGAACCCATTGGTAAGCATTCTCTTCTTCTTCTCCAACTTATTCTCTTACCAATTTCAGAAATTCCTAAACCTAATTTTGGGAATGTTCTTGTTTTTGAGTTTAGATTCAAGCTCAATTGGGTTGTGTTGAAGAGAGGTTGATTCTCCAGTTGCTTTCAAGCTTCTTCTTGTTTGATTTTGTGAAAAGGTGAGATTTTTATCTCACATCTATGCTTATACTTATCTTCGATTGTTAGGTATGAATTCCTAACACTTATTCGTGTGCAATTGCTTTTGGTTTGGATTGATTTGGTGAATATTCCAATTTTTGGTGTTTTGGGTTCAATCCTTTAAAAATCATAACTTTGATGTTTGAACATGTGTTTGGTGATGCATCGAGGAGCCAATAGGGCCGGGTAGCCGTTAGGCATAATTCCCTAGCGTCCGTGCTCGTTTGGTTGCGAATTGGTGGAGGTTGCATATCAATTTATGGGCATCAGTTTGCAGAGCATCAGGTTCGGTCGACCAACCCCCCTGGTCCGGTCGACCGACCTGCTAGTAAAAGTGCAGTTGCACTTCTGTTTCTGGTTCGGCCGACCGACCCCCCTGGTTCGGTCGACCGACCTGATGCCCGAGAAGTTTCTCATAACAAGGTTCGGTCGACCGAGCTCTATAGCCGGCCGACCGACCTGAGGTTATATTGCCTATTTCGCCTATTTTGTGTGGTTTCCAACTTTAATCGATTCGTGTTGTTTCCTATGTCTTGTTATCATTTGTTATGACTTTGATGACTCCTTTTTAGGGATTTTTGAGTATCCATTTTGATGGATCCTTTATCGGTTTCGTTGGATTTTATTCACATCTTCGTATGTGAATTTTAGTGATTGATTGTTCCTACAATCTTCTTTGTGTTTTGTCACTTAGAAAATATAAAGGTTTTCTATACTAGTAGTAAATATCAAAACTCTTTCCTCAAACGATTTCAATACTATTTTAATACCAAATTCATTTATAAAACCGTTTTCCAAACTATTAGTATATATAAACCTTTACCTCACTCGTATGAGAAATCTAATTAAACGACTTAGTAAAACAAGTGATATGAAACGCTTGCGTTCACTTTGTCGGTTAATTCTTGGACTTGTTCGATTGAATCTCTTGTGACAATTTTACAGTGGAGATCTACAGTTTGTTCGTAAATATTTAAGTTAAGCAAGTGGTTATGGGACATGAAGCTAAACACATATATTTACTAGCTTAGTGTAATTGACACTTCTCGTTGATCATGACGATCATCTTTGTGATTTAGACTAGCAGTGTGCGATGTCTCTTTGTCTGCGAGGGAGACTAAACCCCGTTTTGTGGAGTTTCGACTCAATTTGGTGGGGTAGCAACCCATGGTCTTCGGGCCGTTTGTGGAGCTTCGGCTCAATTTGTGATGGTTAGCAACCATGGAATTAGCGTTCCGTTTGTGATACACGTATTGGTGGGCTTTATGCTCCCGTTTGTGATAGGCCTCCCCTCCTTTGTGATTTCTGGATTTCTTGAGATGATTTCTAGAATTTGTGTTTCACCAATTTTCGTGATTTCCATTGATAAGTTTTATCAATATTTGTGCATTGGTGAATTTGTGCGTCATTGACTTTTGTGATTTCTGGATTTCGCATATTGAATTCTGGAATTTGTGTGTCATTGACTTTTGTGATTGACATTGATATTATTGTCAATATTTGTGCATTGGTGAATTTGTGTGTCATTGACTTGTGTGATTGACATTGATATTATTGTCAATATTTATGCATTGGTGAATTTGTGTGTCATTGACTTTCGTGATTGACATTGATATAATCGTCAATATTTGTGGTTTGATGAACGAAATAAGGAGTATGGCATTTCTTTGATTCTTGTGTAGATTTGGTGATATTGATTAATCTCTCATTGATTTTCAATTACTTATATATATCACAGCTTGGAATTGTGATTATTATGTGATTAATCATATCTCTTATTCTATATCGTTTCATCTGATATCTATAGTTAGACTGATCCGTTTATTATTTTCTTATTAAATAATACTCGGGTCAGACCGAGATGTTACAGGTCCTTCTGCTTGACTTCTCTCTTGGGATTGATTCCTTTGACTTTTGGTTAACTACTTAGATTAGTAGTTTTTTTGTTGTATACATTTGAGATATAGACTCCATAATGTATACTTATTCTTTTGTGTAGTTCATGTAACTATTCTTTTGTGACATTGTGGATCTTTTTAAGACCACTACTCTGATGTACACTTCCTAGTGTAATATTCATATCTATTTCCGCCTTTGTGATATGAATTGTCTGTGACTGATTTATGTTATGTTTATTTCTATATTTGTTTCCGAATATATTATAGCCACTGTGTAGTAGCTTTGAGTTTGTGTCGGTATGTCGGATTTCCCTCTTGATAAAGAAATGCATGTTATACTATCTGACATATCGATGCTCGCGCAAAGCAATTACACGGATGGTCGCTCCTCAACAGCCTTATTCTCCGTGCTAGTTGACAGCATTCTCCGTAATGTTCTTGGCTAGCGTGGGTATAGAGGTGGGGCGTTACATTATTCATCTTTCTGTATTTCAGAAATTTCCAAAAATTCCTTGTCATCAAGGCTATCTCTTCATCATTATCGCTGCCGGAGTCTGATCCATCAGTCAATGCATTAAATTCCATTGATTTCTTTTCAGATGCTTTGCTTTCTCTTCTCCCGATCATTTGGACTTCAAATGACATTAGATTTCCAATTAATTCTTCTATCTTTAAGGTACTGATGTCATTTACCTCTTCGATCGCAAGTGTCTTTTGATCCCATTCTGGAGTAAGAGAATTTAAAATGTTTCTGACTTGATCTTCTTTCGAAAATTCTTTTCCCAAGGATATTAGAGAATGCACAATATCCGAAAATCAACTATACATATCTGAAATAGACTCGTTAGAATTCATTTTAAATAATTGAAATTGATTTGTGAGCATGGAAATTTTGGTCTGTTTAACTTTGCTTGTTCCTTCGTGAGTAACTTGCAAAGTTTCCAGATTTCATATGCAGACTTATAAACTGACAATCTATTAAATTCATTTCTATCAAGTGAACAAAACAGAATGTTCATTGCTTTAGAATTATTTTGTGCAACAGTGTTTTGCTCCGCGGTCCACTATGCAAAATCAGTTGTGGGTTCAGAATATTCAGTTTGTGTGATATTCCAAGTGACTAATCCAACAGATTGTAAATATATTTTCATCCTACATTCCCAATATACATAGTAACTGCCATTAAAAATGGTGGTCCGACAGTAGATTGACCTTCTACAAATGAACTGGTGACAAGAATACTAGTGTTAGTAACAATACCAGTGTTGTTAGCCATTTTGAATACTTCAAAATTCAGGTTATGAAAATTTGAAAACCTTGCTCTGATACCAAATATGAGAAATGCAGATTACAGATCTTAAGGCCAGGATAAACACCAGAGGGGTGGTGAATAGTGTTTTAAGGAATTATTAAATCTTTTTGAGTTTTTTTTAAATTTAAACACAAATGTATGCAATATTCAGACACAAATATGATCACGGAATCAAACACAGACGCAAAAACAAAGTAAAAGCGGTAAAGGAAAGAATACACCAGATTTTATACTGGTTTGGAGTTACCCTACATCCAGTCCCGCACACAAGTACGGATTTCCTTTCAAAAGCAATTTTACAATTACACCCTCGATTTCAAGGCTACGAGGTACACCCTCCAAATTCACAATCCTTTGGGTAGAGATACTTGATTTCACGGGCAATAAGTTCACCCAATTGATTTCCAAGGCTACAATCACACCTTCTCTCGCTTGATTGATTTCCAAGGCCACAATCACACCTTTTCTCATTTAATTGATTACAAAGAAGCCTATAACTCCGAATAACACTGAGGATCTTGTTGAGATAGTGATATAGAATCAAATTATAGATAATCTAGTTAGATTCAATGTTGATTTCAGCAGAGTAATGGTAGGAATATGTATAAAGAAATATGGAAGAAGAAGAGAAATGAAAACCAGAAAATATGAGTCAAAATTCGTTGAAAACAGCCCATATTTATAGAAGAACAACAGTCATGTCCATTCGTGAAGAGATACGACGAATAGACACTTCTTTTGAAATTTAAATTTTGAAATTAACTGACACTATGTCGACATGGGTGTATTGAGCATGTCGACATCCCAAAGGAAATTTTGCTGTTTTGTTTTTCTTTGAAAATAACTTTTATCTTACATCACTTTTATAAATATACTTAACTATAGTTAAAATACATAGACAAACATAGAGAATAATATTTGGTATATATAAAATTTTACTATAATTTTATACTTAAATCTAAGTATAAATATTAAAAGTTAAATATATTATTATTAAAAGATAGTTTAAAACTAAGGATAATTTGATTTTGAAATTAAAGATTATTTTGAGGCTAAACAGTATTTAAAACCAGAATAGATGATTTTGATTCTTTTAAGAGGAAGGTTTCGAAAACATTTTTAAAACAAGATATAATTTTATAAAATCATTTTGAATAAAAGTTAGCGGATACAAAACAATGTTCCACTAGATTTTTCGTAGGTTCCATCCTACTTAGGGCTCCATCCCTTTAACAGGCTCGAAGTGGATTTCATTCCATGAATAAATTGGATATTATGATGCCAATGCTCTTCAAGGAGTTTTAACAAAATTCCTAATTAAAAGATAAATTACTTGAAATCTTGAACTCTTGATAATCTTGATATTCTTGATACTCATGAGTCTTCATTCTTGATATCTTGAATCTCTATACTATACGGTCTTCATTCTTGGTACTTGCATGGTTAAATCCTGCATGTACATATATTTCTAAACTATAATGTTAGTATTTATATTTTATAATCCTATTCTAAGGTTGTTGTCATCAAAACCATCATCTCACGGACTAACACACTTCACTTTATTCCCATAAAACCTTTGTCGTCACTTTACTTTGGGTTTGTTCGGGTTTGAACTTGTTTCGATTATATAAAGAGAATAATTTAGTAAGTGCACTACAATGTTTACCTAGGAAAACATTCAATCGTCATTTTGGAGATTATCTCAATTATCACAAAACAATCAAGACTTATTTTTCGAAACTAATCCAGTGAAAACTCTTGTTACTTCCTTTTCATTCTCAAACTTTTGTACTTGAACCAAAATAATTTCAAATAATACTGTTATTATTTTTCGAAACCTTAAAAGTCTTTTTTCAAAATCATCTGGATTTAAGTTCACAAGTTTTCACATCCTAAATCCTTTTTAAATTAAAGTCGCATTCTTATTAATCCATTTCCAAATATTCCGACCTCTTTTTTTCTTTTATAAACACCTTTTAATCCAATTTTACCCCACGTTAACATCGAACGCATTTTAGTCAAATTGTGAAACTTAATTTACAAGGTGTTCATTTTAATGTTTCCCCTATTTCTACTTACCCAACTCAAAATCGTAAAAAGGGAAATCTACCTATACACATTAACAATAGTCAATGCTCGAACTGGATGAGCATGACTAAACAAACCCTACATGTTAATAATAAAATACTATTATCTCTTAGCAAAAACACCTCAAAATTACCATACTATTTTTGAAAAATCATTCTTTTATATATAAAATATATTTTTAGGTAAAATTATTTCAATTACCCATTTCCAAAACAATTCTATGTCGATTTTCTGAGTTCAAGTGTTTAGAAACCCTTATCGATACGTGTGTCGACCAAAATTCATAAGCCACTTAACCAATAAATCAACATAATACGAATTTTTTTATAAATTTACAAATACACGGTCTTATGTGATACACTCAAACTCATAATAAGGCATTCCATTACCTTATCTCTTAATGAGTTAAAGTCAAGGTTCTCGCTTAACCTTATGCTCTGATACCACACTGTAACAACCCACTTTTATGTACACTTTAAGTTGGCAATAAACCACACAGATCAACTCAAATTGAACAAAAGGCAGATTATTTGGGGAATGAAAGGAGATAGAAGATAGAAGAAGCTAAAAGATCATAGAATCTCAAACGCAATAGAATAATATATATAAATCAACATAGTACTTTACAAAATTCACTTCAAAAATAATACATCAGAGTTGTACTAATATAAATTCTACCTAGGACAGTTATAACAGCATGTCCCTACCTAACTGATACAATATACATATAAACAACGGAAATAAGATAATAACTAGTTATCGATGAAGCCTTCTGCTCCAAGCTCCTCCAAGATGCATACCTGGGAA
This sequence comes from Allium cepa, assembly GCA_030765085.1. NCBI lineage: Eukaryota > Viridiplantae > Streptophyta > Magnoliopsida > Asparagales > Amaryllidaceae > Allium > Allium cepa. The sequence goes on along the minus strand of CM060932.1, from coordinate 79,968,524 downwards.
TCCTAAACTACTTGGTTGCCCATAAAAAATTTGAGCACCCAAGAGTTTTAGGAAAAGAAAATAAAACTCTAGGTCAGACATAGATCTGGTGTGAGTAAACTCAAAGAAACAGAATTATTACATTTAAAACTCTTTTAAAATCAAAGGTATCTCGTATGGCCACGCCACACATAAACACAGATGAATTTTTACCTTACAATAACCAGAATACTTTTATACAAAAATCCGATGATATTATAATAATGTCTAAGGGTTCAAAGTAAAATATTAAAATAGCTGGAATGCTCGCATCTCACATTCCAACATATTTGGTATATAACTAAAACCATACAACACTTATTGGAGAATGGATTCCATACAATGACTAGGCACTAAGGTAGCACCTATCACGGTATACGTCTAGAAAATGAAATAAGGATCTCGCCTAAATCCCCTGCCAACACAAGACTGGCCTACCCTTTACTGTATAGTACCGAATATGTCATCACCTCGGTTGATTTGCAACCCTTTTTTAACGAGATCTCATACACAACTAATCTATAAATATATAGATGTATCTAAAAGTGTGACAGCATACCCTAATGGGTGCGACCCACATAGCCTTGCTACATCTCCCTTGATTTTCAGTCGTTCTCGGTTGATGAGGCTTGAGGCTACGTTTTACATTTTTTAATAGCAATTCCACTTGGAATGCTAACACTGCTCTTCTGTCATCAATGCAATGCTAGCATTCATCCATATAAGTTTTCCAGGATATGGACAAACCGAGGGCACTACTTCTACTACATCAGTTTGAAATAACCTTCAGGATTAGTAGCAAGCAGCCCTTGAACTTCAATGCTCCATCTTCGATTCCATATTCTTTAAGATGTCCTCAGTTCGTAACGCTTGAGTTGGATAAAACTGGTTTTCGGATAATAGATCAGACCCAGTCTCTTCGAAACAACTTTCGATAATTTTCAATAAACTCAACCCTTGCTCTTTAGGAAACAAGCAGATAAAAGATAAAAGTAGAGTTCACCACCTAACTGTTAGTGGATGGATTTCCGTATCATTTATCCTAGAAAAACGTGATGAATTTATGTGTACAGTATAGCACCACCGATGGTAAATATACTATATAATATCCATGTTTCTCTTAGATATTTCCAAAATTATGTTTGGGTCCAGATTTGATAGTGGTTATTTAACTACCAATTAAACAAACAATCAAACATTGATTCAATTCTATATGGAGTCCTCTAAGCCTTTATTAATTAATCTTTAATTAATAAAATCACTTTAAGAAACTCTATCACAGGATCTTTTCGAAAACACTTTTCCCAAACCCATTACATCTTTTTACTTGTAAAATAATACAAACATTTACCAAAAATATTTTGAAAATCCTCTCTTCTCACATTCCATATTAAATGGCCAAAGCGTTCCCTTTCAAAACATCACTTACTATAAAACTCGTTCACTTTATAAAAACCCATGTACCTATCCCTTACAAAATTCTTTTATAAGTTCACTTCACATTTCATACTTCTTTATACTTTTTCAAACTTGATTAAGAATGTCTTTCAAAGTCTAAAATGATTTATAAAGTCTCTTTCTATTTTTACATCTATTTAAAAATCTTCCTTCATAATACCTTTATAAAATATCATTTTCAAGATATCATTTGCAAATCACTTTAGGTAAATCCTTTTATTCAATAAACAACTTTTTAAAAACAAGATACTATTTAAAAATAACTTTATAAAATAATAATAAAATTTAAAAATCATTTATAACTTTTAAACCCATATTGATTAAAGAATTAAAGCTAATTCAAAAACATACTTTAGTAATTCGAAAAGAGGCTTAGCAATCCCAATGGTGCGATTTTAAGTTACCATTCAGGTTCCATTTGAATTCACTTAATAGTTATTTACATAGATAAACATATATGTAAATACACTCATATACAAATCAAGGAATAACAAGTCAATATGAACTAACTAGCATATACATATCCAAATAACATAATAGCAGGGTGGTGATTTTTCCTGCTAAACATATGTCCCAACAATTCAACCAATTCATAGCAGAACAGTGATTTATTTTGCTAGCACATGTCCAAACAAACAAACGAATAAACAATTCATAGTAGAATTGGGATTTATTCTGCTAACACATGTCCAAACAACCCAATAAACAAACAATCAATTTATAGCAGAACGGAGACTTATTCTGCTAACACATGTCCATACAAACAAACAAGCAATTTATAGTAGAATGGAGATTTATTCTGCTAATACATGTCTAACCAACCCAACAAACAAACAATCAATATTTAGTAGAATGGAGATTTATTTTGCTAATGCATGTCAAAATAACCAAACAAATAAACAATCAATTATAGTAGAATAGGGATTCATTCCGCTAGCACATGTCCAAATAACCCAACAGTCTACATTATAACTCATTCACTTTATATGGTTTCTTAACGGTATCAACACTTGAATAGCTTGTATTCAAAACCATCCTTGAGAAGTACCTTTGAACCATTTTACTTTTGAAAACTAAAGGATTTAAAACTTTTGAACCTTTTTAAAAATATTTAATTAAAAGTTAAATTCTTATTTAAATCATAATTAACTTTAATTGAATTTTAATTTAATTTAATTAAATAGTTAAACAGTAATTAACTATCAATGAAATCCAAATTAATCCTTTATTAATTATTAAATAATTAACTAAACCTTCATTAATAATTAAATTTTAACTACAATTAATTATATAATATTTAATTAAACTTAAACAATAAATTAAACCTTTAATAGATAATTTGTTATAAATTAAATATTTAATAAAATAATCATATATTTAATTAATGATAAATTAAATCTGAATAAATTTACTTAACCCATAGTTAATTAACTTAATAAATAATTAATTAAAATAAATCTGAACTTTAAAAGGTAATTAATTTAAAACTAATCTTTATTTAATTAAATTTAATAAACCTTATTAACATTTAATTTATTATCAATTACTAAAACCTAATTAATTAAAAATTAATTATTAAATCCTTAATTAACTTTTAGAAACATTATTATGTAGTTTATAAAATATTAACAAAGACAATTTGAAGTACAAAAACCAAGCTTTGCAAAAAATTGATATTTTAAGCGAACTGTATCCATAGTGACTATGGGTATGGAAACCCGTAAACTTTAACTTGCTTTATCTATCTTTGAAAACTTTACCTTAAAGCTCACTAACTTTCTAAAAACAAATATAAGTATTTAAAACTAAAACAAGTTTTAAATCTAACCAAATATTCGATTTTTAAAAACTAAAACTATAACTTTCTCACACAGGATTCTAAATTCTTCAATACCCTACAAAGGTACCAACCTCTTCTTAGCTTATACATTACATACCCAAGTCCATACACAATCATAACATCCAGGATAACATCATGCCACAAGCATAAGAAAGATCTAATCTTTAACCATTTAGACTTCACATTCAAGTCTAATGCCCTTACATATCCAAGCAACAAGATTATACATATATATATAACCATCACATGACAAATTAACCAATACTAACCATCACACAATATATTAACTAACATAAAAGTAAAAAATCTTCTCAAAAGTTCATAGTTCACTCATTGGGAATCCTTTGAAAACTAGACACACTTTGAAATTCGGGAAGCTTGGGAAACCGCAAACTCTATACAAAATAGATAAACTTCTACTCTATTTTGGACCTTCTTCTCTCAGATTTTGGTAAAATGGTCAAAACAAAAGATTTAGATAATTCTTTTCTCTATCATTTCAAAAAAGGAATCACTCAATTTGAATAATTTTTGAAGAATTTATGGCTGAAACAACAAGAGGTATTTTTGGACTTGAAATTTATGAGTTCGAAAACACTCTGCAAAAAAAGGACTTTCGGCCTAACTATGCTCAAAATTTGAAAAGTGATCTAAAAGAGAATTTTAGCTACTGAAATTAAATATGCTTTAAAAAATAAAATCTTAATTTGGTGAAGCATGGAGTAAGTTATAGCCGAATGAAATGGGGTCAAATGGAGGAATTTTGAAATTGAAAAGAGGAGTTTAAACAAGTTTCTACTAAGATTTTAAATAGAAAAGAAAGACTTTGATAACTTAATACATGTAATATAAGCCATTAAAATTACCTTAGAGCTTGGGAAATTAGAAAATGTAAGTGAGAAAATGAGAAAAAGAAAACGAATTTGGAAAAAGTAGTTTTTATAATATGTACACAAGTGAGATTACCAAAATACCCTTGTACTTTACCCTCCTCTCATTACACGCTACCTCACCCATGCATGCATCCATGTCTCCTCCTAAAAGTACATACATTTATGAATATAAGTACCTGAGGTTGCTATTATGTCATTTCATATCTCTAATGACATGACTTCTAATAATTTAGTTGCCAATGTGTCACATTGATGATTATTTTAACTTAATTAAATTTGTTAACCTTAATATATATTATTAATCCCACATTATGTACATAGTATATGTGTTCATATATGTGTGTGTGTGTATATATATATATATACACACACACAGAAGTGTGCATAACATTACAAACAACTTTATATGATGAAATGTCGAAAATTCGAAAAACAGTTTCCGGTAACATTTTCTGATTTTCGTCGAACTAAATATTTTTGTAAACAAATTTTAAAAACTATTCCACCATTATTATTTATTACTAAAAAGAGTTTGATTTTCATTATAAAACCATTTATTTGAATTTTTAAAATTAAATAAATATTCGCAAATCAAAGCAGTGAAATTCCGAGTCGTTGCATATAATATGTTGAAAACGGAGCTTAAATGAAAAGGTTATAGGAGTTTGAAGTTTTCGGGTTTAAAATAGTAGAATTCAAATTCAAATGAATAATTAATTTTAAAATGTGAAATTAAAAAGTTAATAATTAGTGTGACTTGGAGGTTGAATAAACATTAATGTTGAAGTATGATTAAAAAATAATAAATAAATCAGTGAAACAAATTAATGTTCCCACAATAAGGGGAGAAGTCGACCCATGACCTCGACCGGTCCCTGCCAACCGGTGGCTAGGGTTTGTGAACATGAACATTTCGGACTTTATAATTTTCTAACTACCATCATCCAATAGTTCCGGTGCATTCCAACCACTATAAATAAGACCCTAGACCCCATACTTTTATTAATAAAAAATTTGAGGAATATTAGCGAAGCTCTAACAGTTCGTCTTTCAATCTATTTTTGTTCATTATTTATTTTCTCAATCTATTCTCCTCCAATCCCTTAATTTTTTAATCTAATATATATATATATATATATATATATATATACACAAAAATATCTTGTTTTATATATCAAAAAGAAGAGATCAAAAAGAGATTGTTAAAGGCATGTCAAATCCAAAGGAGGCAAAGCTAAGGACATACTATGAGTAAAAATCTTAGTTTTTCTGTTATAGTAATTGATTAGTATAGTTTGGATTTGAATATTCCTTGAGGAGTTTTGGTTTGCGAAAACATCAAATTATAAACCCCAAAAAACTCCTCCATCGTGAAATGCCAATTCTAGGTTAAAATCTCAGCTGTTTATGACAAAATAATGTGAATTGTGTAGATTTGCAATTTTTATAATTTTACCTTCTATTTAATTAATTATTCTTTTTCTTTGAATTCGATTAAATAGTTAGATTTAGGAGTAGTGTGTAAGACACAAATTTTATTTGTAGTTTGCACCACTTATTCCATGAATTAAATAGAAATGCTCTTATTTATTTTTATGTGAAAAAGGAGTTGAATATAGTATAAAATTGACACTGTAAGTTTCTATTATCAATGTATTCCCTTATTTTATTGTAATAAGTTGAGTTAAAATTAATGGTATACAGGTCTACTGATTGGAATTTTTGGATATGAATATTAGAATTTTGGCATTGTTAATATATGAATGAGACTTGTATAATTATCAAAAGATTGACATTTAAATACTACTTTAGGGCATAAATTCCGCACGTTCGGAATTTACTTGGCGCGTATATATATATATATATATATATATATATATATATATATATATATATATATATATATATATATATATATATATATATTAGCATAATTAATCTATATTATAATGTATAATTACATAGTTAAATATGTTATTAATTTTATTAAATTCCCTTTAGGAAAGTAATTAATATTTAAGGTGAAATAAGAAGATTTCTTAAACGGCCTTGATTATGGAAACGGTGAGATGTGTGATAATATATGTAGAGTGCGATATAGATTGTGATTAAGTTATAGGGATGCAAGGTCAGCCAAAGGCATACGGAAGTCTGCCCAGCTACTATGGCTACTAGGAGTGTGACTTTAGTGCTGATGTGAGGCATCGTCTATAATAAGTAACTACGATGACACGAGGTTGGTCCCAGATTCTTTAAAGTAAATCTGTCAGCTAGTCTGGCTACCAGAACTTACGAATAGTTAGACTAATATGAGACGTCACCATGCGGTATGGGTCATAATACGAGATCTTGCTTTAGAGATTGAACGTAATAAGTGGTTGTGTGAGGGCATGCATCTACTTTATGTAGGATGTAGTAAATGGTCGAGATTATGAGTTAGGCGCAGTAGAGGATATCTCAGGAAAGGGCCTGCTTTAATAGGAAGTTTTAAGTGGTAAAAGTTTTCATGCGATGCCAACTAGATATTTACTGGTTAGGAGTCTACATTAGGATTATAGGTAGTAAATAACGTGGACCTGCCTTAAATAAGGAATTAAATGGTCAGTGTCTACCTAACTCCCATTAAAAGGTATAAAGGACTTGAGTACTATCTCTTACATTGGTGGGACATTATAAATGATATATATATGGGTTATACAGTTGATAGCAAATTGGTTATGGGCTTATATTTGGGAAGCCTATTATTTTTGAGAAAAGCTGTTGGGCTTATATTTGAAAAGACTTCTGATGTAAGTAGAAAACGTAGGACATATTCCTATTTAAATTATACTACCCAAGTATTAATATAGTAAGACTCGATAATTTTATTCAACAAACTTGGTTGCATGTTGATGCAACATGATAGGGCGTTCTTGCACTATGAACTATGGCGAAGCTATCTCATACCCTTATACATTCCGACAATGGAGTTGGCAGCGAATGGCCTAGGCAGTAAAGAGGCTGACGATAAATTTAGGATGCTTAGGATTACTATTTGTAGCCACCACCATTTCGATGACTATTACGTTTTATATCAAAACTTGGGTTACCCGATCAACGGGGATAAGAATACATATGAGAGGCATACTTGTTATTTTTGAAAATGTTTTTAATATTTATAAATGTACATACTTATTTTAAACATATGCTGAAAAACTAGGAAAAGCTTTACTCCAATATATAATACGATCTTAGGAAATGTAGAAGGAAGAGATTGTAGCTCCAAAGTTAGTAAGGCGGTAAATGTTCAATATATAGGGAGTCACAAGAATTTAATAAAGGTAATAAAGAGAAAGGGAAGACATAAGAGGTAAAATTAGAATGAATAAATAAAATGCCTTTAAAATTTGTCCGTTAGAAAAATAATCATTTATTCTAGAAAATTGTCATTATAGAATAGCAAATAAACATGTCCGGTAGTAATTAAATATTATAAAGCAATATATTTGTAAACATCTGAAAGTAAGATGAGAAGAAGGAGCGAAATAAGCTTCCATGGGAAGGTACATATTAATCACCACAAGAAGATAATTAGATTTTTAAAGGTTGAGTAGGAAATTTAAGAAGAAGAAACAATTAAAGTCAATTTCTAAACCCAGTCTCATGATAAAGAATTTGATAAAAAGATATTTGAGAATTCCTTTAAATGTTTTGAAAGGGCTTTTCAAAAGATTATTACATGAAAATAGTATGTATCATAAGTTTAATTTCTTTGAAAGAAAGTGATTTTAATCGGATTTGGAAATATGGTACCAATTGTTTTATGGAAAAATCGAAAAAGGGTGTAATTTTAGAATTGGAGGAACGTTTTAAAAAAAATGGTGGATGAATTTTACAAAAAGAAATTTGTAAATGTGATAATTTGAAGAGTTGGAAAAAGGGGGGTTTTCAATTATGAATTTCATAGTTTAAGATTTGTTGAGTTAAAAAGTTTTCAATTTTTTTATTCTTTTTTTTATAAATGTAAACTAGAGCATAAGTTGGACTTGATGATTTTTCTTCTATTTCATTAATTAATTTTTTTTAATTCTTTCTAAAAAGGTGAAAAAATGAAAATGGAACTTATTAAGGAATAAAGAATAGAAGAATAAGAATAACTAGGATAGGATGAACATTTCCGTATAAGGAAAATACGGAGAATAACAGCTGAAGTATGAGCCAATTAGTTAGGAGAAATATAAATAGAGGCAATATTGGAAGACTTTGATACAATTAGCATTAGAAATATATAAAACATGATCAGTAATCTAATTAGAAATTAATAGGTTTGAAGTTATCCCTGTCTACTCCACTTTTCATTGTTTAAGGTTTCAGATGATGATTTTGAAAAAAAAAACAATTGAATGGAATTAAATGAGTTGGGATACTTTTATGAATGATATAAGGAAAATCATTTACGAGGACAGAAATTTTATATATACATTTTAGAATTTGTTTGAATAAGAATAAAATATTATTAAATTTAAAATAAAATAAATGAGATATAAATTGGAATTGATAAGGAATGGATTGCGAAAGATTATAGGAGTTTAATAAGACTTAAACAAAGTTATAAATAGTATTTATTACATGACACTATATTTTGAGCAATAAAGCAATAAATTTGGATGTATATTTTAGGGATAATATAATAACTTGAAATTAAAAATTTGGCATTCATGTAGTCTATTAAAATAATTATCTTGTAACTAGAAATATCTTTGAAACAATGAATGTCTAACCTGTTATTTTGAAGTGCTATTGAAGTTATAATCTTCGTAATAAATTTAAAAGACGCTAAATTTGGAAAATAATAAAAATATATCCTTAAAATGGTAGTCAATGAACTTTTCATAAGTATAGGTCATAATTTCATGAGGCAATAAATATTGATCTTGAATTTAATGTAATAAGTTTATTTGTATGAAAACAATTCATTTAAATTTATTTTGTACGTTGTAGAAGGTTTTTGAGAAGGGAAATTATTTTGCACCTTTATGGAATTAAGCATTTTTTGAATTTTTTATTTAATAATAGTTAAATGTTTTGAATTAAAATTCAAACTTTTAAAGAAATAAATCTCTGTTGTAGAAAGTCCTTAAAAAGAAAAGGTTAATTAGAAAAAGGAAATTTTCATGAATCATTATAGGAACTACACAATTTTGAAAATTGGCAGAAAAGGGTCTCCAAGTTTATATTTTTAAAGGTAAAGGTTTTGGATAAGGCACTTTATAATTGCAAAATTATACTTTTAAGAATGGTGAGAGCTAAAGTAATTTTTTATGGAGTAGATAGGGACCACCACCTAGGTAAGGCAGCATAAATTTTTTGAGATATAAATAAAATAGGAATAGTATATGCAACTGGATTTGGAAATCAGTCCAGGATGTTTAATTATAGAATATTGGTAAAGTTGTGAATAAATTCCAGATATATAATTGGCTTGTAAGTTAGGTTTCCATAGTTGACTTGGAATATGAAATACTATGTTTTGATTTATTTGGAGCGATTTTCATATAAGTACCATGAATTACCCAACTCTAAACTATGTATAAAAGCGTGTCGTTTGAATTAACAAGGGATATACTAAAAAGAAAAGAGATGTATAAGATATGGATATTTTTTTCATAGGTATACTGTCTTTTTGGTTAAAAAAGAAAAGAAATAATTCTTTTAGTTTCAAACAAAGTAAAGATCTTCTTTTGATTAATATATGAAAAAACTATAATGGTAATCCTTTTTAGAAGGATAAATTTGATAAATTAGAATGTGAAAATGAATATTCTAGTTTAAAACATAGAAACAAAAAAAAAATATACGTACATATAATAGCGCTTAACATGTAAAAATAGAAACATATAAATAGTATAATTTACGACTATATACGTATTAGTTAGTAATTAATAAATTAGGATTTATAGACATTAATTACAAATTTAACGGATAGTAAATTTCTAACTAATGAAAGAAGTTAAATGGGGACTGGTTATGGAATTTAATATGGCATTTACAGAGGAATTTAATCGGCATAACAGAGGGATTTTGAAACTGGTAAAAAAAAGAATCAAGTGAGGATTTATTAGAGAAGGTCCAATTTTGATAATAACGATCAATAATTAAGGGTATATTAATCGAAGTGATGAATGGATGACATTTATTAGAAACCAAGAAAGGAAAATTAAGGAAGATGGAGAATTAAGTGGAATGAGATATTAAGAATGTTCATCTTAATTTTGTAAGGAGTATTAGTGCCCCAACATCACTAACACTGGTTAATAAATAAATGGCAAAACTTTCTGTTAAAGTTTTTGGGGTTTGTTATCGTTAGTTATCTCCCTTGGGGGAAAACATTTGATATGGTATAAGAATGTTCTTGTTTTATCATTAGCTTGAATTTATGGATGGGATTAGACCGTCAGACGCGCGTGCATGCACACACACCCCTACACCCACACACACACACGCGCATATAGAGAGAGAAACAACGTAAATAAGGAAATTTCATAAGTACACTTAACTAGTGATAAACTATATGTAAGGCTGGAAGTTAGCGAGAAAGTTAGGTTAGTAACTAGGAATAAAGGATGCTTTAATACAAATTCTTTTTAGGATTTTGAGAAAAATAAATTTTAGCTTTTGGAGAGACACCATTCAAGGATGACCCTTTATCCCGAAGGGCATAAGATGAATAGGAGTATTAAGAAAATTTTCTATTGGATAGCAATGAAGAAGAAGGTGGCAAAATTTGCTACTAGGTTTTGACATGCCAAAATGAAAAGGATAGAATTGATTAGGCAGAGAATGAAGGTCGCACTAGATCATCAAAATGAGGACAAGCGAAGAAAAGAGTTAGAGTTTAAAGTAGGGGATATGATGCTTATCAAAGTTTCCCGTCTTAGAAAGGTCGTGAAGCTTGAAAAGCCGGGAAAGTTGGCACCAAAGATTTGATGGGCCTTTCCCAGTTTTATAAAGAATCGGAAAAATTGATTACCACGTGGAGCTACTGAATAAGTTAACGGAGCCAATGACGTTTTTCACGTTTCACACGTGGGTAAATGCCTTCATAGCACAGCCACAGTGATAGAGCCTGATCAATTGGGGGATATTAAGATGGATCTAATAACACTCATGCCACCACAAGCAGTGTGGAGCACAAAACTAGGAAAATCCTTAGCAAAAAAATTAGGCTGGTTTAAAAATAATGGAGGAATATCCGATGGAAAGCATGAGGACTTCTCATCTTGAATATTTCATTGGCAAACTTTTCTATCCAAAATTAGATTTTTGGTTGCATTGTGGATTCCAGATTGGATGTCATAAGACGGCTGCTATATTTTCCATTGTCATTTGGCACTCATATAGAAATTTTTATGCATATTTAGAGTGCTTGCATACATACTTATTTGTCACGTTCATACACTCGTGCTAGGATTGAACTCACTTATAGTGTATCTGCAGTACATAATCACATCACACTTTTGGTTGAGCAGATGGTTGTCCAGATAACTTGTTTGTATAACATAAATGTTTTATTGCACATTACGTTGTTCGTCCCTTGGAAAGATTTCGATGACGAAATCCTTTTAATAGAGAGAATGTAATACCCCATAAAATCAACAAATAATAAATAAATTAGATAGATTAATTTACATAAGATAGGGTTTTAAATGGAAATTTTGCAAAAATCGGATTTTGACCACGAAATTTATGCCATTGTGTTCGTGATGAAATTCTAATCAATTTCTATTTATAATATGTTGAAAATGGAGCTCAAACGAAAAAGTTAAGGATGTTTTCAGGTTTTAAAATAATAGAATTCAAATTCAAATGAATAATTAATTTTAAATTTGAAATTCAAAAGTTAACAATAATTAGACTTGGAGGTTAAGTAAACATTAAAATTAATGTTAACGTTAAAGTATAATTAAGAAAAATAATAAATAAAATAACGACATAAAATTAATATTCTAGAAATAAGGGGAGAGGTCGACCCTTGATCTCGATCAGTCAACCACTAGTGGCTGTGGTAGAGTGATAGTCAACCGCTCCCTATCAAGTGGCAGCTAGGGTTTGTAAATTTGAACATTCCGGATTTTAGAATTTCCAGCCGACCTTCATCCAACGGTTCCGATGCGTTCCAACCACTATAAATAAGTCTCTAATCCCCTCACTTTTATTCAAAAAATATTTTGGAAACAATAGCGTAGCTCTGCCAGTTTGTCTATTAATCTATTTTTGTTTATTATTTATTTTCATCATCGATTCTCCTCCAATCCCTCAAATTCAAAATCTAATCTATATGTATGTACACACAAATATCTTGTTGTATATATATATATCTATCAAAAATAAGAGATATGAAAGAGATTGTTAAAGACATGTCAAATTCAAAGGAGGCAAAGCTAAGGATATACTATGTGTGGAAATATTAGCTTTTCTATTATAGTAATTGATTAGTATAGTTTTATTTGAATATGCCTTGTGTAACATCCCAAAATTTGTTAATTTAAATTTAGTAACTTATTTGAACTTTTGAAATTTAATTTGAAAAGTTTCAAAAGAAATAAAATATTATTAATATTAAATATTACAAAAATATATGGATATAAATAAAGTATTTGGTAGTTTAAGCTTTAAATAAATAATAATAAAAATTATAAAAACAAGGATTTGCGTTAAACATAAATATATAAGGTAAGATAAACCATAAATAAATACATATGGAAATTCATGTGTGTATGCAACATAGGTTAAGAAAAAAAACTATAGAAATAACATATGAAATACATATAGATTTGCATGTGGATTATGTAAACAAGGAAATAATAAAACAAAAATATATGCAAGAAAATAAAACAAAACAAAGATGTACATACAAAATTCAAATGGATTTGCAGGTAAATAGAAATGGAAACAATTGCATTTAATAACATCTATTCTCAGCACAAAAACAAGTCATTTCGAATGAAAGAAAAAAAATCATTTCAGCCTCCAAAAGAAAAATCTCTGGTCAAAATGGAGGCAGGGAAAAAAATCTGATCAAAAAAAAAATAAAAAAAAACAAAGAAGGAAAAAAACTATACCAGTAAAGCCTCCCATGTATAAACTATTTCCTTTATATATACATCTACTCTATTTCATTTCGTTCATCAAAATATAGTTAACCAGAAAATAAGCATCATCATTCAATTCAACAAAGTAAGCAACAAGATTCAAAGGCAGATTTAAAACTACAGATTTTCAAAACCAAAGCAGCTCTCTGTTCATAAACTTTTTAAGTGAATAAACATATTTTTGAAAAGATTTAAGTATAATTAAAACTGTGTAGATGATTTATGACAATGTTATGCTATATGGTTATATACAGATGAGTATTTCTGTGTACGTTAATTATATTTGTTATGTGCATAATTGTTGGTCATCTCTGTTGTTTTGTTTCAAGTACAGAGTTCAATCAAGATAAAAATTTAAACTTCATCTTCACTAATCTCTAATAGGCCTTAATCTTCAAATAAATAAGTTAGTTTAAACATAAATTATGATCTAAATTTTGTTTAAAGCTTAATAGTGAAGTTGTGACTCTGTAACATTCAGTTTTACAGTAAAAAGTTAATTTAAGGATAAATTCGAATACTGTAAAATATTATTTCGATTTTACAGCTTGAATCAACATTCAAAAACAAGATTTTTAAAACAAAAATGGTGATTTTTAGTGAAGTATTTCAAGTGCAGTTCCATGTTGAACCGAAAATGCTTTTTCACCCATTTCCATCGATCAAGGAATTATTGAATGTGATGGGGAGTCCAATCGGGATTGTGGATACCCGGATTTACAAGGGCTTCTTCCTTTATTGGACGAAGTGCCTTCGGTTCTGTTCGAACCCGGAACAAACTTGTATGGTTGTGTGTTTGACACTACACTTGAGATATAAAGCAGATTTCTTTCAAATACATATCTGTTGGTGGCGGAGAATTTATTCTCTTAGCTTAACACCCTTCTCTGAGACGCACGAGCTCAGAGGTTATGTAGTTGAAGGTTATCAGCGATATACTCCCAATTTGGTAGGGTGGCATGCTAAGTGCTGCTGTGTGTTGATGATCATTTGTTGATCATTTATGATCAAAGCATGGCTTTCAGGTAAAGCGTAGCTTTGTGGACAAGACCTCATCGGACCTCACACCTCGAAAATGGTCGAAACAGGAAAGATGCGGCAAGGTTATGAGGGTCGCACCCTTTAGGGTATGTCATTTCCTTCTGGAAAAAGGTAGTATCATGGTATGGAGACCGGATACTTTACTTATGTGGTTGCTGCAATCTCATTACTGTGTGGTTGTTGATTTGTGGTAGAGGGCCCACGGATAAAGGTCGCAAACGACCGGGAGGTGGCATACTCGAGTAGTAGTTACCTAGTTACAGAGGTAATCCGGTCTTGTGTTGGTAGAGAGCCGGGTAGGTTCTTGGGACGTCCCTCTAGAGGCGTACCCATGTGGCATAGGAAGTTCCTTAGCCTGACCATTTTTTGGAAATCCAATTCCCAATACGAACCCAGTACGGTTTTAGTTGTATAATCTGCCATTACTTATAGTGGTCACCACTGTTTAGATGGTAGCTATAATAGGCATAGTATGGAATGTCTATGCTGGCTAAGATTAATATTATACTTTCGAAATGATTTTCTACACTATGCACTAGTAATAATATCAAAGAATTTTTCTCGTATCAAGCATATTTGACTATCATAAAAAGAAATCTCCTCCAATTCTGCGATTGCATTGTGTGTGTGGCGGGGGTCTTATGGTAGTTTCATTTTCCAAAAGCATGAACGATTTTTCTTGTATAAATCTGTTTTATTTAAAAACAACTGTTTTTGTTTACTCATACCAGTCACATGACTGACCCGTATTTTGTTGTTTCTTTTCTAAACTTTGGGTGTCCATAATTTTAACACGGGCAGCCTAGTAGCAGTTTTCCGTGTTTGGTGTTAGCAGTATTTTGGAGACTTTTTGAAATTTGGAGGCTATCGTTTTTGGAGGCTTTTACCTTGGAGATATTTTGAAATATTTTGGATCTCAAGGTGCTTAGTTTTTGGAAGTTCACTATCGCTTCATTTTCTTTGAAGACTTTTGGCATATGATCACTTGTGGTTCTATTATGATGTTCTATTTGGAGTTGTGGTATGTGTATAAGATCACTCTGATGTTGTAATGGATATTATGATGATGTTGTATCTGTGATGTAATGCATGATATTCATTCTGTTTCCACTGTTTTTATATTCATTTAATGTTGTTATAAGCTCCATCCAACTGGAGTTCGATGGTTGAATCTTTGGCAGTCGAATACAAGTGAGGTATTTGATATCAAATTTTGAACATTGGATTTCGGGTCGTATGTATGTGCACGATCCAGATAGTATTATTGAAGAAGCTACTCGGCAGAATCTTGAAATCACTCCCAATTTAATAGTTTAAAGAGAACTGATAAAGATTGTAGATCGTGATGAAAAGCAATTGAGAAACAAAGTTGTGAAACTAGTTAAAGTTCAGTGGAGTGGCAATCCAAAGGACTGCGCTTGGGAAACCGAAGATAATATGCAGAAATCATATCCCAATTGCAGAGTGGATATCTCGGCTTAAACTGGTAAGTCATTTCTCTATTTTTTCTGAATTCGTATATTATTTGTTTGCTTTTCTCTCTCTTTCAAATTTCGAGGAGAAATTTTCTTAAGGGGGGATATCAGTAACATCCCAAAATTTGTTAATTTAAATTTGGTAGCTTATTTGAACTATTGAAATTTAATTTGAAAAGTTTCAAAAGAAATAAAATATTATTAATATTAAATATTACAAAAATATATGGATATAAATAAAGTATTTGGTAGTTTAATCTTTAAATAAATAATAAAAAAAATTATAAAAACAAGGATTTGTGTTAAACATAAATATATAAGGTAAGATAAACCATTAAAAAATACATATGGAAATTCATGTCTGTATGCAATATAATTTAACAAAAAGAAACTATAAAAATAACATATGAAATACATATAGATTTGCATGTGGATTATGTAAACAAGGAAATAATAAAACAAAAATGTATGCAAGAAGATAAAACAAAACAAAGACGTACATACAAAATTCAAATGGATTTGCATGTAAACAAAAATGGGAACAATTGCATTTAATACCATCTATTCTCAGCAAAAAACAAGTCATTTCAAATGAAAGAAAAAAATCATTTCAGCCTCCAAAAGAAAATTCTTTGGTCAAAGATGGAGGCAAGGAAAAAAAATCTGATCAAATAACAAAATAGAAAAATAAAAGAAACAAACAAAGAAGGAAAAAAACTGTACCAGTAAAGCCACCCTGTACAAACTATTTCCTTTATATATACATCTACTCTGTTTCATTTCGTTCATCAAAATATAGTAAACCAGAAAATAAGCATCATCATTCAATTCAACAAAGTAAGCAACAGGATTCAAAGGCAGATTTAAAACTACAGATTTTCAAAACCAAAGCAGCTCTCTGTTCATAAACTTTTTAAGTGAGTAAACATATTTTTGAAAAGATTTAAGTATAATTAAAACTGTGTAGATGATTTAGGACAAGTGTTATGCTATATGGTTATATACAGATGAGTATTTCTATGTATGTTAACTATATTTGTTCTGTGCATAATTGTTGGTCATCTCTGTTGTTTTGTTTCAAGTACAGAGTTCAATCAAGATAAAAATTTAAACTTCATCTTCACTAATTTCTGATAAGCCTTGATCTTTAAATAAATAAGTTAGTTTAAACATAAATTATGATCTAAATTTTGTTTAAAACTTAATAGTGAAGTTGTGACTCTATAACATTCAGTTTTACGGTAAAAAGTTAATTTTAGGATAAATACGAATATTGTAAAATATTAATTCGATTTTATAGCTTGAATCAACATTCAAAAACAAGATTTTTAAAACAAAAATGGTGTAAGTGCAGCTCCAAGTTGAACCGAAAATGCTTTTTCACCCTTTTCCATCGACCAAGGAATATTGAATGTTAAGATTTTGCTTGAAGCTTTCTTGTCCATTGATGATTGCAGGAAAATTGTCGAATAATTTTTCTATTGCATGAATTGGTGGGACGAGTTCAATTTAGGGTTTATGCTCGAGTTATGGACATGGTCAGTGGCAAAGTGATTGCGTCTCCTTAGAGTGATCGAGCTGCACCAAATTGAGAGGGAGAGTAGAGTGGGGTATCGGCAACGTGAAGCCGGAGTTGTGGATTTTCTAATGAACGGCGTGAGGGGGACGAGGCGTTTTCATTTTGGTGAGTTCGAGTTACAGTTTCGAACGAAAGGCTAAATTTCGTTTTCGAGTTTTTGGCTTCAAATCGAGTTTGCGGGTGAGTTTTGCGACTTGCCGAAGGTCATGAAGTTCACCGGAGCGACGGCACGACGGCGTGCACGTGCACGACATCGATTTTTTGTCAGGAAGTTCGGGCTGGGGAGGAACTCGAAGGAGTGTTCGAGTAGGAGATGGTTTGGCTTGGGTTTCTCGCGTTCATATGGAATTGATTCAGCAGTTTATAACTTAAAAAGGAAAAAAAAAGGAAGAAGAAGAAACGAATTTGAGGAAGAGAGAGGTCTTGGGGAAAAGTACAGAGAAACTCGAGTAAACTGGGATTTTGTTTGGGTTTGATTCCCAACCTGCAGCAAAATGAAAAGTAAGTTAAGCAAAAAATTTTAAAAAACAATTTTAAGTAGTAATGACTTAATTAATGTTTGACAAATTAAGTTAAGAATTTATTTCAAGTTTTAATAAATTAAGTAAATACTTAACAAAGTTTTAAAATTCAATTAATATTTTAAGTAAGTAGATAATTTCAATTAAGTATTAAATTTAGTTAACATTGAAGGTTTTCTAAGTTAGTAATAAATTGATTTCAAAGTTTAGAGAAGATTTTAGAATTGTTAATTAAGATAAATAATAATTATTAATTAATTTTTTAAAAAGGGTAATTAAGAATGGTTAATTAAATTATAATTGTAATTAACTAAGTAATTAGGGATTAATCAATTTGTAATAAAAAATTGGTTAACTAATAATTAAGTGTCTAAATTATTTGAAAATTAAGAATTGTTAATTAGATAATTTAAGTTGATTAATTATAATTGGCAGATAATTAAAATAACTAATTAAGGAATAATTAGTTAATAAAGTTGATTAGGATTTAATTAATTTATCATTAAGAATAATTAATCATTGATTCAAAATAATCAGTAAAAATAGTTATGTGGTTAATTCACTTAAATCACATTCTCTTTAATTAAAGATGATTAACTATTATCAAATGTTGTGTACTGGATTGATATTTCTGTTGTGATTGTGATACTGTGTGATATGAATTGCTTTGTGCTGAACTGTGATTTGTCTCTGTATTTATGTGAAAACCCTTTTGCACGTAAAACGGAATTTAAACTTCGATGCGACGGGGAGTCGGATTCCAGTCGGTCATCCGAAATCCACATCGAACCCTGAATGTGAATGTTTGTAATTGATACATCCATATGTATTAAAATTGATCGTTCACTATTCGGATTAGCCAGGAGAGGACCTTTGTGTCACATAACCCATTCCAAATAATGATTCGATGAAATGAATAGCATTTGAAGACGGTGGTGAAGACTGAGTGTCTACGAAAACGATAGGATAACCTATCGAATGTCTCTGCACTGAGTTCCGGTATAGAGATCTCCACATGTGATGGAGAGTCCAATCGGCATTGTGGATACTCGGACTTACAAGGGCTTCTTCCTTTATTGGACGAAGTGCCTTCGGTTCTATTCGAACCTGGAACAGACTTGTATGGTTGTGTGTTTGACACTACACTAGAGATATAAAGCAGATTTCTTTCAAATACATATCTGTTAGTGGCGGAGAATTTATTCTCTTAGCTTAACACCCTTCTCTGAGAGGCATGAGCTCAGAGGTTATGTAGTTGAAGGTTATCAGCGACCAATTTGGTAGTGTGGCATGCTAAGTGCTACTGTGTGTTGATGATCATTTGTTGATCATTTATGATCAAAGCATGGCTTTTGGGTAAAGCGTAGCTTTGTGGACGAGACCTCATCGGACCTCACACCCTGGAAATGGTCGAAATAGGAAAGATGCGGCAAGGTTACGAGGGTCGCACCCTTTAGGGTATGTCATTTCCTTTTGGAAAAAGGTAGTATTATGGTATGGAGCCCAGATACTTTACTTATGTGGTTGCTGAAATCTCATTACTGTGTGGTTGTTGCTTTGTGGTAGAGGGCCCTCGGATAAAGGTCGCAAACACCGGGAGGTGGCATACTCGAGTAGTAGTTACCTAATTACAGAGGTAACCCGGCCTTGTGTTGGTAGTGAGCCGGGTAGGTTCTCAGGACGTCCCTCCAGAGGCGTACCCATGTGGCATAGGAAGTTCCTTAGCCTGACCATTTGTTGGAAATCAAATTCCCAATACAAACCCAGTACGGTTTTAGTTGTATAACTTGTCATTTACTTATGGTGGTCACCACTGGTTAGATGGTAGTTATAGTAGGCATGGTATGGAATGTCTATGCTGGCTAAGATTAATATTATACTTTCGAAATGATTTTCTACACTATGCACTAGTAATAATATCAAAGAATTTTTCTCGTATCAAGCATATTTGACTATCATAAGAAGAAATCTCCTTCAATTCTGTGATTGCATTGTGTGTGTGGCGGGGGTCTTATGGTAGTTTCAATTTCCAAAAGCATGAACGATTTTTCTTGTATAAATCTGTTTTATTTAAAAGCTACTATTTTTGTTTACTCATACCAGTCCCATGAATGATCCGGAGCTTATTATTTCTTTTCTAAACTCTGGGTGCCCATAATTTCCACACAGGCAGCCTAGTAGCAGTTTTCCGTGTTCTAGCGTTAGTAGTATTTTGGAGACTTCTTGAAATTTGAAGGCTATCATTTTTGGTGGCTTTTACCTTGGAGATATTTTGGAAGCTTTTGGATCTCAAGGTGCTTAGTTTTTGGAAGTTCACTGTCGCTTCATTTTCTTTGAAGATTTTTGGCATATGATCACCTGTGGTTCTATTATGATGTTCTATTTGGAGTTGTGATATATGTATAAGATCACTCTGATGTTGTAATGGATATTATGATGATGTTGTATATGTGATGTAATGCATGATGTTCATTCTGCTTCCACTGTTTTTATATTCATCTAATGTTGTTATAAGCTCCATCCGACTGGAGTTTGATGTTTGAATCTTTGGCAGCCGCATACAAGTGAGGTATTTGATGTTAAATTTTGAACATTGGATTTCGGGTCATGACACCTTGGGGAGCTTTGGTTGGTGAAAATAATTATAAACCCCTAGAACTCATTTATAGTGAATGTCAATTCTAGGTTGAAATCTCAATTACTTATGTCAAAATTATGGGAATTATGTAGATTTGCAGTTTTGATAATTTTACCTCCTATTCCACTTCCTTTTCTTTCTTTGAATTTGATTAAATGTTTGATATGGGAATAGTGGGTAAGGTACGAATTTTATTCGTAGTTTGCACCGCTTTTTTCCATGAATTAAATAGAAATTCTCTTACTTATTTTTAGATTAAAAAAGAGTTGAATAGAGCACAAAATTAAAATTAAACATTTCTATTATCAATATATTCCATTATTTTTATATAATAAGTTAAGTTTAAAATTTAAAGGTGTATAGGTCTAATGGTTGAAATTTTTGGATATGAATATTGGAATTTTAGCACTGTTGATATATGGAATAAGATTTGTATAATTATTGAAAGAGTTGACATTTAAACGCTAGTTTAGAGCGTAAATTCCACATGTTTAGAAATTACAAGGGGTGTGTTTGTGTATGTGAGTGTGTAATTAACGTATTATTATAACGTATAATTGCATAGTTAAATAAGTTATTAATTTTATTATATCCCTTTAGGCAGGTAATTAATGTTAAAGGAAAAATAAGAAATATTTCTTATAAGACCTTGATTATGTAAATGGTGAGATATGTGATAATATATATAAAGTGTGATATAGCTTATAACTAAGTTATAGGGATACAAGGTCAGTCAAAGACATATAGAAGTTTGTCCAGCTAATTTGGCTACCAACAGTGTGACTTTGGGGCTGATGTGAGACATCACATATAATAAATAACTACAATGATGCGAGGTTAGAATCAAATTCTATAGGATAAATATGCCCAACTAATCTAGCTATCAGTACCTATAATAGTCAGACTAATGTGAGACGTCACCGTAGGGTACGGGTTATAATACAAAGGACGTTCTTTAGAGATTGAAGGTAATAAGTGGTTATGTGAGGTCTTACCTCCTTTCTATATAGGAAGTAGTAAATGGTCGAGATTTTGGGTTAGACGTGGTAGAGGATATCTCGAAAAAAGACCCACTTCAACAAAAAGTATTATATGGTTGAAGAGATTTCATGTAATGTCAACTAGATAGCTACTAGTTAGGAGTCCGCCTTGAAACTATAGGTAGTAAATGACGTGGGTCTGCCTTACATAAGGTATTAAATGTTTGAAGTCGGCTTAATTATCATTCAAAAATATATCAAGTGACTTGAGTACTATCTCTTACATTAGTAAGATATTATGGATGTTAGATATGAGTTATTGTGTTGATAGCAAATTGGTCATGGACTTATATTTAGGAAGCCTTTTCATTTTGAGAAAACCCTTGGGCATATATTTGAAAAGACTTATGATGTAGGTAGAAAATTAAGACATATTCCTATTTAAATTATACTATCCAAGTACTAATATAATAAGGCTTGAGATTTTTATTTACAAGACATATATTGTTTTACTCCTTCCTCATTATAACACAGATTAGGTAGGACGATGCTGAAGCCGGAGACGTTGATGAGACTTATGGCAGTAGTTTGTTTATTTACTTGTTATTTTGTACATTTTTTTATGTACCTATGAAATAAAAAAAATGTCGTAATTTTGAAATATTATATCACGGATATGTTACAGTTATTGTTGGGTTTTGGTATTATGGATATTTTATTATAGTTTTGAATGATATTTTGAAATTTGAATAGAATGAGCATTGTTGTTGTTATATTTTATCCTTGCTATAAGATTCTAAATGTGTAGATAAATAGCTTTGTTTTGTCCTTTTTACCAACCAACAGCCAGCTTCGAGAAGCTTCTAATTTTCGATGGGCCTTTTCTGGATTGGAATTCTGGTCCATTTCAGAGCAGGTTGTTACACACTCATTGTTGCACTATCAAAAATAGCATGTGCACTTACTTATGATAGGCTCCATCGATGCTCAATTTTCAAACCCGCTCAAAAGGTTGGGAAGTATAGACCTACTCAGAAGATCTAGAGCTTCCATTAATGTTTTATTCCGACATAACTCAAACGGTGGGGAATTTAAGACCTACTCAGACGATGCAATGATTTAGACAAATGCTCTAGGATAAATGATGAAGTAGACTACTACCATTGAAAATCAATGACTACTCACGTCGTAGCCTAATTAATGCCCAATTCACAGACCCACTCAAGCAATCGTGAAATCTAAACCCGTTAAGGTTAGGATGTCATAGGTAAGTTAAAGTATAAGAATGACATCGGGAAATTCAAGTGTGGGAATGTCAACAATATCCCATTGTCTTCCATCGCTAATGCATTTAGAATTTTTTTTTATGGCACTATTTATACCATCTCCACATTTGGCATTGGGAATATTTTTTCCAGTGCTACATTGATGCCAATTCGGATATGTTATAAACAATTATGTCATGATGTCATATTTAAGACTTAATCGTGATTGCCAGTTCATTTTGAATGGATCTTCATCAGTGCACAAGATGCATTCCTTCCAGGAGAAGTTTGTGAATGGAAGCATTTTCTCCTCCGAATGTGAGCAAGACGGAAGCGTGAATGTAAGGTTGACAAACCGGATCAACATCATTCTAGGGCTCTTGCTCTATCTCTTTGAAAGCTCTGTAACTCTAGCTTAAGGAGCTCTAGCAACATCTAGCTACTCGGACATAGAAAATTAAGTAGTAGGATATCTTGTGACGCCCCACCTCTATACCCACGCTAGCCAAGAACACTCCGGAGTAGTGCTGTCAACTAGCACGGAGAATAAGGCTGTTGAGGAGCGACCATCCATGTAATTGCTTATCACACGGTGGCTATAAATAATCTTCGGAAACAAACATAGAAATAATCATATCACAAATCAGTCACAGATATCCATATCACAAAGGCGGAAGAAGATATGAATATATAACTAACACATGAAAGTGTACATTAGAGTAGTGGTCAGTAAGATCCACGATAATACAAAAGAATAGCAACACGTGCTATACAAAAGAATACAACTATGAGTCTATCTCTCAAGTGTATACAACAAAAACTGCTAATCTAAACAGTTAGCCAAAAGTCAGAGTGATGAATCCCTGGGAAGAAGTCAAGCAGAAGCACATGTAACATCTCGGTCTGACCCGAGTATTATTTAAGAAAATAATAAACGGATCAGTCTAGCTATAAATATCAGATGACATGATATAACATAAAAGATATGGCATAAACATAAACATCCATAATGACATACCACTATAAGTATGTAAATAATGATCAACAGAAGATCAATCAATAAGAGATAATCAATATCACAAGAATCTTCTCAAAGATTCGGAAAGGGCATCATACCCCAAACTTGTACTCATAACAAGTCAATGACATAAATTCTAGAAATCAATGCAAGAAGTCCAGAAATCATAGAAAAGAGAAAGAGGCCTATCACATGACGGTCCGAAGACCATGGGGAGCTACCCCGCATGTGTGAATGGAATCAAACAGATTGAGGTCAAGACTAACCAAAAAGCAGAAAGGTATGTGTGAATGGAATCACACAAGTGGTGTCTAGTCTAACCTTGCAATGAAAGAGACATCGCGCAATTGCTAGTCTAATTCATAAAGCGATCATCAAGATCAACGAGAAGTGTCAATCACACTAAGCTAGTAAATATAGAAGTTTAGCTTCATGTCCCATAACCACTTGCTTAACTTAAATATTTACGAACAAACTGTAAATCTTCACTAATAAAATTGTCACAAGAGGTTCAATCGAACAAGTCCAAGAATTAACCGACGAAGTGAACGCAAGCGTTTCATACCACTTGTTTTACTAAGTCGTTTAATTAGATTTCTCATCCGAGTGAGGTAAAGGCTTGTATATACTAATAGATTGGAAAACGGTTTAAGAAAAGAGCTTTGTTATTAAAAATAGAGTTGAAATTGTTTGTTAAAAGAGTTTTGATATTTACTACTAGTATTGAAACCTTTATATTTTAAAGTGACAAAACACAGAAGCAATTGTAGAAACAATCAGTCACAAAAATCGCATACGGAGATGTGAATAAAATCCAAGGAAATCAGCTCAATGTTTTTCAGATAAGATCCCCTACGGAGGGGGGGTCCGGGGGGTGGCAACCCCCCAAGGTGGGGGTGCGGGGGGCAACGCCACCGCTTACGGGGTTCGACCTGCCCGGTCAGGTCGCGGGGGTCCAGGGGGCAGCGCCCCCGGCGGGGTGCGAGGCAGCGCCCCGTCCAAAACGGTACGACTTAGTGAAGACAAAATGAGGTCTAACGACCTAAAAGTTAAGGGTCCAATGACCTATAGGTTCACGCGACCTAGGTGGAATGCGACCTACGAGATAGGCAAGTGGAACGACCTAAGGATGAATGGGTCGAACGACCTAACGTGAGCACAGGTGAAGCGACCTATCGGTCCAACGACCTAAGGGGAAAAGGCAACCTAGGTCTAACGACCTAACTACTCACGACCTAAGGGTCTAAAGGCCACGCGACCTAGAGGAAAATAAGGTTAAGCGACCTAAGTGGGTTCGCGACCTAACGACAAAAAGGGGCGAACGACCTAATAGGTGCGCGACTTAAAGCCATCGCGACCTAACGACCTAACAAGGTCATACGATCAAGTGGTTTCCAACGACCTAATGGTGCAACGACCTAAGGCCAAACGACTTAAGGTTTCCAGAGGAGAGCGACCTAAAGGAGGCGCGACCTAAAAGAGGCGCGACCTAAAGGAGACACGACCTAAAAGAGGCGCGAGCTAAAGGAGATGCGACCTAAAAGAGGCGCGAGCTAAAGGAGATGCGAACTAAAAGAGGCGCGACCTAACTCAAACAAGCATTTTGATGACCCAGAGTCATGCCGAGCGACCTAGACCCAAACGACCCACGACCTAGCGACCTTGCGACCTACGACCTAACTCCGAGGTGAAGATTCAAGGCAGTGCGACTTAGCGCGATAACACGCGAACGACCTAAGGGTTAGGTCGCGAGCGACCTAACTCCGAACACCAAAAATGGCCAGAACGACCTAAGTGCAGAAAATTCACCAAAACGCTAAAAATTGGAGTTTTTCGCCAATCCAATCCAAACCAAATGCTAATGTGCATGCAAAAGTGATAGGGAATCATTTCCAACAGTCCAATATAGTTATAGACTAGATTTGTGAGATAAAAATCTCACCTTTGCACCAAATATCAATGAAAATGAAGTTTTAAGCAAGCAAGAATCAATCCTTCTTCTATCTAAGCACAAGAAGCTTGAATCCAATGTCTTCTTCTTGAATTTGGAGTAGAAAGATGGATTGCAATTGAATTTGAGTTTTGGAATTTTAATTTCTCATTCCCTCCACCATTAATGCCAAAGCTTGATTAGTTAGAAAATTTATGAAGAGTGAGGAGAAGAGGGTTGGAACTTGGGCTTAATAGGCTAAACTAACCCAAAGTCCAAAGCGGGAAAAGTTAGTGAAATTTCACTAACTCCAAACCTATCGATGTTTATACTTAAAAAAGTTGTAAACGACATTTCGAACTCAATGGAAGTGATCTCGAATCCTAATTTGACCGTTTGCAAAAAGTAGCTTTTCGGACCAAAATCCGATTAACGAGTTAATATTTAAATAAAATATTTAAATACAAACTCGATAAATATGCAGGTTGTTACATATCTAGTTTGCAAGCTCTGTATATCAGCTTTGAGGAATCTTCCGTGTAATTACATAGGCATACATACATATAGAGGTGACCGTTTGGTTGGTTTTAAGGTAAAAATTTCAAACCATAGTAGTACCTAAAAACTAAAAACTTAATTGGTTTTATAGTTATATAGGTTGGTTACCAATTTAACCAAAGTAGAAAGACAGGTATGAGAAATCAACATATGTTATGATTAGGAAAACACAAAATTTATGATCATAGCATCTTATTGACTGCGTATTTTCATTAAAAAAATTGATCAAAGAGAAACTTTTTTTAACTAAAACTATAAAAAGAAAAATAACACCTTAAATTTTGAATAATCTGATAAAATTTCGATTTGTTCAATTAAACCAATAACTGAATCAAATTATTTACAAACCAAACTCATACTAAGTAAACATTGATAAAGAACTGGATCGACCCGATTGGTTTGTAACGACCCGGTAATTTTAACGGATTTTATAATGTAACTAATTGAATTTTATTTGAAAATTAAAACAATTAAATTTAGCAATAAAAATTTTATATTTGGAATACGTCTATTTAAACTAACAAATGGTAAATTTTCATTGGAAAATATGTATGTTAATTCTGTTGTGTAAATTTCAATTTCAATTTAATATCAGTTAATTTGATGAAAATTAAATATTTTCGAAACTTGAATATTTTAACATAATAAAAATGTTTATCATTTTCTGAGTGAGACGTCATATTTTGTTTCGCAAAATTTGGACTTCTCCGGTTTCGTTTATCTTATTTTTAGTGAATTTACAACGATTTGGCAGCGAATATCGACTTTTGATAGCATGATCGTATTGCTGACATCTGTATACCGTTCTTTTCGTCTCGTTGTGCCGATCCCGCAGTATATTCATTTATGTGTTTTGACGTCCGGTACGTGGCGAGATCTAATTAACGATTAGCCATATCCATACATATTTTGAGTCTTTATTATTTTCTATGCCCATTCTCTTGTGCAAACACTGAAATCAAATAGCCACTGGCTATTAATATTCTTTGAATTCAACAATTCGACCATCACTATTCCCATTGCTGTCACTATTACCATTGATTGATATTCTGTTGTTGGTTCGGTTGCTCTTTTCCTCTTCCCCTCTTTAATTTGGTTCTGTCTTCTTCATATGTATAAGTTATAATAAAAATTTATATATATGAAAGAAAACAAGTTATATATATTGGTTAACAAACCTGTCGTTTCCTTTTATACTTTATATATATAAATTATTATTATAATAATAATTTTGCTTGAGGAAGTTTATATGTCTTCCTCCATTCGAAACCCTTCATTTTCGAACTACGCCCATCCACAACTCGACCGACCCAAGCACCGACCCTCCCTCCACATCCATCACTTTGCTTCACCGTTGCTCCGCCTTTTGGATCCAGCAAAACTAAGCCTTGAAACCATCCACGGCTACGGGCAGCACCTCTCCTTCGTATAGCCCGCAACATCCACCTGCAGCCGAGATCCACCTTCTCCTTGCGCGACCAACCATCCCCTCACACCATCCTCTCCACGTCAGCACCTATTCCCCACAAATTCCGAACCCATAACACAAAAGTTTCACACCTAACATGTTATCTCCTCCGTGAAATTTTCCTAAGCTTACTCTTTCCTTCCGACCAACTAGCCAACCCGCCTCACTTACCACGTCACCACCCTAGCCTCTACCATGCCATGACCGAACCCGCCTCCCCTCCGTCATCGCCCACTACTCCGACAACCAACAGCCACTGCTCCGCCTTCCATCCCTGCTATTGCATCAATATCCCCAAGCTCCACGCAGATCCACCCTCTCATTTGCTCAGCCTCTTCATGTTACAGGATATCATATTTTAAGGAAGATGTGTGTGTGTGTGTGTGTGTATTAAGGCAATATATTATATAGGTTACAGTATATTATATTATAGAAAGTACTATATGTATTGTATTATAAAGCTACACACTAGTCTAATCAATTTATATTATATATATAAAATGCTGTCACGTGTTCTAGTACATATGGTTTGTTCATAAATACGGTCTGCAAAATTGTTGTAATCTAATTTTATATATATAAAGGTTTGCTTTGCTTGGCAATATCTTAGTTGCACCCCTTTGCTTAAAGGTATATGTATACATAAGATACTAATTTTAATATATACATATATATATCGATGTGTATGTGTATAAGATCTAGATATTTTGGGTATATGTATTTTGATTTAAATATTGATTTTTGAGAAGAATTAATATTCGAATTGTAAATTATAGATATTCGACTTTAGATATGTCTCAAGAAAAGTACATATATAATAATATGATTTGAAATAGAATTATATAAAGATTTTTATACGAGTTTAAAATTAAATATTGGTTTTAAATTATATATATATATATATATATATATATATATAATTTTGATATGTGTTTAACTATAATATTGATTTTGAAATCTATTATAAAAAATTATTTTATTTTATTTTAATATGAGTAAATATTAGATTTTAAAATTTATATTTATTTGTCTCGATCGATTAATGAATTCCAACCTAGCTTTGCTTTGTTCATAGACTTCGTATTCATCGTGTTTTGCTTATGGTTTCGCTACGGTCCAAAATTGATCGCAGTAGTTGGTTGCTTTGATTTGTCGCTTATCCGTGTGCTTTTCCTTTTTTCTCTAGGCTCGAAATGTGAGCAATCACTCACGATTAACATCCTTATATTTTGTAAATTTGATTCCACTTGTAACGACAACTGAGATATGCTGTTAAATTTGAATTGTTAGCTATTTAATTGTTAAATATGATATGTCATTATCTGCAAATGTTCACCTGTGATATATGACATCATATCCTGTTGTATATATTATAATTAATTTGTTATTGATGATATATGCTTGTTGTTGACATGTCATATTTTCATCGTATCTGTCCTCACTCTGCAAGTTCTCTGTTAGTTTAGAATTCCCTATGTGTTGAAATGATACATACCCGAACTATCTTGTAGAATAAAGGAAAACCGTTATGGGTTGAAATGATAAACCCAAACGATTTTCATTTATTTTAAATTTTTAGGACTGCGGGTTGAAATGATATATACCCCTGGATATTTAAATTGCGAATTGAAATGATAAATATCTGTATCACTTGACCATAGAATAGAAAATTATATACGGACACCATTGGTCTATATTTTGAAAATGATTTCCAGAGTTTTAAAGAAAATATATGGATTTTATTAAATATATATTTTTAAAATTACACTATAAAGAATTTATTTTAATATATGTTTAAATTTTAGATTTTTAAAAATTATATGTTTGGAAATTTTAAATTTATAAGTTAGTTTTGAAAATATAAATTTTAAGATTTTACTTATAATCTTTAATAATAGTTGTAATAGCTTTGGTGTCACACTTTTTTGGTATCAACGTGAACTACCAAAAATGCCCCTCTATATATTATCCAATCTTAATTACTTAAAAATAGGATATAATACTAAATTTCTTTTACAAATTCAAACGCCCATAAAAGTAGGATCTAATAACTAAACATGCTTTAAAATTCAAAACGCTTCTAAAAATAAGATCTAAAATTAAACCTTGTTTACAGATTCAAAATAATTCTTTACAAAATATCACTTGAAAATAAAAAATTATTTTTTGACTGATTCAAACATATACAATTTATAAGAAAAATAATTCACGTGCGAAACGCATGTCATTACACTCGTTTTACTAATTTGAAAATATATAAAAATAGATTTAATAAATAAATTTAACAATAAGATTTTAGTTAATAAAATTTAATTTAATTAGTATATAATATGTTTAAATATTCATTTAAAATTATATTCTTTTAAAAAGAATATAGATTTTGTAATAACTTTAATAAATTAAGGTTGGAAGATAAATTGAGATTGATTTGAAATTGTATTTGTTTAAGAATTGTACTTTAATGAAATTGATTAGAAACTTATTGAATTTGAGATTTTAAAGAGATGATTTTATAACTTGCTTTTTGATTAAAGGCGATTAAATGAATATTTTCGAATTTAAATAAATTGAAAAGGGATATTTAGTTTTATTTAAAATTTTAATTTGAGATTTTATTTAAATGATTATTGGAATGATTAAGTGAAATTTTGAAACTGAATAATAGTAAAGTTAAATATTGAAATATAAATGAGACTTGTATTAAAAATGTTTTAATTTTTAAACTTTGAATCCTATTGGAATTGAAGGGATAGTTCAAACCTGGATTTGAAATTGATAAAGATTGAAACGGTTTATTAAGAGTTTGAATCGAATCTTTAACCTTTATGATTGGAAGTGTTTTACAGGGATTGATTTAAAGTGAATTTTGAAATTTAAGCTTATTTGCATCGATTCGTGAAATTGGAGGAAACTATTTTTATTATGTAAAGTAATTTTAATATATATATATATATAAACTCTTTTAATATGTATATTATTTTAATATATAAACTATTTTAATTTATAACTATTTTAATATATATATACACACACTATTTTCAACATCTAAACTGTTTAGGTGATAAATGTTATGATTTCAAAGTGTTATGACTTCAAAAATGTTATGATTTCAAAAGTGTTATGATTTTGAAAGTGTTACGATTTTGGAAATGAATCTTATTTAAAGTGAATAATGATATCGAATTGATATGGTTTTGAAATGAATATGATATTTTGATACGGAGTATAAATTATTTGAAATGAAATGACCATGGTGTGAAATAAGCGGTCGGTTGTTAAAGAGACCGGGATCAGATATTGTCATACTCTCTGCCAATACCGAAAACCACTTTAACAATTGTGTAAGTGGTGAAGAATCTAGAACGAAGTAGGATGGTTTGGCGACGATTCTATATGGTATTTCACGTAGTCCTATGTAACGACCCGATTTTACGACGCCCGAAAGTCGACATTTATACGTCCACTGTATCAAATGTCGCACAGTCGAATGCCGGAAAACCGAACCGTTAGGGTTAAAGAAGAAGAAGGTAGAAGAACAGAAACAATAACAGAATCTCACATTTCGCAGCGGAACAACATATAATAGATAAATGAATATTTTTAAAACAAAGAACTATATCAGTTATTACATTACATCACATTACAGCATCAGAGTGTACAACAACAAACTGTGGAAAGAAATATTTCATATATAAGTGATACGCCTCGCCATCTAGCTCCAACTCCTGATCTCCTCAGCAACTTCTTGACTTCGCTCCCAAATAACTGCTAACCTGACTCTAGGCTGCCCGTGTGGAAAATTATGGGCACCCAGAGTTTAAAAAGAGAACAATAAACTCCAGGTCAGTCATGGGAATGGTGTGAGATCTTAAAAATAGTTATTTTCACAAGGAAAATAAAATGAAATTCGCTATGCTTTTGGAAAATGAAACTACCATAAGGCCTCTCGCCACACACACAATGCAAATGCAGAATTGGAGGAGATTTCTCCTTATGATAGTCAAACATGCTTAATACACAAAATTCTTTTTAATATTATTATTAGTGCCTAGTGCAGAAAACATTTCGAAAGCATAATATTAATCTTAGCCAGCATAGGTACCATTATATTATGCCTACTATAGCTACCATTTTAAATGGCAGGTTCTACAACTAAAACCGTACAACGCGCGTATTATTTCTTTGATTTCCAACAATTGGTCAGACCAAGGAACTTCCTGGGCCACATGGGTACGCCTCTAGAAGGACGCCCCGAGAACCTAACCGGTCTCTGCTAACACAAGGTCGGGTTACCTCTGCAGAAATAGGTAACTACGGACACGAGTATGCCATCCCTTGGTTGTAAAAAACCTTTATCCGAGGATCCTTAATAACAACAATCATAAAGTAATATATATTTGCGATATCCACATATAAGTTAAGTATCAAGGATCCATACCATGATACCACTTCTATCCAGAAGGAAATGCACATACCCTAAGGGGCGCTACCCCATATAACCTTGCTGCATTCTTCCAGTTTCGACCGTTCCGGGGTGTGAGGTCCGACGAAGTCTCGTCCACAAAACAACACTTTTCACAAAATCCATGCTTCGATCAACAAATGATCAGCAGCACTTCGTATGTCACATTACCAAATTGGGAATGTATCACTAGTAATCATCAATTACATAACCTCTGAGCTCGTACGTCTCAGAGAAGGGTGTTAAGCTAAGAGGATAAATTCTCCGCCACCAACAAAAATGTATTTGATAGAAACCAGCTTTACATCTCAAAGTGTAACGTCATACACACATCCATACAAGTCCGTTTCGGGATCGAACGGAACAGAAGGCACTTCCAAAGAAGCCCTTGCAAATCCGGATATTCACTAATCACGTCCGGAATCCCCATCACAAAGGGTGATAAAATCTCTATACCGGAGCAACCCGGTGCAGAGACATTCGACGGATAATCCTTTCGCTTTAGAAAATACCCGGTCTTCAACACCATCTTCAAATGCAATCCCATTTCGTCGTATCATTATTCGGAACGGGTTTTATAACACAAGGTCCTCTCCCGGCTAATCCGAATAACGAGCGCTTATTTTAAAAATAAGTGTTACATTTAGATTCAAACAAATCACAACAATTTCACTTTGATCTTTTAAACAAAAGATCCATCACAATCACAAAGGTTCAATGTGGGTTTCGAATATCCAGTTGGAATTCGACTCCTGGTCGCATCGAAATTCAACTACCGATTAAGGCCAATATCGATAGTCGATTATGTAACTATCAATCATCATTCACAACAGTCGCGGGATTTCAAAAAATTTTCCCCCAATTATTATTATTTTCAATATATCTTCGCAAGATAAAATTTCAAACTTCAATCCTTTGAAAATAAATTTCAAATCAATTTCCATATTTCAATCCTTTTTTTGAAAACAAATTCAAAACACTCTTCTCACGTGGAATACATTTCCAAACATTTATTCATTTCCACTGAAAATATGTCAATTTCAAATATTTTAAAATAATATAAAAACACTTACTAAAAAATACTTGGAAACATTTAAAATAAATTATTTTAGAATATTTGCTTAAATATTAGTTATGAAAAATATTATACTAATATTTCATATAAAAATTCAGGTCCAAAACTAATTTTAAAATAAAAATTTGTAGATAGAGTATAAATATTTAAATAACTATTTTCTAAATCAAATATCCATTTAATCTTTAAAATGATCCCTTATATAATTAATTTAATAAATTTTTACTTTAAAGATTTAAAAACAATTTTCAAAACTAATTTCCCCAACAGTATTATTTTAAAAACCAAATCTAAAACTTTTAAATTTTATTCAAAAGCAATTTTAAAAATATACTCGGCTTTCCAGGGAAGAATTCTTTTCCATTACAAAATGGTCCATTCAAATAAATTAATAAATCTTCTCGATTTATTTTAATTTACATTTCAAATCTGTAAATTCCTTTTCACACTTTAAAAATAAACCAATATTTATTTTTCAAACAATTTCCCTTTTCTTTACAAATTCCCGTTGTGAATTTACATTTCCAAAAATCAACTGATATACAAATTTTAAATCGATTTCCAAATCTCACCTTCAAAACAAATCAAATCCCAAATTTATTTTCAGTTTATTTCAAACACAAAATCAAACTCCAATTTGATTTCCCAAATTAATTTTCAAATATCAAATCAATTTCAAATTTATTTTCGCAGGTTATTTTCAAAACACCAAACCAAATTTCCAAATCGATTCCTATGATTTATTCTTACTCCAAATTTATTCCCGAATCGATTTCTAAAGTTAATTTCAACTCCAAATTAAATTCCAAATTTAATTTCTAAATTTATTTCCTTTTGAAATAAATTTCTTTATCTCTTTCAAATATTTAAAATCCATATCTTAAATAAATTCTTCAACTATTAAACAACATTCTCGAAATTCCTTTATTAAAAATATTTCCCATATTAATTTTTTTATTCGATC
This sequence comes from Allium cepa, assembly GCA_030765085.1. NCBI lineage: Eukaryota > Viridiplantae > Streptophyta > Magnoliopsida > Asparagales > Amaryllidaceae > Allium > Allium cepa. Next base: position 79,934,210 of record CM060932.1, on the reverse strand, counting down.
GGATTATAAAAATCAACTTTAATACTTTAATTGTAACGGTCTAAGCTTTTCTACTTTAATTCAAAAAAATGCAATTTCATATCTCTGGTATCCTGCGACACCAAAAATATATTCGGCTAAATTTTAGCCTTCAAAGTTTTCAATCAAAATAGTCACAAACACAGATTATAAATAATCAACATTCAATATTGAACAAATCAAAATGTTTTAAGGAATCCAATTGGATCCCTCCAACCTGTTTTCCGTGCATCCACATACGTTAACACAACAATTAAATACCCATTCCACTTCGAGGTGGAATATCACCGTATATGGGATTTAGAAAATATTATCCGCTATTATGCGGCGCAAAAGGGTCTCGTTCGCTCCAATAGGCAGGTATATATCCAAATACCAATCAATATATCATATATCATCCAAACAATCATCAATCATCATATAATAAATTATTCCTCATTTATATAAAAATATCAGTGAGTCACAAAGAGTGAGTTGTACTCACATTGCTTGCAGTCGCAGTTTCAGCATTTTATTCTGAATAAAATTAAACGAGCGTTTAATTTCACCCAAAATTCACACTAGCTCCATTCAATTCCAATCTAGCTCCATCGTGTAGTATTCGACAATACGAACCTAACGCAATTCGTTTCGTGCGAAACGGACCTCGTATCAAAAAGCTATAGCGTTTTAAACATTATACGAATTTAAATATAACTAATTTACACTTTCTTTTTAAATTTTTATAAACCTTTAATCTTGACCGTTTATTTTCAAGACCTAGATCCAGGCCGTGCGTTTCTTCTTTCTTTCTCTCCTAGTTTCCTTGCTTGACCGTGAAACCCAATTGCCGCCCATCTTCATGAATTTACACTCCTCCCTCGACGACATCTACAACGATCAGCCACCTCCAATCGAATGGCCACAAGCCCTCCTACCTTCGGCTGCAACACCTTGAAGCTCGGCACCCCCCTTCTCTTGAAAAACGCGAACAACTATGATGCCTTTATGGTGAGATTCTCGTCAATCTGCTTCATCGTTTTCGATCACGACCGTTGGGAATATAGATCTCATCGCCCTCTTCCTCTTTATAGTTGAAAACTTTTTGAATTGACTAACGGATTTGAAAAAAAACGAGGAGGAAGAAGAATAATTTTCGGCTATTGAAATAGAGGGTGGCGGCTAATCCTAACCTCTCTAGGGTTTGTGCAAATAACGAAAAATCGTGGCCTTATATAAAAAATTCTGAAACACCATTCACCCGAAATTTTTCCGAACTCCAAACGAAACGTGCCGCCTGGCGTTTATAATGTTTTATCCCCATTCCGAATGCAATTGAATATATATCGGGAGCCAATTCGATCGTATTTGAAAGATATGTTTTCAAATCGACTAATTTAAATTTAAAATTCACTTAAACCGATTTCAACGCGTTTTAGATTGCCCCGGAAAAATCGTAAATCCGATTGACACAAAATTTTAAATCTTACAATAATTTAACATTACGGATCCAATGAAACTAGTTTCGTCGAAATCCAAGACTGTTTGAAAAATGACTATTTTTACTCGTCAATTAAATATTAAAATATTCAATTTCTACAAATTAACTTGTAATTCGATTTTAAAAGTTCTCTAACATCATTCTAATTCAAATATAATTTAATTCATTTTTATAAATCATTTTCATTCACATTAAATCCAAATTCTAATTATTTTCACAATTTCAAATATTAAATTAACAATTTAATAATCCAATTAAATCCTTATATTCGAAATATAATCTATTCAGCATCTTAAATTTACTTGTGCATATTTAAAATCAATTAAATATATGAATTTCAAATTACTGAAATTCTGGGTCGTTACATTCTCTCCTACTTAAAAGAATTTCGTCCTCGAAATTACCAAGTAGGAAAAAATCACATAGTCCATTAACTTTTCAAAACAATTTGTTAAAACTAGATTTACCAAATCTCTTTAGTGTTTAAATTTTCCAAAAATCATTAGTTAAGCTTCTTATAAAAACTTTCCTAAGTTTTCAAATCCATAACTATTTATCTTTTCAAAACCAACAAATATTGTTTAACTTTTAACTCAAAAATCAAACTTTTAGTTTTCACAAATTTTTCCAATTTTTCCAAAAAAATTCTAACGCCTTAAATTTTCAGAAAAATTCGCCATGACCTCCTTTGCGCAGTTCGATCCGAAAAAAATAACAATGTAGATATCACAAATATACATCTCATCATCAAGGATGAGGCATCCCGAAGGGAAAAAAGTGTAAAAGTACGATATGTAATCCGAGATATGCACCTTATATATTATTAGCAAGCATATACGGCTAATATAGCGCGAAAGCGAGCACCAAATGCGAACCAAGCGCCATCTGCGCCTACTAAACACTCAACAAACCATGAGAAACATGTACATATGAAAGTAATATCAATATACAACATATACCAACAACTATATATATGCCAATATAGCAAATGCAATCAAAAACAACAAATTCAAACATCAAACAACTATCATCCAACTAACATCCAACAACTCCATAACCAAATCAATATACATTCACTTCTTACTAATTGAATTGATTTTCAATTTAAATCACATTTGATTCATTTACATTGGATTTTTCTAACATTCAATTAGCTTTCATTCAATTGTAATTGTAAATTTATTTACTCATTCACAATTTATTTTCCACCTTAAAATTTTTGTTTCAATCATTTAGTCTACAAGACTTCTCAAATTCACCTTTATTCAAATTAACCCAAGTTAATTTCAATTTAATTCTGAATTTTCCAGGTTTTCAAACTTATTATTCCATAGCTATTTTTATAAGATTCCATAGTCTTTTCAGCCTTTAAAAATTCATTTTTTAAAGCAATTCAAATTATTCTTTGAATTCAAAAATCCAAACCAGTTTTGCAAACAACTTTCATTTAAAACAATTTGGCAGCAATTCCTCTTTTGGAAACTCGAAAATGAACATCGATGATGCTGCAGTCATCACCGAAGTTATTTTCCAGCGACCGAAAAGAGTTTAGAGCTTTTATCCCTTCAAAATATTTTTTTTTCAAAACTTTTGAAAATCATTTCCAAACTAAAAAGGAATTTGATCTTTCCCAAATCTCAAAACTTCAAATCCTTTCAAATTCTTTTCTGGAATTTATTTCAAATTATAAATTACGTTTACAATTTATATTTGCAAGTCTCATTTGTATATGGATTTTATTTCTAAACTTTTGATTATGATTCCAATTTCTTATTTAATTTCAATGATATTAATTAAATATTATCACTTTCTAACAAACAATCAACCATATACCACAATAATTTATGGAAAATTGTTCCTTTTATATACAAAATAGTTTTGGGTAAAGTTATTTCATTTACCCTACTTTTAAAACAATATCGTGTCGAATTGTTCTGTATGAGTGTTTAGAGAACCCTATCGATAGAGTTGTACGGACTATACCGACCAGAATCCATATACCACTCAGCAAATCAATCATCATAATATAAAACAATTTTATATTCACTAACAAATGCGCACTCCTATCTATTATTACACTCAAACTCATTCTAGAGTACCACTGACTCTATCTCTAATGAGTAACATCTAACGGAGCCAAGGTTGTCGCTTAACCAAATGCTCTGATACCAAATTTGTAACGACCCGATTTTACGATGCCCAAAAGTCGACATTTATACGTCCACTATATCAAATGTCGCACATCGAATGCCGGAAAACCGAACCGTTAGGGTTAAAGAAGAAGAAGATAGAAGAACAGAAACAATAACAGAATCTCACATTTCGCAGCGGAACAACATATAATAGACAAATGAATATTTTTAAAACAAAGAACTATATCAGTTATTACATTACATCACATTACATTATTAGAGTGTACAACAACAAACCGTGGAAAGAAATATTACATATATAAGTGATACGCCTCGTCATCTAGCTCCAACTCCTGATCTCCTCAGCAACTTCTTGACTTCACTCCCAAATAACTGCTAACCTGACTCTAGGATGCCCGTGTGGAAAATTATGGGCAGCCAAAGTTTAGAAAGGGAACAATAAACTCCAGGTCAGTCATGGGACTGGTGTGAGATCTTAAAAACAGTTATTTTCATAAAGAAAATAAAATGAAATTCGCTATGCTTTTGGAGAATGAAACTACCATAAGGCCTCCCGCCACACACACAATGCAAAAGCAGAATTGGAAGAGATTTCTCCTTATGATAGTCAAACATGCTTAATATGCGAAATTCTTTTTAATATTGGAGGTATGATATTGGAGGAGATTTCTCCTTATGATAGTCAAACATGCTTAATAGTCAAACATTGCTAGGTCGTGGATTGCGGATGGGAATTAGGTCGCGATTGGAGGTATGTGCTTCATCATCCTCCCCTTGCTGGAAGGAATTCGTCCTCGAATTCACACTTTTGTCATCTTCGTCAAGTTCCTCCCCATAATACGGAATTAAGTGTTTGACATTGAAAACATCAGAAGTATGAACCTCTTTCGGCAACCTTAATCGATATGCATTATCATTGATCTTCTTCAAGATTTCTACTAGACCAATCTTTCGTGCTTTCAACTTATTGTAAGTTACAACCGGAAAACGATCTTTCGTCAAAACGGCATATACAAAATCTCCCTCTTTGAAGACAACACTTCTTCGTTTCTTATCCGCCATTTGTTTATACTTCTTATTCGTCTTAAGCAATCGTTCCTGTACAACTTTGTGGCATTCCTGTAACTCATTCACCAAATCACTAGCCCGTTTAACAATTCCCTTCTGATACGGCACTGTTGTCAAATCCAACGGTCCCTTTGGAATGGCTGAATATACAACTTGAAACGGACTGAATCCAGTACTTCGATTGACTGCATGATTATGTGCAAACTCCGCTTGACATAACTTCATATCCCAGCTTTTCAAATTGTCTTTCACAAGACATCTCAATAAGTTTCCCAACAATCGGTTAACCACCTCCGTTTGCCCATCAGTTTGCGGATGGTATGCGCTACTAAAATTCAGCTTCGTTCCAACCATCTTCCACAAACTCAACCAAAACTGGCTTAAAAATCTAGTATCTCGATCAGAAACAATAGATTCTGGTAAACCATGCAATCGATACACCTCTTTAAAGAATAATTGAGCCACTCAGACGGCATCAGCTGTCTTCTTACAGGCTGTGAAATGCGCCATCTTCGACAACCTGTCCACTACAACATATATAGAATCATTTCCCCTCTGAGTTCTCGGCAAACCCAACACAAAATCCATCCTGATATCAACCCATGGTTTAGTGGGCACGGGTAATGGCATGTATAATCCCACATTCGTCGCTGTTCCCTTCGAAACCTGACAGATATGACACCTCTCCACAAATCTCTCTACCTCTTTCCTCATAGACGGCCAAAAATAAGATTGTGAAATTAACTGTAATATCCGATCCCGTCTAACATGTCCTTCTTCATGCAACTCTTTAACAATCTTCATTCTCAAGCTACAGTCTGGTATGCATAATCGATTTCCTTTGAACAAGAATCCATCAACCAACACAAATTCATCAGTACTCCCATCCTTAACTTTCTCAACAAACTTTGCAAAGTAAGGATCCTCCTCAAACAACTCTGGCAATAATTCGTTACTTCAACCTTTAACGTTGTCAACAAGTGATTCCTCCTGCTCAAAGAATCCGCTACACGATTTGTCACCCCTGATTTGTGTTTCACAACGAAAGTAAATTGTTGTAGATATGCTATCCATGAAGCATGTCTCGCTGAAATCTTGTCCTGCCTTGTAGATGTTTCAACGCCTCATGATCAGTGTAAAGAACAAATTCCTTCTGAAATAAGTAATGTCGCCATTGCTTCACAGCTTGAACATCATATGTACTATATCTCATCTTGGCTCTAGATAATTTTTCACTGAAATAAGCAACTGGTCTTCCATTCTGACTCAAAACTCCACCAATTCCAACCTTCGAAGCATCAGTATGCAGCTCAAACAATAACTGAAAATTCGACAGTACCAGAATTGGTGCTATCGTCAATAGTGATTTGATCTTTTCAAAAGCAACCCTGCTTCCTCTGACCATGCAAACTTCTTTCCTTTCATGCAATCGGTTACAGGTGCCATCACACTGCTAAAGTGTGGAATGAACCTTCGATAAAAAGATACCAATCCATGAAAACTCCTTACTTCAGTAATTGTCTTCGGTTGTGGCCAACTTCTGACAGCTTCCACTTTGCTTTCATCCACTTGAATACCCTCCTTCGACAGTACATATCCCAAAAACAAAACACTGCCCGTCATAAACACGCACTTCTTTGCTGCTGCATAGAACTGCTCCTGTCGTAGAATCAACAATACTTCTCGCAAATGTTGGATGTGCTCTTCCATACTCCCACTATAGATTAAAATATCATCAAAGTAAACAACCACGAACTTCCCAACAAATGGTCTGAAAATCTGGTTCATCACTCTCATGAAAGTACTAGGAGCGTTTGATAAACCAAATGGCATAACCAAACCATTCATATAAACCTTCTCTGGTTTTGAAAGCAGTCTTCCACTCATCACCCGGTCTAATACGAATTTGATGGTATCCACTTTTCAAGTCAATCTTTGAAAACACCACTGCCCCACTCAACTGATCTATCAAATCATCAAACCTAGGCAAAGGAAATCTGTATCTCACCGTGATTTTATTAAGAGCCCGACTGTCTGTACACATCCTTCACGTTCCATCCTTCTTCGGTACCAGTAAGGCTGGCACGGCACATGGACTCAAACTCTCCTGAATACGCCCTTGTTCTAGCAACTCCTCCACTTGCCTTCTCAATTCCTCATGCTCCTTGGGACTCATCCGGTAATGTGGCCTGTGAGGTAATACCGATCCTGGCACAAGATCAATCTGATGTTGAATATCCCTCAACGGTGGTAACTCCTTTGGCAATTCTTCTGGAAACACATCTCTGAATTCTTCCACTACTGGCTTTACCTCCTCTGGAACTTAAACAGATTCACTAGCCTCATGTCCAATCAACAAAAACACCTCTGGACTCTCCTCTACTTCTTCAACAAATTCCTTCAAAGTCAACAAAGTTTTAAGCTCCTCAATCTCTTCTGACTTGCTCTCTCTCTGCTGTCTCTTCTTAGGAACTAAAATAATCTTAACGCCTTCAAACATAAAACTGTAGCTGTTGGTTCGACCGTCATGCTGCACTGCTCGATCATACTGCCACGGTCTTCCCAAAAGCAAATGACAAACATCCATCTCAACTACATCACACCAGATCTCGTCTTTATATTTCTTCCCAATAGAAAATGGAACTCGAACTCGGCCTGTCCACCTTCACCTCTCCTCCTTTTCTCAGCCATGCTAACTTGTAAGGATTAGGGTGTTTCTCCGTCTTCAACTTCAACTTCCTCACAGCTTCAGTAGAGATAATATTGTCACAGCTTCCCGCGTCTATCACGAACTTACACACCTTGCCCAGTATAGTGCATGTTGACTGAAAGATGTTACTCCTCAACCAACTAGCTTCATCATCTTGCTTCGGTGTTAAACAAGACCTCCTCATCATTAGATTACATCCTTCATCTCCTGACGCGATATCCTGTTCATCTTCCTCCACTGGACTAGAATCACCTTCACCAACATCCTCATCTTCGACTTCAACAATCATCGTTCTCTTCTTTGGCTTTGGACATTCGTTGCTCTTGTGACCCACTTCCTGGCAATTGTAACATTTGAAGCTACTGTTGACCTTTGCCTTCTCAACCTCTTTCACAACTGGTTTACTGACAGCTTTAGAAACATTGGAACTCCAACTAACACATTTGCTTTGAATATTGGAACTTGTAAACACACCACCTCCCCGTCTTCCCTGCTTCTCCCAAGCCAACGCTTTCTAGTCCGCTTCAGCCACAGATCTCGGATCAAATATATTAACCATATCCTGGATCTGCATTAGCAAACCTCCACCAAACCTAGCAGTCAACTGTTCCTCTATCTCCATAATGTCATTTCGAGCAATCAGTTGATAAAACTCGTCAGCATAATCATTAACAGTCTTCGTTCCTTGCCTTAAGTTCTGCAACCTCTGATACATGAGTGATTGATAATTGTAAGGTAAAAATGTAGCTTTCATCAATTTCTTCATTTTCTTCGAATCAACAATCTTCGACTTCCCCATCGTTCTTGTGTAAGTTTGGTTTGCTGCCACCACGCCATAGCTCTCCCTCTCAACCTAGTAGCAACCAACTTCACTCAACGGTCTTTCGGAACCTCCTTAAAATCAAAGATCTCCTCAACATTAGACAACCAGTCCAAGAATTCTTCTGCCACCATTCCACCCTTGAACTCTGGAATTTCCATCTTCATTCCTGATTCCCATCTACGATCATCCTCAAAATCTTTGTCTCGATTTCGTACTTGACCTCGATCTCGATAATGCACACTACCTCTACCACCATCAAACTCTTCATCAAAATCTGAAGTATATCGATGTCGATCACGACCTCCAACCTCTCTACCACCACCACTTCTTCGATCTTCATTCCTATCACGATTGTCAAGACTTCTACGATCTTGATCTTCTCTTCTCTTCCAATTTGAATGTGGTGAAACTCTACTTCTCCCATGGCTCGATTCAGGTGAAACTCTTCTTCGATTTTGATTCATTTCAAGCGTCATTCTCTCTAATCGACCAATTCCTTCATTCAACTTTTCAGTGAAACTCTCGTTGATTTGTTGTTCCATTTCATCGGCCTCTTCTCTTTCATACAAAGCACTAATATTGCGATGACGTTGGGCTTGTCTTGGAGGCATGATTGAACTTCAAACAAACTCAAGAATAAATTTCAAACACTTTCCGAACTTTGATCCGAAGTGAGATGGATCGAAACTCCCAACTTGTTGCAACTTCACGATGACACGATGAACACCAAACTTCTCAACAATTTGCAAATCCGGTCTTCAAACTTCAAATTCTCGAAACCCAAGTCTCCAAATAATGCAAACTTCTTGCGATCTAGCTCTGATACCATACTGACGCAGTGTGGGAAGCGAAATTCGACGATGTAAATCGAATCCGTCCAGGATCTCACACGATTAGCGGAAATAATCGGTGAATCAACGAAGAATCGATGGATTTTTGAACACTGTAAGGCCCAAATCCGTTGATCACGAAGATACGGTATTTTAGCAATCTTCGACACGTTGATCGCGCACGATACCGTGAAGAAAGATCTACAATTCTTGGAGCGTTGATCAAGCGCACTTGATTCCACGAATTGGCTTCAACGTTCGTTGATTCGAGCGCACTCGAATGCCGAAAGTGGAGATAGGAGTTAACACTCGACTACCGATTTAAAAATGGAGGCACAAAGCACAAACCAAATTTTATTCAACTTTCAACAACCACTTACTATGACACAAGCCTGCTATTTATAGAGTTACAACACAAACCCACAGTATAACCAACCTAACAACGAACGACTTACGACCTAACATAGGTCGTTACCCTTCGACTCAACATACAGGCGACTTAAAAAAAAATTCAACACAAACAACTCAACGACATACAACACGTCATATGAACATAACCCGTTACAACATCAACACATAACGGCGTACGACCAAAATATTATACGACTTAAGAAACTCAGCGACTCAAGACTTCCAGGCGTCATTAAGCTTCAGCGATTTAAAAAAATCAGCGACCTTGGATGAACGACTCAAGGAAGCAACACATTCGACCTAAGGAAATCGGAAGCGACGAAAACAAAATTCATTCACGGCCTACTGGAGATGGTCTTTTCGCGATTTAAGAGGATGGCAACGACTTACAGAAGGTCGTTCGTGCAACCTAAGCTATGTCGCCTCGCGACTTAAGAAAGTTCGTAGCTCGTGCGCGAAACTCGGGGAAGGAGGAGGAGTTAGGTCGCAGGGAAGGGAAAGAGGTTAGGTCGCGGCGGGGAAAATTAGGTCACGGTGATTTAGGTCGTGGTGATTTAGGTAGCTGTGATTTTGGTCGTGGTGATGGTTTTAGGTCGCGGAGCAACGGCGGTAGGTCGTTGCTGTGGCTAGGTCGTGGATCGCGGATGGGAATTAGATCGCGATTGGAGGTATGTGCTTCAACAATTTTCATTCACATTAAATCCAAATTCTAATTATTTTCACAATTTCAAATATTAAATTAACAATTTAATTATCCAATTAAATCCTTATATTTGAAATATAATCTATTCAGCTTCTTAAATTTACTTGTGCATATTTAAAATCAATTAAATATATGAATTTCAAATGACTGAAATTCTGGGTCGTTACATCCGGACTCCCATGAGTCAGCTTGATGTGGCTAAAACAGGAGCTATACCGGGCCAAGTGGGGTCATTCCCTGATCGGGCACATTTCTTCGATACCATTCTATTACTTTTGTGATTTGATTGAGTGCACCTTTGATTTGGGAGTGTGTCACGAGATGGGCGGTAGTAGCTGTTATGCGTTACCACCAGTTCGGGAGTGCAAACGGTATATCCACCCTGGCATTGCCTCGCATGCCTTGTCACATGCCCTATCGCGCCTTTTACGAGTTTGTTTTATGTCGTACCTACGGAGTGCTACCTGATAGCCCACTTGCGAGTGGAGTTTACAGTATCTGTAGAGACTACCGCATTATATAAAATGTGTTAAGGGAGATATGGGTAACACATTAATGCTATTTTAATAGTTTAATTTACTATAGATATTACAATAATAGCGTATATTATTACATAGTAGATAGTTCCACGGATTCTTAGAGCATGGAATTCCCAAACATCCTTTAACATCCTTTAAGTTACTTGTATTTTAGTTGACATTTCACTTGAGTTAAATTTACCGATATAAGAACGTTTTGTTTCGTGTTTTGTTTTATGTTTGGGTCAGACTTAGTGTCACATCATGGGAGACTCAACTTTGGAGATTAGAGCTTTGTTTGAAGATCTATCTATCCAGCTTTCGGTTATTTTAGTTTATTCTAGTCATTTATGTTCAGACTCGTCGGTTGCTTATATATAAGAGATTCTTTTGTATTCGAGGTTTTGTTGTATTTTGTTTCAGACTCTGATGTTTTATAGTAGCTTCATGAACTACTATTTATCTATTCTGCTGCTTATTGTTGTAATACTCTATGTTTGTGATTCTGTGATTGATTTATTTACTGTATATGCTAACTTTTGCCAAATATAAATTAACCATCTATTTTTTCGATCAATTCAAGTCTGACATGCGCGGATGATTGTCAATTTGAATGATTCGAAATAGCGGGTCGTTACAAGTGTTATCAGAGCTTTGGTTTAGGACAAGCTTAGCATATGGAGTAAAATTTAATTACAGAATCATCTTCATTCGAACTTGAATTTCTTCCTCTTTGACTTGGTTTCCTTTAAATTTTTGAAAATTTTTCCTTCATTCTGAAAATCTATTCTTGTCTTTCCTTATTTGTGTTCTTCTTGATACTGGAGCATCCCATTACTCCATTTCCGTTCCGACAATCTTAGTATGATTTGTAAAGGGGTGAAACTCCTTTACAATAGGCGTTGATTCACTGAAGACTTCTATAACCTCGATTTTGATGTTGTTATTTCTTGCAAAACCCGGATCGTCTCTTAGTGGACAATCCGGGTAATTCTCTTCTTATTGAATGTCCATTGCCTCAGGATTACGCAGGCAGTTTTATCTTTCCCTAGACGTTCAACCTAGTGATCTTGACTCACCCCTGTTGTCCGATTATTTTCGGATATTTTGGTGAAGTCACTTCTCTTTTATCTCAAGTGGGAAATTGAATTTCCGCATCAATCTTATTCTTGGAATCTCGTTTGACCAGATAAGGTCATCCGTGATTGATACAACTTATCCATCTTTCCTCTTTTGTAAGTTAATTATCTTATCTTCCATTCGAGCCTATCTTCTTGGTTATAATTTTTTTGATTAGGGTCCCTCTAATTTAAATCTCTATCCTTGACCTTAAATCCATTCTTGCATCATCGCGTGAGGGAGTGTATTTATTATTAATATAAATTTAATATTGTGTGGTTTTGAATTGTTAAGTTTGATTTTGCGGTTTCGATCAATTCGTCTGGCCAACCCTATCGATAGGAATTCCAAACACTTGAATAGAGCAAACTGACACAATATTGTTTTCCGAATTGGTAAATGAAATAATTTTATGTATGATTATACTTTTATGTAAATATAATTTTCTGAAAATTAGATAGTTAAATTAATTGGTTGTCAGAAATGATAAAATTAGATTATCATTTATTATTTTGGTAACATTTCTAAACCATTAATTGTTATTGTATATTATAAGGAAATGAAAATTTTATAAATACTGGTCTATGAATATGATTTGCAAATAAAATGAATTTAAGTTAGGATTAAGAATTAAATTTTCGGTGCTTTTCAATACTTGGTTTTCAAAGTTTGAAATATATTATTTGAAAGTATTTTGAATGAAAATTGTTCTCAAAGAAATTTTAAAGGAAGTAAGTCTATACTCTCCTCTTATGTCGTTAGAAAATAATTTCAGTGATGACTGCAGCATCATCTACATCCATTTTCGAGTTTCAAATTGGAGAGTCCACTTGATAGCTTTTCTACGCTTTCATTTTGAAAAATGGATTTGATCTGAATATCTTGAAAATGATTTGATGTATAAAATATATGTGTGTGTGTGTATGTTATTTCAAAATGATTTGAAGTGAAATCGAAAACTTAACTCTTAAATTCAGTGTTAAGTAATGGGTTTCAATTATTGAAATAAAGTAAAATTTGAATAATTAGAGTGTTTAAAATTGGGAATTGGAATTTAAACCACTTGAAACATTTGAACTAAGAAATTTTTTTGATTTATATAATAATCAATTGCATTCTAATATATATAACTTACCTAAAATATTCAAAAAGTTAAATGTTTGGGTGAATATATAATTGAAGGTTGTGCAAGAGTAAGTGGTAAATTGTTAAAACTAAATCTTGCTTAATAAAAATGTCGTAAATAAAAGGAAAATTTGTATAATGTTCAATTATGTTTAAAGACATTAATAAAACTTGCCTGGAACAGTTTTGAATGTAACTGAATAATATACAATAATAAATAAAACGTTAAATGAATTTCGTTAGGGAATTTATAAATAAAAATTTAGGTGATTATGATAAATGTTTTACACTTGACCTATATTGTAAGATATGCGGTGAAATAAATTGAATAATAAAAGGGAAATAATATTTAAATAAATAAATATGAACTTAATAATTGTTGAAGTTGAATGTTAAAGTGGAATTAACTATAGTTTGATTAAATAGATTTAATAAATGAGTTAAATAAGAAAAAAATTGTGAAATTTTGTAATAAATGCTAATAGATTAAAAACAAATCAATTGAATGAAAATTTATTGAATTGAAATCAATCAAATGTGAATACAATAAATTTGATTGATAACATAAAATGAATTGAAATCAATTAATTGAATATAAACCAATTTAAAAATAAATGAAATTTATATGGTTTTGAATTTATCATGTATCTGATAATATGTTTTCAAAATTTCTTTCCTTTCTGTTACTTCTATTCTTCTACCTCCTTTCTTTTTGGGGATGAAAAGTTTTGAATGGGGAAGAGTGTAACGACTCGGTAATTTAAATGGGTTTTATAATGTAATTAATTGGATTTTGCTTGAAATTAAAACAATTATATTTAGCAATAAAATATTTATGTTAGGAATATGTCTATTTAAACATAACAAATGGTAAATTTTCATTGGAAAATATGGATGTTAATTCTGTTGTGTAAATTTCAATTTCAATTTAATATCAGTTAATTTGATGCAAACTAAATATTCTCGAAACCTGAATATTTTTACATAACAAAAATGTTTATCATTTTAAGAGTGAGATGTCATATTTTTTATGCAAAATTTGGACTTCCCTAGCTTCGTTTATCTTATTTTCAGCGAATTTGCAGCGGTTTGGCAGCGAATATCGACTTATGATAGGATGATCATATCACTGACATCTGTATACCATTTTGTTCGTCTCATCGTGCTAAACCCCATAGTATATTCATTTGCGTGTTTTGGCGTCCGGTACATGGCGAGATCTGCGTAGCGATTAGGCATATCTGTATCCATTTTGAGTCTCTAGCATTTTCTGTGTCCATTTTTTTTGTGTAAACGGCTGAAATCAAATAGCCACTAGCTATTAATATTATTTGAATTCAATAATTTAACCATCACTATTCCCATTGTTTCACTATTCCCATTGGTTGATATTTAGTTGTTGGTTCGGTTGTTCTTTTCCTCTTCCCCTCTTTAATTTGGTTCTGTCTTCTTCATATGTATAAGCTATAATAAAAATTTATATATATGAAATAAAACAAGTTAAATATATCGGTTAACAACCTGTCATTTTCATTTTTACTTTGGATATATATAGGTTATTATAATAATAGTTTTTCCTGAGGAAGTTTGTACGTTTTCCTCCATTCGAAACCCTTCATTTTCGAACTATGCCCATCCACAACTCAACCGACCCAAGCACCGATCCTCCCCCCACGTCCATCACTTTACTTCACCACTGCTCCACTTTTTGGACCCAGCAAAATCGAGCCTTGAAACCATCCCCGGCTACGCATAGCACCCCTCCTTCACATAGCACGCAACATCCACCTACAGCCGAGATCCACCTTCTCCCTGCGTGGCCAACCATCCCCTCACACCATCCTCTCCACGTCAGCACATGTTCCCCACAAACTCTGAACCCATAACATATCAGCTTCACACCTGACACCTTGTCCCCTCCACGAAATTTTCCTAAGCTTGTTCTTTACATCCAACCAACTAGCCAACCCGCCTCACTTGCCACGTCACCACCCTATCCTCTGCCGTGTCATGACCGAACCCGCCTCCACTCCACCGTCGCCCACCACTCCCACAACCAACTGCTACTGCTCCGCCTTCCATCCCACTGCCGCATCAACATCCCCGAGCTCCATGCAGATCCACCCTCTCCTTTGCTCGGCTGTTTCATGTTACAGGATATCATATTTTAAGGAAGATATATATTAAGGCAATATTATTATATATGCTCGGGTATATTATATTATAGAAAGCATTATATATATCGTATTATAAGGCTACTGACTAGTCTTATCAATTTATATTATGTATATAAAATGTTGTCACATGTTCTAATACATATGGTTTGTTCATAAATACAGTCTGCAAAATTATTGTAATATATATATATATAATAGGTTTGTTTTGCTTGGCAATATCTTAGCGGTACTCGTTTATTTAAAGGTATATGTATACATAAGATACTAGTTTTAATATATATAATTATATATATATATATAAGATATATATTTTTTGGGTATATGTATTTTGATTTAAATATTGATTTTTGAGAAGAATTGATATTCAAAATGTAAATTATAGACATTTGACTTTTAGATATGTCTCAAGAAAAGTACGTATATAATAATATGATTTGAAATAGAATTATATAAAGATTTTTATACGAGTTAAAAATCAAATATTGGTTTTAAATTATGAATTATATATTATTTTGATATGTGTTTAAATATAATATTGATTTTGAAATATATTATAAAAAATTTATTTTATTTTAATATGAGTAAATATTAGATTTTAAAATTTATATATATTTGTCTCCATCGATTATCGAATTCCAACCAAGTTTTGCTTTGTTCATAGACTTCGTATTCATTGTGCTTTGCATTTGGTTTCGCTGCTGTCCAAAATTGATCGCGGCGGTTGGTTGCTTTGATTTGTTGCTTATTCGTATGATTGTCCTGTTTTCTCTAGCCTCGAAAGGTGAACAATCACTCACGATTAACATCCTTATATTTAGTAAATTTGATTTCACTTGAAATGACAGTTGAAATATGCTGTTAAATTTGAATTATTGTTTATTTAATTGTTAAATATGATATGCCGTTATAAGCAATTGTTCACATGTGATATATGACACCATATCCTGTTGTATATATTATATTTAATTTTTTATTAATGATATATGCATGTTGTTGACATGTTATATTTATATCATATCCGTTCTCACTCTGCAGGTTTTTCTGTTAGTTTAGAATTCCCTATGTGTAACGACCCGTAAATTTCGACAATTTAATTTGTTTATTTAATAGGATTTTTGTAATTTATTTTAGTAGAAACAATAAATGGGGTAAATAAATGTTAAAATAAAGGCTAAAATAAATTATGTAAATGGTGACTTAAAACCTATTTATAGAAATTGAGTAAAATCCTAATGAATTAAGAAGAAAAAGGGATTCTTACCTGGATATAAAATTTAATATGAGAAATTTATGAAAATATTAAATTGATTTAATGCAATAAAAGAGTGTAAACAGTAATTAGAATAAATTAAGAAATCATGTTAATGCAAGTTAATAATTTATGACTTGAATGAAATTCCAATTCAATAAAATCATTTAAATGTTATGATTTGATTTTAAATGGAATATGAGAAAAACAAATGTAAGGATTTGATTAATATATATGTTATTTGTTCAGGGTATTGAAAAAAATTGGGAATCCAATTGTAATTAATGGTAATAATGTTGGTATTAGCTAATAAATTAAATTTCAATGCAATACCCATAAATGAATGTAATGAAAAGAATGTATGAAAATGTGTACTAGGTTATTTATCAAATAAAAGGAAAGAAAAATAAATATCGAATTGATTGATGAATAAATATGCATTGAATAGTAATTGAATGTAAAGTTAATGGTAATTGTATAAAATCAATATAAGATAATGAATTGCAATAATTGTGGGTTGATAATAAGGAGTGAATGGGAAAGTGATTGTATGGTAAATGAATGGAATTCAAATTTATTGGAAAAAGTAAATGGGTACTTAGTAATAAACTTAAACGGACTTAAATAGTGCATTTATTTAATTTATACATAACAATAAGTAATGATTGAATAAAAACCTATACCTGTAAATATCTATAATATTTGAGTGAAAATAATAAACTTATAAATGTGGGATTGAGAGTTTTACCACAACTATTATGAGTTGTATACTTAGTTCATTCAATTAAATCAGAAACCATCGCAATAAATATAAATTTAATGTTATGCAATTGAGATAAACAATTGAAAAATGTTAAAGTATCGGGATATATATTAAAATAAATGGTACCCAGGATGGTAATATGATAAATAGTGAATTTAAGAATGAGAATCGGGATTTATTTATATGGAAACTTAAAGTCTAATAATTGGATTTAATTTCAATTAAATGAGATTGAATATAGTTAAATAATTCGTTATTTGAAATAAAGATAATGTGAGGAATTTGTGTGATAATTTGGAATCCAATATTTTATCCATCTGTTTGACAGGAATGAATGGAATACTAATTAATAACTAAACGAAATTTTAGGATATTATTTATAATTTGTGAACTAAATGAAATTAAGGATTTATATTGAAATTTATCAATTTACCTTCTTTAATTTGACATCTAAACCTGTTGGAATTTTGTAAATGATTAAGAATTTTTAAAAAAGTGAAAAATGGGTCAATTTTAGAATCTAAATATAAAATTTGGATTTATTTACTAATTCTTAATTTATTTAATTAATATAAAAATAGCCATTTTGGTCACAGACTCGGATTTCGACGAAACCAGTTTCATCGGATCCGTAACAGTGAACTATTGTAGGGTTTCAAGTTTCGTAGCAATTGGACTTGTCGTTTGATCGTACGAACGGAAACGCCTTGAAATCGATTTAATTGAAATCAATTTGAAAATATTAATTTCAGCATAACTTCATCATACGATCGAATTTGGAAGTGAAACTTTTTCCATCGCGTTCAGAATATTTTAAAACACCTATTTCGATATTTGGGTTTACCCAATTTTGTTCTGGGGTCGGAACGGGCTTTTTGGGCCACATTAGCGTTAGCACGTTTGTTTATCTGATCCATCTATTCAAATTTCTAACCTACTTATATAAACCAGATTATAAACCCTAGCCTTCGTCTATTCTCATTTGTTTGTGCATTCATTTCATCAACTCCTCTTCTTCTTCAATGGCTGCAAACCCCAGATCCAAAATCAAATCAAAAGTCAAAATTCAAAGTCCTCAGAAAAATCTCAAAAAAATAAGTGTCGATGCTCTCGATGAGCGTAATCTCCTGGTGGTATTCGTTTTTTCATTCGATGCAAAGTTTACCCAGAAAAAATTAAAACAGTTCCGGCCATTTGTTTTGGTTTTAATGATTTCCACGGTGGATCCTTCATAATTCGATGATCAGGAGGCACCATGGCGTAGAGCTCGACGAATGAGGGAAATCCATGTCGTTTGTTGTCATCATAGGGTCCCCAAGTCGCCTGGAATTGCACCTAAGGCCGTTCGTTTTTGTCTCGGCCGGAGGCTAATTGAAGGCGGCGGAGCACAAGGGGTCGAAGGCGAGGGGGCGGCTCAAGGAGGTGGTCATGGTGGAGCATCTGGATCGGCGTATGGAGGCGCAAGGCAGCGAAGTGAAGTGGCGGTCGGTTAGGGTTTCTACATGTTGGGTTCGAACCGCGTTTTCCTGTGCGTGGTAGAGAGATAGCTGACGTGTTGGTGATGTGTAAGTGAGTTAGTATGCTTATTTTATTTTATTTTAATTTTTATTTTCAAATGTTCAAATCTTAATAACTTCCACATACGAACTCCGTTTCACACGGAATTTTTTTTTGTTAGGATCATAATAAAATTCCGGATTTGTTGACGCTGGTTTGGTTGGATTTGGAGACTGTGCAATTTTTGGGTTTAAATCGGATTTAAATTCGATTTAAATTCAAAGGTGAGTGTTTTAACTCACTCACAACTTCTAAAATTTCTTATGTTTGTTAAATTGACTTAAGATATGGGTAGAAATTTATTTATGGCTGTTTGACATGTTTTATTCATCATCTCTGTTAAATCGCATTTATTTAATTTAACTGTTAATTAATATTATTATTGCTTATAAATTGATAGTTAAAATTTATTTAAATTGCATACAAACTTCCAGTTTAACAATTATTAATTTATTTATTGAATATAAATTGTTAGTTAATAACTGTCAATTATTACCTGTTATATTTTTATATGCTATATATTTTGATGTTTGTTTAAATTGATGATAATTGAATTAAATTGGTTGATGATTGATATTGGGTGAATGGATGATGTGTTCTGTCTTATAAAATCTGCAAGTTATCATGCATATTCATTTCATTCGGGATTGCGGCTTGAAATGAAATACAACCGCATTTTTATTTTAAATTATGGATTGAAATGATAAATATCTGTATCACTTGACCATAGGATAGAAAATTATATACAGGCACCGCAGTATATATATAAATTTATCTTTGAAATGATTTTTATGGTTTGGATATGATACGATTTAACAAATATTAAATTTGGATATGATATAAATATATTTTATATATACATACATAGTTAAATTGTTGAATTTAAGCTATGCATGAACCTGTTAAATAAAAATGAATAAGTTGAAAATGGCATTTGATAATTTATATCATACGTTTAAGTACAGGTTAAGATCTTGTATATATACATATATATAGAGTTTTAAATGATTCAAATCAATTAAGATTGAAAGATAAATTGAAATTTAAATTTGAATTGAGCTTATTTAAAAATCTAACTCCATAAGTTAATGTTAATTGGTTTAAATTGGACATTTTAAAAGTTATGATATTTATAACTGGATTTAATGAATAATTCTAGTATAAAAAAATGGAAGGAAATATTTAGTGTTAATAAATTGAGTTTACTTTAAATGGTTATGGATTTATCATGTAAACCTTTCAAAACTAAATATTAAGAAATGAATTGTTGAATATAAATTTCCAACCTTAGTTTTGAAATTCATTAAATACTCAAAGTTTGAAAATATTGAAATCGAAGTGTTTTATTCAAACTGAAAGTGAATCTAAAAGTTATGGGTTTAGACTGAATTTAAAATGAATAAAGATTGTGAAGGTGTGGGAATTATATATTTTAAAGAAATTTTAAATTCAACTGTTTTATTTTATATACTATTGAATATCTAAACCATTTAAGTTTTGAAGTTATGGTTTTAAACTATGCAGTTCGAAGTATTGTGTTGAAAGAAAAAAATTCAAATATTTGGTTTCGAGGTATTATAAATTTTAGAAGTGGCATGATTTTTGAAAAAGAAATATATATGAAATAAAATGATATCATTTTATTTGGGGTTTTAAAAGGAAATGATATCGTATTTATGGATATTGAAATGGATAATTATATTCTGGTCTTGAAAGTATAATTATTTTTAGAATGACCGCGGTGTTATAATAACGTTTGGTTGTTGAAGAGACCAGGATCGGAAGTTGTCATACTCTCTGCCAACTCCAAAACCCACTTTAACAACCGTGTGCGCGGTGGAGATTACAGAATGAAGTAGGTTGGTGGCGGCGTTTCCTGTAAGGTAAATACGTGGACCCAACTCCCGTGAGTTGGCATAAGGTGGCTAAAACAGGAGCGATTGACGGGTTAATAAGGTAGCACCTTTGATCGGACACATCCCTTCGATATTATACTTTGACTTTTGGATTGATTCGGTGGCCACTTTTGATTTCTTTGATTTGGGGGTGTGGCTCGAGGTGGGCGGTAGCTGCGGCTATGCGTTACCACTGACCCGGAAGCGTAATTGGTATATCTACCCTGGCATTGCCTAGTTGTGCCGTGTCACCTACCCTAGCGCGCCTTATACGATTTTGGCTTTGTACCATACCTATGGAGTGCCCTCTGACGACGCCCAGTATAGGGGAGATTACGGTACTGTATAGACTATGAGAATATATTTTGTGTTAAGGGCTATATGGGTAACCCCTTAACGCTAGTTAAAAGTAAGTTTATTTTATAAATATACACTATTATAATGCGCAATATACTACATAGTAAATAGTTTAACGGATCCTTAGTAGATGTAAAGCCCGAGCATCTCTTGAGTTACTGCACTCATATTTATTTCTGTTAATTTAACTCACATAAGATCTTTTAGTTCTGACTCGAGTGTTTTTGTCTTTTCAAATTCGCTCGAGTCAGTCCGAGCGGTTCAGGATTTGAAGATTTAGCTCTGGAGGACGAAGACGAAGAATTATATTATTATTATTTATACTAGTGCACTACACTCATATTGTTCCGCTGCATTGATATTATTGGTATGTGAACTCTGATATTTATTGTATAAAGAAGAATCAAATGTTTTGTAAACAGTTTTATGAACTGTATATTTATTATTATATTTTATCCTTCCGCTGTGAGATTCTGTTTTGTTTTATTTCTTTCTCGTTTTCTTATTTACCCCATAATAATCCGCCCTTCCGTATGGTTTGAATTGGCACGTATGTCGATTTAAAGCGTGCGAAAAGGCGGGACATTACATCTGGTATCAGAGCTTTGGTTTAGCAATAAACCTTAGCTTTGTGGGGTTTGACTCTTTACTAACAGGGTAGTAATACCCTATGGGAGTCGCTGAGTGTATATATATGAGAGAGCGTATTTGTTAGTGTTATAAAAAGGTTTTAATATTGTTCTAATCTGTTCCGTTTTGTATTTATAAAATCTGGTTGATGCATGGGACGCTATGACATCAATAGGGATTTCTAAACACTTAATAGGACAGACCAACATAATATTTGGTTTTAATATAGGTGAATGAAATAATTTTGCCTATTATATTTTCTATATAAAATAAGATTTTCAAATGATATCTATATTTGGCTGAAATAGATTGGTTGTTAGGTAATAAAGTGTATAAATAATATCAGAAATAAGATTGAAAAATAAAATAAATGAAATTTGGAAAATTTAGAACTTAAGTCCGCGATTTTGAAATTTCGTTCGATTAAATTTTGGAATATAATAATATTTTTTATAAGTACTTTCTGATATAAATATTTATTATAATTCAGAAGAATTGTTTTAAAGAAGATTTTGGAGAAAATAAGTTTTTTTACTTTCCTCTCTGTCGCTGGAAAATAATTTCGGTGATGGCGGCCGCATCATCGACTTTCATTTTCGAGCTTCGAAGGGGGAAGGCCACTGTAGTAGTCTACTACAGATTCATTTTTGAAAAATATATGAATTTTGAATTGTTTTAAATATAATTAGAGATATATAAGTTGTAAGAATATATTTATCTATTGTTTTAAAATAAATTGAAAATTTAACCTGGTATTAAATTCTTAAATTTCCATTAATTAATTTTTTTCAAATTAGTGTAGTGAAATGAAAGGTATGTAATTGATAATTGAAACCTCTAATTTAGGTAAGAGATTTAAGGCTAAGTTATAAAAGGAAATAAAAAGGAAGTTGAAATTGTAACTTATAAGGAAAAGGTAAAAATTTATTGAACAATGAATTAATTAAAAAGAAATGAGAAAACTTGTATATAACTTTCAATTACATTCTTTAAAAGCATATATATAACTTACCAAATATTAAAAGTTGAAATGTTAATAAGAAAATGTAATAGATATTGTACAAGTAATAAATTTGAGGTAATGAAAGTAATTAATGAAATTCCTTAATAAATAGGAATTTGATGTTGTAATATTATAATCTTAAGTGTAATTGAAAAGACTACTAATTGAAATAGAAAGGTAGGTATTATAAATGGAAGAAAATAAATAAAATTGAGTAGTATATATGGAATATAATAAACTTAAGTAAAGGATTGAAGCTATTTATTAATAAAATAAGAAGAAAAGATGAATGCAGTAAATATATAAGTGTAGACTTAAATTAATGTATTAATGTGCTAAGAAATTTATTTGCACATGAATACTATAAACAAATGAAGTTATGCAATATGAAATGAAAAGAGAAAAATGAATTTATATATAAGTATAAGTGCAAACAAGTGTAATAAACACTAAATTAATGAATAGAGATAAAAGTTGTAAGAAATAAATGTAAAGTAATAAATGAAATTTATAAGAATGAGCTTGATTTATTATTTGGAATTGTTATTGTTTGGTTATGGTTGTTTGGGTAAGGAGATTTGAAATTGTTTGGATGGAAAAATATAATCTATTTTGTTTCATCTAAGACTATTGAGTAAATGATGCACTTGATAGTTATTTTTCATTCCGTACAATTAAAAAATTTTGAACCCGAACAACTGTTTGTTTCTTTGATTGTATGGTTGTTTTGTATTTGTTGTATATGTTGTTTGTTGAAATTGTTGGTTGTTGTATTGATTCGTTGTTAGTGATTGAAACCACTTAAATATTTCACTTTATATAAATTGTTAACCCTTTAGATTTTATAAGTGTTTATAAGTGAAATGCAGGTTATGGAAGCAATTGCTACTGCTTTTGGTTCCATAAATTTAGCGTAAATTGCCCGACAAATAGGTACGTTTTCGGATTACGGTTTATAGCGCTATTTTATATATCTTCCCATGTAGGGATATATATTATTTTGGAAAATATTTGTGCATATTTAATATTTATATTATATTTTCTTCAGAGCCTCTCCGTATAAAGGAGACTCTGCCAAAATTTTCCGTAAATTTTGGACTTAGAAAAATTTGAAAATGTTTACAAACTTTAACAATTTATGTATAAAGGATTTAAATAGGTATAAATTGGTATATTTTATGTTAAATTATTTTATTTTGTAAACTTATTTGTTTGTAAATTTAATTAAGAAAGATATATTGTTTTCTTATTTCTTCTTTTCCCTTCTTTTTCTTTTCGGGGACGAAAAGTTTTGAGGGGGAGAGAGTGTAACGACCCGTAAATTTCGACAATTTAATTTGTTTATTTAATAGGATTTTTGTAATTTATTTTAGTAGAAACAATAAAGGGGATAAATGAATGTTAAAATGAAGGCTAAAATAAATTATGTAAATGGTGACTTAAAACCTATTTATAGAAATTGAGTAAAATCCAAATGAATTAAGAAGAAAAAGGGATTCTTACCTGGATATAAAATTTAATATAAGAAATTTATGAAAATATTAAATTGATTTAACGCAATAAAAGAGTGTAAACGGTAATTGGAATAATTAAGAAATCATGTTAATGCAAGTTAATAATTTATGACTTGAATGAAATTCCAATTCAATAAAATAATTTTAAATGTTATGATTTAATTTTAAATGGAATATGAGAAAAACAAATGTAAGGATTTGATTATATATATGTTATTTGTTCAGGGTATTAAAAAAAAATTGGGAATCCAATTGTAATTAATGGTAATAATGTTGGTATTAGCTAATAAATTAAATTTCAATGCAATACCCATAAATGAATGTAATGAAAAGAATGTATGAAAATGTGTACTAGGTTATTTATCAAATAAAAGGAAAGAAAAATAAATATCGAATTGATTGATGAATAAATATGCATTGAATAGTAATTGAATGTAAAGTTAATGGTAATTGTATAAAATCAATATAAGATAATGAATTGCAATAATTGTGGGTTGATAATAAGGAGTGAATGGGAAAGTGATTGTATGGTAAATGAATGGAATTCAAATTTATTGGAAAAAGTAAATGGGTACTTAGTAATAAACTTAAACGGACTTAAATAGTGCATTTATTTAATTTATACATAACAATAAGTAATGATTGAATAAAACCTATACCTGTAAATATCTATAATATTTGAGTGAAAATAATAAACTTATAAATGTGGGATTGAGAGTTTTACCACAACTATTATGAGTTGTATACTTAGTTCATTCAATTAAATCAGAAACCATCGCAATAAATATAAATTTAATGTTATGCAATTGAGATAAACAATTGGAAAATGTTAAAGTATCGGGATATATATTAAAATAAATGGTACCCAGGATGGTAATATGATAAATAGTGAATTTAAGAATGAGAATCGGGATTTATTTATATGGAAACTTAAAGTCTAATAATTGGATTTAATTTCAATCAAATGAGATTGAATATAGTTAAATAATTCGTTATTTGAAATAAAGATAATGTGAGGAATTTGTGTGATAATTTGGAATCCAATATTTTATCCATCTGTTTGACAGGAATGAATGGAATACTAATTAATTTTATTTAACTAAACAAAATTTTAGGATATTATTTATAATTTGTGAACTAAATGAAATTAAGGATTTACATTGAAATTTATCAATTTACCTTCTTTAATTTGACATCTAAACCTGTTGGAATTTTGTAAATGATTAAGAATTTTTAAAAAAGTGAAAAATGGGTCAATTTTAGAATCTAAATATAAAATTTGGATTTATTTACTAATTCTTAATTTATTTAATTAATATAAAAATAGCCATTTTGGTCACAGACTCGGATTTCGACGAAACCAGTTTCATCGGATCCGTAACAATGAACTATTGTAGGATTTCAAGTTTCGTAGCAATTGGACTTGTCGTTTGATCGTACGAACGGAAACGCCTTGAAATCGATTTAATTGAAATCAATTTGAAAATATTGATTTCAGCATAACTTCATCATACGATCGAATTTGGAAGTGAAACTTTTTCCATCGCGTTCAGAATATTTTAAAACACCTATTTCGATATTTGGGTTTACCCAATTTCGTTCTGGGGTCGGAACGGGCTTTTTGGGCCACATTAGCGTTAGCACGTTTGTTTATCTGATCCATCTATTCAAATTTCTAACCTACTTATATAAACCAGATTATAAACCCTAGCCTTCGTCTATTCTCATTTGTTTGTGCATTCATTTCATCAACTCCTCTTCTTCTTCAATGGCTGCAAACCCCAGATCCAAAATCAAATCAAAAGTCAAAATTCAAAGTCCTTAGAAAAATCTCAAAAAAATAAGTGTCGATGCTCTCGATGAGCGTAATCTCCTGGTGGTATTCGTTTTTTCATTCGATGCAAAGTTTACCCAGAAAAAATTAAAACAGTTCCGGCCATTTGTTTTGGTTTTAATGATTTCCACGGTGGATCCTTCATAATTCGATGATCAGGAGGCACCATGGCGTAGAGCTCGACGAATGAGGGAAATCCATGTCGTTTGCTGTCATCATAGGGTCCCCAAGTCGCCTGGAATTGCACCTAAGGCCGTGCGTTTTTGTCTCGGCCGGAGGCTAATTGAAGGCGGCGGAGCACAAGGGGTCGAAGGCGAGGGGGCGGCTCAAGGAGGTGGTCACGATGGAGCATCTGGATCGGCGTATGGAGGCGCAAGGCAGCGAAGTGAAGTGGCGGCCGGTTAGGGTTTCTACATGTTGGGTTCGAACCGCGTGTTCCTGTGCGTGGTAGAGAGATAGCTAACGTGTTGGTGACGTGTAAGTGAGTTAGTATGCTTATTTTATTTTAATTTAATTTTTATTTTCAAATGTTCAAATCTTAATAACTTCCACATACGAACTCCGTTTCACACGGAATTTTTTTTGTTAGGATCATAATAAAATTCTGGATTTGTTGACGCTGGTTTGGTTGGATTTGGAGACTGTGCAATTTTTGGGTTTAAATCGGATTTAAATTTGATTTAAATTCAAAAGGTGAGTGTTTTAACCCACTCACAACTTCTAAAATTTCTTATGTTTGTTAAATTGACTTAAGATATGGGTAGAAATTTATTTATGGCTGTTTGACATGTTTTATTCATCATTTC
This sequence comes from Allium cepa, assembly GCA_030765085.1. Lineage (NCBI taxonomy): Eukaryota > Viridiplantae > Streptophyta > Magnoliopsida > Asparagales > Amaryllidaceae > Allium > Allium cepa. The sequence continues at coordinate 79,907,467 of CM060932.1, read as the reverse complement.
TGTTAAATCGCATTTATTTAATTTAACTTTTAATTAATATTATTATTGCTTATAAATTGACAGTTAAAATTTATTTAAATTGCATATAAACTACCAGTTTAACAGTTATTAATTTATTTATTGAATATAAACTGTTAGTTAATAACTGTCAATTATTACCTGTTATATTTTTATATGCTATATATTTTGATGTTTGCTTAAATTGATGATAATTGAATTAAATTGGTTGATGATTGATATTAGATGAATGGATGATGTGTTCTGTCTTATAAAATATGCAAGTTATCATGCATATTCATTTCATTCGGGATTGCGGCTTGAAATGATATACAACCGCATTTTTATTTTAAATTGCGGATTGAAATGATAAATATCCGTATCACTTGACCATAGGATAGAAAATTATATACAGGCACCGCGTTATATATATAAATTTATTTTTGAAATGATTTTTATGGTTTGGATATGATACGGTTTAACAAATATTAAATTTGGATATGATATAAATATATTTTATATATACATACATAGTTAAATTGTTGAATTTAAGCTATGCATGAACCCGTTAAATAAAAATGAATAAGTTGAAAATGGCATTTGATAATTTATATCATACGGTTAAGTACAGGTTAAGATCTTGTGTATGTATATATATACATATAGAGTTTTAAATGATTCAAATCAATTAAGATTGAAAGATAAATTGAAATTTAAATTTGAATTGATCTTATTTAAAAATCTAACTCCATAAGTTAATGTTAATTGGTTTAAATTGGACACTTTAAAAGTTATGATATTTTATAAGTTGGATTTAATGAATAATTCTAGTATAAATAAATGGAAGGAAATATTTAGTGTTAATAAACTGAGTTTACTTTAAATGGTTATGGATTTATAATGTAAACCTTTCAAAACTAAATAATAAGAAATGAATTGTTGAATAGAAATTTCCAACCTTAGTTTTGAAATTCATTAAATACTCAAAGTTTGAAAATATTGAAATCGAAGTGTTTTATTCAAACTGAAAGTGAATCTAAAAGTTATGGGTTTAGACTGAATTTAAAATGAATAAAGATTGTGAAGGTGTGGGAATTATATATTTTAAAGAAATTTTAAATTCAACTGTTTTATTTTATATACTATTGAATATCCAAACCATTTAAGTTTTGAAGTTATGGTTTTAAACTATGGATTTCGAAGTATTGTGTTGAAAGAAAAAAAATTCAAATATTTGGTTTCGAGGTATTATAAATTTTAGAAGTGGCATGATTTTGAAAAAGAAATATATATGAAATAAAATGATATCATTTTATTTGGGTTTTTAAAAGGAAATGATATCGTATTTATGGGTATTGAAATGGATAATTATATTCTGGTTTTGAAAGTATAATTATTTTTAAAATGACCGCGGTGTTATAATAACGTTTGGTTGTTGAAGAGACCGGGATCAGAAGTTGTCATACTCTCTGCCAACTCCGAAACCCACTTTAACAACCGTGTACGCGGTGGAGATTTCAGAATGAAGTAGGTTGGTGGCGGCGTTTCCTGTAAGGTAAATACGTGGACCCAACTCCTGTGAGTTGGCATAAGGTGGCTAAAACAGGAGCGATTGACGGGTTAATAAGGTAGCACCTTTGATCGGACACATCCCTTCGATATTATGCTTTGACTTTTGGATTGATTCGGTGGCCACTTTTAATTTCTTTGATTTGGGGGTGTGGCTCGAGGTGGGCGGTAGCTGCGGCTATGCGTTACCACCGACCCGGAAGCGTAATTGGTATATCTACCCTGGCATTGCCTAGTTGTGCCGTGTCACCTACCCTAGCGCGCCTTATATGATTTTGGCTTTGTACCATACCTATGGAGTGCCCTCTGACGACGTCCAGTACGGGGGAGATTACGGTACTGTATAGACTATGGGAATATATTTTGTGTTAAGGGCTATATGGGTAACCCCTTAACGCTTGTTAAAAGTAATTTTATTTTATAAATAGACACTATTATAATAGCGCAATATACTACGTAGTAAATAGTTTAACGGATCCTTAGGAGATGTAAATCCCGAGCATCTCTTGAGTTACTGCACTCATATTTATTTCTGTTAATTTAACTCACATAAGATCTTTTAGTTCTGACTCGAGTGTTTTTGTCTTTTCAAATTCCCTCAGGTCAGTCCGAGCAGTTCAGGATTTGAAGATTTAGCTCTGGAGGACGAAGACGAAGATTTATATTATTATTATTTATACTAGTGTACTACACTCATATTGTTCCGCTGCATTGATATTATTGGTATGTGAACTCTGATATTTATTGTATAAAGAAGAATCAAATGTTTTGTAAACAGTTTTATGAACTGTATATTTATTATTGTATTTTATCCTTCCGTTGTGAGATTCTGTTTTGTTTCTTTCTCGTTTTCTTATTTACCCCATAACAATCCGCCCTTCCGTATGGTTTGAATTGGCACGTGTGTCGATTTAAAGCGTGCGAAATGGCGGGACGTTACACTATGGGTTGAAATGAGACGTACCTGAACGATCTTGTAGAGTAAGGGAAAATCGTTATGGGTTGAAATGATAAACCCAAGCGATTTTCATTGATTTTAAATTTTTGGGATTTAGGGCTGAAATGATATATACCCATAAATATTTAAATTTCGGATTGAAATGATAAATATCTGTACCACTTGACCATATTATAGAAAATTATATATGGACACCGTTGGTCTATATTTTGAAAATGATTTCCAAAGTTTTAAAGGAAATATATGGATATTATTAAATATAGATTTTTAAAATTATAATATAAATAATTTATTTTAATATATGTTTAAATCTTAGATTTTTAAAAATTATATGTTTGAAAAAATTAAATTTATAAGTTAGTTTTGAAAATATAATTTTAAGATTTTACTTATAGTTGTACCATTAAAAATATATTTAATATAAAATAAATTTAACAATAAGATTTCATTTAAAAAAATTTAATTTAATTAGTCTATAATATGTTTAAGTAGTTATTTAAACTATATTCTTTTAAAAAAATATAGATTTTGTAATAACTTTAATAAATTAAGGTTGGAAAATAAATTGAAATTGATTTGAAATTGTTTTTGTTTAAGAATTATACTTAAATGAAATTGATTTGAAACTTATTGAATTTGAGATTTTAAAGAGATAATTTTATAGCTTGACTTTTGATTAAAGGCGATTAAATGAATATTTTCGAATTTAAATAAATTAAAATGGGATATTAAGTTTTATTCAAATTTGTAACTGAGATTTTTTAAAATGATTATTGGATTGATTAAGTGAATATTTCGTAACTAAATAACAGTAAAGTTAAATGTTGAAATATAAATGAGACTTATATTGAAAATGTTTGAATATTTAAACTTTGAATCATATTGGAATTAAAGAGATAGTTCAAACCTGGATTTGAAATTGAGAAAGATTGAAATGGTTTATTAAGAATTTGAATTGAATCTTTAACCCTTTTAATTGAAAGTATTGAACATGGATTGATTTAAAGTGAATTTTGGAATTTAAGCTAATTTGAATCGATTTGTGAAATTGCAAGAAACTGTTTTTATTATGTAAAGTAATTTAATATATATATATATATATATATATATATATATATATATAAACTCTTTTAATATATATATTATTTTAATATATAAACTATTTTAATTTATAACTATTTTAATATATATACAATTTTCAACATCTAAACTGTTTAGGTGATGAGTGTTATGATTTCAAAGTGTAATGATTTCGAAGGTGTTATAATTTTTAAAGTGTTACAATTTTGGAAATGAATATTATTTAAAGTAAATAATGATATCGAATTGATATGGTTTTGAAATGAATATAATATTTTGATACGAAGTATAAACTATTTGAAATGAAATGACGGTGGTGTGAAATTAGCGGTCGGTTATTAAAGAGACCGGGATCGGATATTGCCATACTCTCTACAAATACCGAAAACCACTTTAACAACTGTGTACGTGGTGGAAATTCCAGAACGAAGTAGGATGGTTTGGCGACGATTCTATATGATATTTTACGTAGCCCTAACTCCCACGAGTCAGCTTGATGTGGCTAAAACAGGAGCTATACCGGGCCAAGTCGGGTCATTCCCCCGTTTGGGCACATTTCTTCGATATCATTCTATTGCTTTTGTGATTTGCTTGGGTGCAACTTTGATTTGGGAGTGTGTCACAAGGTGGGCGGTAGTAGCTGCTATGCGTTACCACCAGTCCGGGAGTGCAAATGGTATATCTACCCTGACATTGCCTTGCATGCATTGTCACATGTCATATCGCGCCTTCTACGAGTTTGTTTTGTGTCGTACCTATGGAGTGCTACTTGATAGCCCACTTACGAGTGGAAGTTACAGTATCTGTATATGCTACAACATTATATAAAATGTGTTAAGGGGGGTATGGGTAACGCCTTAACGCTATTTTAATAGTTTACTTTACTTTAGACATTATAATAATAGCGTATATTATTACATAGTAGATAGTTCCATGGATCCTTAGAGTATGGAAATCCCAAACATTCTTTAAGTTACTTGTATTTCCATTGACATTTCACTCGAATTAAATTTACTGATATAAGAATGTTAATCCTGACTCGAGTATTTCGTGTTTTGTTTTATGCTCGGATCAAACTGAGTGTCACAGCATTGAAGACTCACCTTTGGAGATTGGAGCTTTGTTTGAAGATCTATCTATCCAGCTTTCAGTTATTTCGGTTTATTTCGGTCATTTACGTTCAGGCTCGTCAGTTGCCTATGTATCAAAGATTCTTTTGTATTTAAGGTTTTGTTGTATTTTGTTTCAGACTATGATGTTTTATAGTAGCTTCATGAACTATTATTTATTTATTCCGCTGCTTATTGTTGTAATACTCTGTGTCTTTGATTCTGTGATTGATTTATTTACTGTATATGCTAAGTTTTACCAAATATAAATTAACAATCTGTTGTTTCGAACAATTCAAGTCCAACATGCGCGGATGATTGTCGATTTGAGTGGTTCGAAATAGCAGGCCGTTACATGATTAGTTCAGTTTTAACCGATTATTGTTCATCTCTATATTGCTATGCATACGTACGTACGTACATAAGCATATTATGCTGATTGTAAATTTATCATCACATACGAATATCAGGCAATTGCCTACTAATTTAGAGCAACGTGGATATAGTTATGTTTTCGATACGATAATGGTAAATTTATTATTATTAAAGGTAATTGTAACGATATGAAATGTCAAAATCAATGATTATGGTCAAGTAATTGTAACAATAAGTATTGGTCATTGAATCATTTTGTCTTTATATGGAAAGTGCAATTCAGAGGGAGATTGAATGGTCAAAATCTCTCTTGTCTCATTTTGTGTATATATTTTGTGTCCAATAAAAATTTTCTTTTAATTAATTCTAAACATAGACACTTCTGAACATATGTCAGTTTTTAAATTGGTGTTTCATATATTATTTATGATGATTTTTATTTTTTAATTGTTCTAACTTTAAAATCTTGACATTGCCAAAGTTGTTATTTCATATTGTTGTAAACAATCGATGGTGAACAAATAAAATATTTTGTGCTAAAATATATCAAAATGTTGATTTAAGCATTGATGGAGTTGAAATCAATACATAATATCATTATTTTATCTTTATCAAATATTTAATGCAATAAAAATTTAATCTGCCTATGTAATGGTAATTCTAGTATTAACAGTAAACAATACACCAACATATTGATTTAATAAATACCACTTTATAAACTGTAACGATAAAATATAGTTAGTATTTACTTATTAGTAGTATTGATACGGCAAAGTTTTCGCATATAAAGTTGCATTCATACGAGATCAATAACACAGTTGCTAAGTTAAGTTCGTTACCAGGTTAAAAATTGCAACTTTCTATTCTAAACAAACAAATGCATTCTCTTATTGTTTGTTGGCGTGCTATGTATATATTGCACTTCTATTGAAAATGGCAAAAAATTTAATCGAAGCAACGTGATATAGATCTGGCAAACTAAAATATTTAGCAAGTCATGTACACATTGGCTTCCAGGAAAAAAAAAAATCTTGACCTTATACATGAAAATCTTGACTTGTTGATAGTTTGTCCCGTGTCTCTCGTTGGCTTCCAGGGGAAAAAAACAAATACATTAAGGTCTGTCGACTGTTGTTAATATAATATCTTATGAAAGTATTAATTTACCACAACTTTTTTACGTAAATATAATTATTCGCCTCCCCTGTCGAAGATGACCTTGTACGCTAATAGTCCAACGCTGCCCCATTCAGTATTATAATTGGACTGCTGCCTTCACTGGAAACGTGAACCACAGCCATGAGCAAGGAAAATGACATAATCTTAGCTGTATGGACGCGAAATTGCTTGGATTCTTCTGATTTTATAGCTTGTTGCTTTCAAGTAACCTCAAAATGAATAGGATGGCTCAAAATATTTCCATTATCCTTGTTATATTTGCACGCTATATTTTGTGTTGGTAAACTTTCACTTTCAGTGATCGGATTTCAAATACGCCATGTGCCTTTCTGTCTTCATTGCCCCGCAGCCTCAGCAATTAAACCATGCAGTACAAAACCAATTTCAGCAAATTAAAACAAAGACATGAAATTATATCCGATTTACGACAGTAGCACAGAACCACCAAAACCACATGCCTTGGATTTCTGTTGGTGCGTCTTCTTATAAGAGATTCCAACAGCCTGAGCACATTCAGCCCTGGTTTTCAGCCAACCCATAACAAAAGAGGCGTTGCGGCTGAACGTTTGGTTTTGGATTCAAAAAACCAAACAAGAACTGAACTTCCATTCCGGTTGATGGACGTATAAACACAAATTTAAATAGCCAACCAATATTTAAACGCTCATTTCATGGATGTCTAAACCTTAGCTCATTTACTGGGGTTCATGGTTAGTGCATGCATTTAATGATCGTCTTTTTACTAGGTTTCTCTCTCAACCTCAATCCTGATATTAATGCCTTGAAAATAAAAGGCTGAAAGCATATGCAAATTTAGGGATCGAATTCGGCATAATTCAACGTTGTAGGGGAGATGCTTCGTGTCGACTAATAAATTAACCAACCTCGAAATTAAACTAGTACATATGTGAAAGCAAATGTTGCTTGCTAATCATTAGACTTAAAAATGTAAAATGATAAAGCAAACAAATAAATTAAGTAAATGGCAGAAAATGTAGAGTGCTTCGGCAAACTTGCATACATCCACAATAAAAATCTCTTAACATACTTCTCCCTTACAATTACAAAAAATTACAAGAAAATTGTAATAAATAGAGCACTTAAAACTAAGAAGTTGCAAATCTTAAGAGCTTACGACTACAAGTTGCTTGTGGGACTATTTGTGCTTGTGTGAGTGGCAAGAAATCAATATCTAATCCCATTTAGAGTAACATGGAATGGAATGGAATATTTATAGTGCTGCGGTGGTTGATGAGCGGCTGAGACAGACAACAGCCATGCTTGACTGTCGATCCGATCACGCTGAGTGATGGAAGATAACTATAAAGGGAGATTGAAATGAGTGGCTGAAGAGTATGTCAGTTGCCCCTTTGTACAAGACGCATGTTTTAATTTAATACACATTTAATACCGATATGGTGCTACATGAGTAGGTATGCTTTTTGTCATCTTACTACAATACCTAGAACAGTTGGTTGTATCACTACACCAAAATAGTGATTTTACAACATTTTATATTTGTTAATTTCTAACATTTATAAATGTAACAGCCCATTGACAATAAAAAAGTGTTAGGATACCAGAAAAAGTGTTGGCAAATATAAATAATGTTTTTTATAAACTTTCCAACACATCAGTTATAATTTACAACACAAAAAAGTGTTAGAATCTTTGGTAAATTTGTAAATAACTCGCTAAAAAATTGGACCCTTCTGTAATCTTGTATATGAAGCATTTTCTAACGCTTTCCTATTCTCGGCCGCATAATTTTAATTTAAGATTAGGGTTCCTCCAAGCTACCTCCGCGCCAATCAAAACTTTGGCCCCTCCGATTCAGGCTTCATCCCATTCTTCCTCGGCCAAACATGTGCCCTAGCTTGAATCAAATTTGACTTTCATTCAAATTTGAAAGAAAAAAAAGTACTGATGGATGCCTGAAATCGGCGATGCGAAAATAGTGGTTTTCTCAGGTGTTGATATGAAATCGGCGATGCCTGAAATCTTACATCAATTTTACTTTAAAAAATAAAATGGCGTTGATATGAAGAGTTGATTTTCTAGCTACTTGGGCTGGTTATATGCAGCGACACAATTGTTGGAGATGAGATGAGAAGAGGAATCTCAGGTGGACAGAAGAAGCGTGTAACCACTGGTTAGTCTTCTTCACCATGATTATCTAACCTTGCATTTAAACTAGATGAGGTACAATCAATTAGCAGCATAGGTCATGTTAAGATTGTAAGCAGATTTATATATAGACTTTGATAAAGAAAATTGTGGTCAGTTGTCAAATTGTTAAGAAAATTTTGGATACAACCGCAAGTATTTTTGTGCTGCATAGGCCAATTCATGAAACAAGTTAGTTTGATGTACCTTGATTTTTTCAGTAATGATGTAATTATATAAAAATAACAAACCATTTTTCATTGCATACTGATTTTTCAACCTCCTTCTCCTACTTAGTTTGAGGTGTTTCATCTTTTCTTGCCTCTGTTTTTGATGTAGGTCTGTGAACTATGGTTCATATTTTGAAAATATATTTGTTTTTTTAAATTGTACCATTAGTATTTTGAACCACTTTTAAATTATGCACTGTAGCAATTGAAATTACATATATTAGTTTATTTCAAAGTCGTTACGTTATTTAGCTGCCAACCCTGTATAATAACCATTGTTCGGATTATCTGCCAACCAAATTACATTTTGAACATATGCTAAAACTAAATTTGCACGATTAACATATATCCCGAAATATTTTCCTATTGAAATGAATTAAGAATAAATGAATTTTTATCCACTTTGCCATCATTATCTTATAATTTGCATATATACCTTTTACTGTCAAAGATTCATCTCATTAATAGTCAAACTGATTTTTTTTCAATCATGTTGTTGATGTGACATCCCTATTTGATTAAAACTGAACTTACGTAACTGTATCTGGATAATTATGTTAATGGGGAGATTAAGTACTTCGCATATTAATGGGTACCATTTTAATTATTGTGATCTTTTACTTCACCATTAGGCCTAAGATATATCACTTCGACCTTTAAATTTTGCAGTTTCTTGCTTCTCTGTAGACCGACGGTAAGAGATTTTATGATTTGGGGTTATTCCTTTAGATAAAGGCATAGATGTTCATTAGACATGTTTGTTTATATGATTAATGCCATGTATGAATTATAACACAGTAAAGTACAATAGGTGAAGATGGATAAATGTTACAAAAAGGAAAGAAATAAAGAAAACGAGCAGCCATCTTAACACTAAGCATGTTGTGCCCAACATTAATTTTGCACTTTCAATAAAAGAAAAAAGAGAGAAACAATTCTAAACTCATTATATCTTGCAAGTACAAAATATCACTTCATATTATTCTTATCATTTGATGTAGACCTTCTTGAAGAGTTAATCGGGGGAGAAAAGGTGGCAGGGATATATCCTGAACCAGAAGTTGATTTCTTCATGAAGGTTTGATAAACTTACAATCTACTTATATATTATTATTTAACACGCATATATATATTGATGATTACTATACTCGTAGTCTTTTTCCCAAAGCTTGGATAATGATGTGGAACAAAGCTGTTTTAATTTATCAGTTTAAGAAATTACGGGCAACTGCAATCGATGGAGTTATGAGTACCCTTCAAACGGACTTCGCACTCAGGGTATGTTTTCTTCCGAATCAATATGACATACAACTACGGGGTGAAAAATTTGGGTAAGTACTCAAACAATTGCACACTAAAATAATATTAATCTAATGACGCAATTGCATAATGATGCGATGAAAACTTACTGGTAGACAATCACTTCACCTAAAATTAAAACATAATATGAAGCCACATTATGCAATCAATTAGCAGTATAGGTCATGTTGCCTATTTTATTTTTCAGAATTTTGCAACATGTAAAATGATAGTCATATGGAATAATTGAATAGGCTGTAATGTAAGCTACAATTGTCCATCATTGTGTTACCCTATAAAAATTGATTCAGGCATCTGTCTTTACAGTTACAAAAATGATGTTCATGTTGCGCTATGTGGGATGTCGACCTGAAACTTAATTTAATAGAATAGTCTACTTAAAGCTATTCTGGCAGTAAACATCACTTCGCTCTCATGTTCGTGCTTGTAACCAAAAATTATTCTTGTTTTTTATTTTTATTTGAATTTTTAAATCAGCTCACACATGTTGATGGTTCATTCATCCTATTGATAAAAGCTCTGGGTGCATTGTGTGGTCATATTGATGTTTAATTTTCTTTTCCGAATTACAAACTTAAAATGATGATTTACTTGTACAATCACACATTATTTAGAAGCTATGCTTGCTCTTCATACATTTAAAATATTGCCAACATTTTACTACAATATAATTTTACCCTTATTCAGGTGAGATGATCGGACCCACAAAAACACTATTCGTGGATGAAATATCTACCGGTTTAGACAGCTCTACTACCTTCCAGATTGTTAAATGTCTTCAACAAGTTGCACATCTAGGAAAAACCACAATATTAATGTCCCTTCTTCAACCAGCTCCTGAAACTTTTGATTTATTTGATGATATCATCCTTTTATCCTATGGTATAATTGTTTACCAGGGCCCAAAAGAACATGTGTTGGAATTCTTCGAGACATGTGAGTTTTCCTGCCCAGAAAGGAAAGGTGCAACTGACTTCTTGCAAGAGGTACAGTATAAGACCACAATAATGACCCAGCTCTTTCATTATGTAATTCTTCTTTATACGAGTATGTATTCATTTACTTATCACTGAGTTATGCTCTCTTAGGTGCACTAGAATACATATAGCATCAATTTGCTGCTAATGTTGAAATACAGAAATGCTTTTCCCTATTAAATATTTATTATATAAGAAATAAATATCTTTATTTATTGGACCTACTTAGGTGCTCTTACTTCACTTCCATTACTTAAAAGACATGATGATGCTCCTAATGAATTTTCTGTTCAAACTGATCTTTCTTTGATATAATTGAATCAAACTCAATGTTTTCCTAATATGGTTCTTCGTAATTGATATAATTCGCACTGTGCAGGGACCTTGCTCATTTTATTAATGTGAACTTGCGTATACGCTCCAAATTTTTTGCCAAGTCATTGGAGCATCAACATCACTTTTTACGTGATCATCATATGTTTCTTCGTTCAGTTTTCGAGTACATATTTTTTTCTGATGAGACGGAGGAATGCAGTATCTCCTCTACGCCAAAGGAGGTTAATATTCTATTTAGGTTATTTGTTAATTTTTTTCATGCTGCCCTTTTATTTAATCACTTTTGTTTTTCCTACAATCATAATTTGTGTATTTGTAATTTAATTTTTTTAATTTTTGTAGGTAATATGTCTTCGTGACAAGTGTAACATCCCAGTAGATCTCGGTTTTTGAGACTGGTGCCACTGAGTCAGGGACATCAAAATCTACAATAGAAAAATGAAAACCTAGGGATGATCCTCCTCTACTAGGACTCAAACCAAAGAAACATAAGAGTAGTTCCGTCTCTTAACTGCCTTATTCAGCAGTTCCTATCTCATCTTTTCATCCTCCCTTGTTTGTTTTGCCTCATTTAGAGGAGAGCATAGGGTCAAATCTTGCCGAGATGATGAGGCATAACCTAATTTCCAATATTACCGCCTCAACCCTATCCCCACTACATCATTCCAAACTACGTAGCTTTTGGTCATAGAAGTTATTGAGGGGTTTCACATAGGCTTCTTTCAGGTACTTGTAAGATGAGTGATTTAATATAATACACACACACTCTTTGTTTCTATATGTTTATATTCTCTTCTGTCTTTCAGGCCTCAAGAACCAAATATGGTGCTAGAGAATGTTCGCACTTCATCGAGGATAGCCGAGGCCATTAACTCCTGTTTACGGAAAGAAGTATCCCAACTGACATTCGACTTGGCCTCAAGAGATGATCAATGATCTCAAGACTGAGCAGGATCAGGATGCACAGAGGGAAGAGAAAATGGAAAAGAAGGTTGAAGGATTGAGGAAAGACCTAACCGGGACAGTCGATGGTCTTAAAGGGAAATGAGGATAACGCTTACTCTGTATTATGCTAAACATATATCCAGGATAAAAGGCAACTCTTTAAGGGTCATGATGATGAAGAAGGGTTGAGATTGATCTTTCTTTCTCGGAAGTGCTTGGTCTCATTGAAGTTACACGCGCCTATTGTTGTGCCAATTGGGTTTCAGAGTGGAGTAAGCCAGTGGTGATAACCTTCCTTTATTTTGCGAATACCGAAGCTATTGACGAGCATAAATAAGATGTTGACTCTTCTCTTGTGTGGGTCCGTTATTCCGTGCATTAAACTTCAACCGATGCTAATGTAATCCCCTTAACCTAGCCCATTTTGTTCTGCATTACTTCAAGGTGAAGGAGTTAGGGTGGCGCATTTTGTATATGTTTAGCTTTTAACCTTTAACATGTATCCAATGAAATCTGTATAAATATACATGTATGCATTTGTGTTCTAGTTAGTTGTTTTTTTACCTTTGACTATATTTTATATGCTTTTGCTTGGTTTCTAGTTTTCTTTTATCAATTTATTTCTTGCGAAATTTGTGGTAATTTGTTGCTTATATTTCTTTCATTGGTTATAGGTAAAGTACTCAACTAGCGGCATGGTAGAAGCAAGTGGTTGAGTTAGAAGCTACCGTGGCTAACATGAAGGACTTATATGCAGCTTCTTATAAAGAAGAAATAAAAACTAAAAGCCGTTTTGGATGAATTATCATTGGAGATTTGGAGTTGCTGAAGCAATTCTAAGATGAGGAACCTTCAAGACCTGTGGTACTTTGCGAACCTTCAAAGCCGGAAGTGGCTCCTGCGCCACCAGTTAACATGGACTTGAGTTTTACTGAGAAGTGGATAAATGATTTAGTGTGTTTTTACTAGTCAAAATTACATGAGCTTCATAATAAGACTGATGAATCCTTCTGCAAACAAAGTGTAGATGTGTAAAACTGCAGATGAATTATTTTTAGTCCATCTTAGGAAAATCTTAAAACAGGAAGATGCAGCTTTTATCTGAAATAGAGCACATGATAGAAACTGCTTTCAACCGTATCCAGACTCTCAAGTAGGGAAGGGTTGTTGTGGTAATTGTCGTGATGAGGTTGGATGGGAACGGAGTTTGAAGCTGCAGTGATCAAAGTGCACTACGGTTTGGTTAAGGCAAGGGGAATTTGAAGTAATGGATGCCTATAAGTAGGGGATGTAGAGGCAATGAAGTAAAGAATGTGAAGTTTTAGTGAGTTATGGCTATGAAGTGATATTTTAGATTGAATGAAGTGAAGAATGTGAAGTTTTAGTGAGTTATGGCTATGTTTTAGTGAGTTCAAGTAATTAATGTCAGAGGCAGTTGCACTAGTGGGGTTGATGAAGTATGTTTGCTCTGTGGCAGTTAGGGACTTGTGCAGTGAGGTGGATGGGGGTTATTGGCAAAAGCTGCTGTGTAATGGTCGGAGGTGGACTTGAAGGCGGTGGATGGTTGTCAGTGGTGGTAAATGAAGGTAATATTAATGGAGTAGTTTGGATGGTTTAATGGATGAATGTATAGCGGAAATGAATGGCAGAGGTGAAGTTGTGGTATGTCAGTAGATGGATTGTTAGTCTGAAGTGGATGGTTTGCTGTGTGAATATGCAGATGGTCGGGCAGCTTGGTCGCAGGTTGAATGGATGGGGAATGTTTGTAGAGGAGGGAATTGTTAACAAAGATAGCAAATATGTGACAAAGAATGTAAAGTTGCAAATATGTAAACAAACAATGTAAAAGTGAACAGATTATAACATGTAAAACTAGAGTATGAAATGAAAGGAGATGTTTTAGCAAATGAAATGTGATTTTTTTTGTAAAAAGAGAAATCGACGGAAGTGTTACACTTATAATCGTTACCATATATATCTGTACCAACACTAATAAGTGTTACCGTATATTTCGTTACCAACACTTATAAGCGTTACCGTATATTTCTGTACCAACACTTATAGGTGTTACCGTATATTTCGTTACCAACACTTATAAGCGTTACCGTATATTTCTGTACCAACACTTATAAGTGTTACCGTATATTTCGTTACCAACACTTATAAGCGTTACCATATATTTCTGTACCAACACTTATAAGTGTTACCGTATATTTCGTTACCAACACTTATAAGCGTTACCGTATATTAAGATACCAACACTTATAAGTGTTAGTAATACGTATGTTTGTAACACTTATAAGTGTTACAAATTTGGCCGCTCCATTCCTCACAGTCCATCAGTAACACTTAAAAAGTGTTACTGAAGTAATTTGTGACACTTATAAATGTTAGAATTTGCCTGTTTTGGTGTAGTGTATGACTTATCGTTTACAGCATGTCCATGTAGCAAGGCGAATGAGTGGCTTTCTCTAGAAATTGTTGCACGTCCGGTTGTTGACGACATGAGTAATGTTGATCATTGCTAAGGACCTAGTCGCAAGTAGTGATCCATGCCGGTTGTAAAGACGGACATGCTATGATGGAGCCAAATAGGGTCAAGCTTGAGAAGGTTTTGCCCAATAAGTTGGCTGTTGAAGCCGTCTTAAGTTGTGTCGATCAGTAGTAGACCTAGAGTGTTACCAAATGGATAGGATGTCCTGGAGCCAAATTGGATGTAGGTTGTCATGCATGAGTGGTCCTGCCATAAATATACCAGGCCAGACTATATATGCTTAATTGGCTATCTAATTATTCTTGACAGAAGCTTTCTATACATAGTATTGGCAGGTCGTTGGGCTTTGAAGATTGTTAAATAAAGATGAATATTACAAAGGACTAAGACGTAAGTGATGTGTTGAAAAATTGCTAAACAAAGCTGAATATTACAAAGGATTAAGACATAAGTGATGTGCTGAAAGCGTCTATGTATAACAAGATGGGGCTGCATGAGACCGATCGATGGGTTCACACTTGCATCGATCTAGTCAAGTTAGTTGGCCTGCTTTAGTCCTGGAATGTTGCTGAGTAGATGGGTCGTTCTGGGGCCACATTGAGTGCGAGCCAACATGAAATGGACTGGACTTAGAAGTGCTAGGCTGACTTGCTATTCTTGCGAGAAAATTAAGTAACATTTTACCCCCTACTCCAAGTCCTTCTCTATGAGCAAGGGCGGACTTGTCATGTCTTAAAAATTCTGCTGACCGGTTCTCCTAATATGCATTTAATGCATATCCACATGTGGCACTTCGTCATTGGTTGAGATAGTTTATTTTTTTCAAACATGATAGAATTTTTATGTTTTCAACATGGGTGAAGTGACAATGGCATTGATTATACCTGGAAGATCGAGATTCGAAGGCTCATTAAATGCAATGGTAGAGATCAGGAGGGTAGGTACGCAAATAACGTTTACCCCTTCTTCCACTTTTTGCTAAAGCAAGAAAAGCATTCGGGAATTAAAAGCTTAAAAAACTTTCAAAACCTTCGATTTTTTCGAGTGCCCTTTGATAATGAAGTGAGCTTTCCATTTTCTTCGCCGTTATAGGTGCCACAACCATGGCCAAGTTTTGAGCTTTTGGAGTTTTTATGTTTTCGCTATTTTCTTTTTTGTTATGCTATTATTGTATTTGCTTGATAAGTCATGATGTCATGATGTTTTTGTGTTAAGCTTTGGTCAAAATCTGCTTTTTTCTTGCCATCCTTGGACGTCGATCGACTATCCTGCAATACCAACGGTGGTTGACAGATATTGATGGACTA
Source organism: Allium cepa (assembly GCA_030765085.1). NCBI lineage: Eukaryota > Viridiplantae > Streptophyta > Magnoliopsida > Asparagales > Amaryllidaceae > Allium > Allium cepa. Next base: position 79,891,425 of record CM060932.1, on the reverse strand, counting down.
CAATAGCTTGTGATTTTAGATGATGATATTAGTAATAATTTAGGAATGGGCTATGAAATAGGCCCAATTTCATGACTTTGAACTTTAAGAAATAAAATAGAGTAATATATAAAAGACCGTAAGGCTTGTTAGTTAGCTTAGGAGTCTGAGTTATCAACCAATCTTCATGGGGTGCTCGACATGGTCTTGCCATGGAGACGGTCATTAAGTTTCCACCTTGGGGTGTGCTGGACAAAAATGTCGCGGCTCTGACTAACTTAGACCATTTATGTTTTAGATGGCTGCTTCAAGATCCACCTCTGCTGGCAAATCAACTTCTGTTGGTGTAGCTAGTCTCAAAGATTCTGAGCTAGAAAGAAGAAAGATTGACTTGGCCAAGCTTTTGGACAGCCATGGGTGTAAAATTGGGACGGTTTGATATCCCACCCCCATCGACTGACTCGACCACCCATCTTTGGGTTACTTCACTTTTTTTTGCTCTATCCCAAGGTGGGAGTCATGTTGTCCCTCCATCCTTACTTTGTCTCAATCTTTAATGCATAGAGGCTTACCCCCGATCAGCTTCCGGTTCATGTGCACGGTCCATGTTGTATGTGTGGAACTCGATGTTCCTGAGTCAAATGCTAACTACGTAGAGATAATCTTTCGATTGCAAAAGGAAGCCCGATACCCAATTGGGCCGACTTCCCCTTCCGGGTTAACACGAAGCTTGTTGTTTTTTCGAGCGTCCTTAGAAAGGCTGCGCTGGGCTGGATACGAGATATTTTTGTGTTCCTCATGGGGTCGACCCCAGTATCCAGCATCTCAATTTCCAAACACTTAGTAAGTCTTCACACTTTTTATTTTTTCCTTTGTATTTTCCTTAATTTTGTTTGGTTAAACTTGCCCACTGACGGTATCTATTTTGGGATATTGAGTGAGAATATAAACCTGCTGAGGTCAGTTGTTGTCCAACATCGGGATTTGAGAATCTTGGTGACTGATGCAAACCTCTGTTGGTTTGTGAAAATGAGGGCGGACCATACGATGGTCTCGGAGCGGGTCCCCCAAGTAAAGATACCAATGAAGGAGACCAAGGCGAAGCAAAAACGCTCTAAAATCCAATTCTTAGACCCCCAACGCCGGGTCGATTACAGACAAGAATCAAGGATATGATGACAAAGTTACGGTAAGGAGCTTGGAGAGTGGAAACATATTGATCTTGACAAGCTAAATGATATAGTGCTGACGCCGCATTGGGTGGAATTTCCCATAACAATTAGTCGACATCCTAGTTTCTCGTCATGAGATGCCGCCTGTTGAGTGGGATACTAAAAAGAGCTCTGAGGAAAGTAATGATGGGAGAGGGTTATAAGAGTTAGGCATCAACAAGGATGTAAGACCCTCCTCCGAGCAAATTCCTGCGTACAACCCTTTGTATTTTGGATAGGGGCTCCAAGTGAGCCTCATGTCGAGATGGACCAAATTAGTGTAGGTAGATCAACCTCATCTTGCACGCCCATTACAAGTGGGCGGGGATGGGTCAAGCCGGTACAAATAGTAGCTTACTTGCAATTGACTTCTTTCACTTTGAATTTTGGATAACTCTTTTGCTTCTTTGCTGTAGTGGCTGACATGCTAGTTTTTGATGTTTTTGATGAAAGGGAGGGGATCATTAAGACCGTCGTGAACCAAGTGCCCAATTCCCTCACCATTCTTGTTGTGCATGTACACCTAAGGCCCCTATAGTACGCTAACCCAAAAAATAAATTATTGTTGTGACTTTCAACCCTTCAAAGTTACTCCATTTATCTATTAGGAGCAAGAAGAGGAGGAGAGATGAGAATGGCCAGTCCTTAGTAGTCAACGTTGCCATGCTTTTCAATAAGTTCCTCAATATTTATGACCTGGAGGAGGTGACTACTACTGAGGGGGCTGTGCCACTAAGGTAGGTTACTTTGGATCTCAACCATGCCAAGGAAGCCGACGACATGGAACGTCTGCCATCGACCTTCCAAATCATGTCCATGAAGGCTATCTCGTAACCCCAACAGATTAGGTTTGGTATGAACCAGCATTTCTTAGAGGAGATGATAGATATCCAGACTTAGAATTCCCTGCTTGTAAGTTATCGACTTGGAGATTTCTTGTTTTTTACTTTGTTATCATTCTAACATTGACTTTTCTTAAGGTTGGGTACCGCTGTCTTCGTATTCAAGGAGATGTGGAGAAACTTTAATGAACAGAAAGGCAAGGTAGCAGCCTGATAAGCAGAAGAGGTTGAGGCCGAAGAAGCGGTAGTGAAAACAAGTAATGAAGCAGGCGAGGTAGCTGAAAAGTCGGTGCAAGAGACATTGAGACATGAGACGGTGCGGAGAAGGCGAAGGCGGACCTTGGGTAGAGGTTGGGTAATTTGAAGAAGGAGGTCAACCAGTTGCGGGCTAACTTGAACACACACACGGCCAAGTGAAGGTCGGATGCGGACATAGCTACTGTTGGGAAGGAGGATAAGTGGGTTAGCTAGTTGAGGAACATGATAAGGGCCCTTCTTAGGAAAATTTATGATCATTGTTAGTAGGTTTAATGTTATGGCCTTTTCCAAGGACCGGGAGGAGACGGCTAAGGAGATGAAGACGGTAGAGATTCTGATGATGATTGTGCTAACAAAGGAGCAGCTGGACTCCTTGACCCAACCAACTAAAGGGTCGAGCTTGTAAGTATTTTTCTTTCCTCTTTTTGTTAGCCTAGTGGGGTGGGTTATGTGCCTCCATATTTCATTAATGAATATAATTCATTTTGTTGTGGGATTTGTCTAAGTACGTTATTGCTTTACCTATTCTTATATGTCTATGCATAACTTATTGGGTAGCATACTTTGGGTAGCTAACATAGTCCTCATGTATCTTGTACCGAATTCCAACATATTTAGGCCGATTAATGGACTCGGATATAAGCATTTACCATGCAAACAGGTTGCTTGTTAAGTGCCAAGGTCGAAATATGATTGTCGGGCCTCACTGTGTTGTTTTATTGTTAGGCGGTCCTAGCATAAACATAAGTGTTGAGTGGTCAAGGTTCTCCTGGTGACATATGGAAAGAATGAGTAGAAGGTGGTCCTGGTTAGAACCTAAGCATTGAGTAGCTTGAAGATTCTCCTGGATGACACGCTGCAAGAATGAGTGGAAGGCAGTTCTGGCTCAAACCTAAATGTTGAGTGACCTAAATGTGCAATTGGGTAACATGCTGTCGGAAAGAGTGGTGAGCGGTCTCAACATGACCTTCAACATTGCTAGGCTCGAAGTTACTCTCGAGTGATACACAACCCAGAATTGTCATTTTTCAATGGTTATGACCGTTACAACTAGGCATGTGGCAAAACCTGCAACATATTTCCCAACGTTTATAAGCATTGGGTATATAGATTTTCCCAACGGTTATAACCATTTGGTATATAGATTTTTCCAACTGTTATAACCGTTGGGAATTTCCATATTTCCAATGGCTATAACCATTGGTAAATAATGTACTTACCAACGGTTATAAAAGTTGGTAACTATTTTGATCAGTAACACTTATAAATGTTGCAAGTTTAACCAAACCATGTCATGTAACATCAAACATGTTTCATTCAACAATACAAATTCCAATTTATAGTAACAACAAACATGTAACTAAATGTCAAAATAAACATCATACATACTAAATACTTCATAGCAATTATACAGAGTTCATTGTATGATAACTTCAAAATTTACTAATACAAAATGTCTAAAAGCTTACGAAACGGATGTGATTTTTCGATCAAATTACAAAACCTATATCAACTAACTTGGCCAAAATTTGCTTATTTTTGACTTTTTCTTTTCTTATGCAACTTCTATTAAAGCCTGCATATACAGAAATAATGCTTAGTTTATAAAGCAAACAAAAGAAAGCTTCATTGCACTTGAAAATCAAATTGCACAGAATTTGATAATAAAAACTGAGTGCTTTGCTCAGGTAGAAACTGAACTTTATCACTCAGTTTATAAAATGGTCTAAGCTCAATTTTTAACCGAACTTACTGCTTAATGTGTAACCGAGCAAAGCACTAAGTTTGTAATCGAGCAGCGCTCAGTTTGTAACTGAGCTTCACCGCCCAATTATCAACTGAGCTCGCTTACTTTATAAAAATTGAGTTATGTGCTCTATTTGCAAACTGAGCTCACAGCTCAGTTCTTATCCGATTGCTTAGTTTATAAAAACCAAGCTCTGAGCTTAGTTTGCAAACTGAGTTCTCTGCTCGGTTTGGCATTGCAACATACGACATTGGACTACGTGGCACTGTTTGTTTTTGTTCCAAGAGTGAACATTTTTGACAGTCATGGTGCTCATTTTATTTAAGAAGAACATAATTTGTATGCCTTCATAATCAGATTTTAATAAGGAGAAAATAAATCAAAGGCAACATACTTAGTAAAACCAACAGATTTTAATAAAGGTCACATTACGGGACAAATGAAATAATTTTAATATAGAAAAATAACTGAGTGAAATATTAGTACAACTTTAAGAATATATATCGTGAGAAATGCGGATTACGGATCTTAAGACTAGGATTAACACTAGAGGGGGGTGAATAGTGTTCATAAAGAATTACTAAATCTTTTGAGTTTATGTTAATTTAAACACAGATGTGTACAATATACAGACACAGATATGATCACAGAAACAAACATAGACATAGAAATAAAATAAAAAGCAGTAAAGGAAAGAACACACCGGATTTTATACTGGTTTGGAGTTCCCTACATCCAGTCCTGCAACACAAGTACGAATTTCATTTCAAAAGCAATCTTTATAATTACACCCTCGATTTCAAGGCTACGAGGTACACCCTCCAGAAGCACAATCCTCTGGGTAGAGATACTTGATTTTCCGGGCAATAAGTTCACCCACTTGATTTTACGGGCAACAAGTTCACCCAATTGATTTCCCAAGGCTACAATCACACCTTATCACGCTTGATTGATTTTCAAGGCTACAATCACACCTTTTCTCGCAAAATTGATTACAAAAACCTATAACTCTGAATAGCACTGAGGATCCTGTTGAGATAGTGATAGAGAATCAAACTACGAATGATCGAGTTCGATTCAATGTAGATTTTGGCAGTGTAATGGTAAGAATATGTATTAAGAAAAGTGGAAGAAGAAGAGGAGTGAAAAACCAAAAAAATCTGATGTTAAAATTCGTTGAAACTGACCCATATTTATAGAAGAACAACAGCCATGTCCATTTGTGAAGAGTATGGCGAATAGACACTTCTTTTGAAATTTAAATTTTAAACTCAACTGATACCTTGTCGACATGGTCACTATGAGTATGTCGACATCCCAAAGCATTTTTGTATAATTCGATTTTCTTTGAAAAGAACCTTTATCTTATATTAAAATTATTTTAAACTTTATAAATATACTTGACTATAGTTAAAATTCATAAATAAATATGGAGAATAATATATGTAGAATTTAACTATAATTTTATATTCAAATCTAAGTATAAATATTTAAAAGTTAAATATATTATATTAAAAGATAGTTTAAAATCAGGAGTAATTTGACTTTGAAATTAAAGATGATTTTGAGGGTAAAATTATTTAAAATCAGGATAGAGGTTTTTGAATCTTTTAAAAGAAAAGTTTTAAAATCATTTTGAAAACAAGATAATTTTTGTAAAATCATTTGAATAAAAATTAGCAGATACAAAACAATGTTCCACTAGATTTTTCATAGGTTTCATCCTACTTAGGGTTCCATTCCTTTAACGGGCTCGAAGTGGATTCCATTCCACGAATAAATTGGATTTTAAGATGCCAGTGCTTTTCTAGGAGTTTTAACAAAATTTTCTTATTAAAGAATAAATAACTTGAATTCTTGAACTCTTGATAATCTTGATACTCATGAGTCTTCAATCTTGATATCTTGAATCTTTATATTGTACGGTCTTTATTCTTGGTACCTGCATGGTTAAATCCTGCATATACATATATATATCTAAACTTATAATGTTAGTATTTATATTTTATAATCTATTCTAAGGTTGTTGTCATCAAAACCATCATCTCACGGACTAACAATCTCTCCCTTTTTTATGATGACAACCTGTGTTTATAAAATATTACTTCTATCCTAATAACTTCCCCTTAATCTATGCCCTAATTACCCTATTTTATATTTCTCCTCCTTTGTCATCAATAAAAACTAAGTCCCCCTCATTCTTGGACTAAAGTACCTGCATTGATAAACTATACAAAGGAATATATAATAGATAGATTAAGAAATAATTATACTTATAAACCTGATAATTTAATCAAAAACTATATACGTTTCAATGTATATATACATGTTTTATACATCAAACGTCGAACTAAATCAATCCACACCAAGTATCAATCTAAACCAAATCAAATTAATTCAAACAAACAATTCAAACAAAGTAATAAAATTTAAACATTACGAGAAACTTCCATCCATCCTTCTTCTCTAAAGATAGGGTCTGCTTTAATAGCATCCCAATTTTCATTGTCATTGGTGAGAGAGACGGGAGGATGTGCTTCATTATCATCCTTGTGTAGGGAGGAAATCATCCATCGTATTTCATCAAAATGCCTGTCTTGCTCCTTGATCATCTGCATTTGACTCAATTCTAAGTGTTGCTGGTTACGGAGAATGAATGAGAGAATATTCTTGAAAGAATTAAGAGTTTCTTCAAGATTTTCGGATAAATTGTGAATTGGATTAACCATACTTGAATTTGTGAAAGAAATGAGAGATAGAGAAGATAAGAAATGATTTCCAGTGATGAATTCTAGAAGAAACAGGTATTTATAGGTGTAGAAATTCGTTTGAAATGAATAGACATATGGTAGGTATTCAAATTTCAAATTCAAAATGAATTGTCAATTCTGACCGGTACATGTCGACATGGTAAAGGGGGGTATGTCGACATGGGGAAGTGATTTTTTATCAAAATTTGATTTTGTGAATAACTGTGTATATATATATATATATAGTTATATAATATACTAACATTTATTATGGAGATAAGATAAGTGTAACGACCCGTAGATTTCGTGGATTTAATTTGGTTAAATAAATGAGTTTTGTAATTAAATTTAGTAGAAATAAAAACTTTATAAACAAATATTGGAATGAACGCTAAATTAAATTATATAAATGGTGACTTAAAACCTATTTACTAGCAATTTGAATAAATTTCAATAAAAGAAATGGGGTATAAATTTTATTTAAAGGAAATTAATTTATATGTTAATGTAAATTTAGAAAATATTAGAATAAATGATAATTCCATTCGTACTTGTAAGCAGTTATTATAAGTTGCATGTTGAAAGGGTTGATTGAATTGGAATTTATATTTAATTTAAATGAAAATCTTAAAGGTTTACAATAACGGAAAAGAGTAAATGTATTTATTAGACTATTAATTGCAATTGGATAGGGATTTTAAGTAACAATGTTAATGTAAGGTAAGTAATGCTAAATTAAAGTCAATAATAATGAATAGTGATTAATTAAAATTTTGTAACATATATTATAAATTACCTGCTTATTTGTTAATGGAATTTGAATTTGTAATAAGCGATAATAAAATAAATGAATGTTACACTAATGAAAATGAAATAACGTTCGTTTAAAGTTTGGGTAATTATAGGATCGTATTTATTATAAGCGTTACTTTAATAATTATGATTAATGGTGAAATTAATACGAGAAGTATGTAAAGTAATAACTAAGAATGGAACACGTTATAATTTGATTATGACCTAAACTTAAGTGTAAGTTAAAGGTTGAAATTGAATCTAATCCATTCAATTGGAAACTTATCAAAATAAATTGGATTCAATGTATAATAAAGAGGTTATTTTAAGAAATTGAAATAAATTCTATAATTGGTGAATTAAGTTACTTTAAAATGAGATGGGAATTGGTTTAAAGAATTATAAATTTACAAGTAAATCAAGATGATAAAATATATGAATTATAGAATTTTAATTTTTATAGTGAGTTAATTTATTTAATTTATAATAGGGATTTATTGCAAATGAATAAAATCAAATATGTAATTATTACGTTAATTTAAAAATTAAGTTGAAAACAGGAAATATTTATATAATAATTTTAAATCCAATGGTAAACCCTTCTATTTGAAATTATGAATGGAATAATTATGAGTAAATTCAATTTAATGGAAATTTTGGAAATTTATCTATAATTTTGAATTTTATGAAATTGAAGATTTCTATTGATTAATCTTTAATAAATTTACTTTTAAAAATTGTTAAATCATTGTAAATGTTTGAAAATTATAAAGTGATAAAGATTGCAAAGTTCAGAATTTTTAACGCGAAATTTGATTTAATTAATTTATTTTAAATTTATTTAATTAATATAAAATAGCCATTTTGGTCACGGACTCGGATTTTGACGAAACTAGTTTCATCGGAACCGTAACAGTGAATTATTGTAGGGTTTGAAGTTTCGTAGCTATCAGACTTGTCGTTTGATCGTACGAAAACGAAACGCCTTAAAATCGATTTAATTGAAATCAATTTGAAATCAATTTGAGAATATTGATTTCAGCATAACTTCTTCATACGATGGAATTTGGACGTGAAACTTTTTCCATCGCGTTCAGAATATTTTAAAACACCTATTTTGATATATGGGTTTAACCAATTTCGTTCCGGGGTCAGAACGGGCTTTTTGGGCCAATTATCATTCAGCACGTTTGTTTATCGGATTCATCTACTCTATTTCCAACCAACCTATATAAACCCAGTTATAAACCCTAGCCTCCATCTATTCTCATTTGTTTATGCGTTCATTTTCTCAGCTCCTCCTCTTCCCAATTTGTGCAAACCAAACACTAGATCCAAATACAATTCAAATCAAATCCAAAGCCTAAAATTTAAAGTCCTCAGAAAAATTCCAAAATAATATGTTAATGCTCTCGACGAGCGAAATTCAATGGTGCAATTCGATTTTCGATTCGGGTTTCGATTTGATCAGAAATTGGCTCGTTTGTCTCGGCTGTTCGTTTTGTCTTTGTGATTCAACGGTGGATCTACGTCCTTAGGTCGATCGGGAAGCATGGATGCGTAGAGGGTGATGAGTAGTTTCGATCTATGGGGTTAGTTCGGCGCGATGATTTTTGGAATCGCCATAAATTGGCAAAGATGGTGCGGCAGTCGCACTGTGCAAGGAGGCACCGGAAGTGGTGAATTTTGGGGCGTAGGGGCGGCTCGAGGCAAGGGGTTCATCGGCCATGTCAGATCGCGTTGAAGTTGGCTGGGGTAGCGGCGAAAATTGATGGTAGGGTTCGAGCAAGTGGCGGCTCGTTCAGTTCGAAGCAGGAGGGTTTTGCGTTTTCCTTTGCTATTGCGTGCACATACTTGAGGTGACGTGGCAAAGGGATTAATTGAGGCAAGTTTTATTTTGTTTAAAATTAATTTTGTTTTCAAACGATTAAATCGCTATAACTCTTTCATACGAACTCCGTTTCACGCGATTTTTTTTCTTTAGGATCGTAATAAAATTTCAGACGCTTTGACGCTGGTTTGGACAGATTTGGAGACCGTCAAAATTTTGAATTTAAATTCAAAAGGTGAGTGTTTTAACCCATTCACAACTTCTAAGTTTTCTTATGTTTGTTAAATTGATTTAAGATACGAATAGAAATTTATTTATAACTGTTTTGCATATTTTATTCATCATCTCAGTTAAATCGCATTTATTTAATTTAACTGTTAATTAATGTTATTATTGCATAAAAATTGACAGTTAAGATTTATTTATTTTGCATATAAACTGCTTGTTAAAAAGTTATTTATTTATTTATATTTTGAATATAAACTGTTCGTTGATAGTTGTTATATTTTATATGCTCTATATGGATGTTTGTTTAAATTGGATGATGATCGTAATAAATGGTTGATGATTGATATTTGGATGGATGGACGATATATTTATATTGTATAAACTGCAAGTTAGTATGCATTTATTTCATTCGAGATTGCGGTTTGAAATGATATGCAACCGCATTTGTATTTTTAAATTACGGATTGAAATGATAAATATTCGTATCACTTGACCATAGGGTAGAAAATTATATACAGGCATCGCGGTCTAGATATATATAAATATTTTGAAAATGATTTCTATGGTTTGGATAGGATACGGTTTAATAAATATTAATTTTTGATCTTATATAAAATCTTATTTTTTATATACATACATAGTTAAAATTTTGAATTTAAGCTATGTATAAATTTGTTAAAAAAAATAAATAAGTTGAATAATGGAGTTTAATAGTTTATATTTTATGATTAAGTACACTTTTAAGGTATTTTATATATACAGAGTTTTAAATGGTTCAAAACAATTAAGATTGGAAAATAAATTGGAAATTTGTTTGGACTTGAGCTTATTTAAAAATTAAACTCCACAAGTTGGTGTAAACTTATTAAAATTGAAATTTTTAAAAGTATGATATTTATAACTGAATTTTTATTCAAGATGAATATTTCTAGTATAAATAAAATTGAAGGAAATATTTAGCTATAAGTATTTTGAGTTTTATTTAAAGGATTATGGATTTATTTTGTAGATATTTCAAACTAAATAATAGGACATTAAATTGTTGAATAGAAATTTCCAACCTTAGTTCCAATTGTTTAATATTCAAAGTCTGAAATATACTGAAACTAAAGTGGTTTATTGAAACGGGAAGTGAATTTAAAATTTATGGATTTAGACTTAATTTAAAGAAAATAAAATTCTAAAGTCGTGGAAATTATTTACTTTATGAAATAATTTTAAATTCAAACCACTGTATTTATATACCGTTGGATATCCAAACCATTTAAGTTGGAAGTTATGGTTTTAAAGCTATGGATTCGAAGGATTATGTTTTGAAGAGTTATAATTTAAATGTATGGTTTCGAGATATTATAACTTTTAAAGTGATATAGTTTTAGAAAAAGATATATTTGAAATGATATCAATATTGATTTGATTTTTAAAGAGGAAAATGATATCGTATTTATATGGTTTTAAAAAGGAATATTATATTCTGGTTTTAAGTATAAATTATTTTGAAAAGACCGCGGCATTGTAATAACGTTTGGTTGTTAAAGAGACCGGGATCAGAAGTTACCATACCCTCTGCCAACTCCGAAAATCACTTTAACAACCGTGTACGCGGTGGAGATCCCAGAATGAAGTAGGATGGTGGCGGCGTTTTCCTTTGAGGTAATTACGTGGACCCGACTCCCGTGAGTTGGCATAAGGTGGCTAAAACAAGAGCGATTCTCGGGCCAATGAGGTCATTCCTCTGATCGGATACTCCTCTTCGATACTATACTCTGACTTTGGATTGATTCGGAGGCCACCTTCACTTTTGATTTCTTTGATTTGGGGGAGTTTGTCCGAGATGGGCGGTAGTAGCAGCTACGCGTTACCACCAGCCTGGATGCGTAATTGGTATATCTACCCTGGCATTGCCTAGTTGTGTCGTATCACCTACCCTATCGTGCCTTGTACGAGTTTGGTTTTCTCCCGTAGTCCATGTGGTATCCTCTGGTGGCTTCCCGATCAGGAGGGACTATGATATTGGATGGACTACTGGGACTATTATTGTGTTAAGGGGGAGATTGGGTAACTCCTTAACGCTATTTAAAAGTAAGTTTATTTTACAATCAGACACTATTATAATAGCGAAATATACTACATAGTAAATAGTTTAACGGATCCTTGAGAGATGTGAATCTCGAGCATCTTTTAAGTTACTGCACTCATATTTATCTCTGTTGATTTAACTTACATAAGATCTTTTAGTTCTGACTCGAGTGTTTTGTCTTTTCAGTTCGCTCGGATCAGTCCGAGCGTTTCAGGATTTGAAGTTTTAGATCTGGAGGACGAAGACGAAGATTTGTATTACTATTATTCCACTACACTATTTAATTCCGCTGCATTAATATTTATTGGTATGTGAACTCTGATATTTATTGTATAAAGAAGAATCAATTGTTTTGTAAACAGTTTTATGAACTGTATATTTTTATTATATTTTATCCTTCCGCTGTGTAATTCTGTTTTATTTTAATTCTTCTCTGTTTTTCTTATTTACCCCATAACAATCCGCCTTTCCGTATGGTTTAAATTGGCATGTGTGTCGATTTGAAGCGTGCGAAAAGGCGGGATGTTACAATAAGCTAGATAACAGAAAAGAAATTCCATTTCATTTCATACTAAGATGATACAACGATTAATCATAAATAATTACACGAACATTCAAATCAAAATAAACTAAAACTAATACAGCAAGATATGATAAGGTAGAACTAGTTAGAGGATGACGATGAAGAAGAAAGTCCAAGTTTCTTGCTGACTTTGGAAATGAACTTGTTCATCTTGGATGAAATTTTGTCCAACTTCTTACTAACGGATCGATCGTTTAAGAATCCGTTGATTCTCAACAATCGTCTTTTGGTTTTTGAGAAGGGTTTTGGTGGATGGATTAGGAGGATAGTCGATGCTTTCCAAAGAGGTTTCACCTTCTTCTTCTTCAATTTCCATTTCATCCCCTTCTTCTTCTTCCTCTTCCTCTTCTTCCATTTTCTCCTGAGCCAAACGCTCTTCCTTTTCGGCAAGATTCTCGTAAGGTTGAAAAACGAATGGAATTTTCATAAGAAAAATGTTGGAATAGTTTGAAAACTTTTCTAGAAACAAATTCTTCGCCTTTGAAATCCACTCCAAAATAATTAAAAATCCGAGTGAGGTAAATTCCATGATACAAAGTATTCTCACCCATTTCAAGATGAAGTTCATTCAAAATAACTTGCGCCCAATTTATGTCATAATTTCCAAAAATAGCAAAAATTGCTTTGCAAACTTTTGAGGTAGGATTGTTAAAATTCCCCGATCTTGGGGTAAAAGTATATTGCAAAAGAAGATTGACAATTCTTGCATTTGGTCGAAAATTTCAATTTTTGAATTCAAAATTATCGTTCCCTTCGAAAATGTGATGAAATTTCTCACAATCATTTTCATCTATTTTAAAATTAGAAAGATCCATTCCCATACACTTGCAATTGAGAATGGTATCCAAAAGATCACAATTCAAAACAATTCTAGTGCCTTTGACACTACTCCAAATTTCATCCTCATTTCCATTATAAAATCCACGGTTTAAATTAGCATAGAAAATTTTGACAAGATTTGGATAGCAAACAAAATCATTTTGAGAAGCATCAATAAGACTAAGAACTCCATTGTTTGCAAAAAGAGAATCAAGTTTATAAGAAGAGAAATCTTGAAAAATAGCAAACTTTACGGGATGGACTTTGACATAATTAGCATAGTTGATGTATGATTTTATTGCCTTCGGATCATTGAAGAGTTGCTCTTTTATTTTTCTAGAAATTCTCATGGTGGAGGGGTTGCTTGAAGAAGCCATTAAAATAGAGAGTAGAGAGCTTGAATTTTTGAAGAAAGAGAGTTTGAATTTGAAAATGAGAGTGAAAATATATGATAAAAGATAGTGAATAAATAGATTCTCAAAGGACATATTCTCTGGCCAAAGGTAGCTTTTCAGAGAATTGAATGAAGTGAAAAAACGAAGGGAAATTCAAACATTTAAATCTAGATTTTGAAATTCAAATTCTGGTACCCATGTCGACATCATGGTAGGGACCATGTCGACATGTGCCTATGAATTTTTATGAATTATTTTTCCTAAGTTCTCTAATAAATATATATACACTTTATTATATTTTTCTGGAATATTATTGGACTAATAATATATTTCAGAAAGTATTATTATATTATTAAAAATAATAATGATAAATAATAATAAAATAATGATATAAAATAAATTTTGAAATTCAAACAGCACACCAATTCAAAATCAATCAATCAAGCAATCAAACATCTAATTCTAAGCAAGCAATTTCAACCAATTATATTGTAAATGTGTACCTTTTTCTGAGTTCGTTTCTCTGAATTCGTCGGAGTTGTGAACTGCTATGAAACACAAATTCGAATTATCTGTCTTCTGATCATCATCACTTGAGGACGAGTCTGAATCATCTAGAGTAGCAATAAATGCACGTTTCCGTTTCTTTGCATGATCATTATTCATAGGAGGATTTTGTCTATCTGGATAAGGACAGTCTCTTTTGATATGACCTCGTTCATCACAGTTGTAACATTTGACATTATTTGGCACTACATTCTGATTTCCAGAGATCTTATAGCTATTTCTCTTGAGATTATTCATCTTTCTGTATTTCAGGAATTTCCTAAAATTTCTTATCATTAAGGCTATCTCTTTATCATTATCGCTGTTTGAATCTAATCCATCAGTCAATGCATTGAATGCCATTGATTTCATTTTAGATGCTTTGTTTTCTCTTCTCCCGATCACTTGAACTTCATACGACATTAGATTTCCAATTAATTCTTCTATCTTTAAAGTACTGATGTCATTTGCCTCTTCGATAGCAAGTGTCTTTTAATCCCATTCTGGAGTAAGAGAATTTGAAATCTTTCTGACTTAATCTTCTTCAAAAATTCTTTTCCCAAAGATATTAGAGAATGCACAATATCCTGAAATCTACTATACATATCTGAAGTAGACTCATTAGAATTTATTTTAAATAATTGAAACTGATTTGTGAGCATGGAAATTTTGGTCTGTTTAACTTTGCTTGTTCCTTCGTGAGTAACTTGCAAAGTTTTCCAGATTTCATATGCAGGCTTACAAACTGACACTTTATTGAATTCATTTCTATCTAGTGAATAAAATAAAATATTCATTGTCTTAGAATTATTTTGTGTAACAGTCTTTACTCAGCAGTCCACTGTGCAAAATCAGTTGTGGGTTCAAAATATTCAGTTTGTGTAATATTCCAAGTGTCTAATCCAATAGATTGTAAATATATTTTCATCCTACATGCCCAATATGCATAGTTACTACCATTAAAAAGTGGTGGTCTGACAGTAGACTGACCTTCTACAAATGAACTAGTGACAGGGATACTAGTGTTAGTAACAGTACCAGTGTTGGTAGCCATTTTGAAAATTTTTCAAAAATTAGATTATGAAACTTTGAAAACCTCGCTTTGATACCAATTGTGAGAAATGCGGATTACAGATCTTAAGGCTAAGATTAACAGTAGAGGGGGGTGAATAGTGTTTATAAAGAATAACTAAATCTTTTGAGTTTATGTTAATTTAAATACAGATGTGTGCAATATACAGACACAGATATGATCACAGAAACAAACACAGATGCAGAAATAAAATAAAATGCAGTAAAGGAAAGAACACACCAGATTTTATACTGGTTCGGAGTTACCCTACACCCATCCCGCAACACAAGTACGAATTTTCTTTCAAAAAAAATCTTTACAATTACACCCTCGATTTCAAGGCTACGAGGTACATCCTCCAGAATCGCAATCCTCTGGGTAGAGATACTTGACTTTCCGAGCAACAAGTTCACCCACTTGATTTTATGGGCAACAAGTTCACCCAATTGATTTCCCAAGGCTACAATCACACCTTATCCCGCTTGTTTTCAAGGCTACAATCACACCTTTTCTCGCTAAGTTGATTACAAAAAGCCTATAACTCTGAATAGCACTGAGGATCTTGTTGAGATAGTGATAGAGAATCAAACCATGAATGATCGAGTTCAATTCAATGTAGATTTCAGCATAGTAATGGTAAGAATATGTTTTAAGAAAAGTGGAAGAAGTAGAGTAGTGAAAAACCAGAAAATCTAACGTTAAAATTCATTGAAACTGACCCCTATTTATAGAAGAACAACAGCCATGTCCATTCATGAAGAGTTATGGCGAATAGACACTTCTTTTGAAATTTAAATTTTAAACTCAACTGACACCATGTCGACATGGTCACCATGAGTATGTCGACACTACGCCATAGATGACCTTCTGCAACATTTTTGCAAGGTGTTGCTAACTAAAATGTTGCGACATCTATAAAATTTTGGTCCTACTGCAACGTTGTATTTTTGGTGTTACCTTAGCCATAAAAATGTGTTGCTCTAGCTAAACAAGTGTAACACGATGCAATATTTTTATATAGTGTTGCCATAGATATATTCTAATTAAAAAAAATTAAATTTTTTTTACACCTCAGCGATCCACACCACCATTTAAAACAAAATCTCAACCGTCGATTCACACCATCGATCCACACCTTACCAATTTCCATTTCCCGCTTTACTTTTCTTTCTCATTCCTCTCTCTATGAAAATTAGGGCACGCGATTTTTCTTTCTCGTTCCTCTCTGTGAAAACTAGGGCACACGATTCCAGTTGCATTGATGCTCTGATTGATCGAATCTAGTGTAAGAAACGTTCCTGGTAGCTTGCTCCTTCATTCTCCTTGATTGATTGCTCGAATTGCTTTGACTTCGTCGTCGGGTGCGATGTGATATTATTTGGTATGTTTTCTGCCTTCTGGTTTACTTGATTATTCTCAATTTTGGTTACACTCGCACGCTTTTACCGATGATGAATTGGGATTTATTTATAGGCTTTATTTCCTATAATCTCGAGTTTAATCTTTCTGTTGGACTTTGAGAAATCTGGTATGTTGGATTGCGATGATGTATTGGTATGTTGGATTTTGGTCCACTGGCTTGATTTTGCTTTGTCGATGATGAATAGCGATGTGATATTATTTGGTATGTTGGATTTTGGTTCACTAGCTTGTTTTTGATTTCTGATCTGAGCTTGTTAGCTCCTTCTGCTGCATTTGTTAAACCAGAACTTGAACCTTTGTTAAACTTATTCGCATACCTTTGTACCTTGCTGCATTTGTTAAACCAGAACTTGAAGTATTTGTATTCTGCTGTCCTCTTGAAAACTGCTTCACTTGAAAACTTCTGCATTTTTGAAAATCAGAATTTTGAAAGTAATCTTTGGTTTTATTAAACTGTTGACTATTCTGAACATTGAGTTTTGGTTTCCACGATATATACAAACATATGAATGTTGAGCTTTGTTGGTTTTGCTTGGTCTGGACTGAACTAGTACCATGCTAACCTTGTTCTTTAACATGAACTAATGCTCTAAGTCCTCTGTATATCATATTACTGCCTATGTTTCTCTTGTACATGCCTGATGCATTCACTGTTTTTGCTTGATGGGCTGCCTATGTGTACTGCTGTGTTTCTTGCACTAGCTTGTCTACATTTTGCTGAACCTGGTTCTTGTTTATTTTGTTGGTTGCTTGGCCCTGAGTTGAATCCAGTCGATGACTCGGGTTTGACCTTGTGCCGTGTCCATTTTTTTGGCTTGTCTACATATCTGGCTGCACTTGAGTATGAACTTGCACTTGAGTAGTTGCACTTGAGTAGTTTCTTGTACCAAGCCTTATGATGCATGTATGTTCATCCATGTACATGCATTTCTTGGTCATGTTATGTTGCTTGCTGTGTTAAGTACTACTTTGTGCACTTGGCTTCTCCTTTGTGCATTTTTGCCTGAACTGTTGCTTGATGTCTTCCATACTGTCATGTATCCATGTGTTGCATTCATGTTTGGCTTATGCACTTGTGAACAGCTGACTTGTGCATTCACAGGTTGTCCGTGCAAATATTTGGTCCCTGTCAGAAAAAAATATGAAAAGAAACAACCCAAATACCTGAGGCAAATAATATAACAAAAATATTTTCATTTTCTGTTCGAGTTAAATATTATTTTCCAGATTACTGCT
Organism: Allium cepa; assembly: GCA_030765085.1. Taxonomy (NCBI): domain Eukaryota; kingdom Viridiplantae; phylum Streptophyta; class Magnoliopsida; order Asparagales; family Amaryllidaceae; genus Allium; species Allium cepa. The sequence goes on along the minus strand of CM060932.1, from coordinate 79,873,634 downwards.
TTTGAATTATATGTGACAGGTATTGAAGACTGGACAGCTGGATACAAGCTTGAAGACAGAGTCAAATCAAATGTGCTTGAGCTTGAAGACTGGACCCGCTACTCGGCTCGCCTTCGGCTCGGCACTCGGCTCGTCATATATTTGTCAGTGTCGGTGTCTGTATAAATTGAAACTGCATATGTAATGAGTGAACTGAGTGATGTAGTGAGGAATATCTGTATATGTGAATATCAGTGTTATATATCATTGAATTGTAAAATAGTGGAGTCAGGAATTTGTACTATTTCAAATGTTGAAATAAAATATTTATTTAAATAAATTACTTTTTGAATATCAAATTCTGGGCAATAGCATTTTATTAAATAAATATTTATTTCTATTAAAAAATCAAATATGCTCTACATTGTGGGCCCCACAAATTCAGAAAGTTAATATCTATAGCAACATTTTGGAATGTTGCTACAGACACATATGGATATTGCTATAGACCCAAATAGCGTTCTATTGCAACAATATTACTTATGTTGCCTTAGATAGTCAAAATATTGCCTTTGAGGTCTAAGGCAACGGCAAAAATTGCATCACCCGAAAAGTGTTGCCATAGACCTATGGCAACATTTTTTGGGCCTGACCCAACATTTTTTTTGTGTTGCAGAAGGCCATTTATGGCGTAGTGCGACATCCTAAAGCATTTTTTTATAATTTGATTTTCTTTGAAAATAACCTTTATCTTATATTAAAACTATTTTAAACTTTATAAATATACTTGACTACGGTTAAAATTCATAAGTAAATATGGAGAATAATATATGTAGAATTTAACTATAATTTTATATTTAAATCTAAGTATAAATATTTAAAAGTTAAATATATTATATTAAAAGATAGTTTAAAATCAGGAGTAATTTGACTTTGAAATTAAAGATGAATTTGAGGCTAAAATTATTTAAAATCATGATAGAGGTTTTGAATTTTTTAAAAAGAAAGTTTTGAAATCATTTTGAAAACAAGATAATTTTTGTAAAATCATTTGAATAAAAATTAACTGATACAAAACAATGTTCCACTAGATTTTTCATAGGTTCCATACTACTTAGGGTTCCATCCCTTTAACGGGCTCGAAATGGATTCCATTCCACGAATAAATTGAATTTTAAGATGTCAGTGCTTTTCTAGGAGTTTTAACAAAATTTTCTAATTAAAGAATAAATTACTTGAATTCTTGAACTCTTGATAATCTTGATACTCATGAGTTTTCAATCTTGATATCTTGAATCTTTATACTGTACAGTCTTCATTCTTGGTACCTACATGGTTAAATCATGCATATACATATATATCTAAACTTATAACGTTAGTATTTATATTTTATAATCTATTCTAAGGTTGTTGTCATCAAAACCATCATCTCACGGACTAACATATATGGGATAACAAAAAAAAATTATTTTCTAAGGAAAAGTAGCGTCTATGTGATAGTGAAATATTTTAATAATGTTTTTACTTGCGGAGTGGACAAAGGACTAAGTTGGTATTGTGACAACTGTGGTATCATGTTAAGGAAAAGTTTCATCTGGCCAACCAGTTTGATAAAAGGCCGAAACTATTTTTAAATCATGATAATCATATTTTTTGAAACACATAATTCAATGATGTGTAAATGTAAGTTTTTATTGATTAAATTGTCTAAAGATTGGGTATATTAGAAATGAACATAATAAAATATATAATCGAAATAAAGTATGAGTTAAATATCATAATAAAAAACTTATTAATTGTAGGAAGATTAACATATTTATAACTAGAGACGGTTATCAAATGAATACGCCTAAGTTCATCATACATCAATAAATCATAAAAAAATGTCATTAGAGCAAAGCCTTTTTATAATGATTCTATGTTAGATTTAAATTCAGTTAATTGTATATAATATCAGGACTAATACACTAAAAAAATATTATGATGTAACCATAACACTTCTCCAACAACTCCAAAAACAATTACCCGCACGCTAAGGAATAGTTTATATTCATTTATTTTCACTTTGATATTTCCACAAATGATCAATTAGTTAACCATGTATTTGCTAAATATATTGATTGTAAAGAAGAAGAAGAAGAAGAAGAAGAAAATTATAATATGCACAGGGCAAAAATTAATCTCTAAACAACTTGAAACTTGAACATTTTTGGCTTTATATCTAAGGTCATGCAGGAAAATCTGTCCTCTACATCAATTTGCTAACCTATGACAAGAAATATATAGGCTTCAAATATATACCTCTGTATAACATGCACGATTAGCATATAAATTACAATACATATAGTATGCATGACTGGACATGGATAGTATAATGATGAAATTCATTATTTAGCTGTATGCAATTAACTGTAGCGATCTCAAGTAAATTCTCACTTTTAATACATGAAATCCATTATTTAATTGTCATTAACATGCAATAACACAAAATTCTTAATGCCTTATATTTAACATTGTTTATATTATTACTAGAAATGTCATCCTAGCCATTATCTGCAAATAGCCTTATTTTTTTGAAAATCCAGGAGAACCCGACGGGCCGGTAAACTCCTAAAGGGGTACAGTAAAACCGTCCGTTGATCCAAGTCCTCACACCTCCGGGTAAATTTACATAGGATAGGGAAGCGCATGGTACGATCGTATCTGGATCCTTTTATGATAGACTAAGCTTCCTTTCCATTGTGTCACACTCGCGGACATTATCTGCAAATAGTTATGTGCATTGAAATTATGATATAATTTCATGTGAACCTTTGGACTCCCTTTATTGTGAACTATAATAGGCTAAAGATTAGCTTATACAAACAATATAAAAGTATTTAAAGTAAATCTTAGTCCGAGAACACCAAATCGTAAACTTAAATAAGTACACAAAGCTTATATATTTAAAATATCTAAACCACTCATTAAGACAAACTAATTCACGATATCATTTACAAATTCATACTGATTTGTTAGTCATTTCCTACCACTAAACTTTAACAGCACCATATTCCTGAATTCATGGGTAAAACCAAATATTAACATGGAACTGTAGAAGCACTAAATTATTGAGTTCAAATTGAATAACTAAAGGGTAAAAAATTAACCCTGAGAGTTCTAGAAGATTCATAAGGCATCAAACTGTTTGTTGCTGTAGAAAAGTATTCTGCTACCGCTCTATGTAAAGGTTCGATAGCTTCATCATTGCTAGCGCTGCCTTATGCTACCATGTTGATGATGTTTGATCGCATGTTCTCGAGAAGCTTCTTGATGGACTGTAATTCAGAGGTCTTCTAGATGTGGACACTTGCTCCTTTGAAGGCATCTCCTTCCTCTTCTATTTTTGCTTGTAATTAAAGATAAACAAAGAAAAGGAGTTTCAACTCTGATTATGTTCTGATTTAATGATTACTTTTTGAATCCTACAATTGAAGTAAAGAAGAGCAAGAGAAAAAGGAAAATTTTTGAGAAAAATGAAATAGAAGATTATTTCGGCAGAGTTAGAAGAAAATATGACAAGATTTGATATGCACCCTGGAACTTTAAATATATAATACATGCCCAATAGAGCATATATTTTCTTCCTATACCTACTAAAATAACTATCTAGCATCAAATGGAGCATTTTCTTTAACTAACAAGTTCAGAAGATATTGCGAAGATGAACATCCCCAAACTTATATCTCGGGGTGGGACGTTATTCACTATCTTGGATTTGATATGATTTTGTGGATGGATTGACTTTATCAAGCCTGAATCCTATGTTCTTAAAGGATCCTACACCTTAGACATCCTAATTCGGTTGATCAGTTGTCTCTAGTTCTTCATAATTGTGATGGTGATTCCGAAGCATCTTTATTTTCTCTTGAGTCTCGAGATGATGATGATGTATCTCGAATTACAATCGTTTGTGATTTTGCTGATGTATTTGAGTCTGTTTCAGGTTTTCCACCCAAGCGGGCAATTGAGTTCCGTACTGACCTCATTCCTGGTGCTCTACCTGTATATATACGTGTATATGTAAATTTCATATTATTATACCGTTCACGCAAATCTTTGAACGAACTCCAAATGAAGCATGCCGTCCGGCATTTATAATTTTTTTACCCTTATTTCGAACAATGGAATGGGTTTCGGGGCCTAGTTCAATCGTATGTGGAAGATAGCTTTTCGAACCCAATTAAAATATTAAATTTTCAATATTTAGTTCAATGCATTTATATGTCGTACGACCAACCAATAACTCCAAATGCTGCGAAATTTGAAATCCTATAATAACATAATATTATGGATCCAATAAAACTAGTTTCGTCGAAATCCGGGAATATGCCGCGGATCGCTATTTTAACGTCTTGATTATAATATAAAGTTTCTGATTTCTAATTATCCCCATTTGAACACAAATTTAAATGTTAACAATCTCCATTGTTTTTTAAGTAAAATTTTCATCCACTTTCAGTTTCGTTTTTACTCATATTAAATTCAAAATTGAATCATTCAAATAATTTTCAATACTAAATTAAACTATTTAATTATTCAATAAATCAATATCTTTCGAAATATAAGTTAATGAACTTGCAAGATTTAATCTTTAAAAGGAATTCAAATTATAGAACAACTATTTCCATTTTATGGTCATTCAATCCTCATTATTCAATTATTATTCAAATAATTTCTCAATATTGAATTTAAACAATTTAATTGTTCAATATTCAACAAATTTCAATATTGGATTTTAAATTAATTTTCATTATCAACCGATTAATTTATTTACATCTAATAAATTACTATTGATCGTAAACTCATTTGATACGTAGCATTACCTTTCAATACTTGTTATTACTTATATCTTCGAAATTAGTTTATTTTAAAATTTTGTTCAAGTGCACATCCAATAACCTACATTCAAAATCATTAAACCTTTATTTTAACCATTTTTATTTAATAATTATGTCAAATTCCATAATTTAAAGTGGTTAAAAATACCGATCGTTGCACACTCTTTGTTGGTTTTGAGGGGTCCACGTGCAAATTCAAGCATAGAATGATGCTAATTGTGTCTCAAAAGTCGAATATAATAAAATATTGGCATACCTGCACTCGTAGTACCAATAATACGGTACATCCAGAATCCACTCAAGGATGTCCCTCTCTGATTAACGACACAATTAAGTTCTAATGATCGATATACATACATGCATGCATGCGTACATACATGCATGCATGCGTGCATACATACATGCATGCATGCATGTACATCGATCATTAGATGTATGTATGTATGTCATACTAGGTGTTCCTAAATCGAACAATATAGGCGAACCAAGAGAGACCTTTGAAATCGTAACAATATGTCCTACAGGCAACATAGATGAAGATTTTACAACATAACATTCTCTATCATGTAAAAAAAACTCTAGGTTGTATCTCAATTTATAATAGTTTAGTAATGATTTGATTTTGGACTTAATATAGCTTAAATTCAACTAGCTTCCCCATGAAAAGCATGCCGGCATCTCTAGATGCAGCAGCACATACTGTAAATTGCTATGTATTTGGAACTGTTCATCGTATGATAGAGGTTCATCGAGTCCAACAACTAGACCAATATGGTAAAATCTAAAGGAGCAATGCCCAACTTCTAAACGTAAAATGAAATGTATGTGTATTCTTTCACCAAATAGTTGGTAGTGCGCCTCACAACCATAGTCGGATTCAGCAATTTTTTTTCTCTATAACAACGAAATGTATTTATTGTATGCAATAAATATGTGTGAAATATAAGTAAACTTAGTTTAGAAAACATATCTAAAAAATTATTAAATCTAATATTGCACATTAAATGTGAATCAAATGGTCTGTACCCACATCTCTTTTTAACCTATACCGGCAAAATACAGATGCAAATGAACCTCGTGGACGATACACCCGGGCAAGTTTAATACAATTGTTTTTTCAATTCATGTGCACCACATAATAGTTCTTTAGCTTACCCAATACATGTTTGAATTTATACGTGTCAAATCTAATAATTTACTAATTAAATATAATTGTCATGCGAAATGCTATAATTTAATTTTAAAATGAACTTACACTGTTATTGGAGACTACACTAACATTATGTTGTCCATTTGGAAAAACACAAAATTTTAAAATCCCCTTATTCGCTCTAGGGTTTTGAATTATGCAGAAATCAAGGGTGCTGTCTCGCGATACTATGCTCGTTTACCTTTATTTTTATACGATGGGATCGTCACCTACACTGTGATGCTTGCTAGAGCTCAATGTAGCACCATCGTCGTCTCCACCATTACCATGTTCGCTTTTACCTCAACTTTCATATCCTTTCACATCCTACATTGATCTTGTTGAGTTTATGTGATTCAAATATTTTCCAAAGAATATAAGAAAATAATTAATTGATTCAGTCAATCAATTAATTAGGCTATATATGGAAAGATAAAGAGGAAGGATATATGTGATATCTTTTAGAGAATGGAAACTATTGCTAACCAATTAATTAGTCAAAGAATTTGTTATATGAAGAAAGAAAAGATTGTTGATGGAGACTGATTCAAGCAAGGAAAATTATGGAAACCAAGATCACCATTATCCATTTACATACAAATCAAATCATGGATTTCAAACATAATCTGAAAATTAATTTTCTTAATCTTTAAGTAACTTCTTCATTAAGTCTATTTAAATGAAGGAAGTCCATCTTCATATTTGTGTGAGTGTGAAAGAGCATCCATCATTATCCTCTTCTTCAGTAAACCCTAATTTCTACAGTCAATCAATTAGGGGTTTTGAGCGTAAACAAGTCTTTGGATAAATTGATTATTCAATTTGTAATTATACGTTAGTCTCTTCACTACTACCTATAATTTTGTAATCTTTCTCTTTTGTACTCTCTTTCTTCATTGAAATAAAGAATAGTTTTTGGGTCCATGGACGTAGACGATCTAGCCGAACCACGTTAAATCTTTGTGCTCTCTGCTTTTCTGTTTCTCTTTGTTTGGTGATTACTTTTTATTGAATTTTCGGTTGGTAGTTAATCGACAAGTTAGATCCTTCTTTTGATTGTTTGCACGCATTAGCATTCCGCTGCGTTTTTGGAGTTAGTGCAAATCAATTGAATCCGCACAACAGTTTGGTATCAGAGCTAGCCGTCTTCTACTAGATTAGTTATCAATTGTAAATTCTTTTAGTAGTATGAAAAATTATGGCATCACCAAATTTGTTAGAAAAGGAGTTTTTGGGGCATGGAATGTGAAGACTAACGACGGTGTTCTTCAGCAACAACTTCATTTGTTTAGAATAAGAGATAAAAGCCAGAAGCACCTTAAAGGTAGAAAAGATATGCGTAGGTCTCATTTCATGAGTCTTAGAAGGGGTGATTGCTATTATTATAAGAAGAAATGACATTTCATACGGGATTGTCCAGCTCTTAGAAAGAAGAAGGAGAAAGCTTCAGTTTTGTCATCAGTTAGATCAGATGCGGATAGAAGTGATAGTAATACATCATTACTTTTAGTCAGTATTTCATCTTTAGAGCATACAAGTTGGGTGATTGATTCTGGAGCCTCTTGTCATATGATGCCAGATAAGAGCTGTTTTGTTAGTTACAGGAAAATTGATGGCAGAGCAGTCCATATGGAAAATGACACATCTTGTCATGTTGTGGGCGTTGGAAGTGTGAGGTTAAGAATGCATGATCGTGTTGTTAGGACTATCACGAACGTTAGACATGTTCCGATACTGCGTAGAAGTTTGTTACCAGTTGGAGCTTTGAGTAGACTTGGTATGAGGATAATAATAGATGGAGAGAATTTGAAAGTGGCAAAGGGTTCCTTGGTAGTGATGAAAAGGGTGCGCGTTAATGATATTTATGTGCTTCATGCAGAGACAGTCTTAGAAGAGTCGGTAGTTTCTACTGATTCTAGTATTTCAGATTCTACTCAGTTATGGCATCTTCGTTTAGGTCATGTTAATGCGGAGAGTCTTGAAGTATTAAAGAAGCGTGGGTTAATTGATGGTGTTTGTCAGTCGAAGCCTAGTTCTTGTGGAGATTGATCTTTTAGAAAAAAGAAGCATGTCATATTTGATGTTGGAAGACCAAGAGCTACAGAGTTTCTAGATTATGTTTATTCTTATATGCAGGGACCCACCCCAGTTGCATCTTTTGGCGAAGCTAGTTACTTCGTCTTATTTGTGGATGATTTCTCACGTAAGGTTTGGATTTATTTCTTAAAGGCCAAAGACGAAATATTTGCCCAATTTTGTAAGTGGAAGACCTTTGTAGAGAAGCAGTCGAGGAAGCGTTTGAAGGTTCTCAAAGTTGGAAATAGTAGTGAGTTTATGTCACAAGAATTCACTAACTATTGTGGGTCTGAGCATGTAATTAGAAATTTTTCTATTTCTGTTGAGTCACATTGTTATGGAGTGGCGGAGAGCATGTGTCGGATATTGTGGGAGAGAGCTATAAGCTTAAGAACGATTGCTAGTCTACAAGAGGGATTTTGGACAGAAGCGATATCTATGGCTGTATTTCTCATCAACAACACACATTCTATTTCCATGGATACGAAGATCCCAGAAGAGATATGGAAAAGAGAATCTGTTGATTATTCATTTCTTAAAATGTTTGGTTGTTCAGCTTATTTAGAAGATGAGAGACATGATAAGTTGAAGCCTAGAGAAAGCAAGCATATTTTGTTAGGCTATAGAGAAGGAGTGAAGAGGTATAGGTTGTGGTGTAAAATAACTAGGAGAATTGTGACTAGCAGACATGCGATATTTGATGAGAGATATTTGTTGAAGGTGGAGCCTCTACCAAGTGATGACAATGGGAGGACAGAAAATTGCCAAAATTTGGAGTCATCTGATTATTACTATATTCGGAGAGATATTGGTATTTCCGATGATACCATGATTGATGAGAAGATTACAGAGGTTCTGACTCTAGGTGGAGCTCATTTGCTGGAAAGGCCTTTTGGTTCAGTTGGCCCTATTTGTAAGCATATTTGTAGCGATGATTCTTCATCTTATACTTTGAATGTTGTGAAGCTTGTTGGCGAGTCTGCTGATGTTGACTTAGGAAAGTCTAGCAAAATTCTTGTGGAGGAGATTGGAGTAGATAATATTGAGTATGTCCTCACTCAATTTGGAATGGAGAAGGTGAAGCGCGTTGTTAAATCTCCATTGGTCTCTCGAAGTAGTATCTACATGTTCGTCTCCAACATCGAATTTGTTGAAGAATTTTGGTACTTTCTCGTATGCATTATGTTTGCTGATGTGCATACTATCTTTCTTGTGCTTGGGAAAGATTTGGAAGCTCTGTTTGGGCAATATTGTCCAAAATAGTTCACATTGAGCTTATTGACGTAGACCCAATAATTTGTCGAGATGTGGTGATACAGAGAGATTGTTATATTTGAATCAAGGCGGGGTGTTGAATTTATGTGATTCAAATATTTTTCAAAGAAGACAAAAGAAATAATTAATTGATTCAGTCAATCAATTAACTAACTTATATATGGAAAGATAAAGAGAAAGGATATATGTGATATCTTTTAGAGAAGGAAAACTAATTAATTGCTAACCAATTAATTAGTCAAAGAATTTATTATATGAAGAAAGAAAAGATTGCTGATGGAGATTGATTCAAGCAAGGAAAATTATAAAAACCAAGATCACCATTATCCATTTACATAGAAATCAAATCATGGATATTCGAAAAGGTTTCAAACATAATCTGAAAATTAATTTTCTTAATCTCTAAGTAACTCCTTCATTAAGTCTATTTAAATGAAGGAAATTCATCTTTGTATTTGTGTGAGAGTGTGAGAGAGCATCCACCATTATCCTCTTCTTCAGTAAACTCTAATTTCTGCAGTCAATCAATTAGGGGTTTTGTGCGCAAGCAAGTCTTTGGATAAATTGATTATTCAATTTGTAATTATACGTCAGTCTATCCGCTACTACCTATAATTTTGTAATCTCTCTCTTTTGAACTCTCTTTCTTCGGTGAAATAAAGAATAGTTGTTGGGTCCGTGGACGTAGGCGATCTAGCCGAACCACGTTAAATCTTTGTGTTCTCCGCTCTTCTGTATTTCTTTGTTTGGTGATTATTTTTTCTTGAATTTGTGGTTGGTAATTAATCGACAAGCTACATCCTTCTTTTAATTGTTTCTGCGCTTCATCATTCCGCTGCATTTTTGAAGTTAGTGCAAAGCAATTGAAATTTCCGCACAACAGATCTCCTGCTACTACCATCTCATAAGCTACTCAAAACTTTCTTTGGCAAAAATCACTAATCTTAGGGCCAAATAGTGCACTAGGCATATATTTTTGTAGTTGTGAGGTATTAAGTTTGACAATGGAGTAAGAAAAAAATGTCGGTCAAGAAGAAGATAGGGAAGAAGAGCGGACATAATCAACTAGATTATCTTGCATTTTAAATGCCGGATACTCTGGGTTGAATTACTATTTTCGTTCAAAGTTCTCTCACAGGTCTTCATAGTGACAACTACTATTACAATTTAAGCTATATACAATTTAAACAAAAAATAACTGTCAAGTCGTCAGAATTGAAAGATTATGTAAGAAAAGTCTCTTTCACAAAGATTGACTGATTTAAAATTCTAATTTAAAATTCTAATATAATGAAATTAATGTTTTTATTGTTAGCATTGACTTGTAACTTTGAAAGCAAAACATTGTAACGATATCATTTTCAGCGAATGTGATATCATAGTGTGGAATTTTCTAAAACATGATAAGATGTGTAGCCAGTCTCCGTTCATAAATACATACTTACATCTGATACACTTGGTGCTGATTTGTTTCAAAACTGTTAATGCCAATAGTCAACTCGTTTAGAAATACATCTGATATACACGTTTGATTTGTTAGCATTTTATGGTGGTTTTATAGATGATAAATTCTCTTGATCAAGTAACAGTAATATATAGTATTAATTAGCAGCAACATTGAAAATTGAAACCTAGCGGTTTCAATTTAAGTCTGTACATAGCTTTATAAGAATTCTATATGATACATGTATTTACATATATTAATCGTATTAATATTGTATGTCCAGATATCTATTGTATCAATTCAGTATACCCTTTGTGACTTAAGCTCCTCTTTAGTCACAAAAAGTCCATGAAAACCATATGGGACTCGCCTCGGCAGCAGCACCTCTGCGACAATCTCCAAATCGTCAGATTTGGCATCCATCACCACGAACTTGGACTCGCATTTCCTCTCATCATGCACATACGTAACGACATACCCGTCATCCTCATCCCCATTTTTACCATCCTTTGCGACAAAGAAAGGCTCTCCACCGAAACATCCTTCTCCGAACTCTCTTTCCGCCACCGTACAGTCTCCACTCTTCCCCGCCTTCTCAAAATCCAGCTTCGCCACTCCCCTAATTTTAGGCATCGGATATCCTATTCCTAGGTAACCATACCTATTCTTCCTCCCTGCATATCCAGGATTTATTACCCCAAAATCCAAATTCCCGGCAGATAGCGGGGTCCTACAAACAACATTAGTCCTTAAATCTATCCTAACCATCTCCACGCAACTGTGCACGAGTCCCGTATTCTCCAACGCGTGCTCTATTGATATCACATTAGGCGCCACCATAACCACGACGTTTCCTCCCTCCTCCTCCCACGCATTCAAAGCGTGTATTATATTAAACCCAGGCACCTCGAACCACCTCATCTCTGAATCCGACTCTGCGTATCGATTCAATATCCCGATACGCGGCACCTTTTTAGCATTTGCACCGACTGGGGATCCTCCTCCAAACATCATCTCCATAGGCTGCATCACTATCTGTATATCTGGAAATATCGCGTATCTTTCTGTTATGGCAAAATCGTGCATGAACGATGGTTCGTTCATCGAGAATATCGGTACGTCTGGGCCGATCTTGACACCGTCCGGCCTAAACCTGAAGAATGTGACGTACGGAGGCATCGGCCCGTACCTGAAGGCGAACATCTCCCCTGTTTCCGGATCCTTCTTCGGATGCGCCGTCATTCCCATGAACAGCTTGCCATCGAAATCGCTCCTTCCTACTGTGCTGACATCTCCGTTATCTTTAACGTGTACGGCGTATGGTAAGTCGGACTCGCCCAGCGCGTAAAGCTGGTTTTGGAAGTAAAGCAGGCTGGTGTTTGCGAGCCCAACCCCTTGGGTGGGGTCCATCTGGCCCGTGAGAACCCTTGCTGCGGTTACGGCACCACGTGCCATGCCACCGACGCCGTGAAAGGAGAACACGTTGGGCATAACAGGGGATCCGGCTTCCCGTTCCACGGAGTATTTGTAGGTTTGAACGAAACGGGAAGCGAGGGTGGCGGGAGCCGTGCCACCTTGGGCAGGGAGGAGGATGGCGTGGAGCATGCCGTCTCCATCGAATAAATGGTGGGGACCACGGGGGAGGTGCTGCGGGTTCGGCCCGTTGCGGATGTAGGCCCCACCAGCAAGGCACTGCGGGATGCTGCCACGTACGACTGGGCAAGGAGTGGGTGGGAGTTCGGGGACTGGGGAGAAATTGTCGGATAGGACATGGCGTGGGTCTACGGAAGGACGGAAGAGAGGTGGGTCGATGAAGTTGTTTATTATCACGTCAAATGCGTTGCAGAAGGTGGTGGCCAAAGTTTGTACTGGCTCGGTGGTACTAACAGCGGAAATTACTACAGATCGTGGATGAACGATTTGCGGGCGTGGATTTTGTATTAGCCGCGATGAGGATGCAGCGATGAATGAAGAGGAAAGTGCATCCATTGCTCTTTACTTCTGTACTTCAGTAGTAAGGTCCCCCACCTATTTATACCGTGTTATTATTATTTTCCATTGTCATTCAGGTGTAATTTGTGATTCAGGTGCAGTTTGTGATTTTATTTTTGAAATATGATTTGTGATAATGTGACAACGACATAGATTAGATATATCCTAGATTCGGGTACCCTTGCTTTGCCTAATAATTTTAAAGATAAATAAGTAGGTGCAACTGCAAGTCCAGTGGATGTGGTGTGAGAAGGTTTCTCCTTCACGAATCAGTGGATTAGAGTACGACGCATCGTTTCCTGTCTTCCAGTTATGCCTTGCTTATTTTTAAAATTTTGAAGTTGACAATTTATAACGCTAGATTTGCCTAATAATTGTAGATCGGATTCAATTTCCTTTTTCGTGACTTAGCTTAGATATTCGTACAATAATTTCGAACTTGTAGCACATGGGATGTTTAATTAGGACAGATGAGCTGGTGAGAAAAGAGATATTGTTAGTTGTAGAAAACTACAATTACCAGAAATGCAAGCAGATAATAAGTTGTTGCCAATTAGCATTAGCGTTTTGATTGCGTGCGAAATTGAACTTTACAAAATTCTGGGATTCATATGTTTAACGCTTAAGAACATGGAGCATATGCAAGGTTTCATCAAAATTGCAATGCTCAATTCAGGTGATTAAAAAATAAATTAATAAATTGTTTCAGAATGTATGATTGTTTTGTCCAAGATCATTTTAAAAAAGTTGAGGAACAAACAATTTCTGGGGATCACTGTAATTGTTTCAGTAAGAAGCTACGAGGATACGAGCATATTTGCGTTTTAAAAGTGAATACATACTTCAAGTTTCAGGCAGAACCTTGTGATTGAAAATTTTGACTTTATTGCTATTTTATTTCTCGTGTGATCAACACATGACTTAAACTGACCAACCAAATGCATGCTGAAGGAAAATATAAATATTAAATAAGAAAAACCATGCTTCTAATAATACAAAAGTTGGACATACAACTACGCCCTTTCTCTTAAGCGCCTAAGTAATTTGTGACATGTTTGGTGGTCATTTTGTTCTCACATGCCGCAGCGGTACTCCACTGCATTTTGTTGAAAAGCAAACATGTCGATTAGCGAAAAGTGACTTCTAAGGTAAAAAGTGACATGGCTATTGAATTAAAGAGTGACGATTATTGAACTGAAGCGTCCGCGTGGATTCAGTGAAGAGCTATGTTTATTCAATTCTCTTCTCTCTTTCCCATTTTTAACAGGTGTTATCAATACCATCTGTGTTTGGAGATTAAATTTGAAGAAAAATATTAAACTGAACCTCATAGTTTTATCTCTTACTAAACTAAAGAATATCATGATAGTGATGCCTAAGAATGAAGGCTTTGTTTAGAACCTAAGGAGCATGAGAATGTATGAGGAGAAGTGTTGAATAAAATGATACAACCACTAAAACTAAATACCAAAAGGCGCTCTGACTTATTTTTCAAGCTTTGGAGGATAGCATGATCGAAAAAGTTTCCGGTGCAACCACCTCCAAACAAGCATGAGATATTCTTCAAACACCTTTTGAATGAGTTGACGTAGTAAAGAAACCATCTTCAAACACCAGAGACAAATTTGAATCTTTACACCTGAGTGGTGCAGAGTCTATTTCGGAGTATATTTCAAGGGTTTTGGCTATCACTAAGCAAATGAATAGATATGAAGATGAGATAAAAGATGATCGAATTGTTGAAGGTTTTTGAGCTATTTAGATCCAAAATTCAATTATGTTTTTGTTTATGAAAGAGTCTAAAGAATTAGCAACGTACATTTTGATGAACTTGTCAAATCATTGCAAGCTCATGAGGAAAGATTGAAGAAACCAATTCAAGAATCGGTAGAACATTCTTTGAATGTAAAGTTATCTTTGAAATAAATGGGAAAAGTTATGACGCGTTCCAAAGAGGCCAAGGATGGGGAGGAGATCGTCGTCAAGGCCAAGGTCAGGCCATGGCTATAGAAGATGTGGACAACGCGATAAACGCACATTTAGTAATAATTAAACAAGACAAAATTTCAAGCAAGTAAGAGGTCATGGACGAGGTTGAAGATGAGGATACCACCCAAACTAACCAAAATATGACAAATCAAATACCGAGTGTTGTAATTATCTTCGTTTTGATCATTATTCATAGAATGCAAAAGCAACGTGGAGGAGATGAATAATTTGGTAGAGATTAACAATGCTAAGATCCTGATTTACTTCGTGCATGCAAAGGCAATCAAGATGAGTGCAATCAGTGGTGCCTTGATTCCGATGTAAGCAGCCATATTTGTGGAAACAGAAATCTATTTGTGGAACTTGACGAATCAGTAAATGGTGATATTACATTTTAAGACCCTTCAAAAGTCCAAGCAAAGGTTGAAGGTATGATTATGATTAGATTGAAAGAAGAAAGTCATTACTTTATTTCTAATGTTTTTATGTCCCGATCATTAAAATATCTTGAGTTTAAGATAACTTTTGAAGAAAAATTATGTGATGAACTTGAAAGATAAAAGTTTGACTATGAAAGATGAAAATGGAAAATTGCTTGTTAAGTACTTTTGACAAAGAATAGAATGTTTCTGCTGAACCTTCAATCTGATGTACCTATGTGTTTGAAGTCTTGTTTCAAAAATTCATTTTGACTATTGTTAGGGGAAATTTTGGTAAAGTCTTGAAAAAAATCAACACCTGTTGTAAAATGCGCTTAAGATCAAGAGACGCACCATGATTGAAAGGCTAGAGCAGAGAGGCAAGAAGATAAAAAGAAAACACGAGAGGAATCGAAAAGAAAGTAAATTATCAAATTCAAATATTTGGTTCGGTTGAATACCAAACTAGAATGTTAGTTTGGTAGTGTACACTTGTACATAAAATCCTATCGATAGTTGTCTACCGAACAGTTAAAAGTGTGCTATAGATCATGTAATATAGATATATGATAATACAAAGTGTAGTGATAATAGCGATATAGTAAATAATGTAGAATATAAAGGCAGTATAATAAAAAAAAAATGACACCGTAGATTTTTATACTGGTTCCGAGCTTCGTCCTACGTCCAGTGTCGGACTCCTTCTGGAATTTCACTAAAACAACAACCCTCATTTAACCCGAAGGAACATGTATATACAACCCTTGAGCAGCCGAACAGGGACCTGAGTAACGGAATAGGATTTTGCCTCAACAGCCGAAAAGAACTTCACACGCTTCAGCAGCAGAACAGGACTTCAACAAAGTACAAAACATTGTTTGATTTTTGTGTTCTGATAACACGGATAAGTCTGTTTATAGTACACATTTAAGAAGAATAGAAAGGAATAATATTGCTTAGAATATGTTAATGCATAATATATGAGAGTATAGTTACAAGTATATTTAAGAGACTTAGATAAGAAAGATAAGAAAATTATGTATGTTGGAATCAAGTTAAAGTATGTATTTATAGATGTTAAGAAGCAACGACTATTGACGAAGAGTTTCGGTTGAAGTATTGCATCCAAATCTTTTTGTAGAGATTCATAACTCTTCATAAATAGTCGTGTCTTTTCAGAAAATATAGCTGTTGAAGAAATTCAGTCAACTGAACCACTGGGTCCGTCGACTGGATATTCATACGAATTTTAATATATATTTGTTTATCTATGCACATGTGCATGTTGCACAGAAATTGTCAGGTCAGTCGACTGACGTGGTAATTTCTGTCCAATTTGCATAGTTTTCACAAGTATGTATGTATGTGTGTGTGTGTGTATATATATATATATATTATATGATTTTAAAGACAAATTTTGATTATATATATAATGCTTATATGTATAAATCATTTTAAAGACAAATTTTGATTATATATATAATGCTTATATGTATAAATCATTTGAAAATAGGAAGATTATATATAAGCTAACATATATGTTAAACGAGGAGAGATCTTAACAAAATTGACTTAAGACTCAAAATAAGATAATATAAAAATTGATGCACCGATTTTGATGTCTTGTCTCCATATAGTATATATTCTTTTTTTGTCGTAATAGTCGTCAGATGTGTATATCGTAGTGATAGCTTTGTATCATGAATCAAAACCAAGTCTCAACATTCTTCCCATTTTTGTTTGGTGACAATCTGTAAATAGATATAGATTTTGATTGTATATATAATATAAATATGAATACTTACTCTCCCTGAATCTTTGACGATATATATCTTGCATTCTTAATGTTAGTGATAATTTTCTCCTCCTTTGCTATCGCTAAAAAGGAATAAAGAACATGAATAATCGTATGATGCATGTATAGATATTCAAATCATAGCAATAAAAGAAACAAGCATTTATACATTGCAACATCACAAACAAGAGTTTATACGATGACATAAAATATATTCCACATAAATGTTAGCAGTACAATATAAAACAAAATAACTACTACTTATAATGTAAGGTAAAAAAAATTTAACATGCAAAGCATGCGATGCCCTAGGTTCTTATAATTCCTAATTTTTAGGAAACCATACCCATTTGGGTGTGGTTGAACCTTTAAAAATATAATTTTCATTATTAACTAACATATCAAAATAATCATCAATGTATTTTTATCTATTTTTTCAATTAACAGGAACCCAAATACTTAGATAATTTTTATTCATATTTTCCATCAATGATTTTGTACTTCTAAAGGAATTATAAACATTATTGGTCATAGCAGTATTTGAATTTCTAGAAAAATTGGATTTAGATTTTACTCGTAATCAAGTACCAGCATTAACATATTTACTATACTTGAAAGCGTGTCTAATGTTATTTCTACGATTAGTTTTATTATATCCTAAACCACTTTTATCATGTAAAGGTCTAAAACTAGATAAAATCATGTTTAAATCGTTTTGACCTTTATTAAAAATTTTGACTTTAGTGTTAAGTTTATCAAATTTAGCTTTAAAGTCACAATTATTATTTTCAAAAGAAATATTACTATTATTCAAAATATCAATTTTCTCATTTAATTCAGAATTCTCGTTTTTTAATGTACGGTTCTCATTTTTTAGAAGGAAATTTTGAGATTCTGAATTATATAAAGAGGATTGTAATAAATCATTTTGTCTTTTCAAATAAAGAATTTCTTTTGAAAATTTTTCTCTCCCTTTTTCAAATATGGTGTTTTGTTCATCTAGAAAATCTTTAACGGTTATAAAATTATTCTTTAAAGTACCAAGTTGATTTTCTAAATTTAACTTCTTATTTTTCAATTTCTCATTTTCAAGTTCAACGGATTTCATCTTTCCTAAAATAATAAAATTAAGTTTTGAAATCTTATTGCTTATACTAACTAGTTCATTATTATCTTTTACTGAAATTTGTAAATCGAAAAGTACCTTTTTGCAGTCCTCACTGGTTGCTTTGACGAGGACTTTGCCTGTTGTATTTCGAATGGATCGTGTGACAACCCGTCCTTCTACAACCAGAAAGACGTATCATCATTAAGAAAGAAAGGAATAGAAATAGAAAAGAAAAAGAAAGAAAGAACAACAACATCAGAATCTCACAGCAGAACGGAACAAAATATAATATATCACATAAATATTACATAGTTTTTACATATATCAGAGTTATACAATATCAATATGCATGACAACCATACATACATCTATCACTATATACATCAAAGGTACAGTACATATCAACTAACACAGCGGAACAACATAAATAGCTATTTACGTCTGGAATCTCCTGCTCCAAGCTCCTCCAGAAATCAAGTCCGAGACCTATCACTTGGCTACTCATAAAAATTTGAGTACCCAAGAGTTTATGAAAAACAAAATATAAACTCCGGGTCAGACATGGGTCTGGTATGAGTAAACGGTTTAAAGTTGTTTAACTTTGAAACATTTGAAAATAAAGGTATCACGTAGACTTCCCACGAATAAATACGGGTAAGTTTTTACCTTACGCTAACCAAAACATTTCATAGGAAATCCAGTGATATTATAATAGTGTCTAGGGTTTTCAAGTAAATAGAAAATAGCCGAAATTGTTACATCTATTAAATTCCAGCTACTAGCCACAAAAGTGGGTAATACAAATCAAAACCGTAGGGTCTCGTAGGGAAAATGGATTTCCAACAATGGCAGGGCTACTGGGGTACCGCCCGTCACAGTACGGGGCCTAGATCACCGTACCGAGGATCACTCCCGACCCCCTACAACACAAGGCCGGAACCATTCCTTACTGAACAGTCCCGAACAAGATAAACCCCGTGGTTGGCGCGACCAACCACCCACTAAGCCGAATAAAAAGGGTCATCTAGACAGGAGAAATATCTTGTCCTGCTTGGGCATGACCCACCTAACCTTGCTGCATCTCCCCTGTTTTAGCCATTCCCGGTTGATGAGGCTTGAGGCTGCGATTACCTTTATAGAACATATTACTTAGAATGCTCATCGTCCTCCTGATGATGTGCTGAAAGCATTCAATCCATACAAGTTCGTTCCGGGTTCGAACGAAACCGAAGGCATTATCCCGTTACATTCGTTTTGGGGATCACCCTCAGAGTCAACGACGATAACCCTTGCATTCTGAAAACATCATCTCGATCTTCATTTCAGGGTTCACAACCTAACGTTTAAATTGGATCGATGTGGTTTTCGGAGAATCAAAGTTGATTCTTCCAATCCCGGTCTCATCGAATCCAAACGCCATTTTAAGGGCCAAGTTGTCTAATTAACTTAACAGTTTAAATAATTTAAATAATTTAAATTCAACAATTGAATTAACGTAGCATTTATCACAGATAAAACATATACAAGCATCATGGATATAACATATCACAGAGCATCACAGAATATCATCAAATAAATATCACAAATCAGATATTCTACACACAATCCATAAGCAATCATCACTAATTCTTATTTGTAATTAATTCCAATTTAGAATTAATTACCTGGGAGTTAATCACTTAACTCGATTTAATTAATCATTAATTAACAATTAATTACCTATTTCATTTCAAATCATTTGAGTTAATTAATCATTGCTTATTCAATTACTTAATTATTTCATCATTTAATTAATTACTTCTTAATCTAGCTATTTAACTTTAATTACTTAATTAACTATTCCTTACTCATTAATTAAGTACCCTTAAATATTTATTAATGAAACTTAATTACTTAATTATCTAACTACTAATTACTTAATTAATCAATTACAAATCCTTAATTCTTAATTAAATTACTTAATTAATCAACTATTAATTCATAGTTAAATTATTACATTAGCTAACTATTAATTCTTCATTTATTGACTTAAGTTGTTAATTACTCATTTATCATTCACTTAAACATCCTTAATTACTTCCTGCAAGTAATTAAAAGAAGTTTCTTTAAAATTTTGAAACTCAAATTACTACTAACTACAAACTTAAATGTTAATCGATTTCACTTCTAGCTTAAAGTAATTGCTTACTTATTCTGTAATTACTTGATAATAATAATTAAGGCTTAAACATCGTTAAGTATTAACGAAAAATAATTGAAACGTATAACCCGCTTCTAACTTACAACCTTTTAACAGTTATTTATGTTTCAGTCTTAATCTTGATGAAAAAGATTTTCATTTAGGTTTATTTTGAAAGTTCACTACTGCAATTACAAAAACCTAGGTCTCCTCCTATTAAGTCTCGAGTGCACTTCGGTTTGCACGCAGTCTTCCCCGAGTCGCCCCCCTAAAACCCATTCTTCTTCCCTCTTTTCTTTTATTTTCTTCTACAGGTAGTTAAGTTTTAAAACTTAAGTTAAAATTCAAACTGCAGTTTCACACTCAAGCAAATGACCCGAAGACAAAACCGAAGCAACCACCCAAATGCCACAAGCACGCGCACGCGACCGCCCAGGGTACTCGCCTGACACCTCTTCACCACCGTGCACGTGCACGGTGGTTCGCTTCGCCTCCGGCAACTTGCGACAGCCCCCACAAACCCCAAACCCCAAACCGACCACTCATACGAATACATCACACAAATCATTTCGATTCGATCGAAGGCAAAAAAATTGCCTGAAGCTCGAATATGCGGCACTAAGCCCCACCGAAAATTCCCTCGTGCAGCCACCATCCATCACCGTAGTCCAAGCCCCTTTTTTCCATACCATGGCCAGACCTTCCTCGGCCTCCACCCCGAAACCCAAGCAACTCGATCAACCCGGTGAGTCATAAACTAAAATTACAGAGCTATGTAAAACTCATGTTCAAAAACCCTACCTTAATCAAAATCTCAAAATCTATGCATTCGAAAATTATTTTGACATTTTTCTGGAGTCAAATGGATTACAAGCTTGCTTCATGTCGATTTACAGAAATCAAAATTAACTTAATCATCTAGAATTGACAAAAACCCGTTTTAGTTTCATTTTAAAACTGCTCTTCATTCCCTTGCTTAAAAATCATAATTCTTATGCAAAAAATCATGATTATGTGTATGAAATCTAAATATGCTACTGAATTAAACATTCGAATTTTGATCCTTGTTTTCTTTTTACCTGTAATTTCGCAATAAACATTGTTTATATCGTGCTGTTATACTTTAAAACAAGTGTCAGGCCTATATTTTAAGATAACCAACTTAAATCAGCAACAACACCAAAGTTCCAACAATTATGTGAATAAGTGTTTAGAAATTTCTTTGCTTTGCGTGTTCAGATACTAAAATCTCTGAAGAACCACTTCATATATTACAGAACAACAGGAAGTATTCAAGACAACATGATTAAAGCAGGCATCAAAGCACATATCTTTGTAAGTTAAATATACAATTTTTAAATTGAAAATAATAAGTTTACTCACCTAATAATTGTTGAACAGAATGTAAGTGTTGATGAAATTGCAGATGAAACTGCAGAAGAATTTTCCTGACAGTCTTCCTTTTGTTTATTTTAAATTAGTTTAAGTTTACAAAGCAATAATTGTTCTTCAGGTTTGCTTTTATGTTTAGTGTTCATAAACGAACTAATGGATATATAAAGAAGTTACTTAACAGCAGGTTGTATCTAGGCAGTTTCTATTTGTTTGACGTTTTTCTTTAATTGGTTAAGTACTATACTGTAGAAGAAAATTACTACAGAATTTCGGCTGCAGTACTATGCTTGAACAAGAAAGAGTTCTAATTAATGCATGTTTTCAAATTTGTTAACAAAAGTTTCTGATATTGGTTGATATTTTTTTCTCTGGGCAAAGATATCTTGTATAGATATGTACTTCAGGTATGCATAGCTTGTATAAGAAGCTTGAAAAAAAACATTTTTTTTTCCTTTCAGGTAGGTATTTGGTTGTGCATAGGAAGATATTTTATTTTATATTTTGCTGAGATATTACTTTGTGAAAGAAAGTTATCTTTTTATTATTTTGTAACTTGAATAATTATATCCATACTCGTCTTATATTATTTATACTTTGGCCTAGTTTTTTCATTTTATTCTATATTTTGTTCTTAAATTAAATTCTGTATTTTATATTTCATTTAATTTCTTGTTTGTAGTTATATTTTTATCTCTATTTCCTATTACATTTGATTATCAACACTTAAGTCATTTTGCATACATTTACTTATCCATATTAATTTGTATTTGTACCTTAGCTAACAATATTTAAATATGTACAATATAATTTACTTACAATCATATTTATATGTCATATCTATTTTCATTTGTATCTTAACTATAAATTATTAAGTTATATCCATGTGTTTGACTTACATTTATACCTATTTCCATACTTATATTTTATATTAATAAGCTTTGATTTTATTTTGAACATTATTTTCTATATGTTGCATTTATATACTTATAACAAGAAAAGTATTTTCCCTTGATTATACAAGTTAAATTTTACTTTAAATATTCTTAGGAGATTTTATTTTAAATTTCCAAATCAATCTCCTTTTCAAAATACAATTTATATAAATAAATAGCAAAAATTCCAAAATCATATTTATTTAAATATGATCAATTCTCATTTTATATTTAATTAGATTAAACATTTATTAAAATAACCGGAGCCAAAATCCAGGGTCGTTACAGTTCGTCTTCTGATCATTATTCTATGATGTTGTGACATTCGATAGAATTCCAGGCTCTGATACCAATTGAAAGTGTGCTATGGATCGTGTAATATGGATATATGATAATACAGAGTGTAGTGATGATAGATATACAGTAAATAGTGCAGAATATAAAAGCAGTATAATAAAAAAATGACACCAGAGATTTTTATACTGGTTCGGAGCTTCGTCATACGTTCAGTCCCAGACTCCTGGAATTTCACTAAAACAACAACCCTCATTTAACCCAGAGGAACAGGTCTATACAAACCCTGAGCAGCCAAACAGGGACCTGAGCAACGGAACAGGATTTCCTCTCAGCAGCCGAAGAGGACTTCACACGTCTAAGCAGTAGAACAGGATTTCAACAAAATACAAAAGATTGTTTGACTTTTTGTGTTCTAATAACGTGGATAAATCTGTTTATAGTACACTCATTCTATGATCTTCTCCTCGAGCATAAATATATATATTTAAAGTTTATGAAGAATAGAAAGGAATAATATTGCTTAGAATATGTTAATGTAGAATATTTAAGAGCATAGTCGCAAGTATATTCAAGAGAGTTAGATAAGAAAGATAAGAAAATTATGTATGTTGGAATCAAGTTAGAGTATGTATTTGTAGATGTTAAAAAGCAGTGACTATTGACGAAGAGTTTTGGTTGAAGTGTTGCATTCAAATCTTTTTGTAGAGATCCGTAACTCTTCACAAATAGTCGTGTCTTTGCAAAAAATATAGTTGTTGAATAAATTCAGTCAACTGAACCTCTGAGTCAGTCGATTGGATATTCATACGAATTTTTTATTATTTATTTGTTTATTTGTGCGTCTGTGCATGTTGCACAGAAATTGTCAGGTCGGTCGACTGACCTACCAGGTCAGTCGACTGACCTGGTAATTTCTGTGCAATTTGCACAGCTTTCACAGGTTTATATATATATATATATTATGCTTATATGTATAAATCACTTGAAAATAGAAAGATTATATATAAGCTAATATATACGTTAAACGAGGAGAGATCTTAACAAAATTGACTTAAGACTCAAAACAAGATAATTTAAAAATAGATGCATCGATTTTGATGCCTTGTCTCCATGTAGTATATATTCTCTTTTTGTCGTAACAGTGTCAAATCGGTATGTTATAGTGATAGCTTTGTGTTATGAATCAAAACCAAGTCTCAAAAACAGTAACTCTTGTTCATCAGTCAAGCTACCGAACTTAGCCATACCATATCGAGGATTAGCCATATCGAACCAAGTCTTAACCACCCTACAACTAATGCCAAAATAAGCAAGTTATATATGCAAATGACTTATTTTGGCAGGACTGTCGACTTAGCCACTATATACATTTTCACTTCTATAAATACCCAAAGGTTGGAAGAACAATGCAGGAAAATTTGGTTCAACAAAAACCGCCAAACCTTCTGGCCGAACCGAATAGTTGGAGCACCTTTAGACATCAAGAAATCATCTAGTCTTTATCCAATAACCTTTAACATCCAACCCATCATCCAATGTTGACATTGACCTACGGTGGATCAACCTCAAGATCTACGACATCAGTGCCCAAACAAAGATGTAGCAACTCACAATTCTTGTAATTGATGCAGGGAGGTCTATCAAGCGTTGTAATAATTGTAAATCGGGGAACCATAACAAAAAAGGCGAAGTGGATATAGGCTAAAGATCGCTGGACCACTGTGAAATTTGTCATTACTTTTTTTACATTTACTTTATGATTTATAGCGTTGTAATAACTGTAACGACCTGCTATTTTGGACCATTCAACTCGACAACAAAACCATACATGTCCGACTTGAATAATTCAAAATATCGAAGTGTTAATTAAAATTTGGCAAAACTCAGCATATACAGTACATAAATCAACCACGGAATCACAGACACAGAGTAGTACAATAATACGCAGCGGAATAAATGAATAGTAGTTCATGAAGCTACTATATAAACAAAGTTAAAAATAAAATACATCAGAATATCCCGGATGCAGTGAAGTCTCCAGTACGGGCAGATGACTTCTCTGAACCAATCGACTGCATGACTGAAAGGATAGATAGCCGGATCTTCAAGCAAAGCTCCAACTTCGAAGGTGAGTCTCAAATGCTGTATCACTCAGTCTCACTCGAGTCAGGATTAACATTCTTATATCAATAAATCCAACTCAAGTGAAATATCAACTGAAATACAAGTAACTTAGAGTATGTATGGGATAACCATTCTCTAAGGATTTGTGGAACTAATACAATGTAGAAATATACACTATAACACCATGGTCATTTCAATTTAATTTATACTTCAAAACCAAAATATCATTTCATCTAATATATATATATATATATATATATATATATATATATATATATATATATATATATATATATATATATATTCAAATTTTATCACTTTCAAAGTTGCGAGTCAAATCTATTCAAATTCCAAATTTAAATTTTATTCCAATCTCAATTTATTAATTTAAAATTCAACTCAATTCCTAAATAACCATTTCACATTTTATCGATCTCAAATCCGGATTTGAAATCACAAAATACCCTTTTACATTTTCAATATTATTTCAAAACTTTAAATATTCAATGTTTCAAACTAAATTTTTATTCCATTAAATTTTCTAAATAATAAATTCGAATTATATTGATTTCAAATACAGATCTGAATCACAAATAAACCAATTAAATTCCAGTATAGTTCAAAGCTTTAATATTCTACAATTCAGAGTTCAATTGACAGTTTCATACAGATCTCGATTTAACCCCATTATTATTTAGTCTTGAAATATTCCCTCATTAGATTCAGTATCATTTAAGTAACCTTAACTTACATTTTACTAAACATTTTTTTATTTAGATGTGAAATATTCATTAAATCACTTAAATCAAAATCCAGTTAAAAAATCATACATTTAAATTTGCCATTCAATAATTTCAAATCGATTAACTAAAATCCTTATTTAAATACCATTTCCAATAAACCCAAATTTACCTTTCCAACCTTACTTATTGAATTTATTACAAGAAAATCTATTGAAATATATATTTACATATATACTTAACCATATTCTACGTATTAAATCCATCTAATTTAAATCAAATATTACTACTAAATTTATATATATAATTTATCATTTATCTAATGTCTTAAGAATCTATATTTATTAAACCCTGTATTTCTTTCCAAAACCATAGAAATTATTTTCAAAATATTTATATATGGACCAACGGTATCTGTATATATTTCTTATCATATGCTTAAGTGATATGGATATTTATTATTTCAATCCGTACACTAAACATATACGCGTGGATAGCATTTCAACTCGTAATCCCAAATTCAATTTAATGAAAATCGCTTGGGTCTATCATTTCAACCCATAACGAAATTCTCCTATTCTAAAGTCCGTTCGGGTATGTATCATTTCAACCCATAGTGAATTCTAAACTACAGAGAACTTGCAGAGTGATAACAGATAATAATAATATAACAGTATATGAAAATAATGTAACAACAGGTATATATCAATAGTAATTAAATAAACTATAAATAATAGGATATGGTGTCATATCCCATAGGTGAATAGTTTAGAGATAATAGCATATATAACAGATTTACTAACTTCAGCAGTATATTTCAATTGTCGTTTCAATTGAAACCAAATTTAATAAATAAAAGAATGTAAATTGTGAGTGATTGCTCACCTTTCGAGACTAGAGGCTAGAGAAGATAGACAACACAACAAGCTACGAATTTCAAAGCAACGCTAGATTGGCACGAATTCAACAAAGCTGAGATATAAGAATTTGGTGAAAACGAATAAGAACTTTCTTGATATGACAGAAAATGATGTCTATAATTTTATTATTTATTATTAAAATCAATTTAATCATATATCTCAAATTAAAATTTTATTCAACACTTCGAACAAAGTCTCCATACATTTATATCTTTTAAAACCAATTAATGTATACTTATATAGACATTTGCGAACAAAATTTTATATTATATATATACACATATATATAAAGTTATATAAACTTGAATAGAAAATATACAACGCGATTGTATTACAAGTTTCCAACAATATATATTTTCTATTTTAAAATATTAGGAATACTACAAACCATAATATATTATAACTAACATATAACTTAAAATATAATTAACAAATATATATATACAAACGTACATAAGGTATAAATATATACATATGTATACTCAGTGACCCTATCTAACCCAACAGGTAAAATCCAAACTAATATAACTTATTTTTAAAAAAAAAACTTATAAACACGTCTATATCATACTTAAACAAAATCAATATATATTACTGTAAATATATAAACAGTATAACATATATTCATTGTCGAACCAGGTTTTCCAATTTCTATAATATATAAAAATAGATCATATAACTGTTTATATAAAATCAGTATTTACGTAATTATAATATCAATAAACCAATGCTTTATATGTACAAATCCACTTATATTCTTATACAACATATAACTTTATATATGTGTACCTTATACCCTATAACACTTATATATTTTTAAAACAAAACAGAAAATATAGTGTGTAATATATACCTATTTTCTTTCATAAACATACAGCAACGTATATATAAGCATATAAACTAACGTACACAACATATATTATAATATACCATAGGTTTATAAAAAAATACTTACGCAAAAGAAGGAGTACACGGTCTAAGTGGCTACGGAGGAGCACGAGGGGTGGAAGATCAGGGAGGAGCTGCGGAGTGATGGTTTTGAGAAGCTAACAGAGGAGGAGAAAAAAAAACAGAGAAGAGAAGTAAAGGCCACAGAGAGATATAAGGGAGGAGCTCAATATTTAAAAGCTGAAATAAGAAACGTAAAATTGAATAAGCGAAATGAATGCAAAAAGTATATAAGTTTGATATTCGAACGACGGTCATAAAAATGGAAATTTGGGTATAGGTAACGGCTAGCTATAATGAAATATTCACGTTTTGATGGATTGCTTTCCTTTAAGCAATAAAGACAGGGAGAGAAAGAATAGATAAAGGCAACAAATCTATCAATCAAAGGAAATGGAAAAGTTTGAACTTGTACGCAAATAAATAGATATAGAACGATGTAGGTGAGTTGGCTACGCTGGGTTAAAAATGCTTAATAATTTTTATGAACCAAATAGGCATGAACAGACTACAACATGCAATTAACTAATTGATTGTCTGTAACCGTACAAGCAAGAAATGAGATAATAATTAAAGGAAATAGGCTTAATAATTTTATTTTATTTTGCCAAAGGAAAGAAGGAAAGGCAGACCAATAGGCTGAGAATCATACCATAATTACCCTGGTGAGCAGAGGAAAGAAATTTAAAACAAAAATATAGATAAAGGTTGAGTGAATGGACACGGTCACCTGCTTGAATCACGTGAAATAATTAAAGCAAATGAAGTGGCTATAGGAAACGAATGATTTCTTCCTATTTTTGAATTAATGTTTGCGTAGCCAATTTTTAAACAAAAAGGAAACGTACAACAAATAATAAATTGAAATGACCGTTGATTCAGCAACGTTATTAAAGCAATTTATTATATTGCTTGGGCTGCACGGTGAAGATTTAGAAGAGACGTGTTTCACAATGCAACTGTTTTTAAGAAATAAATATATTACTTTAAAATAGAAAAACTGACCAAAAATGAACGAAAACGTATACAATTATATGTTTTGATATTCAAAATAATTATAGGATGGCAACAGTCACCCTAGATTTAGTTGAGAAATTAAAGCAATTAATTGCTGATTGGACAGCACGTTCCATATTTGGAACGTAAAGGAAAAAGATAAGCATGGAATGGAAGGATACGTTATAAAAGAAAAATGAACCGTTTGAAAAAAAAAAAGAAATGATGGCAAATAAAACAGCCGTGCCTTGAATTTTCCAAAATAAATTATTAGGATAATTGATTGGTTGATTGGACAGTGTGTTTCAAAACTTTAAGGAAATGAGTAATATATTTGAAAACACTAATATAACCTATATATACATACCTACTAGAATCCACACAATGATTAATGGACCATATACCCAAACTAAACTTTCTGTGTATATATGTATATTAAGACCAAATTTTTCTTTGAATCAAAAATCCATACTTGCTTTCAAAACTAAATTTCAAAACCACCATTTGATGTATAAACAGAACATAATATTTTTCCTTTTTTTGTTCTTTTTATTAATAATAAATCAAACATTATTTAATAATTTCACATAACTCAACATATCCATTATTTATCAATTTTAGTTCATTTGTTAGAGGTTAACTTATTTGAATTACAACAATACAATTAAACTATTGTTTCCTCTTAAATTTTATTCAGTAGATCAATATTTACAGTTAACAATTATTATTAAATTCTTAACATTTATTGTTTTAATTCGAATTGTAAATCTCATATAAACTATTATTATTCCCATCATTTTTGTTTCTACCAAATTTTATTCAATATTTTAATAAAATTAGAATTTTAAATTGGTCTAAAATTTCGGATCGTTACCCATTACACTTTTTTTTCCAGATCAGAACTGCGTTGCAAAAATGAAGATGGGAAGAGATTTTGAAACGGTTGGGAAATCAAAGATTTTTATTCCTATTAAATATGGAGACGCAAATGAA
Source organism: Allium cepa (assembly GCA_030765085.1). Taxonomy (NCBI): domain Eukaryota; kingdom Viridiplantae; phylum Streptophyta; class Magnoliopsida; order Asparagales; family Amaryllidaceae; genus Allium; species Allium cepa. Next base: position 79,843,964 of record CM060932.1, on the reverse strand, counting down.
AGTGAAAGATTTACACGTGAATTGGAGGCAGGGTTTTAATTCTTTTTTTTTAATGCACGTGCTGATTTGATTTTTAACACAGCTAAGATATGAAATAAAAGAGTGCGTATAATAAATGCAATAATTAAAACGAACGTACGTCCAAATTAATTAACCAGTAATGTAATCTAAATTTATATGTTTTCTTAATTATTGACTACTTATATTTAATTATACGCAATCCAAACATTAAATTTTTATTTCAAAATATTATTATATAAAATTTCTTCAAAATTTAATTAAATACGTTATTAAAAACCGTTTAAAATTTATGGATTGTTACAGAAGACAAATCTCTTTTTTGTCCTTTGTGTTGAGAGCATTATTAAAATCCCTCATAGCTAACCAAGAAGTCCTTATATTTGAGGCGTCGAGTCGAAGCAAATCCCAAAGTTTTTGTCTCTCTAAGAAAGAATTGCTACCATAGACACAAGTACAGTAAAATTGTAGTCTCCTTTGTTGGTTAATAGTAAGGTAATGTGTTGTTGTGACAGGCTTACAACAACATATTCCCAAACTGATTTGTGTAGAAAAAATAAAATCCGGCCTTTGCTTCCTATGTCATTATTATGAATAATATTCCACACATGCAACATCATTCGCAGATTATCAATACTACTTGTATATGGTTTAGTCTCAACTAAGCTTAGAAGACTAAGCTTGCGAGCATGTAGAAGCGTGAATACTTGACTGACTTTATCGTCAGTATTCATGCTTCTTATATTCCAAGTCATAATATTCATTTACCCATCAAAGAGCTCCGTGTCGATCTTTTAGGCGAAGCAGTTTTTTGGGATTTGCAGAAATTTCGCACTTCTTCATATACATGGGGTTCTTCAACACCATGGGCGAAACATTAATCTCTGAGTTATTTTTATCACCAGTCTCTTGAATATGGGAAGCTACATCATGAATAAGATCTTCTGCATTTCCATAATTATCAGAATCGTCAACTTTATTCTCTGTAACAGCTACTGTGCTTTCTTCAGTCTCTTGAACAGGGCTCACATCAGGTGGTAAAGATGACATACTAGGAGATGCAGGCGAGGAGCTTTCAACCTGGCAAGGAGGTTCTTCAGGGGCTTCAGATAGTATCGAATATTGGTTCTATAAACTAACTGTGGTTGCAGGGATATTAACATTCAATTCGATTCCTGTATTAATGCAAGGCTCTGTAATTTCATTTGTATGAGAATTAAGATCTGTTGTACTAACAGTTGACAGTGGTGGAGCGGCGGTAGATGTTGTGGGTTGTTTAGGTCTCCACTCCTGTCTAATTATCTTGTTGCAAATGTTGTCAACATGTCCGTATGCATTACAAACTGTGCAGAGAGCAAATTTATATTCATTATCAACTTTAACATAATCTGTTACCATATATAGTCATAACTGAATTATAAATGGATAGGAAAATTGAACATCGGCTTCTATCAAGTACACGAGCATAATTTAGCCTATTCTCCAATGTCGTAGTGGAGTCCACAGGTATCGGGGGTCTAATGACGCTAGCAATCTGACTAATACCCTTGTTGCTCCAATATTCCAGTTTCAAATCGGTGAAATGAAATGTACCCATATTGGAATCGTAGAAAATGAATCTTTGTTAATTTCAATACCAGGTTTTCATTTCCTAATAATCAAAATTCTAGAACCAATACTATATGGTCCTGATCTGATTATTTTAGCGTAGTCTTCCGGATTATAAAATTTGATGAATATAAAGTCACTTTGTCGATAATACAAATCATATATACCAGTAGGACTCCACGTTTTATCAACAAACATTTTGAAATTAGCATACATAGGACGCCATCCCAATATGTACACCACTAACGTATTACTCTAATCACAGATTCAGGTATAATACTTGTAACTGTTTCCCCATCAGTTGAAGGAGGGTAAAACGTTATCTGTAATATCTGAATCTTTGTCAACATTGAAGTCCTTAACCATTTTTGTCCATGACTTTTGCCACGTTGGTCGAGTAGGCGCCGGTGTCGGTGGCGGTGCTGGTGCTGGCTTCAATGCATCTGAAGGTCGATAGACAAAGGACTGTAATGGCAGTTTACAAGTCTGACTCAACACAGTACGATCAGAAAGAGTGGAGGACTGTGGCGCTGCAGGGCTGGGTGGATCAGGCGGTTTTTGGGGAGGAGGAAGTTCAATAACCGTTCCCACTTTGTTGACATACACACACACATATTATATACAAAAAAAATTAAATATAATACACACACATATAATATCTAAACTATTTATAAAATGTGTGTGTGTGTGTATATGAAAACTAAATAAAATAAATTATTTATTTTTATAGCATTCTAGATCCAATACACAGCACATAAAATAGTTTATTATAATTTTATTTTATTAAATTATATATATATATTAACCGAAAAGCATTAAAATAATATTAAAAAGATTTTCGTGACATATTCTCAAATTATAAATATTCTAAAATTCAAATATGATATTACGAGGTAACGAAAAAAAATTCCATAATTTTCTAAGTCAAAATTATATTTTTTATATTATTTAATTAATTTCGATCGCAAAACTAAATGATTTTTAAAAGTAATAATTTTGAGTTTTTTTATTTTGGGATTTTGGCCAAAAGATAACATGGTGATGAAGAATTTTTATAAAATTTAAAATATAATTTTCAAAACATATACTAATTGTATGAATTATTCAACTTATATTTTGATTTAAATAATATTAAAATTAGAAAATAATTATTAAAAAATACCTTGCTATTACCTAAAATTATATTCGGTGTAAATTTGGATGTATAAAATATAAGGTCAATTTTAACATGATATGATGGCATAATTAATTATAAGTCTTAATTTATGTAATATGGCATATTAACGTAAATATAATTAATTAATAAAATAATAAAAAATAAATTTATTTGGCCGTGTATACATAAGATCTATATAAAAAAATTATTTATTACACATACATATGCATAACACCTCAATATATGATGATATTAATACAGATAGGAACCTCATCTAATTCATAATATAATTATGACATACACATACATAAACAAGCAATAGAATATTGTATATTAATTATAAGTCGTGTGAAATAATAAGACCATACCAAAAAATGTACCTTGAAGTACACCTTGCTATGATGAATATTCCTCCTCAGAACTCTTCTCAATTCGGCAAATTGCTATTCTTGAATCGCAGACCCTCTGCTATCAAATAGTTGTAGCTTTGAATTGATTTGATTTGAATATTAATGGAGCTCTTGGAGCACTACACCAAAATTTCTTTTTAGTAGCGTGTGAAAAACGTTAATATCTTTACATAGCATTAGTTACTGCGCTATATAACGACATGTTATAATAGCCCTGACACGTCTCATAACACTAAACAAAGCGCTCTTGCATCAAACATTTTATAGCACATATACACTAACTATGAAAACTTTTCGTAGCGTTTTACCCATGCCAATTCTTAAAATTTTAACTTTTTTATAACGTTAACAAAATTTTCACAGCATGTTTCAACGCTACAAAAAAAATTCCATAGCAATTTATTATTTTTCATTACTTTTTTCCGCGCTATCATACTCTTTCCTGTAGCGTTTTGTGACGCCCCACCTCTATACCCACGCTAGCCAAGAACACTACGGTGTAATGCTGTCAACTAGCACGGAGAATAAGACTGTTGAGGAGCGACCATGAATACTCCATCCAGGAGAGTAGCACTAGATTGACCGGCGCTGGGACGGCCAGGTCTAACCATTTCTCTTCTTTAAAAAAGAAAGAAAGAAGAGGAAAAAGTTATTCTCAAGATAAATATCAAGCAATTCTTGATAGATAAAATAAGGAATCATAAAGGAAAATAGGATGAATCGGTACGAAGACTCGAATAAAATCCTAAAGCACGACTCCTAAGAAAGACTTAGGACGATGATTCTTGTTATAATATTCCATATTGTTCCGAAGTTTGGCTCTGATATTTATCTTGAGAATAATTTTTTCCTCTTCTTTCTTTCTTTCTTAAAGAAGAGAAATGGTTAGACCTGGTCGTCCCAGCGTCGGTCAATCTAGTGCTACTCCCCTGGATGGAGTATTCATAGTCGCTCCTCAACAGTCTTATTCTCCGTGCTAGTTGACAGCATTACACCGTAGTGTTCTTGGCTAGCGTGGGTATAGAGGTGGGGCGTCACAGCCTGGTATCAGAGCTTGAGAGAGTTAGGATATGCCGGCCGACCGACCTGATGTTATTTTGCATATTTCGCTTATTTTGTATGGTTTCCAAATTTAATCGATTCGTGTTGTCTCCCTTTTGTTGTTGTCATTTATTATCGACTTTGATGACCTTTTCTTTGGGAATTTTAGATATATCCACTTTGATGGATTTTATATCGATTTCTTTGGATTTTATTCACGTCTTTGAATGTGAATTTTTATGCCCGATTGTTTCTACAATCACTTCTATGATTTATCACTTTAAAATATAAAGGTTTTCTATACTAGTAGTAAATATCAAAACTCTTTCTTCAAATGATTTCAACACTATTTTAGTACAAAGCTCGTTTCTTAAACCGTCTTCCAATCTATTAGTATATACAAACCTTTACCTCACTCGTATGAGAAATCTAATTAAACGACTTAGTAAAACGAGTGGTATGAAACGCTTGCGTTTACTTCGTCGGTTAATTCTTGGACTTGTTCGATTGAATCTCTTGTGACAATTTTCTAGTGGAGATCTACAATTTGTTCGTAAATATTTAAGTTAAGCTAGTGGTTATGGGACATGAAGCTAAGCTCATATATTTACTAGCTTACTGTAATTGACACTTCTCTTTGATCATTACGATCATTTTAGGTTTTAGACTAGCATAGTGCAATATCTTTGTGATTTGGTTCATCGGACGTCCCGCTGTACGACGTCGTTGTTCCCTTTGATTGTGACGTCCCGCTGTACGACGTCGTTGTTCCCTTTGATTGTGATTTGGTTCATCGGATGTCCCGTTGTACGACGTCGTTGATCCTTTTTATTGTGATTTCTGGATTTCGTGTGTTGATTTCTGGAATTTATGTTTCACCAACTTTTACGATGGACATTGATATATATGTCATTTATTGTGGTTTGGTGAATGAAATTAGGAGTATGACATTCCTTTTTATCTTGAGTAGATTATTGTGATATTGATTAATCTCTTGTTGATTTTCAATTACTTATTTATCACAGCTTGGCATTGTGATTATTATATGTTTATGTCATATTTCTTATTATATATCACATCGTCTGATATTTATAGCTAGACTGATCCGTTTATTATTTTCTTCTTAAATAATACTCGGCTCAGACTGAGATTTTTACAGGTGCTTCTGCTTGACTCCTTATCGGACTTTCATCTGATTTTTTGGCTAACTACTTTAGATTAGTAGTAGCTTTTGTTGTATACACTTGAGATATAGACTCTTAGTTGTATTCTTTTGTATAGCACGTGTTGTTATTCTTTTGTATTATTGTGGATCTTTTTGACCACTACTCTGATGTACACTTTCATGTGTAATATTCATATCTATTTCCGCCTTTGTGATATGAATTATCTGTGACTGATTTAATGTTATGTTTATTTCTGTATTTGTTTCCGAAGATTATTATAGCCACTGTGTAGTAGCTTTGTGTTTGTATCGGTATGTCGGATTTCCTCTTGAAATAAAATGCATGTTATACTATCTGACATATCGGTGCTCGCGCAAAGCAATTACATGGATGGTCGCTCCTCAACAGCCTTATTCTCCGTGCTAGTCGACAGCATTACTCCGTAGTGTTCTTGTTTAGCGTGGGTATAGAGGTGGGGCGTCATACGTTTTAAGATGCTTCTCCTCCTATATCCATAGTGGTATTTTTTCACTATTAATATGTTTTTTTTCACTGTTAATATGTTTAACATATAGCACTTAATTTTCGATATGTTGTTCTTTCTATAGTGCACTACAAATGCTATATTCTCTCTTATCTGAATTTCGCACATTACAGGCATTTCAAACAATGATAGGTTTTATATGCACATTACAGGCATTTCAAATAATGACAGATTTTTAAAATATCCAAATAAAATCTGATATCAAAAACATATTTGATGGCAAAAACATAAATCAAATTTAAATCATATGTTCTTACATATTTGATATACCATTCTTACATAGTAGTTGATACCACACTTACATAACAGTGGTAAAATATTCAAAGTTTAGACAACCAAAAAAACTATACATGAAAACATGCTCCCTTAGTCTTCCTCCTAGCAATGCATGCCTAAACTAAATTTTCAAAACCTGCAATTTACGCAACTACAAGTTAGATAAATGATGGAATATGTTAAGTCAATCACAACTAATTCTAATCAATCTAAAGCAGGGAGCTTTGGATAACCAAACTAAATTTTGAAATCATATCACTGTTATGTATAAATGTAATAAGATCAATCCTAACATTCTTAGCGTTGAGTTTGTCAATGGTCCTATGTGCTAGAATACTCGCACATTTAGCACATCTTCAAGTAAACAAAATGACCGTCAAAGAAACTCATCATAGAGTGCATTTTGGCAATGTAGAATCTTGTTTTATAGTAACCGCTTCAAACCTTTTTAGGTAGTGGAACATTTTGCAATGGTCAAAGAATTCACCAGTACGTATGAAATCTTTATACCTATGTTTATCAGTTCAAATCAGCGTTTACTGTTTTGTTTTGAAAACATCAGTCGATACCTGTACTTTTGTCTTTAACCAAACTAGGCTCTTGCAGTGAAGTTTACCTTATTTAATAACCAAATAAATGCAGTTTCTTTGGAAAAAAAAACTACACAGTAGCGCTAACTACTTTTTTGAAGGTGTATACCACTGGGCCATAGTTCACATCTACTAAAGCATACCCCTTTGACGATTAAAAGCTGATTTCGCTTTTGTTCTGGAGCATAATTTGAAATGTTGGGGGAAAGAAAATGCAATACATTCAAAATTATGGATGAAATTTTTTACTTAAAATATCTCGTAGGCAGAGCAGGTTTTTTTGTCAGCAAAGCTTCAAAGCTAAGCTTAATCTACATTATTTTTATTATTGTTACAAGCACTTGTCATTCCCTGATTTTGCTGAGTAATGGGCTAAGATGGTCTAGTTTTTCTCCTTTAGCTTCACCTTGATTCGCAGTAGAAGGTTCTTGGCATAATGTAGAAACCACGTCTAAAAGTTAAATTTAAAAGGAAAATTTTCAAACATAAACTTGTTTTTGAAAACAATAACGCAAATAACCCTGTTTTGAAAATAATTATAAACATACACCTGTTTTTGCCAGGTAGACGTAGGCGATTTTTCAAAATTCGCCTTCGGGCGAATTTTCAAAATGCGCCAACGGGCGACATTTGAAAATGCGCACGAAGGCGAATTTTGAAAAATCGCCTTCGTTAAAACCCTGCACAAAACAAGACAGCCAGCAACCCTTCTCCCCACTTCCTCATTTCCTCAAAACAAAACAAAACCGAACCCAAAAGCCCCAAATTCCTCAAAACCTTCCTCCACTTCCATTTCTTCAATTTTTAGACAAATTCTTTCACAAATTAGTCAATGGCAAGCACGTCTGGTATAGAACAAGAAATAGGTACGAATCTATACCCATAATTTGATATTTCTAATTTAGGACATGAATTTGTTGCAAATTTACTTCATGAACAAAAATTGTGCTTGTAACGTAAAGCATTTGAATATCACCGTTGATAATTTGTACACTTTGAACTTGTTTGAACTAAGGTAGTTGTATGTGTACAAAATGCAATAGGTTACTTTGTAAAACATTTTAATATGTACAAAAAGTATGTTAAGCAATAGGTCGAGCATGAATTGTTTTTGCATAATTGTTTGGCTTCCACAACTTACTTCATTGTTTGTTTTCAAGCATATAGTTTGAGCATTTAATATTTTGAATATTGCATGTTTTGTTCTTTCATGCAAATAGTATCTATTTAATCAGACAACTTACTTCATCATGATATGTGTGTGTGTGTGCGCGCGCTGTGTGTTTTTCTTCAAACCATGTTGCGATAGAGTGTACAAAATGCAATAGGTTACAACTAAGGTAGTTGTAGTTTATAAAAGCCATATTAAAAATCTATATGAACGACAAGGAGTTTACGTGCATTCATACTACTTTGTGGGTTATGAGGTTGTCAATTTTTGGTTAGTGTATATTTTTTATCGAAATGAATTGATTTTTAATATTTGTATCTTGTAGAGTATGTGGAGATGGAGCCCGGACCCGTTGATGGAAGGGTATTATTTCTTCAAGCACAGCATCGTACTTCTAACGATATATGCATGCAGGTGGTTTTTAAAAAAATATAATTTTGTGTTAGTTGGTATAATTCCGGCTTTCTAATTATATATTTATCATTTGTTCAGCGCGACGATTCAGATACAACTATTGATCGCTCCACATCGGTGAAGAAGGTGAGTTCAAGTCATCCAGGAGTATTGGCTGAGATTGAGAGGGCTGATTTTTTACACATAATGAAGTTAGGATACATCCAGCTTGACCACAATCTTATCACTGCTTTGGTAGACAGATGACGACCAGAGACCTCCATTTTTTATTTCCCTGTTGGTGAGATGACGATTACATTAGCAGATGTTGCCGTGTTGTTAGGTTTGCCTATTGAAGGCAATGCAGTGGCTTATGGAGGAGTGGCATATGACTATATGCAATTGTGTCATGATTTACTTGGTCTTGACCCACCCACCGAACAAACAAGGGGCAATGAGTTTGTGGAAATCATGTGGTATAGACGTCAATTGTCGCACGATATTCCTGCTGATGCTACAGAGGCTCAGATTCAGCAGCGAGCACGTGCTATTATTTTGCACATCATTGTTTCTCGATTGATGTGCGACCATACAAAGACTCGGGTAGATCTGAAATGGTTACCGTATATTGCTGATTTAGGGGAGTGCGGTAAGTTTTCCTGGGGCAGTGCTGTGTTATCTTATACGTATATGGAGATGTCCAGACTCTCTCTTTTGGAGAATAAATCTATTGGTGGCTGTCTGACACTACTACAGGTTTGAAACAAACTCCAATAATTTACTGCTTTACATGATTTGTCTCATTTTTGGTCTTAACTTTTTCTTATAAATGCAGCTTTGGTCGTGGATTTATCTTCCAATCGGAAGATTGTTAGTAACAAACGTTGTTGTCGATCAGTCGATGCCGTTTGGGTCTCGGTATTTTTTTATCCTTTCAAATAAATTATACAGTGCAATTTCCATGTGTTATATATTCTAACATATTCTAACAGGTGGGTAGGACCAAAAAAAACGCGCCAAACTCCAAGACGGAGTGTGAAGTTCTATCGCAACGAGTTAGATGTGCTAGAGGATGACAAGGTTATATGGACACCGTACACACAAGATGTGCTAGCACAGCTTCCAGCCATGTGTACAGCTGCTAGATACTTGTGGACTGCGAGAGTACCACTCCTATCTTACACCCAGGCTGCATTTCACTTACCCGACAGGGTTATGAGACAGTTCGACATGATGCAGCATATACCAGATGATGCGCCACCCTGCACGTCTACGTACAATGCAGAGGAGTATGTTGTCTACATTCAGTTGTGGAATGAGCGACATACAGCTACCCAGATTGAGAGGGAGCCCACCATCACGCTAAAGCAGTACAAAAGGTGGTACTGGAACATAACACGACGATATGTTCTTACGGCGCCAGTGGAGGCAGTGTATAAAAGTCCGTACGTTTCCAGAGCACCACTTGAGAGGAACGTGGTAAGCTGATGTTGTAAGTAGTATATCAATTAGTTATGATAGTTGTGTCTCTGGCTAATTTTCATTCAACTTTACAGGCAGCTGGTATAAGCAGGGCTTGGGAAGAAGCTGAAAAGCTTCGCAGACGACAAACCGACGAGGAGGGGAGGAGGATGTGCACTAACATCCAAAGGATTCTAGATGTTGTATTGTGCAGGAATAAACTTGATAGGCCAAGACCTCCATCTCCACCTGCAGCGCTTGTGTACACCCGACGTCGGCCTAGAGGAGGTGCGGGTTCATCGTCACAAGGTGCACCGGTACACAAAGAATTTGTTCCTGGCCCATCTCAACCAGCGCTCGCATTACCTTCGTCTTCCACTGCGCGCAGAGATCGGAGTAGCAGTAGCAGCAGCAGCAGTAGCGGTTCTAGACCACTGGTAACGCGTCGGCAGAGAAGAAGCCTGCACGAATTTCATGATCTTCATGAGTAAATCCATATTGGTGCTGGATGCGAGTAGTTAGAGGTTGTTTGGATTTGTAAAATTTGTGTTTGGATTTGTAATATCCGTACGAAGCAATATTGTTTGGCTTTGCAAAATGTTGTTTGGATTTGTAAAATTTGTGTTGTACCGTACGAAGTAATGTAGTTAGATGCATTTCGCTTAAATTTGAGATGTTGTATTTCATGAGCTGCATGTTAAATTTGTCCATTGAGCGACTGCTCTGTTGCCGTGTTGAATTTGTAAAATTTGAGATGTTGTATCTGCTGCTCTGTTTGCAGCAGCAGGTTTCTTTGAGCGAATTTTGAGAATTCGCCAGTAGGCGAATTCTTAAAATGCGTCTGTAGGCGAAATTTAAAAATTCGCCTGAAGGCGATTTTTGAAATTTCGCCAATTCAAACCTGCACTGTAAAAACCAGTTCACCCTTCTTCCTTTGTCATTTCTTTTTGCTTCAAAGTCGAACCAAAAACCTAAATTTGTGCAAAAGCAATTGCAGAAGTCACTAAGGTTGGTATTTTGTCATTTTTTCCCCCTCTTCTCACAGATGGGTGTGTAGTACGCCAGTCTTCAATTTTGTTCAAATCGGAAAGGAATTCGACCCAAACCATGGTTGCAAATTTGACTAATTTTGGTATTTTCTTTAACTTTTATTTAGACGAAAATGGATGATTGGGAGATCGATGATCAAACAATGATGGAAATATATGATGACTACGAACGGAATAAGGTTGCAGACGATGAGGTAGAATTTGTTCCGGAGACCCAAGTGGAAGATCTACCAACAGTGGGTGCTACAGAGACAAATGAAGAGACAAATGAAGAAGTAGAGAGTGAACTTGTTTGTGCTACGCGGAAAAATGTCGTACTCGAGAATCCCCAACCGGTTCAACAATCAATGCATACCAGGCTAATGACTGTACTTGCTCATCAAAACCCTAATACATCAAGTTCTAGCATCAGTGGACGTTCGGTACTTTGCTATTGCGGAGTTGAATGTAACATTGTTGTTTCCAAAAGTCATAGGAATGCAGGACGTCACTTTTACGGCTGTAAAGCGTATATCGATGCACAGACGCGTCAGGGGGTGAATAGTTGTAAATTTTTTGAATGGTTCGATCCTCCAATGACCAAAAGGGGGGTCCAATACGCGCTTGAGATGCAAGCTACGGTTAGTCGCTTGGAGAGGATGAATATTGCAATTCGCAATGAAATGCTTGCGGGGTGCTACCGGTTACCACGAGATTGACCGTATGTTTTGATGTAATGGTCGTAAAGTAGTATAATGTGGTTGTTGTTTGTGTATGCTTGCCTTTTATCATCTGTCCGTCCTGTATTTTCTATTGAGAGGTATCTTGTAATTCAACAGCGTAATAATTTATTGAGTATTAGTGATTTCGGGTGTTTTTCTATTGGCGACTTTTGTAAATTCGCCTTCAGGCGATTTCTCAAAATTCGCCATAAGGCGACTTTTGAAAATTCGCCTAAAGGTGACTTCTGAAAAGTCGCCTTCAAGAAAAAGTTTTATATCTAGTCAGCTTTTGCACTGGCCTCCTCATTTCCAAACACCAACTTTTCAGATCTGAAGAACCCATTTTCTTTCAGCTTACAATTCCAAACACCAAAACTCTATTTTCTTTCGATAATCAGTTGGTTGTTGAAATAGAGTACTTGCTAGTCTACGCAAACGTCTACGCTATATCTCTGTATACGAATTGGTAAGAAAATTACAAACCCTAGCTTTGTTACTTCCATTAAAATATTTTCGTACGAATGTACAAAAATTGTTTGGTCAACCAGAAATTATTTGTATGTAGAATGGCTAGAAATCTCATTCCAACACTTTGCTACTACGACGGTGAATTGATCGTCGACGAACAAAAAAAGGGAAAGTATGTCGGCGGATTTTGTAAACCAGGAAGAGTACGCAAAGGTTGCACACTATTTGAGTTGAAAGAATCCGTGTACAAAGCGACAAAAATAAGCGCAATCGAATTTGATAGTGAGTTGGTGGTTAACTGGCCTACGGATTCAGGTTCAAAAGCAATAACACTTTCGGACGATGAGGATGTTGAAGTTATGTTTTCTGCGGTTAAAAAATCCATAGAGTTGTACGTTGGGAAAGTTGCAAAAGAAAATCTGCAAGAACATGTACAATCTCCTATCGTTAGTACAGGATTAGGGCATTTTACAGAAATGTTAGAAACTGATAATCCTTCAGCAAGCTTAGGTTCTCCTACTTACAGTAATCCATATGTACATGCTGAGGGTCATGGTCATCCTCCCATAAACTATGGGTTCATGCATTACATGATGTCGCAACCAACTCCAGAACAGTACTTTCCATACTACACACCACCTACGACACATCCAAGGTATTAAACTTAACATTGAAATTTATTTTTAAATTACAATTGCTAATACTTTCTTCTAACACATTCAGCTTCCAACAACAAATGCATCTACAAAATGTCTGTGCTGAACAACAAAATATTCATTTGCCGCAACCGTTATATCCTACTCCATCAGAAATGTATGATATAAGTCAAATGTTTGTTTAGCAATTTATTTGAGTAATGTTTCCTATCTACTCTAGCTTCGTACTAAAATACTGTTGTAACCAGATGCACAACTATTGAAGATACTGCTGTAGAATGTGGTGCTGGACCGTCACAACACTCGCATGATTCCAATATTGACACTGATATGCATGTTAATATAGATGGAGACACCGGTCATGTTCCTGCAATTGATAGTATGGCTGTTGCGACGAGGACTAACAATTATGCGTGTTGGGTAGAACGAATGCAGGTGAACAATGAATCGTTAAACTACGACTTTCCGAATGTAGATGATGTTGAAGGTGATGGTGAAGAAGCTCAAATGGAAGTGCCGTTGGATGACGATCCATGTACTGCCCAAATGATGGCAAGATCGGTCGTTGCTAATCTACAATTTTCTGGGGAAAAATTTTCAACCGCGTGCATACAAAATGGATTTGCTGTTGGAATGGTATTTGAAAGTAAGCAAAAAATGCTACACCAATTAACCGAATGGTCAATTCTACATGGAGTTTCATACAAGCCGATCAAGTCGAATAAAACTATATACACCGCTATCTGTAATGTTGACACCAACTGTCCATGGAGAATACATGTAATAGTCTCAAAGAAATCGCAGTCTGGCTGGTGGGAAATCAGAAAGTTGCCTAGCGAACATACCTGTGTCAATCCTACAGTTAATTCCAACCACAAGCAAGCCACTTCTGATTTTTTTGTGTCAAAAATCATGTCATTTGTCAAGGCCGATTTGGATATCTCAGCAGGTACAGTCCAAGTGCTTGTAGACGATCAACTGTTCATCAAAATTAGTTACATGAAAGCTTGGCGGGCATTAAACAAAACAATAGAAAGAATTTATGGTGACTGGGCCGAATCATACGCGACTTTGCCTCAGTATTTCGAGGAAATAAAGAGAAGTAATCCGGGGACTGTAGGCCATGTGACCCACGATGAAGTTGGCGTATTTGATCGTGCATTTTGGGCATTTGGCCCTTGCATTACAGGTTTTCTACACTGCCGGCCATTGCTATGTATTGACGGGACACACTTGTATGGTAAATACAAAGGGACGTTGCTTGTTGCTACTGCTGTAGATGCAGATGACTGTCTGTTTCCATTAGCTTATGCAGTTGTCGAATCCGAGTCATATGATAGCTGGGGTTGGTTTTTTTCTTGCATGCGTGAATTCATTCACAGTGTTTGCAATCGTCGTATTACTTTCATATCGGATCGGATGAAAGGAATTCCGAAGGCTTTACAGGAGAGGTGGCGAGAACCACACAAACATAGGTTCTGTGCACGACATCTTAAAGCTAATCTTCAAACGGCGGGTTTTAGGGATAAACGACTTACATCTTTATTTTATTCCGCTGCATGTGCTTCAGAAGTGGTTGAGTACAACAAAATCAGAGAAGAAATTAAAGCTACAAATTCACGAGCTCATGAATGGATTGAAAGAAGTTTAGAGAATTTTGAAGAAAATTGGGCCCTGTGCAAAGACGATGGAGGACGCTTTCATGTTATTACCACCAATGCATCCGAAAGTTTTAATGGTGTACTAAAAGGTGCTCGATCATTACCTATAAAGGCGTTGGTTGCACGAATCTTCTTTCGATCGGTTGAATATTTCTGTAAAAGACGAGAGACGGCGGACGCTATTACAACACGTTTGACTCCAAAATGGAAAGCTAAAATAGCAGATCGAGCTATTGAAGCACGTCGTTGTAAACTAGTTCGCTTCAGTCGAACCGAATGGCAAGTGATTCATTGCTACGGCGATGAATTTAAAGTGTTAATTGATGGTCCTAACTGCTCATGTACATGCAACATCCCCTTACTGCAAAAATTACCATGTGCGCATGTAATGGCGGCTTGTTCGGCATAGGATTACGGTGCTAACAGAGCACATCATCATGAGTTCGCATCAAATTGGTATTCTGTTCGGAGTTACAAAGCTTCATATCAGCCAGAGTTTCATCCCGTGCGTGATAAGAGATACTGGAGACCATACATCGGTCCACATATATTGCCTCCACCTACAAGAAGACAACCTGGACGACCTAAATCTACAAGGATAAAAAATGTTATGGACGAGCTTCAAACGCCTAAAACAAACAGGTGCAGCAAATGTGGATCGCAGGGCCATAACAGAAAGCGATGTACTGCGGCGACCTAACCTTCCTTTATCAAATGTACTGCGGCGACCTAATTATGCTTTCGATGTATTCAACTTTAAAGACATGTAATTTCTATGTATCAAACTACCTAGTCATGTATCAAACTTAAATGAACTTTGCAATTGTAAGATTTGCAAGCTGATATGTACAAAAGTTGTTAGATTTGAAATTATATATTTATACGATTGTGATGTACTCAAGTTGAACTTTGCTTGCTGTCTTGTTTTGTGCAGGGTTCTAACAAAGGCGAATTTTCAGAACTCGCCTTCGTGCGAATTTTCAAAAGTCGTCCGTTGGCGAATTTTGAAAATGCGCCTGAAGGCGAGTTTTGAAAATTCGCCTTCGTCTACCTGGCAGAAACAGGCCTATGTTTGTAATTATTTTCAAAACAGGGTTATTTGCGTTATTATTTTCAAAAACAAGTCTATGTTTGAAAATTTTCCAATTTAAAAGGTTAGACTTTGTTTGGTTTTCTGTTTTTAGTTTTGGGTTTCGGTTCAAACAAAAATATGTGCGTTATATATAATTTAAACAGGAAATTATTATGAAGGACAAAAAATTTCAGCATTTTAACCTGAAGGACGGACCTTCAGTATTTTAACCTGAATGACAACTTTCTTTAGGTATCAGATTTTAGTTATTGATAGCAATTTTTAGGTATCAGTTTGTAGTTATCGATAGCTGTTTTTAGGTATCAGTTTTTAGTTCGGTAGCAGTTTTGAAAGAATGTTTGTCCTTATGAATAATTTTGAAAGACTGTTTGTCCTTTTGAATAATTTTTAGAAGCACATTTGTCCTTGTGGTTAAAACATTGAGGTCGTGTCATTGAGGCTAAAAATATACGAATTTTTGTCCTTTAAATTAATTTTCCCTAATTTTAAAGACAAACAATTTGAAGAATAAAATTAACGTACAAAATGAAAAACAAATTTATTTTGTTTTTCATATTTTGATAAATAACAAAAACACGGAAAACGATTCATCTTCTCTGTTGCCTCTCCATCATGATGGTTTAAATTTTTTGATATTTTCATGTTTTGTGATGTACATTGAAAACACGAAACATAAAATTCAAAATGAAATCTAATCTGCTGTTAGATTTTAATTTCTTTTAAAAAAAATTCCTAACCCTTGTAAGAACGGAATTTTTATTCGGTCAAATTAGAGCAATGAAAATAGAAAACCCAACATAGTCAATCGGACGGCGGCAGAATTACCAGTCTCTTATTTCCAATACATATACAAGATATTTGAATTTATGAGCTGATGTGGGACTTTGCTTCATTCCCTTTTTTTTCTCTTCCCCCTTCTTTCTCCAAAAATATTTTGTCATCCCTAAATCTTAAGATACATAAAATTTGAATAAAATTTTCCTCCATAGTACTGCGGTTCCGTCTTATCCGTAGATGGATAACTAATAGCCTAATAAGTTTTACGTACACATCTATATTCTCCCTTTGCAAAGCTGTATATGTATGGTGCATATATTAATGTACATCTGTAAACCATATACAATTTTTCTATCATAAATATGAACCCTTGTAACTAAATAGTATGGCAGTTTGAAAAGGCCAAGCTGGCAATAGCTACTAAGATTTTACACTAATGACATAACAAAGAAAATCAGTTGGAAGGTCAGCGTCAATATGTGACCATCCAGCTAAATTAATTTCCCCAGTTGACTTGTACATGTTTGTACTTGTTTTTGCCTAATTGTGTGCCAGACGATATTTCATCTCTATAAGTTCCATCCTATCTATATTTGCTATTTTGATGCCTTATTTCTTGAATATCGGGCTTCCAAGTATCTTTCCTATATCTTAACTTACCATTTAACTCAGGCTATTTCGATCATCTATTGTTTGGCATTTCAGTAATTTAACTAGATGTAGGACTATTCCAAATTCAGTTGTTCTTATGTTAACGAGAGTATGCGGTGGTAACCGTATGAGCGCAGACCTGTAAACGGAAAGCAAGGGCATTTTTTGAATTTCAAAAGGACACCGAGTAAATTAGTTCAACGAATTTTCTTTATTAGCAGTAGAGATTATTTTGAAACTTACTGGCCATGCCTATTCTTTGTTTTTGTTGACAATCTATTATGCAAGTTGGGACATCCTAACAGTCCAGGCTAGGGTTATTTGCGTTTAAGCTCATTATTATAGTGTTTTCTTTCATTACCGCTGGTGAGTCTTCTCCCAAAAAACTGTTAGAACTAAGTAACGTAGCCAACCTGGATAAAGAAAATACTACTAGCATCTTGCATATTTAAAACTAAATCAACTCTCACATTTTACTCACTACTAAATTTTTGTTTATTGTTAACATTTTTTGGTTCTCATTATTTATACGTATCTAGATCAGTTTATCAGTTCGTGAATTGTAATTTCAGAAGAAAAAAATGGACAGATATTGATTTTTATCGACATGGAGTAGGAAAATTTTCTCACTCGTTATCAAACCATTATTAACACCACTACAATCTGCTAATTTAAGGTGGATTTATAATCAAAAGTGTCACCTGGGCATAAAAGATGGAGCAAAACGAAGGCTGATCACTGATGAACTCCAAATCTGCAGTACAAGTAAAGCAAAATGATACTCGATAATATTAAATGGAAAACCAAAAAAGACTCATAAAATTCCCCATCGAATGACACTGCAACTTCTACCAATATCAAAGCCCACAAACATAAACTGCTATTGAACCATTTAAATTTCTAATTTTTCATTTTAGTTCTTTGTCCAACTTATTAATTGTCCAGAAATGATTATAAGACAACAACAATTTTTCTGACAAAAGTGAACATATAAAATGGCATAATAGTAGCCAACAGGGTTAGTTCAGTTGTTTGTTAGTTTAAAAACCACGAGATCAAAGGTTACGAGTATGATTATTTATTCCCATGATCGACACTTTTGGCATTAATGGACCATGTTAAAAAAATTGCCATAATAGTACTCCAACAAAACCAAGATATAAATTAACTTCTGAAACTCAAAAGATGCATGACAAAACCATTCATTTGGCGTAAGGTACAATTACACACAATTCAACAGGCTGAAACAATATATGGAAAACAACACAACTTCAAGTTACCAAACACAGTATACAATTCAAATTTTGGATCAAGAATCCCCAAACAATGCAAACTGAACTTAACTATGTTTTTTAGTTTGAATGTACCTGGTAAAAAACCATCGTTCAAGGTTATCTTTTTCTTTCCTTCTAAAGAACAAAAAACCCAGCTGACCCTCCCTCCCTCGAAAATCATGCCATTGGTGGCACCAGTAACTCAATGCAGAATATCATTTCTTCATGCCCAGGCATTTTAAGCTTCTTATGTATCTCTAATCCCTAATAACAAATAACACATGTATCTTAATTAATCATTTAACAACAAATATTAGCTATGCAGCATGGCCCCATATATTTGAATCTATCCTAACCATCTTATTTTTTGTGTGTTCCTTGTGAGCTCAACTTACTAAATCCTAGATATTTCAATAGGGGGCAAAGAATTGTGATAAGTATATTATCGTTAACAATGTGCAATAGATATGTTTTGATGCTTCCTATACCACAACAAAAGATTCTAATCAATTATAAACCAAAATTATGACAAAATCAATGAACAAACATTGTTATCACAAAATTCACCTACATGGCCTGTACATATTCATATCCATAGTCTATTTTTCTGCTATAGACAATAGTTAAACCTCATCTAGATAAGCATGATACAAACACAGTAAAAGCCTTGGGCTATTCAGAACAAGAACACAAGAAGAATTCTACATGAACGAATTCTAATGCAGCGACCAGAGATGAATACAGGAATACATTTTATGAATCAAATAGCCCAAGTTTACAAATCAATTTTCGTAGCTCTTCTTTAAACAAGGGGTTAAAAATATTCGTTAAAAGCAACTCCAAACCCAATTATTTAAATTAAAAGAGACCAATTACTTAAATGTGCATCAGGCAACCAAATATCATTGACTTAAGAACAGGATGCTTGATCTATGTGGATAGGGAACCAAAAAGTATGTTACGAATATCAGAATTCTGCAAACATGTCTTGGTTTTAGCTGTACAGGTCTGAATCATCTGAATGTTCATATATGTGACGAATGCATAGCCAAGTTCTTTTAGAAGCTAGTAAAAATTTATTGGTTGGGTAGACCATCTATTTGATACCATCATCGATATGTAACTTTTGATATATAATGTACTGATGGTTTTAAGAACTAAGATATATGAGTTTAGCAAAAAAAAAAAAAAAAAAAAAAAAAAAAAAACAGTAAACAACATCATTTATGAATAATACCTTAAGGAGTACAAAATATACTGACAGTATTTTAAATTTTTGGAGAACTGTGAAACTGTGGAAACTAAAGGTGGAACATGATGAATGGCAAAAAAAATAATGGAGTGGGTATGTGTATTATTAAGACAAAGTAAAATCAACTGGTAACACATCATTATATAAGTGTAAATTATCACCAGCGAGATAATACTTAAAATACGATCAAGGTTAGAAAAGCGTATTAGTTTGACATATTGGCCAAACGTATCTTCCAATGTTTAAAAAAAAAGTAAAAAAATCAGAAGTTAGGTGGTGGATCATATGAATAGATTTTACCTTTTACTACAGGAGAAAAATTATACACTTGATGAAATAGTCGGTAAATCATGATGTCGGTCTCAACATCACCCTCTTTTGCAAAAATGAAATAGTCCAAGGAAAATAATTAGGGTCTTGAATGTGATAATTATACATTAAGATGGCCAAGAAACTTATAGCCCTTACTTTTAAAATACATGATAAGTCACAAATTTTAAAAACACGTACCTGATAAGCTCAAGTCCAATATCTTCTAGCAGAAGTGTTCACCTATTCGGATGACGTTTAATACTATGCACTTCACTTCATAATAACTCTCACTTAGTTTCAGCAGCTCGTCTTTCAACTTAGTTTGCTATCATCTGAGCAAACAGTACTTCAGCCAAGCACATACCTTCTGACCAGTTGCACCCTGTTTCAGTATTTTGCGACTTCAGAACCTTCGTTTAGCTAATTATCTATCTTATTGCTCACATTCAGTTATTCTCCAATACGGTAGGTCAGTGGATATGGGTGCATGCTTCCCTTCAGTACTGCAATTGAATTCAGCCTTACTCTTATCATTAAATCGTGAAAATAGCAACTTCTTTTGATTTGTCACTTTTCAGTTTCTGTTTAACATGTTACCTGATGGAAGATGGAAGTAAGTGAGGGTTTTTTATTTATTTTTTATTTACATAGGATAGCTATTTATTTATTTATTTATTTAAAAAAGAAAAGAAGGATGAGCAAACCTCGTTGACTTTTAAAAAAAACTGAGACGGCGCTAGGTGAATCACAGTACTTCAGTTGCAGTTCATTAGCAAATTAAAAAAAGAAGACAAACGAAAATAAGGTATGGCAAGGCAGTTAGTATCTAAATGCAAACATAACCGTTGAATCATAAAACATAATTGCTTAGGATGGCTATTTAAATTTCAACAAGAAAAAAAAGCAATAAAAGAGTGAAAACTGTTTCAAAACGATTAGACAATAACTTTCAATCTCCAAACCCTAGACCAAGTTGATTTGGCTTTGCCAACAAGAAAAGGAACAAGATGATTGTCACCAGGTCCAAATGGGTGGCTGATGCATAATACACATGTTGAAAGCCGATCTCTGCCATTAGCATTCAGAACCAACATCTCAGCTTGAGTTCTCAAATTATTAATTGCATTCAAGAACTGCGTTTTAAGATCCATATCAGCAAATACGTCAGTTTGATTATAAACGAAATTCATATTCGAAGACAACGAGTTCATTCCAAACAAGGAAAAAAAATCACATGTGACAGTGGCAAGAAACTAGAATATAAGAAACAGTTAACAAGAAGCTATGCCTTCATAATTTCAGAACAAAACATCGTAATTAGCAAT
Organism: Allium cepa; assembly: GCA_030765085.1. Taxonomy (NCBI): domain Eukaryota; kingdom Viridiplantae; phylum Streptophyta; class Magnoliopsida; order Asparagales; family Amaryllidaceae; genus Allium; species Allium cepa. Next base: position 79,822,911 of record CM060932.1, on the reverse strand, counting down.
GGAAATAGGAATAATAAATTAATACAAAAAAGGGAAATAAAATAGATGATGTTTTGGTTGTTGAATTTGGATGATTCAAATATTCGTTAAAAGAGAAAGAAATTGATTAATTGATTCAATCAAATCAATTAATTTAGCTGATATATGGAAGAATATTTTAAAGGAAACGAATTAATTAGCAAATCAATTAATTAGTCTGCTATATGAAGAAATAAATTATTAGGCATGGAGAATAAAGGAAAGATATGGAAACGAAGATTACGCCACCTATTTATACTAAAATCAAATCACGCAAATTGGAAAGATATCTGCGTAATCAGGAAATTGATTTGCTTAATCTCCAAACAGCCCTTCATTATCAAGTCTATATAAATGAAGGAACTTTATCTTCATATGAACAAGCAAGTGTAGCATCCATCATTATTCTTTCCTCTCTCTTTTGTACTATTTTCTTTAGTTAAATAAAAAGTTGTTGGGTCTCCGAGGACGTAGGATATTCATATCCGAACCACGTTAAATCTTTTGTCTTCTATTTCTGTTATTTTTCTGTGAGACTACATAATTCTTTTTAAGTGTCATTGCTATCTAAATAGGCAATACTAGATCCTGAACAAATAACCACTTCCGCTTAAATTAAATTAAATAAAATTTCACTTCAGTTTGATATCGGAGCTAGTGTTATTGTTCATGTTTGGATATTAATGGCTACTTCTAGTAAGTCTGTTGGCAGATCTGGTGTCAATTATGGAGTAACACGTTTTGATGGAAAAGAAGATTTCGGTACTTGAAAGATGAAGATGGAGGCTGTATTGAAGAAGGAGAAGACTTACAAGGTTGTTTCTGCACCTGAGAAATTAAAAGGTATTGATGCAGCTGTTTTGGAAGAGATGGAAGATGAAGCTCTTACAACAATTCAGTTGAGCCTTTCAGATGAAGTTATTAGAGAATTCTCTCAAAAGAAGACGGCGAAAGAACTATGGGATGCATTATCAGATGCATATCAAGACAAGTCTCTAACTAATCGGATTATTCTTCAGCAACAACTTTATTCGTTCAAGATGAAGCCTGAAGCTGATCTCATGGAGCATGTAGACGCTTTGACGACTTTGATTATGAACCTGAAGGCAGCGGAAGTTGATACTACTGATGAGGCTCAAGCTGTGATCCTCTTATGTTCCTTGCCTAAGGAGTATACTGCTTTTGTTAATTCCATGATTTATGGCCGCAGTAAAATTAGTCTGTCTGATGTAAAGGCTGGTCTTCATAATGAAGTATTAAGAGGTAGATTGGCGAGCACTAGTTTGGATAGTGATACCGAAGAGTTATCTGTTCAGAGAGGTAGAGGCCAAAGCAGGTCGAAGAAAAATGGAGGACGGAGTTATTCACGGTCTCGGTCTAGGGGGCCTAAGAATTTGACTTGCCATTATTGTAAGAAACCAAGGCACTTCATAGCACAATGTCTCAAGCTTGAAGGTAGAAGAAAAGATCCAAAGCAAGCCTCAGCTTCTACAGCAGAGAAATCAGATACAGAAAGTGACACCGATGTATTTACAGCTTCTGACTCTTCTAGGAAGAGCAACTTATGGCTGATTGATTCTGGCGCATCCTATCATATGACACCTGATAGGAACTGCTTTTCCACTTACCGTGAAATTGATGGAGAAGAAGTTCTGATGGGTAATGATGCTTCTTGTCGTATGGTGGGCGTTGGTGGCGTGATAATTAGGATGTTTGATGGTGTTATTCGTACGATCACCGATGTTAGACATGTACCTGATTTGAGGAGGAGCTTGATTTCTGTTGGGGCGTTAAGTAGACTTGGCTTGAAGATTGTAGTGGAAGGAGAGAAAATGAAGATATCGAAGGGTTCCATGATTGTTATGAGAGGTGTGAGGGCAGAAAATCTTTATCTATTAAAGGGCACTACAGTAATTGGTGAATTAGCTTCTGTTACATCTGTTGATTCGGATTCTTCCAGATTATGCCACTTACGGATGGGTCATATCGGTAAGCGCAGCATGAATGAGTTGAGAAAACGAGGATTGATTGATGGAGTTCATCATTCAAAACTTGGGTTTTGTGAAGGGTGTGTTCTTGGAAAACAGACGAATATTTCTTTTGGTACAGGAGAGCATAAAGCAAAAGCTGTCTTGGAGTATGTTCATACAGATGTCTGGGGTCCCTCCCCTTGTCCGTCTTTAGGTGGAGCCAGATATTTTGTTTTATTTATAGATGATTTCTCTCGTAAAGTATGGATATACTTTCTTCAGTCAAAGAGTGAAACTTTTGTCAAGTTTCTGAAGTGGAAATCTATGGTTGAGAAGCAGTCAGGGAAGAAATTGAAAGTTCTCCGTTCAGATAATGGCGGTGAATTTGTATCACAGGAATTCATCAATTATTGTGAGTCTGAAGGCATTAAGAGGCATTGCACCCCACCATGAGACCCCCGGTCTAATAGAGTTGCAGAAAGGATGAATCGGACATTATTGGAGAGGATAAGATGCCTTAGACTGACTGCTAAATTGAAAAAGAGATTTTGGGCTGAAGCTTTATCTATGGTGGCTTTCCTCATCAACCGCACACCTTCCACTGCCATAGATATGAAGATCCCTGAAGAAATATGGAAAGGAGAGCCTGTTAGCTATTCATTTCTCAGAGTGTTTGGTTGCCCAGCTTATGTGCATGAGAGCAAAGGGAAACTGGAACCTAGAGCTCGCAAGTGTATTTTTCTAGGTTATATGAGAGGAGTGAAGAGATATAGGTTGTGGTGTCCTATTAGCAAGAAGATCATTATGAGCAGGCATGTGACTTTTGATGAAAAGACTATGTTGAAGGTGGAGCCTTCCTCATCGGATGACAATGAGATGACATGTGAAGAATACGAGACACAAAGCAAGTCATCTGTTGATTCTTTCCACAGACGTTCAAATGGTGTTTCCGATAACACCGTGGTTGATGAGGATAATATCGATGTTGGTACAGAGGATCAAACTCAAGGTGGAGCTCATTCGGAACCTAGGCCTGTCAGACAAAGAAGAAAGCCTAAGTGGCTTGATGAGTTTGTTGGATTGAGCATCGAAGATATTAACTTCGATGATATGGCAATATATGCTTTGAATGTTGTCCATGATGAGCCCTATGATTATAAAGAAGCCATCGCATCAGTTAACAGTTCCAGTTGGTTAGTTGCTATGGAGGAGGAGATTGAATCATTGCAGAGAAATCATACTTGGGATTTGGTGCCTCTTCCCACCAACAAGAGAGCTATTGGATGCAAGTGGATCTATAGAGTGAAAGACCGCGAAAACGGTAATCTTAGATACAAGGCAAGGTTAGTCGCAAAGGGGTATGTTCAGAAGAAAGGGGTGGAGTATCATGGTATTTTTGCTCCAGTGGTTAGGCATACTTCTATTCGTATTCTTTTGGCATTGGTTGCTCATTTGATATGGAATTAGAGCAACTAGATGTCAAAACTGCATTCTTGCATGGTGATCTGGATGAGGAGATTTATTTAAGCAGCCGGAAGGGTTCATTGATAGTAGCAGGCCAGACTATGTTTGCAAACTCAACAAATCTCTATATGGACTGAAGCAGTCTCCTAGACTATGGTACAAGAGGTTTGATAAGTTTATGCTTTCACAGGGATACTCCAGAAGTTTCAAAGACCAGTGTGCTTATTTCAAGAGATGTGATGGTGATATGATTTATTTGTTGTTATATGTTGATGATGTTAGAACCTCAATTGTTGGATTTTGATGACAACTATACAATTATGTCAAAGAATCTCTAAAAGCTAATTTGCAGTTACATGAGCATCAAAAAGAGATAATCAAATACATTCAAAATAAAGATACACAGTACAAAAGAATAAAAGAATGTATATGAAGATACAAGAAGAGATATATACGATAGAGACAAGACAAAATTGATAAACAAAGTATTAGTAGTCATGTAGTGTCGTGTTTAGAGTTTAAAAATGTTAAAATCTTCTTCAAATGGTATACACACATATACATTCATATTTTAAATGAAAAATCAAGTTTTCAAAAATTGCATGGAGCGAGACTCGAACCAAGGTCACTAGTTTAGAAAGCAAGTGCTCTAACCATTTAAGCTATGATAATTTTTAGTTACAGGTCAAATTCAGACGTCTGAATTGACCATTTCAGACGTCTAAATCTGGGCTAAAATAGCCTATTTCTTTTTCTGGTTTGCACGTTTCAAATTTCAGAAGTCTGAAATTTATTTTCAGACGGCTGAACTTCTTCGACTGCTATATTTTTGAAAAGACATTTCATTTTCATGAGGAGTTACAACCTTTTACTAAGAGATACATCCATATTCTTTCATGATAACTTTTCACGAATGATTACAACTCTTTATACTCTATATAAACATATTAGAATCATTTGTTTAATTCACCGAATTGATCAAAAGCTTTCTATTTCTATACTGCATTGATTCTAACATTTTAAGCATTCAAATTTCTACATAATCATTCATTTACTTCCATATTCTTCACATATACACACACACACACACATATATATATATATATATCAAAAGGAGAAGATTATAGGAAGATTGTACTATCAAGAGACAAATTCGTGTTATTGAGGACACACTGTGTCATATACTTTCTGTATAAGTTGAAGTCTTGTTCTGCTGTTCAGGCAAGTGAAGTCCTCTTCGGCTGTTGAGGCGAAATCTTGTTCTGCTACTCAGGTCTCTTGTTTGGTTGTTCAAGGGTTGTTTTAAACCCGCTCCTCCGGGTTAAGTGAGGATTGTTGTTAGTGAAATTCCAGAAGGAGTCTGGGACTGGACGTAGAACGGGAAGTTCGAACCAGTATAAAAATTCCTGGTGTGCTTGTTTTATTTTTTCTTATTTACTCTGCTACAGTAACTTTGTTTTATTTCCGCACTAGTATATTATAATTCCTTATAGCACGATCCGCACCACCACTTTCATTTGGTACCAGAGCCTAGTTTTCTAGAGATCGTAACAACATCCTAGAATAAATGACTACAAAGAGATCTAGTCAAGGCAATAAGAAGAGGAAGAGCAATAAAGAAAAAGCAAAGGAGCAAACAAACAAATGCTTCATGGCAAAAGATAATGAGGTTAGTGATCTAACTTTTGATGATATGATAGAAATAAATTCAGAACTTCTAGACTCTTTAAAAAGTCTTAAAAGAAAATATAAGAAAGCTCTAGAAAATCAGAAGAAAGCAGAATTCGAAAGAGATATGCTTAAAGACGAGAAGAGAATATTAGAAGAAAAACTTGAGAAAATTCAAGATTCAGATAATTCTCAACTCGCTCTATTAAGTCAAGAAATAGAAGCTCAAAAAGAAAAGAATAATGCTTTAGCTTCTGAAAATCATGAGTTAAAAACAAAAATTAAAATTGTTGAGTTAGATAACACTAGTCTCAAAACTAAAGCTTGATGACATTACTAAAAATATTTCCAATTTTAATCAAGGGAGTGAAAATTTATCCAGGATTATTGAAAATTCTCAACCTGCTTCAAATAAGAAGGGATTAGGTTATGTTAAGAATTTAAAAGCTCAAAATGATAAAAGCGGTTTAGGCTATAAACAAGCTAAAAGTAAAAATAGTACTAGATATGCATTCATGTATACTAACTTTAGTGTTAGTACTAGTAATCAAGATAGTTTTAAAACCAGTTATAGTCATAATAGTACTTTGTTTAGAAATGATAGAAATTATTCTTAAGTACTAAGCTAATGACTAATAGTATTAAGATATGGATTCCAACTAATATGATTGATCATGATAAACAACTTTATATTAGCAACTATTATAAGAATGTAATTTGTAATGAAAATTATATTTATAAAGGTTCAACCACACCCAAATGGGTATGGTTTCCAAAGACCCCCCCGGACCCTAACATAGTAAGTGGGTACTGAAAATTATTATTATTTTTTGCAGGTACTCAGAGAAACAAAAGGAAAAAGATAGATTTTGGAATTTTAAAGAATGTTCCATACGTTTAATAGAATTACGTGCTTACAATAAAATATGGACTTCAGTAAATATGGTAAAATTTATTTTATTTTTCCTTCATAATTAATAATGAGTTTATCTCGTTATATACAAGATAATTTATATAATTTTATATATTCCCTCATTCTTTTTGATAATGACAAAGAGGGAGAAATTCATATGCATATTAATAGAGGGAGATATTATACTTAGGGGGAGATGTTATACTTAGGGGGAGCTTTAAACATATTAATATTATTTTTTATATAGAATGAATATTTTTTAAAAATTGTATGGTTGTCATCATCAAAAAAGGGGGAGAATGTTAGAACCTCAATTGTTGGATTTTGATGACAACAACTATACAATTATGTCAAAGAATCTCTAAGCTAATTTGCAGGTACATGGGCATCAAAAAGAGATAATCAAATACATTCAAAATAAAGATACACAGTATAAAAGAATAAAAGAATGTATATGGAGATACAAGAAGAGATATATACGATAGAGACAAGACAAAGGTGATAAACAAAGTATTAGTAGTCATATAGTGTTGTGTCTAGAGTTTAAAAATGTTAAAATCTTCTTCAAATGGTATACACACATATACATATTTGCGGGACTCGAACCCAGGTCACTAGTTTAGAAGGCAAGTGCTCTAACCATTTGAGCTATGATAATTTTTAATTACAGGTCAAATTCAGACGTCTGAATTGACCATTTCAGACGTCTGAATCTGAGCTAAAATAGCCTATTTCTTTTCTGGTTTGCACGTTTCAAATTTCAGAAGGTCTGAAATTTATTTTCAGACGGCTGAACTTCTTCGACTGCTATATTTTTGAAAAGACATTTCATTTTCATGAAGAGTTACAACCTTTTACTAAGAGATACATCCATATTCTTTCATGATAACTTTTCACGAATGATTACAACTCTTTATACTCTATATAAACATATTAGAATCATTTGTTTAATTCACCGAATTGATCAAAAACTTTCTATTTCTATACTGCACTGATTCTAACATTTTAAGCATTCAAATTTCTACATAATCATTCATTTACTTCCATATTCTTCACATACACACACACACACACACATATATATATATATATATATATATATATCAAAAGGAGAAGATTATAGGAAGATTGTACTATCAAGAGACAAATTCGTGTTATTGAGAACACACTGTGTCATATACTTTCTGTATAAGTTGAAGTCTTGTTCTGCTGTTCAGGCAAGTGAAGTCCTATTCGGCTGTTGAAGCGAAATCTTGTTATGCTACTCAGGTCCTTTGTTCGGTTGTTCAATGGTTGTTTTAAACCTGTTCCTTCGGGTTAAGTGAGGATTGTTGTTAGTGAAATTCCAGAAGGAGTCTGGGACTGGACGTAGAACGGGAAGTTCGAACCAGTATAAAAATTCCTAGTGTGCTTGTTTTATTTTTTCTTATTTACTATGCTACAGTAACTTTGTTTTATTTCCGCACTAGTATATTATAATTCCTTATAGCACGATCCGCACCACCACTTTCAGATGATATGCTGATTGCATCTCGGAGTATGGTCAAAATTAAGGAGTTGAAAGCGGAGCTCAGTAGAGAGTTTGACATAAAGGATTTAGGAAAGGCACAAAGAATATTGGGTATGGAGACAAGCAGGGATAGGAAGCGGAGAGAGTTAAGGCTCACTCAAGCGCAGTACATCGAGAAGGTCCTCGCTCGATTTGGAATGGAGAAAGCTAAACCAGTTGGCACTCCATTAGGCTCTCATTTTAAGTTGTCAAAAGACTTATCTCTTTCATCGGAAGAAGACAAGAGGTATATGGCTGATATACCTTATGCTAGTGTTGTTGGTAGTCTTATGTATGCGATGGTGTGCACAAGACCAGATTTGGCCCATGCAGTGGGTGTTGTAAGTCGATATATGTCTAACCCAGGCAAAGAGCATTGACAAGCTGTGAAATGGATTCTTAGATATCTTCGAGGCACTTCTTCGGTGGGCTTGTTATATGGTGGAGTGGAAGGTGACATCTTTCTTAGAGGATACTGTGATTCTGATTACGCTGGGGATAGAGATGCTAGGAAGTCAGTGTCGGGCTATGTTTTTACACTTGGCATAGGCTCAATTTCATGGAGATCAAAGCTGCAATCTATCGTAGCTTTATCGACTACTGAAGCAGAGTTGATATCGATTATGGAAGCAACAAAGGAAGGATTGTACTTACTTCAGTTGTTGGATGATCTTTCAATGGTGCAGCGGACAGTGGAGCTATTTTCAGACAGTCAGAGTGCGATTCATCTTGTAGAAAATCAAGCTTATAGTTCACGGACGAAGCACATTGATGTTAGAGGTTTCTTTCTTATGCTTGAGGAAGAACGAAGAAAAATCAAATTATTGAAGGTGAGTACTTTGGATAATCCTTCAGATATGATGACAAAGTCACTTCCTAAGGACAAGTTTGAGCATTGCTCAAACTTGATCAGTTTGATACCTGTTACTTGAGCGTCATGGGACGCTAGACCCAACAACTTATATGTTGATTACTTGATGATAAGGTGATGAAGAGATATTGTTATATATTTGAATCAAGGTGGAGTGTTGAATTTGGATGATTCAAATATTCGTTAAAAGAGAAAGAAATTGATTAATTGATTCAATCAAATCAATTAATTTAGCTGATATATGGAAGGATATTTTAAAGGAAACTAATTAATTAGCAAATCAATTAATTAGTCTGCTATATGAAGAAATAAATTATTAGGCATGGAGAATAAAGGAAAGATATCGAAACGCAGATTACGTCATCTATTTATACTAAAATCAAATCACGCAAATTGGAAAGATATCTGCATAATCAGGAAATTGATTTGCTTAATCTCCAAGCAACCCTTCATTATCAAGTCTATATAAATAAAGGAACTTTATCTTCATATGAACAAGCAAGTGTAGCATCCACAATTATTCTTTCCTCTCTCTTTTGTACTCTTTTCTTTAGTGAAATAAAAAGTTGTTGGGTCTCCCCACTGTGGACTCTGCCATCAGAACATTATTACTCTATTACTGTTCGCCATCATCAACTCTTGCTCTCTCCCTACTGTTGCTGCTGTCATGGCTGCCAGCTTTTAAGCAACATGCTGCTGCCGCTCTCTTATCATAGCCTACTAATATATAATTATTTAGATCCCATTCAAAAATATGCGATATACTACTCTTTTTTCTTTTATTTACCTGCTGTCATTGTGGATTTATGGAAATGCCCCATAAGGTGTACCCTTCAGCAGCAGTTCCATGATGGTACCCGCGCAATTCGACTGAGAGACAAATGGAGGCAGGAAAAGGCTGAAGACAGCTGCACCGATGTAGGTGATAGCCAGTGCAATCTGATTTGTTCACGTAGGATATTCATATCCGAACCACGTTAAATCTTCTGTCTTCTATTTCTGTTATTTTTGTGTGAGACTGCATAATTCTTTTTAAGTGTCATTGGTATCTAAATAGGCAATACTAGATCCTGAACAAATAACCGCTTCCGCTCAAATTAAATAAAATAAAATTTCACTACATTGGTTTGTATAAAGAAACATCTGAAGCCAATCCAGAACTGCCACCAATTGAGAAATGCAAAACATGTTTTTGAATTACTGATGTTAGAGCTGTATTTATACATATTTATGTACTTCAGTGATTTCGGATTATCATACTGTAAATGGTAAATCATATGCACAGTTCTGGTTGATATAGCTCACAACTTCACAACTGCCAACGATACTAATTCGAAATTATAATGGGTAAAAACTATATTTACAGTTTTCTAACTCCATATTTTGTCATCAAGCATCAGTCACTATAAGTTAACATATCGACTTATGATGCTAATTAGTTCCTTAGTACCATAGCGGTGCACATCAAATTGCCATTTAGAATACTTTAGGTATATCTATTTATTATATTCCTTTAGCCTTAAAGCATAATCACTACATAGGCCATTCCACTTAGCCTTGTTCAGCTTGCAGCATGATTCACAGACGTACATAAATAGCATAAACTACCACAACCTTCATTGTTTAATTAATGCAAACCAAGGTCTTATGAAACTCACAAAAATCAAAATGCCGAAGACAGCTTAAAATTTTAGGGCCCGTTTGGTTTATTTTGTGTTTTGGGTTTTTAACATTAAGTACAACATATGATAAGGGTGGACAGACGACGGAGGAAATGAAAGGAAGATGGTGTGGATGATGGAGGGAATGGATGAACGCCAAAAGGATGAATTGTTTCTCATGCTTCCGTTATTTCCTAAAACGCGAAAAAATATAAAAAAAATTGTTTTCTATTTTGTATGTTAACTTCGTTTTCTAATTTGATCGTTTTTCACAATATACATGGATCGTGCACACTTTTGATGGTCGAAAATCCAAAACTAAAAACGGTAAACCAACTGCAGCCTTATCTTTTTTGCCCCCTCGGGGGACGGATAAGGACTTGATAAATTATCTTTATTCACTCAAAATAAACAATTACAAGTAAATTAATGCAAACCAAAGGCCCATAAAACAAACGAAAATTGTAATGTTGAAGAAATTGAAACATAGAATTTCACTTTTCTTCTTCTCTTAGTGAACTACAACTTCAGATAAATCCTCTTTATTCACTTAAAATAAACCGTCAAAAAAAGGTTGCATTCAAAATAACATCCGGATCACTATATCAAACAAATCGCTCTTCTACTCTCTTGAAACTTTGGCTCTTCTCTCCTTGTAAAAAAAAGGGAACTTAACTCAAGCAATTCTCTATGTCTCAACTAAACCTTAAACTAAACTAGACTTATATAGCACCCATTTCAAACAAAAATTATAATTATAATCCTTAGCTAAACATGAATACAATCGTGTGAAAATGGGATTTAACAGTCGTTGGTCATAATAAGTGTGAGCATGGCATGGAATGTGCACATGGGATGAAATGCACAAATTTTTGCTCGTTTGGTATACATTTAGTTAACAATGTATTAGAAAGTATTAGAGACTTGCCAACAGGGTTGGCGCAGTTGGTTGATGGTCCGGACTGCGTGATCGAAGGTCACGAGTTCGAGCCCCGAAACTGACAACCCTGTAACAAGTACCCCAAGTATGTGTTTGGCAGGCACATACTTCCCTAGAGTTTACAAGCGAAGCTTGGTTCTCTAGGTAATTCAAAAAAAGAAAAAAGTACTAGAGACTTTACAAATTATGTCAAAACACACACACACATCAATAAAAGCCATTTATCATGGAAGTAATAACTTTATGTAAATATGTGCATACAAGGAGTGAAACTTACTATCTCCGTGATGGATTGAGTTATCAAATTTGAAAGTGATGTTCTTACACACAATCAACTAATAAATCCAATCAATATTTCTGAATATTCAAACAAATGTTATGGGAACTAGATTAACAGCTATATGATAACATGCTCTAACAACATTAAGAAAGCCGAATCAAGATTATTGACAACAAACATAAGATAGAAAAATTATTTGTGATCATTGATGACATTGAACGTCTAAAAAGGTTAATATTTAAAGTTGGTATTGACTTAATGACTACAAAAATATTCTATGCAATTTATAATACTAACAAAGAGTATACACTAATTTAGAATTTAAGATAGAGCCAGTTGAGTATTGTTTGTCATTTCAACGATTATAGGCACTACATATAAGCATATTTTGATGTTTGTATTTGATTAAGCTATGTTTACTAATTTTTAATCATGTGATCACTTGCATTTGAAGCAATAAAGTTGCAAACTAACCAAAGTGCAAAAATAGTGATTATTTGTTAATGTTCTAGAGAATACAATTATTTGAATTAGTAATAAAGTCGAGATTTATTGTGCAATAGGAAGCTATTAATTTAGTAATGGTCAATTCTATGCATACGCCAACAATTACTTTAAATACACCAAAAAATATAATAAAGTAGTATACAAGAAAAACTACTTTATATACACCATTCATTTTTACAAAATTACCTTGTTTCTATCCTTATCTTCCATCTTTCAAACTTTACTCGTTACACAAAACTAGAGATTCATAATAATTAAGTTAAAATTTAACAAAGGGAACTTTAATTTTTGTACTAATATTGTAAATTCTTTAAAAAAATAAATTAAAATTTTCACATTTCAACAAAACTAACTCTCAATTTACAAAAACTTAAATACTTTTAAATTACAACAATCAGTTGTGAAAGTTTTATAATTAATATTTTAGGTTTCATGATAATAAAATTCATTAACATTCTTCATCAAAATGTATGGATTTGACAAAATATCACTAATTTTAAGTTTTTAATTTGAGGGATTATAAGAGAATGATAAAAAATGCAATTAAGAAAAATGGTATTACTACAATTATTTGAGGACAAACAATGGTGTATCTAAGGTGATTTTGATGTACGAATAAAATTTACCTTTAGTAATTTGAGTCAAGTGAATTGTTTCAAAAATTATTTATCATCATATATAAGTACACTTTAAAGAATAACCATTCAACAAATGGAAAGTAATCGCACAGAAATTACTATATATACATTTATATAAGATTAAGTCTAACCACTAATATAAAAAAATAACAAAAAACGTAACAAAGTATTTTTTCCTCTTTAAATGTATCACTTCCTTTGGTACATAAATTAAAGCTTGTATTTGTTTTTTATTACAATTGACCATTTAACGGGGGAAATCCTCAATTCTTATAATGTAAGTAAAAACATTTTATAGCAAAATCTATTGCAACCCTTAAATTTTCATTCATATTATCACAAAAATAAAATAAAATCAATGAAAAAATTCTTATTTTAAGTATTGTACTTTTATTTCCAAGCTGAGAAGAATATTACTATATTCAGAGAAAATTTGTCAATGTCATAACTCGTTTCTGTTTTAAAATTACATTTACAAATCATCAAATCATTTCCATACCGCTTAAAGTTTGAGACTAACAACGAGCTATTAACATTATATGCCAATTCTGTTGAAATATTTTCAAAGAGCTACAAATAACAAATGTTACCGTTATTAATGCAAAACTCTCTTTTATCGTGTTGTTTAGTTTTGTAGCACATATATTGCTCCCTCAAAAAAACGTTAAGTATAAAAATTCAATTGAAATTATGTGATATATTTTGTTTTGATCATAAAAGCGAGAATTTGTCTAATAAAAATATGAAAATATAATCGATTGATTATTTATATGAAGTGGCATCCACAGTTGATTACAACTTATTAAAACTGTATGTTGGTTATTTACATGAAAGGAGAATAAATCGATTATTTGCATAAAGTAGTGCTCACGGTAATTACAGTGTACAAAAAAGCAAAAGCTTTGGTATATGCATGATACAACATATGCCACATGTCTTTCCAAAATGTTCTGCGTTTATTTAAAAAAGAACCAAATAATTATGGTTTTAGTTACACGTATAAAACAAATGAACAAAAATAACAAAAAATTTATTCTTAAGATATTCAACAAAGATTTCTAGATTATTTCGTAAAATTTTTATCAGGCATAAATCATTCTAAAAGCGAGAAGAAAAAAATTAAACAATAATAATAAAGGATAATATGATACAACATATGCCACATGTCTTTCCAAAATGTTCTGCGTTTATTTAAAAAAGAACCAAATAATTATGGTTTTAGTTACACGTATAAAACAAATGAACAAAAATAACAAAAAATTTATTCTTAAGATATTCAACAAAGATTTCTAGATTATTTCGTAAAATTTTCATCAGGCATAAATCATTCTAAAAGCGAGAAGAAAAAAATTAAACAATAATAATAAAGGATAATGCTTATATAATAAAGTGGAGATTTCAGTTTTAGTAAAAGAATAAGTTGTTTGGCTAATAACAGAATGTTCTATTGTAAACTGCTTCGTTATGATTAGAAAAAAGAAAGGGTTAAAACGATCAATGAATGGGGCGTAAAGCAAGGTTTGAGATCTCGGTTTCGATCTTTTGTAATTTTAGGAATTTCGATGTAATTCGTAAATTTTGGAAATTTCGATTCTAGTTTCGGTTTCGGTCTTTTGTAATTTTAGAAATTTCGATGTGATTCGTAAATTTTGGAAATTTCGATTCTAGTTTCGGATATCGTTGTTTATTTTTCATATAATTACATATATATTTGTTTAATTTATTGAAACAAAACATATAAATTATATTTGATTGAAAAATAAGATATAAAGGAACAATATTGAATAATTATAAATATTTATAACACTAAAAGATGTTTATTCATTATTTCGTTATCTACTTTTTTAGTTACACCATTACATATTTTGTGAATTTATATGTTTAAAGTTACAATTTTAAATTTGATTATTCATGCATTTGAAACTCAAATTATTATTTTTTGAGACTTTTTTGTTGTAAAATTTGAAGTTCAATAATTTTTATTAAATCGAAATTTTGAGTTGGTTTCATTTCGATCCCTACCGAAACCTAAAGGGAACGACCGAAATCTCGATGTTTCGGTCGAAACCTCAAACCTTGGTGTAAAGAGAAAATTCCGGCTTTGTGTTTAAGTAAAAGGATACGGGTTGTTGAAAGTTACCACAGTTAATATGCAAGAAAATTGTAACAAAACAGTCTTAACATGCATATATTTCAAGCAACTTGTACAATATTGACTCTCGAAGATTGTCAAGTTAAAATGTAGCTTTTATTGCTTAGCTATACAACCAATATTTAAAAGGGTGGGGTTAGTATATTTCTATATCATTGGTACATTTTAATAAACTATGACTATTTTTAAGAATTTACAAATACACGTTTTAAGGTTCAACAATCTTGGCACGATAGATCTTGGTTACGAGCACAACACACAAAAGCTTTTAGCCGCCAATTCAAGTGGAACCCCATAAATTTTATGCTTATGTTTTATCAAATTAAACTAGGTACGAATTCTAATTTATCAACGCACCTATAATGACATTCAACAGGTTCACATCAGTATTCATTTTCGACTTCCTACTACAAAGTATAAATTTGTTTTTTTTTTTTTTAAACCCCACTGTTTTCCACTTATTGCCCTGTAATGTTAAGGGCTGACAATACTTTGTGCCCTAAGTCTTGTGAACAAGGCTTCACTTGTTACCAACTACCATTAGATGCATGAGTTAGTAGTTGTTGAAAACAATAACTCGAGTCGACGTTCACTCAAACATCCCATGCACAATGTTTGAGCCGATCCCGAGGTTTTGAGTGCGCAAGACATATTTTATGTCCTTCTAAATATAATTGAAAATGAAATAGTAGGGTGAAAAAAACAAACCCGTAGAATTTCTGAAAAAATATACCTGTTAAATCAGCTATGATTGAAAGATAATATAAGTAGGGATATAAATGTACAGAAGCAATCATTAATTTGGCGATTAGCGCACTAGTGACAAAAAAAGGTAAACTATGACACCTTCCACACAACAAAACAAATAACTGTCTAAATTAAAAATGCGCTTAAATGAGAAGAATTCACCACATGCTAGATATATTAAAGGGCGAAGTAATAAAATGTACTATTTAACATTACAGTTGTTTAAAATTAGAATATTATTTTTATATAATAGCCACTGACTTCAGCAACACCAGAAATTGAAAAGTTTATGAATTGGTTGAGTTTGGATTGTATTGGTAGCTTTAACTAAAATTAAAACCATGCATTAACCAATTTATCTAGCTTTAAGTGTGAAACTAAAACTAAAGCTAAAACTTCTATGATTAGCACACCAACAAAATTAACTACAATAGTTGTTTATCCCTTCACTATTGTGAAACCATGTGAGAATGAAGAGGATGTAACAACAATCAAAGATATAAACCAGAGAATTCAAGCAAAAAAAAACAATGATAAGAAACAAAAGAACAGCTTACAAGCTTTTCTCAATTCATGACATACAGCCACTTGGTTTCCGTTAGAAAGTTTGGAGCAAAAGAACAAGAAACTAATAGTTTTCTCTTGTTCCCAGTATTCCTTACACCAGCTTATTAAGATAAGAAATTGTAAAAGTTTGCTATAATTCTTATAATTAAGATATAAGCAGTTTGTCATTTGCAAACAAATGTTTACAATGCTCTTTTCTTTCAAGTATCATCTTGAACCATCATCATAAACAAATTAGAATTATATGCTTAACAATCTTCTCAACATGAGTTCACGTTCCCTAAAACTGTAATAATCAACATAAATCAACAACTACTTCACCTAATCGACACTGTTCATCGCCGATAATATTACAAAAGCAAAAGCATGAAATTTAGGGTTGTGAATTCACTGAGGGTTAGATTAAAAAATTACCTACTAATGAACAACTCCACTGTTGATTTGGAGGTATCTGGAGTGAACCGAAGATGGCATCGTTGAGTTCGTTGATGGAGTGAACTAAAAGTCGACTTCTGGAGTTTCAGGAGGGAATTAAAAATACGTCGACAATTTTAAGGAGAAATTCGATTTAGATGGAGAATGAAGGGAGGAAATATTACTTTATGCGGCCTATGTTTTTACTGGTACCCGCCTTATTTTACTCGATAGCGAGAACTTATACTTCGACAAAAAAACGTCGGCAATTTTTGGCTGGCTGATTCTATTTTTAACTTTCCTTTGTTCCCCAGAAGTCCCCATTTCTCTGTCAAATTAAATTTCAAATCTAAATCCAATCTACAAGTTTCAAATATTTTCATCAAAATGATGGAGTTCATGCCTCTACTACTACTAACGCCGAGTTTGTTGAGTTTACAGATGTTGTAAGCATTCACGTTTATTCTTTTTTTAATTGTTAATGTCGCGAAGGTGGCAAAACGTGGTTGTTTAAAACAATCACGCATTGATAGTATTTGTGTATGTATTTGATAATATGAATGTGTTTGTGCTTGATTTATGTTTTAGTTTGCATGGACGACAAATATTTGCTCAGCATGCTTAAGATGAACGAACTCAATATGCATAATGAAATTAACTTCATTTTTTGGTTTTAATAAAGAACAATTGTATTTGATAGTAATGTTTATGTTTGTGCTTGAATGGGTTTGAGAAATATGGCAACGTAGACAATGTAATTTGAATGTGTTTGTGCTTAAAAAAAAAATTACAAGGGCGGCAAATATTCGGCAAGCTTGGGATGAACGAACTCAATATGCAAGATGGAATTAATGTACTTTGTTTTTTGTTTTAAAAAAAACAATGGTATTTGATATTAATGTTGGTGTTTGTGCTTGAATGTGTTTAAGAACAAAGGCAATGTAAATAATGTAATTCGATAACAATGTAATTTGAACGTGTATGTGTTTGATAATTTGAATGCGTTTGTGACTGAATTTCTTTTAATTTACAGGGGCGCCATAATATTTGCCAAGCAACCATGTAAAAATTTAAACAAAAAATCGCAAAACATATCACATATGGATCTTAATCAAAAGATAATAATATTTATGATTTAATTGTGAAAACTCCTTAGAATGCTTGAATTTGATCTTATGTAATGATGATTGAAGAAAATACCTTTTATTTTGAACAAGATTGGTCAACGAGTTAGATATATGTAATAAATTACATAATTGCCCATGGGGCATAACCCTAACTCTATCAATCTCCCACTTGCATTTCGGGTTAATTATGAAACCTTATCCTAACTTTTTCAATCGGTTTCCTCAAAACCAATGTAACAACCCGCCTTTTCGAACCTTAAAAGTCGACACTAATACATCCATGATATTCACGTGCCGAACAGCTAACTACTGAAAAGACAGATTGCTAGGGAATGAAAGAAGATATAAGATAAGAAGAAATTAGAATAGTCACAGAATCTCACAGTGCAAATGGAATAACATATATTAATCAAGATAATACTTTACAAAGTCATTTTCAAAAGGATACACCAAAGTCATACCAATACGGTTCTACCCTAGGACGGTTATAACAGCTTGTCTCTACCTAACTAACACACTATAGATATAGTACAATGGTAACAAAATAGTAATAGTCGTCCATGAAGCCTCCTGCTCCAAGTTCCTCCAAAATGCATCCGTGGAAACCTGAACTATTTGGTTGCCCACACAAATTTGAGCAGCCAAGAGTTTTAGAAAAAGAAAATAAAACTTCAGGTCGGACATGGGTCTGGTGTGAGTAAACTCAAAACAACTGAATTATTACTTTAAAACTCTTTTATATCAATGGTATCTTGTAAGACTATGCCGCACATAAACACAGACAGGTTTTTACCTTGCGACAACCAGAAACTTTTATATAAAATCCTTTGATATAATCGTATAGTCTAGGATACAAATACAAATTAATCATAGCCAAAATTGTTACATTATTAAATTCCAGCATATTAGGCTCTACAATCAAAACCGTAAAGCACATATTGGAGAATATATTTCAACAAATGGTAAGGTAAAGGACTACCTTTCAGAAATGGTATACCTCTAGATAAAAGGTACAGAAGTCAAACCCCAAACTTAGTACCCTTTCCAACACAGAACCGATCTACACCCAAACTTGGATAGTAGCAAATATGTCATCACACTGGTTGTTCCTAACCTTTATCAAGATATCTCATGCACAGCCAAATTCATAATAGGGTAATCTAGAAAGGTGATGACACATCCTAATGGGAGCGACCCACATAGCCTTGTTGCATCTACCATGTTTTAACTATTACCGAAGTGTGAGGCTTGAGGTAATGATTTACCTTCTTTTTAGCATACCATCTTGGAATGCTAACACTGTCCTCCAAGCAGAAATGCAATGCCAACATCATCCATACAAGTTCGTTTTAGGACTGAACGAAACTGAATGCACTACATCTACTACATCCATTTTGGAATCACCCTTAGGATTAGTAGCAAGTAGCCCTTGACTTCAAAAGCTCTATCTTCAATCATCTTCAAGATATCTTCAGTTTGAAACGCTTGAATTGGATCGAAGTGGTTTTCGGATAATTTATACTTATCTGATCAGTAAACTCAACCCCATTGTGGAAATATTCGGACAATACATGAGAGCAGGGATCACCCCCTAATCGCTTAAGTGGACGGATCTCCCTATCATTTGTCCTAGGAGAACAAAACGATATTTATACGTATAGTACAAAATCATCGAAGATGATTATGCCATATAACTCACATGTTCTCTTAAATATTTTCGAAGTTGTATTTTTGTCCAGATTTGATAGTCGTTGATTTAACTATCGAATAAACAATCATTCCAACACTGATTAAATTCCATATGGGATCCACTAAGCTTTTATCAATTAATCTTTAACTAATTAAAATCACTTAATAAAACTTGACCAAAGGATTTTCTCAAAAACACTATTCCCAAACCCCTTACATCCCTTTATATTTGGAAATCATTTTTATATTTGTCCCAAGCATATAAGTATATTATCAAAGCATTTAGCCAATTTCCTCCTTTAAATTCCCTTTTTAAAAACATTACTTGCTATAAAACCAAACCATTTATCCTTTATAAGAATTCTTTTTGAAAGCTCACTTCACATTTTAAAATACCTTTACAAATCTCCAAAATCAATTTATAGAACACTTTTCGATTTTTAAAACTCCATTTATAAATCTTCTTAATGAAATTCTTTTACAAAAGATCATTTGCAAAACATCCCTTTAAAAATCACTTTAAATAAACCTTTTTATTTAGTAAACCTCATTTATAAACTAGTTATTATTTTTAAATACTTTTATTAAATAGTTAAATACTTGGAAATCATTTATAAACTCTTAACCTAAATTTGATTGAAAAATTAAAGTTAATTCGGAACCATACTTTAAGATAATTCCAAAAGAGGCTTAACAATCCCAATGACCAATTTAGGTTACCATTTAATTCCAATTCGAATTCCACGTCACTTCATAATTATTTATGTCGGTCAGCGTGTATGTAAATTCAATTCATATCCAATTGGGGAATAACATGTTAATCACAACTCAACTGGCATATACCAATACATAGTAACGGGATGGTGATTTGTCTTGCTAATAGATGTCCAAACAGTTCACTCAATTGTAGCATAATGAGAATTTATTTCTTCTAACAAATGTCTAAATAAATCAAATAATCAATTTAAAGCAGACTGGGGATTTAATCTGCTGTTGGGGGTCCAAACAATCAACAATCAATTTATAATAAAATTAGGATTTACTCTGTTAATGAATGTCTACAATCAAACAATTCATAATTCAGTGGAACAGTGTTTTATTCTGCTAAATGGATGTCCATACAATTCAATTCCACTTAGTATAACTCATTCACATTCGTTTGGTTCTAAATACCACGGACAATAAATCCCTTGATTTAACATCAATTCGCTTATAAAAGAAAACCGACTTAAAACATAACCAAAAAAGTTTAAAATAACTTTTAATAATTAAATCTTAATTTAAATTGTAAATTAAAGCTTAATTAAATCTTAATAAATCATAATTAAACCTTAATTAATCTTAGTTAAGTCCTATAATCCATGATTGTACCCTAATTAATTAGTAATTAAATATTAATTAATTAAAATAATGAAATATGATTAATATAAAAATTAATACTGAATTATCTCTTAACTCTATTAATCATTAATTAGAACTTCCTTAATTAATTAATTAATAATAAACTTACTTAATCAATACTAATTAATTACTAATTGCTAAACTTAATTACTAATTAATTAGCAAATAATCATTCTTGATTGATAAATTAATTAATTGTCAAAACATACTTAATTAAGTAATAATTAACTTCTTACTAATTTAATTTGAAAATGATTTTTCAAAAACATTTAAAAGAAACACTTTTAAAACTTGAAAATCATTAACTTCCCTGAACTGCATCAATAGAAACCATCACTATGGATGTAATAACTTAGAATTAATTTTCTAAGTTACCATCCAAAACTTTAACTTTTCACTTTTGCCTACTTTTAAAACATATTTAAAAGAGTTTAATTTTTTTAAACTAAAGTTAGAACTAAAATGAAATAAAGCAAAACATTTACTAAATCAAAACAAGTAAATGATTTGTTTTTCAAAATGGATCTTAACTCCTTTTCAAATCTGAAGTTCTAACTTCCAATCATTTAACCACATATCCAAGATTATGAATACTAAATCATATCATCACCATGCATCACAAAGATCACAACGTTAAATCCAAACACATCACTTCAATCCATCGATTCAAGTCAAATGCTAAAATACAAGCTACCACATATATATACATCCAAACCATATCATAATCCAAACATTAACATCATATATAAATAACACATATCCATCATATATGCAAAGGCAACATCTTCCAAAAGTTAGAAGTTTACTCACCGAAAATTTGCAAACCCCTTTTGAAAACTTGAAATAACTTTAGAACTTTGCAAAACTTGATCTTTCGACTAAAAACTTAGAAATAGGCTCAGCCAGGGTAGAGTATGGATCGGCCATGATATGTAAGGTGAGGTAAGGACTTCTTTTGGAGAGGTGAAGGGACTTCGAATTACGTTGAATTCACAAAAATGGACCCAAAATTTATACATACTGTCTTAGATTTTTGGGCATGTTACTCTCAGAATTTGAAGAAATTGTCAAAGAGAAGGTTCTTATAAATTCTCTTTTCTACCATTAAAAAAAAAGAATTACTCAATTTTTATTTTTTAAGGGAGATATGGTCAAAAGAAGAAGAAGTATTTTCGAACTTGAAAATATGGGTCCGAAAACACTCTGCAAAGAAATGATATTTTGACATGGCTAAACTCAAAATTTAAAGAAGTGGTACGAATAAAAGTTGTAGCCACTAGAATTTACTACGGTTTCAAGAAAAGAATATTTCCATTAGGGTAAGAGACAAGGAAGATATGATAAAATAAAGATGAGGAAAAATTTGAAGAAGTGAAGGGCTATTTATAAGCAAGATAAAAGGTAAATTACTTAAATGCCTTTGTCCTTTACCCTCCACTACCATCTTTCCACCTTACCTAGCCTCCTCCACCTTGTGTACTCACATCCACACTCTTGTTTCCTCTTCTCATTTCCATGCAAACATGTTTAAGTACTCTTTGTACTTAATGTTTCTAATGATGTGACGTTTATATTTTTATTTTAAACTTTATATACTTAGGTACGAATACATATACATACAGTAATACACGTGTATATACATATACCAACTTATATACAAATACATATACTTATGCTAAAAAATTCACAATGTTTTTGGTAATTTTCAACCGATGAAGAGTCGAAAATTTGAAAAACGAATTCCAGTCACATTTTTTTTATCTTTCTTTGAACTAAATATTTTTGTAAACAAATTTGGAGAACTATTTCACCTTTATTATTCATTATTTAAAAGATTTTTACTTCTATTATAAAATCAAATATTTTTATATTTAAAATTAATTAAATATTTACAAATCAAAGTAGTAAAACTCCATGTCGTTACAATCAATTTGGTCATTCCTTTAGTGAATGGGTATACTATTATGTTTCAATTATTTACTATGTCATTCAACTCTCTCCGATACTGATAAACTACCTTTATCATGTGGAATAATTTGGAGTATGTCTCTCGACTTCCAATGAGCTCTTAGTTCTATTATGAACTATATAATGACATTGTTATCATATAACAATATTGTGGGATTCTCAACATTTGGAATCACCTTCAGCTCAGTTGTATATTTAAATTATATTTATATATTTTTCTTTATTATTGTGCTATTCAAGGCGATGTATTTAGCCTTTTTCATTGGGTCAACTAGTCCTTTATTTGGAACATTTCCAACTTATAGATTTTGAACTTGAATTTGCTATTGACATATCATACTCAATATCATTTATGAAACTGTGAGTCTGAACATTTTTTTACAAGAATTTCATTGTTTCTATAAATGATTCTCTAGTATTTCATAAATACACGAGAACACTCAAAACTACCATTCAGTGTTATCAATTTGGATTTAATATTTGCTTCGTGTGTCAAATACATGAGCATATCATGATATCGTAGACAACATATCATGTATGATAATTCCTACAGCCAATGAATAAGGAATTCATCTCATATGTTTCATAATAAACAGTTTAATAAGGTGTCTTCGCATATTGAGTTAGGATCTTCCCAATATCTTTTATGCTCTTATAAAAGACATCATTTACAAATTCAACGTCGAATATTGTCAATTAAGGCCGATTTTAATATAAGCATATCGTTAACAGAAAGTGTTGTTTACTTATAGTTTAGAAATATCTTTGTACCTTTTAACTTTCTTTCTTATAAGCACATGCTTCCTCTGCATTTTGATTAATAATCAAACTCTTTGATATTTCTATCAAAATATTTATTCAATTATGATGCTTATGAAATGATACTTTCTATAATTTCTTGGATTATATCCAAGGACTCACAAATTCAATATCGCCCCTACTAATTTTGTGACGACCGGAATTTTTGAGCATTTGAAATTGGAATATCTAATTGATTTTTAGATATGTGAAAGATTTATTTTAACTTGAATTCCAAAAATCACTATTTAATTGATAATTAAATTATTGAATTAAATAATTTGAAATTGGGTAAAATGTTGAATCTGGAGTTTTAAGCCTGTTAAGAATAATTTAAAGGCTTATAAAATTTATATTGATATTGCCGAGGACAATAAAAGTGTAAAAATTGAATTTAAAGGTGATTTGTTCAGTTTTAAAAATATATCGTTTAAATCGATATTTAAAAATAACCTTCCGAGGCACAGTCTCGGATTACGACGAAACTAGTTTCATTGCATCCGTAATATTGTATTATTATCGGATTTCAATTTTCGTAATGTTTGGAGTTATTGTGTGAGCGTACGATATATAAACGCGCTGAAATTTATATCGAAAATTTAATATAATAACTGGTTCAAAAAGATATCTTCTCCATACGATTGAATTAGGGCTCGAAACCTTTTTCATTGCGTTCAGAATAGGGGTATAACATTATAAACGCCTAGCGGCACGCCTCGATAGGATGTCAGGATTTTAAGCTATGGATTCAAAACGGTTTGAATTTAAATTTAAAAATAAATGTTGACCGGTCAAAAACAATTTCACATCAAAACTTTTTGCCTTCAACTCGATGTCACTGTAGCCAAATTTCTTCACGTTACCATCTAATAGTGGGCGCGAAAAGGCATGTGTTAAGGCACGCGAGGCAATGTCCAGAGTAGGATACTACCGTTTTGCGGATGCAGACTAGTGGTAACGCATAGCGGGTACTACCACCCACCTCGAGATACACTCCCAAAATCAAAGATGCGCCCAATCAAATCATAAAGTAATAGAATGATATCGAAGAAATGTGCCCGATCGGAGGTGCGACCTCACTTGGCCCGGCACGGCTCCTGTTATAGTCACATCAAGCTGACTTGCAGGAGTTAGGGCTTTGTTAATACCTCATACAAAATCGTTGCCAAACCATCCTACTTCGTTCTGGAATCTCCACCACATACACAATTGTTAAAGTGGTTTTCAGTATTAGCAGAGAGTATGACAATACCCAACCCTAGCCTCTTTAACAACTAAACGCTTATTTCACACCGTGGTCATTTGTATTTCAAACAGTTCATACTTCATATCAAAATATCTTAGTCGTTTCAAAATCATATCACTTTCGAAATCTTATTCACTTTCGAAATCATATCACTTTCCAAAATCATATTACAAAATAGGTTAAACCATCATATCAGAATATTCGCATTTAGATCCATTAAATCTAGATCATAACAGTTCCAACTTAAATAGTTTAAACATTGAAAGTAGTTTATATATTAGAATAGTTATTAAAAATAGTTTATATTTAAAAATTGATTATAGATTAAAATAGTTTATATAACAAAAAATATATATATTTAAAATTGTTTATAAATTTAAAATAATATATATTAAAATAGTTTACATATTTAAAAGAGTTTATATCGAAATATAGTTTCAAATTAGAATTGTTTTGTAACACCCCACTCTGGGAGCTTACCCAGAGGCAAAGATGGTACCTAGAAACTACGGTGCTTAATAGAATAATATCACAACTTAAATAAAATATACCGGAACATAAAATCATTCAGATTACATGATTTTAAACGGAAGAGTTATTATACAATCACATCATCATAATTACACAGTTACATAGGATCATGAGATTCAACATAATTATACATATGAAAGTTGATAAACTTAAATAAAAGTCTTCGCTTCATAGTCATGGTATTCATCAGTCATCTTGAGTTGAACAACTAACCATATAAACCTGAAATGTTTATGTGTAGCATCATGAGCAACACTGACCCAGTGAGATAGCTATTTAATCTATAGTTTTCAAGTCATATCATGAAGGGTTATAAAAACCAACATTTTTGTATCATCATTTCATTCCAAATCACTACTTCTTAAGTTTTAATAATTCCATATCAAAAACACTATTCAAGGTAAACTTCAAAATATATAAACTTCATTTGTCTAAAGTCAAGATTTTTCATAAATTTAAATCACTCCCTCAATTTGGTTTATATTCTAGGATATTTTATCCTATTGCGGCCGGCATCCCCTCATCAAGTAGGGATGTACTCTACTGGCTCGATACCACATAGAGTAATAGTGCACTACCCAAGATCTATTGTCTTATACCGCCTCCTCGATTGCGACCGACATCTCCTCATCAAGTAGGAATGTACTCCATTGGCTCGATACCACATAGAGTAATAGTGCACCACCCAAGATCTATGGTCTTATACCGCATCCTCGATTAATTCTTGTGTGAAAATACTTCTTTAAAGTAATTTAATAACCTCAAACCACATTAAGGTCATATAAATATAAATATATATATATATATATATATATATATATGTATGTATGTATGTATTGGAAACTCAATTCAAATTGCAAACCATTTAAGCTAAATATATATCGAGATTTTATAAACAGATAAAACTATTCTTTTCGTAAATCGCTTTCTTATTAAGAAAATTGGTCCGAGTCAATCAAATTTACTATCCCATCCATCGGGCCAGTCCGAATAGCCAGGGAGAGCAGGAAACTGGTTTTCCAAACTCAAGCCTAGACACTATCTCTCTGTCACCCATAAGGCGATCAAGTAATTTGATTGGCCCTAAACCTTAAAATATATTTCTTTTTATTCTCTAATTCCAAATATTGAATTGGAATAATTATGTTTATATATATTCAATTTATAGTGTTTTAAAGTCCTAAATAGAAAGTCATGGTATTATAATATGCTACATCATTAATAGGAATAACTTTTCTATAATAAGTAACTTACTTAGTATACTCAACTACCATGAAAAGAAACCCATCAAATTATTTATCAAATCGATGATAAAAATCAAACAAGTAAGGCATTTTCCTAGAAACAAACATGTTCATTTCGGGCAGAAATTTAACCCGAGCTTGCACCTCAAATTCATATATATAGATGGCCGAACTTTAAAAAGTGATACAAATGAAAGTTATAGGCCTTTCCGTTAGCTTTCCATAACATCCAAGAAATCCAAATTTTATTAAGAATTGAGAAAGTTATGATCAAATTACTAGGCTGCATTTTTGATAGAACCGAGCCACTTTTACTTACAACTATCATCTCTTCAAGAATAACATGAATACTAGAAATTTAAATAGTTTTTCTCACCTTAAACTTGTGTATTGGACTTGAATCTTTTTCCTTAGATTTCTTCAAACTTTTTCACTTTATCTTACTTTTGTTTTTGCTTTGTGAAAGTATGAAAATAAGTGAACATTTCCACCCTTTATATAGTAATTTTTAAGGCTGGTTTGATAATTTTAGTTTTGGACACTTGTCTACTTATCTTTGCACAAGCTTTAGAATGTTGACACATGTCTACTTAGGTGTCTTAAAATGTTTCTACACATGGACACCTAATGGGGTTATGTGTCACTATGTTATTTAATCTTGTGACACATGTCCTTCATTTGTTTATGCAAGCTTTATTTCATGACACATACTTTATTTAGTAATCATTTAAGGTGTTCTAGAAGTGTACACCTAAGTGATATATGTGTCATAATTCTATTTCATCTTAAGATAGGTGTATGGTCCATATTATGCCACTTGTCTTCACCATGTCATGCCACTTATCCTATACTTATAAATGCATACATACTTATACCTTTTGTATTATTTAAAAACATACATAAATAGAGATGGCGTAGATAGTATATTTTAAACTTCTAAAATTTTACATATCCGATATTTTAAGTTAGGTTGTTACATTCTACCACCCTTAGAAAAAGATTTCGTCCTCAAAATCTAGGCTTCAAACAATTCTGGATAATCTTTACGAATTTCTGACTCCACCTCCCATGATGCTTCGTCTTCGTTATGATGGTTCCATTGAACTTTCACCAAGAAAATTTCTTTTGTTCTTAATTTCTGAACTTTTCTGTCAAGAATTCGAACAGGTCTTTCAATGTACTTAGTCCCCTTTTTAACTTCAATGCCGCTTAAATCTATCACATGAGATGGATCAGAAATATACTTTCGTAGCATTGATACATGAAATACAGTATGAATATCTGATAATTTCTCAGCTAAATCAAGTTGAATGCAACTTTGCCAATTCTCTTGGAAATACGAAATGGTCGAATAAATCTTGGTGATAACTTTGCCCTCTTCTTCCCAAATCGCATTACCCCTCGTATTGGAGAAACCTTAAGGAGAACTTGATCCCCTACTTCGAATTCCAAATCTTTTCTTCTGTGATCTGCATAACTCTTTTGCCTACATTGCGTGCTTGCAATCTTTCCTTTATGATAGAAATTTTCTCTGTCGTTTCTTTTACTAGATCTGGACCAAGAAGCTCATGATCTCCAACTTCCGCCCAACATACTGGAGAACGACAGGGTCTTCCGTACAAAGCTTCATATAGGGCATACCAATACTTGCATGATAACTATTGTTATATGCAAATTCTATTAATGGTATATGAGTCTCCCATGTTATTTCAAATTCCATTATACAAGATCTTAGCATATCTTCTATTATTCGGTTTACTCTTTCAGTTTGTCCATCTGTTTGTGGATGAAAGGCCGTACTAAGGTTTAATGATGTTCTTAATGCATTTTGAAGACTTCTCCAAAATTTTGAAGTGAATCGAGAGTCTCTATCTAAAACAATGGTAACTGGTATGCCATGTAGTCGAACAATTTCTTTCAAATAAAGTCTACTCAATTTCTCCATTGAGTAGGTCATATTTTAAGGTATAAAATGGGCTGATTTTGTTAGGCGATCCACTACTTCCCATATGGCGTCACGACCTTGTCTTGTCATAGGTAATCCCATAATAAAATCCATAGTTATATGCTCCCATTTCCATTCAGCAATAGGAAGCGGTTGTAGGAGTCCTGCCGGTCGTTGCTGCTCGGCTTTAATTTGTTGGCATGTAAAACATTTTGCCACAAATTCAGCGACATCTTTCTTCATTCCATGTCACCAAAACTGACGCTTAAGATCCTTATACATTTTTGTGCTTCCTGGATGCACTGTAAACCTTGAACAATGTGCTTCACTTAGAATTTCATTTTTCAATTGAGGTTGACTTGGAACGCAAAGTCAATTTCTGAATCTGTAACCTCCATCTTTACGAATGTTCCAATATGTAGGTTCCTTGTCCTTCATTTTTATGAATAATTCCTTCAACTCCTCGTCTTTTCCTTGAGCTTGCAATATTTTACTTTGTAGAGTTGGCTGAATAATAACATTACATGAAAGTGCTACCTTATCATTCATTTCTCCACTAATCCTCCTTGTCTCATATTTAGTTCTTTTTGGGAAAACAAATATTTTAAACTCTTGTAGTCTGAGTAAACATGAAATTGTTCCCCAAAAAGATAATGCCTCCAAATTTTTAAAGCAAATATAATTGCAGCTAATTCTAAGTCATGGGTTGGATAATTGACTTCATGTGGCTTTAGTTGACGAGAGCCATAAGCAATAACTTTGTCCTCCTACATTAATACGCATCCTAATCCTTGTCCACATGCATTGGAATATACTTTATATGGGACTCCACTTCTTGGAAAAGACAGAATTGGTGCCTCTGTCAATCTTTTCTTTAAGGTTTCAAATGCTATCTTACATTTTTCATCCCAAATAAACTTAGTTTCCTTACGAGTTAGTTTGGTTAATGGAGATGCTATCTTTGAAAAATCTTGAATAAATCTTCGGTAGTAACCAGCTAATCCAAGAAAACTTCGAACTTCTGTTGGTGTTGTCGGAGGATTCCATTTCAACACCGCCTCAACCTTTGATGGGTCTACTCCTATTCCATTCTTCGAAACAACGTGCCCAAGAAATTTTACTTCCTCCAACCAAAATTCACATTTACTTAATTTTGCATAAAGTTGATGATCTCTCAATGTTTGGAGACACAAACACAAATGACGTTCGTGTTCTTCCTTTGTCTTGGGCTAAATTAGGATATCATCAATAAATACAATTATGAATTGATCAAGATATGGACGGAACACACGATTCATTAAATCCATGAATACTGCTGGGGCATTGGTAAGGCCAAAAGGCATCACCAAAAATTCGTAGTGTCCATACCGTGTTTGAAAAGCTGTCTTTGGAATGTCTTCTTCTTTTATTCTTAATTGATGATACCCAGATCTCAAGTCAATTTTTGAAAATACTGCAGCTCCTTGGAGCTGATCAAATAGATCATCAATTCGAGGCAATGGGTATTTGTTCTTAATTGTTACTTTATTAAGTTCTCGGTAATCTACGCATAAGCGTAATGTTCCGTCATGTTTCTTTACAAACAACACAGGTGCTCCCCAAGGAGATTTACTAAGTCTAATAAATCCTTGATCCTCCATCTCCTTAATTTGTCTCTTCAGCTCTTGATTCTCCGTAGGAGACATACGATAAGCTGCTTTAGCAATAGGGGTGGTACCAAGGATTAAATCGATACAAAAATCAATTTCTCTTTTTGGTGGTAATCCTGGCACTTCTTGAAAGACTTCTTTAAATTTTTTACGATTGGGATTTGGTCTACCGATTGACCCTTATCCCTAATATTGATATGTGCTACATATCTAGATATAAAAGAATCTTTAGATTTATCACATGAATACACAAAGGTTTCATGTTCTCGAATCGTGAAACATATAGTCCTATTATGACAATCCATGATGGCTTTATGTTGAGAAAGCCAATCAATCCCAAGGATGATATCAAAATGTTTCATTGGAAAGATAATCAAGTTAGCCACCATATCCTTACCTCCAAAATTAAGGATACAATTTCTACACACAAAAGTACGTTTAATCTGTCCTTTCTGCCGTCTTTATTGCAATCTCAAATTCCTTCTTCTTTTGACGTAAACGGTAAAGAATAAGGTCTCTCTTTAAACCTTCTTCATAGTCGTTAGCTCTATTATAAACTTCATACATCTCGTCAATGAGAATCTGCTTTGCTTTGTTCTTAAGTACATGTTTTTCCATAGTACGACTTATAGCAACTAATCGTTCATTTGGTACAGTGGTACATTTAACACCTCCCCATGAGTCCCCAGTATACCAGGTTTGGTTACTAGTCATAACTTATGACTGCAAATAGTTATAAAGATGTTAGTGAATTGTATAAACCTCCTATTCCGATAAATTAAATTGTAATACTATATAATTTCTAAAAGCACCCCTTAAACCTAGGCTCTTATACCACTAAATGTAACACCCCACTCTGGGAGCTTACCCAGAGGCAAAGATGTTACCTAGAAACTACGGTGCTTAATAGAATAGTATCACAACTTAAATAAAATATATCGGAACATAAAATCATTCAGATTACATGATTTTAAACGGAAGAGTTATTATACAATCACATCATCATAATTACACGGTTACATAGGATCATGAGATTCAACATAATTATACATATGAAAGTTGATAAACTTAAATAAAAGTCTTCGCTTCATAGTCATGGTATTCATCAGTCATCTTGAGTTGAACAACTAACCATCTAAACCTGAAATGTTTATGTGTAGCATCATGAGCAACACTGACCCAGTGAGATAGCTATTTAATCTATAGTTTTCAAGTCATATCATGAAGGGTTATAAAAACCAACATTTTTGTATCATCATTTCATTCCAAATCACTACTTCTTAAGTTTTAATAATTCCAGATCAAAAACACTATTCAAGGTAAACTTCATAATATATAAACTTCATTTGTCTAAAGTCAAGATTTTTCATAGATTTAAACCACTCCCTCAATTTGGTTTATATTCTAGGATATTTTGTACTATTGCGGCCGGCATCCCCTCATTAAGTAGGGATGTACTCTACTGGCTCGATACCACATAGAGTAATAGTGCACTACCCAAGATCTATTGTCTTATACCGCCTCCTCGATTGCGGCCGGCATCCCCTCATCAAGTAGGAATGTACTCCACTGGCTCGATACCACATAGAGTAATAGTGCACCACCCAAGATATATGGTCTTATACCGCATCCTCGATTAATTCTTGTGTGAAAATACTTCTTTAAAGTAATTTAATAACCTCAAACCACA
The DNA here is from genome assembly GCA_030765085.1 of Allium cepa. NCBI lineage: Eukaryota > Viridiplantae > Streptophyta > Magnoliopsida > Asparagales > Amaryllidaceae > Allium > Allium cepa. The sequence continues at coordinate 79,791,264 of CM060932.1, read as the reverse complement.
TTAGGGTCATATATATATATTGGAAACTCAATTCAAATTGCAAACCATTTAAGCTAAATATATATCGAGATTTTATAAACGGATAAAACTATTCTTTTCGTAAATCGCTTTCTTATTAAGAAAATTGGTCCGAGTCAATCAAATTTACTATCCCATCCGTCGGGCCAGTCCGGATAGCCAGGGAGAGCACGAAACTGGTTTTCCAAACTCAAGCCTAGACACTATCTCTCTGTCACCCATAAGGCGATCAAGTAATTTGATTGGCCCTAAACCTTAAAATATATTTCTTTTTATTCTCTAATTCCAAATATTGAATTGGAATAATTATGTTTATATATATTCAATTTATAGTGTTTTAAAGTCCTAAATAGAAAGTCATGGTATTATAATATGCTACATCATTAATAGGAATAACTTTTCTATAATAAGTAACTTACTTAGTATACTCAACTACCATGAAAAGAAACCCATCAAATTATTTATCAAATCGATGATAAAAATCAAACAAGTAAGGCATTTTCCTAGAAACAAACATGTTCATTTCGGGCAGAAATTTAACCCGAGCTTGCACCTCAAATTCATATATATAGATGGCCGAACTTTAAAAAGTGATACAAATGAAAGTTATAGGCCTTTCCGTTAGCTTTCCATAACATCCAAGAAATCCAAATTTTATTAAGAACTGAGAAAGTTATGATCAAATTACTAGGCTGCATTTTTGATAGAACCGAGCCACTTTTACTTACAACTATCATCTCTTCAAGAATAACATGAATACTAGAAATTTAAATAGTTTTTCTCACCTTAAACTTGTGTATTGGACTTGAATCTTTTTCCTTAGATTTCTTCAAACTTTTTCACTTTATCTTACTTTTGTTTTTGCTTTGTGAAAGTATGAAAATAAGTGAACATTTCCACCCTTTATATAGTAATTTTTAAGGCTAGTTTGATAATTTTAGTTTTGGACACTTGTCTACTTATCTTTGCACAAGCTTTAGAATGTTGACACATGTCTACTTAGGTGTCTTAACATGTTTCTACACATGGACACCTAATGGGGTTATGTGTCACTATGTTATTTAATCTTGTGACACATGTCCTTCATTTGTTTATGCAAGCTTTATTTCATGACACATACTTTATTTAGTAATCATTTAAGGTGTTCTAGAAGTGTACACCTAAGTGATATATGTGTCATAATTCTATTTCATCTTAAGATAGGTGTATGGTCCATATTATGCCACTTGTCTTCACCATGTCATGCCACTTATCCTATACTTATAAATGTATACATACTTATACCTTTTGTATTATTTAAAAACATACATAAATAGAGATGGCGTAGATAGTATATTTTAAACTTCTAAAATTTTGCATATCCGATATTTTAAGTTAGGTTGTTACATGTTTCATCCAATTTCACAAATTAATTTAGATCAACTTTAGTTTCAAAATTCAATTTAAATCAAATCTCAGTTCAACAATTTCAATTAATAAGGGTTAAAGGTTCAATTCAAATTCTCAATATAACAATTTTTTAATTATTTCGATTTCAAAATCCTAGTTTAAACTGCAAATTAAAACCACTCCCAATTCAATAGATTTCAAAGTTTAAATATTCAAACAATTTATAATAACTTAATTTGATACATTCCATTTATATTTCAAAATTCAGCTTCAATCTTATTCAAGTTTGAAAATATCCATTTAATCATTTTTAATATCCATTTAAAAAAAATCTCAGATTACAAATTAAAATCAAAATTAAATATCTAACTTCAATGGTATTTAATTTGAAATTATTCATTTAGTCATGCTTTTATAAATACTTAAATAAAATCTCAAATTACAAATTTAAAATGAAATTTAATATTCAATTACAGTTTTATTTAAATTTTAAATATTCATTAAATCAGCTTTATAAAATCAAGTTATTAAGTTATATAAATCACATCTTAAAAATCCTAGAATCAATAAGTTTCAGATTAATTCTTATTTAAAATAAATTACAAATCAATTCTTATTTAAATTCAATTATTAACCAATCAAAATGTCAAGTCAACTTTAATTTATCTTTCCAACCTTTATTTATTAAAATTGTTACAAAATCTGTTTTAAAATATTAGTGTAAATTCTAAATAAGTATCTTAACATATTATATATGTTATTATTAGTTGAATTAAATTCTTAATAAATTTTAATATATTAATTGCTATTAAATTAAATCTTATTATTATCAAATCTATTTTTAAATCTTAATTTATATATTTTATATATAATAAAGTTATAAGTAAAATTTTATAATTTACATAAACTTAAAATTTTAAAATTTCCAAAACATATAAATCTAAAATCTAAATTTCATATGTATTAAAATAAAATCTCCATATTATATTAAAAAATCAATATTAATTAAAACCCATCTATTTCCTTTCAAAACTTTGGAAATCATTTTTCAAAGTAGACCAACGATGTCCGTATATAATTTTTTATCCTATGGTCCAACGATACGAATATTTATCATTTCAATCCGCAATAATTTAAAATTTTACGAGTATATATCATTTCAACCCGCAACCCTAAAATTTCAAAATCAATAAAATCGTTTCATTTCAACCCATAACAATTATTCCCTAATAAAAAATATCGTTCGGGTATATATCATTTCAACCCATAGGGATTTCTAAACTAACAGGGAACTTGCAGAGTGAGAACAAATAAAATAATAGCATAAAATGGCATAACTTATCAATGGCAAATATGGTCATAATTAACCATATTCAATAGGTCATGGTGTCAATCAATTAACATAGGTAAACAATTTTAAACCTTACCATATCCTACTTAACAATTAAATCACTAATCAATTTAAATTCAACAACACGTATCAATCATCATTTCATATGAAATCAATTTACTAAACATAAGAATCTCAATCGTTAGTGATTGCTCACCTTTCGAGGCTAGAGAAAACAACGAAAATGAGAAGCAATGGACACAGATACGCACACGGATACAAGCATGACATGCCAAAGAGCCGTGCCAAGCATAAAAGCAAATTTAGACAATATGATTCAAAATCAAAAAATATATATATATATAAGTGAACTTATATATTTATATATAGAGACTTAGATCAAAGGAAACAAATATATATATATATATATATATATATATATATTGATCCAGTGAATCATAGCTAGCTTGTGCTGCTTTACCTCTCTATCAATATATATATATATATATATATATATATATATGAAAATGGCTGGAGGAAGTCTTTGCTTCTTTTTTCGGGCCTATGGACGCGGATTATTATTTTTTCTTTTGAAGGACGCGGGCTTTATTTTTTCGTTCTAGGGACAAACTTATGTAAAATTTAAATTTTCTTTTTTATTTCTTCTCCACCTTCATTCTGATATTATTAATCTTAGTTCATCGACCTTCTCGATTCATGGACGCGTTTTGTATTCGATCTTCTCGATTGTCATCGATCTTTATTGTGTTTCTTTAATGTCGATCTTCATCGTGCTCTAGATCTTTATCAAACAATTTCCTTACATTCAGGTATAATTCATTTATTTGTTTCGATATTCTTCTTATCTTCCTCTGATACAATATTGTTTGATTATTAAGTATATTTTTGTTTTTCTAGGTTGCACAGTCTGTCTTCTTCCAGATTTCAGTACCTATTTTAGATTTGTTTCAATGGCAAAGTAAGATTTTATTTTCATCATTATGTTTCTTCCGCATAGTTTAAGGTTTTACAATTGTACTGTTCATCTATCATTCTAGTGAATTTTATATGTAGTTTGTTGCGTTATGCTATATTTATATAGCATTCTTTGCTGTTGTGTTCTTATTTGTTTTAATTTGATTGTGCTATGTTCATTTATCATCTGCTTTTTAATTAATTTATATTTCTTTCATTTAGCTCTTAATTTGATTTCCATTTGTTATATTATGTTAATTTAGCATTTTCTGTTGTTGCTGTATTCATAAGATTAAGTAAGTTTGTTAATTGGTTTTTTAATTTCTTTTGCAGTACTGATATCTACAATGATGAAGAAAATAGTTTGCTAGCTATTTTTGAACATAATGAGAATTGTTATTCTATTCGACTCACCATGGGCTCTTCTTTGTTTGGTGTTAAGACTGAAATCTATGAAGTTTGGCCATATCTTAGTCCATTTTCTATTGAGATATCTTATGTTCTTAAGAATAAGAATATAATCATTGATACTGATTCAGATTTGATTAGTATTCTATGTTTTCTAATATTCAAGAAGAGTCAATATTTTAAGTTTGCTGTTAAGGAAAATGTTTGAGCTATGGAAGCTGATATTGCTGGCTGTGGTCTAGGCTATGCAAGTGTTCAAAGCATTTCAATTGGTAGTAATTCTGGTTCAAATAGTGATTCACATGCCGATTCTTCTTATTATTTGAAAGATATGTTGAAGAAAGGTTCCCAAAAAACTATTGTGGATTTTCTTGGTTTTTGTTTTAATAGAGCTGAGGATTTTCGAAAGTTTTTAATGGCATATCAAATATAAAATGGTTATGATTTGATTTTTGTAAGAAATTCTCCAAATAGAATTTCGGTTAATTGCTCTTGATTGTAGGATGGTTGTAAGTTTTATCTTAATGCTTCTTCGGATCCTGTTCTACTCTCTCGGTTTTTTATTAGAACTTACAATTTTGATCATTCGTGTGTAGCCGGTCTTAGAGATGTTAATAAAGTTAATATTTGAAGTAGATTTGTTAAATCTTTAATTATTGATCAAATTCGAGATGCTCATGTGAAGATGCCAAAAAATATTATGAAGGAATTCAGAAGAGAGTACAATCTTAATCTTTCATATTATTATGCTTATAGCGGAAAACAGTTGGCTTTGAAAGAAATATATGGGGACGATGCTGTGTCATATAATGATTTAAATTGGTATTTAGAGGCTTGCAAAAGTATAATCCTGGTAGTTATGTGGTCATGGAAGTTAATGCTTCAACCAACCAGTTTGAGAGAGTTTGTATTGGTTTTGGTGCTTGTCTACTTGGATTTAAACACTGTCGGCCATTAATATTTTTAGATGCAGCTGCTTTGAAGGGAAGACCGGGTGTTTTGTTAGCTGCTACTTCTAAAAATGGTAACCAAGGTATGAGTTCCATTTTAGTTTTGTTTTATTTACTTATTTGTTTTTCTGGTAATGATATATTGAACTATCATTGTTCAAAGCTGTACATAATTATAATGCAGCCATGTTTACACAAGAATTGTTTGCTTTGTTTTATTTAATGATCGACCTGGTTACACTAGAAATGTTTATAGTAGAAATGTTTACAAAAGCGATAACTAAAATTTTATGCAGCGGTAACTAAAAATTTTTAAAATAACATATGCTATGTTCATACATCATTTTTAATCTAATTTAATTATGTATAATAGAAATTATTAACATTTAATACATGTTTTGATGTTTAATATAATTCATGTTTCTTACTACTGAGCTGTCATTAATTATTTATTTTGTAGATTTCTTTCCTCTTGCTATGTGTATTGTTTTATATGAAAATGAATCTAATTGGTCTTGGTTTTTATCCCATCTGAAAGGAATGCTTAATGAAGACCTGTCTCTAGTTTTTATGTCTGATCGTTAATGGGGTCTCATTTTAGGTGTTCTGAAAATATTTGCTTCTTCATATCATAGCTATGTTTACTTCACATGGAACATAATATTAGTACCATTGTCAAGGCGGCTAAAGGTGATTCATCTATTGTGGAGTTGTTCAAACTTTGTGCTAGAGCTTCTAATATGTATGATTTTGAGCGATATCTTTCAAAATTTAAAGATATTGGGGGTACATCCGTAGAAACTTTTCTAAGAGATAAACCTTTTGACCATTGGACAGATTTGTTTTTTCAAGGAAAGCATTATGGTGATTATTCTTCAAATGTTGCAGAAAGTTTCAAATCATGGATTTTGGAAGGTAGATTTATGCCTATAACTTCTTGTTTGGATGGTATTCGAGTGAAAGTTGTGGAGAAAATGGCGAGACGAAGAGAGGAATATTGTCTGTTTACAACGAATCTTTGTCCTATTATGGAGGAACGTTTGTCAAAGTTGGTAGATGATGGCTTTGGTTGGGATGTTTATAAGTCTTCGAAATTTTTGTTTGAAGTTAAATCTCCTAAATCACAAGTTGTTGATCATAAAAATCGTTTATGTAGTTGTAATCAATGGAGAGTTACTAGTTTTCCATGCGCCCATGCAATTAAGTGCATTAACAAGTCTAGATTATCAGTTTATGATTTTATGGAGGACTATTTTACTATTAATGCTTTTAGATTTTCGTATGCTAATGCTATCAATCCTATTTCAGATTTTGATAAGCCAATTCTGCTAAAAATGATGATTTGATTAGGCCTCCTAAAGAAATTCGTGGTGCAGGAAGACCTTCTACAAAGAGGCGTGGTGGATTTGGATATTCTCAAAGTAAAAGAAACAGATGCAGTCAATATAATGAAGTTGGCCACAACAAAAGGAATTGTCTTCGTTCTTCAAAAAGTTAAGAAATTTTTTTGTTTTGTTAGTCTCTATGGAGAAGTTTTTTAAGAGTGAAGCTGCTAAAGCTTATAGAAAAATGAAGTCAGACTTTGTGAAATCATTAGAAAATAAAATGTGAAATGTTTTGGTTATTTTGTTTTAATTTCTAATATCTGTTGTTCCTATATTTTCCTTTATTGTTGAATTTCTATTTTTAGGAATTTATTATTTATTCATATTGCAAATTATTTAATATGAATTAAACAACTGCATGAGCTTTGCACTTCAGTATTAATATTTCTATTCAATGCTAGATGTACTTATCATTTCACTCGAATGCCAGTTGTAACAAGCATTTCATTATAATCAGTACGCATCACACCTGAAATACAATTTCAACATTGAAACCTATAATCTGTCATTGCATAGAACTGAGTAAGTTGTTGAGCAAGAACGAAGGATCTGATGATGATATACTGTTTATATGATTAGCTGATGAGATTGCTTAAGTGGTTTTATGATGAACTGCCAGTATGATGATGTACTATTTATATGATACGGGGGAACATCTACTCCCATATTTCTTCTATACTGCATTGGAATATCTTTTCCTTATTGTTAGAAAGAGCGGTTAGAAAAAAGAATTAACACCAATTTGTAAATGGGATATCTTCATTATGCAGACCGCATCTCTCTGTTTCGAAAAACGACAGACAAGGTAGATAAATGTGATTGCAAATACTGGCTACTGATTAATGGTGTAATATATCCTATGGTGCTATACTAGCTACTGATTTATGGTGTACTATATCCTATGGTGCTATACTTGCTACTGATATATCAATTTCCTATTTTCACTTTAAAGAAATCAAATAAGATAAATGCTGACTTTGGCAACTACCATCAAAACAGCAATCAACGTGGACTGCGTTACAGTATAACTAGCATTACAATTGAATGATACGTGTATTTAGCATTTCAGTTAAATGCTAGTTATAACTAGCATTACAGTGTAAACAGTAGTCATCACACTTGAAAAGGAGTTCAAACATTGGACATCGTATAAAAATGCTATAAGGATAAATTCACACATTATTCATCACATTTCAATCACTGAGAAATGTATTTTCGCGTGATACTAGTTCTATCTAGCATTTCAGTATAAAATATTATTCGGCACATCATAAATACAGTAAAAGCATCAAAAAACACATAAAAATGACACTTGAATATATCCATAGTTTATACATTGTAGTTCGTGCATTGAAAACATACAACTATAATCAAATCAAATTCAAATCAAGAAGTTCAAATCCATCTAAGCAGTTTATACACTAAGAACAAAATACAAGTATTGGAAAACATATAAGACTCTATCTCAGATTCCATCTCAGACTCCATCTCAGTTTAATTAGCAGAAGTGGTTCAGTTCAAATATATTGAAAGTTCTAAGAAGTTAAAATGCAACAGCTATTCTTATGTAGAATCTTTGCAGGATTTCTCCACTGACCAACTGTACCGTGGATCATTGAGTATGCTATACACCACTACAGCTCTCAAGTTTCTAAGCATTTCCTTTGAATATTTTTCTGGTATCTCATCCTTGTCCAGTTTTTTCATGTTTACCATGACAAAGAACGCACAATCAAGTCTGTTTCAGATATATAAATATTAGTTAATATTACAGTATAACCTAGTGCTAAAATAATATTGCATTCTTTACTCTAGAATTCTAAAATATAGCTTTATATTTTGATCACAATATTAATCAATGCATTCATAGAGACATCATTGCTGCATGTGGAATGTGCACCTTATACATAATTTTTTTGTTCAATAGATGCAGATCAATGAACTGTCAATTATCAATGCTAGTTTTAATTATCATTTTGCATATTTAATGCATTCTACTGCAATTAAAAATAGAAATGAAATTACTTACGAAGCAGAATCCTGTGGTGGGCTTTTTGGCTGCAACACTTTAGGTTTGTGAAATCTTTTGTTCAGTATTCCTAATTCTGCCCATTTCTTCTTGAACAACAATTCAATTTTGTCTTTCTGCAAGAAGAAAATTAGTGATGTATATTAATGTTAGAGTGATTTCAAAATTATACTTTTCTTACAAGAATGTGGGCTTGGCTATTGATGGGGTTTGAAGTCCTTGTTGACCTAGTTTTTGGTTTGGTTGAATCATAATGACTCCACTGCATTGTTTCATAGTTTAGCACCAATAAGCTCCAATGGTTTGTGTAATGTAGAGGGAAGAAAATTTTCTCTGTAAATTCATCTTTGACAATGACATCTATTATTGGTATGACTATGACTTTGATCACAGTTTGTTGATCATGTAGTAAAGCATTCTGCACATTCATATGTATTAGAATTCTTTATATTATTTTTTAACATTTATAATGAAAAGCTTATACTTACCATCATCGTTGTGGTAAAGTAGTAACTATGTTCATACATCTCTTGATTGTAATAAAACCAATCAATAAGATGTTAAACCAAACAAAGAAGGTTGTAAGTTTTATGGGATGATTTTTTTTTTGGACCAGGAATATTAATGCTAGTATTCGCTATCATTTACATGTTTACTGCATTGTATGTACTGAAAAATGCAAATGATCGTTTAAACAGTCATCTTGGACATTCTATATATTTATACGCTCTTTACAAATATCAATGTTATTTTTAACTCTCATTCTTTTGTTCAATACATTTATATGCAGTTTGAAATTTTGAATGCAAGTTTTAACTATCATTCTCTCATCCTATATAATTATCTGCATTTTACAAATACTAATGCTACTTTTAGTTGCCACTCTCTCATTCAATTCATTTATATGCAATTTGAAAAGTTGAATGCTAGGTTTACCTTTCATTCTTTCATTTTATACATTTATATACATTTTTTTACTATCATAATTCTAATTTGATGCATACCTGTCCATATGTAACCCCCTCAAATAGAACGGCTTCCAGCATAGATTTCATTATTGTGATTCATCATTTGTGTCCTTCATCTTTTTCATATGCTACAGTGCTGTAATTGAAAATCAATAATTGACAAGTTGGTTTTTTTCAATTTTATTTAATTAAAAATATAATGAAATAAAGAATATCAGAATTCTTACTTCTCATTTTCGTTAAATTTGAAGAAAGTAAGAATTTTGTTTTGTTGTTCTTCATTCAATAATTGTAGAATACTGGTTTTTGTGATATCTTTACTCTTGTAAGCTTTACTTGATGGCGAGTACCCATCAACATTAATAATTTCTTCATTTTCAATTATAGTGACTTGCTCATCTGTTTCAGTTTCAGATTCGTGTTCATAATCCGATTCTTCATTTTGTTCTTCTTGTTCCTGTTCACTTGTATTTTCTTTTTGACCTTCCTTGGTTTCAAGTTGCTCCTTTTAGTTTTCATTGTCAACATTTTCCTTTGTTTTTTGTGAACAATTTCACACTGGCAATCGAAATTAATTTTATTCCTTCGTTGGCGCTTTTTAACCCTCAAAACTAAAGAGCTTGGTTTCTTTTGTGTTTTTTCATGCACTGTTGGTGATTTTTCTGTTGCCTCTGAAGGTTTCTTTTGATCCTGTTGTTCTTTCTCTTGCCTCACCTTTTAAATTTCCTGAGTTATATTAAGATCAAATGATGGTGGTTCTATTTCTACTCTTGCTTTTGATTTCAACATCTTGATTTCTTTTCTCAACTGTATGATAATGCCTTCTGTTTGTATTCTGTTATGTTTCCCCTTTTCTAATTCTTTTTCATTTTTCTTCAATTTATTTTCCAAATCTTCAATGTACTGCTGCATTGAGTCAACTTGCTTTTTTGATGTCTCTTCTAAATTTTCTATTTTGTGCATCCCAATATTCTCATTGGTATCCAACTGAACAAATTTTTGTTGGCTTGTTTGTTGAAGAAGTGCTTTTTCATCTTCAGTCAGGTTTCTTATATGTAATAACATAAATAGTAATGAATGAGCTAACATACAATGAATGAACTAATTTTATATATAATTATCATTTTTCATGTGATGCTATATTTGACTGTCATTCTTTAGTAGCACCTACAGAAAATTGTATTTATGCAAAAATGATATATGTAACTATCATTCAAAATTATGACTGTATAATAACAAAATGAAAATTGTTAATATACATTATGTTATTATATATTTATCTATCATTATATATTTCTTATACTTGTGTGAGAAATAATACCTTTCTATTGTCCATGTTCATCAAAGCTTCTCTTGAGATGACCTTTTTCAAGCTTCCGATATTCCACCTCCCAAATCTAGGTAAGATAGAACAGTATGTTGGTAATGGAGATATCAAATTCACATGCTCACATAGGAAAAACTACAAAGAAAATATTACTTGTTAAAACATATAATATGTATAATTTAATTTATAGAGATAGATGCATTAATATAAAGTTGGAATGTTGAACTTACAATTGGGAGCATGGAACAACCCGGCATGTTTCTCGGCATTGTTTCGAAAGCCGTCAAAGCTTTAATCAATGAACGATGAATTGAAACCGACCAAGATAATGAGTTCATTTTATTTTGATCAAGAATATAGGGAATATATCCCCATGGTAAGTATCTTTGGTTGTCAGGAAAGAAGAAGGTTATCATTGCAAGAATAATAAGCAGTTTTGGAAAACCATTTTCATGTTGAAATTGTTGCGTTTCCAATATGTTTTTTGTCTTTGAAATTGTAAGATCCTTTGTAATGTGCTCTACTGTTCCAAAACTTCTCAGCACAAAATCTTTACAATTGTCTGGAAGGATTTGTAAACTCATTTTAGGTAATGGAAGAATATTAATTCCAGACAAAGGTAAGCTAAAAAGAATTGAAACGTCTTCAAGTTTGATAAAAGCTTCGTCATTGATAGAAAATGTTTCTATGATATCATCTAAGGTTGTTGATTATTTTGTAAAAGCAGCTATGGATAAAATTTCTTTGAAAAACACTAGCATAAATTTTTCGAAGGGTATTTGTTTAAATAATTCAATCTATCTACAAGATAACCTCCTTTTCCCTTAATTTTTTAGAATTTTTTTATCATTGGAAGCAAGCTACATCGATACTGAATTTTTTCCTGAGATACCTTCTTTGATTTTTTTCCTTCTGTTATTTTTGCTTTCTTCAATATTTTACCTTTTGATCCCTGTACAAAAAACTGTGAATGAATAATTCAGTATTCAACAAACTATAATGTTATTTTCATGTCTCATTTTTTAAATGCTTTCTTATTTTTATCTATAAATTTTTTCAACTATTAATGCATAATTTTCTTATGCTACATGCATCTATCATTCTTTTTTCAAATGCTATATTTGTCTATCATTATTCTTTTTCAATGTATGCTTCTAAAGTTGAAAGATTGAATGCTATGTTTGCCTATCATTTTTTCAATGCTATATTTGTCTATCATTTTGTAACTATTCATCATATTGTTGTCTATCAACCATCAAAAACTGAATGCTATGTTCATCTATCATCTCATATTTCGATATGATGCATACAAATCAAATGATATATTAAACTATCTTTCAATAACTATCAATATAGTCAATCAAATGATATATTGAATTATCATTCAATAATTATCATTTAACATTCCATCATAACAAATACGGTAAATAAAATGATATATTCAACTATCATTCTATCATGCTATGTTTGTCTATCATTTTTTTCAATGTTACATTGGTCTATCATTCTATAAATATTCATCTTATTGTTGTCTATCATCTGTCAAAGGCTGAATACTATGTTCATCTATCATCTCATATTTCAATATGGTGCATACAAATCAAATGATATATTGAATTATCATTCATTAAGTATCTATCTAATTATTTTCTACCTTTTATCAAATATTGAAATTCTATGTTCATCTATCATTACATCATTACACATACAGTAAATAAAGTGATATATTCAACTGTCATTCTATCATGCTATGTTTGTCTACCATTATTTTTCAATGTTATTTTATCTATCATTCTGTAATTATTCATCTTGTTGTTGTCTATCATCAGTCAAAAACTGAATGTTATGTTCATCCATCATCTCATATTTGAATATTATACATGCAACAAATCAATGATGTATTAATTCAAGAACAAATCAAATGATAATTCAACTATCATTGTAAAGTATATTTTATTTTAAAAATAAATCAGCTGTTATACCTTTGTCTTTCTTTTTCTACCGACGATTTCATCACAAAGCTGTTGTTTCTTCATGTCGTCTTCATTCATAGTTTTAGCTGTCCTAGATTTTTTGTCCTCTTTGCATCTTTGTGAATATCATTCGAATCGACAGCCGTTGATGATTTAGTTTTTTGCCTTCTCTTTACTTCTATATGCGTAGCATTCGAAGCCCTAATTTTTGAAATCGTAGGTTCATCGTTTATTTGTTCAATATTTATTGAAATACGTGGATTTACGTTTATCGACTTAGCTTCCGAAGTCGATTGCGCTTGTAAATCAGTTTGAGGAAGAAAATTGATTTGGGTTTGGGTTTCCATTATTTGATGAAGGAGAAATTTTATTTACAGAGGAAAAGTGACTAAAAAAGCAAGAACAATCGAGAAATTTTGGCGCTTGTCCTTGAGACGGAAGTTGAATTTTAACATCCGTTAAAATTAAATTTTATTAAACTTTTTCCTTTAAACTAATTTACTCATATATATAAGTTCAAATATATGTATACATATAACTTTGATTGAGGAAACCAATATATATACATATGCAGCATATACAACTCTCCTTTTTTTTATAAATAAGTATATGAGCAAACCTATAAATATATATGAAGAGAAAGTGCTGCTTGCATGGTCAGTGGCTCGCGATTGAAAGGCGAAAGGCGGTGAGTAGCATGGGTAGGGAGGTGGATTCAGGGAGGAACGAGAGGGGACTGGAGGTGATCTGGGCGTGAGAGGCCGGTAGGGCGCACATCAGAGACGAGCAAGCTTCTATATTAAATATTCTTTCTTATTTTTTTATATAGAGAGCTGCCGTGAAATAAAGGAAGCGAACAGGTTGTATGCATGGAAGAGTGGGTTGCGAGGTGAAGCAGCTGTAAGCTGTCAGTGGAGGCATGGCTACTCAGGTGATGGAAGGGGATGTGAAGGAGATTGGTTGGAAGTCGAGAGGTATTGGGAAGGTCAGTGGTCAGTGGCGAACTCGGTTTTGCATGGGAACAATGTTAATGGAAGAGGTTGGAGAAGCTGCCTTGGGTATCGGGTCAGGTTCAAAGGAGCATATGTGAGTTTCAAAGAGCCAACACATGCAACTGGGGTGAGCAAGATTCACAGAGCAAGAATTATAAGCTTTACATATTTTTTCTTCTCGTATGAACTAGAAAAAGGAAAAGGAAAGAGAGAATGAGAACTAAACGACAAATCATAAAATATCATGTTAAACTGGAGAATATTGAAAGTCAAAAGCTAAAAATATTAATTAGGCTATTGGTTTTCTCAGGGAACAACGAAAAGAGGCAGAACCCAAAAGGTCCAAATACAGAACCGATACGACTAATCGTTTCGCAGATTTCGCCATGTACTAGACACCGAAATGCATAAATGAATATACTGCGGAGATCAGCATGATGAGACTAACAGAATGGTACACAAATATCAATGATATGATTATCCTATCAAAAGTCGATATTCGCTGCCAAAATGCTGCTAAACCGTCGAAAATAATATAAACGGAGCTTGAGCAGTCCAATTTTGGAGAAACGAAATACGTCATCTCACTCTGAAAAAGATTTACAATTTTATTATATAAAAATATTCATATTTCAAAATATTTTATTTTCATCAATTTAACTGATTTAAAATTTACAATTTGAAATTTCACAAACAAACAAACTTTAATATTTTCTGATGAAAATCTGACACATGTTATACATTTAAATAAACGTATTTCAAATATCGAATTTTCATTGCAAAAATTTAATTTTTTAAATTTCAAGAAAAATTTAGTCAATTACGTTATAAAATCATTAAAATTTCCGGGTCGTTACATAGTGCGTAACTCCTAGGTTTCCCAAGTAGTCATGAGTAATACACTGCCTAACATTCGAAGAACGTTACGTACTGTAGTCTCAACGGATACATCGATATTCAGTCTCGATGCATCTTGACTAGAACATTTAAAATGGTAGATTTATATTTATTATAATAAATTACTCACGGTTACAACACTTAGTAACTACTATCACAAAATATACATATGGATTCATATTAAATATACTTTTAATTAAATTGATTAATTAATATAACACATTATATCAAGTGTATTATAGAAAAAAATGCATTTTATTTTGAATAAGATTGATCAACGAGTAAGATATGTGTACCAAATTATATAATTGCCCTAGGCCATACCCCAACTCTATTAGTTGCATGGAACCGGGAATGGCCTTTGGCCTACTATCGAAGGTAATTATAGAGTTCGGATGCATTAGTAATATTGCAATTATATTGTAAAGCTTTATCTAGGTGCCATCAGTCTCTATAGCTAGAACCGATTGACTAGCGGTTATGTTGCAATGGCCTGCTTCTGGGACTTGGAGTATTAAGTGGCATGGGTTTTACATGGATAGGTTTAGATTTATATGTTTGTAGACATATATAAATAAAATGATACCTTGAAGAAGGTTAGGTTATGCATATCATACACAGATATAAGATTTACCGGATTAGCCGTAAATAATGTACATAACACTTAAATAGAAATAAATTGACATAGATTAATGGGATAGGTAAAGTATATAAATTTCAATCAGTAAAACGTTGTTCTGGGCATCCTCCTCATAATAACCTATACATTAGGTTTAAAAGGATAAATACTGGAGGAAGACGAGAATTGCAGACGATGAAGTCTTCTTATTCATTCTCGGCGCTAATAAGGCAATTAAATATCTAAGGAATAATATTCCGAGGTAGCAGACTTAGTTAATATGTATGTTATATTATATTTTTTGATTCTGCTATGAGTTTTTTATTGCACTTAGATATACTTATGTTTAGTACAAGTTATCAAAACTAAGATCTGTGCCCTGATGGACTTTGGTTCCGATTTAGTCGAAAATCATGCCCATTAAGGTGTGGATATTTACATTTGGTCTCAGAGCTTAGGTTTGTCAATCATAGGAATTGCAATACAATGAGATAAGTGGAAATGGTAATGGAAATGGTACTTGATTCAAATAAGTTGTAGATATTATAAGAGTAAGAATGCCCGGTAATCTTGATAGAAATGACAATAGGAATATATAGAAATAATATAGTAGAAAAACAATAGTAATAGGATAGGAAGAATTGATGAATTCCATGGATATGATATTAATTGAACATACACTTTAGACAGATGTTACAATTACCCATATCTCTTAGTAGTCCCCTTCTTGTGCTATGAAAATCTCTGTCGAAGGTGGAAACGGAAATAGCATTAGTATATGGAAAAAATAGGATGAAAGTTACCCTTGTCTACTCTACGTTTCATTATTTAAAGTTATAGAATATTTTTTTGAAAAATAAAATAAAAATGATGTAGTACGGTAATAATATTTTTGAATATTTTGAGTTTAAAAATCCAACTTTTAAACAAGTATGTCTTTGAAGTGGGAAGTCTTTGGAAAGAGAAATTTTTCATAATTCCTTTTTGGGAACCAAGCAACTTTTAAACCTCTAACAATTTTTTTCTTCTAAGTTTGGATTTTTAAAGTTAAAGGTTTTAGATCAAGCACTTCAGAGATTGTGAAGTTTTAGCTCTTTAAAGAACGGTGATAACCAATCCAAGTTTTTAATATGGAGTAGAGAAGGATCACTCATTAGATAAGATGGGGTAAAGGTTTAACTATGAATAAAATAACTACGGACGCTGGTATGGTTGCAACAAGGAATCCCCATTTGATATAAGAAATTTTGGTATGAACCAAGGAATATTTTATTAGAGATGTGCAGGAACACACAATTTATTCCAGAATTGAATATAAGGATTGAAATAATGGACAAACCACATTTATTTGAAGCCAAGAAGGTGAATTAAGAAAGGTGGATGATAGTAGAATGACATACTAGAAATGTCCTTCTTAACATAGTAAGGAGTGTTAGGGCCACAATATCATTAAACCCAGTTGATGATGAAGTGCGGCTTTTAGCATTTTTCTTTTAGGGTTTTTTTGGTTGTAATCGCTAGTTGTCTCCCTTCAAATTTAGGAAAAAACATATGATATGGTACGAGTCATGTTTCTATTTTATCATTGTGTTGATTTTATGGATAGGATAGGACTGCTATATAAATATATATGGAGAAACACTGTAAATAGGGAAATCTCATACAGACACTTAACTAGCAATAAAATATAGGTAAGACTGGAAGTTCATGGTATAAATTAGGAAATTAAGTTGGCAACTAGGAATTAAAAATACTTAGACCCCAAAACTTTAGAAGTTCGGGAAAAATCAATTTTAGCAAGTGGAGAGTAGGGAAAGGTTGTTGCAGAATCACGGGTCACTATCCCTACGCCTTAAAAGCTAAAATTCATAAATAAGCTTTTAGGTAGTTTGTTTTTTAACATAAAAGGAAAGGTTCCCTAAGTCTAGGATTAACAGCACAATATTAGAGTTAATCATAGTCGTTAACTCATTGATTAAGTTCCAATTTGATTAAGATCTGGCTTGATTTTTTTTAGAATGAAGTGGCAAAATTTTGAATTTTTTTGCTTAAATATTTTTTTTAAAAATTAGTTTCGAAGTATTCGAATATTTTGAAATATTGGCGGTATATTCAGAAGTGATATGAAATAGGATGTGGAAATTTAATGAATGTTTGATAAATATTTTTGGGAATGATTTGGAAGTAATTTCAAAAGTGATGAAATGTTTTAGAAAACAAAATGGTGGATAAATTTTGTATAAAGGAATTTCAAGTTAATTGAAAAAGTAGGTGTAAGTTTTGAAAAGTTGAGTTTAATTTTTTTTGGAAGACTTTGTTTAAGTGTTTTGAAAAAAATGGTTTTTAAATGTTATTGGGAATTCGATTATTTAAACTGTTTTGCAAATTGGAAATTCTGTTTAAAAGTTTTCTTTTGAAATTAGGAAATTATCGAATTTTAAATGCCACATGGTAGCGTAAGGAGCATTTAGATGTGTTAGTAAGTATGAGCTCTACTGTCTGATAAGGATGATAGTGGACAAAACATAGATGCTAACATGGGAAATTGTTGTTTTAGCTTTGGAATTTCTATTTTTGTATCTTGTTGACAGTAAATAAAAACTTGCGCTTAGGACAATTACGCTTTAACATCAAAAAATAAACCTTTTTTTGTAAACTGTACTTGGAAAAGCTAAAAAAATATTAGAGGCAAAAGAGAAGGTTTCAAGTTGGATTAGAATATGCATCCAAAAGATGGATGGGCTTGCAAAATTTTCCGTCTAAATTCCTTTTTCGACATAAGAGTATAGATTTAGAAACTAAAATTTTAAAAATTTTGGATGTTAAAAATTGTGTGTTGGATTTTAGATGGTAGGGACTTGATGCAAAATTGGTTAAACCATACTCCTTCTCGTGGGAGTACGGAAATTATTGTGTGAAAAAATGATTTTTGAAAACTTGAATACATATAGAAATGCCAGTATATCTAGCTGCTTGCATCATGTTTTCAAATTGTTTTTTGAAAGAATGCATTTATATAGGGGCATCGATTTAAAATCATTATGAATGCATGTTTTATATATTGTGATACACTTTGCACTGGCACACGTTTGGCTGAAAAATTGAATGTACATTAATTGGTTGCTTAGCATAAATTAGTTGGGGGCTATGTTACATGATTCAAGTCTTAGAGAATTTCGGGGATGAAATTCTTTTAGGTGGAGAAGATTGTAACATCCCATAAACTTAACGATAATTAATAAATCTACAAAAATAAATTTAAGCAAACACTGAAATTTAATCACGAAACTTACACCTTTGTGTTGGCGACGATTTTCTAAGAAACTTTCATGTTTGGAGTTTCAGATCGAAGCTCAAACGAAATAGTTATTAGCATTTGAAGTTTCAAAAGCAAAAATAATTAAATTCAAAATGGAAATTAATAAACATTAAATACGGGACTCCACTGGTCGACCCCCTCATTGGACCGGTCAATCGCTAGTAGTTGACCGCCTATAGGGGAGTGGGGTCGGTCGCATGGTTGGAGCTAGGGTTTGAACCTTGGTTAATGGTCTGAATTTAATAATTTTAATTTAATGGTTATGATTGATTCGTGAGCCTATAATTAAAGGCCTAACCCTTTACTTTTCGTCTCATATTTTCCAATCCAAGCAGCGATGCTCTGCTATATTTCTTTTCTTCACTACTTCTAAAAATTATAAAATACTATATATATATATATATACACACATGAATAAAATCGAAGTAGAATGGAAAATAAAAGAGAAGAAGAGAAGAAGTGAACCAATACTGTGAAAAAAGGTAAACTTCAATCTATATTCCCCTTAGCCTCCAATATCTTCTCAGATCGATAATTCTAATAATATGTATATACCTTGTTATACATATTATTTTGGATTAGAATAAAAAAAGGGCAAAGTAAATGACTAGATTCGTATTTGGGGATTTGAAAAGCCTAAAAAGACGAGTGAGAAATTATACAATTTATTTAGAACATTGAAATTTATCTTGTTGAATTCTTATTTAATTATTATGCCTAAATAAAATATGATGAATTGTAGGCTTAAAATAAGCATATAGGATTAACACCTACATACTCAATAAATCGGTGATTGAAATATGAATAGTATGTACAATGTGATCTGAAAATTTGAAATCAGTCCCAATCCTTTATTTGTAGAATGTTAGTGAATTTATAAAATTATTCTATATTTATAATTGGATTGTGAATTAGGTTGATAGGAGTGTGAGTTTCTATGTTTTGATTTATTTGGAGTGGTTTCCGTGAAATTTTCGTAAAGTATCCAATTCAAATATGAAAAGTGCGGCATTTGAATTAACAAAGAATATACCAAAAAGGGAGAGTGACATGTAAAGTATAGATATTATTCTCTATCGTTTATACTGTCTATTTCAAAAAATAAAAAGAAATAATTCCCTGTAATTTCAAACGAAGCAAAGATCTCACTTTCGATTAATTTGTGGAAAATTATAATAGTAATCCGTTTTAGAAGGATAGCTCTAATATATTACAGTATGTAAAGGAATGTTCTAGTTTTGAAATTAGTAATTAGAAATAAAAATGTAAATACACATATAACCGTGCTTAACATTTAAATACACACACATACACAATTTACGACCATTACATGTTAGTTATTAAGAGCAGAATAATTAGTGGATTTGGATTTATGGACATTAATCACAAATTTAACGGGCAACAAAATGTAATTAACGAGAGTTAAAAAGGAATTAAACAAGGAACTGATTAGAAAGATTAATATGATATTTATGAGAGAATTGAATTGGTATAATACATGGATTTTAAAATTGGTAAATGGATTAAAGAAATCAAACATGGATTTATAAGAGAATGTCTAATTTTAAAATTAATGCCAATTAATGTAAGATCCCGAAAATTCACCAAAATTTAAAAGGTATTTAAAACATAACTTTAGTAAGGAAAGCAAATTTAATTAAAACAAGGACTAAAAAGAAAGTTCTTGCAAACATTCGAATATGGCTACAAAACCTTCCCCGTTTGTGTTTGTAGCGAATTTCTGGATGATTTTCATATATAACACTTCGTAACCCGAATTAGTATGGAGAAGTTGTGAGCGTTTGAAAAAAAGGAAAAGAAACAACTAAAAATTCGAAAGAAAAGAAATAATACAGCCCAACCCAAGACCTTGTTAAGTCGACCCATGACCTTCTTAGGTCAACCCGAACTCAATTAAATCGAAAACGAGACGTTGTTTTAGTGTTGATTCGACGGTCTAAATTCGTTCCTTCGTTGCCCAACGTTAGATGATCGGATCACATTGTTTCTTCATGGCCAAGTAATGATAACATATATGATGTAAACCAAAGGTCCTCTGGCCCAAATCAGTGCCCTAAATTCACTCCTAACCTCTATAAATTGGAACCTAAGCTAATCCTAAAATCATTAGAAAAGGTTACGATAATAAAAATCTGCCCAAATCTCTATTAAAACCCTAATTTCTTCCCCAATTCTTAAAACAAAAATAAAACCTCAAATCAATCCTAAATCTCAATCTAAATCAAATCCAAAGCAAAAATAAAAAGTAAATCAAGAAATTAGAAATGAGGCTAAGCAAATCTTGGGAAAACAAGCGGAGTTGGATCTAGAGCTAAGGGCAAAGGTGAGTGGGCACAGATCTAGTTAAATGGTTAAATCAATAGGTTTTAATTTTATTTTAAATTGATTCGATTGTTAAACAACCCAGTTGAACTATTAATATAAAAAAATGAGATTAGTAAATAATAGATTTGTAAATTAAATAGAATTTGATGTTAAATCTAATTATTTGGATATGTCAAACTATGAACACTTTTATTTAAAGTTGAATATGTTGAATAATTAATTGAACATTCATATGGATTAGAATAGTAGGCACGAATTAGATAATTAATTGAACATGCGTATAAATTAGAATAGTAGGCACGAAATGGATAATTAAATTGGATCAAAATTGAAAGTACAATAAATTGTTAACCTGTTATATCATCAAGTTGTAAACCCTGATCTAGACCCAAACAGATTTCAAATTGAAAATTTAAAAATGTAAATTAGGGTAGAGTCGGAAATTTGGATTAATCAGATTACTAATAACGTCCAAATTAATAATGAATGAAATTAATCACACAGTAACAAAATTTATAACAGAATCAAATCCTAAGATCATGAACTAGAATGATCAACCATGGGCGGTCGACTTACAGTGCTTCCAGGTTAACCGTCCAACTTATTATTAGACCGATTCTGATTTTGGGCTTTGGCTCAATTAATTAATGAAATCGATGGAATGTAAAATCACATATTTTCATTGTTTTAAGATATGTGCGAGAGAGTAGGGAAGCCGTTCCCTTTTCGAGTTATAGGGCGAATTTACTTCGCTAAGTGGATAAGATCCAAAAGATTCGTAAACATAGGCAATTGGACGGTTCATTAGTTGGATGAAAAAACTGGATATAGTAAGATAATGGTGATTCATTCGCATTGGTTCCAAGGAGTGTTATGTACGAGTGGCCGCAGCACTAGCAGAAACACTCCCAGAGGGGTGCCTGGTCCTAACAGAAGATTTAGGTGCGGCATAGTTTCTTACGCAACGTGGTACTGGAGGATACTGGAGCTGGACAATATGCGGCGATAGGAAACACGATGATACTAAGTGGGAGCCCACTCCTGGTGGGGATTCACACGTAGTGAACATCATAGTAGGCAATAAGGGGAAATTTGTCATTACGATCGAGAGATGAGCGTGGATGTGTTCAATGAAATTCTGTAAGAGAGTGCATTTCATGCTTTCCTTTTTCAACTGTAGTGGAGTTATTAAGGGATAGTAGACATATGACCTTAGAATGCACTGACACTGTGCACACTTTATGACACTTAGAGTATATTTAAAACTAATTGCGCTTAATCATCTTATTAGTCTTGTTCTCATTCACCAGACTTTATGTCCGATCCACCCTCTTTTCTTTCTATTTTCCCTCACAACAAGATGACAGGTTAGCAGTATTGGAAACAGTATGGGGAAGAAAAGAGCTCAATGATGGAATTCTAACACTTTTTGTTGTTCTCTTACAATTACTTATTGTATTAGAATGTAAACTTATATTGTAATTTGGAAACAGTGTATTTTGTAAAGCAAGTATTTTGGAGTTTTTTTTTTGTGAAATGTCTATCTTTCTGTATTTATATTTTTATTCCTTTCATTGGGAGATCTGAAATTATAGAATGTCTTTGAACCATGTCTCTGAAATTATGCTCTGTAATGTCTTAAAAACCCAACATCTTGGATTTTCTCGGTAAGATTAGTGTCGGAAAGTGTGGATTGTTACATTTGATATCAGAGCTTAGGCTTTGAATTCCCTAGGATTTAGGAACGTATTAGAGAACATACTTGAAAATATTTTTTAAAATAGTTTTTCAAGAAGTTTTTCAAAATGTTTTCTACAAATTTGTTTAAAAATTGATTTTGGATATATATATATAAGTTTTCAAAGATATTTCTAAAGACCATATTTATATATGTTGAAATTTCTTCCAATTATAGAAATAATTTTTGAAAAGAAAGCAGTAGATGTTTGATATTTTTTATAAAAAAGTTAGTTTATGATCTTCTATAAAATAATCAGATAAACTACGTATTGTTTGAAAAGCAATATTAAAAGAATTTGACAAAAGACAAATTTTAATAATTGTTATAAAGTTTTGTTTTGTCTTTTGGGCACATTTTTACCCTTACCTTCAATATGTGCTATGTTTTTGAACAAAACTTCTGAAGAAAAAAAAGAGAGAAAGTTGGTTTGGATTTGATATAAAATAGTTGGACAAATTTTACGAGTTTTGTTAAGAAGTAATGTAGAGAAATAGGTGAAAGGTTATTTTCTGATAGTTGTTTTATAGCTTTTATTTTGTCCTTCATGCACATTGTCGCACTTAACCGCAATGTGTATTTTGTATGTAATAATAGAACTTGTGGAAAATTTTGAAAATGTCTTTTATAGATGCTTTTGTGAAAATCTCTTATTTACAAAAGATGTTCTAACTTTTGAACTCTTATTATGAATAAGAAATGGTTAATATTTGAAAATGTATTTTGTAGGTGCTTTTGTCAAACTCAAATAATAAGTTAGAATTATGTTTTTGCGAAAATTTCTTATTTATGAAAGGAAATTTTAAAATGATACGTTTACATATATTTCTACTAAGTTAAGTTAATCGTTTATGATGATTTGATTAAAGAAAAATATTATGATCTTAGTAAAAAAAGGAAAGGCTTGTAGAAATGAAAAAAAAGTTTTATATTTATAAAAATTACTAGTTTTCTGGAGAAGAAAGTTAATATTTTGATTAAAAGGTTAAAAGTGGGAGTATTTAACCATCACTTAAACTTTAAATGAAAAGAAACAGATTAGACAAATAGAATTAAACAGCCCACTTGGATAAGATTGACTATGGAATTTGAAAGAACTAAAATGATTGGTACAATGATAATAAAGGTAGAATGAGAATTTAATGACCTTTCCAATCAATGCTAAAGTAGTAAGTCAAACTTTCTGAAATGATGAAGAGTAATTTCCACCATGTATCTTCCCCCCCAAAGTATGGTTGGAATTACATGATCCTGCCTAAGGAAGACTGAAAAACTTGATTTGGGTGAACATATTTTCAAGTAAGGAAATAGTAGGCTAAGATGCTTTATTATATCAAGGATGTTGTGGATGCAAAAAGTTTTTCAATATAAAGGGCAAGCGGGCCAAGTAGGGTCTATTTCGATCTTTATAGAGAATGTTAAGTAACATATAGGCTTTTCCTTTATTACATTAGGCAATCTTACTAAAACAGTAAGTGTAGGCTTGACATTATAGCAACGAGATTGATACCATATAGGTAAGGATATGATAATTATAGGCTACAGGCGGTCCAGGTACTATGTTGCTTCCTTGAAGGCTGCAGGCGGACTAGGTGTACATGAATGGAAAAGTATACCTTTTGGTTTATGTTATTGGTTTATTTCACTGTAGTTTTGTTCCATGTATGCCTAATGGAGATCTTGGAATTGTAGGGTCGAGTATTGCATATATTGGAATATGGAAAATAAGGAGAGAAATAGTCCCTAAAACTACTGAGGAACTTCATAAAGGAAATGGTGTGATAAGTTCAAGATTTGTAAATCTACATTATTTGAGCAAATAAAAATGTAGAGTTAGACATCGCAGCAAATTTTTGAATAATTGATATGGCATAGTAAACACCAAATCAGAAGTTGTTATAAAATAATGTGGGATTTAAGTAGCATTTTAATTCATTGGAATGATGTATGTAGCAATGTAAGTTGCCATAAATTATCTGGTTTCAGTATAAAAGTGTATCGTTTGAAATAACATGGTATACATCAAAAGAAAGAGATGTACAAAATAGGAATGATCACCGTGTTTTCTACTGATTATTTCAATATTAGTAGAAAAGATAATTCCTTATAACACCAAACATGACAAAATCCTTTTTTTAGAAAATTTATGGAAAGTTATCGAGTTCACATTTCCTTTGGGGGAAAGATGTAGTTCCAATGCATAAAAACATAGAAATCTCTAAGTGTAAACCAAACTAATGGTCAGCATATTTGTTGGATTAAGATAGCAAAGCATCGTTCCACGTTAGGTTGCACCAGCCATAGAACAAATGAAACAAATGGAATAAAGTGTGTGTTTCCGACCTAATGGTCGATGTATATCATCTAAATCGTTTTTATAATATTATATACGACCCTCCGTACAAAGGAGGCTCCATTGATTTTTCTGAAAATTTCTACCACTTAGAAAGTTTGAGAAACAAATTGAAAAATATATGTGTTGCAAACTAGAGAATACCTATGAAAGAATTAGAGAATAAACCACCTTTTGGTTGATCTATCTTGTCTCTTTTGTGTCTATCTTGTATCAGTGTGGTTCCTTCCCTAGTGTTATATGGAAAATCATATCGATAATGATTTTGTTGGTTAGAGTTCAGGTTGGAGTTGTGCTAAATCCCAACTCTACTCAAGGAGCTTTTGAGAAATCAATTTCATTTGAGTAATCTTTTATGTGCAGCATCTTGTGAGTTTCTATTTGAATGTGAGATTGCCTTCTAAATTTTATGTGTTACTCGGAAAATTCAATGGTTTGCTAATCTCGAACTAGCGCTTTGGAAACCATAGAATTAATCGAGCAAGTCTTGTCTTGGTTTTCTACCATCCTATCTTGTGAGTGTGAGAATTTCTTTTAAACTCGAGCTAGTCTATCCTTCCTTTGATTGATGGAATAAATAGGTTGAATACAAACTCTTCTCTAGAAATTGCGAGGACGTAATTTTATAAGGGGGAGTCTGTAACAACTATGGTTTAAGTGATTACTTGTTAATATTAAATTATAACGGTAGTTATAATTTGATATTGAGAATTAAGTATAATTGGAGATTTTAATTGTTTATTTGAAATAAAAAATGAATTTTGGGAATAAAAACGAGAATAAAGTTTGAGAAGCCTTATTAGTGTGGTTTGAGTTAAAAATAGACGAAAATGGTTTTTACATAGTGAGAGTGCAATAATTTTATTTATTGCTGCCATTTTGCTTCTTTTAAAGATTATTAAAAGAAGAAAAATGACAATAATAAATAAAATTATTTCATTATCACTAAGTAAAAATCATTTCCCGTCTATTTTTAAATCAGACCACAATAATAAGGCTTCTAAAACTTTATTCTTACTTTCTATTCCTAAAATTCACTATTTATTTCAAATACATAATTTAAATCTCCAATTGAAGTCAATTCTCAATATTAAATTATAACTATAAGAGGTTAAGTTTGATAAAGGGCCTAATTTGTGGATAATAACAAGGAATAATTTTTTTTCTTTTTGAAAATTCAAAATGCAAAGCAGATATTCTAAGTGATAATAGTCAAGGTTTTGGAATGAACAGTTAATTCAAGAATTTGGGTCTCAATCAAAGAAAAGGTGTTGTTATAGCATGCATTGAGAATGCAAGGGAAATTTTCATGTAAAAGAAGATCAAAATTTTTTTGGGGTAATATTTGAATAAGATGATAAAAAGATTTTTCTCAAACATTGCTCAGATTGGAAGAAGATTATTTTCTTAAGAAAATTTATGAAAGGCTGACATATAATACATAGCCATGTGCGTACTAACCGCGCCCAAGTGAAGTAACCCTTAAGTGGATATTATTTGGTTAGAATGACCAATTTTATAACTCTAATGAATTTGAGGACTTTTTTTGTTAAGGCTAAAGGGAGATAGACTAAACTTCCATTTGTAGAATTTGGAATATACCCATGTAAACCATAAACATGATACTTAGGTACACTACAAGAAATCTAACATTTACCAACCAATATACATGGGTAGGTAAAGATAACCTTTATCTACCAATATTTGATGGTAAAATTTATTGGTAGGTAAATATTGCCAATATTATAATATTTTGGAAGGGTGATTATCTACTAATAAATATAAGTAAGTAAAAAGTGTTACCTATGCATATATTAGGGGGAAAGTTTTTTGAAATTGGCGTATTTTCCTCATATCATTTTAACCTTTCATTAAAAATTAAAATTGATTTGTGTGATGACGTGTTAAAAAAAACTATCTTAGCACTTTCGTTTTTGGAATGAAGATTTTATTTGCATATCCTAGCAATGTTCCATGTAAAATCGGTTATTTATTAATTATTAATAATTATTTTGAAATATGAAATAATTAGCATTTAGTAATTGATCAACATTAATTAAATTTTAAATAATTAATATTAAATATTTAATAATGATTATTAATAACTTTTCATATATTGCCCTTTTTTAAGCAATTGACTATTAAAATGTAAGTGTTGCAATTTTTATAAAAATTTTCACTATTTATACTAATATGCCATCATCCAAAATGGATAAATATATTCTTCCCGGTTTATTAGAGAAACACAATCCATACCGTTCCCTCCAATTACAGATCTAACCGTTGATTTTAAACCAAATCTAATGGTACACATCACAAGTCGTGTATTTCCTTTTGATTGGCTACACTAGAACCACTTCCACCTTTGGATCCCTCACATCTCCATTCTCCAAGGTACTATTCAGATCCTCAATCGTCTTATCTTCCCAAACCATAATTCCCAAATTAGTCGAACAAATTTGTTAATTTCACCATGGCAGGAAGAGACACTGCAAGAAAAAATGTATTTGTACAAGAAAAAATGTATCATGTCAGGTAATTTAGTTTAATGCTTCTTGATATCAATGGATTATAGATTGGATCTATTATTGCAGCCTTCTATCTCTATGTTCATATTTTGCAAAAAAAATTCTTTTAAAATCGATGTTTTCCTCAAATTTAGTCGATTTCTTTCTAAATCTCATTACTTGGTCCCTTTCTAATTCAGATCGTGTTAGGTAATTTACTTTTAGTACTTATCCAAAGACAACATCGTGATTAGGTTGTATGGTATCTAACTGTAGATGGTTGCATTATAATATGTATATGCTTCTAATGTGAAAAAGTTTTTTCCTCCTTCCCAACAATTTGTTAATTTCATATTTTTTAGAATTGGATTAGTGAATGAATCACATAGTAGAATTGGATTAATGAGCGAATGAATCAAACAAGTCAATAAAAGGTAAGTTCTTTATTTAAGAATTTTTTTAAAGCTGTATAGGCTTGAATTACGAAGTCATTATCAAGCTTGCATTTATTATTTCTCATAATTCTGGTCAGTAATTATGGTCATTGGTTACTAGATTCAATATTTCATACCTCTAATCTATTGTTATAGCTTTTCTTTACAAAGTCTTTCTGATGCCACATTTAGGTTTAATTATCAAATTTACTAGCTCCATGAAGACTTTCAGATTATGCACATAAATGATATATTGGTATTTGTACAACCAATAAATATAACTTTTATACCTATACCTTTTTTTCTTCCTAATGATATGCAATCTTTATCTCTATATTTTTCTACAATTATCTATAGTTTCCGTAGATTCATCTCGGTGCAGTTTCAGATTCTTTCCAGTTTTAAAATATAAGATTTTTAAAGAAAGTTTTGATGTCCATATGAGATTTTTTGGGAGTAGCTTATGGTTTTTGTCTCATTTTATTTCTAAATTGGTAATAACTGATTATGACAAGATATGTAGTAGGTTGATTTTGAAATATTTTTATTTACTGCTAAAATTAGAAAATAGAAGCAATTTGATTTTGTACAGCTCTTACTTCTATAATCAGAAGTAACTGGTTGTTCGTTTTATTAAATTAATTATTTACAAACCACAGGCTTTTCAACTCATCTTTAACTACAAAAAGTTTGTACACAAAATTAAAGAATTAATGTTGTAATTTAGGTAAATAAGGTAACTTTAATTGCAACTTAGAACTCCTTTTTCTTTGTCATAGTTTATTGAATAGATTGATCTAAAGTTCCTTTATTGATACGTATATGGACCGATCTAATATATGCTTAGCTATGGAAATTTTCATATTTGTATATCTCAATTATGTATATTACCATTTTTTGGTTAAATGTCTCTGAAATTAAGAACAGTGCAACATCGAGATTTATGATTTTTTGCTAAATAGACTCAATGTTATGTTATTTTCAAGTCCGTGTTGTTTTCCAAATAGATATGTGCTTTAAGTGTTATCGTTTTTCCTTAAATTTCACCAACCTATTTTTTTAAGTGTTATAAATATTATATATGGTTTTTGATTCCAAGGAGCGTTTGGGAATATTTTATGTCTTTTTAAGTTTCGATATGTTATGCATTTCAGCTCAATTTTCTATGTCCATCCCATTTAAGATCTAATTATTCCCTGGTGGGACCCGCGTCATAATTGAGCTTCAAAATGTTTTCATTTACTACTAGAACCCACTATTGTAAAAGTAAATTAAAAGATTTTCTTACTTCTTTATAATTATATCATTTAGTTTGTCTTACATATTAATTTTCTTATAATTATATCTCACTGATTATTCATTTTACTAAATTAATTATTTCTAATTTATAGTCTATTTAGCTCATATTTTGCCCAAAAAGGTCCTCCACGGAAATTAGTTTATCCAACAATAAGGATATAATTTGCATTAAAATGGTAAATTTAACTGCACTTGCATTATTATTACCACTAATATTTAGTTGTGATGGTTTTTTAATCCAATGAATTTAGTAGTGTTGTAATATAATAATAGATTCAATATATGCCTAGCTATAATAGTTGCCATCTACCATAAATACCTATAGAAGAATAATTTTTAATCGATTATCATACCTATATTAAATTTATGGCATAACTTAATCGATAAAGTTATGTAGTTTATTTGGTTCTTATTTATTTCTAATTATATATATATATCAGTATCCAAATAAATAAGTATTTTAAATGTGATTTTGTTACAAAAATTTCACCAAACTTATTATTATTGATTTTGTTACGTGCTTCCTGTTTTTAATTTTTAGTCAACTACTTATTGGTGATCCAAAGCTTTAAAATGGTATTATTTTTTTGACATGCTTTTTACTCAAATAAGTGATGTTGCTTCTTAAGTTACTTTCATTTAGTTTAGTTTCTTTCTTTTCTAGTCTCAATATAAATTTATATAAAAGTATACATATACTTATATCCACTGTTTGACAGCATTCTTATATCATCTAATAGGGGTATAAAATCTTTCACATGTCTCATACTTTTGCCTTGGTATTTTTTTTACTAGTATATTTCATGTTGCATATTGCCTCTAATTAAGTTTTCATTGATATTACAGAAATATCCAACCGATGCATATGATCTGAATCTTAGTGGAGACAAAATTAAAGATGGAAAATTGCATAAGGAAGTTTTAAGACAAGTTTTTTTGTTGTTATTTCAGGAAAATCAAAAACGAATCAAGTAAAAACAAGCTATACATTCAATTTTAAGACCTAACATTCTTACAATCGTTGTACAATTGACCACTGACTAATGTCCTTACTAGTCTTTCGAGCGGAAGACTCATTGGAGAGAAGATAGGACCTACAGTACAAAGTCAGGTAACATACAGTCAAATTATTATATTATAGACTGATATTTTATAAAACTGAAATTGATATTTACATCATATATATGTTCATTATAGACGAATGTGGCAGACTCCCCAGTAATCAAATTCCTCGATATATTCGGAACAAAAGGCACAAAAGGCATGTCATAAGATAAAATTGATAAAATTGGAACAATTAAAATATCAATGGAGAATAATTCTTAAGCATCAGAGTCAATATGTTGCTCAGTTTGCCTTTAGGTATGACCTCTATTGTAAAATATTTTCTTGATATGTTAAGCCTAATTATTAATTGATGAATGAAGTATTCAATTTTTTTGCATGATTTTGAAATCGAAGAAAGCACCGGAAGTCTACCATAATAAACATGTTTTTCACGTGCAGTGTATCGATAGCTGGCTCATTAGACATTCTTCATGGTCATTGTGTAGGAGAGACATCTAATTTTATCAATTTATTTTCTATAAATTATATATACATGGGCTTTAGTTGTTTGTATATATAAGTGTGAATTTTATTTAAAATACATATACATTTGATAGAATATCACAATGACTACAACTACTTTGAATTGGTTATTTGGTTTATTTAATATATTAGTTTGTAGATAATAGTAATAATGTATGTTTTTTCTAGTTTATTTCTAATGTATAACATTTATAAATATCTGTTATTATCTTTTATCTACATATGACCATTAAATTTGACCAAAATATGAATTGTGAAACTGACCAATAAATGATGCCACGTGGGCTAATAAAATAACGTCATGTGGTTCAATAATATTGTGCAACGTAGACCAATAAAATGATGCCATGTGGAGAATCAGATAATGTCTTGTGGACTAATCAAATGATGCTACGTGGACTAAGAAAAATGATGCCATATTTACTAATCAAATGATGACATGTGGACAATTTGTTGTTTGACACATGGACCAACTATAAGATGCTAAGTGGCGGTATTGATGTATGCCACGTGTATGCTACTATGGCAACCATGTCAGCAACCACGTAGCATGACACATCAGCCGATGACCCATCATTTGATTCACAACTTAGTGGGGTCTACGGATCCTTTTACCTACCAATATTAATAAGTGTAGGTAAAAACTCTTTCCCTATTAACTTTTACCTATTAGTGCCTACCAATTCCATAGTGGTAACTAAAACATATTATCCACCATTAGGCTAGTTTTACCTACACTTACAATTGGTAGGTAAAGTCCCCATTTTCTTGTAGTGGTACAATGAATTTAGAGAGTTTGAGAAACAATCTAAGCGTAAAGAGAAATGACTTGACTTGAGCTGAGTTTGAAAATGAAGTTGTGGTATCCATTTATATTTAGAAAATCATAATTTTGGGCGACCTTGAGGGAAAAGGAAGTGCAACAAAGAGATAGATGGAAAGTACCATAAAAAGAGGAAGTGAAATCCACAGTTGAGTTATCCTCCTTGGTTTCTAGGTGTAGAGGTGATTAGATAGTAGATACACCATTGAAAAAGTTAAGAAAGTATGTTGTGCATTGGAGGTGTTGTGGAGCTATGGTTGGTGAGAGCATGCTCCTGCTCAAGTTGTTTAGCATGGTGCAAGATGACACCGTTTGAGTTGGTAGCAAGGATTGTTTAAAATTACCAATACACGTATGATTGAAATGGAAAGTTTTGGATGGTAGCGAGAGTTGGTTAGTGTAGTCGGGATCTAATTAACAGAAAGAGAAGCACCACACCAAATAGGCAAGAAGCAAGTACCGTCAGGAGGCGTGGGGCAGTCCATGGAGCTGAGTCTATATAGAGTCCATGGAGCCAAGTCCAGGATAGAGAACAAGTAGTAAATTCCTAAAGGGAGATAAGAGTTAATTATAGGGAAGTCATTATGAAGTACTTGTGGAAATGTCTATTAAAAAAAGATCAGCCATATAGGTACACACACTGATATCATGCGCAATTGTTTTTTGTTTTTTGATTTTGGATTATTGTCCATGAAACTTATGCATATGGATGTATGGTTAAGCAATATATAAAATTATCAGTTTATCATTAGGATCTTACATGCATTTAGATTCATAGCATGAGCATACTTGCAAAAATAGGAGGCCGACTACTCCTTTTTATTAGTTCATGTACATTCCATGTTGTATAAATACATAATTACATTAGAAATGTTAAAGACTATGGTTGCCGTGGATGATGGATGAATAGATGGATATAGAATTTGGTTGCTAGTTGTTAGCTGCATTTTTTCTATCCTTGGATATTTAGGGGACCGAATCCTTTAAGGGGGGAGAATCTAACACCTTAGAAATTTACCGAAATTAAAAAGGAATTTAAATCAAAAATTTAATAAGGAAAGTAAATTTAATTAAAACAAAGACTAAAAAGAAAATTTTCAAAAATGTCCGAGTTTGGCTACGAAGCCTTCACCATTGCTTTTATAGCGATTTTCTAGATGATTTTCATATATAACACTTCGTAATCTAAATTAGTGTGGAGAAGTTACGAGCGTTTGGAAAATAGGAAAAGAAATAATTAAAAATTAGAAAAAAAATAGGTTGATCCAAGATTGTCACAGGTCGACCCGTGGACCTTATGGGTCTACCCAAGACTTTGTTAGGTCGATCCATGATCTTATTAGGTCGACTTGAACTCAATTAAATCGAAAGCGGGATGTTGTTTTGAGCGTTGATTCGACAGTCTTGATTCGTTCTTTTGTTACGTAGTGTTAGATGAATGAATCTGGTTGTTTCTTCATGGCCAAATATTTATAACCGGATAGGCTGTAAACAAATGATCCTCTAGCCCAAATCAATTCCCTAAATTCTCTCCCAGCCTCTATAAGTTGGAACCTAAACTAACCCTAAAATCAATAGAAAAGGTTACGGTAATAAAATTCTACCCAAATCTCTACTAAAACCCTAATTTTTCCACAATTCTCAAATCAAAAACAAAACTCCAAATCAGACCAAGTATCAATCTAAATCAAATCTAGAGCAAAATTAAAAGGGAAATCAAGTAATTAGATGGGAGGCTAAGCAGATTTAGGGGAAACAAGCGGAGTTGGAACCAGATCTAGAGCTAAGGACAAAGGTGAGTGGGCACAGTTCTAATTAAATGGTAAAATCAATTAGTTTTTATTTTATTTTATGTTGATTAGACTGTTAAATGCCCCAGTTGAACTATTAATCTAATTTAGTAAATTATAGATTTGTAAATCAAATAGAATTTGATGTTAAATCTAATTATTTGGATATGTCAAATAGTAAACTCTTTTATTTAAAATTGAACATGTTGAATAATTAATTGAACGTGCATGTATATTAGAATAGTAGGCATGAATTGGATAATTAATTGAACATGCGTATGAATTAGAATAGTGGCACGAATTGGATAATTAAATTGGATCTAAATTGGAAGTACCACAAATTGTTAACCTGTTCAATCATCAAGTTATAAACCATTATGACAGCCCACCCCAAAGCCCATATTAACAAAGAGAATTACTTAGTAATTCTGTCTACTAATGCAGAGAATATGGCTGGTTAAGAGCGACCACCTATAGCCTTGTCTTAAATATCTATTGAATACATCGATAATTGTTGTACTTTTTTTTCAAACTCAAGTTGATTGACATATCCAATAAATACTTAATACAAAATTATAGGTGGCTAATGGATCTATCAGAACAAAATACAATAACTAAATGAATATCACATCACAGAACAGCAGACAGATATGCATATACACATATATAATGATACATCTCAATGCAATACAAATAATATGTCAAAGTGGCATGATGACCACTCAATATACAAGAGTCAATGAATATACATCTCAAAATACAACACAAGAGGACCATAGTCACAAATAGAGATAAGAAGAAGACCATGCAGAAGCTTCAAGGCAACTCTAAGTCCAAAGGTAAAAGCTTAACCTGAAATAAACTCAGTCCGACCCGAGTATAAAATACATGGGTCATTCTAGCAAAAACATTTGTTTAAAAAGGATAAATGATAAAAGAACCATAAGGTAAGTTAGGGTATTCTCTTGAACATGAAGATATCATACAAAGATCATGTCACTCTTTATATGAAAAAGAATGCATATACTTCTCGAATGGGAAGGAACAGGAAGAAGGGCATACTCATAACTTAAATGAAATAGTCTTACTTAAGAACATGAAACATCATAAGAAGACTCGACCATAATGCTCTACTAAGATACAAGCATGCCACATATCATCAATGAAAACACAATAGTATCTATAATGGTTATAATGAACCATTTCCCTTAATAGCAGATTTCATAAATCACTACTCCCACCAAAATGGCTATCACACACATATCTCAAAAATAGATAAATTCCTAAACTCGAGATACGCCTCATCTCATCGGCATATTCTAATCTCAAAATACAAAGGAATATCAACATGAAATCTCAGAAGAAAATAAACTCCAAAATCACTTATGCCTCATTTCATTGGCAAAAAATATATAACTCAAACTCAATCTCGCCGAGGTGGAAAAAACCCGAAATATCCTCAAAATCAAGGAATCGTCAATTACATATCTCGAGGAACTCAATAAGAGTTCAAAGCCTCGTAATGAAATCACCATACATACATACATACGTATATATATATATATGTATGTATGTATATATATATATAACATCTCATATAGCTCTAGGCTATCGATGTAATGGAAACATCTCAAAACGGTGAAATCATAATAAAAATTAGAAAACTAAGAAAATCAGAAAATTCTCTGGATTGGCCAAATCCCAGATGCGTTCCAAAGCAAAGCTGCATGTGCCAACTCTTGTCCAGTGCTATTTATAAATTAGGTACCTATATCGTGGACCCGAAGGTCATTCTTGTGGTGACCGAAGTCACATAACTCGTGGTGACTGAAGTCATATAACTCAGATGACCAAAGGGTCTATAACACTGGCATACTTGTGGATGTGTCACAAACTCTCGGTTAGGAACCCAAAAAGTGTTAACGTCTCTCATATCGCATGCTCACACTAAACGGTTTACTAACTACTAGTCAACTCCACATCATAAAAAACAAATCATAAATCTCAGAAATGTCAGAAATCTCACATATCTTGCCTCGCCTCATCGGCAAATGCAAATAAATCTCATATTGGTTTCTCATAAACCATAATTCCCAAAAAGGGGAATCTCATCTCAAGACTCGTCTCGTCTCATTGGCAAGTAAAAAACATATATAAGTGGTTCTCATCGATTATTACTCATATAATAGGAGATCTCGAACCTCTCAACTCGCAAAATATTGGCTAACTCAGGTAATTCCTATAATAGGAATTACAAATCTCAATTATCAACTCAAAACAATATTCTCAAGTGGTTTCGATCATACAAGTCTGGAATTAACCAAAGAAATTTACATGCCCCATACCATGTGTTTTACAAAATCATTTAATTCTCTTTCTCATACGTCCAAAAAGTGCAAAAATGTATGTTTTATATTTAAAATAATTTATTAGACTAAACTAGCTTTGAAAACTATTTACGAAACAATTATTGAAACCAATAATTGAAATTTCTTTATTATAGAAAATAAATAAATTTTATATAAAAAAATAATTTTAAAATACTATATAAAATTATTTGAAATGCCTTTTTATTTCAAAAATTATTACAAAATGTTTTGGAGAATACTGTGCTCGAAAACAACGAATAACAAAGAAGATACCTCAAAATCGATAACTCGAATACAATTCAAATTCAACTCAAAATCAACTCAAATTTGAATTTCAAGTTCTTTAAAATTTAGCTAGCCTACTGATAGGCATTATAGCTCTCAATACATCACAAAAACAATATCAAAATCAAGTGAAGAATAGAGCAAAATAATAGAATCAAGCATTAGGATTACACAGCACAAGAGAAAAGGAGCTACAGGCAAAAATGCCTCAGAGGTCGACATGCAGTTCGACCTCTTTTCCCTCTAGGTCGACCGTACGGTCGACCTAGAGTGCTAGGAGATCGACTCCTAGGTCAACATGCATATCGAACTAGGGTACGAACTTTGTCCAATAAATTTTTCCAGCCTTGACCTGATTTTCAAGCACCAGTTTGACATATCAAATGAAGTTGAAATGCGGACATATCAAATGAAGAAGAAATGCGACAAAATTTGACATTCATGCAATAAAACATCTAAGCTACCAAATGAAAGAAATTCCAACTACATTTCGTTGTTGGGATCTCAAGTTACAGTCATTCAAAGAGACAACACAAAACTATATTTCACAGAGAAGTAAAGTATAAACAGAAAACGATTACGGTAACTCATTTTTCACAGAATCAAGCAATTTGCCACTTTGATTTGCTAGAGATCATGAATTAACAAACACACCTTGCTATTAGAAATGATAAAAACTTGAATTTATGTTGAAAGAGGCAAGCTTTGAGGAGATTCTAGCTTCAAATAACCTGTTCAAACTTAAAACAGCAAATGCAAAACAAGTTTTACAGTGAATTAGAAAAACCCATCTCTCAAGTTACAAATTGATGAAATAGCAAGGTTTGAAAGTGAGATTACCTTTTAATTAACTAAAATTTGGAGAAGTTTCAGCTTGAATTGAAGAAATTTGGCTTGAAACTTAGAATTGAAAGAAGAGGTTTGAGTTTTCTTTTTACTTTAAATACTTGAGAGGAAGAAGAAGAGAGGCTGAGTTATGAACGAAGTTAACTCTAACCTCTTTTCTCACTTATTTGGTTAAGACTAATGGGCTATGGACCTAATAACCAAAAGAAAATACGATGGCCTAAATTAATTACTTAACAAAAACCCAAATGCATTCCTTTTGTGCACTAATTTACAAAACAAAAATGCATTTTCCTTCTAGTTTATACACAAGAAAAACGTACAAACTTACACACTCATAAAATAAGACATTTTACACTATATAAAAAGATAAACTATATTTTTAAAACACTATTATTGTAAAATCCTTTATTTACAAAATAAATTATTTACTCAAATAAATATAAAATTCAATATTTTATTTCTAAAAATCCACAAAAATCATTTCTTACTTAGAAAAATATTCCAAACCATTTCAAAACTTAATTTATAACCAAAACATATTTTCAAACCAATTTCCATCTTTTATTTCAAATAATCCACCTTTTTATTATCAAATACTTCTCTTAAATCATTAAAAGAAGTAAATAGGCAATAATTAATATAATTATTGCATTTTCACTTATTTAAATCATATTCCATTTACTATAAACCCAAACAAAATAAAATAAAGTCCTAAACTTTATTTTCACAATTTTAATCCTAAAATTCATTGTTTATTTCAAATAAACAATATAAAACTCGGTTTTATTTTAATTCACAATATTAAATAATAAGTACCATTGTAATTTAATATAGACATGTAATCTCCAAATCAAGGTTGTTACAACTATGATCTAGACCCTAAATTGATATCGAATTGAAATATTAAAAATGTAGATTTGGGTAGAATCAGAAATTTGGATTAATTAGGCTGATTAGATACCCGGATGAATAACGTATTAAATTAATCGCACGATAATTAAAAATTTATAATAGAACTGAACCATAAGAAAATGAACAGGGAACAGTCGATCGTTAGGACCCTAGGTCGACCATGGGTGGTCGACCTATGGTGCTTCAAGGTCGACCGTCCAACTCATTATTGGACTGAAAATGTAAAACCACGTACTTGCACTATTTTGATGTATGTGCGAGAGAGTAGGGAAGTTAATTCCCTATCTAAATTATAGGGCAAATTTACTACGCCAAGTGGATAAGATCCAGAAGATCCATAAATGTAGGCAATTGGGCGGTCCATTTGGGTCATAGTCTAATGTTTTGCTCCAACCGCTAGAAATTCCCCAGTAGAAGTGAGATGATGGACTTCGTCGATGGATTGCTATGGACTAGAGTAAGGTACAACAATATTTGGGTCATAGTCGATCGATTTACCATGGGTGTTAGACTTATAACCATTATGCCGAGTAGTATGATATCCAAATTGGTCAAGATGTATGTGACATGGATAGTGCAATTCCACGTTGTGCCAAAGAGCATTATGAGTGACTAAGACTCATTATTTAGTAGTGAATTTTGGAAGAGCATACAAGAGGTGCTATGGACAAAGCTACATGTAAGTACAACTTATCATCGACAAAATTAGGAGCATACCAAGTGGGTGTATCGTATCTAGGCGGATCTCTTGTGGGATTGCATTCTTGACTTTGGAGGCTCGTAGGATGATCATTTGCATTTATAGAGTTCGCATACGACAATAGTTATCAGCTGACATTAATTTGGCACCATTCAAGGCAATATATGGCCAACCATGCAATGCTGCTTTATGTTGGTAGAAAGCATGTGAAAAGCTGATACTTGGGCCATATATGATCAGACAGACTTTGGAGAAGATCAAGATCATTTTGCAATAAACGAAAATTGCTCAAGATAGATAGAGGAGCGACGATGATAAGAGATATAGAGATTTGGAGTTTTCTATTAGTGATATAGTATTTGTTAAGATCTCTCTATTAATGAATGTAGTTTGATTCGGTACTAAGAGGAAGTTGACACCAAGATTCTAAGGTTCTCTTCCGATACTTGAGGGAATTATGAACCTGACTTACTATTATCTATATTTTCCAGACATAGTCAAGGTGAAATAAGTGACACCACCAAGCTGGAAGATCCGCTCACACAATAAAAGTAGGAATAAGGAAAAGAAATGAAAAAAATCTAGATGGTGTTGCGCCAAAAATAATATAAAACTACACCAAAATAAAAGGAATGCACCATTTTTTCAATATAGGGTTGGCATTATAATCTAAAATGGCTACAAGGTGTAAGAATTGACCTGCAGCCTACACACTCGCTTCAATTGGTAGAACTGCGGCATAGTTTCTAAGTAAAAATGAGATATGGAAACTGTGCACGGCCCCAAAAGCCACACTAACAATATAGGGCTACAACACATCTCCTTAAGCGACTATATCCAAACGGGGATGTATGACGCTCTTAAATTAACATCTAAAAGTGGAAGGTTTTCACTGCAATTTTGTACCAAAAGGCTATAAGGATGTGTTGCCATTTGACACTGATGTAACAGAACAACATTGTAATTTGTCCATATGAACATCAGATTAATGAAGAATGCGCCACCATTTTGATATGACAAACACAAGTACTTAGGCGATGGGCAATGGAAAAAACTACACCACCACCGAGAAATCCTAACCCTATCCTTAAAAACATTAAATACGATTTAAAGACAAAGGTGATGGCGCAACACCCCCAATGTCGAGAGCAGCTTAGAACATGATCATAGAGAACAATCAGCCACTGAAACAACAACATGACCATTTTTACAATCCCCATGCAACTCGACGCCGACTTTCCTCGACAAAGTAGTATGCAAATATTATAGATCAGACAATGCAGCACAAAGGCTACATGGCATCATTGTCCCAAGCGTGACAAAGGCAAAGGTCTCTATAAAGTAGAATAAGACCCAAAAGTGCTGATAAAGATACAACTCACCTTAAAGGGATGGGCAATAGCTCATTGTAGTTTCATTCACACACATGTGTAGTTCATAGGCCTGGTGCCTCTTGAAATTACAAATGCACAACCCATTTAAATTTGAGTTTCCCGCCTCAATTTCAAGCATTTCCGCTTCAAATTCAAGTTTTCACCAAAGTTCAAAATCCAACCGCTCAAACCATAATTTTCTGTCAAAGTCCACGTCAGTAATCCGTGCACATCAAATACTCAAGATGGATGTTTGACATGTGGAATAATTTAATGACAGAAATATAGAGAGCGGAAGAGCGATTTTGGAAATCCGCATGAATATTAGTATACTATAAATAAATAGGGTATTGTAGTAGGGAAGAGGGAGATTTTTTCTTTACCATTTTAAGATACAAAATGAAAAACTTGCACACTCGAGCATTTTCTAATTTGTACTAAGAAATCAAGAAAGAAGATTATACATTTTACCCATAGACATAGGATTCCTTAACATCTGAACCATGTAGATTCCCTATGATCTCTTTAATTTTAGCACTTTACTTTATTGTTCAAATTGCCAGTGATAAAATCGAAATAGATTCTATGTAATGAAATGGCAATCTGAATATTCCTTATAAAATTGTTTAAGCTTTAATGCAACATACTTATTCCTCTTAAAAGCAATTTGCATTCCAATTAATTTTTTTGGTTCATAGTAACGAAATCATTCAGCATCGTGACTACTATATAAAATAACACTTAGGTGTTTTAAGATGAAAAATCTCACTAACATT
This sequence comes from Allium cepa, assembly GCA_030765085.1. Classification (NCBI taxonomy): domain Eukaryota; kingdom Viridiplantae; phylum Streptophyta; class Magnoliopsida; order Asparagales; family Amaryllidaceae; genus Allium; species Allium cepa. The sequence continues at coordinate 79,750,541 of CM060932.1, read as the reverse complement.
TTTGATGCTAGAAGAAGAGCCAATTTCCCTTTCCAACAAATTTTACCTGCATTTCCTACAAATACCGTTATAATACCTTGAATCCTACATATTCTAATACTCCTCCTAACCAGGAGCAACTTCACATGGCCTCAAAAATCTCTAAAAGGCCATTCGTTCCCTTTGCGATCCAATCTGGGGTGAAAGCGTCTATAGAGCCCATCTTAGACCCTATCTTGGCCACGCTTCTGGCCTTCACTAACCAAATGAACCAACGCACGGAGGGGTCAGAGAAATCCATAGCCCAAAATACTGCTCTTATACCAACCTCTCCTTAACCATCCATAGCTCATTGCCATCATTCATTGATTGCACTAATTACGCAACATGAAAATAATAATGGCACTCTGAGAAATGAGAACAGTAAAAAGGGTCTAAAATCTGATACCAAGCTCAAAGGCAAGGTCTCGATCAATCCCCAGATCAAGTCAAAACCAGCTACATCAACTCGCTACTATTGAATAAGTAGACCTAATGCGCTGTTGATGATAATGGTGTTACTTTGCTTTACAGGGACAGGTCATCTCATATGGATCCTAAGGAAGATGAGATCCATTGGTTGAAAGCTCATGCAGAGTAGTTGGCAAAGCTCTATCAAGAAAACACCGAACAAAAAGTGAGGTAAGAGGGTTCTTTTTTGTTTAGTGAGTTATAGAAGCAGATTTCCTAAAAACTTTAAGGCCCCGTCGATTGACAAATTTGATGGGACTACAAAACTAGACGACCCCATCTATACCTTTGAGTATCATATGGACGTTTTGAAAGGGGAAAGGATGGTATAGTGCAAGCACTTCCTAGTTTATCTAGCTGGTGCAGCCTCTAGATTGTTTAGGAGGTATGGAGTAGGGGAGGTTCGTTCTTGGCAATAGTCGTCCGTGGACTTTTTGAGACAATTTACCTCAGAGAGAGAGGCCTCCTCGAATGTGAACACTATATCCTACATAAAACAAGGCGGAAATGAGACCCGCATAACTTCATCAAAAAGCTTCAAATCTGAGGCGTTCTGAATTGGGGTTACAAGTGAAGAGGCGCTATTGATGGCATGCACACTGAAATAAGGAGGGATACAACCATGTAGGATAAGAACAATAGAAAGCCATGTCATAGCATGAATGCCTTCTATGAGAGGGCCAATGGCTACATCATAATGGAAGAAGATGGATCTATAGTTCAATCTCAAAGAAATTTTGTCCTTCACTACAAGAAGAAAAGGGGATGGGAACTATCCGCCTACAAAGTGGTAGATTGAGCGTAACTTCACTGCAAAGACTCCCCCCACCCATACTACCAGGCAGATATATAAAATGACCAGGACCGAGCTTATTTATAATGTCCCGAACAAAGGGAAAAAGGTGGAGTAGAATCGAGGCGAAGCATACTGCCACTTCCATAGAGTGAATGGCCACGACATAGACAACTGCAGGCATATGAAGAATGAAGTAGAAAGGCCAAGTCAAAAGGGCTACTTAGGCAATTTATAGAAAGAAAACAATAGGGAAAGGATTGGAAACCTCACTCTAGATCCAAATTAAAACCTAATAGGAACCCCTCTAACCTCATAGCCTAAATTTATAGAGGACCGCACCTGGCAAGAAAAAATAAGAAAGCATAAGAGCGATATGTGTAGGAAGCAACAGTAGAGTAGAAAACCATTTTTCATGTTAAGCAAAAGCCATCATAGCACATAGTCTTCATAGCAGCTGATGCCACATGAATAGTCTTTCTACATCAGGATCCATTGATTATCATGGTATAAATCTTCAATTACACTACGAAGAGAGTCTTCTTGAATCTGGAAGTTCAGTAAACGTCATCTTCAAATCTGCATTCGACAAAATGAAACTTTCAGCTAAAATATTGAAACCCAATCTAGAACCAATATACAACTTCAATAACACCACAGCCACCCCTGTTGGATCAACACACTTGCTCATCATCGTCGGAACGACTCCCTTTTACAAATCCTACTATGCGAGCTTTCTGATCATCAATAAGCAATCACCATATAATGTATTTTTGGGGAGACCCATGTTAACTGACTTGAGGGTAGTCATATCTCAATAGGACCTACTCATGAAATTTCATATCCCTACCAGGATAAGATTAATTAGTGGAGAACAGTTGTTGGCTAGAGAAATATATAATTTAAACCTCAATCCTAGCAATAAAATTATTCAAAACAATTCTATTGTCTCCTCTAATAATTATGATGATGCAAATATAAAAGAGGTAAAGCCAGTTATAAGAACTACATCGACACAAGGTACTAAGACTGATGCTAAAGCAAGTCATTTTGTAACCATAAAGTCGACAAGGAAAGAAAAGAGATAATATATGCATATGATTGGCACTGATGGGTATAACTCAACATATATGCAGCTTTTTTTCAGGGAAGCATAGTAATAATATCTTACATCGCCTCTCAACCCGAAGAGAAAAAGAAAGTGAAATAGACCCACGATTAGGCCCAAATTAGAAAGAGTTGAAGCCAATAGACAGTCGTAAAGATGTACAAATAGATCCGAAAGAACCCACGAAGGTTCTCAAAATTGGAAGAAACCTCAACACATAAGCCAGAATCAAATCAATAGATTTTCTGAAGAAATTAACAGATATTTTTCTTAGGTACGCTTAGGTATGATAAAAATATATCCAGCCCTTATTTTCCATGCACTCAACATCGATCCCGATGCTCACCCAGTCAGACAAAAATGCAGAGCCCTGGATCTTGAAAGTTATAATGCTCTACATAAAGAAGTCAAGAAAGTAAAAGCAAATGGATTCATCAGAGAAGTGTAGTATCTGAAGTGGGTAGCAAACCTAGTTCTTATGAAGAAGCCCAATGGAAAATGGAGAACCTGCATAGACTATACCAACCTCAATAAGGCCGGCACAAAGGACAACTTTCCCTTACCAAGAATTGACCAATTGATAGATGCAACTAGTGACCACGAGCTGCTCTCGTTCATGAATGTATATTCAAGTTATAATCAAATAACCATTTTTGAACTAGATTAAGAACACACTAGTTTTGTAACAGACAAAGAATTGTATTGTCACAAAGTAATGTCGTTTGGTTTGAAGAAAGCATGAGCTACGTGCCAAAGGCTAGTATATATGATATTTGCTGATCAAATTAGAAAGAACGTCGAAGTATATGTGGATGACATGTTGATCATGTCAAAGACGACATCGAATCATGTATAAAATCTAAAGGAGATGTTGTTCTATGGCAGTTAACATGAAGCTAAACCCCTTAAAATGTACATTTTTTTATTCAGTTAGGAATGTTCCTAAGACACATAGTGAGTGCTCGCGGCATCAAAACATATCCACAACAGATTGAGGCTATAAAGAAGATGGGAGTCCTAACTCCTAACAGAACCGAAAGATATCATAAGCCTAAATGGCAGTGTGGCTACTTTGAGCAGGTTATCTCCAAAACAACTTATAAGTGCCTACTGTTTTTCGACCAAGTAAAGAAGAGGAAAAATTTCGAGTGGACTAAGGAATGCAAAATTGCACTCTATAATCAGAAGGACTATATTGTGACGATCCATAATTCTATACCCTTTGAGCCAAGAATAAATCAATCATGTCCGACCCAAGTTGCATGGAAGCATGGATGATCAAGGGTAATAAAGAAAATAAGACGGAACAGAATCTCACATAAATGGAATAATATATAATATTGGACAAATATCTTTACAGCAGAAAACTTTTAAATACATATATCAGAGTTTAACCTAAATTCAGCTTCGACAGTTATAAACATCATCCCTTACAATTGCTGACAAACATCAAAATAAAACTAACAAACCACAACAGATAATAGAATACGTAGATGAATATCTCCAGCTCACCTCTGGAAACTTCAACCCTCGTCAACTAAACCTGAAACTACTCGGATCTGATTCGAGTATTGAAACTGCCAGGATCAGGCTTGATAAACCAGCATGAGAAAATAAAATATAAATGACAGTGTCATATCTCAGTCTTTGAATAAAATCCTTTGAAAATAAAGATTATCTCATAAGACCATGCCCACACATAAACACGGACGGGTTTTTACCTTATGATAACTAAAACATTTTCATATATCAAAACATTTGATATTATTTTTAATGACATCTTTTTGAAAACATTTGCAAATAAACTTATTAATCTTAACCAAAATTGTTACATTGATTAAATTCCAACATAATAGGTTTACAAACAAAACCGTAGGTTCTTATTGGAGGATGGATTTCCATACAAATGACCAGGTGAAGGGACTACCTTCCAATGGGTATACCTCTAGATGGATGTACCAAGGCACCATCACAAAGCTCCTCTGCCAACACAAGATCGGCCTACCTCTATCACTATATAGTACCGAATATCTCATCCCTGGGTCGTTAACGACCTTTAAACCGGGCGTCCGAGCATACAAACCATATTAATTTACATCCCGAACATCATAGCGGGAAGAAATATATCTAGAAGGAGATGATTATACCCTAATTGGAAATGACCCATTTAGCCTTGCCACATTTAACCCTGTTTCGGTCATTTCCGGTTGATGAGGCTCGAGGCAACGATTACCTTTTCACATAGCACATATCACATCTCTGAATGCCATATTGCCATTTCCGTTGACTACTAATTTCCTTTCATAAAAATGCAACCCTTGAGCTCGTACGTCCCAAGGAGGGTGTTAAGCCAAGAGAAGTTACCTTCTCTGCCACCATTGATGTACGTTTGTAAAAACCAATGTACGTAATCTTTAGAAATGCAATATCAGACAAATGTCCATACAAGCTGTCCAAGGACAGGACAAACCGAAGGTACTCTCCTACTGCCACCAGTAGCGAGCAGTCCTTGCAACTCGAAAAATCTCCACAACGAGGAGACCACTGCTATAAGTAACTCTATAATGAGAGCTACCAAAGCATGTCAACAAGCTATCCTCACGCTACGAAGATCCACGGTCTTCAATAATAATCATCATCTTCAACATATCTTCACATTTGAACGTATACATTGGTTCGAAGTGGTTTTCGGATAGAAATCACCCAAATCCGACCCCGGTTCCTTCGAAGCCAATTATCGATTTAAAAGATGTTAAGTTCATATGTGGTATCAATCATCAATCAATTACTTTATCTTTTATAAAATCTCTTTCTTAGATATATATTATTTTCAATTTATTCTATTTTTTTTTCAAGAATATATGGAACCATTAAGCCTTATTTATCAAATCATTTGGTTTATTTAAACCTTTCTTAAATCCTGGAATAATTCCAATCATTTTCTCTTTTACCTAGGAAAACATTTCCAAATCATTAACTAAATGTTAATCAAAGATTTTCTACATTCAAGCTATAAATTTTAACTTAGGGAAAATATTTTCAAATCATTCATTAAATCTTAACAAAAGATTTCTTTCTTAACTTCAAATCATATTCTTGCAAATCGAAGATTTTCATAACAGAGTACTACTTCCACCTTAGATATGGTAAGTTTCACCTCCAGGGACTAATGGAAAGTAATCCTACGTCATAAATATCTTTGTCTTCAATGATCATTGTCTTTAATATTTTTTATTTCGAAAATTAGTTTGAAGGGGTTTTCGGATAGGAATCACCCTAACCCGATCCCGGTTTTTCGAATAGGAATCACCCAAATCCGATCCCGGTTCATTCGTGCTAATCATCGATAAAAATATGTTAAGTGGTTAAGTAATATTCAAAGAATTTGTTTCTTTTCTTTTATTTTGGAAAAACTTAAATTTTTGGATAATACTAATCTTCTACTATTTCGAAAACTTAATACAATCTTTTTATTTTAGAGCATCCGGGCTTTCCTTTCGATTGTTCCACCCCTCGCCTAAGAAAAAAAAACATAGGCCAGATAAGTTCAGGGCACTGGTTGCTTCATCCCTAACCTTAGTTAAACACCTTATTTTATTTTCTCAGATCTCACAAGCGGGACAGATGTACTAGTCGTTTCCACATACTCAGTTTGTTATTATATTCACAATTCCTCTTAACCATTTATTCAACTCTGATTAAATCTTCCAAATCATCTTTAAATGACTTAATTATTCTTTCTAAATCATTCACAAATTATATAGGAAATAATTGTTAAGTTTAAAAACTACGTTTCAAAAGTTATTATAAACTGCTGCGAAAAGCGTTGCGAAAAGTGTTGCAGAAAGTGTTTTAAAAGCTATATTCTTCAAAACGACTTTTACATCATTTATATATCATATTTTCAAATTAAATTACTTTTAAAAGATTTTAAAAGATTTTTAGAATTTATTTCATATTTTTATAATATTTAAAATATCAATTTTAAACTTTGGTCACTTTACTTCAAAAAGTGTGATTTTTCTGGAAAATTGATTTGGACATATTTTAAAATATACAAGATGAAATCTTGATTTTCTTTCTTTATTTCTTTAAAAATATTTAAATGTTTATGAAACATTTCTAACTCATTTTAAAACTATTTCCAAATGGTTTAAGCATTCCATATACAACATTTAATTTTCAAAATGAAAGTGATTTCCTTTGTGCTTATCGACGTGTATTAGTGTGACTTGGTAAAATAATTTAACAATCATATCAAACAATCAATACTTGATGATCAAAGCATATATAAGCATGCATAGCAATCATAACACATCGTCAAACATGTATACATATAAATAGAGATGCTCAATGGAGTTTCTCACCATAAAACAAAGCGATTAACTTCCTATCAACATTCAAACTAATCCACGCTTTACCAACTACTTCCTATTCCACTTAAACACCAGAAAACAACACCCTTTCCCTTCCAATAGCTTGGATAGAATGAAGAATAGGTATTGTCGGATTGACAAAAATGAAGCCCGAAAATGCACTTCAAAGAATTGAAATTCCGGTGTAATAAACACCAAAACTGAAAAGTGATCAATATAAAAGTCGTGACCACTGGAATTTAATATGTTCCAAAATAAAATTTTCTTAATTCGGATCAGTTATGATCGAAAACAAATTAGCTTATTCTCTAGCTTAAAAACTGCGCCACAAAATGCACTAGAAAGAAGTATACTTTTGCCATAGTTAACTTTAGAATGAGACAAAGTGGTCAACATAAAAGTTTTAGCCACTGAAATAATACATGATCTGAAAAAAATAATTTTGTATTTTGGTTCTTTTTAAAGAAGTTATGGCCGAGAGAAAAAGAGGTGAAATATGGAGAAAAGAGGAGTTTGATTTGAAGAGGATGAGCATTGATTTCTTTTGAAAATTTTAGAAATATTTTGACATCATTTCTTTCTAGTTTTTTTTCTATAGGTTGGAAGCCATTAAATAGAAGAGGAAGAAGATGAAGAAGCTTTAGAAAAGAAGAAGAAAAAATATGAATGAAAGTGAAAAAGGAGGTGGGTATTTATAGAAAAAGAAAGAAGTGGTAAATTTACCAAAATAACCTTACTTCAACCTAAAGCAATCTCCACTTTTTCAACACTTAACATCATCTTTCACATCCTTACTTTATGTCTTAGTCACTTAAAGATTAAGTAAAGAATATCATAATTATGTTGGCTTTGATTTGATGTTTACTTTATCTTACTTTTGTTAATTTTTGTTTACTTTTACTAATGACTTCTACAAGTTTTCTAATCTTATTTAGTAAAATTAAACATGTTTAGTTATTAAAATATGTAATATATATGTTAAAACATGTTAACAAAGGTGCGATAACGTTGCGACAACTTATTTTGAACAAAACGTTGATTTTTGACAAAACGTTTTATAGTCATATTTTGACATTTTTGTTAAACTATTTACCTATGTAAACCAAACTTCAAAATTGATTTATTATTATATTTAAATAATCTAAACAAATATATTTGACTTATAAAATAATATAAATAATATCCAAATCTATTTATAAAAATACGACATCGATTTATCGGTATGCGACGAGATTTGTCAATTTTATAAAACAAGTTTTATATATTTATTTTATATATTTATCGAACCATTATAAATTAAATTATTATTATTATTGCATGAGTTTGACATCAATTATTTATATATTTAAAAGGAATTATTTATCCTTTAAATAAATTTCACGAATATTTATCCTACTTTATTGGAATCCGACTTTTGTCAATTTTACAATGGAATCCAAAATCTTTATTCAATATCAAAAATAAGTTTACCATTATTATTTATCATATAAAACTTGATTGTTTAAGTTTGAAAATTATACATTTGAATATTTAAAATAATTAAATATCCAATTTTCAAAGCGTTAAAATTACGGGTCGTTATATATATGATTAGTCCCCCTTTCCTATCAAACCTGGTAACAAGTGAGGTCTTATATGTGTATTTAGCTATATTTGATAAAGCTGTAAGTGCTGCAGTGGTTAGAGAAGATGAGGTGATTCAGAGGTCTATCTACTTCACGAGAAAACGTCTATCAAGAGTAGAGCTCTACTACCCAGTCATTGAATGACCAGCTTACAATCTGCTCCTCACAGTAAGGAAACTATGACCCTACTTCCAAGAACATCCTATCAAAGTCCTCACAGACATACTGTTAAGGAAAATACAGCAAAAACCAAAAACTTTGGATTGCTTTCTAAAATAGGAAATGGAGCTTAGGCACTATGATATCTCTTATTGCTCAAGGATGATAGTCAAAGGTCAAACATTAGCAAACTTCATCGTGTAATGCACACTACCCATTAAGCCCCAGCCCGAAGAAGAAGTGCCCACCCCGTAGTTCTGGCAATTATTTATGGATGGAACATCAAAAGAAATGGGAGCAGATGTTGGATATGTGCCGATCACTTTGGATAAGCAGAAACCATATGGAGCAATGTAGCTTGGATTCAAAGCTACCAATAATGTAGCGGAATATGAGGCTCTCCTTGCAAGCTTAATGATGGCTTGGGTAATGAAGGTAATCCATATTAAAATTCATAATGATTCCCAATTAGTTGTGAACCAAGTGTAGGATAATTACCAAGCGAAGAAGCCAACTTTAGCTAAATATGTGGAACCTTCCAAGAAATTCTTGGATCAGTTTAAACAGTTTGATATGGAACAGATCTTAAATGAGAACAAATCCTCTGCTGATTCATTAGCAAAAATCGCAGGCACAAAAGTAGCATGTTTCGATAGGGCATCAAGTTAAACCATGAATCACTAAAGCTAATCAAGTTCTAGTCTTAAGCAGGGCCCAACGGGCGATGATTCAAGAAGCTTGGGACCAAGGAATGGAGAAAAATCAATTACAGTCTCCAATTAAGCCTATGGCTAAATAAATAGAAGAGAACATGTGGCGACCCCTATGAAGAAGTTCCTGATAAATGTATCAAGAAGTTCCTACTAAATGGAATCTTGCCCTTAAAGAGAAACGAATCTCGAAAGATAAGATATTAGGCTCTGTATTACTCTTTCTTTGATGGTATATAATACAAGAAAGTATACTCTACCCCTTATATTAGATGTGTTTCCAAGGAGGAGGTAATATGGTTCATAAGCGAAGTATATAAGCGGTAGTGCGGGGATCATTCCAAGGGAGCCAAATTAGCAAAAAAGGTACTGAGACACATACTGGCCCACTACATTTCAAGATGCAAAATAATATGTGAAAAGATGTGATAGATGTCAAAAGTTCGCAAGCATCCCAAGACAACCTTCGCATGAGCTCATTCCATTAGCTAGCCCATGGTCGGTGATGCGTGGGGTATGGTTTGATAGGTCCACTTTCCATGTCAAAGGGAAGGGTAAGGTATATTGTAGTGGCGGTAGACTACTTCACCAAATGGGTAGAAGCAGAACCCCTAGTTATGATCACTATAAAGAAAATAGTCATGTTTTCGGAAAGAACATAATTACTAGGTTCGAAATTCCCCACAAAATAATCTTAAATAGTGGAACCCAATTCAAAAGTGAGGACTTCAAAAAGAATGGGATAATAAAATGCTTTTCCTTAGTTGCACACCCACAGGCAAACGGGCAAGTCAAAGCAGCAAACAAAAAGATTTAGAAGTTGCTTAAGAAAGGACTACTGAAATCAAAAGGGAAGTGGGTGGAGGATTTACCTTTGGTGTTACGGGCCTATAGGACCTCATCCAGATTCACCTTTCTCCTTGACCTACGACTATAAAACCATGTTCCCCGTTGATGTAAAGGTTCCTTCACATTTAAGTATATCATCTACATTAGAATGGAATAAAGAACTAAAAGAAGCTGCTTTAGATCTTATTCAAAAAAAAGAGATGAAGCAATAGTTATATCCACTGCATACCGACAAAGGCGGCAAAAAAGTACAATACTTGGCTTAGGGAGAGGAACTTCTACAAGGGAGACATAGTGCCACGAAGAGTAATGGCCAACATCAAGACCCAGCGAATGGGGCTCTACGCCAAAATTGGGAAGGCCCCTTGGATATGGCAAAAACCTTGGCTAACGGAGCCTACAAGCTATCAAAACTTGATGGAAATTTAGCTCTGAGAACATGGAATCCAGAGCACATCGTGCCTTATTTTTTATAATCTGTGTTACATGTACAATAAACATTGTAATTACTATGAAAAAGTAGTATTACAATGAACTGAATATAGATATATTAGACGGCACGAACTAGTGTAAAAATCTCTCTTCTTAAAATATCCAACATAGCTAACAAAATAGGGTTGTATATACACAACCCGTCATCTTTGCCAAATAATAACACTATATGTAAGGATATTGGACAGCCTGAACCAGTACAAAAAAAACTATGCGCTTGAATTGAAAAGATTGTAAATACATGACCGGACTTCGTAGTCAAAATACAGTCCGCCTTCAAATGGTGGAGCGGACCATGCCAAGTGCAGTATCACCAAATAGCGGGTAGGTCATGCCCAACATACAACAAAGCATGAATACCAAAGGCTCAGTTTAGGAAACATGAAATGCATAAGGAACTAATCAAAAATGGCAAGAAAAGACGATCCATGGTGCAAGTCTAGAAACAACATAAAGCTTGCTAGGTAAATGGTAAGAACTAAGATTTACTTCAATTTACCGAAATCAACTCCTATCTGCATGATTCTTCACATTTGCACACACATCACAAGTAAAGATAATGTTATCACCACGCATAAGTAAATCAAAGGTTGAATTCAAACTTCAGTTCTTAGAAAAACAAACTGTGTTACGCCTCCAACTTGTGTTATGACAATTAGTTAACTAACTACCACTTAAATCACTAATTACCTTTTCCGATCTTTCTTCCTCAACCCCCTCATCCCATATATGTATCGCCTGTACGTCAAACCCACTAGCTCCACACCTTCTCTCTTCCCTATCTCCTTCATTTCTCGACGAAACGATGAATGAATTTCGCCAAAATGCTCCACTACGTGATCTCTCTGTCACGGACATGAATAAATCAATCTCAGCACTCAAACATGAATCATGACCTGATGGGATGCTCTCGACCTAGCTTCGAACGGGATTTTCTATAGAGGCTCGGATCCAACGAGATTTTGCAGATAGGTGCTATTTGTGTAGAGAAATCCAATGGCGATCACCGTTTCACCTATCGTTGACCATAGCTACGGCCATCTTAAACCCTAGATCGGATATGGATGATGGATCTTAGCTAATCACGATCGATCAGAATACCACCACAGTCATCATGAAGCTCATGTCCATATGATCTCAATGGATCTAGTTTCGCAATTTATCGTTGAGTGGATTGGTTGATTTTATTTTTTAAAGGGAATGTGAGAGCGGCCATGGATTTCTAATAGAACATTAACTGGATAGTTGAAATAAGAAGGAGAGTGTGATTTTGGGATATATATATTTTATTCCATTTATTTATTTTCTAAAATAAATGGTCACATGTTTCGAGTCCATACGATCACACGACGTACCCAATCGCAACAAAACTTGTCTATGTATGTCGTCTTATTTTTCTGGAACCAACGGTATAAATCTCATTTCTATTTGAGATTGTACCTCGGGATGGTAATATCGAGATCATTTCGACCATTGAATTGTCCTATCTCCAAATATAGCGATCCTTATACTCATTTTAATTCATAGCATTAATCCAAACTCAACGGAAGTGGTCTTAAGTCCTAATTCGTCTGTCTGCAAAAATCATAATTTTGGGCCTTCATTTAATTAACGATTAAATATTTAAATCAATTATTTAAATATCCCATCATTAAAAAATGGATCGCTACAGTAAATAGGCATGCAAAATAATTCAATGTAAGGTAGATCCGAGTATATGAGGATATGGGAAGTCCTAAACTCTCTTGAGACAAATGAAGATACAGGCATCCTAATATACGTCTGCATCTATTGACAAGTAAATAATACAAGCGTATGAGAACTTCACAAATGAACCGTACCACCCATTATCTATCTCTAATCATCTACTCGAACGATATATCATAAAGCACTTCCAATACGATATACTATAAATCGTTCACAATACGTAATCATGCGAATCTTCTACAATATGATATACTACAAATCATCTACTATGCGATATAATATGGATCGTCTACCGTACAATATACCATAAATCATCTATTATACTATAAACGATCGATTATACAATATAACTGCAAGTTACTAACAGTTGGAGTCCTTCGGCTATCCTACATGATCAGCCTTCCATTGACTACTCAACGGATAATAAACCAAAATAAATTAGTATCTAAGTACACCATAGACTCCGAGTTGCATCATAATGCAATATACTCATATGAATCTCACCTTGACCCCTACTATAGGCATGAGTGATATGTGATTTATTTTTGATAGTCGTCGCTAGCTCTCGCTGAACATGCTTCGAGATCATATCCAATCATGCGATTCTCCTACAGTATCATAAATTACTTATTTAATCACAATATATCCATACTATATGGATTACGGGCATATCCCATATAACGTGCCACAAGTAGCTCAAGTCAGCCCACTTAAGCCATATAAACCCTATCATCTCTTAATCATATGTATCGAGTAATGTGAGTTAATATATAACTCTAGTCCTAATAATGGGTCGTACCACTGTTATGTGTTGCGAATTACATCTCGTTCGCATCGAGTGAAATCATCGCACAAGTTTCGCCTCGTTTCGGGCATCTTTTCCTTCATTCGAAACTACATAATGCCTTACCTTACTTTATGCCGACTCTGATGATTCAAGGTCCTCATAGAGGTCCTCCAAAACCAATACTCGAGTATTGAAATGATCGAATCGAGATCCGAGTGCAGATCATCCCAGACCTAGGATCATTGCTCATTTAGCCAACAACCATGTAACATCCCCTATCTGGAGGTCCGAAGCTAAGCACTATAGATGCTGCAGTCATCCATAGCATTAACTTTCGACGACCAAATACGGTAATGTTAATGGTATCCATAATACCAGAAGCACTTGAATATGAAATAAAAACATCACAGATTAAAACATTTTTTCTAATTACATTTTAAAACAATATTTCGTATTCAAATTACATAATCCCACAACGCTTTCCCAGGTTCAGATAAAATATAATAATTACATACACCAGAAGCAATATATAAAGATGCCACCTTATTTGATCATAGTACCGTATAGACATAATTGTCTTAAATACAACACAGTAGAGTCAAACAAAATAAAACAACAACTCCTAAATAGCTACCCATCAACCACCTGCTCGTCTTTGGAAGCTTTATTCATCAACCAACTAAAACCTGTAAAACCTCAACACAATGCCTACCCAAATCAAATTTTGAGCACCCAAGAGTTTAAGGGGAAAATCACAAACTTTGATTCAGACATAAAACCTGGTGTGAATAATACTATACATCTCGGTTATTTGATATTAAGTGAGACCATGCCGCTTAGCGAAATGGGATTTCCCTCACTAATATCCTTTTAAAACATATCTTTTGCAAACCTTTATCCTGCCACCAAAATTGGTTAAAACTATAAAGCATCGTTATTTAGACATACATATCAGGTAACAAATGAACTATCTATTCGAATATTATAGTTTTTTTGGGCTAACTACTAACCTTTGGCTAACTCGGGCCTACCAGACAATATAACCAAAATAGTCTAACACCTATTAAACACTCCTCTTTTGGATGGTATGTCCTTAACTATCTGTTAAATACTCCTCTTCTGGGTGGTATGTCCTTAACTATCTATTAAGTACTCCTCTTTTGGACAGTCTATCCCTAATTTAACATCTCCTAGGGTCACCCGATCATAATGTTTTTGCGGGCTCACCAATAACCTATCTATATACAAACATATATTCCCTTCTATGTGTAATTATAATTTTATTCTTATCTATGACAAAGCCCTACACACTGGAATTTTGTTGTAAATTAGCTGGGGCTATTAGCTAATGTATAGGACGCGATCCTATACCAGTCCCCTCTGTTATTGTAATATCCAAGTCATTTTATATAAGGTAATCTTTCCAAAAAAATTCTTGAAAACCTTTTTATCTCAAATTGATTAAAAACCTTTAAACCAAACTTAAACAAGGAAAATATACATTCTATGCTTTACTCAAAATTACCTTGTCATGTTACATATACAGCACTCAAATATTTATTAATGAAAACATTTAAACCTTTAAAAGTACCTCTTTTGAATCCTTTGAAATTACCCCTTTCTTAACCAAGTAAACCCTTCTTTATAACTAAGGTCGATAGGCCAAAACATTCCTTTCGAAACCAATCAATCTTCTTTTCGAAAACATTGAAAAACCATTCCTTCAAAAGCATTAAAACATTAGACATCCTATCTTTAAAACATTGAACATTACCTTTCAAAAACATTGGAAAACCTTTCCTTTCAAACCTTCCTTTTAAACCTTTTGAAATCATTAGAGAACTACCCCTTCGAAACCATTCTTTAAACTTTTCCAAAGCATAAAACATTAACCCTTTCAAAAGCCTTCGTGTTCAAGTAAAACAAGCGGAACATCCTTTCGAAATCATTAAAAGTTATTACTTTCGAAACCTTTGGGTTTTACCTTCAACAGAGCAAAAGGATCATAAAACATTTAAGTTGAAAGCACTCTTTCGAAAGCATTTCCTAAGCAAAGAAGAAATGGTGTCGAACCAACCTTCTGAAAGCATTGGAGAAGCGGCTAAGTTTTTAAAGAAAAGTATACCCTTTAAAACCATTGTCGTCAAAAGGCAGAAAAGCGGCAGCTAAGGGCTTCGACCTAGTCGAAAATAGTTACTTAAAAACAAAGGCGCAACCCATCCAAAACCTTTCCTTTGAAACATTTGACTCAGCCGAAAGCCAACCAAGTCAAAAGCATACCCTTCAAAAGCAAAGCAGGCGCATTTTAAATTTAAAACAAAGGCACGCTTCAACCCCGTCGGAACCTTCGGTCTCGACCTAGTGCCTTCCGCCTTAGTCCAATTCACTCTGTACCAAGTTATTGATACTATGTGCATTGGTTTTGATGACATGGAGGCGGCAGTACTTGGTCACAACACCTATGCCGAAAGTGGCGAAACATGCTAAAAGCATGTAAAAACTGATTTTTATTTTAAAAAAGAATTATTTTTCAGAAATAAATAATTTATTTTATTTACAAAGTACACCATCTCCTTTTAGAAATATTTAAAACATTTAAGTCCCATACCTTAAATAATTTTATATATCATCAAAACACTTAGAAAAATTCTACAAAAATTTCAGAAAATCATTTCTAATATGTTTTATAATATATTATAATTCTAGATCCAAAATATTAATTATTTAGCCGTAAATAATTTAAAATTCAAATAATCGTTTTCCTCGCTAGAAAATCAATATAAAATCCACATTAGCTCAGAAAATTATGAAAATTAAAATCCATCTCCAAAATATCATTTCCGATCTATATCTAATATCGTAAGGCATTTGGATGTCATGTATTAGGGTTTTCATATTAAAACATATCATAAAATCTATATGAACAAACATAAATTATCAACAAGCATATATAAATATTTAATCATTCAAAAAACATGGCATAATCATGCAAAATACTTCAGATTATCCTTAAAACCGAGAACAATTAGAAAATGAGATGCAGTCATTATTCACCTTAGCTTTTGAGATTAAAGAGTTTGAGATATGAATGGATTTAAGTTGATTAAGCTTCCTTTTGATTCTTTTATCTTCCTCTAGTTGCTTCTAATTGTGGCCAACATCTTCGTTTAAGTTTTGCAAAAGATTTGAATGTGAGGATACACGGCTAAGTGTTTAGGGTATTAGAATGCTTATTTCCTATTTTGCCCTCACCTATTATACTTATCCATTTTATTTTAGTTCATTTGTTCTCAAGGCACGACTGCACCTTATTAGTTCCAAATATCGATCCCCTAATCATCGCATTATTTTATTTAGTTTAGCTAATTAAACATCCTAAACAATGTTACTAAAAATTAGGATCATTACAGACTCCCCTCCTTAAAGAATTTCGTCCTTGAAATTACGATAAGGTACATAACAAATCAATTAAAAAGGTAAAACATACCATCAAACAAAACATGATAAGCATCTCTAATCCTTTTCTCAGTCTCCTAAGTACGCTCTCTCTCATCGTCGCTCCACTGGACTTTCGCTAATCTAGTTGTCTTGTTCCTTAGCCTTTTTTCATCTCTCGTGACTATATGAATCTGCTTCCTAACTATAGTCAAGTCTGGCTCTACTACCAAGCCCTCTAACACGGTCGGTGCCATAGTAGTCTCCAGGTCTCTAACATACTTTCTTAGATGAGAAACATGATAACATCATGGACTCCTGCCAAATTGCTCTACTTCATATGCGAGTTTCCCGATCCTCTCTGTAATAGGAAATGGTCCTATGAATCTCGATGTCTGAATCTAATTACACCCTTCATCGGTGATACCTTAATAAACACATGGTCTCCAATAGAGAACTCTAAGTCTTTTCATCTTCTATCGGCATAACTCTTCTGCATAGACTGAGCTTCCTTTATTCTAGCTCGAATCAACTCAATCTTTTCTGTAGCTTCCCTAACCAAATCTGGACCAAGAACGAACCTATCCCCAGTCTCTAACCAACAACTGGTGATTTGCATAGCCTTCCGTACAAAGCTTCAAACGATGCCATCCATATACTAGTCTGATAACTGTTGTTAAACGAAAACTTAACTAAGTATAGATGGTCTTTCCATGATTCTCCAAAATCTAACACACAAGCTCTTAATAAATCCTCCAAGACTTTGTTAACTCTTTTCGTTTGCCCATCGGTCTGTGGATGGTAAGCGGTACTCATCTTGAGTTTGGTTCCTAAAATGTCCCATAGACTCTCCCAGATCTCACTAGTGAACGAGGAATCTCTATCACTTACGATACTACTAGGAATTCCATGAAGTCTAACTACATTCTTCATAAATAACTTAGCCAACACAAGTGCCGTCCTAGTTGACTTGACTGGAATAAAATGGGCACTCTTGATTAATATATTCAGTATGACCTATATACTTTCATTTTCTCTACTGGATCTTGGTAACCCGTCTATAAAATCCATAGTAATAGAATACCACTTCCATACCGGAATATCCAATGGCTGTAGCAACTCACTTGGCTTCTAATATTCGGCTTTTACCCGTTGACGGTTCGAACACTACTTTACCCATAAGCCTATATTCCTCTTCATACCTTCACAGAAGAAACTTCTCTTCATATCCTGATACATCTTAGTTACTTCAAATGAATAGTGAACTTCGAACGATGACATTCCTCCAAAACTTCCTTCCTTATGTCTCCCACATTCGGAACACATAACTTACCTTTCTTTCTCAACCACCTATTTTTGTCAAGACAAAAATCCTTCATGTCACCGCTCTCCATTCTATCCTTCAACTTCTTGATCCATTCTGCCAACACTAGATTCTCTTCCTGCTTAGAAACAATCATTTCCGGTAGAAATTCTAAACAAGAAAACACAGTAGTTCCTTCACTAGATCCAACCTCAGATCCACTGAACTCTACCAAGTCGACAACGCTTCCAAACCTTTCCACTTCGCTATCATTGCCAACATAGCATTCTGATACTTTCTACTACGCTAGGACGAATGAGGTAGAGATTGTTAGATGCTTCAGCGTGACTCTAGTTGTTTATTATGAGCATCATGATCTGCTCATACTTGGTATGGGATCAGAGAGAGAGAAAGAGAGAGTTAGATATGTTCGTCTAATTGCCCAGTACATTTGACTAGTAGTCTGATGATTTAATCAACCAATTAGCATGCTAGTAAGTTTGGAAGGTTAACTAAGCTTTATATGTGCCTAATAGTGAATCAACTATTTGAGGTAGGACACGGTATTCGATTGTAAATGTGTGTTTCTATCGAGATGTTGTTTCTTGTTTTTGTCTTAATATTTTGTATATTTACTCGGTTAGGAAATCTTAACTATAGGTGGATTCCAGCCGAGTCACACGTATCTGGTAGTATGGAACCTATATAGATGGCATAGGTTATATTATGTTAACCTTAGAGTAGTTGACACCGGTTAATAGTATTTGGTGGATTAATTTGATATATGCAAACAGATAAGGTAAGTGTATTATTAGTCCATAATTATGTTTTATCGGCATGTCAATGTTGTATATTTGGTGACATTTTTCACTCAGGCATATGTATGATTCATTAAATATTTCATTTTTATGTTTCTTTTGATAGGTTGATAGGATATTAGAAATAAATGTGCTTGTTGAGTGACGATGGAGGTAGCGATCGATGGAGATATTTTACCTTTCTATATGTACTATTTTAGTACTATGTAACTATGATGAACCCCTTGCGTATGAAAATATGAACTTTTAGTTTGATGTATTGATACTTATGGCTACTACCTAATACTGTTCAATACAAACTATTCTTAGTACGAGTGTGTATGCACGCCCAGTTGGGCCTTCTCTAATCATAATGTCATGCATTAATTCAACAACACATTTGTGTGAGGTGTAGAGTAAATATAAATGGTTGTTGTCACATAAAAGGTAAACAATTAGGATAACTATAAGTAGACAATCAATATATTTATGAGTTAGATGCTTAGTGTTCATTTAAATTAAGAAAAAAGGAGAAATAAAACCATGTCTAAATCCACTGCGGTCATATTTAACTCCGGAGAATTTGTGATAGTTTCTGCTTTCAAATAACGAAGGGTAGTTTTCATTTAAATATAGTTCTTAAAAAGGTATAGTATGGTGGTAGAGTTGAATAGTAATTATAGAAAATTGTATATCATAGAAAAATCTATTTCACGCATAAAATCAATTGAAATTGTCATAAGGCATATTATGCATATGTTATGCTTTTATCCACGCTGAAACAATATTTGGAAGTATAAAAGTCCAATCTTGTTATCTAATAAGTAGCATTTCATTATGTACCTTCACTATAGCCCCAGTTCTACTTCATAAATAGGAATGTGTGACTCGTGCTACGCACACAGGAATTGCTTGACAACATTGATGTGGAAGTTGTCACGTAAGGTCATAATGTCATATGGTAGTAAGTTATTTATTATTTCCCGCACTTTTATACTAATTATATAATTGAATTGTAATCGAAGATTTGATGGTATTGAATGAATAAATTTTTGGACTACCTTTATGTGTGTTAGAAATTTTTTGATCTAAGTAACGTAAGCATCATTTTCCATCTTTCATTCTCTAACTATGCTACACTATACATCAATTTAGGTGGTTATGCTTGGTTCAACGTGTTAGGTATTTATATGTTGATATGGGAAAATGTCACGAAGCAGTACAGGTTGGTTCTTTGGTTAATTAAGAGTAAATATTGATAGCCTTTACTATATAATGATCATGAACAAACAAATTAAAATATTATACTATTCTAGTTTACGTGTTGTACTACAATTTATACTCGTACAAACTGTGTAATATATCATACTATTCTAGTATGGTTGGAGTACTGCACTTGTACTATATGAGTCTTTTAAGTAGATGTTATATGCAAAAGAACAATATAAAATATAAAACTGTTGTTTTTCTCATGTTTTATTACTCTTATTTAGTATCTTAAAATATTGTCACCTCACGTATAAAATGCACACGGGCAATTGAATTAGAGAGAAGGAAAAATAAACTATAATTTTGATAAAAACCGAACACATAATTTTTGGATGCTGATGTCGTCGTATTAGCATCCATATTCGCTTTTCTGGATATCGGATAGTCATTCTCTTTCCGAATACGAATGCAGATAAATTTTAGATTTTTCGAATTTTCCATTGAATGTATTAATTTTTATTGCAATTAATGAACTGATGTACTTTAATAACATAAACATATCACTCATACATAAATTATGCAACAAAATTAACCGTCCATTAGGTAGAAAATTATAAAAATGGAATATCAATCAATCCATAACGTCATTGTTTCATACGACTTACATTATTATAGCACTCAGATTGCTGAACATACATTTAACTGAAAGTTACATCGGCTGAAAATGTGAAATTCACTTAAATTAATATTAAAATGTTCCATTTTCCATCAAAATAACTGTGTAGATTGAAATGAGAATGAGAATATTTACAAAAAGGGATGACCATATATACAAAAAATGAAGGTAATCAAGGATGACATCATGGACGACTAGTCCTCAATTTTTTTATATTTACAGGCAATACAATAGACCAACACACGCAGTGAACTACTTGAAGGTTAATTATTTGTACAAACGGAAAATATAGCAGTAGCAATCTTATAGCATAAATCACGTATAAAAAGTTTGAAAAGAAAGATAGCATCTATCATGAACTGCTTGGGCCATCCACATCTATGCCGAAGCTTTTGAGAACTATTTTCCTTACACGTGTAATAAAAAAAGAAAACTCATTTCTGTTAAAATTTACTTGTGTTGAAGGAGTAAAGCTGAACATACTTGCTTAATAAAAATTAGACAATTAGGATAAATTTCGGTTACATATAACTAAGTTATCTCTTCACTTGTATATATACCAAAAACAGACTCATGCATCTAGTCCCTTTTTTGTTAAATGAAAATACATTAAGTCCTATTATTTCCATTACTCAATAGAATTACACCGATACATCAGACACACACCATTCAATTATTTATTAACCTTTGGAATTTTCATTTCTAGCAAGGTATCATTTTCAACATAAACCTCCGTTTTTCTCCAATTTACATCAGTAAGCAGTTCTAGACATCTCACAAATCCATGCTCCCACCAGCATTTTGTTTTCCAGCCCTTAGAATCTGCTTTCGGAACTCTCCTTTGCCTACTTATGTCCACTAATTTTCCTTTTCCTACGCATATTTTTCTATATCAATCTTCCTTCCTCCTGCGGTAATAATAGTTTAGTTACTAATATATGCAAATTTTAAATCATTAACAACACAGTTAGAATATCTTTACAGAGTTTTACATATTTGGTTAATTTGTAGAAAATCATGCAAGTTTATGTTATGCATTCACATTGCTAATTTTTGTTTTAAAAAAAGGTATCATAGTGCTGTTATTTTAGTTAACCGTACAAAAACATAGTTTGAAACCCTAAAAACAATGAAATATCAAGTTCTAGATAACATTTGGTAATTCACATGCTCGTGATGATGTCCTATTATTTTCCAAGTATATACGCACGTCCAGCTAGACGTGCATTTGATTGTTGAGCCACATTTTTATAGCATAGTAATTAAGAAACAATGAAAGTAAAATCATTGCAATGACCGCCAGCCACATTAATACATTCAAATATAGTCAATTGCCTCATGAATTGGTTTAGTGCACATAAGTAGTAAGATTTGACAAAGGGATGTTCATAATATACTTTGGCATTTCCCCAATACTTGTACATAAAAATATATGTAGAATCGGTGTTCAAACTGCTTGGCCTCGATTTCTTGCGTCGATATTTTGAATCTTGCATCTGAGACTTGTTATCTGTCTAAATGTTGCTTTATGCAAATATAAAATATTCTTAAATAATAGAAATGTAGCTTTGTGACTCAAAATTGCATGAAGAACTTAGTTTGTGCAGTTTACTCATACGTCGTTAGATTTATTTTTATTATTTTTCCATTGATGAATTTTAAGAAAGAATCTTACAAAGTTTCATCATTGTAATTCAATTTTCTTTGATATATAACTTCCAAATCGTTGCTTCAACATCATTTGGTCTCAGGAATTTAATCAACCTTCATGGCTGTTTGACTTAAAGATTATTTTAACTTTCAAAAATGTACAGGTACAAATATACAATGCATCATCTGCAAGAATACAAAAATTTGTTATCAAATGTTGCACTAATGAAAATGTTGGAGTTGTTTTTTTTAATGGTTGCAAAGATGATGGGTAAAGTAGTGGCTAATCATTTAAAAAATCAATTTTTTTTGTAAATATACAATTTCTATTCTTTTATTGGTAGCCGCCGTTTATATTTTTTGTAAATATACAATTATTTTTTTGTGTACGTTTACAGTTGGTGGGAATATTGACATAATGTAACATTTTGTGCAAAAGTTGATAGATTGATACATGACTATCTCATGTCTATTTTCAATAGCTTAACCATTAATTTTGCAATTTTCATTAAGTGAACGCATAATACGTTGACCTCACCATACTTACAATGTTACTTACAAAATCTGTTGTACAATTGAACAACCATGCCAGTTTCTTTTCCTCTTTCTATATATATATATATATATATATATATGAATATGTATGTATGTATATGTATATATATATATCTATGTATGTATATAAAATCCAAACCAATGAAACCTTTTCTTTGATCCAACAGTAATATTTTTGTCGACTGAAAATTGTAAAAGAGTTGCATATCAGCATCTAAAAAGTTACGATTTTATAGAAGTCAAAATAGCAGTATTAATTGATTTACGTGATCCACGGATTACAGGATCATATAACTGAGGTTTAAAAAAATTAGCAGTGTTCATATATGACTTCGCTAATAAATAAGTAAATAATATCAATAGAGGATAAATATATGATGATGAACATGATATTTAAATTAACAATTTAGAAACAGGAAGTGTCTTTAATTTTGACCAACAAAAATATTTGACAGTGATGGTTTTATAAGTATATTGCTAGATTAACATACAACAACAAATAAAAATAATAATGAATTTATCACAAAATATAATCATTACAAACATTCCACTTACATTATGGCATCCTTGCATATGAGAGAAAATTTAACTCTCAAAGAAATACACGACACAAATTTAGTGAAAGTCCATTTTAAAATTTCGTACTCAAAACAATTTGTTTACACTTATGTAGCAAATGTATAGTTTGTATTGTATTGTTCATAATTAACATCAATTTCTATAAATATGATTGCTTTTCCCAATTATCTACAACTTATTAAGATGTTTTTAGTGGACATCATTGGTTGAACTCAGTTTGACACATTCCATACATGATTATACCATGCTCTTTTCTGTTCCCTCTTTCACACTGTATGAAACCATGTTAAGATCCGATGCACCCGAAGAAGCAACCAAGTATTTAAATATGAAGTTCCAACTATTAGAATTAAAAAAACAACAAATTAGCCAATGATCCATGATCAAAGTTGTAAATTTTCTTAGCACCATAAACTGACAAACAAGTGCAAGATTTGATAGGGAGAAAACTTAACTTGATCACGGAATTACACGAACTGGTAAAAGGAAATGAGCATAAAAATTGAAATTTATGCGCTCCTCTGTGCAAAACCAATTTCTTCACAAAATATCTTATCATCAAAGGAAAATTTTCTTTATCAAGACATAATATTTATGTCAAACTTTCAGAATAGTTTAGAAATTCAAATAATCAAATTTGAATCACCTGTTAACCAAGGCTTTAATGTATAAAATTCCATACTACAAAAGCTTAGTAATTGTCAGGATAGTACAAAAAAGAACATGGTCAGATCTGTTCATTATAAAGTTAAACGGAATAAATAAATCACAAACACTTACGGGAAAAATAACAATGAGAACAATCTTGAATTTCTATAATACTTAGTTACAGAAAGTATCGTATGCAAGAACATGCAAGAACAATCAAAACAATTACTGACTATTATTCTTAATTACAGAAAACAAATCTCAATCAGAACAATACAATACTTGTTGTTATACATTTTTGTTTGATCTGCTTTAACAATCCTGAATTTCTGCTAAAAGCTTAAGCAGTATCAAGAAAAGTAGTTGTCAAAATAGTGCATTCTTAATTCAAAAATTGGGCATCAACCCATGTAGATACAATATATTTACAACTCTTTAACTGTCATGTTAACCCAGGAGGAATAAACTGTATATCCATATATCATATACTTCATTATAGAAAGTCTGTAACGACCCGTAAAATTCGATGATTTTTTTTTATGAGTTAATGTAATAGGATTTCTAATTTAATTTAAAAATAAATAAAAGTCTTAAAGTTATATTGGAGCAAATGTAGAAATTAGATGAAGCAATCGTACTTAAACGTTAACAACTTAAAATTTATATGGCAATAAATTGAAATAATGTAAATTGACATACTTAGTTATAAGTTTAATATAAGAAACCAATAAAAATGTTGAAATTGTGAAATATTAACTAGAATGGAATTCATTAATATAATAATGAATAGTGAAATTTGTTACATTTGGTTTAAAATAGACTCAATTAAAAAGGATTGAATTGAATAAATCCTATGTATTGGAACCTTGTTTATTTATAAGCAAAGATATAATAAATGAGTTATTGCAAGAAATGGAAAGTTGAATAGAATTCTAATGAATGTTAATAGTGGAAAGATCATACCTGTGTATAAATTAAATATAAGAGAACTAATATAAATATTGAATAAATTTTGGAATAGTTTGTAATAAATGTTAATTTAGTAAAACCAGTGTTATGTAAGTAATTACAATATTGGGGTGTAAATAATGAACCTCTAAAAGTGTGATTAAGAGTTAATGGCAATATTTATTGTACGTTACTTATTTTATTAGGTTGTTAAGTTTAATTTGCAATCAATTTCAATTAATTCACTAAATTATTGCAGTTAATGTGGAATAAATTGGTAAGTGAGAAATGTTGGATTCAATAAGATGTAACCAAGGTAAATTCCATTCATAATAGGATAATTGATGTAATAAAAAGGCGTGAAACCAAGTGAATCAATTTATTTACAATAGTTAATCGTAATTAATGGATATACTTTGCTAAGATATAATAAATGGAAATAAGAAGGTTATTAACTAAGGAAGAAATATGTAGTAATTGCATTTATTTGTAAGTGGATGAAATTTATTTCTATATTAATTGAATATTGGAATAAGATGATAATTGTTAATGTAATAAGAGTAGGCCAATAATAATTCTTTCCATAAATTGATAATGTAATACTATCCATAATAGGGTAATTAGATTTATGATAGAATGGAAAGTCTATTAAATGGAAATATTGAAAATAAAATTTGTAATTTCTAAATTTTGAAAATTTGAAGCAAGGGCAGTAATTATTGTAATAATTAAATGGGAGTCAATTAGAACTTAATAAACCTTAATGTATATTAACGAGAATTGTGGCAATAGTGCAAAACTTTAATCATTTACCCATTCATTAATGCATTGAGTTAGGTCTCAATCAATTAGCAACATTTGGCTTGTTATTAATAGCTTTTAAGGGGAAATAAAACGTTAATGATAACAAGTATTTTAAGATTAACCATCTATTTAGTATATTAAATTATAACTGATAATCAATTGCAATTAAATGGAAACTTAATATTTGAAATATTGAATAAATGAAAATGTAGATGAAATCTAAGAAAATAAATTTAAATGTCAATGCAATAACAATTAATGAATTGAATGTGATTACGAAATTGGAATTAGATAAATGCAGTAAATAATTCAGGGCAAATAAATTTATGGAACAAATGTTAAGATCTTAACTGATGGTAATTAATAATTGAAGATAATGTAAATTCCATTTATAATATGACTATGAGTAAATGAAAAGATTTTAAATCGAGATTTGTTTATTTATTTGAATATAAAGAATTAAGGTAATTGAGTTTTTGCAATTAAGTAAAAGTTAAACATTTATTTTTACGTTAGTTGAAAATTGAGTTGAAATTGAAAAATATTTATGTATGTTAATTTCATCCATTTGGCTATAATGGATTGAATAATAAGAATGAATATTTAATTCAATGAAATTTTTGGAAACTTAATTGATAATTTCTAAATTTAATAAAAACGAAAATTTGACACTGAAATGGGAAGTTAATCAACTTTAAATTGACTTTTAAATTGTTTAAAACATTGTAATTTGATTGAGAAATATAAAGGTAATAAAATTTGTCAAATTTAAGATTTAAAAAAAATGGATTTCATTAATGAATTTTAAATTTATTTAATTAATATAAAATTAGCCATTTTGGCCACTGACTCGGATTTCGACGAAACTAGTTTCATCGGATCCGTAATGGTGAATTATAATAGTGTTTCAAGTTTCATAGCGATCAGACTTTTCGTTTGATCGTACGGACTCGAAACGCCTTGAAATTTATGCAATTGAAATCAATTGAAATCAATTTGGAAAATATTGTTTTTAGCATAACTTCTTCATACGATGCAATTTGAACCTGAAACTTTTTCCATTGCGTTTAGGATATTTTAAAATACCTATTTTGACATATGGGTTTACCCAATTTTGTTTCGGGGTCAGAACGGGCTTTTCGGGCCATAGATTGTTCAGCACGTTTATTTATCTGGTCCATTTACTCTATGTCAACCCTACCTATAAATACCCTGTTATAAACCCTAATTTCTCCTCTTTCTCATTTGTCTGTACGTATCTTCTTTCTCAACTCCTCATCCCAATGGCAGACAAAACCTAATTCCCAAATTCCAAAAAATAATTTCAATTTCAAAAAAAATAAAAATAATTGCGGATCTGCAGCAGCTTCTGATCGCGCTTCGGGTTTCAGAGGAAAAAACCCTAGAGCAACTTCGGGTCAGGAAGAAAATGACTCGGGTCGCTCCGGATCGTTTTGGCGAAAACTCCAAGCAAGCACCGGGGAATTGAGGCGGCGCACCGAAGTCGACTCAGGACCAGAATTTTCCATTTTTCAAATTTTCATAACTTTTGCAACCGAACTCGGATTCACGCGTGGTTTATTTTGCTGGGATCGTATCGGAATTTCTGACGTTTTGGAACTAGTTTGGATGAATTTGGAGACTGTCCAATTTTTGGGTTTAAATTGGATTTGAATTCAATTTAAATTCAAAAAGGTGAGTGTTTTAACCCACTCACAACTTCTAGAATTTCTTATGTTTGTTAAATTGACTTAAGATATGGGTAGAAATTTATTTATGGCTGTTTGGCATGTTTTATTCATCATCTCTGTTAAATCGCATTCATTTAATTTAACTTTTAATTAATATTATTATTGCATATAAATTGACACTTGAAAATTTATTTAAATTGCATATAAACTTCCAGTTTAACAATTATTAATTTATTTTTGAATACAAATTGTTAGTTAATAACCGTCATTTATTACCTGTTATATTTTATAAGCCATATACATTGATGTTGTTTAAATTGATGATGATTGAATTAAATTGGTTGATGATTGATATTGGGTGAATGGATGATGTGTTCTATCTTATATAATCTGCAAGTTTCATGCATTTCTTTTCATTCGGGATTGCGGTTTGAAATGATATACAACCGCATTTTTACTTTTAAATTGCGGATTAAAATGATAAACATCTGTATCACTTGACCATAGGGTAGAAAATTTTATACAGGCACCGCGGTATATATATATATATATATATATATATATATATATATATATATATATATATATATTGAAATGATTTTCTATGGTTTTGTAAAGTTATATATATATATATATGGTTTATGGGATATTGATTTGGTTATTGATAAAGGTTATTATACATATAGTAATTTCCGGTTTTTAAGCTTTGTATAAATTTGATTTGAAGTTTAAAATAAAGTTTGATTTTAAGATCAAATACGATTAAGCATTTATTTAAAATTTAATTTCTGGAGTTTCATTGACTTAAATGAGAATAAGGTTGGAAGATGAATATTAAGTTAAATTGGAATTAAATAAAAAGTTAGAATTTTTAAAGGATATGATTTTACAACTTGATTTTGTGTAGAATGACCTAAATGAATATCAGGTTGATTTAAATGAATATATAATAAATTAAAAGATTTTCCAGTTATGTGAAGTTAAAGGTTTTTCTTAAATTTTATTGAATTCATTAAGTAAATATTTCAAGTCTAAATAATAAGTAATTGAATTTAATATATATGGGATTGTCAGATGAGTTTGTTTTGAAATGGTGAAATATTTAAAGCTTTGAAACATAAGAATTGAAATGGTATTTGGAAGTTTAAACCGATATTTGAAAATTGATTTGTGAAATCTAAAGAAGCTATTGTGTTTTATAAAGTAATTTAATATTTAACCATTTAAGAGATGGAATTTTTTTTCGAAGTTATGATTTTCAAGGTAGTATGATTTGAAAATATTATATTCAAGAGTTTTGATTTCTAAATATTTTACTTTGAAAACCCTACGATTTTGGAAAAGAATATATATTGGAAAATAAAATGACATTATATGATTTTTGGGTCTAAATGATACCGTATTGATTTGGGGTTTAAAAAATATAAATGATATCGTATTTGTATGGGTTTAAAATGGATATTTTATTCTGGTTTTAAAGTTTAAATTATTTTAAATGATCGCGGTGTTATAATAACGTTTGGTTGTTAAAGAGACCGGGATCGGAAGTTGTCATACTCTCTGCCAACTCCGAAAACCACTTTAACAACCGTGTGCGCGGTGGAGATTCCAGAATGAAGTAGGTTGGTGGCGGCGTTTCCTGTAAGGTAAATACGTGGACCCGACTCCCGTGAGTTGGCATAAGGTGGCTAAAACAGGAGTGATCGACGGGCCAATGAGGTCATTCCTCTGATCGAACGCACTCCTTCGATATTATACTATGACTTTTGGATTGATTCGGTGGCCACTTTACTTTTGATTTTGGGGGTGTTGTTCGAGGTGGGTGGCAGCTGCGCGTTTCCATCAGCCCGGAAGCGTAATTGGTATATCTACCCTGGCATTGCCTAGTTGTGCCGTGTCACCTACCCTAGCGCGCCTTCTACGAGTTTCTATTTGTGTCGTACCTATGTAGTATCCTCTGGTAGCTTCCCGATCAGGAGGTATTACGGTACTGTATAGACTATTGGCATTATTTGTTTTAAGGGCTATATGGGTAACCCCTTAACGCTATTAAAAAGTAAGTTTATTTTACAATTAGACACTATTATAATAGCGCAATATACTACATAGTAAATAGTTTAACGGATCCTTAGGAGATGTAAATCTCGAGCATCTCTTGAGTTACTGCACTCATATTTATTTCTTTTAATTTAACTCACATAAGATCTTTTAGTTCTGACTCGAGTGTTTTTGTCTTTTCAAATTCGCTCGGGTCAGTCCGAGCATTTCAGGATTTGAAGATTTAGCTCTGGAGGGCGAAGACGAAGATCCCTATTATTATTATTTATACTATTGCACTTCACACATACTGTTCCGCTGCATTGTTATATGGTATGTGCACTCTGATATGTAGTGTATAAATATAATCAAAGGTTTTGTAAAACAGCTTCATGAACTGTATAATTTGATTATTATGTTTTATCCTTCCACTGTGAGATTCTGTTTAGTTTTTTTTTCTTCTCTGTTTTTCTTATTTATCCCATAACAATCCGCCCTTACATATGGTTTTAATTGGCACGTGTGTCTGTTTAAATCGTGCGAAAAGGCGGGATGTTACAGTTGGTATCAGAGCTTTGGTTTAGCGATAAACGTTAGCTTTGTGGGGTTTGACTCTTTGTTAATAGGGTAGTAATGCCCTATGGGAGTCGATGAGTGTATATATATGAGAGAGCGTATTTGTTAGTGTTATAAAAAGATTTTAATATTGTGTTAATCTGTTCCTTTTGTATTTATAAATTCTGGTTGGTGCATGGGACGCTATGACATCAATAGGGATTTCTAAACACTTAATAGGACAGACCGACATAATATTTGTTTTTAATATAGGTGAATGAAATAATTTTGCCTATTATATTTTCTGTATATAAAATAAAAAAAATTCAATTGATATCTATATTTGGCTGCAATAGATTGATTGTTAGGCAATAGAGTGTATAAATAATAATAGAAATAAGATTGAAAAATAAAATAATTGAAAATTTGGAAATTTAGAATTTAAGTTCCGGGGTTTTGAAAATTTCTTTCAATTGATTTTGGAATATAATAATAATATTTTAGAAGTATTTTCCAATATAAATATTTCAATATAATTAGAAAGAACTATTTTAAAAAGAAACTTTGAAAAGAAATAAATTTTGTACTCCCCTCTGTCGCTGGAAAATAATTTCGGTGATGAGTGCACGCATCATCGACATTCATTTTCGAGTTTCGAAGTGGGAAGGCCACTGTAGTAGTTTGCTGCAGATTTGATTGGGAAATTTTTTATCGTTTTAATTATAATGGAATATATATATTTTAAGTGTATACATCTATCTATTATTTTAAATGATTTAAAATTAAACCCGGTATTTGTTTCTTAAATTTTCGTTAATTAATAGTTTCAATTAAGTATAGAAAAATGGAATACAACTAATTAATAAATTAGAACCTTTAATTAAAATAAGTGATTTAATGCTAAGTTATAAATAGTGAAATTGTAATCTTATAAAAAGATATAATTACTGAACCATAAATTAATTAAAATGAAATAGAGATTGACTTGTGTAACTTCTATTACATCCTTAAAAGCATGTATATAACTTACCAACTATAAAAAATTAGAATGTTAAAAGAAATTGTAATGGATATTATGCAAGTAATTAATGAAATTGCTTATAATAAAATATAATAGAAAGATAAGGAATATAAATAAAAGATTATAAGCTTAGGAACATAAAATTAAGCAGTAAATAAATGAATGTAATAAAATAAAAGGATTTTTTTTTCATGAAATGAATAAGTGAAAATGATACTTTGTTAGAAATGAATAAAAATAATGAAAATTTGCAAGTAATAAATGAAAATAAAAAGATAAATCATTATATGAAAGAAAGGAAATCGAACAATTAATGTATGAAAGGAAATTGATAAGAATGAATGTAATGCAATAAATAGAATTTGGCATTATATAGATAGATAAAATTGAATTGGTAAGTAATGAATAGAAATAGAAGGAAAAAGGGTAATGAATAGAAAAATAGATAAAAATAAATAATGAATGAATAAGAAATCAAACAACAAATGTACGAAATAGAATTTAATAATAAGTAAAGTTGATTTGTTGCTTGGATTTGTTGTTGTTTAGTTTATAGTTGTTTGGGCAAGGATACTTTAAAAATTGGATTGGATGAATGAATAATCTATTTGGTTTTATCTAAGGCTGTTGAGTAAATGATGCACTAGTAGTTTATTCTTCATTCCGTATAATTTAAAGGTTTTGAACCCGAACAACTATTTGTTTACTGGTTGAATGGTTGTTTTGAATTTGTTGTGTATGCTGTTGTTAAAGTTGATGGTTGTTGTATATATAGTAATTTTCGGTTTTTAAGCTTTGTATAAATTTGATTTGAAGTTTAAAATAAAGTTTGATTTTAAGATCAAATACGATTAAGCATTTATTTAAAATTTAATTTCTGGAGTTTCGTTGACTTAAATGAGAATAAGGTTGGAAGATGAATATTAAGTTAAATTGGAATTAAATAAAAAGTTAGAATTTTTAAAGGATATGATTTTATAACTTGATTTTGTGTAGAGTGACCTAAATGAATATCAGGTTGATTTAAATGAATATATAATAAATTGAAAGATTTTCCAGTTATGTGAAGTTAAAGGTTTTTCTTAAATTATATTGAATTCATTAAGTAAATATTTCAAGTCTAAATAATAAGTAATTGAATTTAATATATATGGGATTGTCAAATGAGTTTGTTTTGAAATGGTGAAATATTTAAAGCTTTGAAACATAAGAATTGAAATGGTATTTGGAAGTTTAAACCGATATTTGAAAATTGATTTGTGAAATCTAAAGAAGCTATTGTGTTTTATAAAGTAATTTAATATTTAACCATTTAAGAGATGGAAATTTGTTTCGAAGTTATGATTTTCAAGGTAGTATGATTTGAAAATATTATATTCAAGAGTTTTGATTTCTAAATATTTTACTTTAAAAACCCTACGATTTTGGAAAAGAATATATATTGGAAAATAAAATGACATTATATGATTTTTGGGTCTAAATAATATCGTATTGATTTGGGGTTTTAAAAATATAAATGATACGTATTTATATGGGTTTAAAATGGATATTTTATTCTGGTTTTGAAGTTTAAATTATTTTTAATGACCGCGGTGTTATAATAAAGTTTGGTTGTTAAAGAGACCGGGATCGGAAGTTGTCATACTCTCTGCCAACTCCGAAAACCACTTTAACAACCGTGTACGCGGTGGAGATTCCAGAATGAAGTAGGTTGGTGGCGGCGTTTCCTGTAAGGTAAATACGTGGACCCGACCCCCGTGAGTTGGCATAAGGTGGCTAAAACAGGAGCGATCGACGGGACAATGAGGTGATTCCTCTGATCGAACGCACTCCTTCGATATTATACTATGACTTTTGGATTGATTCGGTGGCCACTTTACTTTTGATTTTGGGGGTGTTGTTCGAGGTGGGCGGCAGTTGCGCGCTGCGCGTTTCCATCAGCCCGGAAGCGTAATTGGTATATCTACCCTGTCATTGCCTAGTTGTGTTGTGTCACCTACCCTAGCGCGCCTTCTACGAGTTTCTATTTGTGTCGTACCTATGTAGTATCCTCTGGTAGCTTCCCGATCAGGAGGTATTACGGTACTGTATAGACTATTGGCATTATTTGTGTTAAGGGCTATATGGGTAACCCCTTAACGCTATTAAAAAGTAAGTTTATTTTACAATTAGACACTATTATAATAGCGCAATATACTACATAGTAAATAGTTTAACAGATCCTTAGGAGATGTAAATCCCGAGCATCTCTTGAGTTACTGTACTCATATTTATTTCTGTTAATTTAACTCACATAAGATCTTTTAGTTCTGACTCGAGTGTTTTTGTCTTTTCAAATTCGCTCGGATCAGTCCGAGCGTTTCAGGATTTGAAGATTTAGCTCTGGAGGACGAAGATGAAGATCCGTATTATTATTATTTATATTATTGCACTTCACTCATACTGTTCCGCTGCATTGTTATATGGTATGTGCACTCTGATATGTATTGTATAAATATAATCAAAGTTTTTGTAAAACAGCTTCATGAACTGTATAATTTGATTATTATATTTTATCCTTCCGCTGTGAGATTCTGTTTAGTTTTTTTTCTTCTCTGTTTTTCTTATTTATCCCATAACAATCCGCCCTTACATATGGTTTGAATTGGCACGTGTGTCTGTTTAAATCGTGCGAAAAGGCGGGATGTTACAGTTGGTATCAGAGCTTTGGTTTAGCGATAAACCTTAGCTTTATGGGGTTTGACTCTTTGTTAATAGGGTAGTAATGCCCTACGGGAGTCGCTGAGTGTATATATATGAGAGAGCGTATTTGTTTGTGTTATAAAAAGATTTTAATATTGTGTTAATCTGTTCCGTTTTGTATTTATAAATTTTGGTTGGTGCATGGGACGCTATGACATCAATAGGGATTTCTAAACACTTAATAGGACAGACCGACATAATATTTGTTTTTAATATAGGTGAATGAAATAATTTTGCCTATTATATTTTCTGTATATAAAATAAAAAAATTTCAATTGATATCTATATTTGGCTGCAATAGATTATTTGTTAGGCAATAGAGTGTATAAATAATAATAGAAATAAGATTGAAAAATAAAATAAATGAAAATTTGGAAATTTAGAATTTAAGTTCCGGGGTTTTGAAAATTTCTTTCAATTGATTTTGGAATATAATAATAATATTTTAGAAGTATTTTCCAATATAAATATTTCAATATAATTAGAAAGAATGTTTTAAAAAGAAACTTTGAAAAGAAATAAATTTTGTACTCCCCTCTCTGTCGCTGGAAAATAATTTCGGTGATGAGTGCACGCATCATCGACATTCATTTTCGAGTTTCGAAGTGGGAAGGCCACTGTAGTAGTTTACTGCAGATTTGATTGGGAATTTTTTTATCGTTTTAATTATAATGGGATATATATATTTTAAGTGTATACATCTATCAATTATTTTAAATGATTTAAAATTAAACCCGGTATTTGATTCTTAAATTTTCGTTAATTAATAGTTTCAATTAAGTGTAGAAAAATGGAATACAACTAATCAATAAATTGGAACTTTTAATTAAAATAAGTGATTTAATGCTAAGTTATAAATAGTGAAATTGTAATCTTGTAAAAAGATATAATTATTGAACCATAAATTAATAAAAATGAAATAGAGATTAACTTGTGTAACTTCTATTACATCCTTAAAAGCATGTATATAACTTACCAACTATAAAAAGTTAGAATGTTAAAAGAAATTGTAATGGATATTATGCAAGTAATTAATGAAATTGCTTATAACAAAATATAATAGAAAGATAAGGAATATAAATAAAAGATTATAAGCTTAAGAACATAAAATTAAGCAGTAAATAAATTAATGTAATAAAATAAAAGGAATTTTTTTTCATGAAATGAATAAGTGAAAATGAGACTTTGTTAGAAATGAATAAAAATAAATGAAAATTTGCAATAAATAAATGAAAATAAAAAGATAAATCATTATATGAAAGAAAAGAAATCGAGCAATTAATGTATAAAAGGAAATTGATAAGAATGAATGTAATGCAATAAATAGAATTTGGCATTATATAGATAGATAAAATTGAATTGGTAAGTAATGAATAGAAATAGAAGGAAAAAGGGTAATGAATAGAAATAGATTAAAATAAATAATGAATGAATAAGAAATCAAACAACAAATGTATGAAATAGAATTTAATAATAAGTAAAGTTGATTTGTTGCTTGGATTTGTTGTTTAGTTTATGGTTGTTTGGGCAAGGATACTTTAAACATTGGATTGGATGAATGAATAATATTTTTGTTTTTATCTAAGGCTGTTGAGTAAATGATGCACTAGTAGTTTATTCTTCATTCCGTACAATTTAAAAGTTTTGAACCCGAATAACTATTTGTTTACTGGTTGAATGGTTGTTTTGAATTTGTTGTGTATGCTGCTGTTAAAGTTGATGGTTGTTGTATTGATTTGTTGTTAGTGATTGAAACCACTCAAATATTTCACTTTATATAAATTGTTAACCCTTTAGATTTTATAAGTGAAATGCAGGTTATGGGAGCAATTGATACTGCTTTTGGTTCCATAAATTTAGCGTAAATTGCCCGACAAATAGGTATGTTTTCGGATTACAGTTTATAGCGATATTTTATATATTTTCCCGTGTAGGGATATATATTATTTTGGGAAATATTTGTGTATATTTTTATATTTTGATATTATATTTTCTCCCGAGGCTCTCCGTACAAAGGAGACTCTGCCAAAATTTTCCGTAAAATTTTGGACTTAGAATATTTTGAAAATGGTTACCAAACTTTAGTAATTTAAGTGTAAAAAGATATAATGATTATAAAACGGGTATATTTTATTTAAGGAAATAAATTTAGTAAATTATTGGTTATAAGTTAAATATTTTGAATAAGATGTAGTGTTATTTAATTCTTCTTTTCCCTTCTTTATGTTTTCGGGGACGAAAAGTTTTAAGTGGGGGAGAGTGTAACGACCCGTAAAATTCGATGATTTTTTTTATGAGTTAATGTAATAGGATTTCTAATTTAATTTAAAAAGAAATAAAAGTCTTAAAGTTATATTGGAGCAAATGTGGAAATTAGATGAAGCAATTGTACTTAAACGTTAACAACTTAAAATTTATATAGCAATAAATTGAAATAATGTAAATTGACATACTTAGTTATAAGTTTAATATAAGAAACCAATAGAAATGTTGAATTTGTGAAATATTAACTAGAATGGAATTCATTAATATAATAATAAATAGTGAAATTTGTTACATTTGGTTTAAAATAGACTCAATTAAAAAGGATTGAATTGAATAAATCATATGTATTGGAACCTTGTTTATTTATAAGCAAAGATATAATAAATGAGTTTTTGCAAGAAATGGAAAGTTGAATAGAATTCCAATGAATGTTAATAGTGGAAAGATCATACCTGTGTATAAATTAAATATAAGAGAACTAATATAAATATTGAATAAATTTTGGAATAGTTTGTAATAAATGTTAATTTAGTAAAACCAGTGTTATGTAAGTAATTACAATATTGGGGTGTAAATAATGAACCTCTAAAAGTGTGATTAAGAGTTAATGACAATATTTATTGTACGTTACTTATTTTATTAGGTTGTTAAGTTTAATTTGTAATTAATTTAAATTAATTCACTAAATTATTGCAGTTAATGTGGAATAAATTGGTAAGTGAGAAATGTTGGATTCAATAAGATGTAACCAAGGTAAATTCCATTCATAATAGGATAATTGATGTAATAAAAAGGCGTGAAACCAAGTGAATCAATTTATTTAGAATAGTTAATTGTAATTAATGGATATACTTTGCTAAGATATAATAAATGGAAATAGGAAGGTTATTAACTAAGGAAGAAATATGTAGTAATTGCATTTATTTGTAAGTGGATGAAATTTATTTCTATATTAATTGAATATTGGAATAAGATGATAATTGTTAATGTAATAAGAGTAGGCCAATAATAATTCTTTCAATAAATTGATAATGTAATACTATCCATAATAGGGTAATTAGATTTATGATAGAATGGAAAGTCTATTAAATGGAAATATTGAAAATAAAATTTGTAATTTCTAAATTTTGGAAATTTGAAGCAAGGGCAGTAATTATTGTAATAATTAAATGGGAGTCAATTAGAACTTAATAAACCTTAATGTATATTAACGAGAATTGTGGCAATAGTGCAAAACTTTAATCATTTACCCATTCATTAATGCATTGAGTTAGGTCTCAATCAATTAGCAACATTTGGCTTGTTATTAATAGCTTTTAAGGGGAAATAAAACGTTAATTATAACAAGTATTTTAAGATTAACCATCTATTTAGTATATTAAATTATAACCGATAATCAATTACAATTAAATGGAAACTTAATATTTGAAATATTGCATAAATGAAAATGTAGATGAAATCTAAGAAAATAAATTTAAATGTCAATGCAATAACAATTAATGGATTGAATGTGATTACGAAATTGGAATTAGATAAACGCAGTAAATAATTCAGGGCACATAAATTTATGGAACAAATGTTAAGATCTTAACTGATGGTAATTAATAATTGAAGATAATGTAAATTCCATTTATAATATGACTATGAGTAAATGAAAAGATTTTAAATCGAGATTTGTTTATTTATTTGAATATAAAGAATTAAGGTAATTGAGTTTTTGCAATTAAGTAAAAGTTAAACATTTATTTTTACGTTACTTGAAAATTGAGTTGAAATTGAAAAATATTTATGTATGTTAATTTCATCCATTTGGCTATAATGGATTGAATAATAAGAATGAATATTTAATTCAATGAAATTTTTGGAAACTTAATTGATAATTTCTAAATTTAATAAAAATGAAAATTTGACACTGAAATGGGAAATTAATCAACTTTAGATTGACTTTTAAATTGTTTAAACCATTGTAATTTGATTGAGAAATATAAAGGTAATAAAATTTGTCAAATTTAAGATTTTAAAAAAATGGATTTTATTAATGAATTTTAAATTTATTTAATTAATATAAAATTAGCCATTTTGGCCACTGACTCGGATTTCGACGAAACCAGTTTCGTCAGATCCGTAACGGTGAATTATAATAGTGTTTCAAGTTTTGTAGCGATCGGACTTGTCGTTTGATCGTACGGACTCGAAACGCCTTGAAATTTATGCAATTGAAATCAATTTGGAAAATATTGTTTTTAGCATAACTTCTTCATATGATGCGATTTGAACCTGAAACTTTTTCCATTGCGTTTAGAATATTTTAAAATACCTATTTTGATATATGGGTTTACCCAATTTTGTTTCGGGGTCAGAACGGGCTTTTCGGGCCATAGATTGTTCAGCACGTTTATTTATCTGGTCCATCTACTCTATTTCAACCCTACCTATAAATACCCTGTTATAAACCCTAATTTCTCCTCATTCTCATTTGTCTGTACGTACCTTCTTTCTCAACTCCTCATCACAATGGCAGACAAAACCTAATTCCCAAATTCCAAAAAATAATTTCAATTTCAAAAAAAAAGAAAAAAAATTGTGGATCTGCAGCAGCTTCTGGTCGCGCTTCGGGTTTCAGAGGAAAAAGCCCTAGAGCAACTTCGGATCAGGAAGAAAATGACTCGGGTCGCTCAGGGTCGTTTTGGCGAAAACTCCAAGCAAGCACCGGGGAATTGAGGCGGCGCACCGAAGTCGACCCAGGACCAGAATTTTCCATTTTTCTAATTTTCATAACTTTTGCAACCGAACTCGGATTCGCGCGCGGTTTATTTTGCTGGGATCGTATCGGAATTTCTGACATTTTGGAACTGGTTTGGATGAATTTGGAGACTGTCCAATTTTTGGGTTTAAATTGGATTTGAATTCAATTTAAATTCAAAAAGGTGAGTGCTTTAACCCACTCACAACTTCTAGAATTTCTTATGTTTGTTAAATTGACTTAAGATATGGGTAGAAATTTATTTATGGCTGTTTGGCATGTTTTATTCATCATCTCTATTAAATCGCATTCATTTAATTTAACTTTTAATTAATATTATTATTGCATATAAATTGACAGTTGAAAATTTATTTAAATTGCATATAAACTTCCAGTTTAACAGTTATTAATTTATTTTTGAATACAAATTGTTAGTTAATAACCGTCATTTATTACCTGTTATATTTTATAAGCCATATACATTGATGTTGTTTAAATTGATGATGATTGAATTAAATTGGTTGATGATTGATATTGGGTGAATGGATGATGTGTTCTATCTTATATAATCTGCAAGTTTCATGCATTTCTTTTCATTCGGGATTGCGGTTTGAAATGATATACAACCGCTTTTTTATTTTTAAATTGCGGATTGAAATGATAAACATCTGTATCACTTGACCATAGGGTAGAAAATTTTATACAGGCACCGCGGTATATATATATATATATATATATATATATATATATATATTGAAATGGTTTTCAATGGTTTTGTAAAGTTATATATATATATATATATGGTTTATGGGATATTGATTTGGTTATTGATAAAGGTTATTATACATATAGTAATTTCCGGTTTTTAAGCTTTGTATAAATTTGATTTGAAGTTTAAAATAAAGTTTGATTTTAAGATCAAATACGATTAAGCATTTATTTAAAATTTAATTTCTGGAGTTTCATTGACTTAAATGAGAATAAGGTTGGAAGATGAATATTAAGTTAAATTGGAATTAAATAAAAAGTTAGAATTTTTAAAGGATATGATTTTATAACTTGATTTTGTGTAGAGTGACCTAAATGAATATCAGGTTGATTTAAATGAATATATAATAAATTGAAAGATTTTCCAGTTATGTGAAGTTAAAGGTTTTTCTTAAATTATATTGAATTCATTAAGTAAATATTTCAAGTCTAAATAATAAGTAATTGAATTTAATATATATGGGATTGTCAAATGAGTTTGTTTTGAAATGGTGAAATATTTAAAGCTTTGAAACATAAGAATTGAAATGGTATTTGGAAGTTTAAACCGATATTTGAAAATTGATTTGTGAAATCTAAAGAAGCTATTGTGTTTTATAAAGTAATTTAATATTTAACCATTTAAGAGATGGAATTTGTTTCGAAGTTATGATTTTCAAGGTAGTATGATTTGAAAATATTATATTCAAGAGTTTTGATTTCTAAATATTTTACTTTGAAAACCCTACGATTTTGGAAAAGAATATATATTGGAAAATAAAATGACATTATATGATTTTTGGGTCTAAATGATATCGTATTGATTTGGGGTTTTAAAAATATATATGATATCGTATTTATATGGGTTTAAAATGGATATTTTATTCTGGTTTTAAAGTTTAAATTATTTTAAATGACCGCGGTGTTATAATAACGTTTGGTTGTTAAAGAGACCGGGATCGAAAGTTGTCATACTCTCTGCCAACTCCGAAAACCACTTTAACAACCGTGTACGCGGTGGAGATTCCAGAATGAAGTTGGTTGGTGGCGGCGTTTCCTGTAAGGTAAATACGTGGATCCGACTCTCGTGAGTTGGCATAAGGTGGCTAAAACAGGAGCGATCGACGGGCCAATGAGGTGATTCCTCTGATCGAACGCACTCCTTCGATATTATACTATGACTTTTGGATTGATTCGGTGGCCACTTTACTTTTGATTTTGGAGGTGTTGTTCGAGGTGGGCGGCAGCTGCGCGCTGCGCGTTTCCATCAGCCCGGAAGCGTAATTGGTATATCTACCCTAGCATTGCCTAGTTGTGCCGTGTCACCTACCCTAGCGCGCCTTCTACGAGTTTCTATTTGTGTCGTACCTATGGAGTATCCTCTGGTAGCTTCCCGATCAGGAGGTATTACGGTACTGTATAGACTATTGGCATTATTTGTGTTAAGGGCTATATGGGTAACCCCTTAACGCTATTAAAAAGTAAGTTTATTTTACAATTAGACACTATTATAATA
This sequence comes from Allium cepa, assembly GCA_030765085.1. Taxonomy (NCBI): domain Eukaryota; kingdom Viridiplantae; phylum Streptophyta; class Magnoliopsida; order Asparagales; family Amaryllidaceae; genus Allium; species Allium cepa. The sequence goes on along the minus strand of CM060932.1, from coordinate 79,709,525 downwards.
GCACAATATACTACATAGTAAATAGTTTAACGGATCCTTGGGAGTTGTAAATCCCGAGCATCTCTTGAGTTACTGTACCCATATTTATTTCTGTTAATTTAACTCACATAAGATCTTTTAGTTCTGACTCGAGTGTTTTTGTCTTTTCAAATTCGCTCGGGTCAGTCCGAGCGTTTTAGGATTTGAAGATTTAGCTCTGGAGGACGAAGACGAAGATCCGTATTATTATTATTTATATTATTTCACTTCACTCATACTGTTCCGCTGCATTGTTATATGGTATGTGCACTCTGATATGTATTGTATAAATATAATCAAAGGTTTTGTAAAACAGCTTCATGAACTGTATAATTTGATTATTATATTTTATCCTTCCGTTGTGAAATTCTGTTTAGTTTTTTTCTTCTTCTCTGTTTTTCTTATTTATCCCATAACAATCCGCCCTTACGTATGGTTTGAATTGGCACGTGTGTCTGTTTAAATTGTGCGAAAAGGCGGGATGTTACAAAGTCTCATATGCAAGAACTTGCAAATATAATAAGAGGTGATCTTAGGCATTACGATATTCTTTAAATTATAGTATTAGAATAAGAGGTGAAAGCAATCAAAAATCACAATTGGTTATCAAAATATACATTAGTTGATTATAACAAATTTGCTTTAAATATGAAAAAGTTTTCAAATCCTGTCTTGATAATATATTCACATGTACCCTAGAATGTTGTATTCAACATATTAAGAGTGTCAATGGGTTTCTTAGTTTTTGAAAATTTTTCTTTGTAGCTTAAAATTAATCTCATTCAATGTCTTTGAGTTAAAGATAATCATCTTATGTATTGTTCAACATTAGCTAAAGTTGAAATAGTAGGCTCATAAATGAGATCAAAAATGGAAAGCTGGCTTTAATGCAAATAGTTAGAACCAAATATTTATGGTCGTTTAGTGGCTTCCCAATTCCTTACCGTAAACATAAGCATTGAACTTATTTATTTATTTTAACAATCAACAGATATGGATAAGTTTCTTATGTTAGAACTAAACCTAAAATCCTTGAATTAAAAACCAAATTATATAACCAAAAAAAGTTACCAATTTTAAACATTTTTTTCCCTCTTCCTCAGGCTCAATCCATCAAAAAGCACGTTGAAGAGGTAAACATTGGAGACCACCATCAAAGCACCGACACTTTCTATGTGCTACAATCACTTTTGACATGCTGAGATAGATTTTCATGATAGCAGACTTATGCGTTGGCACACTTATATAGTATCGTTGAGTATCATAGGGTAAATTTAGCACTGCTATGTAGCCTCATTAACAATGAGTTGGTGTTGCATTAATATCGTTTGAAATCTATTCCATAGTTGAATCTCCACTCTTTTTAATATTTTCATCAGCTAGCTGTTAAATCTAAAAAGAAATTGATTAGTGATATGAGAATATGATAAATCAGTCAAGTAAAAATTTTAAGCGGGCTACGGATATATTAATTAAAGCAAGCTTTAACAAATTAATGTGATAAGTGATATAATAATTAATGAATTAACTATTTAACTAGAAAAAGCATGAAGATGAAAAATACGTATGAAGGCATCAAGATGAAGAAGAACCCAATTCATGTTTTCTTAGTGTACCACTTAGCCTATTGAAAAATTTAAAAGGTCTGTTAGACAAAACAAATTTAAGTAACAAATGATCGATTGATAAAAATTTAAAGCAAGCAGTGAAAATAATAATTAAACCAAGCTATGACATAATATAATAATTATGTTACCTTTTATATAACTATGAATTTTTTTTTCTTATTTTGCTTAGGAGAAGCAGAAATATAGAGTGTGCAGGTGTTATGAAGAAGCAAAATCTAATTTAACTCATTTCATCATATTAGTTAGCATGTCGAAAGGTTCTAATTCATCCTTCTTTGCGGTTAATATTCTTTGATCCATTTACCTCTCACTAAAATTCAATCGAGGGCAAACATTCTTAATTCATTAAAAATTAGAGTATAACACACACATATTAACCTGTTAACACAAATATAACTATACGCTGTAAAATTTGATCATGTTATTGTTAAATAACATGTAAATTCTGATTTCTTTTTTTAAACTCTACTGATATTCATAATCATGCCGTAGGATATCTTAGCAAGAATTAACATCAATGGACCAATTTAGTCTGTGGGATAATAAAATTACCTCAAGTTATGGCCTTGATTTCTAAACTTTTTCAAATGAAATTTAAACAATTGGGCTGAATTTCATTAAGGCGTTCTAACATATGGCAACAAAGAATTAACATATACCCGCTATATTATAATGATTTAAATCTGCTAATGCATGATGCTCAACCCAAATAATAAAGACAGTGATAAAATAAATATTAAAACTGCTATATTAAGCGATCCTAATTAACATATACCCGCTATATTATAATTATTTAAATCTGCTAATGCATCATGCTCAACCCAAATCATAAAGACAGTGATAAAATAAATATTCAAACAAATGGAACTACTGTACTCGTTTAAACACCTAAAGAAAAATAGTTTTAAATACATGTGATTATATAAATGGAACTATGAGATTATACAAAAGCATAATATAGCCAATATATGCTACATGCATCTACTTGTAGTGAAGTGAAAATAACAATGATCAAAATCATAGTAATAGCGAATAATTTGTTTTACCTTTTAAATAATCGGAACATCACTTGTAGTTGGATTCAGTTTAAATTGTCTAGCGAGAGCTCCATAGTTTGAAACAACCAATGTATTATGATAAAAGAATTAAAGTATGGGTAGGTAATATCTTTATTCAATTCATTTATGAAGCAGTTCCCCAAATAGCTGATGTGAACATGGGAAAATATTAAAAAAATTTGACTCATGTTACGCCAGTTGAGATAATCAAGTAGGGAATATAATCTTCATCTAACATATCAAATTTTATAAACTCAAATTATGTGAAGTTTTAAGATTTTTTAATCAAAAGATGAATTTAGCATACAAAAAACTAATAGCTTAAATTTCAGTTACACAAAATAGATTGAATTCACAACAACTTCTTTGTAAGGCTGATCAGACTTTAGTAAGACAAACTTGTGGCTTTCATCCATCCTAAGAGTACATCAGAATATTACAACTATTCTATTTATTTTAACCAAAAGCTTACATTATAATATTACGTATATTCTATTTTTTAACCAAAGGCTTACATCATAATAACATCTATGATAATAAAAGTATCAAATCATATACTTGCATCATTACATCATTTGGACGTAATTGGAGTAAATTTAGATATATTTTCATCATTATAGATGTCATTAATATTGTTTTGGCTAGATGAAGAGTGTATTAGAATTATGAATCAAAGGTATAAATCTGTTTATGTCAAGATTGTATTTCCAGAAGAATGTGTTCGTTGAATAGGATGTTATTACAACTTTATATAAGGTTGTAGAGCATAAACGTTGGTGGCTCTATTCAAAGTGTGGCTCTATTCAAAGTAGTAACGCAAGTGTGAATCATCAGAACATGATTTTTAGTCATTGTCAATTTATAAAAGATACGAAAACATGTTATATTCCAATGTTAAGGAATGGAAAAAAGGTGCTTTATTTGAAATACTTCTTGTCAGGTGCTACTATTTAGCAGGCTAAGGTTTTTAAAATCAACCTGGTGCTTTTAAAAGTTCCTTTTAAAATTGATCATGTCTGTGAACTAATTCACATGAAACATCAAAATTCTTAGCCCTTAAGAAACAAACCTTTTTGTTTCAGCCATTCAATTTATGTTATGTGGACCTTAGGATGACCCGTGTTTTAACAGATTTGTTGTTCTCATGTGATCTGTCTCCAAAAAAACTGAATATCTAAATACATGTTATCTTCCAATGTATTTCACATATGCCGTTTCTAAAAAAAATGATCATCGGTTGCAGTGAATAATATTAAAAATACTGCATAATCAAAAGATAGAATCATCTCAAACCAAAAATTACCGTACGCAACTGTAAATAAGCTTGATATAATTTTTGTTGCTTAGGGAAAACTGGAATAACTTGTACATCTAAATCTTATAGGCAATAACAACTTTATTGATTTTAATTGAACTTAGCAACAAATTCAAAGCAAAGGTATTGAGATATAAAACTTTAAATCAAGGAAAAGGTATAGTATTAGAACCAAGCAATTTAGGTATCACTAATCAGCAGCAGTCTCCGTGAAAAATATAAGAGCAACCAAGCAAATATACCATTGTTAATCATAATAGTATCAAAATGATTCCAACAGTTTCAAAAAAATTCAAACTACAATGGAATATAAAATAGTTTGATATTGCGGCTCATTTTACCACGTTTTAGGATTTTTACTTTAACACTATCAAATTGTTTGCTATACAAATCAAACTATTTGCGACAAAATCTTCAATATAGCATAAGAAACACATAGTATTTGTAAATGTTAAATCGCGAACCACAGTTAGTGACTAACCTTAACCAATCGTCGATCAATCCGTAAACGTTGATTGTATGCCGAAGTTGGAGAATACGTTGTTTGGAATAGCGCCGAAGTAACCCTGCGATTCGCTGGAGAAGACGGTGGGACTGCAATCGCCTTGGATGTGGAATCGCCCTCGAAGCATCCCGTTCGTTGGAGAAGACGTTGGGTGAGGAATCGCCTGGATGTGGAATCGCGTTGCTAGGGTTTTTTAGTTTTCAGTTAGCAGACAAAAGCGAGAGAGCGAGGGTAAAATGTATGAAGGGTAATACAAGAATTTCAGAAAGACACGGTCGATTTTCTTTACATTGAAGTATTACACGGGTCAACCTGGTGCTTTTAAAAGTCCCTTTTAAAATTGATCATGTCTGCGAACTAATTCACATGAAACATCAAAATTCTTACCCCTTAAGAAACAAACCTTTTTGTTTCAGTCATTCAATTTATGTTATGTGGACCTTGGGATGACCCATGTTTTAACAGATTTGTTGTTCTCATGTGATTGTCTCCAAAAAAACTGAATATCTAAATACATGTTATCTTCCATTGTATTTCACATATGCTGTTTCTAAAAAAATGATCATCGGTTGCAGTGAATAATATTAAAAATACTGCATAATCAAAAGATAGAATCATCTCAAACCAAAAATTACCGTACGCAACTGTAAATAAGCTTGATATAATTTTTGTTGATTAGGGAAAACTGGAATAACTTGTACAGCTAAATCTCATAGGCAATAAAAACTTTATTGATTTTAACTGGACTTAGCAACAAATTCAAAGCAAAGGTATTGAGATATAAAACTTTAAATCGAGGAAAAGGTACAGTATTAGAACCAAGCAATTTAGGTATCACTAATCAACAACAGTCTCCGTGAAAAATATAAGAGCAACCAAGCAAACATACCAATGTTAATCATAATAATATCAAAATGATTCCAACAGTTTCAAAAAAATTCAAACTACAATGGAATATAAAATAGTTTGATATTGCGGCTCATTTCACCACGTTTTAGGATTTTTATTTTAACACTATCAAATTGTTTGCTATACAAATCAAACTATTTACGACAAAATCTTCAATATAGCATAAAAAATACATAGTATTGGTAAATGTTAAACCGCGAACCACAGATTAGTGACTAACCTTAATCAATCGTCGATCAATCCGTAAACGTTGATCGTATGCCGAAGATAGAGAATACGTTGTTTGGAATAGCGCCGAAGTAACCCTGCGATTCGCTGGAGAAGACGGTAGGACTGCAATCGCCTTGGATGTGGAATCGCCCCGAAGCATCCCGTTCGTTGGAGAAGACATTGGGTGAGGAATCGCCTGGATGTGGAATCGCGTTGCTAAGGTTTTTAAGTTTTCAGTTAGCAGACAAAAGAGAGAGTGAGGGTAAAATCTATGAAGGGCAATACAGGAATTTCAGAAAGATACGGTCGATTTTCTTTACATTGAAGTATTACATGGGTCAACCTGGTGCTTTTAAAAGTCCCTTTTAAAATTGATCATGTCTGTGAACTAATTCACATGAAACATCAAAATTCTTACCCCTTAAGAAACAAACCTTTTTGTTTCAGTCATTCAATTTATGTTATGTGGAACTTGGGATGACCCGTGTTTTAACAGATTTGTTGTTCTCTTGTGATCTGTCTCCAAAAAAACTGAATATCTAAATACATGTTATCTTCCAATGTATTTCACATATGCCGTTTCTAAAAAAATGATCATCGTTTGCAGTGAATAATATTAAAAATACTACATAATCAAAAGATAGAATCATCTCAAACCAAAAATTACCGTACGCAACTGTAAATAAGCTTGATATAATTTTTGTTGCTTAAGGAAAACTGGAATAACTTGTACAGCTAAATCTCATAGGCAATAACAACTTTATTGATTTTAATTGAACTTAGCAACAAATTCAAAGCAAAGGTATTGAGATATAAAACTTTAAATCGAGGAAAAGGTAAAGTATTAGAACCAAGCAATTTAGGTATCACTAATCAACAGCAGTCTCCGTGAAAAATATAAGAGCAACTAAGCAAACAAACCAATGTTAATCATAATAATATCAAAATGATTCCAACAGTTTCAAAAAAAAATCAAACTACAATGGAATATAAAATAGTTTGATATTGCGGCTCATTTCACCACGTTTTAGGATTTTTATTTTAACACTATCAAATTGTTTGCTATACAAATCAAACTATTTACGACAAAATCTTCAATATAGCATAAGAAACACATAGTATTGGTAAATGTTAAATCGCGAACCGCAGATTAGTGACTAACCTTAATCAATCATCGATCAATCCGTAAACGTTGATCGTATGCCGAAGTTGGAGAATACGTTGTTTGGAATAGAGCCGAAGTAACCCTGTGATTCGCTGGAGAAGACGATGGGACTGCAATCGCCTTGGATGTGGAATCGCCCTCGAAGCATCCCGTTCGTTGGACAAGACATTGGGTGAGGAATCGCCTGGATGTGGAACCGCGTTGCTAGGGTTTTTTAGTTTTCGGTTAGTAGACTAAAGCGAGAGAGCGAGGGTAAAATGTATGAAGGGCATACGGGAATTTCAGGAAGACACGGTCGATTTTCTTTACATTGAAGTATTATTATTAGTAGTAAAGATATATGTATGTTGTATCATATATTATTCGTTCTGGTGTGAGCTTCTAAAAATTATAGTTAGAATAGATAGCTCTGTGTACTGTTTTAATACATCTCATCCTAACAATCTGTCCTTTACAATTTATGGGATTTAGACATCGATTATGATGTAGAATTAGAAGGCTATGAATTACAAGTTGTTACATTTAGTACTAGAGCTTATATTACCTGATTCCTATGGGCTAAGAACATAACGAGAGAGCAAATTTGTATTCTATATATATATAGGTGTATACAAACACATGCACATACAAGCATAATACATATGCACACACACAATTTTACTTCTGGTTATGTTTACTATTTTAGGGAATTGGTGATATATCCTACTTGCAAATAGTTGAAATGGATAACAACACTGGAACTGACATAGAAGATGCAGCCTCAAAAGTTCCTAGAGTGGACATATAACTTTGGTTTCGTAGGTATCCATAGGCTCGAGCTCAAGCCAAAGTTAATCCGGGTACACTTATACATCCAACACAAGGAGTATTCCCTTTGCATCCACCTACCTTGGATTTTCTGAAGTTGTGTAGTGATTTTCAGAGCATGGGTAGAAAACCTTATGTTAGAAGTGAATCTTTTATGGGTACGAAGGCATGGCTACGCACTTGTGAGCAACTATTTAGGATGATGGAGTTAGATGTTGCTAGTAGAAGGAAGTTTTCTTCCAAGCACTTATAGGGAGAAGCTTTAAATTGGTGGGACATTGTTGTTGCTGAGGTTAACGAGGACGAGATGACTTTGGTCAATTTCAAATAGCACTTCAAGATGAAGTTTATGTCGTAGGTTGGAAAAAGAGCTTAAGTTAGGAGGTTTATTCATTTGTAGTAGAGAGACATGACAGTGAATGAGTATGTGAATAATGAGCTTGCAATTAGATTAGACTTAACAACACTCCAACAAAGAAGATTATGAAATCTTCGAAGGGCTTGAGGTTACCGCTTAAGAATTTGGCAGTTTGCGACATTCCAATAGGTGCCACATTTGACAATTTAGTAGAGATGGCATTACTTAACACCTTGTCAGGAGATAATGAAAGGGTGGCCAAGAAGGAGGATGACAATGGAAATTAGCAAGGTAAACGCAAAGAAAGTAGAGGCAAAGAAGGGAAATGTAAATCCAAGAAGTAGAGCATTACAATCAAGAGATGTCATTTAAAGGGCCACGTTGCTTAGAATTGCAAATAGATATGGACAAGATTAAATGCTATACTACAATCAATTTGGATACATGAAGTGATGTGCCTAGGCTTAGGCTAGAGTGAAATAATGTGCAAGTATGCACACTGGATGTTGCCCCTAGTGCTAAAAGACCACAATTTTAGATGGATAAAGGGAAAAGGTTCACGGTGAAAGCTATATTAGTTCTTTTGAATTTTCCTATGCGAACTTTATTTGTCACCGGAGAATCTCATACTTATATCTAGTAGTTTGGTTGATAATTTGCTGTTAGAGGCTCACAATACATGATCTTATTATAGTTTAGAATCCTATAGAGGGATCAATTATCTATTATATGCCATGGGTTGGAACTATTAATATGTGGTGCAGAATTCTTATGTAATGTGTATGTACTTGGCTATTCGGGGTACAAAGTGATCCTTGGATTGGATTGGATGTCATATTATAGGACAATGTTGGATTTTGATAGGAGGGTAATTCAAATGACGAATAGTGGAGGGCATGATTTAGATGTATATTGTTAGCCCGCTGGTTCCATGATGTTGAGTTACTTGTATTCGCTCAATCTATCATAGGACGATTTATCCTTTGTCCCTATTGTTTATGAGTCCTCAGATGTTTTTGTAAAGGTTACCTATCTAACTTCCTGAAGAGAAACTGAATTAAAAATCAACCTTGGGAAAGACACTTGACCTATTCTTATGCCGCTTAGACACATGGCTCGAAAGGTGCGAAGAGAGCTTGATAGGCTATTTTCTATAATATTTAATATATCTATAATATTTAATATATACTCGTCCATTCTTTCAGAAGAAACCAAGGCATGGCTTATGGTCAATAGTAAAAGGAAGGGATATGTGGCGCATACTGTTTGAGAACAAGTGATCCCATGTGCATTAAATTTGACAATGATTTGATCAACACAATCTTTTTGAATGCACTATGCATTCACATAAGGTTTATGTTTTATTTATATGAAAAGTTACATACACGTATTTTTTAATATCACATCCAGGTTTATGCAAAGTACATGGGGGATTTTCATTCAACGGCTTCTTAATCCAGGGTAATAAATTTCTAGAATATCATTTAAAATAATTGGTACCAGGGACAAAAAATATAAGAAATTCTTATTTTCAGTGATTGCAAAACAATACTTTCATTTATCATTTTCTAGCTTCAAAGATAAAAATGAAAAAATTATCATTTTCAATGATACAAAAATATAATTTCATTTATCATTTTCTATAGAGTAGTTTTTTTGTGTTTTGCCCTTGAAACTACTTATTCTATAGTGATATCCTAGAAATTTATTACCATGAGTTGAGAAAGCACTTTAGCCTAATTTTCTTTATAATTAAATATGTAAAAGCATGTGTCGAAGTTTCAATTGCACTCATCTTTTGTATCTCATAAAAGAGATCAAAGTATTCTAAGGTGCTCTTTGTGGTGAGCCCCAATCATGCTTCCCTCGTCGCCTGCCATTTCTTATACCCACTAGTATCATAGCCTTGAGAAAACCTGATATTTAAACCTTTATAAATTTTATGATCATGTCACTTTTGGTTTCTCCCTACTCCCTCTTCCATACCACGTTTGGGCGTCATCCACTTGAGCATCCTTCCATCCTTCTTGACAGTCAATATTCCACTATAACTCCTATTCTTAAATCGAAACTTTTAAACCATTAGCGATAACGTAAATTTCCCTTAAATTCTACTTCTATAGTTAAATCTTTTCCTACCTTTATCTCCTTAGTTATACATACTCCTTTAGGTCAGCTGGTTTCTCCTCTAATACTTCCCGTGATAGCTACTTTTATCGATTAATTGGATCCTCCTTCGTTCCTTCTTCATGTGACTAGTTTACTTATTATTTCCTTAATACATCCTCATGAGAACCCTCACTTCTCTTGGTGCCTTTATCAACCGATCCAAATGATTTGGATGAAAGAACTGACTATGAAATTGATGTTTTCTAGCCTACCAGTCACCCTTCGTTTGTTACTTCTTTGGATTCCTAAGGACCTCTTCTTGGCTTCTTTAGATAAAGTTATCCTACCCTTTCCACCATCCTCTCCTCATATTATTGAGTTCTCTATTTCAAATAATGATCTTAAACATTGTGTTGCTTTACCGAAACTTCTTTTGATTTGAGTTATGAATCCTTTTAGGTTAGATACTTGTTTGCTTTATCCCTATGATATCTCAATCATTGTTACATATTTTATATTTTTTTAATGAGAACCCCCAACACACAAAGGACAGTCTCAAGTATTATATACTCGTATGTACATTGTCCAATAACATAAGCTATCATATTCAGCTAAAGAACTACAAAAAGGGACCTCTACGGTAACACTACAAATTTTAGTATATTTGTTTATCATCACATTTATCATTATTTTACATCGATCATATTGGTGACCTTGGTGATCAATGATGTGGAATTATGGATGTCCTAGCCAAGTGGGAAAGATATGTGATAATTATTTAACTAATTATAGTTAAACACATAGGGGAATTAACCATTAATGATTAAATAATAAAAAGAAATAAACAATGGATAAAGAAATATTGTTTGGATTTACATTTGTTGTATAAGTAAAGAGAAGGAATTTAAAAAGGTGGGTTGAAGTGGATAAGAAGATCATTACCCTTTAAGAGAAAATAATCACTACCCTCTTTTCTATCTTATTCCATAATAAAACATTTCACTTAAATTATATCTCTCTTAGGGATGTTACGGTAATGAGAAATTTACCACTATCATACCATACTAAACAATTGGTAATAAGCCATATCGGTACATCAATGTTATCGGTACAAAAAATGTAAATTTACCATTGTTGAGAGTAAAAAAGGTATCAAAACCAGTGGTAACGATAATTTACCAGTCAATTTTGTTTTTTCATCATTTTAGTTATTTTTAACCATGGTCAATTTTGAATAAATATCATATTTAAAAAGATATTTCTAATATTATTCATGATAATATTCCGCTTTAGTTTTTTTATATTCAAATCTAATAGTAGCTACATTATTGTTTCATACTATTCTAAATAATATGTGACGAATCAAGATAATTTTCTACATCAACTAAAATAAATTAAAATGTTGATATAACCATAAATGGTGATTGAATCTGTAACAAACTAATTACCAATTAATCATTATCAAAATATTAATGTATGAAATTTTAATGTCTTTCTATATTGGTAAATTTACCGTTGTCAATCAATAATTTATCAGTTTATCAGTATTCTAATGATCATTTTACCAACAGTAATGGTAAAATATTGATAGTTATTTTGACTTACCAATAGTTTTGATACATCAATAAGTTTTGTTGTATCCGTAACGGTTACCATTACCATAATAGCCCTCTAAGGCCTAAAATATTGAAGAAAACAAATATTTAAAGAAAAATAAATATAAAACTAGTTCCCTCTCTTATAGAAAAGGAATTTTCCATGCATAGGTTATTAAAGATGAGTAAAGCTTCTACCTTTTAAGCTATTGTCTCTTAAATTTGGTTTTGTGTTGTGTATGATGATTTTGGATTGTCACTAAAGTTAAATTTGTTTGATTTTTTCACTTTTATGATTAGATGTGAGTTTATCATATTTGAGTATAAAACTAGCTTAAGTGGAGAGTTAAAACCCCTTGAAACCTATGATTTAATATTGATTTGCTCATAAAAAATGTATGACTACGATGTGATCTATTTTATATAAAACAAAAAATTAAAGAAAAGAGGGTTCTTAGGATAAATTGACCTAACTAATTAATCAATGAAAGAGAATTAGCTGATAACATAATTACCTTATAAAATTCGCTAACAATTGAAGAAAAAGTATAAACTTATAAAAAATTTACACGAGATGGTAAGTGGTAGAAATGTAATGGTGTTAGTCTATCGGGTCGAGCCAGACAGAGGTATGTTTATGTGCTTTTTTGTAACAGATTTGGACGGACACGGAACGAACGAGATTTTGGCTCAAAAACTCTTCGTATAAGTAGGACAACAGACGGACAATGAAGGAGCAATGGAACTCGTAAAACAATTCACATGGATGCAATTTCGTACATTTTACTTGTTCTAAGCCATTTTCTAAACGAAAATTGAACCAACATAAACGATGCTTTTGGACTTTAAACCAAGCCGAACAATGAAGACTTTTACAAAATTAAGACCCCTATAGAAAAAAAAATGCTCTTTTGATGAATAACTTTAAAATGATTAGAGCATTCCTAACCATGGTAAAGGTTGGGAACTGATCGACCCCAATGAGGGGTCAGTCACCCAAATATAGCTTGCCTTGGCAACCTAGGGGGTCATTAACTTAGCCGGCTTTCTTATAGCTGGCTAAGCTTAGCCGGGTATAAAAATGCTGACTAAACCCCCTTTGTGCAATGTTCAAAAAGATAACCTTTGGCACATAGCCAATAAAGCCGGTTAACGAAAACGGTCATTTTTTTTGACCGTTGCCTCTTGTCGTCTTCCTCTCGATATAATTTCACAATTTACAAATTTAATTGCACAAATTTCTTCAAAATTTCTATATCTTTAAATAATTATCCATATACAAGTTCAATTACGTCAAAAAACCAAAAAGGAAAATCTCAAAAATCTTCATATATCAATTTTCTATCACAACACAAACCGAATAAAGAAAATCCGTCTCGATTCAATCAGAATGCATTCAATTCTCAACACAGTCAAACTCAATATCTTTCTCAAAGTTCTCAACAATAAAACCAAAATTCAAATTTTGGTTTTTCCTAACAAACTCCAAATTTGTATCATTCTCCACAAAATCAAAAATCCTATCATTCGCAACAGAATTCGAATCATTACCAAAATTTCCAAACAAAATACTCCACAAAACTATAAATATGATCCAAACCATATGTCTTCCAATAGCCAGCAATGGTCAATGGTGCCTTTCCACTCTCAAAAATTGACAAGAAATCTAAATAATTAATTCAGAGGTAACGGTTGCGAAAGCCAAGAAACACAATTCGAATTCGATGAAACCACCAAAGCAGATGCTCATAGGACTCCTAACTTGTCTACTGCTCAAGCAATAGGAAAGCAAATAGTCGAAATCAATATTAATGAATCTCTTAATACAGAAAGTGAAAATCCACCACCACTTGAAAAAAAACCATAGAAATTGTAACCGGACGAGCAAGCTGAATTAGCATTCTGTTGGGTTGAATGTTCTAAAGATAATAAGAAAGGTAGGAGCCAATCTGAATGTAACGATCCCAGATTTTAATTAAGTTTAAATTGATAATTAATTGAATTTTTGAATTAATATTTGTGAAATGTATCGATGAATTGATGCGAGTTTCCCCGAATTCAAATAAAAATGTGTTAAATTATTTGAATTGAAAATCTTATGAAATGGATTTTTGGAATTGTGTAAATATAACAAAATTTTTGAAATAAATATTTAAGTTAAGATAAAAATAAGTATACAAAGTAAAATAAAACACAAACAAAATGTTAATAAAATCATAACAACATATAAAATAGGAACGCATTCTTATTACAAAGTATAATTCAAGAAGAAGAAAAAAAGAGATAAGTTTGTACACATGAGAACAACAATAATGTATGCAGCCACCAAAATGCTAGCTTTGTCGAATCTAAAGTATGAACAAACAAATAAAAATATAAGTATGAAGACAAGGCAAGGGGAGAACAAAGACCATGCTATATATTCAGTATATTGACAAAAAAAAAAATAAGACAAAGAAGTAAATGCCATCACCTCTAAGCATCTATATACATTTAGTTTTGAAAACAATCTGGAAAAATAAATAAATAAAGCAAAACCAGAAAACAAATAGTATATGTAGATTTGTACAATAGTCATTAATACCAAATGTCCTTAGCATTAAATGTTGCCATATCTCTAGCATACAAGAAATATACATCAGCCTCCAAAATGAAAAGAATATCTCTGCCTCTATTTGTACTAAACAAATAACCTTACCTGTACAAAATAATATATCAACTTGTAGCTTCTTTTATATAGACATCAAACTCTCCATCAATTCGTCTATTCTAAACTAAAGCAATATCATCTTTAATTTAAAACAAACTTCAACATCAGCAAATCAAATACAACCCAGAGGATTTAAGAAGAGGAACTTCAGCTTGCTTTGTTTTACAAACCAGTTTCACATTTGAAGAAGAACTGTTCTTTTTTCCTGAGAACAAAGGTGAGCAACTCTCCTTAAAAACCCAACCTTTTATCTTAAAAATTGTGCTCTGTAATGATGAATGAAATGAGTGAGTTTGGTAACTTGTTTGAATGTACACCTGTGTGCTCATATGTGTACAGGTTGATGATGCATATCAGTAAATAGGTGTGTATATGCCTCTGGAAAAAAAAAATTGTTTAAGCTAAAGAATGAAAACATTGGACTCTGTATGCTTTTTTTGCAGTACAAGCAAAAAATCATGTGATAAATTCAAACAAGTAAAACCATAGATTTGATTTTATAATTTGAATAAGTATACAAAGAGATGATTTTTAAGATTAATATGATGATTTTAAATCAAGTGTTCCAAGGGAATCTCACGTTTGAACAAAATCTGTCTTTTTCAATTTCTAACAATTCATTCAATTTTAAATGTTGAAACTTGGTTCGAAGCTAGTTTATTAATCAGTGACTTCAAGAAAATTATCAGATAATTTTCTTATTGCGTGAATTGGTGGGTCAAAGCGAGTTTAGAGTTTTAGTAGTTGTTTTGGTTGAGGACGGGGAGGAAGTGTTTCCTCCACCACTAGTTGATCGAGCTTGACCGGACTGTGGGAGGAGAGACGTGAGTGGGTGAAGTTGCTTCGGTCGGAGTTGCTTAGTAGCTGGTGGCAAGGCAAGGTAATGCGAGGCGTTTGCTTGGTGAGCATTTTCGTTCTAGTTCGATCGAGTACTCTTTTTTTTATCGGTGGCGATATTGAGTGTTCTGGGAGATCGAGTTCATCAGGGGGATCGTGATTGATTGGTCGAAGGGGATGGGGTTGGTCGGAGATGATCCGAGCCCTGGTGCACATGCACGGTTTGTTCGTGTATCACATTTTAGTAGCAGGTAGGTAACGAGATAGAGAGGAATGGAAAGAAAAGTAAAGAGGAGTTGGGCCGAGAAGAGAAGTGGACTAGGAATGGGATGGGCCGTGACTTTTATGAAGTAGAATGTTAAAAATTGTTGCTAAATCTAAATTTAAAATTTCAAAGTATAAACAAGGTTAAAGCTAAGCTATGAATCAAGGGTTAGCCTATATTTCCTTTACGTTATTTGCTTAACTAAGTTTAGGGTTAAACAAATCATGTGGACGAGTTTAAGCTAGAAATAATAATAATAATAATAAGAATAATAATAAAAATATTATAAAGTTAAATAACATTAATTAAGTTTTAATGAAGAATTAAACATGATTAACTATATTAAAATAAATGTTTTGTCTATGTGAAGGAAAGGGATTATATCGAGTTTAAACATATAAAGATAAATTGTAGTTTCAAATTGTAATGAAATATTGTGAATAATTAAGTTTTAAATTGGTAAAATTTTCAAGTTGATTTAACAAATTGATTCAGTTCTTCCCAATGGTTTTAAATGTGAAATTGAATGGTAATTTGTTATTGTATTAAATAAACTATTTATGTTCAATTTTAAGAATTGTTTAATTTTACTAATTAAAATAATTAGTTGATGATAATCAAATAATTAAAGGTAAACTAAGTAACGTAAGTGATTAGGGATAAATCACTTATCGTAATTGTATCCTTTAATGGTAATTCATTGAGAATTAATCAATTTTGTAATTAACTTAAGGTCAATTAAATTTTTGGTAATTAATTAAGGATAATTAATTTAATTAATTAAGGGTAAATTAACTAATATAAAAAATCCACTAAATGGTAAATTAAATAATTGAAGGTTAATTATTCAATAATTGAAAGTTGATGAATTATAATTTATGGTAAATTAATAAATGATTAAGAATAATTTATCAAAATGATTATTAACATTAATTAAATAGGATTAGTAATTATTCATCAGTAATTAAATCTGATTTGAATTACTCAGACAATTAACTGACCTTACTTATGGATGTCTAGCCTCTATTGGATTATTGTATTGTTTGATACCCCTGATATGTGATGTGTTATTTTGATTTGAGCTGTATATTTTATTCATTTATTGATGATATATCTGTATACTATCTGTGAATCTGTGAATGGACGATAAGCGTTTATAGTTTATATCGCTTATCAACTACGTTTCTGTGTTTTGATCTATGATGATTGAATGATGTTGCACTATTGTGTTAAACCCCTAGACCACACTATACACACACAAATATGGATTTCACGAGGAAATCGATTGAGTCACAGATTTTTGAAAATAGTTTTGAATTTGAATTTTTAAATTCAAATAGTTTGAAATGGAATCGGGATAAATGTGAAAAGATTTTGAAAAATGGAATTTCAAAGATGAAATTTATTTTGAATAACTTGATAAAGTTTGAAGTTTAAATAATTTGATTTAAACCTAAATTCAAGATTTCAAATTGAATCCTATAATTTGAAACTAAGGACTAAAGATGTTATACTAGTAATATATGGGTTAAACCATTGTAAAATATATTAATTTGGGAATATGAACATAAATTGAGAACTTTAACTCGTGTAAATTAATTGGATTTTTCTGAAACGAAAACGGTTTGTTTTCAAATAATAAAAGCTTTCACATAAGTAATGAACTTCCAATTTGTGTTAAAAAGATTTCTAGTTTAAAATGAAAATGATTTCCAAGTTATAGAAACGGTTTGAAAGCTATAAGTTAAATCTTTGATTTAAAGATTTAACGAGTTAATACAATAGAAATGAAATTGTTTTGGAAATCTATGAATTGATCTTTGTGAAATGAATCTTTTTGTTAAAAGATTTGAAATGGTAATTTGTTTAAAACCATTTGAAAGAAAGTTTTGAATTATTAAGTTGTGACTTAATTGAAATCCCAATATCTATATGTTTTAAATATTTCGCTCACTATTCGGTTTAGCCGGGAAAGGACCTTTGCGTCAAGTAACCCATTCCGAATATGTGATTCGTCGTTATGGATAGCATTTGAAGACCGGTGTTGAAGACCGGGTATTTGCGAGAGCGATAGAATGACCTATCGATTGTCTCTGCACTGGGTAGCTCCCGGTATAGAGATTCCCTGAGTGATGGGAAATCCGATCGGAATTGTGAATACCCGGATTGCAAGGGCTTCGTAAGAAGTGCCTTTGGTTCTGTTCGAGCCCGGAACAGACTTGTATGAATTGTGTGTCTGACATTACAATTTGAGATATAAAGCAGATTTCTTTCAAATACATTTCTGTTGGTGGCGGAGAATTTATTCTTTTAGCTTAACACCCTTCTCTGAGACGTACGAGCTCAGAGGTGATGTAATTGAAGGTTATCAGCGATATATTCCCAATTTGGTAATGTGACATGCTAAGTGTTGCTGTGAAATGATCATTGTTTGATCATTTGTGATATGATCATTTGTTTGATCATTTATCTTTGTGATCATTACTTTGATCATTTGTTGACCCAAAGCATGGCTTTGTACCAAAGCGTGGCTTTGTGCACGAGACTTCGTCGAACCTCACATCCCGGAATGGTCAAAACAGGAAAGATGCGGCAAGGTTATTAGGGGGTAGCGCCCCTTTAGGGTATGTTCATTTCCTTCTGGAAAGGGGTGGTATCATGGTATGGAGCCCAGATACTTACTCATGTGGAAAACACTCTATTTACTATAGTGTGATGTTGGTTATCGAGCGCTTGGTTAAAGGTCCTAAAGGACCGGGGAATGGCATACTCGTGTCAGTAGTTACCCAGTTAGGGGTAACCCGGCCTTGTGTTGGCAGAGATCCGGTTAGGTTCTCGAGAACGTCCTTCCAGAGGCGTTCTCATGTGGCAATGGGAAGTTCCTTGGCCTGACCATTGTTGGAAATCCAAAGAAACAATACGAGCCCAGTACGGTTTTAGTTGTAGAACCTGCCATGCAGCGTGGCGGTAACCTGCCACAAAACATGGTAGCTATAGTAGGCATTCGATAATGGTCGTATGCTGGCTAAGATTAATATTTTACTTTCGAAATGCTTTTCTGCACCGTGCACTTATAATAATAATATCAAAGAAATTTTCTGCGTATTAAGCATGTTTGACTATCATAAGAAGAAATCTCCTCCAAGTCTGCGTTTGCATTGTGTGTGTGGTGGGAGGTCTTATGGTAGTTTCATTTTCCAAAAGCATTACGAATTGACTTTTAAAAAAAATCTTTTGTTGATTGTTTTATAAAGATAAATTGTTTTTGTTGCTCACACTAGTCCCATGACTGACCTGGAGTTTATTGTTCCTTTCCTAAACTCTGGGTGCTCACTAATTTCCACACGAGCAGTCTAGAGTTTGGTTTTTCAGATAGTTAGGTCCAGTGGATTATCTGGAGTTAGTTCAGTTCTTGGTTCGCACCAGTCTTGCCTAGCTTGGTGCATTGTTATGGGGAGTTCGAGCTATTGCTGGATTGGTTCTTGGAGATGGAGTTTAGATTTGGAGTTCTTCGTTGAAGACTATCTTAGAGTTATTTGATCCGCTGCTAGTGTTATCTATTTTTCTTTCCGCTGCTATTTTATTGTATCTCTGAAAGTATTGATATTCATTGTATCCTCTGTTGTATCAGATATTGTATCAATGTTGTATATCAATGTATTATTCTTTTTTTCCGCTGTGTTGTTTACTTAATGTTGTTATAAGCTCCGGCGAATCGGATTTGAACGGTCGAATCTACGTCATTCGAATACGATTTGAAGTATGGATGTCGATTTTCGAGCGGGCAAAATCCGTCTCGTTACACTGAAGCCTCGTTTTGGAATTCTATCTAAAATTTGTTCGACTATCAACGTCTAAACAATATTTCAAAAATCATTTATTCTTTAAAGCAATCATGAAAAAGAATAAATTCCACTTGTCAACGTGGAGTGAAATAATGAGTGGGTTGCATACACGAGAACAAAGTGAGGCAAACAACATGGATTTGTAATGATTTTAAGTTTATATTTCAATTTTTCATGTTTTTTTTCATGTTTTAATAGTTTTTCATCATATACAGCTTAATCATGCCAACGCATTTTTTATGGCCGAACATAGTAATCAACCATTCAACCTACAACATTGCTATGGCCTACTATTGTGCGAGGAAAAATAGAGTCGAGTGTGATAAGAAAACATGGTATTGAGGTTTCTTCCTACAAAGATGAGTGATGAATCGAGTCCTGAAAGTTTTGATTCACATGAGGACACAACCTTCACCAAAGGTAAGCTTCCAGGAAAGCACAAAGGGAAGAAAAAAATCCACCACCGATTGCACCACACACTATAAACATATTGGTGAGCGTGTGGCGATCGCTAACAATGTGAATAAGTTATACATGGAAACAAAAGAAGCGAAGAGTGTTGAGAGGGCTAAGGATATACAATGGCGTCATGGTGAAATCCAATAGTTAAGAGTTGATGAGATAGAGTTAAGAAAACAAGAATTGGCTTGACAACAAAGAGCTGATGATTTGGCTCTTTTATTTTGCAACCTAAATGAACTGAATCCAATGCACATATTGTATATGGAGAAGAAAATTGAGGAGTATCATAGACTTCAAGGAGGCTTGTAGGAAAGTAAGTTCATACTTTTATCGTATTATTATTGAATCTTGTATTTTGTACCGTTGTTGTTCAGTATTAGTATTATTTCATCGTTCATGTTATTGTTATTGTTTTTCCTTTAAGTATATTTGTTGTTAATGCTACTGTTATCATTGTCATTCACATTATTTTCTCGTATATGTAACCAAATAACATACAAATATTAAAAATTCAAATACAAACATTATTACAACATACCAGCAACAACTAAAAATGGAAAAGTAAAACATACAAAAATAGAAGAAGATAAAATAGCTAATCCAAACATAGCTTTTACTAATCGTTTCCTATATGTTCCCGGTAGTGTTCTACAATTCTTTTCTTAAATCAAGATGAGCTTATGGATCTCGAATGTTTTCAATCTTTGTACGTATTCTGCAAAGGAGTTTGGGTTTTTGTGAGGTTTCTTTCGAGACGCCATAGCAATATCTAGATAGTTTCTCGGTTGAAGATCATATCCACTATGTTCTTCTTTGATTATGTAAAATAATAAAATAGTACATGATATCGGTAATACTACAGGATCGTGGTAGTATACCTCTTTTCTTAAGATATCAAACCTACCTTGAAGCACTCTAAAAGCTCATTCAACATCTTTTCTCAAACTCTCTTGTTGTTTGGTGAATTTTGTTTCTTTTGTGGTTTTTGGTTTTTTGTAGGCTTGTACAAGTGTTTTCCATTTTGGATAATTCCCATGGAATGCTCTTTGTCTCCTATATTGTAATTGCATGGTGGTGATACATAATTGCATAGATCATTAAATAAATATGGTCGTCATAGGATGTTAATATCATTAGCAATCCTACTGCTCCAAAAAAGCATGCCATATATATAGATCAAATGAAGCAAAGGCTTCTAACACTAGAGTTACTTTTTTGCAGCGTTTTGTGTATTGGCCTTGCAAAGTAATCGAAAAGTTTTTCTACCACCAATGCAAACAATCTAAGCTACCTAACATACTTGAAAATCCACACTGAGCTCCCATAGCTAACAATCTGTTAATGTCATAATGGTTAGGGGATTGAAGATATTCTTCATCAAATTGTAAAAGAACGGTTTTTCAAAATTATTCATACATAAGATTGCCGCTGAGTCTCCAACTATCACTTTATCATCCTATGAATCACCAGAAGTTCATTATGATATCATGCAAAGTGCAGCTGGGGTAACTCCTAGTTCATTGATTTTGTTTTTTTATATGTTAAAAATATGTCTGTTTCTATTAATTTATCGAGAATCCGATTAAAAACAATCTTTGATAAACAGAATCTTCGTCGGAAATCTACAATTTCTTATATGGAGTTTTTCAAAAAATAATCCATGATTAGTTGATTATGGCTGGAAGCATAGTCTCCCCCATATCATAAGTCATTCCTTCTAGGAATACTACCACCTTGGGTTGAAGCAGAGCTTTCAGCATTTTCAGGAGTCATTAAGTCCTTCGCTTCAGAAGTAAACATTCTTTGTTGAGTAACACAATGTTCGATAAAATCTTCTGAAGAGCAAGACGATGAAGATGATGATGAGAAGCACCACAGACTTTTTAGGTAACTTATTTAAATTATTAGTGATGATGAATTTAGATGATTGAATGAGTACGCTATTGATATTATTTGACTCTACTTATAAGGTCCTTTTTATAAAGGATGAATTTAGGAGATGGTGTGCACTGCTTTTAATTGGTAGTTGGGAAATCGGTAGTATGTGTCACGAATTAGAAAGAGCACTATATCCATTTATATGCAGCGCTTTTAGTTTTTGCCAGCTTGATCAGTCGAGAAAGAAAGCCACATAGTCCCGTTATATCGAACACTATAGTCATGTTGCACTGCTTTTTATGTTTGCACTGACCATGTTGCACTGCCTTTTATTATTGCACTGACCATCTAGCATTGATGTTAAGAAGATATTTTATTGCCAGCCTGAACTATAGCAATGTGAATGACCATGTGAATGCTAGGCAGTTGGCATGTGAAAGACCATGTGAAGATCCATTAATGCTTTTAACTGTAGCCATGTGAATTATTGTACTGCTTAAAACATTGATGCTAAATAATATATTTTAATGCTAGCCTCATATTTTGATGCTGCACTAACTATGTGAATGAATTATTGTCCTGCTTGCAATGTTCGAACTGCACTGCTTTCAATGTTGCACAATTTTTAACTTTGCACCGCTTTACCAGTGGAGAAAAAAATGCCTCGGTTCTATTTATAGCATACTGCTTGCCCTTATGCGGTAACACAAAAAATGGTGGATTAATGTTTGCACAAAAAATGGCACAAACACCTATGGATTTATAATAGAGGAATAAATAAAGAATATTAAATGTAAACAAAGAGAATATAGCAATAAAGTAACAAGAAATAAGCAAATAACTGGGACATAACAGTTTATAGTGGTTCGACGTTGTTTGTCCACGTCCACTTTGAAGAGATAGCTTTGTTGATTACTTTATAAACTAAGTACAATAGGGATCAGAATAGAATGTTTAGTCACAAAAGAGTACAAGCAACAGGCAGTGTAAAGGCCAAAAATGAACAATCAAGTCTGTATTTTTAAAGGAAGATGATTAAATATCTCCTTGAAAATTTGGCGGAAGGCACTTCAGATCCATAGGGCCCTATAGGAGGGATCGCATGGCCTGAATCCCGAGAAATAAGGATTGGGATCGATCCCTATTTTGGAGGTGGTGGGGCCTGCGATCCCTATAGGAGCTTCTCCATGTTTTATTATGCTTGTTTTTCAAGTTTCATGATAATTGGACCTGTAGATGCCGAGTTGCCGATCGATCTTTATTGTAATGTATTGTGTAGTCTGATTTTGGTCGATCCCATTAGAGGGAAGAGGGCCAATCCCTCTTATTTGCTCCTTTTGGGGTGCGATCCCTAGAGCGAACTACCGAGGGTCCCCACTTTTTGTTCCTAAAGTTTCATATGTATCCGACTTCTGGATTTTGAGATATCGATCGTTTTATGTTTAGTTGCACTATTTAGTTGAAGTAATCTGATCCCTTTGGTAGAGAGGGATCGTACCAAATCCCTTTTCTAGATTAGACTATATTCAATACTTAGAACATTATGTATAACATATCTCTTGATTCCTTTCAATCACAGCTTCATACTATCATTTATACTTTATTTTTGGACCCCACAATCATCACTTTGGGTTTCTGTCCTTGATGGCAGTCAGGTCTAACTTTTCCAGTCAGTTCGGATATTGCCGAGTCAAAATATCGGATAACATGTGCCCCCCAACGTGGTCTTGTGTCAAACATGACGTGCTTTGATCGAAGCAAGTTAGAGTCATCGGAAAGAAATCCATTCAGTTTTCCAAACGGTCGCTATCTCCCCTTTGAATTTTTTTCAAAGCATTGTATCTTTCTTTTTTCGTTATGACCCTTGGTCGATTTTCAAAAGTATAAATTCTGGATTATATTCCATCAGTTGTTATCTATGCTCGATTCTGTGAACTAATAGGCCTTGGCTATTTGATCCGGTTTCATCCTTGAAAGCTTTAGATGAGAATTCAATTTCTCAGATAGGGATCGTACCCGATCCTTTTTTATATATACATTGAGATCAAATAGGATCCCCAAGTCAAGGGATCGTACTTGATCCCTTTTTATGTTGGGGACTTAATCTTTTTTGGCTTTGCGGAGAAGAGGAAAGCGGGCCGATACCTTAAGCCCCATATATAAGCCAATATTTCTCTTCTTCATCCCTTACTTGTTCACTTTACTTCATTAGCTTAGTTGCTTTTGTTTCCTCCAAGCTTGCCTCTGAAACATCTCCTTCCACTTTGCCTCTGATCCCTCTTCTTCTCCTTTCAAACCAATTACCATCACCGTCACTCATTCTGTGTCACTTCATTACCTTGGTTGATCATCACCCTCATCCATTTTCCCAAAGTTCCTTCTTCCATTTGATTTTAACCCCTTTTTATTGTTCTTCTCCCAGTAGAATCTCGAGCTGAATCTAATATGGGTTTCTGTTTCAATTTTGCTTGATTTCATAACGAGGCATATAGGTATGTTTACATTAATTAGCATGAGCATGGTTTAATTTGGAGAAGATGAGATGAACGGTGGCGATATAGGGTTCAATTAAGTGGTGGAGGAGGATAAAGGAGAGGAGCGAAATATAAAGGAAGTAGAAGGATCGATCATGGAGCCTCTTAGTCAAGGGATCGGTTGCCAAAAGTTAAAAAGAGAGATTTGTGGTATCGAAATAAGGAGGGATCAGATGAAATTTTGAAGTGAAGTATGGGAATGGCTAAGTCAAGGTATTGGTCACGTCAAACAATAAGGGTCGGTTGTGGTTGGTGAGAGAGATCGGTCTTGGTTAGGTGTAGGGACCGGATTATCAAGGAGGGATCGATCATGGACCGATTTGGAGAGATCGGTTATAAAGCACTTGGTTGAGGGATTGACTAAGGCACAGATGGCTTAAAAACTTGTAAATTTGAATAAACCAAACTATACAAATTCGTAACAAAACTAGCATATCCAACTTTAAACTTGAAATTGAACAATCGCATTTCTGGAACTTAGATACGAAATTTAACTTAGCACAAAGATTTCAACAATGAACTTCAAGCTTTAACACGCCAATGGTCGATCCCAAAGAATACACAATCGATCAATTTAAATGCCAGTTAAGACGACCAACAATGACGGTCACTTTCGTTGGAATCTAAATTATCGTAACTACCTCAGGGCATTTAGCCGCAATATCTTCTAGTCATCCTCTACAGCATAAGAATCCAGGCACCAAATCGAGCTTCACAACCATGTCTGGTAGACTTTCTCATGGAGAACAAGCTGAGCAATCAGAGATTCCTGGTCCGTTAGTTTACTATTTCTTCGACGTTCACATCCTTTCTATGGAAGAGATAGATTTGCCCCTGATACTTTAGAAGGTGTTATATTTCTAGATGACCCGATGGATTCCGAAGCCTCTAGAATTGGCGACGCCGCTCTGCGTATGCTATGCTCTAAACATGGGATCCAGTTTGGAGATGTTCTAGTCTCTTCAAGGAATGACAGGGCCCACTTGCCCCCAAAGGGATATATGGCTTGTAAGAAATTTATGTGTTGGGCCAGATGTGGACCACCCTTCAACTCATTTATATGAGAGATGTACATTATTTGAGTATAGCTCCTATCTAGCTACATCCAAACAGCCATGCTTTCCTTCACGGTACCTTCTTGTTATTTATGGATGTTATGTTTCGCCCACCATCTCATGAAGACATCAGGTTCATCTAAAATTTTAAGTGATGGATGGGAAGCCTTTCTTAAACTTTCCTCAAGCCTATGCTGAACTGTCAAGTTCTAACTGATGCTTGGAACAAGCTTAATGTCTTTAAGCATGAATGGTTCTAAATTCGTTCTCTTCCCGGCTTTGTAAGGCAATGGTTGGATGGACATATATGGTTCCATCACTATATTTTCAAATTCTTAAATTCAAGTCATATCCTAAACTAACAAGTACCTTGAAAATTTATAGATGTCCATCCATGACCCAAAGGCGATAATTAATCAAAGGCGGTCTCTACGATCCACGCTACCCTAATCGAAGCCAAGGATATTAGAAACTGGTAACTGATGAGTGATTATCTCTTTTTGGGTTGCTAGAAGAGGGTTGTTGCATCGGACTTCTAGGAAGCGTTGCACCATGAAGGAATATTATGGAACAAGAAGGCGACACTCATAGCCTTGTCGTGCCCCCAGTCAAGGAGGCTCAGGACGATGTCAAAGAAGGCAAAATCATAGGTAATGACGCTAATAAGCCTGACAATGGTGATGTAGGCTCGAGCAATGCACTTGTGGTCAAATCATCCCAAGGCACACAATCTCATGCACCAACAAGGAAAGGGAAAGGTCTCACTTACAAATTCCATTAGAGAAAAATAGCTAAAAAGCCCAAGTTAACTATTACCACTGTTAAAGAAGAGTCTTCCTGCCAGCCTCTAGACAATTCGATGGAATGATTTCAAGCCTCCTGATCCCTGATGACATCATGACCTTTGACTTTCCCAATTAAGTGTCGAAGGGCTTAATTTTTCCTCCAGGACTGTTGATGACATTCCTTCCACTAGCAAAGGGGAAACCACTCCTATGAGTAATGCCACAGTAACTAGTCCGTCGGGGGTACGTTAGGGCACTCACAATCATGCGCGCTTGACTGCACGATTTTTATCTATCTTTTATTTGATTGTCACTTATGCGCTTTTGTTTATTTGGCAGGTGTTATGTCTTATTCTCATGCCTTTGATCACTTGAGAGGCTCCTCAACACATTATGGATCCAATCGCGGTTCAGGTTCGGGCAGGCATCGAGAAAGGGGTGACAGTTGGGAAAGAAGCCATCATTCAAGGGAATCTTAATCCTCTAAGCACAAGTCAAAATATCAACTATCTCATTGCGAAGAAGTTCGATCCAATCCTTCTATATATAGCGACAATCAAACCTCTTCTCATGTTCCCCCAACTACTGTGCTGTAGGATCGATTTCACCCTAGAGGGGGGGTGAATAGGGTGATGGTATTAATTATAAAAATTTATTGCGGAAGCTTATAAAATAATTTCAACACGGAACATAGAATAATAGCAGCACAGAAAAATAGCAGAATAGTAAAATGCAGAAATAGAACGACACAGAATTTACCCAGCTTCGGCAAAAACCTGCCTACGTGCTGCCCCCAAGGTTTCTACTAGAAATTAAATAGTCAGACGCTTACACACGTAAACTCGCGACACTCGCTATCGACTAAACCTAACTCTACGCTCAAAACCCTGCCACAACTCAGCCACTGAGTTGCTATTCTCAAACTACGCCACGTAGTTTATCCCCTAGTCGCACGACTAGTAAATACAACCTTTTAAAAGAGAATTTAAATTTAAAAACAGATTTAAAACAATTTAAACTAAAAACCCTAATTTAAAAAAAAAAACAAGCCCAAATATAAAACAAGGCCGGTCCAAATTAAAAGGAGATTTATACCCCCTTTTCTTTTAATTCTTCGGCCCGTTCCTTTTTCCTGTGCTCTTGATAATGGCGGCTTGTTCTCGTTTTCCTTTGCTTGCAAATTAGGGCTTTGTATCTCGAAGCACCTGTTTTTAGTTCGATCGAATCGGTGATGATTTGTGTGTTGCCTTGATCGATTTGATTCCTCGTTGCTCACTGTGGCTGCTTTGATGAGTTCGATTCTTGCTTCGATAAGAATTTATGCTTTTTTGCTTTGACGATTTTCGTACTCGAACTCTTGTCCATATGCCGATGATGATTATTGCAATTTATACAGATTGAATCCCTATATTTGCATTCGTCTGAAGTTAGTTGAATTTGTCAATTACTTTTTCTCGGCCGGTTGATTCTGCTTGAAAGCTTGAGATTTAACTGACGAATTCAATTCGAGTATTTCTCTTACTTTACTGTTACGGCTTTAGCTTGAGATCGTTCGATCCTTCCTTGATCGTTACGGCAGCTACTTTCCTATTTTATTTTTGACTTTTTCAATTATTTTCTTGCGTTGAATTCTAACTTGGTTTAATATTCATCTGACCTTGGCTTTGACTTTATATGCTATTCCATGACTTCGAATTGTCTGATTTTTTTTTTTTGACTTTACTCTCTGATTTCATTTTGTCTTCGGCATTGACTATCATGTGTATGCAAGTTCACATCTTCGACCATTTTTGATTTCTTAAGAAACTGATGACCACAATCGAACTGTACCATTTGTTCTATGACATTGTACTTGTTGTTCACGGCCATTATATTTTTACTGCCATGTGACACTAGCCGTTCATGTTGCATTATCACCACTGACCGTTGACACTCTATACATTTGTTTGCACTGCTGACTGTTGACACTCTACACATTTGTTTGCACTGCTGACTGTTGACACTCTATACATTTGTTTGCACTGCTGACTGTTGACACTCTACACATTTGTTTGCACTGCTGACTGTTGACACTCTATACATTTGTTAATGCATTGCCTCACACATCTTGTAGTTTGTTTTGATGCACTGTTTTGGTTTTTGGTACTGTGTCACTGTGTTTGTTGAGTCACTGTACTTTTGAGGCTGATATATTTGTTCGGTCTGTAGTTTTCAAGCATTGTTGTGTCACTTGTTCATATTGCCTCTGTACACTTGTTGCTTCCCTGACTTGTGCACATTGTTGCCTTAGTCCTGGCCATTCTCTGGTTATTTCATATTTATTTGAATTGTGCATTTGTCGGCACTGTGCATTGAGCACTTTGGTTTCATGATGTACTTACTGCCTGGTTGCTGTGATGTCATATCTCGTAATTATAGACTAGCTTGCACACTTTGATCTACTTCATACCAGTAGCATTCATTAGCTCATGTGTTTCCATTGTTTATGTATTTGTGATACTCTGGTTTTGTTGTAGTCTTCAAGCATTGATGCATTTGGAGTTGGTCTTGTTGCAGTTTGGCTTTGTCTCCATGTATTTCATGTAGTATGGGTTCTCTACTGACTTGTAGTGTTCATTAGTTCATTTGATATATTGTTGGACGTTGATGCTGTGTTATGTAGTAACCTAGTTTCACTTGCATTGTTGAGTCATTCTGACATGTTGTCCATGTGAGTTCATTGCTGAGTTGGATTTACTTTGTCTCCGATCTTTTGGTCATGTTGCCTTCAGTTGCTTATATATATGTACTTGCTCGGTCTGTAGCTCAAAGTTGCTACTTCTGATCAATTTGTTGAGCTTGTACACTTTTATTGCACCTGAGTTGAATCTAGTTTTAAAACTCGGGTTTGACCTTGTGCTGAGAGTTATGACATTTATGTTATTGCACGTGAGTTGAACCCAACTTTTTATTTGGGTTTGACCTGTGCTCACTTGTCCCTGTAACATTATCAAGTGTATATTTCGATGTGCATGGCCTTATGGCACATACAGTGATACACTGTGTATGTCACAAGCTGTTCGTGTATGATAAATTCAAATTTAAATGACGGCGAACAACCCAAATAACTGAGGCAAATATTATTTTCAAGCATCCATATTTTATTTTATATTGCAAAAATATTTCTTTTTCAATTTTACTGCGCTAGTGAATATTTTTATAGATTGTTCAGATGCTGGATTCTAACTGGAATGAAGTTGAAAATAAAGTACGAGTGTGAGTGATATGTAGTGAGGAATTTATGTAAATTGAATTTGATGTAATCATAAATTGTATTGTAATTGAAATTGTATAGTGAATAGTGAGAGCTTGAATTTGTACTATTCGAAATTGTAATAAATATTTGTTTGAATAAAATTTCTGTTTGAATTCAAAATCCATGTATTTAATTTTATTCAGCAAATATTTATTTAATCTATGAAAAATAAAATAGTACATTAACAAATACATTTAAACATGTATATATGTTTATTATCATCAAACAAAAATCATATAAGCGCTTATTCAACAATCTCCCCCTTTTGATGATAACAAACATATATTTAAGATTTTGAATGTGTTAAATGTATTTTCTCTGTAGATATATCCTAATTGCTCCCCCTATTTAAATGCTTCCTCTCTACACAAAGCTCCCCCTACAAATATGCATACAATTAAATAATATGCAAATGAGCCTAAATGGAAAATATTTGACCTTTTCTTGATTTTATTTGACAAAGATTTTATTTGACAAAATCTTAACATTTTCTCTCCCTTTTGCTATTAGCAAAAGAGTAATAGTGTTAGAGAAAATAGAGATAAAGTGATTGATATTAATCCAACATTAAAAACTCAATTGAGTATAAATATTAAACTTCAATAAAACATCAAACAAAGAATCATAACTACCCTTGTTAGATGCATATTCCACTTTTAGAAATAATGGAAATGGTGTCATCATATAAAACCATACAGTTGTATCTGTTTGTGGTACATTTATATCAGGAATTTGAATATCTACTAATCATGCATAACCGTTAGGACTTTTAAATGAGATTAGTAGTATTCCAATTTAATTTTAAAAATGAATTCAAGTATCTTCTAATCACGCATAACCGTGAGGACTTTTAAATGGGATTAGAATCAACTTGTTTATCTAATAAATCAATTTTGATATGCGTTCCATACATGCATAACCGTGTGGACTTTTAAATGAGCATGGAAGCACATAACAAATTCCAAGTAATTCACCCATGCATAACCGTGAGGACTTTTAAATGAGAGTGAATACTTTGGATTTTATTTTGTTTTATAAAATGAAAAACGAATGATTCCTGTTTAAAGTACCACATACCGACAAACTATATTGAATTTTTGATGGGCGATGGTTGATAGAAATATGATAGACATAGAAATGGTTATGGAATCTTTACCCAACAAAAAGTTTTATAACTCTTGTTTGAATTTCTAAAGAAATTTACTAATTATACCGTCTCGAGTCATAATATATGATCAATATTAGCACTCATCACTCTTTCAATCACTATTCATCTTTTTGATAATCATAGGGAGTCAGATTAGTCAAAATAGTCATTTAAAATCAAATTCAAACATAATTATGAAACCAATTTTTCAAAATGACTAATCTGAAAATATGGTCAAAATGATTTTCTCGAAGGGGTTTTATAAGAAAATTTTCTGCTATTTGAAAATTATTTGAAATGAAAATTATGCAGATATTTTCTTTGAAAAACGATGCAGTTACTAAATGTCTCAAAAATCACGTTCAACTAGTAATTTTTCTATCAACTAGATTACCAGTGTAATCTGCATCTGAATTTCTTTTTCACTCAAAAATTATCATTAATTGAATTTGATCGACCAAACCATGAAGTGTGCATCAAAAATTTCAAACTCAATTTTAACAACAATTTAAATGACATTCTTTGAATTTGAATTGAAGCCGTGAAAATAATCAAAAAACCGTGAATATAGAGTTAGCCAAATTATAACCAAATGTATTAGTATCCAACAGAACACTATTTTTGATCCAACCTAATATAATCAAAAAAATTAGAGAATTTTATAGTGTTTTTGGCATAAATATAATTGGCCAACTATGTTGAACAAGTCAGAATCAAAATCATCATCTCTTCACCATCTCAATATTGGCTGATTTTAATTCAGACTATGGTGCGGATCATCACATTTAATATATCGTTCAAATAAATATACCATTACCTGTTTTACCTTTACGATATTTTTCGTTGTTATCCATTGTGATTCTGTCACCTTTATAATAGGCTAAGGAACTTTGCTTTGTCGCCCGTTGTGTTTCTGGAACAGCCAAAAATCCAGAGAACACTGATGTTGTTCCTTAGCCTGCCACCACACCTACACGGGAAAAGATTTATGTGACCTATTTGTTTTTATAGGTCCATGGTTGTTAGTGGCAGAAAATTTTGAAAAACAATTTTTTAAAGACCCAAAACTATTTATAATTGTTCCCTTCGGCATCCAAATTTGTTTAACTTTGAGAGTTTTTATATTTGTGCCTTTGGAACCCAAATCGGTATAGTTTTCACATGTTTGAGTCTATACCAACAATTACTGTGATCGTGTCCATATTTTCTACAAATTGTGCACATAGAATTTTCTTGATTAATATTTCTTTCAATATTTCCAGATTGATTATATCCAAGTCCTTGTCTAATCGTATTACCAGTTTGCTTCCCTAATAGCATATTCAACGATTTTTCACCTCTTGAAAATTTATCTAAGGTCGTCGACAATTGTTGGACTTGTGTTTTGAGAGTTTCATTTTTGTTTATCAATTGTGTGCACTTTTTAATAGAGTTCTCTCTCCTCGTATTTTCACTTTCTTTCAAAATCAGAATTTCGTTTTCAAGTGATTTTATATTAGTTTCCCATTTTTTGATTTCTTCTTCGAATGTTGGACACTTATCACACTTAGGGATCCTACTTTGATAGGTTTTAACTAATTGGTCAAGTTGTTTATTTAAATCTATCAAAGTATCTTTTTGTGATTCAAGTTTGGCATATT
Organism: Allium cepa; assembly: GCA_030765085.1. Taxonomy (NCBI): domain Eukaryota; kingdom Viridiplantae; phylum Streptophyta; class Magnoliopsida; order Asparagales; family Amaryllidaceae; genus Allium; species Allium cepa. Next base: position 79,677,395 of record CM060932.1, on the reverse strand, counting down.
CTCCCTAAGTCGTTCAAAACAGCCATTCACTTCGTGGAAATGTATAAGTAATTCTGAATGAGAAAGTTTTGATACCTCACTTGGCTCGTCATCATCACTGTCAGTTATTTTGACCATGAATACATATGTCTGCTTTCTCACTCTCACTATTAGTACTTTGATTATCTTCATCGCTGGTATTGCACATGGCTGCAAAACTTCTCCTTTTTGATTTCTTTTCGAAGTCGCGTTGATTTTGAGGACAATTGGGCTTGATGTGTCCGGGTTGGTTGCACTTATGACAGATGATCTTCGGTTCTTCAGGATTGTCTAATATTTTATTTATTCTGCTTTTCAATTTTCGATTTAGAGTTGGATTTCCGTATTTGTAATTCCACCTTTTGACTTTTTTTATTATCAGCTCTAATTCCGCTGCTCCGTCATCATCATCATCACCATCACTTTCTGTTGTTCCTTTGAGAGCCATAGATTTCTTGCGAGTATCTCCTCCTTCACGCTCTTCCTTGAATTTCATTTCTAGCTCATAAGTGGTGAGATTTCCGATGAATTCTTCGACTTTCATTTGTTTCAAATCTTTTGATTCTTGAATGGCAGTCACTTTGGCTTCAAAACTTCGTGGAAGGACTCTGAGGTTTTTCGGACTATCTCCAACTCTGTGTATCATTTTCCAAGAGCTTTTGATTTGTATACGATATTGGAAAGTCGTCCATGCATCTCTTTTACATTTTCTTCCTTTGCCATTGTGAAATTTTCGTATTCGCTACTTAGCATGGCAAGGCGAGATTCTTTGACTTGAGATGTTCCTTCGTGAGTCACTTCTAGTGTGTTCCATATTTCCTGCGCAGTTAGACAATGTGAGACACGATTAAATTCAAATTGATCCAATGAACAGATAATAGAATTCATAGCTCTAGCATTAGCATTTTGTAATTTATTTTCTAGTTCTGTCCATTGATCCATCGGTTTATCTATTTCCTGATTGTCTACAATTATAGTTGGTGCTCTATAACCCGTCTCAACAATGTTCCAAGTGTCAATGGTTTTTAGAAAAAATTTCATTCTATTTTTCCAATAAGCATATTCACCATTGAACATTGGTGGTCTGACTATGGACTGACCCTCAGCAAAAGCATTATTAAAAGAAGCCATTTTAAAAATCCAAACTTTTAAACAAAACTGATTTTTTTTAAAATGAATTTTTAAAACAAAATGTTGACTTCTATTCCTAGCTCCGATACCACTTGTAGGATCGATTTCACCCTAGAGGGGGGTGAATAGGGTGATGGTATTAATTATAAAAATTAATTGCGGAAGCTTATAAAATAATTTCAACACAGAACACAGAATAATAGCAGCACAGAAAAATAGCAGAATAGTAAAATGCAGAAATAGAACGACATAGAATTTACCCAGCTTCGGCAAAACCCTGCCTACGTGCTGCCCCCAAGGTTTCTACTAGAAATTAGATAGCCAGATGCTTACACACGTAAACTCGCGACACTCGCTATCGACTAGACCTAACTCTACACTCAAAACCCTACCACAACTCAGCCACTGAGTTGCGAATTCTCAAACTACGCCACGTAGTTTGTCCCCTAGTCACACGACTAGTAAATACAACCTTTTAAAAGAGAATTTAAATTTTGAAAACAGATATAAAACAATTTAAACTAAAAAACCCTAATTTAAAAAAAAACAAGCCTAAATATAAAACAAGGCCGGTCCAAATTAATAGGAGATTTATATCCCCTTTTCTTTTAATTCTTCGGTCCGTTCCTTTTTCCTGTGCTCTTGATAATGGCGGCTTGTTCTCGTTTTCCTTCGCTCGCAAATTAGGGCTTTGTATCTCGAAGCGCCTGTTTTTAATTCGATTGAATCGGTGATGATTTGTGTGTTGCCTTGATCGATTTGATTCCTCGTTGCTCACTGTGGCTGCTTCGACGAGTTCGATTCTTGCTTCGGTAAGAATTTATGCTTTTGTGCTTTGATGATTTTCGTACTCGAACTCTTGTCCATATGCCGATGATGATTTTGCAATTTATAGAGGTTGAATCCCTGTATTTGTATTCGTCTGAGGTTAGTTGAATTTGTCGATTACTTTTTCTCGGCCGGTTGATTCTGCTTGAACGCTTGAGATTGAACTGACGAATTCAATTCGAGTATTTCTCTTACTTTACTGTTACGGCTTTAGCTTGAGATCGTTCGTTCCTTCCTTGATCGTCACGGCAGCTACTTTCCTATTTTATTTTTGACTTTTTCAATTCTTTTCTTGCGTTGAATTCTGACTTGGTTTAATATTCATCTGACCTTGGATTTGACTTTGTATATGCTATTCCATGACTTCGAATTCTCTGATTTTTTTTGACTTTACTCTTTGATTTCATTTTGTCTTCGGCATTGACTGTCATGTGTATGCAAGTTCACATCTTCGACCATTTTTGATTTCTTAAGAAACTGATGACCACATTCGAACTGTACCATTTGTTCTATGACATTGCACTTGTTGTTCACGGCCATTATATTTTTACTTCCATGTGACACTAGCCGTTCATGTTGCATTATCACCACTGACTGTTGACACTCTATACATTTGTTTGCACTGCTGACTGTTGACACTCTACACATTTGTTTGCACTGCTGACTGTTGACACTCTATACATTTGTTTGTGCATTGCCTCACACATCTTGTAGTTTGTTTTGATGCACTGTTTTGGTTTTTGGTACTGTGTCACTGTGTTTGTTGAGTCACTGTACTTTTGAGGCTGATATATTTGTTCGGTCTGTAGTTTTCAAGCATTGTTGTGTCACCTGTTCATATTGCCTCTGTACACTTGTTGCTTCCCTGACCTGTGCACATTGTTGCCTTAGTCCTAGCCATTCTCTGGTTATTTCATATTTATTTGAATTGTGCATTTGTCTGCACTGTGCATTGAGCACTTTGGTTTCATGATGTACTTGCTGCCTGGTTGCTGTGATGTCATATCTCGTAATTGTAGACTAGCTTGCACACTTTGATCTACTTCATACCAGTAGCATTCATTAGCTCATGTGTTTCCATTGTTTATGTATTTGTGATACTCTGGTTTTGCTGTAGTATTCAAGCATTGATGCATTTGGAGTTGGTCTTGTTGCGGTTTGGCTTTGTCTACATGTATTTCATGTAGTATGGGTTCTCTGCTGACTTGTAGTGTTCATTACTTCATTTGATATGTTGTTGGACGTTGATGCCGTGTTATGTAGTAACCTAGTTTCACTTGCATTGCTGAGTCATTCTAACATGTTGTCCATGTGAGTTCATTGCTGAGTTGGATTTACTTTGTCTCTGATCTTTTGGTCATGTTGCCTTCAGTTGCTTGTATATATGTACTTGCTCGGTCTGTAGCTCAAAGTTGCTACTTCTGATCAATTTGTTGAGCTTGTACACTTTTATTGCACCTGAGTTGAACCCAGTTTTAAAATTCGGATTTGACCTTGTGCTGAGAGTTGTGACATTTATGTTGTTGCACGTGAGTTGAACCCGGCTTTTTATTTGGGTTTGACCTGTGCTCACTTGTCCCTGTAACATTATCAAGTGTATATTTCGATGTGCACGGCCTTGTGGCATATACAGTGATACACTGTGTATGTCACAAGCTGTTCGTGTATGATAAATTCAAATTTAAATGACGACGAACAACCCAAATAACTGAGGCAAATATTATTTTCATGCATCCATATTTTATTTTATATTGCAAAAATATTTCTTTTTCAATTTTACTGCGCTAGTGAATATTTTTGCAGATTGTTCAGATGCTGGATTCTAACTGGAATGAAGTTGAAAATAAACTACGAGTGTGAGTGATATGTAGTGAGGAATTTATGTAAATTGAATTTGATGTAATCAGAAATTGTATTGTAATTGAAATTGTATAGTGAATAGTGAGAGCTTGAATTTGTACCATTCGAAATTGTAATAAATATTTGTTTGAATAAAATTTCTGTTTGAATTCAAAATCTGTGTATTTAATTTTATTCAGCAAATATTTATTTAATCTATGAAAAATAAAATAGTACATTAACATATACATTTAAACGAATGTATATATGTTTATTATCATCAAACGAAAATCATATAAGCGCATATTCAACATGTGCCACCCGAGCATCACTCGGGTTCATCAGGGTCTCGATAACCTCATGAGCACTGGTTAAACAAACATTCTATTATTGCATCTGAGTCTGCTTTAACTACTACAGTTTGTGAGACCTCCACAGCTGAACGGTTGGCCGAACTTAAGGTCAAATTTCCAAAAATATGCTTTGATGAGCTAAAGTTTCTTCCTTCTATCCATACAATACCAAGAAATATTAAAGCGAGTTCGCTTGCGTGCGTCAATGATGTTTTTGTGTAGCATGATGCACTCCAACACTTAGCTAAGAAATTTTTTAAGGTGTCTATTAAAAGGAAACACGATATCGATCACCTTTAGTTAGAGATGATCCATGATAAAGATAAGATCAAACATCAAGATGATGAGATTACAAGGTTGATGACGAAGTTAATCGCAGCAGAGAAAAGTATAAAAGAAACGTCTGAAGTGGTTAATCATTTGGAAATGGCTCATAAAAAGGAGCCGGACGCTGCCCTTTGTCGTAGTAGTGTACTTGCTCTAGAGAAGGACACACTGCAAAACGAGAAAGATACTCCAGTTAGTCGCATTGAGGAACTCGAAGAGATTCTTAAGATAGAGAAGGAAGAAAAACTTGAGGCTCAAGAGGAATCTCAAAAGCATTGTGAAGAGGTCGTAGAGGCTCGTGAGCTAAAAATTAAACTCGATAAAGATCTTACTAAGATTGAGGCCCTCAAAGAAGAGGCGAGGGTGGTCGTCAGGAGGTTAGAGGGCAAATTAAAGTCCAGTTGGAAGAAGTAAGAGAAGAAGGCAGGAATGAGATCACGGACATATTTGACCCTTTGATCATTGAGTACAATTCCCAGGTCCTTATCCACCATGACTTAAGCTTTCTGGGAGAAGGTTAGCTCGAATCGCTTGACGAGGCTTGGGACTACATCGTTGATATGAAGAAGACACTTGGCGAAGCCAATGTTGATGAGGAGAAACTGGTGCGAGATATTCTACATGGATTCGAACCTTTAGATCTCCCCGCTGCAAGGCTGAGATATTTTGATATTTTGTTACCTTCCGACAAAGGAAAAGACATCGTTGAAGCTTCAAGGTCTGATCCCAAAGATTCCTCTTTACCTCAACCAACCGACGCATAGGTTTCTCTTGGCCCGGGACGTGACCCAAGCTATGACCCGGATAGACCTAGCTATAAATCAAAGGCGCTGACCCCTATTCAAGGAAGGAGCACACCGACAACAACCGAAAGTCATCCAAATGCAGGTATCCCACTTTATTCTCCATTACTCGAGAGGTTTTGCTTTTTATGCCCAATAGTTCTAGGCTTATTCGCTTATTCATGCAAATCTGTAGGTTTCTTATCTTCCAACCAAACTATGAGAAGTGGTGTCGATGTAGATCAACAACCTACACTTACTGACATGCCAATGGATACTGACATTCGGAGGTCCAATGATCAAGTTATTGGAGCTCTTGCTAATGAAAGGGCTAATGATCAGTCACTACATGATGAATCTGATGATATTTTGATTATGCGCACCTTCAAACACACTGATAAGCTCAGCTTAGAGGAGCACATCGAGAAGGAGGAGTTATTGAAAAAGAAAGCCAAAGCCGAGCCTGTTGATGTGAACATTGATGATCCAAACCTTATCCCACTGCAAGTCATTCCCTCTGGTGAGTCCATTCCCGTGAGTAACATTCCTCCCGCTTTTGAAGGTGACATTGCTCTTGTTCTCGCGTCCAAGGATATTTCTCCAAAGGAAGGTAAGAGCGATAAGGGATCGAAGAGAGGAACATGGGAAGGCTCAAGTGGGCCCACTCCTAAAATACTCAAGAGGGAGAAGAAGTAGAAGTAGTAGTTGTCATGTTGGCTTAGTTTGTACAGAGCTTATATAGCTTTTTTTGTTTGTTGTGTTCTTGTTGGTACGACGCCCCGTTTTTGGATAAACACTTATACTATGATTTCCAAGTTTTATGTCAATATAAGTTCTTTTTGTTTTTGTTGAACTCTAATGTGAATTTGTTTAATTTGTCGAGTTATTACTTTTCCATTCAATATACTTATAAATCGTTGCTCGTTGATTTGGATAATCATCCGTTAATTTTACTCAAGGTCTGCATGTGGTCGTGACCTCAAGTTGTACCAAACACTAGGCTTGAGTCCTAGTGATACGCTATCGAATTCAACGGCTTAAGTGATTATACTCCTGGCCCTGTCTTGGGTTAGAGGAATTAGATAGTTGATGGTCGAATTCCATCCTTAACAAATTTATACTCCTTCTGTCAATTTTAGGTCGAAGTCTATGGAACAGTGAGTGGTTAAAGTGTACTTATCTATTTTTTTATACTCATATCCGCACTCTGGAGATAAGAGTTTGTCGGCGGGCGGTCGAATCACATCCAATTTTTGTTTATACTCTAATCATACTATGGTAACTTAGAGTCATTTGGCGAAAAAGTCAAACCGTACTTTTCTTAATTGATTGATTAACCCCCAAGCATGGGATTTAACTTGGAGAGCAATCGATCGTGTTATGATTGCTTTTTGATTCATGTTTGTCCCATCGCTTGGTGGGATTAATTTGATTATCGAATGGTCAAGTCACATCCATTTCTCACTAGGTACTCTGCGCATCAGGTTGTAAGTGAGAATCATTAAATGAACGGTCGTACCACATTCATTTTTTAGTCCAATCGTGAACTTGTGTAATCGGTTGGCTCCAAACTCTAGGAATCTGCTCGGACATATTAATATTAGTTTGTCGGGTATCATAACTAATATGTAATGCTATAGCAATCACAGATATGAAGGAAATTTCAAATTTTATCTGCCAAACAGAAAAAATGACATAATTTGTTTTATTACATATTTAGAAAATCAAATGCTAAAGAAATTTGGAAATTAAATACAACTTAAAAAAAGAATAAATTAAGTGAAATAGCATCATAAATGCTCGCTATTTCATGCCCTTGGGGGTGTTATTCCATCAATAGTCGCTAGCTTGAAAGTTCCTTCTCCAAGCCTCTGTTCAATGACATGCGGTGATAGGAAAAACCCGTTTCAAGACGAGATCGTCGATTTCTAAGGTCCATGGTCGAACTTTAGTGTTGTAGTATCAAATAACTCAGTGTCGATGTGCCGCTGCCCTCAAATCAGCTTCTTCGCTTTTCTCATCTACCAAGTCTAGAGATTCTAAGAGGAGATCGTTAGTTTTTTGAAGGTCGTAGTAGGTTATTCAATGAGAAAGGATTTAGAGTTCAATAGGAATGACGGCTTCGGAGCTGCAAGCAAGGGAAAATGGAGTATGGTCAACCGTGGACTTGTAGGTTGTTCTGTAAGCCCATAATGCTGCTATGCGTTCATCCACCCACTCGCCTCTAGCCTTTTCCAAATTTATCTTCAGAATGAACTTTATGATTTTGTATGCAGCTTTAACTTGTCCGTTTGCTTGAGGGTGAGCAATTGTTGCAAATCTCTTTTTAATATGATGTTGACGGCAGAAATACTTGAATTCAACGCTTTTGAATTGGGTTCCATTATCAGTTACAATAGTTCGTGGAAGGCCAAAATGATAGATGAAGTTTCAGACAATGAAGTTGATTACTTTCTTCGTCATGACCATGGTTAAAGGTTCTGCTTTGGCTCATTTAGTGAAGTACTCAACTGCTACGATGATGTACTTTGCATGACCTTAGAGATCGGTAAGGAAACGATAATATCTCTGCCTCATGTGGCAAATAGCCATGGATTGACCATTTGTGTAATTTACATCGGTAGATCTTCCGAAACTTTTGCATACATCTGGAAGTTGCCGTATCACTTAGCATAATCAGCAGCATCTTAGTTGATAGTTTGCCAGTAATACCTATAACGAAGTATTTTCTTTGCTAGGGTTTTCCCCCAAGTATGATTGCCACATTCCCCTTCATGATTTCCCTTAAGACTTGTTTTATTTCATCATGAGCGATACACCAAAGAAGGGGAACGGAAAAACCATTCTATACATGACTCCTCCTGGAATGATATATCGTGAAGCTTTGCGGAGGAATTGTCATCCTTCATTCCTTCATTCAGGAAGGAATCCTCGTAGCAAATAATCTTTAATCAGAGCCATCCATGACTCCTTCACAGGCTCCGTCTCTAGTACCCAATCGATTTCCATCCGGTCTATGCTTGGAGCATGTAGCACTTCGACTAGAACTAAGCCATTTGATGTGCATCTCCAAGTGCTAGCAAACTTCGCGAATGAGTCGGTCTCTTTGTTTTGATTCCAAAGAATGTGCGTAATGTCATATTACTCAAAGTCAATCAATAGCTCTTGGACTTGGATAAGGTATAGTGCGAGTCATTGTCCTTTAGCTTGGTAATCTCTCTGTCTTGGTATACCACCAATTGCAAATCGCAAAAGATTTCAAGAGATTTTATTCCCAATTATCTGGCAAGTTTGAGTCCAACAATCAGATCTTCATATTCGGCTTCGTTATTCGTTGCAGGGAAGTCAAGCTTCAAAGCATAGAAAATTGATTGGTTCTCCAGAGTTACTAGTACGACTCCGGCTCCAGAACAAACAATCATTGGAGACTCCATCCGTATACAATTTCCATCGGATGATAGAGGCTTCACTGCTCTCTTGGAGATCATCCAGTGCAGTGAACTCAGCTACAAAGTCTGCCAGTGCCTATCCATGGACGGCCCTCTAAGGGAGACAGGTAATGTCAAATTGGCTTAGCTAGATGTTCCACTTGAGTAACCTTCCAGACGTTTCAAGTTGTTATAGGACATGTCGTAATAGTTGGTCGGTGTAGACGTTGATGGGATGAGCTTGAAAATAAGGGAAGAGCCTTCCCGGCGCAATCAACAAGTAGTTTTCCAATTTATCTATCTTCAGATAGCTCCTTTCAGTTTCTGTTAATCACTTGCTAACATAATAGATCGGTCTCTGGATTAGATTCTCCTCGCGAAGTAGTGCGACACTTATAGCGTGTGTACCGACACGGCCAAGTAGATATACAAGTCTTCGTGATCCACCGACTTTGACTAGATGGAAGGTCTCTCTAAGTAGTTCACCAGAGCTTGGAATGTGTCTTTATAGTCCTGTGTCCATTTGAAGTTCCTTTTCCCTCTTCTAATCAAGTCGAAGAAAGGAATGCATTTATTGGTGGCTTTGGAAATTAATCGACTTAGAGCGGCAACCTTCCTGTTTAGGCTATGTACTTGTTTGATGGTTTTTGGTGCTTGGATGTTATGAATTGCTCGAATCTTCTCGGGATTAGCTTCGATTCTGCGAGCATTGATGATGAAACCCAAGGACTTTCCTGATGCAACGCCAAAAGAACATTTCAGAGGATTGATCTTCATTTTGTGATATTGGAGGATATCAAAAATTTCTGCTAAGTTTCTAATGTGGTCACTTGATCGCCGTGACTTCACGAGCATATCATCCACATATACCTCCATCCTCTTTCCAATCCGATCTTTGAACATTCGGCTGACGAGGCGTTGATAGGTTGCTCCAACATTCTTTAACTTGAATAGCATTACCATATGGCAGTGCAATCCAACGTCGGCAATAAAATTAGTGCGCTCCTGGTCGGGTATGTGCATCAGTATTTGATTATATCTAGAGTAAGCATCATGAAAGATGGCAACTCATGTCCTATGGTTGAGTCCACCAGTTTATTGATCCTCATAAGGAGAAAGATGTCTTTAGGGCATGCCTTATTTAGGTTTGAATAGTCAACGCATGTCTGCCATTTTTCATTTGCCTTTCTCACAAGTACAGGATTAGATAGTCATTTCAAGTAGAAGGCGTCACAAATAAACTCATTGCTTTTGAGTCTATCCACCTGCTCTTTAAGGGCAGCGGATCTCTTCGGGTCCATGTCGTGCCTTTTCTATTTCACCGAGACATGCCCCGAGTAGATATTTAATGAGTGGCTCGCAATGGCAGGTGAGATCTTACACATGTCAGAATGGGTCCAAGCGAACATATGAAGATTCGGTCTGAGAAAACCAGCAGGTTCCTTCATCATTGGGGGCTGAGCTGTGATCCGATCTTCATGACCCGTAACAGGTCATCGTGGCTGACCGTGATATCAATCGTCGGTTCAGTCAGTGCATCTAGTTTTTTTGGGATCCTCCTCGTCATTCCTTCGATCTATGTCTTTATAGAATCGAATGCGGCGCTCAAGCCAAGGCCTAGATGCTGATTGTTAATCTTCGGTGGCTTGGAGGCGGAGAGACTTTTCCACACCCTTGCCTTTCTCCTTCCACTAAGGGTCCCTCAACTCAGCCACACAACAAGCACATCCGATCGCCTGATCACTATGTACAACTCCAACACCTTTATTAGTTGAGAACTTCCAAGTCAAACAACATAGGGCGTAGGCTGCCCGGAATTTAGCAAGGTTCGATCGGTGTAAAATGTCATTGTATGGAGAGTCAACATCTAAGATGAAAAATGGAAACATTCGCACTCTCCTGCAGTCGCCTTCTCCCAATTCTATGGCCAATTCAACATAACTGACAGCTTCAGTCGTAGCACTGTTAAAGGCATGAATGCGAGCTTTAGATGGTTTCAAGTCCTTGGCTTCCATCCTCATATGATTGTAAACCTTTTTGAAATTATATTCACGGAACTACTACAGTCAAGCAAGATCTTCCTCACTAATGCGGGGCCGATCATGGCCGAAATGACCGTTGGATCGATCGTCGGTGCCTCTACAATATCTGCGTCTTTGTTTTTTAATACAATATCGTCTGCCATTGTAAGCTGCTCTTTGGCCGGAGCCCCATCTTCTATATTTGAACAACACTCAAAATTCATATGCTTGATTGTGCTAGCATAGCGCTCCATCTCGTGCCAGCCCTTATCAACTGGATGTGGTCCTCCACCTATTGTACTGATCATTATTCTTCCACCAGTCCACCCAGGCTCCTTAACCCTGTGCGGTGCTTGTCCTCAATTGAGGTCAGATGTCCCCTGCCCGCCATTCTGTGGGGTTTTAACAAACTGATATAGTTTTCTTTTCCGAATCAATCTCTCAATAACATCATAGAGATGCCTACATTCATTTGCGTTGTGACCATAGCATTCATGCAACTGGTAATATTTTTCGGTCTGCTTTTTTCTCTCCATCGATTCTTTCGGAGGTGGCTTCCTATAATTCATGGTATTGCATGTAGACATGTAGATGTTCTTTAGAGAAGTATTCAGTGGTCTGTACATATCATACACTAGAATCCTTGGCTTTCCTCTTCCAGAATCACTCTTTGGTTCATAGTTCCTATCACCATATTTCTTTTGCTGATTCGGTTTATTTTGGACATTTACTTAAACTTTTCCGGAACTCTCCTAGACTGTTTCACTGCAGTGTTAGTCTGCATACCCTCTCTACTCGGTCCCATAACATTTTTCTTCCTAGAGCATCTAGCTTTCTCTTTCCTCAAATGCTGAGCTACTTTGCATAGAAACGCTTTAACGTTGTAGGTGGTTTACCAACTAACCAATCGCCAAAGTCAGATCCTGGGTCAATCCCCCTTGTTACTAGCATCAGTATCGAATGGTCATTCAGATTACTGATCTCTGTGATAGCTGTATGAAATCTCTCCAAGTAGTCTTTCGATGATTCTCCAAAAGCCTAGATCACGCTCGCTAAGGACATTACACCTTTAGGGCGAGTTGCGTACATACAGAACTACTCCACAAATTTTGTTGCCAAATCGTCAAATCTAGAGATTGACCGTAGGGGTAACCTCATAAACCATTTTGTTACTATGCAAGAGAGAGTAATAGAAAAACATATGCATTTTATGGCATCATCAAGTCATGTGGAATCCATCAGCCATTCATATCTCATAATGTGCTGCCTTGGGTCGGCTTTTCCTTTGTACGCTGGCATCGATGGCATGCTGAATCTCCTTAGATACTCAACGTGTAGGATATTGTCGATGAACTGGGTATGACTTCCTGAGATCCTCCAATCGTTACTGGTCAATCCTTGGCTCTTCCTTACTAGCTGCCTTATCATAGCCATTACATTTGGCATTTGGATAGTTGGGGTCAAGCGGTATCGTGCTCCACCTCGCGTGAATGGTCCAGCTGATGTTTATAGTCCATTTCACGCCTTCTTAGCTCAAAGTCCTCTTGATGTGCATCACGTGCATTCACATCATCATCATTCCAGAGAAGTAACTGGTGTGAATTTACTTGAACTTCAGCATCCAGATCAATTGAGGTGGCTTTAGTTCGAGTTCCTTCAATTCCTTCTCTAGAGGAGGGTTCGTCCTCGGTCCCTATAGAGAGATCGGGTTCGATCGGTCCTGGTATCCCCAGAATCGTTGTGTGTTGATATCTAAATGCTTTTATGTGATATCCATCGATCCTACGATGTCTGTGCCTATGATGCTCATATGATGAAGTTGAGCTCTCCGATGTAGAATAGGGAGTTGGCTCCCTCCTAGTTTCCTCGTGTTGTTGATCCCCGAGTTGATTCATTAGATCGATACTGGGTTGAATCTACAAGTTCAACTATCGACGGCTATCCATGAGCTCTCTCATCAGGTTCTGGAAATCAGCTCTTGTGATGGAATTAGCTTGATTCTGGATATCAACTGGATTTGCAGCATTGGCATGCACTGGTAGATTGTTCTGGCCTCCTTGCTGGATGCTGACATTTTTGTTTCCTTCTACAATTTGAGAGGTAAATCCAGTGTTCCTCGCTATTGTTGATACTTTTGCAAATCTGAATAGAACAAATAAACTATTTGAAGATAATTTTGGATCTTTTCCATGGATTTGTGCAATTTAACAACAACAAAGGGATCCAAATGAAGCTGAGAATTTTGGTTCTCAGTGAAAGCACCAAAACGTTTGCACCAAAAATTGGCACAAACAACCAAGAGATTTGTAGTAGAAGAATAAATGAAGAATATTAAATGTAAATAGAAAGAATATAGCAATAAAGCAATAAGCAAATAAGCAAATAACAGAGACACAATAGTTTAGAGTGGCTTGGCATTGTTTGCCTACGTCCATTTTGAAGAGATGACTTTATTAATCACTTTGTGAACTATGTACAATAGGGGTTGCATTAGAATCCTTAGCCACCAAAGAGTACAAAGCAACAAGCAGCGTAAAGATCTCGAAAATAAACAATCAAACCTGTATTTATATTGGATGGCGATGAAATATCTCCATGAAAATTTGCCATAAGGCTCTCAAGATCCATAGAGCCCACATGAGGGATCACGTGGCCCAAATCCTAAGAAATAGGGTTTAGGGTCAATCCCTATTTTGGATAAGTTAGGGGTTGTGATCCTTATGGGAGCTTCTCCATGTTGTATTATACTTGTCCGTTAAGTTTCATGACAATTGGACATATAGATGTTGAGTTACTGATCGATCTTTATTGCAATGTGTTCTGTAATCTGATTCTGACCGATCCCTCCTGCTTGCTCCTTTCGGTTGCGATCCCTAGGGTGGACTCCCTAGGGTCTCTACTTCTTGTCCCTAAAGTTTCATATGTATTCAACTTTTGGATTTTGAGATATCGATCGTTTTCTATTGAGTTGCACTGTTTAGCTGAAGTCATCTGATCCCTTTGGTAGAAAGGGATCGTACCCGGTCCTTTTTCTGGATTAGACTATATTACGTACTTTAAACATTCCATATAGAATGTTTCTTGATTCCGTTCGATCACGGCTTCATACTATCATCTGTACGTGATTTCTGGACCCCACAATTATCACTCCAGGTTTCTGGTCTTGATAATAGTCAAGTCTAACTTATCCAATCAGTTCAGACAAAGCTGGGTCAAAATGTATGATAACAAAAACCATACTTCATTTCCCTCATCATACTCGTACGAAGATCCTTTAAGATACGATATCCTACCAAATACATCATCCCCAACCACCAACCGAGTGGTATGTTGAAATGGAGAAAAGAAACTATGAGGATGTATAAGAGCATGACAGAGTTTCGCAAGAGCAAAGGTTGTTAGAGGATGGAAGAAGATAAAGAGCAAAATGACGTAGCAATAATGACAGAAGGCAAAGAATGCGTGAAATACTCCGCCAAGTACCTCAGGTAGATTAAAAGGCTGACTCTAGACTCGTATATTGTAACTGTGAGATTTTTGTCCTATCGGTTTTAAGAAACGAAACTGACTTTGGTTGACATCATTATAGATGCCACATTTTCCAGATGGTTGTGAATTTTGGCAATGGCTTGAAGATTCTTTACCTCATCAAGCAGTTGTGTATGCTACTAAACTTGAAGAATAAAGTGAAACACTTCAGAGGACACTTGGTTAAATTCACTTATCATGTGGTCAAAGGAAGCTTTTTAATCAATTAGTGTGTTTATTTTCCATCTATGATGTTCTCATGTTTCAATGTTCCTAAGGTTTAACTAAGTTTAGTGTTGTAATGTTTGTTCTTATCTTTTAAGCAAATTAAATAAGTTTGTAATGGTTTAATTTAGTAAATAAATTAAATGCATACTTGAATCTAAAAACACAGACTTAACTTGAATTATCAAAGTACATAGAACTTGTTTAAGGTACGTAACTTAATCAACTATCTTGACTTGCAATCGAATCTATCAAACCCAAACATCATTCAAATTGTGTAATATAGCTAACCCAAAGACCATAGGCAGCATGTCTAGAAAAATCAATACGACACTCCTACAAATATTATGAATCAAACGTAGCTCGTGTTAACTGAAATAGATCTTCTTCCTCCACTATATTTATAATGCTTCTGTATCTTCGACAAGCTCTAGTAAATGTGACATAAGTACTTCGAGTATTCAGAATCCTTCTATTTAATATACAATCAGGATGATTATTAAAAACTTCTTTTTAGAGTAACCTAAAATCTTGTTCCAACTCCTCTTCCATGTGTCTATGGTTGGTTTCTTTGTACCCTTTGATTAGTATCAAATAATCTTGTGAAGTCCAACTTTCATTTTCCATCGAAGATGTTGTGGATTTTCGATATAAAAAATTCATTTAAATAGAAATTTCCTGATCCGTGTTTCATGAATCAAGTGCCATATAAACGACCACTTGGTAAGCATCTGTGAACTTGAATAGAAACAAACACAAGTGTGTTTGTTCCTTCACAAAATGAAGTACAAACACTCAAACAGAATATGAAATCCAAATACCAATACTGATACTAGACATAAAATACAAATACAAACACTGACACAAGTTATGAAATACAAACGCTGATAATACACTGATAGTAAATCTCAAACATTGATAATATACCGATAGTAAATTTCAAACACTGATAATACACTGATGGTAAATAAAAATATTGATATGCGAAAAAGTCATAATCTACGGCTCACAAATAGATATTCACCATCCCAAAGAACAACTGCATCATCATCATCATTACTCTAGGTGTAAGGTGATATCGTTGCTCATCAGCAGTAGTAAGCTCGTTAATACGAGCAGTCAACTTATCTATGCTACATCATGCTCGACATACATGACCTGACATAGCCCTTCTGCATCTGAAATAAATCGTCATATGAAAACGTAACTGGATTTGGACATTGCAAAATCTCCGGCCGAGGAATATCAACATTCTATCAACTCTCGACTTTATAGGTATACCGACTATCCAACCATAATCTCATATCTAGGATGGCTGTGGAGTAGGATATACCTGAGTGCTATATGTAAGGTCCTGTAAAACTAGGGGGACAACACCACTCCAGATGCCTGAAGGTCCTACCATATCAATGGATGCAGCATGAACAAAAGTAGCCGTATGCGATGGCGTATAAAACCGACGCCAAAAGGATGCATAATCTAAATCGATGATGATGAAGTAATTAGCTGACTACCACTCAATTGTATACTACTGTAAAGCACTGCTGTCATACACCTTCAAAAAGGTGTATCTAGGCGTGGATCATCAGGAATCACATCACTGTCTAAGGTTTGTCTCCAACTACGCTCACCAAGGAACCAATAACATCCTCCTGTGGAGGGGGTTGATACCAATGGAAAAGGTTTAGTCCACAGGAAGCCAGCGTGCACTATGATAGGGCAAGTCATATAAGGAGAACCATCATAAGGATGCCAAACAATGCTCTCTCGTGTAGCCTATAACTTAATCTGATTTTGGATTACAACAAATATATGACATGCCTCAACTCCTTGCACCATTCTACAGTTCTTACGATCCCATACTGTAACTTGAGGGAAGAAAAGAGGCAATGTGGATTCTAACGTCGGGTAAGTCATATTATGAAAGCACTCATAGTATCATTACTTCAATATCTCCTAGAAACATGTAATCGATGTGGATTTGGCCCTAACAATGCACTGATGATCCAAAGAGCGATACAAATACGCTAATATCGGAGTCCCCTAATTATATCTGATTGGACTATCAAACGAAAACTCTACAACAGCTGCAACATGTCCAACCGACAACGTGTTCAATGGATTTGAAAAGAATATGTTTCCCGTTATGTACATAATAAATAGTCGACCAATTTCTAAATTGTTTTCTTTAATATAATTATGTATCAATCAAAAATTACCTGTCTAATGTAACTACTTCTAATTTGTAGTTCGGATGACACTTGTAAATCAAGATGTGAAAGTACACTAGATAAACGGTTAAAGTGCTAGTACTGCTCGTTATAGGGTAAGGTCTCTCCCGTCCGATGCCTATACCAGTAAGTATGGTAAAGTCTAAAAGGTCAAACCTAACTCTGCAAAGCTAAAGTGAAATGTATGAGTAGTCTTCCACCAACATGTGGCCAAAGCACCGTAGAATTGAACATACGCAATTAAAAGATTTTAAATACCTATTAAAACAATTTACGGTTATTGAAAGTACTTAAAAGTATTAAATAAACAAGGAACAATTAAATAAATGCGTACTCAAAAAATTTCTAAATTCTATACCCTAAAGAAAAGCATGAATAATGCCTTCGGCATCAATTGTTTGAATAGATCTATACAAACTGATTATACTGGAACAAGTGTCATGGGTGCCCTCACGACGAGTCTAATTTTAAATGGGTCGCATGTTCAATTTATATTCTATAATTTTAACTAAAAGTAAAATTTTAAGGTAAATATCTTACAGAATCTTTGATGCATGTGCTGACATGTACTTCATTGTTGGGAAGTATACAAAAATGATCAAATCCTTGTCGGGTTCCAAATTTTGATCGATGTGGGGATCCATAACCACATCTTTTGTATTTCTTCGCCTAACTTCGATGCTTCGCTGACTTCCTCTATCGGTCGGTGGGACATCTTTGTGTTCTTCGACAGGTGCATTTCTTCGCCGATGGAACGTTTCCATTGCTGCAACTGCGTCAGATACTCCTCTATGTTCTTCTCATAATTATTTCGGATTTTTTTTCCTTTTTTTTCTTATTTTTTTTTACTTTCTTGGCTAAGTTAAATGAAAGCAAGAGCAAGCCGAAAAGAGTTGATGGTGTCCAACACTATCGGTTGGAAGTGGTCTTAGAACATCCTTTAGTCAAGGTTAGAAAAAGGCCAGATACGTCTTAGGTAGCAGGTAACAGTCTGCAGAGTGATATGATTGAGGTTGTAAGATCAAGTCAAGGTTGTAGACCATTGGAAAAGCTACCTGATAATCATAGTTTAACTTCAACCAGAGTTAGGAGCTAAGAGAAAAACTGGTTGAAAAATGGATAATAACTTAATTCAAGGTTTTGTACTGGAAAAAACTTCCAAGTAAGAAACTAGCTGTTTAGAACAACTATTTCAATCGACAATATCTCCCACGTGTTATATCCTATGGGATGTAAATCTAAGGGATAATCCAGTAGAACTGTCTTCCAGCGGTGGTGATTTTGTTCCGATTGAATATGATAGCTGAGAGAAAAGCCCTTCCCAAAATTGGTAGTAGTCAAATCAATTTGCAGTTGACATATACTTGGTGAATTTTGCAACTATAAAAATGAGTTGTTCGAGATATCATTGTTGAAAACCCATTATTATGACTACATCGTTCATCCAAATGCTAAATACATATGAAAAATTCACTTATGATAAGTTCTCATTTGATAATTATTTTTATTTCCTATGCATAGCAAATTCTGCGTGGAAAAGTAGACAATAGTAAAATACACCACTCATTAATAACTATTGTAATAACTAAATGTAGATGGATACATAGATGTTATTCGTTAATACTACCAGTATGTAAGGCACCTTCATTGAACGTGGCAAAAAAATGTAAGCTAACTTCTTTATTTGAAAAAAAAAATACTCTTTGATAATATTGCGTGCATATGTATAAAATAGTTGGTTGTGTATGCCTTTGGAGTTGGTTTAATTGCTCTATGGCCTTCATTAATTATCACTATATATAACCATTTAGAGATACATGAAATAAACATGTTGATCGTGCATGTAATGCTAATATGGATTTTCCATTAATTAACCAAATAGACGGAAAAATAATTACCTACAGCCAACTTTATTACATTTTCTTCAAATATATCGTGTTTTGCAATCTTGACTTGGAATAAACCGGACATTTATAGATTTTTGATGTAGATAAGCCACTGTTCTAGGGCAACTTGAACCAAAAATATAGTCAGTATTCACCATACTTTAATAGTTATATGAGGTCTAGGAAAAATTATTATTTCATATTGATTATTATGATTATCAAATGCGATTGAACCAAAATGGTCATAAAGTACTCATTCATTAATTATATAACTAATTTAAGACCCCGTTTTAGATATTATACAAACTCTTGAGATTAAATATCTACATAAGTTATGTTGTTAGTTAACTTCAGGAATCCATCACATATTTTCTAACTAAATCAAATACATATCAAATATAGAACACTTTTCTCTTTCAAGTTTAACACATTTAGGAAATCTAAAATATAACAATATTAAAATATACCATGATAAATTTATAACACGACCATACTAATTGAAAGACATGTAACATAACGAGAACAATACTATGATCATAGCGTCAGATACGACATGCATATTTTTTCCATCATATTTGAAAATTGATTTTTTTCGTCATTCTTTGGTACTATAGAATATTGATACACAGTCACTATAGAATACCTTCTCTCTCAAATTTGGCATTTTCTAGCTCACTTGTTTTCCTTCTTATCCTACTTGTCTCGCTTCCTGTACCTACTTTTCTACTTGACTCATTTCTTTCTCCCTCCTCAAGCTTTGGCTGTGTGGCTTCTTCTCTAAAGTATTCTACATCTTCATCCTCTGTGCTTATGTGGATAAAAAAATAAGCCACTTTATACATCTTGTAGCTTTGTGTTTTAGAAACTTGATATCTCAATGATTATTATTCATAACAATCCTCTCAAAGCTCTCTATCTCGTGTCAATACTTCATCAATTTTAAAATTACGTGTTTCTACTTCACAGCTTACAACCTATTAATGAAAGTTAGTACAAATCGCAGAAACATTTTAGTTAAAAAACAGCCAACAACATAGAAATTACATGGATATCACAAAACTGAACATAGAAAGGTAGTGTTCCATCTACCTCAAAACCGTATCTTGCTTGGGCTCAATTTACAATCACATCCTATTAAAGTCATTATGTAACTCATGTTTCCATTAATGATAAAAACGAATTTTACAAAAAAGTGATTTAAATTTAAATTAATAAACATTCACAAAGAAGATGACAATGAATTAGGCAGTAAAAAATAGCAAACAGAAACTTTTCCGAATTATACAATAATGGTAAAATTATCAATAATCACAATTAAATCAAAAGCTTACTATTTTACTGTTTGAAGGTATCGACTTTTCTAACAACCAAGGATCAACATCAAACCCATGTTTCATCATTTGTGGCTCACATTGAGATGGGAACCCCTATAAGAGGAGGACCATCTTTATAGATGTTTTTTTATAATTTTGTAGATGCACCATAAGTGAAAGAGGAAGAAAATATACAGTGAGCTGAAAGAAAAGTGGGACTCATTTACGTTATTAATGCAACATAACTTCCACCATTTATGGAAAATGAGTTATCCCACAAAAATTGTTTAACACTACAGTAAATGCAACAAACCTTTCACCCTCAAAGGAACTTATACTATACTACTATGGAAAGGATCCAAACTTATCTTTATTCATGAGTGATAGATGCTTCAAAAATCTATTGGTACATTCGTTTTGCTGATATCATTTTCCTTAAGTTATCAACACCATAATAAACATTAATTTAGTAAGTTGCATTTTTCTTTGTGTGAGATTACATGGGAAATTAATTGCAACAAATTACATGGTCTCTCGGTTTATAGAAAGGATTACATGTGGATTATTGAAAAATGTAAACTTTTCACCTATTTTATTGTAATCTTCAACATTAGCATAATATTCAGGATCAAAATAATTCTAATTAAACAGAAAATGTGAGCTTCAAAATGATAGAAACGATACCCTACCACGAATACTTAGCAATGTTGTGTTCAAGACAGTTTCTCATGCACCAATTTAGCTGTTCCTAAATGTGAATAAATTATTTTTGATTACCTTATCCTAGAAAAGTTATATGAACCGCATCACTTGCTGGCTATAATAGAATTTGCCTGAAACTTTGCTTGAACCGGTGTGTGATTGTTACAATTATACCTGAAACAATTTCTCACTTGCCTGAATGTAATTTGATTCGAGCGAATGCATGATTTTTGATGTTGTCGTATCTTTTACGGCCTAAGATGATGCTTTAATTAATTTTCCAGTGGCTTTTGAGTGATTAAAAACAACTTATTTAGGTAATTCAGGATTAGACCTTGAGATTTTGTTATGGGAAAAGAAGCATTGAATTATGGATAATGTGGTGAAAGAAACTGTCCATCGCAGTTATTTAGTGGCATAAGAACATGGTTGGTATTAATTACGAAAATATCCTTGTTGGTTAGAGTAATTCAAAAGGATAATTTAGACATATCAAAAGCTTCAAATGACGGTATCGTCATCATATATAGATTGGCCTGTCATATGGTTTGAGTTTGGTCAAAATGGGTTGGATCGAATTTGACCCTGCCCATTTATGATTCATTCTTTTTTATCCACTTATGACTCAACCCGTTTAATAAACGGGTTACCCATTTAACCAATTTAAAGATTTGAATTTGATTTGACTAATAAAAACAAATAAATATAAATATTTCTAATTTTAATTTTTATATTTTGAATTTCGATAAAAATTTAAAATTTTAATTCTAATGCTTATTAAAATTCAAACATGGGGATGTGGTGGTCTGTTATTTTCTAAGTACAACTGTCAATTCTCTTAGAGAACTACAGTATGCGTTCACAAGATGAAACATCCTAGTGTTACATACTATCCGTAATTTAGGTGAGAGCTCGTCGATCAAAGTCTCGCCTGATTCCGAGTTAGTACGAAGAAGTTATTGCAGTCTTAACAAGAAAATTAACATCTTCTGCACTAGGTGAAGTTCAAATATGAGGATACAGTGGCTTATTATTTTCTAGGTACTACTGTCAGTCCCCTAGGAGAACTACAATGTTCGTTCACACGATGAAATATCCAAGTAATACATACTGTTCGTAATTTAAGTGGAAGTTAATCGATCTAAGTCTCGTCTGATTCTGAGTCAACATGAAGAAGTTATTGCAGTTTGAACAAAAAAATAGTGGCTTCTGTACTAGACGGAGGTCATATATAGGGAGGTAGTAGCCTGTTATTTTCTACGTACAACTGTCAGTCCTCTTAGAGAATCACAGTATGCATTCACACGATGAAGTATTCGAGTGTTACATACTGTCCGTAATTTAGGTGAGAGTTAATCGGTCGAAGTCTCGTCTGATTTCGAGTCAATATGATGAAGTTATTGCAGTTTAAACAAAAAAAATAGCGGGTTCTACACTATGTGAAGTTCAAATATGAGGATACGATGACCTGTAATTTTTTAAGTATAACTGTCGGTATTCATGAAAAACTATATTGTACGTTCAAAATTTTTGTTTTTCGAATTTATATTAAAATTCAGTGTTTTGGTAAATTGGTAAATGAGTTACCCATATATAATCCATTTAAAAATGGATCAACCAAATTCATAATTCATTTAATAAAATTCATGAATGAGTTGATCAAATCCATTTAAAATAGGGTAAATGAGTTGGATTAATGGGTTTAGTCATATTTCGATAGGTATATTAATACACAAATAGTGAAGTCTTTTGAACATAATTAATAATAACATAACAATTAAAATGTTATGTTCACAACACAAATGGTTAGTACTTTAGAGATAAATACGAGATTCACTGTAGCTACTGTCATAATCAAAGAAAATATAGCAATACTTAAAAAAGTGTCGCTACAAAGTGTTTATATCAAGGTTGGCAGGGTTATTCTCTAGAGCGTGGACCACCATTCGTGAAACATATTGGAAAGCAAGTGCTTTTTAAGCGGGGTGAACCACATTCCGTAAAGTATCACTACTCAGAACTTATGCATTAATCATGAAAAATAAACAAGCAATTATCACTGCTATCAGTCCGCTACGAAAGATGCGTTATCTACAAAGAAGGTTACCTTATGTTCGTTAGATTAAACGTCAATTAAGTTAAAGTCGGCATGAGACAGTACAAAAATATTTTTAAACAGTCAAATACTAATAAGAGGAAAAAAAGAACTAAATAGACATTGGCAAACTAAAACTAAATGCCTAACATGCACAAAAAAAAATAGATCTACCCATTTACTTGCATTCAATATGTTTGCAATATAAAAAAAATAATACGTAACTTACAGTAGCGTAAAAGGAATATGGTCTAGCAATAAGAAACTAACACATGGATGTTAGTCATGGTTAAACGATGTTATGCATTTGAAAAATGAAGACTCGCCAAGGTTGGTTACAATTTTACACGGATACAGGTTGTAAGTTAAAATGTCCTAGAACAAAATTAAAATCATACGTTATTTAAGATTTTATGAAACATGAACCGTAAAATTACTGCTAAAACTGTTTCCACACTCCAAAATTGCTTTAGGATTGCAGTGTACTATATTTTGAACGTAAATTAAAAGCCCGCAGTAAAAATATAGGATAGATTTAGATAGCTTAGTTGAAATTTTGCAATAATTTATTAATTTAACTACAATACGATCACACGTTACGTTCTTTATGAATCACTCAAGTGCACAACCAATCGACCATTGTGGTGGAAGTTTTGTTTAATAAAATTATTTAAATCGATTGCCACCGCGAAGGAGGGTTCAGAGGGTGGCAACCCTCTACGACGGTCGACCTGGCAAACGGACATGACAATTGGTAAGATATCTGTTCATTTTGAACTTCACCACCAACAGACGTCTTTCCTCTATAAATACTTGGCAGCCTTCGTTTTCGAAAAAAAAAAACTTTTCTATTCTCAGAATCAATAACTCTATTAGCATCATTTGATCAAATTCGAGTGTTGTTTTGATTTGTGCAAGTAATCACAACTTGCGCAAAATAAACTCCACTGTATTCTAAAAAACATTTTCTGAAAGCCTCTGTGATCTGAGAAAGACGAAAACATTCTTAAAAGAAAGCGATTCAATCGTGCCCTAGAGTGATATATCTATATAATACTGCAACTGTTTCAAGAATATCTTCCACTCAAGATTTATCGCTCGCCAGAACGACGGCTCGATCACTTCAAGTAATGAACCAGGATCTCACTCGCTTTGAACGTTTCGATGGAAATAACTTTACTCAGTGGCAAGAAACAGTCATGTTCCTTACCACCATTCGTTTGAATCATATCATCTGTGATGACTTAAAAACAATTCCTGAAGATAGAGCTACTGATACGGATGTTCGAAAGAAATTAAGAGTTAAAGGAACTAAGACAGAAGCACTAGAATGAAGTCTTTCTTTGCAGATGATACATTCTTAATGCGCTCTCAGACTCAGTATACAGTGCACGTAGGACTATCGATGTTGCGAAAGCTTTATGATGGCTCCAGATGTAAAATACCGCATCAAAGAGGCAAGTAATCAAAAGTTCTTAATAAGTACTTAAATTCATTATAAGATGAATGATAATAAATTAGTAGTATCCCAAGCCCATGAGTTGAATATCATTGCTAGCAAAATCAAAGATGCTAAAATAGATCTTCCTGAACCATTTCAAGTTGGTGTTGTAATTGCAAAGTTGTCCAACTCTTGAAATGGTTAAAAAAAAAGTTAATACATAATGAGAAGGCTCACACGCTAGAATCCCTCGTACGTCACTTGCATATTGAGGAAGAATCTCGTAAGCGTGAAAAGAAAGATGACCATGAAACAGAAAAAGCAAATTTAATTGAAGGAGAATCCTCCAAGAATCAAAAACTGAGAAGAAAAGAAAATTTACATCCAAACCAGAGAAGTCTAAGAAACCGAAAACTGATTGCTTTAACTGTAAAAGACCTGGTCATTATTCTCGAGAATGTAGAGATTGTATAAGAGACGAAAAAGGGAGAAAAATAATGCTATTGTTGTTGCTGAATCTGAAAATCAACTCATGATTGCCATTGTAGAGGAAGCCAACTCTTTTGGAGTTGAAGAGGGATGGTGGTTAGATACAGGTGCTACCATTCATATTTGTAATGATAAATCACAAATTCAGACCTACAAAGAATGCACTATTTTAAAGAAGTAAAAAATGGACAATGATGTTCACGCTAAGGTTGCCGGAATCGGAAACATTAACCTGAAGTTTACTTCAGGAAAAGTCCTAACTCTAGTAGACATCTTTAATGTTCCAGAAATGACGAAAAACCTTATTTCTGGAGATCGTCTGAAAAACGGGGGGTTCAAACTAGTTATTGAGTCAGATAGTGTTATTATGTCCAGAAATAATGTATTCGTCGGTAAGGGATATTCATGTAATGGCATGTTCACAACGAACTTAATAAAATATGTTTCTACTTATATTGTTGAACCTTTACCTTTATAGCATGGTAGATTAGGGCATATTAATTATAATTCTATCTGAAACGTACATAATCTAGGACTTATACCTAAATGTGATATTGAAAATATAAAGAATTGTGAAATATGTGTTCAAAGGAAATTATTATATAAAGCACACAAATCTGTTACTAGAACAACATCTGAATTGCTTGGACTTGTACATTCTGATGTTGTAGATTTACATAGTAAAGTTTCACGAGGTGGAAACAAATACTTTAAAACATTTATTGACGATTACTCAAAATATGCTTATGTATACTTATTGAAAAGTAAGGATGAAGTTCTTAGTAAATTTCTTATATATAAAGCAGTAGTTGAGCATCAGTTAAACCATAAAATTAAAATGTTATGATCAGATAGAGGTGGCAAATATAAAGCAATGGAATTATCAGAATTATGTGAATCAAATGGAATAGTCCATGAATTCACATCTCCATACTCACCATAATCAAATTGTAACGACCCGGATTCTTCGACGGTTAATTTTAAATATTTAAATGATTTAAATATTGGATTTGGATTTATAATTTAGTTAGTAATATTTTAAAATGGGAATTTCAAAAAAATTCGTAAATTTTTGAAAATGGTCAATTTAATTGACACGTTAAAATAGTGTATCAGGGCACAGTCTCGGAATTCGATGAAATAGTTTCATTGAATCCGTAATAATATATTATGATCGGATTTCAAATTTCGTAGTATTGCAAGTTATTGTTTGGTCGTTCGGAATTAAAAACGCCTGAAATAATTTAATTGAATTTAATTTAAATTGGGTCTAAAAAGCTATCTTCTCCATACGATCGAATTAGAACTCGAAACCTTTTGCATTACGTTCGGAATAAGGATATAACATTATAAACGTCTAGCAGCACGCCTCGCTGGGAGACCGAGATTTCACAGTAGATAATATAGGATATCTTCAATATTTGAATATATTAAATCATATCAGAAGTCAATCTCCATTAGTGAATCGTGCTTGAGACGTTGCCTGGGTTAAATCACGATCTATTCCCTCCTTCCTTTCAAAAAATCAAATCGTTCAACAGAAAAGAAAAAATATATATGAACAAAATCAGGAAAAAAGAGAAGAGGGATCGCGTCGCTTACGAGCGTGAGATAGCAGGGGTTTTTTTTTCGCGTGTGGTGGTTCAATCGATTTGGGCTAAGGGTAGAAGTGGAGCGACAGCAAGGCAAGCGGAGGAGGGCAAGTTGGTGTGAGGCATTCGTGATGAGAATCACTCGCGTGGAAGTTAGAGGTCGCGAGAGTGGCGATCTCGGGCCGCGTGCGACATTGGTTAGGGTGTGGCCGAGAGGCAGTGATGTTGATGGATGGTTGCGCTCGCGTATGCACGCATGTAGGAGGAGGGAGGCAGTTATTGCATTCGAGTTTGGGGTTCATCGATTCGCACACGTGCACGCGCGTGAGGGCTGGTTGTTGCTCTAGCAAGGACAGTGAGGTGCACGAGGGTGCATGCGGTGGAAGGGTAGAGTTTGGCAGAGGCGGCGACAAGGGGAGGATATAGTTGATGTAGGTAAATAATTTTTTTTTTAAGATTATAATTAGGATAGTTAAATTATTATTTAAAATAAGTTAATTTATAAATTTGATAAGAATGTTGTGCGAGGTCGAGAAATTTCAAAGCAGGTGGCGCTAGATTCGTAGTGATGTAGGTTGCAAATAGAATTGATTTGAAGATTTCTCGGAGTCAGCTAGAATTTGACATGTTTGATTTAAATCAAATCTGGATATTTGCAAAAAAAGTAAGGTAAGAAATCACCACAACAAACAGGACCTTTAACAGCGTTTTAAAAACGCTATAAAAGCTTTTAACAGCGTTTTTATGTATGTTGTATATCGACATGCAGTTATATGTCTGGGATGTACAATGACAAGAAATAAACACTGTTAAATGTTCTTTTTAACAGCGTTTCCCTGGTGCCATGAAAGCTTTTAACAGTGTTTGGTCGGGTGCAGTTATAGATCTTTCTTGGTGTTTGTTTCGTGCTAAGATAAGATTTTATAGCGTTTTTTCAATGCTGTGATATTTATTTGCAGCGTTTCCTTGTTGCCATAGATCATGCTTCATGTTTTTAGATACAATTTAACAGCAATTTTCAAACGTTGTTAAAACTTTCAATGGCTTTTTAAAAACGCCGTGGAATGTTTGTTTGCTTTTAAAAGCTATCGAATGTTTTAACTACGTTTAAAAAACGTCGTGGAATGTTTTAACAGCGTTTTCAAAACGCTGTGGAATGTTTTAATTCCATTTCAACCAACATTCGCCACAACGTGCATACATACCACATTTTAAAATTAGCATATTATATCAATATCATATTTCAAAATCAACATATTATATCAACACCACATTTTGGACACATATTTGATAACCAACGTATGAAATTTCATAATCAAAATACACAATATTCTTACACCAAACATAAATAGTTTGTCTCATCAATAGTTTAAAAGCAAAATATAGAACAAGTAGCAATAGCAAAATAACAGCAAGTAGTACATACATTAAAAGCAAAAAGTAGTTCTAGCAGCAAAAATAACTTCGATCCATAACTCGTTGCAAACTTCTTTTGCATCATAGTCATCTATCTACCTGTAAAGTAAAAGTAATGCTTGAGAATCAATTCATCAAAAAAAGTGTACACATAGTTAAATCGGTTTTATAATGCAAACATTAAACATTTTATGGTTAAAAAATTATGTTAGGCGTTCTTGTGCAACAAAATATTGAACAGATGCACAAATACTGAACAGATGCACAAAATATTGAACAGATGCACAAAATAAATTCACTGCCTGATCCAGTGTTTGCTGCCCTATTTGCATTATTGGTAGATATATGATATGCGTTTATGCCGCTTTAGGATATCATATATGTAATGTTTGCTTCTTCGATGAAATCAATAGTTTTTGGTTTAACTCTTCTAATCACATCTTTCTTCTTGTTACAAAAAGATGTGCAGGTGTTGGGCATATAAGAGATGACATTCTGCATTACTGGAAGAAAATGGATAGTAATAAAGATGATGATGAGACATGTTCAGTATTTAAAGATATGGACATTAAAGCTTTGAGGTCAGCCAGACTTATAAATCTATGTCATTATAATCTTAATTGTCTATTGAAATACTCTAATTGTTTTCCCTGTAGCATATACTTGTTTGTTATTAATACATTTCCATATCATCTTGTCTTGGTATATTATTTATGCTCACAAAAACTATATCTCTTTCATGTCTGCTAACAGAATCAAGTCTTGCTAATAATGGTACGCCACTTTCAGTAAAGACATTTTGTATATGAATTTATCAAACGTATGATGTTATTTGTAAGAGAGCATTATTACTGTTATGAACATTAATTTTATAATTTGATATAGTAAGTACGGGTAGGGGTGAACATTCGGAAGGTACCAGGGTAAAAATATTCAAACCGAATTGGAGCCGAAAAAATTGAAAGAACAAAATTAATTTTGCCGAGAATTGAAAAGCCGAATAAATGAAATTATGAAATGTTAGGACATCTAATTAATTTAAAGATATATGCAAATATATGATTACGAAGTTTTTATTTGAACTCTATATTTTTATGTATTTGAGACCCTTCCAATTTTTTTAGCTCAAAGCTACTGTTTGAGCTGCTTCCGGTCATGATCAAGCTTGTACTAGTATTTCAAAAGGATGTTGATACGGTTATCAGTATTGATGCACCAGCAGCTAGACCCAAACGTGTTATACACAAACCAGCAAGATATCAAGACTAGAAGGCAACAATTAAATAAAAGCACAATGGCCAGCACACATGCAAGGAAGCAGAGCATCTAATTCGGTTATCAAAAGATAGGCACAGTAGCAAAAGCAACAAATTCTGTTATGGCAGCTTTTTCCTTCTTTTATAAATAATATTACAGCCTGTGGCTGAATCAAGTAGTATGGACCATGTGTCCTTAGTTGTTACAATCGTATGATTAGAAATCATTGGCAGTAGCTATAAGAATAGGTGATGTAATTCGAGAAGAAAATAGAGATATATATGAAAAATCTTCGTCTTCACTTCCTGTTTTCTCCCTCCTTCTTCTTTTCTATCTATTTTTAATTTTCTGTACGCAACATTGGTGCTTTCATTCAGTCCTCACCTCCACCATGACCAGCCATCTCGACGAAGCCGTCAACCAACTCCGTGAAGCCTCAACCCAACACTCCTCCACCCTTGAAACTATCAAAACCGATTTTGCCAACCAACAAACTTCCATTACAGATCTCCAATCCTCTATGAACCATATCACACAAATGATCTAAGATCTTACTCTCAAAATCAACTCATCACAACCTCAAACAAATTCTTCCACCTCCAACCCATCCTCCCCTAACCCATCTCGGCCACCCCCCCTCCTTACAACACCATTGTTTACAACCAACTCTCCTAGCCCAATTCCTCTACGAACACCTAAATGCGAACTAACCCGATTTGACGGCTCAAACCCATTGGATTGGATATTCCAAGCGGAGCGCTTCTTTAAATATCACTCAACACCGGATAAACAACGGATTGAACTTGCTAGTTTCTATATGGCGGGACAAGCTCTGACATGGTTCCAATGGATGTACCGGAATCAACAACTCTCCTCTTGGCAAGCTCTCACCAAAGCGATCGAGTAAAGATTCGGACCCTCCTCCCTCGTCAATCCCCAAACTACCCTATTCAAGCTTCGCCAAACCGGAACCGTAGAGGAATACCAATCGACCTTTAAAACCATTAGCAATCGCATAACCACACTGCCACCGGATGCTTTCCTTCACTGTTTCATCTCAGGCCTCAAAATGCCAATTAAGAATGAACTGCTTATTCACAAACCCACCATCCTTTCCGAAGCAATCGACCTAGCTAAATCTGTGGAAAACAAACTACATGATAACCGACCATTCATCCCCAAACAAGCCAACACTCGAACATCATCACTTCCATTACTTGCACTGCCCCCTATTCCACCACCACAACCCCCCAACTCCACACCCAATTACCCAATCAAACGACTCACCTCAACTGAAATGCAGCAACGCAGAAATCAAGGCCTCTGTTTCAACTGTGATGAAAGATACCACCCCGGCCACACTTGCCAAAACCGCCGTGCTCTTTTGCTACTCCCTGACGACAACGACCGCGGCCAGGTCGACCACATCGAAGCAGCCGACGACGACCAACAACCAGACCCAATAATCCAGGAACCACCCGAAGACGCCTCACTCCACTCCATCGTCGGCGCTGCCAACCCTTGCGCCCTTCGCCTCTCCGTCACGATTAACCGCCACCCAATTTCAGCGCTAGTAGACACGGGGAGCACTCACAATTATTTGCAACCGAGATTAGCTAAATTTTTGGGCTTGGAAATTGATCGATCGAAGCGCTTTGGAGTCACTGTAGGAAACGGGGAAAAAATTTGGAGCACGGGAATTTGCAGAGGAGTTAAAGTGGTAATTGAACACGTCACTTTTGAGATTGATTTTCATATATTAGAATTTAGTAGGGCCGACATCATTTTGGGTGTCCACTGGCTAGAAGAATTAGGCGCAATAACCATTAACCAAAAATCACTTACCATGACTTTCTTCCATAATAACACTCTTATCACCTTAACGGGCCTCCAACCCTCTTCCAACCCAACGGAAATCTCCCTTCACCAATTCAAACGACTCACCACTACATCCTCCATAGCGTACTGCCTCCGCCTCCAACTTGACCCCTCAAGTCCACCACCACCAATTTCCTCAACTGACTTACACCCACAAATAAAAACACTCCTCGACGAACACTCAACATTATTTTCCCCACCGATAGATCTTCCTCCACACCGCCCACTTAATCACCATATCAACCTTGTACCCAACGCTCTTCCTATCAACGTAAAACCATATCGTTATCATCACTTTCACAAAACCGAAATCAAATGACAAGTCCGCGAAATGCTTCATACCAAAATCATTCAACCCTCCACTAGCCCATTCTCTTCCCCGGTTATCTTAGTCAAAAAGAAAGATGGTACATGGCGCTTTTGCATCGACTATCGAGCCCTCAACGCTATTACCATTAAAGATCGCTTTCCAATTCCAACCGTAGATGAGCTTTTAGATGAACTCCATGATGCCTCCTATTTCACTAAATTAGATTTAAGAAGTGGCTATTTCCAAATCCGCATTAATCCACCCGACATCCCGAAAACCGCATTTCGTACTCATGAAGGCCACTACGAATTCGTCGTTATGCCATTTGGCTTAACCAACGCACCTTCCACATTTCAAGCCACCATGAACAAAAAATTTCAACCTCATCTTCGCCATTTCATTTTAGTATTTTTCGACGATATCCTCATTTATAGTCCTTCACTCACTTCCCATATTTCCCACTTACAAACCACTCTTCAAATCCTAGCCCACCACAAATTTTTCATCAACTTATCCAAATGCGCGTTTGCACTCACCGAAATTGAGTATTTGGGCCATCTCATTTCAAACCATGGCGTCAAAGTAGATCCAAAAAAAAATCCAAGCAATGATCGAATGGCCTATCCCAACCAATATCACCGAGCTTCGTGGATTTTTAGGACTTACGGGCTACTACCGAAAATTTATACGCCACTATGCAACCATTGCTAACCCCCTCACAAACCTCCTCAAAAAAGATTCCTTCCATTGGACCACCGAAGCAACCGTCGCATTCGACCACCTAAAAGAAGCCGTTACCCAAACACCCATTCTTACTTTGCCTAATTTCGCCTTACCTTTTACTATCCATACCGATGCTTCATACTCCGCGATTGGTGCCGTTTTATCCCAAAATAAACATCCCATCTCATTTTTTAGCAAAACACTTCCTAATATGCTCCAAAAAGCCTCAACTTATAGTCGGGAAATGTATGCTATCACCTCCGCCGTCAAACGTTGGCGCCACTACCTCCTCGGACGACCCTTCACCATTCTTACTGACCACCAAAGCTTACGCCAACTCATGACGCAAACCATACAAACCCCAGAGCAACAAAAATGGCTTACTAAATTATTGGGCTTTGATTTTACAATCCAATATCAGCCTGGTTCATCAAATACAGTAGCAGACGCACTTTCCATAATTCCACAATCCCCACTCCTCACCATCATTCACCCACACGAATTCATGGCCGCATCCTCTACTACACCTAAACCTAATCCCTCAACTCAATCTTTTCCGCCTCCATCGAACACGACTATGGAACCCCTCCCTACTTCACCACAGCCAGCGACCGACACCCCCTCTGACACCCTCCAGTTCACCGCCATATCAATTCCAACCTTCGACCTTCTTTCCGCCATCCGCCACGCCACTACAACCGACCCCGAAGCACAGCACTTCGCCGCAACCAGTCAGCAGCACAAGGGACAGCATCATCTTCAGCTTTGCAATGGGTTACTACTTCAGGGAAATCGGATTTTCGTCCCCAACAGCAACAATCTCAGATCCAAAACCATTGCCGCATTCCACAATTCCCACCTAGGCGGACATTCAGGTATACACTCCACTTTAGCTCGATTATCAGCAAACTTTTACTGGCCGAAAATGTATTTGGATGTCAGAAAATTTGTCACAACTTGCTCCATATGTTTACAATCCAAACCTGAAAACAATTCACCGAAAGGACTACTTCAGCCACTTCCAATTCCAATACGAATTTGGGAAAACATTTCAATGGACTTCATCACTCACCTTCCCTCATCCGCAGGAAAAACCACTATTTGGGTTATAGTTGACCGTTTATCCAAGTATGCCCATTTCATTTCCTTACCCACTTCGTTTTCCGCTTCTCATTTAGCATCCCAATTCATACACGACTATGTCCGTCTCCACGGGTTTCCCCGCTCCATTGTATCCGATCGGGACCACATCTTTATAAGCCATTTTTGGAAAGAACTCTTCCGCCTTCATGGCACGGACTTAAGGATGAGTAGTGCATACCACCCACAAACGGATGGTCAAACCGAAGTCGTGAATCGTTGTCTAGAAACCTACCTACGAGCTATGGTTGGCAACACCCCACACAAATGGAGCACCTTACTTCCTTGGGCCGAATGGTGGTACAACACTAACCGTCATTCTTCCATAGGCATGTCCCCCTTCCAATCCGTATACGGCCGACCACCTCCTATCCTTCTAGACTACACTTCCCACACAACAAACCTCCATGACCTTGACGAGTGGCTAACTAATAGAGACCAACTACTCAAGCAACTCAAAACTAATCTAGCAAAAGCTCAAACAAGAATGAAAAATCATGCCGACCAACACCGAACGGACAAGCAATTTTCCATCGGAGATTGGGTATTTGTTCGCCTCCAACCCTATCGCCAACTTTCCCTAAGAAAAACCTTCCATAAACTCTCCAAAAAGTACTTTGGCCCTTACCAAATCATTGAACGAATTGGACCCGTTGCCTACAAACTTCAACTTCCACCCGACTCCAAAATCCACCCGGTTTTCCACATTTCCATGCTTAAATATAGCCCTAACCATGATACTTACCCAACCACACCATTACCACCCATCAACTTGGATGGCCAACCATTCTACCAACCCGAGAAAATACTAGCTTTCCGCCAACTAAATCCAACCACCACCCAATTTCTTATCCAATGGCATGGCCTTAGGCCACTCGAAGCAACTTGGGAGCTCAAAGAACAACTTCACAAAAGCTTTCCACATTTCAACCTTGAGGACAAGGCCGCTCTTCAAGCGAGGGGTAATGATACGGTTATCAGTATTGATGCACCAGCAGCTAGACCCAAACGTGTTATACACAAACCAGCAAGATATCAAGACTAGAAGGCAACAATTAAATAAAAGCACAATGGCCAGCACACATGCAAGGAAGCAGAGCATCTAATTCGGTTATCAAAAGATAGGCACAATAGCAAAAGCAACAAATTCTGTTGTGGTAGCTTTTTCCTTATTTTATAAATAATATTACAGCCTGTGGCTGAATTAAGTAGTATGGACCACGTGTCCTTAGTTGTTACAATCGTATGATTAGAAATCATTGGCAGTAGCTATAAGAATAGGTGATGTAATTCGAGAAGAAAATAGAGATATATATGAAAAATCTTCGTCTTCACTTCCTGTTTTCTCCCTCCTTCTTCTTTTCTATCTATTTTTAATTTTCTGTCCGCAACAGATGTTAACTGTGAAGTAAAAATAATAAACTGGCAATGATATAACAATAAACTTCATCCTCGATCCAGATAACACCCACATTAAAATTCATTTTATAGTCAACTTGAATTTTTAATTAGATTGCTTCATTTTCTTATCCTTATTCTCATTGGGTTCTAATGGACCAAAGTACTAATTGATACACAAAATCCAGCATGGCAAGGAAGGACTTATACGGAAAAAGGACTTATAATTAGTCTAAAAAAATCACGCATCTAAAACTTAAGTCGCAAAATTCTCACCTTTCATCTTCGTCTTCTTAAACTGATCAATAATATTATAAATTATACATAATAATTCAGTCTGAACGCTCAGTTTTCTTAGGGGATATTTGTAAATAAATACCCGTAGGAAAATAGAGATCCAATGTGGCGTTATGATTAATGGCGATCCAATTTGACATGTCGTTGAGAATGTGAATTAGATGTATCTTGCAGATTGTGCGCCATATAGATGTGATGATGACGGTGGTGCATGATACAGATGTGATAGTACATCTGGAATCAATTTTGATCCCAAGTGCTCTATTTTTATTCATATTGGTGAAGAAAGCAGAAAATTTAGAGAAATTTAGAGCAGTGTAAGAGTCAAAACTAACGGCGAGGAAGAAGATATATCCACGTTTTATTTTGCTGAAGGTGTATGCATACGTGTGTATGTGTATGTGCAGTTGGAACCTTAATCTAAAACCCGAGCCCTTCGAAACCTTAATCTAAAACGTGAGCATACTAATAACAATACGTTTTATTTTGCTGATGGTGTATGCATACATGTGTATGTGTATACTTGTTAAGTATGTATTTTCATTAAGTGTTTTCAATTAGTTTAAGCTCTATGAGGGAGCAATCCTAATAACAATATCATGTGTCAAGCATTGACACTTTTTGTTATATAAGCTCTGTACAAACTCTCAATACATAGAAAAGTAAGAATTGCACATTAGGTAGACTAGACATATGCCTCACTCAACAACACTTCACTGTCAAACTGTCAAACTAAACCATCTTACTACTACCTCTAACTCACTCCTTTCAGGTAACATTACTGGCGAATAACCATATTCTATGCTGCTGTTCATTTTTTCAACAAAATAGCCCTGCAATCAACAACTACCCAATACAACCGTACAATACTCCATTTTCAAATGTGTGCATGCATCAACAACACTATAATTTTACGTTAAACAAACTGTGTAAGCAGTTCTCTGATTCAACTACTACTTTACCCACCCAGACATAACCACAGTGCTGACCATCAAAACACTTCCTACCTATTCCTGCATCAACAGTGCACTAACTTCCCCAACTTACTGACCAAACACCTCTTTGAACTACCACTCCCCCACACATTCAACAGTCGCTGCTGTTCCCTCCCTACACCACACCATCACCTACAACTAGCCACTCAAACAACCATTAAACCCCTGTGCAAACCCACATCAAACCCAAGCATCATACATACTAGTGCCATACAACAACATTTATCAGCACGTTCAACCGACATAAGACTTACTAAGATATGAACACCTCAAACCACCATCGTTTATATCATTAACCTTATCTAAGACACCAAATTTATTCATATAGTTCATAATTCAGAGTTGCATTTCAAAGCAAAGGCGTAGTCTATGAAGACATAGGAACACCACCTCTCTATTTATGTGCAAGTACTTTTACTGATGGAATTAAAGACACAGATGACAGTAGAACGTACCTCATCGGGTATGACAACATCTCTTTAACCATTGTCAAGCACCATATTATCTTCAACCTTCTGCCCTTGAATAAGTATCACAAATCATGCAGAGCCTGTCAAATAAAAATGATTTGTGAAGTTAAACACCCCACCCACATATGCAGATACATCGAACATAACTAGAATGTAGTGCCGACTTACCGGAACTTGCATCTGTTATAACTTTATCAGCAGGCCAAGCAATTGTAGTGCCGGCAGCATCTTGAATATTTTGTAAGTCGGATGTTGGTCTCCATAGATGTGCATTTGGACCATTTGCAACATCAACCCAAACCTTAACTGCATTTATCCGTAGAGGACTAAAATGAACCAATACTTTTGGATCAAATGAAAAGACACATCCTTCATCTACAATTTCTCCTTTTCGATCCAAATCGATCAACTTGCACTTGTTATTTATCATTGAATCGTACCCTACCAATTAAGAATATACCATTTTATCATATGGTTATACTTAGTAAGACGAATAAATGAGTTAATTCAATAAGTAAGTTAACCTTTCCGACGACTACTGTAGTAACAGTATGAGTAAAAGACGGTACAATATTAACCTGCTCCACAACACCCTCGATTCAAGCCAAGCCACTTTCTTACCATTAGCTTCTCCAACTCGTGTCAAACCAATGGTCGGTCTCCATAAATAAGCATCTCGTTTTTTTGGATTATCTATCCAAACTACCGTTGCAGATGGTCCAAGAGGAAGATCGTTCACAATTTCTGTTGGATTAGTCGAATGCAGCCATCCTTCAGCAACTATTTCTTCGGTCCCAGCCCAATCATACAACTT
Source organism: Allium cepa (assembly GCA_030765085.1). Lineage (NCBI taxonomy): Eukaryota > Viridiplantae > Streptophyta > Magnoliopsida > Asparagales > Amaryllidaceae > Allium > Allium cepa. Next base: position 79,640,468 of record CM060932.1, on the reverse strand, counting down.
ACACTTATGATCAGTGCTACCAGTTTTACTCTATTAAAGAAAAATATTATATTAATGAATTATTATTATTTTATGTAATCAGATTAAATGTTAGTTGCAAAATAATTTAAAGTTACCTCATTGTCTTCTTTCTCCAAATGGTCTACGTTGTGCAAAACAACTCTGGTAACTGGCCATGCTACTATCTCGCCTTCAACTTCTCCAATACGTGTTAAACGAAGTGTGGGGCTCCATAAAAAAGCATCTGGTTTTCTCAAAATGTCTATATAATTTTCATAGCATCTGACCCTAAGGGACTTAGTTGGACAAGCTCATTTGGATCACTTGATAGAACTCTTCCTTCTGCAACAATTTCATCTGTCGCACACCAATCGAATAATTCACATATATCATGTTTGTTATCATGATTGCCCTACAATTGAACGATAGCAAAATATAGTGGTTATAGAATTAATTACCCAAATTTAAATGATATCACAATATTAATACAATTTATTTTACCTTTTGATGTATGCTTGCTTCTCCCCAACTTTCTTTACTCTGTCAAACTATATTAGTACAATATTATAATTATATATTCTAAACGTGCATATTGCGGTAAACTAAAATATTATCTGATTCTTCATTAGCCCTTGAACCATCGCCTTTAATTCTAAAATTTGGTTTTGCATTTGGATTTTTTGTTTATCCCTAACATGTGGCCAAATTGCCTTGGTGGCAGTCATACCCCTTACCATTCCTCTCAATCGTCCTGGTTTATCACGTTCTAACACTTGCGACAATGCATTATCTTTGTAACTGGTTATTGAACCCGAATGAGATCCAAGGACAACATTTTTAATTTTTTTTCCTACAAAGATTAACATTGATATTATACACTAAATTTAAACTATCACAGTATTAAGAAAAACTTACAATAGTATCTGCAATAGCCGCATTCACTGGTTTGCGATCATTTCTAATATGAGATTTGACCCAAACATCAACTCTAGGAATGGGAGAGCAATCATTACTCTTTTCTTTGTACAATCAAACGATCATTAAAACAACAAAAGTGTGTCAACTAACTAGTTAATAAATATTATGGTATATAAATTAACTTTTTACCATATCTTCAGCCAATCGAGCCATGCCTCTACGGTTGCATGTATGTGGCATCTGATTTTGTTTAATGGCTCTGAATCTATCACTTACCATCTGCAGTATTCAAAAAACACAAAAGGAGAAACTTCTCAATTTTTGTATACATTTTTATTTTCAACACACACATATACACGCTCTCTTTTGTCATGTAATATATGTCAGATATGAATGATTTACCTTATTTTCAACACACATACAAAAAGAGAAACTACAGTTTTACTTATTTGAAATGTAAATGACACACTTGTACATGGAAATTGACAAAAGAGTACATGCAGTATTCAAAATAATAATTAACATCACAATTCACATTAGATAGGTATAAACCATTAATGTGTTATAAATGATTTACCTTAAGTCCAGATTTATTTTCGAATTAATAAACTTCTTCCACTCTGTCATGGTTTTGATGTTATCTGCTTTTAGTTGAAGTTTCTCTTCTTCGTTCTTTGCATTTACTATTTTGCGAACTAGTATGCTTTTTGAAGCTCTAAAAATACATTCCATTTGCTGAAATATAGGTACTTTTTTCCATACCTCGTCTAATTTAAATCTAGCCTGCAATATTTTTTTAAATCAACTTAATAACACACAGGATACAATTGGAAATTTATGATATACATGAATCAACTGTTCCTCAAGGTGTTGTATTATCTTATTAAATCATTAATCATCAATGATTTAATATTTATTAATAAGCAATGCTAAATAATTATTACTTATTGTAAAGAATAATGAAAGAATTAGGGACGAGCCGGAGGAATGTATAGTCTCACGGCATACATTTATTTGAATCTAATGGTGAAATTGCATTACACTCATAAAATACATAATAATCTTCAAATCCTACTTAATCTAATTAAATTTGTTTGTTTCTTACCTGAATGGATTCTCAAAGAATGACTTTTAATTCATTGTTGAGATGCTTCCAATTATCCAGTGTAACCGGAACATGCTCGCGTACAAGTGGGCCTAAATAAGAAGGCAACTTGATCGATCCATCTCCTACTGGTTCACCTTCCCCATTAAACTCAACTTCAGTTCGACTTAAAACATTTGCAGGAAGTTTTTTGACTTTTGTTTGGCCTCTAGTTCTTTTTTTCACAATTGGATTAACATCAAAATTGTCATTTCTTTCGCTTGCTTTAACAACTTCAACATTTCCTTCTTGTTGCATTGTAGTATTGTTGATGACTTGTGGAATTTCTTGAATTGAAGCATCATTATTTTCAAAATTGCATTCATTTTGAGGATTGTTGTTAACCACGGTCCTCTTTCTTTTCGTATTTTTACCCATTTTCTACAATTAAAAGTACCTATAAGCACACACTTTAGTATTCATGCATAGCTAAAAAAGTACATATAAACAAACAATACGATATACATAGCTAATAAAAGTAAATTTATGACAAGGGAAACACTAAGATATACATAGCCTTATGTTGATTGAAATTTGAAAGCAATAAAAAATTGAGTGATCAAGTCAATACATCTAATTTACCTCTTAACATCCGTAATGCTATTGAGCACATCAATATAGACAGATACAGTGATGAAGAATATTGATGGTGGATGTGTGCAAGTAATGGTAAATTTTCAGTCAAATCAGCTTGGAACGGTCAGAATTAAATCCCCTACTAAACATTGGCATATCATCTATGTAATAGGATTTAGGCTCCTAAAATGTCCACTTGCACTTATTTTGCAGTCATCAACAAACTAAATACTTTTGATAGGGTTAAAAAGTGGGACAATTCTGTCTCTACAACATGTATGTTGTGTAAACTTGCAGATGAAACGAGGGATCATCTATTTTTTGAATCTGAATATTCAAAAAATACATAGACTCAAGTTAAAAAGTATTTCAACATAAACCATATACAACATGATAGCCTACTGGATGTTTTAATTTCTATTTCACACAATCAAGGCAAAGACAGACAACAGCAGAACATATTCGATGCTTGTTCAGTTGCAACTATATGGCATATATGGTGTGAAAGGTGTAATCAATAGTTTAATAAGCTGGAAATGCCTCATTATGCTGCACTTGAAATAACATAATATATACTTTTGATTAAAAATATTTGAATGTAAACTATCATAGCATCTAAACATACAACATATTTTGCACTATGATTAAACTATACTGCATAATAAATATACTGATATTTCATATGAACATAAAGCTTTTGATCATGTATAAATCAGCTACAAAATCTGCAGTGTCTAACATATCTTCTCGCATACTTATGCAAAGTTATGATTGATAAACTTTGTAATAAAAAAATTTGACAACATAGCTATTATATTTAACAAAATGGATAATCCTAACAAGTTAGGTAACAAAATTTGATTGCCAAGTGTCTAACCCAAACTATGGTGTAATCAATAGTTTAATAAGCTGGAAATGCCTCATTAGACCAAATCTTATCTTATCAAACAAGATGTTACAATTTTATTGACTAAATCGAAGAATCGGCAGCTATCAGCTAATTTTACAGTTCAAAAGTAGCTTGTCTTATGTTTATGCATTCGAGAAAGGTCAAAGCTGAGCCAACAACTACATATACACAAAACGGAATGCATATTTGGTTTCCTAAGATATATTCATTTAAATAGATTACCCAAACAATGATGTTATCGCCATTATATTTTATTCCTATTTTCATTTTCAATGTTCAAAAAATTTCATTACAGAGTTTAGTTATAGGTTTAATACTCTTCCACCGTGATTACAAGAGATGTCAATTGATTAACTAGTTTATTACAGAGTTTAGTTGCTGGTTTATTAACTTATACTATGCTTTATTTCTAAGTAGATGTGAGTGATAACATTAAAGGTAGTGACTATATGTTAGTAATTTCCATTTCAAATTTAGTTCTTTTCGAAATCATTTAAAAGGATTTTGTATTAAAAATCAATAATAATAACCAACATTACTTGGCGATACCAAACAGATACTAAATAGACAGAGACGAACTAACAAATAGAGTCGAACCATTAGAATTGAATTAACAAAAAATTGCAATGATGTAAACTGAGCTTTTATAACATGTTTAGGAATTCAACAAGAAAGAATCCATTATCACATAACACTCTAGGACCTTAATGAAGTGTGGTAACTTTGGTTATAATATTATGCTTGTATATATGCATTCCCAACATTGTATTTCATGTCATAATATTATGCTAGTATATATATAAACACTAAAATGAAGTTACTTAACTTTGGTTAATTTATGCATTCCCAATCTATTAAGCAACTTATTGAAACTACTCAAGTATGTATTCACAATCCTCTCTAACATAGATAGCATCCTCCATGGAATCAACATCCCTATCGTTTTCTTCGCATTCTTCTCTAAAAAAACTTATATCATGAATAGACTCATCTGTCTCTAATTCATGATACCCTCGCGATGGTGCCTGCAATACAACATACCTATTAGAAGAATCATTTTCCTTAAGTAATTGATTTGTTTCGCTTGACGCGCAAGAATATACGGATCTCTTGAAAATGAGGCTTGATGTTGATGTAAATTAACAAGAGTAAACCTGTCTTCAACTTTCACTCCATGTCCTTTGTTTGCCCAATTCACTTAAAAACTAGAATATAAAAGACATGGTAGTCTAACAAAATTAAGTCGGTTAAAATCCCATAGTATGTGACCACATCAACCACTTGAGAGGTATCCTTTGCACTTGCTCTACACATAGTAGTGGCATCATAAGTCACCCGGCAATTTTGAATTTCTCTCTCAACATCTTGTATGTGAAAACACTGTCTGTTTATAATATATCCTTTGCATGACAATGCACTAGTATTCGAACCATATGCAATCCATTTTAACAACGTATCATGATCCTTCGATTCAATAGATATCTGGAAAAAAAAATCAATGTATTTACCAAAGATTTTGAAAATATTATTTTGAAGCCAATTAAAGAGTATTTACAATAACCTTTTCTTAATCCAATTAGCGAAGTTTTTTGTATGTAATTTATGCATGTTGTTACACTTCAAAACAAAACAAAATAGAATGCAATATTTACTTGCTCTAAAAAAGGTTCCACTATAGCCATATTCATTAGGACAGCCAAATGAGCACTTTCTTTCTCGTTAAATGGCAATGTAATTGTCTCAAGCTTTGAAATTGGACGACCTTCGAGTATTGCGTGATTTTCATAATCTTAATTTCGACCTTGTTTCTCCTCTATTAGTGATGAATTTTTTTAAAATTCACCAAAAAATCTCATAGATTCTTCTGCAAGGTAGGACCCCGCAATACATCCTTCAGCTCATGCATAGTTTCTTACATAATCTTTAATAGTCTTCATATACCTTTCAAAGGGGTGCATCCAACGAAAATGAACCGGTCCACACAATCGAGCTTCTCTTCCAAGATGAATTGTTAAATTTATCATTATATCAAAAAAGAAGGTGGAAAATATATTTCAAGATCGCATAAAATTATAACGATCTTAACATCGGGTTGTTGCAGCTTTTCTTTATCAAGAACACATTGACATATTTTATTGAAAAATGAACACAAACGGATTATTGTTTTCCTTGGCTTTTTTGGCAACAATCCTCTTCTTGTAGCTGACAATATTTGCTGCATCAACACATGATAATCATGAGACTTAAAGCCACTAACTTTGCAATCCTCTAATGATTTACATCTTTTGAAATTTGAGCAACAATGTGACGACCCAAACTCGATGTTCGATAAACAACACCAAATTTTGCATCGCCGGAGCTTATAACAACAATTAGATGAATATAAAACAGCGGAACAGAATCAATATCATAAATATCATCACTGTTACAACATCAACATAATATCCATACTGCAACAGAGTACATAATACATACACTACAACTCCAAATACAACATCATGATAATACAACAGTGAACATATATCCAAAAGTTCTCAAACGAGAGAGATGATTACGAACTCCCAAAAGCTAAACACCTGTAATCTCCAATAGCTCCTAAGATAGCTCCAAGATGAGAGCACCAAAATACTGCTACTCCAAAATACAGAAACCTGCTACTAGGCTGCCCGTGTGGAAATAATGGGCACCCAGAGTTTAGGAAAGAAAACAATAAACTCTGGATCAGTCATGGGACTGGTATGAGTAAACAAAACGGTTGCATTTAAATAAAAACAAGATTTATAAAAGAATTTTCGGAATGCTTTTTAAAAAAATGGAACTACCATAAGACCTCCCGCCACACACACAATGCAAACGCAGAATTGGAGGAGATTTCTTCTTATGATAGTTAAATATGCTTGGTACGAGAAAAGAAATTCTTTGATATTATTACTAGTGCATAGTGAAGAAAACATTTCAAAAGTAGAATATTAATCTTAGCCAGCATAGGTACCATTATATTATGCCTACTATAGCTACCATATTAAATGGCAGGTTCTACAACTAAAACCGTACAGGGCTCGTATTGTTCCTTTGGATTTCCAACAAATGGTCAGGCCAAGGAACTTCCCATTGCCACATGAGAACGCCTCTGGAAAGACGTCCCCGAGAACCAAACCGGATCTCTACCAACACAAGGCCGGGTTACCCCTAACTGGGTAACTACTGACACGAGTATGCCATCTCCCGGTCGTAACCAACCTTTAACCGGGGCCCCAGCAACAAATCACAAAATCATATATATATATATATATATATATATATATATATATATATATATATCTGCGATATCAACATAAGTTAAGTATCTGGGCTCCATACCATGATACCACTTCTATCCAGAAGGAAATGCACATACCCTAAGGGGTGCTACCCCCAATAACCTTGCTGCATCTTTCCTGTTTTGACCATTTCGGGGTGTGAGGTCCGACGAAGTCTTGTCCACAAAAACACGCTTTATACAAAAGCTGTGCTTTAGGTCAACAAATGATCATAGAAATGATCACCAAGATAGACGATCAAACAAATGATCCTATCACAAATGATCAACACAATAATCATTTCACAGCAACACTCAGCATGTCACATTACCAAATTGGGAATATATCGCTGATAACCTTCAACTATATAACCTCTGAGCTCGTACGTCTCAGAGAAGGGTGTTAAGCTAAGAGAATAAATTCTCCGCCACCAACAGAAATATATTTGAAAGAAATCGGCTTTATATCTCAATTTGTAATGTCTGACATACTATCCATACAAGTCTGTTCCGGGCTCGAACAGAACCGAAGGCACTTCCAAAGAAGTCCTTGCAATCCGGATATCCACAATCCTGATCGGATTCCCCATCACATATGGAGAACTCTATACCGGAGCAACTCGGTGCAGAGTCAATCGACAGATCATCCTATCGCTCTCGCAAATACCCGGTCTTCCACGCCGGTCTTCGATTGCTATCCATAACGTCGAATCACATATTCGAAATGGGTTATATGACACAACGGTCCTTTCCCGGCTAATTCGAATAGTGGGTGTCAAATTTTAAAACGTGTGGATGTCATTCACAAATATTCACAGGTTCGATGTGGGTTTCGGATAACTAAATGAAATCCGATTCCCTGTCGCATCGAAGTTTAAATGTCGTTTTACGGGCAACAAGGTTTTCACATCAATACAGAACAAATCATAATCATAGTGCAATAACATGGAAATTTCATCATACAGAATTACAAACAGAACAGAGATATCAATATAAGTTAACAACAATAGTTAATTATTTACTAATCAAAACGAATGAGATAAATTAACCAAATATTATTTTATTGATTATTCAATCAATGATTTATTATTCTTAATGATAATTAAATTAATCTTAATCATCTTGATACATTGATTTTCCTTAATTAGTTATTTTAATTAACTGCCAATTAAATTAATTAACTTGCTTTATCAAATCAATCAATTCTTAATTATAAATTTATTTGAGTACTTAATTGTTTATTAAATCAATTTTTAATCACAATCTTTAAATTATTCTAAATTCCTTTTCAAAACTATTGATAAAATCGTTTACCTTAATTTTCATTTGAAAATCTGTTTTATACTTTAAAAATTAATTTATTGTTACATTGAAATTTTAATGTAAATTTATTTAAAATTCTTCTTTTAAAATTTAATCATTTAATTAAATTTTGATTTTTAACTTGCTTTACCAATTAAAGAATTTACAAATTCTAAAGCATTTGTTAAAAATTTAACTTAACAAAATCTAAACGGTTTATATTGTAAAACACAAAATTTTTATTAACATTGATGACTTAAAGATTTGAATGGGCTTAGCCCATATAAAACAACCCGAGTAAAAGCAGCGTTTCACTCGCGTCACCCCCCCGGTTCCATTACGTCTTCTCCCCGAGAACCCCATTTCTTTCCTCATCCCAGTTCTTATCTCCTTCCAGTTTCTTCTTCTTTCTCTCTCTCTTTTTTTTTAACGCTTAAAAAATCAAAACTGGGAAACAAGCCTCCACCACGCACTCGAGTTCGACCCCGAGTTTGACCCCCTTCTGCTCGATAACGTCACCGAGTACCCAGCCCTTCTTCTCCTTCATTTCCCCTTTGTTTTTTTTTTCTCCACTGGCACATCACCACCACCGTGCACGTGCACGGTGGTTCACGACCTCTCCGATGGCCATCGTGACCATCAACAAATCTCGCTTCATTCCCCTATTCGAAAACGATGATCGATTCAATGTCAACGACCCCACAACGAAATCGAGCTTCCAGCTCGAAACTCGAACCCATCCTCACCAACAAATTCGCTTCACCCTCGTTGCTCCAACCATCAGAGCAGCTCGAACTTCGTCACCATCACGTCCACACCTCATGCCATCATTCCCCTCAAAATCCCCTAACTCGATGCGTCAGAGGTGGCGTACACATCGCGTTTCCAGACCGTATACATTTCGAGACTAAAACCCTAGTTTGATCTCAAACTCCAAATTCACGAAATAGAAAAATCCCTCGATAATTTTCTCGAAGCCTCTGACGTTCAAGCTTGCTACAAACCCATTTTTAGCATTTATAATTGAATCGATTATTATAAATTCATACAAGTTCCATTTTTATTCAAATACAGAATACTCTTGAAAAACCCAACTAAAAATCCTCATTTTATTTTTAAAAATCATGGATTGAAGTATAGATTCGGATTAAAATCCTGAATCGATGTTTTACAACCTTTTATTTTTATCAAATTTCAACTTGAAACCTATAAAACATGTTTCCAGTGGAAGATAATGTACAGTAGGTTCAAACAACTTTACAAAACTTGTTTGAGGATTAAAACAACTTGACTTATTTGAAAACCCAAGCTTGTCAGTGATTTAAAGCAAATAGACTTCAGTTTTGAAACAAATAAAATCCCTGTATAAAGGTTTACAGAGACAGAGCATCATTGGGAAATCATGTGAAGCATGAACCAAAGCAGTTTATAATTGAAGTTTAAACTATTTTAAACAAACTTAAAATCCTTTACAAAAACATGTTTACTCACATGGCAATATTTGAAACAGAGAATATGTTGATCTTCTTTGAACTGCAGATTTGAATCTCCTCTCTCTGGTTTGGGTTTTTTAACTTCTTTTTATTTTCTGTTTTGCTCACTTTTTATTTCTTTTCTGATCTTTTCAAAATTTGTTGAATGATACTTGAGTTGTTTTTTAACAAATGAACTAAGACAATTCTCAAGTATATAAAGAAGTGGGCAGGTTTAAGTGGACAGCTTCCTTATACTGTATTTGTACTTTGTGAATATTTCAATTTACTGGTTGAAGTTTGAAAGCATTTAATGTATGTAACACTTTCATGTATCTACAGCATGCCGTGCTCATGCTTTGATTTAGGCTGAGATGGTATCAAGTAGTGCTGAGAGGATAGGCATTAAATGCAAGCATTTAATGGAAGCATGTAATGTTTCATGCTTTGTATATTTTCAGCATGCTATTTGATTTGCTTTTTCTGTAAGTACTATTTTCTTACATATTTTTTTTCTATTTAAAATACTTACTTTCCTAGTTTACTTTATAAAATAAAAGTGCTTTGTTTTAAAAATACTTTCTTGCATAGATTTTGTTTTCTATGTTATCTTCTTGTTTGCATGCAACTCACGGCAAACTACTTACTGGTTTGTATATTCTTTTTGCAAGTACAAGTTTGCTTTACTAAAGGTTAGGAATTTGTTTATATGTAAGTGTTGTTTTGTTTAATTGTATTGTTTTTGTTTTTATTTGTTCATTTTTTTTATTTTATTGTTATAAACAATTTCTTGTTGATAAGTGTTGTTTCCTTTAATTATTATTGTTATTATTTTTATTATTTATTTAAACTTTATTATCAAAATTTATTTAATTCCATCCAACCTGTAATATCAATCTCAACAATATTAAATTTAGGTTGAATTTCACTAATTAAATTCCAAAGTTCAAATAATTTATCGAATTTTAAATTCAAAAATTTCGGGATGTTACAATATCCCCTCCATAAGAAAATTTCGTCCTCGAAATTGAAAGAGAGAGAAACGTAAACAAATAATATACGAATTTATAAATAAGGAAATGACTTACAGCTTTAAGTCGAGATGTCAATTCTGCATTTGGGATATGATTTCTTCATATTATCTTCAGTCTCCCAAGTACAGTCCTTTGGATCGCCACTCCATTTAACTTTGACCAATTTCACAATTTTGTTCCTCGATCGCTTCTCATCACGATCAACAATTTTTATCGGTTCCCTTCTAACTGCCAAGTTGGGAGTGATTTCAAGATCCTGTTGAGCAGCTTCTTCAATAATATCATCTAGATCGTGCACATACTTCCGAAGATTAGAAATATGGAACACATCATGTACGCCAGACAACCAGCTGGGTAACTGCACTCTATATGCTAGAGAACCAATCCTTTCCAGAATAGGAAAAGGACCAATATAACGCGGTACCAACTTTCCAGTTTTCCCGAATCTCAATACACCCCGCATCGGAGATACTTTCAGGAATACAGAATCTCCAACTTGAAATTCCAAATTTCTTCTTCGACGGTCATAGTAGCTCTTCTGACGGCTCTGGCCAGTTAATAACTTCTTTCGAATAAAATTTACCTTCTCAGTGGCTTCTTTTATCATATCCGGTCCAAGAACAAGTCTATCACCTGATTCTATCCAGCATGTAGGTGATCGACACGGACGACCATATAAAGCTTCGAAAGGAGCCATTTCTAAACTGGCCTGATAGCTGTTATTATAAGAGAATTCAACCAGATGCAAATGGTCTTCCCAAGAACCACCAAAATCATGAACACAAGCACGCAGTAGGTCTTCTAGAATTCGGTTAACTCTCTCAGTCTGCCTATCAGATTGCGGATGATAAGCAGTACTGAAATTTAATTTCGTTCCCAAAGCGTCTTGGAAAGCCTCCCAAAATCTACTAGTGAAGATCGGATCACGATCACTCACTATACTACTGGGGATACCATGGAGGCGAACAATTTCCTTTATATAAATACCTGCCAAGCTTGCTGCAGTCCGAGTAGATTTAACTGGAATGAAATGAGCATTTTTGGTTAGACGATCCATAATAACCCAAATCGCTTCATTGCCTTTCTTGGTTCGAGGCAATCCATCGATGAAATCCATCGATACCTGATCCCACTTCCATTTCGGTACTTCTAAAGGTTGAAGTAAACCGGCCACTTTCTTTTGGTCGCTCTTGATTTGCTAACAAGTAGCACAGCGACTCACATAAATAGATATGTCTCTCTTCATCGTCTTCCACCGGAATGTTCTTTTAACATCTCGATACATTTTGTTGACTCCTGGATGGATGTTGAATTTGAACTTGTGGCATTCGTCCAATACTTCACGTTTCAGTTTTGGAATGTCAGGGACACAAATCCTGCCTTTTAAACTTATAACCCCCTTATCATCAATTGCAAAACTGGAATCTTCACCTCGACGAATCCTCCCATATATTTCTTGAAGAAACTGGTCCTCTTTTTGTTTACTGGCGACTTTCTCAAGAAGAGTAGGAGTGATAACCAGATAAGCAAGAACAGCATAACTTCTGCTTAAAGCGTCTGCAACTACATTGGCCTTTCCGGGTGTATATAGAATATCTAAGTCGTAAGATGCCAGAAATTCCAACCAACGTTGTTGTCGCAGATTCAGATCCTTCTGGGTGAAAAGATATTTCAAAGATTTATGGTCGGTGAATAATTCGAATTTTTCACCTAAAACAAAGAGAGTTTATTAAGTATATTTCTTTAGTTAATTTCGCAAATTATTAAGAAAGCTGAAAAGATTCTTACCCAGAAGATAGTATCGCCATATTTTCAAAGCGAAAACAACAGCCAAAAGTTCCAAATCGTGCATCGGGTAGTTTTTCTCATGCGGACGTAATTGTCTACTTGCGTAGGCAACCACCTTTCCATTTTGCATTAATACTGCCCCTACCCCTTCACCACATGCATCAGTATAGACAGATAAGCCTTGGTTCCCATTAACAATAGTGAGAACAGGAGCAGTGGTCAATCTCTTTTTCAACTCTTGAAAAACTTCTTCACATTCTGGAGCCCAAATGAACTTTGCATTTTTCATTGTTAACTTAGTCAGCGGACTAGCCAACTTAGAAAAATCTTGAACGAATTTCCGGTAATAGCCTGCTAAACCCAAAAAGCTTCGAACTTCTCTTGGAGTAGTGGGTTGTTTCCAATCAAGAATAGCGGAAATTTTGCTAGGATCTACCGAAATTCCTTCTTCATTAACAATATGGCCAAGGAATTTGACTTCATTGACCCAGAAGTGGCATTTGAAAAATTTTGCATATAGAACATTTCTCCTCAATATTTCCAATACGATTTTAAGATGTTCGGCATGCTCTTCTTTAGTCTTAGAATAGATCAAAATATCATCAATGAATACCAGCACAAATTTATTCAAAACTTCCCGAAACACACGAGTCATAAGATCTACGAAGTATGCTGGAGCATTGGTTAGCCCGAAAGGCATAACTAACCATTCATAGAACATATTAGGACCTCTGAAAGCAGTCAAATGGACACAATCTTTGACGATTCGTAATTGATGGAATTCCTGAGCTAGATCCATTTTTGAAAAAAAACGAGCGCCATGAAGTTGGTCGAATAGATCATCAATTCTAGGCAGTGGAAATTTATTTTTGAGAGTTTGTTTATTTAGATCGCGGTAATCTACACACAATCTCAAAGATCCGTCTGATTTAGCAACAAATACGACGGCTGAGCCCCATTCAGAAACACTGGGTCGAATTAATCCTTTTGCTAGTAGCTCATCAGTTTGATGAACCAATTCAATCTTTTCCCTGGGTGCCATCCTGCGACTTGCGTGAACAACAGGACGAGTATTAGGTACAAGATCGATTCGGAATTCTATTTCTCGATGAGGAGGTAAAGATTTCACTTCTTCAAATACGTCGGAAAAATCCCGAACAACAGGTATAGACTGCAAAGTAGGTTCAAGATTTCCCAAAGTATACATCAATCTATCTCTCCTTGGACTTGGATCCTCACAAGAGATTTCAATAAAATTTCCAAGGCTTGTTTTGATTAAAACTGTCCGATTACTACACTCCAATATAGCTTCGTATCTCGATAACCAGTTCATACCGAGTAAGATTTCAAATTCATTAAATTCGAGGACAAAAAGGTTGATAGGAAATTTATAGCTAGCATATGAAATAGGAACTCTCTTACAATATGAACTAAGATTTGCAGGACCTCCAACCGGATTTTTCACGCAAATAAGATCGTTAGCAAATTTAGTTTCAAGTCCCAATTCATTTACGGTTTGTTGGGAGATAAAGCTATGTGAAGCTCTTGTATCAAATAAAACTCTAACAGTTCTATTATTAATAGTAAGGTTACCTTCCAAAACGCTTTTCCCTTTATCGGCTTTTGAAGTCGAGGGATCCTTCTTAATTGCGTAAACCTTTGCTACCTGCGCTGGCTTCATCACTGGGCAATCTTTAACTAAATGTCCCGGTTTATGACAATTGTAGCATTCTTTAGCTGGCTTCTTCGGTTTTGGACAGTCATTTGAATAGTGGCCTTTCTCTTTGCAGTTGTAACAAGTGACATTTTCTGTTGCGCTTGCTTGAATGCTCCTCTTCTTCTCATTGCCTTGCCAAGGTTTCTTGCCTCCAAATTTTCGCTTTTTATAATTTTGACTACCTGAATTACCTTTCTCCACAGTTGCTTCTTGCATATCAAGAGTAGCGTACCTGTACCCCATATCTACTAAATCTGAAAAAGATTCTTTAACATGACCCGTCATTCTTCCATGATATTTCTGGTTCATTCCCCGGATAAACCTTTCGTTTTTCTTAAGAGGTGTGTTTAGCAATTCCGGGCCAAACCGAGATAGTTCGCTGAATTTATTCAAGTATTCTTCAAACGACAAACTTCCTTGCTTCAAATCCAGAAATTCCTGATACATTCTGGAAACTCCCGCCGATGGCATGTAACGTTTCTCAAACACTTCCTTAAAACGATCCCAAGTAAATTCTTCCTCGGGTTCATCTATAATGATGGTTTCCCACCAAGCTGAAGCTTCTCCTTGGAGTTGCCAAGAAGCTATAAGTCTTTTCTGCTCATCCTGCAGTTTTAGCCCTTTAAAAATCTTTTCACACGATCTTACCCAAGCTTGAGCGTCAATAATTGACTCCTTGCCAATAAACGGTTTGCCACCAAGCTTTTCGAACTTCTTATATAAATCAGCCAAGTCCGGCTGCTGCTGAATTTCTATTACTGCTTCTGCGGCTGGGGGAATTTGATTGGGTGCTGCAGCATTTCTTTGACCCCTAGTTCTTCCTCTGCGTCCACTCATTTTCACTATCTGAGATTAGTAAGAAAATTGATTTAGATATGCAGACGAAATATCTTAAGGAATATCAGCAGTAAAAAATAACAGACTAAGAAATTTTTTGAAGTTTCGGTCTTGGTTATACTCATTCTAGGGTATACTTCACCCTATCTCTAATGAGCCATCTAATTTGTTATACTCCGTAGCTAAGTTCTTACTCAACCAACAGCTCTGATACCACTTGTGACGACCCAAACTCGATGTTCGATAAACAACACCAAATTTTGCATCGCCGGAGCTTATAACAACAATTAGATGAATATAAAACAGCGGAACAGAATCAATATCATAAATATCATCACTGTTACAACATCAACATAATATCCATACTGCAACAGAGTACATAATACATACACTACAACTCCAAATACAACATCATGATAATACAACAGTGAACATATATCCAAAAGTTCTCAAACGAGAGAGATGATTACGAACTCCCAAAAGCTAAACACCTGTAATCTCCAATAGCTCCTAAGATAGCTCCAAGATGAGAGCACCAAAATACTGCTACTCCAAAATACAGAAACCTGCTACTAGGCTGCCCGTGTGGAAATAATGGGCACCCAGAGTTTAGGAAAGAAAACAATAAACTCTGGATCAGTCATGGGACTGGTATGAGTAAACAAAACGGTTGCATTTAAATAAAAACAAGATTTATAAAAGAATTTTCGGAATGCTTTTTAAAAAAATGGAACTACCATAAGACCTCCCGCCACACACACAATGCAAACGCAGAATTGGAGGAGATTTCTTCTTATGATAGTTAAATATGCTTGGTACGAGAAAAGAAATTCTTTGATATTATTACTAGTGCATAGTGAAGAAAACATTTCAAAAGTAGAATATTAATCTTAGCCAGCATAGGTACCATTATATTATGCCTACTATAGCTACCATATTAAATGGCAGGTTCTACAACTAAAACCGTACAGGGCTCGTATTGTTCCTTTGGATTTCCAACAAATGGTCAGGCCAAGGAACTTCCCATTGCCACATGAGAACGCCTCTGGAAAGACGTCCCCGAGAACCAAACCGGATCTCTACCAACACAAGGCCGGGTTACCCCTAACTGGGTAACTACTGACACGAGTATGCCATCTCCCGGTCGTAACCAACCTTTAACCGGGGCCCCAGCAACAAATCACAAAATCATATATATATATATATATATATATATATATATATATATATATATATATCTGCGATATCAACATAAGTTAAGTATCTGGGCTCCATACCATGATACCACTTCTATCCAGAAGGAAATGCACATACCCTAAGGGGTGCTACCCCCAATAACCTCTGAGCTCGTACGTCTCAGAGAAGGGTGTTAAGCTAAGAGAATAAATTCTCCGCCACCAACAGAAATATATTTGAAAGAAATCAGCTTTATATCTCAATTTGTAATGTCTGACATACTATCCATACAAGTCTGTTCCGGGCTCGAACAGAACCGAAGGCACTTCCAAAGAAGTCCTTGCAATCCGGATATCCACAATCCTGATCGGATTCCCCATCACATATGGAGAACTCTATACCGGAGCAACTCGGTGCAGAGTCAATCGACAGATCAACCTATCTCTCTCGCAAATACCCGGTCTTCCACACCGGTCTTCGATTGCTATCCATAACGTCGAATCACATATTCGAAATGGGTTATATGACACAACGGTCCTTTCCCGGCTAATTCAAATAGTGGGTGTCAAATTTTAAAACGTGTGGATGTCATTCACAAATATTCATAGGTTCGATGTGGGTTTCAGATAACTAAATGAAATCCGATTCCCTGTCGCATCGAAGTTTAAATGCCGTTTTACGGGCAACAAGGTTTTCACATCAATACAGAACAAATCATAATCATAGTGCAATAACATGGCAATTTCATCATACAGAATTACAAACAGAACAGAGATATCAATATAAGTTAACAACAATAGTTAATTATTTACTAATCAAAACGAATGAGATAAATTAACCAAATATTATTTTATTGATTATTCAATCAATGATTTATTATTCGTAATGATAATTAAATTAATCTTAATCATCTTGATACATTGATTTTCCTTAATTAGTTATTTTAATTAACTGCCAATTAAATTAATTAACTTGCTTTATCAAATCAATAAATTCTTAATTATAAATTTATTTGAGTACTTAATTGTTTATTAAATCAATTTTTAATCATAATCTTTAAATTATTCTAAATTCCTTTTCAAAACTATTGATAAAATCGTTTACCTTAATTTTCATTTGAAAATCTGTTTTATACTTTAAAAATTAATTTATTGTTACATTGAAATTTTAATGTAAATTTATTTAAAATTCTTCTTTTAAAATTTAATCATTTAATTAAATTTTGATCTTTAACTTTCTTTACCAATTAAAGAATTTACAAATTCTAAAGCATTTGTTAAAAATTTAACTTAACAAAATCTAAACTGTTATTGTAAAACATAAAATTTTTATTAACATTGATGACTTAAAGATTTGAATGGGTTTAGCCCATATAAAACAACCCGAGTAAAAGCAGCGTTTCACTCGCGTCACCCCCCCCGGTTCCATCACGTCTTCTCCCCGAGAACCCCATTTCTTTCCTCATCCCAGTTCTTATCTCCTTCCAGTTTCTTCTTCTTTCTCTCTTTTTTTTTAACGCTTAAAAAATCAAAACTGGGAAACAAGCCTCCACCACGCACTCGAGTTCGACCCCGAGTTTGACCCCCTTCTGCTCGATAACGTCACCGAGTACCCAGCCATTCTTCTCCTTCATTTCCCCTTTGTTTCTTTTTTTTTTCTCCACTGGCACATCACCACCACCGTGCACGTGCACGGTGGTTCGCGACCTCTCCGATGGCCATCGTGACCATCAACAAATTGCGCTTCATTCCCCTATTCGAAAACGATGATCAATTCAATGTCAACGACCCCACAACGAAATCGAGCTTCCAGCTCGAAACTCGAACCCATCCTCACCAACAAATTCGCTTCGCCCTCGTTGCTCCAACCATCGGAGCAGCTCGAACTTCGTCATCATCACGTCCACACCTCATGCCATCATTCCCCTCAAAATCCCCTAACTCGATGCGTCAGAGGTGGCGTATACATCGCGTTTCCAGACCGTATACATTTCGAGACTAAAACCCTAGTTTGATCTCAAACTCCAAATTCACGAAATAGAAAAATCCTTCGATAATTTTCTCGAAGCCTCTGACGTTCAAGCTTGCTACAAACCCATTTTTAGCATTTATAATTGAATCGATTATTATAAATTCATACAAGTTCCATTTTTATTCAAATACAGAATACTCTTGAAAAACCCAACTAAAAATCCTCATTTTATTTTTAAAAATCATGGATTGAAGTATAGATTCGGATTAAAATCCTGAATCGATGTTTTACAACCTTTTAATTTTATCAAATTTCAACTTGAAACCTATAAAACATGTTTCCAGTGGAAGATAATGTACAGTAGGTTCAAACAACTTTACAAAACTTGTTTGAGGATTAAAACAACTTGACTTATTTGAAAACCCAAGCTTGTCAGTGATTTAAAGCAAATAGACTTCAGTTTTGAAACAAATAAAATCCCTGTATAATAAAGGTTTACAGAGATAGAGCATCACTGGGAAATCATGTGAAGCATGAACCAAAGCAGTTTATAATTGAAGTTTAAACTATTTTAAACAAACTTAAAATCCTTTACAAAAACATGTTTACTCACATGGCAATATTTGAAACAGAGAATATGTTGATCTTCTTTGAACTGCAGATTTGAATCTCCTCTCTCTGGTTTTGGTTTTTTAACTTCTTTTTATTTTCTGTTTTGCTCACTTTTTATTTCTTTTCTGATCTTTTCAAAATTTGTTGAATGATACTTGAGTTGTTTTTTAACAAATGAACTAAGACAATTTTCAAGTATATAAAGAAGTGGGCAGGTTTAAGTGGACAGCTTCCTTATACTGTATTTGTACTTTGTGAATATTTCAATTTACTGGTTGAAGTTTGAAAGCATTTAATGTATGTAACACTTTCATGTATCTACAGCATGCCGTGCTCATGCTTTGATTTAGGCTGAGATGGTATCAAGTAGTGCTGAGAGGATAGGCATTAAATGCAAGCATTTAATGGAAGCATGTAATGTCTCATGCTTTGTATATTTTCAGCATGCTATTTGATTTGCTTTTTCTGTAAGTACTATTTTCTTACATATTTTTTTTTCTATTTAAAATACTTACTTTCCTAGTTTACTTTATAAAATAAAAGTGCTTTGTTTTAAAAATACTTTCTTGCATAGATTTTGTTTTCTATGCTATCTTCTTGTTTGCATGCAACTCACGGCAAACTACTTACTGGTTTGTATATTCTTTTTGCAAGTACAAGTTTGCTTTACTAAAGGTTAGGAATTTGTTTATATGTAAGTGTTGTTTTGTTTAATTGTATTGTTTTTGTTTTTATTTGTTCATTTTTTTATTTTATTGTTATAAACAATTTCTTGTTGATAAGTGTTGTTTCCTTTAATTATTATTGTTATTATTTTTATTATTTATTTAAACTTTATTATCAAAATTTATTTAATTCCATCCAACCTGTAATATCAATCTCAACAATATTAAATTTAGGTTGAATTTCACTAATTAAATTCCAAAGTTCAAATAATTTATCGAATTTTAAATTCAAAAATTTCGGGATGTTACAAATAACCATCAGACCCTTTGAAATCATATAATCTCTTGCAGAATTTTTTTTTCACAACTTGACAGTGTATACGGAGCCGGTGGATGATATGTTTTCTTTCCACGAGATTGTGCAAAAAGACTATGTCGAATTCCCCAATCCTCTAAATCTTTTCTAGAATTAGTTCCATCTTTTGATTTGCTATCATGCAACATTGTGCCTAGCAAACTTTTTCCAATATTTTTCTCGACATGCATTACATCTAAATTATGTCGCAATGGAAGTTCCTATAACAATCAAGAATATAACATTCTAGGGTTATACATTTTTTCTGTTTAATCAATCTAGGGAAAAAATAAACACTAACCTCCTAATATGGAATTGATATTTTTTTCCACCTTCATAACTCTGTTTTTACAGGGTTATCATTCTCATTATGTTCATCTTCTTTGTTGTGAACATGCTTCCTTTTTTGTCCATTATCTTTTTTTCCCTTCTTAGCTAGTCTTTTCTCCTTTATCTTTTTTCTTTTTTATATTTCTTCTTCCTTATCTTTTCCAAAATCATTAGGAAAATCTTGAAGCATAGTAGAAATGTTTCTACCTATCAAAATCCTAGGCTTGGTGTCTTTCTCCACTGTATTATCAAACCAAGTCTTCTGTTTTCTCAATGAGTCTGAAGGAGGTAAAAATCTTCTATGACCCCATGTACACAATCTTTCGACTATGATTTAATCATCAACTATGAGTGTTAGCATCGCATAATGGACAAGCTTTTTTACCCTTTACATAACATCCGGCAAGATTTCCATAAGCAGGAAAATCATTTATCGTCCATAGTATGATTGCTTTTAAATTAAAAAGTTTTTTACTAAATGCATCATAAATATCAACACCTTTATGCCACAAATGATGTAAATCTTCTACAAGTGGTGCCATATATATATATATATATATATATATATATATATATATATATATATATATATATCAATATCACTTCCCGGTTGCTTTGGACCACGAATCACCAATGTTAACATAATATTTTCTTCTTTCATGCATAACATAGGTAGAAGATTATATGTCACTAGCATTACTGGCCAACAACTATATTTTGAACTTTTAATGGCAAATGGATTGAAACTATCTATAGCTAGACCAAGTCTGAGATTGCGTGGATCGGTTGAAAATGACTTATATTTCTAATCCACTACATTCCAAGTCATAGAATCCATAAGATGACGCATTTTTCCATCATTGCTTTTATTACTATAATGCCATTTTAGATCTTCTGTCTTTTTTGGATCTAAACATTCTCCTGAATCTTGAAATAATTAGAAAATATCTCAACACTTGACAGCGATGCCTTGCATGATCTCTTTGGTACTCTTATTTATCTTCCATCTTAAAGAACCATAATTTGGACAACTATTCAAATCTTTGTATTCCTTTCTAAAAAGACAACAATCGTTCTTACAAGCATGAATCTTCTCGAAACCCATATCAAATATTTTAAGAAATTCTTTTACTTCATATATATTCTTGGGAAGTACATTATCCTTCGACAATAATACATGTACCACGTTTAATAGCTTATCAAAACCAGTATCGGATAAGCCGCACTCACATTTAAGATTATATAAAGCGGTGATAGCAGATAATTTTGTCTGGCCTGCACAATAGGGATACAATGGACTTTCTGCATCTTCCAAGTTTTTTATCAAATCATCTTCTCATCTTTGTGCGTCAACATTATCTTTATCGTCGGCAAAAAAGGTATGATCGACAACATCTTCATCTTCATAGTGAACGACTTTGAATAAATCATATGTGTCATTCAAATCCATTTCTTCAACTATATTTATTTGTTCACCATGATTATACCACCTACTGCATTTATACTTAGGATCCATTCCTTTTATAACCAAATGCTCAAACATAATCTTGTCATGATGATGAGTAAGATTTCGATAACCTACGCAAGGACATAAAAAAATTTCTGCAACTGTTAAATTTTCCTTCATGGATTGCACAAAATTCCATGCTTCTTGTCAGTACTCCATACTAGTTCTATGATGAAAAATAGACAACACAAATATTAATTGTAATATTGAAATTTTAAAATTTTCGATGTGTATTTAGTTTTATATTATCCTATTACCTGTGTGAATGCAACCAGTCTTTCTCCATCATGAATATACACTGTATTTTCAAGAAAGTA
The DNA here is from genome assembly GCA_030765085.1 of Allium cepa. Classification (NCBI taxonomy): domain Eukaryota; kingdom Viridiplantae; phylum Streptophyta; class Magnoliopsida; order Asparagales; family Amaryllidaceae; genus Allium; species Allium cepa. Next base: position 79,618,539 of record CM060932.1, on the reverse strand, counting down.
TACACTGTAATGCATATCACAACATTTTTATTAAAGAGAAACATAGATTTGTGATGATTCATTCAAATCATTTCAAATATTCCTCGGAAGAACACAATTGCTAATTTGATAACTATGACATCATACTATTTCTTTTAAAGTATGTTGGATAGTTAATTTGTTGACATGATAGACCAAACCGCGGTGAAATTTCTCTTGTTACATTCTTTAAATATATTTCATTCGGTACAAGACAGTTATATGACATTTCATCTTGCTATAAACGACAAGTATACATGCATTCTACAAAATTTAATGCATACCCTCTATTATGTTTTACATCATTTCATAATTCCAAGAGTCCATATACCCTCTATTATGTTTTACTCGTCACTCCCACTATGCACCAGAAAGGTTTTACTACATATACAAAATATGTATTAAACTATTGTAGGTGAGGTCTAGCTCGTCACTTCACTAAGCACCAGAAATATCTGATGCATTCTTTTGTAGTATGCCAGCACTCTGTTTTCATTTAAGGATTCTCAAATTTGTAACAAAACGCATTCAAGAAAGGTTTATATCAGTGCTAATTTATTTATTTAACTAAATTGAATAACTTTGAAAATGGAACTTTGAAAGTGCAGCAATCATATAAGCAGATTATGCATTCTTGAATAATTTTGTTGGCATGCATATATGAATTCTATAACGTTATGCATCACCAATAATTTCTTAGAGTATCTTTCAAGTTATCCCTGGACATCTCTACATGCATTGTACACTGCCTTTAATTCTTTCTTTACCATTCAATAATGTAATCATTTTATCTTAATTTCCATACTTTTCTAAATCATTTTCGAATTCGTCGAAAAGTTTAATTAGCTCATTTGGGATATAATGAGAGAAAACATGAGCTTCTCTTTTCTGAAAACGTAACTGATATTTATGTGCATTTATCTGTGATAGACGCCCGATATTTACGCATTGATTAAGATAAGTAGTAAGTATAAACCATGTGTAAGAACTAATCCAATAAGTTGACATTAGGGTAAATACTGTCCATAAATTGAGGTACCTAAAACCTTATAATACGTGAAGACTAAAGAGTCCTTGAAGCTAGAAGGTTGACATAACTTGTTGAAATTGACACACAAGAGCTTGACCTAAAGCTAAAAGTCTATTTAAGAATTAAAAACAGAAGTAATTTTTCTTTTACTTAAAAAGATTTCTACTTCTAGTCACAAATTTTCTAAAAACAATTTGGATGCGTAGAAATTAAAAAACAATTATTAAGGAAACGGTTTTAGTCTAAAAACAGTTTTAGTTTAAAAAAATTGTTTAAAAATTTGGAAGAAAGGATAATTAAAAAGCAATTGTATTTGCATTTCAGATAAACAGACTTAGTCTAAAAATAAACTGCCTCTGTCATCAAAAACAACATTAAGGTAGCAAGCAAATCTGGTAGAAAAAATATCCGATTTTTATAGGATATTGCAGATAGTTTGAACCGAGTGAATAATATTTTCCACATCCCAACCTAAACAGTTCGTTAGCTCTGCTCTCTTAACAAACCAAATGCTTCGGGTGAATGGTTGAAAACTAAATCATTGTTGACAACTTGCCATGCTCCTGGAATAACAGACATCCAAAAAAATATAAATATGAAGGTAACAGCTGTTAGAAAAATAGAACATATGTAAACTTCATTCCCTTGATTAATAATGATTAACAAATTTGCAATAGACAACCAGTTTCTTCTTTATATTCACAGCTACAGATTTTTATAGAAAGATTCCAAAACACAGAATTGCTGTAGCAACCCAAATTATAAGATGCTGTAGAGATCCGATCATCCGAACAACTTGTTCTTATCAAATTCTTCACATTTCAACCAGTCTATGTATATCCATCTTCACTAAAGGAGATGATTTTGATCAAAACAGAAGAATAATACATAATTCTAAAGGTGCACTTGAACATTCAATCAAGGACATGGAACTTTTCCAAGAAGCCGGGCTCATGTGATTGTCATACTTAGTTTTGTATCTGATTAACTGTGTATGTCATTGACAATATGATTTTTTAGATTTATCAAAGAAGTGTTAGTAAATTGTAAATGTGGTTTGTTTAGTTTATTTTGGCTGAACTTCAGTAATCAGCCTAAAGTTCACACATGTAGCTGAGGACCACAAGCATAATGGCAAGGCCCTCAAGAATGTGATCGGATTCCCTTGCCATCAAAAACCGTTTATAGAATTTAAAAGGAGGAGGAAGAAGTTCACACAAACAAATTCCTATTACAAAATTGTCATTACTTGATATAATATGATATTAAATGTTTAACACCTTTACTTTTTATATTACAAGGAAAAATTAATAATTTATTCGACAAATGAGTTGCAAGATTTAAGCAAAAAGTTTTTTTTTTCATTTTTTTCTCTAAATAACGAGATGCTCTAGCTATTTTTCATTTTTTTTCCTCTAGATACTGTAATGCAATTGGATTATGCTGCAATTGAAATAACATAATATATACTTTTGATTAAAAATATTTGAATGTAGACTATCATAGCATCTAAACATACAACATATTTTGCACTATGATTAAACTATACTGCATAATAAATATATTGATATTTCATATGAACATAAAGCTTTTGATAATGTATAAATCAGCTATAAAATTTGCAGTGTCTAACATATCTTCTTGCATACTTATGAAAAGTTATGATTGATAAACTTTATAATAAAAAATCTGACAACATAGCTATTATATTTAACAAAATGGATAATCCTAACAAGTTAGGTAAAAAAAATTGATTGCTAAGTGTCCACATATGCTAAAACATGCATACGTATGTGTTATATGCATAAATCTCTGTACCCAAAAAATTATCTTCAGTAGGCCTAAGTGGATAAAAAAAATAGTACAAAATATCTTTGGAGTCTGGGACAGTCTGAATTTAAAGTGCCCAGGGTAATATTATTCCAAATAATCCAAAGTTCCAAACTATAGTCAAAAGCCCATTTACCATCGATAAATACGTCAACCTGTCATGCTTGTTATCGACCTAAGTAGAATTCATCTTCATCTATATACTATTCTTCTAAACAATTAATCATTATGTCGACAGCTTTCCAAGTTCCTGGAATTGAGAAGAAACCAAGTCTAAGAAATCCAACGCATAAGAGAGGCCAAATCAAGACCAAGATATTAACTGAAGCGTTCTCTGCTATTAGAAGGGGTAGTAGGAAAGACAATGAGAAGGAAGCAAATGATCTGGATGCCGAAACTTTAACTTATAATATTCCAATACAAGGATCCTTTCAAGCACTTCGTATACAGTTCTAGTTCAACATGTATATATTATTGGTACCTCTAACTATATTCTAGATCCTGCAAATTTCTGTGTCATATTCTCTATATTTGTGGGTATTTAACTATTTATGAAAGACTGACCTTCACGGTTCCTTTGTATTCAATATATATGAGTTTTTAATATGAGTTCAAAATCCATAAGCATTATGCTTGAAATAGCACTAACGATAAAACATACTTAATCATGTTCTATGTATGCAACATACTTATTTCATCTAGAAGAACTAGAATATTGATCCAATTGAACCCAAAAAGCTAAACAAATGGTTCGATGCCTTAAAGAAAGTACTTATTCCAGCCCAAGAAAACTTATTTCATGGTAACCCCATTTGCAAGCCAAATTTATGCTCTTCGTGGCCCATCTATATTAGATAAAAATTATGAGTATTGTTCACCTTTGTCAAGTCACGATGTAAACTAAGTACGTATTGTATTATATTGACAAGCTTACAGGATGTTGAAAGCCTTTTTACATGACATCCAAACAAATTGTTAGTTGCTACTTAAAATATTAAGTACAGCAACAAAAAACAAAATAAACAATTAGGTGCACTAACAATGAGCAGCAGCATAACTATACCGTAGCCTACATGTTCTCAGATATGCTAATGTATGATCTGAACCTTTTGAAACATTTTTGATTGGTGGAGGCAGAGCCAAATATTGCAATTGCTCCAGCACTGTTCTTCACTGGTCCACAAGGAGCCGTAAAAAAAAGTTTCAGGCGAAACTATCGCCTGTTAGTTTCTTAGCTTATATAAATCAAATGAAAGTGTTTTGTTTCATCTATTGAAGCACCTAAAGCTACCTGTAGTAATCGAAACTTCAGCAACAACTCGAGTTCACCGAGTTTCTAGTAAGCCATTTGGACAATTGATAATCGAACAAAGTTCGACTTACAACAATACCAAAGCAGGGTATTCGAATATGAAAATCAAAATCAACAAACGAAATACACCTAAAATTCGATTAACTGAATAAAGAAAAAATAGGGAACTAGAGCGACCTGAAGTATGAACATGTAATTAGGGCGATGACGATCAAGTCCACCAAAGAAACATCGAAAAACAAGCAAAATTTGAGGGAAACTACAAATGAAGGAAAATGAAATGAGGGACGATGAAGGAGCGGTAGTTTTGATAGAAGAGGGAAATGAAATTTTTGGTAAAAGTATATTAAGAGTGGCGGCAGATAAATGACATTGAAACATGAGTATCCTCAGTGTTTGAATGCAAATTATTTTCTTAATTAATTAACTTTTACTGCAATTGACGTTCAAACGCTGAGAATGAGTGTAGTTAAAAGTAAGTTTTGGTGTAGTGAATCCTCACTCATTTGGATTGCCTAGTTTAATTTTAAGTAGTTAAAATTAATTATTGGATGCTTGATTGAAGTTATTAACTATTATCCGTTGAATGATATATCAAATATGTATACAGTAGTATACATATTAGTAGTTGGAGTGATATTCCCATACATTATAGCGGATGAGACTTTATGCTCCCCGTATAATAGCGGATGACCCTATATACTGCGATATCCCCCTCGAAGTGGGATTGGTATTTTATATTGTATTAACATATGTAGATGTAGGGAAAACATGTTGGAGGGATCCAAATGGATGCCTTAAAAATATTTTTTATTTTTCATATATAGTAATATATGATGTGTGTAGACAATCTGCTATCGATTACTTTGAAATTTGAATCGTTGGATGCTGTAGTAGCACTGACCTTAAATTTTGATATTTCTAAATACCATAAATATTATTCTTTGGAATTCGAAGAAATAAAAAGGAATTTTGTTCATAAAATATCTATAATGGAATTTGGGTTATTTTAAAGAAAACTGTATTAAAAAATAAAAATAATAGATTTTTGTTTAAGTCGTATTTAACTCTTCGTAAATGGTTTAAGATAGAGATTTTTAAGAAAATGAATTATATAAAAGAATTTATAAATGATATTAGAAAAATATTAAAAGGACTTAAAGTCGATATTAAAAATAGATTGAAAGTTATAAATGGAATTGATGAAGAAATGGATTTTAAAATGGAATTTTATAAATAAGATTGTTTTTTATAAAACAAGAAAAAACTCAAAGGAGCTATAAAAATCTATAAACGATGTTTATAAACAAGGAGATCGATATTAGGATGATAAATTGGAAATATAAAATTCATAGATGGAATTATATTAGAATATGGAAATAGGGTGAGGAAAATAGTGGGTTACTACTTTTGAAAAGTAGGAAAAGTGGTTAAGGAAATCGAACGGAAGTGATGTGATGGAAATCGAGGAATTTATAAGCTGAACTGGTTATTGAGGTTTTAAAAAAAATTAAATTTTAAGAAGTGAATTGTTTAAAAAGGAAAATTTTATTATTCTAAAACTATGGAATTTTAAACTAGTTTAGATTGGAATACTTCAGTTAGTAGATTTTCAAAGTCAAGCATTTATTTAATTCTAACTTTTAAATTCAGCTTGGAAATTTATCTGTTCATCTAAAAATGAGTTGTAGATGTTATAAAAGCGTTTTTATAATAACTTAAAAATATTTTAAATAAATTATTTAAAGAAAATACTCATTATATATATGGTTTTGAAATGATTGCAAATTTATTTATAAATTCTGTCAAGATGTATAGACGGGGTTTATTAACGGATCAAATTCTATAAGAGAAATCTTATAAATGGAACAGAGACTTAAGAAAATTTCCGATGTCTAGATGTGATAACTTCGGGAAGACTTTGAATTCATAAATGGTTGGTTGAGATTAGAATTAAGTATAATCGGTTCGGAAATCGTAGGAAGAATTTATTAAAATTCCAGGGACTTATGAGATAAGTTGTGAAATATTTCCAATTAAATCTTAAAAATGATTTTGGAAATTATTCGTGTAAATATTTTCCTAAGTATTGGAAGAAAGGTTTTGGAAATGTTTTTAGTGGAGAATGATTTGGAATAGAAATATTTTCTAAGAGTTGTAAAAAATGGAAGTTGGGAATATTTCTAAGTATTGAAAATGATGGAATATCCTGTTATGGATACAAGTGTTGAAATTGTTTTCAAATATAGAAACATTGAAAGGGATTGAATATATATCTTGGAGAAGATGTTTTGAAATAAATATTTTGGAGATTTATAAAAATTGGGCCTAATGACTGCTTATGGGTGTTTTATTGATAGCTAAATAACCCGTTGGATCATAGGTTTTGATTGCTGACAAGACATAACAGTTTACGAATCTACGACTACGATAACATCCAGACTCATCGGCTCAATATATAGTTTGTATAGTTATATATATTTTAACAAGGACCATCAAATATGTATATAGAGTCTAGTTTAGTGCTTTGTTAAAATCTTTCCTCAAGAATCTTCATTCACATTCAAATAAACTTGCATGCATATTTTAATCAAAATCAAGTTTTCAAAAAATGCATAAAGCGAAGCTCGAACCCAGGTCACTAGATTAGAAGGCAAGTGCTCTAACCAAATGAGCTGTGGTGATTTTTAGTTATTAACAGAATTCAATCGACTGAACAAAATTGACCAGTCGACTAAATATCTATAAAACAGCCTATTGTACGCAGATATGCGCTGTTTTTTACTATCTTTGAATATTCAGTCGACTGCCCATTTTTTTTCCAGTCGACTGAATTCTGCAACAGTCATTTTTTGTGAAAAGACCCTTCCTTTTTTGAGTAGCCTTCTTCCTCCCCAAGGGTTGCAACCATTGCTATTCGCAGAGATCTCTTCACCAACAGTTGCAATCCCTTAACTACTATATATATGCATGAATATCATGATCAAATAACACACTTACTTGCTTATACTCAAATCATATTTTCTGAGTCAAATATTCTCTTGAATTCATACATTCATTGCTTACAATCACAATTCTATATTTCTAAAGCAATTGAAATTTCCTAATCTTCATATACACACAACTATACACATCATACCTGAGGAAAAGATTATAGGAAAGGTGTACTACAAGTGAAAAATCTGTGTTATTAGAACACACAAGGTCAAGACATCTACTTTGTAACCAAAGTCCTGTTTGGTTGCTCAGGCGGTAAAATCCCGTTCTGTTTCTCAGGCGGTAAAGTCATGTTCTGTTGTTCAGGCAGTAAAATTCCTCTTCGGCTGTTGAGGCAGGAGAATCATAATCGGTTGCTCAGGTGTTGTATACCTATTTCTTCGGGTTAAGTGAGGGGTTATTGTGAGAAATTCCAGAGGGAAGTCTGGGACTGGACGTAGAACGGGAAGTTCAAACCAGTATAAAAACTCCTGGTGTGCTTATTCTTATTTACTTTATTATTACTATCTGTTTTCGCATTTTGTTTATAATACATTTCATATTACACGATCCTAAGTGATAACTAGCTACACTGTAGTCACTTTCATAACTAGCTACACAGTAGTCACTTTCATTTGGTATCAGAGCATAGGCATCTTATAACCGTTACAAAGTTATCTGATATCTTGCTACTATGGAAAACAACACCACTAATACTAGTTTTATTGAAGGTCAATCCACTGCACGACCTCCATTCTTTAATGGTTTAAACTATAATTATTGGTCTACTCGTATGCGAAACTATATGCAATCTAATTGTTTTGAATCATGGAATATCACACAGAATGAATACACTCTTCCTACTAGAGAATATTCCACTTGGTCAAACACACAAAAATTAGATGCTACTGCCAATGCTAAAGCTATGAACATGTTATTTTGTGTGCTAGATAGAAATGAATTTAATCGTGTTAGCATGTGTCAAACTGCTTATGAAATATGGAGAACGCTCAAAATCACTCATGAAGGAACTAACAAAGTCAAACAAAGCAAAATCTCCATGCTCAAGAATCAGTTTCAAAACTTTAAAATGAAACAAGATGAATCCATCAATGATATGTATTCTAGATTTCAAGATATCTATCATCCACTATTAGGATTAGGAGATTTTTTTTTCGATTTTGATATAGTATCAAAAATCCTAAACTCTTTAACGGATGAATGGAAAAGAAAGGTCCTAGCTACTGAAGAAGCAAACGATCTTTCAACTATGAAACCAGAAAGAGTTAATAGGAAATCTAATGTCATATGAAGTGAATTTGCAGGCAAAGAAAGTTCAAGCACAAGACAAGAAGAATCTAGCGTTTCAAGCAGAACAAGATGACTTTGACTCAGGTGAAGAGGATATTGCATTTATTTCTAAGAATTTCAAAATGTTTTTGAAATTCAAAAAAGAATAATAAGGGCAAGAACTACAAAAATAATTCTAGCAACAATAATAGCAATAAACCATCATTATCTGTCATGGAATGTTATGAATGTCATAAGAAGGGTCATATGAAGAAAGACTATCCACAAAAATAGAAAAACAAATTCAAGAAGAATAATTCAAGAAGAAAGCATTTTCTATAACGTGGGATGATTCAGATTCTTCATCATCATAAAGCGACAGTGACAGTGACACAGAGCAAGCAAATGTATACTTCATGGCTTCAAATAATGATGTAAGTGAATTAAGTTTTGAAGATTTAGTTGAACTTAATTCTGAACTAGTAGATTTTGTAAAACAGACTAACAAATATAATAAGGAGTTACAGGGAAAGCTAAATAGATCTGAATTGGAAATTAGTATGCTTAGAGATGAAAAGAAAATTCTCAAAGAAGAACTCGAAAAATCTCAAGAATCTAATTCTAATTTAACTTCACAACTTTCTATGATAACTCAGGAATTAGAAATTCAGAAGAATAAAAATGATGATTTGTCAGTTGAAATTAATGATTTAAAATCTAACACTGAAATATTAGAGTTAGAAAAATCTAGTTTTAAAACTAAGCTAGAAGATATTAATAAAAATATTTTTAATTTTAATAAAGGACGAGAAAATCTTTCTAAAATAATAGAAAATTCTCAGTCTACTTCGAATAAAATGGGTTTAGGATATAATAAAACTGATCGTAGAAATAGCACTAGATATGCTTTCATGTATAGTAAAAACGATAGTGCTAGTACTAAATTTCGAGTAAATCCTAAATCCAATAGAAATTCAAATACTACAATGACCTACAATGTTGATAATTTCTCTAGAAGTACAAAATCATTAACAGGAAATATGAATAAAAATTATCTTAGTATTTGGGTTCCTGTTAATTGGAAAAATAGAGAAAAATACATTGATGATTATTTTGATATGGTAGTTAATAATGAAAATTATATTTATAAAGGTTCAACCACACCCAAATGAGATGGTTTCCTAAAAATTAGGAAATTATAAAAACCTTGGGTATCGCATGCTTTAAATGTTAATTTTTTTCTGATACCTTACATTATAAGTAGTGGTCATTTTGTTTTATATTGCTCTATGTTAACACTTATGTAAAATATAATTTATATCATCATATATACTCTCCTTTTTGTCGATGACAAAAGGGGAGAAAGATATTGCTCTCTAACACTATTTGCAGGAATAAACCATGCAAGCACAGATTAAGGGGGAGAAAAAATTAATTATTTACAGGAATATATAGCATAGATTCAGCAGGAGAAATCTATAACACAATTACAGGAAGATATTCAGTGAGAGAGATAAGATCAGCAAAGCTTGTCAAAGATTCGTTCGTAGCAAATGAAGTTTTCATCATCAAAAAGGGGGAGAATGTTGGATCATAGGTTTTGATTGCTGACAAGACACAACAGTTCACGAATCTACGACTATGATAACATCCAGACTCATCGGCTCAATACATAGTTTGTATAGTTATATATATTTTAACAAGGGCCATCAAATATGTATATAGATCTAGTTTAGTGCTTTTTTAAAATCTTTCCTCAAGAATCATCATTCACACTCAAATAAACTTGCATGCATATTTTAATCAAAATCAAGTTTTCAAAAAATGCATGAAACGGGGTTCGAACCCGAATCACTGGTTTAGAAGGCAAGTGCTTTAACCAAATGAGCTGTGGTGATTTTTAGTTATCAATAGAATTCAATCGACTAAAAAAAGGTCAGTCGACTGAATATTCAAATATAGTAAAAAAAAACAGTGCATATCTGTGTACAATAGGCTGTTTTATAGATATTTAGTCGACCGGTCAATTTTGTTCAGTCGACTGAGTTTTGTTGATAACTAAAAATCACCATAGTTCATTTGGTTAGAGCACTTGCCTTCTAAACTAGTGACCTGGGTTTGAGCCCCGCTTCATGCATTTTTTGAAAACTTGATTTTGATTAAAATATGCATGCAAGTTTATTTGAATGTGAATGATGATTCTTGAGGAAAGATTTTAACAAAGCACTAAACTAGACTCTATATACATATTTGATGGCCCTTGTTAAAACGTATATAACTATACAAACTATATATTGAGCCGATGAGTCTGGATGTTATCGTAGTCGTAGATTCGTGAACTGTTGTGTCTTGTCAGCAATCAAAACCTATGATCCAACATTCTCCCCCTTTTTGATGATGACAACTTCATTTGCTACAAACGAATCTTTGACAAGCTTTGCTGATCTTATCTCTCTCACTGAATATCTTCCTGTAATTGTGCTACAGATTTCTCCTTCTGAATCTATGCTATATATTCCTGTAAATAATTAATTTTTTCTCCCCCTTAATCTGTGCTTGCATGGTTTATTCCTGCAAATAGTGTTAGAGAGCAATATCTTAACCGATTATCAATATTGGCCAATATCTTTAATTATTTTGAAGTGACCGTGATCAGATTTAATAATCCAAAGACCACTTCGATCTGGTTTCCGTGAAGATGATGAAGACGGTGATTCGATTTGTCCAGATCTAGGACAACTTGTGTGGATGAATGCCATCAGAACATCTTCATTGAAAGATGATGAGCATTCTAAGTAGAATTTTGTTTTTGAAAGGTAACGCTTAGCCTCGAGCCTCATCAACATGGAATGAGTAAAATAGGAGAGATGCCGTAAGGCTAAGTGGATGACACCTAATTAGGGTATGTTATCACTTTTATATATGTCCTCGGAAACCAAACTATTATGGATATGGTTCTGCATGGAAGGAGAGCTCGATGGTAAGGGTGGGAACACCCGGGGTGATAACATATTCGGTCTATCTAGGTCAGGGGTAGGCCGGTCTTGTGTAGCAGGTGTCCCGGCGTGGTCCTTCGTACATTGTTCTAGAGGTGTACTCTAGTGGGCGGTACCCCAATGGCCCAGTCATTCATTGAAATCCATTCTCCAATACGAGGTTACGGTTTTGTTTGTAGAGCCTAATATGTTAGAATTTAATTAATGTAACAATTTCAGCTATTTGAATAAGTACTTGTATTTAGACACTATCATAAGATCACTAGATTTTCTATAAAGTGTTTTGGTTATCGTAAGGTAAAAACCCATCATGTTTATGTATGACGCAGTCTTATGAGATACCTTTGTTTTCAAAGGATTTTGATAACACCAACAATTCAAATTGAGTGTGTTTTCTCATGCTGCTTTTCAAATTGACTCGGGTGTTATTTTATTATAATGCTCAGGTCAGACCGAGTATTATGAATTCAGGATAGGATGCTATGGAGCTCAAGAGAAGAGCTGGATGGCAAAGACATACTTCCATACTTGATTATTGTTCCACCGTGTAAAGACAAGTTATTAAATTGTCTAGATTGATTATTGTCTATTCTACTTTGATGGTTGTAAGTATATAACAGTTACAGATTTCTTTGTGTATACAGATCTGTTATTATATATTATATTTTGTTCCACTGCGATTGTGAGATTCTGTGTTGTTTAATTTTCTTCTATCCTTTTCTTCTTCGCCCTAAAGATTCATACTTTTCGTTCACTTTGAGTCGAACTGATGTTAATTATGGTCGATCACTATTTGCACGTTGTTGTCACGTCATATCGAGCACTTTTTCATGTTGCACTTCTTTTGATGTTGGCATAGATTTGTTTACAGTACATTTGTATTGCATAGCTTTATTGCCAGTGTCATGTCATATCGAGCACTGTTTGCACGTTGCACTTCTTTTGATGTTTGCTAGACTTAGCACTTTAGACTTATTTGAACACTGTACCCATGTTGCATAGTTTTTTCCATAGGACATCTTCTTCCTGCTATTTATTCTTGGCAAATCTTTTGAATTCATCTCATCCTATTAAGCAAAAAATGGTGAATTATAGCCATATTTCCTTACCAGAATCATATTCGTGGATTCTTTAAGTCACGAGAATGCGTCTAATCCGTCTTACCCTGAAGAACTAATCGGTTGGTACGTTGAGATGGAGGAAAGACGTTATGAAGATGTGAGAGAGCGTGAGAGAACTTTACAAGAGCACATGCTTTTGGAGGATGGAAGAAGGCAAAGGGAGGAACAAAGGAGCAGTAATGGAAGAAGGAAAAGAGGGCTTGAAATACGGGATCAACAACCTCAACGAAAACAAGAGGTTGGTTCTGAAGAAATATACTGCAATTGTGGAGTTAATATTTTGTATTCCGTCATAAGAAACGAATCAGACAGGTCGACGCCATTATAGATGCTGCTTTTTATCTGCCGCTTGCCGCTTGCCATTGTCTACATATCGTATCACTTCTATATAAGGACTTCAACTACCATTCCATGAATCACACTTAACATCTTCTTTCATTCTCTCCTAGCATTAAACTAAATACAACAAAGGTTACTTCATCTTTCCTCAAATGTGTTATGGCATTCGATAGTGATTCCGATGAAGAATAGATACTCCGAGAGGAAACCAAAGAATTGCTAGAAATAGTTAATATATTCCGTGAAGCTTATGGCTCCACATCTCGAAAACACGGCGGGTCGGTCGTGGATCGCAAACATGTAAACCGTAATCTATTTTCCTGCCACAAAACTCTGATGTAAGACTGTTTCAACCCACATTGCACTTATGGACCTGATATGTTCAGGAGAAGATACAGAATGAGAAGAGATCTGTTTTTAAGAATTTTAACAGGTATTCAAAACAATGACAAAGTTTTTATTCAAAAACCGAATGCTTTGAAAACGCATGGGCTTATCGGTGAACAAAAAATGACTGCTGCACTGAGAATGTTAGCTTATGGCACCCCTACAGATGCATTGGATGACGCATATCGAATCGCAGAGACGACCGTGTTAAAAACCCTTGACAAATTCTGCCACTCTATTGTGGGTGTTTTTGGTACTGAGTATCTTAGGTCGCCAAATGAGGATGATGTGGTGCATATCCGAGAAATGTACGAGAGTAGAGGATGGCCTGGAATGCTTGAAAGTTTGGACTATATGCATTGGAAATGGAAGAATTGCCCGAAAGCATACCAAAGAGCTTACAATAGTAAAGAAAGAAAACCAACCATTATTTTGAAAGTCGTTGCTTCATACGATTTATGGATATGGCTTACTTTTTTTGGAATGCCTAGATCTAACAATGATCTAAATGTTATTGAGAGGTCATACTTGTTTAATGATCCGACACTTGGTCGAGCAACCCCAGTGTCGTTCACTGTTCGGCAAAACACTTACGAGCATGATATTATCTTGGTGATGAAATTTATCCAAAATGGAGCACCATTGTGAAGACATGCCCAAACCCAGTAACAACAAAACATGCAAAGTTTGTTGCGATGCAAGATGGACAAAAAAAATGTAGAAAGGGCTTTTGGCGTTCTACAATCCAGATTTGCTATGATTAGCAATCCATGTAGACTCTGGTCTCGGAAAAAATGTCCATAATCATGTTGCATGTATTATTATGCATAATATAATATGATCATTGAAGACGAGAGGGATGTGGACGAACAACAACGTCACTACGATTATGATGGTGCAGGGCAAATGCCAAAAGCATTCCGAGATGATGTTCTTATAACAGAAGAAGCATTCACGTTCACGTAGAATGTCAACTTTCATGCCGCGACACACAACTTCACAACCAGTTCCAAAAAGATCTTATGAATCACATTTGAAATTACTTTGGTGATTGTTAGATAAATATTACATTAAATCTGTCATGTATGTACGCGTTTGCGTTGTAATGGTATTTAAGTTGTCTTATTACTATGTATGTCATTTCCTTCAACATGTTATTCTGTTTGGTTATCGACTTTGTCTAAACGAAATTAAGAATGGTACAACAATAATTTACAACGAAATACGACAGATTTAAATAAAAGATACATTACACCGAAAGTAGTACAACTTAAACAATTCTTAAACTAAAACAAACTATTTTGAGGGAACTTGGAAATAATTATTTGTCGTTTACGCTCCATCCAAAACTGCTTTTGCATGTCCTCTATCCCCATCAGATCATTATCCGTGATCATCTGTTCTTCTCTTCCTCTTTCTATATCCAGCTTTTGTTACTCAATTTCTGCAAACTTACGCATCACATCAATCTTCTCCTGCCCTTGCCTGCTTCTTTCTTGATGTCTTCTTTCGTGAATTTCAAGAGTGACATTCACTTTAGCGTCCACTACGGTATCAACTTTATTTTCTCTTTGCTACTTTTGCCCCAGTTAGTCTATGATTTTCATCAGGTTTCTGGTTGAGCGCATCCGACTCATTTTCTCTCTGAAATTGACTTTCTCTAGAAGATGATCTCCCGGACTTGACGGGTATGAAGATTTCGATGTTTTGTTCTTCTCCTTCCCCTTCATTTAAACGTCTCGAATGCTCTTAGCGTTATCGGAGTTCCACTTCAGTGTGCTCGTCAGCAACTCGTAACAGTTAGCAAATTGGTAATAGTGTGTCTTTTTAGCTCTGTTTTTTCTTGGAAAAAGCTTTATGAATTCCTTATTCACAATTTTTTTCTGTAAATCCAAATAGAAAAAAATTACTAATCATATTCACATTGCAAAAAACTAGTAAAAACAAGAAACGTACCAAATGCTTTTCGCCTCTCATTCCGCTAGGGTTCGCTTTCTTTATTTTATAAATCCGTGATTCATAAAATTGAGTTTCTCGATTGATTTTGCCAAATCGACCTTGAATCACCGACAAAGAACGAGTATTTTCGAGATGCTCAAGGTTGAAGGTATGCACTATTTTTTTTCAAAACTTACCGCCGCTCTGATCGTTGCCTCTTATTGAGTTGTTCGTATAGCGACAATAGAAGCTGCATAAGTCGTAGTTCTCGTCGCTTCTCCATGGATTGGACGAATGCTATGTGGGAGAAGTGCTTGGTTATTGCCGGCCGTTGTCGAAGTAGTAGTTTTAAGACCAAAAATGATGCGTGAAGTCTCCAAAAGGCAAAGCCATTTTCAGATAATAGAGATTGTAGAAGAAATGATTGAAGATGTTTGCGTACATAGGATGAGTGAAGGAAGTGAATTTATAGAGAAGCAAAAAATGACCGTTGAAACTAGCCGTTGGAGGGAGAGTCATTGACAATGTCGTTGGGCCATGAACACTGGTTTAATCAACGCCAAGGGCCAATTCAGAATACTTAATTGGCCCCTGAATATTAGCCTTAATCGTTGTTAGAGTGCAAAAAAGACCTGTGCCTCAATATCAAGCCTGAATTAGAGGGTGTTGGAGATGCTCTAATAGATGATAATGAAAATTAAAAGTTCATAACCACTGCACAACTACTATATCAACCTGTTACCTTATCACCGTCTCTCCTAGAATGTAATTTTTTAACTAGACAGTCAGTAATTTGTTTGTGGTACAAATTAGAGCAAATTACACACAAATCATGAATTATTTCTAATGAATGCACATGAATAAACATCACGTGAATTGTTTCTAATGAATTCACACAAATAAACATCACAAGAATGGTTTCTAATATCTGTGTTACAGGAATAACATTGTATGACATTTGCAGCACAGCATGTAACTAGTTAAAAAAGGGACTGACAACCTCTGTGCAAAAGGAGACTATCACAAAGCAGTAATATTGCCCACACATCAAATTACAATGTCAAGTACCACACTTGAATATAATAGTCATCGTACGCATGCACCTCTTATGAGCACCAAAAATTTGTACCACGGCAGCTTAAAACGTCAAAGCAACATAAAAATCAGATTTTTACTGCAAGTTGTTTTTCAGGCAGCAGAAAGACAACATAAATCCACGCACCAATTTTCTCCACAAAATACATGAAGAAATATTACAGAAGAAAGCCATTGCATTTATTCAACCAAAAGGAGTTTCCAATTAGAAAGGCGTTTAGTTACTATAAATACCGGTTCCAAGTTTCAGGCTTATAGAAATTAGGACAGCAGCGATGCCAAAAATGTATAATCCACTTCTAAGCAAGATTCTGAAAGCTGCACTAGCAGTAAGTGGCCTAAAGCACGGTGATTTTTCAACTGCATCGTTAGAGTTAGCATAAGTATAGATGAAGCTTATTTCTCCATTCTTATTTAAGGTCCAGTTTTCTGGGATTCCATTCACTGATACACCTTGAATCTTTATCATGCCAGCAGAAGCATGAATCAAAGAGCTGCCGTTGAATATCTGAGCAGCTTTTCCTTTGCATGTTTCTTCAGCCATAGCAGGTGGAGCGGAAATTGAATCTAGCATGTCTGCAACATGCTTTTTGAAAGACTTGTTCCAACCATCATTTGATTGCACATCTGCATTCCATAAATTTTCAGTTCACGGAATCAGTAAATATATAATCCACATCTCCAAACTTTAAATGCCTTGCACTCTCCCATGTGAACATTATCCTCACATGTAAATATAAAATGTTTGTAGATATGATGTTATTACAGCCACAATCATTCTCACAAATTTTAGAAGGGTGTATGACAATGGCTTATAAGTATCAAAAGTAGCTGATAAATTACTTTTACAATTTGAAGTGTTTGACAACAATTAAGTTTTTAACTTGAAAGAAACAAATAAGTTGACAGGCCATAAGCAACAAATACCTGCTCATGACTTATTTTAAATTTTACAATTAAATTTTACCAAAATTTTAACTTATCTATCCAACCACTTCAACTTATTACTATTCATTCGAAACTTCTTTTAAGTTATTATTCAAAACTCCTTTTAAGGAGATTTGAAATAAGTTGTTGCCAAACCAGCTCTACTATCATTTTGAGATTTCAACTAATTCAAAATCATAAATCAATATGAGCCATTAAAACTATCCATTTTAACCTTCCATTTAAAATGTAATTCTGTAGATGTTAGATGTTTCAACACGTTCCAAAGAAAATTAAAGTTACGTAGACCAAATGATACAACGTGAGCAAAAGTTCCTATTACTTTGAATGAAGCGAAGGCACACCACTTTAGCCATTAATTTTTTTTTATAACTTAATCTTGATAGCAAATGGATCGTACCACCAACATTTATTTCATTTCAAATATTTCAAGCACAAAAAGACCAAAGAAATTTTGGAGATGAACAAAAGAGGGATGTGGGTTATTTCCATATATAGAGACACACACACGCTCAAGTTACACAACCTTGTTTTTTGCACTTATAGACTGCACCACCTTTCGGATCATTGTTGAATTAAATCAAAGTGAAATGATGAAACTAATTTAGTGTGGACAATTAGAACCAAATGAAGTATGATAATTAGCTCAACTGAGTGCTTGCTATGCTTGACTTATTCTTATCATTAAAAAAAGGAAGTATGACGATCAAGATCAACTACAAAAGGGAAAAAATGTATCATCATAATTAGTTTCATTTTTCGTCTTATTATTCGAATTCTGAATAATTTGAAATAATATGCAATTGAGGTTCAAAATAAAGGAAATAGCACAACATTCTACATACACACACACACATTAATGATGGTGACATGACTATTAATGTACCAATAACAATAGTGACATGACAAATAATGATTTTAAATGGTCAGCAACTATTATCGATTGGATCGCTAAATCTAAAATCATCATACAAGCATGCACAAAGAAACTCTTTCGATTTATTAAATAATCTTGTGTTCTGAGTTTAAGCAGTTAGAGGGATGTGAAAATATTATTACATATAATCAGCTTCCCTTTGTGCAAGAAGGCAGTATCGGATATAATTCAAGATGCAAAATCAGCTTCCTTTTCATATTCTCAATAACTTCTAAACACAAAACTGCAATCACACAACCATGTTGTAATAAATAAATAAATTCTAGATCTGAATACATACAACCCATATTGATTCTATCGAGAAACAAATATATGAAATTAAAATAGTTCAGCAGAAGTCGTACCTGAATCCATTGATGTTTGCAAAAAGAAGATTAACTAGGTTTTAGATCTTCCAAATTGACACAAGCTTAGATCTGAAAATTCTCTTTAGAAGAGGGTGGAGAGAATATGATAAGACTTGTGTAATTTGGGGACCATAACCCCATATATATAGTGTGTGACATTTTTCAGTTCGGTCCTTCAACAAACTAAAATTGTCACTCTGGTATCCACACATTATAAATTTACAAAACGAATATACCCCTTAAGTCTTGTTGTATTTATTCCAAATAGATCACATAATTAAACTTAATCCCAAGATAGCTCATACATTCAAATATTAAAATATGTGGCCCCATAATGCTGAATTATTCCAACAATCTCCCCCTGGGCCACATATGTAACCTTATAGAATGTATTTATTTAACTTTATGAGCTCTTAAATAGCTATCTGGACAATATGGTATATCCAAAACAATCTCGTCCATTGATTGTGTTAACATAGGATCAAAGCGATTTTCATTATTGTTAGTGTAACTAAACCCATCAATGGTCACGTATATCAATACAATCAAATGACATAGATCAATCATGTATGTGTAGCATGAAAATTACATGAAATGTGATCTTTACATGTCTATTTCCAACTGGTCATACTTTACTTTAATGAGATCAAAATCTAAACACATATAAATAATTTGAGTGCAATTAAAAAAAAAACTTTATTTCTGATCAGAAAAACTGAAGCATATCCACAATCAAAACATAGAGTAATGTCACAAAAAAATGACTTAGTACAAACTCCCCCTAAACCAAAATATTTTTACATAAAAAATACACCCATTTTAACAACATGCTTATGAAAGACCTTGGGTGGTAATGCTTTTGTAAGTGGATCCGCTAACATGGAATTTGTCCCAATATGCTCTATGGATATTAACCCATTTTGCACTCTTTCCTTCACAACTAGAAACTTGATGTCAAATTACATTGACATACTTGAGCTTCTATTGTTATTAGAATATAATGCTGCTGATCTATTGTCACAAAACAACTTTTGTGGTCTTTCAATATTATCTATAATGCGCAGCCCAATGACAAAATTTCGCAGCCATTTTCCAAGCCTCATAACAAGCCACAAACTCTGCTTCCATAGTGGAAGAAGCTATAAGCGTTTGCTTAATGCTCTTCCATGATATAGCCCCTCCACTCAACATAAATATGCATCATGAAGTGGATTTTCTGCTATCCGGACATCCAGCAAAGTCAGAATCAGAATACCCAATAATCTCCAACTGATCTGATCTTCTATATGTAAGCATATAATCCTTTGTTCTTTGAAGATACCTCATAAACCTTTTTGATGCTTTCCAATGATCTATTCCAGGGTTACTAAGATACCTGTCTAACACTCCTACAATGTACGCAATATCCGGACGCGTACATACTTGAGCATACATTAGACTCCCTATAGCAGATGCATAAGCGATCTCCTGTATTTTATTAACTTCAAGGATGTTATTAGGGCATTGTTTGAGACAAAACTTATCTCCTTTAGCGACAGGCTTATCACCTGGTTTACAATCTTGCATGCCAAATCTCTTAAGCACCTTTTCTATATAGTTCTTTTGTGACAATCCAAGAATGTCTCGTGAACGATCACGATGTATTTGGATCCCTAATACAAAAGAGGCATCACCAAGATCTTTCATTTCAAATTATTTGAAAGAAATCTCTTAGTTTCGTGCAACATATTTAAATCATTGCTGGCAAGCAATATATCATCAACATATAAAATTAAAAATATAAATTTACTCCCATTAAACTTGTGATACACACAGTTATCAATGATGTTTGCCTCAAAACCAAAAGAGCTAATTACATTATGAAATTTGTGGTACCAGTGACGAGAAGCTTGTTTGAGTTCATAAATGGATTTCTTTAGTTTGCAAACCATATCTTTGGATCTTCGACCATAAAGTTTTCCGGTTGCACCATATAAATTGTTTTTTCAATGTCTCCATTGAGAAATGACAGTCTTAACATCCATTTGATGCAACTCAAGGTCAAAATGTGCAACAAGTGACAAAATTATTCTAAAAGAGTCTTTCGATGAAACCGGAGAGAAAGTCTCTTTGAAATCAATGCCTTCCTTTTGAGTAAAACCTTTTGCTACAAGACGAGCCTTATATTTTTCCACTTTACCTTTTGCATCCCTCTTGCTTTTAAATATCCATTTACAACTAATGGGCTTCTTACCTTCAGGTAAATGGACAAAATCCCAAATTTTATTGTCTTGCATTGATTTATACTCTTCATTCATAGCTTCAATCCACTTTTGAGAATTAATATCTTGCATGACTTGGTAAAAGTTGATAGGATCATCTTCCATCAATCCATTATTATCCTCTAACTCTTGAAGAAATACAACATAATCATCCGGAATAGCATTTCTTCTTTCCCTAGTGAATCTTCTTAATGGCAATTCATTTTCAGGTTGTTGAATTTGTTCTTGTGGAACATTAACTTCAACTTGAAGAGGATTTTCTTCAACATTGTTTTGTTGGGATTCTGGATTCACTTCTTGATTAATGACAAGAACAATAATCTGCACATTGTCCGAAGAAGTAACTGTAGTAGGAATCATAGACGATGATTCATCCTCAAAAACTATGTTCCTTACTTCATTTCTCCCTCTCAACTCAACATCCTCAAAAAATGTTGCATTTCCCGTCTCAAATATTTTCCTCGGTATGGGATCATAAAATTTGTAGCCCCTAGATCGCTCAAAATAACCTATAAAGTAGCTACTCGCTGTTTTGGAATCCAATTTTCTTTCATTTGGCCTATATAGTCTTGCCTTAGCTGAACATCCCCAAATGTGAAAATGCTTTAGAGTATGCTGTTTGTCTGTCCAGAGCTCATAAGGTGTTTTAGTAGCTGCTTTAGTGGGTATTCTATTAAGGATATAAACTGATGTCTTTAATGCCTCTCCCCAGAGTGATTTTGATAAGGTATAATGACTGATCATACTCCTTACCATGTCTTTAAGAGTCCGGTTTCGTCTCTCAGCAACATCATTCATGCTAGGTGAACCTGGCATAGTGTATTGTGGGACTATTCCACATTCCTAGGAATTTGGCAAATGGTCCTAGACATTGTTCACCTGATCCGTCAGATTTACCATAATATTCACCGCCACGGTCAGATCTGACAGTTTTAATCCTTTTGTTGAGTTGGTTCTCAACGTCTACCTTAAATTTCTTGAACATGTCTAAGAATTCTGATTTATCATGAATAAGATATAGGTAGGCATATCTTGAGTAGTCGGCTATGAATGTTATAAAATATTGTTGACCATTCCATGCTGCCTCAGGGAATGGCCCACAAATATTTGTATATGTTAATTCTAAGACGTCAGTTGCTCTATTGGCACATATTTTCTTATGTTTGGTCTGTTTTCCCTTGATACACTCTACACAGACATTAAGGTCTGATAAATCAACGGATTCCAAAATGCCATCTGACACGAG
This sequence comes from Allium cepa, assembly GCA_030765085.1. NCBI lineage: Eukaryota > Viridiplantae > Streptophyta > Magnoliopsida > Asparagales > Amaryllidaceae > Allium > Allium cepa. The sequence continues at coordinate 79,596,468 of CM060932.1, read as the reverse complement.
CCTTTGAATTCTATTTTTAGATATATGACCTAAGCGCTTGTGCCACAATGTGGCTGAAGTTTCCTTATTAGCTTTTCTTTTAGTACCACGTGACTCTACATGCAAGGCTTCATTATAAGAGGTATTAACATCAAACATATATAAGTTATCATAAACATTAAGAGAACTAGTTCCAATAAGAGTTGAATTCATTGATAAACTAAAAGTACAATTCCCAAATGAACAAGAATAACCAAATTTGTCCAACTTAGAAACAGAAACCAAATTCCGTCTAAATGACGGTATAAAAGTATCAAATAAATCCAAATAAAACTGAGTTCTTAATAACAACTTAAAATGCCTAATAGCCTCCACTTTTATCGATTTTCCATCACCCACATAGATGTATCTTTCAGCATCAGTTGGATTTCGGTAGCTCAGGCAACCCTGCATAGAAACACATGTGAGTAGAAGCAGCAGAATCTAACCACCAAGTGTTTCCAGGTACTGTAGCTAAATTTACTTCAGAACAGACCAAAGCAAAAGATGTATCATTCTTAACATGCCATGCATGGTATTTGGCACAATCTTTCTTCAAATGTCCAGCCTTTTTTGCAAAAGTAACAACCATCAGTCTCCTTTTGTTGTTTCTTTTCAGTCGGACCCTTAGCAGTTTCTTTATCCTTCTTTCTCTCTTTTTTTCCTTTAGAGGTGTATGCTAAATGAGCACTTTCAGCCTTATCATGCTTCAATCTCTCTTCTTCTTGTACACAATACGAAATGAGCTCATTAAGAGTCCATTTCTCCTTTTGACAGTTATAACTGATCTTGTACTGGTTGTATTGTGAAGGAAGAGAGATTAATACCAAATGCACGAGCAAATCATTTGAAAGCTCAAGCTTAAGTGCCTTAAGTTTTGAAGCAGTGTTAGACATTTCCATAATGTACTCCCTTATGTTTCCTTTGCTTTGATACTTCATGGAAATCAATAGTTGCAAAGGCGTGCTTGTTTCCGCCTTATCGTTTTTAGCAAAACGTTTTTCAATCTCAGCAAGGAAATCTTTAGCATTGGTTATCTTTTCAGATACCGCACCCCTAAATGCCTCCGGAATGCCACGCTTATGATCATTAGACTCATGCGGTTTGAACGATCCCACTTCTCAAAGTTCTTTATGATATCAGAACTTTCATCCGTAAGAGGGGCGGGTTCATCTATCCTAAGTGCAAGGTCAAGATCCATGCAGCCAAGAACAAGCAATATGTTCTCTTTCAAATCCTTAAAGTTTATTCCAGTCAGAATAGGAATGTTGTTCAGATTGACAGATACCGTAGTCAAATTAGCTGTAATTTTAAATTAATCAAATATGCTTACATTATAAAACAACTGTAGTAAATTTAAAATAATTGGTAAGTCTTTGCTCAAGATACCTAGCACAACATTAATATCAAGTCTTTAGACATTAATATTAACTGTAAGTGGTATTCTTGTTGTAATCATCAAATATTAACAATAAATTCAAGTCAAATAATAATCTTCCTTTGGGCCGATTAATTATTTTCTTGTAAAACCTTATAATTGTTACATATTTATCATCACACATGTGTATCTAATTTGGCCAGATATTAACCTTCCTTTGGGCCGACTAACATTCGCATAAAGAAATACACACAAATATCAAACATTTTTCATGAGCAACTAAAATAAGAGAGGTCACTTTGGTGACATATTATTTCAATTAGTTCACTTGTAATGTAGGATATTCACAATCAATTTGCAAAAAAGGCCAAATAGTATATGAATTCATTTTAACTCCTTCATTTTTAAATTTGCCATAAATATCAATGTCAAATTTGACATCAAGAAAACTGTAATAATACATAAATGAATAATACTTGCAACAATAATTAGTATCAGATTATTGCGTATTTTATTTAACTGCTACCATATTCAAGACAGAAGAAAAAACAAATTTTAACATAGCATGGTCCATACATGTGATATTATATTATAGAAAGTGAAACTTTTTTTTTTTTTAATGAGCGGGTTATACATATAAAATATATGTATTTATAAAATATAAATGCATTAAATAATAAACAATATGTCCTTTCTTATTCCAAATACAAACATGCTGTAACGTTAAATTTATTGCAACTAACGCATTTACTGCATTTATGATAATAAATTAATTTATTTATTACTATAACAACCACATTTAATGCAATTATGATAAAAAAAACTAAATGCAATTGACCGTTATGTGATCCAATGCGTATTACAGGAACATTAAAAGGCATAAATATGCTTCCATATGTGTGAAAACAAAACTTAACATGGTAACCATTTATAGCAATAAAAAAATTGTACAGTCACAATACCACTGACAATAAAATATGAATAATACAAGTAGCAACAATTAAAGGCATCAGATTTAAACAAGCGGAATTAATTCATGAATTATTTATATAGATATGAAACAAAGGCATGAGATGAATCAATAAGAAAATAGCAAATTTCACAGATCTGAAATAAAGGCATCAGATTAATCAACCAAAATTGTAAATCCAAGAACCCTAATTTCATATGTTCTTAAAACTAAAGAATTTCTCAATAAAATCAATGATGGGTGGCTTTGATACCACTTATTATAATAAATAAATAAATTCTAGATCTGAATACATACAACCCATATTGATTCTATCGAGAAACAAATATATGAAATTAAAATAGTTCAGTAGAAGTCGTAGCTGAATCCATTGATGTTTGTAAAAAGAAGATCAACTAGGTTTTAGATCTTCCAAATTGACACAAGCTTAGATCTGAAAATTCTTTTTAGAAGAGGGTGGAGAGAATATGATAAGACTTTGTAATTTGGGGACCATAACCCCATATGTATAGTGTGTGACATTTTTCAGTTCGGCCCTTCAACAAACTAAAATTATCACTCTGGTATCCACACATTATAAATTTACATGACGAATATACCCCTTAAGTCTTGTTGTATTTATTCCAAATAGATCACATAATTAAACTTAATCCCAAGATAGCCCATACATTCAAATATTAAAATATGTGGCCCCATAATGCTGAATTATTCCAACAAACCAACCTCAGAGGCGTGCTTGCTGAAATACCACTACTTTCCGACTCATGTTCATCGATTTACACAAACCCTTATTTTGAAATTTTGAACAGATTATCAAGAAAACGCAATTGGTTTATGAACACCTCCTATTGAATAACAAGAATACAAGACAAAGGTTGTGATCTGTTATATAGTCGTGATAGAGATTGGTTGGTTGCATGACCGAGTTCGGGTGGATATGCGAGCCTGAATGTCAAGGGGGTAGGAGGGATAATCGCTGTTTATACTTATGACCATAGTCAAAATCGGATTCAAAACTCAGTGAAGACAACTATGAAACCAGCGGCCTAACCATAGGCATTATACCCAAATGCAAACGAATGTTGGTGTTTACAGTTATAGGAAAACAGGATCGGTCTGGTAAGAAGGGGGCAATGTCTGAAGGGAAGTGAAAAGTCATGGATAATTATCTAGAAGTGAATTGCAGCGATGGATAAATGTGAATGCAGGCTTCAGGAAACCGGTAATTATATCAAATAGATCGGTATTGCTGAAACTACTGGGGAGAAGAGAACCGTAGAGATGGAAAGAGACAGCAATTGTAGTGGGGAAAAAATTAGGAAAAAATTAGGGTGGGCTCTGAATATTTATCTCTGTGCCCGGATTTTCACCAACTCTGCACCCCGTTGAACTAGCAATTTCGCAAGTAGATACAACAAAAGGCGGGAATGGATTGCAGGATGAAGTGATTCATGCAATGAAAAGACAATAACATCCAGTCAAACTATTTACTACATCTCATAGTGTGTTGTGTCATATTTTGTGCATATAAAACTGTAAACGTTTATACTAAGAAAACCAATAAAAGAACCATTTTTGAAAGAGAGAAACATTGAGCAAGATTCAATGAGACCCTTTTAGCACTCTTTAGCAATTCCATCCTTCCCTCCCTCTATTTCAACCCCTTCAATTTAACAATCAGATTTATAAATAAATGGCTGAATTTCATGACACTGTTTACTACTTCTATCATTTTTATTTCTCTTACATCATTATGGAATCCAGCCATTCTTTTATTAAATCCAGCGGCTAAAATGAAGAGACTACAAATGAGTTAAAGTTGAAGGAGCTATGGATCCCTCCTCATGTATGTACGTGTACGTATATACATACATCCATACATACATATAGGTCCGGTCCTAAGGCAAGGCTGCCAAGGCAGCCGCCTTGGGCAGAAGGTATGGAGAGGACAATGACGAAGACGATAGTCATGCTGATTTTATAAAACAATTATAATTACATAGAATTGAAGCACAGTTTATGTTACAATTGTGCTATGTCAAAAGTAGTTTGTTCAGTACTAAATATGATACATGAGCATAGTTCAATTCTCATCACATGAACTAAATTATTAGGGGCATTTTTGTTCAAAATTGGCTGAGGCAACAAATTAGCTCAGGCCGGCCTTGATACATATATGTATAATATATGAAGAAGGATCCACATCACCTCTTACTTATCTCCTTAAAATCTTGAAATATTTGTTATCGGTGTCATCTCCACACAAAAATGAATTTTTTGGAATTTTTAACATCTTAAAAACAACATTTAAAATATATATTTTCAACAAATTGATTTATATTTTTAATCAGTTAAAAGTTTAAAAAGAATACAAAAATTTTTGAGGAAGATTATGATTATAATAAGATGATATCTAAAAAATATTGGATAGGTTTGAAATTATTTTGTATAAGAAATCATATGGGGAATTTCAGAGGACATATAATATGGGGGATCCTTCCCATATATGTGTGCACGGACATGCGCGCGCGCACATATACTATACATATGTTGCATATCCCAAACAGGATCTCCAGCAGGAGAGAAATTGTGTGTGGGTCCAGTTCCTGTATACCCACACATGTATAGTCTCAAACTTATAGAAATAATTTCAGTAGATCTATGCAACTCAATAGTAAACTCTTATCATGGATCCCAAATAAATTAATAAAAGCATAATGAAACTTGAAAGGTGGAAGGTTTGAACTTTGAACTAATTACGAGACATGGGATGTTGATACAGGGTAAAAATAATTAAAGCCCAACTTAAACTTTTAATGTTCTTATCCAGGGGATCAATGTAAATAATCAAATTCTAACAGCAATTAACGAAATATGCTTTGTCCTAACTAGTAAAGGAGTCCGAGGGATCAGTACATGGTTTTGTGAAAAAGAAAAATTACCTGTAGCAGCGATGCTATTCCTTTTTGTGGTTTCCAAAGGATTGGTGGCGTTAGTAAATATTGAAGATGATGCACCCTTTCCAATATTTGTTTCAGGGTCCCCAAGGTTTTGCTTAATCGTAGGGTAGCTACTCCCCTCAACCTGCACATCCAGTGAATAATACTTCCATGATTTAAAGAAAGCAACTGATAATATTAGCTTTTGATTGTATATTACCTTTGCTGCAAAATTAGGATGGGTAATATCTGAACTGTATGAGCCGAGAGAGTCAACTTCATATGGTAAATCATGTTCCGATGCATCAAAGTAAGCCATTAAGTCATCCACCAAATCAAAATCTCCAATATAAGGTGAAAACTGATCGTTTGAATTCATGTCCATGTACACATCTCCTGTGTATGGAGTATCATTGCTAGGTGCATCATAAAAAACAGTATTATCTCCAAGACGACTAGCAACTGCAGGATTAAGAAAATCATCAGACTGCTGCATCTCAAACATGCCTTCAGTACCCATGGTTCTGTTAGAATTATCAAAGACCTCAGATCCATCTAATTCTTGTGAAGCACTACCTTCATTTGGAAAATGTGATATGATAGTATCATCAAAAACATTATTGGTTGTGCAAAGTCCATCTGCATTCGCAATATCATTTAGTTCCAGATACCAATCATTCTGATCTGATACATTGGCAGAGTTTTCTACCATGTTATTGGCAATACTTGAGTCGTTTTCTTGCATATCTTCAGGTACATTATTAAGCTTGTCTAAGTCAAAGATATCCTCAAGCATAAAAGTAAAATCATCTGCATGACTATCACAACCTTGACCCTCAGACTCAGCCAAATGATTGCCTGCAACATGGATTTGAGTCTGGTCATCTGGTTGACTTTGACCATCTTTTGACTCTGCCGATAAATGATCAGTATTTTGCTGTGGATCCACCAGCAATGGGTTCTAGGAAGAAAATATATCAAAAAAAAAAGTTGAAAAAAGTTGGAACAATGTCTGTTGACCGAAGTATATTAAATTCACAAAGTAGGCCAATGTTTGAAACTTATTTCAAATGTAATCTGTGAGAACCAAAATGAAACAGAAGAAAGCTAAAGATCATCTAGTCAACTAATAATGAGCTGCATAACAACAAAATACCAATGATATTGTAAACAATTGTTGGATGACATCATAAAATGTAACATGGCATAGCATTAGGAAAACAAATAAACTGCTACTATGGATGTTTGATTTAGTCCACCGTCTTAGATGTTACTTACAATGATCTTCGGGGGTCTTGGATGCCAAGTATGGAGAACATTCGTAGCAAAATATAACCACACCAAAGATAACGAGATAAAGTTGTGTGTAAAGAATGTCAGCATGAGGGAAGAAAGATTTCTTGCAATTTCATCAGCAAATGCAAATGCGTGAAATTAGTTTATAGCGGCATATTAGGAATAATAATTTATAAGACTAAATCTATTCTAGCAACAAGCAGTAGGACATAAATTATAAAAAATTAATTTTTATCCCAGCAACAACCAGCAAGTAAGTAGAATACACAAAAGTAGGCCAATGTTTAAAACTCATTTCAACTGTACTACGTGTGAAGCAAAACATAGAAGAAAACCAAAACGTCTTCTACTCAATAATGAACAGCATAACAGCAAATACCCTGATACTGTAGACAATGTTTAGATGCCGTCATGAAATGCAACATTGAAGGCATACGGATAAGATAGACTACTACTACTCTTTCTCTCTCTCTTTTCGCTCGCCGTCTTAGATGTCACTTACAATGATCTTTGTGGAGTTTAGATCAAGGTTCGAAATTCCATCCTGGTCATCAAAGATTTTTAAATTTTTGGTTCTATTTCGAAAATTTCAAGCATTTCGTTTCAGTTCCGGTTTCGGATTTCATAACTTTCTAGAACATCTTTGTATATAAAAATACGTTAATAATTACTATAAATTTATATAATTGTTATTCGAATTTATTAAATATAATTGCAACTGGGTCTGGCTATGTTTTAAATTTAACAAGTCCAATGCTTAATGATAACAGCTCTAGAATATACTGAAATTATTTGCTGAGTAAACAAAGCCTAGTTAACTCAATTTTTAATACAGCCCAAATACAATAATTCCTTTGCTGTAGCCCTAGAGAACATCGTCCTCATCAAACATCTTTCTGTTACTCCATTTCTCTCCCTCTCATGTTCAATTTCTCCACCTCGATTTCTCTTTCTCCCCATGCTCAATTTATCCTCCTCGATTTCTCTTGCTCTAAGCCCAACAATCAAATATGCCCTAAAACTCTTGCTCGACGCTTTCATTTCTCCTGCTTGACGTTTCTTCTGCCTTAGTGGGTGCTGCTGTCTATGTAGCATGTAATTTAATTGTAAATAGTTATACATTTTTTGACTGCCAATTACCGGAAGCGGAATTTAGAGCAAATTCCAACCTAGTCAACGTTGGAACCGGACTAGAGTGGCTGAAATTCCGGCATGCTGGTGGAATCTCGGCTATTGGTTTAGATGCTAAATATGGAGAACATTTGTAGCAATTTGTAGCAAAATAGTGAACCCACACCACAGATAACAAGATAAAGTTGTGTTAAGCATGTGAGCATGAGAAAGGAAAGGTTTCTCACTTTTCAATTTTCAATGGAAAATTCAAATGTGTAAAACTAGAGCATATTGCTATATTAGGAATAATTATCTATAACACTAAACATATTCGAATTATAGCACTTAACCTTAATCCAGCAACAACCCGTAATCTAATTATAGCACTTAACCTTAATCCCAACAACAACCCGTAATCTAATTACAGCACTTAACCTTAATCCCAACAACAAGCCATAATCTAATTATAGCACTTAACCTTAATCCCAACAACAACCAGCAACTATATTAGAAAAACAAAAGTAGCTCGATATTTATAACTTATTTCAACTGTAATATGTGTGAAGCAGAATGTAATCAGAAGGAAACCAAGGTCAGCTACCCAACGAATAATGAACACATAACAGAAAATATCTATGATATTGTAGATGATGTTTAGGTGACACCATGAAATGCACCATGACAAAGCATAGGAGAAAAAATAAACTACTAGTCTCTGTTTTATTTTGGTTCAGTCTTAGATATCACTCATAATGATCTTTCTGCGATTTAGATGCCAAGTATGGAGAGCATATGTTACAAAATAATAAACCCACACCGAAGATAACGAGATGGAGTTGTGTGTTAAGCATGTGAGCACAAGGAAGGAAAGGTATCCCGCTATTTCAACAAAAAATAAGAATATGCGATATTAGATCATTTGCTATACTAGGAACATTAATTTATAACACCAAAATACATTCAAATTATAACACTTAACTTTTATCATGGCAACAACCAGTAAGATATCGAACATGAATCATGAACATCAAAGCAGTTTTTGTTATTATTTTAGAAATTAGAACAAATTACATCTATTAATTTTATGTAATCATTTTTACAAGTCTAGATGACAGGTTAATATAAGCACAACCAAACATTAATCAAGGGTTAAGTTTTAAGCCTAATAAATCCATGTTAAAGATACTTCCTAGCATTCCTAGTATGTATTCAACTATGTAAAGAATTTAGAGATGAAAAAAAAAACAATGTAAGCACGAACATTCGTGCGTAATTAAGACCTTAATATTCATTTTTTATGTTTGCAGCTGCATAGTCAATAAAAGGGTTTCAATTTCAAGAACAAAAGATAACTTTATGATAACGATGATGTAAGGTTAAAAAACGATGATGATCTGGTAGCTTGTGAAACTCAGATCCAATGAGCAGGTTAATTTTTTTTTCTCCCTAGATTACATATAACGCAATTCACAAGCACACAAATTAGTTAACTATAGAAACCACTAAAAACATGCTTTTGTTAACTTATTATCGAGAATAATCAATCCCATGATGACAAACATGGTTTGAACAGTAGAAGGACATACTTATCTGTGAATACCTTTTGTTCAACATAAGCTTTATCACTGTGCTGAACATTAGTTTGATGCACCAACACTGTGTGACGTGCATTTTCTTCCTCTTCTTTTGGAGCAATATTACCTTGAAGCTCTTCCCACTCTTCTGGGATAAAAGGAGCGCCATATTGAGCACCATTTTGTGGTCCAGAACCATTCTTTTGGAAAATTCTAACGACAACAAAGGAATCCTTCCCACCAAGGAACCAAAATTCATATTGTTAGTTTAATTAAACCACCAATAATTACACAATTTCAAACCAAATATACAAACAAACATGCTATAACTGTATCACCTCACAAATGATATGAAGCAAAATTTATTACATAATACCCTACAATTTTGTCTTCCTTTGATCTTAACAGAAAGGTTCTTTATCCATGGGCATTCATTTATTTTGGCAACATCCAAGTCAAGTATAAATTCATTGAAACTATTAAATTTATAAGTATGCCACTTCCAATAAATCAGGCTTCAGAATTTCTTTGCTCGACTTATAATCTTCTTAATTGGGATTAGAAGTACTTTGATATTATAATATATATTCATAGTTACTCGATTATGATTTAATTACCCTTCTTAAATAAATATGAGTAGTCAAGGATACAAATTAAAATCCTATCAGAATGTTGTTAATCAATTAGGATGGATTAGCTAATCAAGATTTACATTAAATTCCATAGAACTTTTGTTAGCGGAAATTGCAAGAACTGTTCTTATGTTCATTTTTATACGACCTTGTGCGATTTCAAGACTTTTAATATGATGAACAAAAATATCAAAATCTCCCTCCAAGAAGTATTATTTTGTTTTACTCTCGATTTTTTCAAATAAATCTTACAAAATATATGAATTCCTTTCAAATCATAAATAGTAATGCTTAGAGCATCTCCAATATTAAGTTTGGAGATCATGATTACGTAACCAAAATCCCAAATCAGCTTCCAACCGCAATATTGCGTAGTCGGGAATGGGTAACCAAAGCTAAACCGTTGTTAAATACGCACCCGCCTTATAGACGCCTGAGTCAGCCATCTGTTTAACAAGTACCCGACTTGTTAGGCATCTATTAAACACTTAAACAGGTGCCTATAACAGCTAGCCTAATAGCTAGTTCCTGTCCGTGCCTATGTATGCATGCATGCATGCATGCATGCATGTACATGAATGCATGTACATGAATGCGTGCGTGTGTGCGTGCGTGCGTGCGTATGTAATTACTCAATTTAAAATATTTTCACACAACAAAATTCTTTATTATATCTATATCACATTCTACCATACAAAAATGTATTCTAATTTCGATGATTTTGATCCGCTGACACAAATTGCGACATTTGATGATTTCAATTTCAATAAAGAAAGCTCTTAAAATCCAATGAATTATACGCAATTCGAATGTGGAAAGCAGAAGATTATGATTTTTTGCTATATTTGGCTTCATTTCTGCAATAATCCAAACGTGAAAATGATCATGTTAGCATATTTAGCATATTGATCTTTTATATTATGGGATTTTTAGTCTTTTCTTACTTATGTTTTCTATCTATATAAACCTATCTCTGTAATCCTAATATTCTTAACTTTTTCTCAGCCGTCTTGCTTGCTGAATAATATGAATTATCTTTTTCTTCTTATTTGTGTTTACAAATGTTTTACAAACGTTTTCATGGTATCAGAGCCTCGTTCATATTTCTGCCCGCTGCCTTGAATCTCTGCCTCGTCTCTGCCTTGTCTAGCCTTCCCCAGCAAACCCTCGTCCAATCGTGAAGCCAGCAACTCGTTTTCGAAGCAGGCACGAGATCTGAATCGAGAAGCCACGAGTTTTGAATCGTCCACCCTCGTCCAACAAGAAGGTTATGTCTGAATCGTGAATTAGTGACGATTATTATTTGTTTCAAAATATGGCCGGAGGTGATGATTCATTACAGGCCATTAGTGTTCGTTTAGATGGCAAAAACTATTCTTATTGGAGTTATGTCATAAAAAAAATTCTGAAAGGAAAACAGATGTGGGGATATATTTCTGGTGTTATTGTGACTCCTGAAGCTGCTAATGTTGAATTGATGGAGAAATGGGATACCAACAATTCAAAGATCATCACTTGCATTAATAATTCTATTGAGAATAGAATTGGTATGCAATTAGCTAGGTATGATACTGCTAAGAAAGTTTGGGACTATTTGGAGCGACTTTTTGTGCGTTCTAACTTTGTCGTTCAATATCAATTGGAGGCTGATGTTCAGTCATTGTCTCAGAATGATCGAAATATTCAAGATTTTTATTCTGAAATTACTGCTCTTTGGGATCAATTGGCTATGACTGAGGTTGCTGAGCTTAGAGCATTTGCTCCATATATCGCTCGTAGGGAGAAACAACGTCTTGTTCAATTGTTGATGGCTCTTCGACTAGAGTACGAGCATTGTCGTGCGTCCGTCCTTCATCGCACTCCTTTACCTTCTGTTGATTCTGTTCTACATGAGTTATTAGCTGAAGAAACTCGCTTGAAGTCTCAAACTGAGAAAGTTACACACACTTCTTCTGCATCTGTTTTTGCAACAGGGATTTTACCAATCCCATCTCAACGCAACAAGATAAATATCAAGAATGGTCGTGATTGTAATTATTGTAAACAACCAGGCCATTGGAAAAATCAATGTCCTGAATTATTGGCTCGTCAAAAAAATAAAATTTTGAGCCAGGTGATAGATCACAACAGCAACAACGTGGTGGCCAACAACCGTCCTTCTCTACGGCACAAGGACATGGACAGTCACGTAGTGGTTCTCAGTCCAAGACTGCTACATTGGTACATCCTTCTGGTGAATCGGTTGTGGATTCCTCTATGGACTCTCTTGCGGAGCAATTTCAGAAGTTCCTTGCTAGCCAGTCTTTGTCTCAAAACATGACTGCTCCTCAGTCTCAGCACTTTGCCATGTCAGCTCCCTCCATGTCAGGTTCGAATTCTCTTTTGTGGATTTTGGATTCTGGTGCTTCATATCATATGTCCCATGATTGTTCATCGTTTATATCTATGTCTTCTGATTCTCGCTTACCTTCTATTTTGACTGCTGATGGCACACCTTTGCCATTAATAGGAATCGGTACAATTCAAACCGCACACGTTTCCCTCTCGAATGTTTATTGCATTCCTAAACTAACTATGAATCTTGTTTCGGTCGAACAACTTTGTGATCTTGAATATCTTGTTCATTTTTCTTCCACCGCTTGCTCTGTACAGGATCCCAACTTCAAAAGGCTGATTGGGACAAGCCGTAGGCAGGACGGTCTCTATGTTTTGGATGACTTGCACATCCCAGGTCATGCTGCTACTGCTAGTATTGACCTTTTTTTCTTTTCATTTAACTTCTTTGTCTTCTAAGTTTTATTTATGGCATTCTAGACTTGGTCATATTTCAAGCTCTCGTCTTAAATTCTTGTGTAATTCTGATGTTCTGGGAGATTTACGTTCTCATGATATTTCAGACTGTAGTGGTTGTAAACTTGAAAAAATTTCTGTTTTACCTTTTAATCAAAGTGTTTCTACTTCCACTGCACCTTTTGATTTAATTCACTCTGATGTTTGGGGTCCAACACCCATCCCCACAAAAGGTGGGTGCAGATATTATGTTTTTTTTATCGATGACTATACTCGTTATTGCTGGGGTTTTCTGATGAAATGCCGTTCTGCGTTTATTGATATTTATACTGCCTTTTAAGCATATGTCAAAACACAACACTCTGCTATATTTAAATATTTTCGTTCTGATTTAGGGGGGGAATATACTAAGGAGGACCTTTCCAACATATTCACGGCTGATGGTACTTTGCATCAGTCTTCCTGTACTGATACCCCGCAACAAAATGGTGTTGCTGAAAGAAAACATTGACACATTGTTGAGACTGCCCGTTCTATGATTCTTTCGGCTAGCGTCCCAAAAGAGTTTTGGAGAGAAGCTGTTCTTACTTCCGTTTATCTTATTAATAAGATCCTGATTTCTCATAATTCTGGTATTTCTCCTCATGCCAAGTTGTTTGGTCAAACTCCTGATTACTCTCACCTAAAAGTGTTTGGTTCCACCTGTTTTGTTCTTCATCCACACGTAGAGCGTACAAAATTATCTTTCCGTGTTGCTATATGTGTTTTTCTTGGGTATGGTATTGGACAAAAAGGCTATCGTTGTTATGATCCTTCTTCAAATAAACTGTACGTTTCTCGTCATGTTTCCTTTATTGAGCATATTCCCTTCTACTCTATTCCTGCTAGTCCTCATAATATGACTAGGTCTGATCTTATTCACATTGATCCATTTACTGTTGATATCTCCTCTGATTCACCACCTCTTACCATTGATACACCGTCATCCATACACTATGTTCCTTCTTCTTCTGCAAGTGACACTTTATCCCCTACTACTACGACTGTTCAAACACCTCCTGTGACGACAGATCCTGTTCAACCTCGCTATCCCACCCGCACACGTAAATCTACTCAATTATCAGATTTTGCTTACTCTTGTTACTCTCGATCTTTTGCTTCATTTCTTGTTTCCATTGACACTTTTTATGAGCCTTCTTACTCGGAGGCTGTTCGTTCTCTTGTGTGGCAACGTGCTATGTCTGAGGAAATGTCTGCTTTAGACAAAACCGGTACTTGGGATCTTGTATACCTTCCTACTGGGAAGAAAACTATTGGCTGTCGGTGGGTATATAAAATTAAAACCAAGTCAGATGGTTCTATTGAGCGATACAAAGCTCGTTTAGTTGCTAAAGGGTTTGCCCAAGAGTATGGCATGGATTATGAGAAGACATTTGCTCCTGTGGCTAAGATGACATCTGTTCGGGTTCTTATTGCTGTTGTGTCCAGTCGTCAGTGGGACATCTCTCAAATGGATGTTAAAAATGCTTTTCTCAATGGAGATCTTAAGGAAGAAGTTTACATGGTTGCTCCACCTGGTGTTTCTCATGCTCCAGCTCAGGTTTGTAGGCTTAAGAAAACTCTATATGGTCTTAAGCAAGCATCACGTGCTTGGTATGAGAGATTTTCAAATGTTGTTACATCACTTGGTTTTACCTCTAGTCCCCATGATTCAGCACTTTTTGTTAGATTGACTTCTGCAGACCGTATTCTTCTTCTATTGTATGTAGATGATATGATCATTACAGGTGATGACAGTGATGGTATTGTAAGCATTAAAGCCACATTGTCTCGTTGTTTTGATAGGAAGGATTTGGGTCATCTACGTTACTTTTTAGACATTGAAGTAGCTTCCTCGGAAAAAGGCTATCTTCTTTCTCAGTCCAAATATGCTACTGACATTATTCATCGTGCTGGTCTTACTGATACACGTCATGTTGATTCACCACTTGAGGTAAATGCCCGTTATACTCCGACCGATGGGAGTCCTCTTTCTGATCTCACTTTATATCATTCTATTGTTGGTTGCCTTGTATATCTGACCATCACTCGTCCACATATCGCCTATGTTGTTCACATTGTTAGCCAGTTCATATCTTCCCCTACCTCTGTTCATTGGGCTGTTGTTATGCGCATTCTTCGTTACTTGCAAGGAACACTTTATCAGAGTCTTTTGTTCCCATCGACCTCATCTTTGGAGCTTCGTGCCTTCTCCGATGCAGATTGGGCTGGTGATTCAACGGATAGAAAATCCACAACGGTCTTTTGTGTATTTTTGGGTGATTCCCTTATTTTATGAAAGAGCAAGAAACGGGATGTTGTTTCGCGATCTTCCACCGAGGCAGAGTATCGTACTGTGGCCTCCACTACATCTGAGATCATTTGGTTAAGTTGGTTGTTGGTGGATATGAGTGTTTCTATTTCTTCTCCCACTCCTATGTATTGTGACAATAAGAGCGCTATTCAAATTGCTCACAATACTGTTTTTCATGAGCGCACCAAACGTATTGAGATTGACTGTCATTTCACTGGGTATCACTTACTGCATGGAACTATTTCTCTGCATTTTACTCCGTCATCGACGCAACTTGCTGATTTCTTCACGAAGGCTCACACTATCGAACGTCATAGATTTTTCATTGGCAAACTCTCGATGCTCCTGCCGTACCATCGCGTGTTTGAGGGGGGATGTTAGCATATTTAGCATATTGATCTTTTACATTATGGGTTTTTTAGTCTTTTCTTACTTATGTTTTCTATCTATATAAACCTATCTCTGTAACCCTAATATTCCTAACTTTTCTCAGCGGTCTTGCTTGCTGAATAATATGAATTATCTTTTCCTTCTTATTTGTGTTTACAAACATTTTACAAACGTTTTCAGATCAATCTGCTAGCACATTCTAGAAAAAGACCATACAACAATTCGAAGCATCCGAAAAGAAAACGTTCATTCTTGTTGTTAAAGAACCGTTGGAGAAAAATATGTCACTAGACCCAAGTTTTTGAATCTCAAGCGTACAAGATTAAACAAGTTAACTCAAGTGGTGGGAAGTGATCATTTCGTGATATGTATTTATTTTTTAATCTCTATTATTTTACAACATTCGTAAAAATTATATTACTTTTTTATTTTTTGTAGAAAAAACGCAAATAAGCTTTTCATACAAGTTTTTTCCTGAAAACAATGTTAAAGCTCATTGTTAACAATGCAGGCATTGCTACGACTTACTCAACATCAAATATGGAAATCGTTAAGTGTGAAGACCATGCAAGGGTTACAAACCAACAAAGGAAAGAACAAAGCATAAACAATAGTTGCACTTCAAATCCGGGTCAATATCAAGAAAGTCATGACATATATATAGACGAATCTAATCATGCGACTAATGATTATTTCACTATACCTAAAGGAGCGAAAGCTCCTAAAAAGAAGCAGAGTTCGGCGTTAAGAATGGATTCATTAATTTCTACAGCTCGAGAGAGATATGATCGCATTATGATTGAAAAACAGGCTGGCAGTGCTGAAAAGAAGGTGACGACGAAGAAAAAGTTTGAGATCAAGGCCCGAAGAAAGGCAAATCGGATCATGTTCATGGATACAAAATGTATGGAGTTGAGAAACTAAAATACTCAAGCATAAGGAAAAATCAAGTTTTGAAAAATGTTCTTGCTGAGGAAAATGTGAACGAAGGGTGATAGTTTCTGTTTTATATTTAGCATTTTTAAGTTGTATAATAGGGAACTTTTATAAAACAACTTTTTTAAGTTTCAAAATACACAGTCACCCCTTCTCAAAAATAAGTTCTAAAGAAACTCCTTATTTTTAAGTTTCAGCAAATATTTGCATATAACTCTGTAAATCTGCCAATATTTACAGATTTTTCTGTAATATTTGCATTTATTTAAAAAAATTGAAATTGCTTATAAAAAGATGTGATTATAGTTCAATTTTTTTATAAAAAAAAAATTGATTTTTCTACTAAAATTAAAAATAGGGGTGTAATTTAAAACATGTTTTTGAGAAGGGATTTTCACGTATGAAATTAAAGAATAAGAGACGGATCCTAATTTACATATTAAAGTATATGGTGTTTGGGTCAATTAGAGAATTTGTATTACTATATTTTTATTTGAAATCGAGTTATGGAAAGTGGTATTTGTTTATTTTCTTGTTTTTACTATTTTATACCAACACAAATTTATAAATTTCAAATTTCTATAAACTAGTAAATTTGTTAAATCAGAAAACATGAAATTGATTCTGTATGCTATAAATAAAATTCGATAGATATATTGTAGATTTTTATTAAAAATCAATATAAATTTTAAAATTTTAACAGAAAATCAAAGAAATTGCGTAAATATGTTATAATAAAAAAAGAAAAAAAGAAAAATCATTAGGCACCTGTTTAACAGGGGCTAGTAACTAACACTGTCTAGAAATGGTCGGAGATGCCGTTAGATATTATGTTTTATCTTCACCTGAAAATATTGATTGACAGGGTATTCAAATGATACGTTCGCTAAAATCCCGTGAAAGTTTGCAAGACCAAAACCAATAAAACCGAGCTTCTGAAATTTCACCTGAGGACGAACAAGAGTAGTAGAATTACGTCCATTAGCATCATCCTCCGAGCACTCCAATCTATACTCATGCATCACCCAATTAGTCCTTTTCCCTTTCGGCGCCCGTCCATGATGATAAACAAGTGTCTTCTTCATGCCAACCACCGAATTGGAATAAGCGTGCTTCACTACCCTATCTTTGCCCGTAGTTTTCCAGTACCCTTCGACAGTAGCCCTATTTGTACGCGTCCGATTCGAATACTTCCGGTCTAAAGGGCTGAAAAAGTACCACTCCACGTCGCGGCTTTGCAATTTCGAAAAAAAGGGCAGCTCCCATGGCTCTTTCTTATACAAATCGATCTCCGCGATCGCATCGACGCGTAAAGGCAAGCCTGATATCTTACGCTTCAAGTAATAGCTCACCAGCTCCTCATCCGTGGGATGGAATCGGAATCCTGGTGCTAATTTGGTCGAATTCGACGATGATTCGGAGAACATTGAGTATCTATCTGATTTATTGTATAAAAAGTAAATAGATGAGAATTTTATTGAGTAACTGATTAAATTATTTCAAAATAGAAAAAGATGAAGTCGAATAGGATGATTTCAGACGAGAAAATAAAAAATATTATTTTTATTTTTAACTAAAGGTCGGCAAAATGAAGAGGATTGTAGAGTATCAGGGTAGCTTCGTTTGCAGACTAATTTGATGAATCAAAATTTAATATTTGACTTTCTTAGATGAGTATGAATTTGTAAATCGATGGTGGATGCAAGGCTCACGTGTAAGTTTCATTTGTTGCATCGTTGACCAATGAATTAAAGCAGTACACTGTGCCTGATGCGCTTATTATTTTATGAGATTTCATGACATGCTCGACGCACGCGTACAACCCCATAATAAAATTATTAAATTTAAAATAAACCGAAAAATATTTTTAAAAAAAATTCTGAAATAGAATTTGAATTTGTAATACTTTCTACGTTTTAAAATTTTCGCTTGAATGTAGATATTAATTTTTAAATTTTCATTTTAAAAATAAATGTTAATTTTTGTTCATGGTGAGATTTAAGCTTCTGACCACTCGTTTAAAGTTACTTTTAGAATTTCACGGTCCGAATAAAAGATTGTGTTTCTATTCCAACTATTAACAAAGATTTATTATAATGAGGTTTATCAACATGTGGATTTGAGATTATTAAATTTAAAATATATAATTTTAATAAGCACAAATTGAATAATATAAGAAAATAAAAAAGATGATGAAATTTTTGTTGAAATTTGAATTTGAATTTATGATTTTATCTGTGTCCCAATTTTCCATTTGAAACAAATACTAATGTTTTTTCGGAGTGGGATTGGAACTTCCAACCTCCCTTTGTAAGGGAAATTTCAGAAATTCACAGTCGGACGAAATATTGTGCTTCTATTCTAACTATTATAAAGATAAAGATACAATATTATTTAATTTTAAACTTATATCATATTGTCACGTTAACAACTTATTATTTAATAGAAATAACAGACGCGTTGGACGCGTTGAACACATCTTCCTCAAACGGTCCAATTTCCTCACGTTCCAGCAACTTGCTAAATGGACTTTCCCCGTTTAGAATCTTCGACACGTCAAAAAGTTGATCTGTCCGATCTATGTCTACGAATGCGCCTTTAGTTTAGCGCTATGGATATCATTGTGATGCTAACCCACACTACAAAGACACTTCGAATTTGGTTAAAAACGTAGCTTTAGAAGAAAAAATTTACCGTTACAGGCTATCTTTTTCTCCCGCAAATAATAATTAATTACTTTATTAATTCTATTAGTTATCCAAAGCTAATTACATTTTTAATATTTTATGAAAACTTCACTATCTTCATCTTCGATGGCTCCTTCACTAAGTTAGAACTTTTAACATCTACCGAAGATAGGTATGGATAACATAGTAGTTGAAACGCAAGTGGATAGTTGAAATGGATGTGGCAACGTAGTTCTGACAGAGGAAGAGATGTGCCTACTTTTGTTTGAATTCGATGTTGTTCATTTTGTAGAAGAGGGGAGTTGTTTAACGATGGGTGATAGATTAGAGTATAACTTCTATTGATCTGGCAATGAGATACCATATAATTTAATGCGAAGGGTTTGGGTTTAATTTGACAATGGTGTTTCACGTAAAATATTTTATAGTAGGACCATGCTAAATATGTGTTGTTTACATGTCTCAAATAGTACGACGATGTAATGTTATTTGGTTGATATTTCGATTTGCTTGTTTCGAAGTTTAAATTTTGTTTCGGTCAATTGTTGTCGAATTGGTATATAGTTGAGAAAAGAGAATGTATGTACTTGAATCTACAATATATATTTTTCTTCCTATTTTTGTAGATTTTTTATACAGTTTGTGTTAAATTGTAGGTTAAAGACTATAACGCTAATGAGCAAAGGAAGAAAAATATTAATGAGTCAAAAGGTGACACAGATGAAGTTCATATTGACATGGTTGTCGTTTCAAATTTTATAACTATTGAGTTACCAAACTTGGCTCCATTTTTATAGTCAATGGGTTGTGTTCGTAGATTTTCTTTGTATATAATTTTGTAAAGTTCATTTCATTTGAAATAATAAATGCTTTTGTATGTTGTGGGTATTTGATTCTAAAGAATAACTATGAGATTTGTGTGTTGAGCATGGAAAGAGGGTAAATTGCGCTATTGTTACTATAAGAACGAGATGTCAAAACATAAACACTACCCATAAGAGATCTTGGATGGTATTGGTAAGTGAATATAGAGGTGAATATATAGTTATAAACAAAAGATTATAATCCTACAACACAACAAAACGGAGAAGTGGAAGTAAAAGCTATAAGTGTCAGCTTGAGCTTAGGGCGATATGTGGAGTTAATGTAAAGTTGAGGTGAAAATGGACTTCATAATCGTATACTTCCAAATTATTTTATCGGTGGTGCTTACGTTCTAGTAGAGCTAAAGCACATTATACCTTATTTGCTCTTAAAATCGAGAACCTGGACAACCATCCAATGATAAAGTATATGTAATGTAAAGTGAAACTCAAGCTGCAACACACTTAAGACATATCGATTATGTAACAAACTATGGAACATGCAATTATTCCGTGCAACATAGGCATGATCCTTCTGCTAGTGTTAAAGGTGTACCCTAAGGGCAATTACGTAATTTATTACGTTTAACTATTATAAGAGAATCTTGTTCGAAATGATGTAAGCATTTGGTTTTATTTTCTTTCATATATGTTGTAAAAATATATACAAATAATGAGTAAACACATATAAATAGAAAATAATTAGGAGAAGTATTTATCAATTGCAGTTACGAATGTATTCATAACCATGAGTATTGAATCGATATATATATAAACACATTCGTAATCAAGATGTATCGAAAACAGAATATTGGTACATCTGTTGAGACTACTACACGTAATGATCTTCATGCGATGGAGATGATTACTCATGATCGTCGGGGTCACTAAGAATTCACGTGCTTGTAATTATTTGGAACAATCAAAAAACAACTTAACGAGAGTCTTCCATATGTAATATAACCAAGTCAAACTAGAAGATCTCAGGATAATGACGTACAATATTCTTCAAACTTGAGGTAACTGCTAATCTTAAGTAGTTAGGTTAAACTTTGATTATGGTTAACTACTTGGCATGACGACTTTGTTACGGTCATAGTTGGCTATACGTTGAACTACTTGAAATGGGACAGTACCCAAAAGAGGATTCGTCTTCTTCATTAAAGTAGGCTAATATTACCGTAATTGGTGTATGATTTAAAAGTCAAATCTCTAAGTAGAGTAAATAAATTAATTGATAAATATTATCGGGTTGAACCAAGGGCTTTAAATTAATACATATATTAATTAAAAAAAAATTACCATAAGGCAAACTCTAGATATATAGGTGATATAATGATGACGAAAAGAATACACATACTAACTATCATTACCAGTGAACTTATTTAGATCAAAAATAAGATTTCTCCTTAGTGGTCTGTAAGCATTGAACTTGACCCTATATTGTGCTTCAACAATTTCCGTATGGGCTTCAGTATTTAAATTATTTAATATTGACTGTGGAACGAGTTCACACAAAAGAGTCAACACAACCACGTTGTTAAGTATTTCCAAGTACGACCAATGATAAAATTAATTTATAATGTTATAAATTGATAACATGTTAATACATATGTTGTATTATTGTCTTGTGGCTATTTTAGTTATTTATTTTAAGCTTAAATAACATAGAATGGTGTATAAAAATTAGATGATGTTTTGATCAGTTTAGGAGTTATGAATTAGTTAATTAATTAAATGATGATTCGAATAGGAGTCAAAGGGGCCTTGACCTTGCTTTTTCAACCCCAGGCCAACCACAAAAGGTGGCAAAGAATGACTTTACCAAGTCTTCATGGGCAAGATAAAACAATGAAAAAGGATGCAAACCCTTGGCTATAGATAAGATACCCTCCACTTTATTTCAGTACATTTTTTTGGCGCTCTCTCTCTCTAGCTACCTACCCTTTTTAAGCCGTTAGCTATCTGCCTTTTCTAAGCCATTAGTAAGCCATCATTTCAGTCTTACAAAGAGGAAGAGGAGTCTGTGAACTCCCAGAGAAAATTATAAACAAACAACGTGTTAGGCTCTCTGCAGGACCACTTTGACGAAAGGTGTATTTTCTGATTTTTATATATTCACGCACATACCCACAGACGTACATACATACATATATTTTAATGTAAATTGTCAAATTCATTGTTATATCATACTTATATTCGACATAATGTTATAAAAAATTATTCCTTCTTTTAAGACCTTTTAAACATAAATATATATTTACAAACACATGTATATATATATATATATATGTGTATATATATGTATATATATATATGTATATATATGTGTGTGTATATATATATATTGTTAAAAAATTATTTTCGAAAAAACCTTTAATAAATCAAAATTTCCATATCAAAAACAATTTATTATATAAACACATATATTATTTATTTCTTTTTTTGAAGGTAATATATATATTATATATGTATATGTGTATATAAGCACATCTATTGTTATCTAACATTTTGACTAAGAGATATCTAGACTGAATTAACAAATAGAACTTGAAATTTATCAAGGTAGGAAGTCCAAAGAGATAGCCGTAAAGTCCAGAAACCAACTACAATCAAGATCACAAGATAAAAACAAAGCCATTCCAAAGGTTCCATAGCACCATCCATCGAAGTGATGGATCAGTACTGATCGATGGAACTTCCCCAGAAAAGCTCCATCTTCCTCATATGTAACATCCCGCCTTTTGTACATTTTAAATCAACGATAAACCATACACGTCAGACTCAAACCATACAAAAGGGCGAATTGTTATTGGGGTGAATAAGAAAAGTAGAGAAAGAAATGAAACAAACAGAATCTCACGGTGGAATGACAAAATATAATAATCAAATAACAGTTCATGAAGCTGTTTTACAAACATTTGATTATACTTATACAACACATATCAGAGTTACACATACCAGAGAATAATAAATAATGCAACGGAACGATATAGTAAATAATATTAAAAATACAATCTTCGTCTTCGTCTTCCAGAAATAAGGTCTTCAAATCCTGAAATGCTCAGACTGATCCGAGCTAATTGAAAAGACAAAACACTCGAGTCAGAACTAAAAGATCTTATGTAAGTTAAATCAATGGTAAATAATATGAGTGGAACGGCGTCAGAGATGTTCATGGGATTTGACATCTCCTATCCAGTTTCTAACGTGAGTGTAGTAACTTAAGAGATGCTCGGGATTCACATCTCCTAGGAATTCGTTAAACTATTTACTATGTAGTAATATTTCGCTATTATAATAGTGTCTAATAATAAAATAAACTTACTTTTAAATAGCGTTAAGGGGTTACCCATGTAGCCCTTGATACGCAATAGTGTCAATAGTCTATACAATACCGTTATACCTCCTTATCGGGAGGCTACTAGAGGATACTCCATAGGTACGACACAAAACAAACTCATACAAGGTACGCTAGGGTAGGTGACACGACACATAAGGCAATGCCATGGTAGATATACCAATTACGCACACGGGCTAGTGGTAATGCGTAGTAGCTACTACAGCCCACCTCGAGTCACACCCCCAAATCAAAAATCAAAAGTGGCCACCAAATAAACCTCAAAAGTCAGAATATAATATCGAAAGAGTGTGTCCGATAAGAGGGGCTACCTCCTTGGCCCGAGATCGCTCCTGTTTTAGCCACCTTATGCCAACTCACAGGAGTCAGATCCACGTATATACCTCAAAGGAACGCCGCCGCCATCCTACTTCATTCTGGAATCTCCACCGCGTACACGGTTGTTAAGTGGTTTTCGGAGTTGGCAGAGAGTATGACAACTTCTGATCTCGGTCTCTTTAACAACCAAACGTTATTATAACACCGCGGTCATTTTCAAAGTAGTTTATGCTTTAAAACCAAATATCATTGCCTTTTCAAAACCAAACCAATATGATATCATTTTGATTTCAAATATATCCTTTTCTAAAATTATAACACTCTCAAAGTTATAACATTTCAAAATCAAAACACTTGAAATATAACACTTTCAAATTATAATACCTTGAAACTCATAACTTTGAAACATGACTTCCACCACTTAAATGGTTTAAATATTTAAAATACTTCATATAATAAATTAGCTTCTTCAATTTCACAAATCAATTCCAAAACAACTCGAATTTCTAAATTTTAAATGTAACCAAATCCCAAATCATAAATTTCAATTTAATTCAGTTTCCAAATAAACTATTCCAAATTGTATCGATTTCAAACAGATTTGATCCACATAATAAACCATTTCCAATTCAATATATTTCAAACTTCAAGTATTCAACAATTTCAAAACTAAGTTGTTAATCATGATTCCAACAATTCAATTTTCTATTATTTGGTTTCGAAATATTTTACGTAATAAATCCATTATCATTTAAATAAAATTCAAATTTCAAATAACTAAATATTTCCTTCAATTTATTTATGCTTGAAATATTCATTTAATTCACCTTAAGTCAAAATCAAGTTATAAAATCGTACCTTCTAAAATTTCAAATTTAATAAATTTCACATCAAACTTATTTGAGTTTAATTCTTAAATAAATTCAATTTCAAATAAATCTCAAATTTATCTTCCAATCTTAATTTATTTAAGTAATTATAAACTCTATAGTAAAATATAATTTAAATAATTAACCATATTATCTTCAATTATTGTTAAGCTTATTGTATATTACAACAAACTATACATAGCTTAAAATCAAGGATAAAATAACACTAATATAATATCTAAAATCAATATTTACATAAAACCATATTTTTCTTTACAAATCATAGAAATCATTTCAAAAATATTTTTTTATATATAGACCACGGTGTCTATATATAATTTTCTATCCTATGGTCAAGTGATACGGATATTTATCATTTCAATCCGTAATTTAAAATATGGTTATATATCATTTCAAACCGCAATCCCGAATGAAATAAAAATCCATAATAACTTGCAGTTTATAACAATGTAAAATACAACATCCATTCATCCAGTATCAATCATCAAACATTTATCACAATCATCATCCAATTTAATCAATAACGTCAATATAGAACAGATAATAAACAACAGGTATTTACTGGCAGTTTATATTCAATAATAAATTAAATAAATATTTTATCCATATTCAAATAAACTGAGATGATGATTCAAAATATGTCAAACAGTCATAAATAAAATTTTAATCACATCAAAAATCAATTTAACAAACATAAGAAATTTTAGAAGTTGTGAGTGGGTTAAAACACTCACCTTTTGAATTTAAATCCAATTTAAACCCAAAATTTGAATAGTCTCAGAATTCGTCCAAACTAGCGTCAAAATGTCCGAAATTCTGATACGATCTTAGTGGTGAAAACCACGCATGGATTGGACTTCGTATGAGAAAATTATGCAAGTTAGAACACCTACAATTTAAATTTGAAATTAAAGTAGAACAAAAAAAAAGAACGGACCAATGAGATCACGCCGCATCAGCTAGCTTCTCTCGTTCCAGAACCCTAACTATTCACATCTCGTTCGCGACAATGCCTGAGCCACCAAAGTACCATCGATTTGCGCCACCACTTGAGAAACTTTGAACACGATCAGAGCCTGCCGCCTCGAAGGCCATGCACTACCGCAGCTTCGACCTCCAACTGGTCCCCTACGACGCCGCCGCCATCTCCCAGGCCGAGAACGAAATTCGGCTATTCATCATCGATTTTTGGCGAATCTTGACCGAGTTGCAAAGAACGATGACCACCATAAGACCTACTCGTCACCACCTTCGCAACGGTACTACCCGATCGTCGATTGGATGTGGATCCACCGTTGGATCATCAAAAACCCAATATGAACGGCCATGGTTCATTCTTGATTTTTGAACAAATGGTGATTCAAATAGAAAAATGAATTACAGATCTGATATGCGCTCGTCTAAAGCTTCAGATCGATATATAATTTGTTATTATTTGAGGAGGTTAAATTTTGGAGTTGAATTTTTGAATTGAAATTGCAATTAGGGATTAGGATTTGTCTGTCATTGAGAAAGAGGAGCAACAGAAATTTCTGTATGTACAGAAATGAGAAATAGAAAGGCTGCTAGGGTTTATAACGATATATATATATAGATAGAACAAAATAAAAAGGAATAGGCCCGATTGGTTTTGGGTTTGAATGATAATTGACCCGAAAAGCCCGTTTTGGTTTCGGAATGGAATTGGGTCAACTCATATATCAAAATAGATGTTTTAAAATATTATAAAATCGATGGAACAGGTTTCAAGTCCAAATTTCATCGTATGAAGAAGTTATGCAAAATTCAGTTTATTTCAAATTGATTTCAGTTGATTTCAATTAATTGATTTCTAGGCGTATCGAGTCCGTACGATCAAACGACAAGCCCGATCGTTACGAAACTTGAAATCCTACAATAATTCACTGTTACAAATTCGATGAAACTGGTTTTGTCAAAATCCGAGTCAGTGGCCAAAATGGCTATTTTCACATTAATTAAATAATTTAATAATAAGTTATTTAAATCAATTTTACAATTCAAATTTAATTATTTACAAATTTTATCAGCTTGGATTACTTGGTAAACTAAGAATCCTATAAACAAATTTATACATCAATTTATCATTGAATATTTCCCAATTTACAGTATTTAATTTCAATTTCAATTTATCCGGTAATTAAAAATTTAAATTCCCAATAAATTCATTTATTTGGTTTTAAATCCGGTTATTCACTAAATTGTCATCTCATAGTTACAATTAACATTGGTTTGTATTTATTACATCCACACCTTTAGTTTGCATTAATTCTCATTAATATAACATTAATGTTCATTTAATTCTAATTGATTTCCATTTTAATTATTATACCAAATAAACGGGTAACTTATAACAAGCATTACCATAACTTTAGTTACACTTATGAATTCTCCATTATCGAACAAATGTTACAATTCTTATATACTTCTGATTTTATTTAATTACCATTAACTATATTATTATTCCATTAGCTAATTAAATATTTACATTCGTTTTCTTACATTTCAATCTCATAACCAATTATAACAATTTTCATTATTTCACCTAGCATTTCATTTCAATTGTTAATAATTGGTTTTAATTATCATTTCAGTACTCATTGGAATTTCATCCAAGTTATTAACAATTAACTTACGTTTATATTGTTACAATTCATTCTAGTTGTTATTCTCATTAACAATTCACTAATTTTTATCTTCTTCAATATTAAATTACAAAGTCTTATTAAATTAACAAATTAGATTATCGAAAATTTACGGGTCTTATATCCTATGCTCAAGTGTTGATGTTAGCAACCCATTCTAGGCTCCATTTATTGATCGCACATCGTTTGCTATCGAACACCTCAAGCACTACACATTAACAACTCTACTCCTCCACGGTCCATCATTTAGACTCAAAAACAAACTCATAGCAATACAAATAAGTGCAATCACAAAGCTAATGACACATCCCTTCATCCTAAAGTGGTAAGAAAGATCCATAAGACAACCTTATTGATCGGTACTGATCCATGTCTATGGATCAGTACCAATCCATAGCTGCCTGTTGACATGGCCACATTTTCTTGGGACCAACCGTTGTTAGATAATGGAGATCAGGGAGGAGAATATGGTGGAACATTTCACACCAAGCTACAGCTATAAATAGACGACAAGAGCTCATTTTCGAGGGTCTTTTTACTTCCTTGCAATTATTACACATTTCTTTGTAATCACCCACGAAGTGACATCGATCCACACGAACTATACTTGTAAACAACCATTAAATCAGCCAAAAAGCTAAGTGGACATAGGTAATTATTAGCTCAACCACTATAAAACTTTTGTCTCTTGTTTTTTCTTGTTTTTATTTACTTCCTTCGCTCTTTTCTCTACTATAATCATTTCGTTGTTTGTGCTATTTTTGGTTCAAACATTTTGGTGCTTTCACTGAGAACAACTCAGGATTTAACAATTAGAAACTAGAATTTAAGAAAGATGACAAGACCATCGACCAAGAGAACTTCTGGAGAAATCCAACAAGGTCTTGGGGGTAGCCGAGAGGTGTCCTCAGGATCTAACCCATCTTCCATCTACATAACCAGAAATGAGATGGAAATGATGATGATGACAGAGATGCAGAACAAATTGATGGCCCGCCAAGAAGAGATGATGGAAGGATTCTTCAGAAAGATAGGAAAAGCTGCAATTGCTACGGACCAAAACCAGAGGCCAAAATGAATGCCCATAGAAATGGAATGGAGCAAAACGGATCTACCCTCGGACAAATGCCATAGATCAGTACCAATCCTCCAACACATGTTGGTACTGATCCCAAGGACTTAGTGTCATGGCCGATTTGGATCCAGGACTTAGAGATGCACATATGAGAGATGCTGTTGGACAACAGAACTTGAATTAGAATGCAGAAGTACGACCAGAGGAGTGCGTGCTAGAATTTTCCCATAGCAATGAGGGCATAATGAAATGTGGAAAGGAGACTTCTATTAAATGACGATGACAGAATTGCTGAGATAGTTAGATGAGCAATGAGAAGTGGACCACCATATCAAAGCTTGGAAGACGTGACCAAGAATCCATTCACTCCTAATGTCTGGTACACAAGGAATCCACTCGAATTCAAGCAGTCAACATTGGAGATGTATGATTGGAAAACCGACCCAACTGTACATTTGATGTGGTACATCCGACATATAGAGGTATCAGATGCATCTGAAGAAGTGATGAGATGGCATTTCCATTTGTATTTGACGGACCTATTGGCATTGTGGTTCGGACAGCTGGAAAACGATTCCATGGGCACATGGAACGAGCAAGCGAACAGATTCATCAGGTAATTCAGAGTGCATATTCGACCGAAAAACGTGATGACATTATCGAGCGTTAAGCAAAGGGCCAAAGAGACCCTAAGAATTTTTTTACTAGATTCAACGCAGTGGCTACTGTGATTCATAGGCCAGACCCATTATTGGTTCTGATGGCCGCCATTCAAGGAGTTGCTAGTAAGACCGATTTTAAAGTTGCTTTAGAATGGGATCCACCGACTGATCTTGTGGAATTTTATCATGAAGCTAAGAGATCCCTGCATCATGATGTTGAAGTTGAGAGGCAGAAGTTAGCGCTATAGATGAAGGGGACCGCCGGGGGCAGGATTAGGTAAAGATAAAGGAAAATGAAAGGCTGACAACAACTTTAGAGGAACAAGTGGCAAAGAAGGGAACAAAAATTCTCTTCTTACACCGAATTGAACAAAACCCGGGAGAGTGTTTATCAGGATACCAAGGGCGGATTCCTTACCAAAAACCGCCGAGGAGAGAACCCATCAATCGGGAAAGTGTTGCATGTTCCATGAGCCGTATGCGCATGAGACGAATGATTGCAGGCACTTACATGGCATGATCTAGGAATAGGTCAGATATAAACAATTACAACAATATGTGATAGACCGAGCTTCGATGGTGGAACAAGAGTAGCCTTCATCTGCAATGGATGGAAATGGCCTTGGGTCAAGGTAAAGGATAGTCATCTCATAATTGGGATAGTGGGAATTATTCTCATGTTAACCAAACAATGAAGTATTACAGTTGAGCCACTTACTCATGTATGAAACCTCAATCAATCTCCAGGCACACTCTGAGCTAGAGCTAGGCTGCAACGCCCTGTGAGGCGGTTATCATGATGTTTGTTAATGTTTTGATTTGAACCCTGTAAGTGAATGCTTTATTTTTGAAATCCACTTGAATGTAATGACCGATATTGATCGTGATGATCTCGTCCGGAGAGACGGGGCAATGACCATAAGGTACAAGTCCGCTTACTAAAGAGCAAGTGGATTATACTTGCATGAAAAGTAAGTCACCTCGGTGGAGTGTGAGTGGATGGGCTTACTTGATCGTTGGGTCCCCTCGTCGAAAAGTGAGCGAAATGGACTCAGCAAGCATCGAAGTGATTGAATCCTAGATTGGATGATAAACGATTTAGCAAACTCAAGAAATGACCTAGATTGGTCGAACCCTACATTGGATGATAAACAGTCCGTCGGGATCGAGAAAACGACCTGGATTAGTTGATCCCAAGATTGGATGGTGAATGGTCCAAAGAGATCATGGATTCAATTGTTGGCCAGGAGCGGCTACGTATTTGATTAATGGTCCAGAGAAACCATGGACTAAATACCAGCCCGAAATGGCCATGAAGTCAATTAACAATTCGATAAGAAAATAGGCTTGACTATCGACCTAGAGCGGGCACAGATTCAATTAACGGTCAGGAGAGACCATAGATTTGATTATTGGCTAAGAAAGACCACGAATTGGATTAACGATCTAGAGAGATCACGGACTTAACTATCAACCTGGAATGGCCATGGATTCCATTGACGACCTAGAGAGATCGAGATTTCAACTAGCGATCTGGAGAGACCAAGCTTTCGACTAATGATCTAGAGCGATCAAGAATTAAATCAATCATATAATACATGACCTGGAGAAATTGAGATCTATACTTTGGCTTTAAACACAATTTGACCTTGAAATGATTTGTTAGTAATTATCAAATTAAGTCATTGATTTCAACATATGATTGCTAACTCCTTGATGAACATGAAATGATCTTGATTCGTAACGCGACCTACGACTTACCGATTGTAGAAGAACACGGAATCATTTTCTGTAACTGACACTCAAGCAAGCACTCGAATCCTTTAGCTATCTTGGTTGGGAACAATTTTTGATTTACAGATGAATCCAAAGGAATATGGTGACTCACCATAGCTTGATCGGTTGATAGTCGGAGAACTCAACTAACAATGTTCCATCGACTTTGATATTTGTCTTTGATAAAAGTACACCTTCCATTCGCAAGGCATGCTTTAGGGGCAAGTGTTATCCAGCCTTTTGACCAAGCAGCATTTAGACTGACTTGATGAATAGAACTTGAAGGCTATCAAGGAAGGAAGCTTAGAGAGATAGTTGTAAAGACCGAAAACCAACTACAATCAATATCACAAGATAAATACAAAGTCATTCCAATGGTTCCAAAGCACCATCCATCAAAGTGATGGATCGGTACTGATCCATAAAACTTTCCCAAATTCCTCCTATGCTCAAGTGTTGATGTTAGCAACCCATTCTAGGCTTTATTGATCAATCATACATCATTTGCTATCGAACAACTCAAGCACTAGAAATCAGCAACTTTACTCCTCCATTGATCTATCATTTGGACTCGGAAACAAGCTCATAGCAACACAAACAAGTTTGGAATCACAAAGTTAACGACACATCGTTCCATCCCAAAGTGGTAAGAAAAATCCATAAGACAATCTTATGGATCAGTACCGATCCATGCCTATGGGTTGGTATCGATCCATGGCTGCCTGATAACATGGCCACATTTTCTTGAGACCAACCACTTCTAGATAATGGAGATCATGGAGGAGAATGTGATGGAGCATTTTCCGTCAACCTACAACTATAAATTGGAGGCTAGGGCTCATTTTTTAAGGATCTTTTTGTTACCTTACAATCATTGCACATTTCTTTGTAATCATCTGTAGAGTGATACCGATCCATAAGAACTATACTTGTAAATAGCCATCAAATCAGCAATAAAGCTAAGTCGACGTAGGCAAATATTAGCAGAACAACGATAAAACTTTTGAGGCTTGTTTTTTCTTGTTTTTATTTACTTTCTTCACTCTTTTCTCTACATTTGGGTATTTATATCTTTTTTAGTTCACACAATTTTAAAATCATGTTTTTGGATTTAAATTTAAATTAAAAAGTTATTTTCAACCATACTATTTCATATTTAAAATAACACACATACATACATACGTACGTACGTACATATATATATGTGTGTGTGTGTGTGTACTAGTGCGAACCCGTGCTTCGCATACGAACCACACTCAACCTCTTATCATCATAACATGTTTAAATTATTTATATGGTTCTTTGATTAAGAAATAGTGATCTTTTTTTTATCAATTTTCAAATAAGTGTGCATTTTGTCTAAAACTTGTGTATAAATCTTTGAAAACAGTAATGTGGATAGTACTGGTGCTTGATAAATAATTGTAAAATATCGAGCAAAAATGATTTCAAAGATAAAATTTCCACACAATACACATATAAATTTATTGTGTGCATCAGCTTTTGCTCCATGCATCAGCTGTATTATACATAACTTCACTTGGTGAGATACCTTTATCAATCATTTCCTTTAATACTTGATGTCGTTGATTCCATTTATTGTTTCGGTAGTAACTATCTATAAGAGCAGTGCAGGTAACAACATTTGGTTTACACTTGACCATTGATCCAAAAATGCCAAAAGCAACGCTGACATGATTCATGAGAACGCAAGTGTTGATGATGATCCCATAACTGACTATGTCTAGAAACACATTATGCAGCATCACATTATTGTAGAATGATAAGATTAGAGGATAAAGAGATTTCTTTCTGTTTTGAACGATTCTTGTGAAAAATATGCTAAATCTAAAGCATACATATTTTATGTCTGAAGTGTTGGAACTAACAACCATTATTCAACAATATTTATTTTAATGTGAAGAATATCATTGTATTTCTTTTATAGTCAAAGCAAATTCAATATAATAAGAAGCATATAATTGTATTTAATGCTTTTGAGCTTTCTGGTTCCATTTCCAATTCCATCTAACATTGCTGCTGTTTTTGCTAATGTTGGATTTCACCAGACTTGACTGCAATTTGTGAAAGTAGAATCAGAGGCTGGAAATTTTCAAGACAATCAATGACATAGATTAGTTAAAAGAAATAAAGTCAAACGGATATAATAACTTTAATAATATGAATAATCCCAAAACTATGATTTTAAAAAATTTATTTTTAGCTATCAATAATGAATATCATTGGAAAGAATATTAAATTTGAGATTTGATAGTGAAATCGATTCTTAAATCCAATTAATATAGAAAAAGTTATCACATTTCAAAGTTTGAAATAGAAAGAAATTAAAAACGTGACTATTCATTTCCCAAAATAAGAAGAAGACCTGTGTGCTCTTGAAATCTAACTCAATAATAATATTATCGTATAGATATATGTATATGTACATATACACATGTATATCTATAAATAACTTAAATATACATTTTGATATTTAAAAAAAAATAGATATGTGCAATAAAGATATTCTATAATATATATGTATATATGTATATGTACGTATGTAAGTATGTGTAAAGTCATAGTGTTCTAAAGTTGAAGTTTTGAAATTTTCAAACTATTTTTTATATTCAACCGAGTTAAATAAATAAATAAAAAAGAATTTTCTTATTGGTGGCTATAGTAGTAAAAACAATTATTTTCGAATGAGTCAAAGATTTAAAATTTGAAATTTAAACCATTTTATATTAAATGGCTAAAACTAAATAATATTAATATATTATTTATACATAATTTGTTCGAAATAAATTTATACAGTAAACAAACTAATTTATAATATTTTTTATGCACTAGTTTAAACTACACTCTCTCTCTCTTAAACATACATACATACATACATACATACATACATACATACATACATACATACATACATATAATATACAAAAAATTTAATAGCAAAAAATATTCCTCGTCAATATAAGAATCATTATCATATTTCATGATTTAATTTTAACATTAACTTAACGTCATTTACACATCTTATTGATCATAAGACACAATGATCAAATTTCCACTTGAACCCCTCGGACTGCTATTATATTTATATTTTTGTGATACTCATATTATGAATGAATATCATAACATATTAGAATATAAGATTAAAATAATTTATTAAAATAATTTTAAATTAAATTAGTAATAAATATTAGTTTAAAACATTAACAATGAATAAAAATTTAAATCAGATTAAATAAATTGTACCAATACCCTTTTAATAATTAAATACTAAATTTGACTTAGTATAAATCAAAATATTTTCATAAGAGCAAAAAAGTTCTTCTGAAATTTAATTAAAGGTGAATTTTTGAAATTTATCAATTTACCCATTTGCTAGTGCACATGATCCAACAATGATATTAGAGTAGGTTGTTGTTTGTGTGAATAAATTAACCAATACTCTGGACACTACTTTTAGAAAAGTCAAAATAAGTAGTGTCTAAGGAAAATGTGCTTCAACTAAAAATACTCTAATTAAGGACTACTCTTGAGTGGAGAACCTCCCGGTGTCCTATCCTTTCCTTAGCTCATTGAATGACCTACTTCTAGGTTTTGCACTTGTGGAAGACTCAAAAGTATTTTTGAGTTTTAGGTTAATCCAAATATCATATTTGTATTCTAAATTAAAAAAATTAAACTGAATACATAATTACATATTTTATAAGAGCTCATAAAATATAAATTTAAAATAATTTCAAATTTGAATAAAAAATGTATATTTATAAATAAGTTAAACTATTTAATTAATAAAATGAAAATCATATGAATTTATATATAACTTAATAAATTATAAATGTTGTAATAATTAGATGTATATTATATGTATCTAAAACGGGAGGTTAGAAATGAACAGAACCCATGAGACTTAAGTGAGCATACACTAGATTGATATATAAATGACATGCAATATCATGAGTCACAATCATAAAATTTACCTCCCTTAAATAGTTAATACAACCATATAAAATTAATTTTAAATTGTGAATTTAAATTAATAACGCCTCCATCGTTTAAAATATAAATACAGTACCTTACATATCCATGGTCAAGGTTATTTTATATTATTTCTAGATAAGAAATAATGTTTATGTCACTTTGTCGAGCAGCCTCAATAGTTACATAACTCCCCTTAGGATATCGCAAAATGAAGGGTCTAGCGTGTCTAATGTACTTTATGGTTTGTTGAAAAAATTCAAGGTCATGAAGATGATTAGAAGCATAGTTAAAAATATGTTAAGAGTTATAAAAAAGATATAACTAGTAAAGTGTTACTATGCCTTTATGAATACTTCGATTTATATAGCAACCTCATCGTCGTAGCACATGATAAATGGATCCTAACACCACTTGAGGAATTCGTGAGATTCTTACATCCCTTTTAGGGATTTTGAGAAATACATAATTTAGTGGGTGCTTTATTAGATAAATATAATAAATAATTCTAGAAAATGCAAAGCATATACGTTAATATAATAATCTAATAAAATAAAATTGC
Source organism: Allium cepa (assembly GCA_030765085.1). NCBI lineage: Eukaryota > Viridiplantae > Streptophyta > Magnoliopsida > Asparagales > Amaryllidaceae > Allium > Allium cepa. Next base: position 79,561,229 of record CM060932.1, on the reverse strand, counting down.
ACAGTTAAAATCATTGATAAAAAATTGATCGATTAAAATACACTAAATGAAATGAATTAAAGTTTGACGATGAAGTGTAAGATAATTCACCAAGAAGTTTCCGTCGGAGAATTTGGAGCAGCATAATACAAATGACCATACAAGAATTTATAAACACCGAGTAAAATAAAAATACAATAGAAGAAAGAATGGAACTTTATTTATAAAAAAAGAAATTTTTATTAAATCAAATGTTAAATTACATAAAAGGACACTATTTCTGCATACGACTAAGTCTATTCTTGAACCATTGCAAGTGAGGGTGGTCTAAAGCAAGCAAGTCATCCTCTAAGGTCGGCATAGTACAAGCTCATAAAATGTATCCCTTTCATGAATAACTTATGTAATTTTGGATAAGAGTGTTGGAACCAAGCTGGTTTGCAGTAGATGTAATGGGTAGATTCCAAAAAAAGCAAATCTTATTTTGTAATATATTGGGCCCATGAAATCTAAAGAGTAGTATTCAATCCAATCTAATTAATTTAAATAAAATCAAATTTTATTGAATTTTCTTAATAGAATTGATGAATATAATATTGATTATATTTAATTAGTAATTCAATATATACTCATATGTAAACAACATGCAAATGCAAGAGTGTGCATGACAAAGTTTATACGTAAGTAGATTTTGGGATTTATATGTACTATGTATATACTTCACCTTGCATATATAAATTAATTGCCCGAATAAAATACTTTATAAAATACATATATGTATAAGTTCAAAGTTTTTAATACTATTTATAAATAGATTTTTAAACATAATACAAAATTTGACTTAAGTCTAAATTTCAAACCGAAATTCTATTTTTCTTAGCAAACAAATTTTAAATCTAGATCTAAAGTGTAAATCCAAAATTTCAGATTTCATAGTTTAACCTAGTAATATTTCATACGGGTTGCGTGTATAGACAAAAATTAAAAATCTATTTAAATTTGTTTAGCTAAAACATTTATGAACAACAAAATTTCATTTTTAGTTTGAAATAAAAAATTAGAAAAATAATATTATGTTAATATATATGTATGTATGCATATGTACTTGTATAGATATGTATCATTTAATTACCATAAACGATATATATATATATATATATATATATATATTCGTGTGTTTGTGTGTGTATGTTGGCACAATATTTTAACTGAATTCTTATTTACAGACAAACTATGTAAATTACAAAACAATGTTTGAAATGGAATAAACAATATTAAATTTATTTAAGTTTGTTTAAATTCAGTCAAAATGATTTTCTTTTCCGGCTAAAAATTAATACACACATATATTATAAAAAAATTATTTATCTGTTAACCTAAAAAATGGATCAACACCTTGAAGTATGATGTGAAAGCACCGGCCTTGCTAGAATAGAGCAAATATAATAGAAAATAGCAGAAAAGTGAATGAGACATAGAGATTTTTATAGTGGTTTGGCTGTTAGCTAAGCCTACATCCACTTTATAGCTTTGATTATTGGTTTGATCTAGCTTGAATGAGACTATATGGTGATTGAGAAAGAATTAGTCACAAGTATAGATGTTAGACTGATTCTAAGTTCTAGAGTTGCATAGAGTAGCTATGATGTAGAGGAAAGAGTTAAAGAATAGATGGGATACAATGTAGTGATAGCAGAGTTCGGATCCTTTCTTGGTTTCTTTATGATTTGTATTTATAGGAAAGCAATCATATTGGATTAGAAGCTAACTTCCAGAGAAGTTCCGGGATCGGCCCAAGATAGCACAAGAAATGTCATGACGACACGAATTAAAGGCTAAACTCGATACCAAGTCAAAGCCATAACTCAATGCCGATTTTAATCCTCAGCCAATCTTTGGCTAAGTATTCTTATTTTGAACTCCTTGCTTTTTCTAGATACCCTCCATGTAATTTGGTAAGTTATCAAGGATTTTTGATTATGGTTCTTCCGTTACTTGGGTTATTCTACATTTTAGGCTGTCATGTCTTCATTTCCACGATTGGCTCACTAGAATTGTACAAAACTCCTTGAACATGCTTAGGAAGAATTGGGGACCACTTGCTAAAAATGTGAGAATGCCACTACTTAGCATTTAGACTCAGTACTGAGTGATGGGGGTTGACTTCGGCCGAGTTAGTTACTTAGCTTATTTTTATTCTTGAGCCTTTCTTCTTGTCCTTCTGAATATCTTTGCCCAGTTTAGGTTATTATGTTCTCGTTTCAACGTTCTAATCCATTATGATTTCTAGTGGGTTAAAAATCCAGTTAATATTTTCCCTAGAATAAGATTTCCTTGGAAACAAAGTGTGCTCTGTAACAAGATAAGTCTTGAACTACTATCTTATGAATTTCAATCGATTGTCAGATTCTGTTTTGAGATGTTGTTTTTAACTGATTAACTTCTGGCATTCTGATTTCGATATGGATGTCAAATTTTTTGTACCGGTGATGCAATCTTCGTTCTGAAATTTACATAGGGCTTTAAGTCGGTATATAGGTCAATTGTGGTGAGTTGGATATGTGTGACTTGAGAGACAAACATGCTTTCTTATTTCAACCATCTCTTTTCATGGAATTGACTAAAGCTAGATCATTGGATTGATTCCGATACAATGATTCACTTTACATTCGAACTCATCAGATGGCCCCATTGTGTTGCATTTTTGACCATCTAGTGCTCCTAAAAAAAAGAAATTTCTACATCGCTTTAGACAATGGATCCGTTAATGATCGATAACAGGTAAGTACTGAAAAATGATTTCAAAGGACGATACAGATTGTTTTTAATATAAGCAAGCTATCTACACATGATGTTGATTCGCAATGTTAGGGATACTGGACTCATTCCATACAGATAACACACCGCACCTACCCCGTTCAACATTTGAAATCAATTGGTCAGCATACACCGACTTCCTTTGGATTTCAAGCATTAACTGCACAGGAATTCTTATTAGAAATAAAATGTACTTGACCATGATCGACAAGTTATATTGTCTAGAATGACACGCCAATCGGCATGCCAAAGGTCCATTGATGGAAGGTCCATGAATTTAGAGGCTAAGTCAACGACTGGCCCAATCTCTCCATCCATTCCCGTGGGGCTAAGCCAGCCTATGACTTCTAATTTTTATGGCCCGCTAGTTCTACAGAGCCTATACTCGATCAGTTGCTTCCCCGACTAATAATTTTAATAGACCTTCTGGAATAAGCGCCTTCAACCTTGACAGCTAAAATGCTTGGAAATATGTGTGTGCATCATGGTATACCTGAGGGTGATGTTCGTCTACAAACTCGAGTCAAATTTGCTCACAATCCTCTCGAAGGCTTTATTGCTTATAACCGTACATGTGCTTGAGTGGTGTTGTGCCACCGTTCAATCGATTCTTTTCCGTAGTGCTTTGAGATTTAGGATCGGCGCCATTTCAAATTCATCCCAACGATTATGCGCTCTTAAGTTCCCTGTACATCTTACTCATGATCAAGCTTGGGCGATCCCCAAGGCAAAATGAGCTCGTATTTCTCCTACACTTCAAAAGAAGATAGGATTGCCCATCCTTTATGATGCTTTAAAGCTTGGAGGGGATGTAAGTTGATAAGGGTCTTCATAACAAATGTTCAGCCTTCAAGAACGAGTTCTTCGTTCGACATCCAAAGGGCTTCAATCACTTCTTGTTATCTGGAAGTAAGTTCTTATTCCTTAACTATTGTCATTCCAAATGTTTTTCCAATTTCATAACCTATCATACGTCTTGTTATAGTTATCTCAAGGATGGAAAGTAACGATGAGCTCAAAGCAATGCTTGAAGCTCTTAAGGCTAAAGAGCTTTTGAGGCACAGTGGAGTTCCTTTTGACGAGTGAGATCTCCAATAGTTCGGTTTGCTTCATCCTGATAGATTAGCTATAGATGATGGGCCCTCAGCTTCAAGTGGCCCTAGGAGACATACTTTCTTTTTAACCTATGCTTGTGACTATGACAATGAGGCTTAAGAAGACATGGATGGTCCATTAGAGGAAGCACAACCCGAAGAGATTCCTAGAGCGGATATAAACTTACCCTTCGAAGAGGACATTATGGGGGATAAGGATGATTCCCACAGGATGTCTTCGATTCTTGAGGAAGAAAATGAAACAGTTTTAGAGAAGAGATGGGAAACAACCAACGTCTGAAGATGGAGAGGAAGAGGGTTCAGATGGTGATGACATCGACTTTCACATCTGCGAAGTGGGAGATAAATCTTTCGACGAGTCGCCAGAGATGAGCCTTGATCTTCCCAAGCCGCCTTCTCCAGACTTGTTAACCACCAAGGGATAAAGCCCCAAACTCTTGATTTCTCCTCCTAAAGAACAACCTACTAACAGACACCATAGTCTTTCGAAGGTTAAGCTACTGGGACCCCCGCTGGAGATACATCTACTTTTAATTTCATGAGGGATGTCGCCATCTATGTAGATGAATACAGGGACAACTCCATTAGTGAAATGATACCTAAGATCGGCTTGGAAATTGACATTTACTTAAGCGCATTTATGAGCGGTGAAAAGATTCCGGCCTTTAAACCCTACCAAAACGGTTGGTAGAGTATACAGGTAGTCAAAGGCACTACATACTTCACTTTAGGTTCACAAACACACATCTCTACATCACGTTAAGTTCTAAGTTCAAGTATTAACTTCGTTCTTATTTTTGTTTCAATTACCATGGGACGTGGGTTATACCATCAGTTATGTCAAGACACCAGCTTCCATAAAAGTAAAACTTTTGACCTGGCTTATAGCCCTTCTCATAAGATGGATGAGGAGAGAAGGGAGAGAAGGAGGATGAGGCTCGACACTTGGGGCGAGAGCGCGAGATGACAGTGAAGATAAAAGGAGATAACGAGAGTAGTGCCTCCGCGTGACATACACAAGCGCCATAAGTACTTTCATGACCACTATAGGCCCTTATTATCGAATACTTCCCCTGTACTGATGCTCAGATTACTGAAATGCCAACAATTCCATCTTCTCAAGTAGGAACCATAGCAACAGCCCCAAATTCTTCCAAAAGAACCGAGAAGTTCATGCTTCTGCCGGGTCCACCTATGCTTTAAGCTACCTTTTCAAATCTATTCTTGAAGGGAATCAAATTTGATAAGAAAATAAAGCCCCTTAACAAGGCCACTTTTCTCAGCAATCTAGAGACAGTCCATGAGGAATTAGAAGCTGTGTGTGATATGCAACATTTAGTGTAGTCCCTTTCGATGTAAATTGCATTAACTACTAGGAGATCCTCTTATTTAAGGCTAAAAGGAAATACCATACTAAGGCGATCAAAGATCGTGATGATGAGATAGTCCAGTTGAAGACTGAGAGAGATGCAGTCCTAAAAGGAAAGACTACCAGCGACAAGTTGTTGACTGAGGCAAACTGGGCTCAAGACAGAGCCATTATCGTGATGAAGGATGAACTCAAAGATGCCTATATTGAATCCGAGAAACTGAAAGAGCGGCTTACTGAAGCAGAAAACACCACTAAATCTCGAAACCAAACTATTACCGGTCATGATGTTGTCATTACCAAGCAGTCCGTTGAGCTCACTCGTCTTCATGAGGAGAATGCATGGTTGGTAAAAAAGAAGGAAAAGGTTGTATCCGGCAAACTGGCGGAGGAGATCGAGCATCTAAACACCAAGTCAGAGCTTATAGAGCTGCGATCAGAATACGACAATGGGATAAGCCAAATGCACGCCGGTGTGCTTCATCTTTATACTAGTTGCGTGACGAATAAGGGTAGCTTGAAATGGCTTGGTTAACTATTCCCACATCTTCCCATGGTATGGGAGGAAGTATTGATCAGGTTTGAGGACAAGGATACGTGCTTCAAGGAGGAACTAAAGGTTGCTTACCTTAGCCCTAAGGACATAGACTTCTTGGCCACCACTAGAGAGATCCTTTAGGAAAGAGGAAGAAGGAAGCTGCCGATGCTGCAGCCAAAGCTCTACCAATGGAAGAATTAGGAAAAACAGTTGCGGAGATAAATAAGATGATTAATCAAATGAAAGAAAGAAAAGAAGTAGTATCGAGTGAGGCAAAACAGAAGAAAAGTAGTTATAGAAGTGAAGGCATGGGTGTTTCACGTAAGGGCAGTGATTGGCAGTCCAAAGTTGAGGTGGAAATAGGGAAAAGTAAGGACGAAATGGAGAGGGAGGTAGGGAATAGTAGGGAAGGAGAGATCTTAGATTTATTTGAGGTGGCAAGCGGTGGCATGTGACCCCGAATACATTCAACTCACTTTAACCTTACACCATCAAAAGGGAGCCAGTGAACTTATTCAGTACCATGTAATACAACCAACAGCTCCAATCCAACTAGTAGATGTCCAACTCTCATCATCGAGCAATGAAATTTTGGACTCTGGGAAATGCATTTCAAAATTTGCTAATTGCTCATTTACTTATCCTTTAGATAAACATAAACCCAAGACTAATGTGAATTTTTTACAGGTTAACGTATCCATGGAGCCGGAGTGGAAATGGACATATATGACCATGTTGGAAAACAATGGCTAACTTCGGCTGAGTCGTGGACGGAGTCACTTTCTTGAAGACGTTTCGGCGATCTGCTCAACGGTGCAAGCAGTTCGAATCAATCACCGCCGCCTCTAGGATAAAACAGTCTCTCAGTAGGTGTGTTACCGATTCGTTTGCACGGACGAACGACTCAGTTTGCACTCTCAAAAAGTAATGCTCGAATTTTATGAAAAAGAGGCACGAAAAATGTTGTTCTTTTTGTTTTCGTCTTCGTATAAGTTAAGAAGACGAGGCAGTAAAAGAACGTTATTGGTTTGGGGGAAACGTGGTCTTAAAAAACGGATCTGAGTAATACCGGGTCAAAATATCAATACGGGCTTGAACAGATTTTACCGTTCCAACCCGGTCAAAAACGGTTAATAAATTTGTAGCAAAAATATAAGTCTTACACCACTACAAGCCCGAACCCGAGCCCGGCTCGGGTCGAGTCGAGCGGTCGGCGCGCGCGCGTGTGTGGTGGTCAAGCATGGCCTCCCTCCTCACAAAAGAGCATCATTGGGTGCCCAAAGGGCCCAACTTAGCCTCTAAGAATCAAGTATAACTACTTGATTCTTTCATAAAGTCCTACAATGTGGGTCTATTCACAAAGCCACTCTTCACACTTAGTCATTTTTAATAATTCACTTGATTTTCAAACACAATTTCCAACAATCCCCCACTTGAATTTTTAAAAACATTTTCGAGCAATTTCTGAAAACATAAGATTGTGCATAAACAAAGGTGTCGTTCGACTTGAACCTTTGCATAGTGAATAAGATTCAGTTTTTACTAGAGTGACACGTAGTCTTGAACTCTAGTCCTGACATCAAACCACACACAATCTTTCTAGAGTGCAATCAAATAAGCCCGTGCATTTATGGCCATGCACGTCTATCCCAGTTTAGTGAATGCTCTAGGAGTTTTGCCCAAAACACCATAGGAAATGGCCAAATTTCCACATTCACACAGGTGAGTCTATCAAGAGTACTCCTGAAGGTAGGTACTCCACTCCAAATGGAGTATAGATCTCATTAAGAGTTTCTATTAACTCATCCTCTAATCACTTCAGGAATACATGCTTCTATATATATGAAAAATGGCATGTTCAACTCATATCACTTCACAATTTGTTCTTACCCATTGAACCTAGTTCTTGGGATCTCCAGTCATTAGGTCGGGTTACCATTGTGCGTGACTCAACAATCTAAAGGCAATAGTCCCATTTTTCTAGAAGTCGTAAGGACTTTCTCTCTGGCCAATCCTTTCATCAAAGGATCTGCCAAATTCTCGTCACTGCGTATGTGATCCACTCTAACAGCTCCTGAGGAGAGTAGCTCTCTAACAGTGTTGTGCTTACGACGTATCTGTCGTCTCTTGCCGTTGTAATAACGGTTCTGAACTTTTGCAATAGCCACGGTACTATCGCAAGGGATCAACACAGCTGGTATCGGTTTTTCCCATAAGCGAATCTCAGCTAGCAGATTTCTTAAGTACTCTGCTTCCTCACTAGCTGTGGCTAGTGCTATCATCTCAGACTCCATAGTAGACTGAGCCAAAATAGTTTGTTTCTTGGATTTCCAAGAAACAGCTCCTCCAGCAATGCTAAAGATATAGCCGCTGGTTGCCTTTGAGTCATCAGATAAAGTATTCAAGTCTGCATCGGTGTAACCTTCAAGAACAGCTGGAAACTTTTCATAATGTAATCCAAGGTTCATGGTTCGTTTTAGGTATCTCATGACCCTCTCAATAGCGTGCTAATGCTCTATATTAGGTCTACTAGTAAACCTGCATAATAATCCCACGAAATAGGCAATGTCGGGTCTAGTACAATCAGTGGCATACCGAAGGCTGCCAATGATGCTCGCATAATCAGACTGTCTTACATCTTCACCAGTGTTCTTGAAAAAATTTACACTAGGATCATATGGTGTACATGCAGGTTTACAGTCAAAGTAATTGTATTTCTTTAAGATCTTCTCAATATAATGAGATTGATCCAAAGAAAGTCCCTTTTTGGACCTAGTAATCTTAATACCAAGAATTACACTCGCTTCACCTAGATCTTTCATATCAAAATTGGCACTTAAAAAAGATTTAACAGTATTTATGGCATGAATGTTTGATCCAAAAATAAGTAGATCATCTACATACAAACATATTATAGTGCAAATGTCATTTTCAGATTTATAATAAATGCATTTGTCACTTTCATTAATTTTGAAACCATTTGAGATTATTAAATTATCAAATTTTTCATGCAGTTGTTTAGGTGCTTGTTTTAAACCATATAATGATTTATCTAATTTGCAAACTTTATGTTCTTGACCAGGAATAACAAAGCCTTCAGGTTGGTCCACATAAATTTCCTCTTCTAATTCACCATTTAAAAAGGCAGTTTTAACATCCATTTGGTGTATAATTAAATTATGAATAGATGCTAATGAAATTAGTACTCGAATGGATGTGATTCTAGTTACAGGTGAAAAAGTGTCAAAAAAGTCTAGATTTTCTCTTTGCCTAAAACCTTTAGCTACCAAACGGGCTTTATATTTTTCAACCGTTCCATCGGGTTTTAATTTCTTTTTAAGTACCCATTTACAACCTATAGACTTACAACCAGGTGGTAAATCTACTAAGTGCCAAATCTTATTGGATTCCAAGGAATCCATCTCATCATTTATAGCCTCTTGCCAAAAATCGGCATCTAAAGAAGATAAGGCTTCTTGGAGGTTTGTTGGATCCTCCTCTATAGTAAAAGTGCAAAAATCCGAGCCAAAATCTTTATCAACTCTTGCTCTTTTACTTCTTCTAGGTTCAGTTTCAGAAGATTCATTAAGTTCTGTTCTAATAGGCGCGGTGTTATTTGACGTGCCCCCACTATTCCTCAATTTAAAAGGAAATTTACTTTCATAAAAATCAGCATCAATAGATTCTGCTATATTATGTGTATTCAGGTCATAAAATCTATATGCTTTGTTATTAATAGCATAGCCAATAAATACACATTCGTATGTTCTACTTGCTAATTTTATTCTCTTAGGGTCGGGTATACGAACATATGCCAAACATCCCCAAGTTCTAAAGTAAGAGACATTCGGTTTATAATTTCTTAAAATTTCAAAAGGTGAACTCTTACTTTTTGATTTAGGGATTCTATTCAATACATATCATATAGTCAACAAAATATCCCCCCACCAATGTTTTGCTGCACCTGAATTTAACAAAATAGCTACAACTAATTCGGTAAAGGTCCTATTCTTTCTTTAAGCTTTATCGTTAATTTCAGGTGAATAAGGTGCAGTTCTCTCATGAATTATACCATTCAATTTATAGAAATCAAGAAATGAACTAGATTCATATTCTGTTCCTCTATCACTACGAAGTCTCTTAATTTTCTTATTAGATTGATTCTCAATTTCAGTTTTAAATGATTTAAACATATCAAATGCATCACTTTTATTTTTCATAAGATATACATAAGTGAAATCAGAGGTATCATCTATGAAAGTGATAAAATAACGGTGTCCATGTCCAGTCAAAGTACCATCTAGCTCACGTATGTCAGAATGAATCAAGTCTAAGGGTTCAGAAAATCTATCAACTGATTTATGGGGTATCTTAGTGATTTTTGCTTGACTACAGAATTCACATTTATCAAAATCAGTTTGTGACATTTTAGGAATCAAATCTAATGTGATCATGTTATGAATTATATGCTTATTTACATGACATAATCTATAGTGCCAAATATTAAAGTCACACAACATATAAGCAGAACTGGTTACTTTATTAGATTCAACATTCAGTTTGAACATACCCTCACAAGCATAACCCTTCCCTACAAACATCCCCTTATAAGTCAAAGTATACAAATCAGCTCCTATAACTTGAGTAAAACCAGCCTTATTAAGGAGAAAACCAGAAACCAGATTCTTTCTCATCTCTGGAGTATGCATCACATCTTTCAGAAGAACCGTCTTTCCAGAGGTAAACTTTATTTCCACATTTCCAATGCCTGCAACTGTAGTGGTGTGAGAATCTCCCAATAGCACTTTCTAATCATCAGCAGCCGTGTATGTACTGAACATAGCACGATCATAGCAGACATGGCGAGATGCACCAGTGTCTACCCACCAACCCTCTGATCCACCAACAAGGTGAATCTCAGAAATCATAGCCGTCAAAGGCTCCTCAGCCAGGTTAGCATGCGGTGCAGGGCCTGGTCTGTTCCTACACTTGCGTGCCATATGACCTGGTTTTCCACAGCTGTAGCACAAAAACAACTGTCCAGAGTCATTCTTTTGGGTCGGTTTCTTCTGTCCTCTTTGGTTCCCTTGCGGGTTCCAATTCTGTTTGTTGCGGTTGCGGTTCTGATTCTTAAAGTTTTTCGGATTTGGTTTCAGAATTGCTGGCTTGGACTTTTTAGTGTTATTGTTGGTGACAACAAGCACTTCCTCTTTCTGGTCCTGTTTCCGAGCCTCCTCCTCAATACGGAGGCGAGTGATCAAGCTCTCTAAGGAGAATTCCTTAGTCTTGTGCCTAAGCACATTCTTAAAGTCTTTCCAACCTGGGGGCAGTTTATCAATAATAACAACAATCTGAAACTGTTCATCTAAGCTCATACCTTCGGAGATGATCTCATGAGCAATTTTCTGAAGCTCATGAGACTGCATCTCTACTGACCTGTCATCTGTCATCTGGTATTTGAGGTAGAGGCTGACTGCATATTTCTTCGCTCCAGCCTCTTCGGTATCGTACTTCTTTTGCAGTGCTTCTCAGATCTCTTTGGCTGACTTGTCAGAATTGTAGTAGTCGTACAGGTCATCGCTGAGGCCGTTGAGTATGAAGTTTCGGCACATGTAATCTTGCTCTGTCCAGTTCTGCAACTCCTTTGATTTTTCTGTCCAGGCCCGCATCTGATCTGCATCTGCTTCGTTGTCTGGTCTACTGGGTAGCTGCGGTTTCGGTTGTCAGCACAGCCACCACTTTTCTGGTGGTCAGGAAGAATTCCATCTTCTGTCTCTAGCGTTTGAAGTGGAGGCCCTCGAATCTGAAGGGAGCAGCAGAGGCCATCGGGAGTTGGAAGAAGGAAGTGGGAGCGGCGGCATCTAGATCTGCAGTAGAAGTCATTGTTGTCGGACGTCTTCAATTGTTGGAAAACAATGGCTAACTTCGGCTGAGTCGTGGACGGAACCACTTTCTTAAAGACGTTTCGGCGATCTGCTTAACGATGCAAGCAGTTTGGATCAATCACCGCCGCCTCTAGGATAAAACAGCCTCTCAGTAGGTGTGTTACCGATTCGTTTGCACGGACGAACGGCTCAGTTTGCACTCTCAAAAAGTAAACGGATCTGAGTAATACTGGGTCAAAATATCAATACGGGCTTGAACAGATTTTACCGTTCCAACCCGGTCAAAAACGGTTAATAAATTTGTAGCAAAAATATAAGTCTTACACCACTACGAGCCCGCGTTCGAGTCGGTCGGCGCGCGCGCGTGGTGGTCAAGCATGGCCTCCCTCCTCACAAAAAAGCATCATTGGGTGCCCAAAGAGCCCAACTTAGCCTCTAAGAATCAAGTATAAATACTTGATTCTTTCATAAAGTCCTACAATGTGGGACTATTCACAAAGCCACTCTTCACACTTAGTCATTTTTAATAATTCACTTGATTTTCAAACACAATTTCCAACAGACCACCACAAGAGGTAGTATGTATGATCATACCTTTTCGATTCTAGTGATCACCAACATGGGATATCCAAGAGCCTCACCAATAAAGCAAAGAATATAAAGAAGGAGCGCCTAGTTGAAAGAAATCAAGAATGGGAAAATAGTGACAAAGATAAACATAAGAGACTCGAGCCACTAATAACTAAGGCACTGAGAATAAATAAAAATTGAACAAATGACAATCCTATGTTGGAATTCAAGGGGGTTTCATAAAGCAACAGGTTGATGAAAATGCAAAGGAACGTTTACAAATTTAATGTTAATTATGCTGGTATATAGTACAATAAGTTAAAGTAGGATGGAATAGAGAAGCTTGGGAAAAGGTTTGAACATAAGTGGATTTGCCTGGGTAACGTTGCTATTTCAAATGTAGAATTTTGGTACTTATAAACTCTAAAATCTAGCATTATAATACTTTGAGTATGAGTGACCATCATATATCTCTTGAAGTTATTAATAGAGGAGGTGTTAGATGAAACTGCTCATTCATATATGCTTAGAATTTTGAACTGCTACGAGAGAAATTATGGGATTACCTTGTTAAGGATTCTTATGCAATTTTTAGGCCTTGGATAGTCTTAGGGTATTTTAATCATATTTGTATTGTTACGGTGACCCAGTCCCTTTTGGTAAAATATAAAAAATTAACAGGCTAACGATGAGAACATCTTTGGTAGAAGCAAAGATTAATAGTTATAAACACTTATAGTGGTCGGGACCCAATAAAACATTCTATCAATGTTAGGTCTTGATTAAGGTTGCATGAATGGAGAAGTTTAACTATATGTCAGCTGAATACTTGTCGACGGGAGTAAGTGACCACTCTCCAATCTTAATCACATTGGTCGAACAAAAAAAATAATTGTATGCAAAGGCATTTAGGTTTATGAATCACTGGAGTATGTTTGAGGATTACCAAAGCAAATTTAATGAAGGATGGAATATACAGGTTGATGGGAGACCTATGTTTCATCTAATCTGAAAGTTGAAAATAGCGAAGGATATAATAAGAGGTTGGAGTAGTAATAAGAATGACATAAAAAAGGAAGTGGAGTAGTTGAGGAAGGAGTGTATGCAACTTCAAAAGGAACATGAATCAAGTCCAAATAGAGAAATAAGAAAGGGGCTACAGGAGATAAAGAGCAAGTTAGAGGTAGCAATTCATTAATAGCCTATAGACATAAAAAAGGAAATTGTGACTGGCAACTCTTGGTGACGAGGCTATTTCGTTCTTCTATGCAAAAATGATCAATAAAAAAGCTAAAAAAGGGAAAGGAACTATATTAGTAATTTGTGCACCATATCATGATGAGACTGGATTCGATGAGAACACCATCAATACTTATGATTATACAACCAGATGCAGATAGGCCTCTAACCTAAGTATAATGTAAAAATATTATTAGGGACTATGGGCAGGAATTCCTGAATAATAGAATATATGAATATGAGATAAAGGAATAATAAGCAGTGTGAAAGACAGCACGACACATAGGCCAGATGGCTTAAATGCCAGATTCTACAAACTGTATTAGGGTGATATGAAAGAGCTGCCGACCGAAGCTTATAATAATGCGTTTGAAAGTGGGATACTACTTAAAGAGATGAACAATACGTTTATCCATATCATTCCAAAGAATAATAATGGAGTAGAGATGCAGAACTTTAGGCCTATCTCTTGCTGTAACATGAGCTACAAAATTTTAGAGAAGGTTCTATGTAATGGATTGAAGGTATTTATGGACTTGTTGATTTTTGAGAATCAATGCGCTTTTGTACAAGTACCTTCAATTGGCGATGGCATTTGATGCACACAAAATAATGCAGGGGTTTAGGTAAAGCAATAATAAGAACATATGCATCAAGATAGACCTAAGAAACATCCATGATTTGATGAATAGAGAATTCCTTCTACCCAAGCTCGTTGAAATGAACTTTTCGGATAGGTGGATAAAGATCATTGGTGAAATGATTAAAACTACAACGTTTTCAATCAACAATTAAGGATGTTCCCATGGTTTTATTTCAAATTACAAAGGGCTCAGATAAGGGAACTCATCGTCGCCATTCATATTCATTATCATAATGGAGTACTCCACAACTCTGATAGAAAAGGAAAGAATTGAAGGGAAAATAAGTTTGATTAAGGCAATTAGGAATAGGTTAATGAATGTAATATATGTAGAGGATTTAATTTTTGCAGAAGCTGATGTGTTAGGAGCTGAAACTATTAACGAAATTGTAACACCCTTAATTTTTGATAACATTATTCAGGAGATTTAATTAGATCAATTAAATAGAATAATTTAAATGCTAAGTGATAAGGGGATGAGATTTGAATAAATTTAATTAAGGCCGTGCCTAATAAAATAATTAATGGGTTTAAGAATGGTTTTTGAGCTAATCAAATTACATAAGGGTATATTAGGAATCTGCTCATAACCCTTACTCTAATATACTTGCGTTCCTAACATTTTACTACCCATTCACATCATTTTGAAAAAGGCAAATCAAAAGATTAAAGAAGGGCCAACCATTAGGGAAGAAGAATTAATTAAAAGCTAAAGAATCAAGCTTAGAGGAAATCAATCTAAATCCAATCTCCTTGTCTTAATCAAGTTGAATAATAATTCCATCTCTATTTTGTTTTGAATCATATGTTTTCGAATTTAAAGGTACATTCGTTTATGATGAATTGGTTGATGATATGCTTGAATATTGATTTTTTAATGTAAACAAAATTGTTTAAATGGATTTATACACGGTTTTAGGGTAAAACTGATATATATTGATGGTTAAATGCCATGAATTTTTTTTATGTTGTATAAAACATGATTTTGGAGCTGTGTTTTAATTTTGATAATTTTCCAAGCTATGAAAAGATTGTTATGAATTTTCAAAAGAAAACATGGTTATTTGGGTTTATAAATTTATTTTGGAAAATATATTAAGAATGTGGGTCTGGAATTTTGGTTATGTTAGATAACACGATTAAAGCGAATTTCTAGAATTTTTGGGGATTTTTCCAAAGTGATTTTCTATGCAAATTATATTATTTTAGAAGAGGAACTTCTTTGCAAAAATTGGTTTTCTTAATGAAAGAGCTTATTTGATTAACTTAATCATGGTTTAGATCTGGAATTAGCAATAGTTATTTTAGTAAAGAATTAGAAAAAGTTAAGGCAACCAATCTGCTGTGACATGTGGCAGGTTAGTTAGCTTTAAGTAGTATTAAACCAGGTTTACTCAGAAAAGTTGGTCTTGCCTTTTTTAGAGGTACCTTTCGACACAGAGCTTCCACTTTCAACCTTGTAGCGACCCGAGTTGGTAACAATTCACTCATGTCCAACCCAAATTATACGAAAAAGCGAATAACAAGGGTAAAGAAGAAGAGAGAGATAGAAGAAAATAGAACAACAAAATACAGAATCTCACAATCGCAGTTGAACAAAATATAATATATAGCAATAGATTTTTGCATAAAAGAATCTGTAACTGTTTTATACTTACAATCATCAGAGTACAACAATCAATACATCAAACTAGACAATGATATAACTTCTCCTTACACAGCGGAATATAAGCCAAGTACGGGGATACGTCTTTGTCATCCGGCTCGTCCCCTGAGCTCCATAGCATTCTATCCTGAATCTGTAATACTCGGTTTGACCAGAGCATTATAATAAAATAACACCCGAATCGGTCTGGAAAACCAACGTGAGAAAAACACTCAATTTGAATTATTAAAGTTATCAAAATCCCTTGAAAAAAATAAAGGTATCTCGTAAGACCACATCACACATAAACATGAACGGTTTTTACCTTAGATAACCAAAACATTTTATAGAAAATCCAATGATATTATAATATTGTCTAAGTACAAATACTTATTCAAATAGTCGAAATTGTTACATTAATTAAATTCCAGCGTATTAGGCTCTACAAACAAAACCGAAAAGGGCTCATATTAGAGAATGGATTCCATACGAATGACCAGACCACTGGGGTACCGCCTATCACAATACACCTCTAGAAAAATATACCGAGAACCTCGCCTGGATCCCCTATTACACAAGACCGGCCTACCCCAAACTTGGATAGACCGAATATGTTATCACCGCGGGTATTCCCACCCTTACCATCGAGCGCTCCGTCTTCCATGCACAACCATATCCATAATAAATAGGTTTCCGAGGTCATCTAGAAAAGTGATAACATATCCTAATTGGGTGCGACCCATTTAGCCTTGCTGCATCTCCACTGTTTTAATCATTCTCGGTTGATGAGCTTGAGGCTACGCTTTACCTTTCAAGAAACAATTCTACTTGGAATGCTCATCGTCCTCTAGTGACGATGTTCTGATAGCATTCATCCATACAAATTGTCATGGGTCTGGACAAACCGAATCACCGTCTTCATCATCTTCACAGTATTCATTCGTAACATTCAAACCGGATCGAAGTGGTTTTTAGGTAATTAAATTCAATCCCGATCTCTTCGAAACGATTAACGAAATTGGCCAATGTTGATAGTTGGTTTTTTACTATCAATAAAACATCCATAAGCAGACACTAGGCCTTATTTTATAATTCTTCAAACATTTATTTTCAAAATATCTTTATTAAGATATATATTCAAATCCCTTTCCATATTCCAATATTTGAAAACAATTTCAAATACTTAAATCCATACAGGATATTTTCAAATCATCAAACACTTAGAATATTCCCAAGTTTTCATTTTCCAAATCATCTCAAGTATCAACTTAAGAATTTTTTTTCTTAGCTTATTTCCTGCATTTTTGAAACTATTAATAAATTTCTTCTTACAATTTCCAAACCAGTTATACTTATTTATAATCCCATCTAACCATTTATACTTCTTTAATGAATTCAAATTCTTTTCGAAGTTATCGCATTTAACCCTTTGGAAATTTTCTTAAGCCTCTAGAGTTCCATTTATAGGATTTCTCTTATAAAATATCATCCTTTAAATAAACCTTGCCTACACATCTCGAGAGAATTTAATAAATAAATTTTCAATCATTTCAAAACTGTATATATATAATGAGTATTTTAAAGAATATAAATTTATTTTTAAAATATATGTTTAAGTTATTATTTTAAAATATTGAAAACACTTTTATAAATATCAATAACTCAGTTTTAGATAAACCAATAAATTTTCAAAGTTGATTTTAAAAGTTAGAATTTATTAAATAAATACTTACTATTTGAAGATCTACTTACCAAAGTATTTCAATTCCAACTAGTTTAAATTTTCATAGTCTAAATAATAAAATTTTGCTTTTAAAAACAAACTTACTTCTTAAAAATTTAAAATATATTTTTAAAATCTCAGTAACCAATTCAACTTATAAAATCCTCTCATTTTCCATCACATCACTTCTATTCCGGTCTTCTTGACTATTTTCACTTTCAAAAATAGTATCCACTATTTTTCTCACCCTATTTCCGTATACTAATAAAAAATTACCCCATAAATTTATATTCCCAATGTATCATCCTGATATCGATTTCCTTTATTTATAAACATCATTTATATATTTTTATAACTCCTTTGAGTTTTGCTTGTTTATGAAAACAATCTTATTTATAAAATTCCACTTTTTTTTTATAAATTCATCCCTTTATAAATCCCATTTATAGCTTTCAGATTATTATTAATATCGACTTCGACTCCTTTTTATATTTTTCGAATATCATTTATTAATTCTTTTATATAATTCATTTAAAAAAATCTTTATCTTAAAATAATTTACGAATAGTTAAGTACAACTTAAACAAAAATCTATTTTTTTCAATTCAGTTTTCTTTAAAATAACCCAATTTCCAATATAAATATTTTTATATCCAAAATTCCTTTTTATTCCTTCGAATTCCTAAGAATAATATTTATGGTATTTAAAAATACCAAAATTAAAGGCCAGTGCTACTAAAGCATCCAATAATTCAAATTTCAACAATGATCGATAATATATTATCTACACACATCATATATCACTATATATGAAAAATAAATAATAATTTGAGGAATCCAGTTGGATCCCTCCTACCTACATGTTTCCCTACATCCACATATGTTAGTTAACAATAAAAATACCAATCCCACTTCGAGGTTGATATCGTAGTATATAGGGTCATCCGATATTATACGTGGCGCATAGGGTCTATCTGCTTAAATAGGCGGGAATATCACTCCAAGTACTAGTATGTGTATATTACAATATATGACATGATATCACTAAACGGATAATAGTTAATAACCTCAACCAAGCATCCAATAATTAATTTTAACCATTTAAAATTAAATTGGCAATTCAAACGATTGAGAATTTTTGTCACTTTGATTTTGACTTGTAACCGTTCCAATTTTAATACTTTTGCTTAGATTTCGCAGCTCCGAACCCCTCCTTCATTACTTTTGGACGTCGTATGTAATTTTATTAGAATACAACTAACTAACCAAAATTAACAATTTATAAAACAAGATAAATTTTAACTATAGTCTCTCACCTTTCTTCCCCGTACCATCATGCTACCCAACACGCGACCACGAACGAAAACCTAACCCTTAAAAACTATCTGTCGCACACGAACGAGAATTCCGCCAACTCTATTCGTACTTCATCTCAATCACTTCGACCACCCCATCCAAGCAAGCACGCAACACAAGCATCCACTCGAGATCGACCCAGCATGCCGCCTCGGCTTGCTTGCACCTGCACGCACGCGATGCTTCGCCATCATCGCGAATACTGCAACGACTTGTCATGGCTTCCACCTTCAATCGAGCAACCCCTAAATCGAACAAATGGAATCCCTACCAGGAGGAGCTATAGAACTCGTCACCATCGTCTATCCCCACGCGATCAAAGATCGCGTCTCCTCCTTGTTGCATCATGCCTCATAACCCATCGCCTGAAGCAAGCCGCGATCAAAAATTTTGAGAAGCCCAAAGTCGCACGATACTGTACGCCCCCGCCTTTCTCATTTGCTGACATGCTCGCATTCGAAGTCCTTTCTAGGCACTCGCGATTCGACTTCGTATTTTTTTTATATATAAATGAGTAAAGCATTCGATTTTTTTAAAGAGGAAGAATATGCTATCTCGATTTCAATTTTAACAAAGCAGATAGGAAGATGGAACATGATTTTAAATGGGGATAGCGTGTTTGAAAAGGTAATGGAAGCACGTTATAAACTGAGGGAGATGGCCATGATTTGACCTTGGCTTGAATATATATATATATATATATATATATATATATATATATATCTGTGTGTGTATGTGTTGTTTTCATTCTAAATATCCCACTTTTAATGTTACGTAAATTTGAACCCCTATAAAGGCATGCCGCTAGGCGTTTATAATGTTATACCCCTATTTCGCATGCAATCGAAAAGATTTCGAGTCCTAATTCGATCGTATGGAGAATATAGCTTTTTGGACCCAATTATTATATTAAATTTCGATATTAATTTCAACGCGTTTATATCATGTACGATCAAGCGTTGACTCTAAACACTACGAAGTTTGAAATTCCATAATAATACAATATTATGAATCCAATGAAACTGGTTTCGTCAAAATCCGAGACTGTGTCCCGGATCGCTATTTTAACATGTCGATTAAATCAATGATTTCTAAAATTCTGAAATTGCTTGAAATTTTTGCTTAAAATCTTACTAACTAAATTATAATTTAAAATCCAATATTTAAAACCATTTAAGTATCACAATTAACCGTCAAAAAATTCGGGTCGTTACAAACCTGGTCGAAACCTTCTAAGCCTAAACCAATAAAAAACGTAACACAAAGATGGTACGCAGTGGATTGGAGAAAGATGAAAGGTTGTGTCGAAAGCATGGCTTCCAAAGGAGTCGATACCTTGGTTTGTTTTAAAAAGAGAAGAGCCTGGCCTTGTTTTATTTAAGCCTTCGAAGGAGTCGAAGCATGTGCTTTCGAAAGAGGTTTTAAAAGGTTTTGAAAGGGTTTCCATAACATAAGTTTGCTTTTAAACGGGTTCCTTTAATTATGAAAGAAAGGGTTTCGACCTAGCCGAAGCCCTACTGCCATTCTTTAAGTCTTTAAATGGTATTGAAGATATCAATGTTGTCCAAAGGTACATTTTTTTATAAATATAAGCCACTTCCTCTAGCTTTCAAAAATGGTTAGGGGTTTCGAAGGCAATGGTTTTGAAAGAGGTTACGAAGCCAACCTTTCACTATTTTACGCAGATGTTTTATGCTTTCGAAAGGATGGTGCCAATACCATCATGTTTCCTCAATATTTTTATATATGATAAAGGATGGTTTTGAAAGAGATGCTTCGTCTATATTCATATTGAACCAAATAATATTTTAAGTATAAACCCAATGCATTTAAAAGGGGGACTTTTAATGATTTCGAAAGGGTTACTTTCAATGGTTTTGAAAGGGGTACTTTAAGATTTTGAAATGAAGGTTTTAAAGTATTAGAAAGGCAGGAGCCTAACATTTTAAAGATAGATTTTAAGGCTTTCGAAGGAGGTTATTCTATGAAGTCGAAAGTCAGGTTTTGAATGTTTCGAAAGGTTTTATAACCCAAACTCATTTTTAAAAGGAAAACCCATGGCTAAATTAAAGGAGTTTTTGTAATGGTTTTAAGAAGAAGCCTTCCTTGATAAAATAATAGATTAAAGGGATTAACCATGTTTTATATTAAACCCATAGGATTGGTATTGTTATGTTATTATATACGCTTCTTTAAATATAAATATATTCACAATATAATGAACCCATAACTGTATTTTAGGGATAAAAGGGTTGAAGAACCAGCAAGGTTAACCCAGTTTTGAATATAAATTGATTAAACTCCTGGATGAGTAGAATTGCATCCAAGAGGTCAGGAAGACAAGAATATAGGATGCCAAAATATTAAAGAAAGATATTGGCGGGGTAAAATAGGTTCTCATTAAGCCCATGAAAACTGTATATAGAATAAGATATTGGCAGGGTCCAATAGGTTCATAGTCAGTGCATGAAAACTATGTATAAAGAAAGATATTAGAAAGACAGGTTCATAGTAAGCCGATGAAAACTATAATTTGATATTGGCTGGGGCCAATAGGCTTGTAGTTAGCCCATGAAAACTATATCCGGATTAAGATATTGATGGATATCAATAGCTTCCTAGTTAGCGCATGAAAACTAAGGTAAGAAGAAAGTATATTAGAGTTACCAATAGGTTCCTAGTTAACCCATGAAAACTAGGATAAGAGTAAAGATATTAGAGTTACCAATAGGTTCATAGTGATCCCATGAAAACTATGTTTGGACAAGGAGTCAATAAATGTTTTATCAATTATTAGTCAACACATGAAAACTAATAGGTTAATAATAATCCTAGAAATTATAACCGAGAAAGATATTCAGAATGAATGGGGATGTGTAATCCAGAATTGATTCATTTGTTTTTTATATCATATTATATTATTTTGAATTGTTTTAACCATTGTGGATGCAGGGGAATAGTATAGGTTTATAAAGGTTTTAGGATACTAGTGAGAGGAGAACCCGTTCCACTAAGCGGCATGGTCTCATTAGATATCTGAATGATTTGGGATGATAGATTATTATTCATACTGGGCTTTATGTTTGACTCGAAGTTTATGTTTTCCCCTTAAAATCTCCGGTACTCAATTGATTTTGAGTAGTTTGAGAGTTGAGGTTTTCAAGTACCTCTTTAGACGAATAAAGCTTCTAGAGATGTGCAGGAGGCGCCATAACTATTTAGAGTTTTTTTTATTTGATTCCGCCGTGTTGTTTATAATGGAAAAGTTGTTATATTGCATGTATATACTCTGTTCTTTCAAGGGGCATCTTCATATGTCGCTCTTAGCGTATGTTGTAATAAATTTATTTCGTCAACGTGATTTGCGATTGTGAGGCTGTGTAATGAATCGAAAATATTTTAAAAGGGAATGTGATTTTGTTGAAGTTTAAAATTTTCCATATTCACGTGTTTCTGTGCATCAATGAATCCGTATTTGGTCGCCGAGGATTAATATTATGGATGACTGCAACATCCATAGCTGTTAGTTTTGGGCCTCCATAGGGGAATGTTACAAATTGGTATCAGAGCATAGGTTTATGAAACTTCAAAAGAAACTTAAGCCTAAAAGCTTTCGAAGATAATCTAACGAGTTTGAAAATATGGTCAGGGTTTGAGTTAACGCTACAGTAACGTACTAGTATTTGATATATATATATATATATATATATATATATATATATATATATATATATACATGTTCCCTTATCTCTTAGACCGTTCTCTGTATCTTACTAAGGCTCGTATGCAGATTTACGAGAAAGATGATATGGAAGCAGGAAACGGAAGAGGAAATCTAGATAGAGGAAGCACCATAACCAATGAAAATGCTCGACCTAATACCAGGAGGAACCAAGGTCGACAGGCTAATGCGAACCCAAATGCTGAAGCCAATGTTAATGTTGAAAATCCGCCAGTAGATGCAGGGATGGTGTATCAGTTGTTAGCCAATCTCTTGCAAGATGGGTTGCTGGTAATGTTGGAGGAGCTAATCCTATAGCTCTAGTTGGAAATAACTATGCTGAGTTGAGCAGAGACTACATCAGTTTGGGTGGAAAGCCATTTGTTGGAACGGAGGATGCTGTTGTAGTTGAGAATTGGCTATTGCATTATAAAAGGATCTTTTCTGATCTAGGTTTGGATGATGGGAAAAAGAGGAGGTCAACCTCTAGGCAGTTGCAAGGGGCAGCGCTTCACTAGTGGAATAGTGTGAATGTCGGAGTTCCGAAGGAAGAGCTGACATGAGAAGATTTCAGAAGGAGGTTTGAGAAAAAATTTCTATCTGAGGTTGCTGAGTCGGCATTAATGAGAAATTTCATAGATCTAGCTTAAGGAGAAACGTCAATAATCGAGTATGCTGCAAAGTTTGATGAGCTGTCTCGATACGAATATGATATGGTTGATACTGACATCAGAAGGAATAAGAGGTTCATTCGAGAACTGAGACTTGAGCTTGCTAGAATGAACATGACCCATATCCGAGAACCTTGTAATGTGGTGGTGGAGATGGCCATTCACCATGGAGAGACGTTCGCAGTTTCTTCCAGAGAGAAGCCTGTAGAATACCAGGGTCCTCAGGGAAAGAAGAGGAAATTCTTTAAGAAGAAGGTTCATTATGCTCATGAATGCTAGTCAGGCAAGGGGAAGTAGGCTATAGATAAGAAGAATGTGAAGTGTTTCAACTGTGATCAAGTTGGGCGTTATAAGAACCATTATCCAAAGCCGGTCAGGGTGACAAAAGGAAAGTCTTTGCTGTTGGATCATCTGCTAAGCCAACTATAGCTAATAAAGGAAAGACTATGATGGAAGTACGTATTTGATTCAGAGTATACCACTTAGGATACTTTTTGATATCGGTGCATCACATTCATTTATATCCCAGTGTTTGGTTGATAGGTTATGCTTATAACCCACATACCATGTTACTTCCTTAAGGGTTGTGAATCTAATAGGAGGGTATGCAACTCTGGATATGAGATGTAACTAATTAGAACTTGATTTGTTAGGTCATATGTTTGCATGTAATCTGTATGTTTCGATTTCGTAGATTTCAGAATCATTTTGGACATGGATTAGTTGAGAAGATATGAGGCCAAGATATTTTGCCAGGATGGGGAGATATCTATGAGACACCCTGATAGTCATAACCGAATTATATTCTTGGGAGAAATCTGACCAGAGTAGTTGTGCTCTGCTAAGTGCAATGGAAGTGGCAGAAGGTCTAAGTCAGGTTCGAGTAGAAAGGGAGTTTGCAGATGTCTTTGAGTCGGTCATAAGACTACCATTGAAATGAGTTGTTGAGTTTCAGATAGATATTATGCCAGGAACTGAACCTGTAAGTAAACCACCTAACATGATGACACCAAAAGAGATGAAGGAACTGAAGGTGCAGCTAATGGATCTAGAAGGAAGGATTTTATTAGACTAAGAAGTTCTTCTTGGAAAGCGGCTGCGGTATTCGTGAAGAAACCAAATGGGTTGCTGAGGATGTGCATCGAATATCGTATGATAAACGAAAGGACGATAAAGAATAAGTATCCTTTGTAGAAAATTGATGATCTATTTTGATCAGTTGAGTGGAGCCAGAGTGTTTTCCAATTGGATTTGGCGATGGGGTTCCATCAGTTAAGAGTGGCAGAGGACAGAATTACTTTGATAACATTTCGAACTTGATATGGTTCGTACGAGTGATTAGTAATGCCATTCGGTTTAACGAATGTACCTGCTTTCTTTGTGGATTTAATGAATGGAGTCTTTCAAGAGTATTTGGATATATTCATGTTGGTGTTTATAGATGACATTTTGGTATGCTCTAATGAAAGAGAGCATGAAGATCATCTTAGAGTGGTGCTTGAGATGATGAGGCGAAATCGGCTAAAAGAGAAGTTTCTCAAGTGTCATTTATAGAAGAAAGAGATTAAATTTCTTGGTCATATGGTTTCAAAGAAAGGATTGTCAGTAGATCCCAATAAGATAGAAGCTGTGTACAATTGGAAGAGACCAGATACGGTGACCGAGGTTAGAAGTTTTCTTGAACTTGCTGGCTATCATTGATGATTTGTTAAGGATTTCTTATGGATAGCAACACCTTTGACTAAGCTTACCAGGAAGGAGGTGAAGTTTATTTTGTTCGACAAATGTAAGGAAGCATTCCTTAAGTTAAAGCAATTTTGACCAATGCACCAATGTTAGTATTTCCAGAGGAAACCAAGGGTTGGTAGCAGATACCGATGCATGTCGGACTGGATTGGGAGCAGTGTTGACGCAGAAGGGCAAAGTCATTGCCTATGCATCTAGGAAGCTTAGACCGACGAAGTAGGATATCCTACCCTTGACTTAGAGTTGGCTGCGACGATTTTTTCCTTGAAGATTTGGACGCATTATCTCTTGAGGGAGAGATTTGAGTTGTATACCAATCATAAGTCTTTAAGATACTTATTCTCTCAGAAAAAGTTGAATATGTGACAGTAGAGATGGTTGAAGTTTTTGGCTGCTTATGGTTTTGGTATAGAATATACCCTAGGAAAAGGTAAGAAAGTAGCGGATGCTCTTAGTAGAAGACATCAAAATGATGTGTTGGTAGAATGGAAGGATATAGTAGCTTTGGCCAGTTGTGGTATGCAGTTAAGATCGACTGCGAGTTCTAGTCAAAGTACTACCATGTTGTCTTGTTTAGAAGTTTAACCAGTGTTGATCGAGAGAATAGCTTCTAAGTAGAAGAAGGATCCACTGTTAGCCAAGAAGATCAAAAGGCTTGAGGTTGGAACTGAGATAGATGATTTGAAAGATTTTATCCTTGACCAGAGAGGATGGTTGAGAAAGAAGAGGCGATTATGTGTTCTAGATGTTGAGAACTTGAGGAAAGAGGTTCTTGGGGAATGTCATCGATCCAAGTTTACGATTCATCCTGGAGGGACCAAGATATATCAGGATATGAAGAGGAGTTTCTATTGGGAAGGCATGAAGAGGGATGTTGGCTTGTGGGTTAAACAGTGTGTAAACTGTCAATAAGTGAAGGCCGAACATCAAAAGTCGAGTGGGTTACTTCAGTCTCTAGAGATTCCGGTTTGGAAATGAGATTCGATATCCATGGATTTTATAGATGGGTTGCCAAGGTCAAGCAGAGAAAATGAAAGCATATGGGTCATAGTGGTCAGATTGACCAAGAGTGGCCATTTCATTCCAGTAAAGTCAACCAGGATGGCATCTGTTTTAACGAAGTTCATGAATAACATAGGTAGACCTCATGAAGTTCCTAGTGGCATAGTCAGTGACAGAGATGCTTTATTGGAAGAGTCTACAGGATGTGTTAGGCACTAAGCTCAAGATGAGTATCGCATATCACCCACAGACGGATGGGAAGACAGGCGTAGGGTACTCGAGGATTTACTGAGAGCTTGTGTGTTGGATTTGGGTGGATCTTGGGAAGATCGCCTGCATTTGGTTGAGTTTTTCTATAATAACAGTTACCGACTAGTATAAGAATGGAACCTTTTGAAGCTTTGTATCGAAGGCCATGTAAATCACCAGCATGTTGGTTGGAGATTGGAGACAGATTGATCTTAGGTCTAGATTTGGTTAGGAAGGCATTAGAAAAGATTGAGTTAACCCAAGAAAGGATGAAGGAGGATCAATCTAGATAGAAGAGTTACGCAGATAAAAGGTATAAAGACCTAGAGTTCTCAGTTGGAGACAGATTTTTCATAAAGGTATCACCGATGAAGGGTGTGGTATGGTTTTGGAAAGTCTGGGAAACTGGCACCGAGATATATTGGTTCATTATAGATTATAGAGAGGATTGGAAAGCTCGCATACATAGTGGAGTTGCTGAGCAGTATGGCATATGTTTGTAATGTATTTCATGTGTCTCATCTTCACAAGTATATGCATGATCTAGAGACTACTATTGCTCCGACAGGGTTGGAAGATCTAGTGGTAGAGCCTAATTTGACTTTTGTTAGACAACCAGTTCGGTTTGTAGCAGGAGATAAGAAAAGATTAAAGAACAAGACAGTCAAGTTGGTGAAAGTTCAGTGGAGCGACAACGTGAAGGACTATACTTGGAAGACATAGGACATGATTCGAGATACTTATCCTGATCTGCTTTAAGGGTATGTCTATGCTAGATTTATATAGTTATTAGCTAGTCAGGTAGACTAGCGTGGTTGTTAGGAGTCATTACAGATGTTTGCTATGTTTACTATTTAGTCCTTACTGAATTTTGAAGACGAAATTCTTTAAGGAGGGGAGCCTATAACACCCATAATTTTTGATAACATTATTCAAAAGATTTAATTAGATAAATTAAATAGAATAATGTAAATGTTAAGTGATAAGGGGTTGAGATTTAAATGAATTTAATTAAGACCGTGCCTAATAAAATAATTAATGAACTTAAGAATGATTTTTGGTTTAATCAAATTACATAAGGATATATTAGGAATCCGCCCATAACCCTTACCCTTATATATTTTCTTTCCTATTATGTTACTACCCATTCACGTCATTTTGAAAAACGCAAATAAAATGATTAAAGAAGGGCCGGCCATTAAGGAAGAAGAATTCAATTAAAAGCTAGAGAATCAAGCTTAGGGGAAATTAATCTTAATTCATTCTCCTTATCTTAATCAAGGTGAATAATAATTCCATCTCTATTTTGTTTTGAATCATATGTTTTGAATTTAAGGGTAAATTCATTTTTATGATGAATTGGTTGATAATATGCTTGAATATTGATTTGTTTAATTTATAAAAGATTGTTTAAATTGATTTATGCATGGTTTTAGGGTAAAACCGATGTACGGTGATGTTTAAATGCCATGGAAAATTTTCATATTGTATAAAACATGATTTTGGAGTTTGTTTTTAATTTTGATAATTCTCCAAGCTATGGAAAGATTGTTATGAATTTTCAAGGGAAAATATGATTGTTTGGGTTTATAAATTTATTTTGGAAAATATATTAAGAATTTGGAATTGGAATTTTGGTATGTTAGATAACAAGATCAAAGTGAATTTCTAGAATTTTTAGGGATTTTTCCAAAGTGATTTGCTATGCATAATAAATTATTTTAGAAGAGGGACTTCTTTGCACAAATTGGTTTTGCTTAATGGAAGGGCTTATTTATTAACTTAACCATGGTTCAGATCTGGAATTAGCGGCATTTATTTCAGTAAAGAATTTGAAAAAGTTAAGGCAACCAATCTGGTGTTGACACATGACAGGTTAGTTAGAATTTTTTTTTTGCTTTAAGTAGTATTAAACGAGGTTTACTTAGAAAAGTTGGTTCCAGCTTCTTTAGAGGTTCCTTTCGACACAGAACTTCCGCCTTCAACCTAGTCAAAACCTTCTAAGCTGAAACCAATAAAAAACGTATCACAAAGATGGTACGTAGTGGATTGGAGAAAGGTGAAAGGTTAAGTGTCGAAAGCATGGCTTGCAAAGGAGTCGATACCTTGGTTTGTTTTAAAAAGAGAAGCGTCCGCCTTTGTTTTGTTTAAGCCGTCGAAGGAGTCAAAGCATGTACTTTCGAAAGATGTTTTAAAAGGTTTTGAAAGGGTTTCCATAACATAAGTTTGCTTTTGAATGAGTTCCTTTAATTGTAAAAGAAAGTTTTGAAAGAAGGGGTTCTGACCTAGTCGAAGCCATGCTGCCATTCTTTAAGCCTTTAGATGGCATTGAAGATATCAGTGCTGTCAAAAGGTGCTTTATTTTATAAGTATAAGCCACTTCCTATAGCTTTCAATAAGGGTTAGGGGTTTCGAAAGCAATGGTTTCAAAAGGGGTTTGGAGCCAACCTTCCACTATTTTACTTGAATGTTTTATGCTTTTGAAAGGATTGTGCCGACGCCATCATGTATCCCTAATATTTTTATATATGATAAAGGTGGTTTCGAAAGTGATGCTTTCACCTATGTTCACTTTGACCCAAATAATATTTTAAGTATAAACCCAATGCATTCGAAAGAATGACTTTTAATGTTTTCGGAAGGTTTACTTTCAATGGTTTCAAAAGGGTTACTTTCTTTTGGTTTCGAAGCTATGCTTCTAAATGATTAAATGTTAATATTTTAATACAATCAAAAGGTTTCGAAAGGAAGGTTTTAGAGTATTAGAAAGGTAGGAGCATAATGTTGTGAAGATAAATTTTAAGGTTTCGAAGGAGGTCATCCTATGAAGTCGAAAGCCAGATTTCGAAGGTATTGCATGGTTTTATAACCCAAACTCATTATTAAAAGTGAAAACCAATGGCTAAATTAAAGGAGTTTTTGTAATGGTTTTGAGAAGAAGCTTACCTTGATAAAATAATAGGTTAAAGAGATTAACCATGTTTTATATTAAACCCACAAGAATGGTGTTATTATGTTATTATGTATGTTTCTGTAAATATAAATATATTCACATTATAATGGACCCAATATTGTATATTGGAGATAAAAGGGTAGAAGAACCAGCTAGGTTAACCCAGTTGTGAATATAAATTAATTAAACTCCTAGATGAGTAGAATTGCATCCAAGAGGTCAGAAAGACCAAAATATAGGATTTTAAAATATTAAAGAAATATATTGGTAGGGGTCAATAGGTTCTCAACAAGCCCATGAAAATTATGTATAGGAAAATATATTTGCAGGGTCCAATAGGTTCATAGTCACCCTATGAAAACTGTGTATGAAGAAAGATGTCATAGAGACAGGTTCATAGTAAGCCCATGAAAACTATGATTTGATACTGGAAGGGGCCAGTAGTTTGTAGTTATCCCATGAAAACTGTATCCGAATTAAGATACTGATAGATGTCAATAGTTCCTAATCAGCCCATGAAAACTAGGGTAAGAAGAGAGGATATTGGAGTCACCCACATGTTCATAGTCAACCCATGAAAACTAGGTTAAGAGTAAAGATATTGGAGTTACCAATAAGTTCATTGTGATCCCATGAAAACTATGTAATTGGACAAGGAGTCCTTAAATGTTTTACCAGTTGTTAGTCAGCCCATGAAAAAAATAGGTTAATATAATCCTAGAAACTATATTGAAACAGATAGTCAAAATAAATAGGGATGGGTAATCTAAAATTTATTCATTTATTTTGCATATCATCATTTAATATTATTTTGAATTGTTTTAACCACTGTGGATGCAAGAGCACAATATATGGTTTATAAAGGTTTTAAGACACTTGTGAGGGGAAAACCCATTCTGTTAAGCGGCGTGGTCCCACTAGATATCTAAATGATTTGAGATGATAGATTATTATTTGTACCAGGTTTTATGTCTGACTCTAATTTTATATTTTCCCCTTAAACTCCTGGGTACTCAATTGATTGTGAGTTTTAGAGTTGAGGTTTTCAGGTGCCTCTTTAGATGGATAATCCGGAGACATGCAGGAGGCATGATAACTAATTAGAGTTTTCTTTTATTTGATTACTCTGTGTTGTTTATAATGGAAAAGTTGTTATGTTGCATGTATATACTCTGATCTTCCAAAGGGGCATCTTCATATGTCGCTCTTGGCGTATGCTGTGATAAATATATTTCCTCTGAACGTGATTTGCGATTTTGGAATTACGTTATGAATTTGAAATATTTTAAAAATGAATGGATTTTGTTGAAGTTTAAAATTTTCCATATTCATGTGTTTCTGTGTATCAATGAATTTAACACCGCTGTATTTTGGTCACCGAGGATTAATAACTATGGATGACTACAACGTCCATAGCCGTCAGTTTTGGGCCTCCAATTAGGAGGATGTTATAGAAGTTTTCAAAAATATGTTTGAAATGACAAGTTTGCAGTTAAGCTATTCCCAATCTAAAATATTTTTTGAGG
This sequence comes from Allium cepa, assembly GCA_030765085.1. Classification (NCBI taxonomy): domain Eukaryota; kingdom Viridiplantae; phylum Streptophyta; class Magnoliopsida; order Asparagales; family Amaryllidaceae; genus Allium; species Allium cepa. Next base: position 79,530,482 of record CM060932.1, on the reverse strand, counting down.
ATGGAGTAGAAAATCATGATGAAATTACATGGATAATTGGTGTTAAGCATGAAGTACTTCCCATCACTTATATGGGAATGTCATTATCGAGGTTAACATAAATGATAGAGACTGTGGCATACCAATTGAGATAATAAAGTAAAAAATAATAGGCTGGGAGGCGAGACTACTTAGCAATACAAGGAGAATATAACTTATAAGATCACAAATATACCCAATAATTCAATATTGGATGCAATGTTTCAAATTACTGATGACTACAATCGACAAAGTTAAACATTTATTCCTAAACGTTTTGTGCAAAGGGAAAATGAGTAAAATCCTTTAGGATACCATCGGTGAAAAGGAGGATGATGGAGGAATGGAATTTAGAAAATTGGAAGAAATCAACACTTCATAGAGAACCAAAATTATTTGGGAAATCGTTAATGAAGAAGGCATTTAGGCACATTAGGTAAACAATAAATAAGAGAAAGGTCATTATTTATAGGACTTGCCTATGTGGAATGATGAGTTTAGGACAAGGAAGTTTTTTTCTTAGGGTGCGTTTGCGACGAACGATAAAGGGGTATTCAAGCGGGAAAGATTGGTAAATGGAGAATTCATTTGCGGCTATGAACGTGGTATTTGAATAGGCATTTAAGTTGTGATTTTTAATTTAACTGATTTATAGTTAATTATTTATTTGTTTTGCTGTATCATATGGGTTTTGTTAAAATGAAATAACGATATAGGAATTGAAATACATCCAAATTAATTGTACAATACTGCTTAATATAGATAAGATGATAAAATTAATCGGTGCAGCCATGCTGTAACGATTTAATCTCCTATGTTATTTTGAATTGTTACCATTACATTGCCTACTTGTCATTGTACCAATTCAGTTGCTCTATTTGGTGCAGTTCTCACACTGTAATATTCCTCTTGGTATTCCTCTAGAGTAAGATCAGGGTCATCATCATAAGCCAAAAAATCTAAATCATCCTTTTCTTCTGTATATAATTGTGTATAACCACTGTAGATACGATAACTTTTACTTGAGTTTCAAATAAGTATGTTGGCATATTCTTCAAAATGATAAACCTTTTCTTACATGTTCCAAAGGTTCTGTCAGTTGCCATATGTAAACTCGAATGATACAAATTAAAATTTGTTGAATATGCGCTTATATGTTTTTGTTTGATGATAATAAACATATATATTCATTTAAATGTATTTGGTAATGTACTATTTTGTTTTTCATAGATTAAATAAATATTTGTTGAATAAAATAAATTACACAGAATTTGAATTTGAATTCAAACAGAACAAGTTACACAGATTTTGAATTCAAACAGAAATTTTATTCAAACAAATATTTGTTACAATCTTGAATAGTACAAATTCATACTCTCACTATACAAATAAATTTTTGATTACATCACGATTACATCACAAATATTTTTACATTGATAACCTCACTACATATCACTCACACTCGTATTTTGTCTTCAACTGCATTCCAATTTGAATCCAGCATCTGAGAAATCTGCAAATATATTCACTAACGCAGTAAAATTGAAAAAGAAATGTTTTTGCAATATAAAATGAAATATGGTTTTTGAAAATATGATTTGCCTCAGTTATTTGGGTTGTTCGTCATCATTCACACTTGATTTCATCACAAAGTCGTGCACATAGATATTACAGGGACAGGTAATCATAAGTGGCTGCAATACACACGTGTACATTCATACACGTGTGCACTGCCTCGCCAACTCGTGTGCGCAGCCAAAAATAGCAAGTGTGCAAGCACAACTTCAACAAACAAGGCAATGCACTATGCAATGTACAACAAGTCCAGCAGCCCAAATGAACAAGACTACAATATCAAGGGCAAGTGCACACATTACAACAGACTCAAGACAAATGAATAGACAAAGCAATTGACCACAATCATGTTCAATCATGGCCAGAGACTATATGTCAACAGAAAGTCGATCAGTAAGGCAATGTCAAGCTCAGGTCATAATGGAGCAACTTGAGATCAAGAATGATCAAGTGCAGACAAATGAAACAACAGGCAAATGCATATACAAACTATCATGAATGCAGTAACAACACCGCACCAGAATGCATCAAAAGCAAACCGAGTACAAGCCATAACATGTCAATACAAGCACTGAAGTTCTGCATCAAAAATGAAGACCACAAGTGAAGTAAACAACAATGTCGAGCTCACTGCAACTCAAGGAGATAGTCAACCAACAGTGCAACAGATCAAATGGCACAGTGCACCACTGATTTGAAGAACATATGAATCAAAACCAGAAGTACAAGATCAGTTTGAATGGTTGGACAAATGCACAACTAAACCAAAGTGCAATAAAATGAGTAGACCAAACGAAGAATGCAGTGGACACAAACGATGAAGCAAAGCAATATGAACTGTCCAGTTACAACCACAAAGGCACAATGCATCAACATAACAGCAAAGACCACATGCCACAATATCAAGTACATGAAGCAGTTCAAATCCAAATCCAAGAATATATACAATGCAAATGTACAGACCAGTGAACATAAAAAATGGCAGAGTCGAAGCACAAAGAACAAAACAGTTCATGTATGCAACAGGTCAAGAAATACAACAATGGAACCATCACAACAGTTCACATTGCAGTAATATCATATCACTACAGAAGTTCAAATCAAAACAACCAAATGGAGACGGCATCCCACAATATCCAGAAGTTTAGAAAATCAGATGGCCGAAGTAAACACTCAGTATCAAGGCCGAAGTGACATTGAATCGCCAATTCAATGTTGAACAAGTTAACAAAGTAAAAAATTCACGAAATCAGTATTGTCAAAGTCAATCAAGCGTTCACCGTGATAACCAAGCAAATTGACAAAGTCACAATTCAAAAACCGTATTGACCAAGCAATGAATCAACACCGTGTCAACCAAGTAATACCAAGAATACGATAGTGACAAAGTCAGAACAAATCTCAAGCATCAATACTAGATCGAACGCTACAGAATAGAAGCCGTGCGCATCAAGTTGCAACAAAATTGGGAAAGTATCAAAGTGAATACGAACGAATCAACTGATTTGAATTCATATAAATATCAAACCAAATTTACATCATCGGCATCGAGTTAAAAATCGAGTTCAATCGAAGCAAGCAATCAAACGAGCAACAAAAGAAACTACATACCGAAATCATCAACAACTCGATCGAGCGAGCAACAAGCATAAATCATCAGAGAACGAGTGTGAGCAAGAGCAACTCAAGTCAGAGCACCGAACATCAGAAAGCCCCAATTTTGAATCAAAGACAGAAGCCCTAAATTAGTGGCAAAGAGAATCGGCCGCATTTTTTCTTCACTGAGCAAAAGAGTGGATCGGGTCAAAGAATAAGAGAAGACAGTGGATCGGGTTGAAAGATAAAGGGGCCGGCCTTATTATTAAAAGGGGGTTTTAGTTTTTAATTTTATAATAGGGGTTTTTAGTTTTTATTTTGAGCAAAAATCACGTGTCCAAAGTTCGTCTTTTAATTTTTGCTCCTGGTTGTATTTTTGAAGTTGTTTTTTCTTTTCAAGTCAAAGGAGTTGTAAATCACCACCTAGGGTTTAGGTAGTGTCAGATTGTCTATTTAGAATTAGTTCAGTGAGCAGGGTGTGCGAGTTTGCAAAGTTCTATTGTAGGCGGGAGCAGAGTTTGCGAGTAAGCAAAGTTCTATTGTAGGCTGGAGCAGAGTTTGCGAGTAAACGAAACTCTATAGGCGGGAGCAGGGTGTGCGAGTCTAGTAGAGTGTTTGTGAGCGGGAGCAAATGTTTGCGAGTCTAGTAGAATGTTTGTGAGCGGGAGCAAATGTCTGCGAGTCTAGTAGAGCGTTTGTAAGCGTGATACTGTTTAATTCTAATAGAAATCTGTGAATGCAGCAGTAGGCAGAGGTTGCCGAAGCTGGGTAAATTTTGTGTGTGATTTACTTTTCAGCATATTTATTTCTGCAGTTTATTTCTGTGTTTAAATCGAGAAAATTTGCAATAACCCTATTCACCCCCCCTCTAGGGTTAATCTAGATCTTACAAGTGGTATCAGAGCCCGGTATTTTGTTTTTAACTCTAGAGTCATGAATTCACCGAATAATGCTTTTTCTGAGGGGCAATCTATTGCTAGGCCACCCATGTTTAACGGGAACGATTATGCTTATTGGAAAGTTAGGATGGGTATCTATCTTAGTTCTGTTGATTATGATGTTTGGGATATCATTGAAACTGGCTATAAACCTCCCACTATAATCGTTGGTGATACTGAGATTCTTAAACCTAAGGATAGGTGGGATGCTAACGATAAGAGATTGAAAACGATAAATGCTAAAGCCATGAATGCTTTGATATGTGCTCTTGATAAAAATGAATTTAATAGAATTTCTCATTGTACAACAGCACAGGAAATATGGCACACTTTGGAGGTGACACACGAAGGAACTTCTCAAGTCAAGGAGTCTCGTCTAGCCCTATTCAGCAATGAATATGAGAACTTTGTGATGGACAAAGGCGAGAGCATAAAGGACATGTTTGGACGCTTTTCAACCTTGGTATACAACGCTAAAGCGCTTGGGAAGGTCTTCACTGAGGTAGAGCTTGTGCGGAAGATACTACGAGTCTTACCGATGAACTTTGAGGCAAAAGTCACGACAATCCAAGAATCGAAAGATCTGAGTAAGCTAAGCATGGAGGAGTTGATTGGCAACTTGATGACATATGAGCTTGAGCTAAAAGCAAAGGAAGAACGCAACAACTCCGAACCAAAGAAGAAGACGATTGCCTTAAAGAGCAAAGAAGAAAGCGATGAAGAAGATCCAATTGAAGAGCTTGCAATGGCTGTCAATAAACTTAGAAACTCATCAAGATTTAAGCCACACAAGAAGAAAACAAAGGGCAATAGGACAAAAGACTCTGAAAATTCCGATAATGAACTGACATGTTATAACTGCAACAAGCCTGGCCACATCAAACCAAAATGCCCACTTCTCAAAAACAACAAAGGAAAGAAAAAGGCGAATAAGGTATTTGCATCGGCTTGGGATGATGAAGAAGGAGAGGAAGCTTCAGATAGCAGCTCAGAGGAGGCTAACTTGTGTTGCATGGCAAAATCAGAATCAGAAGCAACCTCCGAGGAATCCAGTGAGGCAGGTGAGTATTCCTATAGAGATCTAGTTTTTATGTGTCTTGATCTTACTAAGGTAGTGGATACTCTTGAATCTAAAATTGAAAAACTGAAATTTGATAGGAGAGAATTTGCTCGTGAAAATTTTAGGTTAAAAACTGAACTTGAAAATATTCAAAACCTAGAATGTAAAAAATGTAAGATTTTAGATTCAGAATTATCAAAACTTAGGAATAACTTTGAAAGTCTTGAAAATGAAAACTTGAATCTTAAGGAAACCATCGACACTAGGAGAAAGGATTTTATAAATCGATGCACCTCACTTGTCACTGAAAACTCAACATTAAAAACCAAAGTCCAAAATCTTGAGAAATCCCTGAATAACTTTTCAAAAGGAGAAAAATCTTTCAAAATGTTATTGGGAAATCAAATTTTTGCTAACAATAGAAAAGGACTAGGTTTTGGGAAATCACAAAATGATGATAATGCAAAAGGTAAAAGTGTTTTTGCTCGATCTGAAATAATTGGACATCATGTTGAATATCATAGTCATCGGAACACAAAATTTAATCAAGACAATTTAATGTGCACGATTTGTAGAAAATTTGGACATAATCTAAATAATTGTTGGTATAGACCCAAACACATGAAAACTATACCAATTTGGGTTCCAAAAGGCACAAATATAAAATCTTTGAAAGTCAAACAAATTTGGGTGCCAAAAGGAACATATATAAATAGTTTTGGGTCTCCACAAACATATGTTTCATATTCTGCCACTAACAATCATGGACCTATAAAAACAAATAGGTCACAAAAATCTTTCATCGTGTAGGTGTGGTGGCAGGCTAAGGAACAACAACGGTGTTCTCTGGATTTTGGCTGTTCCAGAAACACAACGGGTAACATAGCAAAGTTCCTTAGCCTAGTATAAAGGTGACAGAATCACAATGGGCAATCACGAGAAATTATCGTAAAGGTAAAACAGGTGAAGGTATAATCTGCACCATATTCTGAATTAAATCAGCCAAAATTGTGATAATGATGTGATGATGTCTTTAATTCTGACTTATTGATATGATTTTTCTTTTGAATTGTTCTTATTTATGACCTTGATTTGTGTTTAAATGATGACCAATCAGATTTTCAACTGTGAACTAATCCATATAAATTTGTTTGGTCAAATGATGGTATTTTATTGATCCTTGATTACTCATGCTACACGTAGATATATTGGTTTTGACATTTTGGTCACTTTTTGCAAATTTACACGATTTCAAATTTCATGTGAAAGGTGTTAAAAAGGATTTTAAGAAATTTGAAATAATTATGATGTTAATTGACTGTTGATTACTCATGAATATAATTGTTTATCCTATGGTTTCTGCAATTAACACGATGATATTTGTTTGAGTGTGAACATGGCTTCATTTCAAATTACATTCTGAGATAGTTTGTTGAAATTTCACAGTCTGGTCTTTGACATCCAACGAGTGAATATTGAGTAAAATTTAAATTCAGATGCAGATTACACTGGTAATATAGTTGATAGAGAAATTACTAGTGTAACGTGATTAATTTTTGAAACATTCATTTGCTGCATCGTTTTTCAAAGAAAATATCTGCATATTTTTCACTTGAAATAATTTTTCCATATAACCCCTTCGAGAAAATAATTGTTTGACCATATTTTCATATTAGTCATTTTTATTTGATTTTAAATGACAAATTTTGACTAATCCGACTCCCTACTAATTATCAAAAAGATAAATAGTGATTGAAAAGGTGATGAGTGTTGATATTTAACATACATTACTCAAGAAAGTATATTTGAAAATTTTCTTTAGGAATTAAAACAAGAATTATAAAACTTTTTGTTGGGTAAAGATTCCATGAACATTTCTATATCTATCATTATTTCTATCGACCATGGTTTATCAAATATTCAATATAGTTTGTCGATATGTGGTACTATAATCAGGAATCATTTATTTTTCATGTCACATTTTTTTAAAAATAAATAAATAAATATCCAAAGTATTCACTCTCATTTAAAAGTCCTCACGGTTATGCATGGGTGAATTACTTGGATTTTTGATTATGTGCTTCCATGCTCATTTAAAAGTCCTAACGGTTATGCCTGTATGGAACGCATATCAAAATTAATTGCTTAAATAGACAAGTTGATTCTAATCACATTTAAAAGTCCTCACGGTTATGCGTGGTTAGAAGATACTTGATTTCATTTTTAAAATTAAATTCGAATACTACTAATCTCATTTAAAAGTCCTAACGATTATGCATGATTAGTAGATATTCAAATTCCTGATATAAATGTACCACAAGAAGATTCAACTGTATGATTTTTTATGAGAACATCATATCTATCATTTCTAAAAGTGGAATATGCGCCTAACAAGGGTAATTATGGTTTTTGTTTGATTCTTATTGGAGTTTAATATTTATATTCAATTTGAGTTTAATGTTGGATTAATATTGATCACTTAATCTCTATTTTTCTCTAACACTATTATTCTTTTGCTGATAACAAAAGGGGGAGAGAAAAGTTAAGATTTTGTCAAATAGAATCAAGCAAAGGTCAAATAATTTTCCATTTGCATCTAGCTTTATTTGAATATTTCTATTCGTATGCATATATGTAGGGGGAGCATCATGTAGAGAGGATGCATTTAAATAGGGGGAGCAATTAGAGTATATAATTGGTCAAATACATTTAACACGGTCAAAATCTTAAATATATGTTTGTTATCATCAAAAGGGGGAGATTGTTGAATATGCGCTTATATGTTTTTGTTTGATGATAATAAACATATATATTCATTTAAATGTATTTGGTAATATACTATTTTGTTTTTCATAGATTAAATAAATATTTGTTGAATAAAATAAATTACACAGAATTTGAATTCGAATTCAAACAGAACAAGTTACACAGATTTTGAATTCAAACAGAAATTTTATTCAAACAAATATTTATTACAATCTTGAATAGTACAAATTCATGCTCTCACTATACAAATACATTTTTGATTACATCACGATTACATCACAAATATTTTTACATTGATAACCTCACTACATATCACTCACACTCGTATTTTGTCTTCAACTGCATTCCAATTTGAATCCAACATCTGAGAAATCTGCAAATATATTCACTAACGCAGTAAAATTGAAAAAGAAATGTTTTTGCAATATAAAATGAAATATGGTTTTTGAAAATATGATTTGCCTCAGTTATTTGGGTTGTTCGTCATCATTCACACTTGATTTCATCACAAAGTCGTGCACATAGATATTACAGGGACAGGTAATCATAAGTGGCTGCAATACACACGTGTACATTCATACACGTGTGCACTGCCTCGCCAACTCGTGTGCGCAGCCAAAAATAGCAAGTGTGCAAGCACAACTTCAACAAACAAGGCAATGCACTATGCAATGTACAACAAGTCCAGCAGCCCAAATGAACAAGACTACAATATCAAGGGCAAGTGCACACATTACAACAGACTCAAGACAAATGAATAGACAAAGCAATTGACCACAATCATGTTCAATCATGGCCAGAGACTATATGTCAACAGAAAGTCGATCAGTAAGGCAATGTCAAGCTCAGGTCATAATGGAGCAACTTGAGATCAAGAATGATCAAGTGCAGACAAATGAAACAACAGGCAAATGCATATACAAACTATCATGAATGCAGTAACAACACCGCACCAGAATGCATCAAAAGCAAACCGAGTACAAGCCATAACATGTCAATACAAGCACTGAAGTTCTGCATCAAAAATGAAGACCACAAGTGAAGTAAACAACAATGTCGAGCTCACTGCAACTCAAGGAGATAGTCAACCAACAGTGCAACAGATCAAATGGCACAGTGCACCACTGATTTGAAGAACATATGAATCAAAACCAGAAGTACAAGATCAGTTTGAATGGTTGGACAAATGCACAACTAAACCAAAGTGCAATAGAATGAGTAGACCAAACGAAGAATGCAGTGGACACAAACGATGAAGCAAAGCAATATGAACTGTCCAGTTACAACCACAAAGGCATAATGCATCAACATAACAGCAAAGACCACATGCCACAATATCAAGTACATGAAGCAGTTCAAATCCAAATCCAAGAATATATACAATGCAAATGTACAGACCAGTGAACATAAAAAATGGCAGAGTCGAAGCACAAAGAACAAAACAGTTCATGTATGCAACAGGTCAAGAAATACAACAATGGAACCATCATAACAGTTCACATTGCAGTAATATCATATCACTACAGAAGTTCAAATCAAAACAACCAAATGGAGATGGCATCCCACAATATCCATAAGTTTAGAAAATCAAATGGCCGAAGTAAACACTCAGTATCAAGGCCGAAGTGACATTGAATCGCCAATTCAATGTTGAACAAGTTAACAAAGTAAAAAATTCACGAAATTAGTATTGTCAAAGTCAATCAAGCGTTCACCGTGATAACCAAGCAAATTGACAAAGTCACAATTCAAAAACCGTATTGACCAAGCAATGAATCAACACCGTGTCAACCAAGTAATACCAAGAATACGATAGTGACAAAGTCAGAACAAATCTCAAGCATCAATACCAGATCGAACGCTACAGAATAGAAGCCGTGCGCATCAAGTTGCAACAAAATTGGGAAAGTATCAAAGTGAAAACGAACGAATCAATTGATTTGAATTCATATAAATATCAAACCAAATTTACATCATCGGCATCGAGTTAAAAATCGAGTTCAATCGAAGCAAGCAATCAAACGAGCAACAAAAGAAACTACATACCGAAATCATCAACAACTCGATCGAGCGAGCAACAAGCATAAATCATCAGAGAACGAGTGTGAGCAAGAGCAACGCAAGTCAGAGCAACGAACATCAGAAAGCCCTAATTTTGAATCAAAGACAGAAGCCCTAAATTAGTGGCAAAGAGAATCGGCCGCATTTTTTCTTCACTGAGCAAAAGAGTGGATCGGGTCAAAGAATAAGAGAAGACAGTGGATCGGGTTGAAAGATAAAGGGGCCGGCCTTATTATTAAAAGGGGGTTTTAGTTTTTAATTTTATAATAGGGGTTTTTAGTTTTTATTTTGAGCAAAAATCACGTGTCCAAAGTTCGTGTTTTAATTTTTGCTCCTGGTTGTATTTTTGAAGTTGTTTTTTCTTTTCAAGTCAAAGGAGTTGTAAATCACCACCTAGGGTTTAGGTGGTGTCAGATTGTCTATTTAGAATTAGTTCAGTGAGCAGGGTGTGCGAGTTTGCAAAGTTCTATTGTAGGCGGGAGCAGAGTTTGCGAGTAAGCAAAGTTCTATTGTAGGCGGGAGCAGAGTTTGCGAGCAAACGAAACTCTATAGGCGGGAGCAGGGTGTGCGAGTCTAGTAGAGTGTTTGTGAGCGGGAGCAAATGTTTGCGAGTCTAGTAGAGTGTTTGTGAGCGGGAGCAAATGTCTGCGAGTCTAGTAGAGCGTTTGTAAGCGTGATACTGTTTAATTCTAATAGAAATCTGTGAATGCAGCAGTAGGCAGGGGTTGCCGAAGCTGGGTAAATTTTGTGTGTGATTTACTTTTCAGCATATTTATTTCTGCAGTTTATTTCTGTGTTTAAATCGAGAAAATTTTCATTCAAAATTTTCATCTATCGATTTTGATTGATTTGTGGTTTTGCAAAATTGAGGAATATGATATCTAATATTACGATACAGTGGTAAATAACCAGTTTGAATTGGATATCCTTAATCAACTTCATAATACTGTCTAGGTAGAGGGTAAGGGAAGTTAGAGGTTCTATCAGTTATAACTAAATTAAAAATTATATCATCATGCATAGTACCTTCCCAACCAACAACAACGTAAGTAACTATAAACCGAATGAGCATGCTACTATGGTATTCTGTGTAGCATAACCATTTCGTCCTATGTATGGAATTACTCGATATGCTGGTAAGTGTGCCATTATGTGTGTACCGTCTACAACACTAATACAGTTTCTAAAGTATGAGTAGTAGCGGTTTGAAGTTCTAATATGAGCTAAAATAGTATTAAATTGATGGTCATCTAGCTTGATAATATCGATAGTGAGTAATTGTATAGCATCTAAAATAGCATGAAAACAAACTGAAATTGTGCTACCCGACATTTGAAATCTTTTGCTCATTTGTCGATTTGAGAGCGCTGCGGCTATAACATATACAAATATGGCAACCATTTCTCCAATACTAACGCTTTCCGTTGTAGTCAGACCATAATTTGCAGTCTATTGCATAATGGGAGTAACAAAAGCCTTTTCATTTGAAAATTTTGTTGATAGCGTTCTTGATACTCATTCAATATGTGTGAACCCACATTAAATCGATATATTTTGACGTATGAATTCAGGCGATATTATTCCTTCTTCTACGTGAATATGTCGCTATAGCGACCAAATCTTAGGGATCTTCATAGTTAGAATCTAATTCCAAATGAGATATTGTTTGTGTAGACAAAAATGTGAATTAGAAAGGAGGTGAAGGAGGAAGAGGAGAAGAAGAAGTTAGTTGACTGGTGTGAAGGAATGGTGTAGAGAGGAGTGGTGAATATGCAGGGGAAGTTTGGAAATACGTTGGCTTCGGATGCTTCAGGCGACAGCATATCAAATTTCTTTATCCATGCAACAGTGTTGGGGAAGGGGAATTGAACATTGGCGCATCGAATGTGTCGGACATGTCTTACATGTCACAAACGGTAACGTGGTAAAAATGGCAGTGAATGGCACCTTAATATTTGTGGTAAGGCCTTAAAATGTATGCATAAATGTATAGTAGATGGGAAGTAGTTTAATATGGTAAGAACCATGGATACAAAGTGACTTATTGATAAGCCGACTAGAGGTGGTTACAATTGAAAGAACTAGAGGTCAAAATCTATTGGTTAGTGATATACTGCATGAAGGTCATGGATTAGTCTAACATCCCTACTTCAAGATCCGAAAATGGACACCGATGATGCTGCTAAAACCATCAGAATCATTTTCAAGTAACAAGATGAGTTATGTTTTATTTTATACAATGCTAAGTAAATAGAGTAGCTAAATAAATTTCCATTACACGAGTTGTTTTATAAATTTAATTGCATTATCATCAACCATTTTCGTTCCTACATAGGGGTAAATACAATAAGAAAATCAGAGTAGTATTGTAACGACCAGCAAATCCGTCCCGTTCAGGGCTGACTATAACTACACATGTCCAGCGCTAAACCAAAGGGAAATACGAATAATCATGAGAAAGAAAGAAATAAAGAAAGAAGAGAGAAGAAGAGAAACGAAGAAGAGAGAATAGAAGAAAAAGAAAGAAAAAGAAGAAATAGAAGACAAAATAGAAGAAACTAAAACAATTACAGAATCTCACAATCGCAGCGGAAAAACGTATAATATCATATAAATGATCTTTACAAAACAGAAACAGCAATATAATATACATCCATCAGAGTACAACAATCAATCACTAATCACCCGCATGTACAGTTATAATAACATGTCCTCACAAATGATGATAATTCAAACAACAATGCAGCGGAAAATAAACATATACGTGGAATACGACCAGAAGATATCCAGCTCGTCTGCTGAATCTCCAAAGCATCCAAATCTACATCTGTAAATATTCTCAGTCGGACTGAGCATTGAAAGGGAAGAATGCCTGGATCAGTCTGGTAAAACAGCATGAGAAAACACATCTCAACTGAATTTATTTTAAAATTATAAAAGCGTTCTTTTATCAAAACAAAGGTATCACGCAAGACACGCCCACACATAAACACAGACGGATTTTTACCTTCGAAAACCAATACCTTTCATATCAAATCATGTTATATTACACTAGTGTCTAGTATACAAATAATAATTAAAATAGCCGAAATTGTTACCATTTCTTAAATTTCGGCATACTAAGCTCTACAAACAAAATCGCAAGCATGTAGTGGAGAATGGATTCCATACAAATGACTAGGTGAAGGGAATACCTTCCGGTAGTACATCTCTAGAGGAATGTACTAAGGACCACAGAACATCTGCTCCCTTACCAACACAAGACCTGTCTACCTCTCCTTAGATAGTATCGAATATGTCATCACCCGGTCATTACCAACCTATCGAGGGCCCTCATAGCATGCATCCACAATAATTTACATCCTAAATGTTATAGCGGGAAGAAAAATATCTAGAAAGGGATGATCGTACCCTAATGGTTGCAACCACATAGTCTTGCTGCATCTACCCTGTTTCGGTCATTTTCGGATGTGAGGCTAAAGATCACGATTACTAGCATATATCACTCTGAATGACACACTACCATTCCTTTGATCATTTATTGGCTTTTACAAACATATAACCTCCGAGCTCATACGTCTCAGAGAAGGGTGTTAAGCTAAGAGAAGTTGCCTTCTTTGCCACCAAATAGATGTAGGTTTATAATAGTCAATGGTGCAATCTCAAGAATGCACTGACAAACAGCCATCGATACTAGGTGTCCAGGAACATGACAAACCGAAGGCACTTTCCTACCACATCCTGTCTGGAATTACCCTTAGGATTAGTAGTGAATAGTGCTTGTGTCAGATATTTCATAATGAAGAGACTACTGCTACTATATGTATATTAAGAGTTTATCCCCAAACTATCAACAAGCAGTCCTTCACTATGAAAATCCCAAATATCAATATCTCCCAAACCTGCACATCGAACGCATATACATTGGTCCAAAGTGGTTCTCGGATAAATCCGGCCCCGGTCTCTCCAGACTAACAACGATAAATAGGCTAATATATATTTTATAGTTGGTTATTTAACTATCAAATTAACAAACAACATCTGGCACCATAAGCAATCACTAAGCCCTTTAAATTAATCTTTTATTAATTAAATCACTTTCCAAATATTCATTTCAAATTGTGTTTAAAAAATACGTCCTCAAAACTATTTCAAAACTTACAATATTAAAAAACATTTCCATATACTTATATCAACTATATAAGCATATTCACAAATCACTTCACTTCCAACACTTAGAAAACCTTTTCATATACTTAGATCAACAGTATAAGTATATTCCATAACACTATCATTTGGAGACACGTCAAATAGATTTCTATAACCGTACAACTCCAGAGTTCGTATTCCTTTGGACGGGTGTTAAGTATATGGAGCTTTTATAGGAAGCAAAGCTCCTACACCACTAAGCCTTTAGTACAACCATAAGAACCGATTCGTGTATTTCATGATGGAAGGTCAAAACATAATTTATTGGGTCAAAATGAATGTTGCGTAAAACATCGTTATGACAACCCAAAAACATTAGTATAGGGATTCAATAAATTATAGGTATATAAATCCCATATACTAATAAAATATATTTTTTCGGAAATCATTTACTATAACAACAGTGTTATAGTCCATGTCTTCCTTAACTTCCTTAAAAAGGTCTATTGCAACAATAAATGTTGAAATCAATGTTTCTGTTCTATATCACATTTTAAAACATCTTCAAAAACCTTTTAATTCAATTTAAAACCATCACTTTTAAAACTCCTTTAAATAAAAACCTATATTTAAATATCAACATAAAACATCTCAATATTTATAAAACCATTTTTATAAATCTCCTTTCGATTTTATAAAACTTCGATTTTATAAAATTTCTTTATTTAAAAATTCTATTTATAAATCCATTATTTTGTAAAACTAATTTTATTATCAAAATCCACTTATAAATCCATTTCTTTATAAATCAAATTTATTTATAAAATCCATTTATAATTTCATTTACAAATCAACTTCAAAACCATTTATAAATTCCAATTATAAATCAACTCTTTATTTATAAAATGTCACCTTATAAATCTTTTATATAAACTTATTCAAAAATCCATTTTCAAAGTATTTCTCACAACTGTATTTTTATAACATCAAAAATCATAACATTTTATTTAAAAATAAATTCCTTTCTTTTTAAAATTAATCAAAAATCATTAAAACATATTTATACTTCCCAAAGTCACTTTAAAATCATTATCAAATCAAAATTACCATTTTCAATATTTCCAAAATATCAAAAATAGGGTCCAGTGCTACCATAGCACTAAATAAGTCAGATCACATCAAAACATCATCATAGCATCCATACCATCATATATCATCGTATATATGAAAATAAATCAACAGTTGTGAGGAATCCTATTGGATCCCTCCATTCTGTAACCTCTAGCAAATATGCATATTTCGATTTTATAAAACTTCGATTTTATAAAATTTCTTTATTTAAAAATTCTATTTATAAATCCATTATTTTATAAAACTAATTTTATTATCAAAATCCACTTATAAATCCATTTCTTTATAAATCAAATTTATTTATAAAATCCATTTATAATTTCATTTACAAATCAACTTCAAAACCATTTATAAATTCCAATTATAAATCAACTTCTTTATTTATAAAATGTCACCTTATAAATCTTTTATATAAACTTATTCAAAAATCCATTTTCAAAGTATTTCTCACAACTATATTTTTATAACGTCAAAAATCATAACTTTTTAAATTCCTTTCTTTTTAAAATTAATCAAAAATCATTAAAACATATTTATACTTCCCAAAGTCGCTTTAAAATCATTATCAAATCAAAATTACCATTTTCAATATTTCCAAAATATCAAAAATAGGGTCCAATGCTACCATAGCACTAAATAAGTCAGATCACATCAAAACATCATCATAGCGTCCATACCATCATATATCATCGTATATATGAAAATAAATCAACAGTTGTGAGGAATCCTATTGGATCCCTCCATTCTGTAACCTCTAGCAAATATGCATATGAGAATATATACAATGTCTGCTTCGAGGTAGACGCGCGTACAACGGGTCATCCGCTCATACATGGGAACACAATAGGGTCTCATCCGCTCCAATCAGCAGGAATATATCTAAACCAACTAATATATATAATATATATCATCAAACAAGCATAAAAAAACATAAATAAATTCATTCTCGCTTATATAAATGAATATAAGCGAGCAAGAGAGAGTGAGTTTTACTCGCAAAAATGCCAGAAATCACTGAAGCTGTCCGGATTGAATCAAAATCGAACGGGCGTTCAATTTAAATCAAAATCCAACTAGCTTCGAATTCGTCCAATCCAACTCCATAACGTAGTATTTACAGATAGGAACCCAAAAAAATTCGTTTCGTTCGATTTGGACCTAGTATGAAAGAGTTTCACATTTTTTAAAGATATACATATTTAAATTTAAATTAATTTACAAATATAAAATTCAGGTTAGCCTAAAGCCATCCTGGCGGTTCAAATCATCAACATTAAATCAGGGTCGTTCCCTTTCTTTCTTCGTTCAACCCTGGAAAACCACGAAACCCATCATCACCACCTTTGACCGACTTTTGCTCCACCACGACACCACCTAATGCCGATCTACCTCCACCACTGTGACCGCCTCCGTCCAGCGCCCCACGGCCAAGCTCCAGCCTCCTCCGACCCTCCATAGTGCTCGCAAAACCCACTTGAATGCCACACAAATACTCCCATATTTTGACCTCCACGTTGCGTCTTACAACGATTCATCCGTTGGATCTATAGATCTCCCCTTGCTCTTCGATTCTCTGGTTGAAGTCTCGGCCTAAAAGTCGATGGACGGAGAGAAATTTAGGGGGAAAGAAGAAGGGTTTTAGGCCATTAAAATGTTAATGGCAGCTGAAGGAAGTTTAGGGTTAGGTTTTTTTATTTTCAAAATGTGAATCTTAGGGTCCTTTTATAGAAAATTTCGTGACACTATCCATCCAGGAAATTTTCAGACTCCAAACGAAGCATGCCGCTTGGCGTTCCTAATGTTTTACCTCTATTCCGAACACAATGGAATATAGATCCGAGGCTAATTCCATCATATACAGAAGATAGCTTTTTGAAATCGAATTATTTTAATTAAAATCCTTTAATTAATTTTTATGCATTCCGAACTCACACGATCAAACGATAAGTCCAATTGGCACAAAATTCGACAGCATACTATAATTCATTATTACGGATTCAACGAAACTGGTTTTGTCGAAATCCGAGACAGTGTCAAAAATGACTATTTTTACACGTTAATCAAATCAAATAAATTCCAATCTCTTTTTATCACTTTTAAATCAAATTAAAAGTTTACTAACTTCATTCTAATTCAAATAGATTTCAAATCAAATTTATAAATCGTTTTTCATTTATATTAAATTCAACATTCAATTATTTCAACAATTTTAAATATTAAATTAACAATTTAATTATCAAATAATCATTATATTCGAAATATAAGTTTTTCAAATTGTAAAATTTACTTTTAAATATTTAAAATCAATTAAATATTTCAAATTCGGATGATTGAAATTCTGGATCGTTACAGTTATCATGTCCAACATATGTAGATGGCAACACGACACATAACTAGTTATAATTCCTAGTTTTACACATCAGAATTTTTGAAATAAATTTTATTAGCTAGATAATGCTCGTGCTTCATATTTAGAATATTTATTCGTCCTTCCAAAAAATACTTGTCTGAAGATAAACTCAGTCAATTCGAATGAGTACTCGCGAGTTAATGTGAAACAATAAAAACACGCGTCAAACATAAAGTCTAACATGAGTAAAAACCTTTGCACTAAGCATCTTTAGTGAGATCATGTTGCTATAGCAAGGAACTTGTTTTTCTTCACTTTACCATCATTATAGTTATATCATAACACGTAAACAATCATTACATCAAAAGCAACCAAGTGCATTAATTCAATCCATATGTGTACCATACACCTATCATCCAACTATGAACCATGCCATATTTATATTTTCAATTTAAATTAAGTATATCCTTTACTTAACATCTAATTATGAACCATGTTATATAACATCCAAGCATCCATCCAAACATCACCCAATCATTTATTTAGGTGTTCATCATTAGGTTATCATTAACTTAGTTTAGTTATAACTTCCCCAGGCCCGCCTATCACTAATTTTTATCTTTTCTCGAAAAACATCACCTAATGAAACGATCACTCTTTCAACCAAGAGAGCCATCCTAAGTAGAGTCATCCTCACTCTCCTAATGTGTTGAATGTAAGCATCATGAATACATTCTACTAAGAATCCTTACTAAGCGTCAATAGCCCCTCTTAGTCCCTAAACCGCTAACATTCACGTTGTCTTTTTTTTATTTAATTTATAACACCGCCCTGATGTTTTGGCATCCTACCATATCTCCCCTTTAGCGTTTATAAGTCTTTTAGGATTGAACCCAATCAGGGCACATTGCCATATACCATTATACTTTAGACTAAAATTTAAGGCAGCCTACGATCTAATAACTCCATGAGCTGGTATATCTTTACGATCATGGTTCAACACCTTTCTTTCATTCATTCATAGTGTACCCTACACTTTCTTTAGATAAAATATTTTTATTTTGGTTAAATGATACCCTATAATTTGTTACTTCTCTATGCTTTCTTCTTATTTCCAAAAATAAGATAACATATTTTAAACTTAGAAAATTTCTTCCATTATTCATCCCTATGAAAAACCCAATTAACACTTAGAAACTATCTCCTAAACTGCTCCAAGTATTTCCTATTTCACTTACAAAAATATAGCTCTCCAAGCTATCACAAGTCGACCTTAGCTATCCTATAGCCTTCAGATGTTGAGCCTAGCAATGGCATATTGGCTATCCCATAGCCATCAAACGTTAACTCTCCTAGGCCAACACAAGTTGAACCTCAACTAGCCATTGCATATTGATAATCTATTTTAGCCATCGTGAGTTGACTTCTATATATGATATCATATTTTGATAGCTTTCCAAGTTATTACATGTTAATCAACTAAAAGCTGTCGCAGGTTGACTTTTCCCAAGCCTTCATACATTGAGTTTCTGTTTGAGCTATCTCAGTTGATCTTCCTTCTAGCCATCGCATGTGGAGGCACGTTTAGCTATCGTTGGCAGATAGCTATCGAAGGATGAGCTCTTTAGGAGCTATCACATGTCGATAGCTGAAATAGCTATCATGGGTTGATTATTTGAGTAGTCGTCGCACGTTAAGATGAGATACTTTTAATTAAATAAAATAGATTTATTACCATATTAAGTAGTTGCATTACACCAATTCCCATTCGGTGCCGATTCCACATTGGTTGTATTATTTCTTTTCTGTTCTCTTTTTAGAATTGGCCGGCTACATTCTCCGTTTATTAATTAAATATCATCAATTAGTTACTTCTCTCCTTAGCCAAATAATTCACATAAAATCGATTTCACCAAAATTCCAAGTTAGCATATTTTACCTCAGACTAAAATTTCAAATCAAAATAATTATTTTTATTATTTTTAATAATTAATTTCTCTTAAATTACCCATTGTCTTCATTTTAGAAAATTTACATAAATTCTAAACAAATTCCAATTATAAATCGAAAACCTATCTTTATCTCACCATTATAAACATCATACTAAATTTTTTAAGCCTATAGATAAAGTTAGATCATGTTTTACCCTAAAACACGAACATATTCATTTTCTTTAATTTCACCATAACCAAAACTATGTTTAAGCATCTAAACATGATAATCAACATTGAAAGCACTCATTCAAAAGCAAGTCCAAACCTTATTGGATTAGGAAGTTTTAGGGAAATTTTTACCCATCTTTATCTATAAATTTGATTAAACTCCTTTTTCTTCTTAAAGCTGAAAGCTTCTAGCTTAAATTTTCCTTATCTTCTTTGTGAAACTGGTGGCCGAAATTGGTAGTTATTTAGGAATTTTGTTTTGCAAATGGAAAATAGTGAGAAATTAGGGGATATGGGTAAAGAAAACGGGCTAGTGATTTTGGCTTGGGAAAATATCCCTTCTAGCTTAGTCTCACCAATACATATCCTGTAACACAATCTTTCTCATTCTAAAACCTATTCTATTTATCTTCCTTAACAAGGCCAACTTTAAATTCTCTATTCACCCTTGATTTTTCAATTAACTTTTAAAGTATCCACACTTAATTAATGAAATCTCCCTCGTAAAATTCTTGCAATTAAATTTATCTTATTCATCTCTTTATTAATTTAATTTATTCCCATATTCTAGACCTTCAAAATATTGGTTGTTACAATCTCCTCTTCTATAAAAATTT
The DNA here is from genome assembly GCA_030765085.1 of Allium cepa. Lineage (NCBI taxonomy): Eukaryota > Viridiplantae > Streptophyta > Magnoliopsida > Asparagales > Amaryllidaceae > Allium > Allium cepa. The sequence continues at coordinate 79,510,059 of CM060932.1, read as the reverse complement.
TATCCTTGAAATTTCGATCAAGAAAACAAAATTTACAGTAACATTTATAAACTGTAAAGCCATCATCATATAAGTACGAACTAGTACAATAGATCACACTAGTACCCTACTAACTAAAGCATTATTCATCAAAGAAAATGTATTGGTGCAACTACTAACACATAATCATATCATTACATGAATATACTAGTACCTTACTAGTTCATATAATAAACAAATAAAGCACCATGCTACATACGTCAATGTCTAAAACAACTCGAGGTAGATATTCCTAATCCTATCCTATAGGTTCTAGGTAGAATCTTCATTATCGTCACTCCACTAGACACAAAAAAAATCTGGTAACTTGTTCCTTAACTCCTTCACATATGTCAAATATTTCTCTATAGATAAATCCTTTATCTCCCTCGGTTCCACAATTGAACTTGGGTCATGCACACATTTCCTCAAATGCAATATATGAAAAACATTATGCATACAGGCTAAGCTACATGATAATTCAACTTGATGAGAGAGTTTACCAATCATCTGAATCACCAAAAATGGTCCTACATACCTAGGTGCCAATTTCCCTACCTTACCAAAGTACATAACTCTTGGCATCGAAGAAACCTTCGCCTACCGTGAACTCAAGCTCTTTCTTTCGCTTATCGTCATAACTCTTCAACCTTGATTGCGATTGAGTCGCCTTCATTCTAGCTTGAATCAATTCTATCTTCTCGATAGCATCTATTGCTAAATTATAACATCCCATATCTTAAGGCCCGAAGCTAAACGCTACAGATGCTGCAGTCATCTACAATAAAGACTTCCTGTGACAAATACAGTAATATTAATGGTATCTATAATATCAAAAGCACATGAATATGAAACAAAATCACAGATTCAAAAAAACTTAACTGATTACATTGCAAAATCATGTTTCATATTCCATAACATAATCCCAAACGATTCCCAGGTATTGATCAAATATAACTATTACAAATTACGCAAAGAGCGACATATAAAGATGCCCCTTTGGACGACTAGAGTACTAAACAGACACATCAGTCCAACCTACTAAACTTGAAAAACCTTAAATCTCAATCTACTCAAATTAATTTTGAGCACCCGAAAGTTAAGGGGAAAATATAAACTTGGAGTCGGACATAATGCATGGTGTTAATAATATATACATCTATTTGATATTAAGTGAGACCACGCCACTTAGCGGAATGAGTTTTCCCTCACTAATGTCCCTTTAAAACATATCTTTCGCAAATAACAATCGTGCAATAAAAGTAATTAAAGCAATCATAGCAATATCATGCTTGCATGTAAATAGGGTAATAAACGGACTATCTGTCCGAACAATATAGTTTTGTTTGACTAACTACCAACCTTTGGTTGATTCGGGCCTACCAAACATAATAAATAATCTAACTTCTAATAGACACAATTCTGGATGGTCTGTCCTTAATTTACTTCTTTCAGGGTCAACTGATCCTAATGGTTTTACGGGCTCACCAATAACCTATCTTTACTCCATATGTTCCTTTCTGTATATAACATCATTTTAGTCTTACCTGTGACAAAGCCCTACACACTGGAATTTTGGACTTATATTAGCTAGGGCTACTAGCTAAAGTACAGGGCGCGACCCTATACCAATCCCATCTGGTATTCTAATATCTGATTCATTTACTTTGGGTCAACTTCCCCATCAAAATTTCGTTAAAAACATTTCTTTCAAATTGATTTAACCCTTTAAATCATACTTAAATAAGGAAAATATACTCTTTGTTTTACTGAAATCTCTTGCCATGTTATACGTACTTTACTCAAAACAATGTCAATAAAATATACTGAGGGTTATCTATCCCTCTAAAATAAGTTAAAACCCTTTCAACTTAAAAGATCTTAGGCCATAAAACCAAGGTAAACCATTCGAAACCTTTGCTTAAAAAATTTAAACAACCCTTTTGAATCCATTGAAAATACCCCTTCAAAATATACTAATTGCTATACCTTTAAACACTAGGCTGAAAAGAAAAAACATATCTTTCAAAACCTTTATAACAACCTTTAGAAATCATTGAAGGTAGAGCATTATAAACCTTAGACGTCCTCTTTCCAAAAACTCTTTAAACTTTCCTTTCGAAAGCATTTAGAAACCTTTCATTTAAAATACTATAAGTACCTTTCGAAACCATTGGGAGAACCTTCCCTTCGAAACCTTTATTATGTACCTTCCGAAAATCAACAAGGTCCTTTACTTCATACAAGACTTTCAAAGCATTTGGGTTCAAGTAAAAGCTTGTGGAACATAGTTTCGAAACCATTCTATCTGAAACCTATAGATTTATCTTTCAATAGAACAAAGGGTCTTAAAAGAACTAGGTCGAAAGCAATCCTACGAAAGCAATCTCCTAAGCAAATGAAAGTGGAAGGTTTCGACGTTTACCCTTTCAAAAGCATGGAGAAGAAGCTTCTTATTTAAAAGCGAAAGCACCCTTCCGAAACCAATGTTTAAAGGCAAAAGCAGCCTCAACTAGGTTGAAAGGTAGAATTCGGCCACAAATGTTTTGACCCCGTCGAAAGCTTGTTTAAAACAAAAGGCGGCAACCACTGTTGAAAGCTATATTAAAACCCTTTCGAAACACTTCTTCTGAAAGCAAACCAAGCGACATCTCTTTTGAAAGCAAAATAAGGTCTCGACCCCTTCGAAAGCACGTTTCGATCCTATACCTTTCCCTCATCTCCAATCCACTACGTACCAAGGCATTGATACCATGCGTATGGTTTTGACTATGGTGGAAGTGGTGGTATAATGTCGAAAGGTAGCTTCCGAGAGTGGCGAAACAGCAAATCTTTACAAAAACTGAATTTTTTACTTTATAAAGTATATCTTTCCTACTAACTTGCTTATTTGTCATAATATAATTGGTTACCAGTTTCCTTTTTAAAATCTTTTCAAAAAGTGCTGTCGAATTCAGTATTTAATAATTTAAAAAATTTAGCAAATTGCCTCTTCTCCTATTTTAAACATATAGAACATTTAAGTCTCATACCTTAAATAATTTGATATATTTAATAAAAACACTTAGGAAAATTCTTTAAAAAATCCAATAAATCGCTTTTTATATGTTCTCTAACATATTTAAAATTTTGACCCAAAGCTAACATATAATAGCCAAAATTAGTTTAAACCCAATTTAACCATTTTCTTTACTAGAAAATTCATAGTAAATCCACAATAATTCAAAAAATTATAAACTCGAAACCATCTCTAAAATAGTATTCTGACCGTGTGTTAAAAACGAAAGCCATTTAGATGTTATTTAATAGGTTTTCTAAATCAATTCTTATCATAATATTTACATGAAATAGCCTAAATATCAACAACTATATATATCCATTTAACAATCATAACATAACAAATCATTTGCAAAATAAACACGGGCCTTATCGAGAAACCGAAAGCTACATGAAAAGGAGATGTAATATATTATTCACCTTTAGCTTGTGTGTTAAGGAGGTTGATATTTGCTCTATAATTAATTTGATTAAGCTTCCTATTTAAATCTTGCTTATCTTCCCCTTATTATCCGGTAATGGCGGCCATCCAAGCTTGGTTTTAAGTTTTAGTTCGTGAATTGGTAAATGAGAATAGGTTAAAGGTATAGGTTATAAGAATACGACCTATTCCTATCTTTCACTTATTTTATTACTTCTTTATTTTCATTTACTCAACCATTAAGGCACGACTACCTTATAATGTTACAATCTCCATCTCTTAACCTAACCTTTTCATTATTTTATTCGATTATCTAATCAAATATCCTGAACAATGTTACTAAAAAATTAAGGGTGTTACAGACACCCCTCCTTAAAGAATTTCGTCTTCGAAATTACGATAAGGTACTCATACAAATCAATCATAAAGGTAAAACATACCATGAAACAAGTCAGGATAAGCGTCTCCAATCCTACTCTATGTTTCCCAAACACAACCTCTCTTATCGTCACTCTATTGGACTTTGACTACTCTTACTATCTTATTCCTTAGTCTCTTTTCATCTCTTGTGACTATACGAACTGGCTTTCTAACTATAGTCATATCTAGTTCTACTACTAAATCATCTAACACAGTTGGTGCAATAGTAGTTTCTAGATCTCAAATACACCTCCTTAGATGAGAAATATGAAAAACATTATGGACTCCTACCAAACTGTTCAACAACTCTACTTTGTATGCGAGTTTCCCAATCCTCTCTATAATAGGAAATAGAGCAACAAATCTTGGTGCCAACTTTCCTGATTTCTCGAATCTGATTACACCTTTCGTTGGTGATACCTTGATGAAAACATGATCTCCAACTGAGAACTCTAAGTCTTTCCGTCTCTTATCAGCATAACTCTTCTGCCTAGACTGAGCTTTCTCATTCTAGCTCGAATTAACTCAATCTTTTATGCAGCTTCCCAAACCAAATCTGGACCAAAAACTAACATATCCCGTCTCTAACCAACAAACTGGAGATTTACATGGCCTTCCATGCAAAGCTTCAAATAGTGTCGTCCCTATACTAGTCTGATAACTGTTGTTATACGAAAACTCGACTAAGTGTAGACGTTCGTCACATGATCCCAAAAGTTTAGCACACAAGCTCTTAACAAATCTTCTAAGATTTTGTTAACTCTTTTCATCTGCCCATCTGTCTGTAGATGGTACCCAGTACTCATCTTGAGCGTGGTACCCAAATCTCTTGTAGACTCTTTCAAAAATCGCTAGTAAATAAGGAATCTCTATCACTTACTATACTACTAAGAATTCCATGCAGTCTAACTACATTCTTCATAAATAACTTAGCTAAAACAGGTGCCATCCTGGTTGACTTAACTGGAATGAAATTGGCACTCTTGGTCAACCTGTCCACTACAACCCATATACTTTCATTTCCTTTATTTGACCTTGGCAACCCCTCTATAAAATCCATCGAGAAAGAATCCTATTTCTATACTGGAACATCTAAAGGTTGAAGTAACCCACTTGGTTTCTGATGTTCGGCTTTTACCTGTTGACAGTTCAAACACTGTTTCACCCATAAACCTACATCCCTCTTCATACCTTTCCAAAATAAACTTCTTTTCATATCCTGATACATCATAGTTCCTCCCGGATGAATGGTAAATTTTGAACGATGACATTCTTCAAGAACTTCCTTCCTAATTTCCCATATTCGAACACATAATCTTCCTTTCTTTCTTAACCACCCATTCTGGTCAAGACTGAAATCTTTTAAGTCATATCTCTTTGTTCCATCCCTTAACTTTCTAATCCGCTCAACTAATAATGGATCCTCTCCTTACTTAGAAGCAATCCTTTCGATCATCACCGACCGAACTTCTAAACATGAAAACATAGCAGTTTCGATACTAAAACTACTCTAAGATGTCCACTGTACTATGAATATGGTCAATGCCTCTAAATCTATCTACTCAGTTATCGTAACCAATATTGCATTCTAATGTTTTTTGCTAACTGCATCTGCAATCCTGTTGTGTACTCAATAGTAAAGTCATGTGAAGCTAAAAACTCTAACCACCTCTGCTGTCTCATATCCAATTCCTTCTGAGAGAGTAAATACCTCAAAGACTTATAATCCATATACAACTCATATTTTTCTCCTAATAGGCAATGTCTCCACACCTTTATGCTAAAATTACCGCAGCTAATTCCAAATCATGAATTGAATATCTAACCTCATGAGGTCTAAGCTATCAAGAAGCATAGGCAATCACTTTACCCTTTGCATTGACACAGCTCCTAATCTTGTTCCACATGCATTCGTGTACACCACTAAGTCTCGATTCCCCCTTTGGAACAACTAACATAGGGCATTCATCAATAAGTGTTTCAGCTTTAGGAATGCTTCTTCATACTTATCAGTCCAAACAAACTTCACATCTTTCCGCGTTAGCTTAGTCATCGATGTTGCTATCAACGTAAAATCTTTAATGAATCTTCGAAAATACGCAGCTAATCCAAGAAAACTCATAGTCATTATCTTGGGTCTCTTCCAGTTATTCACCACCTTGATCTTAGTCGGATCTATAAACAACCCTTTCTCCGAGACTACATGACCAAGTCACTTCCTTTTTCCAAAAATGGCACTTCAAAATTTTTGCTTTCGGTTGATGTTGCTTCAACGTCTCAAGCACCACTCTAAGATGAACTTCATGCTCCCTTTCATCTTTAGAGTATATCAAAATGTAATCTATGAATATCAAAACGAACCTATCTAAGTGTTCTTAAAAATTTGGTTTATCAAACCATTCATAAAATCCATATCTGGTTCTGAATGCCGTCAAAGGAATACTATCCTCTTTCATAAGCTGATGGAACCCTGTTGCTAAATCCAACTAGGAAAATACTTTGGATCCACTCAACTGGTCGAATAAATCATTAATTCTAGGTAACGGATATCGATTCTTTATCGTCTTCTCATTCAACTTACGATAATCAATGCATAACCTTAACGATCCATTCAATTTCTTTACAAATGCTGCGACTACTCCCCTAGGAAAACTGCTTGATATGATAAAATTCTTACTTTCCAAATCCACGAACTATACCTTTAACTCCTTCATCGAGGTAGGTGTCATTCTGTTGGGCGGTCTACTCATCGGTTCTCCTTCTAATACTAAATCTATGGAAACTCAATGTCTCATTTCGGTAGTAATCCTTCTATAGGTTCAAAGACATCCGTGAATTCTCTAATAATGAAAACTCAATTCAACTCATCTTTTGCCTCCACAACACCCAACAAAGAATTAACCTCAAAACTAGGGTTTTCTATGGATTATATTATCCGATCACTACAATCAGGGTGTCTAAGTTATATTTTTCTATCATGACAAAATATGCTACCATCGTATTTACTTAACCAGTCCATACCCAAAATATTTTGAACGCTACGAAATCAAACACATGCAAACTGCAAGATAATAAATAACCTAACAATTCAAACTCTAAGTGGTTCCATCTTATCCCAAGCATCGCAGATCCTCTTATCGGATTTGTAACCCTTAAGGAAGTAACTAGGCATGAGGGTTTTAGGTTAAGCTTATCTACCAAACAATAAGATATAGTAATGCAACGCACTAGTATTAATTAGAACTCTAACAGACATATCATGAATCAAAAGCGTACCTCCCAACACAACTTTTCCTTTCTCCTCTGCTATTGGTCTCGAGGTAGCTAGCTCCAACGCAAACACTTTGCATTTTCCTTCCTTGGCTGGCTCCTTGCACTAGTTCTTATAATATCCAATTTGATCGCAGTTGAAGCATCTAATATTCTTCTTCTAGATCACCTTCTTTCCATCTCCTGAGTGACATTGATTAGCGAAATTCCCTTTCTTATCACATGTATAGCAGATAACCTCTGCCTTTCACTTTTTGGCAACTCCACTCTTCCGAGCTCCCTTCTTATGGAAAAAATTCCTCTACTGGTTTTGTCCTCCTCGAACTCCACATGTCTTGTTACCTTCAAGAAAAGGAAGCATCTCTGCCTGTCTCAAAGCCATTTCAACAACTACATCACACGGTTCTCTAATATGCAGCAATGTAGCCTTAGCAAGTTAAGACTTCAACCCATAAATAAACATCTCATTCCTCTTAATAATAGTATCAACCATAGCATATCCATATCTCGATAACTCCTCAAATCTGGTTGCATACTCAAGCACCGTCATATCTGCTTGCTCCAACTCAGCAAACTTCCTAAGCAAAGTTTACTTAGCAATCTCTAACATAACTCTTTCTTCAAACCTCCTCCTAAACTCAGCCCAAGTCATAATCTCCTCATTGACTCCAATAATAACACTTTTCCACCAATACAGTGATGTCCCTTGTAGCTATATAGATGCGAGTCTTCTTTTCTACTCATCATTGATCCCCACATCAGCAAAAATCCTCTTGCAATGAAGTAACCAATTTTCCACTTCAATTGTGTCTTCAGTTCCAATAGATGATTTTCCTCCCATCTTGGCATAATCCCTACTCAGTACAGCATAGCTATTGACCATTGGAGCTTCTTGATTTCCTCAACTAATCCTACAGCAGCTCCTGCTTGCATCTTGTTAAGAACTGATACATAGCTCCCATATCAGCTTATGGCATTCCACTACCTACATTTGCAGCTTGTGCCTGACCTAGGTTCCTCTTGGTATTTGGTCTGGCATTTCCACTGGGTGTGGTGCTTCCTCCACCAATGTTATCTCTTCCACTCCTAGCATCCATATCTTACGTTCGTAAAATCTGCATTTGAGTCTTCGTTAGATACAAAAGAACAGCCTAATGAAGATAGGAAAATAAGGATAAAGTGTATATTCATACATAACAAATACAAGTACATTGCTATAGCGTTATCCCATACCTCAATCTTTTCTCTAATTCCTTAGGACTATGTTATCAAAAATCGTTTTAAATTTGAAATTTCTTTTAAGTTTTTCATAAACCTATGCTCTGATACCAAGTTGTAACATCCTCTATCTTGAGGCCCGAAGCTAAGGGCTATAAATGTTACGGTCATCTATATTATTAACTTCTAGTGACAAAATACGGTAATGTTAATGGTATCCATAATATCATAATCACATGAATATGAAACAAAATCACAGATTCAAAAAATAACTTTACTGATTATGTTGCAAAAACTTGTTTCATTTTCCATTATATAATCCCAAATGATTCCCAGGCATTGAAAAAAAATATAATTATTACAAATTACGCAAAGAGCAACATATGAAGATGCCCCCTTGGATGACTAGAGTACTAAACAGACATATCAGTCTAATACAACAAAGCAGAAATAAAACTAAATAGCTTCTATATGGCTAGCTTTGCCTTTTTCACATCTTCAGGAGCTTTATTCGTCCAATCTACTAAACCTAAAAAACCTTAAATATCAATCTACTCAAATTAATTTTGAGCACCCGAGAGTTTAAGGGGAAAATATAAACTTGGAGTCAGACATAATGCATGGTGTTAATAATACTATACGTCTATCTGTTATTAAGTGAGACCAAACCGCTTAGTGGAACAGGTTTCCCCTGACCAATACCCCTTTAAAGCATGTCTTTTGCAAATCACAATCCTGCAATCAAACCGATTAAAGCATAGCAATATCATATATGTATATAAATCAGGTGATAAATGGACTATCTGTCCGAACAATATAGTTTTGTTTGGCTAACTACTAACCTTTGGCTGACTCGGGCCTACAGGCATAATAAATAATCTAACTTCTGTTAGACACACTTCTGGATGGTCTACCCCAAACTTACTTCTTCCAGGGTCAACTGATCCTAATGGTTTTACGGGCTCACCAATGACCCGTCTTTACCCTATATATTCCTTTCTGTGTGTAACATCATTTTAGGCGTACCTATGACAAAACCCTACATATAAGAATTTAAGAATTATATTAGCTAGGGGCTACTAGATAAAGTATCGAGCGCGACCCTATACCAGTCCTATCTGGTATTCTAATATCCGAGTCATTTACTTAGGGTCAACATCCCATCAAATTTTTCTTGAAAATATTTCTTTCAAATTGATTTAACCATTTAAATCATACTTAAACAAGGAAAATATACTTTGCTTTAATTAAATCTCTTTGCCATGTTATATATACTTTACTCAAAACAATGATGATGAAATATATTGAGGCTTACCTATCCCCCAAAATAAGTTAAAACCCCTTTCAATTTAAAAGATCTTAGGCCATAAAGCTAAGTTAAACCTTTCGAAACCTTTGCTTAAAAACTTTAAACAACCCTTGAATCCATTGAAAGTACCCTTTTCAAAATATACTAACTACTATACCTTGAAACACTAGCCGAAAGGCCAAAACATATCTTTTGAAACCTTTATAACAACCTTTCGAAATCATTGAATGCATCCCCTCTAAAGCATTGTAAACACTGGACATCCTCTTTCCAAAACTCTTTAAACTTGCCTTTCGAAAGCATTTGGAAACCTTCCATTTATAATACTTTAAGTACATTTCGAAACCATTGGGGGAACCTCCCTTTTGAAACCTTTATTATATACCTTTCGAAATCAATAAGGTCCTTTACTTAATACAAGCCTTTCAAAAGCATTTGTGTTTAAGCAAAAGCTTGTGGAACATAGTTTTGAAACCATTTTGAAACCATTCTATTCGAAACCTATGGATTTATCTTTCAATAGAACAAAGGGTCTTAAAAGAACTAGGTCTAAAGCACTCTTATGAAAGCAATTTCCTAAGTAAAAGAAAGTGGAAGGTTTCAACACCAACCCTTTTGAAAGCATGGAGAAGCGGCTTTTTATTTAAAAGCGAAAGCATCCTTCCGAAACCAATGTTTAAAGGCAAAAGCGGCCTCAATTGGGTCGAAAGGTAGAATGCGGCAACGAGTGTTTCGATCCTCTCGAAAGCTTGTTTAAAACAATAGGAGATAACCTCTATCGATAGCTATATTAAAACCCTTTCGAAACCCTTCTTTTGAAAGCAAAGCAAGCGACATCTCTTTTGACAGCAAAATAAGGTCTCCACCCTTTCGAAAACATGTTTCGACCCTATACCTTTTGCCCATCTCCAATCCACTACGTACCAAGGCATTGATATCATGTGTATTGGTTTAGACTATGATGGAGGTGGTAGTATGAAGTCGAAAGGTAGCTGCTCAGAGTGGCAAAACAACAAGCCTTTACAAAAACTGAATTTTTACTTTAAAGTAATATCTTTCCAACTAACTTGCTTATTTGTCATAATATAATTTGTTGCCAATTTCTTTTCCAAAATATTTTCTAAAAGTGCTTGCGAATTTAGTATTTAATAATTTAAAACATTTAGCAAACTGTCCCATCTCCTATTTTAAACATATAAAACATTTAAGTCTCATACCTTAAATAATTTTATATATTTAATAAAACACTCTTGAAAATTCTCTGAAATTTCCAGTAAATCACTTTTTATATGTTTTATAACATATTAAAATTTTTGACCCAAAGCTAACATATAATAGCCAAAATTAATTTAAACCCAATTTAACCATTTTCTTCACTAGAAAATTCATAGTAAATCCACAATAATTCTGAAAATTATAAAACTCAAAACTTATCTCTATCATACTATTGTTGACCTTGTTTCAAAAATGCAAGTCTTTTGGTTGTTATTTAATAGCTTTTTAAAATCAGTTCTTATCATAAAATCTATATGAAATAGTCTAAATCATCAACAAACATATATATATATATATATATATATATATATATATATATATATATATATTTAACAATCAAAACATGGCAAATCATTTACAAATAAATAGGGGTCTTATCTAGAAACTGAAAGCTATGTAAAAATGAGATGTAACCTATTATTCACCTTTAGCTTATGTTTTAAGGAGGTTGAGATTTGCTCTAGTATTAATTTGATTAAGCTTCCCTCTTGAAATCTTGCTTATCTTCCCCTTGTTATCCTCTAATGGTGGTCGGCCAAGCTTGGCATTAAGTTTTAGTTTTTGAATGTGGTAAATGAGAATAGGTTAAGGGTTTAGGGTTTAAGAATATGACCTATTCCCATCTTTCCCTTATCTTATTATTTCTTTATTTTCATTTGTTCATTCATCAAGGCACGGCTACCTTATAACGTTACAAATCTCAATCTCTTGTCCACTTTATCCTTTTCATTCTATTCAATTATCTAATTATATCTACTGAATAATGTTTCTAAAAAATTATTGGTGTTACATGAATCGAGTCCTAACACAAGTCTATCTCCTATGTCTAACCAACAAACTAGTGACTTACTAGGTCTACAATAAAGTGCTGCAAATGGTGTCATCTCGATATTCGACCGGTAAATATTATTGTAGGTTAAATCTACTAGATGCAAATGATCTTTCGAAGATCCTTCAAAATCCAAACCATATGCTTTTAGCAAGTTCTCGGGTATAGGATTCACCCTCTCGGTTTAACCAAAGTCTATGACTAATAGGCCATAATCATGTTCAATTCTGTACCCAATGCATTGTGAAACATCTCCAGAACTCACTAGTAAACAATGGATCTTTATTGCTCCCGACACTGCTCAAAACCATTTGTAGTTTCACCACGTTATTCATGTATAACTTTTCTAAGCTAGTTAGCATTCTTGTCGACTTCATCATGATAAAATAGGCATTTTGAGTTAGCTTATCGACTATCACCCATATGCTATCATTTCCCATTCATAACCTAGGCAATCAATCAATGAAACCCATGGATATTAATCCCGATTCCAAGTCGGTACTTTCCATGATTTAAAAAAACCGCTTAGCTTTTGATGCCTAGCTTTCATTTGCTAACAGGTGTAGCGCCTCTTCACACATTCTCCTATATATCTCTTCATTCTATCCCAAAAGTATATTTTCTTCATATCAGGACACATCTTCATGACTCCAGGATGAATAGGAAACTTTGATCGATGACTTTCCTTCAAGACTTCTTTTCGAAGGTCTACTACATTCTAAACAAACGGTCTCCCCTTCTTCCTTGGCCATCGCTTCATATTTATCTTGATTCCTTTCAGATTCTCAACATCTTCCTCTTCTCTAGTCGCTTAATACTTTCAACAGTTAGTGGGCCCTCCTTCTACTTTATAGCAATCCTATCCACAAGTGTTAGACATACCCCCAATATTGCTAACACTCCCAGATTTCTACATGATCCAATATTCTACCTATAATGCACTTTACAAGAGGTTAACGACTCTAACATCTTTCACTCTTCAATCATGGCTAACACTCCGCTATAATGATTCCTACTCAAAGCATCGCCAACCTTGTACCCCTTTTCTGGCATGTATTCTATCTAGAAATCATATGCTGCTAAGAACTCCAGCCAATTATGTTGCCTCATATTTAATTCCTATGTTTAGGAATCTCTAAATATACATTTATGTGTAAATTCTACAAAGAATGTTTGTTTCCAAATTTTAATACATTGGAGCTATCCTTCCCTAAAATGGGAATTATTACCGTTGTAACTTTTCATAAACTACATAAAAGTGGTACTTTTACTCTTTTTGAAATTATAAGGAATTATCTCCTTTCATTTCTATTGAAATAGATAATGTAAACTACAGAGAAAGACATCCATGCTTTACACATGTCTTTCATTTTGGCATATTTCTTATTATTCCAAATAATGCTCTTTTTATACATAGTTGTGAAGTTAGAGTCTATAGATATTTACACGAAAACAGTTATAACAAAATTGTAAATTCAATACTCCTAATAAATTAAAACATAAAAATTTGCATTCCAAGTCAAACTAGGGAATTCTCAATGAATGCTATATAATTTGCAATCCAGTTGAAGTAAATCTAGAATAAACTTCACAATTTTATCAACATCATACTTTAGGGTGTATGTTCCATTTCAATATAATTACATAAATTACAGAATTTATAGGTGAGATTTGAATAAAATACATTTATTTTAAAACCTACAATTCAATGGATCTTGCATAGGCACGATAATCAAGTAAAATTCAATGATCTAAATCAGTTTTATATATGATTCATATAAGTTTCCTACCACCTTTCTAGGTTTTCAGATCTCCCAATTCGAATTCATTCCTTTAATTGTCATCCTTTTCCTTTCCGACCCAATTATATGTAATACACACATACACCCCCATTAAAATTACAAATCGGAGAGGAGATTTGAGTTAAGTGGAAATTTAGATTTATAGTTATGGAGTTTATTTTTTTCCCTAAAATTGATTCACTCCTTCTCTTCTTTTCATTCATTTTCTGTCCTTCTCCAATACATATGCACATAATATAGTATTTTTATAATTTTTAAAAATAGTGGGGAAGGGAAAACTGCATAGTTTTGATACTCTATTCAGAAAATATGAGAAGAAAAGTGAGGGGCTATGCATTATTTATAGGTACTCGAATCAATTCTATCCATTAGATTGATATTTGTTAAATCCGGAATGTTAGGCCGAGGTTGAACCCTAGCTGCCACAACTTGAATCAGTTGACCTGCCCAATAGGGCTATCGACCAGTGATGGTTAACATTTAGTATTATTTATTTTTTTAATTCCTTTCTAATAATTTTTTATTCGAAATTTTCAAACGTCGATAACTTTAAAGTTTGAACTCCGATCGCAAAGCTTTACATATGAAAGTTGCTTAGAAAATTGTCATGAATGCAATGAGTTTCTTGGGAATATTCTACGATTTTCTCAAATTCCATTTTGAGCCTTTTGTAATTATTTACTGTTTATTGTACTGGGTGTACATTCCCCCCTTTAAAAAAATTTCGTCCTCGAAATTCCTTAAAGACACGCAACATAGCCCACAACCATTCTAGACTATCCAACCAATTAGTATACAACAAAATTTACAGCTAATTGTGTATAAGTGCATAGTGTACCACACCATATATGATATGTATGCTGAATAACATTAAGTTGGCACTTCTTTTTTGAATGCACTCTATAATATACTTTTGAAAATATGATGCAAACAATACACACACACACACATATATTATATATATATACCGGCAGTTCTATATATATGTAAGTTTTGAAAGGCTAAAATCCTTGTTTACACACAACAGTTTCCACACTCCTATGAACAGGATTATAATCAACCAATTTTGTATCCAATCCCTACCATCTAATACCTAAAACACAATTTCTAATTTTCCTAAATCTATATCCTTATAGCCGAAAAAAGAATTTAGATGGAGAATTTCCTATTTTCACCCTTCTTTTGTATACCCATCCCATTATAACTTGGAACTTTCTCTTTTGCCCCCAAATTTTTTTCAATTTTTTTCAAGTACAATTCGCGTGAGGAAATGTATTTTTAAATTTTAAAATAGAATAATTTTAAAAACAAGTTTTTGTTTACTATTAATAAGGTATGGGAATGGAAATGTAAATGTTAAAATGACCTTTTTCCTTGTTATTATCCATGTTTTGCATACTGTCATCCTCACCGAACAGTAAAATTCATATTCACCAACACATAGACCCTCCCTATGATAAGCATATCGCATTTGAAAATCAAAAATTTTCTCATTTCCTGTATAAAAAGATCTTTTTAATATATATGATTAAACCAATTAATAACTTTTCAAGATTTGATTTTCATAAATGGCGACATCTTAACCCCCCGGGCATTTACTTCATCTCTCTTTATGCCGAAGAAGAAGAAAAATAAGCACAAATATATGGATAACCTAGATCCAAATCTGGAAAATGTGGTTGTTTCTCTTATACGCTTTGGGTGCCACTTCAACGCTTCTTGCTCTCCTCTTTTGATCGTTGTTTCAAAACTTTCATCGAATATCATTATGTTGCCGGATTCTATGGCGCCGTAATAATCTCCTATTCTTCCTTCAAATGTAATTTCCCATATCTAAAACTGCTTCTGACTCTTCTATCCCTGTAGCCGTAGCGTCAACATCTACGGATACGATCACTGGTAAAACTTATTCTTGTAATGCGAAACCGGTATTTTCTCACCCTACCAAGTCCGTATTGCTTGCTATTGATGCTTCAAGAAATCCTTCAAAGCCCTTGAATCATGTTAGTGATTTTGAGCTAGCTTTTAATGTTGAAGCTTCCAATAATATACCTCTCGCAAATTCCCTCAATGTTTTGACAACAGAAATTAATTCATCTTGTGTTTTTTCTCATCGCTTGGATTGCAGTCCCGTTGTTGGTAAGCACCCTTTATCTTCGCTTTTAGATGCTGCTAATAATGCTTCTTGTGGGGTTGATACTTCTATTTGGTTGAGAAAATAATGTGAAGTATGTGATACTATTGGTTGTGCAAATGAGTTAAATGTTGTTATTTCTCCTACTTTGGAGCGCTTGCAAAATTTTGTGAAAATGCCCGATTGAATCCTAGTAAAACTGTAAATGTGATCCCTGTTTTCTTATGCTCATTCCATCCCATCTGATATTCAGTATTCATTTGGTCTTTCAGCTAAAATTACTATTATAACCACTTGTAATGCTCCACTGGTTTCTACTAAAAAGTGGTCATCCTTGTTCAAGCTATTACCGTGCAATGCGTGGTATTACATTCCCTGTTCTTGTTGAATTTATGTGATTCAAATATTTCCAAAGAATATAAGAAAATAATTAATTGATTTCGTCAATCAATTAATTAGGCTGTATATGGAATAATAAAGAGGAAAGATATGCGTGGTATATTTTAGAGAATGGAAACTGATTAATTGCTAATCAATCAATTAGTCAGATTTATTATATGAAGATAGAGAAGTTTATACATGGAGATTAATTTAAGCAATAGAAATTTATGGAAACATAGATTGTTTGACATTTATGTGCATTGGAATCAAATCAAGTAATCTGGAAAGGTTGTCACATAATCTGGAAGTTAATTTTCTTCATCTCCAAGCATCTTTCATTTTCATGCCTATTTAAATGAAGGAAGTTCTTCTTCATATGAGTGTGAGCGTGTGAGAGAGCATCCACCATTATCCTCTTCTTCAGTATACCCTAATTTCTGCAGTCAATCAATTAGGGGTTTTGAGCGCAAACAAGTCTTTGGATAAATTGATTATTCAATTTGTAATTATAGGTTAGTCTCTCCACTTTGCTACCTATAATTTTGTAATCTCTCTCATCTTTTGTACTCTCTTTCTTCAGTGAAATAAAGAATAGTTGTTGGGTCCGTGGACGTAGGCAATCTAGCCGAACCACGTTAAATCTTCGTGTTCTCCTTTCTTCTGTATTTTTTTGTTGTTGTTTGGTGATTATTTTTCATTGAATTTGTTGTTGGTAATTAATCGACAAGCTAGATCCTTCTTTTTGATTGTTTCCACGCATTAGCATTTCGCTGCGTTTTTGGAGTTTGTGCGAATCAATTGAATTTCCGCACAACAGTTTGGTATCAGAGCTAGCTGTCTTGTTCTAGATTAGCTATCAATGACAAATTCTTTCAACAGTAGTATGAAAAATTATGGCATCACCAAATTTGTTAGAAAAGGAGTTTTTGGGACATGGAAGGTGAAGACTAATGACGGTGTTCTTCAGCAATAACTTCGTTCATCTAAAAGAAGAGATAAAAAGCAGAAGCACCTTGGAGGTAGAGATATGCGTAGGTCTCATTTCATGGGTCCTAGAAGGGGTGCTTGCTATTATTGTAAGAAGAATGGACATTATTTCATACGGGATTGTCCAGCTCTTAGAAAGAAGAGAGAGAAGAAGGAGAAAGCTTCAGTTTTGCCAGCAGTTAGATCAGATGTGGATAGAAATGATAGTAATACATCATTACTTTCAGCCAGTATTTCACCTTTAGAGCATACAAGTTGGGTGATTGATTCTGGAGCCTCTTGTCATATGACGCCAGATAGGAGCTGTTTTGTCAGTTACAAGAAAATTGATGGCGGAACAGTTCATATGGGGAATGACATATTTTGTCATGTTGTGGGCGTTGGAAGTGTGAGGTTTAGGATGCATGATGGTGTTGTTAGGACTATCACGGATGTTAGACATGTTCCGATGCTGCGTAGAAGTTTGTTATCAGTTGGAGCTTTGAGTAGACTTGGTATGAGTATAATAATAGATGGAGAGAATTTGAGAGTGGCGAAGGGTTCGTTGGTAGTGATGAAAGGGGTGCGAGTTAATGATATTTATGTGCTTCATGGAGAGACAGTCTTAGAAGAGTCGGTAGTTTCTACTGATTCTAGTATTTCAGATTCTACTCAGTTATGGCATTTTCGTTTAGGTCATGTTGATGAGGAGAGTCTTGAAGTATTGAAGAAGCGTGGGTTGATTGATGGTGTTTGTCAGTCGAAGCCTAGCTCTTGTGGAGATTGTTCTTTTGGAAAGAAGAAGCATGTCACATTTGATGTTGGAAGACCTAGAGCTACAGAGTTTCTAGAGTATGTTTATTCTTATGTATGGGGACCCACCCCAGTTGCATCTTTTGGTGGAGCCAGTTACTTCGTCTTATTTATGGATGATTTCTCACGTAAGGTTTGGGTTTATTTCTTAAAGGCCAAACATGAAATATTTGCCCAATTTTGTAAGTGGAAGACCTTGGTAGAGAAGCAGTCGAGGAAGCGTTTGAACATTCTCAAAGTTGGAAATAGTAGTGAATTTATGTCACAAGAATTCACTAACTATTGTGAATCCGAGCATGTAACTAGAGATTTTTCTATTTCTGTTGAGTCACATTGTTACGGAGTGGCGGAGAGCATGTGTCGGATATTGTGGGAGAGAGCTACGATCTTGAGAATGGCTGCTGGTCTAGAAGTGGGATTTTGGGCAGAAGCGATATCTATGGCAGTATTTCTCATCAACCGCACACCTTCTATTGCCATAGATATGAAGATCCCAGAAGAGATATGGAAAAGAGAGCATGTTGATTATTCATTCCTTAAAGTGTTTGGTTGTTCAGCTTATTTAGAAGATGAGAGACGTGATAAGTTGAAGCCTAGGGAAAGCAAGCACATTTTGTTAGGCTATAGGGAAGGAGTGAAGAGATATAGGTTGTGGTGTAAAACAACTAAGAGAATTGTGACTAGCAGGCATGCGATATTTGATGAGAGGTCTTTCTTGAAGGTGGAGCCTCTATCAAGTGATGACATTGGGAGGACAGAAAATTGCCAAACACATTTGGAGTCATCAGATTGTTTCCATATTCGAAGAGATGTTGGTATTTCCGATGATACCATGGTTGATGAGAAGATTACAGAGGTTCAGACTCTAGGTGGAGCTCACTTGCTGGAAAGGCCTTTTGGTTCAGTTGGCCCTATTTGTAAGCATATTTGTAGCGATGATTCTTCATCTTATGCTTATCTTGTTTGTGAGTCTGTTGATGTTGACTTAGGAAAGTCTAGCAAAATTCTTGTGGAGGAGATTGGAGTAGATAATATTGAGTATGTCCTCACTCAATTTGGAATGGAGAAGGTGAAGCGTGCTGTTAAATCTCCATTGGTCTCTCGAAGATTTGTATCTACATGTTCGTCTCCAACATCGGATTTGTTGAAGAATTTTGGTACTTTCTCATATGCATTATGTTTGATGATGTGCATACTATCTTTCTTGTGCTTGGGAAAGATTTGGAAGCTCTATTTGGGCAATATTGCCCATACCGGTTCACATTGAACTTGTTGACGTAGACCCAACAATTTGTCGAGATGTGATGATGCGGAGAGATAGTTATATTTGAATCAAGGTGGAGTGTTGAATTTATGTGATTCAAATATTTCCAAAGAATATAAGAAAATAATTAATTGATTTCATCAATCAATTAATTAGGCTGTATATGGAATAATAAAGAGGAAAGATATGCGTGGTATCTTTTAGAGAATGGAAACTGATTAATTGCTAATCAATCAATTAGTCAGATTTATTATATGAAGATAGAGAAGTTTATACATGGAGATTAATTTAAGCAATAGAAATTTATGGAAACATAGATTGTTTGACATTTATGTACATTGGAATCAAATCAAGTAATCTGGAAAGGTTGTCACATAATCTGGAAGTTAATTTTCTTCATCTCCAAGCATCTTTCATTTTCATGCCTATTTAAATGAAGGAAGTTCTTCTTCATATGAGTGTGAGCGTGTGAGAGAGCATCCACCATTATCCTCTTCTTCAGTATACCCTAATTTCTGCAGTCAATCAATTAGGGGTTTTGAGCGCAAACAAGTCTTTGGATAAATTGATTATTCAATTTGTAATTATAGGTTAGTCTCTCCACTTTGCTACCTATAATTTTGTAATCTCTCTCATCTTTTGTACTCTCTTTCTTCAGTGAAATAAAGAATAGTTGTTGGGTCCGTGGACGTAGGCAATCTAGCCGAACCACGTTAAATCTCCGTGTTCTCCTTTCTTCTGTATTTTTTTTGTTGTTTGGTGATTATTTTTCATTGAATTTGTTGTTGGTAATTAATCGACAAGCTAGATCCTTCTTTTTGATTGTTTCCACGCATTAGCATTCCGCTGCGTTTTTGGAGTTTGTGCGAATCAATTGAATTTCCGCACAACAGTTCTTTCATTGCGGT
The DNA here is from genome assembly GCA_030765085.1 of Allium cepa. Classification (NCBI taxonomy): domain Eukaryota; kingdom Viridiplantae; phylum Streptophyta; class Magnoliopsida; order Asparagales; family Amaryllidaceae; genus Allium; species Allium cepa. The sequence continues at coordinate 79,489,974 of CM060932.1, read as the reverse complement.
TGAAGTTGATGGTATCATGTATCCTCCTGCTTAGGTCATTCAGGCAGGTGTGGATCATTGGTCTAATTATTTGTTGTTTTTTTTTCTTAATTTTTAACCTCGCATATCATGTTGTTTGAGAACGCTGGAAGAATCGATGGAAGCTTAAGGGTGGCTTGCAAGTTCATTATGATAACTCAATATTCTATTTCAAGTTCTCTAAGCTTGAGAAAAGATGGTGTGTGTTTGAGGCAGAGCCTTCATAGAAGGAAAGCCAATTATTACTACTACTTGAAGTACGATCATTTATAGTGCAAGAGAAAAAGTTTTATCTATTCGTATCTGGGCCTATTTTTTGTATATCCCTTCTGCAACGCAATAGTTGTTGGTTTGAACTAGTCAGCTCTTTGGCAAACTTAAGTGCTTCGATGTGTATACGATAGCTAGAGGTGGAATTGTTTATGCTAAGGCTTTGATTGAGATTACTTCAGATAAGCCTCTTTTCTCCAAGTTTAGAGTTTGCCGTACTGAGGAGCATGTTGAATGTTTATTACAGTTAGAAGCCTGATATTTGTGAGACTTGTCACTCTTTTGGCCATTCGATAATTTCTTGTAAGCATGGTCCTTCTCATGTTTCTTTTTCAATTGTTGACACTCCTTTACCATCTACAACTCAGATCCCACTTCCTCACCCTTCGACTAGAAAGACGATTCCGAAGCATCACCATGTTGTGGTGGGGTATTCCTGATGCTTCCCTGGTTACTTTACCTCTGGTTTCTCCCATGGGTGTTGCCATCCCCCTTTCTAACTTTCTTACTGTTATTTCCCCTTCTAGGACCCCTGTTTTCCCTACCACTAAATTTGTTCAGGCTCTGAAACCTACCTTTGATATCATATCATGGAGTTCAGATAAGCAAGCTTGGATTTACGAAATCTTAGAAATGAGATATGACCCAAAGTATGCCAATTCTATAACTGTGTTGGCAATGATGGGAAGAGTAGACAAATTTATTACTAGATAGTGGATGATGATTTTTCTCTTTACACTTTACATGAAATTGGCTGTAGGAATGCGTCCCTCTTGGTAGATACATTTTTGGATAGGAAATATTTATATTGCTATGGTTCAGTTGATTACCACACTTTCACGGTTTCTCCGTTCTTGGGGTATTTCCATGTATTGAGCCTGATTCTTCGAATGATGGCAGTGGATACTCTTTTACAGAAGGGTATTAGTATATTTTTATTAGTAGTTTTGGCCCTTTTGCCAAATCCTATGTTCACTGTACTATAGCTGTTCTGCGCATAAGCAGAACACTTGTTTAAAATTCTATATTTATAAAAGTAGACGGTCCGTATAAAGCCGGCTAGCATTGCTGAAATGATTGTTTTTCCCATCCAATCATATTTGTAATAGTTCAAAAAATAAATTTTTAGAAGCATCTAAACACGATTTTTCAAAAGCATTTGAACAAAAAAAATTGGAAGCATTTGTCTTCACATATTTCGAACAAATCAAGCCATATCTTAACGTAATCAGGATCAGTCAATGAGTTAACGCATATGATTAACCATAGCATTACAAGTTAATGTTAGATTTTGAAAATGTTTTCTTTTATTTCAAAACAACAAACAACACACAAGCACATCTATAAATTTCAACTTTTAAGGCATAAGGATAGTGACCCATAGATTCGCAACAAACCATTCCCCATCCTTCGCTTGCTAAAATTTATTTTTTTCAAAATTCTAAAGTTTTTTGGATTTAAGCATTTTTTATTTTTGGTTGCTAATTTATTTAATATCCTAATTTATTTATAAACTTCTAGATTTACCTTACAATTCTTCGTTAGTTAAGTGTCCTAATGAGATTTTCTTATAATATTTTCTAATATATACGAAAGTCAAAGCTCATCCAAAAAATCAACATAGTAATAAAATAAGAACATATCCTATATCATATCATATGCATCTACAATACCCGTGAAGGGACAACTAGTGATTACAACATAACTGACCTAAAAGAAACAATTGTTGGAAGCTGTCCTCCAACATCAACTGGTGTTAATTAGGTTTTGGCCCTATCACTCCTTACTCAATTAAAGTGGACTAATATACCATTCTACTATAAACCATATGCCTTAAATTATCTTTTTTGCTTTAAATAAATAAGATCTGTCCATTTCTTTAATTATTGCAGCAAATTGTAGGATAAACTATATATTTTCGTACAACAGTAGGTAAGAAATATAAAATATGCATATTTAGAATATCTCATTAGAAAATTGGCTTGGTAGCTTTGTCTTCTTGTTTTAACCGTAAGTCAACCAACGTCCTTTATGTGTGTTTTTCATCTCATTACCCTCTTTTCAATTATATTACAGTCTTTTTTTTAATCAAAATCACTTAATAGTATTCTCAAATTTTAGTGATTAATTTCTTCATCTTTGATTTTTCATGCAAGTATACTTTAGAACTCGCAAAAGTATACTTTCATACAATTCCCTATTCCATTATGGGCTCTTCTTATAGCTTTCACACATGTTTATCAAAACATCCCTAGTTCATAACAATATTCCTTATATTTGACGAGGATTCCTTGTTGTGACCCTACGAGCATTTTTAGCTATTTTATTCATAGTCTTAACATATACCCCGTATTACCTAGGCAATCATCCCTATCTATTCCACATTAGAGTTGATTTGATTTCGTTATAAAATTATTAAATTCCACATTCATGAAGTATTTACCAATATTTTTTATCTTTAAAAATATAAAATTAGAAGCTTTTTTATTAAGTTCAAAAATTACTTGGTTTCCAAAAAGAATCATGAAAAATTCTTCGTTTTTACCAACTTTAATCATAGGCGTCGTAATTTTTAATACTATAATTTAGTTATTAAGAAGTAAGTTTATTTATTAAGTTCAAAAGAAAATGTTAGAAATTTAAAAAGATCCATCCCCTAAAACAATGTATTACTTCATTCTTTTCAAATAGTAAGAGTCAAGCTTTTATTAAATGAATAATCATTAAATCAATATTCCTTTTTTACAACAAAGATTTACTTCTTAAATGGTAAGATTTTAAATCAAACCATTTGTTAAGTCTTTCATTTAAAGATTCAAGTGTTATAACAAACCATTTTTCAAAAACACCTTCTATAAATTTAAATAATAAAAACTGGAGTAGACAAGGATAACTTTCATCCTATTTTTTTTCCTGTTACTCATATTACTTCCACTTTCAACCTCAACGGGTATTCTAATAGCTTATGAAGGAAACTTTTAAAAGATATGCACAATTATTACACATATTTATGGGAATTATCCATTTTCTATTTTTTTCTCCTATATTGTTTCTAATTAGATTAATAGCCTTATTTTAACATAAATTCCTAATGTTGTCTCTATTGAAATTCATGTATCAAAGTTGCTCTTATTTTAAAAGGCTTCTCCCTATATATATTTTTTTCCTTTAATTTTTTTCTTATTGGAACATTGCAGTGCGTTCGCCTGTTGCTTTATACATTGGGCTTTTCTTCATTAACAAGGAAAGAGATACCCAATGTATAAATCTATTTCAGTTGTTTTTCTCCGTATTTTCCATATACGGGAATATCTTTCCTATCTTCATTATCGAGCATTCTAACCCATCCATTCTCTATCCTCTACTTAAATCAAGTACCATTTTCATTTATTCACCCTTTAAAAAAGAATTTTAAAAGCTTTTAAGTTTATAAAAATAGGAAAAACAATCGAGCCAAACATAAGATCTCTTTTCCATTCATTTCAAAAAGGAAGTCTCTTTATCAAAACCTTTAAATTGAAATTTTTTAACCCAACTAGTTTTAAACATCACTAGGAATCTCCAAACAGCTCCTTAATTTAAAATTCCCAAATTTTCTGGCTTTTTCGAAACAACTTTTCCGTGATAGAGTCCTTCTATTTTTAAATATTTACTTTTAAAACTACTCCAAATATTTCCAAAAAATTAAAATCTTTTAATAAATTCTTTCATATGGGGTCAGACTCAAAAATCAATTTTAATTATCCTTTCTTTTGAACTTTTCTTCTTTTTCCTCTATTCTAAACCTCTTCTTATTAAGAATATATGATAAAAAAAAATCAGCTATTGCCTTGGATGTTTAATGCATACCTCCTTGCAGGACTTTGGTCAACTCCTATTTATACATGACCTTTGGATATTTGCAACATATAGGTCCTTATTTTCTATCTATTTGTTTGAAATGTACGTCTTCAATCGACAATCAAGTGAAGTCCACTATTATAGGACAATCTAGGCCCATGAAAGGAGTCAAGTACCATCCAGCTTCAGGGATCCTTCTATATGTAGTGCTTATGCTTTTCTTGGTCAATGCCTTACGATACAGCCTATGCCCCATAGAGTAATTAGGGTAGGTGCATTAATTTAACTTTATTTATTGTTCCAACTCATAGTTGTCATATCAATATTTCGGAATATGGTCACAACTAATTATATAGTCGAAATTCATAAAGTGTGGCATATAATATATGTGTATTTATATAATTATAGGTAAAAATACAAATACATTCGCTCAACATATCCAAATTCCTATGATTGACTAACTTAAGCTCTAATACCAAACATAACAACTCGCACCTTAATGGGCCTGAGTTTCAGCTAAATTGAAACTCAAGTCCATTAGTGTATGGATTGTTGGTGATGGTAACCTATAATAAATATAAGTATATCAGAAAGCAAACTCAAAGAAAAATAGTAAAATATAATAAAACATATATACCGACAAATGAAACTATCTCGTAATCAATATTATTCCTTGGACATCTAGTTGCCTCATCAATGCCGAGCATAAATGAGAAGACCTCCCCATTTACCACTTCTGTCTTACATCAGCAGCCTGTCCCTCTAAATCTATCATGTGGGTTGTAATGAGGAGGAGGTCAAAACAATGTTCTAATGATCGGTAAATTACGTATTTTATTCATAACATTCGTTTATGACGATTGATTTATACTTATAAGTGTTATGTCTACTATTCATGGAATTATTCATTTAATTCCACTCACGTGTATGATATATCCAACCTTCTATGAGGCATAACTATATATATGCATATATATAAGCATTGTACTATCCAAAAGAAATCCCTGGCCACTTGGTACTTCTTAAATAGGCAGGAGGCAAACCCAGCGGTCATTTAATACCTCAACCTCGATGCGAGCCCTCTGTAATGTAAGCGATAGTCAATCGACCCTAGCTACGAAGGCCAATGACCTTTAGATACAGGTTTATAATTTAGTTAGCCATATTAGTAATGCATTTCAAAGACTTATCTAAGGGTCAACTAGTTCACCTCCGACAAATAAACAAACAATTAATTAAACTTTGAGGCCCTTGCATTCCTATATGGATTATACACTAGTAGGAAGAAAAATCCATCAGGATGCAACCTAAGTCTTTGCTAATGATCGCTCGGAACTATTGGTGGTCAAAGCCTATATGCCTGCCTACCTCTAAACACTGATTTATCAACAACACTGACATAGCCCGCCCGCCCCTATAGTCGAAATCCTATTTAAACTTACTTATAAGTTAAGGAAAATACCTACCACAATTCCTTAATACCACATGTTTAGAATTGAAGCAGACCTCATTTGCCAATTAGGCACTGTCATTCGTTATTTAGGACTTTTTAAAATAGAAGGAGGCAGACCCAATGACAATTTAATACCTTAATCCTTGAAGTAAGCCTCTTGACATCCCTAAAGGTACCGAGCCATTTAATACTTTAACTCCAAGGCGAACCCCTGATATATTCTATACAAAACACGTATATTTTCCCTATATGGGTCCTATAGTTAAAGATGTCGCATATAAGTAGTACGTATACACAATTGTTGGGGCCTCTAGGTGAAGGGTAAACTTCCGTTATGTAACTCTTCTGACCTCGTATCCCAACCCATACTAAACCAAGATATTTATAATTAATCCAAGTATTGGGATCGGCCTACTAATTCATGCCCATCATAACGTATTATAGAGGCCACAAAATTTCCACAATGGAAATTATTATGCCCCTAAAGTTCACTTATTAGTATACATTTATCTGCTTATTATGAACTTATTCCAATCCTATATGCTTATTTACTTTATTCTTTATTTCCTAAGTGTTATTTATTTCTTTACTTCCAACTAAGTATCCTTTATAAATATTCATCATTATTTAAATTTGACAATCACTAATGACATTTCTTTATTCATTTCAAATCTAACTTATTATGTTTATTTTGTTTCCTTCATAAATGCCATATTTAATTTTGTAATTAATCCTATCAAATGCATTTATGCCTCCATTTGGTTATTGTAACTTCCTACCAACTGTGCATTTATTTTCGATTAATATTGTAGTCACTATTCATTAAATTGAAGTTATTGCCCCTTTTTCCATTGCGATATCCTAAGCCTTTGATTTATTATGTTATTACTATTTAAACGCCCTAATTGTAACTAATACAAGTGTCGACGTATATTTATCTATTATGTTTTACCCTTTACCTTTTGTATGTATATATGTGTGTATCTCTATATATATATTTAATTTGTAGGCATGATTATACATACATGCGTACATACATACATATATACATAGATATACATACATACATACATACATACATACATACATATATATATATATATATATATATATATATATATAAACCTTTTAATCTCTTTTTTTAGGAATCCCAAAAGGGAAATTAAGTCTGAAGAACAAACTTCCATACTTTTTTGCCTCCTAGGACGTAGCTACGAAATTTAGCCACAAGCAGAAAAAATTATGTGAAGGCCATACCGTGATTTCCCATGCCACTGCACTCACGTGTTTATATCCCACACCACAGCATCCAACGATGCCACACTCCCTACGCCACCTTATGCCCCTGCTCATTCTGCCACTACTTATAGCCATTGCCTTCTATAGCCGCCACTTCCCTAACCACCAACTTCTAAAAACCTACCCTAAAAGGCAAAATTATGCACCTGCTCACTACCTACCATGCTACTAACAACATCGGCGCTCGTCTCATCTTACTCGCTAATCATCAATTACTGAAAAATACAAATAGATAAAAATGATACTGTATGGTATAATCATATGAGAACATATAAATATAGCGAACATAAAATGCTACTGAGTTGTACCATTTAACCAAAAAATAAACCACAAGGTAAGGCCAACTACTATAAAATAAAATTTAAGTATAGTTGAAGTATTATTTTTTTAGCTCGCTAAATACAAAATCGATACTATATAGTAGCATTCTTATATAAGAAGATATAAATTAGCAAACACAAAATGCTATCGTGTGTATCGTTTAACCAAATAATAAAATCATAATGTAAGGCCAACTATTATAAAATAAAATTAAAGTACAATTAATGTATTCTTTTTTTAGTTCGGTAAATACAAAACTGATACTAAACAATCGCATTATTATATAATTGGTTAACCAAGCATACCATCGAATGCAAAAGCTATCTAGATTTACAACCTAGTCAGGTATATATGAATGTAAAAACTAATTAGATGCACAACTTAATCGGGTACATATGGATGCAAAAACTATCAGGATGTATTATAGATACATATGGAAACTAATCTATAACCGAGACAAATTGGTTGACCGAGCTAACCATCGAATGAAAAAGCTAACCAGATGCACAATCTAATCGGTTACATATGGATGTAAAAGCTAATCGGATGCATAATCTAATCAGGTTATATTGACGCAAATGTTAACTTGATGCACAATCTAATTGAGTGCTTATGGACGGAAAAGCTAACCGGATGTACTACCTTATCGGTTATGTATGGTAACCAATTTGTAACCGAGATAGGTTGGTTAACTGAGCTAACAATCGAATACAGAAGCTAATCGAATGCAAAAGCTAACTGAATGCACAGCCTAATCAAGTATGTATGGATGCAAAAGCTAATAGGATGCACAACCCAATTTATAAACTTCTATTATAATTTATAAAATGCAATTATAAAATAGCATTATGAACATAAATATACATAATGTAATTTATATAAAAAATGATACTACATAGTAGCAATACTACAAAAATTTAAAAGGATTTTCAATTGTTTATAAACAAAAATGACACCACACAATATCATTAATTCACACATCTATAAAATACTACTATAATTTAAAAAAGATATTATAATTTAGAAATTCCTACTACAATTCATAAAATGCTACTATAAAATAGCATTATGATCAAAAATATACATAATTATTTTATTAAAAAAATGATACTATATAATATTATTACAACACACATCTACAAAGATGCTACACTTGTTTATAAACAGCTAATACAATTTGTGGAAGCTAATACAATTCAAAAGCTGATATTACATTTCGTAAAACGATACTATAAAATAGCATTGAACAGAAATATAAATAACACACATCAAAAAGAATACAACAAAATTATTTTTTAAGATACAATATATGCATCATCTACAAAGAAGCTACAATTGTTTATAATCTGATACTACAATTTTAAAAAGCTACTACAATTCACAAACTGATATTATAATTCAAGAAATGGTAGTATAAAATAACATTATGAACATAAATATAAATAACTAATTTATTTAAAATAAAATAAAAATAAAAATCACACTACATACTATCATTTATACATATTTAGAAAGATGTTACAATTGTTTATAAATTACTACTACAATATTAAAAAATAATACAATTCAAAAACTACAACTATAATTCATAAAATGCTACTATAAAATAGCATTATGACCATAAATATATGTATTTATATTTAGAAAAAAACAAAAAAAACGATACTATACAGTAATACTGTGTAATATCTTCTTCTTCCTTAGTTTGATGCTTCTTCTTCCTCAATTTGCTACTCCTACTCTAACACCACCCCTTTGCTATCATTGATGCGTTCAAGCCACCACTTCTCCATCCTTACTCACCATCGCTACATTGTCAAAACACTTCAACTTCTCACTCTCTCCCAAACCCTAGTTGACCATCCTCGCTTCCATTTATCTTGTTGTCACCATCGAGAGATATGGCACACCACCATCGAGACCAACCACTACCCTTCTCACAATCAAGGCTCCAGCATGTGAAAAATACTTAAACCTAATTTTGGTTGTCCTTCCATCGAAAATGTTTGCCCTTTTGCTCTATTTCGATTGAAATTTTATCCTTCACTGATAAAAAAATAAGCGCATGTCCTATTGCCTAAAAAATGCTGAGATTTTTCCCTCTATACTATTTTCCTAATCTCAGAATATACACTTATGCGTAAATTCTATAAAGAATGTTTGTTTCCACATTTTACTATATTGAAGCTATCCTTCCCAAAAAAGGAAATTATTATTGTTGTAGATTTCCATAAACTGCCTGCAAGTGGAACTTTTGCTCCATTTGAAATTAAGGGGAATTATCTCCTTTCAATTCTATTGAAATAGACAGTGCAAACTATGGAGAAGGACATCTATACTTTACACATCTCTTTTCATTTAGGCATATTCCTTGTTATTCCAAATGATGCAATTTTTTTATACATAGTTGTGAAGTTAGACTGTCTATGGAAATTTACATGGAAATAGATACAGTAGAATTATAGCACCTCCACCTCTAAATCCATACTATCCAAGAGTATTACCTTGTAATACTATCAGATAATGCGGAGAATAAGACATATGGAGTATGCATGTGAATATTTCCTTAGGCTAAAACTAGTATGTAAACACCGAATAAATAACTCACCTATACATACACAGTATCGACAAAAAGCAATAAACACGTATGCCTCTAGGATAGAACAATACAAAATATATAGTAAATATCAGAGACACAGAGTCAATCAAAGCAACAATATATAATATACAATATACAATGTCTGTCCAAAATATATCATAATGATATATACATAAAAGATTACACATTATAGAATGATAATATACAATATCAAATATCTTGTCTCAGCTATGCCTAGAAATACAAGCTGGTCTCATCGTCCCTGAACCTAAAATGTCTCGGACTGGCCCAAGTATTATATAATAACACATGATTTAGACTATATCTAGAATGTAGATATCAATGTAAAATAACAACAAGCATGGTATAAACAAGTGCAACACAAGTGGTACACGCATATCCCAAGTGTCAACATATCATAAAACCATGCACATAAAAGAAACACGTTTCCGAGCAAAGTCAATAAATACGCCAAATGGGCATATACTCAACTTGATACATACATAATCTCATATAATTAGGTATGAAACTCAACAACAATAAATGACATGCTCTCAGCAATTCCCTAGATTATCTCTTAGATAATCATAAAGTAGACATACCTAGGGTCCGTCTCTCTTAATAAATTTATAAAATTCATAAAAATTACCCAAATCAAATAAACATGAAATATAAATGTAGGATACCCTGATAGCCAAGCCATCTCTCAGATGACCATGTAAAAATAGATATAAGGTCCGACTCCATGCTCGTAGCATCTCTAGCCATCCTCGACAGTTGTATAATCGATGTATATAGGGTAACACAACTTCATAGACTCTCCATCCCATATATAATTCAAGAAATCAATAACTACATAATAATCATCTGGACCTTCAACCTTATAGTAATTTACTTGACTCTTAGCCAATAAAATAATCATGCGGTCTCTCAGACCTCTACTAATCCACTCAATTCTCAGTATCATGGATAATCATTGGCACCCTCAGTCCTGTGTGCTCTTAGCATCATAAATTTCTAGGCATCGATGTCGGCAAATGATCAGATTGGCTCTCGGTTGTAGACCTAGCTCTCAGCCAATAACATAATGATCTTATATAGGTGAATAAGTAGTGTCTATGGCATCTCATCATATCTTATCAATAATAACTAAAAGGTATTACTCACCGAAATAGGGCAAGAAGAGTGAATGCCCAGCCCAAAACTTTGCTACCATCACCGTACTTCAGGTTGCACAATATCGAGCCCGCCAGTACCATCTATCGTTAGGCATCATTAGTCATTGTTTTATTCTTCGACAATGTCAGGCCAACGTCATGAACCCTTGCTCCATCAACCTCCATCCTCCTCTGGAACCAGGCAACCACACAACACTTCATCGCGGATCATGTCCTCAAGCTTTCAATTGTATGCATCTCCAACTTCGTGGCATCAATTCACCATCGCCCCTCCACGTCGTGGCTTCTCCTTGCTATGTTCACCAGCGTCCGATCATCGATAACAATATGCGTGCGGGCACTATATATATACAGACTCGATTTTATGGATTTTGAAATTAGTGAAAATGATTAGGTTTTGGGTTCTGTTTAAAGAGTGGCAACGAAAAATTCTAGAATATGAAGGACAAGATTAAGTTTAAACAGGCTCGGCCTTAATCGTTTTCGCCCAATTACAATTCAATTTAAACTGCAATTCAAACTATTTTTTACTTCATTTTCCATTCAAACTTAAATTTAAATTCTTGATGTATATATTTGTAAATATACTCTAATCTGGTTTGGATTAATTTACACTTTATTGTACAAGAAATATCTCAATAACAACAAATTTTCTTCAGTTCGATATTGATCTACTTCATTTTTTTCAATTATTACAGTCATATAAATTATATACATTTCAAAATATTTCATATTCAATTAAAACAATTTATTCAACATAATTCATTAAGAATGAATTTAATAATTTAATTTAATTTATTAGAACAAAAAAGCATTTATTAAATACAATTTAATTAACCAAAAAATTTATTTTTAGAATATTTATACGACGAAAAAAACAAATTATTACAAAAATTGTACATTCGGTGCTCTTAATAAGTTAAAACATACAAATTTACATTCCAAGGCTAACTAGGGCATTCCTAATGAATGATAAACAATTTACAACCTAATTAATGTAAATCTTGAATAAACTTCATCATCTTATAAACATAATAATTTACAATTCTTAAGGACTAATTTTCTAAAATTTCAAGCTTAGGATGCATGTGTCATTCCAACATAATTATATAACTTACAGAATATGTAGCAGATTTCAATTAATTACTTTCATTTTAAAGTCTATAATTCGATGGATGTTGCATAGGCATAATAATCAAATAAAATTCAACAATATAAATTTCAGCGTTATATATAAATCATATAATTTTCCACTAACCTTTCTAGGTTTTCAAATCTCCAAATCCAAATTCATTCCTTTAGTTGACTCATTTTTCCTTTCCAACCCAATAATATGTATAAAAGGGTATATACATACCCATTAGAATTACAGATCCGAGAGGAGATTTGAGTTAACTGGAAATTTAGATTTATAATTATAGAATTTATCTTTTCCATAGTATTGATTCACTGCTTATTTTTTCTCTTTTATTTTCTGCCCTGCTCCGATACACACACAAATATAATTTAGTATTTTATAAAATTTAGAAATACGGTGAAGGAAAAATATGTGAAGAAAAATAAAGGCTCTGCTGTTTTATTTATAAAATATGTAAAGAAAAATAAGAGGTTAGGACTATATTTATAGGTGCTCGAATTAATTCTATTTGCAAAATTAATATTTATTAAATTTAGGTCGTTAGTCTGAGGTTCAACCCTAGCCACCATAACTTCAACCGATAGACTACTCCCCATAGGCGGTCAACCACCAGCAGCCGTCCGGCCTCATAAGGCTATCGACCGGTGGTGGGCCGACAAATATTATTTATTTTCTTAACTCATTTTCAATTATTTCATTTTAAAACCTTCAAATGTTAATAACGTTTTGTTTGAACTCCGGTCGTATAGTTTTATATACGAAAATTGCTCAAAAAATGGTCACAAACACAATAGTGTAAGTTTCATGATCAAATTCCGATGGTTGTTCAAATTCCCTTTTTAGCCTTATTTAATTATTTATTGTTTATTTTACAAGATGTTATAGTATCTTCCAACCATTAGTGGTTTCCATATTCAATGGAACTGCAACTAATCCATTTTCTGAAACCACTTGTCCGAAAAACTTAACCTCTTAATTCGAAAAATGGCATTTCGGAAGCTTCGCCTTCAACTTCTGTTGACTCAATGTCTTTAACAATAATCTAAGATGTACTTCATGGTCTCTCTTATCCTTGTAATATACCAATCTATCAAAAATGTTGACCAACAAAAATCTATCCAATTGATCATGGAAGATTTGGTTCAGAAGATCAATGAAGAACATAGGGGAATTGGTCAATCCAAACGACATCATTAACTATAAGTCGTCTATCGTAGGCAAATAAATCATTTATCATGGGCAAAGGAAAACATTTCTTCACAATCATCATATTCAGCTTTCAATAATCTATACACATCCATAAAGATCCATCTAACTTTTTTACGAATACTTTTGAGGCTGCCCATGGTGAATTATTCAGCTTAATGAAATTTTTGTTATCAAGTTCCACTAGCTCCTTCTTCAATTTCTCCTTTTTTTTAGGCGGTATTCTATTAGACGGTCTATTAGTAGGTTGTGCCCTCGACATCAAGTCTACTCAGAATTCGATCTCCCTTCTTGGGTGTAATCCCATAATTGGTTTGAATATACCTATGAATTCTGTAAGCACCCATATTTTACTGACCTAGTCATCATCTTCCATAGAACATAACATCAAACTCGCCTCTTAATTACGTCCAAATCTATCATAATTCTCTCTCCATCCTAGGATTTCATTAGGCGGTAAACATATCCACACCCACACTATTGATCCTAGCATCATTATGCACTAACCAATCCATAACCAAAATTACCGTGTACCCTATAAAGTCAAATACATATGGGTATCAAACAAGTAAGTATCCATAAAAATAAAACTCAAGGTCGGTGCACCTTAATCCCAAAGTGATATACCCACTGATCGGATTAGCCACATATATGGACGTAATCAAATAGTTAATGTCTAACTCTAACCTATCAACCAAATCTCTAGGAATGAAAGAGCGAGTAGCAACAGTATCAAAAATAACACTAACTAATATACTGGAAATTGAAATCATACCTCCAAACAACCCATTTCTTTTCTCCTCAGAAATTGGTCCACACAAAGTCCTTCCAAATCCTAAACCTTAGCCCACTTTATTTTCAGGAAATCCCTCATCTTATGATCATGCCTATTATAGACAAAGCACTTGGTTTTGTCCTTCTTCTTTGGCTGGGTACGCTAAGTGGAATAGTGTCCCTTCCGCCCATAGTTATAACACGTAACATCTACCAAATTTGGTCTTTGAGCTCTTTCCTCTAAAAGCCTTGCCTTCTTTTTGACTCTTTCTGCCCTTTTGATATAGATTGAATCTTTTCTTTTACCTACCCCTGGGTCCAACATCAGCTTTCTTCTCCTCTTGAAATAAGTAATCATATGTTCTTGGCATTTCTATCACTATATTAAAAGGAGCCAATAATGAGCCATCACCTTGTGATTCTGCCCCTTCCTCGGATCTTCTATCAATTTCTCATTCTTCCTCAGCGAAGTCCTAATATGCTCCCTTCCATACTTTGACAAAACATTAAAACACTAGATGTACTCTGCCAAAGTCATCTCTCCCTGCTTCAAGTTAAGGAACTCCATATACAATGCACTCTTCTAAATGCAACACCCCTAATATTTAATACCATTATTCAGGAGATTTAATTAGATGAATTAAATAGAATAATGTAACTGTTAGAGTGATAAGGGGAATGAGATTTGAAAAGTTAAACTGAAGGCTGAACTTAATTAAATAAATGGGCTATGAAAGGTTTGATATGTTAACTAATAAGAAAAAACCATTAATACAAGGGCTTAATAGAAAATTGCCGCACCATAATCCCATTTCCTTAAAATTCTTATTTCATTTCCTTTTCACGTTCATTTTGCAAAACATAAAAGCGCAAAACCTAAAGCTCAAGCCGGCCATTACTTAGGAGGAAAAGAGGAGAGAAACTCATCTAAAGCTAGGGGAATTAATCAAGGATCAAATCTCAACTTCCTTATCCTAATGAAGGTAAATAATAATCAAAACCATCTCTATTTTTGTTTTAATGATCATTTGATTTTTGGGTTTTAGTTTAAACCCATTATGGTGATTTTTGATGATGATATGCTTGGATTTCATGATATGATATATTCAAACGATTTTGTTTGATAATTGTTATATACGATTTTAAGGCCAAAATCGTTTATTTTGGATTTCGAATGCCATGAGAAATTTATATGGTATGTAAACATAAATTTGGAAATGAGTTTAATTTTCTGTAATTTTCCAAGCTATGGAAAATTTATTATGAATTTTTGAAGGAAGAAATGAATTAATTGGGTCTAAAATTATTTCGGCTATTATATAAAGAAATTTAGGTATGAAATTTTTTTATATGTGAGATAACATATTAAAAGTGAATTTCTATGATTCTTGGAATTTTTTTCTATGTAATGTACTATGGAAATTAAATTATTTTTGATGGAGGACTTAAACATTTTATTATTTTTGCTTAAGGAAGGGCTTATTTGTTAAATTGTTTTAATTTGATCTGTAATAATCACGGTAGTTCTATTTTAGAAAAAACAATACCATCGTTAACCCTTTTCGTTCCTATAAAGGGGTATATACAATAAGAAAATAAGAGTAGTAACATGTCTGATATACGAAGATACCAACACGGCACACAACCAGTTATAATTCCTAGTTTACACAGCAGAATTTTCAAAATAACTCTTATTTGCTAGATAAGACCTCTACTTCGTCTTGGGAATCTGTATGTGTCATGCAAAGGAGTCAAGTACCATCCAGCCTCTAGATTCTTCTATATGCCATGCTCATGCTCTTCTTGTTCAATGCGGTAATCAACACTCTGTAGGGTAATCAAAGCAGGCATATAAATTTAACTCAATATGTTGGCCCAACTCATAGTTGCCTCGTCCATCCTTTTGGAATATGGTCACAACTACTTATGTAGTCTGAATTTATAGAGTTTAACATATAATATATATATATATATATATAGATAAAAATAAAAATATGTTCTTTCAGTGTATCTTAATTCCTATGATTGACTGACCTCGACTCGGATACCAAATGTAACAACCGACACCTTAATGGGCCCGAACTTTGACTAAATCGAAACCCAAGTCCATTAGGATATGTACTGTTGATTTTGTTAACCTATAATAACACAAGTATATTAGAGTGCGAACAAAATAAACCCATAACGAAATAGAACATACGTACTGACTAAGGCCACTACCTTGGATTCAATATTGTTCCTTGGATGTCTAATTAGTGTTGTGCATGAATAAGAAGACTTCTCCATCTACTGTTCATATCTAGCTCTAGTATCATATCCCTCTAAATCTAATATATGGGTTGTGATGAGGAGGGGGATTAGAATAATGTTCTGGTGGTTGAAAAGATTACATACTTTACTTATACCATTTATTTATGCCAACAGATTTCCATTTAGGTGTTATGTCTATTATTTATGGCTAATCCATTGAATCCTATGTGCATGTATGATATGGGTAACCTTCTCCGATGTATAACTATGTATGTATGTGTGTGTGTGTGTGTGTCTATATTCACATATATCTAAATGATGCACTATCCAAAACCATGGCTGCTTAATACTTCTTAAATAGGGAGGAGTCAAATCCAATGACCATCTAATACCTCAGTCCCGGAAGCGGGCCCTCCGCAATGTAAACCCTAGTCAATCAGTTTTAGTTACAGAGACTAATGACCCTTATATATGGCTTTATAATTTATAATTTAATTATCGTACTACTAACGCATCTCAAAGGCTCATATAAGGGTCAACCAGTCCACTCCAACAAACAAATTGCGTCCAACCATCTACTTAGAGGTCTATGTGTCTCTCATATGGATTCTACAGCGTAGAAAGCGAAATCCATCATGGCATAACAGAAGTCTTTGCTATCGCTCGCTTAAGACCGCTGGTGGTTATAACCTATATACCAGACCTACTACTAAAGTCTAGTTCAACAACACTAACATAGCTCACCGACCTTCCATAGCAGAAATCTTGTTTAGATAAACCAAAGTAAGTTCAGGAAAATGCCCCTTTCGGTTATTTGATACCTCTTATTGAAAGTAGACCCCATTTTCTTAGAAGCACTGGGTCGTTTAATACTTCAAATCTGAGGCAAACCGTCGGTATATTTTCCCTTACCTATTCGCAATGCATATCCCTTCCCCATAGGTCTTATGGTTGGAGATGTCTCACATCAGTAGTAAGTATACACAACTATTGGTAGCCTCTATATGAAGGGCAGACTTTTATTGTGTAACTCCACCAACCTCACATTCCAACCCACTAACCAAACCAATCACCCAAACCTAAGTGTTGGGCAAAGCCCACTAATTCACGCTTGTTCTAAATGAATAATTGAAGTTATATAATTTTCTACTACCAAAATTAAATTGCTTTCTATGTATATTTAATAGTATTAATACTTATTACATAAATATTTGTATTTTATATGCTTAGGCTTTGGTCTTCTCATTTCTTCTGATGCCTAATAAATGTCCTTTGTCCATAACTTGGTCACTAATGTAAAAATTGGATTTTCTGTAATGGTATTTATTTACTCATTTCAAAAATCCACTATTATGCCTTTTTATTTTCTCCATAAATGCCATATTATATTCTCTAATCAATCCTCATTTAATTCCTTTAACTCTTTATTAACTACAAATTTATCCATTAAATTTGTAATCATTATCCATAAATTTTGGAATTACGATACCTTCCTTTTCAACCTCCAGGTCTTATACTTACTACGCTATTAGCAACTAATATGAATATTGTCGTAAATTCTGCTATATATAGATTTATTTGTTTTTAATCGGTAAGCACGATTATGTGTGTGTGTGTGTATTCCTATTTCTAACTATAAATCCCTAAACTAAAACAATCCTTTCCACGTTTTAATTATCAGAGCTACCCTTTCAAAAAGGATTATAGTTATGGCTTTCCATAAATTAACCAAAAGCGAGGACTTGCTTAGTTTGAAATTACATGGAGTTATTTCTCTTCTTTTATTGAAATAGATCATGTAAACTATAAAGAATAATATCCATACTTTACACATCTCTTTCCTTTTTGGTATATTCCTTATTAATTTGAACGACACACTTTTATAAATATTTTGAAAAAGGATAATTTATGAAAATTACATGGAAACATATATAATTAAATTATACCCCACTCCAAATAAATTAGAATATAGAAATTCACATTCCAAGTTAACTAGGGCAATATAATTTACTTCCCAATTATAAGTCTGGAATAAACTTTACAACTTTAAGAAAATTCTACAATAATAAATATTTGGGGATGATTTAAAATCATTGGATTAGGTTGTACATAATATTTCAGTTCTATTTACCTATTTTATAGTATATATGGGCGACAATCATATACATTTATTTTAAGCCTACAACTCATCGGAACTTGTATAGGCATGGTAATTAAATAAAAATTCAACAGATAAATATCGATATTATACATAAATTGTATAATTTCCCATTTACCTTTCTAGCTTTTCAAATCTCCCAAATCCGAGTCAATTCTTTTACTTGTCTCCTTTTCCATTTTACTCCAAAAGAGTATGTATAACAGGGTGTATACATACTATTAGAAGTACAAATCTGAGAAGAGATTTGAGGTTAAGGGAAATATTGTTTTATAATAATAACATCTTACCTTCTCTATAGTAGGCAACCGGTCTAATATACCGGATCATTCGCCTAACTAACTTTACTAAGACTAATCCGACTCGCTTCTTCATTCCCGCGCCTCCCCCTTAAGCTTGCCCTTCTCAAGCTTGTGGAGGTTTAGAGAGCTTGATAATTGGATAGTGATGAATCGGGACTTAGTTAGCTATTAATAGAATCTGGAACCATCTTAAACATTCTTTTGAATTGGTGGCTTGCTTGGCCACTGGCTCTTTTGAAAAGGCTTTATTCACTCCTCTTCATCTCTTTTATTTTCTTCCCTGCTGCAATTTTTATTTTTGTGTGTATGTGTATGTACAACATTTTATAATTAACAGAAATAACGGAGATGAAAAAGTGGCAGAGCTTAGCTGCTTGGATCAAACAATATGGGAAGATAAGTGAGGGGTTGGACATGTATTTATATTAGATTAAAATTAAATATGGGCCTTTTTTCCAAGTTTCAAACCCTAATTGCCACTCCAAACTAGTCAACTGCCCGTATAAGCGGTGGACTGCTAGCAGTCCATCGACTTATGTAAGGGGTCGAATGGAGGGTCCTACATCAATTATTATTTATTTCATATTTTCGTTCTTGATTATTTTCATTTCAAAAAGTTTAAATTCTAAAAACTTTTTCATTTGAGCTCCAATCATAATACTCCAAATATGCAAGTTGCATAGAAAATTGCCATGAACACAATCGTGTTGGTATTATGGCCAAATTCCATTGTTTGCCTAACTTCCATTTTTGGAGTCTTATTGATTATTTATTTATTATCGTTAATTTTACGGGGTATTACATTCTACTTCCTTAAAAAAAATTCATCCCCAAAATTCCCCAAGGGTTGAATCATGTAACATAGCGTGTAACCAATCTAAGCAATCCAACTAATTGGTGTTGTTATCCAGCCTTTTAACTTAGCTATATCTAGACTGGCTCCATAAGTTAGAGTCGATGATAGACAAGGAAGGTAGTCCGGTGAGGTGATCGCAGAATCAAGCACAGACAATAATACGAAGTAATGATCAAGCGAAACTAAGAGATAGATTCTACGGAACATTCTAAGTACGGTTAGTGCCTCCCCTAGCTAGAGGATCAGATCACAACACTATAGCAATGAACAACATAAAATAATAGTTCAACTTAATGGGAATCAATCAATATCTCTAAAAACATGAAGACAAACTTGGAAATATGAAGCTAGCATGGAGGGAGACCCACACGACTGGTTGCATGGTGCCATGTGGCAAGGAAGAACGATCGTGGTAGATCGCTCTATATTAGGAGTTGGGCCTCGAATTTTTTTGGTGATCTCGTCTACATCTAGAGATTCTACTAGTGAATTTTCACGAAGATATTCGATCACCTTCCCCTATAAATATTGAGTTCATTATTCATTTTATAGATCTTTACGCTGTTGTTTTACTGGTATTGTATCATGGATTTTGATCTAATCCCTTTTGTACTTAGAAATTCGAACGAATAATAAAGCTATTTCATTAGATCGGATGTAGGCAATCAATGTTGAACCACTATAAACCTATTAGTCTTTGTTTTTTACTTGTTTTCTGCTTGTTTAAACCGCTTTAATTTAGATTTCTTCCTTTATTTCTCTACAATCATTCTATCGGGTGATTGAGCCAGCTTTTGGTGCAAACATTTTGGTGCTTTCACTGAGAAATCAGTTTTCAGTTTGATTGGATCTCATCATCAAACTATGGATTTCCATATCATGAGATAAGATCTAAATTTCAACTGATGAAGTTTTCGTTTCAACTTAGGTTCGAAGAAGATCTTGAGGAAAGCTATTAGCTATAGCCAAAGGAAAGCCTACCACTTCCTATGCTCCTATCGAAGGCAATGGCAATGACAATGTGCAACAAGTTGATCAAAGCATACAACTGAATACTGTCGATCCCAAGAATCCAGCTGACTACATCACCTAAGCAAACTTTAAAGTTCCAATGAAGAAAATGATGGATAGCCGTCAACAACTCAACCAGTAAATCCAGGCTAACATCGACTGGATGAACAAGTTGAAAGATCAGCGTGGAAAGTCAAAGAGGGAGCCTACTCCATATTAAGATCTGATAACTCTTCCTCATCCAACGACTATCACAAAAATAGATGCTGCAAAACGGATGCATATACAGCTACAATATTGGGATGAAATCAGAAGATCGTTATGGTCAATCGGTGCCAGCCGGTACCAAACCCCTAGGGGGATTGGCATCGAACCTTAGAATCCTTGGGGAAATCTGCATGCAGTGGATGGGCTCACTCTAGAGGTGCCGTGATCGATTAAAGTACTAGAGATCAAGCGAATGTGGTTGAACTGCAACCGTAAGATGATGATAGAACTGCTACTTAGGAAATGGATCAAGAGCAACATGAGCCAAGGCAATGTGGTGCTACATGAAGGCATGGACCCTGTCGCTCACTTGAGATGGAAAACGACTACCGCCTAGCGTCAACTCTCCAAACCCAAGACTTGACAACTATGGCCAGTGAAAGAAAGTCAAGGCTTGATCAGCGATGATTGGGGACTCTCCAGAAGTCATACTATATTCACCGACAATATTACACATGAAGAATATCTACGGAGGTTCCATATGCCTATGATGCTTGCCTATGCAGGAAAAACCGACCCCGGGCAATATCTCTTGAAGTATGAATGACACATGGACTTTGACCGTGCCACTGATGTAGTCAAGTATAGGTGTTTTTCCCTTTTTTCGAAAGATGTTGTGACCATATGGTTCACCAAGCTACCACTATGGTTAATCTCTTCATTTGATGAGTTAGCAAAGAAGTTCTTGGAGTAGTTTTGCATATATACGACTCGTCCCATGGATATAATGTCGCTCTTCAACTTGGTCCAGGCACCGAGGGGGTCACTGAAAGATTTTATATAATGGTTTAATACAGCTGTTACAAAAGCTAATAACTCAAATGATGATGCAATAATCATGGCATTGACTAGGGGAGTCGACCCTCAATTTTGAGTTTGGCGATTGGTTAGCGAGAAAGCCTCCTTCTACATTAGACCATTTCTTTACAAAGGCGGCTCGATTTTAAAGGAAGAAGGAGGCAAAGAGAACCAATAAGAGATATGTTAGGGGCCCAAGTGCCAAAGAAGTACAAAGTAATGATGCGTGAAGCAGTCTAGTGATAGTTTTGGGAAAGTTCAAATCAATATTCAAAACAAACCAAATGAGCAAAGAAAGGCGTTGATAGAAATCGAGACCAAAGATGGGATTCCAAGAGAGGGAAGCCGAGGATCCCATCGTTCGATACATACACGTCGATGAATACGTCACTAGTGAATGTTTATCTATCGACTTATAACACTATGCAGTATAGGAAACCACCCTTGGAGGAACCGATGGAAAAGCAGAGATAGTTCGGAAAGTACTATAGATGACACGAAACTTATGGACATACCTTGGATTAGTGTCACCACCTCCATGATGTTATTGAGAAGTTAATTAGAGAAATAAAATTGTAACAATTTGTTAAAGCCCCGTAGGATGGCGGGCAGAGGATACCAACCCCAATCGGGGATGAGCTATGCCCAGTGTCGAGGAACCTCGACGGACAGGAGGGAGATTAGTTATTAATACCATTATTGGAGCACTACGTCGGCCCATAAAAGCTGGAATGAAATGAAGTGTTACGCGAACACTATTGTTAACCGCCTTTTGACCAGGTAGTATTTCATAAAAGTTCGCTAAATGGCTTCTGTAATCATCAAGGCAGGTAGCCTAGAGAGATGGTTATCAAGCTTGGAAATCGATGATATTTGAAACTATAGATAATAGTTCGACGGATTTAGGCCGAGTCCCAACCAAGGTGCAATCAATATGAAGTGACAAGAAAGGACCCATGGGGTTATATTTCAAATTTCAAGTCAATCGAATTTCATATGCTCGAGTTATGGGCAAAGGAAGAATTTATATGGATCGATCAGGAACGATCCATTAAAAGGTGTAAATCGAAGAAGATCGATGAATATCTCAAAATCTACAAATCCAATGCACTTATCAATATATTGAAAAGTGGAGCCCAAAAAAAGGGCCGCATGACAAAACTCCCAAATCTTGGAAAAAGAATCCGATCGTTGTTGGAACGATCATAAAAATTTGCCAGAATGATCCATAGTTTCACAGAAAAAGCGATATCTCATAAATGGTATGCCGGAATTGCATAATATTTGGAGAGTAAGTATCTAACATCATGCAACACCCCCATGATTGATTATGCTCAAAACTCCCAAATCTTGGAAAAAGAGGCCGATTGTTATTGGAACGATCGTACAAATCTACCAGAACAATCCATAGTTTCAAAGAAAATGAGATATCTCACAAATGGTACGTCAAAATTGCACGAAATTTGGAGAACAAGTACTAACATCAGAGGGAACCCAAATGATCAATCGCAGGTTAAAAGGATAAAGCAAATGATCTCCTATGATCCAATTTCTATTCAAAACAGTAAAGATCGACCGATATCTCACAAACGGTAAATCGAAATGGCGTGAAACTTTGGGAGCACGGACAAGAGGCATTGGGGATTCCATAAAATGATCGCAGCACCATTGGAGTTAGTATGGAATGATCGAACAAAATTATTTTTTGGTGTTCCGTCGATCCAAAATTTTGTGGGTTGGGTCATATGGGCCTGGAGGTTTATTGCCGAAATTTCAACGCGATCCATGCACGTCTTCACCTATAAACACAGCGGACTTGACTCATTGCAAGGGACTTTTTTCCAGATGGCTCTCCTTCATCACTTCTTGTCCCTTCCTCCATTAATTTTCTAAGGTAAAAATAACTATACTTGTAATCTTATAGTATAAATAAAAGATTGGTTGAGTGGACATAGGCTTGAGTTTGCCAAGCCACCATAAAACTTGCGCACGTTCATTTGCTTTTCTACAACCTATTCTGTGATATGTAAATCTATGTTTCTCTATTTGGATCTAAATATTGGACATTGGTGCTTTCACTTATAAAAGAGTGTTTATGACCATTTTTGGTAGAAATTTTTTGGTGCTTTCATTGACAGGGACTTGCACCCACGGTTTCGGAAGCAAGGATCTTAGATTTGGAAGCTTGGATACTTGGACCTAAGAAGCAATGACTAGGCAATCAACAAGGAGACCATTAGCAGATAGGAGCCATTATGGAAGAGTTAAGAGGCTTCCTTTGGAGCTGGAGAAAATCAGATATCTATCTACATCACTAAAGATAAAATGGGAACAATGATGGATGCTATGTTAGAGAGGAAGCGAAAAAGACGAGGAGATGATGCAGGATCTACTCCGATAGATTGGACAAGATGAAGCACAAAACCAAGGAAATGGAGTAGTAGGAAATGCTGTAAATATGGATCAGGGAGCGGGAGCAGCAAGAGCTGAGGAAAACAAGAATTAGGACCAAGAAAACAAAGCTATCAAGATGTAGGATGGAGTGGAATAGCTGGGAGCGGCACTTGACCAACTAAGAACGACCGAGGCCGATTGTTCCAAAATGATCAGTGTCGATCGATCCATACTTCGGGTTATGTCCCCCAAATCACGTTGGATCGATCTAGGAAGGATACTGTGTGGTGCCATGTAGTTTGGCAATGATCGGAATGCGAATGCTCATCCATAAGAGCATATTTCAAGATTCCCCCATGGACTGGCTTAACTATTTTCCTCCTAAGCTATTTCACACCATTCCTAATGACTCGAAGCGGCTTACGAGGTCTTGAAACTTCTGGCATAACCTCTTTCTCTTTTACTTGATCTAGTGCTACCACAATACTCGGGTCATGCACAAAATTCCATATATAGGAGATATGAAAAAAAGTGCACACCCGTCATCTTTGGAGGTAGATCCACCCTATAAGCTAATTTCCCAATTCTCTCGATATTGGAAAAGGTCCAACAAATATGGGTGCTAACATTCCCTTCCTACTAAATCGAACAACATTCCTCAAAGGAGAACTCTTAAAAAATACTATGTCCTTAATTGAGAATTCCAAATCTCTTCTTCTCTTGTCTACATAGTTCTTCTAACAATCTCGAGTGGTCTTCATCCATTGTCGAATGATCTATACCCTCTCAGAAATTTCTCTAATCATACCTGAACCAAGTATCGGTTTCTCACCTGCTTCCTACCAAAATAAAGGAAAATTACAAGGTCTTCTATATAATGCTTTATACGGTGCCGTGCCAATACTCGATTGATAACTGTTGTTATAGGAAAACTCCACTAGATGCAAGTGATCATCCCAAATCCCTCCAAAATCTATAATCCATGCTCGAAGAAGGTCTTCCAATATCTGATTCACTCACTTAGTGTGGCTATCCGTTTGTGGGTGATAAGCTGTAGTCAAACGCAGCTCGGTTCCCAAAATCTCTTGTAAGCTCTTCTAGAATCCACTATCAAATAATGAGTCCCTATCACTTAAAATACTCTTTGGCACACCATGGAATTGAACGATCCACTTAACAGATAATTCTACCAAGTTGGATGTTGTTCTGGTAGAATTGACATGTATGAATCTTGTACTCTTAATCGGATAATCTACCACTGCCCAAATAGTATCATATCTTTCTCTAGTCCTTAGCAGTCCATCTATAAAATCCATATATATCTCATCCTATTTTCATTCGGGAATATCTAGCGGTTGGAGCAATCCATTAGGATTCTTCTGTTTAGCCTTCACGAATTAACGATTCATACACTTCGAGATGAATTTTCCAACTTCATTTTTCATACCTTCCTAGTAGTAAGTCGTCTTCATGTCTCTATACATCTTTTTACCACCAGGATGAATGGTTAATCTGGAATGATGGCATTCCATTAGCACTTCATCTCATAATCCATCAACATCTAGAATGACCAGTCTCTTATCCTTACGAAGCCAACCATTTCGGTGAATCTCGTACGGTCTCAAATCTTCATATTCTACTCCCATTTCAATCTTCTCCATGATCTCAACTAGCTTAGCGTCTTGCTTTTGACTACTACCAATCCTTTCAATGAGAGTAGATTTGATCGATAAACTTGCAAACATCTCAGGCTCGAGCTCACAAAATGGCTTGAAATCAAATCCACTATATACTCCATATGTTTCCATTCCAAAAACGTAGCTTCCAATTCAACATGTCTTCTTCTTCTTAATGCACCTGCCACTGCATTACCTTTTCCTGGAGTATAAGAAATATCAAAGTTATAAGAAGCTAGGAACTCCGACCATCGTTACCGCCGAAGGTTAAGACTCTTTTGTGGGAAAAGATACTTCAAGATTTATGGTCCGTGAATAACTCAAATCTTTATCCCAATAGATAATACCTCCACATTTTCAAAGCAAAAACAATCGCTGCCAACTCCAAGTTATGAGTTGGATATCTTTTCATGCGACTTTAGCCGTCGACTAGAATAAGCATCAACTTTTCCATTCTGCATCAACACAGCTCCAAGACTAGTACCACAAGCATTGATACTGTCATCTCTTCATTCCCATCTGGAGTAACCAATATAGGTGCACTCATCAACCTTTCCTTCAAAGTTACAAATGCATTCTCGTATCTTGCATCCCAAGTAAAAGTTTGATTCTTCTTGGTCAAGTTAGTCAACGGTGTTGCAATCTTTGGGAAGTTTATGTAAAGTCTATAATACGTACCTTGCCAATCCAAGGAAACTTCTCACATCCATAGCATTCTTGGGTTGATTCCAATTCTAGATCGCTACCACCTTTGCAGGATCCACTTCAACTCCTTGTCCTAACATGACATGTCTTAAGAATCTCACTTCTTCCTTCCAAAAGTGACACTAGAGAGCTTAGCTCTGAAATTGTGCTTTCTTAAAATCTTAAGCACAATCTCAGGTGCGTCTTGTGCTCTTCCTTGGTTCTGGACTAAATCAGAATATTATCCACAAACACAAGCACAAACTTGTTCAGTTGATCTCTAAAGACTCCATTCATACGATCCACTAAGTATGCCAGAGCATTGATCAATCCAAAAGGCATCACTAACCACTCGTAGAAACCTAACGGTGTCCGAAATGCAGCAATAGGAACAATTTCTTTAGCCACTTTCAACTGGAGAAATCCCGTTTCTAAATCCATCTAAGAAAATACCTTTGCCCTGTGCAGCTGATCAAATAGGTCATCAATCCGTGGAAGCGGATACTTATTTTTTTGGTATTCTTATCCAACTTGCGATAATCCACACATAGCCTTAGAGAACAATCTGCCTTCGTTGAGACTAGATAGGTGCACCCCATTCGGATATGCTTCTCTAAATGAATCATTTCTTTGTAGATCATCCACTTGCACCTCTAAGTCTTTCCGCTCTCTAGGTGCCATACGCCTCAAAGGCATAACTATGGGTCTGGCTTCATCCACTAAGTCGACCTGAAACTCGATCTCCCTATGTAGCTGTAATCCTATCACTTCCTCAAAGACATCAGGATACTCTCTAGCAATAGGCACATATGATAATCCATCCTGTGGAATCTTAAGCGAATAAAGAAAGCTTACTAATACCCCATCCTCTGGTAAGCAATGTATCACTACCGTTCACCCTTCCACATTCCCAATTGTCACCTCTAGTTCTTGCAATCCACTACAGCCACATACCTCTTAAAAAAGTCCATTCCTAAATAATTCCAAACCCAGAAAAATTAAGAACAGAGCAATCACAAACAAAAGAACATCTATGATTCGATAACTCTAAGCCTCGATAAATCATATAAAGACTGGTAGATCCTCCAACAGGGTTGGTCACAATCAAAGGTTAGCTTACTATCATAGGTTCCAAACCTAATTTGCATACTAGCTCACCGCATGTAAAATAATGCAAAGCTCCAGTATCAGAAAGAACTCTAATAGAAACATCTCGAATGGAAAGCATACCTTACACCACGACTCCTTTCTCCTTATCCCTAGCAGTAGGAGCACAAGATGAAGTCAGGATAGCATCCAAGTCATATGCCTTCACAATCTGCTTATCCTTGGGCAGTTCCAGACAATTCCTTTTTACATGTTCAGGCTTATGATAGTTGAAGCACTTTTTAGCCGCCTTACATTCATTATCATAGTGACCTTTCTCACTACAATTGCGACAAACAACCTAACTCTTACTCATCTTTTGGCCTCCTTTTCCTTGTTGCTGTTGCTTCCTCTTTCCATTCCATTTCTTCTTACCCCCACTGCCTTATTACAGTTTTGGTTCCTCCTTTTCAACAATAGCTACAATAGCAATCTTATTCTTTGAGTACAAACTCTCATGTCCAAGGGACTTCTCAACAAGCTTCTCAAAAGACATCTGGATGTAGTCCACTAGCTTCTTTCCCAAATGATCATCAATTCCAGTAATGAACTTCTCATTCTTCTTCAACGGTGTATCAATAAAAGACATCCTGTACTTCGAAAAAACATGAAACTCTGCTACATACTCAGAAATAGACATCTTTCCTTGCTTCAACTCAGCAAACTTCTTGAAAAGCACTAACTTATGAGCCAAGGAATGAACTTCTCTTCAAATCTTGCTTTGAACTGATCCCAATAAATTTGATCTCCGGAATAGTAAAGGTAATAGCATTCCACTGATTCATAGCTTGGCCTTATAGTTGTCTTGAAGCAAGTTTCCTTTTCATCGCATCTTCCGTTTCCATATCACTGAATATACGCTCACAAGTATCCATCCAATCTTGCACTTCAATAGCTATTTCTATCCTTAAGAATGGCTTCCTTCATAGAGTGATTAATCCTTGCAAAGCTTGGCGAAGTCGACTCTAGGCATTTGAACCAAATGACCTAAAAGAGCACTGTAAATGTGCCAGGGTGATATGGAATAATCATCAAGGTTGAAATTTTAAAGTAGAAAACCTGTTGCATATCTCATAGCGCATGGATAAAATATAATATAGAAAATATACAACAGAAATATAGGGAGCGATAACAAATGAAAAATAACATCTCTACTAGGACATCATGAGATACGGTACAAATATAATCATATCTTAGTACAACATTTCCTCACTACATCCCTCGAAGTATATAAAAACAAATAGCACAAACTAGAA
Organism: Allium cepa; assembly: GCA_030765085.1. Classification (NCBI taxonomy): domain Eukaryota; kingdom Viridiplantae; phylum Streptophyta; class Magnoliopsida; order Asparagales; family Amaryllidaceae; genus Allium; species Allium cepa. The sequence goes on along the minus strand of CM060932.1, from coordinate 79,461,080 downwards.
ATGTAGAGTAATATACCATAGTTCCTCCAAGCTCCACTTCATATAGCAACTGCGACTCCAAACCTGTCATCTAGTCTACTCATTTAAGTGTACACAAGATGATAAGAGGAAGCATGAAACCTTAGGTCAAACAATAGTCTAGTGTGAGCTGTTAATGACTATCAAAAGCTATACTGGAAAATATGGTACTAAACAGGTGCACAAAACCATACTTGATATGTCCCTACAACCAAAGAGTTAGCACATAATAATATAATATAATATGCCATTCAAAATAAACGATAATAGGATAATGTAATAGAACAGATAGAAGAATCTAAGCAGCCTCCTCCATGGGCCCTATTCCCAATCCCTTCTCTAGAATTTCTATAGATGATAGCCTACCTAAAACCAGACATATCAATCATAGCAACCATATAATCCAAAACCTAGGTATCATCTTCTAAAGCCTCAAATATATGATAACTTGTATGGCCTCGTCCTCGCTTTGCCAGAGACTAATGGAAATCCGGTTCTAGATCGTATTCACCATACTCACTGGTTGAAAACCCCGCATGGTTCTTGTGATACCTCTGCATTACCTTCTAAAACCACACCAGGAGTAGTTTGGGCTCTTCCTATCAGCGAATCCATTATTGCATCGAATATGGCTTGAAAATCGGGTGTAGCAGCTCCCGATCCCACTCCCTCTTCCACTTCTAAAGCAGAGTTATTCCTAATAGCTTTTCTTGTGTTCATATTCATCCTTATCTATAATAAAAATGAGTAGCCTCTTTCCAAGAAAAGCTATAACGGTACCCAAGTGCATACTATATTATATAATAATATTATATAGCCTAATATCTTCATTAACAAGTACTCCCCCTCCTTTAGCGTATACTCTCGAATTTCTTTGGTTAATTCATAAACAAAGCTCTGATACCAAATATGACGACCACCACATACCACCTACACCAAATGAGCTAAAAGAGCGCTATAAATTTGCTAGGCTAATATGGGACAATCATCAAGGTTGAAATTTAAAGTAGAAAACCTGTTGCATATGTCACAGTGCATGGATAAAATATAATGTAGAAAATATACAACAGAAATATAGTGAGCGATAACAAATGAAAGATAACATCTCTACTAGAACATCATGAGTAACAGTAAAAATGTCATAAAATCTCAGTACAATATTTCCTCACTGCGTCCCTCGGAGTATATAACAACAAACAAGGAAACCAGAAATATAGAGTAATACGCCATAGTTCCTCCAAGCTCGTCTTCATACAACAACTGTGACTCCAAACCTGTCGTCTAGTCTACTCATGTAAGAGTACCCAAGATGATAAGAGGAAACATAAAACCTTGGATTATACAACAGTCTGGGATGGGCGGTAAGTGACTATCAAAAGCTATACCAGAAAATATGGTACTAGACGGGTACAAAAACCATACCCGACTTGTCCACAACCAAAGAGTTAGCACATAATAATAAGATATAACATGTAACTCAAAATAAATGACAATAGGATACTATAATAGAACATGATAGAATAACCTAAGCAGCCTCCTCCGTTGGTCCTATTCCCAATACCTTCTCCAGCATTTCTATAGATGATAGCCTACGCAAAGCAGACATAGTAATCATAGCAACTATAGAATCCAAAACCTACCTGTCATCTTCTAAAACCTTGAGCATATGATAACTCATATGGTCTCTTCCTCGCTTTGCTAGAGACTAATCGAAATCTCGGTTTTCGATCGTGTCGTCGTACTCATCGGCTAAAAACCCTACACGATTGTCTCTTGTGATACCTCCGTACCACCTAACCTAGACCCTGTCGGTCAAGAGTATTTGACTGGCGCTACCAACCCTCGGGTGCCCATGCATTAATACCCTTGCTTTGAACATAACCAGAATACTCCAAGTCATCAACGGTTCCTTGGCACTACCAAATCTTCAGAGCTTTCCACAACTCTAATCAATTTATGGGCGCAAGCCTACTACTCATCCTTGTCCATTATCTTAAAGCCTCGTTCCATCCTGAGCTGTTAATCTACTCTTTCGATCTCGCTCCTATCCGAGTTTTCGATCGAAGAGCTAAAACTTAATCATGCCATAACTACCAAACTATAGAAGCAATCGACGAGCCACATCTTTCAGCATGATCCACTACAACTCCAGAGTCTCCATTTCGGATCTCCCATCAATTGGAGCCAATAATTTGGATCGGTACCGATCCAATTGGATCAGATCGGTACCGATCTGAATACTTAATCAATTTCGGTGCCCTCTCACTTCCAGCCTCTAGTATACTTTCTCTAGATCCCATAGACCCCCTAGGTTTCCCACTTAACCTCTTGGTCATTCCATATATGCTTTGTAGCCAATCCAACATAGATGATCCATCATATCTTTAATACTTGGCCTATACTCTGGTCCAACTTTAGGGAGCATCACTGGAACCCATGCTCTACCATCTCTATGGATCTAACGTAGCTTAATGCACAAAATTCGTATCGGTACCGAAACAATTAGATCGGATCGGTACCGATCCAAATACTTTGCTCCATTCATCGTGAAATTTTCAACGCATCTTCCTGCATGCTCCAGAGCCTATCCTCCACGTTTCATATGATTCTTTCGAACTTTGTTGCTGATATGCTTCTATCACCAATCTAAGTCCTAAACATGCACAACACTAGCAAATGAATTGAGCATAGCAAGCAATTCAGTCACAATAGTGAATCGAATATAGTAAATCATATATTTTACATTTAATCATAAAAAATTAAGTCATTCGATTTAATCAATGATCACAAACAAGCATAAATCAAATCTAAACCATAGAATTACATATGCATATACTAACAAATGACACTAGCCAATGATCTAATCCATATTACATGTTTAATTAGGTCGATCTAGGGTTTTTAGATCTGAGATTACCTACATATAATCATTTATAGTTTAATTTGACAATCCTATCTTGTAATCACCTAATTACAACATATAATCCATCATAGACTAGTGAGAGACCATAACCACTTACCAAACCAATCAAATCTATGAAAATGAGAGGAGATACGATCATGGACAGTATCAAATTGGATGTAGATGTGATCCAAACGACGAGATCAATCCCTTCGATGAAGATCTAGCCTCTAATTTGAGATTAGAGAAGATTTGGGATGAAATCTATGCAAAGAATGGAGAACTAGAGAGGATGTAGATTCTGAGGCTGATATGAAAATAAAGATAAAGGTTTCAAATGGTATCTCTCGCCTCATATTTATAGTCAAACCAGATCAGACTAATGGGCTTGCTAATTAACCCATTAATCCCCTTTCTAATTCCGGCAAGTAGTTTACAAAATTTAAAACTGTTATAACTTCTTAACCACTTATCTGATTTTCCTACACGACCACTCTACGAAATGGGAAACAACCATTCCAAAAGCAGTAAACCAAGTTAGAATATCTAATTCGGCTCCGATCAAAAGTTATGGCCGAAATAAGATATCCAAGGGAAAAATGGTCACACAGAAATTCGAAAAAAATCATGGACATGTAAAACATTCCTAAGAATCATATTTCAAAATATTACAATGATACAACCTCAAATGAATTAAATAGAATTATTTTACATTCCTTTGATATGAAAAATATGGGTCATTACATTCTTACCCTTTTTATAAATTTTGCCATCGAAATAACTGAACAAACATGAGCAAGCTAGGTTATCCCGCATGCCTAGCATCCGATAGTAACCATCTAACAATCCAACTAAGTAACCAAATAACCAATAACAAGTAAAAGCTATCCTAGCATGCTGAATTCTAATAGTATATGATATAACAGTGCAAGTAGATATGACCTATGAGCCTTACGACTCAAAGAGTTCTGGATAGGCCGTCCGCATACTCTCTTCGGTCTCTAATGTACAATCGCTATTGTCTCATTCCATTGAATCTTAACTAGCTTAACTATCTTCCTTCTAAGTTGTTTTGTGTCATTCCCAATGGCTCGAAGTGGCTTACGAGGTCTTGAAACTTCTGGCACAACCTCTGTCTCTTCTAATTGATCTGGTGCTACCGCAATACCCCAGTCATGCATAAACTTCCATAGATAGGAGATATAAGTCGTGCACACTCATCATCTTCTGAGTTAGATCACCATATAAGCTAATTTCCTAATTCACTTGATAATTGAAAAAGGTCCAACAAATCTGGGTGCTAACTTTCCCTTCCTGCCAAATCGAACAACATTCCTTAAAGGAGAAATCTTAACAAATAACATGTCCCCAAATGAGAATTCCAAATCTCTTCTTCTCCTGTCTACATAGCTCTTTTGATGATCTTGAGCAGTCTTCATCCATTGCCGAATAATCTCTACCTTCTTAGAAGTCTCTCTAATGATATCTGGGCCAAGTATCGATTTCTTACCTACTTCCCTCCAATATGAAGGCTAATTATAAGGTCGTCCATATAACGCTTCATATGGTGCCATGTCAAAACTCGATTGAGAACCGTTGTTATAGGAAAACTCCACTAGATGCAGGTGATCATCTCAAGACCCTCTAAAATCTATAATGCATGCTCGAAGAAGATCTTCCAATATCTGATTCACTCTCTCGGTCTGGCCATCCGTATGTGGGTGCTAAGCTGTACTTAAATGCAGCTTAGTTCCCAAAATCTCTTGTAATCTCTTCCAGAATCCACCAGCAAATAATGGGACCTTATCGTTAAAATACTCTTTTGCATACCATGGAATCGAATAATCCACTGGACATATTATTCTGCCAAAGTTCTGGTAGACTTGATAGGTATGAATCTTGCACTCTTGGTTAGATGACCTACCACTATCCAAATACTATCATATCCTGCTCTATCCAAATACTATCATATCCTGCTCTAGTCCTTGTCAGTCCTTTTATAAAATCCATAGATACCTTCTCCCGTTTCCATTCAAAAATATCTAGTTGTTTGAGCAATCCACCAGGCTTCTTCTCCTCGGCCTTCACTAATTGAAAATTCATACACTTCGAGATAAATTTTCAAACATCCTTCTTCATACCTTCCCAAGAGTAAGTCCTTGTCATGTCTCTGTACATCATGTTTCCACCAAGATGAATAGTCAATCTGAAATGATGGCATTCCTTTCATCACGTAATCCATCAACATCTAGAACAACAAGTCTCTTATCCTTATGAATCCAACCATCTCGGTCAATCTCGTACTATCTCAAATCTTCATATTCTACTCCCATTTCAATCTTCTCCATGTTCTCTACTAGCTTAGCGTCTTTTTTTGACTTGTACCAATCCTTTCAATAAGAGTAGGTCTGATCGATATACTTGCTAACATCTCAGGCTCAAGCTCACAACATGGCTTGAAATCAAATCTAGCTATATACTCCATATGTTTCCATTACAAAAACATACCCCCCTAATTCAGCATGTCTTCTGCTTAATGAATCTTCCACTGCATTACTTTTCCCTAGAGTATAGAAAATATTAAAGTCATAAGAAGTTAGGAACTCCAACCATCATTGCTGCGGAAGGTTAAGATCCTTTTGAGAGAAAAGATACTTTAAGGATTTGTGGTCCGTGAATGACTCAAATCTTTTAATTCCTCCACATTTTCAAGGCAAAAACAATCGCTGCCAACTTTATGTCACGAGTTGGATAATCCTTTTCATGCGACTTAGCTATCGACTAGTATAAGCAACAATCTTTTCTTTCTGCATTAGTACAGCTCCAAGACGAGTACCAAAAGCATCAGTATATACTGTCATCTTCTCATTCCCATTCAAAATTATCAATACAGGTGGACTCATCAAGCTTTCCTTCAAAGTTACAAATGCATGCTCACATCTTGCTTTCCAAGTAAAAGTCTAATTCTTATTGGTCAACTTAGTCGACGGTGTTACAATCTTTGAGAAGTCCTTTATGTAGTGCCTTTAATATTTTGCCAATCTGAGGAAACTTCTCACATCCATAGCATTCTTATGTTGATTCCAATCTTGGATCACTACCACCTTTATGGGATCCACTGCAACTCCTTGTACTTACAAGACATGTCACAAGAATCTCACTTCTTCCTTCCAAAAGTGACACTTAGAGAACTTAGCTCTCAACTTATGCTTTTTCAAAATATCATGCATAATCCTCAAGTGTGTCTTGTGATCTTCCTTGATTCTGGAATAAATCAGAATATAATTCATAAACACAAGCACGAACTTGTTTAAATGATCTCTGAAGACTCTGTTCATAAGATCCACAAAGTATGTCGGAGCGTTGGTCAATCCAAAAGGCATCACCAACCACTGATAGAAACCTACGGTGTCCGAAATGTAGTAAGAGACACACCTTTTCCCTATGCAGCTGATCAAACAGGCCTTTAATCCGTGGAAGTGGATACTTATATTTCTTCGTAACCTTGTTCGACTCGTGATAATCCACACAAAGACTCAGAGAACCATCCGCCTTCGTTGCGAATACAACAGGTGCACCCCACTTGGATATGCTTCTCTGAAAGAATCCTTCTTTAGCAGATCATGCACTTGCACCTCTAACTCTTTCCGCTCTCTAGGTGCCATACGCATCAAAGGCATAACTATAGGTCTGACTCCATCCACTAAGTCGATCTGAAGCTCGATCTCCTTATGCAGCTGCAATCCTATCACTTCCTCAATGATATCAGGATACTTTCTAGGGATAGGCACGGATGACAATCCATCCTGTGGAATCTCAAGCGAATAAGGAAAGCTAACAAATACCCAATCCTCTGGTAAGCAGTATATCTCTACTGTTCGCCCTTCCACATTCCTAGTTGCCACCTCTATTCTTCTCGCAATCCATTACGGCCGCGTATAAGCCAGTCTATTCCCAAAATAATTCCAAACCCAACAAAATTAAGAACAAAGCAATCACAAACAAAAGAACATCCATGACTCGATAACTCTAAGCCTCGACAAATTATACAAAGACTAATAGATCCTCCAACATGGTTGGTCAAAATCAAAAGTTTGGTTTATTATCTCGGGTTCCAAACCTAGTTTTCATATTAAATCACTATAATTAACAGAATGCGATGCTCCGGTATTAAAAAGAACTCTAATAGTAACATCTCGGATGGAAATCATACCTTGCACCACAATTCCTTTCCCCTTATCCCTACTACTAGGAGCATAAGATGAACAAGGGATAGCACCCAAGGCATATGCCTTCATAATTTGCTTATCCTTCGGCGGTTCTGGACAATTCCTTTTCATATGCCCAGGCTTAACATAGTTGAAGCACTTTTTAGCCGCCTTACATTCTTTAGCATAGTGACCTTTCTCACTACAATTACAACAAACAACCTCACTCTTTCTCTTCTTTTAGCCCCCTTTTCCTTGCTGCCGCTACTGTTGTTCTACTTCCTCTTTCCATTCCATTTTTTCTTCCCCCCACTGCGTTTGTTGTAGTTTGGTTCCTCCTTTTCAGCAACAGCCACAATATCGGTCTTTTTGTTTGGGTACAAAGTCACATGTCCAAGATCCTTCTCAACAAGCTTCTTAAAAGACACCTCGATGTGGTTCACTAGCTTCTCGCCCAAGTAGTCATCCAATGTAGTATTGAACTTCTCATTCTTCTTCAATGATGTACCAATAAAAGACATCTCGTACTTTGACAAAACATCAAACTTCGCCACATACTCAAAAACAGACATGTATCCTTACTTCAACTTAGCAAAATTCTTGAAAAGCACAGACTTTTGAGCCGCAGGAACGAACTTCTCTTCAAATATAGCTTTAGACTGATCGTAAAAAAATTGATCTTCCGGAGTAGTAACGGTAATAACATTCCACAAATTCATGGCTCAGCCTTGCAGTTGTCTTGAAGCAAGTTTCCTTTTCATCGCATCTTCCACTTCCATATCACTAAAGATACGCTCATGAGTATCCATTCAATCTTGCACTTCAATAGCTGATTATGTCCCCGAGAATAGCTTCCCTCCTAGAGTAGAATGATCCTTGCAATGCTTGGAGAATTCGACTCTAGGCACTTACACTAAATGACCTAAAAGAGCTCGGTAAATGTGCTAGGTTGATATAGGACGATCATCAAGGTTGAAATTTAAAGTAGAAAACCTTTGCATATCTGACAGCGCATGGATAAAATATAATATAGAAAATATATAATAGAAATAAAGTGAGCCATAACAAATGAAAGATAACATCTCTACTAGAACATCAAGAGTTACAGTACAAATGTCATAATATCTCAGTACTGCGTTTCCTCACCACATCCCTAAGAGTATATAACAACAAACAGCAGAAACTAGAAATTTAGAGTAATATGCCATAGTTCCTCCAAGCTCGTCTTCTTATAGCAACTACGACTCCAAACCTATCATCTAGTCTACTTATTTAAGAGTAATCAAGATGATAAAAGAAAACCTAAAAGCTTGGGTCAGACAACAGCTTGGTGTGAGCGGTAAATGACTATCAAAAGATATACTGGAAAATATGGTACTAGCACTACAAGAAAATCTTCATTTGGTTGCAATAAGTGGCAGCGTTTATCCATAAGTGCAACTAATAATAATTTATCCTAGTTTATAAACGTATCTAAATATTTTTCATCCATCCATCCCACATTCAGAAATATTTTCCGCTCCAACAAAATTTGTTCTGCTTTGTTCTGTCACGTTTTCCTTCCTCGATACTTAAATAAATTAAAATCTTTATTTACTCCTCTTCGATACCTGGAACTTTTTTCCCATTTTGCTTCAGCAGAATTCACCTCCTCTTACGCTTCCTCCATCTTCATCGTTGTGCTAGCATTCTCCACCGTCTTCTCACGCTAGTGCTCTCCAATCATGCTAGCGCTTTCCATCATCATTACTTTGCTAGCCCTCTCCATCATGTCTAATTTTTCGAGGTTTCTACATAAACCCTAAGTAGGTATGAGCTTTATAATTAGACCGAGCACTTCTGTCTAATATTTTATTCGACTATAAATTTTATGATTCGACTATTTGGGTTATGCAAATTTTTTCCAAATGATCAACAGTGCTTCACAGAGATTAGATTCATGGATGGGATGAAGAAAGCAGATTTCGTGCATGCTAAGCCTGTAAAATTTACAAAGCTTGAAATGCCAAGAATATCTTTGGATGTGAGTATCTTTAAATAATTTTGCTAGTAAATTTCTTTAGGCATACTTTTTGGTTCTGATAGCTTGGGTTTGATGTTTAAGTAACTATTTTCTTGTGTGCTTTTGTAATATAAAAGTTAAAAATACATCGTTTGAGAAACTTTAAGGTAACGTGAACTAGTTATTATATGCCGTATAATATATATGTGATGATAGCACCAGAAATAACAGCATAACCTTTGATTACAAACTGGATCTCAATGTGATATATGAGATATATATGGTATTTATTGCATTGATAAATTTCTGTGTTATAAAAGAGACTTGCTATTCTTATTAGGCACATATTTATGGAAAAATGCATCATAAAACATAAGTGTAAATTTTTGGTATTTTTCTAACCACTAAACCTTAAGTTTACAAGTTATATTCAATTCATGTTATGTTATCTCGCCAAATGAATATAAATCATGTTATTCATAAACAATCACACAGTCATATTGGTTTTAAATTGTGTAGATTCCGTGTATTACAATTTGGTAACTGTTTGAATATTTATTGTATTTTGATGTTGCCTTCCAGATAAAGATTCTTAAGGCATAACCTTTATCTGAATTCTGAATAACATTTTTTTTACTTCTATATTGACATGTCCAAACTACGCACTGAGATTCAGCCTTATAGAATCAGGGTTATTCTATGTTCTTCCTTGGCTTACAATGGCAATCTCTGCAAATATCGAAGGTTGAATAACTGACACTTTGGTAGTAGAAGGATATTTATCACTGCAGTTAGAAGGGTATATAAGTTGAGTACTTTAGTATTTTCTTCCAGTTAAAAATTAACGTGACAATCATATGAGTTCACTATAGAAATATGTACAAAACTTATATGGAAGTTTTACCATGTGTTTCCATAGTTTAATATTAGATGAATATTTAAGATTTCTGAAATATTTTCCTTGCAGATAACGCAATCAATAGGATTTCTTGGGCCATCTCTCTTTCTAATGCAACTGAATCATGTTAGCTCTCTTGCAATTGATGTATTATGCATGGCATGCAGCCAGGCGGATTGATATGTACATCAATGAGATTGCTAATATTATGACATACAAAATATTAAATATTAAGATAGACCAATGCTGATACATTTTTTACTTAATTTTTATACAGGGTACTAATGCATTTTCCCAGTCAGGATTACATTCCAACCATCAAGGTGTCGGCCCGCGTTACTCTGTATGTATTATTATTGTAGTCCTATAAAGAGATACCTTTTGCTAGAAATTAAGATTTATACAATAACTCATAAAGTTATAAATAAGTATGTATAACTATTATTGCCCTGAGCCTTTTATACTACTGGAGTTTTAGCTAGTGCCTTAGGCACAACAACCACTGGCTACATTTTGCAACATTGTTTGATCATACCTACCTTTTCTTTTCAATTTTCAGTATAAATCTTTGTGCACACATGACACCCAAAGTGATCGATTGGTTATATTCAATTCAGTTCAATATAAGCCCATGTGGTGTTTTAGTTGTGGAAACTTCAGTCTTAAAAAAGCAGCTTGCAACTACGTGACAAGTCAAACATCAGGCATGGCGCAACCGTCTACAACGTCAAAGGTCAAACACGACTTAGATCCTGACACGCATCCACACACCAAATGGCATTCCAACCATTCTTGATCTAATTTAGATCTATAGTGACATGGATCAGACCCCACTTGCTCCTTGCCTCATGCACCTGATTGAGTTCACTGGGCATGTTAATGTTACACTTCTTTATAACCAGACTAGTGAAGATGCTGTTGATCTCCGCAGTCAAATTGTACTACATGTATGCATATGGTAACAAAGTCATACTGTTTTTTTGCATCTGCTAAGATATTTTTCCTTCAGAAGAATGTTTTTATGTTAATGTATTGTACGTCAAAAAATTGGAAAGAAATTATACTTTGTTCTTTGATCTCAACTATTGGGCAGAAAGTTCAGTGGAAACTAGAGAAAAGATTCCTTAGTTAGTTCTGAAAATTGAATATAGAACTATTGGTTTTGGTTCATTGAGTACCAGTTAGTTCTAAAAATTATACGTCAAAAACCTATGCTAATGAATAACATATAATTTTTAAATTATGAAGTATTGCGGCGAACTTATGAATATCAAAAACTCATCATAATATAAACGTTTGATAATTAAGACTGTATAACCATTGCTCCATTGAGTTTCATATCCAATTAATGCTTGATAAGAAAAAGGTCCTGGCCTAAAAGAATATAACATGCTAGCTACAAATAGTTTTAGTTGTACAACAAAAGCAAAAACATTGCCATGAAGCAGAGTGTATTGAGATACCTGATTCGGTTCATAAAAGAATGATAAATTCATGGTTTTTATTAAAGTTTGTTTCCTAAGTCCTAGAAAATAGAGATATTATCAACGATGATGGCTGGAGATCTCAAAAATACAGCTTTCTTGGAAAATAAGAAATGAAATTGAGCGTATCAAAATTTTTAGAGATAAAGAAGAGTATTACTGGGCCTGGCCTTGTAACAAAAATAATAAATATAATTTTAAGGAGATTTGGCTAATGGTAAGGAAATCTTTCAACAAAGTTCCTTGGGCTGGATTAGTCTAGAGAAATGCGAATTTCCTTAGAATGGTAGTGTGTTTGTACAAAGTAATAAACAACTTTCTGCCTACCAATAAAAGACTTATCCTTAGGGAATTAAACATTGACATTGTATGTGGTCTGTGCAACCAACAAGAAGAAGATGTGGAGCATCTCTTTTCTGAATGTAATTTCAGTGCTTATATTTGGAAATGGTGGCGTGTTAAGATAGGATGGGTAGCTCCACATGTTGTAGTTCTCACCATCAATAACTACCATTATTTCTTGAAGAGAAAAGGTGGAGACATATCTAGTTTGGCACTATCTACTTGTGTTCGGTATATATTGCAAGAGATAAATTTTCATGTCTTTGATTAAACTAATAGATCAGAAAATTAGGTTTGCAATAAAATTGAAAATGTGAAAATCAGAACTCAAAAATTAAATGTAGAAATACAAAGATTACTGATGAGGAACGGAGTAAAGAATGGGAATAAATAGCTCACCAACCATCTAGGATTCAAAAGTTGGCCATTTTTACTTCAGAATCCATCTAGATAAATTTATTTCCATAGGCCAACTCTAATTATTTTAGAAGCGTTCTTATCATATTTTGAATATTGTTATAGTCCTTGTCTTTAACTTAATTTCTATATACTTTGTTCGAATAGTAATTTTATCCATTAGAGGCTTCTTGTCTGTGCACTCATTTTCATTAATACAATATAATATTGATAATTTTATAATCAATATCGAATATGAAAAATTAATTGTATAGTTCCTGATATAATCTTTCTCCCACTTATATATGTCAGGTAAGGAGCATGAAACATGCTAGAGATACTAGAAACCAATTAGAAGGGCTTCTAGAAAGAGTTCAGATTGATATGATATCAGATGCAACTGATTTGAATGCTGTAGAAAAGCAATTACTGTTCGATATCTCCTCCACACAATAAGATCACAGAAGGGTGGTGCATATAAAATGTATTGTATTATTACTATCATCTTCGTTTAAAACTTTTGTTAGGCTGGCGTCTCAATTGCATCACATAAATATGATCTCAATTCCATATCACCATTTCAACTTACAGATATATTGAATCTGCTACCTATTGTAGTTTGTTTTGAAGAAAAAGGTCTCTTCGAAGCAGAAAATGTTCAATTTTCTAAGGTATTATTTATTACTTACTGGTTATATTGCAACTTGGGCTATTAAAATCATCCCTATATTTTTAACAGCGTCACTTTGTTTTTATCATTAAACATGTAACTAATCCCCTTATATTTGAAATATATGTAGTTCACGAAGTTATAGATGGTGCTAGTAATTGTCCTTGTTGGAGTGGGAAAATTCCAAATTTGTAAGTGTAACATTTTGGTTTTACTTCTCATTTCATCAATTATGTTAAATAATATATGTATCAATTAACAAAGTTTATGAAAATTAAGTACGGTTATAAAAATTAACTAAGTTAATAATAATAATATTAGTAAAATTAAGTTAAACGAGTTTTAATAATAATAATAATAATAAATTAATTAAGTTTTATTAAAATCAAATAATTTTTATAAATTTAACTAAGTTTAAGTTAACTAAAATATATAAATAATTATAATATAACTAATTTAACAAAGTTTTATAAATGATGATGATGATGAATTAATTAAGTTTATTAAAATTTACTAAGTTTATAAAAACTAACTAAGTTTATAAAAATTTGCTAAGTTAATAATAATAATAATATAGTTATAACTAAGTTTTGATAATATAGTAACAAATTAACTAAGTTATGTTAAAATTAAACAAGTTTTATAAAATTAACTAAATTTAAGTTAACTAGATTATATAAATAATAATAATAATAATAGTAATAATATAACCAATTTGACAAAGTTTCATAAATAATGATGAATATGACGATGAATTAACTAAGTTTGTAGAAATTAACCAAGTTTATAATAATAATAGTAATAGTAATAATAATAAAAATATAATTAAGTTAACTAAGTTTCAACAACAACAGCAACAACAATAAATTAACTAAATTAACCAAGCTAATAAAAGTTAACTAAGTTTTGTTAAAATTAAACAAGTTTTATAAAATTAACTAAGTCTAAGTTAATTAAATTTTATAAATAATAGTAATATAACTAATTTAACAAAATTTTATAAATAATACTAATAATATAATTAAGTTGATCGAGTTTTAATAGTAGTAATAATAATAAAAAATTAATAAGTTAACCAAGTTAATAAAAATTAACTAAGTTTAAGTTAACTAAAATTTATAAATAATAATAATACAAATAACAAGTTTATTATTATAATAATAAGTTAATTAAGTGTATAAAAATTAACAAGTTTATAATAATAATAATAAATTAACTAAGTTTACAAAAAATCTATAAGTTCAAGACAATTTATAAAAACTAACCAAGTTAATAAAGTCTAAGTTTTTGAGATAATTTATAAGTTTAAGTTAATTAAAATATAACTTATGACATTTTAAGTTTTAGCAATTAAGATAATTTATAAGTTCGAGTTAATATAAATAAAGTTATAAAAAGTTAACCAATTTTTATAAAAATTGACCAAAATTTTAAAAATTAATTAAGTTTTATATAACTTAACCACGTTTTATAAAATTTAGAAAAATTTAGACAAATTAATTAAGTTTTATTAGAATTTAACCGAGTTAATGAGTTTTTAATAATTAAATAAGTTTACTATAAAAATTAACCAAGTTTTATAAAAATTTAACTAAGTTAACTAAGTTTTATAAAATTATTTAAATTTAATAAAACTTTAACTAAGGATGTTCAATATAATTTAAATATGCAAATAAGTTTCGTAATCATTCGTTGATTGTTAAACTTGTTTGCGGTTAATTAGCTTTTTAGGAGTAAAGACCAGCTGCAGCAAAAAATTGTGGGTAATCAAGTAATGAATGGCTTTAATTGTTATATATACTATAACATTTTGTTAATACTTGGTAACATTTAAAGCCATTCATTACTTGATTACCCATAATTCATTATATTCGAAGGGAAGACCGCCGGCAAAAAAGAATCATGGTAACCAAGCAATAAACATGACTTTAATTGTTATATATGTTGTCATATTTTGTTAGTACTATTTATGTAAACTTGTTTGTGAAACTTGTAGTATGTGAATTATTTTGTTGAAAAACTTCTATGGAATTAATTATGGATATTATATTTGATTATGAGATTAGCGTGTTTTTTCAATTATTTGAATATAAGGATCATATGATCGATTGTTTGTATAAGCTAATTATGTGATTTAATTGTTCGTTTGAATATGAAAATTATGTGATTGATCGCTTGTCAATTGATGGAAATGATACAGTCCATCAACCGTAAATAAAAGCAAATAAAAGCATTGAAAATTTGCTGCTAAACAACCAGATACTTTTAGCAGCATTTTAAAAATGCTACAAAAACAAACGTAAACTAATATAAAAAATTATATAGCTGCATTTTAAAAACGCTATAGAAAAATCAAAAACGTATACAAACAAAAACGCAACCAAAAAATGTTCATTTTGGTAGTGTTTTGTTAACCCTATAGAAAAACCTATAGTTGCATTTCAAAAACGCAATAATATGGTGATTTTTGGCAGCGTTTACTACAACGCAACAAAAAGTTTTAGACTTTTAGATGCATGTCGTATCGCAGTGTTCTCCAAAACGCTAATACAAGTTATGGTAGGGTTTTTTCAATGCTACCAAAAGTCTTTCCTGGTGTAGTATAAACAGGTATAAAAAACCATATCTGATCTATCCCTGCAACCAAAGTGTCATCACATAATAATAAGATACAATATGTCACTCAAAATAAACAACAATAGAATACTGCAAGAACATGATAGAAGAATCTAAGCGACCTCCTCCATTGGCCCTATTCCCAATCTCTTCTCCAGCATTCCTCTAGATGATAGCCTACCTAAAAGCAATCACAACAACCTTAGAATCTAAATCCTAGCTATTATATTCTAAAGCCTTGAACATATGATAACTCGTATGGTCTTATCTTCGCTTTGCCAAAGACTAATGGAAATCCCAGTTCTAGATCATGTTCATCGAACTCACTGGTTAAAAACCCTGCACTGTTTTCTCTTGTGACACCTCTGTACCACCTGACCTAGACCCTGCCGGTCTCGAGTATATGACTGGCACTACCATCCCTCAGGTGCCCCCACATATAGTACCCTTGCTTTGAACACAACCAGATACTCGAGTCATCAACGGTTCTTGGTACTACCAAATCTTTAGAGCTTTCCACAACACCAATCAATTTCTAGGTGCAAGCCTACTACTCATTCCAGTCCATTATTTTATAGCCTTATTCCATCCTGTGCTGCCAATCTACTCCTTTGATCCCGCACCTATCCGAGATCCCAATCGAAGAGCTAAAACTTCATCATGCCATAACTACGAAACCGTAGAAGTAATCAACGAGCCACAACTTCTAGCATGATCCTCTATAACTCTAGAGTCTCCACCTTAGATATCCAACAATTGGAAATAATAATTTGGATCAGTACCGATCTGAATACTTAGCCAATTTTCGCTTCCTCTCGTTTCTAGCCTCCAATACACTTCCTCTAGATGCCATAGGTCCCTAACTTTCCCTCTTAGCCTCTTTATCCTTCCATCTATGCTCCATATCTGATCCAACATAGATAATCCATCATATCTTTAATATTTTGCCCATAATCCTATCCAATTTCATAGAGCATCACTAGAACCCATGCTCTACCATCCCCTTGGATCTCACGTTGATTGATGCACAAAACTTGGATCGGTACCGATCAAAATACTTTGCTCCATTCATTATGAAATTTTCAAAGCATCTTCCTTACATGCTCCAAAGCTTATCCTCCAAGTTCCATATGATTTTGACGAATATTGTTTCCGATATGCTCTGATTACCAATCTAAGTCCTAAAAATGCAGAACACTAGCAAATGAATCAAGCATGGCAAGCAATTCAATCACAACAGTGAATCAAACATGGTAAATCATTCATTTTACATTCAACCATATATATTCAAGCCATCCAATTCAACCAATGATCATAAACAAGCATAGATCCAATCTAAATCATAGAATTAAATATCCATATATTCACAAATGACACTAGCCAATGGCCTAATCCATATTACTTATTTAATTAGGTCGATCTAGGGTTTCAAAATCTAAATTACCTATACCTAATCAATTTATAGTCTAATTTGACAATCCTATCTTATAATCACCTAATTACAACATATAATCCATCGTAGACTAGTGAGAGATCATAACCACCCACCAAACCAATCAATCCTATGAAAATGAGGGGAGATCTAATTAGGATAGTAGCAAATTGGACGCGGATGTTATCTAATTGACGAGATCAAACCCTCGATGAAGATCTTGCCTCTAATTTGAGATTAGAGACAATTTGGGATGAAATCTATGCAAAGAATGGAGAATTAGAGAGGAAATAGGTTTTGAGACTGATATGAAATGAGAGATAAAGGTTTCAAATGGTCTCTCTCACCTCATATTTATAGCCAAACTAGATTAGACTAATGGGCTTGCTAATTGACCCATTAATCCTCTTTATAATTCTGGCCAATAGTTTACGAAACTTAAAACTACTATAACTTCTTAGCTAATTGTCTGATTTTTCTAATGACCACTCTACGAAATGGGAAACCACCACGTAGATGCTATAAACCAGGTTAGGAAATCTAACTTGGCTCCTATCAAAAGTTATGGCCGAAATAAGATATCCAAGGTCAAAATGGTTACATAGAAATTCGAGAAAAATTATGGACGTGTAGAACATCCCTAAGAATCATATTTTTAAATGTTAAAATATACGAGCTAAAATGAATTAAATAAACTTATTTTACGATCCTTTGATACATAAAATACGAATCGTTACAAGAAAAGCCTCATGCGGCCACATTTCGAAATTTAAGTAAATCGAAGTACATATGCTCGAGTTATAGGCAAAGAAAGAATTTATATGGATCGATCGGGAACGATCCATAAAACATCATAAATCGGTGAAGATCGATAAATATCTCGAAATATACAAAGCCATTGTACTTTAAACTTTCAGAGAATCAATATATTGAAGAATGGAGCCCACAAAATGATTGCATGAAAAAACTCCCAAACCTTGGAAAAAGGCCGATCGTTATTGGAACGATTGTACAAATCAGTTAGAATGATCCGCAGTTTCATGAAATTTGCAATATCTCACAAATGTTACATTGGAATTGCATGAAATTTGGAAAGCAAGTATCTTACATCATGGGACACTTCCTTGATCAACTGTAGCTCAAAAATCCCAAATCTTGGAAAAAGAGGTCCGTCATCAGTGGAACGGTCGTACAAATTAGCCAGAACGATCCATAATTTCACGGAAAATGTAATATCTCATAAATTGTACATTGAATTGCACGAAATTTGGAGAGAAAGTGATAACATCATGCGCAACCCACATGATCGATCGCAGCTCAAAAGGATGAAGCATGGAATGATCTCCTATGATCTAATTTCTAGTCAAAATAGCAAAGATCGATCGATATCTAACAAACGGTAAATCAGAACGGCACGAAACTTTAGGTGCATGGTCTAGAGGAAAGGCGCACCCCATAAAAATGATCACAACCCTAATGGAGTTAGTATGGAATGATCAACCTAAATTATTTTTTGGCGTCCGATCGATCCTAAATTTTATGAGTTGGGTCGTATGGCCCTGGAGGTTCTTCTGCCGAAATTTCAGCTCAATCCATGCACATCTTCACCTATAAATACAGTGGACTTAGCTCATTACAAGACATTTTTTGGCTGGCTATCCTTCGTCACTTCTTATCTCTTCCTCCATTAATTTTCTAAGGCAAAATACTTGTAATCTTACAGTATAAATAAAAGATTATTGGAGTGGATGTAGGATGAAGTTTGCCGAACCACTATAAAACTTGCATGATCAATTGCTTTTCTATAATCTATTATTTGATTTGTGAATCTGTATTCCTTTGTTTAGATCTAAATATTGGACATTGGTGCTTTCACTTATAATAAGGTGTTTGTGACCATTTTTGGCGTAAATATTTTGGTGCTTTCACTTAAAGGGACTTGCACCCATTGAATTGGAACCTAAGACTTGGATTTGGAAGCTTGGATACTTGGATCTAGGAAGCAAAGGCTAAGCAATCAACGAGAAGACCATTGGTGGGTAGGAGCCATCATGGAGGGAGACAGGAGGCTTCTTCTAGATTTGAGAAAATATGACATCTATCTACATTATCAGAGATGAAATGGGAATAATGGTGGATGTTATGCAAGAGAGGATGCTAAAGAGACACGAGATGATGCAAGATCTACTCCGACAGATTGGACAAGCTGGAGCGGAAAACCAAAGTAGCAGGAAACATTGTAAATAAGTTGGAGCAGTAGGAATTGAGAAAAAAAAAGAATTAGGACATGGAAACGAAGCTAACAAGGTGCTTGATGGAGTGGAAGCCGGGAGTGACCTTGACTAACCAAGAACGATCGAGGCCGATCGATCCATACTTGTGGACATGCTCTCGGGTCACGTTGGATCGATCCTAAGCAGGATACCGAATGGTGCCATGCAGTTTGACATTGATCCAAATGCAGATGCTCATCCAAAAGAGCAGATTGGCATTGATCAGAATGTGGATGCTCGTCCAAAAGAGCAGATTTCAAGATTCCCTCATAGACTCGGGTGGCAGGTTGGAGACAATGATCCAAGACTACCACTGGATGACAACGACAGGCTGACGGAAATGTTCGAATAGTCTATGAGAGAAGAATTGCTAAATAGGGATCTAGAAGATGTAAATTAGAATCCCTTCGCTCCTAATATCAGGCAAGCTAGGAATCCATCGGAGTTCAGACTGCCGATGCTTGAGACATATAATGGAAAAATGGATCTTGGTGTTCATCTAACGAGATACATGAGTCACATGGAAGTACTGGGGCCATCCGAGGAAATCGTGGCATGGTGCTTCCCCTTGTACTTAACGGATATAGCTGCACCATGGTTCAAAGAGTTGGAAAGCGGCTCTATTAGCACATGGAAGGAATTGATCGAAAGATTTATGAGGCAATTTTCAGTCCCCTTCACAATACCTAAGTGTGTGATGACTTTAACATCGATGAAGCAGTGGAAAGGAAAATCACTCAGAGTTTTCTTAACCAGGTTCAATGAGACAGTAGCTTCGGTGGATCGACCGGATCCACCAATAGTTTTCATGGCAGCAGTATCAGGGATAACAGATAACTCGAATTTCAAGAATCGTTGGGACGGGGTCCACTAATGGATCTTGGGGTATTTTACTATGAACCAGAAAGGTTTCTATGATAGGAAGATGCGAAAGCTGATAGAGTGGGAAGAGAAGAAGTTTATGCGGTTAAAGGCAAAGGCCCACCCGAGGAAGTTCAAACAAGGATAAAGGAAAACGGTAAGCAGAGGATGGCTCTGAAGGATTGAAGCGACCACAAAGGGAACTGAGATTCACCTCTTTCACAGAATTGACTAAGACATTGGAATGGATATATTTGGATACTAAGAGGAAGATCCCCTATTGAAGGCCAATGAGGAGAGAGCCTACAAACAATGAAAAGAAATCAGAAAAATAGTATCTATTCCATGAACTGGACATGCATAGTGCAAATGACTGCAGGCACTTAAAGGACAATATTGAGGAACATGTCCGAAATAGTAGGCTTTCACAATACGTAAAAACTTGGGCAGTGATGGTGGAACAAAAGCACCCACCATCCACATCGAACGGGAACTACCTTGGATCGAGGAGTCAACTTGTCATCAATTAATCGGGATGGCAAGGAATAAGTAATAAACTCCACAATAAAATGGATAAGTCACTTACATATGTACGGGAATGAGAGCGGTCCCTAAGCATGCTTTGAGATAATGATGAACTGTCACACCTGGAGAGGCATGCATTGTAGTGTTTAGTTTTAGTTTTGTTTTGGACTTAATTTTATTAGTTGAATATTTTTTATTACAAAAATCACTTTCATTAGTTGAATATTTTGATTACAAAACTCACTCAAATGTGACATAAGTAATTTTGAGTCCCATCAGAACAACATTTCGCTTCAATTGGCACTTGAGCTAAAAGGTTACATTTTGTCCCCGAACGACACTCGATCTCGAACGGTTGCATTTCACCCCAAACAAGCACTCAATCTCGAACGCTCACATTATGCCTCGAACAGGCACTCGATCTCAAATGATCAAATTTTTCCCATAATAGGCATTCAATCTTGAATGATCACATTTGCCTCAAATAGGCACTTGATCTCGAACGATCGCTTTTCGCCTCGAACAGGCACTTGATCTTGAACGATCGCATTTCCCTTTAAACAGAAGTTCGATCTCGAACGATCGCATTTCACCTTGAATAGACACTCAATCCCGTATGATCATTGTCAGCATGGGATGGTTGCGGATTTGATTAACGGTCCCGAATGGCCGTTACTAACAATCAGATAAGATCACAGATTTGTTCATAGGTCATCAACTAGTTTCGAACATTGGACCTAAGGCAAGGCATGTTTTGGTAGGCAAATGTTACAACACCTTTTGACCAGGTAGTATATCATAAAAGCTAGCTAAATGGCTTCTGTGATCATCAAGGTAGGAAGTCCAGAGAGACGGTTATCAAGCTCGGAATTGATGATATTTGAAACTACGAACAATAGTTAGACGGATTCAAACTGGGTCCCAATCAAGGTGCAATCAATATGAAGTGACAAGGAAGGCCTCTTGAGGACACATTTCAAATATCAAGTCAATCGGAATTTGTGTGCTCGATTTACGAGCAAAGAAAGAATTTATATGAATAGATAGGGAATGATCCATAAAACATCATAAATCTACGAAGATTGATCAATATCTCCTAATCTACAAAGCCAATGCACTTGAAACTTTCAGCATCAATCTATTGAAGGATGGAGCCCACAAATATTATCACATGACAAAACTCCAAAACCTGGAAAAAGTCGATCGTTATTGGAAAGATCATACAAATCAGCCAGAACGATCCACGGTTTCACAGAAAATGCGATATCTCACAAATGGTATGTCAAAATTTCTCGAAATTTAGAGAGAGCGTATTTTACATTATAGAGAACCAACATGTTCAACCGTAGCTCAAAAGTACGAAGCATGGAAAGATCTCCAATGATCTAATTTCTAGTCAAAACAGCGAAGATCGATCGATATCTCACAAATGGTAAGTCGGAATGGCGCGAAACTTTAGGAGCATGGACTAGATACATGAGTGACACCATGAAATGACCGCAGCCTCATTAGAGTTACTATAGAATGATTGTAATAAATTATTTTTTGGTGTCCATCGATCCCAAATTTTGTAGGTCGGGTCGTATGGGCTTGGAGGTTCTTTTTTTTGAAATTTCTGCCCGATCCATGCACGTCTTCACCTATAAATACAATGAACTTGGCTCATTGCGAAGGACCTTTTTCAAATGGCTCTCCTTCATTACTTCTTATTTGTTCCTCCATTAATTTTCTAAGGCAAAAATAACTGTATTGGCAATCTTATAGTATAAATAAAAGATTATTAGAGTGAACGTAGGCCGGAGTTTGTCGAACCACTATAAAACTTGCATGTTCATTAATTTTCTGCAATCTATTCTATGATTTGTGAATCTATACTGTTTGGATCTAAATATTGGAAATCGATGCTTTTACTTATAATAGGGTGTTTGTGACCGTTATTGGCGCAAACAACTATCGGACACGTTGACATTTGAATGTTGCTGAAACGTGGAGGACTATGCTCTAGCAAAGTAACAGCGAACTGTAACAGATAATATCCTATTTTGGAGTAGAGATGCAGACAAGTTGGAGGCCCCTATGATTGACCGAATGATGATCGTGGTCATGATCATCCCCGTCTTGGTGAGAAAGAATTTGATTGTTTGTGGAAGTTCTATGAATGTCATTTACAAGAAGGCATATGACTAGATGTTAGTGGAAGCCAAAGATCTAGAAACATGCAAAGTGCGTATTTATGGCTTTAATTGTATTGAAATTGAAGCGGTAGGCTATATCGAGCTACCGGTGGAGATAGGAGTTGGCAACCGAAGGAGAGTGCAAATGCTGCCATCTATTATGATGGATGTGAACTCTCCATACAATGCTTTTTTGGGCCGATCAGCCCTTGCTGAATTTAGGATAGCTATCGCCGCATGGTGTCTGAAACTCAAACTCCTCATAGAGAATGTTGTGGAAATTATCCATTGTGATCAGGCGGTTGGAGTGCCTGTTTTGTGCTGGGTTGAGATGCACTTAGCGATAGGAAAAAGGAAAAGACGTAGAGATGTCTCTCTGCCTCGAAACTAATGATCCCAGAATCAACGTCTGATCCTTGGCTCGAGCACTACTATCGGTTTTATAAAGATATAGAACCAAGATATAAGGTAAAAGGGGCATGAAAGAACCCAAGACTGAACCTGTCGAGCTGACAATTGACATCACAGTCAGCCTCGATGACCCACCACGGGTCCTAAAGATCAAACCAGAGCTCAGTGCAATAATGATGAAAGAATTAGTTGGATTCTCTGGACAAATCTTGATGTATTTGCTTGGACCCATTCTAACATGTATGTGATCTCGCCAACCAGCACAAGCCATGTATTGAATATCAGCCCAAGGCATGTCCCAGTGAAATGAAAATGACACGGCATGGATCCAGAGAGATCTGCTGCACTTGAGGAGGAGGTGGATAAAATAAAAACAACGGGTTTGTTCGCGACGCCCTCTACTTGAAATAGGTATCCAATCCTGTACTCGTGAGAAAAGCTAATGAAAAGTGGAGGACATGCGTTGATTACTCAGGCCTAAACAAAGCATGTCCGAAGAATAGCTTTCCACTTCCAAGGATCGACCAGCCGGTAGACTCAACCACTAAACATGAAGTGCTTTCATTTATAGATGCATACTCCAAATACAATTAGATCCCGATGCATGTCCCAAACAGGAACACACCATCTTCATTACCGACTTGGGATTATACTGCTACATTGTGATGCCTTTTGGACTAAAGAACGCTGGAGCTACTTACTAGAGATTGGTCAACTGGATGTTCAAAGACCAGATCAGGCAATCAATGGAAGTATATGTGGATGATATGCTTATGAAGTCACAATGATCAAACGAACATATCGATGACTTAACAGAGATGTTCAGTGTTCTCTAGAAATATGGAATGAAACTTAACCCCTTGAAATGCTCTTTAAAAAATGCATCAGGGAAATTCTTGGCTTTTATCTTCAAATCTGGTGGAATTGAAGCCAATCCCGAGAAGACCCAGGTGTTAAGAGAAATCCAGGTAACGAAGACGATTACACAAGTGCAGAGCTTGAATGGCAAGGTCGCCGCCTTGAGTCAATTCATCTCCAGGACCATCGATAAGTGCATCCGTTTTTCTTTGAGTTGATCAAGAGAGGAAAGAGGAATTTTAAATGGACACAAGATTGTGTTGATGTGTTTCAAGATTTGTTACATCACTGAGAGAGGCCTCTATCTTGTCTAAGCCACTAGATCATTAAGACATATATATTTACTTAGCCATGTCTGTAAATGCCATTGGTTTCGTGTTGATACGCGACAAGGATAGATCCACAGGCCAGTGTATTATGTTAGCAAGCGATAACAGATGCTGAAAGAAACTATCCAAAACTGAGAAGCTCGCATATTGCCTATTTATTGTGTCAAGAAAGCTCCGCCTTATTTCCAGGTTCATCTGATCAATGTCTTCACTGACTAGCCATTATAATAGGTCCTATAGCAACATAAGATGTCTACAAGGTTACTTAAATGGAACATCGAATTGATCCAGCTCGATATCAACCATCTCCCTTATAGGGCCATCTTGGGACATGCACTGTTGATTTCATTACTGAATTCTCTACACAGGATGACTCTCTGGAGTGCAATAGAGACCTACCGTCTGATAGAAGATGTACATAGATGGAGCATCCAACGATCAGTGTTCTGACAGCGAAGTCATACTGGTAACTCTTGAGGAACGCTTAATCTATAACACCCTAAAACTTGACTTCCCTACAACGAATAATGATGCTGAATACCTTGATCGTTGGGCTTAAACTGCTGGAGAGCTGAGAGCAAACGCATTCCAAATTTTTTGTGATTGCTAGATAGTAATAAACCAAGCCAGGGGAGAACATCAAGCCAAAGGAGCACGACTTGCTCCTTGCCTCAACTGGGTCCAAGAGCTGCTAATCGATTTCGAGCATTACTCTATTACACACATCCCTAGTGAACAGAATGAGAAAGCTTACTCATGGCCAAGCTGGCAAGTTTCGAGGATGCACAATAAATAGGTTTAGTCCCAGCTGAAGTACTTAATTCTATGAGCGGTGACAAAATGGAGATTGATTGGGTCATAGAGACGGAGTTCAAGAATGAGTTGTGGATGACTTCGAGTAAAGACTATTTGCAAATAGGATCTCTCGAACGGAGGAACGAAAAACGACAGATCCTTCATAAAGCTTCATGATACATCCTTCAAGAACAAGTTATGTACATGAAGGGTTTCTCCGTCCCCTTGCTTTGGTGTATTGCCAATGGTGAAATCAAGCAAGTATTAAGAGAAGTCCATGAAGGAGAATGTGGCAATCACATAGGGAAAACCTTAGCAAAGAAGGTACTCTGCTATGGTTATTTCTGGCCAACTATCAATCAAGACGCTGTTGATAATGCTAGACGATGCAATAAGTGCGAGATGTTTACAAAGATTATGAGATCCGTGCTGACTGAAATCACGCTGATAGTCAGTCCATGGCTGTTTGCTACTTTGGGTATTAATATTATCAACACCCTTTCAATTTCCAAATGTGGTGCGTAGTATGCCATTGTAGCAATTGATTACTTCACTAAATAGGTTGAAGATGAACCTTTGGCTACGATCACAACAAAGAAAGTAATCAACTTTGTCGTTCGAGACATCATCTGTCATTTTAGCTCCTAGCAATCGTAACTGACAATGATACCCAATTCCAAAGTGCTGAATTCAAAGATTTCTATCGTCGGCACCATATTAAGAAAAGATTTATGGTAGTTGTTGACGTCAAAATTGGCTACCAACCCCCAATTATGTAAAAGTACCAATATCCAACCGTAGAAAATAAAGATAAATAAATGAAGAATAAAATTAAAACAATCGAAAATCAAGTAAAAAGATACAATATTTAAAGTGGTTCAGCTTACTTTAGCCTACATCCACTCCCAAATAATTCTTTTTATTATATTGAAGTTTATTTACAGTTACAATTCACAATCTAAGAATCAAATTGGTAGAGTGTATCCTATTTAAAGATATAGAGAAGCGGAATGAAGATCCTTTTTCTAACACCATGCCTGATGTATTTATAAGGGAAGACGTGCATCTTTTGGGCTAAAATTTTGTTAGAAGGTTCTGAAGACTAAGATGAGGCTATCCAAAAATTTCCAGGCCCATTCGGGCCCAAAATAGGGATCAGTACCGATCCCTATTATTGTGTCCAAATGGGTCGTGATCCCTACGAGGGCCGCCCTATAATTTTAGCTACATGCTTCCCCAATTTCGTGTAATTCCAACATACGGCTTGTGAGATATCGCATTTTTGTCAAGTAGTGTTACTTGAATTCTGATTTCTTCCGCTCCCTCTAGAGGTATAGGTATCGATCTCTACAATCTCTTTCAAATTCCATGCAATCCTTAAGGGAGCTTCTCTATGTTGTATTATGCTTAGCCTCTAAGTTTTATGCCAATGGGATTAGTAGAACTCGAGTTATTGATCAATCTTTGTTGTAATATGCTATGAAGGCTGATTATAGTCGATCTCTATGGAGAGATAGGTATCGATCCCTCCAACTTGCTCCAAATGATGTGAAATCTCATTGGGGCGTTCCACATATTGTAATTAGCTTGTCCTCCAAGTTTTATGTCAATTAGATGTGCATATGTTGAGATATTGATCGATCTATGCTGCAAAGTTTAGTTTAGTCGAATTTCAAGATACCGTTAGGACGGGATCCACCAATGGATCTTGGGGTATTTTACTATGAACTAGAAAGGTTTCTATGATAGGAAGATGCGAAAGCTGATAGAGAGGGAAGAGAAGAAGTTTATGCGGTTAAAGGCAAAGGCCCACCCGAGGAAGGTTCAAACAAGGATAAAGGAAAACGGTAAGCAGAGGATGGCTCTGATGGATTGAAGCGACCACGAAGGGAACCAAGATTCACCTCTTTCACAGAATTGACTACGACATTGGAATGGATATATTTGGATACTAAGAGGCAGATCCACTATTGAAGGCCAATGAGGAGAGAGCCTACAAACAATGAAAAGAAATCAGAAAAATACTATCTATTCCATGAGCTGGACAGGCATAGTGCAAATGACTGCAGGCACTTAAAGGACAATATTGAGGAACATGTCCGAAATAGTAGGCTTTCACAATATGTAAAAACTCGGGCACTGATGGTGGAACAAAAGCACCCACCATCCACATCGAACGGGAACTACCTTGGATCGAGGAGTCAACTTGTCATCAATTAATCGGGATGGCAAGGAATAAGTAATAAACTCCACTATAAAATGGATAAGCCACTTACATATGTACGGGAATGAGAGCGGTCCCTAAGCATGATTTGAGATAATGATGAACTGTCACACCTGGAGAGGCATGCATTGTAGTGTTTAGTTTTAGTTTTGTTTTGGACTTAATTTTATTAGTTGAATATTTTTGATTACAAAAATCACTTTCATTCGTTGAATATTTTGATTACAAAACCACTCAAATGTGACATAAGTAATTTTGAGTCCCATCAGAACAACATTTCGCTTCAAATGGCACTTGAGCTAAAAGGTTACATTTTGTCCCCGAACGGCACTCGATCTCGAACTGTTGCATTTCACCCCAAACAAGCACTCAATCTCGAACGCTCACATTATGCCTCGAATAGGCACTCGATCTCAAATGATCAAATTTTGCCCATAATAGGCATTCAATCTTGAATTATCACATTTTGCCTCAAATAGACACTTGATCTCGAACGATCGCTTTTCGCCTCGAACAGGCACTTGATCTTGAACGATCGCATTTCCCTTTAAAAAGATATTCAATCTCGAACGCTCGCATTTCACCTTGAATAGACACTCAATCCCGTATGATCATTGTCAGCATGGGATGGTTGCGGATTTGATTAACGGTCCCGAATGGCCGTTACTAACAATCAGATAAGATCACAGATTTGTTCATAGGTAATCAACTAGTTTCGAACATTGGACCTAAGGCAAGGCATGTTTTGGTAGGAAAATGTTACAACACCTTTTGACCAGGTAGTATATCATAAAAGCTAGCTAAATGGCTTCTGTGATCATCAATGTAGGAAGTCCAGAGAGACGGTTATCAAGCTCGGGAATTGATAATATTTGAAACTACGAACTATAGTTAGACGGATTCAAACTGGGTCCCAATCAAGGTGCAATCAATATAAAGTGACAAGGAAGGCCTCTTGAGGACACATTTCAAATATCAAGTCAATCGGAATTTGTGTGCTCGATTACGAGCAAAGAAAGAATTTATATGAATAGATCGGGAACGATCCATAAAACAGCGTAAATCTACGAAGATTGATCAATATCTCCTAATCTACAAAACCAATGCACTTGAAACTTTCAGCATCAATCTATTGAAGAATGGAGCCCACAAATATTATCACATGACAAAACTCCAAAACCTGGAAAAAGTCGATCGTTATTGGAAAGATCATACAAATCAGCCAGAACGATCCACAGTTTCACAGAAAATGCGATATCTCACAAATGGTATGTCAAAATTTCTCGAAATTTAGAGAGAGCGTATCTTACATTATAGAGAACCCACATGTTCAACCGTAGCTCAAAAGTATGAAGCAATGGAAAGATCTCCAATGATCTAATTTCTAGTCAAAACAGCGAAGATCGATCGATATCTCACAAATGGTAAGTCGGAATGGTGCGAAGATTTAGGAGCATGGACTAGATACATGATTGACTCCATGAAACGACCGCAGCCTCATTAGAGTTACTATAGAATGATTGGCATGAATTATTTTTTGGTGTCCATCGATCCCAAATTTTGTAGGTCGGGTCGTATGGGCTTGGAGGTTCTTTTTTTGAAATTTCAGCCCGATCCATGCACGTCTTCACCTATAAATACAATGAACTTGGCTCATTGCGAAGGACCTTTTTCTAACGGCTCTCCTTCATTACTTCTTATTTGTTCCTCCATTAATTTTCTAAGGCAAAAATAACTGTATTGGCAATCTTATAGTATAAATAAAAGATTATTAGAGTGAACGTAGGCCGGAGTTTGTCGAACCACTATAAAACTTGCATGTTCATTAATTTTCTGCAATCTATTCTATGATTTGTGAATCTATACTGTTTGGATCTAAATATTGGAAATTGGTGCTTTTACTTATAATAGGGTGTTTGTGACCGTTATTGGCGCAAACAACTATCAGACACGTTGACATTTGAACGTTGCTGAAACGTGGAGGACTATGCTCTAGCAAAGTAACAGCGAACTGTAACAGATAATATCCTATTTTGGAGTAGAGATGCAGACAAGTTGGAGGCCCCTATGATTGACCGAATGATGATCTTGGTCATGATCATCCCCGTCTTGGTGAGAAAGAATTTGATTGATTGTGGAAGTTCTATGAATGTCATTTACAAGAAGGCATACGACTAGATGTTAGTGGAAGCCAAAGATCTAGAAACATGCAAAGTGCGTATTTATGGCTTTAATTGTATTGAAATTGAAGCGGTAGGCTATATCGAGCTACCGGTGGAGATAGGAGTTGGCAACCGAAGGAGAGTGCGGATGCTGCCATCTATTATGATGGATGTGAACTCTCCATACAATGCTTTTTTGGGCCAATCAGCCCTTGCTGAATTTAGGGTAGCTATCGCCGCATGGTGTCTGAAACTCAAACTCCTCATAGAGAATGTTGTGGAAATTATCCATTGTGATCAGGTGGTTGGAGTGCCTGTTTTGTGGCTGGGTTGAGATGTACTTAGCGATAGGAAAAAGGAAAATACGTAAAGATGTCTCTCTGCCTCGAAACTAATGATCCCAGAATCAACGTCTGATCCTTGGCTCGAGCACTACTATCGGTTTTATAAAGATATAGAACCAAGATATAAGGTAAAAGGGGCATGAAAGAACCCAAGACTGAACCTGTCGAGCTGACAATTGACATCACAGTCAGCCTCGACGACCCACCACGGGTCCTAAAGATCAAATCAGAGCTCAGTGCATTAATGATGAAAGAATTAGTTGGATTCTATGGACAAATCTTGATGTATTTTCTTGGACCCATTCTAACATGTATATGATCTCGCCAACCATCACAAGCCATGTATTGAATATCAACCCAAGGCATGTCCCAGTGAAATGAAAATGACACGGCATGGATCCGGAGTGATCTGCTACACTTGAGAAGGAGGCGGATAAAATAAAAAAAACGGGTTTATTCGCGACACCCTCTACTTGAAATAGGTATCCAATCCTGTACTCGTGAGAAAAGCTAATGGAAAGTGGAGGACATGCGTTGATTACTCAGGCCTAAACAAAGCATGTCCGAAGAATAGCTTTCCACTTCCAAGGATCAACCAGCCGGTAGACTCAACCACTAGACATGAAGTGCTTTCATTTATAGATGCATACTCCAAATACAATTAGATCCCGATGCATGTCCCAAACAGGAACACACCATCTTCATTACCGACTTGGGATTACACTGCTACATTGTGATGCCTTTTGGACTAAAGAACGCTGGAGCTACTTACTAGAGATTGGTCAACTGGATGTTCAAAGACCAGATCAGGCAATCAATGGAAGTATATGTGGATGATATGCTTATGAAGTCACAATGATCAAACGAACATATCGATGACTTAGCAGAGATGTTCAGTGTTCTCTAGAAATATGGAATGAAACTTAACCCCTTGAAATGCTCTTTCAAAAATGCATCAGGGAAATTCTTGGCTTTTATCTTCAAATCTGGCGGAATTGAAGCCAATCTCGAGAAGACCCAGGTGATAAGAGAAATCCAGGTAACGAAGACGATTACACAAGTGCAGAGCTTGAATAGCAAGGTCGCCGCCTTGAGTCAATTCTTCTCCAGGACCATCGATAAGTGCATCCGTTTCTTTGAGTTGATCAAGAGAGGAAAGAGGAATTTTAAATGGACACAAGATTGTGTTGATGTGTTTCAAGCTTTGTTACATCACTGAGAGAGGCCTCTATCTTGTCTAAGCCACTAGACCATTAAGACATATATATTTACTTAGCCATGTCTGTAAATGCCATTGGTTTCGTGTTGATACGTGACAAGGATAGGATCCAGAGGCTAGTGTATTATGTTAGCAAGCGATAACAGATGCTGAAAGAAACTATCCGAAACTGAGAAGTTCGCATATTGCCTATTTATTGTGTCAAGAAAGCTCCGCCTTATTTCCAAGTTCATCTGATCAATGTCTTCACTGACTAGCCATTATAATAGGTCCTATAGCAACATAAGATGTCTACAAGGTTACTTAAATGGAACATCGAATTGAGCCAGCTCGATATCAATCATCTCCCTTATAGGGCCATCTTGGGACATGCACTGTTGATTTCATCAAGCCAGGGGAGAACATCAAGCCAAAGGAGCACGACTTGCTCCTTGCCTCAACTGGGTCCAAGAGCTGCTAATCGATTTCGAGCATTACTCTATTACACACATCCCTAGTGAACAGAATGAGAAAGCTTACTCATGGCCAAGCTGGCAAGTTTCGAGGATGCACAATAAATAGGTTTGGTCCCAGCTGAAGTACTTAATTCTATGAGCGGTGACAAAATGGAGATTGATTGGGTCATAGAGACGGAGTTCAAGAATGAGTTATGGATGACTTCGAGTAAAGACTATTTGCAAATGGGATCTCTCGAACGGAGGAACGAAAAACGACAGATCCTTCATAAAGCTTCATGATACATCCTTCAAGAACAAGTTATGTACATGAAGGGTTTCTCCGTCCCCTTGCTTTGGTGTATTGCCAATGGTGAAATCAAGCAAGTATTAAGAGAAGTCCATGAAGGAGAATGTGGCAATCACATAGGGAAAACCTTAGCAAAGAAGGTACTCTGCTATTGTTATTTCTGGCCAACTATCAATCAAGACGCTGTTGATAATGCTAGACGATGCAATAAGTGCGAGATGTTTACAAAGATTATGAGATCCGTGCTGACTGAAATCACGCTGATAGTCAGTCCATGGCTGTTTGCTACTTTGGGTATTAATATTATCAACACCCTTTCAATTTCCAAATGTGGTGCGTAGTACGCCATTGTAGCAATTGATTACTTCACTAAATAGGTTGAAGATGAACCTTTGGCTACGATCACAACAAAGAAAGTAATCAACTTTGTCGTTCGAGACATCATCTGTCATTTTAGCTCCTAGCAATCGTAACTGATAATGATACCCAATTCCACAATGCTGAATTCAAAGATTTCTATCGTCGGCACCATATTAAGAAAAGATTTGTGGTAGTTGTTGACGTCAAAATTGGCTACCAACCCCCAATTATGTAAAAGTACCAATATCCAACCGTAGAAAATAAAGACAAATAAATGAAGAATAAAATTAAAATAATCGAAAATCAAGTAAAAAGATTCAATATTTATAGTGGTTCAGCTTACTTTAGCCTACATCCACTCCTAAATAATTCTTTTTCTTATATTGAAGTTTATTTACAGTTACAATTCACAATCTAAGAATCAAATTGGTAGAGTGTATCCTAGTTAAAGATATAGAGAAGTAGAATGAAGATCCTTTTTCTGACACCATGCCTGATGTATTTATAAGGGAAGACGTGCATTGTTCGGGCTAAAATTTTGTTAGAAGGTTCTGAAGACTAAGATGAGGCTATCCAAAAATTTCTAGGCCCATTAGGGCCCAAAATAGGGATCGATATCGATCCCTATTATTGTGTCCAAATGGGTCGTGATCCCTACGAGGGCTGCCCTATAATTTTAGCTACATGCTTCCCCAATTTCGTGTAAATCCAACATGCGACTTATGAGATATCGCATATTTGTCAAGTAGTGTTACTTGAATTCTGATTTCTTCTGCTCCCTCTAGAGGTATAGGTACCGATCCCTACGATCTCTTTCAAATTCCATGCAATCCCTAAGGGAGCTTCTCTATGTTGTATTATGCTTAGCCTCCATGTTTTATGCCAATGGGATTAGTAGAACTCGAGTTATTGATCAATCTTTGTTGTAATATGCTATGAAGGCTGATTATAGTCGATCTCTATGGAGAGATAGGTATCGATCCCTCCAACTTGCTCCAAATGATGTGAAATCTCATTGGGGCGTTCCACATATTGTAATTAGCTTGTCCTCCAAGTTTTATGTCAATTAGATGTGCATATGTTGAGATATTGATCGATCTATGCTACAAAGTTTGGTTTAGTCGATCACTAGGAGGGAAGAGGGCCTATCCCTCTTTCTTCATCCTTTTGATGTGCGATCCCTAAGGTAGGCTCCCTAGGGTCCCACTATCTTGCTGATAAAATTTCATATGCACTGGACTTATAGATTTGGAGATATTGATTGCTTTGAGTTGTACTTGCTTGACTGAAATATGTCGATACCTTTTACCGATCCCTCTTTATACGATCCCTTTCATAGATGAAGTAATTTGCTCATAACTTGCGGATACAAACTCCAAACGACTTGAGAATGAAAATATAGCCTCATGGGCCTTCCTTGTCACTTTATACCGGTCTTACCCATTTTGGGACAAAAGTTAAGGACAGTACCGATCCCTAGGGGAAGGGATATCAGAAATCCAATACCTGAGCGTGGCACTAATCCGTACTTAGAATATTCTGGATATCCTATCTTTTGGTATTTGTTGAACGCCGCTTCAATCATTGCCTGCACTTTATTTCTAGATCTCACAATCATCACTCTTAACTAATGGCCTCGATAATCGTGAAGTCTGTTGGGTTAAATCTGCCTATCAACTGCCTTGGCAAAAGGTGTCCAAAACATGCCTTGTGATAGAAAGCTGTGTTTTGAATTTCCATAAATCCAAAATGCATAACCCGTTGATAGCCGCATTTTCCAATCCAGAATCCAATCCAAATCCACGGTCTCTTTGGATTGTTTTATCCAAATCCGCATCCATCTAACGCCAAATCCATTGCCATTCAAAACTGATACCCAAATCCATGACCTCTCTAAGTTGTTATCCTAATCCAAATCCTCGATCTCACCAGATCCTTGCTAAGCACAACCCGTAGTCAATGATCTGAGTGGGCGGATCCATCGCATTAGGGCAAAGCAACATATCCTTTGCTAGGCATGGTCCATACCAGATGACCATGATTACTCTATATCCTTGCCGAGCACAATCCATACTCGATGACCTGAGTAGGTTGATCCAGCATTCGAGTGAAGCGACCCACCTCTTGCCAGGCATAGTCCATACCTAATGACCTTAATCTCTTTGGATCCTTGCCGAACACAATCAATACTCGACAACAAAAATAAGTCAATCCATCTCATTCGAGCGAAGCAACCTACTCCTTGCCAGGCATAGTCCATACCTGACAACCTTGTTGGATTTTATTCTTCGGCCTCGACACCCAATTGAGGATTAATCCATGATGCATGAGTTCATTTCATCGTATTTGCCCAAAGAAAACACATGTACCTTGCGATTGTTTTCACATCTATCCAGACAGGACCAAAATCGCGACCTATGTTATCTACTACAATGATTCAAATTTAAGCATTCCAATGTCCATTTGCCAAAATATAAAATAAGAGTCTGTACAATCAATAAACCGGAGTTCAAATAAAAACTACAAAAACAAGAGTTTGAAGCAAAGAAAGCAAAAAAAAACAAATTTCACAAACCCGAGCGCAACAGTTTATCATCTTCTCAGAGCGTGCTTAGGGACCGTCCTCGATCTCATACATGTGCAAGTGACTTAGACATCCAATTGCGGAGTTTGTTACTTATTCCATGCCATCCTAATCAATTGATGACAAGTTAATGATGATGCCTTGATCCAATGCGATTTTCATTTAAGGTGAACGGTGGCTGCTCCTATACCACCACCGTAGCTCGATTCCTTACATGTTGTATTCATCATGTGTTCCTCAATGATATCCTTCAAATGCCTACAGTCATTTTTATTATGCCCATCCAGCTCATGGAATAGGCAGTGCTTTCTTGATGTCCATTCGCGCTTAAAGGGTTCCCTCCTTGCCAGTTTTCGGTATGGAAGGCGTACTCAGGTATCCAGTTATATCCATTCTAGGATTTCATTCAATTCCGAGAAAGAAGAGAATTTGGGTTCCCCCCTCTGTCGCATAGATCCATTGAAGTTATTATCCATGTTCTATTTACCCTTATCCTTTCTTGAGTTTCACTAGGTGGTTCTCCACCCTTTACCGCATTAACTTCCATTGCTCTTTATTAGCTTTTCATCTTCTTGTCATAGAAACCTTTCTGCTCCATGTAGAATTCCTCGAGGTCCATCGGTGGATCTCGTATCAGTGATATCTTAAAATCTAAACTATCTGCAACTCCTGACACAGCCGCCATCAAAACCATCGATGGATATGGTCGATCCACCAAAATAACTGCTGCATGGAACCTAGTTAAGGAATTCCTGAGTGATTCTTCTTCCCACTGCATCATTGATGTTATCACATTCTTGGGTCTCGTTACGTGAACCCAAAACTGCTTGATAAATATTTCGACCAATTCTGTCCGTGTGCAAATAAAATCGCTCTCCAACCGTCTAAACCATAACATAGCTGCATCCATTAAGTACAAGGGGAAGCATCGAGCCAGGACTTCTACCAAAGCCCCTAATACTTCCGTGTTCCTTATATACCTCATTATATGTATAGATGGTTTCGACTTTTCGTTATAAGCTTCTAGTGTTGGTAGCTTGAATTCTGGTGGGTTCCTAGCATTCCTGATATTAGGAGTGAATGGACTTCTATTTACATTCTTCAGATCCCTATTCACTAATCCTTCATGCATAGCTTGCCTGATCATCTCTGTAAACCTATCATTGTCTTTCACTGGTAGTCTCCACCATCATGTCCAAGCTGCCCTCGAGTCCATGAGGGAATTTTGGAACGTATTCCTTTGGACGAGCATCCTAATTTTGATTCGCACAAAGATCCCTAAGATTGATCGCAGATCTTCCTGCATCACGATCAACTGGATCCGGGGGCATGCCTCCATACCTTTGGGGATAGGTGTCGATCACTTTGGAGTGATCGGTGCTGATCCCTCGAAGGTAGCCTAGGACTGGCCCCGGCTTCTCTGTTTCAATCCTTTGTCCAAAAACTCTGTCTCCATGCTTCCAGTTCTTGTTTCCAATGAATCTTGTCACCTTAACTCGTTGACCCATAGCTCCAATAGTCCCTATCGTTACAGCTCCTTGGTTTTGCATTATAGTTGCTTCTATGGCTCAAGCCTGTCTGATTTATCAGAGTAGATCTGCATTATCTCGTCCTGTCTTTTCAGTATCTGTTCCTGCATAGCATCCATCATTGTTCCCATTTCATCTCTAGTGATGTAGATAGATGTTTGATTAGCTCCAGCTTCTAAGGAAACCTCATGACTCCCTTCATGGTGGCTCATATCCCTATTAATCTCCTCGTTGATTGTCTCAGCATTGCTCCAAATCCAAACTCTCTAATTGACTCCAAATCTGCGAAGGCTAGCTTTCTCGGTGAAAGACCAAAATGTTGGCGTTAAAATTGGCCACCAACACCCAATTATGTAAAAGTGCCAATATCCAATCCGATCACAGCAATATAAAGAGAAATAAATGAAAAACAAAATCAAAAAAACTCCAAAGTAAGTAAAAAGAGATAAGATTTATAGTGGTTCGGCTAACTCCAGCCTGCATGTGCTCCCAATCCTTTTTATTATATTGAAGTTTGGTTATAGTTACAATCCGAAATCCAAGAACCAAATTGGTAGAGTGTAGCCTAGGTTGAAGATAAAGAGAAGTAGAAAGTAGATTCTTTTTTTGACAGCATGCTTGTTGTATTTATAAGGGAAGACGTTCACGAATCGGGCTAAAATTTTGATAGAAGATTCGAGAGACCAAGACGATGCCTCCCAAAAATTTCTACGCCCATTGTGGCCCACAATGCAAATTGGTACCGATCCTTATTAGTGTGTCCAAATGGGTTGCGATCCCTGTAAGGCCTGCTCCATGATGTTAGCTACCTGCTCCCCTAATTTCGTGCAATTTTGATATATGGTTTGTGAGATATCATATTTTCCATGAAGTAGTGTTACTTGAATTCTGATTTTTGCCGATCCATCCAATCTCTTTCAAATGCCGTATGATCCCTAGGAGTGTTTCTCCATATTGTATTATGCTTAGCATCCAAATTTCATGCCAATTGGATAGTAGAACTCGAGCTATTGATCTCTCTTTGTTGCAATATTTTGTGAAGGTCGATTATTGCCGTTCCCTATGGAGGGATAGGTAACAATCCCTCTAACTTTCTCTAAATAATATGTGATCCATAAGGGCTGCTCCACATACTGTAATTGGCTTATGCTCCAAGTTTCATGTCAATTGGACGTGTAGATGTTGAGATATTGATCGATCTTTGCTATAAAGTTGGGTTACGCCGATCTCTAAGAAAGAAGAGAGTCGATCCCTCTTTCTTCATCATTTTGATGTGCGATCCCTAGGGTAGGCTCCCTAGGGTTGCCACATATTGCTCCATAAATTTCATATGCATTAGGTTATGAATTTTGAGATATTATTTGTTTTCCATTGAGTTGTACTTCCTTGAGTGAAATATGTCGATCCCTATTATATCAATCCTTTTTTACATGATCCCTTTCTTAGGTGAAGTAATTTGCCATAACTTGCACATACAAACTCCAAAAGAGTTTAGATTTGAAACGTAGCCTCGTTGGGCCTTCCTTATCACTTTTTAACGATCTCACCCAATTTGGGGAAAAAATTGAGGACATGTGTCGATACCCTAGGAGAAGGGTTTGGCACCAATCCCTTGCCTGGGCGAGGTACTAATCCGTACTTAAAATATTTTGGGAATTCTATCTTTTGGTATCGGTTGATGGTTGCTTCATATTTGCATGCACTTGATTTCTGTACCTCGCTAACATCGCTCTTAACTAATGGACTTGATAATCATGAGGTCTGTTGGGTTAAATCCACATATCTACTACCTTGGCAAAACGTGGTTAATAGTAGTTGCTCACACTCAAGCTAATGGATAGGTCGTAGCAATTAATAAAATCATAAAGTCCATTCTAAAGAAGCATTTAGAAAAGGCTAGAGGAAAGTCGATTGATGAACTCTTATCGGCATTATAGGCATACAGAACCACCCACAAGTCCACGATTAACCACACTCCATTCGCCCTTGCCTACGGTTTTGAGGCCATGAATCCTATAGAGCTTAAAGTCCCTTCTCATCGAGTAATTACTATGAATCTAGAACAAGTAGAGATCTCTATTTGGAATCTCTTGACATGGTTGATGCAAAGTGCGAAGAAGCTGACTTGAGAGCAGCTGCACACCGACATCGAGTTATCTGATACTATAATGTTAAAGTCCAACCTAAGACCATTGAAATTGAAGATCTTGTCATAAAACGGATCTTTCCTAGCCCCGCAAACATGGATCTGAGATGGTAAGGACCGTATATCATCAATTAGAAGTTTAGAGATGGAACTTTTAAACTAGCGACTGTCGATGGCATCACACTCCCTTGAGCATGGAATAGCGGTCATTTACGACGCTATTTCACTCAATTTTGTTTCATTCAGTTGTATTTCATTTAGAATTTTCTTCTGCATTTGAATTCGAAGCCATGTAATAAGACAGTTCTGTCACTTCGTTTTCAGTTTGCAATAAAATTTGAAGTTTGCTCTATATCCGTGAATTATTTTTGCATAATATAATAGTTGTGATACGCGACCAACTTACATCTACATATGCCTAATATAAACCAACAAGTACTCGAAGTTTGGTTCCAACCAAGAACTCGGGTCCATAACTGAACTAAATAAAATGAATGTTACTCGACGTTCGTCCACTAACTCTTGCCCGCAATCCGACGGGCTGAGTATAAAATAGAGAACGGGGTGTGACTCTACCATCCATTAACTAACTTTATCTCCCAATTTGGGAAAAATGTAAAGGGTCATGATACGGCCGACCACTCTTTTAATTTTGCCCCAAACGTAGGGGCAAGAAAATTAATTGAAGGAAACACGATTCGACCATTTCCCAGGTCAACTTTAGTCCCTAGAGTTTAGGCTGGATTATGAACATCAAATGAGTGTGATTAATCGCCAATCAGTTCACTCTGATCCCTAGAGTGCAAATAAGAGTATAAATAAAAAGAATTAGTGTGATTCGACCATTAATTCTCTAACTCTAGCCTGAACCTGACAGGAGGGGATGGGATCTGACCGTCCATGAACTAACTCCGACAACCCAAGACTGAGGACAGAAGTGTAGTCACTTAACCGCTGAACACGAAAGCATAACACTGTGGCTCATGCCTAGTGTTTGATATGACTTTTGGCCACTACTAAAAAGAGGCCTTGAGATGGATTTTTTGGATCGATGCCCGAAGCAATAGGCGATCGAAAGACATTGCAACTTGACGACGAGTGATGAATTACAAGTACATTGAATGGAAAATGTAATAGCTTGAACACTTCAACAAGTTTCATATAAAAGCTGGACAGAAATGAAAAAGTTTTTATTCACATACCGAAACTTGAAAACTAAATATAAGTTTATTTTAGAAACTAAAAGCTAAAAGCAGGGTCTGTGCCCACACAATCATGACCAATAAAATGAAACTAGCAACCTAGCTATACCTAGCCCAAGCTGAATCAACGGCTATGCCTCACCCTTATTGGGCCTCATCAGGGTGTTCTTCGGCGTGGACTCTTTGAAGCTGCCACCTCTACCTCTCTTATTCGACGACCTTTTGCCCTTACCATCTTTAGGTGAAATGCTTTACAAGACAGGAGTAGGATCAGTCTCACTTGGGATATAGAAGGGTCGACCTCTTCAGGAATGATAACCCCAGGCAGTATAACTTGGAGTGGAGTAACATCAACTTTAACACGCTCCTCTTTGACTTGCAAATCCAGCTCCTCCTTTTCAATGTGCTCCTTCGTGCTAAGTTCACCAGTTTGTTCGGAGGCATGAGTCACTGTCGCTTCCTCCGTTTCATCATGGGCTTATTGGTCATCAATTTTCTCTTCGTTTAGAGCTGCTATGATTTCAGCATCTGGCCCCGGAGTCTTGGCAGGTTGATCAATGGGAAGTAGTTATGTAATGACGACTGCCG
Organism: Allium cepa; assembly: GCA_030765085.1. Lineage (NCBI taxonomy): Eukaryota > Viridiplantae > Streptophyta > Magnoliopsida > Asparagales > Amaryllidaceae > Allium > Allium cepa. Next base: position 79,420,784 of record CM060932.1, on the reverse strand, counting down.
TAGACTTTGTGGTCCGCACTTGCTATCCTAGGATAACATCATCATTGGGAGCATGGACAGATGCAAACAGACTTGCAATTTCATGAAGACTAATGGGTAAGCCCATGAATATCAGGTGGGAGATCTAAACCTTCTCAAACGTTGGAGAAGAAAGAGATATACCTTCGCCAAATTGGCTTTCAGTCGTAGCTGGATTGCCGCCTTCCAAAATCGGAGACAACTCAAAAGATTTATGCATCTTTGGTTGATCTAAACCGTATCCCGCATCTTTTTTCAGGGCATGAGAAATTGAAGCACCAGTTACTTGAATGGTAGGAGGGTCTTGGGAATCAGATCTCGAGGCTTCACCGCTATCTTTTCCCTTTTCGGTGATTGCTGGGTCATAGAGTAGACCGAGCCGAGAAGCTTTAAGTTCATCTAGCTCCTCGTTGCATAGGATTTCATGCTTATGATGTTCTTTATCCACCTTAGCGACACCGAGGGACTTCATCTTCAGATCTACGATGTAGTCCCAAGCTTCGACAAGCGACTTTGGATACCCCTCTCCAAGGAAGTGAAGGCCGCGGGTCATAAGAACACTTGCACTGTATTATATTAACAATGGATGGAACTCATCCATTTTTTCGGTACAACCAGCCTCCCTAGCTTCCATTTGAGGGCCTCTATTTGTGCAAGTTATTTGTTAACCTTTATTTTAGTTTTGCAAGACTCGATGGTCTCCTTACAATATCATTGGTACTCCAGCTGAGTCTCGGTTTCTCTTGCTTTTCCTTCTCAAGCTCCTTCTCAAGTTGTTTAATACGAAGGGCCAAAACATCATTGTCTTTTTTGCACATCCTTCTCTTTCAACAAGACATTAATTTCAAGGGCTAGAGTGCCAGTGCGATAATGGAAGTGTCCAGTTCAGCTTGGTGCATCTTTATCAGATGCTCAACTTCTATAGAAGATTCGTCGGCTCTTTTCTCAACATAAGCTAGCTTTCTACCCAACTGCTTAACCTCCTTATCCAAGTGCTTGATGGTGTCTTTATCATGGATCACCTATGAAGTCAAGCGTTCGATCTCGTGCTTCCTCTCCATTGACACCTCGAAAATCCTCTAAGCAATATGAAGATCATGTTGTGCTAGATGTAGACACCATTAACATAAGTAAGCACTTTTTCACTGTCATCTAGAGGAATCAAATGCATAGGAGGAACGAATATAAATTCATCAAAACATAATTTAGGAAATGTAGCCTTGACCTCGGCCATCTTCTCAGCAACAACATCATCAGGAGTAGTTGGGGTTGAGAGGACGTGTTTGTCGTGCTTGCAGGATGAAGTATCAAGACCTACTACACTAGATTGGCATTTTAAAGATCAATGGATGTCGGAAGAACTCGAATGTTTCTTGAGCATGGTAGACGAAGTGGGAGCATGAGGCAGCAACTTGCTACTACTAAATATAGTAGGGTGTTGACCAACGCCCTTGTAGAGAGAAGAATAAGATTTTGACTTATGTCTGGATGATGAGTCCTTAGATTGGTAGCTTTAGTCTCGGTCTTCTCTTTATTTATGACCTCCTCTATCATAACCAGGATCCGGACCTCGACTAGGCCTAAATTAAGACGGTTGGGAGTCTGATGATCACTTTAAGCAATCATAGTTGCGGGGGTGTGCCATTGAGCCTACAAACAAAATGAAAGTGTACAAGAATCACTATAATTAAAGATAGAAAAGTGTCATGTGGTAAAGTGCACGTGATTGTGAGTGTCCTAGTGTCCTCGCAATGGACCAGTTAATGGAGGTTCGCTAGCTGGAGTAACCTCTTCCACACTAGTTGGGGGAATGTCGGCACCAATTTGAATGGGAGATTCGAAGCCCTCGAGGCTTAAATTAGAAAAATCATAATTCCCAACATCATTTGGAACTGGAATGCCTGACAGCCCTTCAAATAATTTTTCTGAAGGCAACGAGCTAGATTGATCTATAGCAGCAAAGGTTGACTTGGATTTCTTAGAGACCTTCCCTCCGTGAAGCTTTTAAAAGGGCCTCTTTCTTCTTCTCTTCTTTGAGGTGGGAAGTTATAGATCTTGGGAGGATCCAACTGTAGGCTCATGACTTGAGCTTACATCATCACAACCAGGTTATTATCATCGCCCACCACCTTACCTTCCTAAGTGACATCCTGAGCCCCTTCGATTAGGCGCACGACAGGATCAACTTCATCATCTCCCTACCTAACGACAACTCTTCCTTCTACAACTTACTCCTTTTTATTTCTTGACAGTCTTGTGTTGTGGCCTTAGTCTAATAAGCCAAAGGTGAAAGGCGCTCGTCGTTGATCAGGAATCTAACATCCTTTATCTTCCAATGGTATATTTTTAATTTTATTTAAACCACGTCCGAGTACATGTCGCCGATGGGACATGGATGACTACCTGTAATGTTCAATAAAAAATTGCTTAGTTCAAGGTTCGACTTGGATGCAAGCACACAAAGTTGAGTAAAATGACATTTATGTCCATCCAGCCATCACTCCAAGAAGCCAGACGGGCAACGCTTATAAAACCACTCATTTTTGAAGGCATTTAGCTTATTCCAAGCACTGAGCACAACTTGATAATTGATGATCGACTCAAGAAAAGTGTATGTAAGGCTTCCTTTTCGTCGCTGAAAATTGAAAATGAATCTGATTTCCTCCGAAGTTGGTTTATGTTTCGAGAATTCAATGAATATTATATATGCACAATGGAGAAATACATAACTGTTTGGATGCACTTAGGCCAGATCCAATCCCTAATGATGTAGCATCTTTCGAATAAATGGATTGAAAGGCGGAAAGCAACCTACCCAACAGATATACCTATTACAAGCAATATTCCTTCTAGAGGCAAGCAGGCACTGTAATTATGGGATAGAACTCGTACATCCTCAAATAGGATACATGTTTGATGCACAGTCTGTAGAGTTGGGCCACGTCAATCCTTGAAGCCATGGAATTCTCTGGATCATTTAAAATTATGGCATCATCTAAAGTGTCAGGAGATGATTCGATTTCTACGTCTAAGTTCGAAGGAATTTCTGGCATCTATTGAGTACTTTTGGTCTACTCGGATTGATGGCTGGAGAGTTTCAGATATTGTTGCAGGGCTTGACTCTGCGTCGAGATTGTTGTAAGAAGAAGTTTTTTTGGTGCCTACAGCAGCCAAATGCTCCGAGAATCTGGAATCCACAGCTATCAAACTTAGTAGGTAATCATTGTTAGAGATAGCTATAAACTAGTGCGGTGTGAAGCAGTGTTGTGAAATGCAGTGATAAACAATTAAGAAATAAAATGATAACTATGACGAGACTTTGAGATTTGACCAAAGTGACCATCATCGCTAACCATCACAACCAGCTTTCACATCGATGTTGTGAATTTTATCTTAACTCTAAGATCAGTGATCGGCATGCAGAATTCGACATTAATATTCAAGTTCATATAGGCGTATGCAAAATTTGATCAAATTACGAGTCATATGCATTTGTATGCAAATCCAAGTTCATGTACATGTATTCAAGTTCTAAGTTATGTCCAATTACAAGTTCAAGTGTTTAAGTCTGAATGCTCATGTCCAAGGTCAAGGCTAGTACTCATGTTCGAATTTAAGTTTATGCAATCAAGGGTTCAAGAGTTTTCGTTCAATCAAAAAACTGGCTAAGTCCCCTTAGGCAAAGAGATTATTTGATCTCTCACCTAGGCAGAGCAGCTTTATGCCATTTTAAACTCCTATATGCTTGAATCGATCCCTATGTTCGCCTCCTCAACACCTTCGGATGAGCGCATACCAGTAGCCGATCCCTCAACGATATCCCATGCTCACCTTCCCCTCAATCCCTCAATCACTGCACTCTAAACTGATTTTTCCATCATCATCGTCATTCCTTCCACATCGATCCCTACAACTGCTACATCAACTCCACTATATCACGACCAAACCCCTAGATCCCAGTGCCTTGGTTTATCTCCAATACGTTTCCATCCGATCCCATGATTCGATCCCACATCGACCGGTCTCTCCACCTCGCCACTACGCTTCATCTCTTTTAATCCACAACCAGACCCTAAGCCTACAACCACCGACATACTCAACCATCTCGTCACATTATCGCTGTAACGACCCAGAATTTTTAGAAATTAAAATTTGAATATTTAATTTATTTTAAATATTAATAAGTGAATTTATAAGTCAAATAAATTTTTATTTGAATTATTGAATTTAATTGAATAATTAGATCAATAATTTAATATGTGAAATTATGGAAATAATTGAAAATTGAGTTAAATATGATTGAAAATGATTTGTAAAATTTTATTTTATCATATGGGAGTTAGAAGGATATTTTAGAACTTTTAAAATCGAATTAAAAGTTAATTTGTGAAAATTGAATATTTTAATATTTAAATCGACTAGTGAAAATAGCCAATTTTTGAACAGTCTCAGAATTGAACGAAACCAGTTCCATTGGATCCGTAATAGTTAGTTATTACCAGATTTCAATTTTCGTGTCAATCGGAGTTATCGTTTGATCGTGGCAGCTCGAAACGCATCGAATCGTTTTTAATTTAAATTTGGCGAGTCAAAATAGCCATTTTTCAAAAGTCTCGGATTTTGACGAAACCAGTTTCATCGGATCCGTAATGTGATATTATTGTAAGGTTTCAAATTTCAAGTCAATTGGATTTACCGTTTGTCCGGTACAAATTAAAACGCCTAGAAAATCGCTTAAATCGGTTTAATTCAAATTGAGCGTTTACAGCCATAACTCGCACAGATGTCCGAATTAGCTTCCGAAACCTGCTCCATTGTGTCCGGAACGTGGGATAAACCCTAGAAATGTCAGTTTCGGCGCGTAAATCGGAGTTCGGGATTTCCGGGTGAATAGTGTTCAAAAATCTTCTATAAATAGGCCCCCACTTTAAAAAAAAAATATACAAAACCTAACCCTAATTATAACGCAGCCGCCACCCACATAATCAACGGCCAGAAATGCGTCGTTTTCTCTCCCAAATATCTCACAATCCGTTGACAACTAGCTAATGCCATCAACTAGGAAATTGTAGAGCCTTGCAAGCTCTACACATCTATACGGAGATGATGGTGTGAGGTCGACCAGAGGAGGCGCGAGATGGCCACGAGCACCTACAGTTCACGCACGTTTTCCCGTGCCTAGGGGGGCCGAGCTTCACCATATTGAGCGCGGTGGTGGTTTGGGGAGAGACGAGTTGAGTGATGCTCCTTGATCGTGTTCTTGTTACACGAAAAAAATCGAATTATTTAACCCTAAAGTTGCTAATGGGTTTCGGCTATACTGGGAATAATCTGCGTTTGGGGGAGATGAGAAGAGGACGGCCTGATGGGGGGGAGAGCTGATCACACGGCCCATATTTGCTTAGGGTAAAAATATAAGGAAATGTTGTAATTTATATATATATAAATTCGTGTATCTTTAAATATATATATCTTTTTCATACGAGGTCGAAAAAATGCGAAACCAGTTGCGTTGGAATCATATGGACGAGCACTACGCGATGGAGTTGGTTTGGAGTCGTTTGGAGTTAGTGAGAATTTTGGGTAAAATTAAACGTCCGTTTAATTTTATTCGAAATAAATCGCTAAAACGGAATTTAAATCAAGGTGAGAACTTCTCACTCAATCGAATCAGTTTCGATTTCATTTTAAATAGTTAGATTTAAAATATTTGAATGCATGTTTGAATGTTGATTGTTATCTATTGATTGTTAAAATAGACATTATACGCCGTTAGTAAGCGGATGTTATTTATTAAAAACATATACCGCGAATATTTCATAAACAGTGAAATTGGTATTATAAATAATATCAATATATATATATGGGCATATGTATATATTGCAGTTGATTGATTTCCCGTATTTTTAACGGATGAGACCCTATTACGCCGTTATTAAGCGGATAATATTTAATAAGAACATATACCGCGATAATTTCGTACTGGAGCGAAATTGGTATTGTGCTAATGTTTTTGGATGCAGGAAAACAGGTTGGAGGGATCCAACTGGATTCCTCAACAGTATTTATTTAATTTCAGATATTTTGATATTTGATTGATTTTCATATCGATATATGATATCGTTGTTGTCGTGATTGACTATTTGGTATGTAGCATCATTGGACCAAATTTTGAAACTTTAAAATGATTTTTAAAGTGATTTTTGAGAAGTATACGTTTTATAAAATAATTTTGGAATTTGATCCATTTTAAATAAATAAACGTTATATTTTTAAAGTTATAAAAATTATGATTTTTGAGGAAAATAGTTGAAAACTGATTTTTGAGAATATGATGCTAATGATTTTATAAAATAGTTAATCGGGATTTTTGAATTTATTATGAAAAGTTAAAAATAGGATTTATAAAATTTGATTATTTTATAAATCAAAATGGTGAAACTATAAAGGAAATTAAAGACGTTTTAAAAGAATAATATAAATTGATTTATATTAAGGGATTTATAAACGGATATTTATAAATTGAAATATTGACTTATAAAACGAGTTTTTATAAGTGTTTGAATGAAGTGAAAATGAAATTCATAAATGAATGAAATTTATAGAATTATAAACTGTGAAGTTATAAAAGAAATTTATAAATAGTAAGATTTATAAATTTGGTGAAATTATTTGAAGAATAGATTAGTTAGATAAATGGATCTTATAAGTTATAAGATTTATAAATTGGAAAGTCTCTAAAGGAACGATTTTGTAAAATAATCGTTTTATAAGTATTTAACTTATAATATGAACTTTTAGTTTATAATTGAGTTATAAACTGGAATAGGTTAATAAAAGAATTTATAAAAAGGAAGTTTTTATAAATAAATAGAAATGGAATTTATAAACGTTGTTTTATAAATTCGGAATGACTTATTTTGATAAGTAAATTATTATAACTTATGTATGGAGTTATATTCACGTTTTTAGACCGTGAATAATCCTTTGAAATAAAATGCATAGAATTGATGAAATTTGTTAACGTAGTATATTCACGTTTTTGAATAGTGAATAATACGTTAAAGAAATGTTTAGAATGTGAATGTTTTAAATAGAATTAAAACGATCTAACGATGTTTTAAAATATGTTGAGATTCGAAACCATAGATTTCAACATTTATTGTTGAAATAGACGTTTTCGAGAAATAAAAGGAAATGGTGGACTATAACACTGTTGTTATAGTAAATGATTTCCGAAAGGAAATGGTTTGAATAGTATTGGGATTTATATATCTATTTTAATTTCGAATCCCTATACTAGTGATTTTGGGTTGTTGTAACGATGTTTTACGCAACATTCGTTTTGACCCAAATAAATATGTTTAAGAGAATGATTTCCTTAAAGAATGAAATATATACTTAATTCGATTTAAGTATATTGAATATTTTCCAAGGTTGAAAATAAATAAAATTTGTGAATTACTTATGAATAAATAAGTATGGAAATGTTTTCCGATATAAAGTGAATATTTTAAGAGTTTATCTTTTTGAAGATAAATTGAAATGGATAATTGAAATCGTATATGCATAGATATTTTGAAATATAAAATTCATTATGGAATTTATATGTGAAAGTGGAATTTGTATGAAAATAAATATTGATTTATTTTTGAAGTGTTGGAATTATATATCTTGTAAAGGTATTTTGGAAGATAAATAATTTGGAAAATTATTTGGAATCTGGTGATGTGTGCATATCCATTGATAGTTTAATAACCGACTATCAATATTTCCCTTTGAATGGGTATTTGATGTGATTTGTTTGAATGTGAATGCCACACTTATTTTTGAATAAGCGCTCACTATTCGGGTTAACCGGGAAAGGACCATGGGGTCGTATAACCCATTCCGAATATGTGATACGTCGTTATAATTGCATTGAAGATCGGTGTTGAAGACCGAGTATTTGCGAAAGCGATAGGATGACCTATCGATTGTCTCTGCACTGGGTAGCCCCTGGTATAGAGATTCCTTAAGTGATGGGAAATTCGATCGGGATTGTGAATACCCGGATTGCAAGGGCTTCGTAAGAAGTGCCTTCGGTTCTGTTCGAGCCCGGAACAGACTTGTATGGACTGTATGTCTGACATTACAAGTTGAGATGTAAAGCCGATTTCTTTCAAATATATTTCTGTTGGTGGCGGAGAATTTATTCTTTTAGCTTAACACCCTTCTCTGAGACGTACGTGCTCAGAGGTTATATAGTTGAATGTTATCAGCGATATATTCCCAATTTGGTAATGTGATATGCTGAGTGATGCTGAAATGATCATTGTGTTGATTATTTGTGATAGGATCGTTTATTTGATCGTCTATCCTTGTGATCATTGTGTTGATCATTTGTTGACCCAAAGCATGGCTTTTGTATAAAGTATGTTTTTGTGGACGTGAATTCGTCGAGCCTCACATCCCGGAATGGTCAAAACAGGAAAGATGCGGCAAGGTTATGCGGGGTAGCTCCCTTTAGGGTATGTGCATTTCCTTCTGGAAAGGGTGGTATCATGGTATGGAGCCCAGATACTTACTCATGTTGAAACACTATATTTTATTACTGTGTGGTGTTGTTGGTGACGAGCGCTCGGTTAAAAGGTCCAATGGGACCGGGGGATGCCATATTCGTGTAGTAGTTACCTAGTGATAAAGGTAACCCGGCCTTGTGTTGGCAGAGAGCTGGTTAAGTTCTCGGGGACGTCCAGCCAGAGGCGTTTCCATGTGGCAATGGGAAATTCCTTGGCCTGACCATTTGTTGGAAATCCAAAGAAACAATACGAAACTTGTACGGTTTTAGTTGTATAACCTGCTATGGAATGTGGCGGTAACCTGCTATTGAACATAGTTAGCTATAGTAGGCATACGATAATGGTCGTATGTTGACTAAGATTTATATTCTAATTTCGAAATATTTTCCTACACTATGCACTAGTAATAATATCAAATATTATTTTAAATGCGTATCAAGCATCTTTGACTATCATAAGGAGAAATCTCCTCCGATTCTGCGTTTGCATTGTGTGTGTGTGCGGGAGGCCTTATGGTAGTCTCATTTTTAAAAGCATTGCGAATTGTTTAAAAATATTCCTCTATTTTGTTTTCAAAGATAAATAAACTGTTTTGAGTTCTCACACCAGTCACATGACTGACTCGGAGTTTATTGTTTTCCTTCCTAAACTCTGGGTGCCCACCAATTTCCACACGGGCAGTCAAGAGTTTAAGGTTTATCAGGATATTCTGGAGTTGCTGGAGGCAAGATGGATGGCATGGCGTATTACTACTATATAGTATTTCTTTTTCCGCTGCACTGTTTGATGTTGTTGATGTTGTATACTCTGATGATATGATGTAATGAAATGTATGTAATGTAATAACTGATATAGTTCTTTGTTTAAAGATTATTCATTTATTATTATATGTTGTTCCGCTGCGAATTGTGAGATTCTGATGTTGTTCTGTTGTTTCCTTTCTATTCCGTTCTATTTCGTTCTATTCTCTTTTCTTCTATTTTAAAATTTTCTATTTTCTTTATGTTCTATTTTCTTTTCCCTCTATTTTCTCTTTTCTACCTTTCTCTTGTTTCTTCTTTCTTCTTCTTTTCTTTTTCTTAAACCCATAACATTTCGGTTTTTCGGCAACGAAAATCCGCGTACGTTACAATCGCATTCCTAAATCATATACTGTAAAATCAAACCCACCTATATATCAAGCGCACATGAAACAAAATATGGATCAATGTGAGGAAAATAAAGGTAGTTTGGATACGGGCTTGAATCCAGAATTGGATTGCTAGAACGAGGGGAAGTTCAGTTCAGAATGGTAGTAGAGGCTTCAGGTGAAGTGGAGAGTCAAATTGTATAGAAAATGGAATAGATCGTGGAAGGATGGGTGAAGATCTCAAGCTTGAAGTATAGGTAACAGCAGCTATGGAAAAGTGGTAGGGTTCGATTGCAACAAAATGAAAGAAGTGAAGGGATTAAAGCTAACGTTTAGCTTATACATGGTATCGGCCTACTTAGCCATGACAATGTTGAGTCCATGTAGCTAAAGGGATCTAATCTGATCCCTTACTTAGAGGATTGACACCGATCCCTTGCCAAAAAAGGGGAAATGGATGAATAAAAACGATAAAAATTGCAATGCCCTTGTACTTCAACTACATGATATCATACAATGACCCATGAACGTGTAAACGTGATCAGGAGCCAATGAAAAAGTGTGTACATGAATGAAAGTGCACGTACTCATACCCAATATTCAATTTCTTGAATCGACGAGAATTGAATTCTCACCTAAATTTCTCAGAAAACAAGTCACTGTTGATAGCCGAGGCCTACTAACTCGATCAACGAGCTTAATGGAACCGAGCATAGACAGAGACTGAGGATTACATCCCATATTTCTAGGGACTAATATTGACCAAGCATTGCAACAAATGGAGAGAAATATGATTCTTTAGAAAGAAATTCAATGAAAGGGTAATAATTGTTTAATAAACTATATGGAATCCATCCCAGCGACTCTAACTTGCTTCAATTCAAAGCACGTCATGTTCAAAACAAGACGTAATTTAGGGGGTAAGTGTTATCCTACCTTTTGACTCGGCTATATCCAAACTGGCTGGACAAGTTAGACTCGATGATAGACAAGGAAGGCAATCTAGAGTGGTGATTACAGAGTCCTGAGATCAGCACAGACAACAATATGAAGTAACGATCGAGCGAAACCAAGGGATAGACTGGAACATTCTAAGAATAGATTAGTGCCTCCTCTAGGTAGGGGACAGTACCTATCCCTTTCCATAGGAAGAGGATTAGATCGTATAGTTGTAGTAATGAACAACATCAACCAATAGTTCAAACCAATAGCAATCGATCGATATCTATAAAAACATAAAGACGACTTTGGAAACATGAGGCTAGCATGTAGGAGGACACACATGACCAATTGCATGGTGCCATGTGGCTAGGAAGACCGATTGAGGTCGATCGCTCTATATTGGGAGTTGGGTCTTGATATTTTATGAATGCATTTTTTTACAATCATTTTGGAAATATGATGCAGACAGCTTATGTATTTACCAATTTTATATGTATGCGAGTTTTCAAAAATCAAAAATCATTATTCACAAAAAAATTCCATATTCCTTTATGTAGAAGTATGGTTCAGCTAATTTTGCATCTAATCCCTAGCATCCAAAATCTAGCACATAATTTTTAACATCTATTTTTTTTTGAAAATATAGTTATATTATACTCGTATGCTGGAAAAGGAATTTAGATGGAAAATTTTATGATTCCACCATTCTTTTGGATACCTATTCGGTTGTACCTTGAAACCTTCTATTCTACCCCATACTTTTCCAACATTTCCAAGTACAATATGCATAAGGTGTTTTTTTTGGATGTTAAAATGTAATCATCCTAAGTGCAAGTTTCGTTCATTATCAATAAGGTATGGAAATAACATAAAACTATATTCACTATGCAAGTATAATTATGCCACATACCAGCTGCATCAATGCAAGGAACTTATGAAATTCTCTTACGTCTCAAAACTATGATATGTAAGCCAATGGTCAGTCATGGAGTACTAAAAATTATTGGCATTCCATTAAATTTTTTTACACAGCCTTGATTAGCTGCAACAACAATACATATAATCCCTGGTATAAGAGGATTTGGAACAAATATGTCTCTCAGAAGAATAATCTTCACATATGAAAGATTTTGAATAATGCGCTTCTTATCAAGACAAACTGGTTCAAATTGGTTTTCTCGAAGTAATTGCTATGTCTTATGTTCTTCAGCCACAGAGACAAGATTTCACCTCTATTTTGACTGTCCCTATGTCCATAACTTGTGGTCAAACTCCTGAATGGTTTTCAATACACTACACCACACATAGACTCTTTCATGGAATGGTTTTCCATTTTCAAGTCCAAAGAATGAAAATATCCCCAATATATTGCTACTTATTATTTTCAAAATGTTTGCAGTTGAGGTATGACATGAAAGGAATGTGAGGATATTCCATGATATAGCTCCTTCTAAATTTGCTATTTTCAATATGATTAAAGTCACAATCCATCAGGATATTTTAAGGTTATATGTGGATGGAGAAGAGAATTTTGCTTCATGATGATACTATTTTTTCTTATGTCTTTCATATTCCCCTTATTTTTCCCTTTTCCATTTCCGTTTGTTTCCTAATTTCCATTTTCCTTTGTTTCTAGATTAGAAAATGTTGTAATTTCTTTTATTTGGTAAAGAATCCCTTTTCCTTGTTAATATCTATGTTTAGTATACTATCACCCTTATCGAACAGTAAGAACTCATATTCACTAATTTGTCAACCCACCCTATGTTAAGTTGGTGGCAGTAGAAAATTGAAACTTTTCATTTTTCGTCAAAGATCCTTTTCCAGCCAAACTTGCAAAATAATCTGAAAAATCAAAATCCCAAAAGCATTTAAATACCATTTTTTTAGCACTGTAAAAAATTTTCCAAAAATATGTGAACTTAACTTTTCAAAAGCATTTAAACAAAAAATTTCAAAACTATTTGAACATAATTTTTCAAAACATTTGCCGCTTCATCCTTAAAACAAATCAAGCCACGTCTTAACGTAATCAGGACTCAGTCTATGAATTAATGTATATGATTGGCCTTAACATTGTGCAGTTAATCTTAGGTTTGCAGAACCTTTTCTTTTATTCTAAAACAACAAACTACCTACAAGCATGTTTATAAATTTTAGCTTTTAAGGCATAGAACAGTGGCCCATGATTTTGCAACAACCTTTCCCTACCTCCATTTGCTAAAATTTATTTTTGCCAAAATTCTAAGTTTTTAGGATTAAAACATTTTATATTTCTAATTGCTAATTTAGTTTCCTAATTTATTATATAAACTTTCAATCTTACCTACATTATGTCACAAGTTAAGTGTCCTTATGAGATCTCCTTTATTACACTGTTTTTCCAGTATATTTGTATAGTGGTCAAAATTCATCCGAACCATCAATACAATAATAAAATATGAACATATCTCATATCGTATCATATGTATCATATGTTTTTCTAATAACCTAAGGAGGCAATTAGCGATCACAACTCAAATATCAGAGAAAAAGAATTTTGTTGGAAGCTGTCATTCATCATCAACTGGTGTTAATGATGTTGTGGTCCTAACACTCCTTACCAAATTAAGATGGACATTTCTTGTATGCATACAACTGGTTTATGGAAGGACTTCCTTCACTTCTAATAAATAAGGTCTATCCATTACTTTAATCATTCCACTAGATCATAAGACATACTGTGCATTTCTACACTACAATAAGTAAGAAATATAAACTATGCACATTTAGAATAACTCTTCAAATAAATGGTTTTGTGAAATAATTTTCCTACCACCTATCTTGCCTTATATAACGTTCTCTCAATCATAATATATTGACAGTCCTCCATATCTTTGATCTTTCATGCGAGTATACCTTGGGACTCACAAAATTGTACTTGATACCATTTCCCATTCCATTGAGGGTTCTTCTCATGCCTTCCACACATCTCTAACGAAATATTCCTAGGTTCATACCAACATTCCTTATATTCAATGGAGGTTTCTTGTATCTATCCTATGTACATTCGCAGTTATTCCATTCCTAGCTTAAACCTTTACCCCATCTTACATAGGCAGTCATCTCTATCTTCTTCATATTAAAAATTGGTTTGATTTTTCACAACTCTTGTCAAAATAAAATAGTCATGAAGTACTTGATCAAATACTTTTATCTTTAAAAATATAAAATCAAAAACATTTTTATCAAATTCAAAAATTGCTTGGTTTTCAAAAAGGAACCTTGAAAATTTTCCCTTTTCTAACCAACTTTACCTTTTTAAAGATTTTCTACAAAGAAAATTTACTTCTTTTAAAAGAAGGATTTTTAAACCCAAAACATTATCATGTTTAAACCCAATTGTCATACCAAACCATTTTTAAAAAAAACCTCTTCTATAACTTTAAATAATAAAAAGTGGAGCAGACAAAGATAACATCTAGCCTATTATTTTCATAACTCATGCTATTTCTGCTTCCACCATTGGCGGAGATTTTAATATCATAGGAGGAGGGCTTCTAAAATATACGTGCAATTAATGCATGTATCTAAAATATAAGTGCAATTGCTACATATGTATGGAAAATATCCATTCTTCATATCCTATTCCTATTGTTTTTCCCTATATTATTTTAACTAGATTGCTAATCCTGTTTTATATAAATTCCTAATGTTATTTCTATCTAAATTAACTAATATCGCTACTATTTATATTTTTCCTACCTTAATAATTTCTACTTCAACTATTATTCTTCATATTTTCTTTATACGACAATATTCCTCCGATCTTAGTTATCGAGCATTCTTACCCTTCTATTTTATATGCCCCATATGAGTCAAGTAGCATTTCCATTTATCCACCCCTTAAAGTAATTTTAAAATGGAACTTCCAAATTTACAAAAATAGGAAAAATCATTGACTATATCTATGCTCTATTTCCCATATATTTCAAAAACGAAAAATCCTTTTATCAAAAATCTTTAAACCAAAACTTTTAACTCAACCAATTTTAAACTACGTATTTCAGAATTTACTTACTTTTCCAAAATAACGACTGCCTAATTAATCTTTGAAAAACCCATTAAAAACATTTCGAGGGATTTTCAAAAATCTTTTTGTCAAATTCTTCCACATGGGGCTGGATAATGAAATGGACTTCGATCGTCCTTTCTTTTGGACTTTCCTCCTTACTTCTCCTTCTTGATCTCTCTTCGTAAAAAATATGGCTATCTTGTAGTGGTGATTAATGTACACCCTCTTGCGTAAACTTTCTCCACTCCTATTATTCCTTAATTCTAGATGCTTGCAACATAATATTTCTTACTTGTCTGCATGAAATATTAATCTTCAATTGATAATCAATCAAAGTCCACAATCATAGGGCAGCTTAGGCCCAACAAAGAATTCAAGTACCATCCAGCCTTTGGGATTCTTCTACATGCCAAGCTCATTGGTCAACATCTTACAAACTCCGTGGGGGTAATTGGAGTAGATGTATAAATTTAACTCTATTTCTTGGCCCAACTCATAGTTGCTTTTTCCATCCTTTCGGAATATGGTTGCAACTACTTGTATTGTCAGAATTTACAAAGTTTGGCATATATATATATATATATATATATTTGTAGGTAAATCCCAAATGCATTCTCCTAGCATATCCTAATTCCTATGATCAACTAACCTAGGCTTTGATAGCAAATGTATCAAGCTGTATTTTAATGGGTCCAAATTTTGACTAAATCGAAACCCAAGTCCATTAGGATATGGATCGTTAGTTTTAATAACTCGTAATAACAAGTATATCGGAGCGTGGACACTATAAACTCACATCGAAATATAAAAATATAATAGAACATACAGACCAACCAAGGCCATTATCTTGGAATCATTATTGCTCCTTGGATGTTTAATTGCCTTATTAATGCTAAACATGAATAAAAAGTCTTCACTATCTATCATTCCCATTTAGCTCTAGTATCACGTTCCTCTAAATCTATCATATAGGTTATAATGAAGATGGGGTCAGAACAATGTTATGGTGATTGGAAAAATCACACTTTACCCATACTATTAATTTATGTCGATTGATTTCCATTTAAGTGTTATGTCTATTGTTCATGGCTAATCTATTAAATCCTATGTGCACATAATATATGCCATAGTACTTCTTAAATAGGGAGGAGGCATATCTAATAGACGTTTAATACCCTGGTCCTCGAAGCGGGTCCTCCGTAATGTAAATGCTAGTCAATCGGTTCCAGTTATAGAGACCAATGACCCTTATATATGGCTTTATAATTTATAATTTTATTGCCATACTACTAATGCCTCTCAAGGCTCAACTAAGGGTTAACTAGCCTACCTCTAAAAAATAATTTACGTCTAATGGTCTACTTTAAGTTCTATGCATCTCCCATACAAATTCTACACTGGTGGAAGTAAAATCCATCAGGGCGTAACCTTAGTCTTTGCCACCGCTCAGTCAAGACTGTTAGTGGTCATAGCCTACATTTCAGTGCTGAATATGCGAGTATATGATTTTTGTTTGATGGTATTAAACATATATAAATATATATTCATTTAAATGTATTTGTTAATGTACTATTTTATTTTTCACATAATTAAATAAATATTTGCTGAATAAAATAAATAACACAGAACTTAAATTCAAACGGGTATTTTATTCAAACAAATATCCATTACAATTTTGAATAGTAAAAATTTGTGCTTTCACTATATACATAAAATTTCAATTACAATACATTTCATTTTATACAAATGTCCTCACTACATATCGCTCATTCACTTATATTTATCTTCAGCTCCATTCCAGATTGAATCCAGCACTGAGCAATCTGCAAAAAAAAATATTGACGCAGTAAAATTGAAAAAGAAATATTTTAGCAGTATAAAACAAAAGGTGATTTTGAAAATATTATTTGCCTCGGTTATTTGGGTTGTTCGTCATCATTTAATTTTGAATTCATTAAACACGAACAACTTACGACATGCACAGTGTATCAATGTACATGCCACATGGTCGTGCACACCAATATACACTTGATAAAGTTACAGGGACAGGTGAGCACAGATCAAACCCATATGAAAAGTCGGGTTCAACTCAAGTGCAATACAAATAAAGTCACAACACGTGCACAAGGTCAAACTCGAGCTATAAGCTGGATTCAACACAGGTGAAGATCAAAATGGAATGGTCAAGACACATAAAACAAGCCTCGATCAAAAAGGTTCAGTGCTACACACTTGAAGACATTTATATCAGCGGACATATATAAGTATTGAAACAAAGGAGAAAACCAGACATGGAGTTCGAGACAGTCAAGATCAATCTCAAGCTACAGCATGTACACATATATAGGCAGTGCACATGTATACCAGACCAGGGATGAAATTCACAAGCTCCAAATTCAAAAAAGAAAGAACACAACGGGTCCAACCATCAAGTTCAAACCATCCAAGTACATAAGCAAGTATCAATGAACTGGAAACAAGTCCAGAAAGTAGACAGTGCAAAGTTCAAAGAAATGCATATAGTCAAGCAATAGTGAAACAAAGTGCATAGTGTACTCAAGGCAACATGAAGTCCAACAGACTCAGGTGTGCAATTCAACTTGAAGACCAACACAAGAGGGACCAAGGTGAACCACGAAAAATGTTAACCAAATAAGCAGTAACCAAACAAGAAGGCCAAATACACACAAACCAACAAAGACCAGAGTAGAGTAAAAGTGGAAATAGACCAGATGGATCAATATGGCAATAATGCAAACACAGTTCAAATGAACAGACTATGTAATATAAAGATGGAGGCAGTGTATATATACATAGACAACTTGAAGTAAACCGAGCATAAACAAGTGTGCAAGTCAATGAAGCTTCAAGTCAAGAGAATCAAAACTCGTGTAAATATGTGCACAATGAAGACTACAAGGAAATACAACAAAGCAATTAACACTTTTTGCCAAAGTCGAAGTCAACCACGAACACATGATGAACTAAACAAAGCCAAAACACATGACAGTGAAACATGCTAGAGAATTCAAAGCAGAAATCAGGCCGATGTCAACAGAGTAAAGTCAGGAAGAAGGTTTTACAATACAAATCAAAGCCGTAATTATCAAGTAAACAACTGTAGTTCAATATCAAAGCACTGGCTGAATTCAAGTTACAGAGAAAAATTCAAACCGAAGTCAAAAGTCCAAACAATTTAAAGCCATGGTTGTCAAGGATTGATAAAGCTCTCAATCGAAGCCGTGTGAGTCAAGTTACCAGAAAATATACGATTATGAACAAGTCAAAAAAATCACCATCATCCATGCGAAAATAAATGGCCGAGCTATATCAAATGACGAATTCAAACAAATGTATACGAACGAAAATATAGGAATTCCAATCTTATAAACCCGATCATCATGGGCCAAAATTAATCATTCGAGTTCGAGCTAAACAGGGAGCAATAATCATACAACTCGAATCATCGATCGAATTCAAGCATATCAACCAGAAAAGCAAAAGAGCAAAAATTACATACTGAAGCCTTTTCGAACTCGATCGAATTCGAAGCAGCTGAAGTAAATAAGGAGACGGTCGATCGACAGAGCAAGCAACATGGAATCTTCATTCAATCGAGCAATTGAAGATGACAGCTTCAATTTTTCCAAAATCCCTAATTTTTGTTGAAGAGGGACGAACGATTAGGAAGCCGACATTCTTTCACAAACAAAAGAAATGGGTCGAATAATATAAAAGGAAACAAAAGGGAGGCCGACCTAGTTTTACCTTGTTTTAATTATATAAGGCTTTAATTTTTTAAATTAGGGTTTCGTGTTATTTAATTTGTTTTAATTGTATTTTCCTTTTTAAACTATTGTAATTACTAGTTGTGTGACTAGGGAACGAGCTACGGTGGTGTAGTTCGAGAGGTCGCAGCTTAGTGGCTGAGTTGTGGAAGGGTTTTGAGCGTAGAGTTAAGGTTAGTCGATAGCGGGCGTCGTGAATTTACGAGTGTAAGCGTCTGACTGCTTAATTTCTAGTAGAAATCTTGGGGGCAGCACGTAGACATAGTTTTGTCGAAGCTGGATAAATTCTGTGTCATTCTATTTCTGCATTTATTATTCTGCTATTATCTTTGCTACTATTATTCTGATATATCTGTGTGGAAAATATTTTATAAACTTCCGCGGTAATTTTTTATAATTAATAGTATCACCCTATTCATCCCCCCTCTAGGGTGAAATCGATCCTACAAGTGGTATCAAAGCTAGGTTCAAAATCCATTTTTGTTTTAAAAATTTTGATTTTTCAAAGGCCAATTTTTTACAAATTTGAATTTTTAAAATTGGCTACTTTTACTGAGGGTCGGTCTAGTATTATCCCTCATATATTTGATGGAACGGATTTTTTGAATTGGAAATTGAGAATGTAATTTTATTTAAAATCTGTTAATATTAAATGTTGGGATATTATTAAAAATGGGTGTAACATAACAGATGAGAAAATTATCTCGATTAATTCTCTTGCTATGCATATAATATATTATTATATTAATCAAGACTATTTTAACTTTATCTCTCATTTTGAAAATGCACAGGAACTTTGGAATACTTTTGATGCAATATATAGTGCAAAAGTTAATAGCAATGAGTAATCCTCCACAACCGACTCAGTTAAAGAAATGTGCTTAACAGGATTGGTAAAAGGCAATTGTGATGAGGATGATGATGATGGAGCAGCTGAGCTGGCGTTACTAATGAAGAGATTCAAAAAGTAGAACCGCAAGTATAAAAATCCAGCTCTAAATCAGAAATTGAAAAGCAGAATAGTCAAAGCGCTGGACAACCCAGAAGAACGGAAGATCATTTTTCACAAGCGCAACAAACCCGGTCATATCAAGCCCAATTATCCTCGAAATCAACACAGCCAAGAAAAGAATTCAAAATGGAGAAGTTTTGCAGCCACATGGAATAAAAGCAATGATGATTATAAAAGTACTAGTAGTAAAAGTGAGAAAGGAGATATGTGCCTTCGAAGTGATATAACTCATAGCGATGATGATGAGCCAAGCAAGGTATCAAAACTCACTCACTCAGAATTACTTATATATTTCCATGAAGTAAATGGCTGTTTTGAACGACTTAGGTAGAAGTATGCTAAACTTGAATCACAAAAAGATACATCGATAGATTCAAATAAACATCTTGATCAATTATTTAAAAACTATAACGTAAGATCCCTAAGTGTGATAAGTGTCCGTTATTCGAAAAAGTAATTAAAAAATCAGATATTAAAATTAAATCGCTTGAAAATGAAATTCTGATTTTGAAAAAGAGTGAAAATATTAGCAGAGAAAATTATATTAAAAAGTGCACTCAACTATTAAATGAAAATGATCAATTAAAACATAAGGCCAACAATTGTCTACAACTTTAGGAAAATTTTCCAAAGGAGGAAAATCGTTAAATATGTTATTGGGGAAACAAACTAATATTGTTAGACAAGGACTTGGGTATAATCAATTTGAAAATGTTAGAAATGATATTAATCAAGTCAATTCCATGTGTACAATTTTTAGAAAATATAGACACAATCAAAATAATTGTTGGTATAGACCTAAAAATGTGAAAACTATACCAATTTGGATTCCAAATGGCACAAACATAAAATCCCTCAAAGCTAAACAAATCTTGGTGCCGAAAGGAAAATATATAAATAGTTTTGGGTCTCCACAAACTTATTTCATAAAATATATTGCCACTAACAGCCATAGACCTATAAAAACAAATAGGTCACAAAAGTCTTTTATCTTGTAGGTGTGGTGGTAGGCTAAGGAACAACAACCGTGTTACTTGGATTCTGGCTGTTCCAAGAACACAATGGACGAAAAATCATAGTTCCTTAGCCTAGTATAAAGGTGGCAGAATCACAATGGGTAACAACGAAAAATTATTGTAAAGGTAGAAGAGGCAATGGTATATTCATCTTGAACGATATATTAATGTGATAATCTGCACCATATCTGATATGAATTAATTCATCCAGTTATGTGATAAAGAAATGAATGTTGATGATTAATCTGACATATTCAAAATTGTTAACCAATCATCTTTGAACAATTTGTGTGGACTATTGATGATGTTTTAATGATTAATGATGGTGTATGGTAATACATTTGGTTATTTACGGCTAACACTATATTCACGATTTTGTTTATTGGCGCGGCTTCAATTAAAATCCAAAAGAATTTCATTTAAAAAGTTGAAAAATGGATTTCAAGAAATTGTTGCAAATTTCACGGTCTGGTCTATGACATTCAATTAATGATAATCTCGAGTGAAAGAAAAATTCAGATGCAGATTACACTGGTAATCAGTTGGTAGAAAAATTACTAGTGAAACATGATTTATGTTGAGAGATTTAGTAACTACATCATTTTTTTCAAAGAAAATATTTGCCTATTTTTTCATTTCAAATATCTTCAAATAGCAGAAATTTTCTTATAAAACCCCTTCTAGAAAATCATTTTTGACCTTGTTTCAGATTCGTCATTTTTAGAAAATTTGATAATTATTTTTGAATATGATTTTAAATGATTATATTAACCAATCTAACTCCCTACTGATTATCGAAAAGATAAATAACGATAGAAAAAGTGATGAGTGTTGATATTAATCATATATTATAACTTGAGACGGTATATTTAGTAAATTTCTTTAGAAATTTGAACAAGAGTTATAAAAAAAATTTGTTGGAAAAAATTCCACGATCATTTCTATTTCTATCATATTTCTATCAACCACCACTCATCAAAATCCAATATAGTATGTCAATATGTGGTATTTTTAAATGGGAATTAATCGTTTTTCATTTCAATATTTTTTTAATAAATAAAAACATCCAAAGTATTCACTCTCATTTAGAAGTCTTCACGGTTATGCATGAGTGAATTACTTGGAATTTTTTATGGGCTTCCATGCTCATTTAAAAGTCCTCAAGGTTATGCATGTATGGAACATATATTAAAATTGATTAATTAAATAGACAAGTTGATTCTAATCCCATTTAATAGTCCTCAAGGTTATGCGTAGTTAGAAGATACATGAATTCATTTTAAAAAAAATAAAATTGGAATACTACTAATCTCATTTAAAAGTCCTAATGGTTATGCATGGTTAGTAGATATTGAAATTCCTAATATAAATATACCATAAATAGACACAACTGTATGGTTTTATATGATGACATTATTCCTATCATTCCAAAGTGGAATATGCGTCAAACAGAGTTTTATGATTTTTGTTTGATTTTTTATTGAAATTTAATATTTATATTCGATTGAGTTTTAATGTTGTATTAATGTCTATCACTTTATCTCTATTTTTCTAACATTATTACTCTTTTGCTGATACAAAAGGGGGAGAGAAAAGTTAAGATTTTGACAAAGGTCAATATTTTCTATTTGCATCTAGGCCCATTTGCATATATCAAGGGGGAGCTTTGTGTAGACAGGGAGCATTCAAATAGGGGGAGCAAATTAAATAATCAGATACATTTAATAAATTCAAAATCTTAAATATATGTTTATTATCATCAAAAGCGGAAGATTGTTGAATATACGAGTATATGATTTTTGTTTGATGATAATAAACATATATATATATATATTCATTTAAATGTATTTGTTAATGTACTATTTTATTTTTCACATAATTAAATAAATATTTGTTGAATAAAATGAATAACACATAATTTAAATTCAAAGGGATATTTTATTCAAATAAATATTTATTACAATTTTGAATAGTACAAATTTGTGCTTTTACTATATACATAAAATTTCAATTGCAATACATTTCATTTTGTACAAATGTCCTCACTACATATCGCTCATTCACTCGTATTTATCTTCAACTCCATTCCAGATTGAATCCAACATCTGAGCAATCTGCGAAAATATACATTGACGCAGTAAAATTGAAAAAGAAATAATTTTGCAGTATAAAATAAAAAGTGATTTTGAAAATATTATTTGCCTCGGTTATTTGGGTTGCTCGTCATCATTTAGTTTTGAATTCATGAAACACGAACAACTTGTGACATGCACAGTGTATCGCTATACATGCCACAAGGACGTGCACACCAATATACACTTGATAAAGTTATAGGGACAGGTGAGCACAGGTCAAACCCAAATGGAAAGTCGGGTTCAACTCAAGTGTAATAAAAATAAAGTCATGACACGAGCACATGGTCAAATCCGAGCTATAAGCTGGATTCAACACAGGTACAAATCAAAATGGAATGGTCAAGACACATGAAATAATTCTCGACCAAAAAGGTTCAGTGCTACACACTTGAAGACATATATATCAGTGAACATATATAAGCATTAAAAAAAGGAGCAAACCAGACATGGAGTTCGAGACAGTCAAGATCAATCTCAAGCTACAGCATGTACACATATATAGGCAGTGTACATGTATACCAGACCAGGGATGAAATCCACAAGCTCCAAATTCAAAACAGCGAGAACATAACAGCTCCAACCATCAAATTCAAACCATCCAAGTACACAAGCAAGTATCAATGAACTGGAAACAAGTCAAGAAAGTAGACAGTGTAAGGTTCAAAGAAATGCATATGGTCAAGAAGCAATGAAACGAAGTAGATAGTGTACTCAAGGCAACATGAAGTACAACAGACTCAAGTCTGCAACTCAACTTGAAGACTAGCACAAGGGGGACCAAGGTGAACCACCAAAAATGTTAACCAAATCAGCACTGACCATATAACAAGGCCAAATACACACAAACCAGCAAAGACCAGAGTATAGGCAAAGTGAAAACAGGCCAGAGGGATCAATATGGCAACAATGCAAATATAGTTCAAATGAACAGACTATGTAATATAAAGATGGAGGCAGTGTATATATACGTAGATAACTTGAAGTAGACCGAGCATAAACAAGTGTGCAAGTCAATGAAGCTTCAAGTCAAGAGAATCAAAACTCGTGTAAATATGTGTGCAATGAAGACTATAAGGAAATACAACAAAGCAATTAACACTTTTACCAAATTCGAAGTCAACCACGAACACATGACGAACTAAACAAAGCCAAAACACACGACAACGAAACATGCCAGAGAATTCAATGCAGCAATCATGCCGATGTCAACAGTGTAAAGTCAGGAAGCAGGTTTTACAATACAAATCAAAGTGGTAATTATCAAGTAAACAACTACAATTCAATATCAAAGTACTGGCCGAATTCAAGTTACAGAGAAAAATTCAAACCAAAGTCAATAGTCCAAACAATTCAAAGCTGTGGTTGTCAAGGAATGATACAGCTCTCAATCGAAGCCGTGTGAATCAAGCTACCATAAAATATACGATTATGAACAAGTCAAAAAAAATCACCATCATCCATGTGAAAATCAAGGGTCGAGCTATACTAAATGACGAATTCAAACAAATGTATAGGAACGAAAATATAGGAATTCCAATCCTATAAAACCCAATCATCATCGGCCAAAATTAATCATTCGAGTTCGAGCTAAAAAGAGAGCTATAATCATACAACTCGAATCATCGATCGAATTCATGCATATCAAACAGAAAAGAAAAAAAGCAAAAATTACATACCGAAACCTTTTTGAACTCGATCGAATTCGAAGCAGCCGAAGTAAATAAGGATACAGTCGATCGAAAGAGCAAGCAACGTGGAATCTTCATTCAATCGAGAAATTGAAGATGGCAGCTTCAATTTTTCCAAAAGCCCTAATTTTTGTTGAAGAGGGACGAACTATCACGAAGCCGACATTCTTCCACAAACAAAAGAAATGGGTCGAACAATATAAAAGGAAACAAAAGGGAGGCCGGCCTAAGGATTTAATTTTTTAAATTAGGGTTTCGTGTTATTTAATTTTTTTATTGTATTTTCCTTTTTGAATTATTGTAATTACTAGTCGTGTGACTAGAGGACGAGCTACGATGGTATAATTCGAGAATTCACAACTCAGTGGCTGAGTTGTGGCAGGGTTTTGAGCATAGAGTTAAGGCTAGTCAATAGCGGGTGTCGCTAGTTTACGTGTGTAAACGTCTGGCTACTTAATTTCTAGTATAAACCTTGGAGGCGGCATGTAGGCAGGGTTTTTTCGAAGCTGGGTAAATTTTGTGTCGTTCTATTTCTGCATTTATTATTCTGCTATTATTTGTGCTGCTATTATTCTGATATATCTATGTTGAAAATATTTTATAAACTTCCGCAATAATTTTTTATAATTAATAGTATCACCCTATTCACCCCCCTCTAGGGTGAAATCGATCCTAAAGTCGGACCTACTACTGAAGGTGGGTCTAAATATACTAACATAACCTGTCGACCTTCCACAGCTGACTTCCTATTTAGACTGAATAGGTAAGTCAAGGAAAATGCGCCTTTTGGTTACTTAATATCTCTTATTGGAAGTCAAGCAGATCATATTTCCTTTAAGTAATGGGACATTTAATACTTCAAATCCGAGGCAAACCTTCAGTATATTTTCCCTTACCTATTTGCAATTCATATCCCTTCCCTAGGGTTTCTATAGTTGGAGATGTCTCACATCAGTATTAAGTATACACAGCTATTAGTAGCCTCTAGGTAAAGGGAAGTCTTTTTTGTGTAACTCTACTATCCTTGCTGTGAGAAATGCGAATACGGATCTTAAGGCTAGGATTAACACTAGATGGGGGGGGGGGTGAATAGTGTTTAAAGGAATTACTAAATCTTTTTGAGTTTTTGTTAATTTGAACATAAATGTATGCAATATTCAGACACAGATATGATTACAGAATCAAATACAGATGCAGAAATAAAGTAATAGCAATAAAGGAAAGTACACATTGGATTTTATACTGGTTTGGAGTTACCCTACATCTAGCCCCGCACACAAGTATGGATTTCCTTCAAAAGCAATTGTATAATTACACCCTTGATTTCAAGGCCACGAGGTACACCACTCTAGATTCATAATCCTCTGGATAGAGATACTTGATTTCAGGGGCAATAAGTTCACCCAATTGATTTCCAAGGCTACAATCACACCTTTTCTCACTTGAATGATTCCCAAGGCTACAATCACACCTTTTCTCACTTGAATTGATTACAAAGAAGTCTATAACTCTAAATAACACTGAGATCTTGTTGAGATAGTGATAGAGAATCAAACCAGAAATGATCTAGTTAGATTCAATGTTGATTTCGGCAGATTAATGGTAAGAATGTGTATAAAGAAATGTGGAAGAAGAAGAGAAGTGAAAACCAGAAAAATATGAATATATATTCGTCCAAAACAACCCCTATTTATAGTAGAACAACAACCATGTCCATTCGTGAAAGGATACGACGAATAGACACTTCCTTTGAAATTCAAAATTTTGAAATAAACTACTACCATGTCGACATGGGGTACTTGAGGATGTCGACATGCCAAAGGAAATTTTGGTGATTTGTTTTTCTTTGAAAATAACTTCTATCTTATATTAAAAGTATTTTAAACTTTATAAATATACTTAACTATAGTTAAAATACATAAGTAAATATAGAGAATAGTATTTTGGTATATATATAAAATTTTACTATAATTTTATATTTAAATCTAATTATAAATATTTATTAAAAAATAGTTTAAAACCAAGGATAATTTTGATTTTGAAAATAAAGATTATTTTGAGGCTAAAAGTATTTTAAAACCATGATAGATGTTTTTGATTCTTTTAAAAGGAAGGTTTTGAAATAATTTTGAAAACAAGATATAATTTTGTAAAACATTTTGAATAAAAGTTAGTGGATACAAAATAATGTTCCACTAGATTTTTTGTAGGTTCCATCCTATTTAGGGTTCCATCCCTTTAACAGGCTCGCAGTGGATTCCATTCCACGAATAAATTGGATTTTAAGATGCCAGTGCTTTTCTAGGAGTTTTAACAAAATTCCTAATTAAATTACTTATTATTGAAATCTTGAGCTCTTGATAATCACTAATGAGTCTTCAATCTTGATATCTTGAATCCCTATACTGTATAGTCTTCATTCTTAGTACCTGAATGGTTAGATCATGCATATACATATATATCTAAACTATAATGTCAGTATTTATATTTTATAATCTTATTCTAAGGTTGTTGTCATAAAACCATCATCTCAAGGACTAACACTTGCATCCCAACCCACTAAACCAAACCAATAACTTAAAGCTTTAGTGTTGATCTTGGCCCACTACTTCACAATAGTTCTTAACATATAATTCAAGCAATATAATTTACTACTATGAAAACCACATTGCCTTCTATGTATGTTTAATAGTACTGATAATTACTTTTTCGCTATGTAATTATTCCTGTTTTGTAGGCTTTTGTTTCCTTGTTTCTTCTTATGTCTAATAAATGCCCTTTGTTTGTAATAATTGGTCATTAACGTCAAGATTGGGCAATCTAATATTATTTATTTACCCATTTAAAAAATCCACTTACTATGTCTATTCAATTTCCCTATAAATGCCATATTCAATTCTCTAATCGGTCCTTCTTTAATTCATTTAACTCTTTATTAACCAGAAATTTATTACCCATTAAATTTGTAGTTATTCTCCATAAATTTTGAATTACTATTCCTTTCTTTTTCAAGCTCTTAGTTTTATAATTACTACCTGTTAATAACTAATACAAATGTCGTCATGTATATGCGTGTGTGTCTATATATGTTGTTTGAATTAAAAATGGCACAAACAACCAGAAGATTAAGTAGAGAATAAAATATTAAAGAAATTTAAATGAAAACAAGTAGAAAATAACACACAATAATTTATAGTAGTTTGGCTAATCTTGTCCTACACCCACTTACTGAGTTTATTAATCATCTTCTGGTTACAAGCAGGAGTTCTTACGAATCGATCTAAATCTGACGGTGATTACAAGAAACTAGATGGAAAAGCAAGGACCAAGAAGATCCATAGAAATGAGTCCTACCCCTCAAATTATAGACATAGAAATCCTAATATATCGCCTAGAAGATCTCCACCTCGTTTTCCATGCCATAGACCATTTCTCCAAGGAAATAGGGACACACCTCAGGAACTTGTGTGGATCGGTACTGATCCTTGAGCTGGGATTAGTATCGATCCATGAGATGGCCAAAATAATTGCTTTGAGCTCTTTGTATTGGATCGTCTTATGATTAGCTTTGTGATTCCATACTTGTTTGCATTGATATCATCTTATTTATGAGTTCAGATAGTGGATATACAGAGAAGCAAAGTTGTTGACTTTCAGTGCCCAGGGAGATTGATAGATGATTGCATGGAAATAAAAAAATAACACTTAGGGCAGGCTTCTAACATTAAGTTGAGTTTGTAGATAAAAGATGAGCTCCATTTATTGAAGAAACTTGGATCAATACCGATTTATGATCTTGGATCGGTATCGATCCACCACTTAGTGGATCCTGCCTTTTGGTTTTTTGGGTGCTTCGTATTTGCCCAGTATGCTTGGAATCTGGACTCCTAGGCCATCTCTTCTAGTTTCCTGCCCCGATAAATCCAAGTTCGACTCATTTAGTTTTTTTGAATATTGCCTGGTCAAAAGGCTGGATAAAACTTGCCCTTCAAAGTACATCTTATTTCAAACATGATGTGCTTTGAATTGAACAAGTCAAAATTGCTTTGAAGGATTCCACTATGTATGTTGAACAGTCGTTATTCTTCCTGTAGATTGATTCTGTGAAAATTTATGTCTATAGTAATTCATCATGACGCTCTATTAGATCCTGGCATTATAAATCTAGAGTGCACTCATGATCTATCATTCTGAACTCTGTACTTTTTAACTAGTTCCTTTCATTGATCATTTAGGTTTGAATTTGATTTCCCTTGAAACCTGTTGTTGGGTATTGGATATGTACACGTACACGTGCATATACATGGATCATCATCACTGTTATTATGTGTTGCCTTTCTCTCCTCTTTTTTTAGGAATCGTGGATAGGTACTGATGCTGGAGTTAGAGGAGTCATATTTTGGTGCTTGGAATATTGGATATTGCGTTATATAACTTATTCCTTCCTATCTTCCTCCTCACTTTACTTCTCATTGCCGAACTATGAGCTCAAGCTCGCCATTAACAAGCTTTCGAACTTCAAATGGAACTCGTGCCTTCCTTTGCTAGTGCTCACAATCTTTGCCTGCCTTCCTAAACTCAAACCTGCCAATCACGGATTAAGGATCAACGACCTTGAACCTGATATGTAGTTTCACCGATCCTACACTTAGGGCAATCTCCTCTTGGCTCCAACACTCCGCAATCGAATCTATCTTAGACTCATATTAAGTAGATAAAACTTGGAATCACGCATGAATGGATTGGATTTGAATGTGGATGAATTTATGGGGTAGGATCGATGAAGAAGTCAAAAATCCAACCAAGGGTTCGGATCAGTGCCAATCCAACCCTTGGTGGGTTTTTAATTTTCAAAATTCTAATTGAACTTTGTTTGTTAACCAAACATGAACTATGCTAAACACTTCCTCTTGAATTCCCAAACATTTTTCAATGCAATTCCATAGACGTGAAGTCCGTCGGGATGGTCAGCAATAACTATCACTATAGGTGGTATCCAAACTCTTAAAATGAACAGTTGTATAATATTGGAAATCTAAACTGCATGTCACCACAATAGGTTTCACGTTAGCATAGGGTTATTGCTTATAATTACTCTGATAATGACTATCTATTAAGTATTTATAGAAATGGAAAATAGATGTTCCGACTGTCCTGCCGCTTAACCCATAAGTCCATCTGCTTCCAAATACATTGAATCCAATGTAAGTCAAATTCAACTACGACTCCACTTGCACAAAAAACTCCATTACAATAGGCACATCAACAAGAAAATCCACAAGTCAAACAACAAGTACTTGAAAATCCAATAGAGTCAATGGAAAGGCCAAATGTTGATACTCTCGAAGATGATGTTCTCTTAGATGATCCTATCGATTCTGTTGCTTCACAGATTGACGAGGTATCACTTCATAGAATTTGGGGAAAACATGAAATTCCATTTGATGACATATTAGTCCCTTTGTGATCAGAAAGCTCATAATCCCCCAGAAGACTACATTTCTTGTAATAGATATATGCGTTTGGCAGGATATGTTCCACCATTCAACCCATTCATTCATTGAGTTCTAAACTTCATGAGATTAGATTTGATGTATGTACATTGCCTTCGTTCAACATTTGCATCGAGTACCTAGTGACGAGGTAATCCGGTTCATATATAGTTTTAAGCGCCAAAAGGGAAGTCCTTCTTTAACTTATTTGGAGCCACTAATGAACTCAAGAGTTGCCATTGGCACATGGAATCAGTTGAGCTATTTCAAAAGTGAATGGTTTTATGCACGCTGTCCACCTGGGTTTGAACAAAGAGGGATATTTGGACATATATTCCACCTTATTCATTTGCTACTAGTTCACCTTGTCAATTATCAAGTTTAATTCATATTCTTCCTATTATTTAGATGTTTTGACGAGGCCCAACAGCGCCGCTCTTGCAGATGCTGTCAGAGTTCTCATGGCACTTCCAGTGGGAGATAAAGACATTGAAGTTCTTCTCCCCAATGAGAATCTCTTGGTCTATAATCTACTGGAGGCAGGTTGCAATACTAGTCTAGTCCAAGTGGTCGCCAGTAATGATGACGACGATGACAATAATAACTTGCCTGGAGGAGGTGAGGCTAATCTAGATGTTCCACCAGTCCCGACTCTAAGGGCAGAAGTTGAAGAAAATGTTAAAGAAAGGGAAGAACACACCAAAGAAGGAATTTTTTTTAGGGAAATGAGGAGCTTGGCTATGACGGCATTGATGTGCACATGAATCCTTGGTTGAAAGACCCTTAGACGACCAACAATCTACTTCGAAGTAGAGGCTAGTTATGAAAGTTTTGAGGGTACTGATTTCTACACTGCGCCCACCTATTATGACTATTGAGAAAGCTCCTTTTATTTCTTCTACAGATACATTCTCTATGTTGGGGCTGATTTCTACCGAGTTCGGCTCCTTTAGCATTGGTGATATGAGCCTCATGGGTCTTGACTCCCTCATCTGCTTTAACGATGACATTCCTTCCATCAACATGGGGGAGATCACTCCTATGAGTAAAGCTCCATAATATGGTCTGTTAAGGGGATACTAGAACACTCAAACACACATGCACTTCAAGGCAGTATGATGCTCTTGACTCACACCTTTTCTATTTAAAACTAATTCGTTCTTGTTTCATTTTTAGAATCCATGAAGAGGAAGAAGTATATATATTAATCTTCGAAAGAAAACGTATCTCGACCATATAGGTGCCATCGAAGCACATACTATCAAGGCAGTGGTCGAGATTTAAATCCCGGTTACCGAACTAGCCGAGATAGAGGCAATCGCAATAGAGGCAGTTATGACAGAGATTATCCGTCGCATGATTCGTCTTCCAAACGTCATTCCAGCTCCCTGTCACCTCTTCCAAGAGGCTTAGATAGGCATTCTGATCACCGCGATGACTTGCCACTAGGCAATGTTTCTCATGCACCTCCTCCAGCATCAATTCCTATGTTGCACTATGTACCCTCTCATTCCAGTCAATTCTCTGACCATAGGCACCATCAAAGTAGTTCTAAGACTTCCCATCATAGAGCCGGTAGATAATCGATTGAAGCTTCAGTCGTCACAAAAAAGCAAAAACTAGCTGCCGATGCTCGAATGGCCGAACTGAGGGAATAATTTTCAGATGTTACTTTGATGGACTCATATTCATGTCTAACTTGAAGAGAATTCTACTTGAGATCCAAGATACAGTTGTTGCTTATGCAATAAACACTTATAATCAATATAGCGAATTGGCATGCGTAGTTGAAAGAATATCCAAGGTCTCGAGAGAAAGATAACTCGAGATTGATAACTTGAATCACATGGCATCATAAGACAAAAGAATCATTGCCTATCTCGATGCCAAAGTTGAAATCTTAAGGAAATCACAAGCCGAAGCTAAGAAGAAAGCCAAGCATGCCATTAAGATGCTCAAAGATGAGAGAAACAAGCATCGTTATGAGACTGAGATTGCATATCATCAGAATCACACTTTAGTGATGGAAAAAAATGCATCAAATAATAAAGTGATTGAGCTATCGGCCAAACTTGAGAGTGAGACAAAAGAGAAGAACTACGCTTCCAACAAGCTTAGGACTATCGTGAAGAGCTACTTGTTTCTCGCGATGAAATAAATAAAGTGGATGAATGTGCTAAGCACATGGATGCACTTGTCAAGAAGGAAATTGAAGCCATAGAAAAGCGAATGATGGAGAAGTTCGAACCAATGCTCAACAAGTACAATGCCAACGTACTCAAATTTTGCAACTTAGAATGGTTTGATTGTGATTATCCTAGTGGTCTTGCCCTTGCTCAGGAATGGTCCATGGAGAAAGATAGGGTATTCTAAAAAGTGGTGAGGTGGATCTAGTCCAGCTTGAGAAGGAGATTTTAATATGAGATGAGCTTAAGGTTCTAAAAGAGGGTTGTCTTATTCTCCATTTGGGGTTAGCCAATACAATGAAGAGAGACTTAGGTGAAGGGTTTGGATCATCACCTCAAGATGCTGCTACTAGGGACACCTCTGGACCTAAAACTACTTAAGATTCACCTTCGGTCCTGGGATACAATCCAGATCAACCCCAAATACTAAAGCCCACAATCCTTTCTCCCTTCTTGGAATGGAATTTTTATGGCAGTCCTTCCCACACCGAATCCCAAATGAAAGGAGGTATTTCGTTGATCTCACTTGTGGTGCAGGTATTCCATATGTTGTCGACTGACATCACCAATCTCTCCTTTTATATCTCTTAAGTTTAAGGTCTGCCCTAGGTTGTCCCACTTTCTAACAAAGGTCTCCAATCGGGACAAAAGTGATTACAAAGGAATCAGTGACTGTGATTACTTTGATGATGCTGCCGACTTTCCCGATTAGTGAGACTCTCCTAGGCCGGGCAAATAGATGATAGATGCTCAACTGGATAAAGGGACTGGCGAGCTCGAGGGAGCTCAAACTTATGATGACATTATTATTGGGTCCTCCAAGCCTCAATGGGGTCCTACCATAAGTACCCTTGAGTAGGAACTGGTCTTCGTCAAAAAGGTCATGCTAGAGAAGATAAAGATTTTTCCTCCTCCGCTATCCATTGCTCTGCCCGATCAGACTATCTTCGCTCCCATCACCCTTGCCCCGCTCGAGAGCACCTAGAGCGTGCCTACTGGATCATCACGAGCACTCCATCCAAAGGCAAAGGAAGCAGTGGAAAGATAAGGAAGCAACCAGAAGGATCTACCGCACTATTTTCTATAGAGAAAAATGAGAAGAAAGAGGAAAAAAAGAGGATCAAGAAGTGATCAACCGTCTTCTTTGCATTTTTTGGCTGTATAGCAGCACTTAGGCTCTTTTTGATTGTTAGCTTTTATTTACTCGACTGATATTTGTACGAACTCGGCCTCTACTCGTGCTTCTTTAGCTTAGTCATAAATAAAACTTGTTCTTTTGCCCCAAGCCTTATTTTGACTCTACGTAATAAAGACTTTTGTTTTGCCATATCTTTATGTATATGTGTCCCAGTACTTAAGATATGTGCTTTCCATTATATACTCATAATCCATCTCTTTTTACGATCATTATCGGACCAAGTCATTAGTTCGTTTTATAATTTACCAACCTTTTATCGTTCTAGTGAACGCAAGGTAATCGTTGAAGTGCCAAACTCTAAGCGTTGATTGGGGTAAACCACTCAATGTAACGGTTCAGATATCCTTTTTAAAGATAATGACATTCGATCGCGCTAAGCTTAGGGAACTAGTTTGGGGTAACCACATAAGATCGTAGTTTAACATCCTCATCCAAGACGTCTATTTTCAATCACACCAAACTCTATGTGAATAAAAAAGTTTATTGGAAAGATCCCACCTTACACCAGGCATGGATCCTTCTTCTTGCCTACTTTAGGAAAAGTATTAGCGATTGGATGGTTGTGTTACATCCATTTTGAATTATACTCCTGCCTTACATCAAGGGCAAGAGTTAGCTGACGGACGGTCAGATCACATCCTTTCTCGGTTTACGCTCATGCACTTGTTGCAGAGGCAAGAGTTAATTGGCAGATGGTTAAATCACATCCTATTGAGTTTATACTCCTACCCCTACATCAAGGGTAGGAGTTAGAGTATGGTCGTATCATGTTAGTTTTGAGTTTGTAATCATGCCCCTTTGTTAGGGGCTAGAGTTAGCTAGTATCAATCTCTGGTCACCGAGAGTGATTGAACGTCAAGGGTCCGATCATGGACCATAAAAGTTTGGTTGACACCTATCTCCTGGCACCCGCATGCCTATATTACACACATACAGATTCATTTGAGTCGGTCACATTTCACAACTCATAAGCACTGCAAATACAGACCTGGAAAGCTATTTGTTAAAACAGTAAATGACAGATTCTATCTTATTACATAGCTTCATTAAATTATGTACAACTTTATTTCTAAGTGAAATAGTGTCATAAATGCTCGCTATTCATCCTTGGTGTGGAGATCCCGTCAACCATTGCAAGCTTGAAAGTGCCATCTCTAAGCTTTTGTTCTATTGCATATAGACCCTCCTAAGTCTGGTCCAAATTTCCATGGTCTGAGAATATTTGTTTGAGAACTAGGTCACCGATTTCAAAGGTCCAATTCTTGATCTTAGTGTTGTTATACCAGGCAACTCGGTTGTAGTGCGCAACTGCTCTTTAGTCAGCTTCATCTCCTTTCTCATCGATCATGTCAAGAGATTCCAGAAGGAGTTTCTCATTCATCTATGAATTGTAACGAATTACCCTATAAGAAGGTACTTCCAGTTCAATCGGAATCATAGCCTTCGATCTGTAAGCTAGAGCGAAGGGAGAATGGCCAGTCGCTGACTCATGGGTCATTTGATAAGCTCAAAGTACCAATAGAAGTTCATCAACCTACTTATCCTTTGCTTTTTCCATTCGCTTCTTAAGAATGGACTTAATAATCTTATTTACAGCTTCAACCTATCCTTTCGCCTAGTAGTGTGCCACCGCAGCAAATCTCTTCGCTATGCGATATCGAGGTAGAAATCCTTAAAACTGATGCAGTCGAATTGGGTTCTATAATAGGTAACGATCGCCTATAGAACTCCAAAATGGCAGATAATATTTTGGACTACGAAGTTAATCACTATCTCCATGGGAATTGTGGCTAATGGCTCCGCCTTAGCCCATTTGGTGAAGCAATCAACTGCGATGATGTGTATTTCGTGCCACCTTTAGATATCAGTAGAATACAATAATATTAATTCTCTAACCTACAAATAGCCAAGGACTGACCATTTGAGTAATCTCCATTGACAAGGCTTTTGAAATCTTTGCAAATCTTTAGCACTTGCCATACTTTCTGGTTTAATTGACCGTGTCTTGATTGACAGTTGTTAAGAAGTGCCCATAGCAAAGAATCTTCTTCCTCTAGGTTTGTCCCCCAATGTAGTCGCTATGAGTGACACACCATTGACAGTTGTTTGGCCTCATCATGAGTGACACACCAAAGCATAGGAATAGAGAAATCCTTTCTGTAAAATACTCCTTCTTGTATGATATATCTTGAAGCTTGGCGAAGGAGTTTTTGTCGCTTATTCCTCCTTTTGGGAAGGATTCCCCTCTGCAAGTAGTCTTTTATTCGAGTCATCCATGACCTCTCAAAGCTGACAATATTTCCATTAGAACCGAGCCCATGACCTATGCATCACCGAAACTAGCCAGCTTAGCTAGTGAGTCGGCCTTTGCATTTTCCTCTCTAGGAATATGTGTTATCGTTTAATATTCAATGCCACTAAGTAGCTCAAGGACTTGGCATAGACAAAGGGCTAGCATTGCTCCTTTAACCTCAAACTCTTTCCATACGTGACACACCACCAGTTTAGAATCATGGAAAATATGTAAAGTGTTTATCTCCAGTATTTTGCCAATCTTGAATCCTACAATCAATGCGTTATAATATACTTCCTTGTTTGTTGTAGGAATGTTAAGTCTCATGGCATAATAGACTGAATGTTCCTTGGAAGTGATAAGTACAACTCTAGCATTGGAACAACATTCATTTGAAGCATAATCCGTGTACATCTTCCACCTAGCATTTTGCACACCACTACTCTCAAAAGTATCATGTAACATCCTAAATTTTTCTTTAACATTATTCAGGAGATTTGATTAGATTAATTTAACAAAATAATGTATGGCGTGTAAAGGAGATGAGATTTGATAATTAACCGGATTAGGCCTTAACTAATCAACATAAAAGATAGTTTTAACTTAAACATAAGAAAGAGGATATAGGAGAGGGGAAAAATAAGAATAAGCTTCATCACCTAAACATAAACATTCCACCCTTATAACCTTATTCATTTTTACATCCTTACAAAACAAAAAAAGTAGGGGCATATCTAAAGCTTTTAAAGGAAGAAAAGTTTGAGAATCAAGTTATAGCTAAAGGGAATCAAATTAACAACTCAAATCTCAACTCTTTTTCCCAAACAAGGTAAATAATAATATGCATTTCATTCATATGTGTTAAATTTTTATTTTTTGATGCATACCACATTTTTCATAATGATATGATTAATTTTACCATTGTTTGGATGAATGGTGATTTATTGGAATTTTTATGAAATTATTATGATAGGTATCAAGAGAAAAACCTTAGTGAATGACCTCTAAACGACTTGATTTTTGGATATGTTGTGTAATACATAATTTTGGAGATGGGTTTTTAATTTCATAATTTTTGAAATTAATTGGAATATTTTATGAATTTCTTAATGTGAAAAGGGCATTTACTTTAGGTTTTAATATTAAAAATAGGAAAGTAATCAATTTTGCCCTAAAATTTTTATATAGTAAAGAAAATGTTATTTCAGTTTCTTGGTGAATTTTTCGGATTTTTTCTAATTTTTTTTAATTTAATATGAATTTTCTAAGCTAGACAGGCTTAATAATTATGTTAAAATATTAATATAATTTAATGGTTTGAAAATAATTTTGGAAATCATGAAATTTGATTATACTAGTTTTTCTATAAATAAATTGATAAAGTTTACCTCTAGCCAATAGAATTTGACAAACAATAAGAGTTAGTTAAAAGAATATATATTATTTAGCAAAATAGCAGTTTTTATGTTAATTACGAGTCTGCTACTGAAATCTTTTCTCCAATGTCGGTGGAACCCCCTTTCTCCACTGTGGGTGGAACCCTTTTCTCCAATGTTCATGGAATCCATTTTTCCATTGTTGGGTGGAACCATTTTCTTCACTGTTGGGTGGAACCCCTTCCACCATTTTTGCTTTAGTATCCTTTCATCAGCTATCTTTTCAAAACGTAAAGCATTTATAAACTATTTCACTATTATGTCCACTCTATGGAAAGGGAAACTATTATTCAAAAGCAATGGAATAGGTTAGATACCCTAATTCTACACCTATAAAAAGTTACAACCCATGAAAACTATGCCTTGAGAAATGTTATTGACATGGGCCAATAGGATTTTAGTGATCCCATGAAAACTATGCTCAAAATAGTTATTTATAGAGATCAGTATGTTCATAGTCGGCCCATGAAAACTATGACCTGAGATGTGTTATTGGGAGTCCAGTAGGTTTACAGTCAACGCATGAAAACTATGATTGGATGATGTTATTGGTAGACACTAATAAGTTCTTAGTAATTCCATGAAAACTATGAAACTGGATAGACAGTCCGTAAGCTTGGAACATGTTATTAGTTGGCCCATGAAAACTAATTGGTTAGTATTGACCCTAGAAACTATAACCTAAGACAGATAGTTTAATGAATGGGCATGGTAAATCCATGATATATTATATAATTGCATATCATCATATTATGTTATGTTTTAACCATTATGGATACAGGTGCATAGTATATGGTTAATTAGTTTTTGGTTAAGGTACTAGCGAGGGGAAAACCCATTCCGCTCAACGACATGGTCTCACTAGATATCTATTTGGTTGAGATGGTATATTATTATTCACACCAGTCATTTCATTTGACTCGAAGTTTATGTTTCCCCCTTAAACTCTCGGGTTCTCAAAATTAATTGGCGTAGGCTGAGGGTAAGGGTTTTTTAGGTTATTAGTGGACGAATAAGCTTCTGGAGACGTGTAGAAGGAAAGCTAGATATTTAGGAGATTCTATCTATTGTCCATTATGCTATTTGGATGCAAGGGAAATTTTGTTTAATTTCCTATATTTAGACTCTGATCAACCAAGGTGGCAACTTCATATGTTGCTCTTGGCGTATTTTATAGTAAATTGTAATTTCTCTAAATGCGGCTTACGCATGGTATTATGTAATGAATCTGAAAAACTATTTGTAATGAAATGGGATTTTTTTATTGAGTTTAAAAATGTTTATATTCATGTGTTTTTGGTATATCAATGTATCAAACATTACGGTATTTGGTCATTGAGAATTAATAACTACGGATGACCACAACATCCGTAGCAGTTAGTTTTGGGCCTCCAAATAGGGGATGTTACAAGTTGGTATCGGAGCATAAGTTTATGTAAATTTAAAAGAAATTTGAACCTAATTTTTTTTAAAGATAACCTAATGAATCAGAGATGAGACCGGGGTTTGTGTTAATGCTATAGTAATGTACTAGTGTTATATATATATATATATATA
Organism: Allium cepa; assembly: GCA_030765085.1. NCBI lineage: Eukaryota > Viridiplantae > Streptophyta > Magnoliopsida > Asparagales > Amaryllidaceae > Allium > Allium cepa. Next base: position 79,382,279 of record CM060932.1, on the reverse strand, counting down.
TATATATATATATATAAGTACGTATTCCCTTTCCTCTTATGATGTTCTTCTGTATCTTACTAAGGCTGGTATGCAGACATACAAGAAAGGAAGATATGGAGGCAGGAAACAGAGGATGAAATTTAGGTGGAGGAAGCACCATAACTAATGGAAATGCTTAACCCAATTCTAAGAGGAATCTGGGTCGACAGGCAAATGCTAATCCACATGCAAATGCTAACGTAGGTGTTGGAACCCCACCCATAAATATAAGGATGATGTATCAGTTTTTCATCAATCTGATGCAAGCTGGAGCAGCTACAGGAGTAGTTGGGGGAAATGCTGTAAATGCTTAGGGACTATATTCTATGGCCCTAGTTGGCAATAGCTATGTCAAGATGAGCATGGATAAATTGCACCAGTCTTGGTGGGAAGCCGTTTTTGGGAACAGAGGATGCCATTGAAGTAGAAAACTTGTTATTTCACCTTGAAAAAATTATTGCTGACTTGGGAATAGATAATGGACAAAAAGAGAAGACTTGCTTCCAGACGGTTGCAGGGAGCAAAATTATGCTGGTGGAATGAGGTTGCTTTTGGAGTACTCGAAGAATAATTAACTTGGGCAGAGTTTCGAAGGAGATTCGAAGATAGATTTCTATCCGAAGTTGCAAAGTCGGCGTTGATGAGGAAATTTATGGATATAGAGCAAAGGGATATGTCTGCAATCGAATATTCCATGAAATTTGATAGCTATCCAGATACGGATATATTATGATTGACAGCGTCATCAAGAAATGTGAAAAGTTTATTCGAGGACCGAATCCAGAGATTGCCTGGGCAACCATACCACATCTCTATGACTCAAGTAATGCTGTAATGGAGATGGCCATTAGGAATGAAGAGATGCTTTCTATGTTTTGTAAGGGGAAGTCGGTTGAGTTTCAAGATCCCAAGGGAAAGAAGAGAAAGTTCTTTAAATGGAATGGAGCTCAGAAAGGAGGAGCAACCACAAAAGGGAAGGCCGATGTAGTTTGCTACAAGTGCGACAAGAAAGGTCATTTTCTCATGAATGTCGAAATGGAAAAAGGAAAAAGATTGCAGATAAGAAAGGAGCGAAGTGCTTTAACGGTGACCAGATTGGGCATTACAAGAATCAGTGTCTAGAACCGGCTAGAGCAGACAAGGGAAACTTTTTGCCTTGGTACCATCTTCTTCCAGAACAATAACAGCTGAGAAGGGAAAATCCATGAAGGAAGGCACGCTTTTGATTCATAGTATACCAGTTAGAGTACTATTTGATACCAGTGCATCGCCTTCATTTATATCTCAACATCCGGTAGATAAATTATGTTTAGAACCATCATATCTACTTACTTCCTTAAGGGTTGTGAATCTAATAGAATGCAGCTTTGGGAATGAGATGTGATGAATTAGAACTTGACTTGATAGGTCATAATTTTGCATGCAGTCTCTATGTTTTTAGTTTCTAGGGTTTCAGGATCATATCGGGTATGGATTGGTTAGATAGATACGATGTAAGAATATTTTGCTGGGATGGGAAAATATCATTGAGACATCCAAACAGCCGTAACTGAATTATATAATCGGTGTAGAAGTCAGACTCAAGTGCTTTGCTGAATGCAGTGGAATGAGATGAAGAATTAGATCGGGTGTTGGTAGCAAAAGAGTTTGTAGATGTTCTTGAACCAGCGTCAGGCTATTGCCAAAACAAGATATCAAGTTGGATAGATCTTGTACTAGGGCAGAACTTTTAAGTAGACCACCTAGCTGATTGACACCTACTGGGATGAATGAGTTGAAGGTGCGGCTAGTGGACTTGGAAGGGTAGAGATTTATTGGACCAAGCAGTTCTCCTAGGGGAGTAGCTGTAGTGTTCGTGAAGAAGGCAGACGGATCTTTAAGGTAGTGTATTGACTATCGCAAGTTAAACGGAAGGACGATCAAGAATAAGTATGCTTTCCGAGAATCGATGATTTTATTGATCAGTTGAATGGACAAAGAGTGTTCTCCCATTTGGATTTGGCAATAGGGTTCCATCAGCTAAGAGTGGTTGAGGATAGTATTCTATTAACGACATTTAGGACCAAATACGGGTCTTATGAGTGATTAGTGATGCCATTCAGGTTAACGAATGCGCCATCTTTCTTCATGGATTTGATAAACCAGGTTTTCCAATAGCACTTGGATAGGTTTGTATTGGTATTCATAGATGACATCTTATTATACTCTAAGGATGAAAGAGAGTATGAAGTTCATCTTAGAGTGAAGCTTGAGATGCTAAGGCAGCATCAACTGAAAGCAAAGTTTTCAAAGTGTCATTTGTTGAAAAAAGAAATTAAGTTTCTTGGTCACGTCGTTTCAGAGAAGGGTTTGTTAGTTGATCCGAATAAGATTAAAGATGTTAACAGCTGAAAGAGATCAGAGATTGTGACTGAGATCTGAAGTTTCCTTAGGCTTACTCGTTACTACAGGAGGTTTTTTAGGGATTTCTCGTAGACATCAATGCATTTGACTAGTTTGACCAAGAAGGATGTGAAGTTTACTTGATCAGGAAAATGTAAGGAAGTGTTCCTTAAGTTAAAGCATTTATTGACCAATGCACCCATGTTAGTAGTTCCAGATGGGAATAAAGGATTAGTAGTGTATACCTATGAATTTGGAACCGGATTAGGAGCCGTGTTGACGCAAAAGGGTAAGGTCATTGTCTAAACAGCTTGGACCCCATGAAATGAGATACCCTATTCATGATTTTGAGTTGGCAGCGGTAATCTTTGTATTCAAAATATGGAGACACTATCTCTTAGGAGAGAGATTTGAGTTATATATCGATCATAAGTCCTTAAGATACCTATTCTCTTTAAAGGAGTTAAATATGAGACAATAAAGGTGGCTGGAGTTTTTAGCAGCTCATGACTTTGGTATAAAGTACACGTTGGGCAAAGGTAACAAGATTGCAGATGCACTTAGCATGAAATATCAGAATGTGGTGTTATCCATGTTGGCCAAATGGAAGGATCTTCAAGCGTTGACTATGTGCATTATGTAGTTAAGATCTATTGCTAGTTCTTGTTAGAGTACTGCTATGTTGTCCTACTAAGAAGTTCGATCGAGATTGATCGAAAGGATTGCATCTAAATAGAAAGATGACCTAATGTTAACTGAGAAGGTTAAAAGGCTAGAGGCCGGAATCAAGATTGATGATCTAAAGGATTTTAGTATTGATGAGAGAGGGTGGTTGAGAAAGAAGGGACGATTGTGTATCCCGAATGTAGAAAACCTAAGAAGGGAGGTCCTTAGAGAATGTCATTGGTCAAAATTTACAATTCATCCTAGAGGAGCAAGACGTATTAGGATATGAAGAGGAGTTTCTACTGGGAAGGTATGAAGAGGGATGTTGACTTGTGGGTAAAGCAGTGTGTGAACTACAAACAAGAGAAGGCCAAACATCAGTAGCCGGGTAGATTACTTCAACCTTTGGAGATACCAGTTTGGAAATGTGATTCAATATCCATGGATTTTTAGACGAGTTGCCAAGATTGAACATGGAAAGGTTGACCAAGAGTGCCCATTTCATTCCAGTCAAACCAACCAGGACAGCACCTATCCTGGCTAAATTGTTTATGAAGAACATAATACATGAGATTCCTAGTAGAATAGTCGGTGACAGAGATGACTTGTTCACTAGTGAATCTGGAAGAATCTATAAGGAATGTTAGGAACCGAGCTTAGATGAGTACCGTTTATCACCCTTAGACGGATGGGCAAATATAAAGAGTCAACAAGGTACTCAAGGATCTATTAAGAGCTTATGTACTAGATTTTGGTAGGTCGTAGGAAGACCATTTGCACTTGATTGAGTTTTCCTATAATAATTGCTACCAGGCTAGTATACGGATGGCACCTTGTGAAGCTTTATATGGAAGGCCATGTAAATCACCAGTGTGTTGGTTAGAGACCGAAGACATATTGGTCCTTGGTCCAGAGAAGCAATAGAGAAGATGGAGTTGATCCGACGTAGGATGAATGAAGCTTGGCCTAGACAAAAGAGTTACGCAGACAAGAGGTATAAGGATCTAGGGTTCTCAGCTGGAGATAAGATTTACGTTAAAGTATCACTAATGAATGGTGTGGTATGGTTTGAAAAGTCAAGGAAATTGGCATCAAGATATATTGAACCGTTCCTACTCATAGAGAAGATCGGAAAGCTCGCATATAGAGTAGAGTTACTGAGTAGTTTGGTAGCTGTCCATAATGTATTTCATGTGTCTCATCTTTGTCAGTATCTACATGATCCAAAGACTACTATCTCTCTGACTGCATTGGAAGACTTAATATCAAAACTGGATCAGACTTTTATGAGGCAACCAATTTGGGTTGTAGCGAGAGATGAGAAGAAGTTAAGAAACAAGACGGTCAATTTGGTAAAAAATTCAGTGGAGTGACAACAAGAAGGACGTACTTGGAAAAAAAAGACATGATTATGGATTCTTATCCTTGGTTGTTACGAGGGTATGTGCTATATTTGTTTTATATAGACTTTTCACTGGCTGGATATACTAGCTTTGTTGGCATGATTGATATGCTTATTTGTAGTCCTTACCGAATTTCAAGGAGGAAATTCTTTAAGGGGTGATCCTATAACACCCCTAATTTTTCTTTAATATTATTTAGCACATTTAATTAGATTAATTAAACAAAATAATGTGTGGCCTGAAAAGGAGATGAAATTTGGTAATTAATTGGGTCAGGCCTTAACTAGTCAACATATAAAATTGTTCTAACTTAAAAATAAGTAGGTGGATTTATGAGAGGGGCAAAATAGGAACAAGCTTCATTTCCTAAACATAAAACTTCCATTCTCATATCCTTATTCATTTTTTCGTCCATATAAAACATAAACAAAGTTGGGGCTATTGCTAAATCTTTTAAACGAAGAAAAGTTGGACAATCAAGTTAAAGCTAAGGGGAATCAAATCAACTGCCCAAACCTTAAATCTTTTTTCTCAAAACAAGGTGAATAACATTATCAATCTCATTCATATGTGTTATATTTCAAATTTTTAATGTATTCCATATTACTTGATGATGATATGGTTGATTTTACCATTATTTGCATGAACGGTGATTTATTGGAATTTTAATGAAATTATTATGATAGGTTTCAAGGGAAAAACCTTGGTGACTGACCTCCAAACTACATGATGTTTGGATATGTTGTGTAATACATAATTTTGGATATAATTTTTAAATTTCATAATTTTTTGAATTAATAGGAATATTTTATGAATTTCTTAAGGTGGAAAGGGCATTTATTTCAGGTTTTTGTTATTAAAAATAATAAAATAATGAATTTTGCACCAAAATTTTTATATAGTAAAGAAAATGTCATTTCAGATTTTTGGTGAATTTTTGGAATTTTCCCAGATGTTTTCGATTTATTATGAATTTTCTAACCTTGAAAAGCTTAATAAATATGTTAAAATATTAATAGAATTTAATGGTATAAAAATACTTTTGAAAATTATAAAACATGATTATAACAGCTTTTATGTAAAGAAATTGATAAAGTATACCTCTAACCAACATGAATTTGATAAACAATAAGAATTGGTGAAAAGAATATACTTTATTTAGCAAAATAGCAGTTTTTACGTTAATTACGAGTCTACCGCTGAACCTCCTTTCTGCAATGTCGGTGGAAGCCCCTTTCTCCAATGTCGGTGGAACCCCTTTCCCCATTGTTGGTGGAACACCCTTCTCCACTGTTGGGTGGAACCCCCTTTTTCCACTGTTGGGTGGAACCCCTTCGACCACTGTTGCTTTAGTACCGTTTCACCAACTATGTTTCCAAAACATAAAACATGTATAACTTCTTAACCGTTAGTCCATTTCTCTATTATGACCACTTTACCGAAGGGAAACCATCATTCGAAAGCAATGGAATAGGTTAGATACCCTAATTCTACACTATAAAACGTTATAGCCCATAATAACTATGCCTTGAGAAATGTTATTGGCAGGGCCAATAGGTTCTTAATAATCCCATGAAAAATATGCCTAGAATATGTTATTAATAGAGATTAGTAGGTTCATAGTCAGTCCGTGAAAATTATGACCTAAACAAGATGTTATTAGAGAATCCAGTAGGATCATAGTCATTCCATGAAAACTATGATTGGATGATGTTATTGGCAGACACTAATAGGTTCTTATTAATCCAACGAAAACTATGAAACTAGACAGATAATCCGTAACCTTGGAATATGTTATTAGTTGGTCCATGAGAACTAATAGTTTAATAGTCACCCTAGCAACTATAACTTGAGATAGATAGTTCGATGAATCAGGATGGAAAATCCAGGATATATAGTATAATTGCATGCCATCATATTATGTTATGTTTTAACCATTGTGGATGCAAGTGGATAGTATATGGTTAATTAGGTTTTGGTTAAGGTGCTAGCAAAGGGAAAACTCATTCCGCTCAATGGCCTGGTTTCACTAGATATCTATTTGGTTCGAGATGGTATATTATTCTTCACACCAGACTTTTTGTCTGGCTCGAATTTTATGTCTTCCTCTTAAACTCTCGGGTGCTCAAAATAAATTTTAGTAGGACGAGGGTAAGGGGTTTTCAGGTTATTAATCGACAAATAAGCTTTTGGAGACCTGTAGGAGGCAAGCCATCTATTTAGGAGATTCAATCTATCATCCACCGTGTTATTTGGATGTAAGGGCAAATTTGTTTAATTGCCTCTATTTAGACTATGATCAACCAAGAGGGCATCTTCATATGTCACTTTTGGGGTATTTGTAACAAATTGTAATTCCTCTAAATGTGGCTTACGTGTAGGATTATATAATGAATCTGAAATACTATTCGTAATGAAATGGGAAATTTGCTTTAAATTGAGCGTAATTTTTTTTATTCATGTACTTCTAGTATATCGATATATCTAACATTATAGCATTTGGTCACTGAGAATTAACAATAATGGATGACTACATCATCCGTAGTAGTTAGTTTTAGGCCTCCAATTGGGGGATGTTACATATCGTCTCATGTAGCGAATTCAGCTATGAAATCTACCGAAGCTTGACCCTGAATAGCCCTCCGTGGGTGATATGTTATATTGTATTAGCTTACTTCAATTTTCCATTTCAAGAACTTCCAGAAGTCTAAAGTCGTTACAAGACCTAGCGCAAAAATCCTCCAACCTAAATAAGTTACAGAGCAAGCATCATATTCAATAACAATCAAAGCCATAAAACAATGAAGGACATGACATATAAACTTACCCAATTCAGTAAAAACATTTTAGTCAAACATATCATAGGGTTCATTACTAAACGAACACATCAATGAAATATGTCTCAGGGAAGTTCAACTCATTACCAAAATTTTAAAAGTAATACTTACTAGAATTTATATGCTAGCTTGGAGAGAAAAATAACGTGCTTGCTTTTAAACCCTTGCACTACAACATAAGTATAAACAAATGATGTATGTCATCTTTACCCATTGATTTTATTCTGTTCTTACACTACGCATGGTAGATGATGCATAACATACCAGTTTATTTTAGTGATGAAAACAGACCATTCAAATTTTTAAACAAAAGAAAATTAAATCATTGAATATTTTACGGTTGATTATTCCACATGGGCCTTTAAAGTTAAAAGAAAATTAATAAAAGAGACAACTACACTTGGATCTTGGCTCATTAAAATTTTAAATACTTTTGAAGATGTACTCATGATTTTAATTTTAATTTTCAACATATCGTAAGGCATTCTTTCAAAAAGAAAATTTATAGGCTTCTATAAATTATTGTTTTACCTTCAAAATGATCCTTCCATACTTTCTATTTTAATATATATATATATATTATTTAGTTTATTTCAAAATTCTAACTATGGTATACTTTAAAAATATTATATACTTACAAAGTATTATTACCGAAAATATATTATTATCCAAAACAGTATTTGAATGTCTCATACTTATGTTTATGAATCCCTATCGACAACGTTGATCAGGTGCAACGACCAGAATTCTTAAAGCACTCAACGGGTAATTTAACACAAAATTTATTTCTTGTAAGATATACAAGTACCTTCTAGTATTTTTTACTTTCAGCAAATATTGCTTGCTTAAAATAACATAATCGATGTTATTCATATATATATATATATTCTTTATTTTGATCCAATTTAATATTTGCTTTTATAAAACTCTTTCAATCCGTCTTAAAGTTTAAACAAAATAATTCTTAACAAATTTCAATTCTATTATGCATCTTGGTATTTAATCGATTGTACTAGTAATTAAAATCTAATTTTATATAAAACATAGTTTTTAATTTCCTTTATGGTAACCACATATCGAGCAGGTTATAAATTTTCAGATTAAAATTCCTACTCAATACTAATTTAACAATTATTTAGAATTTTCAAAACAATCAAACATCCAACAATCAATCAAACTTACATAATTAAAAGACTAACTAATAAATATGCTCAAATAAATATACTCAGCGGCAAAACAGTCCAACTGTTCCCGCTGCACAACCCTGATCATTAGCAGCTCAGGACACTACAATTCAATCTTAAACCATATAAGGTCAAATCTATTCTTATGTCTTAAATCTCACTTTTAACAAAAGTGAGTTCTAATATTTAGTAAACTTTCATAACAATAAGTTATATAGTATTATCAAAAACTTTTCAAATACATCCCAATGATTATCCCTAATAATCAATTATATTTCTATTCCTAAATAGTTAATTAAATTACTAACAATTACACACCTAAGGGACGTGACTCTAAGTCTATCTTGGTTTAGATCTCACCTGTACAATTTATATTTTATAATGTTCTGAATCCAGCTCCGATACCAAGCTATGACTGCCCCACTGCTATGCACAGTTTAGCAAAAAACATTACAACTAATGTCGTCTATTAATTTGGAGAATACGGTTGGTTAAGGGCGATCGAATGTGAATATATCTTTATACTAACACTGACACGTCTTATTTACCTTTTGAGGATCTGAACTGAAATTTAGATGTGTACAGTATTAATACAAAGTAATAAACACACCGATTAAAAATATTTAGAACAATATACAATATAGATTAATCAGAATCAGAGTTACCGATCACAATGGAATAATATACATAAATAAATATGAGTCTTTAAAATATGAGTACTAGACCCCCCCCCCCACATATATATATATATATATATATCATATCATATCCAAAATCTTGTATCATGTACAAAGTCACTATTATATAATACATATGACATAAACTCCCATTGTCAATATATATAGGTATAAAGTAAACTAAAACTATCAAAATAGTCTACTTCAATGTTAGGCCAAATCCATAGGTCAATGGGTTTCTGTACCTGTGAAATCTCGGCCTGGCCCGAGTATTGAAATAATAAACGGGTCACACTATATCTAAACAAAAGTTGAGATGCTAATAGCATAACTTTATTACTTAAAATAATAAGCCATAATAAAATATGCCTAAAAAATAATTATAATAAGGCATATTAATTAAATTTACCACTTTATCCATCCATAAATGACTTAGCTATAAAGTAAGTCATTTCAAAATATGCCTAAAACCCAAAAATCCATAAAAGGCATATCAAACCAATAATCACAAATCTCACCATTTTTGACTTAATAATAACCAAATAAGTCGTAAATAAAATATACCTGAAACAAATACTCAAATAAGGCATATCTAACAAATCACCATTTCACAAATTTATATCAAGTCTCAATAGACTATCATCTCAAAATATGGTGATAATCAATTCAAATTATTCAGAGCATAAAGGATACACAATATCAGTACTAAAAATCTTTGAAGAAATAATCATCAACATTGAAATAATAATGGTAGTAATCTATCTATTGAATATAGTGACACGAAATCTATCGAAAGAGACCCGCTACATAGAAAGGAAGCCTTTCGAAAGAGACTACAGATTAGGGACACCGCTCAAAGAAAAGAGCAGCCATGTACCTAATCTGTCTTATGCAAATTTACCTTCCAAAAGAGGTAAAGAAAGTAAAAACTATATAACACAAAATAAGCCGATAGATTGTAGTATCTATAGACTACAATGCATGTAAAAATCTACCTTCCGAAAGAGACAACCGTATTTACACCATAACAGATCTTCTGAAAGAGATTTGCCTACCCAAATCTAAAAATGTTTCGATTCTCGTATCGACGAAAGATGAGTTATTTTCTCTTGGAGATCTATCGGCCTGAAATCCGAACACCCTAAGAAAATACAACTCTAAGTGTTAACTACTTCGTTCTAGTTTATACAAGAAGTTGGCTAACTGTCCCATACCAAAAGGTAAATTCAAATATTTACTAAAAGCTAGTAACTTCCACTTTAGACTTTATTTAACAAATTATAATAATAATCGAAAGAATTGTATAAGGTGTCCTATACCACTCGACAATTCAATCGTTTGTTAAAAAATTTTGTTTCGTAGAAATCATGAAATTCAATAGAAACACAAGTGAAAGAATTTATTATTCGAAATTAATGTTTCCAAAAGTCATCAAAGAAATACCAAAATGGTTTATAATTAATCAAAGGCTAAACGCAATTAAAGCCAGTAAAGGTTTATAGTTTAAAAGCAAATAATAAGAATTTACCATATTGGCACTAGTTTCTATATTAATATTTATATATACTTATTTTAAATTCTCATTTAAAAATTCATAAACTCTTTTTTAAAGAGGATTTACTCATTTGCATAATCTTTTAAAAATAATTTAAAGCTCTTCTATAACTAAAGTAATTGAAACTACAATTATTACTTTCGTAAAGACTTTTATAAAATAATACTATATTTTATCTTTTACTTTGAAAACAGTATCAAAATTCTTAATATACTTATAATAGTAAATTTTTAAAAGGTTTTATAATTTTTTTGAGTTAAGAAATTAGTTGGGAATATAATATAATTTAACTATATATTTTATAAACTAAATTCCAATAAGGATTAAAATAAATAAAATCTCATTTTTGGAATTCTTTTAAAAAAATTAAATAATTTAAACAACAAACGCAATCAAAATTCAACTTTTACAGCCTTCGTTGCTCTATAATATATCATTCCATAATATGGAATTTCTTAAAGATTCGAGTTGCTTTTCGATAACTTTGATCACATGAAAATTTGCCAGTATCGACATACTATATAAATTTCTTTTACAAATGGACGGAATTGCATATGTAAATTTTCACTATTAAATCATTCGAAGAATCAACATTCCGACCCAACCAAGTTTATCCAAATTATGTGCAAAACATAAAATAATTCATTGCATTCATTTTGTACTTTAACTAATTAAATAATTAAAAATCAACCATTATTATCCAAACAATCTACCAAACTATGGTATGCAAAGGGATTTCATTCAATTCAACCATAACACACAAGTACTATCACATAAAAAACTATCTCAAGGCATGTAATAAAATTCTTAAAGATAGGTATAGAATCGCGAGTTAAGAATAACTCACCGATTTGAAGAACAGAAGAGTATAATGTAGCACAGGAAACCATCGCCTCTTACATAGCAGCCACTATCATAGAAATTTGTCACTGCTAGTCTATGTTCGCACCTCCTCCCCCAGCAACTGCACGGCCAATATCCACGGTCGTCACCACTCATCGCCCAGCATTGCCAAACTCCTCCTTGAATCACCATGCCCGAGCCCCTCTAATCAACAACCACGGCCTCTCCATGAGCTCCAGCTCCGTCCAAAGATTCATGCGTGCGTGCTTCACCTTTGGTTGCGATACTGCCTCCTCTCATCGACGTTAGCCACGTGCCCCTCCTCCTTGCATGCGCCAGCTTCGACACCTCTGGTCGCAATATCATAGACCACATTTTTTTTCCATCGATCTCCCATTTTTTCTTGGGAATTTTGGGTTCGCTTTTTCAATTATAAGTATCTGTCAGAGCATACAAGTATAGGCCAGAGCAGAGTAAAAGAGAAAGTGGGTTTAGATTTTCTAAGTGTATAGGTATGGGTGTATACCTTTTGGGCCTTGTTAAATGACACACACACCCCTATTTGCATTTAAATTTAAATATAAATCCTGGTTATTCATTCACAAATATATTTCAATTTGATTGAAATTTATTCACATTTCATTCTATAAAATATAACTAAATGATTGTGTATCCAATTCAATATTTGTTCACTCTATTTAATTATTCATTGAATTAATAGAAATAATATATTCATCTTCATCGATTTATTAATTTACATAAATATCAATTTAAAACTTCTTTTCATCTATTTTGAATAAATATATAATTATTTACACCTTAAATTATACTAAATTCTATAATATTTATCCAGTTTAATATAACTTATGAAAATTATTTTATTAATTAATTCGACTTGTTAAGAAAAAATCTATCATTAATTAGATTTCGATTAATTAGAAACTTATTTTCAAGATACTAATTACCAAAAATCGAAATCAAATTCTTTTACCATAATTAAATTTGTCTGGTATCACGTCTTTGAAAAAAAAGGTTGTTACAGATTGTGTGGACATGTGTTGGCAAAATAAAACCCCGTTCTACTATATATTGATTGTTGGTTTGTTTGTGTGGACATGTGTTAAGCAGAATAAATCCTTGTTCTGTTATAAATAGTTTGAATTATTTGGACATCTGTTTAGTAGGATAATTCACCATCCTGTTGTTATGTTATTTGGACTTGTATATGCCAATTAGTTATATTGACGTGTTATACTCTGATTGGATATGAACTGTATTTACATATATGGTAGCTTATGTAAATAATTGTTATGTGATTTGGGAATCGAATTGAAATGGTAACTTAAATTTGTATGATTGTGACTAAGGGTTTGTAAATGGTTTTGCAAGTTATATAATTCTTATAAAGGTATTTATAAATGATAACTTGTGTATGGAAAGGGATTTTACTATCGAAAATGGTTATTAAGGTGTTTTACAAAAGATGTATTGTAAACGATATTTATAAAGGATGTAGAAAGGTTTATATAAAATGTTTTAAAAATAGGAAAAAAAGTTTATAATCATTTCAGGGATTTAGAAAGAGGTTTATAAATGAATTTAAGGATTGGTAAAGTGGGTTATAACTTTATTTTGAAAGTTATAAGTTAATTGAAATATGAGATGAGCTTTTAATAAGGGAATTTTTGATAAAGGATAAGCAGAATGTTTTATTTAGAAGAAACGTTTGGTTATTTAATATGGGATTTGGAAAGAAGAAAACTTTGAAAATATTTTTTAAATATACTTATACTGATAAGATAAGCATATGATTTTGTTCCAAGGCATGAAAAGTAAAATGTTTTGGTAATATACTTATAACATTGAGGTAAATATATAAATGTTTCCAGAGTATAAAAGGAAATGTGAGGAGTTTGGGAATAGTGTTTGAAAAAAATCTTGTGATCAGATTTTTATAAAGTGGTTTTATTAATTAAAGAGAAGTAATAACGGCTTAATGGATCCAATATGTAAATTAAACCATGATTGGATGTTCGTCTATTTGATAGTTAAACAACTGACTATCAAAACTGGATCCAAAACGTAATTTTAGAAATATCTAGGAACACAAGTATTATATGGTGCAGTTCCGTCGAAGGTGTTATACTATATGTATAAATACATTTCGTTCTTCTAGGATGAATGATAAGGAAATCCGTCCACTAACGGTTAGGTGGTGAATTCCGCTCTTATCATTTGTATGTTTACTTCCTAAAGAACACGGGTTGAGTTTGTCGAAAACTACTGAAAGTTGTTTCAAAGAGACCGGGATCAGATATGTTATCCGAAAACCACTTCAATCCAACTCAATCGTTGCGAACTGAAGGCATCGTGAAGAGAATGGAATTGAAGATAGAGAGGTGAAGTGCAAGGGCTAATCGCTACTAATCCTGAAGGTGATTCCAAAAATGTAGTAGGAATAGTGCCTTCGATTTTGTTCAGACCCACGATGGACTTGTATGGATGAATGCTACCAGCACATTGTCATTGGAAGGCAATGAGCATTCTAAGTGTAAGTGTTCTTGAAATGTAATCGTAGCCTCAAGCCTCATCAACCAGAAATGACTAAAACATGTAAATGCAGCAGGGCTATTTGGGTTGCACCCATTAGGGTATGACATCGCCTTTTTAGATGACCATTCATATTACCATATTTAATTTTGCATATGAGCTCAGTAAAATGTTTGGGAATAACCAGGGTGATGACATATTCGATATTATCCAACAAGGGGTAGGCCGGGCCTATGTTGGCAGGGATCGTTAGGTACGATCTTGGAACATTGTTCTAGAGGCATACTATGACGGACGGTACCCCAGTAGCCTAGTCATTAGTTGGAATCCATTCTCCAATACGAGCTTTATGGTTTTAGTTGTATACCGGATATGTTGGAATGTAAGATGCAAGCATTCCATCTATTTATATATTTTACTTTTAACCCTTAGACATTATTATAATATCACTGGATTTTCTATAAAAGTGTTTTGGTTATCGTAAGATAAAAACCCGTCCATGTTTATGTGCGGCGAGGTCTTACGAGGTACTTCGATTTCAAAGGATTTTTCAAGTTAATAAATCAATAAAGTTTTTTTCGTGATTCGAGTTTACTAACGCTGGTATTCCAGACTAACTTGGGCATTATTTCCTTTTAATGCTCGAGTCAGACCGTGCATGTTTTCTAGGTTAGTTTTAGATGCTTTAGAACTATGGAGTCGAGTTGGAGGCCCAGGATGTACTCTTGTATTTTGGATATGTTCCGGTGCGTATAGGTTATGTGTAGTTTGTCTACTATTGTAAGGACATGTGTTATAACTATCCAACTTTGATATGTATATGTATAATAGAGGTTCTTAGATTTTGTAAAGACTTGATTATATTATATATTATTCTGTTACGTTGTGAGATTCTGTGTTTGTTACTAGTTCTTCTATCTTCTTTCTTTCCCCTAACAATCTATCTTTCTGGCACTTAGTTGTTCGATATGTTAATTCCATAGATGAATTAATATCAACCTCTGGGTTTCAGAAAGGTGGGTCGTTACAACATGGTATCAAATGTAACGACCCGGAATTTCACTGATTTGAGTAGTGAATATTTAATTAATTTTAAATATTCAATATATAGGTTTTATAATAAAACTAAACTCATTTTAATTAATTAATAATGATGGTGGAATGTTTTCAAAATTTGTTTACCAAATTAAATAGTTCGTAGAAAAACAGAAGATGTGACCGAAGAATGTTTTCCGAAATTTCGACCTTCCGACAATGGAAAGTTGTCAGGAACGTTGTTTGTCTTTGTGCATTGTGTGTGTGTGTGTATATATAAGTTAGTTTTAGACAACAGTATGCTTATAAATAAACTATCTTATATTATTTGGATCTCTTCTCACATCTTAGTTAATTAATAATTAAAATTATATATATATATATATATATATATATAAAGAAAGTGATGTGAATAAACATAATAATTATATATATGTAAAAGAAAGTGATGTGACTGAACATAATAATTATATATATAAAAGAAAGTGATATTACTCAACATAATTATAAATATATATATAAGAGTGATGTAATTTAACGTAATTATATAAATATATTACAAAAGATTTGTAATATGACTAGATATAATGATGACATAGAAAATTTTCTCGTAAATAACTCTATGTTTCTTCATTTTTCATCCTCCTTCCTCCAACTTTTTCTTCTTTATTTCTAACTCAAATGAAATTTTTATTTTTTCTAAATCATGTGTAATTTTAATGGCTACAATATTCTAGTTTATCACTTTTTCAAATTTCTATCATAGTTATGTCACATGATCTTTGCAAAGTAATTTTTCACCAAGAATTTTAAGTCTGCAAATTTCCTTTCTTATTGATCATAACTTCTATAGAACAAATTGAAAATGAGTGATTCTTTATTTGAAATGATGGAGAAAAGAAATTCCATTAACTTTCTCTTTGAGTGATTTTTGAAATTCCATAAGTAGATAGCCCAAAAATCAGTTACAAAATGACCAATTTTCGGGTTTATTATTGAGAAATAGATGTTTATCCAAAGTTGCACTACATTACCAAAACGTGTCTCACTTCCTTATTCATCCATGGCCTAGCCTAGCTAGTACATTTAGGATTTAAGACTCCGTCTTTTTGCTTAGGAATGAAAGTGCTAGGTCGTACTCAAGTCAACAAAAGTTTGGATAGCCTTCCATGAGTAAATTCCTTAACTTTTTAGGAAAGAATTTACATTTGTATATATGGTTGATATATGGTTGTATTTGTGATGTTCTTATTTGGGTTATAGTATGGTTTAGATGTATATGTGTATGCTAATTTATGGTTTAGCATTCGAACCTTGAATTGATGATTTAAGTGTGGCTTTGGTTATAAAATCATGATCTTTGGCTTGGAATTGTGAGTGATGTGGAAAGTTAGTGAGTAAAATTAGCAAATGGAAGAGTCAGTAAGCGACAAGTTGGAAATTATGGGTAGCCATAGCGATAGTCACTATGGATACGGTTCGTTTAAAAATTGATTTTTGCAAAGTTTGTTTTTTATACTTCAAATTGTTTTGTATATGGTTTATAAACTAAATAATGATATTTTAAAAGGTAGTTTAAGAATTTAATAATAAGTTTTAATTAATTATGTTTTGATAATTAATAATTAATAAGGATTGAACAAGGGTTATTAGCTTTTATTAATTAAAAATTGGTTGTTAATCAATTATCTTTTAAAGTTAAGATTTATTTTAATTAATTATTAATTAAGTTAGTTAATTATGAGTTAAGTATATGATTTATTTTTAACTAACTATTATTTAAATATACAATTAATTATAAATTGAGTGTTTAATTATTTTTACATTATAAATTAATTAAGGTTTAATTTATAATAAACTAATTATTTAACGTTTAATTTATTATTTAAGTTTAAATAAGGATTATTTAATTAATTAATTGAGATTAAATAATATTTA
This sequence comes from Allium cepa, assembly GCA_030765085.1. Lineage (NCBI taxonomy): Eukaryota > Viridiplantae > Streptophyta > Magnoliopsida > Asparagales > Amaryllidaceae > Allium > Allium cepa. Next base: position 79,365,188 of record CM060932.1, on the reverse strand, counting down.
ATTATTAATAAAGGTTTAATTAATTATTTCATAATTAATAATGAATTAATTTAGATTTAATTAATAGTTAATTACTGTTAATTATTTAATTAAATTAAGTTAAGATTCAGTTAAAATTAATTATAATTTAAATAAGGTTTTAACCTATAATTAATTATTTTTTAAAGGGTTTAAAAAGTTTAAATTCTTTGGTTTTCAAAAGTAAAATTGTTTAAAGGTACTTCTTTTTCAAAGATGGTTTGAATACAAGTGATTCAAGTGTTGATACCTTTAAGAAAACCGTATAACTGTGAATGAGTTATAATGTAGATCGTTGGGTTGTTTGGACATGTATTAGCAGAATAAATCTCCGTTTTTCTATAAATTGACTATTTGTTTGTTTGGTAGTTTGGACATGTGTTAACATAATAAATCACCGTTCTATTATATATTGATCGTTGGTTTGATTATATGGACATGTGTTAGCAGAATAAATCACCGTTCTGCTATATATTGATTATTAGTTTGATTATGTGGACATGTTAAGCAGAATAAACCTCGTTCTACAATATATATATATTGAGTTCTTTAGACATCTATTTAGTAAGATAAATCGCCATCCTGTTGTTATGTTATTTGGACATGTATATGCCAATTAGTTATATTAACATGTTATTCCTTGATTGGATATGAACTACATTTACATATATTATAGCCTATGTAAATAATTGTTATATGATTGGGGAATCGAATTGAAATTAAATAATAATTTAAATTAGTTTCATTGGGACTTAGCCTCATTTGGAATTAATAAAGTATGATTTTGAATTTACTTAAATTCTTTAATCAATTTGAGACTAAGGGTTTACAAAATGTTTTTCAAGTTATTAACTCCTATAAAGGTATTTATAAATGATAACTTGTGTATAGAAAGGGGTTTTACTATTGGGAAGAGTTATTAAGGTGTTCTACGAAAGATGTTTTTTAAACGATATTTATAAAGGTGTATAGAAAGGTTTATTTAAAGAGTTTTTAAATTAGGAAAAAAGTTTATAAACCATATAAGAGATTTGGAAAGAGGTTTATAAATTAACTTGAGGGTTAATAAAAGTGGGTTATAACTTTATTTTGAAAGTTATAACTGAAATATGAGATGATCTTTTAAAGAGGAAATTTTTGATAAAGGATAAGTGAAATGTTTTATTTAGAAGGAATGTTTGGTTATTTAATATGGGATTTGGAAAGAAGAAAACTTTGAGAAATTTTTAAATACACTTATACTGATAAGATAAGTATATGATTTTGTTTCAAGGCATGAAAGTAAAATGTTTTGGGTAATATACTTATAACATTGAGGTAAATACATAAATGCTTCCCAAGCATAAAAGGAAATGTAAGGGTTTTGGGATAGTGTTTTGAAAAAAAATCTTGTGATCGGATTTTTATAAAGTGGTTTTATTAATTAAAGAGAATTAATAGGCTTAGTGGATCCCACATGAAAATTAAACCATGATTACATGTTTGTTTATTTGATAGTTAGATAACCGACTATCAAAAGTGGACCCAAAACGTATTTTTGGAAATATCTAGGAGAAACACGAGTATTATATGGTGTAGTTCCATTGAAGGTGCTATATTGTATGTATAAACATGATTTGTTCTTCTAGGATGAATGATAAGGAAATCCGTCCACTAACGATTAGGAGGTGAACTCCTCTCTTGTCATTTGTCTGTTTATTTCCTAAAGAACCGGTGTTGAGTTTACCGAAAATTATCGAAAGTTGTTTCAAAGAGGCCAGGATCGGATATGTTCTTTTAAAATCACTTTGTTCTAACTCAAGAATTGCGATATGAAGACATCGTAAAGACTATGGAATCGAAGATAGAGAGTTGAAGTGTAAGGGCTAATCGCTTCTAATCCTGAGGGTGATTCCAAAATGGATGTAGTAGAAACAGTGCCTTCGTCCGTTTAGACCCAGGACAGACTCGTATGGATGAATGCTATTAGCACATTATCATTGGAGGATAATGGGCATTCTATATGTAAATGTTATTGAAAGGTAATCGTAGCCTCAAGCCTCATCAACCGGGAAAGAATAAACATGGAAGATGCAGCAGGGCTATGTGGGTCACACCTATTAGAGTATGCCATCGCCTTTCTAGATGACCATTCATATTTCCAGATTCAGCTATGCATATAAGCTCAATAAAACGGTTGGGAACAACTGGGGTGATGAAATATTCGGTACTATTTAGCAAGGGGTAGTTTGGTCCTGTGTTGGCAAGGATCGTTAGGTACAGTCTCGGTATATTGTTCTAGAGGTGTATTGTGATGGGCGGTACTCTAGTAGCCCAATCATTAGTTCGAATCCATTCTCCAATACAAACTTTATAGTTTTAGTTGTATACCAAATATGTTGGAATGTGAGATGCAAGCATTCCATCTATTGATATATTTTAATTTGAACCCTTAGACATTATTATAATATCACTGGATTTTCTATAAAAATGTTTCGGTTATCGTAAGTAAAAATCCATCCGTGTTTATGTGCGACGAGATCTTACGAGATACCTTTCATTTTAAAGGATTTTTCAAATTAATAAATCGATAAAGTTTTTTCGTGATTTGAATTTAATCACACTGGTATTCCAAACTGACCTAGGCGTTATTTCCTTATAATGCTCGGATATGACCAAGCATGTTTGCCAGGTTAACTTTAGATGAGTTGGAGCTATGGAGTCGAGTTGGAGGCCCAAGACGTATTCTCATATTTTGGATATCTTCCACTATGTATGTGTTATGTGTAGTTTGTCTATTGTTGTAAGGATAGGTGTTATAACTGTCCAACTCTGATATGCATACGTATAAATAAAAAGGGTTTCAGATTTTGTAAAGACTTGATTGTATTATATACTATTCCGTTGAGTTGTGAGATTCCATGTTTGTTCCTAGTTCTTCTATCTTCTATCTCCTTTCTTTCCCCTAACAATTTGTCTTTCTAACACTTCCTTGTTCGACATGTTAATACCGTAGATGAATTAATGTCGACTTTCGAGGTTCGAAAAGGTGGGTCTTTACAGAACCCCTAATTACAAAAATGTCGGCAAGGTTGAGATGAAGACTTTCAACGGTTGTGATCGAGTTTGGCACGGCGAGGTAGCAGACTTTCTCCACGAATGACGGTTCCATTCACGCTAGATTTCCTTGCAATGGAGGCGATACAAGGGAAGAGGTCAGTGCATGGGAAGCTCTTGGTTGACGCATTTGATGGGTGTAGTGCGGTGGTGAACCGAGGTGCTAGGTGGCGATGGAGGAGTGATTAAGGTCACGAAATCGGTTCGTTACCTGAGAAGCGTGATTTGAATTAGAGGAGGAAAGGACTAGGTTTAAACGAGGTGATAATTATTGTTAACAAATGTAATTACTAATTATTTCAAAAATCAAATGTTTATAAATACATAACTTTTACGTACAAGTTCAAAATGGAACGGGAAAGTTGCATAGCAGTCATATCTACGAATACTACATTATGGAGTTGGATTTGATGGATTTGGAGCTCGTAGGAAATTGGGTCAAAATTGAACGTCTGCTTTCAATTTTAATTCGAACCAGAGTGTTTTGATGAAACTTGGAATCAATGGTAATTGTTATTTATATAGTCGATAAAAATTATTTATTGGATGTGTAGATATTTCATTGTTGATTATTATTGACTATTTGGATGATTCACCATTTAATTTGTAGATTTGGATATATTCTCACCCTTGGAGCGGATGACCTTTGTATACGATCCCGCCTCGAAGCGGTTGGCTTATGTTATTTAATCATAAACCGCATGTGATGCGGGGGACAGGTTGGAGGGATCCAACTTGACTCCGCACACTGTTGATTTTACTTTTCATATATATTGTGACATATGACTTGTTAGATGCCATATTTAATGACATGGATATGATTTTGCTTATTTAGTGCTTTAGTGGCACTGGACCTAATTTTTGGTATTTTAAAATACCATAAAATAATAATTTTGATTTAAAAAGGGATTTCAAAATGATTTTGGAAATTATATGTATTTAATAAAAAAACTTGAATTATTTAAAGAAGGAATTTATTTAAAGTGAATAAAAAGTACGAATTTTAAAGATTATAATTAATAGTTTTTTAAAATATTTTAAATAGATATTTTTGAACTATGAATAAAGATTTTTTTAAATCTTAAAAATAAGTAGATCTTTTATAAAAAGGGATATGGTTTAAAAAGAAGACAGAAATGATTTGGTATAAATATTTATTAAATGTTTATATAAAGTAATGTATATATATGCATATGTTTAGGTAAATTTACAAATGTAGCAATTTATAAATGTGATATTATATAAACGTGGAAATTTATAAATAAAGTGAAGATTTGCAAAATCGTATTTTATTAATTTTAACAAATGCGGTTTTGTCGGGATCCGAAGGTCGGCATTCTTACGTCAACTGTATCAAATGCCGCATAATCGAATGCCGGAAAACAGAATTGTTAGGGTTAAAAAAAAGAGGTAGAAGAAAAAGATAGAAGAAGTAAGAAAACAGAACAGAAACAATGTCAGAATCTCATATATCGCAGCGGAACAACATATAATAGATAAATGAATAATCTTTAAAACAAAGAACTATATCAGTTATTACATTACATCACATCATCATCAGATTGTACAACAACAATATACAACACAACAAAACAATGGACAGTTATACAAGCATGTCCTTGCAAGTGAATTTACAGCGGAAAGATAATATCATATACAATTAATACGTCTCGCCATCCAGCTCGCCACTTGAGCTCCATAGCACTTCCGAATCCAAAATGACCTGATAACCTGACTCTAGACTGCCCGTGTGGAAAATTTTGGGCACCCAGAGTTTAGGAAGAGAACAATAAACTCCATGTCAGTCATGGGACTGGTGTGAGAACTTAAAACAGTTATTTATTATTTAAAACAACAACAATAAGGGAAGTGGAAAAAAATATCCGCAATGCTTTTGGAAAATGAAACTACCATAAGGCCTCCCCGCACACACACAATGAAAATGCAGAATTGGATGAGATTTCTCCTTATGATAGTCAAAGATGCTTAATACGCAAAACAAATCATTTTTGATATTATTATTAGTGCATAGTGATTAATATATTTCGAAAGTATAATATAAATCTTAGCCAGCATAGGTACCATTATATTATGCCTGCTATAGCTACCTCCTGATGGGGCGGGTTATACAATTGCAATCGTAAAGGGCTCATATTGTTTCTTTGGATTTTCAACAAATGGTCAGCCTAAGGAACTTTCTACTGCCACATGGGATCGCCTCTGGCGGGACGTCCCAAGAACTTAACCAGCTCTCTGCCAACACAAGGTCGGGTTACCTTTGTAACTAGGTAACTACTACACAAATATCCCACCCCCCGGTCCTTTGGGACCTTTATCCGAGGGCCCTCGATCACCAAGCAACAACCACACAGAAAATGAGATTGGAGCAACCACATAGGTTAAGCATCAGGGCTCCATACCTGACACCACCCTTTTCCAGAAGGAAATGACATACCCTAAAGGGAGCGACCCTCATAACCTTGCCACATATTCATGTTTTGACCATTTCCGGGGTGTGAGGTCTGACGAAGTCTCGTCCACAAAGCTACGCTTTTTCACAAAGCTACGCTTTGATCAACAAATGACCAATAAATAATCATCACACAGCAACACTCAGCATGCCACATTACCAAATTGGGAGTATATTGCTGATAATCTTCAACTACATAACCTCTGAGCTCGTATGTCTCAGAGAAGGGTGTTAAGCTAAGAGAATAAATCCTCTGCACCAACAGAAATGTATTTGAAAGAAATCTGCTTTATATCTCAAAATGTAATGTCAGACACGTAACCATACAAGTCTGCTACGGGTTCGAACAGAACCGAAGGCACTTCAAAGAAGTCCTTGCAATCCGGATATTCATAATCCCGATCGAATTTCCCATCACAAAGGAAATCTCCATACCGTAGCTAACGGTGCAGAGACAATCGATAGGTCATCCTATCATTTTCACAAATACCCGGTCTTCAACACCGGTCTTCAATGCTATCCATTACGTCGTATCACTATTCGGAATGGGTAATCTGAATAACGAGCGCAATAATTTAAAAATAAGTGTAGCATTAAATTTCAACCAATTCACAACAAATAGCCATTCAAGGGTCAATATTGATAGTCGGTTATTTAACTATCAATCAATATTCACAACATAACCCGATTTCAAATAATTTCCCAAATTATTTATTTTCAAAAATGTCTTTACAAGATATATTTCCACACTTCAACCATTTGAAAACAAATTTCAAATCATTTTCCACCTTCCAATCTTTGAAAACAAATTTCAAATCAATTTCCTTAAACGGAAACACTTCCAAATATTTATCCATTTTCAATTTAAAATGGTTCATTTAAATCAATCAAATAAATCCTTACCGATTTATTTTAAACTTACGTTCCAAATCCGTAAATTTATTTCCACACTTCAAAATAAATCAATGTTTATTTTTAAACAAATTTCACTTTCTTTTATAAATTCCATAGTGAATTTACGTTTTCAAAATATCTATGAATATACGATTTCCAAATCGATTTCTAATATTCATTTTCAATTAATCTTTAAAAGATATCTCAAAACATTCACTTCATATTGGAAAACATTTCCATACTTATTTAATAATAAGTAATTCACTAATCTGTTTATTTTCAACACTTGGAAAATATTCAATATACTTAAATCACAATTAAGTATATAATTTATTCTTTAAGGAAAACATTCTCTTAAACACATTTATTTGAGCCAAAACGAATGTTGCGTAAAACATCGTTACGACAACCCAAAACCACGAGTATAGCGATTCGAACTTAAAATAGATATATAAATACCAATACTATATAAAACATTTCCTTTCGGAAATCATTTACTATAACAACAGTGTTATAGTCCACCATTTCCTTCTATTTCTCGAAAACGTCTATTTCAACAATGAATGTTGAAATCTATGGTTTCGATACTTTATACATTTTAAAAAATCTTTAAATCGTTTTAATTCTATTTAAAATATCACTTTCCCAAAACATTTCTTTAATATATTATTCACTGTCCAAAATCGTGAATATATTTCCTTAACCAAATTCAACATTTCTACATATTTTATTTAAAGGATTATTCACTGTCCAAAATCGTGAATATATTTTCTTTAATAAGCTATAATAGTTAAACTTATCAAAATAAGTCGATTTCGGATTTATAAAACAACGTTTATAAATTCCATTTATACTTTATAACAACTTCAACTTATAAAATCACTTTATTAACAAATTCTATCCATATCTCATTTACACGCCAAAATCCAATTTATAAGTTAATTATTTATAAATCTTTTATTTTACGAAAATCTATTCATTTTATAACTTCACAATTTATAAATCTATAGATTTCATCCACTTATGAAATCCATTTATACTTTATTTTAACACTTATAAAAACTCGTTTTACAATTCAATATTTTAATTTATAAATATCAATTTTATAGATCTTTTATATAAATCATTCATAATAATTCAAAAATCCCAATTTAAACCATTTTATAAATTAATCAACTACTTATTTCAAAAATCATATTTCGGTTATATTTCACAAATATCATAATTTTTATAACATAAAAATTTCAACATTTATTTATTTAAAATGAATCAATTTCAAAATTAAATTTTATTATGAGTTCTCAACTTAGATTTTCAAAAATCAAATTTTATTTATTTTCGGCATCTAACGATACCAAAAATATATTCGGCTAAAATTTAGCCTTTAACGATTTAAATCACAAAGATAATCACGCAGATTATAAATAGATCAACATACAACATTGAAACCAATTCAACCATTTGAGGAATCCAGTTGGATCCCTCCAACCTTTTCCCTGCATCAAAGATGTTAGCACACTACCAATTCCGTTTCGAGATGGAATATCGCGGTATATGGGATTTATAAAATACTATCAGCTATTATGCGGCGCAACAGGGTCTCATCCGCTGTATAATGCGGGAAAATCAATTCCAAATACATATATAATACCAATTCCATACAAGTTGGAATTATTGCGGTATATGATTTTAATAAATAACCTCCGCTTAATATACGGCGTATAGGGTCTATTTCAATACAACAGATAATAATTATCATCCAATCACACAATCAAGCAATTTTAAATCTAACTATTTAAAATTTAAATCGAAACAATTCGATTGAGTGAGAAGTTCTCACCTTGAGTTTCCGATAACAGTTGTAGCGTTTTGTTTCGAATAAAATTAAATGTGCGTTTAATTTTACCCAAAATTATCACTAGCTCCAAACGACTCCAAATCAGCTCCATTGCGTAGTGCTCGACAAAACGATTGCAACGCAATTCGTTTCGTGCATTTCCGACCTCGTATGAACAAGATATAACATTACAAAGTTTATACGATTTTTATAATATAAAAATTTCTATTTTCTTTTATATTTTACAACCTTTTTCACATCTTGGCCGTACATCCCCTACAACAAATCACGGCCGCGTTTCTTTTTCTTCCTCCCTCCAGTATTCGAACGCACGCATACACCCATCGGCCGCCCTTTAGGGTTTATAGCCGCTCCATCATATGACGTCGAGAGCCCATCAAACCACCACCACACGAAACGCCTCGGCCACCTCCACCTTCGGCCAGAAGGACGTCAAACTCGGCCCCACCTACTGCCATAAAAACGTTAGAGGAGCTGCTGCCTTCAAGCTCCATTTTTCGTCAATCCATCATCTCGATTTTGATCATAGCCGTTGGATTCATAGTTCACAACGTTGTCTACGTTTTTCGTGCTGAAAGTTTTTCGAATTAACGCTTGGATTAGAAGAAATCGAGGGAAGAAGAAGATTCATTTTCATCCATTGAAAATAAGGGGTGGCGGCTGATGAAAACAACTAGGGTTTTGTGAAAGAGAATGGTGTTAAGGTCCTTTTATAGAAATTTTACCAAAAACACTATTCACTCGAAATTTTCCGAGCTCCAAATCTTGCGCGGTGACCGGCGTTTCTAGAGTTTAACCCACGTTCCGGACACAATGGAATATGTTTCGTAGGCTAATTTGGTCGTATGTGCGATATACGGAAGTAAACGATCAATTTTAAATTAAATCGATTAAACCAATTTCTATGCGTTTTGGCTTGCCCCGGACAAACGGTAAATCCGATTGACACGAAATTTGAAACCATACAATAATATAACATTACGGATTCGATGAAACTAGTTTCGTCGAAATCCGAGACTGTTTGAAAAATGACTATTTTCACCAGTCGATTAAATATTAAAATATTCAATTTTCACAAATTAATTTTTAATTCAATTTTAAAAGTTCACAAACATTGTTCTAACTCCAATATGATTTAATATAACTTTACAAATCAATTTTAATCACATTAAACCCAATTTCCAATTTTTTCTGTAATTTCAAATATTAAGCTGTCGATTTAATTATCCAATTAAATCTAAATATTCGAAAAATAAATTATTCGACTTACAAATTTTACTTGTTGATATTTAAAATCAATTAAATATCTGAATTTCAAATGACAGAAATTCTGGGTCGTTACATTAATAGAATGATATATTTATAAATGGTATTTATAAATGAAAGGAAACCATTATCATCGGATAATGTGTGATATGTTGTCTTAGAAAAATAGTTGATTCTATTTTGGGGAATTGAAAGTGAGGATAGATTTGGAAATGTTAAACAATATGTAATGAAATATAATGAGATTTATAAATGTAGATTTATAAATATGGAACTGATTATGTTGAAAATTAAGTATGGAATTTAATCAAGGAAGTATATTTATGTTTTAAAGGTTGTTTATTTATATTAATACCATTTAAAGTTATTTATTAATATTTTAATATTTGAACAGTTGATTATTATATTATTAAAATTGTTTGAAATTAGTTATAATTACTTATCAATAAAGTTTTGGAAATTAATTATTATTATTTAAAATAATGTTTAATATAAATTGTTATCGTTTTGTTAAGAATGTTTCGAAATTATTAATTATTATCTTTAAGATGTTTTGAAGTTAATTACTATTTATTTATACTGTTTATTATTGTATGTATTGAAGTTAATTACTATTTATTTATACTATTTATTGTTACATCATAGTGTTTTAAAATAAATGATTGGAATTTATTTACAAATATTCGACATTTACAAAGAGATTTTTATAATGGACTTGGGTTTTATAGGGGGAATTTATAGAACGGTTTAAGGGCTTAAAGGAAGATTTTATAAGGTAGGTTAGTTATTTATAAAAGAATTTAGAAATGGGTTCATATATTTATAAAAGGTGTTTATAGAAGGTTTTATGGATTTATAAAGGGGTCATAAATGATTTTTAGGATGTATAAAAGAGTTTTGTATATCGTTCCTAAAATTTATAAAGTTATAAATTGTTTTAGAAATTTATAACGGAGTTTATAAATGATTTAGAATTGTATAAAAATGGAATCTTCCTCAGTGTTTGGTGAATATACTTACGCCATTGAGGTAAGTGGATATTCTCTAAGTATTGAAAATATAAGGATTGTGGGTATATCTATGTAAAGATATTTTTATATAAGTATCTGCAGGTGATTTTAATTAATGAAAAGTTTAATGAGAGAGGTTAGTGGTTACTTATGTGTTTAATCAATGTTTGTTTCCCTATGGGATTAAATCCCCGATTGAATGTTTGTTATTTAATAGTTAAATAACTGACTATCGGATTTGAACTAAAAATGTAAATTTGAAAATATCTAAGGGAAATGCATGAGTTATATGGTATAATCATCTACGATGATTGTAACAACCTTGGTTTTAGAGATTACCTGTTAATATTAAATTAAAATGGTAGTTATAATTTAATATTGTGAATTAAAAAAAATAGGAGATTTTTAAATTGTTTATTGGAAATAAACAATAAAAATTTTGGAATTTAAAATGAGAAAAATAAAGTTGGAACTTTATTTTATTTATTTGGATTAATAATGATTGGAAAATGGGTTTTATTTGGAGAAAATGCAACAACTGTATTAATTATTGCGAATCACTTCTTTTAGTAATTTTTAAAAGAAGAATGTGATTTTTAGTAGTTGTTTACCTAAATAAAAACATGGAAACTGGTTTTAAAATGTGTTTTAATTGTAAATTTGAATATAAAATGGGTTGTAATATTTTTCTAAGAAAGTGATTTTTGTTGAATTTTGGAAGTTAAAAATGTAAACTTTTACACTTATTAGGTGAAAATTGTGTATTATTGTGAAATAAAGGATTTTAATAATAATAATAATGTTTTAAAATAAAAAATAATCCTTTTATTTCATGTGTATGTAAATTTACAAATTTTGTTTGGTTGAAAATTGGAAGGAAAATGACTTTGTCTTATTATATATTGTAATATATGTGTGCATCTGATTTAAATGTTGATTAACTAACTAAGGCCACCATATTTTCTTTGAATTAAAGGGTCCATAACCCCTTTTAGTCCTAACCATAATTTAGAAAAAGAAGTAAAGAGATTCCCGTACATTCAAAACAATTATCACTTCTCCTCCAATTGTTTGTAAGAAGAAAGCACTATTTTCTCAACTTCAATGCTTTCAAATTCAAATCTTTTTTAAACAAGTTGCTGTTTTTATCAATTTAGAGTGAAACTAATAGGGTAATCTCATTCCAAAACCTTATTGTCCCATCAAAATCTTTTTTTTATAAGAGTTGGCTGTTAATTTCTTCCTTTCCTATTGCATGTGTTTTCTTGAGTTCTAGCGGGTTAAGAGAAGCTCCTTCTTCCCAAAAGCAAGCAACTTTCCTCCAATTCTTTGAGTTTGCTCTCTAATAACAAAGGTGAGTTTGTCATCTCACATTTCTAGCTGAAGCTAGCCTGCTAACGTAAAGATCTGAATGAAAATAGCCTCTGTATACGTATATTTTCCTATTACTTGTTTTATTGAATTTCTCGTTTCTAGTTGCCACTTTGAATGGCCATAACTTCTTGTTTTTAGATCGAATTGCCCCCGGATCTTTTTTGGAGTGTAGTTTAGTTGTTAGTCTCAAAATATTTCTGCTTGATAAGTTAATTTGCCCTTGGAAAATCAGTACGTAGAAAAAGCAACAAAAAACAATATCCGTAACCTAGGTCGACAGGGAGGTCGACCCAGTACCTCACCGGTTCGACCAGCCTGTCGACCTGGTCCCCATAAGGGCCAACCTGGCAGTCGACCAGATGATGTATGCGTGTCGACCTTCTGGTCGACCCATTCTAGTATGTGTGGCCTTATTATCTTGAGCTCTTCACAGCATTTAGCCTGTAACGTTAACGATTTTCGACTCCCGAAAGTCGACATTAATACGTCCACCGTATAAACTGCCGAGTAATCGAATGCTGGAAAATTGTACCGTTAGGGTTAAAGAAGAGGTAGAAGATAGAAGAAGAAAGAAAGAAAAAGCAACAGAAACAATATCAGAATCTCACAATCGCAGCGAAACAACATATATTAGATAAATGAATAATCTTTAAATCAAAAGTACTACATCAGTTACTACATTACATCACATTACATTACATCATCAGAGTTTGCAACAACAAACAGCGGAAAAGAAATACTATATACTAGTTGATACGCCATGCCATCCAGCTTGCTCCTGAACTCCACAGCATCTCCTGAATTCCAGAATGACCTGATAACCTGACTCTAGACTGCCCGTGTGGAAAATGATGGGCACCCAGAGTTTAGGAAGGGAACAATAAACTCCAAGTCAGTCATGGGACTAGTGTGAGAACTTAAAACAGTTTTTTTTGTAAACAAACAAAGAAATATTTTAAAATAGATTCGCAATGCTTTTGGAAAATGAGACTACCATATGGCCTCCCGCGCACACACACACAATGCAAACGCAGAATCGGAGGAGATTTCTCCTTATGATAGTCAAACATGCTTGATACGTAAATTTCTTTGATATTATTACTATATGTGCAAAGTGTAGGAAACCTTTCAAAAGTATGATATAAATCTTAGCCAACATACGACCATTATCGTATGCCTACTATAGCTACTATGTTCAATAGGAGGTTACCGCCACATTCCATGGCAGGTATACAACTAAAACCGTACAGGGCTCGTATTGTTTTGATTGGATTTCCAACAAATGGTTGGGCAAAGGAACTTCCCAAGTAAAATGGAACGCCTCTGGAGGGACGTCCCCGGATCCTAACGGGATCTCTGCAAGACAAGGCCGGGTTACCTCTAGCCGGGTAACAACTGACACGAGTATGCCATCCCCCGGTTGTAAACAACCTTTATCCGAGGATCCTCTCAACCAACAACCACAAAATAATAAGTTTACAGCAACCACAAAGTAAGTATCTAGGCTCCATACCATGATACCACTCATAATCCAGAAGGAAATGACATACCCTCAGAGGGCGCTATCCTCAAATAACCTTGCTGCTACGATTCATGTTTCAACCATAACCGGGTTGTGAGGTTCGACGAAGTCTCATCCACAAAGCTACGCTTTTCACAAAAGCCACGCTTTGATCAACAAATGATCAGCAGCACTCAGCATGTCACATTACAAAATTGGGAGTATATCACTAATAACCATCAACTACATAACCTCTGAGCTCGTACGTCTCAGAGAAGGGTGTTAAGCTAAGAGAATAAATTCTCTGCCACCAACAGAAATGTATTTGAAAGAAATCATCTTTATATCTCAAAATATAATGTCAAACATACAATCCATACAAGTCTGTTCTGGGTTCGAACAGAACCGAAGGCGCTTCCAAAGAAGCCCTTGCAATCCGGGTATTCACAATCCCGATCGAACTTCCCACCACAAAGGAAATCTCCATACCGTAGCTATCGGTGCAGAGACAATCGATAGGTCATCCTATCATTCTCGCAAATACCGAGTCTTCAACACCGGTCTTCAAATGCCATCCATTACAACATATCACTATTCGGAATGGGATTCATGACCCAAAGGTCCTCTCCCGGCTAAACCGAGTAACGAGCGCTTACTTATAAAAATAAGTATAGCATTCAAATTCAAGCAAATCACAACAAATACCCATTTAAAGGTGAATATTGATAGTCGGTTATTTAACTATCAAGGTCGGCAAACAAATATCCAGCACCATAACAATCACTAGGGCCCTTTTTATTAATCTTCCATAAATTAATAACTTGCCAGATATTCACTTCAATTTATCTTTAAAAAGATATATTCTCTAAACCATTTTAATTTCTATATTGGAAAACATTTCCAAATACTTATTTAACAATAAGTAATTCACAAATCTCTTTATTTTCAATACTTAGAAAATATTCAATATACTTAAAACACGATTAAGTATATAATTTATTCTTTTAAGGAAAACGTTCTCTTTAAACACATTTATTTGGGTAAAAACGAATGTTGCGTAAAACATCGTTACGATAACCCAAAATCACTAGTATAGGGATTCGAAATTTAGACAGATATATAAATCCCAATACTACATAAAACATTTCCTTTCAAAATCATTTACTATAACAACAGTGTTATAGTCCAACATTCCCTTATTTCTCGAAAACGTCTATTTCAACAATGAATGTTGAAATCTATGGTTTCGATCCTTAACACATTTTAAGACAACTTCAAATCGTTTTAATTCTATTTAAAATGTCACTTTCTCAAAACATTTCTTTAATATATTATTCACCGTCCAAAATCGTGAATATAAATCGTTTACCAAATTCAACACTTCTACATATTTAATTAAAGGATTATCCACTGTCCAAAATCGTGGATATATCTCCATTAATAAGCTTTCATATTTACTTACCAAATTCAATTGATTTCGGATTTATAAAACATTGTTTATAAATTCACATTTATATAAAAACTTCAACTTATAAAATACCCTAATTAACAAATTCTATTTATATCTCATTTAAATGCCAAAATCCAATTTATAAGTTAATTACTTATAAATCTTTTATTTTACAAAATCTATTCATTTTATAACTTCATAATTTTATAAATCTATAAATTTCATTCACTTATGAAATCCATTTATACTTCTTTTTAACACTTATAAAAACTCGTTTTATAATTCAAATATTTTTATTTATAAATATCAATTTTATAAATCTTTTATATAAATCGTTTATAATAATTCAAAAATCCCAATTCAAACCATTTTACAAATTAATCAACTACTTATTTCAGAAATCACATTTGGGTAATATTTCACAAAAATCATAATTTTTATAACATAAAAATTTTAACGTTTATTTATTTAAAATGAATCAATTCCAAAATTCAATAAAACGTATATTTTCAAAAATCACTTTAAAAATCCTTTTAAATTTGAAAATCATCATTTTAACACTTTTAATTTTCCAAAATAGGCCCAATGCTACAATGGCACTAAATATAACAATCACGGCATCCAAAACATCATATATCATATGATAACAGAATATATCACAATATCTGTAAATGAATCAATACGGGTGAGGAATCCAATTGGATCCCTCCAACCTGTTTCCCTGCATCTACAAATGTTAGCACAATACCAATTCCGTTTCAAGACGGAATATCGCGGTACATGGGTTCATATAAAATATTATCCACTATTATGCGGCGCAATAGGGTCTCATCCGCTATATAATGCGGGAAAATCAACTCCAAGTACATATATAATACCAATTTCATTCAAGATGGAATATCGCAGTATATGTGTTTAATAAATAACATTCGCTTAATATACGGCGTATAGGGTCTATTTTAATACAACAGATAGCAATTTATCGTTCAATCACACGATCAAGCAATTTTAAATCTAACTATTCAAAATTTAAATCGAAACAGTTTCGATTGAGTGAGAAGTTCTCACTTTGTTTCAAATATAGTTGCAGTGCTTTATTTCGAATAAAATTAAACGCGCGTTTAATTTTATCCAAAATTATCACTAGCTCCAATCAACTCCAATCCAGCTCCGTCGCGTATTATTCGTGAATACGAACCCAACGCAATTTGTTTCGTCATTTTTCGACCTCGTATG
Source organism: Allium cepa (assembly GCA_030765085.1). NCBI lineage: Eukaryota > Viridiplantae > Streptophyta > Magnoliopsida > Asparagales > Amaryllidaceae > Allium > Allium cepa. The sequence goes on along the minus strand of CM060932.1, from coordinate 79,349,015 downwards.
AACAAGTTATGACATTTTAAAGTTTGAACGATTATAATATAAATTAATTAACTATTTTCTTTTTCTTTTTAAACCTTTCCAAATCTGGCCGTTGCTTTTCCTTTGGCAAATCGTCGCTGCACCCTTGAGCTTCTTCCCCTATGTGAAAATCACTGTTCGAATCAACCCATAACACGCCATTGAACCCTAATAGCCGCACCACCATTGACCACTTCTGCCACGATTAGCTAGCACCAAAAGAACGGCCACAACCCCTCCCACCTTCGGCTGCAACCACGTCGAGCTCGGCCCTAGGTGGCACTCGAAAAACGTGAACGAACCATGTACGTTTAAGCTCAATTTGACGACGACCTACCATATGAAATCCAATCATAACCGTTGGATTCAAGGATCTCGTGATGCTCTTCGATGTGGTAGTTGAGAGTTTCTTGAATTAGTGTGTGGATTTGAAGAAATTTAGGAGAGAAGAATCGAACGTTATCGGCCATTAAAATGAAAACTGGCGGCTAGGGTTTATAGATTAGGGTTTGTGCAAAATGAAATAATAGAGGTCCTTATATAGAAAATTACGCGACACTATTCACCCGGGATTTTTCCGAACTCCAAACGAAGCACGCCGCCTGGCGTTTATAATATTACCCCCATTCCGAACGCAATGGAATATATATCGAAGGCCAATTCGATCATATTTGAAAGATAGGTTTTTCAAATCGACTAATTTTAAATTTAAAAATTCACTCAAACCGATTTCTGTGCGTTTTAGCTTGCCCCGGACAATCCGTAAATCCGATTGACACGAAATTTGAAATCATACAATAATATAACATTATGGATCCGATGAAACTGGTTCCAACGAAATCCGAGATTGTTTGAAAAATGGCTATTTTTACTCGTCAATTAAATATTAAAATATTCAATTTTTACAAATTAACTTTTAATTTAATTTTAAAAGTTCTATAACATCATTCTAACTCCAATATGATTAAATACAACTTTATAAATCAATTTTAATCACATTAAACAAAATTTCCAATTATTTCTGTAATTTCATATATTAATTTATCGATTTAATTATCTAATTAAATCTAGATATTCGAAATATAATTTATTCGACCTACGAATTTTACTTGTTAATATTAAAAATCAATTAAATATACGAATTTCAAATGACAGAAATTCTGGGTCGTTACAAACTTTCCCCCTTAAAAGAATTTCATGCTCGAAATTACCAAGTAAGAAAAAGTTACAGAATCCATTAATTTTTCAAAACCATTCAAATTAGATTTCAAATTCACTTAAGTGTTTAACTTTTTCAAAAATCCAATAGTTAAACTTCTTATAAAAACTTTACTAAGTTTTCAAATCATACTTAGTTATCTTTTCAAAAACAACTATATCGTTTAACTTTTAACCCAAAATCAAAATTTTAGTTTTCTCAAATTTTCCCAATTTTCTCGAAAATATTCAACGCCTTAAATTTTCAGAAAAATTCGCCATAGTCTCCTTTGCGCAGCTCGATCCGAAAAAAAATGGCAATATATATATCACAAATATACATCTCATCAAAGTAATGAGGCATCCCGCAGGGAAAAAAAGTGTAAAAGTACGATATGTAATCCGAGATATGTACCTTATATATTATTAGCGAGCATATATGGCTAATATAGCGCGAAAGCGAGCTCCAAATGCGAAGCAAGCGCCATCCGCACCTACTATACACTCAACAAACAAATGAGAAACATGTATATATGAAAGTCATATCAATATGCAACATATATCACTACAACAACTACATATGCCAATATAGCAAATGCAATCAAAAGCAATAAATCCAACCATTAAACAACTATCATCCAACTAACATCCAACAATCAATTTCTGTCCAACAAATCCATAATCAAATCAATATACATTCATTCATTTTTTTTCATTAATATTCAATGAATTTTTTTTCCAATTTAAATCATATTTGATTCATTAACATTGGATTTACTAGCATTCATTCATATTCAATTTCAATTAGTTTGCATTCACTAATTTATATTCAAGTTTGTTCGCTTCCAAGTCAAATTCAATTCTATTTAGATTTACTTACTTCCAATTTGAATTCAATGATTTATAGCTTTCATTTTCATTTATTGAATTTCACATGAATTTTCTATACAATCTACTAACAACCAATGTATAACTAACTTAACCAAATTTATTTAATTCGCTTACATTCATTCAATTTGGTTCGGCACTTTTAATTAGCTTTAATGAATTAACACTTACATCCATTATTTCATATCAATTTATTTACACTCAATTGATTTACATTCACCTCATTCATTAATTCAATTGCTAATTCATTTAACAAATAAGGTTGAATTTCATTACATAACTCAAGTTCACATCCATTTAATTCACTTTATTATTTTACCTCGATACCAAAATCAACTTCTTACAACATCACTTAAGTTATATTCCATTTCAAACATCACTTGTTTAACTTAACTTAAATTTCCAAATCCATTAACTTTACCAAAGCTAAAATCTTTATTAATTCATATTATAAGTTTAAAACTTGATTACTTATATTCAACAATTACAGCTTTGATTTTTTCTTTTCAAATTTGTTTATCACAACAAAACTTCCATTTTTCAATTTGCTATCGTAGCAAATCCATCACACAGAAACTTGAAAATGATACTGATGATGCTGCAGTCATCACCCTTATTATTTCCCAGTAACAGTAGTAAATTCAGTGCTTAATATTCTTTCAAAAAATTTCCTTTTATTCATAAATCACATTTATAAATATTTTTCTTATATAATTTCACTTATTGTATATAAGATTATTTCACAATTGTAAATCACATTAATTATAATTCCATACTTAAAAATTCATTTGCTTATACAATTTATTCTTTTAATTAGATTATTCAAACATCTTTTAATTAACTTATATATATTCTTACATTTTCAACAACCAAACAATCAATTTATATACACTTCAATAATTTCTGAAAAATTATTCCTTTCTATATAAAATATAATCAAGGTAAAATTATTTCATTTACCCAATTTAAAACGATACTATGTCGATTTATCTCGTTTAAGAGTTTAGAAACCCCTATCGATACAGTTAGCTAGACTGCGCCGACCAGAATCTATAAATAATCAACCGATAAGTCAACACAATACAAAAAAATTTATATTCACTAACAAATATGTTCTCATATCTATTATTACACTCAACTCATTCTAGAGTACTACTGGCTCTATCTCTAATGAGTAACACCCAATAGAGCCAAGGTTGTCGCTTAACCAAATGCTCTGATACCAGATGTAACGTTAAGGATTTTCGACTCCCGAAAGTCGACATTAATACGTCCACTGTATCAACTGCCGAGCAATCGAATGCCGGAAAACCGTACCGTTAGGGTTAAAGAAGAGGTAGAAGATAGAAGAATAAAGAAAGAAAAACAACAGAAACAATATCAGAATCTCACAATCGCAGCGGAACAACATATAATAGATAAATGAATAATCATTAAATCAAAAGAACTATATCAGTTATTACATTACATCACATTACATTACATTATCAGAGTTTAAAACAACAAACAACGGAAAAGAAATACTATATACTAGTTGATACGCCATGCCATCCAGCTTGCTCCTGAACTCTACAGCATCTCCTGAATTCCAAAATGACCTGATAACCTGACTCTAGACTGCCCGTGTGGAAAATGATGGGCACCCAGAGTTTAGGAAGGGAACAATAAACTCCAAGTTAGTCATGGGACTGGTGTGAGAACTTAAAACAGTTTTTTTAAACAAACAAAGAAATATTTTAAAATAGATTCGCAATGCTTTTGGAAAATGAGACTACCATAAGGCCTCCCGCACACATACACAGTGCAAACGAAGAATCAGAGGAGATTTCTCCTTATGATAGTCAAACATGCTTGATACGTAAATTTCTTTGATATTATTACTATAAGTGAAAAGTGTAGGAAACCTTTCGAAAGTATGATATAAATCTTAGCCAACATACGACCATTATCGTATGCCTACTATAGCTATCATGTTCAATAGCAGGTTATCGCCACATTCCACGGAAGGTTATACAACTAAAACCGTACAGGGCTCGTATTGTTTTGATTGGATTTCCAACAAATGGTCGGGCAAAGGAATTTCCCAAGTAAAATAGAACGCCTCTGGAGGGACGTCCCCGGATCCTAACCGGATCTCTGCTAGACAAGGTCGGGTTACCTCTAGCTGGGTAACAACTGACACGAGTATGTCATCCCCCAGTTGTAAACAACCTTTATCCGAGGATCCTCTCAACCAACAACCACAAAATAATAAGTTTGCAGCAACCACAAAGTAAGTATCTGGGCTCCATACCATGATACCACTCACAATCCAGAAGGAAATGACGTACCCTCAGACGGCGCTATCCTCAAATAACCTTGCTGCTACGATTCATGTTTCGACCATAACCGGGTTGTGAGGTTCGACGAAGTTCTCATCCACAAAGCTATGCTTTTCACAAAAGCCATGCTTTGATCAACAAATGATCAGCAGCACTCAGCATGCCACATTACCAAATTGGGAGTATATCACTAATAACCATCAACTACATAACCTCTGAGCTCGTACGTCTCAGAGAAGGGTGTTAAGCTAAGAGAATAAATTCTCCTCCACCAACAGAAATGTATTTGAAAGAAATATGCTTTATATCCCAAAATGTAATGTCAAACATACAATCCATACAAGTCTGTTCTGGGTTCGAACAGAACCGAAGGCGCTTCCAAAGAAGCCCTTGCAATCCGGGTATTCACAATCCTGATCGAACTTCCCATCACAAAGGAGATCTCCATACCGTAGCTATCGGTGCAGAGACAATCGATAGGTCATCCTATCATTCTCGCAAATACCGGGTCTTCAACACCGGTCTTCAAATGCCATCCATTACGGCATATCACTATTCGGAATGGGATTTATAACCCAAAGGTCCTCTCCCGGCTAAACCGAATAACGAGCGCTTACTTATAAAAATAAGTGTAGCATTCAAATTCAAGCAAATCATAACAAATACCCATTTAAAGGTGAATATTGATAGTCGGTTATTTAACTACCAAGGTCGGAAAACAAATATCCAGCACCATAACAATACTAGGCCCTTTTTATTAATCTTCCATAAATTAATAACTTGCCAGATATTCATTTCAATTTATCTTTAAAAGATATATTCTCTAAACCATTTCAATTTCTACATTGGAAAACATTTTCAAATACTTATTTAACAATAACTAATTCACAAATCTCTTTATTTTCAATAATTAGGAAATATTCAATATACTTAAAACACGATTAAGTATATATTTTATTCTTTCAAGGAAAACATTCTCTTTAAACACATTTATTTGGGTAAACACGAATGTTGCGTAAAACATCGTTACGATAACCCAAAATCACTAGTATAGGGATTCAAAATTTAGATAGATATATAAATCCCAATACTACATAAAACATTTCCTTTCGAAATCATTTACTATAACAACGGTGTTATAGTCCACCATTCCCTTATTTCTTGAAAACGCCTATTTCAACAATGAATGTTGAAATCTATGGTTTCGATCCTTAACACATTTTAAAACAACTTCAAATCATTTTAATTCTATTTAAAATGTCACTTTCCCAAAACATTTCTTTAATATATTATTCACCGTCCAAAATCGTGAATATAAATCGTTTACCAAATTCAACACTTCTACATATTTAATTAAAGGATTATTCACTGTCCAAAATCATGGATATATCTCCTTTAATAAGCTTTCATATTTACTTATCAAATTCAATTGATTTCGAATTTATAAAACAATGTTTATAAATTCACATTTATATAAAAACTTCAACTATAAAATCCGCTAATTAACAAATTCTATTTATATCTCATTTAAATGCCAAAATCCAATTTATAAGTTAATTACTTATAAATCTTTTATTTTACAAAATCTATTCATTTTATAACTTCACAATTTTATAAATCTATAAATTTCATTCACTTATGAAATCCATTTATACTTCTTTTTAACACTTATAAAAATTCATTTTATAATTCAAATATTTTTATTTATAAATATCAATTTTATAAATCTTTTATATAAACCGTTTATAATAATTCAAAAATCCCAATTCAAACCATTTTACAAATTAATCAACTACTTATTTCAGAAATCACATTTCGGTTATATTTCACAAAAATCCTAATTTTTATAACATAAAAATTTTAACGTTTATTTATTTAAAATAATCAATTCCAAAGTTCAACAAAACATATATTTTCAAAAATCACTTTAAAAATCCTTTTAAATTTGAAAATCATCACTTTAACATTTTTAATTTTCCAAAATAGGCCCAATGCTGCAACAGCACTAAATATAACAATCACGGCATCCAAAACATCATATATCATATGATAACAGAATATATTACAATATATGTAAATGAATCAATACGGGTGAGGAATCCAATTGGATCCCTCCAACATGTTTCCCTGCATCCACAGATGTTAGCACAATACCAATCCCGTTTCAAGACGGAATATTGCGGTACATGGGTTCATATAAAATATTATCCGCTATTATGCGGCGCTATAGGGTCTCATCCGCTATATAATGCGGGAAAATCAACTCCAAGTACATATATAATACCAATTCCATCTAAGATGGAATATCGCAGTATATGTGTTTAATAAATAACATCCGCTTAATATACGGCGTATAAGGTCTATTTCAATACAAAATATAGCAATTTATCATTCAATCACACAATCAAGCAATTTTAAATCTAACTATTCAAAATTGAAATCGAAACAATTTCGATTGAGTGAGAAGTTCTCACCTTGTTTCAAATACTGTTGCAGTGCTTTATTTCGAATAAAATTAAACGCGCGTTTGATTTTATTCGAAATTATCACTAGCTCCAATCAACTCCAATCCTGCTCCATCACGTAATATTCGCGAATATGAACCCAACTCAATTTGTTTCGTCATTTTTCGACCTCGTATGAACAAGTTATGGCGTTTTAAAGTTTGAACGATTATAATATAAATTAATTAACTATTTTCTTTTTCTTTTTAAACCTTTCCAAATCTGGCCGTTGCTTTTGCTTTGGCAAATCGTGGCCGCACCCTTGAGCTTCTTCCCCTACGCGATAATCACCGTTCAAATCAACCCATAACACGCCATTGAACCCTAATAGCCGCACCACCATCGACCACTTCTGCCACGATCAGCTAGCACCAAACGAACGGCCACAACCCCTCCCACCTTCGGCTGCAACCACGTCGAGCTCGGCCCTAGGTGGCGCTCGAAAAATATGAACGAACCGTGTATATTTAAGCTCAATTTGACGACGATCTACCATATGAAATCCGATCATAGCCGTTGGATTCAAGGATCTTGTGATGCTCTTCGATGTTGTAGTTGAGAGTTTCTCGAATTAGTGTGTGGATTTGAAGAAATTACGCGACACTATTCACACGAGATTTTTTCGAACTCCAAACGAAGCGTGCTGCTTGGCGTTTATAATATTTTACCCCCATTCTGAACACAATAGAATATATATCGGAGGCCAAGTCAATCATATTTGAAAGATAGGTTTTCAAATCGACTATTTTTAAATTTAAAAATTCACTCAAGCCGATTTCTGTGCGTTTTAGCTTGCCCCGGACAAACCGTAAATCCGGTTGACACGAAATTTGAAATCATACAATAATATAACATTACGGATCCGATGAAACTGGTTTCGTCGAAATCCGAGACTATTTGAGAAATGGCTATTTTTACTCGTCAATTAAATATTAAAATATTCAACTTTTATAAATTAACTTTTAATTTAATTTTAAAAGTTCTATAACATCATTCTAACTCCAATATGATTAAATACAACTTTATAAATCAATTTTAATAATATTAAACCAAATTTCCAATTATTTCTGTAATTTCATATATTAATTTATTTATTTAATTATCCAATTAAATCTAGATATTCGAAATATAATTTATTCGACCTACAAATTTTACTTGTTAATATTAAAAATCAATTAAATATACGAATTTCAAATGACAAAAATTCTAGGTGGTTACATAGCCTACTTATGTTATGGCTTTGGACATCGTTTCTTTAGTAATCTTGTGATGTTTTTAATATGTTGAGAGCTATGATGTCCATTAATGGACTAGCAAAGTTTTGATGAGTTTGTAATTTAAATTTGAGTTAAATTTCAACCGAGTTTGGATTGAATTTGTATTAAAATTAAGTTGAATTCGAGTTATCGGTTTTGGGTATTTTCTTTGTTTTTTATGGTTTTTGAGCACGGTGTTCTCCACACGATTTTTAAATAATTTTCAAAATAAATTGGCATTTTAAATAATTATTATACAATATTTTTAAATTATTTTTGAGCTATACAGTTTATATATTCCTAATAATAAGGGAATTTTCAAAGTTTGATTCCAAATACGATTTCGAAAAATTGGTTTTAAAAGCTTGTTTTCTCAAGTAAATTATATTATATATATATAATACACGTTTTTGCACTGTTCAAGCGAATGAGAAGGAGATTAAACGGTGTGGTAAAATAAATTATATGGGACACGTGTGTTTATTTTATCTGTTAATTCCCAACTTGTCTGTTTGATCGTTTTAACCTTCGGGTCGAGTTTACCGATGAGATGAGGTAATACTGCTTTGAGTGTGAAATTTACTAGCGGTTAGTAAACCATTTAATGCGAACATATGGTATGGGACACATGTTAACAATGTTTGGGTTTCTATTCGAGAGTTTGTGACACATTTGTCTAAGAGACGTATTTTCTAGTACTGGACCTTCGTGTCATTTATCCTTCGAGATGTTTATCTAAGAGACGTTTGTCATTGTGACGTATTCGTCCTTCGGGATGTTTGTCTAGGAGACGTATTTATTTGTCCTTCGAGATGTTTGTCTGAGAGATGTGGCGCCTTATTTTGAGAGAACGGTACCTCGTGGGCTTCGGCCATAAACACGTGCCATTTCTTTGAGATGATTTCATTGATTTCTTTGTGATTTTCCAAGTGTATCGCCTTTTTACATTATTGGCCTTTTGAGACATTCGAGATATTATATATGGCAATTACATCTTTGGAAACTGAACTTCTTATCAAGTTCTATATTTGAGATTTGGGTTTGCCAAAACCTGGAGTTATTTGAGGTTTGCCTTTTGGCATAATATTTGAGATTTGCCTATCGGTGTTATTATATAAGATTTGCCTTTTGGCGTTTATTTGGTATTATATTCTCATATGTTGGATATTTATATTTGATTGCCTTATGGCGTATTTTGAGACGATGTTTTCTCTTTTGAGAATGCTTTTGAGTTTGCCAATATGGCAGGTTTGGAATTTCTCCTCTTTGGAGTTATGTTTTTCTTCTAAACCGTATTTGATGTTTTGTGATACGCCGATGAGATGAGGTGTGCTTTTATTGTGAGATTTGTTATGAAGTTTTATCGCCGTTGAGTTGCATTTATGTTTACTGATATCCTTATATCACTTGAAATTACTACACCTGCTTAATTGTGCCTTGTGAAGTAACCATATAGCCTTGAATTATTCCTTCTCACTTGTCTTATGCTCATATTGTCACTTATCCTTATAAACTTATTTTTTTAGCTAGACTGATCCGTGTATTTCATACTCGGGTCAGACCGAGTTGTTTCAGGTTAGATACCCTTATAGACTTAGCCTATTCTGCTTTCGCATGGACTAATCTGTTAGCCTTTTTTGTATTAGTATTATTATTGCTACTCAATATGTATTTATTGTATTGACTCGTGTGTATATTGTGGTCGTTATACCACTTGTGATGTACTTATTTGTATTGTATTGGGATGTATCAATATATGTGTGTGTGTGTGCATCTGTTTGTTGTTCTGTGATGTGTTATGCATATGAGTTGTTGTATTTTGTTCTAATAGATCCTATAACCACCTGTAGTTTTGTATTAAGCATTTATTGGATATGTCGATCCACTTGAGAAAGGAAAAAACATAGAGCACTAATCGACGTATTCAATAGATATTTAAGACAAGACTATAGATGGTCGCTCCTAACTAGCCCTATTCTCCACACTAGCAGATAGTATTATCCAGTAATACTCTTTGTTTATGTGGGTCTCAGGGTGGGGCATCACAGCTTAGCATCAGAGCTGAGCTCGGAACAAAATAGGATAAGCACAGAATAGAAGCATATATTACGATATATCCAAGTATAGTACAAGTGTTACAAATTCCTTAATTATTGTGCCCTTTATCTTATCGTGTCCTTTGAGGTTTAAGTTTGGGATATGTCTAGGGATATTTTTATTTTGTAGTATTCCAAAAATAGAATTGACGACATCTTATCTTAGGAGTAATCCTAACCATGATTGTCTTATTCGAGTCCTCTTCAATACGTATGCTTGACGCCTATCCGTATCGGAGGAGTTTGTTGATGCTTTTGGATGTTGTTGTCTTGTTCATTTGTGAGGATTGTGAATCCTATTGAGTGGATCTGCAATATTTGACATGATGTATGAGGATTTGGGATTGTTTCTTATAGCTTATCTTTTCGTGCGAATTAGCATGCCATTTTCTATCTAGCTTTTGGAGTGTTTGAGATGAAGTGGATTGCCTATTATCAAGCCACATTCTGTGATTCGAAGAATCCTATATTAGGTATACTTATTCGGCCGATTCGTTGTTTCTTGTTCTTTGGAATGTTAATGATGGTTCCGTAATCCCTGTATTTACTCTTGAGTTTTGAGATGTTGATGATATATCTCGAATTCCAGTCATTGTGACTCAGTGGATTTCTGTGAGTCCATTTCGGGTATGACACCAAATCGGGCAATCGGATATTGTATTGACTTCATTCTCGGTTCTTAGCCTTTTGGTCATCCTTCCATGAGGATGTCCACTAGGGAAATGAGGTGATTCATTATATTTATTTGATATTACCATTCTTAACCCTTTTGAGATATCCTTTTTGGATACTCAATTGTTGATATACTTTGTGGTATTACTTCACTCGAAGTAATGATTTGTTGTTAATGTTAATTCTCCTCATTTGGGAAGATATTTACCCTTGCTTTTATATCTCATTTCTCTCCTTTTAATCTATTGTATGGTGCTAGGATCATTCTTCAGCTTGACCCTATATCGACTTTTCATGAGCTACGAGTCACGGAGGATAGCGTTACTCTTACTGCATTCCGCACTCGTTATGAGTCTTATGAGTGGTTCGTTATACCATTTGGAATAATGAACACTCCAGTCTATTCCATCAATCTTAAGGATCTAGTATTCTAGGAACATCTCGATGAGCTTTAATTATGTTCCTTGATTTTGAGAATATGTAAAAAAAATGTGTTTCAAATTTTTCAAAAAAATTGAAGATATATTTCTAAGTGAAATTGGATTTTGTTTTTAGAAAAAACAAAGAATATTTTGAGTATTATATATAAGGAATTTCTTTTTAAAGGAAATGAATTTTTGTGTTGGGTTGTCCGTCTAGTGCTTTAAAAATTATGGTCGATGCATTTGCCCAACGTTATCGATAAGAATTTCCTAAATGCTATGAAGAGACAGCCAGACATGGTAAATTGAGTTTTAATAAGTAAAATATGGAAATAATTAATATGGTGGAGTATTAATTTTATTTTAAATGTTTAATGAAACCATTAAACCATACTGAGTGTTGGAGGAGTGGCGAGGCAGTTTTGATCATTTGATCAACTCTGCAGCCAATTGATGAGGTCATTCACTATAAATCAATGGCTAGGCAATACCCTTATATATTTGAAATTTGAGAAATTGAGTATGGTAATTTGGGTAAGTAAAGTGAATAATTCTAAATAAGGGGATGTCTTAATTAGAAGAAAATATTATCTGATGCTTTGATTGATAAAATGACGTTGTTAACATAGAAGAATACTTTGGTTTGAAAAAGTAAAATATTAATTGAATAGTTTAGTACAAGTTATCAATGATGACTATAAAAAAAAAAATTGACGCTTAGTTATTTGAGTAATAGTAGAGGATAGATATTGTTAGCACCAAAATTGGTCACTAACACCCTTGAGTAGGATTGTGTAGAGAGATTAATGAAGAAGGTAAATTAAAAATTTAGGAATATCACAATAGAATGCAATAAAAACTGTAAGAAATGAGAACACCATAATTATAGTGGTTCGGTGTAACTGCCTACGTCCACTTTGATTGTAATCTTTATTATTTCTTTAAATAATTGAATATAGATACAATCCGTACACCAACAACTCGAGTACAAGTTTTAACAGAAAAAAAACGAGTCTTGAAAATGGCAGAGTCACCCCATAGTTCTCCAAAAAAGGTCCTTTCAACTGTGCCACTGCCTCTGTATTTATAGAGGAAGATAGGCTGGACTTCCTTCGCAGGCCTAAGAGCAAAGTACTTCGGCCCATAATATACAACTTTGTGCACCAAGCTAGGCATATCAAATGGCGGTTGTCGAACGATGGTTGCCGAACGAGGGTGGTCGAACGAGAGTGACCGAACGATGATTGCCGAACGAACTTGGCCGAGCGAGCTCTCCTTGGATGCCTAGACCAAGCCATCTCATTTTCCCATTCTTGACCGAACGATATATGCTGAATTCCCATAGCTTCCTTTCTCGGTCGAGTGACATGTGCCATCCTTCAAGGCCGAATCATACACATAGTTCGAGCCATGTACATAGGCCGAACCGTACACATAGGCCATACTACCCAAAACTGAGCAATCCCTTACATCTTCAATTTCTAACTAGCTCGAGTCTTGTCCAAACTCAATCAAAGCCTTTGTAATTATCACCTTGTAGCTAGGCCAAGTGACCGGATAATATTTTCCCTCCAAAGTGAGTCATGTGAACCAATATGACGCACTTTGAACCAGTAATCGATCCTTGTTTTCAAAAAGAAATCCATCATGTTTCCTGAATAATCATTATCCTTCAATTTTATCCTCCCAATGTCTCGTATCCTTCTTTGGTCGTCATGACGCTTGGTCGATTCCCAAAATATTAGCACAAAATTGGTTACTAACACCCTTGAGTAGGATAGTGTAGAGAGATTAATGAAGAAGGTAAATTAAAACAGAGGAATATCATAATAGAATGCAATAAGAACTGTAAGAAACGAGAACATCATAATTATAGTGGTTCGGCGTAACTACCTACGCCCACTTTGATCGTAATCTTTATTATTTCTTTAAATAATAGAATACAGATATAATCCGTACACCAACATCTTGATTACAAGTTTTAACAGAAAAGAAATGAGTCTTGAAAATGGCAGTCTCCTAAGAGTTCTCCAAAAAAGGTCCTTTCAACTGTGCACCTGCCTCTGTATTTATAGACGAAGATAAGCTGGATTTCCTTCGCAGGCCTAAGAGAAAAGTACTTCATCCTACAATAGACAACTTCTATGCACCAAGCCAGGCATATCGAATGGTGGTTGTCGAACGATGGTTTTCGAATGAGGGTGGTCGAACGAGAGTGACCGAACGATGGTTGCTGAACGAACCTGGTCGAGTGAGCTCTCTTTGGACGCCTAGACCGAGCCATCTCATTTTTCCATTCTTGACCGAGCGATATGTGCTGAATTCCCATAGCTTCCTTTCTCGGTCGAGCGACATGTGCCATCCTTCAAGGCCGAACCATACACATAGGTCGATCCGTGCACATAGGCCGAACCATACACATAGGCCGTACTACCCAAAATGGATCAATCCCTTACGTCTCCAATCTCTAACTAGCTCGAGTCTTATATAGACTCAATCAAAGACTTTGCAATTTCACCTTGTAGCCGGGCCAAGTGACCGGATAATAGATATAAAATTCTATCTTAAGAGAAAATAAAGAAGTATTAGTTTAGAACATTTAGTATAAATTTGTGAGTCGGTTTTTGTTTTAAACTCAATTGGTATTAAAATTTATGGGTTTGAAATTACAAAATTCTTTTGGAAACAAGTTTGAATTAATTATCAACTTTAATTAGTTTCATGTTGATAATTAGATGGAAAATTAATTTTTATGACTAGTAGAAATGTGAATTTTGATTATTTGATAAATGAAAAATTCATGTAATATAATCATTTTAAATTGTGAGAATAATTTTAAACTTTATATATATCCTAAAAAATTATATTGGGTGGATAATCAACAATCGTCTCTTGATAATGGAAGAGATTAGTTATCTCTTCCAAAATGAGTTTTCATAGTTAATTGTTTTAAAGCTAGATTTTGGAAAGTAATGAAAATATTTCCACCTAATGAATTGTTTTATTTGATGATTACTTAAGTTGATAATAATTTTGTATGTCTTAGCTTTCCGAGGAAAAAGGAAACCATTTAATAAATGATTTAGCAAAAAGCTTGTTTGAAAATGTAGTTTGAGATTAAAATGTTGTGGATAAATTTCAAATTTTAAATTGATTTAAAAGATGAAATTTTGTTTGAAAAAGTGTTGTACTAAAACAGCGATAATTTGAGACTTATAACTATAAATGAGTTCACTCTTTTTGTAAATGAAAAAGCTTTCTATAAGCTATAAATTTTCTTTTCCACACTTTCAATATTTTAATTTTGATTTAGTTTAAAATAGGTTTGAAAGTGGATAGGCAGTTCTGCCCTATTACAAAATTCTCTAAGGTTGAAGCTAAAGTAAATTTAACATAACTTTCAAATCGTAAATCTGATTTTGATGATTTTATATTGCTAGAAAGCTTAGATTTAGTAGAACAACTTTCATTTTTTCAGATTTTGTTATTTGCTGTGTCAAAACTTTTCTTCTTTACCGCATGTATGAAATGAAATTGATCTATTTCCCTTTAATAATTAAATGTAGCACTTCTTATTTATGAACATGAACTATTATCATCTATTTGAGTTAAGTGTAGGTGAAAGAGGATAGGAACATAATTTAAGCAAAAAGAATATTAGTGCAAACTCGCTTTAAAGTGCTAAACAGGAAGATATGTTTTCGGATTAAATTTGTATAGTGTTAATGATGATATATATTGTGTTTCCGACCTAATGGTCAATGTATATTGTATAAATCTTTTTTATAATATTATATATGGCCCTCCGTACGAAGGAGACTACATCGATTTTTTCAAAAATTAACACTTAGAAAATTTGAGAAACAAATTGGGAAAAAAATAATATATTGCAAATTAAGGAATATCTATGGAACAATTAGAGAATAAACGACTTAAATTGTATTTACTCTAATGAAGAGTAATAAATTTAAATTTAAATCTAAGAAAGAGAAATTTTCAAGTGTTGAAAATTGAGAATTTTAAATCTTGAAGATAATGGGTTGGAAAACTTTAATAATATTTGATTACTGAGAGAGAGTTTAAAAATCTATTCCTTGAGTCCTAACTTGCCTTTATGCAATTATATTACGACTTGCATTTTATGCAGTCGTATGAGTTTGGTGGTATTGGGGGAAAACCACTTACCTCTTATTGGGTTTTCTTTCTGTAATAGTGGTCAATCTAATATTGGTATGGCTACCTTCGTAGTGTTATATGGAAAGTCATATCGTTATAATCTTGTGAGTCGGAGTTCGGGATAAAGTTGTGACTAAATCCCGACTCTGTTCGTGATGCTTCTTAGGAATCGATCTTACCCGATTTATCTGCTATGTAACATCATTTCCATGTTTTGATTCGAAGGTGAAACACCTTAGAAATAAAGATGTATTGCTTGTAGAAATTCAGTGGTTCGCAAATCCCAATAATTTTACTTGAGAAACCATAGAATTAATCGAGCAATCTTATCTTGGTTTTCTATCATTTTGTGTTGAGATTGAGAAATTTTAAACTCGAGCTTATCTATCCTTCCATTGCTTGACGAAATAATTATGTTGAATACAAACTTTTCTTTGGAAATTACGAGGACACAATTTTGTTAAGGTAGGAGTTTGTAACAACCTTGGTTTTGGAGATTACCTATTAATATTAAATTATAATGGTAGTTATAATTTAATATTTTGAGTTAAAATAAATACATGATCTTAAATTGTTTATTAGTAATAAACCATAAAAAATTTGGAATTTAAAATGAGAAAAATAAAGTTTGGAACTTTATTTTATTTTTTTGGATTCATAAAGATTGGAAAACGGGTTTAATTTGGAGAAAACGCAATAATTGTATTAATTATTGCCAATTATTTCTTTTAATAATTTTTAGAAGAAGAATGTGATTTCTAGAGGTTTTTTGTCTAAATAAAAGATGGAAATTGGTTTTAAAATGTGTTTTAATTGTAAATTTGTGTCTAAAATGGGTTGTAATATTTTTCTAAGTAAGAAAGTGATTTTCATTGCATTATTGTTGAAATCATCACCATTTGGGAGGATAGGTCGTTATAACAGTTCAAGCTAATGATTGTGATGTTTTGTTGTACTCTGATGGATATATGTATATAACATTTTCACTTTGTAAAGATCGTTGATATTATATATATATATATATATAGTTCCACTGTGACTGTGAGATTCCGTGTTTTTTTAGTTTCCTTTTCTCTTATGCTTCTTTTCCCTTCTTCTTTCTTCTTTCTTTCCCATAACTATCCATCTTTCTATTAAATTTGGGTTGTGCGTGTATGGTTTACTGTCAGCTTGAATTGTACGGATCTGCAGGTCGTTACAGTTGGTATCAAAGCGCAAGGTTGAACGTGAACCTTGGCTTTGGTGGGGTAATTCATTAAGAGATAAGTTAATGGAATGCCTTATTATGTGTTTTGATTGTATTATAGATATGAGAGCATATTTGTTAGTGATTATAAAAATATTTTATATTGTGTTTATTTATCTGTTAAGTGGCTTATAAATTCTGGTCGGTACGTGGGATGCCACGATTTCGATAAGGGTTTTCAAGCACTTAAAAAAGACAAACTGAAACAATATTGTTTTCGAATTGACAAATGAAATAATTTTAGCTAAATTATATTTTATATACAAAGGAATAACTTTTTAGAAATTACATAATTATATATGGAGTGTTTGGTTGTTAGAGAATGATAATATTTAATTATTATCATTTGTTGTTCTAATAAAACTTGTGATTATTATATTCTAAACAAAGATAAATATTTGTAAAATGAGTTATATAAGGAAATGAATTTATAAATAAGAATTATAGAATATTGATTATAATTAAAATAATCAACATTTGTGAAATGATGTTAAATAAAAAGTGGGATTATGTAACTATAAATTATAAATGTGATTTATAAATAGGAAGGAAATGAAGTTGTATAAGTATATTTATAAATATTATTTGCAAATAAACATGGATTTAAAATAAGTAACTTTAGGAATTAAATCCCATTGACTTCAAAAATTGTTCTTCAAAGGTTTTGGAATAATAATAGTATTATTTTGAAAGTATTTTGATTAAAAATATTTTAGAAGCCTTTAAAGGAAATAGAAAGCACTAAACTCACTTCAGAATTCACTGGAAAATAATTTGGGTGATGACTACAGCATCTTCGACGTTAATTTTCGAGTTTCTAAGTGATGAATTGCTACTTTAGTGATTTTCCATTGGAGTTGTGTTTGGTAAAACAAGTTTTAATTTAAAATCCAAAGTATTATTTGATAAATATATGAAAACAAGTTTTGAACTATAATTTGAAAATGGTGCAGATAAGAAAAGAAAATTTGAAACTAAGATATGAAATTAAAGTAAAGTTAAAAAAATTAAGCTAATGGAATGAATTGAATGAAATGAAGTTTAACTTAAGAAAGTTAAATGAAAATGGAACTTTGATTTGAAATGAATTGATGAAATGGATATGAATTTGAGTTATAAAATAAACTGAATATGTTTTGGAATGTGATTTGATAAAATTGAACATGAAGTTAAGTTGTAGAGTGATAATAAAATTAGTGTGTTGTATAAAATGTTTATAATGAACTTAAAAAATTATTGTATGGTATGGTTTATAAACGATATTAGTATTAATGAAATATACTAAGTAATAATTGAATGTAAATCAATTGAATGTGACTGATTAATGTAAATGAATTAAATGAGAATAAATGAATGAAAATGGAATGAATGTGAATAAAAAGAATTTGGTAGCTAAGAAACCAATTGAAATAAATATGTAAGTTATATGTAAATTATTTGTTCGTAAAACTATTTGATCCAAATTCAAATACATGATTTCATGATGATTTACATCGGTCCGAGATAGAAATTTTCACTCAATTCTCGATGATGAACACTAGATATGGATTTTTGATTAATTTTGGACTACTCTATCATACGACATGGCTATGCAAGGAGAGTAATGGTTTTTAATCAAAGAGCCGGGTCGAAGTGCGCACTAGAGTGGTCATGTAAACGATCTAGTTCGGAAGTGAAATTGTGTGATCGAGCGAGCGATAAGATTTGGTATTGCATGCGGATGATAAATGTACATCATACGGGCTTTAGTAAATTAAATGTTGACAATTGAAAATATAAGATGATATGGTTATGAATTAATCGGATGTTGTTCGATGGTTTTTCTTGTTAATTATGCTACATTTGAATATGGTTATTGCATAGTTTATGCTATATATTGATGTTATTTTCTATATACCTGTTCTCATATGTTGTTGAATGATTAGTAGGTGCGAATGGCATATGCTTCTCGTTTTTGAGCTCGCTTTCGCATTATTTTAATTGTATGTGCTTGCTAATACTAATAAAAAGGTACACATCTTGGATTACATATCATATATTTATATTTTTCCCGATTGGGTGCCTTATCCTTGAAGATGAGACGTATATTTGTGATTACACACAGATATATATATATATATATATATATATATTATAAATTTGTCCGATCGACTCGTGCAAAAAAGAGGCTGGCTAAATTTTTCGTAAATTTAAGGCTTTTGAAATTTTCAAAGAATTTTGGAAAATTTGTGATGACTAAAATTTGATTTTTATTTTATAACTTGGAATGGTATTAGTTGGAATCCGTAAATGAATTTTAAAGACAAAGAAATTTTATAATCTATTTCAACTAATTGGTTATAAAAGTTAATGGGCTTGGGGCATTTTTCTTACCTGCTACTTTCAGAGAAGAAATTCTTTTAATGGAGGAGAATGCAACGACCCAAAATTTCAATCTTTTGAATTGGAGTATTTAATTGATTTTAAATATTAAAAATTTAATTTTTTATAAGTTAAATAACTTTAATTTCAAATATAATGGTTATTTGAATAATTGGAATTGTTTAAATTATTAAATCTTGAATTTAACATGAATAAGAATAATTTCAAAGTTGATTTAAATTCTATTTAAATAAGAATAAAGATGGTAAACTTTCAAATTTAGATTTAAAAGTGATTAATTTGGTTTTTATAGTAATTCGTTATAATTAACGTGTGAAATAGCTTTCCAAGGCACTGTCTTGGAATTGGATGAAATCAGTTCCATTGGATCCGTAATAATTAATATTTATGCGTCGAAAAATTTGATGATGTATCGTGTGATCGTATGAGTTTGAAACGCATATAAATTAATTTTAGGAATTTGTATAATATAATTGGGTTTGAAAAGCTATCTTCGGTATATGATCGAATTAGGCCTCAAGACTAGTTTCACTTTGTTCGAAATACAGGTATTACATATAAAATGCTAGACGGCACGTCTCGATAGGAGTTCGAAAGTTTTAGATGTTCAAAGCTTGATATTTTTAACTATATATATATATATATATATGTATGTATGCATATTAACCATATATTATCCCATGCCCTAGCCCATACCAGTCCATATTCCATTGTTCGTAACCATACCCTCATCATCCCTCATTTTTTTCAAACGCTCCTTCACATCCTCCTCCATCCAATGACCACCAGGTAAAGAAAGGAAATAAAATAAAGTAAAGAAGATGTAGCCGCCATTTCCATCCTCCTCCATCCAATGGCCACCCCAAATCGTAATGACCACAGGCCATTTCAGGCTGAACACCCAATTACAAAAATGCCGACGCTGTTGAGATGAAGACTTTTAATTGTTGTGATCGAGTTTGGCATAGCGAGGCAGTGGCATTTCGCCATGAATGTCGGCATCATTCATGGTTAAGAAGGTGATTCTAGGGAGGAGGTCAATGGCATGAGGGAGACCTTGGAGAAGGCATTCAATGTGCGAAATTCGATGGCAATCCGACGTGCCAAGTGGCGACGGCGGAGTGATAAAGGTCATGAGTTCGGTTCTTTCCCTAAGAAGCGCGATTTGAATAAAAGGAGGAAAGACTTAGGCTTAAATGAGGTGATTAATTATTGTTAGCAAATATAATTAATAATTATTTTAAAAATCAAATGTTTAATGAATCTATAACTTTTGCATATGAGGTCGAAATGGAGCGTAACAAGTTGTGTTGTGATCATATCAACGGAAACTACGTTATGGAATTAGATTGGATGGATTTGGAGCACATAGGAAATTGGGTTAAAACTGAACGTCTATTCAATTTTAATTCATACCAGAGCGCTTTGATGAAACTTGGAATCAATGGTGAGTTAAACTCGCCTTTTTAGTTAACCAGAAATATTATATAGTCGATAAAAATTATTTATTGTATGTGTGAATATTTTATTATTGATTGTTATTGATTTTTTCAATTATTTACCACTTTATTTGTTGGTTTGGATATATTCCTTCCCTAGGAGCTGATGAGACCCTATTACATTCCCGTGTAAAAGGGGATGACATTTGTATACGACCCCTTCAAAGTGGTTTATTTATGTTATTTGTTATATACTGTATGTGATGCAAGGGACATGAAGGAGTGATCCAACCGAATTCCTCACACGGTGGACTTTACTTTTCATATATATTGTGATATATGACTTGCTGGATGCCATATTCGATAACATAGATATGATTTTGCTTATTTAGTGCTTTAGTAGCACTAGGACTAATTTTTGGTATTCTAAAATACTATAAAATAATGATTTTGATTTAAAAGGTGATTTCAAAATGAGTTTGGAAATTATATGTGTTTAATAATTATCCATGAATTAAAAAGTATGACTTTTAGAGATTATAAATTAATAGTTTTCTAAAATATTTTAAATAGAGATTTTTGAACTATGAATAAAGATTTTTAAAATCTTAAAAATAAGTCTGTCTTTTATAAAAAAAGGGATATGGTTTAGAAAGAAGATAGAAATAATTTGATATGAATATTTATTATCTGTATATATAAAGTGGTGTGTGTGTACATATATTAAGGTAAAGTTATAAATGTAGGAATTTGTAAATGTGATAGTATATAAATGTGGCAATTTAAAAATAAAGTGAAGGTTTGCAAAATCGTGTTTTATTAATAGAATGGTAGATTTATAAACGGTGTTTATAAATGAAAGGAAACCATTATCATCGAATAGATTGGGGGAAATAAATCAAATTAGGGGTTTATGATAATGTGTGGTATGTCGTTTTAGAAAAATAGTTGATTCTATTTTGGGGAATTGAAAGCTAGGATAGATTTGAAGATGTTAAACAATATGTAATGAAACATAGGGAGATTTATAAATATATCTTTATAAATATGGAAATGAATATGTTGAAATTTAAGTATGGGTTTTAATCAAGAAGTATATTTATGTTTTAAAGGTTGTTTAATATTGATACTGTTTAAAGTTATTTATTACTATTTAAATATTTTAGAAAGCTAATTATTTAACTTATTAAAATGGTTTGAAATTAATTATAATTACTTATCAATAAAGTTTTGGAAATTAATTATTATTATTTATAATAATGTTTAATATAAGTTGTTACTATTTTGTTAAGAATGTTTGGAAATTGTTAATTATTATCTTTAAGATGTTTTGAAGTTAATTTCTATTTATTTATACTATTGTATGTTTCGAAGTTAATTACTATTTATTTATACTATTTATCATTATATAATAGTGTTTTAAAATAAATGGTTAGAACTTATTTATGAACGTTCGAGATTTATACATAGAGTTTTTTAACGGACTTGGGTATTATAAGGGAAGTTCTATAAAATGGTTTAAGGGCTTAAAGGAAGATTTTACAAGGTAAAAGTGTTTTACAAATGGTTAGATATTTATAAAAGGATGTTAGAAATGTGTCTATAGATTTATAAAAGGAGTTTATAAAAGGATTTATGGATTTATAAAGGGGTCACAAACGATTTTTGGGATGTATAAAAGAGTTTTATAAATGGTTCCTAAGATTTATATAATAGTTTATAAATGGTTTTAGAAATTTATAATGGAATTTATAAATGATTTAGAATTGTATAAAAAGGGAATCTTTCTCTATGTTTGGTGAATATACTTAAGCTGTTGAGATAAGAATATGGATATTCTCTAAGTATTGAAAATATAGGGATTTTGGGTATATCTTTGTAAAGATATTTTTATACAAGTATCTACAGGTGATTTTAATTAATGAAAAGTTTAATTAGAGAGGTTAGTGCTTACTTATGTGTTTAACCAATGTTGGTTTCCCTATGGAATTAAATCCCTAATTGAATGTTTGTTATTTGATAGTTAAATAACCAATTATCGGATTTGGACCCAGAATGTACTTTGGAAATATCTAGGAGAAACGCGTGGGTTATATGGCGTAGTCATCTCCGTTGATGTTGTACTATGTGTATAAATCTCATTTCGTTCTCTTGGAACAAATGATAGGAAACCCATCCACAAACGGTTAGGAAGTGTTCTCCGCTCTTATCTTTGACTGTTTATTTCCTAAAGAATCGGGATTGAGTTTACCGGAAATTATCAAATGTTGTTTCGAAGAGACCGGGATCAGATTTGTTATCTGAAAACCACTTCGATCCAACTCAAGCGTTTCAATATGAAGATATCTTAAAGATGATGAAATTCAAAACAGAGCTCTCAAACGTTTCGTTCAGTCCTAGAACAAACTTGTATGGGTGAATGATGGCATTTTTTTTATTTCCTAGAGGGTCGTGTTAGCATTAGGAAGTGCTATACAAAAGGTAAAATGTAGCCTCATGCTCTATAAACCGGGAATGACTAAAATAGAAGAGATGCAGTAGGGCTAAGTGGGTTGCTTCCAAGTAGGGTACGATCATCCTTATCTAGAGTCGATGGTTTCTGTCATTTGTATGGTTCGGGACCCATTAATGGAGGGGTGATCATATTCGATACTATTAGTCAAGTGGTAGGCCAGTCTTGTGTTGGCAGGGGATCCTGGTGAGGTGACGCACAATGACGAGTGGTGCCCCAGTAGCTCGGTCAATGTATGAAATCTCTCCAATACGAGCCTTTACAGTTTTGGTTGTATACCTATTATGCTAGAATTTAACTAATGTAACAATTTCGGCTATGATTAGTAAGTATTTGTATCTTAGCCACTATTATAATATCAGAGAGTTTCATATGAAATGTTTTGGTTATCATAAAGTAAAATCCCGTCCGTGTTTTTATGCAGCATGGTCTTCCAAGATACCTTTATTTTCAAAAGTTTTTTATAACTTTAGAATTCAATTATGGTGTTTTTCTCTCATGCTAGTTTTCCAATCTGACTTGAGTGTTATTTTATTATAATGCTCGAGTCAAACCGAGCATATTTACATATTTCTTTGGATGCATTGGAACTCAAGAGACGAGTTGGAGTTCTTCAAGTCCTATTCACGTATATGTTATTTTCTGTTGCATTGTTGTTGAAATCATCAGCATTTGTGAGGACATGTTGTTATAAATATCTAGGCTAATGATGGTGATGTGTTGCTGTAGGAAGAAATATATCTACCAGAGGATAATCATACCCTAATTGGGAATGACCCACTTAGCCTTGCTGCATCTAACCCTGTTTTGGTCATTTCCAATTGATGAGGGTCGAGGCTTTTCACATAACATATCTTCTTTCACTTTGAATGTTATATTGCCATTCCACAGTCACACGACTGATTTCTATAAACATATAACTTCCTAAGCTCGTATGTCTCAGGAAAGGGTGTTAGCTAAGAGAAGGTGTCTTCTCCGCTGCCGACTGATATACATCTATAGAGACCACTCATTGTGATTTGGAATGCAAGGTCATACAATCATCCATACAAGTTCGTTCTAGGACTAAACGAAACCAAAGGAAAGAAGTCCTTGTGGTTCTAAGATTTTTCATAACAAAGAGACTACTGCTACAATATAGTGAATCGGAAGTTTATCCCCAATTAATCAACAAGTTGTAATGACCCGAATCCTTGGTTGTTAATTTTTGAACATTTAATTCATTTTAAATGTTGAATGTGGACTGTTAATTTATTTTGAAACATGGAGATTTAGGTTGAATTAATAAAATGAGTTATAATTTCAAATATAACGATTTAATTGGATTTGGATAAATAGTGATTTAATATTTGAAATTGGGATAATATGTGAATCTGAAAATAAATATATATTCAAATGGTTTCTAAAATTTATTTAAGTTCTATTTGGATTTGAATTTAGATAATTGACTTTAAAATGGAATAAAAATTGATAAGTTATAAACTGGAAATTGTAATTAAATTAATAATGGAATTTAATATATAATAATAGTGTAGATAATTGAAATTTGATTTAAAACGAATCAAAATGATTTCTAATATGAATATAAATTCTATTTGATTTATAATTAAGTCAATAAAGTTTTAAAATCAAAATTTTAAATGATTTTAACGATTTCAAAAATCGCTCGATTAAATCGATGAGTTAAAATAGCCTTCTAGGGCATAATCTCGGAATTCGATGGTTCCATTGGATCCATAATAGTGTATTATTATTGGATTTCAAATTTCATAGCGTTTAGAGTTACCGTTTGTTCGTATGGGTGAGAAACGCATTGAAATAAATATCGAAAATTTAATATTTTAATTTGATTCGAAAAGTTATCTTCCATATACGATCGATTAGGCCCTGAAACATGTTCCATCGCGTTCGAACCGTGGGTAAAATATTATAAATGCCAGGCGGCATGACTCGATTGGAGTTCGTTTGAAGAAGATTGTAAAATTGGAAAAATAATAAAATATAATATAAAAAAATTATATACAAACAGTTACAAACAGTGAAACCCTACTTATCATTCTCGGCCGCCACTCAAAAATTTCAATGGCCAAAAACCCGCTTGTTTCTCCCTCAAATTTCTTCAAATCCATTAAGCTTTAGCAAAAACTTCCAACATTGTAGAGCGTGAGAAGACTTACAGATCCAACGGTCACGATGGTAGATGGTGGAGCGTGGATGTCAGGAATCGGCAGCGTTCGTATTCATTTCGAGCTCGTTTTTCTTGGCCATGGGGTGACCTTGCTGGTCGAGACCTTTGCCGTGGGTGAAGCTGGGGATGGTGCGTAGTGTGAATGGGTGGGATCTATCCCTAGGCAATTGTGGAGGCGCGATTATTAGCAAGAAGGATGGCGGCTATGGGTTTAGCAACCCTGGAGCTTTCGAGTAGAAGGAGATAAGGTTTTGGGCAGCCACGATTTTGGGTTTTGAATTGAAGGACGAGATTTTTCCTGTTATATAAAAAAATATTATTATATAATGTGTATACAAACTTATAAAATTCATATCTCATGCATATGAGGTCGGAATCAGACGAAACTGGCGATGCCGGAATCACAGTGACGAGATCTACACTGTAGTGTGGACCTGGAGACATTTGGAGCAAGTGAAAAATTCAGGTTAAATCGAACGCTGTTCGATTTAATTTAAATTGGAACGCTCGACGATTTAAACTCAATGTGAGTTAATCTCACTCAGTTTTGGTCTGCTGGTGATAAATTTTAAACAATTAAAATTATTAAAATGATTGATTGACTGAATTGATGAATTTTTATTAGTTGAATGTGATATTATATATAGTAGTATACATATATATACATATATATATTGGAGTGAATGATATTCTCGCATTATATACCGGATGAGACCCTATGCTCCCCACATAATAGCGGATGACCCAATATACCGTGATATTCCACCTCGAAGTGGAATTGGTATTTTTATGTTGTGCTAACATCTGTGGATGTAGGGAAACAGGTTGGAGGGATCCAACTGGGTTCCTCAAATATATTGAATTTAATTGCATATATAGTGATATATGTTTTGTTGAAATAAATATGTGGTAGGTTATTAGGTGATTTGAAGTGATTGAATGTTATGGCAGTTAACCTGGATTTTTGTTATTTCAAATATGTTTTAGATTGGTAAAGGATTGCAAACATGAATTTTTGGAATAAAAGTATATAAAAGTGTTTTTAAATAATAATCCTCAAATGGTACTTTTTTTTTAAAAAAAGGTTGAAATCAAGATTTAAAATGTTTTGAAGGATAAAAGCAAATTGGGAAATAAGAATAAAATTGGTCGAACTGGAGTTCAAGTGAGATTTCCAAATTTATGGGATGAAATTAGAATCGAGAAATTGGTCTCAATTTAAAGAGAGGATTTTAAATTATTAAATTGGTAATTTTAAAAGTGTTAAAATATTCTAGATATTTGTTATTAAGTTATTTTAAAATGTTTTAAAAGCATATTTAATTATAAACAGCTACTTTATAATGATTTTTAAGGATTTGTTATTAATTAAGAAACTAGTCAGCTTATCATTTTGAAAAGGATACTTATTAAATATTACTATGATTTTTCTTGATAACCTTTATCTAAATATTTTTATCTAGTTTAAAATTGAAAATTTATTTTAGAACTTATAAGTATTTTTAAAGATAAATTTTGGAAATAAAATTTTGAAAGAGTAATTTGTAAATGTACTAAATTCGATAGGATAAGTATGTAAGATTGGAATAAAGAGATTAATTTTATTTTTTAAAATTTAAATTAAAAAGAGACTTAATTTTTCCAGAGAAAATGGAATTTTTGTTGAATTGATTGTTTATTGGACAGTTAAACAACCGACTATCAAATCTGGACCAAAATATAACTTTGAAAATATCTAGGAGGAGTAAGGGAATTATATGGTATAATTACCATTTGAGGTGCTATAATGTACGTATAAACTCGTTCGTTCTTCAAGAACGTTTATAAGGAAATTCATTCACTAACGGTTAGGAGGTGGTTTCCGATCTTATTTAATCTGTTTATTCCCTAAAGAACAGGGGTTGAGTTTACCGAAAAATAGTGAACGTTGTTACGAAGAGACCGGGATCAGATTTATGGTCCGAAAACCACTTCGATCCACCGAGTACGTTTTTAGAATAAAGACAAGAGCTTGGAGTCGAAGATGGAGCAGTGAAGTGCAAGGCCTAATTGCTACAAATCCTAATGGTGATTCCAAAATGCATGTAGTAGGAGTAGTGCCTTCGGTTCTGTTCGGACGAGAACAGACTTGTATGGATGAATGCTATCAGACCATCGTCATTGGAGGACGATGAGCATTCTAAGTGATTGTGTGCTAAAAGGTAATCGTAGCCTCAAGTCTCATCAACTGGGAATGACTAAAACAGGGGAGGTGCAGCAAGGCTAAATGAGCAGCACCAATTAGGATAAGGTCATCACTATCTAGAGTCCCTTTGATCTCGGCTGTGTGGACGATTGTTGATCCCAACCACGGGGTGATCTTATTCGGACTATCCAGTAAGGGGTGACCCCAAATCCGACCCCAGTTCCTTCGAAATCCAATTATCGATAAAAAGATGTTAACTTCATAAGTGGATATCAATCATCAATCAATTACTTCATCTTTTATAAAATATTTTTCTTAGATATATTCTTTTTAATTTATTCCATTTTCATTTCAAGTGTATATGGAATCATTAAGCCTCATTTATTAAATCATTTGATTTTTTTCACCTATTTTGATCTTGGAATAATTCTAATCATTTTCTCTTTTACTTAGGAAATCTTTTTCAAATCATTCATTAAATCTAAATCAAAGATTTCTTTCATTCAAGTTATAACTTTTAACTTAGGGAAAACATTCCTACATAATTCATTAAATCTTAATCAAATATTTCTTTCTTAACTTCAAATAATATTTTTGCAAATTGAAGATTTTCATAACAGAGCACTACTGCCACTTTTGATATGGTAAATTTCACCTCCAGGGACTAATGGCAAGTAATCTTACATCATGAATATATTTGTCTTCAACGATCTTTATCTTCAATATGTTTTATTTCAAAATTAGTTTGCAAAAGTTTTCGGGTAGGAATCACCCAAATCTGATCCCGGTTCTTCGGATAGGAATCACCCAAATCCGATCCCGGTTCCTTCATACCAATCATCGAATAAAAGATGTTAAGTGGTTTAAAAACATTAAAATAATTTGTTTCTTTTCTTTAATCTTGGAAAAACTGAAATATGATCTTTTAGAGCATCCTGGCTTTCCTTTCGATCTATTCCACCCCTCGCCTAAAAAGAGAATACATACTGTTAACGTAAAAATCAGACGCTAACACCCCGGTGTAAATTGAAGTTAAGCGAAAGCACCACCCGTGAATACGGGAACTAAGAACGAGTAGCAAAATCACAGAGAAAGCAGAAAAGACAACAGTTTTATAGTTGTTCGGCTTAGGGTAAGCCTACGTCCACTTTAAATTCTCTTTATTGCTGGATCAATTATAACTTTACAACAATCTCCAATTACAATTCTGATGAGACAAACAACTAAAACTTTGATGCAGAATAATTCTTTGAATCCATGTAGATTGCGTTAGATTTCCTCTCGAAGTTGGTTGAGATGCCTCTTGAACTTGAAGTGTCGAGTGAGTTGAGAATTCAGCAGAGTATCGGCGCTTAAAGAAATTGGCCCCAAAAAGTCTCATTCATGCTTGTGGTAGGTTGGTATTTATAGGAAAATTTTACCCTTGAGTCGTAACTCGTGACCGAGTTAAGGTAGGTCGAGGCCAACTTATTGAGTCTAGCTCGTAGCTTGGTAGAAATTTGCCCATCTGCTTGAATCCATGTCAAGTCCTAAGTCATGCACGAGTTAACCGGACGCGGCTTCATTTGTTTACTTAAGTCATGTACGACTCATCATAGATCGTAGGTCGTGACCGAGTTAACAGGATGCGGCATAAGTGTTGTGGCAGCGGATTATAGCTTAGCGGCTTTAGGTCATGGACGACTTAAGCTAAGTCGTGAGTCACGGCTTAACTGGTAAGCTTGTTTATTTCAGATAGCAACACAAGTCTTAACTCGTTCACGAGTTAGGAGGCTATGTTTAATGAGTATCAGCGCTTTGTTCGCCTAAGTCGTTTACGACACATGCTAAGTCGTAAGTCGTAGACAGCTTTAGGTCGTTAACTTATTTCCTTCTTGAGTCGTGCCATCTCTTAAGCCATAGACTTCCTTAAGTCGTAGACTTCTTGGTCCGTTTCAATTCTTAAGTCATCTGGACCTTAACTCGTTAGGTCTCCTAGACTCTAAGTCGTGTACCCTCCTTGATCCATTGAGTTGTTGTCTCCCTTGAGTCGTGGAGTCGGCCATTTCTTTAATACGTTAAACCGTTAAGTCGTACAATTCATAAGTCATAGATCGTCCAAGGCCTTAACTCGTTGTCTCAATGGGGTTAACATTTGCCCCTCGAAGCACATGCCTAATGGCTAGGTCGTGTGCTTCGATACTTTTAACCCGTCTCCCTCTAGGTCGCTAAGTCGTGCACGACCTAAAGGTTAGGTCGTATGAGCCGCTTCAGATTCCTCCATTATAAGTCGTACACCTCCTTCTTTCTTCTCATTACTCACCTCCTTATCTGTTTCCACCATTAACACTTCCCCGAGCTTCCAAAGGCGATCTCGACCCGATCAGTCATCGATTAACTTGAGATTACATCACGTAAGTGATCTTGCTCCTTTCTCGATCCTTTAATATCACTGATTCATGAATTCCATTTTCTCAATCCTAATCCAATTCTTCACGCAATGTTCCATCGCGAGTCTTGTTACTTCAATAGTTGTCGCACTTGAGCTAGCTTGATTTGGGTTAAAGTGACAGGGAATTGAATTTGTGGTGATTTGGTTTTTTGGATGATTCGACACCATGAGAAAATGAAGGCTTCTGTTGATGGAGAGGCTAACGGGTTAACGGGTTAAGAGGATGAGGAGTTTCTGATTGGATGGGAGGTTTGTCGATTGGGTGAAGTGAGATACTAAGTTGGATACGACCCAGCATTTTTGTGCGACTTATAACCTTTCGCGACTTAACGAGATACGGCCTGAGCTTTGAGTCGCGTCCGAGCTAGGACTTAGAGAAATTCCCATCTCTTTGAACCGAAGCCCTTCCTCCTTACCATGCTTTACGACTTATAGGACCAACGATTTAAGGAGCCAACGACTTAACTTGCAGGATATCCTTAAGTCGTGGGCGACTTAACCTTTAGGTCATGGACGACTTATCCTTTAGGTCGTGGACGACTCAGCACTTGGACAATCTTTTACTGCCGAATTGTTTCCTTTAGACTAAGCCAATTTCATCCCTCTGTTAGGTTGTGAACGACTTAGGGCTTAGAGGATTTTTGGACTATGACTAAATGGCTTGAACAAAAATTTGCAAACTTCAAGATGTCGACAAAACTTGATTGTACTTCCAATTTGAATTTCCAGAATAAACTGCTTGAACTTTGCTGCGTTTCTTTACAGATTATTCTAACTTTAAGGCTATCAACCTGTTAAACACAACACTTGCAGAAAAATGGGACAAATATACTGCCACTGACTGCCCATATCAAATGACAGATTAGTCAACATAGAGTAATCAACTTAAACATACTGTATGAAATGCCGTGAACCAATCAACTAAAGTGAAATATTAATGCAAAGCACTGCTACCTTGAACTGATTTGTTTGCATTTACATTTCTCTTTCATATTTTAAAACAACGAACCCTGGACTTCATAACTGACAAATGCTTGCTAGTTTTCATTCAAGTTTTATTCGCTTATTGCTTTGTTGATTTTACACAACACTTCACACACTTTAGGAAACGTGCACCTTCATATTTGAATATCCAGTTGCTTGTGTAGAATGACTTCTCGGCAAGAGGATACAACAGCCCAGGCTGGAGAGGCCACTCTTATTCCAGCTCCATTAGTCAATCCTCCAGAAAGAGCCCCTACCACCTTATCGTACAAAGCTTTTTGTCAGTTGTGTGGTCAGTTTGGCATTGCTGAAGCAGATGCCATTCTTCCTGAAAAAGGGGACACTGCTGATGTGGCGCCTACTGGCTTCGTAGCGGTTAACCGGCAAATGTTCCTAAGCGGGGCCATTCCCCCTTTCAACAACTTTCTCCAGAATCTACTTCTTCGATTAGCTATCTCCCCGTTCCAGCTACACCCCAATGGTTATGCCATTCTGATGGGGTTGTGCGTGCTATTTAGGAGAACATTTGACTGGCTTCCAAGCTTTGACGAGATCTGTTTCCTATGCTCCTTTACTAGGACTAAGGATCATCCTTCTATTACCGTCGTAAGAAGCGCATGAAATCGTAAATTGATCGTTGGCCTCCCTGACACTGCCCATGGGTTCTTAACTCAATTCTTCTATATCCGTTGCCCCCCGTGGTTTTATGCTGTGTGGAGAGAAGGAAGTAAGATCATCTACCTTTTCCTCTTCTATACTCTGAGTTTTGTGAAGTTCGAGTTGCCAAGTATTAACTTCATTTTTTCATTTCAGCGCTTCCCCCTCCTTCTAGAGATCCCAGCCACAAGCCAACTCTGGAGAGGCTTGTAGCTGTGCCGGTTGAAGAGCGGGATATGAAATTTTTGTTGAATGACGAATTCCTTCACCAGTTCGGACTTCTTCACCCTTCTCGCTCCACACACCCCTGTGAGGTTCCAGACTCCCCACCTAAAGCATCAGATGCCCCGGCTTCTCTGACGTACCCGTACCAAAGGATCCCGCTTCCGAAGCTTCTCTAGTGAAATGCTCTACTACTGTCGATGTTGCGAGGTCATCTGGAAAATTCACACTTGCCCCGGTTATTGAGGAAGAAGAGCCTCAGGGATCTCCCCAACGTTCACAAAAATCTGGCGAAGAAGCCGAGAAAACCAGCCCTGTCAAGCAGAGCAGGGACGACACTTTCGAAGGGTTGAGCGACCTCTTTGCCACCTCACAAGAGATCTTTAAAGATGATCCTATCACTACCTGGGTTTCTTCTTTAGTAGTGGAAGCGACTTCTTCTTTGCAACAAGCTCCGTCGACCCAAGAGTTGACGTTAACTACTACCCCCACAATTACTCCGCAATCAAAGAGTGGTTCGTAGTTTGATGCGCGTAGTTTCCACACCACACACACTTAGAATCTTTCGGCACTTTTATACTCCTAACTCTTTGTACTTTGAAGATTCTAAAGTTATGCTTCTTTTCTCTGAAGACTTTTACGACTTGTCTCCCTTTTTTATCTCAGATTCTCCGATGGGACGCAGCGGCTCCTACTATGACGACTTCCAGCGCTACGGGAGGTGTAGTCAATATGATTATAGGCGCTACCTTCCCGCTCACAGATAAACCGATGAAGAGAGAGCCGCTCGAAAGGCTCAGGAGAGAAGGGCTCAAGAAGAGCGTTATGAGAGAAAAGAAAGGGAGGAGCACCATGATTCTTCCCATAAAGGTGACGATTCCCACAAGAGAAAATCCCATGATAACCGGGGAAAAAGCCATATAGTTGAGGACCCAAGCAAGCGCGCCCGGTACAGTGAGAAGCCTGCATCTACAACTCCTGAAAAGGCCACTGCTTCAATTCCTTCTCAATCTCCTGCCCCTTCTCGTACTGATATTCAGACAATTATCAATAGGCCTTCATATCAAGTCGGGCCGGGTCCAGCTACTCTTCAGAGCCGATTCCCAAACTGGTGCCTAAAAGGAGTGCGCTTTGATCTTGACCTGGTTCCGATTGATAAGCCGGCTATGCTGCGCAACCTTGATGCTGTCAAGCTCGATATCGAAAGAATGTCAGGTTGGCAAAAGCTTGTCGATGAGCTCCAAAGGGTAAATCATGCGAATCTTGAAACCATGGTAATTTGAATGGCAGAAGATCCTTGAGCAACATGATGCGGAAATGAGAAGCATTGCTACTTATAATGAAAAGCTCGAAGCGGAAGTCGAAAAACTCAAAGAGGAGCTAGCCACTTCCTCCACTTCCTATTCGCAAAGGGAGAAAGTGCTTCAACAACAGGTGCGAGATGCTCA
This sequence comes from Allium cepa, assembly GCA_030765085.1. Lineage (NCBI taxonomy): Eukaryota > Viridiplantae > Streptophyta > Magnoliopsida > Asparagales > Amaryllidaceae > Allium > Allium cepa. The sequence goes on along the minus strand of CM060932.1, from coordinate 79,315,771 downwards.
TGCCGCTCAGAGAAATGCCGAAGATAGGCTTGACTTGCAAAAAAGAATTAACGAGGGCTATGTTGCTGATATTGCAGAGCTTCGGAAGAAAACCGGCTCTCAAGAGGCGGAAATCGAAATGCTTAAGCTTCAACTTTCCAAAGCTGAAAGAGAGCGTGATGAGGCCGTTGCCGGTAAAAATGCAGCTGAAGAATCTCACGAGGCAACGAAGACCAACATCAGCTTAACATTATTTGACTTCTACCTGCATAGTGTCTTGGGGTGCGGTAGTCTCGCCTTTCTAGGTCCCAAGTATGAAATTACTCTGGCTGAGGTGTGGGAGGCCGCGCTTGATATGCTTGGTGCTAAAGGTGCTGGCTATGTTGAACCAGCTCTTGAGGAGCATTATTTTGATGACGATGCTCGTGCCGCTCTCGCCAAGGGAAGAGAACAGCTTGCGAAATTAAGGGCCGAAATGGCAAAGGGGAACGCTTAGGAAAAACTACCTCCACTGATCCAGTTCAGCCTTCACCTTCGGCCGAAATTGACATTGTTGGCTCCAGTTCTCATTCTCCATCCCCGGCTAAAGTTACAACCGAGATCACAGGCATCCAGGGCGAAGATGAAGGTGACGAGAGTGCTGAAGCACAGGCTTACGAGGTTGGTATGAGGAAGCCAACTTATCCAGGTAACTCTACTGTCAATCTTGCTCAAGTAGACTGCTCATTTGCTTCTTATGGGTTTGATGAGCTTCTTGACTATTTCCTGAATCTCAACGAGCCTTTATCTCCTCTTTTTACTCACTTTAACCTCTTTTCTTCTGTAGAGAAAGCATCGAGCATTGTTTAAACTTCCCCTCCTTCATTTATTCCTCCTCCGGTTCTCCAGGTCACTCCTCCATTCGCCTCTCAACCCGGATCACAAGAGGAGCAAATAGAAGCTCTTCATGGCTTAGATGATCCTATTGCTTCTCAAGATCCGAAAGGAGAAGAAACTGGAGGGAGTGAGAAGACTCCAGAACCAACTGGTTCCGATGACGAACCGTTAATTACACTTTTCTCTCCAGGGAGTGGTAGGAAGAGAGGGAAGCATGGAGTTTCTAAGAAGAAGAAGGAGGCTTCTGGTAGCGGGACACAAGCGGGAGAAGAACCTATTGTACCCCTTTCCCCTTCCTCTCCTACAACTCAACCTAAAAAGTTAGTCATTCGGTCGAGCGAGACCTCGAAGGGTGGTAGGAAGAAGAAGTGACGGGACTGGTCTTTATGTTCTTCATCTTGCTTTTTGTCTTTTTGTTTGTACTGGCCGGGGATTGTGCGGATACCGGCCTCCGCTTTTCTTTTTCTTTTTATTTTGAAGCCTGTACCTGTACAAAATTTTGACAGTATTGAATAAGTTGATTCTTTTTGTTTGTACAAACTTACAAAAACTTCCGTCTGTATTTGAGAATGCATTTACTATTCATTTTTGTACAAGTTTCTTTATATGATATTGCAGTGAGCTTGTGGTATGTTGTTCGAGCGTAATTTTACCAACATAGTTATACCATGTTGTATGTAGCTTTACCATGTTGCCCCTATACCATAAGCTCGTTGCAATATTTTATACTTTGAGGGGACTTGTACTCTTATTTTCTGGAGAATAATTATTCCATACTTGGAGGAATATTATTTTGTTAAAAATAGAGTACAGCTCCGTCCATATGAGTTTTTACGCTTTATCCTTCAAAGATATCACTTTTTCTTTTGTGCATACACAATATTATCAAGTGAATTCTTCTATGTAGTAAAGCGGGCCTCTGAAGGGCGCTTTAACTTCTTTTTGAGGAAGAGTATTTTCCAGAATAGGTGAATCATTCTTCCTTTGAAAGTTAAAATGTGCCTTCAAAGAGGGCTTCTCTTCCTTTTTTTTTATTACGCCTCAGTAAAGGGCTTTCTGATCTTTGCTTTGCGTTTCTGACGAAATGCTTCTTTGAAAAGTTATACCTCTGAGGAGGGCTCTTTCACGTTTCAACACTTGGAAGTTTTATTTCAATCTCGGTGAAACGTGTGCCTCCGAAGAGTTATGCCTCCGAGGAGGGCTTTCCACGTTTCAACACCTGGAAGTTTTATCTCAATCTCGGTGAAACGTGTGCCTCCGAAGAGGTCTTTTTTGTTCGATTGTGCCTCTGGGAGGAGGTCTTTTTGTTTCTGCCCCTGGGAAGAGGTCTTTTTTGTTTGATTGTGCCTCTAGGAAGAGGTCTTTTTGTTTCTGCTCCTTGGGAGAGGCTTTTATTTTTCCCTGTTCGCTGGGAAGCGGGCCTCCGAAGAGGGCTTTTCACATTTCGTCTCACGGGAGTGTATCACCGATCATGGTGAAATGTGTGCCTCTGAGTAGGGTTACTGCCTGGAAGTTTGGAGTTTCTTTCTCTCGGTTGGACGGATTCACGGGAGTGTATCGAACGATCAGTCCGCAACTTTGTATCGAGAAAGATCTCTCTTTTTCTGGTTTGGCCCGCTCGAGGTCTTTTAGCATTTCAACTGTGGTGAAATGGGCCTCCGAAGAGGGCTTTTCACGTTTCAACACTTGAAAGTTTTATTTCAATCTCGATGAAACGTGTGCCTCTGAGTAGGGCTTTTGCCTGGAAGTTTGAAGTTTCTTTCTCTCGGTTGGACGGATTCACGGGAGTGTATCGACCGATCAGTCCGCAACTTTGTATCGAGAAAGATCTCTCTTTTTCTGGTTAAGCCCGCTCGAGGTCTTTGGTTTGGACTCTAAAGAGTAGCATGTGGACTCTAAAGAGTACGTTGGACTCTAAAGAGTAGCATTTGGTCTCCGAAGAGAAGCATTTGGACTCTAAAGAGTATTTTGGACTCTAAAGAGTAGCGTTTGGTCTCCGAAGAGAAGCATTTGGACTCTAAAGAGTATTTTGGACTCTAAAGAGTAGCGTTTGGTCTCCGAAGAGAAGCATTTGGACTCTAAAGAGTATTTTGGACTCTAAAGAGTAGCGTTTGGTCTCCGAAGAGAAGCATTTGGACTCTAAAGAGTATTTTGGACTCTAAATAGTAGCGTTTGGTCTCCGAAGAGAAGCATTTGGACTCTAAAGAGTATTTTGGACTCTAAAGAGTAGCGTTGGCGCTTGCGTCTTTATATCCTGCGCCTCTTAGCAATTCCTTACAATCACTTCAAGTACATGTCCTGTTCTTTCGTTTGTTTTTCGCTAGAGAAATGTGCTTTATTGCGGAGCGAATTCACGGAGCAGATGCAAGCTGCTTTACCAGCTGTTCGTTTACACAAACGGTCGTGGTTCATTAGCAAAGGTTTGGAACCTTCCTATTAGAAAGGTGCCCTCTTTGGTGGAATCCTCAGTCGTTTGCAAATTGCACTTCTTTCGAAATGTTTGAATTCAGAACATTTGTGACTTGTCATTTGTTTTCTCCGTGATTTGTAGGGATCGCTTTACTTTATGATGTGTTGAATGAGCAAGCTTTACTTTGATAACCTGCAATACTAAATCGACATTTTAGTAATATTTGCATATCGAAATGATACAGGCATTTTTACGGCATTAAGGAACACAAGATTCATAGTTGCTCATTACTGAGTCACATCAATTTTACAATGGTTAACAGCACAAGAATTATACATTCATAATCATTTTACAGGTTTAAGCAATGCTATCAAGTAAAATTTGGGTGTAAGTGAATGCCATTCCATGATCTTGTGATTCATATGTCAGTCAATGACCAGCTTCTCGGGCTCCTGTTCTGTAGTTCTGTTGCCTGAGCTGGATCGATAAGCAGGACATGGTTGCCCCTGAGTGAACGAGGTTGGGTCAATTCCGTCTTTCTTCACATATTGTTGAAGTTTATTTTGTTTCAGCAATTCTTCAATCACATTCTTTAACTGGCGACATTGGTTAGTATCGTGGCCGGGTTGGTTGTGAAATCGACAGAATTTCCCATTTTGCACTGCGCCTCTCCCCATCTTAGGTGGTTTAGGATATTTGACAACGTCCTTTGTTGCCAAGAAGATTTTTCCGGTGTATCAGTTAAGGGGGTGAAATCTGAAGGATTAAAACGTCGAGGTTTCTTCTTATTTCCCTGCCTCTTTCCTTCATCATTCTCCCTTTTCTGGTTTCCAAATCCTCTCTTGTTAGAGATAACATCGTTATTCTTAATTTCGGCCACCAATGCTTTTACTGGCATCGAGAGATTTTCTAGGCGTATGAATTCGTCGGCCTTTTTATAAAATTTCTCGAGTGAGTTTGGTTCCTTCATTTTAAGCCACATCCCGAATTCGCTTGACTTGTCGATGGCCCGCATTAAGTATGTTAGGATCATTCGGGGCTCCGCGTTGTCTACTTCGGCTAAAGCTATATTAAAAGGTTCAAAAAAGACTTGATGGGTTCTCCGGGTGCTTGTTCTAGGCTGGACAGTGACATTATATCTTTTGCCTTTGACGCATACAACCTGAATTGTTCTTTAAATTTTCGGGTTAAATCGGAGAATTGATCTATGGATCGAACCGGTAGCTTGGTGAACCAAAGCAAAGCCACCCCTTCTAAGTATGCTGGAAAATATCGGCATTTAATCTCATCCGATGCTCGTGCCCCAGTCATATGCCAATCGTATCTGTATAGAAATTGGTTAGGGTCACTTGTTCCACGATAGGCCGGGATGGTAGGGGGTACAAATTTCCTGGGGAATTCCGCCCTTAAAATCTTTTCGGTGAACGGAGTCTTGCTCGGGTCAAACCCCCAATCTTTTTCATCCTCTTGCCTCTGCATGCTTTCTTTCATAATTAAGCAAACCATCCCTGATAGGTATTCCTCATCGTTCAGAGGCCTCGTCGGGCAGACATCAGCTACTCTTTCGAAAGTTTGCCTGGGCAAATGTTCGCGAAAAGTTGGCTGTGGCCTTGAACCTTCAGCTTGGGAAGGTGCCCCTGCGGCAGTACCAACTGCACTTTGAGGAATACCTTTCTCTTGGGAGTCATGGGCATCTTCGGCAAAGGTCGTTTCATTGTTTTGTGGTTGTTGATTCGCCCCGAGCAGGGTGTTTAACCTGTCCATTATCAAAGCATTCTGAGTTTCCATTTGTTGATAAAATCCCAAAACTACGGCGTCCAATTCTGCTTGTGTAACTCCAACAGTTGGAGCTGCTTGACTTGAAGGAGGAGGGGTAGCAGTATTCTCTTGAACATTGTCGGATCTTACAGAACTTCGTTTTCTCCTAGGAGCCATTATTTCCAATAAACTTCTGGTTTTGATAGAAATCCTTTCAACAATCCTTCGCGGAGCAATAGTGGAAGTTTCCTGAGTTGGGCTCTCAGTTAAAGCACCAAAAATGTTAACGTAAAAATCAGACGCTAACACCCCGGTGTAAATTGAAGTTAAGCGAAAGCACCACCCGTGAATACGGAAACTAAGAACGAGTAGCAAAATCACAGGGAAAGCAGAAAAGACAACAGTTTTATAGTGGTTCGGCTTAGGGTAAGCCAACGTCCACTTTAAATTCTCTTTATTGCTGGATCAACTACAACTTTACAATAATCTCCAATTACAATTCTGATGAGACAAACAACTAAAACTTTGATGCAGAAGAATTCTTTGAATCCATGTAGATTGCGTTAGATTTCCTCTCGAAGTTGGTTGAGATGCCTCTTGAACTTGAAGTGTCGAGTGAGTTGAGAATTTAGCAGAGTATCGGCACTTAAAGAAATTGGCCCCAAAAAGTCCCCTTCATGCTTGTGGTAGGTTTGTATTTATAGGAAAATTTTACCCTTAAGTCGTAACTCGTAACCGAGTTAAGGTAGGTCGAGGCTGACTTATTGAGTCTAGCTCGTAGCTTGGTAGAAATTTGCCCATCTGCTTGAATCCATATCAAGTCCTAAGTCATGCACGAGTTAACCGGACGCGGCTTCATTTGTTTACTTAAGTCGTGTACGACTCATCATAGATCGTAGGTCGTGACCGAGTTAACAGGATGCGGCATAAGTGTTGTGGCTGCGGATTATAGCTTAGCGGCTTTAGGTCATGGACGACTTAAGCTAAGTCGTGAGTCACGGCTTAACTGGTAAGCTTGTTTATTTCAGATAGCAACACAAGTCTTAACTCGTTCACGAGTTAGGAGGCTATGTTTAATGAGTATCAGCGCTTTGTTTGCCTAAGTCGTTTACGACACATGCTAAGTCGTAAGTCGTAGAAAGCTTTAGGTCGTTAACTTATTTTCTTCTTGAGTCGTGCCATCTCTTAAGCCGTAGACTTCCTTAAGTCGTAGACTTCTTGGTCCGTTTCAATTCTTAAGTCGTCTGGACCTTAACTCGTTAGGTCATCCAGACTCTAAGTCGTGTACCCTCCTTGATCCATTGAGTTGCTGTCTGCCTTGAGTCGTGGAGTCGGCCATTTCTTTAATACGTTAAACCGTTAAGTCGTACCATTCATAAGTCATAGATCGTCCAAGGCCTTAACTCGTTGTCTCAATGGGGTTAACACATACGACAGGTAAGTTCAAGGCAATGGTTGCTCCATTCTTAACCTTGGTTAAACACCTTATTTTATCTTCCCAGATCTCATGGGAGGGACAAATGTACTAGTCGTTTCCGCATATTCAATTTGTTAAGACATTCAATATTCTTTACATTTTGTTAAGTAGTATAAACAATTCCTCTTAACCATTTATTCAAACTCTTATTAAAACTTCCAAATCATCTTTAAATTACTTAGTTATTCTTTTAAAATTATTCACACAATATATAGAAAAGAATTGTTAAGTTTAAAACTATATTCAAAAGGTTATAGAATTTAGTGCTGTGGAAAGTGCTATATAAGCTTATTTAATTTAAACAACTTTTTAATATTTGAAAATTCATGTTTTCCATTTCAAATTTATTTTAAATTATTTTAATCCCTTTTTGGATTTCGAACTGCAAAACTGCGATGTTTTTAGAAAATTATTTTGGACATATTTCAAATATACAAGATGAAATCCTGATTTTCTATCTTTATTTCTTTAAACATATTTAAATGTTTATAAGAAATTCCTTACTCATTTTAAAACTATTTCTAAAAGGCTTAAGCATTCCATACATACCATTTCATTTTAAAAAGGAAAGTGATTTCCTTTATGCTTATCGACGTGTACATACATGACTTGGTAAAACAATTTAACAATCATATCAAACAATCAATACTTGATGATCAAAGCATATATAAGCATACATAGCAATCGTAACACATCATCAAACTTGTATATATAAATATAGATATTAAATAGAGTTTCTCACCATAAACCAGAGCGATTAACTTCTAACCAACATTCAAACCAATTCACTTTACTAACTACTTCCTACTCCACTCAAACATTAATAAAAAAAATTCCATTCCTTTTAAATGCTCAACCAAGGCTTGAGATGGAGGTTGGCGGAAAGTATAGAGAAGAAGTGGTAGAGCTTTGACCTTGAATTCTCAAAATTAGACCCCAAAAATAGGTCATTTTCTCTCTTATTTTTGACTTTCTTAATCTCAAAATTTGAAAAACTTGTTAACTGAAAAGTTGTTGAAAATTATTTTTTCTTGAATATAAAAAAAGAACCACTTGATTTTGATTATTTTTTAGTAAGATATGGTCAAAATAAAAAGTGCGATTCTCGGATTCACAAATATAAAGCCCAAAAATATACTTTAAAGAATTGAGTTTCAGGCATAGAAATCCTCAAAACTTGAAAAAGTGATAAACATATAAGTTGTAACCACTGGAATTTTATATGGTTTAAAAAAAGTATTTCTTAATTTGGATCGGTTATGATCAAAACAAAATGAGTTATTCTCTGGCTGAAAAACTGGGCCAGAGAATGTATCGGAAAGAAGTGATTTTTGACATAGTTAATTTTAGAATGAGAGAAAGTGGTCAGCATGAAAGTTGTAGCCACTAAAAAAATACATGGTTTAAAAAATAATTTTTCATTTTGGTTTTGTTTTGAAGAAGTTATGGCAGGGAGAAGAAGATGTAAAATATGGAGAAAAAGGAGTTTGATTTGAAGAGAACGAACATTGATTTCTTTTGAATATTTTGTAAATACTTTGATATTATTTCTTTTTAATTTTTTCTATGGCTTGGAAGCCATTAAATAGGAGAGGAAGAAGATGAAGAAGCTTGAGAAAAGAAGAAGAAAAAATGTGAATGAAAGAGGTGGGTATTTATAGAAAAAGAAAGAAGTGGTAAATTTGCCAAAATAACCTCTTACCAAATTACCAAACTATCGTTACTTCAACCTAAAGCAATCTCCACTTTTTGAATGTTTAACATCAACTTTCACATCCTTACTTTATTTCTTAGTTATTTAAAGATTAAGTAAAGAAAAGTAATTATTTTGCTGGACTTTGATGTGATTTGGATTTGATGTTTACTTTTGACTTTTGTTAAACTTACTTACTTTTCTTAATGATTTTCTAGAAGTTTTCTAATAATATTTACCAAATTAAACATATTTAGTTACTAAAATGTGTAATATATAAGTTAAAACATGCTAACAAAGGTGCGATAACATTGCAGCAACTTATTTTGGATAAAACATTGATTTTCGACAAAATGTTTTCCGGACACATTTTGACATTTTTGTTAAACTATTTATTCATGTAAACTAAACTTCAAAATAAATTTCTTATTAATTTCAATAACTAAAACAAGTATATTTGACTAATAAAATAATATAAATTAATATCCAAATCTTCTTATAAAAATACAACATCGATTTATCGATATGCGACAAAATTTGTCAATTTTATAAAAAAAGTTTTATATATTTATCGAACCATTATAAATTAGATTACTATTATTATAAAATGAGTTTGATATCGATTATATGTATATATATTTAAAAGGAATTATTTATACTTTAAAAAAATTTCTCTAATATTTATCATACTTTATCGGAATCCAACTTTTGTCAATTTTACAATGGGAAATCAAAATCTTTATTCAATATCAAAAATAAATTTACCATTCTTATTTATCATATAAACCATGATTGTTAAATTTGAAAATTCTATATTTGAATATTTAAAATAATTAAATATCTCATTTTCAAGGTGTTAAAATTACGGGTCGTTATAATAACTGTCCATATTTTCATTCAATTTAGGTTGGATGTGTACCGTTTATTATTAGCTTGAAATGTGCAAATATGCGGGTCATTATAGGCAAAACACCCATTCAACAGGAGCAGATAAGAATTAACGAATTCTTTAGGATTGATACATACAGATATATGCAATTGTAGGTCTAATGGTATTAAAACGGTCCTCTATACTTCATTAAATTCATTCATGGATGAAATGTTACAAACATAAATACAGGTATTTGATACACGTGTAGTATGTTTATGATAGGTTCATAAATTATAAAATGAAAGTAAATAACATGACATGAAAAAGAAAATAACACGATTCAATTTAATCAAATATGCGAGTGTATTGGAAAGGAGTTCCAAATGTATCTAAAACAATAAGATTCAATCCCAAAAGTCACTCCTTCCTATGATACATAGTGATATATTGATAAGAAGTAATCAGACAAGTTGGATAAAGTACGATTGGTGATGAGTGAAGTTGAGTTAACTACTTTCTATAAGGATGTGTACTTAAGAGTAAGTGCATAAGGTTAGGTTTAGTTTCATCTAAAAAAGTCTATAAAATCATACAAGATAAGAGTTGATGAAACGACCCTCATATATCCTATGTCAAGGAGTTGACAGGTTATGTGATTCGAGAGCCTACACATGGTATATGTTCATAAAGGATCTTGTGTGGACCACCCTAAATGTGTTTAGGGTTGATCAAATTTGATTGACCAATTTATGTTATGAAAATAAGTTTCATAAACTTTAAATCCAAATTAGTTTAATATATATAGGTAATTCATAAAATAATTATGAATATCTATTTCATTGCATGAAGAAATAATTGTTATTTCGAGAAACACCAACTTCGTGATAAGGGAATTTGTTTCAAAAATTATTGGTAGTAAAATGGATTGGCATGCGATCTACAGATAGAACTCATTACAAACTATGAAATGAAATTAACCAACCATAAATGGACAAAACAGATTAGAATGTCTAATAAGAATCCTTGTACATTAAAGAAAAAGTATAATTTTCTTATTGATGTTGAGAAAAGAATTTCCTCAGCTGTCAATAAGCATTGGCTTTACCATACGGCATGATACGCAAATCCAAAGTGGATCCTAAGTACATTATTAATATATAGTTTTGAAAGTTGTACCCAAACGAATATGATCCATTTGCCATAAAAATATCTCTAAAAAAAATACAAATGCGGTTGGAATATGGTAAGCTAAGTTGATAGAACAATGCTGTAAATTTCAATTATTGAAATTAATGTAACAGATTTGTCATTCACCATACTTTGTTCAGATTTTACTTTTAAACTTATCGCTCGATATGATTTTGAGTTTAGCTATATGTATGTTGAATTGCACCTAATAATCATAGTGTTTCGAAGTTAGTGGGAGTGATTATGAGTTTGTGGGTTTTGGATAGGATCTAAGATCTAAAACGAAACTATAGTTCAATAAGCATCAGAGTTGAGCAAATATTGATAGAAAAATCAAACAGTTCGAATTTTAGTCAAAATGCGGAGGAAGCCGCGTTCGTAAGAAAGCATTATAAAGGTATTAAAATATTCCAAACTATAAGTAAACAACAAACCAATGATTATTAATGATGTACTCATATTAAATCATTTTACTTTGGTTGTTTAATTCCTAACATTGGATTTGAAATTGACATCTTTTATAATTAGTTTAAAAGGATATTTGAGATTGTCCCAAAATGATATACACGGACACTATATTAAAATGTTTAGTGTAGAGCATGTAAGATGGATTTCTTATGCATTGGCCATAGGAATCATCAAACAGTTGTATTTGTTTACAGTATTGTATTTGACTTATGTTTTTGATACATAGGACAAGTATCAGATCTGAATTAGGATCATTAAATGACAGTTTAGAGCGTTGATGAGCATTTATGAAATACTAGAGAATCTCTTATAGTAACAATGAACTCCTTATGAATGAGTATGTGGACTCCAACATTATAATTAACATTGAGTATAGTATGTTAATATTAAATTCGTGTTTAATATTAACTTAAGAACGTTAATTGAGATATGTTCCAAACTATAAATAGTGGCTGATCTAACCAAAGGCTAATAAGTACATCGCCTTGAATAGTGCTGCTACAATAAAAGAAGTATAAATAATGTACAAATTATAACTAAGCTAGGGGTGTTTCCAAATATTTACAAACCCATTACATTGTTATCTGATAATAATGCTGCGACACAGTTCATAGAAAAAATAAAGCTCGCCAAAAGTAGAAAACATTTTCAAAAGGGTTTCACATGATAAAGGCAGTTTATCATTATTGAGAAGACTTGATTAACATAGATAGCTAAAACAATATAGCATACCTGTTCACTAAAGGACTATCTCAATTAGTTTTTAAGAAAACCAACTGAAGAAGTTGGAATAAAATTTCATAGTTGACCCAAGTGCAAGTGGGAGATTGATAGAGTTAGAGGTATGTCTTAGAGGGTATTATGTAATTTCTTACATACATCATACTCCATAATCAACCTTGTTCATAATAATGGTGTTTTATTTCCATAATACACTTTGTTATACTGTCATATAATTAATTTAAAGTGTATTAAATAGAGATTACTTAAATGATATGTTATGCGATAGTAATTACAATGTGTTGTGATCATGAGAAAATTATCACATCAACACAATATATCGTTTGATATATACCTAATTAAGATGTATCGAGATGGGACATCAATACGTTCGTAGAGTACGTGACGCTCTTCACATTTTAGGCAGTATATAACTTATGGTTGTTGGGGGCACTTAGAGGTCACATACTAATAGTTATTGGATAACTATGGAATGACTCGCTCAATTTTTTTCTGCTTAGCATAATTAAAGTCAAATAGAGAATATCGAAGTGGCTATAGTTGGGTATGAGGTGAAGCATTGAAAATGAAACGTTGTTCAATAGAGTATTTGTCTCCTCAGTTAGAAAGGGTTAGTATCCTAGTCAATAGTAGTCAACTCGAAGGCGAATCTCCGGTCATAGCGATACAGTTGATAACAATTATCATTATTGAACCAGGGATTTTTTGTTTAGACTAGTCAATTTGAATGTGGATGAGATTGGATTTTTCACCAAAACCAAATTCCATAAAATTAAAATTGGATTTTACTAAATAGATGTGTAAGCGATAAATCCAACTAAAATTTCACACCACTAGCTACGATGACATGTGAACATTAATATTTGAATCATTCAGCATTAATCAATAATTGAATTTACAACTTTGAGTCGCACAACCATAATAATGAATACTTTGAAAGCCCACATTGCGTAGTTAATTTCTAATCATTGTAACTTAATTAATATTTCTAAAATATTAATTGTTACATTAGATTATTTTATGTTTGAATGCCATGGGTACTTAATTAAATATGTATATATAAAAGTTATGTATAACAATTTAAATTTGATTTAAGTAGATTGATCACTAAATGAGTTTGGGAATTTTAGAAGCCAATCTAGGCTCTATCTTTCTAGCCATGCATGGATAGGGGAATTTGATTTGATTGAGAGCAGACATGGAATTAAAGAGGAAAGGTATTAAGGAAGGAAATGGAAAGATTTGAACTATTCCATAAACAAAATTCCATTCATTCATTCTTTAATTATCTCTCACCATTTACCTTTAAGCTCTCCTCCTCTCTCTCCTTTCCAATCGAAAATTCAATAGCTCCAAAGCCCTAAGCATTCCCAACACAAATTCAAACAAAAATCAAATTTATACAAGGTGGTGTTTTTCTATGGATCCTTACAAAATTTGAAAGCTAATTTTATCAAATTTAAAAATCATTCTTCATTAAAGGCGGATTTTTGGCTACATCTTAAGGTAACTTACCAATCTCCTTTTAGAGTAAGTTTAACAGAGTTAGGAGCAAACCCTTGGGCGATTCTATAATTTATTGCAAATTATTAACTCTACAATCAAATCTCATTCGTAATATAAAAAAAGGTGTTGTCTTTCTGTTATATAATTATTGTAATTAATTATAATTAATTAAATATTTAATTTAAGTATATTTAACAAAAAATCCATAAATGGTGTGTTTTGTAATAGTAATTACAAATGTTGTAATCATGAGTATTTTATCACAATTTAATAAACACGTCATTTTAAATACTTCTAGTTAAAATGTGTTGAGATGGATATCAGTACATCCGTTGAGACTAGAGTATGTAGTGCTCTTCAAATGTTAGACAGTGTATTACTCATGACTATTGGAGGCACCTAGAAGTTATGTACTGATAATTATTGGATAACTACAAAATGACTCATTCGATAGTTTTCTATTGATTAATATAACAAAAGTCAAACAAAAAATATAGATGTTACAATATCACATAGTTCTCTTGATGTGAGAATCATATAAATCTTCAATATGAAAGCTTTGCTTTGATTAGAATTAAATCGTGGCATGGCGTCCATCGCATAACTATAGTTAGGTAGAGCGTATGTATTGGAAGTGAAACATTATTCAAGAGAAGATTTATTGCTTGCTTATATGAGATCCGTATCAAGGTCGACTGAAGTCAACTCAAAGTCAAAATCTTTGACCAGAGTATTTTGATTAATAATAGTTGTTATTATTGAACCAAAGACATTGTATTGGGACTATAAAGTTGAATATGGACAATATTGGAATTTTGATCATTCCATAAGTCCTAGTGTGAAAGTTTTGACGAAGAGAATTAGTATAAATAATTGTCAATGTTGGGTAATGCTTAAATAAAGTAAAATTGGATTTTTATTAAAGCTATGCATGAGATAAATTTGGCCATAATGTCAAGTCACCTGTTAAGTGATGTGTGAATGTTAATATTCAAATCGTTCGATATTAATCTTTGATCAAATTTACACTTAAAAGTCATAGAACAAAAATGTTTAATACTCATATTACCACCTGATTTCATTAATAATTATTATTATAAATTAATTAATTTTTTAAAATAATAGTTAATTTTAATTAATTATAAAAATTTATTTAATTTGCATTTATCAATATTAAATAGCGTGTATATAATAGATATAAACACATGTATCGATATAGGATATTGATGTGCATTTGAATTAGATTTAAATGCATTTTTTATTGATCGGGCTTGAAGTGATTTTGAGGCTCATAGGGGAGCCTATCATAGCCAACTATAAGAGGCTAAAGAGGAGTTTAAATTTCGATTCAAAAAGAGGTGAATTGGTAAGAGAGAAAGAAGGATCCAGATCCTCCTTCTACTCCTTGGATCTTTACTATATATTCATCTTTAACCTCATCTGTTTGCAGAAAAAATAGGCAAACACCTCCAAATATTTATTGTAGTGCTATGGATACGAGGTGTTAACACAACTTCTATATTAGCATTATGATTGATTTTCAGAGAGCGGATTATAAATAGGTTATGCAGAAAGTGAATTACAGAAAAGTAAAGAATACAAAGATTTATAGTGGTCGGCCAGAATGTGCCTACATCCACTATCTATTTTCATTTTTCTTCTTACAGATCTTTGACATTAAGATACAAAATACAATGATCCCCGGATCAATAGAAATTAAGATATAGTCCAAGGAAGTCTGTTCGACTATTCCTATTTGGCTATTCTTGAATGCCAATTGTTGTTCGGCTGTCTCTATTAGGTAACTCTAGAGTTAGGTAGTTCCTACTAGACTAACCCTGCTAGGATATTCCCGCTAGCTATTCTTGCTAGGCTATTCCCATTAGCCTCCGACTTATCTTTCTTTGCTACTGTAAGTTTCTCTCTTCCCAATTTTCCACATTGTTATTAGAAGCTTGGGTATTTATATGAGTGAAGGTATAGAGAGGTCAAGCCAATAGTTTCACTGTATAACACAGCCAAATAGAATATTCTTAAATATGCCAAATATAATTAATAATTTCCCAATATGTATAGATTTCATTCAATATATGGCCTTCTCGGTTTGGCTAGGAGCTCTGTATGGGGTAGGTTGGTTTGGTGGTACATAGACGACCGCTTTGATGGCTAAGTCGTGCTTTTCCTCTCTTGGTCCGCTAAGTTCCCTTGGTGCTTGGTTTGGTGGGTTCTCTTAGGTGATTCGGTCCAGTTTTGTAGGATCGATTTCACCCTAGAGGGAGGGTAAATAGGGTGATACTAATAATAATAAAAATTAAGGCAGAAATATATATAATAATTGTAGCACAAGTAATAGCAGAATAATAAAAGCAGAAACAAAACAACACAGATTACTCGGCTTTGGCAAAACCCTACCTATGTGATGCCCCTAAGGTTTCTACAAGAAATTAAGTAGTTAGATAATTACATACGTAAAATTGCGACACCCGCTATCAACTAACCTAACTCTACGCTCAAAACCTTGCCATAACTCAGCCACTGAGTTGCGAATTCTCGAACTACACCACCGTAGTTCATCCCTAGTTACACGACCAGAATTTTACGAAAGTTTAAAAGAAAATTACAAAATAAAAACTAAACAAAACAAAAAACAAAACCCTATTTAATATTTTAGTCCCAAAACAATATATAAAGGCCGGCCCAAAAAGAAACTAAAAAGCATGTTCCTTTTTTATTTTTCTCGTATAAAACTTTGGCTGATCTTCTTCGTTGCTTTGTAATGTCTACTTCGTTCCTCTTAAAAAAAATTAGGGCTTTGAATATTCGAGCCTCCGATTGAAAATTGATCGATTGAAAGTGTACTTTCGCTTGAATGGCTTCGTCGATCGATCCCCCTTGCTTTGATTTTATTGCAGCTGCTCCAATTGTCGAGCTTGAATACGGTACGTGATTTCTCTTTTCCAATTTACTTATGCTCGACTTGATTCGTGTTCTAAATCAGTTCATGAATTTATTTTGATGCTTGCACTTTGGTTTTGCTTGAAGTCGAATGCCTAATTGTCGATGATGTAACTGGGTTATATAAGGATGAAATCACTAAATATACTTTCGTATAATTTATGTTTGAATTCTTCATGATTTTATAACTTGCGTTGATTTACTGTGCTGGCCCTTCGATCCTGTTTTGAACGGTTTTGATGATTTTTGATATTTTCATCCATGATACTTTAATTTGTTTGAATTGTTAGTTCTGTTTTTTGCTCTCCTACAACTGTAGCATTTGAATTTGTGAAAATTTTGATTTGCTGATTTCCAGAAGTTTGACTTGTTTATTTTTTTATCAACTGCAACTTTTTATTGACAGGTTCATGACCCACGGCTATGTTGTGATTAGCTTCGAGTTAATTGTTCATTCACTATGTACATATATTTGTGCACTTCATGTCGACTAAAACTGATGTTGTATATATGCATGTAGTCCCAGTGCCATTTGAAATCTTGTTGCATTTGACATGTTGTCTGCATTTAGTTAAGCTGCTATCATGTTGCCTTGTATTCTCTAAATTCTTGTGAATTTTGAAGTAGTCTTCATGTATATTGATGTCACCTCTAGTGCCTATGAGCATGTTTGAAACTGTTGTCACCTACATATATACATACATATGTATGTTATTTCTGGTTGCTGTGTTGATGTTCATGCAGTTGAGTTAATTCATTCACTACCTTGTATATGTACATGAGTGATTGCACATCCATGCTAGTCTGGATCAACTTGAAATATGGTTCTTGCCTTTGTGCTTTTAGCTTGATTGCTTGCACATAAAGTTTGGTTCTTGATGTCTTCATGTGTACTTGAGTTTATTTATTTGTATGTTGGTTGGACTGTATAGATTTGCTGTACTAATATGGTGAGATTGTCTTCTCTAACTCATGTGCACTGACTTGATGTACATGTTGAAACTCTTGTATGGTCTTATTGAAGTCTTGCTCTTGTCCATGCCTGAAATGATTCATTTGTGTCACCATGTATGTATATACATACATATGTATGTGTGTATATATGTATTGAGATGCCTTGTTTTGCTCATTGTTGTTGCATATGAATATATATGCTTCTCATGTTTGAATGCATGCATTTGTGTCTTCATGTTGCATTATTGAAACTGAGCTTGCTGTTGGTGTGCTCTGACCAATCTGGGTTCATTCATGTTGAACTGCATTACACTTTGGTCCATGGTTTGCTTTGAGTTCCACTTGAGGTTAAACTATTTGCATACTCCACTTTGCTAGTTCATGTTGCAACTGGACTTGATTAGTTTTTTTCATCTGAGTTATATTGTGGTCTTGCAGTCTGGTGTGGTTCTTTTTGAAGTCTTGTCGCATGAGAACTTGTACTTGACCATTTGAAGTGACCTGCCTCGAGTTAGAATGGTCTGGTTTCATGTTGCACTACATGTTGTTTTGTACATTTGTTTGAGTATATTTATGGTGCACTGCCATGGTCTTGTTTGATTGCTCTGTCCTCTGGTACATTTAGTTGTTCTCATACTTGACTGTGTACATATGAGCTGGCCACCTTCATTTTTTTGTATATGACGCCTTTTGGCTGAAAGTTGAGATGCTAAGGCATTGCACATGTGTATGTATACACATGTGTATATGCAGGCTCTTGTGCTCATGTCGTGACTTTATTTGTATTACATTTGAATATTTGCACTTGAGTTGAATTCAGATTTTGGTTAGGTTTGACCTTGTGCTCACATGTCCCTATAATTTTATCAAGTGCATATCGGTGTGTACGGCCTTGTGACATGTATAGTGATACACTGTGCTTGTTACAAGTTGTTCGTGTAAGATGAATTCAAAATAAATGATGACGAACAACCCAATACTGAGGCAAATAATATTTTCAAAAACACACTTTTATTTTACACTGCAAAAATATTTCTTTTTCAATTTACTACGTCAGTGTTTATTTTGCAAATAGTTCAGATGCTGGGTTCAATCTGGAATAGAGTTGAAGATAAATATGAACGAATGAGTGATATGTAATGAGGTGAACATTGTAAATTGAAATTTGTGATGTAATCGAAATTGTAACGCAATTGAAAATGTATACATGTAGTGAAGGCTTAAATCTATACTATTCGAATTTGTAATAAAATATTTGTTTGAATAAAATACTTGTTTGAATTTAAATTCTATGTTATTTATTTTATTCAATAAATATTTTTTTAATTATGTGAAAAGTAAAATAGTACAATAACAATTACATTTAAATAAATAAATATATATATGTTTATTATCATCAAACAAAAATCATATACTAGCATATTCAACAAGTTTCCCATATGACAGTCAAATGATTCTATTTGGTACCCTAGGGTACCGAACATGACTACTGAACTAGACTTCATGTTTGGTAACTTGAGTATAGAACAGGGTGCTCCTCCTCCTTCCAAATCGTTGAGCCTTATCTTTTCTTCCCATCCACTATTTTGTTGCTTAGTCTCTTTTCCTTTCTTATATTGGAAATGGTTAGGCACTCAGCAGTTGGATTCCTTATTGGACAATTCGTCATGTTCTATAAAGTTATTGAGCTTTCCAAGACTCAAACCCGAGTGGGTTAGCTAAAGGGCACAATTCTTTACCACTGTGCTACAATGCTTTTATGCATAACTCATTCATTTCAAGTTAGAATTGAATGAAACTTAGACCAGTAGCTTCATATCATTGAGTAAAGTATTTTAACGCCTTTGAATGTTCCATTTTCCCGAATTAGGCAGTAGCTCTCCAAGGTGGGGCCCGAGTCGATTAAGTGGTGATCAAAATTTAAGATGATCATATCTTCCAATCCGTGGCTCAGATTAAGATGCGGTATCGACCTGTGTGTATGTCCTAACCTTAGGTATTTTTTAAAAAGCTTTGACTATATTTTATGACTATGCCAAATTCGCCCCTAATCCTTCATCTTGTCCTTGTGATTACACGATGGCACCTTTTGTTACGAAGTTTCCTGCTATCGCTATTCTCCTTAAAAAAATTCATATTCACCATGCTATGGGTGAAATACCTACAACACTTACCCCATATAACATAGTTTCATAGAATACATAGCGTGCTTTGTTTCATCCAAGCTCATCTTTCTTTCTCATAATAGGATTATCTCAAACCTCAAATATCTATATCCTCATTTCCTTCCTTTCGACGGGATTTCTGCTGGTAATATGTTGTAGAGCCATATTCACTCAGGGAAAGCTTGTTGATCGTTCCAAGACACCCTTTATCAGTGTGACATTCGCAGTTCATTCTTTCTTGATAGTATAATCATCTGGCATGATCACCCATTGATTTTCATCACCATCTGATAGTATTTTGCTCTCTCTAGTTTAACCTCCTTGCCTCCATGTCCCGAGGGCATCATGTCGTCATATAAGTGTTCTAAGAATGTTGAGGTCCCTAAGGACAAGAATATACAGTGGTTCCATGGCATGTGGATTTGATGGGGTGTATTTTTTCGCATTAGTTGTAGTTTGGTCAATTAAGACCGGTAGTGGCGATGTTGTTTTCTTACATGATTGCCAAGTTATTCCACTATTGATTCCCTTATCACCACCATACATACTTGTAGAAGTTGATTACTAAAATGATTGGCTAGGTAATTGGTTTCTTCTAAAATTTTGAATGTGGTTTGATCATGCACTTGTGATGTGAAGCTAATCTTCTTTTGATGTTTATTTGTTGTTACGTATGATATTTATTCATATCTATATTCTCCTTTTCCTAACTAGTGATCATAATATGTTTGTTCTACGTGATTGCTTCGTTTCCTTGTTTCATTAGCAACCTTTCTTGCCATTATCGTGCATACTTGTATGGGATCAATCATAAACAGGTTCGGTAGGATAAGCAGTTTCTATGACTGGTGCTTCCCTTGGCCCATACTTTATACTTCTTGTGTGAACACTTGCACAAGCACATATGTATCTTATAGAAATTATGAATGAAATTATCATATCTGATCAGGATTTTATATTGCGTTATGTTTGTACGTTATCCTTGCTTAGTTATTAGCCTGTTGGTAATCTTTTATTGCTTCCTCACGTACTTGTATAGGGCCCACCACTAACAAGTTCGATAGGATGAGAATGCTGGTGAAGTAGTTATGTGTTATTTTGCTTGTTCTTTCGGAAACTCTTCCTTTACCCTCGGCATATTTGCACAGTATCAATCGTTGATAAGTTTGGTAAGGTGAATATACCCTAGTGGAATGTCTTTGTAATCCAGTCCTACGTATCCTTGTTTGTTTTCACGCACTTCCATCATTCTAGTTTGCTTGTTATCACAAACATATTCCATGCATACTTTAAACAATTTTTCCCTAGTGTTGGTCTATTGATAGTCTTCATAGACAATTCACGTATTGACTGCTTGCACTGGGCCATATAATCGATAGTCACGTTTTAATATGAGCAAGCTCAGTGATTCGTTGTTGATAGAAATCCAGATATGAATGTCGGGCGTGATAGGCGGCTGCCATGTCCTAACCACCGGTAAGTTGGGTTCTCCATAGCCATCCTAAAAGCTTATTATCGATTGTCGACTAGGCACACTCGAGTAAGGATCACTTCGGTCCACCACTGCCGGCTAAGAAGTTTTAACCAATCATTAGTAGTGGATGCCCGAATAGGGATCACTCCAGTCCACCACTACCCGCTGAGAAGGTTGAGCCGATCATCAGCTATGGATATCTGAATAGGGTCACCCCAGTCCACCACTGTCGGCTAAGAAGGTTGAGCCAATCGTCAGCTATGCACAACCAAATAGAGCCAATCCACCGAACAGGGATCACTCCCGTCCATCACTACCAGCTTATAATATTGAGCTGACCGCTAGCTATGGACAACTGAATATGGATATCTCTAGTCCACCACTGTCAGTAAATAGTTTGTCCAAGCTTTTTATGATACACCATAGTTGTTTTTCCAAACTTTCCAGTATGTGCCAGAATTGATTGCTCTCTAGTATGTGGTGGCCTTGTCCATATAATCCTCGAAATCAGGACATTATTTGACATGTGATGGTTATTCTTGTGGTGATTTCATAGCGCTGACTACCTACCATGATTCCCCACACTCGATCCATGGGATTTGGTAAGACCACGACAATTGACTAACCCAACTATCCATAATCTACGCAGTTGCAATAGTCAACGCATGAAATAGAGGTTTTGAACATTCCTTGTTTTTTGGATACTGTTGCATCCATGATAATGAGAATGTAGGTTCCATTCCCTAGATGGCTGCTAATAAAATATAATCCTTCCTAAATTGGGTCAATTGCACTCAACTAGGGGAAATTCACTCCAGACTAGTTTCCTTCCTTGACCGGGCAATGCTCTGTCGTAGGGTTTTTTAATTCACCGCTTTTGGCTACACTATCATTGTTTTCAAAGCATTCTCATCCTACTTCTTCTCGATTGGATCTAGGGATATGTTTATCAATTCCTCATTCTCTTATGAGTTATAGTGGATTTTCTTATAAAATGACACTATTGTATCGATGGGAATCATAACCAATAAATCATAGGCCAAGGAGTATATCCCATTGTAGTTTCGTAAGAAGTGTAATACGTAAAAGTCCAATGGAAGCTCATCCATCCAAGCTTCCTTATCATTTTCGAAATGCTCTTTTATGTGAGTTTTGAGAACCTTGTTGGCCTCTTCAACCTATCCATTGACCTACAGGTGTGGCATTGTAGGAAATCTTATCTTGATTCTGTGTTGTCGATAAAAGTTGGAAAATTCCTGACTATCAAACTGCCATTCCTTGTCTGAGATCATCTGGGGTTAAGCTCCATACTTGATAAAGTAATTAATAGCCACTATTGCCTACTCAGCTCCACTCATAGCTGTTAGAAGTTCCCCATTCAAATCATTGCACATGAGCTTTCCTTTCCTAGAGTCTACCCCCTAGCATGGTCTCCTTTACTTCCTTGATGTGCATTATCTAATACTTCCTTAGCTTTTCTTGTAACCATGCACCTTAGCCATGGGTTATTGAAAACTCTTCTATATAGGATGTTATCCTATATGGTGTACGGAGCCGCCTTGCTCATCACCCTCCTTGCCTCGTTTTGGTTTAAGGGTGAAGTTTTTACTAGAACCAACGCAAAAGTGATACATTTCCTAGGCAAGATGATTTTTCCAGATCATTAGAATCTCGATTTCCCCCTACAGGATGTGCTTAACTATAAAGCATTCTTGCACATTAAGCGAAGCCTTTGCCTTTTTTTCCCTTTTAAGTAGGATGCCAACTGTTCTCCGTTGACTTAGAACTTGCAAAGTGCTTGATTCATGACCATTTGTAGGTCGCTATAGATACATAGTGTCCAGATTCCTAATTCTTTTGCTATTTCCGATTCTACTATCAGTATATCATATATTTCATCCAGTCCAACTTGCAAGATAAGAGGTCTATTCGACCTGTATCGTTCTTGCTAGCCATTAGTATTTTTCTCACTTTCACGAATGTATCTTAGTCATGTAGTGTGGTGCTATTATGCCTCAAGTATTTCTATTAAATATTATTCGAAATTTATTCATTAAAGCAAGTCATACCTTTACATTGTTGTCCTTGCACTCCATGAGGGTATTTAGTCCCAGTAGTATCATGCTTTATATTCATATGAAGCTGACTCTATCTTTGGGGCTTTTTGAAAAGTTTATGCTACTTCATCTCTAGAGATATCTGGTTCCACCTACGGAATAGGTCAGAATTATACTCCACTATCTTTGGAGAAGCTGAAATCAGTCTCTCATTGACTATGATGGAGTTGAACCTTGCCTCCAGGATTTGTAAGTTTTATGCTCCACTATCAGTTACTCCGTGATTTACCATTTTCATGCACATCCATCTTCGGATGTCTAGTAGGAGGACATTCCCTAATGTATATGGGGGATCCAACACCATGCCCTTGAGGATGCTTTATGCTCTATCCTCGTAGGACCCATTTCTGTCTAGGGACTATGGCCTAGATTTTTTGGCATTCTCGACGGAGTTACCTTCCACTTCAGCCCCAATATATCTATGAGATTTATCTATATTCATTGATCTTATGACCATAAACCTTATGGAATGTGTGATATTTTTCAATCTAATCTTTGTGGCTGTTAACTCTCTAATCCTTGATTTATTGCAATCCACGGCTTCTCTAATTACAGATAGATTCTTTCTGGAGTTTCCATAAGTAGTGAAAACATAAACTTGCTATATCCTCTAAAAGTGTTTCCTTTCCAAGTCTTTTCGTCTTCAACTTAGTTGACATTTATCCATCCTTTTGCTTGATATTCAAGAGTCAATAGATTATTGCCCCAAACAATCAAACCAAACAGTCTCTAAGTATAAAATAAATGGAGGAAAACAACGAAGTCCTCTCCTTTCGTAGCTCCAGATGATTCCATATGCTAAATGTATCACCTCAAATGCATTCAAGGGTTGGTTTTTCTAACGTATTTTTTCACAACCAGTGTCTTAAAATCCTGGGAGTTGATAGCATATCTAATGTTCGAAGTGAACTGACTGTGTTCATCTTGTCAAGCTCTTGTCTCCCGCTCCGAGCACCTAATACTTGGCATATTAGTCTAGAGACCTGCTTCTGCTACTGGAATGCTTCCTTAGTTTAATTGGTGGGCCATATCATGCCCTTGGAAATGGATCGACCACTTTTTGTACTAGCCGATATGAACTAAGGCAGTCCCAGTCCGACAGCCAATTGTGTGGCTCTAACATCGGCATTCACTTCTGGTAAAACATCCTCCCCTGGTATGGCATAGGCTATATTATTGGTCGGATATTGATTAGTTCTACATCGACCTTATTTGGTTCAAGCCCTAGCCGATGTAGTTTGTGGAAGTCTAGACCTTCATGTCTCGTTTCTTCCTTATCTGCTTCCTTGTAATTTTTTGGAAACAAAATTTTAGACTCGCTATCTGGACCTGCATTGGCGATGCTTTCTCAATGAGTCAGACTCTTCTCCAATAGTTATACCAGATTTCCTTTTTAATGCAGCACATTTCGACCTCACGTACTTTGCCGGCTCATAGACGAACTCCTTTAATCTGGTTGGTTTCTCTATTATTGATCTCTTAGTAAACTTCCCTCGAAGATGAACTCCACTATACAAGCCATCATGCTGAACGTTTCATCCTTCTTCTGAATTCCAATGGCTGCAGCACTAAACTGGGATAGGTAGTGTCATAGCAACTCATCTTTCCTTTACATCAGATGATGAGTACTCATCTTTGAGTCGTTTAACATGCATCTGGAATCGACTAATAAACTTCTTTTTTAACATCGCACAGGAATGAATTGAGCACAGGGGGCAACCACAAAACCACATAGCAGCTAAATTTAGCAAAAACAAAGGAAATCACTTGCACAAAGCTTCTTCTGTAGCTTCACTTACCAGTATGTATTGGGCATACCATTGCAAATGCACTACAGGGTTAGTAAGTCCTTGCTATGGTTCCATAGTAAGCAACCTAAAGTCTCTAGGGTCCTTGGTAGTCCTATCTCTAGGGAGAAGGTACTGCTAAGCTAAGATACAATTCCTCACTCCACTTGTTCATGTTTGAACAAATTTTGTAATGATTTGGGCCATCCTATGTTATGGTTTGGGTGACTGTCAATGATAGCTCGACCTTTCCATTTAGGGGGAACGATTTCTTTCATCTTGCTTATGATGACTCGATCTTAGTTCCAGGCATGGTTATGGCTCTTAAATTGGACCCGCTGATCATTTTATCCTCTATTGACTATAATTTCAATGAGGGGATAAAAAGAGTTTGTTGAAATTGCTCCTGCTTTGACTTCATTAAGTTTGGTTCGACACCGATCCAATTTTTGGGTCTAACTTTAAGCAAAATCCTTGCTCCCTTCCTCCCTTCATCATTCCTTCTTCCAACTCTTGGACCTTCTTGATTGAATCTTTGTCAAAATGTGACCCCCTATGTTCAAGTGTTGCGACCAATAGTTTGCACCAACCACAAGCATGTCATACGTCGATCCATCATTGTTTGATGTTGGGTAGTGAAACATTCATTTAGCTCGACCGCAACTCTATTCAGATTGCCTTGGCAATTACGTCTGCTAGCACCAGAGTGCTTGCTAAATGACCATCCTAATTGGCAGTTGTTTGGTTAGGTGCGGGGACGTTCCCTACATTCCCACTGGTAGCATCAACCTTGATATTTAATTTCAAAGGCATGTTAAGAATTATCTCTCAATGAAAGCACCAAAAATGTATGCATAAAAATAGACAAAAACCTCCAATCTTTCATTGTAGAGCTGTGAATATGAGGTGTATAACACAACCGTTATATTTGTATTATGATTGATTTTCAGAGAGTGGATTATGGATAGGTATTGCAGAGAGTGAATTATAGAAAAGCAATGAATGCATAGGTTTATAATGGTCCGGCCAGAATGTGACTACATCCACTGTCCATTTTCGTTATTCTTCTTATAAATCTTTGACACAATGCCTAAGATAAAAAATACAATGATCCATGGCTCAATAGTAAGTAAGATATAACCTAAGGAAGTCTTTTTAGGTATTCCTGTTTGGTTATTCTTGACTGCCAATTCTTGTTCGGTTATCTCTATTAGGCAGCTCTAGTTAGGTTATTCCTGCTAGACTGTCCCTACTAGGCTATTCCCGTTAGCTGTTCCTGCTAGACTGTTCTTGCTAGGTTGTTCCTGCTAAGTTTTTCCCGCTATCCTATGACTTGTCTGCCATTGCTGCTGTAAGCTTGGCTCTCCCCAATTGTCCCTATTGTTGTTAATTAGAAGCTTGGGTATGTATATGAGTGAAGGTAGAAGGAGGTTAGGCTGATAGTTTCTCGATATAACATGCCCAGATGGAATATTTCTCGATTCGACTAGGAGGTCTAACTGGGCTAGTTGTCTGATGTTACGTAGGTGGTCGTTTTGATGTCTAAGTTCATGCCTTTCCTCCTTTGGTCCGGTGGGTTCTCTTGGTGCTTAGTTCGATGGGTTCCTTGCAACTTATTTTGGTGGATTCCTTTGGTGCTTTGTTCGGTGGGTTCACTTGGTGCTTCAATCAAGTTTCCCATATGTTGGTCAAATGATTCTATTTGGTGCCTTGGGCTACCCAATAGGATTTCCTTTTTGATAAACTGAGGTACTGAATAGGACTTCATGTTTGGTACCTTGGGTACCAAATAGGGTGCTCCTGCTCCTTTTGAATCTTTGGGCCTTATCTTCTCTTCCCCGCCACCTTTATCTTGCCTAGTCTCTTTTCCTTCCTTATGTTGGAAATGGTTAGGCACTCCATAGGCATAATTCATTA
This sequence comes from Allium cepa, assembly GCA_030765085.1. Classification (NCBI taxonomy): domain Eukaryota; kingdom Viridiplantae; phylum Streptophyta; class Magnoliopsida; order Asparagales; family Amaryllidaceae; genus Allium; species Allium cepa. The sequence continues at coordinate 79,289,435 of CM060932.1, read as the reverse complement.
CCACTATGTTATACATGTTTTTATGCCATAACTCCTTCACTTTAAGTTAGAATTGAATGAAACTTAGACTAGTAGCTTCATATCATTGTATCATTGAGTAGAGTATTCCAATGCCTCTGAATGTTCCATTTGCCTGAATTAGGTAGTTTCTCTCTAAGGTTGGGGCCAAGTCGATTAGGTGATGGAATTTTTTTAAGATGATCATATCTTTTCCAATCCATAGTTTGGATTGAGACGTGGCTTTGACTTATGTGCATGTTGTAACCTTAGGAACAATTTTCAAGAGCTTTGACTATATTTTCTGACTATGCATAATTTTCCTCTAGTGCTTCACCTTGCCTTTGTGATTATGTGATGGTGCCTTTATTATGCGCCTTCCGACTGTCTCTATGCTCATTAACAACTTTTGTATTCATCATGCTGTGGACGAAAATGCCTATAACACTAACTTTGTCCATCTTAGTAAGTCAAGGCTGGCCATATTGCCTCCCTCCTCCTTAAAATTGAAGCTTCCAAACTTACGAATTAAATTAAATTCAAATACCGATGATTGCTGCACTCAAATTGGTAACTCTATTTAAAGGTTTGGAAGCCGATTCAAGGATTGAATAGCTTCAACATCTCAAGGTGTTTCATTGAGGCTTTGGTAAGGTAATAGTCCAATTTATATCATCTACACACATACATGTATATAAACACACACATGTATATATATACATTATTTATCATATCATTTTTCTTTTTTTTTATATGCAGATTATCACGGATTCTTATATGTTTGTGCCGCTAAATTTTGATGAATATGATTATGCATGTATATGTGTTTAAATTATATATGCATATAATTTTGCATATATATATATATATATATATATATATATATATATCATTTGACAATTAAAGAAATTTATTTTATTATTTTAACATTAGAAAATAACTTAAAAGATTTAACAATATTGAAATAGTTAAACTTAAAATTACATATATACATATATTATATAGAAAACATTCATATAAATTCTACTAACATTCATATATATACATATATTTAATACGTTTAGGAAATTTTTATATATATGTTGTGTGTGTGTGTGTATTATAATAAAATCTAACTTTTATAATATTTGTACATATATATAACATGTAACATGTAAAATATGTATTTAGTAAAAAAATTATATAGTTTTCCTTCCTAAAAAAAATTATTTATTTATTTAATGATTTCTGTACAGAAATAAAAGAATTAAATATAAAACTAATTTTTAAACGGCAAGATTTAATAAATAAAAAGATTTATACTATTTTTTTCAAATCGATATATATATATATATATATATAATTATTTATGTACATAATACATATATACACAAACACATATGAATTACATAAAATTCTTAAATATTACATCTATGTGCATATATATAATAGCGCATATATACACATACACATACATATATATATAAATCGAAAAAAAAAAATTAATTTCGACAATATGTATATCGTATTTTTTACTTATTTAAATTAATACACTAGTTTAAATTTGAATTTATGATATATTAGCTACATGTATCTTGATCTAAGATTTAGAATTTGAATTTTAAATTTGTATTCGAACTTGTAGTTATTTATATTAAATATACAAATTACTTTATGTTACAATATTAACTATACATATATATACTTACATACATATATATACATACGTGTGTGCGTGTGTGTATATATATTGCAAATGCTATTTTATTATATATATGTATGTATGTATAATTATTTACACACATATATACATATACTAAACGACATAATGTATATGAAGAGGCTAACATGTTCTATGCGGTGTAAATCCTAGAATGTATACATGAGCATGCCAAACCATTTACACCATTTATGTTGCCCATACATATATATGCATATATGATAAACATATTATGCTATATATAATGCATAACGATAATGTAATAAAACTTTATTATAAATAATATAGAATATTGATTTCATTTAAAATAAATTTAGATAAGATATACATATATTTTGAGTTCGTAGGTCCAATAAGATCCAAATGGAATAATTTATTTTTGAAATTAACCCATTTACCTCATTGTGTGTTGTCCAATTCGAACAATGGTATCATAGCCCAAAAGCCTATGTGGTCTAAATTAGTCATGTTAAGGCTAACAATTAAAGTAACTCATTTAGTAGGGTGTCTAGAAAATTAATGTCTAAGGTTGAGCATGGGTAATCAAGTACTCTGCCCTACTTGGCTACTTGTAACGTCCCGAAAATTTTCGACTTTCGAAAATTCAACATCGACACTCACTTTATCGACTGCCGAGAAATCGAAGGCCGGAAACACGGAATGTTATGGGTTTTAAAAAAGAATTTAGGGAAAAGAAAACTAGAAAAAGATAGAGAATTTTTAAATATAGAATAGATGGAAAACAGAGAATAGAAAATAGATCATTTTAAAATAGAAAGAAAAGAGAATAGAACGAAATAGAACGGAACAGAAAACAACACAATCACATCAGAATCTCACAATTCGCAGCGGAACAACATATAATAATAAATGAATAATCTTTAAACAAAGAACTATATCAGTTATTACATTTTATACATCACATTTCATTACATCATATCATCAGAGTGTACAGCAACAACAAATAGTGCAGCGGAAAAAGAAATACTATATAAGTAATATGCCATGCCATCCAGCTTGCCTCCAGCAACTCCAGAATATCCAGAATATCCTGGTGAACCTAACTCTTAACTGCCCGTGTGGAAATTGGTGGGCACCCAGAGTTTAGGAAGGAAAACAATAAACTCCGAGTCAGTCATGTGACTGGTGTGAGAACTCAAAACAGTTTATTTATCTTTGAAATCAAAAATAGAAGAATATTTTTAAATTCAATTCGCAATGCTTTTAAAAAATGAGACTACCATAAGGCCTCCCGCACACACACACAATGCAAACGCAGAATCAGAGGAGATTTCTCCTTATGATAGTCAAAGATGCTTGATGCGCATTTAAAATAACATTTTATATTATTACTAGTGCATAGTGTAGGAAAAATTCATTTCGAAAGTAGAATATAAATCTTAGCCAACATACGACCATTATCGTATGCCTACTATAGCTAACTATGTTCAATAGCAGGTTACCGCCACATTCCATAGCAGGTTATACAACTAAAACCATACAAGTCACGTATTGTTTCTTTGGATTTCCAACGAATGATCAGGCCAAGGAACTTCCCATTGCCACATGGAAACGCCTCTGGCTGGACGTCCCCGAGAACTTAACCAGCTCTCTGCCAACACAAGGCCGGGTTACGTTTATCACTAGGTAACTACTACACGAATATGGCATCCCCCGGTCCCATTGGACCTTTTAACCGAGCGCTCGTCACCAACAACACCACACAGTAATAAATATAGTGTATCAACATGAGTAAGTATCTGGGCTCCATACCATGATACCACCCTTTCCAGAAGGAAATGCACATACCCTAAAGGGAGCTACCCCTCATAACCTTGCCGCATCTTTCCTGTTTTGACCATTCACGGGGTGTGAGGCTCGACGAATTCACGTCCACAAAAACATACTTTATACAAAAGCCATGCTTTGGGTCAACAAATGATCAACACAATGATCACAAGGATAGACGATCAAATAAACGATCCTATCACAAATAATCAACACAATGATCATTTCAGCATCACTCAGCATGTCACATTACCAAATTGGGAATATATCGCTGATAACTTCAACTATATAACCTCTGAGCTCGTACGTCTCAGAGAAGGGTGTTAAGCTAAAAGAATAAATTCTCCGCCACCAACAGAAATATATTTGAAAGAAATCGGCTTTATATCTCAATTTGTAATGTCAGACATACAATCCATACAAGTCTGTTCCGGGCTCGAACAGAACCGAAGGCACTTCTTACGAAGCCCTTGCAATCCGGGTATTCACAATCCCGATCGAATTTCCCATCACTTAAGGAATCTCTATACCAGGAGCGACCCAGTGCAGAGACAATCGATAGGTCATCCTATCGCTCTCGCAAATATCGGTCTTCAACACCGATCTTCAAATGCAATTCATAACGACGTATCACATATTCGGAATGGGTTATACGACCCCATGGTCCTTTCCCGGTTAACCCGAATAGTGAGCGCTTATTCAAAAATAAGTGTGGCATTTACATTCAAACAAATCACATCAATTACCCATTCAAAGGGAAATATTGATAGTCGGTTATTGAACTATCAATAGATATGCACACATCACCAGTTTCCAAATAATTTTTCAAATTATTTATTTTCCAAAATATCTTTACAAGATATATAATTTCCACACTTCAAAAAAATAAATCAAAATTTATTTTTCTAAACCAATCCCACTTTCTTTTATAAATTCCTTAGTGAATTTATAATTCCCAAAATATCTGTGAATATACGTTTAAATTCGATTTCTAATGTTCATTTTCAATTTATCTTCAAAAAGATAAATTCTCAAAATATTCACTTTATATCGGAAAACAATTCCATACTTATTAAAAATAAGTAATTCACAACCCTATTTATTTTCAACACTTGGAAAATATTCAATATACTTAAATCGAGATTAAGTATATATTTCATTCTTTAAGGAAATCATTCTCTTAAACATATTTATTTGGGCCAAAACGAATGTTGCGTAAAACATCGTTACGACAACCCAAAATCACTAGTATAGGGATTCGAAATTAAAATAGATATATAAATCCCAATACTATACAAAACATTTCCTTTCGGAAATCATTTACTATAACAACAGTGCTATAGTCCACTATTTCCTTTTATTTCTCAAAAACGTCTATTTCAACAATAAATGTTGAAATCTATGGTTTCGAATCTCAACACATTTAAAACATCGTTAGATCGTTTTAATTCTATTTAAAACATCATATCTAAAACGATTTCTTTAACATATTATTCACTATTCAAAAACGTGAATATACTTCTTTAACAAATTCCATCCTTTCTATTCATTTCATTTCAAAGGATTATTCACAGTCTAAAACGTGAATATAACTCCATTAATAGGTTTCAACAATTTTCTTATCAAAATAAGTCGTTTGCGGATTTATAAAACAACGTTTATAAATTCCATTTCTATTTATTTTATAACAACTTTCTTTTATAAATTCCTTTGTTAACCTATTCCAGTTTATAACTCAATTATGAACTAAAAGTTCAGATTATAAGTTAAATGCTTATAAAACGATTATTTTATAAAATCGTTCTTTTAAACTTCATAATTATAAATCTTATAACCTATAAGATTCATGTATTTATGCAAAAATCCATTCTTTTGATAATTTCACAAATTTTATAAACCTACTGTTTAAAAATTCCATTTATAACTTCACAGTTTATAATTCTATAAATTTCATTAAGTTATGAAATTCATTCACAATTCATATTCAACACTTATAAAAGCTCGTTTTATAATTCCAACGTTTTATTAATTCATAAATATCGATTTATAAATCTTAAATATAAATCAATTTATTATTATTCTTTAAACGTCTTTACCCTTCTTTATAATTTCATCATTTTGATTTATGAAATAATCAAATTTTATAAATCCTATATTTAAACTAATAATAATAAATTCGAAAATCTAGTTTAAACTATTTTATAAAGTCATTAATTCATATTTCTCAAAAATCAGCTTTTAACCGTATTTCTCAAAAATTATAATTTTTACAACTTTAAAAATTATAACGTTTATTTATTTATAATGGATCAATTCCAAAAATATTTTATCTTTTCAAAAATCACTTTAAAAATCATTTTAAAATCCCAAAATTTGGGTCCAATGATGCTACACACCAAATAGTCAATCACGACTACACGATCCATCATATATCGATATGATAATCCATCAAATATCAAAATATCTGAAATCAAATAAAAACTGTTGAGGAACCCAGTTGGATCCCTCCAACCTGTTTTCCTGCATCCACAAACATTAGCACAATACCAATTTCGCTCCAGTACGAAATTATCGCGGTACATGTTTTTATTAAATATTATCCGCTTAATAACGGCGCAATAGGGTCTCATCCGCTAAAAAATACGGAAAATCAATCAACTGCAATATATACATATGCCAATATATATATATTGATATTATATATAATACCAATTTCACTGTTTATGAAATATTCGCGGTATATGTTTTTATTAAATAACATCCGCTTACTAACGACGTATAATGTCTATTTTAACAATCAATAGATATCAATCAACATTCAAACATGCATTCAAATATTTTAAATCTAACTATTTAAAATAAAATCGAAACTAATTCGATTGAGTGAGAAGTTCTCACCTTGATTTAAATTTCGTTTCAGCTTTTACTTCGAATAAAATTAAACGCGCGTTTAATTTTACCCGAAATTCTCACTAACTCCAAACGACTCCAAGCCAACTCCATCGCGTAGTGCTCGTCCATACGATTCCAACGCAACTGGTTTTGCATTTTTTCGACCTCGTATGAAAAAGTTATGAATTATTGAAGTTTGTACACGATTTATATATAACTATTACAACATAATCTAATTAATTTTAAACCTCCATCATCTTAGAGCCATAGGATCTTGCATCTGCTCATCTCCACCATGCATTCCCTTCTCCCTCTCACGTTCGCATCCTACAGACATTTGCCGTAGCCTTGAACCCATCATCTCAATACTAGGGTTAATTTTATCGACCTCATCTCGCAACGATACCTCATCACGTAGGCACCAAATCGAAGCCACCAACCTAAGCTACCCACGGCCAGAACCCCCCTAAGCTCGACCCCTTATCTGCGTTGAATCTCGTGCGCAATTCGAAGCAAACGCGGCCTCCTAGACGACGCTGTGGTGCTCCAAATTCGATCACAACCGTTGATCTCCAAGATCTCATCGTCCTCTTCCATTCTCTAGTTGAAAGTTTAGCCTAATTGTCGACGGATTGAAAGATAAAAGAGAGGGAAGGGGAGAGTTTTCTGGTCGTTCGTTGGGTAGTGGCGGCTGCACTTTGAAAACTAGGGTTAGGTTTTATTTTTATTTTTTTTTAATTTGTGTGAGGGCTATTTATAGAGAAAACCGAAACACTATTCATTCCGGAAATTCCGAACTCCGATTTACGCGCCGAAACTGACGTACCTAGGGTTTATCCAGCGTTCCGGACACAATGGAACAGGTTTCGAAAGCTAATTCGGAAGTATGTGCGAGTTATGGCTATAAACGCTCAATTTAAATTAAACCGATTTAAATCGATTTCTAGGCGTTTTAATTTGTACCGGACAAACCGTAAATCCAATTGACTTGAAATTTGAAACCTTACAATAATATCGCATTACGGATCCGATGAAACTGGTTTCGTCGAAATCCGAGACTTTTTGAAAAATGGCTATTTTGACTCGCCAAATTTAAATTAAAAACGATTCGATGCGTTTCGAGCTGCCACGCTCAAACGATAACTCCGATTGACACGAAATTTGAAATCCGGTAATAACTAACTATTACGGATCCAATGGAACTGGTTTCGTTCAATTCTGAGACTGTTCAAAAATTGACTATTTTTACTAGTCGATTTAATTATTAAAATATTCAATTTTCACAAATTAACTTCTAAATCGATTTTAAAAGTTCTAAAATATCGTTCTAACTCCCATATGATAAAATAAAATTTTACAAATCATTTTCAATCATATTTAACCCAATTTTCAATTATTTCCATAATTTAACATATTAAATTATCGATTTAATTATTCAATTAAATTCAATAATTCAAATAAAAATTTATTTGACTTATAAATTTCACTTATTAATATTTAAAATTAATTAAATATTCAAATTTTAATTAATAAAAATTCTGGGTCGTTACACTACTAGTCTAGTCTAATAGGTGAAGTAAGCTTAAAAGGTTGTCCCTAATAAAAAAAGGTCCAAATTGAATTGAGCCTTGGGCTAATTTTTAAAATTGGTTGAAACTAAAATAAACTTTTAAATTTAAAAGTGAAATTTAAAATAAGAAATATATATTATAAATCATACAATATAAATTTCGAAAGGTGTTTTGAAAATATAATAACTAAATTTCAAAAATTATAATATTATTATTTAATAAAATAAATAAATTAATAAAATATATACAAATAGATTTTGATATACGTTGCATTGACTTGAATTGTTTAAGACAAGGAAAGAGTGTGTATAATAAGAATATTTGAATTTAAAAATATTTAAATAATTATTTAATTAAATAAATTAATTAAACTTTAATTAATAAATAATATATATAAGTGTTATAGTATACATATTCAATACAAAATGCTATCATTTAATAATATAAAATTAATTAAAATGTTAATTGGTTGAATTAATTAAATAAATTTTAATTAATATAATATTATACATAAGACTATTATATAAGTAAACTAAGTTATAAAAGTTATATAATAAAGAAACTTATATAATATGAACGTATAAATTAAAGGTGGAACATTAAAGAAACCCTAAATAGACTTAAGGGATAAATTCATATGTACAGTACGTTTACCAGAATTTTAAATGTGTTTAACACTTGAGTCATGATAGTATTTCATAAGAATATGTTAATCCATAAGTTGATATCATCTAAATAAATATAAAGTTATTGTAATACCCCAAAAAATTTAAGCGGAAAATTTAATAAAAAATAAATTTAAATAAAATAAGGACAAAATTGGAATTTTTGCAAACATCCTAATCTGGTACATAACTTGTACAGTTGTGTTCGTAGCGATTTTCTAGACAATTTTAATATATAATGTTTGGAAATCGAAGCTAATATGAAGAAGTTATAAAAAAATTCAATTTCGAAATCAAAAATAATTAAATAATAAAAAAAGAAAAGAAAAATATACTAATTAAAAAGCTCCACCGGTCAACCCCTAGAAGGGGACCGATAGATCATTAGGGACCAACCACCCGTATATAAAGCGGTCGACCGATCGAATGTGTGTGGCTAGGGTTTGGTTAGGCCAACGACCTGAATTCGATTGTATATTTCTACCAGTAGTCAGATTTACATTGTACATTTTGAACGGTGTAGAGTAGCTTGAAACCCCTATAAACAGATAGCTAATGAAAACCCTAATTCATAAATTTCATTCAATATATCCAAACTTTGCAAAATTCTTTTTTCTTCGGACAACATTTCTTTAAAATATAATCTAAATTAAAAATCTAAAGCATAGGGACAAAAAATAAATTAGACCAAGTAGAGAGCTAGCGGCGGAGGAGATTCTAGATATAACGTAGAGGGACTAACTTGGATTTAAGGCGAGTGGGTACAGTGTTAATTAGATGATTTCTATGCAATTAATTTTGGTATACCCTATTTGGTTAAGTTGTTGAAAATTAAACTGAGAATCCAATTTGTTTAGGTCTGGGATTTAACAGTAAATATGAATTCATGCAAACCTAAGAACCGATCCAAGTTGTACTCTTCTCTCAAATCAAATATGAATTGATATATAACATGTTCATGTTGATGCTAAGTCTAGGTTAAATTATTACTATAAATTGAATATGAGTTTGGACAAATATGACTTAAATTTCACAAATTTTGGGTTCACGGAAATTGTTATAGTAAGAAAACTGTAGGTTTTCCGTTCAGATTTGGGAACGAACATGGTTAACTAATAACTAATAAAAATCAAAGAAGACGATTTAATTAACCTAAAAACTATCACTCTCACCTGTTGACTGCTTACTGGAGCCGATCGACAGCAAGCAATCAACTGCTCTAAGAGCAAGCGATCAACCCGTTAGCATTTTCTAGGCGTAGTACGAAACCTTGGCCTACGACATAGGTTATAAATAAAATAATAGTGTCTATGTTTTATATATATATATACATATGTTAGTTTAAGTAGGGAAGCTAGTTCCCTATGAGGTGGCACTGGGACATTGCAGGACTAGATAAATGTTATTTATCCAGCATGGGCCGATATTCAACTGAGGGCGATTCTATCACAAATTTGCACTTACAAAGGTTCTATAGTGGACGCACGATACTGATGATGATGCCTAATGGAGTGTGTAGCTCCACACCAACGTGAGTTCCTTAGTATTCATGATGCGACATGATGTTGTGCTATTGTTGGATCCCGGTGCAGTGCGATAAGAGGCATTATGTTACCATTGAGAGGTGGATATGGATGTAGCGATGACAAGACATTTCGACGAGTCGGCATTGCAAGCTTCTCCTTAATGTGTATCTAAGGGTAGTCGTAGTTGTGGAAATATAGTCCCGTGGTGGAAATTTGTAGTGAAACCTATGTGGAAAATTTTAGTACATATTAGTCGATCATTAGTAGTTCTAAGGTTCGGTTAGTCGTTCGATCCTAAGTATGAGTTGCATAAGTAGTTAGTGTAGGTGTGTATTGAGTTAAACCCCATGAGTAAACAAAACAAGTAACTCATGGGAACTTGTAGAACATTCTATGTCACATAGAGTATTGCTAAAGTCAATTGTATGTGAATATCGTATATTAATGGTGTACTCATTCATCAGAATTTTGTCCGACCCATCACTTTCCTTTCTTTTTCCCAATCATAGGAGAACAAGGCAGCAAGTAATTGCTCAGTGGTAGTAATTAGAGAGGCAGCTTGACATTAGAGTTGTTTTATATTTCCTATTACTCTCTATGTAATGTTTATCGTACTTAGTATTTTATTAGACAATATGACGTATTTCTGTACACTGTGGATTTGACTGCGTACTATTTTGAGACCGTGTTTTGGATATTTTCCTAGATGACTATTTTCAATACTTATAATTTTCTGCCTTCCGCTATGAGATTTGAAAGTGTAGTACATTTTAGATTTTCTCCTTATATCTTTAGTCTCTAAAATGTTTAAAAACCCCAACAGCTCATACTTCTTGGCATCGACGGTGAGTCCGAAAGTCAACTTAGACTTTGGATTAATATGTCAGGAGGTGTGAGTTGTCACAGTTCTCCTCTACCATTTATATATTAATAGATTACTTGCATACTCCTTAGTTTTTTAGCTTTCCTCAAGTTAAAAATGTTATGTGTACTACTACTAATATATAAATTAGACGAAGTAAGATAACTTCAAATATTTGTTGACCTTTCCTCACATTAAGTGCATTACACCTAGGCCATCGCAAAATGTTAGGTACATGTGAATAATATCTCTCTATTTGTTGAGCTTTCCTCAAGATAAAGTCGAGATTATGACAAGGAACCGTAGGTTTGGAGTTGTATATGATACAACCAAGAAAAGCTATCCACCGTATACAGGAGTATAATTTGTTGTGCTTTCCTCAAGGTCAGAATCCTAAGGTATACGAATTCTAACACCCTCTAGTGAAATTGAAAGACTTCTACATTTATCTTAGGGTTTGGAGAAACATAAAGGACTAGAGGGAGCTTATTAGTAAACTGAAACATAAAGTTTAAGTTTGCTAATATTATAAGGACATCTACCATGAAATTTCCCTAGTCTACTAAGTTAAAACTTGTAGAAAATGTCTACACCCAAGCTCTTTTTTGAAAAAACAAACTTGTCGGACTTAATTATATTGACTGGCTAAGAGCGAAAAGATAGCATTAACTTATGAACATCTTTGGTCGTCGATACTTGCACCTCTAAAAGAATAACCCACTGATGATGTGGACCCTACACTAAGACATGCTTATAATAAACGGGTTACGAACCTAGGGATTGCCCAAGTTTTTGTGTTTTCTACGAAGACAAGTCGTTGCAAAGGCAACATAAAAATATGTCTTTCCATGAGATTTTTGATAGTCTCAAAGCTCTATTTGGTGAATAGTCCCATTATGCAAGGTACAAACTTATGTAGAAAATGTTCAATACCAAAATGATTTAGAGATAGAAAATGGATGATTACGTTCTAATGACGAAAGGCTATATTGGTAGACTTGCATAGTTATACGTACCAATAAGAAACAAGAAGCAAGCAGACTTGATCCTTAGGTCTCTTACTTCCTAGCATGAGCTGTTCATATTAAATTATAATATGAACCAATTAAACGTAAGCCTCGTAGAGTCCTCAATATGTTGAGGTTGGTTGAGTCTTTGTCCAAGGATCAAGGGGTCGTACTTTTTGTTAAAGGGAACGTGCCAACTTTGAAAGAGTCGAAGAAGCAAAAAAGGGTTAATAAGAAAAATAAGAAAACTGCTGGTGAAAACAAGGTTGAATGTCATCATTGTCATAAGAAGGGTCATTGAAAACGGAATTTTCCAAAGTACTTAATGATCGTTAGTGAAAAGAAGCATAATGGTTCTACTGCTCTATCAGGTACATTTATGATTCAAAATTGTTTTGCAACCGACAAACTATCTTAGGTTTTAGATACTAAATCTGGGACTCACATCTGTAATTGTTACACGGGCATAGAATCTGGCATCGCATGGAAAAGGGAGAAATGAGGCTTCAAGCTGTTGATGGGCTATTGTAGATGCAAAAGCAGTTGGAGATTTTCATTTGAGTTTGCTAAGTGGATTTGTTTTGATATTAAATAATTACTATTTTGTAAAAGATTTTAATATGGAATTATTTCTGTGTTAAATTGTCATAGGCTAGTTATGTTTTTCACTATGATAATAATGTTATGAACATTATTTTAGATAGTGATAAATTCTGTGATTGTATTTTAGATAATGGTATTTATGTGATCAATACAAATGTATGTTCTCTGAGTAATTCTTTGAATTAAAACATAAATAAAAATTATCTTTTGCATTATAGGCTAGGTTATATTAGTGAGAAACGACTGCAAAAATTGAAAATCAAAGGTTTTCTCTTGTTATTTGATTCAGAATCATTTGACACGTGTGAGTCGTATCTCAAAGGTAAGATAACCAAGCACCCCTTCAATGGGAGCAATGAAAGAGTTGATGAACTGATAGGGCTTACACATACTTGTGTATATGGCCAAATGCCTAGAATTACCAAAGATAACTATTCTTCTTTTGTAACCTTCATTGACGATTTCTCATGACTAAGATATGTGTATTTTATGAAGAACAAATCCGTTATTTATGAGAAATTTATTGAATATAAGAATAAAGTTGGGAATTAGATAAATTGAAGGATTAAAATACTTCGATCTGATCAAGGAGGTGAGTATATTGGATAAGAACTTCAGTGGTACTCAAAAGATAATGGGATGATTATCTCTTAGGTTACTCCTCCATATACTCTGCAAAAAAAAAGATGTTTCAAAATGGAGAAATCGAGCCGTATTAAATATGGTTCGTTCCATGATGGGTAAGGAGGAGTTACCACTGTCCTACTTGGGATATGCGCTGGAAACCGTAATGCATATTTTGAATTGGTTGCCCACTAAGTTGTACCTAAGATGCCATATGAGATGTAGCATGGGAAAAAACGCCACCATTATTATTTGAAGGTGTACGATTTTCCATCCTACGTTAAGAACGTCGATCCTAATAAGCTTGAGGAAAGTTCAACTTTGTGTAAGTTTGTAGGATATCATAAGAATTCTAGGGAATATATTTTCTATAATATAGAGGATAAAAAACATTTGTTTCCACACATGCTCTCTTTTTAGAAAAGAAATTTCTATCAAAAAAATTAATGACAAAGTTGTAGACTTGGATGAGATCCGAGAAACTAACAAGGAGTTTAAACTAGTGGGAGGGGAGAACCAAGTTCACTTATATACGAAAACACGAAAATTTTAGAAGGTATTGTAGGGAATTTCATGCACTAGAGAGATACTTCAGTTTTACTATGGATGGCAAGAAGGAGGACCGTGTCTTAGATGATGACACTCCTATATCATTCTAACAAGCACTACGGATAAAGACTCCGCACTTTGGCTTGGAGTAATGTAATCCTATATGGACTCCATGTATGAAAACAAAATATGGACTTTGACTGTCATACCCAAAGGGGAAAAACTGGCTGCAAATGGATTTTTAAGAAAAATCTAAATGTAGGTGGACATGAAGTGACTTATAAGGCTATGTTAGTTGTGAAAGGATTTCGTTAAATTCAAGATGTTGACTATGACAATACCTTTTCACCCCGTAGCTATGCTTAAGTCCATTCGAATAGTGCCGCCTATTTCTGCATTCTATGATTATGAAATATGAAAAATGGGTGTAAAGACATCATTTCTAAATGGTGATTTAGAAGAGACCGTCTATGTATCATTGTTTGCACAAAAAATGGGCAAACACCTCCAAGTCGTATGATTCGGTTGATTTTGTGTTGTTCTTAGTGATTTGGGTGATTTATGCAAATATGTAAAAAGCAGGGACTAAACTGTAAAAGACACACAGATTTATAGTGGTTCGGCCAGAATGTGCCTACGTCCACTTTATATGTTATTCTCCTTTATTTTTCAGATTACAAGTCCAAGGCCTTGATTACAAGCGTATATAAGTTGTTTGAAATTTCCTTCCGTGTTTGAGTTCTCAAACTTGTCCCCCATTGTTGTACCCCTGCCCCTCTATTTATAGAGTGAGGCTGGAGGGCAGGGGTCTTGGATGTATATAGCTGCTGGTGGGCCTGGGCTGATGCAATCTGGCCTGGAAGTGTTGGTTCGGTACGTCTTGGTCTGGTGGTAGATGGTTGGAGGGGTTGGTCCGGTGAGGCCTTGGACCGGTGGAGGTTGACTCGGTGGTGAGTTGGTCCGGTGAGGGTTGGAGCGGCAGTTGGTTCGGTAGTATGTTGGCTCGGTGGTATGCCGGTTCGGTAGTGCATGGAAAGATGGTTGGTTCAGTAGTAGGAGGGAAGTAGGTTGGTTTGGTGATGGGGACGAAGCTTGGTTCGGTGGTGGTCTACCTTACTTCTGGTTCGGCAGTGGGAGGAGGTAGCTGGTTCGGCCATGCTTGAAGGTGAAGTTTGGACCAGCAGTGCTAGGGAGTGGAGGATGGATGGTTCGGCAGTGCTTCCTTTCATTTGGCTCGGTTATATCTCCTTCATACGAACTCCGATTAACCTGAAAGTTGAAACATAGCCTTTCCTAGTCCTTATCATCATTTCCAACCAATTTCGTATCGATTGGAGCTCAACCAGATTTTGGCGATATCGATCGCAGCCTTGATCCCAATCGATCTCCAACCCAGATATTCAACATTCCTTGCCAATTTGTTGACATTCCAGTTTTGACCAAAAATGGGATAACACTTTGCCCCCCAAAACATGCCTTGTGATAACAAGGCGTGTTTTGAATAGTTCCGAGTCTAATATCCAAAGTCCATAGACACATTGCCAGAGTATATCATCCTTGAATGCTCCGAGTCGATGTCCAATTCCAAATCCCATGACCAAAGCTTTAGCCAATTCCACATCCATTCGAACTTGACAACCGAGTCCTAATTCATTCTTATCCAATAGGAAATAACCAAATCCAAGACCTCTCCAGGTTGACATCCGAATCCATAACCTTTCCAGGCTCTTGCCAAGCGCAATTCACACTTAATGCCCCTGGTCTGGTGTCCCTGGACGTTGAGCTAACCTCTCCGGGTTCTTGCCAAGCGTAATCCACACTTGACGACCTTGGTCCAGTGTCCCTAGACGTTGAGCTAACCTCTCCGTGTTCTTGCCAAGCGTAATCCACATTTGACGACCTTGGTCCAGTGTCCCTGGACGTTGTGCAATGCCATGGCTTAAGTCCTAAGCCGAATCCTGATCTCTCCGGACCCTTGTTGAGCATAATCCATACTCAACGACCTGATAATAACAATTGATAATAGAGGGCCTAAGTCCTAGGCCGAATCCTGGTCACTCCAGACCCTTGCCGAGCATAGTCCATACTCGACGACCTGAGTGAGCCAATTCACCATGTTCGGGCAAAGTGACTCACCCCTTGCCAGGCATAATCCATACCCGACGACCGTTTATCAAAAATCAGATAAAAATCCAATCAAAATCCAATCCAAAATCCAAATCCAAAATCCAAATCCAAAATCCAAATCCAAAATCCAAATCCAAAATCTAAATCTAAAATCCAAATCTGAAATCCAAATCCAAAATCCAAATTAAAACCAGAAAGCCAGAAATCCAAACCAGCGTCCAAAACCGAAAATAATCAACCAAAGGAAAATCCAAAAGCAAGCAAAACCAGGAGCTTAATCCAAGCTTCAAAACCAAAAACCAAAAAGAAAAGCAGTGTCCAATCCAAAAGCAAAAGATAAATTTCACAAACCATAGCATCGCAGTTTATCATCATTCAGAGCATGCCAAGGGGCTATCTCCGTCCCCGTACATTGTAAATGACTTGGTTGCTTGCCAATAGTTCACTACTTATTCCATATTATCCTGGTCAATGGATGATCAATTGACCATCGTTCCTGGGCCTCCCACCATCGTAGCTTGAGGTAGGAGGCGGTTGCTCCTGCTCCGTCGTTGCATTCCAAGGTTGTGACGCCCCACCTCTATACCCACGCTAGCCAAAAACATTACGGTGAATGCTGTCAACTAGCACGGAGAATAAGGCTGTTGAGGAGCGACCATCTGTATAATTGCTTTGCGCGAGCATCGATACGTCAGATAGTATAACATGCATTTCTTATCAAGAGGGAAATCCGACATACCGACACAAACTCAAAGCTACTACACAGTGGCTATAATATCTTCGGAAACAAATACAGAAATAAACATAACATAAATCAGTCACAGATAATTCATATCACAAAGGCGGAAATAGATATGAATATTACACATGAAAGTGTACATCAGAGTAGTGGTCAAACAAGATCCACAATATCCAAAAAGAATAGATACAAGTGCTAGACAAAAGAATAAGTATACATCATAGAGTCTGTATCTCAAATGTATACAACAAAAACTACTAAACTTAAGTAGTTAGCCAAAAGATCAGATGAAAGTCCGATAAGGAGTCAAGCAGAAGCACATGTAATATCTCAGTCTGACCCGAGTATTATTTAAGAAGAAAATAATAAACGGATCAGTCCAGCTATAAATATCAGATGAAGTGATATATAATAAGAGATATGACATAAACATATAATAATCACAATGCCAAGCTGTGATAAATAAGTAATTGAAAATCAACAAGAGATTAATCAATATCACAATAATCTACTCAAGATAAAAAGGAATGTCATACTCCTAATTTCATTCACCAAGCCACAATAAATGACATATATATCAATGCCAATCGTAAAAGTTGGTGAAACATAAATTCCAAAATTCAACACACGAAATCCAGAAATCACAATCAAAGGGAACAACGACGTCGTACAGCGAGACATCCGATGAACCAAAACACAATCAAAGGGGACAACGACGTCGTACAGCGAGACATCCGATGAACCAAATCACAATCAAAGGGAACAACGACGTCGTATAGCGAGACATCCGATGAACCAAAACACAATCAAAGGGAACAACGACGTCGTACAGCGAGACATCCGATGAACCAAAACACAATCAAAGGGAACAACGACGTCGTACAACGAGACATCCGATGAACCAAATCACAATCAAAGGGAACAACGACGTCATACAGTGAGACATCCGATGAACCAAAACACAATCAAAGGGAACAACGACGTCATACAGCGAGACATCCGATGAACCAAATCACAATCAAAGGGAACAACGACGTCGTACAGCGAGACATCCGATGAACCAAAATCTCTAAGACATTGCTCAATGCTAGTCTAAAACATAAAATGATCGTCATGATCAAAGAGAAGTGTCGATTACAGTAAGCTAGTAAATGTATGAGCTTAGCTTCATGTCCCATAACCACTAGCTTAACTTAAATATTTACGAACAAATTGTAGATCTCCACTAGAAAATTGTCACAAGAGATTCAATCGAACAAGTCCAAGAATTAACCGACGAAATAAACGCAAGCGTTTCATACCACTTGTTTTACTAAGCCGTTTAATTAGATTTCTCATACGAGTGAGGTAAAGGCTTGTATATACTAATAGATTGGAAAATAGTTTAAGAAAACGAGCTTTGTAATAAAATAGTGTTGAAATCATTTGAAGAAAGAGTTTTGATATTTACTACTAGTATAGAAAACCTTTATATTTTTAAAGTGACAAATCACAAAGAAGATTGTAGGAACAATCAATCACTAAGATTCACATTCGAAAACGTGAATAAAATCCAAAGAAATCGATATCAAATCCATCAAAGTGGATATATCTAAAATTCCCAAAGAGAAGGTCATCAAAGTCGATAATAAATGACAACAACAAAAGGGAGACAACACGAATCGATTAAAGTTGGATATTCAAACGAATTAGCAATATAGGCTAATCTGGCAAATAGTAGCAGGTCGGTCGACCGGACTTCCTAAGTCGGTCGACCGAACCAGAGGTTGGAAGTGCTCGAGGCACCAGGTCGGTCGACCGGCGCAGGGGGCTCGGTCGGCCGAAGCCTGTAACCAGCACTTCCAAACAGAGACAGGAAGTGCCTGGACTACAGGTCGGTCGACCGGCCCAGGGGCTCGGTCGGCCGAACCTGTATGCTTGCACTTCCTACCCTATTTCAAAAGAGGTGCAACTCTCGATCAAATTGCAATCGCACGAGCAACGACGCTAAGGGATTATGCCAATCGACTACCCGGCCCTATATGCTCCTCGATGCATCACCAAAAACATGTTCAAACATCAAAGTTAGGATTTTTAACGAATTGAACTCAAAACACTAAAAATTGGAATATTCACAAAAGCAATCCAAATCAAAATCAAATGCACATGAATAAGTGTTAGGAATTCATACCTAACAATAGAAGAGAATTATAAGCATAGATGTAAGATTAAAAATCTCACCTTTGAACCCAAAAACAATGAATGAGAAGCTATGAAGCGATGGCAAGAACAAACACTCTTCAATTCCAACTCAACAAGCTTGAATCTAAGCTAAAAAGAGAAACATTCCCTAAATTAGGTTTAGGAAATTTCTGAAATCAAATAGAGAATGAGTTGGAGAAGAAGAAGAGGAAGCTTACCAATGGGTTCTCTTTGAATTTGGAGCAAGAACTTGAGCTAGCAAGAGGAACTAGGGCTTGGAGTTTTAATTTCCACTCTCTTCTACCATTGTTGCTAAAGCTTGAAGAGTTAGGAATTAGAAATGAAGTAATGAAGAGTTGGAAAGGGTTGGGACTGAGTTCGTAAGTGGCTAATGGGTTCAGCCCAAACCAAAACCCTAAGTGAAAAAGGTCAAAATTCTACTATCTCCAAACATATCGAAGTTTATACTCAAAAAGGTCGCAAACGTCATTTTGAACTCAATGGGGGTGGTCTCGAGTCCCAATTCGACTGTTTGCAAAAAGTAGCTTTTCGAACCAAAATCCGACTAACGATAAAATATTTAAATAAAATATTTAAATATAAAATCGATAAATATACGGGTTGTTACAGACTACCCTCCTTAAAGAAATTGCGTCCTCGCAATACTTAAGAGGAAAATAAGAAGTAACAACCATGGAAGCATATCAACACAAAAGAAAATTGAAATAAGAAGTTCACCATAAAGAGCACGAAAGAGTTAGCAAGAACGGGATCGCTCAATGAGTTCTCAAGATTCTCAAGAGTAATCCCTAGGATTTGAGAACCATTGAACTTTTATCAGAAAGAATATCTTTATATCGAAGGCGCTCAACCTCCAAAGCAATGATGCGAATAGAATGTTGCTCAAAAGTCAAATTTGGTGAAACTTCAATCCCTCAATAACACCGGGCTCAAGAATAAAAACCGGAAACATAAAAGCATTTCCACAGTCAAAAGACGTGGAAAACGTCAAGGATAGCAGAAAGTTGAGCCGGTGCAACGGCGTAGTACAAATACGGTACGCCCGAGAAACTAGAAACTCGAATAATTTGGAACACCGACGTAGTACAAAGACGGTACGTCCAATGAATCAAAGACACTGATGTAGTACAAACGGTACATCCAATGAATCAAAAGCAAAGACATTGATGTAGTACAAACGGTACATCCAATGAATCAAAAGCAAAGACATTGATGTAGTACAAACGGTATATCCAATGAATCAAATAATTCGGAACACCGACGCAGTACAAAAACGGTACGTCCAATGAACCAAAGCCCAAATGATTTCGGAACACCGACGTAGTACAAAAACGGTACGTCCAATGAACCGAACACAATAAAAGGACATCGGACGCTAGTCCATAAAAGAAATGAGATGAAACTCAATAAAACGAAGTACATCAAAACGCCCGATGAACTTGGTAAAAAATGATTCCATTCCGTCATCATCAAAGAATCAACACCTTATTGCCTACGACAAAACATATTGGCAACACGATTTCCCCTTCGGGAATAAAAAGAATATCAAGATCATAAGATGCTAGGAACTCGAGTCAACATGCAGTTCCTTAAGAGAACATAAATCTTCCAAAGATTTATGATCGAGGTAGAGAACAAATTTCTCATCCAAATATGATGATGCCAAATTCCAAAATCAAAAACAATAGCCGAGAGCACTAGATCATAAGTGGCATATCTAGTCTCGATAAGCTATAATGATTTAGAAGCACAAGTGATAGCACGTTCTCCTTTGCAAGAGAACGGCATCTAAACCAATACGACTAGTATCGGTACAAATAACAAAGTCTTGGTTCCCCTTCAGGAATCACAAGAACAAGAGTATCGAAAGGAAGAGTTCTTTTAGATAATCTTTTTTCTCGAAAAGCTAAAACTTTCAAAATCACAATTATTTCAATGTAAAAATATTTCTAGAAAAATTTATAATTTACAAGTCAATATATCGTGTCTGATT
This sequence comes from Allium cepa, assembly GCA_030765085.1. Lineage (NCBI taxonomy): Eukaryota > Viridiplantae > Streptophyta > Magnoliopsida > Asparagales > Amaryllidaceae > Allium > Allium cepa. The sequence continues at coordinate 79,268,591 of CM060932.1, read as the reverse complement.
GTCACATCAAAGCGTTTAGGAAATTCCTATCGATAACGTTGATCAAGCGCATCGACCAAAATTCTTAAAGCACTAAACGGGCAATACAATCACAAAATCATCTTCTATAGGATAAATAAATCTCTTAAAAAGTTTTAAGAATATTCTTTGTTCGTTTCAAGAACAAAATCCAATTTTACTTATAAATAAATCTTATGAAAAAGATTTTCAAAATTTTAAGTCACTATCTTCATCCAAAATAAATAAGTACAAGAATGGCCTCATCAAAATATTCATAGAATATTCGATTTATAAAATGGATGAAATAAGCTGGACAAACTGAATGATATAATAATTCATTCATAGGAATCATAACAAGTGCGGAATGCGGTAAGTGGAATGCCAACTTCCGCAACTCGTAGCAAATGAAAATTGGTGGTAAGGTCAAACTGAAAAGACCTTAGCACTACACAAAAGATTACTTAGGTGATAATCCTAAGACAAGCTCCAAGATTCCGGAAAATTTCTCTAACTACATAAATGAGAGAAATAACACTTTCCTTACGAGTGGGCTTAAGGAATAAAATGATGCCATCAAGTTGGAATCAAAATCATAAAGGAAAAATAGAAATCTGCTTAACAGATTGAAAATGTCAAAGATGAATAGTCCACTCGAGAAAATAGGATATGAGCTTCACAACGATTAAGCCAATCCTTACAAAAATCAATTCCGAAGCCTAAGTAAAATTATCGGCTCGGAAAGAAAAATCTCATAAAATAATTTCGACATCAATAAAAAACAAATTGAGTGTTGCGGACCTACCATCCGGATTCACAACTCTCAAAGAACTCATCAAGCCCAAAAATATTTTTAAAGAAAAAGAATCAACAAGTTCTTTTGATATAAAATAGTGAGATGGAACCCATATCAAAAAGGACTCAACTAAGAAGACCACGAAATAAAACAATGCCATCAAGGATTGAGTGAAAAATACCTTGACCACGAGAAGTGTTACCAGGAGCTCGCACAATATTCAGCTCTCCCTCTCTCCTGCTTTGAAGAATGGGACATGTAGATATAAGATGACCCGAACTTTTGCAATAACGGCAAAAGAGAGTTTTCGGGCACTCCTTTGCATAGTGGTCCGTGAAACCACAATTGTAGCATCGTCCCCGACTAGAGATAGGAGACTTTGCTAACGGAGTTTGTTGCTTCCCTTTCTTGATGGGATTGGGGCCTTCAAATTTAATAGGCCTCTTCATGTTGTTGCTGGAGTTCTGTTTGGCACGCACAACTTCAATATCAATTTCTCTATCGGCCTCTTCAAGACGAAGAGCGATATCAATAAGCTGATCAAATGAAACCTCAAGTTTCAGGAGTAATGGCTTCTTGAGATTCTTATTCAAGCCATAGACAAACCTCTGATTTTTCTTCAATGGGGTGTTGATGTATTCAACCCCGTATTTGAACAGAGATTCGAAAGATGCGACATAGTCTGTCACAGAAGATTCACCTTGAACAAGGTCAATGAAACGCTGGGCTAAAGTTACTTTCTCAGCCTCCGGCACAAATTTCAATTCGAATCTTTCCCGGAATTGCTCCCAAGTGAGATCCGCTTCAACGATTTCAGAAATTAAAAGCTCATACCAATCCAATGCTCTTTCTTGGAGCATGCTAGAAGCTACTTGGACTCGATGTAAATCAATAAGGTTCATGCGAGAAAAGATGCGATCGCATGATTTAAGCCAAGCTTGAATTTCTATAACACTCTCGGATCCCTTGAATGGCCTTCCACCCAAATCGGTGTAGTCTCTGCACAAGCATGCAAAACCGGATCTAGGATGAGTGGGCTCTGGATTGGGTCCGGCAGCTTGAGCGTTCTTAACAAGATCTAAAAGCTGCTGGGCAGACATAAAAACTCCATCTTGGGGAGTAGCACTAGATTGACCGGCGCTGGGACGGCCAGGTCTAACCATTTCTCTTCTTTAAGAAAGAAAGAAAGAAGAGGAAAAAGTTATTCTCATAATAAATTTCAATCAAACTTGATTGATAAAATAAGGAATCATAAAGAAATTAGGATGAATCGGTACGAGGACACGAATTAAATCCTAAAGCACGACTCCTAAGATGGACTTAGGACGATGATCCTTGTTAAATTATTCTACATTGTTCCGAAGTTTGACTCTGATACCAAGCTGTGACGCCCCACCTCTATACCCACGCTAGCCAAGAACATTACGGTGAATGCTGTCAACTAGCACGGAGAATAAGGCTGTTGAGGAGCGACCATCTGTATAATTGCTTTGCGCGAGCATCGATATGTCAGATAGTATAACATGCATTTCTTATCAAGAGGGAAATCCGACATACCGACACAAACTCAAAGCTACTACACAGTGGCTATAATATCTTCGAAAACAAATACAGAAATAAACATAACATAAATCAGTCACAGATAATTCATATCACAAAGGCGGAAATAGATATGAATATTACACATGAAAGTGTACATCAGAGTAGTGGTCAAACAAGATCCACAATATCCAAAAAGAATAGATACAAGTGCTAGAAAAAAGAATAAGTATACATCATAGAGTCTGTATCTCAAATGTATACAACAAAAACTACTAAACTTAAGTAGTTAGCCAAAAGATCAGATGAAAGTCCGATAAGGAGTCAAGCGAAGCACATGTAATATCTCAGTCTGACCCGAGTATTATTTAAGAAGAAAATAATAAACGGATCAGTCTAGCTATAAATATCGGATGAAGTGATATATAATAAGAGATATGACATAAACATATAATAATCACAATGCCAATCTGTGATAAATAAGTAATTGAAAATCAACAAGAGATTAATCAATATCACAATAATCTACTCAAGATAAAAAGGAATGTCATACTCCTAATTTCATTCACCAAGCCACAATAAATGACATATATATCAATGCCAATCGTAAAAGTTGGTGAAACATAAATTCCAGAATTCAACACACGAAATCCAGAAATCACAATCAAAGGGAACAACGACGTCGTACAGCGAGACATCCGATGAACCAAAACACAATCAAAGGGGACAACGACGTCGTACAGCGAGACATCCGATGAACCAAATCACAATCAAAGGGAACAACGACGTCGTACAGCGAGACATCCGAGTACAGCGAGACATCCGATGAACCAAAACACAATCAAAGGGAACAACGACGTCGTACAACGAGACATCCGATGAACCAAAACACAATCAAAGGGAACAACGACGTCGTACAGCGAGACATCCGATGAACCAAATCACAATCAAAGGGAACAACGACGTCGTACAGCGAGACATCCGATGAACCAAAACACAATCAAAGGGAACAACGACGTCGTACAGCGAGACATCCGATGAACCAAATCACAATCAAAGGGAACAACGACGTCGTACAGCGAGACATCCGATGAACCAAAATCTCTAAGACATTGCTCAATGCTAGTCTAAAACATAAAATGATCGTCATGATCAAAGAGAAGTGTCGATTACAGTAAGCTAGTAAATGTATGAGCTTAGCTTCATGTCCCATAACCACTAGCTTAACTTAAATATTTACGAACAAATTGTAGATCTCCACTAGAAAATTGTCACAAGAGATTCAATTGAACAAGTCCAAGAATTAACCGACGAAATAAACGCAAGCGTATCATACCACTTGTTTTACTAAGCCGTTTAATTAGATTTCTCATACGAGTAAGGTAAAGGCTTGTATATACTAATAGATTGGAAAATGGTTTAAGAAAACGAGCTTTGTAATAAAATAGTGTTGAAATCATTTGAAGAAAGAGTTTTGATATTTACTACTAGTATAGAAAACCTTTATATTTTTAAAGTGACAAATCACAAAGAAGATTGTAGGAACAATCAATCACTAAGATTCACATTCGAAAACGTGAATAAAATCCAAAGAAATCGATATCAAATCCATCAAAGTGGATATATCTAAAATTCCCAAAGAAAAGGTCATCAAAGTTGATAATAAATGACAACAACAAAAGGGAGACAACACGAATCGATTAAAGTTGGATACTCAAACGAATTAGCAATATAGGCTAATCTGGCAAATAGTAGCAGGTCGGTCGACCGAACTCCCTAAGTTGGTCGACCGAACCAGAGGTTAGAAGTGCTCGGGGCACCAGGTCGGTCGACCGGCCCAGGGGGCTCGGTCGGCCGAAGCCTGTAACCAGCACTTCCAAACAGAGGCAAGAAGTGCCTGGACTACAGGTCGGTCGACCGGCCCAGGGGCTCGGTCGGCCGAACCTGTATGCTTGCACTTCCTACCCTATTTCAAAAGAGGTGCAACTCTCGATCAAATTGCAATCGCACGAGCAACGGCGCTAAGGGATTATGCCAATCGACTGCCCGGCCCTATATGCTCCTCGATGCATCACCAAAAACATGTTCAAACATCAAAGTTAGGATTTTTAACGAATTGAACTCAAAACACTAAAAATTGGAATATTCACAAAAGCAATCAAAATCAAAATCAAATGCACATGAATAAGTGTTAGGAATTCATACCTAACAATAGAAGAGAATTATAAGCATAGATGTGAGATTAAAAATCTCACCTTTGAACCCAAAAATAATGAATGAGAAGCTATGAAGCGATGGCAAGAACAAGCACTCTTCAATTCCAACTCAACAAGCTTGAATCTAAGCTAAAAAGAGAAACATTCCCTAAATTAGGTTTAGGAAATTTCTGAAATCAAAGAGAGAATGAGTTGGAGAAGAAGAAGATGAAGCTTACCAATGGATTCTCTTTGAATTTGGAGCAAGAACTTGAGCTAGCAAGAGGAACTAGGGCTTGGAGTTTTAATTTCCACTCTCTTCTACCATTGTTGCTAAAGCTTGAAGAGTTAGGAATTAGAAATGAAGTAATGAAGAGTTGGAAAGGGTTGGGACTGAGTTAGTAAGTGGCTAATGGGTTCAGCCCAAACCAAAGCCCTAAGTGAAAAAGGTCAAAATTCTACTATCTCCAAACATATCGAAGTTTATACTCAAAAAGGTCGCAAACGTCATTTTGAACTCAATGGGGGTGGTCTCGAGTCCCAATTCGACTGTTTGCAAAAAGTAGCTTTTCGGACCAAAATCCGACTAACGATAAAATATTTAAATATAAAATCGATAAATATGCGGGTTGTTACAAAGGTCCAACATATTGTGGCAGCTGTCCGTTCCTTACATGCTCCTCAATTATGTCCTTTAGGCGCCTGCAGCTGTTGGTGTCGTGTCCATCCAAATCATGGAAGAGACAGTGCCTTCCTGATGTCCTTTCCCGTTCTGTTGGTTCTCTCCTAGCCGGCCTCCGGTAGGGAAGGCGATTCCGAGTATCTAGGTATATCCGCTCCAGCGTCTCGTTCAATCCTGTGTATGTGGAAAACTTTGGATCCTTCCATTGCTTCCTAGCATTTCCAGAATTATCGTCCAACTTCCTTTTTCCTTTGTCTTTATCCAAACCTTTGCTGGATGGTCCTCCAACCTCAACTGCATTAACCTTTTTTAACTTTAAATCCGTACTCGCGTCTTCTTTCCGAAGGAACCTTTCTGCCTCGTGAAAGAATTCGTCGAGATCACGTGGGGGATCTCGTATCAGAGATACCTTGAAATCCGAGTTCTCCCTGACTCCTGATACTGCTGCCATTAAAACCATCGATGGATCGGGCCGATCCACCGAAGCAACTGCGGCACTGAATCAAGTTAGAAAGGCTCTAAGCGATTCATCGATCCTTTACTTTACCGATGTCAATGTCATCACGTTCTTCGGTCTCTTGACATGAACCCGAAACTGTCCCAAAAACCTTTCCACCAATTCCCTCCAAGTCCTGATAGATCCTTCTTCCAGCTGCCTAAACCACATCGCAGCTAAGTTCGTCAAGTATAAAGGGAAGCATCGGGTCATCACTTCCTCCGATGTCCTCAGCACCTCCATGTGTCTAGTGTACCTCATCAAGTGATCCGTAGGGTCTTCCTTGCCATCATATACCTCCACGCTAGGTAGCTTGAGCTTAGGTGGATTCTGAGCCATCCTTATTTCCCGAGCGAACGGACTCATATTCACTCCTTCCAAGTCTCCGCTGGTCAAACTACCTCGCACAGTCTTTCTGATTATATCTACCAATCCAGCGTTTTCTGTCGGGGGTTGCCCCCGAGGGAATTCCGGTACATACTCTTCATGTGGCTCGCTAGCAGCAACGTTGGCTCTAGCCTTTTGAACTCCTTCCAAAGGTCCTCCTGTGTTGGATCCTGCGGGCCTGCCCCCAAGCCCTTGTCGATTTCCTTCTGGCTCTGCATCCTGCCCTCCATTGGGTTCCATAACCCTAGCTCCTTGTCCTGCATCCACAGCCGCTGTAGCTGTTCCTAAGTTCTGGGTCCCTGCAGCTCTCATTTGCTCCAAGAAAGTCTGCATCATCTCCTGTTGACTCTTCAACAACCTCTCTTGCAGTGAATTTGTTATGGCTTCCATTTCGTCCTGGGTTATGTAGATCGAAGCCAGTCCTTCCTCAGCTCCGGAGGATGCTTGTTGACTTCCTTCCGGTTGGCTTCTCTCAGCCCTTTGCCTTCTACTATTTTGCCTAGTCATTGTCTTCCAAATCCAAACTTCTATCCGATGCAGCGGGTGCTAGTCGTTCTCAGTGAAAGCACCAAAAATATTTGCACAAAAAATGGGCAAACACCTCCAAGTCGTATGATTCGGTTGATTTTGTGTTGTTCTTAGTGATTTGGGTGATTTATGCAAATATGTAAAAAGCAGGGACTAAACTGTAAAAGACACACAGATTTATAGTGGTTCGGCCAGAATGTGCCTACGTCCACTTTATATGCTATTCTCCTTTATTTTTCAGATTACAAGTCCAAGGCCTTGATTACAAGCGTATATAAGTTGTTTGAAAGTTCCTTCCGTGTTTGAGCTCTCAAACTTGTCCCTCATTGTTGTACCCCTGCCCCTCTATTTATAGAGTGAGGCTGGGGGCAGGGGTCTTGGATGTATATAGTTGCTGGTGGGCTTGGGCTGATGCAATCTGGCCTGGAAGTGTTGGTTCGGTACGCCTTGGTCCGGTGGTAGATGGTTGGAGGGGTTGGTCCGGTGAGGCCTTGGACCGGTGGAGGTTGACTCGGTGGTGAGTTGGTCCGGTGAGGGTTGGAGCGGCAGTTGGTTCGGTAGAATGTTGGCCCGGTGGTATGCCGGTTCGGTAGTGCATGGAAAGATGGTTGGTTCGGTAGTAGGAGGGAAGTAGGTTGGTTTGGTGATAGGGACGAAGCTTGGTTCGGTGGTGGTCTACCTTGCTTCTGGTTCGGCAGTGGGAGGAGGTAGCTGGTTCGGCCATGCTTGGAGGTGAAGTTTGGACCGGCAGTGCTTGGGAGTGGAGGATGGATGGTTCGGCAGTGCTTCCTTTCATTTGGCTCGGTTATATCTCCTTCATACGAACTCCGATTAACCTGAAATTTGAAACATAGATTTTCCTAGTCCTTATCATCATTTCCAATCAATTTCGTCTCGATTGGAGCTCAACCAGCTTTTGGCGATATCGATCGCAGCCTTGATCCCAATCGATCTCCAACCCAGATATTCAACATTCCTTGCCAATTTGTTGACATTCCAGTTTTGACCAAAAATGATATAACAATCATAGCCTGAGTGTTTCAAGGTCAGTGGAAGTGAGGGAAAAACTTGCAAGTTGTTAAAGTCCATTTATCGACTTAAACAAGCTTCAAGAATAAGTGTTTTGGTAAATTGACCGAATGGTTTGGTTTTTACCAAAACACGGAAATATCAAAAGAAATATAAAAATGCCATCGCATTCTTAGTATTATACATTAGTGATCTATTGTTGATTGCCAATGACATTTTTTATTGAAATCTTGACTTTCCAAGAGTTTCTACATGAATGATTTGGGTGAAGCAGCATATACATTAGGTATAAAGATAATCTAAGAGGTAGTTAGTCCCAACATCTATACATAGATACCATAGTAAAAAGGTTCGGCATGGAGAATTCCAAACATGGAAATGTTCTAATGTTAGAATCATCCTTTTTAAGAAAGACACTCCTCGTACTAATGAGGAGAAAGATTATATGAAGAAGATACCATATGCTTCGACGATCGGTTGCATAATGTATGATATGCTATGTACTAGACCAGGTATAAACATGCATTAGGATGCATAAGCCGATTCTATTCTGATCGTAAAGAAAAGAATGTGTGGTTATAAATTTATACTGAAGTATTTAAGAAATACTCGGGACGTATTCTTAAATTATGGGAATGGAGACCTCCTTATGAATGGGTATACTAACTCTAGCTTTCAGAATGATATCGACGATAACAATTCAATGTCGAGCTATGCTTTTACTATTAGCGGTCGAGTAATCAGTTGGAAAAGTTCTAAACAGGATATAATAGCTAATTCCATGGTAGATGCCAAGTACATCACCTCGGTGAAGCAGATAAAGAATCGATCTAGATGCATAAGTTTTTATGTAAGCTCGGAGTGATTTCCAACATAGAGAATCTAATGTTTTGTGAAAATAATGCGGTGATATAAATTGAAAAGGATCCAAAAACACATAATAAACCATGACATAATTTCTGAAAATTCCGCCACAATAGAAAATTCATTGAGAATAAAGAGGTTGTGATGCAAAGGGTAGATACCAAGGACAACATAGAAGATTTATTCATGAAAGGTTTAGCTTAGTCGGTTCTTGAGAAGCTTAAAGGACAGGATTGAAATTCCATAATTGGCCTTAAGTGCAAGTAGGAGATTGATAGATTAAGAGTTGTCCTTTGAGGTAATTCTACAATTTATTGTAAATTATTAACTCTATAATCTAATCTCGGTCATAATAAAAGATATTTTTCTTTCTGTTATATACTTGTTGTAATGTGTTATAATTATTTAATTATTAAATATAAGTAAATCTAACAGAATATCCACAAATGGGTGTTTTGTGATAGTAATTACAAATATTATAACCGTGACTATTTTATCACAATTTAATAAACACATCATTTTAAATATTCCTAGTCAAGATGTGTCAAGACCGAATGTTGATACATCCATCGAGACTAGAGTAAGCAACGCTCTCCAAATGTTGGGCAGTGTACTACTCATGACTGCTGATGGTACCTAGAGGTTACATACTGATAGCTATGTAATGACTCGCTTAATAGATTTCAGTTGGTTAATATAACTAGGTCAAATAGAAAATATCGATGTGATAGTAGTACAAAATTCTCTTGACTTGAGAATAATGTTGATCTCCAAATGAAATCTCTGATTTGATTATAGTTAAATTGTAGCACCAGCATCCATCAAATAGCTAAATTGATTAGAAGTATTGGAAGTGAAACACTATTCAAGAGAGGACCCATCTCCTTAGTTATATGTGTTAGTATCACGGTCAACTGAAGTTAACTCGAAGTAAAAATCTCTAATAGAGAAGTTTTATTAATAATAATTGTTATAATTAAACCAAGGACTTTGCGTTTGGACTATAAAGTTGAATATGAACGATATTATAGTTTTGACCATTACCAAATTGCTTAAGTCCTAATGTGATATAATTTTGATGAAGAGAATCGGTGTAAATAATTACCACTACTGGGTAATGTTTACATAAAGTAAAATTGAATTTTATCAAAACTATGTAAACGATAAATTTGGCTATGATGTCACACCACCTGCTCAATGATATGTGAACGTTAATATTCGGATTGTTCAATATTAATCGTTGATCGAATTTACACCAAAGAGTCAGATAAACGAAATGTTGAATAATTCTACAACCACATGATTAAATTAATTATAATTTTTATAAATTAATAAATATTTATAAAATATTAATTATAATTTTATTCAATTTGTGTTTATCATTATTAAATAGTATGTATATATTAGTTATAAACGCACGTATCGATATACAATACCGATGTGCATTTGAATTGGATTTAAATGCACTTTTTTATCGATCATGCTTGAAGTGATTTTGAGTCTCATAAGGGAGCCTGTTATGGCCTGCTATAAGAGCTATGGGGGATTGAATTTTGATTCAAAAGAAGGCAAATTGGTAAAAGAGAAAGAAAGATTTAGATACTCAATTTACTCCTCAGGTCTTTACTATATATTCATCTCTATCCCCATCTTTCAGTGCTCATTCTCACTTGTCCTATTTAAACCTGCTAAAGCCGACCATATTACCTCCTTCTCCTCAACATTCAAGCTTCCAAATTTACAAATTAAATTAAATTCAAAGACCGATGGTTGCTACACTCAGGTTGGTAGCACTATCTAAAGATTTGTATATTGATTCAAGGAGTAAACAGATACAACATCTCAAGGTGTTTCATCTAAACTTAGATAAGGTAATAATCCAATTTGTACATGTATATATGTGAGTGTGCATGCATGTGTGTGTGCGTGTATATATAATCACGTCATTATGTTGCTTTTATTTATATGCAAATTATTATGAATTCATATGTTTTGGGTCATTAACATTGGATGGATATGATTCTGTATGCATCTGTATTAATATTAAACATATATAATTATATTTTTATCACTCGACAAATAAAAAAGAGTTTTATTTAATATTTGTAAATAACTTAAAAGATTTAATAATCTAGTTTAATTTAAAATCCATATATATATATATATATATATATATATATATATATATATATATATATATATATTATAAAACATACATATAATTTTTATAAACATATATACTTAATATGTTTATGAAATTTTTTAAACCATATATACACACACATATTTCTTATATAATAAAATCTAACTTTTAAAATATTGTGTGTGTATCTATAATATGTGACACGAAAAATATGTATTCATAACCATGCAAAACGATACGTGCATGCATGCACAGTGCTGCTACAACTTCCCATACTCCTATTCAAAATTCTACGAGCTTTGATGATATTATTCTGAACGCGCAAGATATCATTTCTACCAATCCTTTTGAAACCTCCCACACATCAGCCTTCCACTGTTTCCAAATCTGCCTCTCTCTCCTCTGTGTCCGTCTCCAACATTGCCAATTCTCAAGCTTCTGATCATCCATGTATTGACAATTTGACATTACTACCTCCTCAAAAAAAGAAGAAATCTAAGTAGAACAAAAGAGGGTCTAATCTGGACTTAAATGAAAACCCTTTACTCAACTCAACCCCTGTTATTCCACAAACAGGATCATTAACTCTCCAAACGCGTGGGGTAGAAGAAATAGAAGCTTTACAAACACTTTGTAGTTTCCTCCATGGTACACAACATTGGTGTCTAGAACATAAGAGGTGCTCACCGTAATGACAAACTAAACCCAGTCAAAACCACAACATTGGTGTCTAGAACATAAGAGGTGCTCACCGTAATGACAAACTAAACCCAGTCAAAACCTTGATCAAATCCCACTACTCAAACTTGTAGCAATTCTTGAAACAAAGCTTAACTCCACCTTAACCACTTTAGCTGATAATTTCATTTGTCCTAACTCGAAACTGTCATCTAATCTTGACCATGCTCCTTATGGTAGGATCATGGACCTTTATGACCCACTCATTTGCTCCCTCTACCCTGTTCTTGCCTCCAACCAATTTATACACTATCATGTGAACCATCACTCCACCAAATATATGCGGACAACATCTCTGCATTGCGGCAAACTTTTCTAGACACACTTCCTTCTTTAAGGCAGAACACTTACCCATGGCTGGTGCTTGGTGACTTCAACTGCTGCCTTAGAACCAGTGATCGACATGGTGGTGTCCCCATGACTCTGTGTGAGATCAAACCCTCAATAATGCAATATATGATTCTGAGCTAATTGAGATCCCTTCACTGATGCTTAGTTCGCTTGGAATAACTACAGTAGACAAGGGCTACGCGCTTTTAGCAAGATAGACTTTTTATTCTGCAACCAATTCTCCCTCAACTCCTTCCCTTCTATCCACAATCACACCTCTCTTCCATTGCTATCTGATCGTTCCTCTCAAATTTTGTCCTTTGGAGCTCCTGCTGTGAAAGTGAAATCCTCTTTTAAATTTTTTAAAACTTGGTTAAATGATGATGAATTCTTAAGCATTGTTAAAGATGTCTGGCCTAAACCACTTTATGGTAACCCTATGCTAATTTTGCACAAAAAACTCAAAGCCTGAAAGGAGGTTCTAATGGTTTGGTCTCGAGCTAAATATGGTAATGGCAACACTATATCTTCATCCATCAAATTCAAGCTGGAAGAGGTGTAGAAGCTCATGTTTGAATTTCCTGATAACCCAAACTTTTCTGCTATTGAAACTAAGCTTAATCTAGAGTATAGACAGGCCCTTCATATTGAAGACAACATGATAAAGGAGAAAAACAGACTCAAGTGGGAATTAGATGGTGACAAAAATTCTTCTTTTTACCATGCCTCCCTGAAAACCAAACACAGTAAAGATAGTATTTTATCTATATGTGATCAAGATAGTAGTCTACATACTTCTTCTGTGAAGATCAATGAAAGTTTCCTCTCTTATTTTAAAAAGGTTCTGCAAAACGATCACAGCTTCAAGCCTCAGCTTGAAATCCTTGACTATTATGATCTTCCTGCTCTTTCTACTGATTTTGAGAATGCTCTATCTTTGATAATAACTGACACTGAAATCAAACAAGCCTTCTTTGATATGAATAGGAATTCATGTGGAGGGCCTGATGGCTACAATGTCTCCTTCTTCATTGCTTGCTGGGACTTCATACACTTTGATGTGTGCAAAGCCATATATAACTTCTTCAATAAATGCACAATGCTGAACTCAATGAATGCCACTAGCATTGCACTGATTCCTAAGGTTACAAATGCAGATTCAGTTACTTCATTTAGACCTATCTTATGTTGTAATGGTGTTTACAAAGCTATGGCTAAAATCATAGCTTCTAGGCTCAAGTCTGTCCTCCCAAGCATAATATCACCAATCAAGCTGCCTTCCTACCATCTAGGTCCATTTTGTCTAACGTGCTGCTGACATATGAACTTCTTAGGGGTTGCGAAAGGTTTACTGTCTCTCCTCGAGCCATGATGAAGCTAGACATAATGAAAGCTTTTGATATTGTCAATTGGGATTCTGTTACCAGTGTCTTAGCTAAAATGAATTTTCCTACTCAATTTATTGACTGGATTCATGTTTGCATTTCCAAAGTCTGGTTTTCGATTATTTTCAATGGTAGCCCATTGGTTATTTCAAAAGTAGAGGTGGGATTCGTCAGGAGATCCTATGTCTGCTTATTTATTCATCATCATAATGGAAATACTAACCCAAATGCTCAATTGGCACGTTGAGGTGGGAAATATCATTTTTCATCCTAAATGCAAGGACCCTAGGATTGTGAGTCTCATGTTTGTTGATGATCTTGTTGTTTTCACTAACCTTACTATGTCATTTATTTTGTGTATCATGAGTGTTCTCAACAAATCCTATCAGCTTACTAGTCTCAAGATCAACTTGTCTAAGTCTGCTATTCTTACTGTTGGTCCCTCCTCAATTTCGCAATGAAATTGTCAATGTCACCTCTTTGCAACATAATCAGGATTCCATGTCTTATCTAGGGATACCCTTGGCCACATCAAGAGTTACTAAAACTCTATGCATGCCTATGTTCGAACACATCATGTCTGCTTTTGACATATAGATGAATAGGTTCTTATCTCAAGCTGGTAGATTGACACTTATTAAATCTGTGATTTTCTCAATGGTTGTTTATTGATCTAGGACTTTTATCCTGCCCATTAGGCTATTAAATATGATTAGAAGTTCTATGATACAATTCTTTTGGTCTGGCAGTGTGTTCTCTCCTAAAATTTCCCCATGCTCTTTCAAGAGAATTGAACTTCCTTTGCTGAAAGGGGGTCTTGGTCTCAAGAAGTATCTTACCTAGAATAAGGCAGTTTTTGTAGACACATTGATGATGTTTTATGTAACCATGATAGCTCTTGGGTTTGGTGGACAATCAATCACAACCTGGGTAGGAGAAAATTTTGGTTACTAGATATTTCGCAGCATTGTAGCTGGACATGGCGTAGTATTCTCAAGCTAAGGCCTCTTCTTTTACCTCATGTTCGTTATGGTGTTTCTATGGGAGGCACTGTTAGCTTTTGGGACGACCCATGAATCAAGCATGGTCTAATTCTGCACAACGTTGTGACAAATCAGCAGTTCATGCAATCTGGAATTGGGAACAATGCTAAGGCATTTGATTATGTTCATGATTGCCACATTATTGTCCCATATACCTCCAACCAGACTTTAAGACAGTTGTGGTTAAGTTTACAGCAAATCATAATAAAGTTGGTTGCCAAAGACAGGGCACTATGGTCAGACAAAGAGGTTCAGTTCAACATTTCTGCCATGTACCACTTTTGATGTTCAATGACAGTTATCCTAATTTCAGTTGGAATCAGAGAGCGTGGTTAAATCATAACAATGAGCATGAAAATATGATGTTTTGGAATGTTATTAACAATGCCATTCACACTAAAACAAATCTACTTGCTAAAGGTTTTGCTGTTCCAGTTGCCTGCAGATTTTGTGATAATGTGATGCAGGGCATACCTTGATTCGAACAAGTCAAGATCTCCGAGATTCCTCCTTGAGCCGCTTCTCCATGAGTCGCTCCACCGTGAGTCGTGCGGCCGCCTTGAATCGCTCTGACTCCTTGAGTCACGCCACCATGAGTCGCACCAACACCTTGAGTCGCGCGGCTCCAATAACTCGTGAACGACCTAATTCCACAGGCGAGCGACCTAACTCCGCCATGAATCGCGAAGGATTTGAACCGCGACAAGATTCATATGCCGCGCGCGAGCTACCCGTGTGTCGCGAACGACCTACCTTCAGTATCGATGAGTCGCGCAACGATTCATCCCAGTAAGTCGCGAAGACCTCCTTGCCGCCTTCTCTTAACCCATACGAAGAGTTAAGTCGCGTGAATCATTTCGAATGACCTAACTTTGAGTCGCTGAAGTTCCCTATGTCGCGAATTAACTGAGCCGTTGCCGAGTTAACATGAGTCGTAGCCGAGTTAGCACTAAGTCGCTGCATATCTTCTTTTCTTTAAGTCGTGTAACCATTGTGTTGTAATTTTTTTTTAGTCGTATTGAGTTGTAAGCCTATAAATAGGCAAGTCGTGTAATTTGTAAAGGGTTGTTGAAAAATGAATAAAATTTTACTTGTGAAGCTTTGTGCCTCCATTAAATTGGTAGTCGAGTGTTAACTCTTATCTCCACTTACGTAATTCGAGTGCGCTCGAATTATTGTTTGTTGAAGCCGATTCACGGTATCTTGTGCGCAAGATCAACGTTGAAGAATCGTAGATCTCTTTTCGCGGAATCGTGCGCGATCAACGTGACAGAGATAGCTAGAATTCGGTATCTTCGGATAAACGAATTCGGGCATTACAGGATTATCAATTCACCGCTTGCTACTTTCATCCATTTCATTTGTTTTCCGAATATCCGCTGCGTCAGTTTGGTATCGGAGCTAGATCGCAAGAAGTTGCATCATTTGGAGACTTGGGTTTCGAGAATTTGAAGTTTGGAGATCGTATTTGCAATTGTTGAGAAGTTTAGTGTTCATCGTGTTCATGTGAAGTTGCAACAAGTTGGGAGTTTCGATCCATCTCACTTTGGATCAAAGTTCGGAAAGTGTTGGAAAATTATTTTTTGAAGTTTGTTTGAAGTTCAATCATGCCTCCGAGACGAGCTCAACGCCACCGAAATATCAATGCTTTGTATGGAAGAGAAGAAGCTGATGAAATGGAGCAACGAATCAACGAGAGTTTCACTGAGAAGTTGAATGAAGGAATTGGTCGATTAGAGAGAATGATGCTTGAAATGAATCAAAGTAGAAGAAGAGTTTCACCTGAATCGAACCAAGGGGGAAGTAGAGCTTCGATACATTCAGATTGAGAGAGAAGAGAAGATCAAGATCATAGAAGTGTTGACAATCGTGATAGAAATGTTGATCGAAGGAGTGGTAGTAGAGATGTTGGAGGTCGTGATCGACATCGATATACTTCAGATTTTGATGAGGAGTTTGATGGTGATAGGGAAAGTGTTCATTACCGAGATAGAGAACCAACACGACGTCAGTATCGAGATGTAGTGGATGATCGTCGATGGGAATCGGGAATGAAGATGGAAATTCCAGAGTTCAAGGGTGGAATGGTTGCTGAAGAATTTTTAGATTGGTTGTCTAATGTTGAAGAAATTTTTGATTTCAAAGAGATTCCGGAGAATCGCCGAGTGAAGTTAGTCGCTACAAGGCTGAGGGAGAGAGCTTTGGCGTGGTGGCAGCAAACTAAACTTACACGAGAACGGATGGGAAAGTTGAAGATTGTAGATTGGGAGAAAATGAAGAAATTGATGAGAGCTACATTTTTACCATACAACTATCAATCACTTATGTACCAGAGATTGCAGAATCTAAGGCAGGGGACGAAATCAGTCAACGATTACGCCGATGAATTTTACCAACTCATTGCCAGGAATGATATAATGGAGACGAAAGAACAACTGACTGTTAGATTTGTTGGAGGGTTACGAATGCAGATCCAGGATATGGTTAATATGTTTGATCCGAGATCTGTGGCGGAGGCACACCAGAAAGCGATAGCTTGGGAGAAGCAGGGAAGGCGTGGAGGTGGTGTGTTCACAAATTCCAACAATCAAGTGAAGGGAGCTAGTGGCAATTCTACTGTTTCGAAGGCTGTTACTAAACCGGCTGTGAATGAGGCTGCGAAGGCAAAGGGCAACAGCAGTTTCAAATGTTACAATTGCCAGGAAGTGGGTCATAAAAGCAATGAGTGTCCAAAACCAAAGAAACGAACCATGATAGCCGAGGCTGAAGTTGAGGATGTTGGTGAAGGTGATTCTAGTCCAGTGGAGGAAGATGAACAGGATATCGCATCGGGGGACGAAGGCTGTAATCTAATGATGAGGAGATCTTGTTTAACACCGAAGCAAGAGGATGAAGCTAGTTGGTTGAGGAGTAACATCTTTCAGTCGACATGCACTATATTGGGGAAAGTTTGTAAATTTGTGATTGATGCAGGAAGTTGTGACAATATTATTTCTACAGAAGCGGTGAGAAAATTGAAGTTGAAAACGGAAAAACATCCAAATCCTTATAAGTTAGCGTGGCTGAGAAAAGGAGGAGAGGCGAAGGTGGATAAGCGAGTTCGAGTTCCATTTTCTATTGGGAAGAAATATAAAGACGAGATTTGGTGTGATGTAGTTGAGATGGATGTTTGTCATTTGCTTTTGGGAAGACCGTGGCAGTATGATCGAGCAGTGCAGCATGACGGTCGAACCAATAGCTATAGTTTTACGTTTGAAGGCGTTAAGATTATTTTAGTTTCAAAGAAGAGACAGCAGGGAGAGAGTAAATCTGAGGAGATTGAAGAGCTGAAAACTTTGTTAACTTTGAAGGAGTTTGTTAAGGAAGTTGAAGAGGAGCCTGAAGTCTTTGTGTTAATTGGACGAGATTGTAGTGAAGAGGTTGAAATCCCAGAAGAAGCGAAGCCAGTTTTGAAATAATTTGAGGATGTATTTCCAGAAGAGTTGCCCAAGGAGTTACCGCCACCGAGAGACATTCAACATCAAATCGATCTTGTTCCGGGAGTAGTATTACCGCATAGACCACATTATCGAATGAGTCCGAAGGAACATGAAGAGTTGAGGAGGCAGGTGGAAGAGTTGCTTGAGTAGGGACGTGTGCAGGAAAGTTTGAGTCCATGTGTTGTGCCAGCTTTGTTGGTACCGAAGAAGGACGGGACGTGGAGAATGTGCATTGACAGTCGAGCATTGAATAAGATTAATGTGAGATATAGATTTCCAATGCCGAGGTTGGATGACTTGCTAGATTAGTTGAGTGGGGCGACTATCTTTTCAAAGATTGATTTGAAGAGCGGATATCATCAAATTCGTATTAGACCAGGTGATGAGTGGAAGACTGCTTTTAAAACAGGGAGGGTCTATACGAATGGTTGGTTATGCCATTTGGTTTATCAAACGCGCCTAGTACGTTCATGCGGGTGATGAATCAAATCTTTAGACCATTCATTGGGAAATTCGTGGTGGTGTATTTTGATGATATTCTGATATATAGCAGGAGTACGGAGGAGCATGTTCAACATTTGAGGAAAGTGTTGATTATTCTTCGTGAGGAACAATTTTATGCTGCTACGAAGAAATGCGTGTTTATAATACACAGTGTTTTATTTCTGGGTTATGTTGTTTCAGGAGAAGGTATTCAAGTTGATCAGAGTAAAGTTGAGGCAGTCAGAAATTGGCCACAACCCAAGACAATAACAGAAGTTCGGAGTTTTCATGGGTTGGCTTCATTCTACCGAAGATTTATTCCACACTTCAGTAGCGTGATGGCGCCTGTTACCGATTGCATGAAGGGTAAACAATTTTCGTGGTCAGAGGAAGCCGGGAATGCTTTTGGAAGGATCAAGGAATTGTTGACGTATGCACCAATTCTAGTTTTACCAGATTTTCAGTTATTGTTTGAGCTACATACTGATGCATCAAAGGTTGGAATTGGGGGAGTGTTGAGTCAGAGGGAACGTCCTATTGCATATTTCAGTGAGAAGCTGTCAGGAGCAAAGTTGAGATATAGCACTTATGATGTAGAGTTTTACGCGATTGTACAAGCGGTGAAGCACTGGCGACATTACTTGTTTCAGAAGGAGTTTGTTCTTTATACTGACCATGAGGCGTTGAAGCATATGCAGGGGCAGGATAAGATTTCAGCGAGACATGCATCGTGGATCGCATATTTACAGCAGTTTACTTTTGTGGTGAAGCACAAATCAGGGGTAACAAATCGAGTTGCTGATGCTTTGAGTAGGAGGAGTCATTTGTTGACAACAATGAAAGTAGAAGTAACAGGTTTTGAATTATTGCCAGAACTATTTGAAGAAGACCCTTACTTTGCAAAGTTTGTTGAGAAAGTTAAGGATGGGAATACTGATGAATTTGTATTGGTTGATGGATTCTTGTTCAAAGGAAATTGATTATGCATACCAGACTGCGGCTTGAGAATGAAGATTATCAAGGAGTTGCACGAGGAAGGACATGTGGGTCGTGATCGTATATTGCAGTTAATTACACAATCTTATTTTTGGCCGTCAATGAGGAAAGAGGTAGAGAGATTTGTGGAAAGATGTCATATCTGTCAGGTTTCGAAGGGAACGGCTACGAATGCGGGGTTATATATGCCGTTACCTGTGCCTACTAGACCATGGGTTGATATGAGCATGGATTTCATTTTGGGTTTGCCGAGAACTCAAAGGGGGAATGATTCTATATTTGTTGTGGTGGACAGGTTTTCGAAGATGGCACATTTTATAGCCTGTAAGAAGACTGCTGATGTCGTCCGAGTTGCTCAATTATTCTTTAAAGAGGTGTCTCGATTTCATGGTTTACCAGAATCCATCATTTCTGATCGAGATACTAGATTTTTAAGCCATTTTTGGTTGAGTTTGTGGAAGATGGTAGGAACGAAGCTGAATTTTAGTAGTGCTTACCATCCGCAAACAGATGGGCAAACAGAGGTGGTGAATAGATCGTTGGGAAATTTGTTACGATGTCTTGTGAAAGACAATTTGAAGAGTTGGGATGTGAAGTTGTGTCAAGCTGAATTTGCTCACAATCATGCAAATAACCGAAGTACAGGTTTCAGTCCATTTCAGATTGTATATTCAAGCTTACCAAAAGGGCCATTGGATTTGGCAATAGTACCACAACCGAAGGGGACAGTTAAGCGGGCTACTGATTTTGTTGATGGGTTAACAGAATGCCATAGAATCGTTCAGAAACGATTGGAGAAAACGAATGAGAAGTATAAACAAATGGCGGATAAGAGACGAAGAAGTGTTGCCTTCAAAGAGGGAGATTTTGTATATGTCGTTTTGACAAAGGATCGTTTTCCAGTTGGAATTTATAACAAGTTGAAAGCTCGAAAGATTGGACCCGTAGAAATTATAAGACAGATCAATGAAAATGTTTATAGGTTGAAGCTGCCAGAGAATGTTTATACTTCTGATGTGTTTAACGTGAAGCATTTAATTCCATATTATGAGGAAGAACCTATCAAAGATGACGGGAGTATGAATTCGAGGACGAATTTCTTTCAACAGGGGGAGGATGATGTAGGGCATACCTTGATTCGAACAAGTCAAGATCTCCGAGATTCCTCCTTGAGCCGCTTCTCCATGAGTCCCCCCACCGTGAGTCGCGCGGCCGCCTTGAATCGCTCTGACTCCTTGAGTCACGCCACCATGAGTCGCACCAACACCTTGAGTTGCGCGGCTCCAATAACTCGTGAACGACCTAATTCCACAGACGAGCGACCTAACTCCGCCATGAATCGTGAAGGATTTGAACCGCGACAAGATCCATATGCCGCGCGCGAGCTAACCGTATGTCGCGAACGACCTACCTTCAGTATCGATGAGTCGCGCAACGACTCATCCCAGTAAGTCGCAAAGACCTCCTTGCCGCCTTCTCTTAACCCGTACGAAGAGTTAAGTCGCGTGAATCATTTCGAATGACCTAACTTTGAGTCGCTGAAGTTCCCTATGTCGCGAATTAAGCCGTTGCCGAGTTAACATGAGTCGTAGCCGAGTTAGCACTAAGTCGCTGCATATCTTCTTTTCTTTAAGTCGTGTAACCATTATGTTGTAATTTTTTTTAGTCGTATTGAGTTGTAAGCCTATAAATAGGCAAGTCGTGTCATTTGTAAAGGGTTGTTGAAAATTGAATAAAATTTTGATTGTGAAGCTTTGTGCCTCCATTAAATTGGTAGTCGAGTGTTAACTCCTATCTCCACTTACGTAATTCGAGTGCGCTCGAATTATCGTTTGTTGAAGCCGATTCACGGTATCTTGTGCGCAAGATCAACATTGAAGAATCGTAGATCTCTTTTCGCGGAATCGTGCGCGATCAACGTGACAGAGATAGCTAGAATTCGGTATCTTCGGATCAACGAATTCGGGCATTACAGGATTATCAATTCACCGCTTGCTACTTTCATCCATTTCATTTGTTTTTCGAATATCCGCTACGTCATAATGCTTCTGAAGACAACCTTCATTTATTTTTTAATTGCCAGTTCGTCCATGCACTATGGTCTTTCATCATGTCAAAACTAGGTAGTAGGAGCTGCTCAAGTAATAGTGCTCATGCATGGCTATTTATTTTTAAAGCTACAAGATGGAAATGTTTGCAGGCCTTTGTCCTTCTCCTTGTACTCAAAATTTTTGTTAAATTGATTTGGTACTAGCGCAACCAGGCAATTTTTCAAGGGAAGCATAGGAATGAAGTACAAATGAAGCAGCATCTTTTACATGAAATAAGGGAAGGCATGGTGCTTAGTGCTTTTGATTTTCTAGGCATAGTTTTCAAAGATTTGCGTGATTTATGTCCTTCTTTTGTGTGTTTCTTGTTGTTCTGTCCTTTCCCTTTTATTTTTTCCTTTTTATCTGAAGAAACACAACAGTGCAAGCAGCAACTTATCTCAACCCTAGGCATGGTCTCTCTATAACCATCAGATTTTACAACATCCAAGGGCTCATAATGCTTTAGAGAGAATGTCGCAGATTACTATGTTCTGGGCCTGGCCCATCTTATGTATATAAGTACATATCTGTGTTGTACATTTTCAAGTGAATACATTTCAGCTATTCTACTTTTGTAATTCAAAATATATCAGTCCATTAATTTGGTATCAGAGCCAATTCGCCTAAAGGCATATTACCCTCCGCTGATCATCACTGAGACGAAGCTTTGCTTCGTTCCCCTTATAATTTATCTTCATCGCCGGGGAGTTTACCTCTCCGATCAAGTATAATTCTTATATCCCACGATCCAGCTACCTGTGCCCCGCCAAGAAAGGATCAGATCAGTATCCTCATCTCCTTCTCCGGCTGCTACATTTCACCTATTCAAGAAACAAGGCAATAATCAGTTCTTATCAAGTTTTTCACAATGGCAAATGATGAAGATGATGTAACATTAGCAACATCAAGAAATGTTGCAAAAGAAACTTCGCCATCCCTCGTAAAGCTTAAGAGCAATATCATAAGCACTCCTCTTGATGAAGACAACTACATATTATGGAAGTACCAAATTGACACAGCCTTGAAGGGACATGACCTTCAAGATTACATCAATGGCACCATATCCATTCCACCTGTCATGAATAAAGACAATGAAGGAAATCTTGTCAGCATCCAAGAATACACCTATTATCAAAAACAAGATAGTCTGTTATCTTCATGGCTATTATCTTCTATAAGTACCACTTTACTGTCGTAGGTTGTCGGATGCAATTCCTCTCATGAAATATGGTCATGTATTGAACAAATATTCAATTCACAATCGGCAGCAAGGATAATGCATTACAAGAGACAATTACAAAGTGCAAGAAAAGAAGATACAAGCATGAGAGACTATCTTGCTAAAATCAAGAACTTGTGTGATAAACTAAGTGCTGTAGGTCACAAGATATCAGATAGTGAACAGATCCTCACTATAATTAATGGTCTTGACGAAGAATATGAGTCAGTAGTTACCTTCATCGCATCACAAAAGACACTTCCAGAATTACAATATGTGCAGTCTACCCTCCTTGCTCATGAAGGCAGAATAGAGCAAAGAAAGGCGATGCAAACAGAAATGTCAGTCAATTATGAATCTGGGTTCAATTCAAGAAACAAGAACCAGCATAAACCCACTCAAAACCAAAATTCCAGATCAGACAATCAACAACAAAGAAATAATCCATCGCAAAGAGGAAGAGGTAGAGGCAGAAACAACTATAATAACAAAATAAAGTGTCAAATATGCGAAAAGTTCGGGCATACAACAAACAAATGCTACTTCAGATTCAACTCTTAATTCAATACTGGCCAACCAATTCAGAGGGGACTTAATGCCAACATGGCTCAGATAAATCAACAGTTAAAAACCAACAGTGAAGGTTTTAAGACACAAGGAAGCAATGGTGATGAATTGGTCAAACCAGAGGATGTAAACATTGAAGACTGGTACCCCGATTCAGGTGCAACAAACCATATCACTAACAATCTTCAAAACTTGAATCTTGGCAACAAAAGCTATTCAGGTATGGAAGCTATACATATGGGCAATGGTGAAGCTATAAGTATATCACATGTTGGAATTGGCAGCATTACAGGTAAAAGGGAATTATTTTTAAACAATCTATTAAGAGTGCCCGAAATCAAGAAAAACATGATAAGTGTCTCCCAATTCGCCAATGACAACAATGTATACTTTGAGTTTCACCCTAATTTCTGTTTAGTTAGGGATTTACTAAACAATAACATATTGCTACAGGGTAGTTTGGACAAGGGCCTGTACAAACTCACTTCCATCAAGTCAAATAAAGACCATATAAGGAGAAATTGGTGTAATCATGTCAATACTAGCATGTTATGTAAGGGAAATGCTCTTGAATGTTGGCACAAAAGACTGGGACATCCCAGCAATGATATTGTAAAAAGAATTCTTGTAGATAATAAAATAAAATTTAATAACATACCTGTTTCTGATATTTGCACACACTGCCAAATTGGCAAATTGCACAAATTACCATTTGCTAGATCTGAAACAGTGCACAGACAGCCACTAAACCTGATTGCAGCAGACCTATGGGGTCCAGCACCGCATGGTTCATCTTCTGGCCACAGGTACTATCTTTCCTTTGTTGATGCTTATTCAAGGTATACATGGATATTCTTCCTTAAATCAAAATCTGAAACTGCCAACATAGTAAAACAGTTTATTACACTCATAGAAAAACAAATTAATCATAGTGTAAAAAAATTTCAAAGTGATGGAGGAAAGGAGTTCTTACCTCTTCAAGAGTTTTTTCAAGAAAAAGGCATTTTTCATAGAGTTACATGTCCTCATACATCAGAACAAAATGGGTTAGTCGAAAGAAAGCATAGACACATAGTAGATACTGGTTTAACATTAATGTCACAAGCATCTATGCCCATGAAATACTGGAATGATGCATTTTGCACATCAGTTTATCTCATAAATAGAATGCCCACTAAAATTCTAGAGAACATGTGTCCCTATGAGAAACTTTATGGTATAAAACCCAATTATGCTTTCTTAAAAAAAATTGGATGTCTTTGTTTCCCATATCTTAGGCCTTATAACAGGCACAAGTTAAGTTTAAGGTCAAGTCCTTGTATTTTCTTGGGTTATGCTAACAATCAAAAAGGCTACAAATGTTTAGACAACAAAGGAAGAATTTATATTTCAAGACATGTTATGTTTAATGAACACATATTTCCTTTTGCAGAAAAAGATACTACTACAAGAAAGCAATCAGATACCACAAATATTGTTGTTCAACCCATTCCAGTCTTGCCTAAACATTCTACCACCAACAAGAATAACAAGGATCAAAACCGTACTGAAGAACATGCTTCTGATACAAGGTCAGAATACAGTTCATAAAATTCACACTCAGACATACTGCCACAATCTTATGAAGACACACAACAAACTGGTAACAATGGAAACAACACATCCAATGAGAACACTAACATAGAAAACACACCAAGTGAAAGTGATCAGGAACAACAACATGCTGCAGGCACTGGTCACCATATGACAACAAGGTCAAAAAGTGGTATTTTTAAACCAAAGATATACTCAGTCTCCATCAGCAATGCAGAACCACAAAATTATGAACAAGCTATCAAACATGATGAATGGAAAAAGGCCATGGATGAGGAATATCATGCTCTCATGAAAAACAAAACATGGAGCTTAGTCGATCAACCAAAACACAAAAACATTGCGGGATGCAAATGGACTTACAAGAGTAAGAAAAATGCTGATGGCAGCATAGCCAAGTACAAAGCCAGATTAGTGGCAAAAGGCTATTCGCAACAGTTTGGCTTTGACTTCAATGAAACTTTCTCCCCTGTTGTAAAACCTACCACTATTCGACTTATGCTAACTCTAGCGCTATGCAATAATTGGAAAATTCGACAACTGGATGTTTGCAATGCATATTTAAATGGGGATCTGCATGAAGAAGTTTTTATGCAGCAACCAGAGGGATACATCACAGAAAATAACAAAGTATGCAGACTCCACAAAGCCATTTATGGCTTGAAACAGACATCAAGATCATGGCATGAAAAACTAAAGGCTACTCTCCTGAAATTTGGATTCACCCCCACCAAATCAGACAATTCATTATATATGAAGAACAATGGCAGTATTATCTATTTACTGGTCTATGTGGACGACATTATCATCACTGGCAATAATGATAATGAAATCACAAACACCATACAGCTGCTTGACAAAACATTTGCCATCAAGGATCTAGGGAACATAAACTACTTTCTAGGGATACAAGTCACAAAAAGGTCCAAATCAGAACTATTTCTATCTCAAAAGAAATACATTGGTGAGATCCTTAAAAGAGCTAACATGAATGAAGCCAAACCTTTACCTACTCCTATGACTACAAACTTGCATTTATCAAAACACAGAGGGGAGGCTATTGACAACATTAAACAATACAGAAGTATCGTTGGTGCTCTACAGTATGTCACAATAAGAAGGCCTGACATATGCTACAGCGTGAATAAAGTTTGCCAACATATGCAAAATCCTCTCGACGAGCACTGGAAGGTTGTCAAACGTATCCTTAGATACTTAAGAGGGACTCAAAACCATGGATTATCTTTAAAAGCATGCAAAGACATAAATATAAATGCTTACAGCGATGCAGATTGGGCTAGCAACGTGGACGTCTGTAGATCGACCTTTGGATATTGTGTATTTCTCGGACCAAATCCGATTTCATGGTGCACGAAAAAGCAAGCTACCACTTCTCGGTCTAGCACAGAGGCCGAGTATAGGTCTCTCGCAAGCGTCACTGCCGAAATTGCTTGGATTGAAACCTTGATGTCAGAATTAGGATTCAACATTCAAAGGAAGCCGATTGTGTGGTGCGACAATCTGAGCACCATTTCCCTCTCTGCCAACCCGATTCAACATTCACGTACAAAACACATCGAGATCGACCTGCATTTTGTACGCGAGCGAACAGAAGATGGAAGATTGGACGTTAGACATGTTCCCACATGCTACCAGCGGGCCGACATCTTAACCAAGGCTCTCTCAACCAAAAACTTTGTCAGATTAAGAGAAGAACTGAAAGTTTTACAGGATGAAGAGGAGAAGGGAGGAACGAGAGAAACCCTAGATAAAATTGAGGGCGGCTATCTGAAGAAACATAACAGTGCAAGCTGCAACTTATCTCAACCCTAGGCATGGTCTCTCTATAACCATCAGATTTTACAACATCCAAGGGATCATAATGCTTTAGAGAGAATGTCGCAGATTACTATGTTTTGGGCCTGGCCCATCTTATGTATATAAGTACATATTTGTGTTGTACATTTTCAAGTGAATACATTTCAGCTATTCTACTTCTGTAATTCAAAATATATCAGTTCGTTAATTCTTTTCTTTGCTTTATTGTAGTGTTTTTTTACTGCCTTTTTTATTTTATTTTCTTTGCATCTGTCTGCCTTTGTTTGGGCACTTGCATTTTTTCCCTTTGTGTCTTGTTGTTCCATGTCTGTCCTGTTTGTTTCCTTTTCCATCCACTGCAATAAAACTGGTAGGGATACAGTTAACACCGCTAGCTTTGCCAAAAAGAATATGTATTTAATAAAATTTTGAATATGTTTTTCCTTTCAAAAAATTAAACTTTATTTATTTAATGATTTCCATACAGATGATAAAACAATTAAAAAACATAATTTAAAAACCACAATATTTAATGAATAAAAATTATATTATTTTTACCAAATGAATATATATATATATACATATAAATATAACTATTTATGTACGTTAATATATATATATATATATATATATATTACTATACATAAAGTTCTTAAATATTACTTCTATATATATATATATATATATAATTATGTATAAAATAAATAAATTATATTTTTTAGGTTTTGAAATATATTAAATTAATACTTTTGTTTAAATTTGAATTCACTAAATATTAGCTATACAGATCTAGATCTAAGATATAGAATTTAAATTTTAAATTTTTATTTAGACTTGTAGTTATTTATATTAAATATACAAATTACTATATATATATATATATATATGTCACTACTAGAAAATTCAATATTTAGCTATCTAGTTTTACTAATGCCATTGTGACAACCTTAAAGTGGCATCGATGAGGCGTCAGGAAGGTGTTGATGAATACGACCCTATGCAAAAATATAAATGCCTTTCGACACCTATGATGGGGTATTGGCATGGCGTTTGTTTGGCATCGGCCCTATCCATAATAACCATGTCAATGCCTTCTCCTTCTCTACTTTTCCAAAAAAAAAAAAAAGACCGAGCCGCCTTCTCCTCCTTCCTCTACTTCGATTGCTACCACCTCCTCCTCCAACGATGACGCCGTCGCAAATCCCAAGTCTAAGACGATGTCCAACCCTAGTTGCATATCCCCACCTCGTCGATCGTCGTAAGCCTGAACCCTCCTCCTCCTTCGATGCTGCAGCAAATCGCAAACCCTAGCGGCAAATCCTCAATCGACCACCTCATTGATCATCGCAATCCCAAGCCACAAATCCCACTTCCAAGTTGTCGCTCAAGGCTCTATCGGTATGATTTATTTCTTTGATTCATTTTCTATCCAACGCTATAATTTGATTAACTTCTTATGACATAGATTCATTGGTCGATATTCGTTGGTATAAGATCATTGACGTAACTTTGGTGGTATGAAAATTCTTACAAGATTTGAGATATCATTTGTATGTTATTGAATTGTTCGATAATTCATTGTCATTGATATGATGATATTAACGAAACCTCATAGATGTTTAATTTGGCCCCATCTGACGAGTACAATATATAGTCGTTATTATAGGTATTCGTTTTTTAAAACGAAAATCGATATTCATTTGATACATTATTTATTAGAATCGTCCCAGTATTGGACAAGTTATAAACGCAATGGTATTTATGTTTTGTAAATCGAAACTTCAAATTGAACGGTTAATGAAATTATGATGATACTTCCTTCTTGTCCCCTATGTTCTTTTGCGTATGATACGAGGAAAAACAAAGTGCTTTTGAAATTTTATTAATCGTTCAATTGGAAATGGTTTACGAAATTTAAATATCATTGCATTTGTAATAGAAAGTTAGATGGCTAACTATTTAAAAAAGTGTAGAAATCTCTAGGTTATATAGCTTTAAAATTATTTGTGAATCTTATTGTTGTATTATAAAATTAATAATGTTATTGACAATAATAACATAATTAATAATATTATTGAATGTATTAATAAAATTAATGAAACTATGTAATAATAAAATTAATAATGTTATTTAAAGTAATAAATTTTTTAATAATGTTATTTGATTAAGAACAAAATTAACAGTGTTATTTCAATTATTCAAAAAAAATGTTATTTTGGCAAGGCCAGCCGGTTTTATAGTGGACCGTCCACTTTTATTACGAACGTAATAAAATTGAAGTACAGGAGTAAGGTAAAAGCACCTTAACTACTAAGGAAAAAAAAGAAAAATACAGCACAGGTATGTGACAGACATGTCACAGTAACTATGTAAATCACCAAGACTAAGTTTCCTTCAAAGAGGAAGAATCATCATCTTCCGTAGACACCAGGGAAGAATCCAAAGGAACTTTACCACAAAGACCAGCAAAGGGGCGGAAACGGACAGCAAGATAAGGATCGTAACCCATAGCATCAGAAGAGTAAATGAAAGAACGATCCCAAGTAGTATCAGCAAGCATGACAGAATTCGTACTCGCATATAAACCATCCAAATCAAGAATTAAGGAATCACCAGAAGGTTTGTAATAAAGGCATCTAAGATCCATATTATCATCGGAAACAAATCTGAAATAGGAATCATGCACTGGGTTAAATCTCACATCAGATTTGAGATCAACCCAACACCTCTTGGACTCCTCCCAAACAACAGGCAATAATGGGAGAGAAGAATCTGGAGCAACTAAGGAATTGCAGAGGCATCACAAGGGACTACTGAAACAGAAGCAGAGGCAGGCCTAGGAACAAAAACAGGAGGAGGACCCTGTTCAGATAGAGGAACAGCAGGCGAGGGGACGGTCTGAGAGGAAGAAAACTTAGGAAACCATTTCCTGAGCGGAGGATGAGGCAGAGGGATCTTTGGAGCAGCCGCGGACGCTATGGAATGAAGGCAGGAGATAGCTAGATGACAAAAAGAGTGACAGGTGGAGCATATATCTGGAACCCAACCATAACGAACACGGACAACCGCTACATGCCCGACAGCAAGTTGAACAGGAATAGAAGCAGGGAGAGGCTTGGAGGGAGAAATCTCAATAAGAGCCTTAGCAAACATCAGTTTATCACGTGCTACCATATTAGTATCAAAGCATTTCAATTTACAAACGTTACAGGCTAGCCAATTCAACCCAAGCAGAGACTGAAGTGCAGACGGAATTTGCGAAAAGTAACCCAAACAGGGATAGAGAGAACTTGTTCACGAGCATTCGCCACAGTAGGAGACCAAGGAGTTATAATAAAAGGCCTACCATCAAAAAAAAAAGGCTCAGCCTCAAGAACAAAGCAATGACCGAACTATAGATGATCTGTTTACGAATGAGGTTACCTTATGTATGAACAGCATTGTTGATGATCTTCAACATTAACAAAGTTTCTTTCGGTTTTGAGCCTGATTTCAAAATTCTAGTATATCAAGGAAATGTATTATGATTCTAACCCTTTAGAAGATAATTGTATATAGAGAATATAGTATGCTTGCTTTTTTTTTTGTTCCATTGTATATTGACATCAGATATAGCAAAAAGAATTTTGAATGGTGTGCCATAAGGATCTGGGAGTGATGGATCTCACATGAGGCGGTGATAATGAATTGTCATGCCAATCCTCTTCAGCAAGAGTAGCTCTGGGATGTCAGAATTAGGACGCAAGTTAAAATCTATTAAAGAAGAAGGAATAATGCCTGTTTTGCTCCATGGAGAATGCAAAAAGATTGTTGTAAGTTGCACCTGATTGTAGGAAGATAGATTGCTCTATACTTTAAAATACTACTCTAAAAGAAGCTTAAGTCTAATGAGATCTGCATTGTCCGAAAATTCTTGTCTTTCAAAGTATAATGTTGATTCCATAATGCCCACAGGCTATTACTTTTATTGAGGAGTTGATTAACATAGTGGGAAGTTGCTACCTGATTCCATAATTTTAAATTTATAATGCCAAGACCACCACACCTGCATGGAAATTGTAGTCTCTTGTAAGTAACAAGGATGAGCTTCCTTGAGAAAGCATCATAATGCCATAAAAAATGATTGAAAGCACTGTTCAACATAGATATCAATTTGCCGGGGATTGTGAATATTCTAAGATAGAATTTGTACTCAGATGATTTCAGAAAATTTGTTGAAGAAGAAATAGATGTATTTGATCCTTATTGATGAAACAGTTTTGATAAAACTGATACAAAATGATGCAGATTGATATAATTCTTGTTACAGAGAGACTACATTATATATATGCGTTACAGAAAGAAATGGGCCTATTCTCTCAGCCCACTATACTCAGCCCAATATAAGAATAAAACAAGTATTGCGTAATATCAGCGTTATATCTGGTTGATGGAAACATTCTGCTTCATTTACTCCCTCCCTCAACCAGATACTAGGGTTAGGGTTACTTTGCCTTTCGTGAGCGATTTGAAGTTCGGATGAGCAATTCATTTCTAAACACCTTTCTCTTCTTCAAATCCCTTAAATTATGTTATCATACTAAGGATTGAGGCTCAGATTGCTTTGCTTTGCAGATCTAAAGTAAAGAATGGTGATACTGAGTGGATTCATCTGTTACTGCATCAATTTGACTTTGAGACAGGATTTGAGGACAGATACTACAATAGATCTGAAGCAGATAGCGGAAAGATGAAGTCTTTGTTTCATTCTTCATCGATTGATTCAACCTTCGGGTCTTGTGTAAATCGATGAAAATTCTTCGCTGATAATGCTTTTGTAAGTATGTCTGCCCGTTGGTAAGTTGATGGTAAGTGATTCACTTGTAGTTTTCCTCTTTGTATCAACTCACGAACGAAATACAAGTCGATCTCTGTATGTTTTGTCCTTGAATGCATGACTGGATTAGCTGTCATGTACACAGTACTTTGATTATCGCACCACAATGTTGGCTTAATCTCCGTTTTGATGTTCATTTCTGAGAGTAATGATTGAATCCAAGTGATCTCTGCGGCAGCGCTGGCTATACTTCGGTATTCAGCCTCCGTGTTGGATCTGGAAATAGTTGTCTGCTTCTTTGAGCACCAAGAAATTGGATTATTACCTAATTATATGTAGTAGCCTGTCACTGATTTTCTTTCATCCACATCTGTTGCCCAGTCTGCATCTGCATATGCTGTAATGCTTAGTTGTTTGCACTTCTTTAGTATGATGCCATAATTTGTTGTGCCATTGAGATATCTGAGTATCGTCTTGACTGCTTTTTAGTGTTCTTCATGTGGTTCCTGCATAAATTATGAAACTTCGTTGACACTGAAAGATATATCTGGTCTTATTATAGTGGAGTATTGTAGGGCCCCTACAATACTTCTATATTGTTTAATGTTTAATATTGGTTCTCCCCTGTATTTGGATAGTTGTTGATGGCTGATCATTGGAGTAGGTTGAGATTTAGCATTGTCCATTTTTGCTTTAACCAGCAACTCCTTGATATACTTCTTCTGGCTTAGAAATATTTCTGAGTCTGACTTTTTTCTTACTTCTATTCCCAGGAAGTAATTTAGTTCATTCAAATCCTTAATGAGAATTGCTTGTCAAGATACTGTATTATGCCTTTGATTTCATTCTCATCATTACCTGTTATAATTAAATCATCGACATATATCAGTATGTAAACAATAAGGTTACTATTAATTTTGATAAATAGGGAGTTGTCAGATTTGGTAGATTGATAGCCCAGATGAACTAATGCTGCTTTCAATCTATCAAACCACACTCTGGAAGCTTGTTTTAATCTATATATGGCTTTGTTTAGCTTGCACACTAGATTGGTGCCTTCTTTGTGACCCTGTAGCTGCTCCATGTAAATTTCTTCCTACAGAACACCATTTAGAAATGCATTGTTTACATCTAACCGTCTCAAGTTCCAGTTATTATTTAAGGCAACTGTAAGAACTATTCGGATGGTAGTTGGTTTCACCACTGGTGAAAAAGTCTCACTGAAATCAAACCCATATTCTTGTGTATACCCTTTAGCAACAAGCCTTGCTTTATGTCTGGACACTGTTCCATCTGAATTTCTTTTTACTTTATAAGTCTATTTGCATCCTATGATGTTTTTGTTGCTTGGTGGATGAACAAGGCTCCATGCATTGTTCTTCATTAATGCCTGATACTCTTCATCCATTGTTGCTTTCCAGTTTTTATCTTTGATTGCCTGCTCAAATGTTTATGGCTCTGAATTGCATGCAATTGTAGTATAAACCTTTGGTTTATATATTCCACTCTTTGATCTGGTGATCATATGATGACCTGTTTTAATCTATTGTTCAGGATCAGAAGACTCTGAGTTGTTCTCCTGATTTGTAATATCATCTGGTTGGTTTTCATGACTATTTTGATCTTCATTGCTTGGTTCTACAGGTGACTGAGGATGTGTGGCAGGTTGACCAACTGTATCATGACCTGGTCCAGATGACATAGTGTGTTGTGATCCAGTGTCTCATGTTCTTTTCTCAGTCTCATCAGCATGCCATATATGTGGTATTGTTGGTATGTTTTGTAAGGAAACCTTTGGATTATAAACTTTTTGTGTGGTGTTAATACTTGCATTTGCAAAAGGAAATACTCTCTCATTAAAGATTACATGTCTACTTATAAATATTTTCCCTGTTCCATCTAGACACTTGTATCCTTTCTGTTTGATTGGATAACCTATAAATGTATATGGTTGAGATCTAAAGTTTAATTTATGACTGTTGTAAGGTCTTAGGTAGGGAAAACACAAGCATCCAAAAGTTTTCAAATGTTGATAGTCTGGTTTGACACCTAAAAGCTTTTCTAAAGAACTTATTCCATTCAGTACTTTGGTTAGATGTCTATTAATTAAATAAACAGCAGTACTGAAGGAATTTGGCTAGAACTTTAAAGGTAATGATGCTTGTGCTAATAAGGTCAGACCAATCTCAACACTGTGCCTGTGTTTTCTTTCAACCAGGCCATTTTGTTCAGATGTGTAGGGACATGTGGTTCTATGAACTATACCATTATCTAAAAAATATTTACTAAGAGACTTGTATTATGTACCCCCATCACTCTGAACAATTTTAACTTTATGGTTGGTCTGTCTTTCAACTTGAGTGATAAAATATATAACAGCATTATAAGTTTCTGCCTTGGATTTTAAAAAGTATATCCAAGTATATCTTGTACATGCATCAACAAAAGATGTATAATATTTATACCCAAAATCAGAGCAGATGGGTGCTGGTCCCCACAAATCTGTTGAAATCAATTCAAGAGGTACCGTGTACTTTGTTACAGAATCTGCAAAAGCTAATTTGTGACTTTTGCCCATTTGGCAGTAAGAACATATATAAGGCAAAGTTATATCATCATAGAAGATTTTATTTTCTTTAAGAACCTGTTTTACAACACTTGTACATGGATGTCCTAATTTGCAGTGCCAAAGATCAAAACTATTTCTACTGGTTTCACATGACTCCAATTCATTGTTATTACAATTTGTCATTCTTTGATTTGAACTTTTGCTGTTAGCCAGGGTGAACTTGTAAAGGCCATTTACTGCATTACCCTGCAAGAGTATATCCTTAGTTAGAATATCTTTAACTAAGCAGTAAGTTGGGTAAAATTCAAAATAAGCATTATTATTATGAGTAAATTGAGAGACACTCAAAAGGTTTTTCTTAATACTGGGTACTCTTAATAGATTATTGAGATATAATTGTCTTTCACCTTTGATATAAGCATTACCAGTGTGTGCGATCTCAATTACTTTGCCATTTCCCATGATAATAGATTGTTTACCTCTGTATTCTGTGCTGCCCAGGTTTAAATTTTCTAAGTTGTTTGTTAGGTGATTTGTTGCCCCTGAATCTGGATACCATGACTCATCTTGAATGTGATCTGCTTTAGCAATTTCATCCTGATTTTTATTTCTGTTTCCACTGGGTTGTTTGCCTGAATCTTGTTGTACTTGTACCACGTTTGCACTGTAATTACCATTTCTCTGATTGCTTGATCTCTGGCCTGGCACATAATTTGCATTAAATCT
Source organism: Allium cepa (assembly GCA_030765085.1). NCBI lineage: Eukaryota > Viridiplantae > Streptophyta > Magnoliopsida > Asparagales > Amaryllidaceae > Allium > Allium cepa. The sequence continues at coordinate 79,234,083 of CM060932.1, read as the reverse complement.
GAAGTAGCATTTAGTAGCAGTGTGCCCAACTTTTTCACATATCTGACATTTTGGCTTGTTATTGCCATTGAATCTTCCTTTGCCTCTTCCCCTAAGACTTTGACCACCCCTCTGTGATTGTTGATCTGTTCTTCCATAGTTTTGATTTCTGTTTTTACTATTTGAAGCATAGTTAACAGACATATTTGTATCTGGGGGTTTCTTATATTCCAGTCTTCCTTCATGAGCCAATAGTATAGAATGCACATAATCAATAGAAGGCAGAGTTTCTTGTGATGCAATGACTGCCACTACTGCCTCATATTCATCACTTAACCCACTCAATATTGTTAAAACATGTTCTGTATTGGACATCTTGTGCCCTGCTGCATCAAGTAGATCACAAGTGTTCTTGATTTTGGAGAGATATTCTTTCATAGATTGATTGTCTTTCCTTATATTGTGTAACTGCCTCTTGTAATGCATTATTTTGGCTGCTGACTGTGTATTGAAGATTCTTTCTACTGTAGTCCATGTTTCATTTGCTGTTTTGCACCCTATAACTTGTGGTAGCAGCTTTACACTGATTGAAGAAAGCAACCAAGAACTTATTAAACTATCTTGCCTTTGAAATTTAACATATTCCTCATTACTCACTGTTTTATTTTCTTGATTAGTGATAAACTTGGGTGGAGTGACTATCATGCCAAGAATGTAACCATCAAGACTGTATCCTCTAGCAGCAGTTTCGACTTGCACTTTCCAAAGAAGATAGTTGTCATCTTCAAGTTGTGCAGTGATGAGATTGGAGTGTGGGATAATCATAGTTTTGATCAAACTGTCAGTAACATCCATGGATTGCAGTGAAGTGTTAGTATCATTACCTGATGTGGCACTGCTTCCTTCAACCATGAAGAAATTTCTTCAAGAAATAGAATTGAGAATAAAATCAGAAAGCGAGTTGTGAAGGAATCAGGAGATTCTTCCTTCAACAGGTATGTTGCAACCAAGCAATATGATGAGGCTTCTCTGATTGCTTCTGGTATGGCACTTACTGTTTTTGACTGATCAATTTCTGTTTTCTTCTCTATCTAGATTTCTGAATTATCTTCTTGATTCTTGAATCTGTTCTTGAGAAAAGACTGCAGTCGATTGCAAATCTTGGCAAGGCAGTAGATCCTTGAACAGATTCCTTACCCAAATGATGAGATTTGATTCTGATGGGTAAACTGATCCAAATGATGACATTTCTCTGATGGATCGGTTTTTTTTATAAAAGCTGTTAAGCTTCTGTTTTGCTCTGATACCAAGATAGAATTTGTACTCAGATGATTTCAGAAAATTTGTTGAAGAAAAAATAGATGTATTTGATCTTTATTGATGGAACAGTTTTGATAAAACTGATACAAAATGATGCAGATTGATACAATTCTTGTTACAGAGAGATTACATTATATATATGCGTTACAGAAAGGAATGGGTCTATTCTCTCAGCCCACTATACTCAGCCCAATATAAGAATAAAACAAGTATTGCGTAATATCAGCGTTATATCTGGTTGATGGAAACATTCTGCTTCATTTACTTTCTGAAATAATATGTGCACATGGTTGTGGCAATACTTTGAATAATCACCAATCTGGCTGCTTGAGATAATTTGTTGCTTGACATTATATTTAACTTAGATGTTATCCTTTCATATAGAGGTAATCATTGTGCAGTAGAGATTCTAGAAGTACACATGGAAGCTCCAAGATAGATAGTTTAGAGTCTAAAGCAAGGTTCGAAATTTCGGCCGGCACATCGGAATCTCGGCCATTTCGGTTTGGTTCCGACGACCGGGCCAGAATTCATTCAGACTACCGGTTCCGTTGTCAAGGCAGTAAAAAAACGAAATTTTTGTATAAAAAAAATGCAAATCAAAATTTTAATGAAGAATTCAAAGAATGGTACTAAGCATCATAGATAGAAAAAAAATCAAAGAATTAAACGAAAGAAACCCAAAAAAATTATTACCTGAGAAGTGATTTAGGGCAAAAAGGCTTTCATGTGCACTAACTGGGTCGTCAATGTTTTGAGTAATTAGATCTTTGGTTCATTTTCATTATTGCACTTTAATTTACATGTTGAAATCAATACGTCTGTTATCATCCTTTCTCAAAAATCTAGGGATTTAAAAGAAAAAGAAAGATTATACTGATTAGATTCTTGCTGGAGCAGTACTATTATTTGTTAATTGGGCCCTGCATAATTGGGTTTTACAGCTTCGGTATTGTAAAGGGAAAAGATGTTTGGGTTGTGCAGCTCCAACATTTTAACTTTGTTAAATTGTTAAATTACTATTATTAGCAGCCCACTTGCAACATGTTATATATATATATATATATATATATATATCTGTGTGTGTGTGTATGCATGTATGTATGTATATATATGTATATATGTATGTATGTATGTACGTGTATGTATGTATGTATGTATGTATGTATGTATGTATGTATGTATGAATGTATGAATGTATTATATGTATATATGTATATATATAAATATATAAGTTTATCAATGTATGAATAAAAATACATAACGAAATCCGGAACCGGAATTGCAATGAAATATCCGTAAATTCCAAAACGGAACCGGAACTTTAAAAATATCAAACTACCAAAACGGAACCGAAAACCGGAATTTCAAACCTTGGTCTAAAGGTTGCAATCCTGATAATGTATGATAGCATTAGCTTCATTTATTGCAAGACCTGTTATTCCTATCTGAGATTTCTCCTGTTAATGTCCAAACCGGTCATGTTATTGAAATAGTCTAGATCTTCGGAAGTGTTAGTTATGGAGTTTTTTGTTGATTTAGTAAACAATAACAAGTCATCTGCAAACATCAAAAGTGGATATGTTGTGTTCCTTGCACTTTGCACGCCTCTTAGTTAGCTTGTTAGCAATTTGTTGACTGATAAGGCATGTTAACACTTCCATAACTGATATACACAGGCTAGAGGAGGTAGGGTCTCCCTGTCTGATGCCATTATAAGATTTAAAGTGACTAAAAATTTCATCATTTAAAGAGAGAAATTTTGACTATTGAGACGCACGTACGTGTGTATCCATGCCAAAAAAGGTAAGGGAAAAATTCATTTTAGACATAACAGTGATGATGGTATTCCAATTGGTTGTGTCATTCGCTTTATGGTTATCAGGTTTAAGCACACAACTAGGATCAGAGATATTTTTCCTATTATAACCTTTCATTAGGTTCTGGTAAAGTATCATGTTTTTTGTTATGGATCTTCTCGGAAAAAACCATTTTTGATTTATTGATATAATATCATTCAAGCAATTTTTTCATTCTGGTAGATAGAATTTTAGCAATCTAGTTGTATGTCACGTTATAGCATGCTATAGGTCTGAATTGGGAGACATCTTGAAGGAGATCAGTTTTTGGGATAGGTGCAATGTTGGATTAAAATTTTATGTGGGCACATATGTTAATTGTATAATGCTATTATTAGGGTATAAACAACAAGTAAAATTTACAATTTGTTGAGGGGCCAAGTTGTAAATAATACATAACTGATTTTTTTGTCCGTTATAAAACGCACTGGTTCCCGAGAAACAGTACGTACCTTTTCATCTTTCTCTTTTCCCCGTCAGAGAGAAATAATCCAGAAAAAGGAGAACTGTATTCTTGGAAGATCGTAGCCTTTACAAATCGATTCAATGGACTCCGGTACGCTTCCGCTAATCACCTTTTGTTTATCATTTTGATCTCTCTTGAATTGATTAGGGTTAATTAGGGCTGAATTGAAATTTTCAACAACTGGTATCAGAGCAACCCTAAATTGATTCTTGAGACTGTAGCATTGTTATGATCTTCTGAACATAGTAACTTCATGAAAACAATGTTTTGGATTCGACATACGCATATTTGTTCTCAGTTCAAAAAAATTACTATGGAAATGGTTTTTTGATTTCATCCGTTCATCTGCTGTAGCGGGTTACCCAAGAATTCGGTCCTACTTTTACTTTCTGGCAGGCTATTATCGAATGACTGTCTTTACGAAAATCCTTGAAATAGCATAAATATTTATTTTCTGGAATGAAAGCAGACCCATGCGTTGAAAAATCATTCCAATGACAACACATAGAACTTTAAAATCAAAGTGCAAGTACAGGCACATAAAAAAATAGGACCGAATTCTTCAAAAAAATTTTTTTTGACTATTTGTGTCAAATAAGTGCATTTGCCAGGTGCCTCTTTTCTGTATCCACCGTATTATTTTCCCCAGACCACTTGCATGTGATTATTTTCCCCAGACCACTTGCATGCACTTTTAACTTAGAATATGGCTATCTACTGGATATATTAGTATTTAACTCAAGGTATGGGTTATTCTTAGACTAGTATAAAAACACAATGAGATTTCATCAAAAGTTGTGCATACTGACATTAAAGAATTACTACATGCAGTAAAATAGGATAATAATACAGCTATAAATGGGACATGTGCAATGAAAGAAACATTATCTTGTTCACACTTTAAAATTTGCAAGTATGAACAAAATATTAGCTGTAATGGATTGAACAAGCATAGAGAGGAAGATTCTCAACTACAAATGCACCTGCCCCAAAAGAAAAAAAAATTATGACCGAGAGTTTTTTTTCCCTCCACTCTGGTTTAGTTAAGCCAAACATAAATGCAAGTATCTGATTGCTTGATATTGCGCAATATAAGTGCTAGTAGTTGCTTGATCTTGATATCACCATTTGATAATGTTATATTATTCACTTAAGGGGTGTAAGAACATGACAACATGCGTTAATTTTAATATAGAAGTTTAGTATACAAGTGATAGTTTTGCTGTCATACATTGAAACTGCACAAATCCATTAACTAGTTCAAGACAGTAAACATCATGTCAAGATTGAAATTGATATACATATTTTTTTGTTCAGGCCTGTGATAATTCATGGAACTCATTATATTCAAATATGGTTTCTGATTTTCTTAAGGATATTTTATATTTTAAATAGTTTAATTGAAATAAAATATCGCCAAAGCGGTCACTTTTGTGTAGATTATTCTAATTAAAATATCAAAATAATTGTGTGTATGTAGTCATGCATTTATTAACGAGCCCAAAGGTGAATTAATATTTGGCCAAATTTCATACATACTTGTGGTGATAAATGTGTGACAATTATAAGGTATTTTACGTGAGCAATATGACAGTCCAAAGATTGCATATTGTTTGACATAATTTATTGTCAACGTTTGATTGCTACAACAAGAGTACCGCTTACGGTTAATATTATTGTCCAAAGACTTGATATTAATGATGTGTTTGGTATCTTGAGATATTATTAACCATTATTTGAATTTATTGTTTTATATGAAGTCGATAAAGGCAAGTAATTTATATAATTTTATTCGTTTTCTGTTTCAGCCGTTGCTACCGTATCTGCTAACCTTAATTCGGTACCGGTCCTTAATGGTAATAACTTTAAGGACTGGAAGGAGAACATATTAATTGTTCTTGGTTGCATGGATTTGGACCTTGCACTAAGGATGGATCGGCCTGCTTCTCTTACAGATGCTAGTACCTCCGATGAAAGAGAATTTTTGAGAAATGGGACCGTTCAAATCGCATGAGTCTTATGATCATTAAACGGGGCATACCTGAGGCTTTTAGGGGTGCGGTATCCGAAGAGATTACCGATGCCACAGATTTCCTTGTTGAAATTGAGAAATGCTTTGCCAAAAGCGATAAGGCGAAAACAAGTACTCTTTTGAAGAAACTTATTTCCATGAGGTTCAAAGGCAAGGAAAACATAAGGGAATACATTATGGAAATGTCTCACATTGAGAAACGCCGTCTTAACATCCATCTGATGTAACTCAAGATCAAAATGAGCAACAAGTGCCTTAATTGTTCTAAAAGAGTCTTTCGATGAAACTGGAGAGAAAGTCTCTATAAAATCAATGCCTTCTTTCTAAGTATAGCCTTTTGCTACAAGACGTGCTTTATACCTCTCCACATTACCTCTCCAAAATGCGCAGCCCAATGATAAAGTTGCGTAGCCATATTCCATGGATTGATGCCTCATAACATGCTACAAATTCTGCTTCCATGGTGGAAGAAGTTACAAGTGTTTGTTTAACACTTTTCCAAGATATAGCTCCTCCAGTCAATAGATAAATATAGCCTGATGTAGACTTTCTGCTATCTTGGCATCTAGCAAAATCAGAATCAGAATACCCTACGACCTTCACATGATCAGATCTTCTATAAGTGAGCATGTAATCTTTTGTTCTCTGAAGATACCTCATAACCCTCTTGGCTGCTTTCCAATGGTCTATACCAGGGTTGCTTAAGTATCTGCCTAACATCCCAACAATGTATGCAATATCTGGACGTGTACATACTTGAGCATACATTAGACTCCCAACGGCTGAAGCATAGGGAATATTTTGCATTTCTTGGATTTCAAGATTTCTTTTAGGGCACTGACTAAGACTGAATTTATCTCCTTTAGCAACAGGGGTATCTCCTGGTCTACAATCTTGCATGCCAAACCTTTTGAGTACTTTATCAATATAGCTCTTTTGTGATAATCCAAGAATCCCCGAGATCGATCTCGAAGTATCTGAATACCCAATACAAAAGAGGCATCCCCAAGATCTTTCATCTCAAAATGTTTGGATAGAAATTTCTTGGTTTCGTGCAATAAGCCTATATCGTTAGTTGCAAGCAAGATGTCATCGACATATAGAACCAGGAATATATGTTTACTCCCACTGAACTTGTGATACACACAATCATCAACAATATTCGTCTCAAATCCAAACGAGATGATTACTTGATGGAATTTGTGGTACCATTGACGAGAAGCTTGCTTAAGTCCATAGATGGATTTTGTTAATTTGCAAACCATATTCTTTGGATCTCCCGACACAAAGTTTTCTGGTTGTACCGTATAAATTGTCTCATCAATGTCTCCATTGAGAAACGTCATCTTAACATCCATCTGATGTAACTCAAGATCAAAATGAGCAACAAGTGCCATAATTGTTCTAAAAGAGTCTTTCGATGAAACTGGAGAGAAAGCTCTATAAAATCAATGCCTTCTTTCTGAGTATAGCCTTTTGCTACAAGACGTGCTTTATACCTCTCCACATTACCTTTTGCATCCCTCTTGGTTTTAAATATCCATTTACAACCAATTGGTTTTGCACCTTCTGGTAATGGGACAAGTTCCCAAACTCTATTGTCTTGCATGGACTTATACTCCTCATTCATGGCATCTATCCACTTTTGAGAGTTAGCACTTTTCATGGCATGATGAAAGTTGATTGGGTCATCTTCCATCATTCCAGTATCATTCTCTTGTTCTTGGAGAAATACAATGTAATCATCTGAAATAGCACTTCTCCTTTCTCTCATGGACCTCCTTAATGGCACTGGTTCTTGAGGTTGTTGAGTTTGTTCTTCTGGAACAATAGCTTCATTTTGAATAAGGGGTTGTATAACATTGTCTTGTTGAGGTTCCGGAATCACTTCTTGATCAATGATAGGTGTAGGCAACTGTATAACATTGTCAAAAGTGATAATAGGAACTGGGTTTGAATCCAATTCCTCCTCAAAATAAATGTCTTTAACTTTATTTCTCCCCCCAAACTCAATATCCTCAAAGAATACTGCATTTCCCGTCTCAAAAATATTCTTAGCTATGGGATCATAAAACTTATAGCCCCTAGAACGCTCAGAATAACCAATAAAGTAGCTGCTCACTGTTTTGGAATCCAGCTTTTTTTCATGTGGCCTATAAGGTCTTTCCTCAGCTGGACAACCCCAAATGTGAAAGTGTTTTAGACTAGGCTTTCGACCTGTCCAAAGTTCATAAGGTGTTTTTGCAGCTGCTTTAGTTGGTACTCTATTGAGAATATAAGCTGCCGTCTTTAATGCTTCTCCCCAGAGAGAATCAGGTAAGGTGGAATGAGCAATCATACTCCTTACCATATCCTTAAGAGTTCGATTTCGTCTTTCAGCAACACCATTCATGCTAGGTGATCCTGGCATGGTGTACTGTGGGACAATACCACATTCCTCTAGGAATCTAGCAAACGGTCCTGGACGTTGTTCGTCTGAACCATCATATCGACCGTAGTACTCACCACCACGATCAGATCTGACACTTTTAATTCTTTTGTTGAGTTGATTTTCAACTTCAACTTTATAAGCTTTGAACACATCCAGTGACTGTGATTTTTCATGAATTAGATATAGGTAGCCATAACGTGAGTAATCGTCTATGAATGATATGAAATATTGTTGACATTCCAAGATGTCGTAGGGAAAGCTCCACAAATATCTGTATGAATTAATTCTAAGACGTCTGAAGATCTATTTGCACCCAATCTTTTAGTTTTGGTCTGTTTTCCCTTGATGCAATCTACACAAACGTCAAAGTTTGTGAAATCAAGAGATTCTAAAATACCATCAGATACTAAGCGCTCAACTCTACCTTTTGAGATATGACCTAAGCGCTTATGCCATAAAGATGCTAAATTTTCTTTATTTAATTTACGTTTAGTACCACGTGATTCTACACGCAAGGTTTCATTATAGGATGCATCTGTTTCCAACAAATAAAGATTGTCATACGCATTTAAATAACCAGTTCCAACAACATTTGAATTCAAAGACAAAGTAAACTGATTGTTTTCAAATGAACAACAATATCCAAATTTGTCCAACACAGAAACAGAAACCAAATTCCGTCTAAATGACGGTACAACAAAAGTGTCTTTTAAATCCAAATAAAAACCAGTTCCTAACAGCAATCTAAAATGTCCAATCGCTTCCACTTCTACTGATTGTCCATCGCCCACAAAGATGTGTCTTTCACCATCACTTGGCTTTCGGTAGCTCAGGCAACCCTGCATAGAAACACTTATATGAGTGGTAGCACCAGAATCTATCGACCAAGTGTTTCTAGGTATTGAAGATAAATTAATTTCAAAACAGACCAAAGTAACAAACATACCTTTCTTTTCACGCCATGCATGATATTTGGTACATTCCTTCTTCATATGTCCAGGTTTGTGACAAAAGAAACAACGGTCTTTTTCCTTTTGTTGTTTCTTTTGATCTGGATCCTTAGCAGCTTCATTTTTAAATTTTCTTTTCTTGCCCTTTGCTTTAGAGGTGCTGGCCAGATGAGCACTCTCAGTCTTATCTTGCTTCAGTCTTTCTTCCTCTTGTACACAATATGAAATGAGCTCATTGAGAGTCCACTTCTCCTTTTGACAGTTGTAACTGACCGTAAATTGACTGAATTGTGGAGGAAGCGAGATAAGCACTAAATGCACAAGCAAGTCATCCGAAAGCTCAAGCTTTAGTGTCTTTAATTTTGAAGCAACCGCTGAAGTTATATTGTGATAATAAATCAGCAGTGCTATATTCTAATAATAACAAAAGCTCAACTAAGTCAAAGCATATTGACATAAAATTCTTAGTTGTGAAAGAAAGAGTGTAGAGTGGACATATATCTATAGAGCATATTGGAACAAACTTCATGATAGCGGATCCGCTCACAAAAGGTTTACCGCCCAAGGTCTTTCATGAGCACACTGCTCACATGGGTGTTGTATTACTAGAGGATGTTATAGTTTAGTGGGAGTTTGTATTGTATGTGTTGTATATTTACTTTAAGACATTTATGTGTTCAACTTTCTGATCAGAAGTAAACTATTCAGTTCATTCACTCTGTTTTATTGCTTTGATTCTGACCTCACTTAAGTTTAAGGAGGACCAATTGAAAATAGGTTGATCTATGTCATTTGACTATGTATATGTATGTGACCACTGATGGGTTTAGTCATGATTAATGTGGCAAAGACCACTGTGATCCTATATAAATATGGTTGATGGACGAGATTATTAAAATTACCTTTATTTAATAGCAAATTTTGAGCTCATAAGGTTGTACATTTATAAGGAAACATATGTTGTCCAAGTGGGAGATTGTTGGATTAAAATTTTATGTGGGCACATATGTTAATTGTATAATGCTATTATTATGGTATAAACAAGTAAAATTTACAATTTGTTGAGGGGCCAAATTGTAAATAATACATAACTGATTTTTTTGTCCGTTATAAAACGCTCTGGTCCCCGAGAAACAGTACGTACCTTTTCATCTTTCTCTTTTCCCCGTCAGAGAGAAATAATCCAGAAAAAGGAGAACTGTATTCTTGGAAGATCGTAGTCTTTACAAATCGATTCAATGGACTCCGGTACGCTTCCGCTAATCACCTTTTGTTTATCATTTTGATCTCTCTTGAATTGATTAGGGTTAATTAGGGCTGAATTGAAATTTTCAACATGCAAGCCTCGTATGGTTAATGCCACTGAGCATAACATTTGTCCTAAAAAATGAAAGATGGCTTTACATAAATCCACTTTGATGATGCTCCACGTCACATAAAAAAGTGAGCTGTGAAACCATTAGGGCCAGGAGAACTTGTTGGCTACATATCCAAAATTGAATCATAGATGTCTTCATGAGTTATTTGCTCGATCATAGAGTCAGCTTGATCATCAGAGATAGCATTTAGGTGAATTTGATGTAAGGGGGATAGATCAGGAGGATCGTCATTTTCAGAAAATGGACGAGTATAGTATGATAAGAAAGCATTTTTGATACCAGCTGGGAATTAGTTTTAAAGCCATGCTGATCGTTCATAGAATGAATGATAATACTAGCTTTCTTTAGCTTTATAGAATTATGGAAAAAAATTGAGTTCCTATCTCCTCCTCCTATCCATAGATCCTTGTTCTTCTGTTTATACGTTTCATGTTCCATTTTGATAGCGGCGTTCAATTGTTTAGACAGCATATGCTCTTTATGTGAGATATCTATATCAGAATTGTTATCCTACATAAGAAGTTGACTAGCTTGAAGCTCCTCTTTGATCTTGTTTGATAATAAATTTCCTTTAACAAATTTTTGTTGTGCCCATTCTCTTAACCTGTTTTTAGCGTGTCTCAGTTTTCTTTGAAAAATATACATTGAATTACCATACAATGAAGTATTCCAAACCTACTCTACAATAGATAAAAAAAAATCAATTTCGTTAGTCCAAGAATTAAAAAAGTTAAAACAAGAGGTGCATTTTGGTTCTGCTAAGCCCCATGTCAAAATAATTAGATTGTGATCTAAAAGAGAAGGAGAATGAAAGTGAAAAATAAGCCGAGGCCAAATGGAAAAAGCTTGAGAATTGACATATGATCTATCCAATATACAAAAAGTTCTCCCGGTTCTGCTACAATTATTACAAGTGTAATAAACGCCTGTTTTTGGAATTTGAAAGAGATTAGATTGATTGGTAGCATGATTGATTGGAGTCTTGGAGATATGTCAGATAGCATTAGGGGATTTCCACCACTTTTTTCTACAAAGGATTGCATGCTATTAAAATCTCCGAGACAAAGCCATGGTAAAGAGTTTGATTGTAAAGAAGGGAGAGCACTGAAAGTAATTGCCTTGAAAATTTTGAGTTGTCTGCATATATGATGGTTGTGTTGAAATCAAGTTTAGAAGGGAGATAGGTGATATTGAGTGTATGTATTGCCTATGAGTAGAGTATTTGAAATATGATAAAATTGAGGATTCCATAAAATTAGAATATGACCATACGGAGCATGATCATGATTATGTATATGAGACCATGTCGGGGCTATCTGCATATCTGCTTTTGTTGTTAATTCTTTATTTAGTTTCACATAATTGTCAAAAGAGTTAAGTTATTAGAGAATATAAGATGTTTGATTTCATGTATCTTAGAATCATCATGTTTGCCTCTGATGTTCCAGAAGCTAATTCTTTCCATCATCGTAACATTTTGGATTTGTAGGCCGATTGCCTTGTGGATCGTGAATTTGGACCTATGATGTTGCCTGAGGAGATACTTATCAGTATTTGAGTAGTAGTGTATTTGACTCCATTGAAGTCAAGAGAGGCAACCTGTCTATCTTTAGATTTGATTTTGAAGAGTTTTTTTTCCTATTTTTTGAGGTATCTTCATTCTCCAAGAGAGCAGAATTTGATCTAGTCAGAGGGGATTTATCAGGAGGGAAGAGGGATATTGAATCTAGTGGTCTTAGATTTAAATATGGGCTTACAGGATCAGTGGAAGATTTTTGCAGAGGAGGAGAATGCATATCAAGTGATATGCTCAGAAATGGTAGATGGAATGATTTGAGTTGAATTAGATGGTGATGAATTTATTGTAAGAGTCGAACCAAGTGTGTCAGAAATAGCAGCAGTCCAATGCACCTACACATTGTGAATGTCAGGGACATGCACATAGGGAATTATGAGTTCAGTGGAAACTTCTCGAGTCTGATATTATGTGTTTATCAACTTTGTTAGATTGATGGCAATGTTTAAAATTTCAAAAGAAGATGTTTGACCTGATAATTGATTTGTTGTTGAGTGGCTTATGACATTGTTTGTAAGATTGTGTGCATAAAAATCATTGATAGCAGAAGTTGCTTAGGGATTGATTTCGATGGTTTCATTAGACAATGTAGTGTTGGAATTTCCTTCATTTAACATTATCAATTCAAAGCATTCCCTTTCTTTCAGATCTTGAAGTACTGCAATAGGATTGTTTGATAGACTAATCGAATTTTCTTTTTGAATAGGAATGGCTTCAGAAGATTATTGTTGCACAAGCTCTTTTTCCAGTTAGATGTTAGATACATCTTCATCATTGTTATCTACTTCATTTTGCACTTTAAAACCTGTCTTTGATTTTTCCACTATTTTTGTTATTATTTTTTTGCCAAACATGTTCTTTTGCTTTAGTTTTGGGATGATACTCAATGATACTTGCCTAAACTCCCTGAACTGCATCATGACATTGCTTTGTAGGATGTTTATCATTTTGTTGCATTTGAGATGAAGGTGAAACCTTTTCAAAGTTATTTGTGCGCATATCATAGTTGCTTGTTGCATGGTCAAAAGAGCTGCACACAGTACATATCAATGGTTTCCATGCATACTCTATGTAAACTTTATGACATTCTCCTTCATCGACATTCATGAATTCCAACAGCTCCTTATTTAGTGTTATTTCAATCAAGCATTTTGCGTATTCGAAAAGCTCTTGCTTCTCTGTGGCCTCATTAAAACATATTAACTTATCGATTGGTAAGCTATCCAATTTATCCCCAATAGAGTTCAAATTATATGTGGAATATTGTAAATTTAACTTGTGCTTAAACTGTGCCGAAGGCAGGCTTCCATGTCGTGATAACAAACATGTGACCTTTAATAAAGATTGGATCTGATTTCGAAATTTTATTCTTATCCTCCTCATAATTGAACTTAAAGAAAAAGTTTGAACCATCTGACTTAACTTTGTAAGAGCCTTTCAACTTCCATGTTATTTTAGCTGTGTTATAACAACCATGTAATTAACTTTTTCACCCAAGAAAACCCAACTAGACAATCATTCCAAAAAGTAGTACCTTCATTTATCACTTCTTGAGGAGGAGACAACTTATACCTTGATAGGCCTAAATTTCGATAAAAATCGAAATCCAAGACCATCAAAGCACATATCGTTGGATTCTGCAAATAAGCATGAGCATCGTCGGAGATTGATAGAAATCTAACTCACAGCGGAAATAATAATAGGATAAAAATACTGACTATGACTACTACCTTAAAATTAATGGTATTCCTTGAATAGCATATTATCACATCAGCATCGAGCAGGAGAGTAAAGAAGGCTTCTCCAACTACTAAACACATCCAGCTCCAGTGGTCTATTCCTCATGTGGGTTGAACGAGGAAGGGGTCGGAACAAGATTTTGGTGATTGGAAAATTTATAAACTGTCTATAACATAAATTTATACCGATTGGTTTTCGTTTAATTGTTATGTCCATTAAGATTAGCAATTCTAATCTAATCTTACATTTCATGCACGATTACTTACCTACCCATTCCCATGGTACGAAATACTGATAAAGCCTTATCAACCATCCAATACTTCCAAATCTCTTAGCCACTTGATACTTCTAAATATGAAGCGGGCTTCTACTATAACCACATAATACTTTTAAAAGAAAAATAGAAAGACTTTGCCATTTAAGACCTCAATCGAGGTAACTCCGTCAATTAAGACCTATTCACAAAGTGGATTTCTAGTGTCGTCATTATTGGTCTATTGGTCCTAACTATAGAGACCTTTGACAATTATATATAGTCTTTTAATTTATAATAGCCATACGACTAACGCATCTATCGTTATTAAAGTCTTAGCAATGTGAGAGACTGTACCCAAGCTATTAATACCTCATTAGTAAGGACTAGGTAGACCACTGACCATTTAACACATATTTATAGGTAGGCCTTTGCCATTTATTATCTAACCGCAAGGGCGGACTCCTCATTGGTACTATTTAGCTAACATTGATTGAAAATCTCATTGCGCTACTTAATACTTCTTTTACAGGAAAGAGGCGGACCTTACAGTCGCTTAATACCTCAAACCTTATGCGAACCTTTCCCGATATATCCAGTATCACTCTTATAAATATGGAATCTCATTAGATTATTTTTTCTTCGGTAGGAAGGCGGGCACTAAGATAACCACTTATTACCTCAACATTGAAGTAAACCTTTTTGGAGATATCCTTCACTGCTCCTAATTTCAAATTTGGACCATTTAATACTTTCCAATTAAGAAAGAAAGTCCAATCTCTTACGTCGTCACGAGTCCTATGATTAGTGATATCTCGCATCCGTAGTAAGTGTACCCGACTGCTATTAACCTCAAAGTGAATGGCAGTCTTCCGTCGAGCGATTCTACTGACCTCACATCACTAATCTACTAAGTTCAATTGACTATCATAATCCTTAAGTTATATTATCTTAGGTAGACATTAGACTTAGCTTACTAATTCCTCTTTTATTTAAGGCAATAAGATTTACCTTAAATATCTATCTACCCATAAATTCCCTTTTAATGCTCATAAATGTCAATTTGTTCATAAAATCCTAATGGACATTTCCTTAGACATTTATGTATGATTACTGATAACCTTTTATATCTATTCCATTTTTATCAGTCTCACTAATCTATTTGGCTTTACTAAATATAACCTTTAATTCAATATTATCCCTTATTTCTAATTAATTGCCTATTAATTTAGTTTACAATCTTTCATTTCCTATTAATTAATAGGAATTCCTAATTTATTTCCCATTAATATGAATTACTACCAATTATAGTTCTAACTATCTGCTTCCCTAAAGTAATAATAACTAATGAACGTTATGCATAAATAATGCACGAATAAACGCTGTTCTTCTTTATTAACGAAATAATTACGTATAAACTGCCTAATAAAACTTCCTATTCGTAACCAAATATATTCTATTCATAAATGTAACTAGAATATGCTTTTCATATAAAATTTGCTGGAATCAAATACCTTAGGAAGATTTTCCGCTATTATTTCCATAAATTGTTTTAGCAAAAAAAGGAAAGATTGATTCCGTTTGAAATTGCAAGGAATGAATAATTTCTTTTTAATTGGAGTAGACAGTTATAAAAACCCTAATTTTAAATAATATAATTAGGAGATTTAATTAGATAAACTAAATAGAGTAATGTAAAGGTTAAGTGGTTAAGTGGTTAAGAGATTGAGATTTGTAAAGTTATAAGGTAGTCGTGCCTCAATGAATAAGCAAATGAAAATTAAAGATAGTAAGATAAGGGCAAAATAGGAATAGGTTATATTCTTATACCCTAAACCCTTAACCCACTCTCATTTGCAACATTCACGAATTAAAACTAAATCAAAGCAAGGTCGTCCCCATTAGAAGATAATAAGGAGAAGATAAGCAAGATCTCAAGAAGGAAGCTTAATCAAATTAGTTCTAGAGAAAATCTCAACGTCTTTAACATAAGCTAAAGGTGAATAATATATTACATCTCATTTTTATGGTTTTCGGTTTCTTGTTGAGTTTCAAATTTATTTTGCAAATGATTTAGCATGTTTTGATTGTTTAAATGGATATATATATATATATGCTTGTTGATGATTTAGGCAATTTCATATAGATTTTATGATAAGATTTGATTTGAAATACCTATTAGATGACATACAAATGACCTGCATTTTTGTGATAAGGTCAGAAATATTATTTTAGAGATGGGTTCAAGTTTCATATTTTTATGAATTATTGTGGATTTATTATGAATTTTCTAGTAAAGAAAATTACATATTGGGTATAAAATTAATTATGGCTATTATATGTTAGCATTGGGTCAGAAATTTAAATATGTTAGAAAACATATTAAAAGTGATTTATGGGAATTTTTGAAGAATTTTCCTAAGTGTTTTATTAAGCATATAAAATTATTTAAGTTATGCGACTTAAATGTTTTATTGGTTAAAATAGGAGAAGATGCAATTTGCTAAATATTTTAAATTATAAAATGCTGAATTCGATAGCACTTTTAGAAAGGATTTTGGAAAAGAAATTGACAACCAATTATATAATGAAAAATAAGCAAGTTGGTAAAAGTTATTACTTTAAAAGGAAAGAAAACAGTTTTTGTCAAGATTTGTTGTTTCGCCACTATTGGCAGCTACCTTTTGACTTCATACTGCCGCCTCCATCATAGTCGAAACTAATACACATGGTATTAATGCCTTGGTACATAGTGGATTGGAGTTAGGTAAAAGGTATAAGGTCGAAACCTGCTTTCGAACGGGTCGAGACCTTGTTTTGCTTTCAAAAAAACCGCTTGCTTTGCTTTCCAATGATTGGTTTCGAAAGGGTTTTTCTATATGGATTTCGATAGAGGTTGCCGCCTTTTATTTCAAACAAGCTTTCGGCAGGGTCGAAACATTCGTTGTCGCATTCCACTTTTTGACCCAATTGAGGCCGCTTTGCCTTTAAACATTGGTTTCGAAATGGTGCTTTCGCTTTTAAACAAGAAGCCACTTCTCCATGCTTTCGAAAGGATTGGTGTCGAAACCACCTATTTTCTTTTACCTAGGAAATTGCTTTCGAAAGTGTTACTTTTGGCCTAATTATTTTAAAACCCTTTGTTTTATTGAAAAATAAACCCATAGGTTTTGAATGGAATGGTTTTAAATGGTTTTGAAACTGTGTTCCATAAGCTTTTACTTGAACCCAATGCTTTTGAAAGGTTTGTTTATAGTAAAGGACTTTAATGCTTTCGAAAGGTTTAAATTGAGGTTTCGAATGGTAGGTTCCCCAATGGTTTCGAAAGGTGCTTATAGTATTCTAAATGGAAGGTTTCCAATGCTTTCGAAAGGCAAGTTTAAAGAATTTTGAAAAGAGGAATTGAAAGGTTATTATAAAGGTTTCAAAGGAATGTTTTGGCCTTTCGACCTAGTGTTCTAAGGTATAGTAATTAATATATTTTGATAGAGGTACTTTCAATGTATTCGAAAGGGTTGTTTAAAGTTTTTTAAAAAAGGTTTCGAATGGTTTATCTTGGCATTATGGCCTTAGATATTTTAAGTTAAAAGGGGTTTTAACTTACTTTGGAGGGATAGATAAATCTCGATATATTTCATCAACATTGTTTTGGGTAAAATATATATATATATATAACATGGCAAAGAGATTTGAGTAAAGCAAATATGTTTATTTTCCTTGTTTAAGTATGATTTAAAGTGTTAAATCAATTTGCAAGGAATGTTTTCAAGGAAAGTTTTGATGGGATTGTTGACCCTAAGTAAATGACTCAGATATTAGAATACCAGATGGGACTGGTATAGGGTTGCGCCCTATACTTTAGCTAGTTGCCCCTAGCTAATATAAGTCTGAAATTCCAGTATGTTGGGCTTTATCACATGTAAGATTAAAATGATGTTACACACAGAAAAGAATATATAGAAAAATATAGGTTATTGGTGAGCCCGTAAAACCATGAGGATCAGTTGACTTTGGAAGAAGTAACTTAGGGGCAGACCATCCAGAAGTGTGTCTAATTGAAGTAAAATTATTTGCTATGTCTGGTAGGCCCGAGTCAATCAAAGGTTAGTAGTTAGCCAAACAAAACTATATTGTTCGGACAGATAATCCGTTTATTTCTTGATTTATATGCATATAATATTGCTATGATTTCTTTAATCGGTTTGATTGCAGGATTTTGGTTTCAAAAGATATGTTTTGAAAAGAGATATTAGTGAGAGGAAACTCATTCCGCTAAGTGGCATGGTCTCACTTAATATCAATTACCGAGATGTATAGTATCATTAACACCAGTCTTTATGTATGAGTCGAAGTTTATGTTTTCCCCTTAAAATCTTGGGTGCTCAAAATATGATTTGAGTAGATTGAGAGTTGAGGTTTTTCAGGTTTAATAGGTTGTACGAATAAAGCTTTCGAAGACATGCAGGAGGCAAAGTTAGCTATTTAGGAGTTGCTATTTACTTTTATTTCTATTGTGATGTATTAAGGCTGATATGTCTATTTAGTACTCTGATCATCCAACGGGCATCTTCATATGTTGCTCTTGGCATATTTTGTAATAATTATATTTGATCAAAAATGGGAATTGTTTTAGGATTATGTAATTTGAATATGAAATATTGCTTTGAAATGTTATCAGAAAAGTGGTTTTAATCTATGCTGTTTTTATTTCATATTCAAGTGCCTTTGATATTATGGATACCATTAACATTACCATATTTTGTCACCGGAAGTTAATACTATGGATGACTGAAGCATATGTAGCTCTTAGCTTCGGGCCTCAAGATAAGAAATGTTACAACAGGGTGAGCTGTGGAAAATAAATATGTGCTTTGCACATCTCTTTTCTTTTTGTCTGTGGGTATTCCTTGTTAAATCAAGTGTCATCCTTTTGAATAAAAAGTGGAAAAAGTAAAGAAATTTATAAAAATCAAATGGATGTACTTCCGCGGTTTAAACTATGGAAAATCTACAACATTACATAAACTGGGCAATAATCCAAATATCCTATTTTACATCTAAGTACGGATCTGGAATAAAAATATACAACATTCAAATTCTAAAATCTTTAGGACTAATTTTCAGATCTGGGTGTAAACATATTTCAAATTAGATCTAAAACAAGAATATGTAGGCAATAGTTTTCTACACTAAGTTAAACCTATAATTCACAAATGAAATTAATTTAGGCAAAAAAATCAAACATATACCAACGAAATAGATTTAAAATCATAAAAAATATATAAAATTTCTCACTCACCTTTTAAAAGTGATCTTAGTCTTCAGGTCTGAAGTTGAACCTTTGATTCACCTCCAAATCATTTTTAATCCAAGAAATATGTATAAAAGGGTATATGCATACATTAGATCTAAGAAGAGATTTGGGATTGATAGAGAAAATAGATACACATATATAAATATGTATACGCGTATAGTTGATTCTCTTCTCTTTTCATTTTTATTAGATTTGCAATCTTCTCCAATTTATATGAATATAGATATAAATATCTTATTTTTATAATTTAGAAAGAAAGGGAAGAAGAAGAAATGGTATAGTTTCATTGCTCTATTCAAAAAATATAAGAAGAGAAGGAAGGTTTAGGCCTGTATTTATAGGTGCTGGAATCAACCAGTACCGTTAGATCAAAATATAATAGCTATGGGCATATATGGCCTAGGGTTGCTGGAGCCGTCACATAGAGGTGGGTCAACCGCCCCCTACCTACACGTCGACCACCTCCTGTCGATCGCTTATACATGGAGATCGACCTGTGAGCCCAGGAAATTTTAATTATATGGCTTAGGGTATATACCTACAGAGGATATGGAAGAATTTGTTTTAAATAGTGTCATTTAAAGTAATGATAAAATTAATAATGTTATTTAAGTTTGATAATACTGCTATGTGAAAGATAATGTAAATTTTGTTTACATGTAGAGTATAGAAGATGGATTATTTGAAAGATCAAAGCTGGATGTATATGAGAGGTAAAAATAGAGGAATGATTCTATTGCACTTTAAAATGGCTTGGATGAATTCATGAAAGTGACATCTATTAATAAAAGGAAAATGAAAGAAGTATGATATCCATGTTCGAATGTCATTGCCTAAAACTTATATAGTATTATACTGTGATGTTACATTTAAAACAATATGATTTTATGCCCGACTATCATGTGTGGATAAATCATGAAGGAAAATATCATGTTGTATCGGAGGAGACTGTGATTATGGATTTGGAGAATGGCTAAAATGGTTCATGATGATGTTGGTCCAAGTATGTGGATCGAAGAACAAGATTTAGAGGAAGACCTTGACTTGAAAGCAAAAAGGTTTTTCATTTTGTTAGAAGCATCAAAATGACCACTCTACAATGGTTTTTGAATGACACACTTGGCAATGACATCTAGGTTAATTGCTATAAAACCTAAATGCAATGCATCGAAAAACCTAATGAACACAATCCTTAGCTTTTGTAAAGAAATGCTTCCATCGGATAATGTATTGGAAAAGAACTAGTACTCCTCTAGTCTCTGCCTTTGGGTTGAGTTATGAAAAAATTGACATATGTCCATTGGGATACATGATATATTGGAAGGAAGATAAAGATTTAGCATTATGTAAACTCTGTAAACAACCCAAATATAAACAGTGTAGGTTCGATCGATATCGTTATTTTTAACACGTAAATAATCTTTTTAGATTTGATATTAAAAAAATAGACGAAACATAACTATTACTTTAGAGCCACCATCCATTCTGAGTAGTGAAGAAGTATACAAACTTGTGCTAGATTATCCCATAATGCACGATATAGGAAAAAAGCCTAAAATTCCTGGTAAAAGAGAGCATGACAATTGTGTAAACAAAGTATATTTTGGGAGTTACCATTATGAAAAAATTACAAACTTTGACCCGATATAGACATGATGCATAACGAGAGACATATGTTCAATAACTTCTTTGGCATAATAATGAATGTGAAAGGAAAAATAAAGATGATTTGAAGTCAAGAAAGAATATCGCATTATACTGTAATCGTCTTGAGCTTAAAATCGATAGTAAAATACCAAATTTCAAATGTCTTGCTCGTTACGAGTTGGAAAATAAGAATCGAGAAAAATAATTAGAGTATGTTCAAAATTTGAGATTTTAGATGGAATTACTTCTGGCATGAGAAGATGTGATATGAAGGATCTTCAACTATCGGGATTGAAGAGTGATGATTGTCATGTTTTTTAGAGACTCTTTTCCTATTAGTATTCAAGGAGCATTGCAGCCGAAGGTATGGATGTCTATTTCTTAACTTAATTTTTTCTATAAAGAGTTGAGCTTAACTACACTTAATATAAGTAATTTAAATAACCTGAAAACGGGTATACCTAAATTATTATGTAAAATGGAAAAAATATTCCCTCTTAGAGTATTCAACGGCTTGGAATGCCTACATGTTCCTCTACCAACTGAAGCTTTAATGCAAGGACTGGTGTCATACAGATAGATGCATCCTTTTAAGAGGCACATAAAATACAGTTAAGAGTTATAAATTCCTTTTTGAAATCAAAATTGTAAATGTATAATAACTTTTTGATATGAAGACAACTAGGTCGCTTTTAAAAAAAGGTGAAATAAAAAGAAAGCATTGAAGGTTCAATATGTCATACATACTTTGTTAAAAGAGCGCCCACATTTTTCAGTTATTATTTTGAAGGCCGTGCTGAGCTAAATTCTAACACCAGTCGTCATAGTGATGATGCTTTGGATGAGTCATCTAACATCTCTCTTTTAATTTCAAAAATATGAGCGTCCTTCAGGTAAAAGAAAGAATGAAAGTTTACAAACATTTAAAGAGTTTGTGATAGCTAGAGCAATGGTATTTCCAAATTATGAAGAACCATCGGATCTTATTAGATAACACTGTATTTGTTTATTTACTGCCAATGTTGTGTTCTATGGCATAATCATGTATATCTTAACAATATCATTAGTCTAATACTCAATTTGAATAAAATCCATGGGTTCAACCGGTAAAGGATTTGAGGCTTTGTTCTAGAAATATGTAAGCATATGCATATTTCAATTTTCGTTCCTAAGATAACTACATAGATGAGAATAAAGAAATTGCTAGCCTCTGCTTGTTCTCCATCTCCGAATCTAATGAGTAAGGGAAGAGTCAAAGAAAGGTTACGCGATTTTTCCCAGATACTAATGGAAGACCCAAACAAACATTCAATATGTGTCTCTCTCCACATCTACAATATGGAACTTCAGATCCAATGCATGAAAAATGGAGTTTACAATGGTCGACAGTGATGAATTACTCTATTCTCTTTAAATCTGTACCATCACTAAACGCTCATATAGTTCCACTTCTATTTGAGGCAGGAAGCAATAGTTGTTTTTTCTTTGATGGTAATCTTATAAAGATATAGTAACAAAGAAATTGATTTTGAAATATATCTGAGATATTGTGGTTTGAAATGAAATCTGACAAACACAACAATGGTTCCAGTCCAAGCGAAATGGAAACCGTGAACCCTGGTTCTCACATCGCAAACTCGAATTTAGATCTGGAAGTGATGACAGTATCAGACATAATTAAGAGAGAGAATGGTTAACGTCAAACTGGGCTCCTTTCGCAATTTGAAGGATGTGGGTGATAAGATCAACTATGGGGATAGTCCCATCATAAATAGGGTCTCGAAGGATAGATCAACCCAGATAATCATTAATGGTGGTATTGTAAAGAAGGAAGATGAAGGCAAAAAATTTTGAGAAGAGAATGTCACGTAAGATGACATGAATAGGCATTTCTCCATGTGAGGCAGTTTGAAATTGTTTCAAACAGTTGCTACGTGGGCAGTGAATAAGCATGTGATGCAATTACTATCTTCCACTTCCTATCCTTCTCTAGAGCAATTAAAGTGATTGGATAAACTTTCTTAGGCTTAATATATTTATCACACATTAAAAAAAGCATGCTATGAACAAATTACGATGTAAAATGTTATTTTATTTCTTATCCTAGGTAGGCCTATTATTGCTGTGCTTTTTTATGTGATTGTGCTTTCTAATTGTATTAATAGCAATAAAAGGAACCTATTTTCAAAATAAAAATATTGAATAAACTTAGTATGAAATAGTTTAATTTTTACATATATTGATGTGTATTACTTAAATGCAATAAGTTGTTGATTGTGAAATCAGTGATATTTGTTATAAAACTCTTGCATTTGGTCCAATAATGACAGATAGAAAATGTCCAATCCTATATGTGACTTTATGTTTCACATAAAGGAGGTTGGAGCCAGTAGAACAACTTACAATAGCGGAGTATGTGTTAAAGGCGATGAACATGGTGATGATTTACAAGATTATTATGGAGTATTACAAGAAATGATTGAACTCACTTATTATGCACTATCGGAGCTTAAAACTTTTTTATTCAAATGCGATGGTTTAGTACTACTTTGATGTAGAAGTACATCGTTATACATAAAGATTACCCTCTTATTGGGTAAATCATAAAAGATAATTTAAAGAAAGCGATATATTTATGGTAGCGACCCAAGCAACACAAGTTTATTATGTGCCTTTTCCTTCTATGAACAACAACAAGGACAACTGGTGGATACCATTAAAACAAAACCTATATAGTTATTTAAGGGGGATATGATCATAACAAATGATCAGCTGAACTAAAATGATCTGGAGGATAAAGAAATGCTCCAAATAACAGAAGATGTTGATGATATAAGACCACTTAAAAACGAAGTATTTTATGGATTTGAATTAGATGAAGATGTATAGGTCGATGATGATGATGGCGATGTAAACGAACATAAGTATGATGACGATATTGTAAATGATGATATTGATAATGATGTTTACACTCGGTAGCTTATGTATAATTTATTGAAAAACGGTTTTATCTATTTGTCATGCCAAGTCTATAGTATGAAGATGGACTGATCATTTTTTATTATATTGTGTACATCTGTATATATATTATTATAATAAATATGTCTAGTCGATGCTGACAAAGTTGTGGTGGCTCGTCATCAGGTCAGGATGGCTCCCACTTATGACCGCATGACATCGACGAGGCATGTATTATGTCATCATTCATTCCGATCGTCGATGCCACTCCACTGGTTTATGGTACTAATCCATCCACTCATGTGTCTGAGATGGACTCTTCCACATCCATGCCCAGACTTGATGTCTTCCCTAGGTAGCGAGGATCGGGGTGGGTAATTACACACACACATACACTCATATACACATACACGCACATATACACATACATACATATACACTCACACACACATCAGATACATAAATATAGACACACACACATACACATACATGTACATACACACACATATGAGTAAAGGTATGATTTTAGTAATGGCATCATATTCAATGTCATCCGTGATGGCTTGCTTTCATGGATTATAGCATTCTCTCCTACATTTGGTGACATTCCTAGTGAAGTGAAGAAAGTCATGTTCAAAGAATTGTTGGTAAAATAATTTTATTACATAACACACTATTTAAATAATTATATCATTTTTCACATAATATATTTGATTTGCATTTGCACAGAAATTCTCTTGAAAAGAGCGCGTTCATGAAGAGTTAATGCATAAGGCTTGGTCAACCATAGTGTCCAAAAAATACCGTGAGGGGATGTATGGTATGCGTAGAAGTGACAAGAAGCATCCAACACTTTCCTAGGAGATATACAAGTAGTTCTTACATCATTAGAAGAGAAAATATCAAAATAGAATGTCAAAAGCCGAAACAGAAATCCTAGATTGCATATCAGTGGCTCCGGATCATACGTAGATCATCATAATGATCTAATACATTTTTATTTGTTAAATATATTCAACATTTCAAATAAATTAAAATAGACTTATATGATTGCATACCTAATTCAAATTTCAGTACGAAGAGCAATACGGTGAGCCCTCATCTTAACAACTTTATTGCAGGTTTACAGGATTCAGTCATCGGATGGGTCCACCGCCAATAGCTTAGTAGATGATGCTTCCACCGAGTTTGCGATATAAATATTGTATTTACGTAATATTTATGTATATATATATGTACAAAATTCTAAAGTAAAATGCAAAATAGGAACAATACCAAGCTAGGATTGAGGAGTAAGGTGTACATATAACAAGAGAAGTGGACGAAGATGTATTCCACATACTCACTAGACCTGCTGTAAAAAGGGCAAATCATAAGCCCAACTACTGCAGTATTCCAATGGTATGTAATAGCTTAAACATTCATTATACACATAATATGGTAATAAGTATATATGGATACAAAACAATGTACGTATATATGTATAGTATACGATACACACACATTAGTTTTAAATCCCAATAAATACATGTATATATATGTATCTATTTTATAAGAATGCTTAGTAATTAAGTTCGAGTTATTATGCTATATGTATCCTAAAAATCGTCATTTTACAAATTAGTTAAACAAATATACAAGTTAAATCACTCGATAAATTAAATAAATGTATACCTAACTGAGTTAAATTATAAATTTCAATAAATTAAACAAGAGTATGTTTATATAAATTAAATCACTCAATAAATTATATATATAATTTTGTTAATTTATAAATTTTATTTCGATAAATTATATAAGAGTTTAGTTGAGTTAAATTATAGATTTTTTAAGTCATACAAAAATTAAACAAATATATAAGTTAAATCGCTAAATAAATTAAGTATAATTGAGTTAATTTATAAAAAAATCAACAAATTAAACAAGAGTATGTTTGTATAAGTCAAATCACTCAATAAATTATATATACATACACATAATCATGTTAAATTATAAATAGTTTTAATAAATTACACAATAGTTTATTTGAATTAAATTATAGATTTCCTAAATCACACAATAAATTAAACAAATATATAAGTTAAATCGCTCAACAAGTTAAACAAATGTATATATATTGAGTTAATATATAAATTTTATTTCAACAAATTAAATAAGAGTTTATTCGAGTTAAATTATCTTTTTTCTAAATCACCTAATAAATTAAACAAATATATAAGTTAATCACTCAAATCAATTAAACAAATATATAGCTAACGTGAATTTAAAATTTTGTTTCAATAAATACAATAGTTGAAATAAAAAATTACTCGCTATTAAAAAAATAAATTTGTTAAAATGCAAATATCATCATTAGATAGAGTTGCTACAGTTAATAATGTTGTTAAAGAAGAAAACTAACAATAGAAGTCACATGTTGGTAAGTTAGAAAAGAAGCTCGGATTGCTTATGGATGCGTTTTTGTGATGCTTTTTAAAAGAGGACCGTAATACTCCAAAAAATTTGAATAATATTTTAATTAAATGATAATTATATGGTAATACGGAAAAACATTGGAATTGATGGATTAATTAACTAGGAAAATTGGTATTTTGCAAACTTTGGAATTTGATGATGAAACCGATGCCATTTCGACCATCTCATTTTTCTAATCATGTAATATTTTTGTTTATCCCGTATGGAGTATATATGGAGGAGTTATGGCCAAAAAGGCAGACTAGTGTAGAGGTGGATGCTAAGAGATCCTATAGGGCATGAGGCTAGTTCAGGGCGTGAGTCTAGTTAGTTATAGCAGGGACAACATGCGAACCTATAGGGCATGAGGCTAGTCCAGGGCATGAGTCCTATATATGATTTGTTTGACGATGGATGAAAGGCGACTCTGTAGCTCACAAGGTGAGTCCAGGGCGTAAGTCTGCATAAATATGATGCGATATAGCTACATGTATATGACAGTCAGTCATGGTGTGGTGACGGAACGTATGGTAGCCGAGCTATAGGATCATATCATGTTATTATATTATTCCTGTAGTATATGTATGATAAAGTATGGATCACTCACCGGACTTATGTTCGGCCCACTTTACTTTCATTTTCTACATATCTGGTTGATGGAGTTTGGTGATGGTACACATCATAGATGGAGATTTACTTATATATAGTGTTCATGATGTATATAAGTGTGATACCTGGATTTTTGTTATTGTGTGTGGGTCTGGATTGTATTTGAACTTTTTTAGACATATGTATTTGACATTCAGATTTGTTTTGCTGATGTGATTATAATATTAACTATGTATTATATTTAATTCATTATGCTATTAGACTCTGAAAGTAGATAAATTTTAGTTAAAATTGTATCTGATATATGTCTATGACTATGACTTTATATATATCCTATCTCAAACCCCAACGAGTCGACTTTTCGATTTTTGGTGTTAACATCGGTTTAGGCATTGCATCCAGGGTCAAAAAGGTGGGTAGTTACATTTGGTATTAGAGCAAGGTTATAGGATCTAGGAACGTACTGAGAGAATTTATTCGTATTTTTTCTGTTGGATATAAGATGTACGTAGGAACAAAAGTACATATGCATGCACCCACTTGTTGTTCCAGTTTTATTCGCTATCTATTTGGGAAGTTGCTATCAGGTCCCATTTCCTTTTTCTAAATAGTCGAATATGAGTAACTCAACTAAAACAAAGACCAATACCACCAATTATCGTGGAGTAGAAACCAAAACAGAGACTAGCATTCGTGTAGATATACGGGATATTCCTAGTGTTAACATTCTAATATGGTTTCGATGCTACCTTTAAGTGATGAGCCAAGCTAGTACCAATCCTAACGATCTCGTAGTCACTATCATTACCAATCAAGGTGTGATTCCAGCTCTAACACCACCAGCTGTAGATTTTCTTAAGCTATGTAGGGATTTTTCCAGTCTTGATGGGAAGCCTTTTGAAGGAATGGAAACATACTTAGTGACTCGAGCTTGGCTTAATGATTTTGAAAAGATTTTCAACCTGTTAGGACTTGATGATGCTACTAGGAGACAATTAACTACTTGTTATTTGAAGGGAGAGGTAGCACGTTGGTGGGAAGTGGGGACGCTAGAAACAAATGAGAATACTATTACTGGAGGATGTTTAAGACAAGATTGAAAACAAAGTTCTTTTCAAGAGCTAACGGGGATTCGTTGTTAGAGTAGTTTATTTATCTAAAGCAAGGAAAGGTGACAATTGGGGAATATGTAATCATTTTAACGAATTGGTGAGGTTTGGGTTTGAATTAGTGAACACCACGAGAAAGAAAGCCTTGAAATTCGCAAAGGGTCTGAATTCGCCTTTGTGGGAACTTACACTGAATGGAATTCCATGTAGAGCAACATTTAAAGGAATAGTGGAGGCGGCTTTGTTGAATTCAATGGAAGGAGGAATGAGTCGAGAAGTGCTTAAGGTAGTAAGACCGTTTCAACAAAATAAATGAAAAGGGAATGGAGCATAAGGAGGATAGGGTAAGAAGCAGGTGATTACTTGTACTAGATGTCAAAAGGCGGGGCACATTACTAAGAATTGCAAGATGAACCTCTCCAAAGATTTGAGGGTGGTAGATGTTATAACTACAACCAAGTGGGACATCTAGCTAAAGATTGCGGTATAGAAAAGGTTTAAGCATTATAATTATAATCACTTCGGACGTATGAAGAAGGATTGCCCAACCCTAAAGGGCGAAGGTAAACTTTTGAAGGGTTATGCTATAGAAGTCGTTCAAACAATGAGTAAGGCACCGTAGTTAGCTCAGGAGAAGGGAAAGTAAATTGTGATGGAAGGTGTGTTGATTTTATCTAATTCTTTTATTCATACATTGTTTGATACTAATGCATCTCATTCACTTATATCAAGTGCATCCGACAATAGTTTAGCTCTTAAACCAAATCTTCTGTAAGATTCTATTATGTTGTCAAATCTTATTAGGGGAATGACACATCTGTCGATGTATGTCATAATCTAAAGTTGGTCATTCCACGGTGTGGAGTTCCATTATGATGCATTGTACTAAACTTTTCGGGTATGGATTGATCATGGGAATGATTGGATGTATCACTATAGGGTAGTGATGGATTATGATAGGAGGATGGTTCCATTATGGAAGAATGATGGACTTGATTTGATCCTATATTGTAAGTCTGATTGTAACAACCCGAATTCCGGTGGATCTGGATTTTTCGCAAAAATGCTAAAACCCAAGCCCACTGAAGCCCGAGTTGGGTATCTGGTATCATGCAAATAGGAAAAGACAAAAATATCAGAGCTCAAGTAAATATCTCACAGCAGAACTGACTAAAATATAATAGTATGTAAATACTCACAAGATAAAAACACTTTCTAAATAAGCATATCGAAGCTGGAAAGTCTCTTCCAGCTACCTAACCGGTGGGATGTATGAGGAGAGGATCAGAACTAAAGTTATGGTAAACGGACAAATTATACACTTCTAAGCTTAATTCTACATATACCGTTTTATTTTCATTTTCTATTATGTTAGGTTTATTGGGTTTATAATACTCTCGCCTTTGTGCATGAATCGTACCCATTTACTCCCTAGTAGATTAAAACCTAATAACAATTATATATGTAGCTACATGCCCAATGATCGCATCGGTCCAAAGTACTACCCATTATACCTTCCAATCCTTCTCGAAAAAGACTCCATCGTCTTGCTCCTAGAGGATTCTGCAACTACATCTGTAAAAGACAGCTTTGTGAGGCCTACAATACAGATGTTCCGTCGTCTACTATGAAAACATAAAATTGCGTCTGCACTAGCCTATACTAATGCTTGAACATCCACAATGTACCACCCAATGCATACCTTGAGAACTATACGTAATTGTTATGTCTACTCACCGAATCCTGCCAACAAGGTCTACTTTATAAGGAACTCATTCGGGGATTTTCTATATCTGTAAAGGACGGTTTCATTAGGCCTACAATATAGATATTCTACTTGGTTTGTCTCTTTTCTCATCATGGATATGGCCCTACGCAGCCACCCCTCAACTAATTGAAAGACCTTTAAAGAGCTAAGTGGTTGTGCCCTACTGTAAACAATATAAAATATAATTGGCTGCGCCCCTCATCCAATGTCTTGATATTAAAAGAATCATTGGCATGTTGGTTTAACTCTAGTCTTTCCTGAACTCGTTCTTGATTGATGATGGCTTGATCTCTGTACGGGACTATCCTTTTAGGTCATGCACACTAAAACCTACTCGCAAGTCGGAGTACGGTGTCATACGAATATCCTACTACATTCATCAACCTTTTGACTGCCTACAAAGGTCCGCTTCATTAGGCCTGCAGTGCAAAAGCAGTCAAGGCATACTCTCTTGATGGAACACCTACAGTCCTCCGAGGGTGAAGCTTCATTAGGTATCCCAAAGGGCCATCCTAGAGTACCCTCATATCTCGTTGAAGTCTCGTACTTTCTTCTAGCCCAAATTAACTAAGTTGGATGTGCTATTTTTGTGCTAAAAATATGAGATGAACTGCTTCGTTAGGCTCTTCATCCTTTGGGCTACTCCAAACGCATCTTGCCATTTTATTATATCCTATATATAATCATTTATTATGCGTTTAGTTTACTTTTCTAATTCTGCTGGCTATTTATTTACCCTAATCATCATAAGCGTGTCCCAGCCTCACCAAACTATTATGAGACCATCGGTTCCTGGATGAAAAGGAATAATGCTGGTATTGGCCTTTCTTCTATGTTTTCTTATTAATTTGGTATAAGTTTTAAAATAAGCCTTTTCTATCAGCTCTAACTATAACTTATGTTATAATTATACTTTCAATTGTTACTTCTATATTCTTTTATAATCTACGTATTATAAATATAATTGCAAGTGTCTCTTTTCTACTTTATTATGTGTAACGTTTGCGGTTTTTCGTTGCCGAAAAACCGAAATGTTAGGGTTTAAGAAAGAAGAAAGAGGTAGAAGAAGAGAGAGAAAGAAAGAATAACAGAAAAAAACAAATACCAGAACAGGAAAGAACAACAGATAGTATCAGAATCTCACAGTCGCAGCGGAACAACATATAATAGATAAATGAATATTCATTAAACAAAAGAACTGTATATTTTATACATTACATCACATCGTATTACATTTCATCATCAGAGTTTACAACAAACAAACAGCGGAAAAGAAATACTATATACCATAGATACAATAAATAATAGACTACGCCATCCAGCTCGCCTCCAGATATCTGTAGCAACACCTGAATCCAGAATGACCTGATAACCTAACTCTAGACTGCCCGTGTAGAAATTGGTGGGCACCCAGAGTTTAGGAAGGGAACAATAAACTCCAGGTCAGTCATGTGACTGGTGTGAGAACTAAAAACAGTTATTTATCTTTTAAACAAAGAATAGGAGAAATTTTAAAAGAAAATTCGCAATGCTTTTTGAAAATGAAACTACCATAAGATCTCCCACCACACACACAATGCAAACGCAGACTTGGAGGAGGTTTCTCCTTATGATAGTCAAAGATGCTTACTACGCAAAATCAAATCATTTTTGATATTATTATTAGTGCATAGTGTAGAAAACATTTTCGAAAGTAGAATATAAATCTTAGCCAGCATAGGTACCATTATATTATGCCCGCTATAGCTACCATGTTAGATGGCAGGTTCTACAACTAAAACCGTACAAGGCTCGTATTGTTTCTTTGGATTTCCAACAAATGGTCAGGCCAAGGAACTTCCCATTGCCACATGGAAACGCCTCTGGAATGACGTCCCGAGAACCTAACCGGATCTCTTCCAACACAAGGCCGGGTTACCCCTAACTGGGTAACTACTGACACGAATATGTCATTCCCCGATCGTAACCGATCTATATCCGAGGATCCCCGATTTCCAACAACCACAAAGTAATAAATTTGCAGTAACCACATAGGTTAAGTATCTGGGCTCCATACCATGATACCACCTCTATCAAGAAGGAATGACATACACTAAAGGGGCGCTACCCCCTAATAACCTTGCCGCATCTTTCCTGTTTTGACCATTCCGGGGTGTGAGGCTCGACGAAGTCTTGTCCACAAAGCTACGCTTTACAAAAGCAGTGCTTTGGGTCAACAAATGATCAAAGCAATGATCATCAAGATAGAAGATAAAATAAATGATCCTATCACAAATGATCAATACAATGATCATTTCACAGCATCACTCAGCATGCCACACTACCAAATTGGGAGTATATCACTAATAACCTTCAACTATATAACCTCTGAGCTCGTACGTCTCAGAGAACGGTGTTAAGCTAAGAGAATAAATTCTCCGCCACCAACAGAAATATATTCGTAAGTCTGTTCCGGGCTCGAACAGAACCGAAGGCACTTACAAAGAAGTCCTTGCAATCCGGATATTCATTAATCACGTCCGGACTTCCCGTCGCTAAGGGTGATAAAACCTCTGTACCGGAGATCAGCCGATACAGAGTAACTCGACGGTAATCCTTCCGTTTTCACAATTATCCGATCTTCAACACCGGTCTTCAAATGCAATTTATAACGACGTATCACTATTCGGAGTGGGTTATACGACCCCATGGTCCTTTCCCCGTTAACCCGAATAGTGAGCGCTTATTTTAAAATAAGTGTGGCATTCAATTCAAACAATCACAACAATTACCTATTTAAAGGTAAATATTGATAGTCGTTTATTTAACTATCAATAAAGATGCTCAACATCACCAGATTCCAAATAATTTCTCAAATTATTTATTTTCCCAAAAATATCTTTACAAGATATATA
This sequence comes from Allium cepa, assembly GCA_030765085.1. Lineage (NCBI taxonomy): Eukaryota > Viridiplantae > Streptophyta > Magnoliopsida > Asparagales > Amaryllidaceae > Allium > Allium cepa. Next base: position 79,201,345 of record CM060932.1, on the reverse strand, counting down.
ATTTTCCACACTTCAAAAATAAAAAAACGTTTATTTTGAAACCAATTTTCCCTTTCCATTTATAAATTCCATAGTGAATTTATTTTTTCAAATTATCTATTGATCAACAGTTTTCAATAGATCTTAAATATTCAATTTCAATTTTTTTTTCTTCAAAAAGATAAATTCTCAAAAACATTCCATTTCATATTGGAAAAGCAATTCCATACTTATTTAATAATAAGTATTTCATAAATCTTATTTATTTTCAACAATCTGAAAATATTCAATATACTTGAACTATAGTTAAGTATATATTTCATTCTTTAAGGAAATCATTCTTTTATTCACATTTATTTGTGTCAAAAACGAATGTTGCGTAAAACATCGTTACGACAACCCAAAATCACTAGTATAGGGATTCAAAATTTAAAATAGATATATAAATCCCAATACTATATAAAACATTTTCTTTTGGAAATCATTTACTATAACAACAGTGTTATAGTCCACCATTTCCTTCTATTTCTCGAAAACGTCTATTTCAACAATAAATGTTGAAATCTATGTTTTCATTTCCCTCTATTTCTCGAAAACGTCTATTTCAACAATGAATGTTGAAATCTATGTTTTCGATACTTGATGCATTTTAAAACATCTTTAAATCATTTTAAATTCTATTTAAAACATCCTTTTCCCAAAAGATATCCATTTTATTTAACGATATATTCACTGTTCAAAAACGTGAATATAACTCCTTTAATAAACTTTTATATTCAATTGATTACGAATTTATAAACAAATGTTTATAAATTCTATTCCTATTTATAAACTTCGATTTATAAATTTCCTTTATCAATCCAATTCAAATTACATAACTCGATTTTATACCAACAGTCCATATTATAAGTTAAGTACTTATAATTCATTCATTTACCAAATCGTTCTTTTAAAACTTCACAATTTTTAAATCTTATTACTTATAAGATTCCTTTATCTTTTATAACAATTTCTATGAACATCCCATTTAAATGCCCAAAATTCAGTTTTATAAGCTAATCACTTATAAATCTTTTATTTTCAACATCTATTCATTTTATAATACTTATAACACTCGTTTTATAATTCCAATATTTTAAATTCATAAATATCAAATCTTTTTCTTTTATATAAACCGTTTATAATAATAATTCAAAAATCTCAATTTAAGCCATTTCATAAATTTATTAACTACTTATCTCAAAAATAACATTTTGGTTATATTTTCCAAAAATCCTGAATTCTATAACTTTAAAAATTGAAATTTTAAATTTATCTAGAATGAATCAATTCAAAATTTAAATAAAAACATATACTTGAAAAATCAATTTAAAAATCCTTTTTAAAAATAAAAATTGTTATTTTTAACTTTAAAAATGAATCCGATGATGCAACAGCATCCAATAGCCAATCACAGCAACAAATATCATATATCAATATGATAATCACAATTCACACAATATCTATAATCAAATAAATATTTGTGAGGAATCCAGTTGGATCCCTCCAACCTGTTTCCCTGCATCCAAAGATGTTAGCACAATACCCATTCCACTTCGAGGTGGAATATCGCGGTATATGGGATTTTATAAAATATTATCCGCTTAATAGGCGGCGCAATAGGGTCTCATCCGCTATACAATGCGGGAAATCAATCAATTGCAATATATACATATGCCAATATATATATATATATATATAGATATATCCTAAAATATCTAATATCACAATCAAGCAAACAATCAATCAATCAACAAATTTTAAATATAACTATTTAAAATTTAAATATCCTTTTTGAGTGAGAAGTTCTCACCTTTATTTCCGTTTGCAGTCCATTTCCCATCCAGTTTGTTTCCTTTGTAGTTTTGACCTTATATAAACATTATATAAATTTATTAATATTCGATTTAAATTGAACAATTAAATTTTCATTTAAAAATTTTAAATTAACAATTTGATTTTGTTTTAAGCCAATTCCTTTAATATATTTAACCAAAAATTTAAATTTTATACAAATGATTTTATTTAAACGAATCATAAATTTTAAACTAATTTTTATTTAATTTATTTACTTACAATAAAATTTCACTTTAAGCTAATATTTTTAAATTTTAAATAAAATTCCTTTTCAAAACAAATTTTCCTTTCTACAAATTTTCTTTTAAAATTAATTTAAATTAACCAAGGTTTCATTTTGAACTAATAATTTGAATTGTAAACAAATTTTCTTTTACTGTATAAAACTATTTATTTTCAAAACTGTTTTAAATTTCTAATATATTCTTTTCACCATTCTATCTATATATATACATTCCTATTTCAAATTAAATTATGTATTTAAATCAATATATATACATTTCATAATTCAGTTTGCAATAAATGAAATTAATTACGATATAACTTAAATTCCAATTTACCTTCATCGCGAACGCGGCCTCCACCGTCAATCGCGACCCCAAATCCCATTCACTGACGTGCGCCACCCACCATCTCACGACCCGCCGCAGTCGCCACTGCCTCGCAAAACCCCAACTGCACGAGCCGCCGCCCCTATGCGAGCACGAGCTTGCCCTAGCCACCGCGCGACCCAGTGAAATCACCACCCTCACCATGCTCCAGATTTTGATCCCCAAATCGCGACCACCTGCTCCTCTTGCTCGCGACTTCGCCGTCCTCTTCGAATCGACTTGGAAATCGAAATCGCAGATGATTTGCGTTCCATTGGGACGAAATTTCAAATAGCAGCCATTTTTTTTTCGAAACCGAGATTTTAGTAATTGATTTGAAGAAGGTGGATTAATTCGGCTTGGGTTTCTATTTGAACGCTCGGCCATTGTTTGTTTCAGAGGATTTTGATTTCGTGAATAGGTTTTGAAAGGGGGAAAAAACGAACAAAGTTGAAGAAACTTACGCGGCCATTATTCTCATTTGAATCTGAAGAGAAGATGTTGCGTGTTTAATTAAAAAGAGATAGAGGGAGACAGGAGTACGCGACTTTGCAGAGGGAACGTGTTTTCTTCGCTTGCAGGGAATAGGGTGGCTGAAGTACAAAAATATAGGGTGGTTGTGATTTGAAATGAACTTGACCAATTATATATTTAAATTCAAATTGAATTTGATTTAAATTCCAACGCGTTTTCGTGTCGTATTCTCACACGGCAACTCCGAAAAATACGAAATTTGAAATCCGGTAATAATACAATATTACGGACCCAATGGAACTGGTTTCGTCGAATTCCGAGACTGTATGAAAAATGACTATTTTTAAATATCGATTTAAACGATATAAATTCAAAACTGAACAATTCACTATTAATTTCAAATCTGAAGCTTCTATTATCTTCAGTATTATCAATATAAATTTTACAAGCCTTTGAAATAATTTTAATCGGCTTAAAATTTAAGATTCAAAATTTTATTCAACTTTCAATAGATTAAATTTTATAATTTAATTGTTAAATTCAAAGTTATAATGGAAATTCAATCCAAACCATTATTCAAATATTTAAAATTAATTAAATATTTTCAATTTAAATTGTTCAAAATTCTGGGTCGTTACATTATGTCTTGTTTTATTATGATATTGAATTCTCTTTAGTTCTCTTATCCTATATGACAATCTTGGCTTGGGACTACGTCCGACTGTCAGAAATTTGCTTATCATAATCACTGCTTTGCTTTTATTCTACTATATGCACAATAAATGCAGGTTTAGCACATTTCTTCTTATTGTTTCTAGTCTTTTTAAATACTTAACTTGATTTCTTCTTTAATTTCTTTAACTCTTTACTTTATTCTCTTTCATTCTAGGAAGTAGTTCTATTATATTTGGTTGGTGACAAAAACTATACTAAAAATCTATTTCCATATTTTAATACTAAATAATTCTATAAATAATAACTCGAAATTGCAAGATATTTCTTTTATTGTTTCTTTAACTATTAGGTGATACAAAATACAAAAATGTCTCTATTTTACACTAATACTTTTTTCTTTCTTTTATTCTTGCAATTACGTTTATCGTTATTTTTGCAATATTAAACTATGGAAATGTATTCTCTTTTCTAAACCAACCAAATAATTTATCACTAACTTTCAAATTAAGTTATTAGATTTTCCCCTTTTTAATTTATTTCTCTCGTTTTAGCATAATTTACTGTAAATTTTTTGCTTTTAGGCTTAAGCCTTTCTCTATAACTGTTAAGCCTAATATTATTCACATTTAATTGATTTCTTTCTTTCTTTTCCATATAAACAATAATTAAATATAAGTTCTCATATAAAATTTACAACCTCAACATATCTAATTAATAAAATTAATTGCTGAAATAAATGCTGAATTAAAATATTTAACGGGAATCTAACAATAAAATATCATAAACGTAAAAGATATATAATTTAAATTCACTTAACTGTCGTCCTTAGCTTTGCTTGTCCTTAGTTTTACTCAATGGCCTTCCTGGATCCCATTCTAGGGTGTCTAGTATTTTTATTAAGAAGATCTTCTCCTCAGGAATATTTTCTACTTAGGGTTCAGCATCAAGCAATGAACCCAATTAGAAAAAAATCTGATTGTGAGAAAATAGATAGGCCTAGGTTCTATTTATAGGGGAGTTTGGGGATCTCGGACCATCGAATCTTAGGATTGAATGTGGTGTAACCACATCATAGGCTTGCTGAGGATCGTTAGATTTAGAAACCAATGTTTGAGATTGCAAAAAATTGAATTAAATAGGCTCGGCACGTCCCTGGACGAATTCACGTCCAGAAAAAAAATGCGAGTCGACCTGTGTTCATCAGGGGTCGACCTTTGGGTCGACCCTTGTGCACTGTGGGTCGACCCATAGGCCTTATTTTTTTATCTTCTGATTTTCATTTCTCTCGTAACTGCTTCTATTAACTTGGATTTTGACAAGTTTTATATGAAAATTGACCTAAAAATCACCACGAACACAATGGTATAAGTTTCGAGACCATATTATGACAATTCCAAAAATATTTATTTTCACTGTTCATCGTTATTTGGTTATTTAATTATCTAAAAATGCGAGGTGTTACATTCTCCCACCCTTTAGGAAATTTCGTCCCCGAAATTCGACAAGGGTAAAATTATGTAATTCCTCACATCAATTACATCCATTTGTGTACATCCAATTTTGCGACCATCTGTATCCTTGTGCAAAGTGTCATTCAACAGAAAATATATGTATGTACATGAATTTCTAAGCGGTACCACCTATATGAATAATTTTCTTCTTTAAAAATTTATTTTAAAACATGATGCACTCATCCTAAATATACTTGCAATTTCTATATGAATGCAATCTTTTGAAAACTCAATCCAATTTTTCCCACACTCCTACTGATAAGGTGTAGTTCAACAAATTTTACACCCAAATGCTACCACACAACTTTTATTATTTGAATTTAAGAAAAAATCTAATTTTCCGAACTCGATTTCTTATGTCAGAAAGAAAGTAGAAAACGGAAAACCTTACATTTACCATTTTACTTTAGTGCACCTCTTTCCCTGTACTTGAAACTTATGTTGCTATTCTATAAAAATTTATATTCTCTTTCCCAAGCACAGTTTTCATAAAAAACTTTCCTTTTCACCAAGATTAATTTATGGAAAAAATGTATTTTTCTTTTGAAATTATTATTTATTTCTATTGAATTTTCTGTTGCTTTCTTTAGATCTTACAGTTTTTCTTTTAGTTACTTTTACCTGCTCTTATTTTTCTTTAATATAGCAGCTAAACACAGCTATCTTCTAGGGCTAGGAGGTCTAGGACCATGTCCACTCTGACGCAGAAAGGTCCTACTGTAGGAATCCAAGTAACTCATTTGCTCCTCCTACCGCCAATTACTTTTTACTAACTTATGCTATATTACTCACAATGAATAAGATATATTCATCTCTTCCTTTCCATACTCAAAATGGAATGACTTAGTCTCGTTAACTGCAATGAATAATGATTTTAATCTATGCAAACTCTATCTAAAAAGGCAACTAAGCTTGGGGAAATTTTCTCTTTACCTTTACTTTTCATTTTCCCCAACTAAGGTCTATTTATCCCAATCACGTATGCCTTACTATCTTACTAATATCACTTTACTATTCTTCTATAGTCTACATGCATAAAGAAACATTCCTAAGTTCTCACTAGTGTCCTATACACTTTATGGGAACTTTTATTATTACTACTAAAAGTAATCACTGTTATCTCCTACATAACCTTACACTTTTCCCATCATACCTAGGAAATGATTTCTACCTACTCTATATTTAAAAGTTGGGTTTGGTATTTACCATTTAATTTCAAAAATTAAAGCTTCCATATTTTTGAAACATCAAATCCCAAAATTCTTGCCTTTAAAAGTGTTACTTTAAAGTTTCTATTAAATCCAAAGGTACTCTCCAAACCAGAGGGGCAACTTACAAATTCTCAAAGCTTATTCCTCTTTTCCTTTTAAAGACCTAACATCTTTTCATATAAAAAATTGGATTTTAAATTTAACCGTTTACTAAATTTTTCTCTTCCAAAAACTTATTTACTTTTTCACCAAACCATTTTTCTTTAAAACATGCGTTGCTTGTCTTTAAAACAATTTTCTTTTCTTGACTTCCAAAAATGTCCTCATATGTTTTCAAAACATCTTCATTTCATAGATTTTTAAATTTACAAAAAATGGAGTAGATAAGGACGATTATTCTATCAAAAATCTCTTTAACTTTCCTACTCTTCCAAATATCTAACTTTAGTGGAGTTTCAAATTTACTACAAGTGAGGATTTTCTACAAAGATAAGGAACCCATGCACATAATCAATGGAAAATCATGAAATTTCCATTGCTTAGATTTCCTACTAAGGCTCTCTATAATATCCCTCCTAACTAACACCGTCTCTAATTACTACACTTCTCATTATACATAATGGCTTTATACCTTAATGTATTGGAACAACTTTCTCTTATGAGAAACCATTAACGCTAAAACCTTCTATGAATCTTTTAAAAGAGGATTTCATGTTTGTGTGAAATTACAAGGAACTTATTTTATAATTTATCGAAATAGGCTATACAAAATATGATGCTTTCTATACCTTGTACATCTCTTCCAAGTATTCCTAATAACTTGCACAAAACATCTTCACTTGCGGTTTGGTTTCATAGAAAATTATACAATTATTCATTTATTCCAATAGATTGATGTATGTTTAATCTATATTTACTTACAATAGATATTTCTTACGAAATTTATTAATTTCTTAATATTTGACTTTCATCTTTTTCTGAAGAATTTATTTTCAAAACTGTTTTAACATTTTAATAACTAGAAAACATTTCTATATACTTACTTAATTAATAAGCGTGCTTACAAACCATTTATTTCTATTTTTAGAAATTACCTTCAAAACACATTTTTATTTGGCTTAAAACGGATGTTGCGTAAAACACAGTTACTACAAGCCAAAAATACTAGTATATGGATCAATTAAAATAAATATCAATAAATCACATATGCTATGTAAAAACATTTTCTTTAGGAGTCACCTACTATAACAATAGTGTCATAGTCTATGCTCCCTTTATTTTTCACGAAAATATCCATTACAACGACAAATGTTGTAATCTACGTTTTTGATACTTAATACACTCTAGGTTTTTATATTTTAAAATCACTATTTTCCTACAAGGAAACTAGCCAGCTATATATGCTCTATATTTCTGCAAAAGGAATTAAAATTCACATCATATAAAAACCAATTTAAATTTCATACCACTTTTTTTTTTCAGAAACCCAATATTTACTTCAAATATATCAACAATTATATTTTTCTACTTTTCAATTAAAAAAGTTTCGTTTTAGTAGGCTAGACATAAAGTGGATTTTCTTCTTACTACCCTAGAAATATCCTCCCTAAACTTTAGAAATCTCACTAAAATCTCTTATTCCTTTCAAAATAAAAATACTCTCCATATTATCCCTAGGGAACTTTCCCACTTCTTATGATATATGAATATTAATCTTCACTCAAAACATAGCCTATTGTACACTATAAATTGGTAATATCTTAAGGCTCAACACTCTTGGGTCATCCCAAACCCAACGAGCAAACTATGCGCAAATGTACTTCTAAAAACTTTTCATATGTTAAAATCTATAATTGGGGACTATTTGGATTTTAGTACATAATATTTTTATATTTTATTTAAAAATACAAACGCGTTCACTCACTATCTACCTAAGAATCCTAACCTAGGCTCTGATACCAAATGCAATAACCCGAATTCTAGTGGGTACGGATCTTTTGCAAAAATGCTAAAACCTAAGCCCAACGAAGCCCGAGCTAGGTATCTTGTATCCTGCAAATAGGCAAAGACAGATACATCATTTCTCAAGTAAATATCTCACAGCGGAACTGAATAAAATATAATAGTAAGTAAATACTCACCAAGATAATAATACTTTCTAAATAAGTGTCTCAAAGCTGGAAAGTCTCTGCCATCTACCTAACCTGTGGGATGTATGAGGAGGGGGTCATAACTAATATTCTGGTGAATGGACAAATTATACACTACTAATCTTAATTCTACACACCTGTCACGACCCGTCTTTTAACTCCCAGAAAGACGCATCATGAGTAAGAAAGAAAGGGATAGAGAAGAGAAAGATAGAGAAGAAAGAAAGAAAACAACATCAGAATCTCAACAGCGGAACGAAAACATTATATTAATCACGTAAATATTACATAGTATACAACATCTATCAGAGTTACACAGCTTATACAACACGTACTAGATAGTTCGAAACACATGTCTAGTTGTTACAACTCAAAATACAACTCAAACAAACGACTCAGATCAACACAGTGGAACCACCTATTTATCTACAAACGCTGAAGCCTCCTGCTTCATACCTTCTCCAAAGTCCGTCAAAGCTAACCTGAATCCCTTGGCTACTCATAAATATTTGAGTACCCAAGAGTTTAATAAAACAGAAAATAAACTTCGGGTCAGACATGGGTCTGGTGTGGGTAAACGGGTTAAAGTTGTTTAACTTTGAAAAACCTTTAAAACAAAAGGTATCATGTAAGACGCCCCACACATAAACATGGATAAGTTTTCACCTTACGCTAACCAAACATTTGATAGGAAATCCAGTGATATTACAATAGGGCCTAGGGTTTTCAAATAAATAAGAAATAGCTGAAATTGTTACATGATTAAATTCCATCATACTAGCCACAAAGTGGGTAATACAATCAAACCGTAAGGGCACGTGGGAAGAATGGGTTTCCATCAATGGCAGGGCTACTGGGGTACCGCCAGTCACAGTACGGGGCCTAGATCACCGTAACGAGGATTACTCCCAATCCCCTGCAACATAAAGCCGGAACCATCTCTTATTGGACAGTCCCGAACAAGACAACCCCGGCAGTTGTCGCGAATCAACTGCCCCACACAGCCGAATAAAAAGGGCCTTCTAGATAGGGGAAAATCTTGTCCTACTTGGATGCTACCCACTTAGCCTTGCTGCACCTCCCTTGTTTTAGCCATTCCCGGTTGATGAGGCTTGGGGCTACGATTACCTCTAGAGAACACATCTCTTAGAATGCTCATCATCCACCTGACGATGTTCTGAAAGCATTCAATCCATACAAGTTCGTTCCGGGTTCGAACGAAATCGAAGGCATTATCTCGTTACACTCATTTTGGAATCACCCTCAGAGTTAACGACGATAACCCTTGCACTCTGAATCTTCATCTTCAATTGAGATTCACGACCTAACGTTAATTTGGATCGATGCGGTTTTCAGATATTCAAATCCAAAAACCCTATCCCGGTCTCATCGAAATCCAAAACGCCATCTTTTAGGTCTAAGTTGTTTTAAATTTTGAAACAATTCAATTCATTATCTATATACACACAGATAGATAATTCACATCATCACACAAGTAGATAATCTATATTATCATCACAAATAGATAATTCACATTATCATCACACTTCAACCAATGCATCCATATTACACAGCATCACTTATCTCATATCTGAGATCTCAAACCATTCAAGGCAATCAATATCATCCATCCATACATAAGCAAGGATTAATTAATCACATTATCTTTAATTAATTTAAAATGAATTAAATTAATTGCTTGCATCTCTAATTAATTTAAAACAAATTAAATTAATTACTTTCATCACATAAATCTTGCTTACATGACCATTTAATTAATTATAAATCAATTAGTCATCCTCTAAGTATTCATCTTAATTAATCACCCTTGATTAATTATCCTCTAATTACAATAAGTAATTAGCATTTAATTAATTACACAAATTAATTATCCTTAACCATTAACAGTAATTAAACTTTAATTACTTCATTAATTAATTAATTATAATTAATTACATTAATCCTTAATTAATTACATTTAATTAATTACTTTATAATCACTTATTATTGATTAATTACCCATTAATTTAATCAATCCTTAATTACATCTTTAATTACATTAAGTAATGATCCTTTAATTACTTCTTAATTAATTATTAATCATATTTAATAATTAATTTTTAATCAATCTTTATTCATTAATCAACCTTAATTAATCACAATTAGTAATTAATTATCCTTAATTAATTTCATCATTTAATTAACTTCAAATAACTTTATTAACCAATTCTTAAATTAATTACACTAAGTAATTAATTTTAAATTACTTTCACTAAGTAATTATCCTTCTTTATTAATTATATTAAGTAATTAAACCCAAAACTACTATCATTCTTCAATTAATTACATCCTGTAATTATCCACTAATTACTTCACTAAGTAATTACACTTCATTGATTATATTAAGTAATTATACTTAACAAATCATCAAGTGATTATTTAATTTAATTAAACTAATTAATTAACTTAAACTAATCATATTAATTTAATTACATTGAGTAATTAATCCTCAATTACATTCATTAAGTAATTACACTTTAATAATTCTATAAATAATTATTTTAATTAATTAATATATTTAATTATTAAAATTAATCACATTAATTAATTGTTTAATAATCCCTAGTTAATGACCTTTATTAACTACTAAAATTCTTTAATTACTTCCTTAAGCAATTATTCTTTAATTAATCATTATTAATTACAATTTAATTAATTATTATCATAAATTAATCAATCTTTAATTACATAATTAATTAAGTGCTTAACTGAAACTTAATTAATCTTTTAATTACTTGATTAATTAGTTCCTAAACATTAATTTATAAACTTAACTTATCTAATTAAAGATCCTTAATTACACATTAATTAACCTCCAATTTAATTAACTAATGATCCCTTAATTTACTTATTTAAAAATCCTTAATTAATTAAATAGATTAATTACCCTTTGACTTAATCAAATTACAAAACATTTAAATCTTAATTATCTTTAAGATAAAGTATTATCCTTATATATGATTTAATTATCATTTACAAAGTCTTTGAAATCTTATCTTTAAAATTACATTCAAAATTTCATTTTTAAATTTAAGATTTAAAAATAATTAACACATTTAACTTTAACAAAATTTAAATCAAATTTACAAACCTTTTGAATCAAATGTTGAAGAATACTCATTTTATATAAAAGAGACTGATGAAAGTTTTTAAACCAAAATTTATTTAAAATCTTGTTTTTATTTTAAAACTTTTTTAAAATCTGTTTATAAAGTTGCTTCGGGTTCAACCCATAAGCCACTCGAGTACTTACCCGAGAAAATCCCACTTTCCTTTTCTTTTCAAAACTTAGCTTAAGTTTTAAAATTTAAAAACCCGAACTAAACACTCACGAGTTCCCTCGTCCTCACTGCTTCGAGCCAAACACAGGAACACGTGAATTCAAACACGAGATAAAGCTTTCTTCCCAAACACAAAACAATCGCCTGATACACAACGTGCACGGTGCACGTGCATCGATGAAATATGGCGCTCCGACCCTCAACACTTGCCTCTGCACATCACCGATGACCACGTCATCCACCACGGCCGCCCAAACGCCATGATTCCATCGCTACATGAAATCGACCCAATCGAACAACCCAGACCCAAACCACAATGGCAAAAACTGAATCGCCACGACGATCGCGGTGACTGGAATCCACGTCCCTCTGACTTCGGCCTCGTCAACGACCCACACAGCCATCCCAACACTCGCGGTCGAACTCGACGCTTTGATTTAGACGAAATCGCCTCGCCAGGATACTCGATAGAACTACCTTCAAAAACCCTAGTTCACCTTATTCCGACCACCCCAGCTCAAAATAAAATACGATCACATTTTTCCCGAAGTCGTCGGACCTCCAGACAATTTCGACTACGATCCCGAAGAAGTTCGTCATGCCGATCACCAGATATTGGTGAAAACCCCAAAATCTTTCAACCTTGATTATCTCAGTGAATACCAAACTAGAAATTGTGAATTTGGTTTCTAAATTCATCTTATGCCATTACAAATTTGTTTATGGCTTCGAACCATAAATTTAAAATGTTGGATTTTAAGCCATATTCAGATCATTCCTGTATTATTTTATTTTTGAAATAATTTCTAAATATGAAACTCTGAAACTATTTTTAAAATTCATATTACACTAAGCTAGTCATATTTCATTTATAAATCATAACCAAATTCTAAAATTTTATGAAGATATGAATTTTTAAATCAAGCTGGAGCCTGGAAATAACAAAGATCATATATTATACAGAGACTTTGTACAGGCATTTATCTTATTTCAAACATGCATTCAAATCAAACAATCCGATAAACATTATACTATATTACAACAATATTCATTACAAGCATCAGCCGAATTTAAAACTGTTTTTAAATGCAAGGTTTACTCACCTTAAAAAGATGAAGAACAGAGGCTTTGCTTTTGATACAGTTTTGAAAACTTTAAACTTGAGTTGCTGGAATTTGTAAAAGAACTTGAAAACTTGAATGCAGGCAAGTTGATTTAGGCTTTTGAAAACTGCATGCTAAAATTTCTTCTTTGATTGATGAACTGAAACTGCTTGTTACAGGAATTTGTAGAGGTAACTACAGTTTGGAACAGGGATGAACTGAGATGAAAGTGCTTGATTTCTTCTCAGGTTTGAAGAAAAATACTCGCAGCCTTAGATTCTAGATTGAAAAATGTGTTATTGGTTTTATGATTTCATCTCAGGTTGCAGACTGATCTTTGCAGGATAGGGGTTTTGATTTTGAAAATTTTGATTACAGGTTAGAGAGGTGTTGTAGATTACAAATTTGTTTAGAGAAAGGGTTTTGAGTTTTCTTGTTACAGGCTGAAGTCTTCTTGTAATAGAATTAAAGAATAAAAAAGAAAATAGAAGAGAAGGAGAGCATATTTTTATATATGCTGAATTAGATTTACTAAAAATAAAATAAAACTAGATCAAAAAAACATTTGTTTAATATCTCAACACTTGTCATTTGCCCTTACTCATTGTTTAACACTTGTTTAAAACAAGCTTTAAATATTTACACTTGTCTTTTGTATTTTTCTATTTATTTTAAATGTAAATAAGAGCTTTTATACCTTATTTAAATGTATATATTTAAATTTATTTTTAAAGAAAACATAATAAAACGAATTATACACAAATAAAATTTTATACATATATTTTAAATTCAAATATTTTAAAAATATCTACCTTTTGAATTTCCATTATAAACTCAAACTCATATTCAAATTAAATTTGAAAATCAAATTTAAAATCAAGTTATATATACATATGTAACTACTCATTAATTTTGAAAACAACAATTATATTTTCTTTAGAATCTATTTAAAATAATATATTATTAATATTGTTTAAAAATAACAATTTTACTAATTTAAATAATTTACAGAAGAGATTTTCTATTACTAAGATGAATTAATATATCATATTTATTAAGTAATATGTTAAAAATAAAATAAAACAAACCTTTTTGTTAATCTTATTTTAAATTTGAACTTAAGCTAATTATAATTTAAACAGTTAACATTTTCCTTAAATATTTTAAAACTATGAAATTAACTTTAAATAGCTTGGAAAAGTTTTATATTTATTTTAAATCAAAATTTTCAAATTACCAAAATATATTAGAATTTGAAATCATGATTATATTTATCAAATTTTAAACCAAAGCTTTTCATTTTACAATATATACAAATATACACACTCACACATTATAAATTGAAAATATTTTATTAGTTTTAGAAGATAAAATTTACCAATTAAATATTTACTTGTTTATAAAAGAATAAATTTTCCAATTTAAATTAAAATTATAAAAGAAAATTTATCAAATGAATTTAAATATTAATACAGATTATTAAATTGATATTGCTCAAAATTCCGAGTCATCGCATTCCTCCCCCCTTAAAAGAATTTCGTCCCCGAAATTTAAAAGCAACAGTAATTTAATAATCCATCAATAATTTTGATTTTAAAATCACAAGCATATTTTATCTATCATATGCTGACAACCATAGCAACCAATTCGATCAATCAAACAAATCTAATGATCCTGACACAAATCAGGATAGACTTCCAAGCACTATCTCGAGTTTTCCAGGTTTAACCTTGGAATACTTGTTCTACAGAATCCAAACAATCTGCACTACTAAGCTACAGAGCTCCTATTCAACTATATCTACAAAACTGAACAGGATGTCAGACCATAGTCATGTCTTGCTCAACTACCAAATTCTCCCGAACTGCTGGTTCCACAACCAGAGATGTATCAGACACGTACTCCCTCAGAGATACGTGAAACACATTGAATTTCAGTCTTCCAAATTTGCAAATTCAACCCTGAAGACCAACACTTAACCTTACCAGAACTCAGAAAAGATCAAATATACTTCGAAGCTAGCTTCCCAGTCTTCCTAAACTTATAGCTCCTTTGATCGAAGAAAACTTATCCAAAATCAAATCTCCGACTTCGAAATCCAAATTTCTCCGTCTCTTATCCACAAAAACTTTTCTGACGATCCTGGGCTGCCTTCGACCTTCCTGATTAGCTCAACCTTCCCTGATGAAATTGAAACAAACTGGACCAAAAACAAACCCAACAGAATGATCCTCTCAAGATCAATCAAAAATAAAGAACATAAACTCTGCTTCACAAATATCAGAAGAAAACTAGCTTCTCCAATCCGAAAAAGACAAAACAGGAGCACTCACCATCCTAAATTTTTTTTTTGTAGAAACCCTCTAATCCAAAACACTGCAACATATAGTTGCTTCTACTCTAGAATAACTGCCACCTCGCTTCCGCTGCACAACTCTGATCTAGAGTAGATGAGAATACTAATGATGAACACAAGCACAAACTTGACAACACATCCGAAAAATATGGTTCAACAGATCCATAAAAGGAAACTCAGATGTTCCACCAAAACCTGAGCTGCCTCACCAAATCCTCTCTAGAAACTAACCTTCTACAAGGCTGAAACACCGGTAACACTCCTAGAATCCGATTCGATACAAAAGCTCAATGTCTAAATGCTAAGGTAAACCTTGGCATCTATGAACGGAAAGATCTCTGACAACCCATACCCTAGAGAAGCCTCGATCCCAAGCAAAAGATAACCCAAGAGAATACTCCACTATCGCAAGTTACTTTTGCGATCAACCCTGCCTAATATCCAAAGAAACTGTCCTCTCTTACCAATCGGAACAGCTTATGCTTATCTAGCCAATCCATCGAAGAAATGGATTCACTCTGCTGCTTTTGAACTTTACCTCAAGAAAACTGCTTACAGATGACCTTCCTGCTGGCACACAGAACACCTCCGAGTTGCACTACTGACACAGATGCCAAAGACATCTTATCCAAAGCTCTTCGAACCTCAAAGCCATATCATCCAATCCCACACAGAGCCTAGAGATAGGCAGACATCTCTTCAAGAAACTCAGGCTTCAACCCAAACACAAACACCCTGCTGAACCCAGCCTCACACCGATGCAGACACACTTCCTTAAAGCTTACTCCAAAGAAATATCTTCGGAAACATCCATAGTTACTGTGTCTCATCACGCAGCTGCTTCTTTTCGAAGTTGCCAAGATACCATCACCTGCTTCTGCCTAACCGACAGATCCAAACTTTACTCATCCCAATTCAAAAATGAACTCTGAATCTTTAAAAGGTTTCCTTCAGAGATTGGTGAAATCCTTACACCACAGCAAAGCTTACTCGAGACGGTATTAGGTCTACAGTCTCGATAAATACTTACAACCTCACCCACTCGGACCATTACCATTGGTAGTCGTGTTACACACACCACTACCCTTCCTACCTTTATAACTCAAATTGGAAAACCCGAACAGCTAATCCAACAAATAGGTAGAAATAGATATATATATATATATATACACACACACACACACACATATATATATATATATATATATATATATATTAAAATTACAAGTACGCTCTCTCAAGAAGGAAATCACTCCAAAGCCTAGGTATTCACTCAACCTAGCACTTTGATACCAACTGCAAGACCCGTCTTTCAACTCCCAGAAAGACGCACCATAAGTAAGAAAGAAAGGGATAGAGAAGAGAAAGATAGAGAAGAAAGAAAGAAAACAACATCAAAATCTCAACAGCGGAACGAAAACATTATATTAATCACATAAATATTACATAGTATACAACATCTATCAGAGTTACACAGCTTATACAACACATACTAGATAGTTAGAAACACATGTCTAGTTGTTACAACTCAAAATACAACTCAAACAAACGACTCAGATCAACACAGCGGAACCACCTATTTATCTACAAACGCTGAAGCCTCCTGCTTCATACCTCCTCCAAAGTCCGTCAAAGCTAACCTGAATCCCTTGGCTACTCATAAATATTTGAGTACCCAAGAGTTTAATAAAACAGAAAATAAACTCTGGCTCAGACATGGGTCTGGTGTGGGTAAACGGGTTAAAGTTGTTTAACTTTGAAAAACCTTTAAAACAAAAGGTCTCACGTAAGACTCCCCACACATAAACATGGGTAAGTTTTTACCTTACGCTAACCAAATCATTTGATAGGAAATCCAGTGATATTATAATAGGGTCTAGGGTTTTCAAAAAATAAGAAATAGCTGAAATTGTTACATGATTAAATTCCAGCATACTAGCCATAAAGTGGGTAATACAATCAAAACCGTAAGGGAACGTAGGAAGAATGAGTTTCCATCAATGGCAAGGCTACTGGGGTATCGCCCGTCACAGTACGGGGCCTAGATCACCATACCGAGGATTACTTCCAAACCCCTGCAACACAAGGCCGAAACCATCCCTTACTGGACAGTCCCGAACAAGACAACCCCGGCAATTGTCGCGAATCAACTGCCCCACACAGTCGAATAAAAAGGGACTTCTAGACAGGGGAAAATCTTGTCCTACTTGGGTGCTACCCACTTAGCCTTGCTGCACTTCCCCTGTTTTAGCCATTCCCGGTTGATGAGGCTTGGGGCTACGATTACCTTTAGAGAACACATCTCTTAAAATGCTCATCGTTTACCTGACGATGTTTTGAAAGCATTCAATCCATACAAGTTCATTCCGGGTTTGAACGAAACCGAAGGCATTATCTCGTTACACTCATTTTGGAATCACCCTCAGAGTTAACGACGATAACCCTTGCATTCTGCATCTTCATCTTCAATTGAGATTCACGACCTAACGTTAATTTAGATCGATGTGGTTTTCAGATATCCAAATCCAAAAACCCTATCCCCGTCTCATCGAAATCCAAAACGCCATCTTTTAGGTCCAAGTTGTTCTAAAGTTTAAAACAATTCAATTCATTACTATATACACATAGATAGATAATTCACATCACCACACAGGTAGATAATCCATATTATCATCACAAATAGATAATTCACATTATCATCACTCTTCAACCAAAGCATCCATATCACAAAGCATCACTAATCTCATATCTGAGATCTCAAACCATTCAAGGCATTCAATATCATCCATCCATACATAAGCAAGGATTAATTAATCACATTATCTTTAATTAATTTAAAATGAATTAAATTAATTGCTTGCATCTCTAATTAATTTAAAACAAATTAAATTAATTACTTTCATCACATAAATCTTGCTTACATGACCATTTAATTAATTATAAATCAATTAGTCATCCTCTAAGTATTCATCTTAATTAATCACCCTTGATTAATTATCCTCTAATTACAGTAAGTAATTAGCCTTTAATTAATTACACAAATTAATTATCCTTAACCATTAACAGTAATTAAACTTTAATTACTTCATTAATTAATTAATTATAATTAATTACATTAATCCTTAATTAATTACATTTAATTAATTACTTTATAATCACTTATTATTGATTAATTACCCATTAATTTAATCAATCCTTAATTACATCTTTAATTACATTAAGTAATGATCCTTTAATTACTTCTTAATTAATTATTAATCATATTTAATAACTAATTTTTAATCAATCTTTATTCATTAATCAACCTTGGTTAATCATAATTAGTAATTATTATCCTTAATTAATTGCATCATTTAATTAACTTCAAATAACTTTATTAACCAATTCTTAAATTAATTACACTAAGTAATTAATTTTAAATTACTTTCACTAAGTAATTATCCTTCTTTATTAATTACATTAAGTAGTTAAACCTAAAACTACTATCATTCTTCAATTAATTACATCCTGTAATTATCCACTAATTACTTCACTAAGTAATTACACTTAATTAATTATACTAAGTAATTATACTTAAGAAATCATCACGTGATTATTCAATTTAATTAAACTAATTAATTAACTTAAACTAATCGCATTAATTTAATTACATTGAGTAATTAATCCTTAATTACTTTCATTAAGTAATTATACTTTAATAATTCCATTAATAATTATTTTAATTAATTAATATAATTAATTATTAAAATTAATCACATTAATTAATTGTTTAATAACCCTAGTTAATGACCTTCATTAACTATTAAAAATTCTTTAATTACTTCCTTAAGTAATTATTCTTTAATTAATCATTATTAATTACAATTTAATTAATTATTAATCACAAATTAATTAATCTTTAATTACATAATTAATTAAGTGCTTAAGTGAAACTTAATTAATCTTTTAATTACTTGATTAATTAATTCCTAAACATTAATTTATAAACTTAACTTATCTAATTAAAGATCCTTAATTACACATCAATTAACCTCTAATTTAATTAAGTAATGATCCCTTTATTACTTATTTAAAAATCCTTAATTAATTAAATAGATTAATTACTCTTTAACTTAATCAAATTACAAAACATTTAAATCTTAATTATCTTTAAGATAAAGTATTATCCTTATATATGATTTAATTATCATTTACAAAGTCTTTGAAATCTTATCTTTAAATTTACATTTAAAATTTCATTTTTAAATTTAGGATTTAAAAATAATTAATACATTTAACTTTAACAAAATTTAAATCAAATTTACAAACCTTTTGAATCAAATGTTAAAGAATACTCATTTTATATAAAAGAGATTGATGAAAGTTTTTAGACCAAAATTTATTTAAAATCTTGTTTTCATTTTAAAACATTTTTAAAATCTATTTATAAAGTTGCTTCGGGTTCAACCCGTAAGCCACTAGAGTACTTACCCGAGAAAATCCCACTTTCCTTTTCTTTTCAAAACTTACTTCAAGTTTTAAAATTTAATAACCCAAACTAAACACCCACGAGTTCCCTCATCCTCACTGCTTCGAGCCAAACGCAGGAACACGCGAATTCGAACTCAAGATAAAGCTTTCTTCCCAAACACAAAACAATTGTCTGATACACAACGTGCACGGTGCACGTACACCGATGAACCACGGCGCTCCAACCCTCAACACTTGCCTCAGCACATCACCGACGACCACGTCATCCACCACGGCCACCCAGACGCTATAATTCCATCGCTACATGAAATTGACCCAATCGAACAACCCAGACCCAAGCCACAATGGTGAAAACTGGATCGCCAAGACGATCACGATGATTGGAATCCACGTCCCTCTGACTTCGGCCTCGTCAACGACCCACACAGCTATTCCAACACTCGCTATCGAACTCGACGCTTCGATTTAGACGAAATCGCCTCGCCATGACACTCGATAGAACTACCTTCAAAAACCCTAGTTCACCTTATTCCGGCCACCACAGCTCAAAATAAAATACGATCACATTTTTCTCGAAGTCGTCATACCTCCAGACAACTTCAACTACGATCCCGAAGAAGTTCATCATGCCAATCGTCGGATATTGGCGAAAACCCCAAAATCTTTCAACCTTGATTATCTCAGTGAATACCAAACTAGAAATTGTGAATCTATTTCTAAATTCATCTTATGCCATTACAAATTTGTTTATGGCTTCGAACCGTAAATTTAAAATGTTAGATTTTAATCCATATTCAGATCATTCCTGTATTATTTTATTTTTGAAATAATTCTAAATATAAGACTATGAGACTATTTATAAAATTCATATTACACTAAGCTAATCATATTTCATTTATAAACCATAACCAAATTCTTAAATTTTATGAAGATATGTATTTTTAAATCAAGCTGGAGCCTGGAAATAACAGAGATCATATATTATACATAAACTTTGTACAGGCATTTATCTTATTTCAAACATGCATTCAAATCAAACAATCCTATAAACATTATACTATATTACAACAATATTCATTACAAGCATCAGCCAAATTTAAAACTGTTTTTAAATGCAAGGTTTACTCACCTTAAAAAGATGAAGAACAAAGGCTTTGCTTTTGATACAGTTTTGAAAACTTTAAACTTGAGTTGCTGGAATTTGTAAAAGAATTTGAAAACTTGAATGCATGCAAGTTGATTTAGGCTTTTGAAAACTGCATGCTAAAATTTCTTCTTTGATTGATGAACTGAAACTGCTTGTTACAGGAATTTGTAGAGGTAACTACAGTTTGGAACAGGGATGAACTGAGATGAAAGTGCTTGATTTCTTCTCAGGTTTGAAGAAAAATACTCGCAGCCTTAGATTCTAGATTGAAAAATGTGTTATTGGTTTTATGATTTCATCTCAGGTTGCAGACTGATCTTTGCAGGATAGGGGTTTTGATTTTGAAAATTTTGATTACAGGTTAGAGAGGTGTTGTAGATTACAAATTTGTTTAGAGAAAGGGTTTTGAGTTTTCTTGTTACAGGCTGAAATCTTCTTGTAATAGAATTAAAGAATAAAAAAGAAAATAGAAGAGAAGGAGAGCACATTTTTATATAGGTTGAATTAGATTTACTAAAAATAAAATAAAACTAGATTAAAAAAACACTTGTTTAATATCTCAACACTTGTCATTTGCCCTTACTCATTGTTTAACACTTGTTTAAAACAAGCTTTAAATATTTACACTTGTCTTTTGTATTTTTCTATTTATTTTAAATGTAAATAAGAGCTTTTATACCTTATTTAAATGTATATATTTAAATTTATTTTTAAAGAAAACATAATAAAACGAATTATACACAAATAAAATTTTATACATATATTTTAAATTCAAATATTTTAAAAATAACTACCTTTTGAATTTCCATTATAAACCCAAACTCGTATTCAAATTAAATTTGAAAATCTAATTTAAAATCAAGTTATATATATACATATATAACTACTCATTAATTTTGAAAACAACAATTCAATTTTCTTCAAAATCTATTTAAAATAATACATTATTAATATTGTTTAAAAATGACAATTTTACTATTTTTAAATAATTTACAGAAGAGATTTTCTATTACTAAAATGAATTAATATATCATATTTATTAAGCAATATGTTAAAAAGAAAATAAAAAAAACCTTTTTGTTAATCTTATTTTAAATTTAAACTTAAACTAAAGATAATTTAAACAATTAACATTTTCCTTAAATATTTTAAAACTATAAAATTAACTTTAAATAGCTTGGAAATTTTTTATATTAATTTTAAATCAAAATTTCCAAATTACCAAAATATATTAGAATTTGAAATCATGATTTTATTTATCAAATTTTAAACCAAAGCTTTTCTATTTACGATATATACAAATATATATGTGTATATATATACATACATTATAAATATAAAATATTTTATTAGTTTTAAAAGATAAAATTTACCAATTAAATATTTATTTGTTCATAAAAGAATAAATTTTCCAATTTAAATTACAGTTATAAAAGAAAATTTATCAAATCAATTTAAATATTAATACAGATTATTAAATTGATATTGCTCAAAATTCCGGGTCATCACAATACCTTTTTATTTTCATTTTCTATTATGTTAGGTTTAATGGGTTTATAATATTCTCACCTTTGTGCGTGAATCGTACCCTTCTACTCCCCAGTAGATTAAAACCTAATAACAAAAATATATGTAGCTACAGGCCCAATGACCGCATCGGTCCTAGGTACAACCCATAGTACCTTCCGTATCCTTCTTGAAAAGAACTCCATCGTCTTGCTCCTAGAGCGTTCTATAACTACACCTATAAAGGACAGCTTCGTGAGGCCTACAATACAAATCGTCTACTATGAAAACGTAAAATTGCATCTGCATTAGCCTATACTAGTGCTCAGACATCCACAATTTACCACCCAGTGTGTACCTTGAGGACTATACGTAATCGCTCTGCCTTGAATCCCGCCAACAAGGTCTACCTTGTACAATTCAATCTGGATTTTTTTATATCTGTAAAGGACAGCTTCGTCTGGCCTACAGTACAGATATTCTACTTGGTCTATCTCTTTTCTCATCGTGGCTATGGCCCCACGCAGCCACCCCTCAACTAATCGAAAGACCTCTAAAGAGCTATGTGGTTGTGCCCTACTACAAATAATCTAAACATCCAATTGGCTGCGCCCCTCATCCAATGTCTCAATAGTGAAAGAATCATTGGCATGTTGGTTTAACTCTAGTCTCTCCCGAACTCGTTCTTGATTGATGATGGCTTGATCTCCGCATATGACTATCCTTTTGGGTCCTGCCTACTAAAACCTACTCGCAAGTCGGAGTATGGTGTCATATGAATATCCTACTCCATTCATCAACCTTTTGACTACCTACAAAGGTCCGCTTCTTTAGGCCTGCAATGCAAAAATAGTTAAGGCACACTCTTTTGATGAAACACCTACAGACCTGCCTCCGAGGGTGAAACTTCGTTAGGCCTACCCAGAGGACCATCCTAGAGTACCCTCACATCCCGTTGAAGTCTCGTACTTCCTTCTAGCCCAAATTAAATAAGTTGGACGTGCTATTTTTGTGCTAAAAAATTATGATGAACTACTTCGTTAGGCTCTTCATCCTTTGGGCTGCTCCAAACGCATCTTACCATTTTATTAGACAATACGTCTAATCTTTTATTATGCATTTAATTTACTTTTCTAATTCTTTTGGGTCCTTATTTACCCTAATCAGCATACGTGTGTCCCAGCCTCACCTAACTATTGTGAGACCATTAGCTCCTGATTGAAAAGGAATGCTGTTGGTATGGACCTTTCTTCTATGTTTGCTTATTAACTTAATGTAAGTTTTAAAATAAGCCTTTTCTGTTATTTCTAATTACAACCTATGTTATAATTATATTTGCAATTGTTACTTCTATATTCTTTTATAATCTATATGCTATAAATATAATTGCAAGTGTCTCATTTCTATTCTAGTCTGTCTTCTTTTATTATAATATTGAATTTTCTTTTGTTCTCTTAAATTATATGACAATCTTGGCTTTGCACTACGTCCGAATGTCATAAATTTACTTATCATAATAACTGCTTTACTTTTATTCTACTACCTACGCAGTAAATGCAGATCTAGGCACATTTCTATTTATTGTTTCTAGTCTTGTCAAATAATTAACTTGATTTCTTCTTTAATTTCTTTAACTCTTCGCTTTATTTTCTTTTATTCTAGAAAGTAGTTCTATTCTATTTGGTTGGTTACAAAAACTGTGATAGAAATCCATTTCCATATTTTAATACTAAATAATGCTATGAACAACAACTCAAAATTGCAAGATATTTCTTTTATTGTTTCTGTAACTATTGGGTAATGAAAAATATAGAAATGTCTCTATTTTACACTATTTCCCTTTTTCTTTCTTTTATTCTTACAATTATATTTATCGTTATTTTTGCAATATTAAACTATGGAAATGTATTCTTTTTTCTAAACCAACCAATTAATCTATCACTAACTTCCAAACCAAGTTATTAGAGTTTCCCCTTTTAATTTATTTCTTCCATTTTAGCATAATTTGCTGTAAATTTCTTGCTTTTGGGCTTAAGCCTTTCTCTATAACAGTTGAGCCTAATATTATTCATATTTAATTGTATTTCTTTCTTTCTGTTCCATATAAGTAATAATTAAATATAAGTTCTCATATAAAATTTACAGTCTCAACATAACTAATTAACAGAATTAATTCCTGAAATAAATGCTAAATTAAAATATTTAACGGGAATCTAACATTAAAATATCATAAACGTAAAAGATATATAATTTAAATCCACTCAACTATCATCCTTAGCTTTGCTCATCCTTAGTTTTGCTCCATGAACTTCCTGGATCCCCTTCTAAGGTGTCTAATATTTTTATCAAGAAGATCTTCTCCCTACAAATGTTTTCTATTTAGGGTTCGTCCTCAGGCAATGAACCCAATTAGAAGAAAATATGATTGTGAGAAAATAGCTAGGCCTAGGGTTCTATTTATTGGAGAGTTTGGGGATCTTAGACCGTTAGATTTAGGATTGAATCTGGTGCAACCACGTCACAAGCTTGCTGTGAATCGTGGGATATAGAAACCAACATTTGAGATGGCACAAAAATTGAATTAAATAGACTTGGCACGTCCTTGGACGAATTCACATCCGGGAGAAAACGCGGGTCGACCTATAGGTCGACCTGTGTTCATCAGGGGTTAACCTTAGGGTCAACCTTGTGCACTGTGGGTCGACCTATGGGTCGACCCATTGGCCTTATTTTTTTAGTTCTTCATATTTTCGTTTCTCTCATAACTTCTTTGTATTAACTCGGATTTCAACAGGTTGTATATGGAAATTGATCAGAAAATCGCCATGAACACAATGGTATATATGTTTCGAGGCCATATTTTGAGAATTCCAAAAATGTTTATTTTCACCGTTCATCGTTATTTGGATATTTAATTATCTAAAAATGTGAGGTGTTACACTGGTTTTTTTTATTATGGGGACATATCTATATTCACTCGGCTTGTCAAAGGAGGAACTATAGTGTATACCCATAGTGAAGGACTATCCTAATTTATTTGAAGAAATTTCTAGCTTCCTCTACGGAGATAAATTGAGTTTCACATTGACCTCGAGAAAGACACTGGACCATTTTTTATGCCTCTTAGACATATAGCTTCGAAGGAAAGATGAGAATTGGATGAGCAAGTATCATAATTATTGCAAAAATGTTATATTCGAAGAAGTATCTCAAAATGGGAAGCACATGTCGTTTTAGCTAAAAGGCAGACGATTCCCTAAGGTTATGCGTTGATTTTCGAGATTTAAATAAGCTAACAAGGAAAAACCACTATCCCTTGCCTCACATTGACAACCTCTTTGATCAGACTAGTTGGGGCAAAGGTTTTCTCACAGCTTGATTTAGTGACCGGGTTTCTCCAGTTGCTAGTGGTTGAAGATGGTATCCCGAAGACTGCATTTCGTACGCCTGATGGATTGTTTGAGTAGCTGATCATGCCATTTGGGTTGACTAATGCCCTGGCTTATTCTTTAGGTAGGATGAGTAAAGTATTCCAAGAGCAATTAAACAAGTTTGCAGTGGTCTTCATGCATGATATTTTGTTTATTCTAGAAGTGAAGAAGAATATTAAATTCATCTGAGAGAAGTGACGGATATTTTGAGAAAGAATCGATTAAAAGCTAAATTTTCTAAGAGTCACTTTAAGAGAGATGAGTTCATTTTCTTGTGCATGTAGTGTCACCAAATGGATTGGCGATAGACCTAGGGAAAGTAGTTGCAGTCAAGGATTGGAATATGCCAAATGCTTTAGAAGTTCATAGTTTTTTGGGTTTAACTGGATTTTATCCAAAGTTTATTAAGGATTTTGTAAAGATATCGACACCTTTGACCCGTTTGATGAAGAAGAATTTGATTTACACTTAGAATCTAAAGTATGAAGCGACATTTATTAGATCAAAGGAGTTACTAACGAGCGCTTTAGTTTTTGTACCAGATGGTACTAAACCTTCTACTTTATTATTGATGTAAGCAGTACTAGTCTTGATGTTGTTTTTATTCAAGAAAGAAAGGTGGTTTTGCATGCGAGTCGATAGATGAAGAACCACGAGAAAAATTATCCAACACATGACTTGGAGTTAGTTGCTATTGTATTTGCATTAAAGTCGTGAAGGCATTATTTATTAGGCAAGAGATTTGAATTATTTATGGACCATAAATCCCTCAGATATTTGTTTTCGCAGAAAGATCTGAACCTAAGGTAGTAGAGATGGATGGAGTTCTTACCATCTTATGATTTTGGGATTTCTTATACTTTAGGAAAGGGAAACGTAGTTGCTGCTGCTTTGAGTAGAAAACACATCGAGGTGAATTTTATGTTGTTGGGATGGAAAATTTTAGAATGTATATCAGAGTTTAATTTTAAACCTAGATTGGAATATACACTTGGATTACTAGCAACAATGTAAGTTAGACTGGTGTTGGTGGATCGTATTAGTGGAAGTCAAGGACAATATATGTTGTTGGTTGATATTATGGAACAATTAGAACAAGGAGAACAATCAAATAATCTAGACCGTTACTCTAAAGATCATAAGGGTTATTTAAGGAGAGATAGTAGACTGGTTACCTTAGAGTAAAAGGGAAAGAGAGTATATGGGTGATAGTAGATCATCTTACAAAGAATGCTCATTTCATTCGAATAAAGAGTACAAGAACTGCAGCAACATTAGCAATACAATATATTAAAGAAGTGGTTGGATTACATGGAGTTTCAGCAAGTATAGTAAGCGATCAAGATCCATTCTCACAAGTGAATCCTAGAGGCGTATACAAAAAGTGTTGAGAACAAAATTGAACTTGAGCATAATATATCATCCATAGACTAATAGGAAAACAAAAAGGGTAAATAGAGTGATGGAAGATTTACTAAGAACTTGTATATTAGACTTTGGAAGATTATCTACCGCTAGTGGAAATTGCATATAATAATAGCTACCAAGCAAGTATAGGCATGGCACTATATGAAGCATTGTATGGGAGGCCATGTAAATCACCTTCTTATTGGTAGGAATCTATGGATGAGGTTATTTTGGCTCCGACTATGTTTAAGATATCACAGAGAAGGTGGAGCTTATAAGGAAAAAGATGAAAGCTACGCAGGGCCAATAGAAATCATATGTAGATAAAATAAGAAAGGATTTGGAATTTTAAGTAGGAGATTTATTTTTGTCCAAAATTTCTTCGTTGAAGAGTGTAGCAAGACTTGGAAGTTTAGGAAAACATGCATCTAGATTTGTTGACCCATTCCCAGTTTTGGAAAGGAAAGGAAGATTGGCATACAGAGTAGAAAAGCCAAAAAGATGGCAGAAGTCCATAACGTGTTTCACGTATCACATTTGTGAAAATGTGTACATGACCTAACGACCGTAGTAGTGCTTAGCCAATTGGAGGAAGTGGAGTTGGACTCTAAATCGAGCTCATCTCGCAGTCCAACTCAAATTATGGAACGTAAGGTGAAACGACTTAGAAATAAAATAGTGAACATGGATAGAGTGCATTGGGAAAATAATCCAACAGAGAGCACGTTGGAGCCTGAGGAGAAGATGAGGGATACACATCCGCAACTCTTTACTGATATATTTCTTGGTATTAGTATGATTACATTAGCTAGATTTTTATAGGAATAAGATTTGGATGATTTAAATGCTTTTATGGTTGAATATATATATATATATATATATATATATATATATATATATATATATATATATATGATTGATTTGCATTCATATAGGAAAATATATATTTTACACACACACAGGGATGTTACGCATCATGCCTAATATGACATTTATTTTGCATTCATATAGAATGCATTAGTTGTATTTACGCATTTCAAGTTTAGAAAATACAAGTTCATTGCAATCCTACCTACATATGATCATATAATACGATACTATTTGGTTGCTTTAATTTGAATGTTATACATGATTCATGAACATTAATGAATGAGAGCTATGTTATATTCTCTGTTCCCTAAGAATTTTGAAGATGAAATTCTTTTAAGGGGACAATGTAATACTCCAAAAAAAATTAGGTGATATTTTAGTTAAATAATTATTATTTAGTAATGTGAAAATATTGGAACTAATGGATTAATTAAATAAATAAATTTTAAGGAGTGGCAAATTGGTAATTTTACAAATTTTGGAATCTAACTAGGAAACCAGCACTGTTTCTATTGTTTTTTTTCTGATTCACGTAGTATTTTTGTTTGTCCCGTATGGACGAAAAGATGGTCGAGTAGAACGAGGGCCAAAAATGAGATTTGAATTTGACCATTGGGCTTTTCCCTTCTTAAGTTATATAGAAAGCACGTACACTTCTTCATTTAGAAACCAAACCCGTAACTTCCCTTCTTCCTCCAACCCTTTCTAAACCACTTCAATTAAATCCCATTTTCTCACTCATTTCTTAATTAAGTTAATGAAACCAGAAGCAACGCAAAGCTATTAGACTTGGCCATGACCTTAAGATGATTTGGAGACTAAAACTCAAAATGAGAAAGTGCAGCAACCCTAGGCAGCAAAGCTTTGGGACATAAATAAGTTATTTTGTGAGTGATCTTGCTCTCTTCCCCATATAATATGATTATGATCCTATAATAATGATTTGAAGCCTATACTATAGTAGTTAAACATTTATAGATGATTAATTTTGGATTAAATTTGGTTTTGAGAGGGATTTAAATCAAATCATTGCTTAGAAACTAGATTATGATGTAATCTGAAACCCTCATAATTACATAAACAAAACTTGTGTATTATAGATTGATTTCAAATTAGGAAACTAGAACTAAAGTATAGACATATTCTTTGATGATATAAGGCAAGGCGGTGGCAACCAGAGGCGAGAAATG
This sequence comes from Allium cepa, assembly GCA_030765085.1. Lineage (NCBI taxonomy): Eukaryota > Viridiplantae > Streptophyta > Magnoliopsida > Asparagales > Amaryllidaceae > Allium > Allium cepa. The sequence goes on along the minus strand of CM060932.1, from coordinate 79,172,038 downwards.
AAGGCCAAAACACAAAAACATAAAGTCAAAAATTCATAATAGAAGTGCATGCTGGTGCACTAGTTGCTTTTGATCAGTCCACCGGTGCATAAGATTCCAGTCAGTTTGAACCTTGTTCATAAAGGCCTATATAAATATTAAATAACCGATTCAACTCTTTATTTCTCTTGTGTTTTGGAAGGTGATCTGAGACATGACGATACTGATGACGGTGATATGGAACGAGTGAATATATGAGATAATTTGGTTGCTATTCAAAGTGATATGTGATATGCGGAACGATATGTGATATGCATTATGATATGGATTTATGATACGATGGTGAATGCGGATGGGAACGAGACTGGGATGTAGGCTAGGCGCCCCAGAATATATATGTGGATACAGATACAGACCTGTGACACAAGTAGTTGTGCTAGGTAGTGCGGTGCTCCCCTGAAGGCTTCAACGAACAAAGGTAGAGGTGGATGTTAAGCGACCCTGTAGGGCATGAGGCTAGCATAGGGCGTGAGTCTAGTTAGTTAGAGCAAGGACAATAAGCGACCATGTAGAGCATGAGACTAGTCTAGGGCATAAGTCCTATATACGATTTACACGACCGTAGACGATAGGAGACCTTACAGCACATGAGGTGAGTTCAGGAGATGAGCCTATATAAATATGGTGCGACATAGTTAGATGTATATGACATTCAGTCATGGTGTGGCGATTGAACGTATGGTGGCTGAGCAATGGACTTATATCATGTTACAGTGTTATTTTATAGTATATGAAGAATAGAGTATAGGTCACTCACTAGACTTATGTCTAGCCCCCTCCTACTTTCATTTATCTATAGATCTAGGTTGATGGAGTTTGGTATGGTACAATATCAAAGATTAAGGTTTACCTATATATAACATTCATGATGTATATAAGTGTGATACCTGAATTTTTCTTATTGTGTGAGGGTTTGGATATATATGTACTTATTCGGACATATGTATTTGACATTCAAATATTATGCTGATGTGGTTAGATGTCAACTATGTATTAAGTTTTATGCATTCCATTGTGAGACTCTGAAGATAGATAATTTTTAGTTAGAATGGTATCTGATATCTGTTTATGACTATGACTTTGTATATATCTTACCTCAAATCCCGATGACTCGACTTTTCGGTTCTAGGTGTTAATGTTAGTTCAGGCATTACATCTGGGGTCAAAAAGGCATGTTGTTACAAGGGCATTTCTAGTGATGGTGATAGAAATGGTGATGGTGGGCATGGTTCGGTAGAGCAGAAAGTATTTGAGTTATTATTTGGATGTTTAGTTTGCATATACTGTGTTGATACTGTTTTGGTATTTGTTTTGTATTGCGATGATACTGCTTAGATATTTTGTTAGTATTGTTGGCATTGTTTGGATATTATAATGTCGAATAATATTTATGATATTATTATGTTAGATAATATATTTTGGCGTGTGAATTTGGCAATATATGATAGTATGATATATGATTTTTGATATCACTAAGTTATATTGATGTGAATACATATTGTATATACTTGAATGTGTGATTGATGTTACAAAATGCAGTAGAAATGCTACAATATTTTGTGGTAATGGCGTTAGAAAGGCGTCAGAAAGGGGTTGGAAAATCCAATTTTGATAATTTAACTAGGTGTCAAAAGCTGTTGAAAGTTCGTCAAAATCGCATCGGAAAATCCAATTTTAACAATTTAATAGGACATCGTGTTGGCATCGACAATTATTGAAATGGCATCATAAAATCTAAATTAAACAATTTTAATTGTAGTCAGTAAAGCATCGCAAAGGCATTAGAAAAAAAAAGTCGGAGAGTCGTCGGAAAGTTGTGTCTTATTGGCGCCGGTAACAATCCCACGTAAGATGTCTTCAAGGCGTTAGAATAAATTTTCTGACATACTTTTAACGGATGTCTTTTAAGATATTAGTACAGCATCGATAAGACATTTACAAATGCCCTACTGATGCCTTCTTGGCGTCGGTAAATTCCTTGTTTCCGTAGTGTGTGTATATAGTTTACAAACCCTATTTTATGATATTTGTATGTGTGGATGTGTAATTATTTACACATATACACATACACATAACAAATGACACACATGTATATGAAGGGGCTAAAATGTCTGTTGCAGTGTAAATCCCAACACTTATACATAAGCATGTCAAATCATGTGTATCATTTATGTTACATATGCATGTGCATGATTATGTGTATATGAAAGACATATTATGCTATATATTATACATAACAATAATATAATAAAATTTTATTATAAATTGAATTAAATATTGACTTTATTTAAAATAAATTTAGATAAGATCTAAATAAATTAAGATTTCATAGCCCAATAAGATCCAAATGGAATAATTTTTTTAGAAACTTACTCATTTACTATATTACGTGTTGATTCAGTTCCAACAATGTTATATCTTTTTATATAGATTTCATATCTTATACAACAAATTTATATATGCTTATATTGTCTAATCTTTTGCTTACTGCTGTTTTAGAAATTAAAAGTTTAATGGAAAAAAAAATAGTTTTCAGATTTAAAACTAATTTTATTCAGTTGTGATAATTTTTTTACATATTTTGTATACAGATAGAAATGAAATACATACGTAAACTATTTGAAATTATCTATGAAATTGAATGTAAGTCTCATGTGTGTGTGTGTGTGTGTATTATTTTAAACATCAAATGCTTTTGGTTATTACATGCATATGTTTTTTGCATGTGTGTGTAATATTAGTTTAGAATTTATAAATGAACTTTTGTGTAAAATTATAGATCTATTGTTGATTTTCTTTCTAAGTCAAAACTAGATTTCAAATTGTTAATTTTAAATTGTAAAACATATAAGATTACAAGTCTTATTTTTAGATATATTATTCTATATTTAAACATGGATTGTTAATATATCACATGCACAAAGATATATATTATAATTTCAGTTCAAAATTTATAAAAGGATTTTTTGTAAAATTTTCGATCTGGTGTTGGTTTCCTTCCTAAGTCAATACTAGATTTCAAATTGTCAACTTTCAATTATGAAAGTATATTACATTACAAGTTATATATATATATATATATATATATATATATATAGGTTAGTTTGAATTTAAACAAAGTTTGTTATTATTTATATATTTTTGCGCGTGTGTGTATTATTTCAAATCAAAGTTTATGAATGAACCTTTTTGTAAAATTACAGATCTAATGTTGAACTCCTTCATAAGTCAAAACTAGATTTCAAATTGTTCATTTTAGATTTCAAAACATGTAAAATAGTCAAAATTAATTTTAATAAGAGTGTGTGTGTGTGTGTATGTATGTATGTATGTGTGTGTGTGTGTAATTGTTATATTATATATATAAAGGACTATGGACAAAAAATGCATATATAAAGGGAAAACATGTGTGTTGCGTTGTAAATCTCAATACCTATAAAGCACACTTTAACCATATACACTATTTAAATGTTGCAGTTTTACTAAATGCATATGAATGTATTTGAGATGCTCGTTATATTAAATGTATAATTAATTAATTACATTTGAACTCCTTTTAAACAAATATATAAATAGATTTATTTAAAACTATATTAGATTGGATTTAATAAACCATTTAGATTTTATAGGTCCAATATATCCAAAATATAAAAAATATTTGAATTCTACATATTTCACCCGCTTCCTTTAGTTAATACAATGATAACATTAAACAACTTAAAATTAAAATCAAAAATATTCAATCAAAAATTAAATATGATTTAATATAAAAAATATTATTCATGGTAACATTATACAAGATCTAGTGCATAACCTATAAAAAGGAATTTTTTTTTGAAATTTTCCATATCAACCCCATTGTCCGATGCACTTGATCCAACATACTTTTGCATTTCCCACTTTGCTGGGGAAATCTAAGATGTAGAGACCCTTAGTTGATGCATATTACAATGGATTTGAGGTTCGTCTTACGAATGAGGTTTTGATTGATAGCCGAATATGATTTTCGACCTCAATGAGAACTTATCCAAAACTGCTGGCATCTTTAAAAATGAGTTGAAGTAAGCTTTTGCCAATAAGCTAAAGTAAAATGACCTTGTAAAAACCAAATGAGTGTAATAGCATTTTGAGAGGTGGTGGATCATATAACTTGTGTAGTGCAGTCACGGTAGCTACTTTTGACACAGATCGTGAGAGTGCATCAAATGAGATTAGTCTTCCATCTTGAGACCATTTTTGATTTATAGGTCATAGACCAAGTGGACTTGGGGATACTACCATTCAGACTTAGTGCGTGCATTTGGTTAAATAGGGTCGATCAGGGAAGGGTATTTGCTTTTGAGTTGTCGGATCATAGGTAATGAGACTGTTTAGGCTGTGTTTTCAAGGACATTATATTGTACTAGATGAAATCTAACTTTTGTATCTTACATATTACTGCAGTTGGCTCTATAATTTGTGGTCTACTAATGTGATATTATACCAAGGCAAGTGAACTGACTTTAACTTTAGTGGTACATGGTTCTTAGGGTCTGATGCAATCCATCTTCACGATGCTACTACTTAGATAAGATCAATCGAAGGTAGTTCCTGCTATGGATAAAGTGAAAATTGGTAGCTTGGGAATAGTTTAACATAGGACTTCTCGATTAGTTTTGTGTCAGCTGGATAATCTTTTAAGTAGAAATCTAGTGCTTTGTCATATGAGCATTGTGAAACACTTAATAGATTCCTCGTTATCATTGTTGATCGAGGCAAATTTGAACTCGAACAAACCCTGGGCATTGGTTGTAAGTAAATTTGTAAGTAAGTGATTGTGGAACTTTCTTCCTAGAGTAATGGGTTCGATTCTGAAGGATAGAAAAGTTAGCACAAGAATTGTTGGATTTATCCGATGGTCGTGAGAATCGGTAACATTATATATTAAGATATTGAGCATGAACTTTGTCCTCAATGTACTTCACATGGGAGGAACTACACCTAAAATTGAGAATTTTTTTGAATGATAAAAACACGGTAGAGGAACATAGAATCTAAAAATAGAAGATGACTATTATCTTCTACAGTGAATAAAGTCAAATTAAAGAACAATGTTTATCTTGTAAAAAAGTTTGCAATTATCGGATAAATCATTTGTTGGGGAAGAAGCATAGAGTAGAAGTTGTATATAAATGCTTTGATCCATAAAAGCAAACAATAATGACTAAAATTCCGTAGACGCTCATACTCTCTAAAAGCATTACTAAAGAAATTCAAAAAATTATTAGAGTATCCTTTGGGCTGAACTCCAACTAAATTGTTTTTAATCAAGACGACATAACGTGGAGAGCTTCGACCCAAGTAAATTACTATTTTGTCCACCAAGCAAATTAAGTGGCACTTCATCGAGATTTCAAAAAAAGGTACTGATGTACCCAAAATTGTTCATCGAAAATTGCATAAGAACAGGACGGAAGTATGCTTTAATCTAAAATATCGATAGAAGAGTGGAGATTATGTTTAATCTTTTTTATGAAAAAACCGAACTTTTTTTAATCTTTTTATGGAAAAACCGAACTTTTGTGTATGTCTCATAACGATAAGAAAAAAAATGCTCCACACTCTCTCCTTTGATTAGGGATATAAAGGTTTGGATTGAACCAAACACTAGCTGAACGATTTATAACCTCGGACCGAGCTAGACGTTGGACATTCGTATAAAATTTACACTACGTTTTATTGCTTTATGTGCATTCTCCAATGTCCAAAATATGGGTGGAAGATATCAACCCATTTAATTCTGAAAATTCTAGAAAAGAATAGAAGAGGCAGTTATATGTTTCGATTTTATAAAATATAGCATATGTCTGCGCCATCCATATACTCGTTTACTGATGATCCTTCTACCGAATTGAGTTAATTGAGCCCATTTACTGTAGCTTAGAGATCGGTACAAAATCCCACTTCAACAGAACCAGCGATCACCAGCAAAAACACAACATAACAAACAGTTCTTTTATTTTTTTGCCTCTACCCGCATGTTTCAAAAAAAATATAAGAATTAAAAAAGAAATATCCATTAATGCATATGAGAAAACGGAAGTCATCACATTCCTATAATCAAAAAGTAAATTATGCGATTCAATGACGATACAAAGTACAAAGGCAGTAACCATCAGACACCTAACCAGATCATTTGAAACAGTGACCAATGTGAAGGAAAAAGGAAGGACAAAAAAAAAACAATTCTTTCCCCAAAGGACAGAATATATAACAAGGCAATAAAACAACACACAACGGTGAAATCATAAACAAGAGTTTCCTTCCTCTGCCTAATAACTATTTCTTTTGTATGTTGAACCAACCTAAGCATACAACAAAATAAACCTACTGATCCCTTTCAGAATTAGCTGAAACCTTTTGCATAATCATATCCTCAGCTATCCGAATGCCCTCTGCATCCCCAGCAATTGTCACTTTCCTGGGTATTTGAGTACAAATTGTTTCAACCCCACTATGAAATATATTTTTTAAATTAACAATTAAGTAGAAGATCTCAGGAGTACTGATATGTGATACCTATCGTTTGTGCCTGGCATGAAATCACCTCTATCAGATATCTTGATTCTTGCTCCACTAGCCTACATGAATATACAAACACAGCCTGAGTAATTTCCATTCTTCAAAAATCATGAGAAACAAAACTAAGGCAACATTTTGAAAATAAAACCTGAGTAATTTCCATTATGTTTCTCCCTGCTCGGCCAACTACTGCTCCAATGTGCTCGTCTGCAACACCAATTGTAACCGAATGACTCTCACTGGTACCACTTGGTGACCTCCCCTGTAACAATTAACACTAGTAAAAAATACTTCAATTTTGAAAAGTAATGCTAGAAATAAAATATTAGTTAAATGTCAGTAGCTGGATGTTGCAGTTTTTTAAACACAGAACAGTTGACAAACAAGGGATCAACAAAATCTCATGCCTCACTTTTGTTAGGATTTTTCCTAGGATCCCTACACAATTAGATTTTAGGAGAGATAAAGAAGCGAAGAAGGAAAAAAGTGATGCGCAAATCCCTCATAATTCATCGTCTTCTTTAATACAATAAAAGATGCAACTAATATTCTTTAATCACTCTCAAAATCTACAAAATCTACTTTATTTGGAAATATTGTATCATCAAAATCTAGTAACATTTAATTTTCCTACAAGGATCAACCCATCATGCCCATTTAAGTATTATCGTACACATTAAAATTTTATGCAAAAGAGAAGGTGTATGCATGCATTGTCAATGAAATATACCTAAACGAGTGTTCTTTAAAAGGTTACCTTGTTAGGATATCTCCCTCCGTAACCAGCCGATCCATAATTGGCTGGAGAAGGCATACCATAACCACCAGGATAACCGCCAGTACCTAGAGATTTAACAAAGGGCAAAACAACAAAATAATATTAAATGGGCATCAATGATATAATGCTAATCATGTGATCAATGGATTAGCCTGAGAACTCTTACCTAACTTCAAGTAAATTCACTAGATGACTATCAAAACATTCAAAACATTAACCTCATATTATTACCATAAAAGAGATTAAACAAATCTACTGAAGCATGTGTGTCCAAATATAGAGCTCAAAAACACATTAATAGAAATGTGACGTTCTTCACTCTTTGGATGGAAAATATAACGTCGTGTATCATCCTCCTAAGTGAGGATGGTGAAATGCCTGTTGACTGAAGTCGTAGCCAGGAGAAATGCCACCGATAGTAAAATTAAGTTATTATGACGCACGTATAAGGACAAAGCAACAAAGGTGTAATATGGACTATGGAGTAGCTTACTATCACTAGAGCTTGCATATGATTGCCTAGTCTTTGGCATCTACTTGATACATAGTATGCACACATTAATCAAACAAAAATTGGATTGATTAATTTTCAAAGAGTAAACAGACCTCCATAAGTAAATGGTGATGTTAAAGATTGTGGATAATGAGAATCTTCAATCAACTTTGACAGAATAAGAGATATTGCAGACATCTGTTGATCAAAAGTCCCTATAACAGTTACGAGCCTATCATTAACCCCAACATAGTTCTGTTCTTGAGGTGATATTTTAATATCAGCTTGAGATTCTTCAATAAACAACCTGAACAAAGAACCAAAATTTCAGTTTTCTGTTCATTTATTGCATGCAGAAAAAATTATGTAAAAGAAGGGACACGCTCTATCATACATACTCTATCATAAAATAAGGGACATTTTAGATGTGGGCACAAGAAATTAGATCCAACTCAAGCAAGAATGACAATAACTGTATTTTCCCACAATAAACACTTCACCGGGTTTAAACATCAAACACTATTTTCCATACACATGCGCGCACGCGCGCACGCACGCACACGTATTCGAGTTTCAATTTGATGCTGAAGGCTGAGTAAAATCCAAGAAAATATCAAACGATTGCTTTTTAAAAGTATATTCGCTTATCTAGGTAAACTGAAAGACTCCAGATGGACATCTTAAAACTCCTATATTTGTTAGAGCGAATGATACGCTTTTTCCAATGCATGCGAGCATTGCATGAAAGAGCATTCCAAGAAGGGATTGAGTGAGTGCAGTGCACCCTCACATCCGGACATCTCCTCAACAGGTGACTGGTGACGAGTGATTTGAAAAATACTCAACTGAATTTGAAACAGCTGGTAGTCTTAAATGCAAGTTTTAAGATGCTGTACAGCCATTGTCCAATTAACACTTGATGCTCTGACATGTATGCACAGAATCATGGACAACAAATACTGAATCGTTTTTAATGATATTATAATACATAAATTATACACATACACATAAACATACACATACATATACTGATATACATATACATATACATATATAAATGTGCGTGCAGTGTAAACAAGTTGTTTCCTGCACTGGGTTGTAAAAGTAGTTTTACTGTGTCGAGGATAGAAGATTGAGTGAGTTGGATGCGAGCTGACATGATGTAAATAAAGTACAATCACTGATCTCTAGGTGTCTAAATGGTCTAATATATGGATAATCCTACTGCTCGAACTACATGCTCTATAACTTATTTCGGTACAATTAATTGCTACCAGATAACAAATTCGATGAATTATAGGGCATATCTACACGGTGCACCAAATGCATCCAATCAACATATTAAGTGGGTTTCATAACTAAAGTAAGAAGTTCTCAATTCACGTTAGTCGAAAATATTGCAGCCAAAGAAGAATGCAATCAATCCAGTATAAGCAGGAGTGATAACCAAGAGCCAACATTTAATTTTAAGCAGACAATGACAACGATATTTTCTGCCTAAGATATATTGACATATTTTACGGATACTGGTGGTTTTATACTAAAATAGCTATCAAGTGGACCCTAAGGTAGCCAAAAAAACATTATAAAATAGAATAACCATTTTGAGAACAAAATGGGACAGAAGCGAACTTTCCAATAATTACTTTCAAAATTGGTAAAAATGCACAGCACTCCAACATACCCATAATACTGGAATAAAAATGCCAATAAGGACCAGAACTTCACATTAAAAAATTGTTCCAGACAGTAATCAGTTATATAAGAAATTATAACATTCCTAACACTACTTGGGTTAGTGCATATATCACGTTGAGAATATTGGCTACAATGGACAACAAACTATGCTAGCATGCACCATTGAAAATGTTTAAATCATGTATCGCAATTAATATTAGCCACAGAACTTTACTTTATAGTAGAACCGCCTTTTCCAATAATTCCACCACATGAGCTATTCGGAACAACAAGCCTTACTTTAGATCGGCTTTCTACATCACTACTCTCTTCTGCCTGTCAATGATTTAGATGCAAATGCAAAATTTTATAATTTTGATAAGCGGTGATGGATGAAGATGGTTAGCATTAACACAAAAACATACCTCGTTTAGTAACTTCTCCAGTATCAATTCCATTGCTTTAAGTACGTCGTTATACTTTCCGGATACCATGATAATCCTATCAGATGTTCCAGGGAAATATTCTTGAGTCCGTGACAACTGAATGCGAGCTCCGGACTCTGACTGAAATTCATTAATTGTTGATCCACCTTTCCCAATGATACAGCCAGCGGCAGTATTTGACACAAGAAACCTTATCTGTGTAGCTTTATCTTTATCATCTGAAATGTGCAAAAACATTAAAGCTATATATCCGCTATAAGCCTATAAATGTGAAACTTTAAATGCTTACATAAGACTGAAAACAAATAATTTTAATAATTTTAAAAAAATGACAAATAACTTATTAAAACCAACCAATATATTGGTTTTCCACGCTATAATTATTTTAGGAGCAAAAGTTTTTGTTTTTATACCTCTTCCAAAGTATCACCTTGATTTACTCTAGGAGTATCTCAAATCAATTTTCCCATACTTATTTTTAACATTTCATAATAATAAATTTTAAATATCTCTAGTTTAAATAAATGATATATATATATATATAAAGAAAATCATTTATTTTTTCGAAAAAGGTTTGATTTATTTCCTGAAAAGTTTCAAAAAAAATTAAAAAAACGAATATATTTTTTTTGTGAAAAAAGTTCAAATTTCTTTTAAAAAAAAATTCAGCGAAGTAATAAAATTTGTTCATTTTTTTAACAAGAGTTTGATCCTTCTCAAAATATTTGATGATCCGAAAATTTTCTAATTTTCAAGTTCTTTCATTCAAATTTAATAACATTTAAAAAATCAATATTGCATTATAACTTTTCATTGACTTGCTTTGATTTATTAAATGAATTAATATTGACATTAGCCTACTTGATTTTTTTATTTTTATTTTAACTTCTATATGTAAAAGTATGACTTGTTAATTTATCTATACATACCATGTTATCATCATATTCAGTGGTATGATCCAATTGACTCAAAGAGACCTCTAATGATGAACGTTGGTGTTAAGTACCAAAGCTTCATGCCTTTCAGAAACTCATTATGTAATATAGGATAAGGAAATAATAAAGCTGCGGTACACAGTGCATCTCCAATTACGTTAAGTAGTTTCCATTTTCAAAAAATGGATGGTCGTATTAAGTTTAGTCTCTAATTTTTTAATTTTGTTCAAATTGAAATTTTACTCTTCATTTCAAAGAAAATAGTAAGTTCAGTTGACACGATTAAGAGACACTGTTCATTTTCCTCTCACTTTGGAAAACTTGAAAACAACTGAAGGATTAATTTTAGGTTTTCCGTTATGCAGAAAATAAAGATGGTGGTATATATAATGATTAAAGAAGCTCTCGGTAGTTACACAATACCAGACATGTCAACGGATGCTTTCAAAGGCGGATAATGTCATATCCACATCTGCATCTGAAATCAATTTTGAACATCCACATCCGCGAATAGGGAAGGATATTGGATATTTATCAAAACTGATGAAACTAAAGACATAAATAGAATATTTTAGTTAACATAAATTTTTCCCAGTCCGTTGATTAAAAGTACGAAAGATAAACATATCTGAAGCTACTAAATAGTTTTGAGTAGTTAATATGCATTAAATGCATATAATATAAACCACTAACTTATTAAAACAATAAATACATATTCTTTATCATACTAAACTACTAAAACACTTATAATCTAAACTTGGATCTTGACAGAAACCGAATGGATAATTTGACAACGGCATCTGTATTCATTCCTCCGGACAATGGACATTTATCCCTTTTTTGGACAAAGACATAGACAGACATCAACTTTTTTGGTTATTCGTTGACAGGCTTAGAGAGTACTTAAGTCATTCAAATTCATCATCTCAAATGTCAAATAGAACGCTAGCACTAATAAAATTCCACTTAGTAAAAAATGTAGATCTGAAGTTATGAAAATTGGTCAACATAGCGCTAATAAAGTAAATTGAAGCAGTGAAAAGTAATCATAATAAGAAAAGAAAAAGTACCGCCATATTCATCACGACTAGCACGAGGAGATCTAGGGTTATCATTATTGTCATCATAACTCGATCTCTTATGAGCGACATCTCGAGTTTCTTCGGGAGAAGAAGCAGCATACTCATCATGCGACGTAGAATCCATGGCAACGCAGGATAAAGTTTCTTCTACAAGGATGAAAGTGGCGATAAGGAGGCGGAGGCGAGGAAGGAGGTGGAGTTAGCTGAAATTGGATTTTGGTCCCAGCTCAGAGCATCAACGTCAAGACGAGATGAATAGGATTGACTTTGATTTGGGATATTTTTACACTTGAATTTGAGGCGTGGTCACTATTCTAGGAGCACGCAGAAGACCGGAACAAAAATGTAATTTAAACCATAATAGGAGTATCAACAATTTGGGCACAACATGTTCAGCCAGGCCAGTGCCACTTGTTGGACTGCATCGGCATGTCAAATGGGGTGGTATGAGATTAGACTTGAATCAAAATTGATTTGACAAGCAACTTATCTTTAACTAGTATAACCGCACAACGGTGGAGAAATCGACCGTTCAATTGTATAACTTTGATAAAAAATATACATTTAAATTTTTTGTTAATATGACTTAAACATTAAGTGGTAATATGTTGGAAAGGAATAAATTGAGATTTGAATCTGAAAATATGAATTTCAAATTTAAATATTAATTAAAACATTCAAAATTGTCGATTTGAAATTGAAATTTTAGAATTTGAAAATCATAATAGATTTGAATTTGGAATCTTTGATGCGCGAAAAAAAAGGAGGAAGTTCAGGGAAATCACGATGGGACAAGATCCACGTTTTTAGGGAAACGCGATGAGACAAGATCCACCTTTTTCTGGCTTCAGAAAAATTGATTTTGGCCAGTGACAGTAAGCAAACCTCCCTAACGGTCGGTTTGATAATAGTTGTAATAGCTTTGATGTCACACTTTTTTGGTATCAACGTGAACTACCAAAAATGCTCTTGTATATATTATCCAATCTTAATTATTTAAAAATATGATCTACTGCTAAATTTCTATTACAAATTCAAATGTCCATAAAAGTAGGATCTAATAACTAAACATGCTTTAAAATTCAAAACGCTTCTAAAAATAGGATCTAAAATCAAACACTCTTTACAGATTCAAAATACTTCTTTACAAAATATCACTTGAAAATTAAAAATTATTTTTTTGACTGATTTAAACGTATACAATTTATAAGAAAAACAATTCACCCGCGAAGCGCGTGCCGTAACGCTCGTTTCTAATATATGGATAATCATTTAACGACTTAAACTATATTTGGTTTGTAAAAAACAAAAAAACAATAAATAAATTAAAAAAAAAATTATGTTTTGGCATTTTGCAATTTAACTTTTCGAATTTCTAAAATAATCAAATTTTAAATTCTATATTCAAATTCTCATGTTCTAAGTCAATATCTTAATTTTCGTGTTGTCAAATTGAATTTAAAATTATAAATTCAAACTTAAAATTCAAAATTTAAATTTCAAAACTCAAATATTCAAATGTAAATTCAAATTTTCAAACTCAAATTCAAACGTAAAATTCATTTTCCAATATTCAAACTTAGAATTCTAATTTTTAACATTCAAATTCAAGATTTTGAAATTCAATTTTCAGAATTCAATTTTTAATATTCAATCGTCAAAATTTAAAGTTTAAAATTTTCAAAATTATAGTTACTAAATTCATGGTTTTAAATTTTAGTTTAAAAATAAATGAGTAAAATGGATTATCCATTTAATACTCTTATAATAAACAGATAAAATGGATTATCTGTCTACGATCATCCTTCTAAATAGGTCGATTCAATCCATTTAAAGTAGGGTTAATAATTAGGTAAATGGGTTGACCATATTTTAACATGCCTAATTACATCTACATCAGGGCGCATGTTTAAGAAAAATTTTCTTTTAAACATACAACACCTATTCTGTATGTCTATTTAACATGCGCATATTAAATGCATGCATTTTAGTGAATGTCCAACAATTTCTATTTTCATCCAACAACTGTTATCTCCTCTAATGACAAGCTCAATGGTTCCTTCTAAAGCCCAATGACAAGCTCGGGTGTTAGAATGTTATAGACTCAAAATAACGTACTCTTTATCCCTTAAAATTAAGTACATACCGATTACAAATGGACAATATTACACACAATCGAGCCTCAAGTTTGTTTCCCACCGAAGCTGAAATCATCATTAACATATCTTATAATCTCATCACACACACACATATGGTACATAATGGAAAAAAATAATGCATTGTGTGACACCCCACCTCTATACTCACGCTAACCAAGGACATTACTAGATAATGCCGTCAATTAGTACAAAGAATAAAGTTGTTGAGGAGCGACCATCTATGTAATGGCTTTGTGCGAGTACCGATATGTCAAATGGTATGACATGCACTTCATTTCAAGAGGAAATCTGACATATCAAATACAAACTCAAAGCTACTACACAATGGCTATGAGTCATTCGGAAACAAATATAAAATAAGCATAACATAAATTAGTCACAAATATTCATATCACTAAGGTGGAAACAGATATGGATAGAACACATAGAAGTGAACATCAAAGTATTGGTCATACAAGATCCACTACATCACAAAAGAATAGGTACAAGTGCTAGACAAAAGAATATATATACATCAAGGAGTCTCTATCTCGAATGTATAAAAACAAAAACTACTAAGTTAAAGTAGTTAGCCAAAAGGTAGATGACGATCCCTGATAAGAAGTCAAGTAGAAGCACCTGAAACGCCTAGGTCTGACCCGAGTATAATTTAAGAAGAAAAATAATAAACGGATCGGTCTAGCTATAAATATTATATAAGATGAGATATGATAAGAGATATGACAAATGTAAATGATAACGACAAAAATCATATAATATCTCAAATTTTCTCATACACAAAAAAAGAATGTCATATTCTTTATTTTTATTCACCATACCACAAATATTGATAAAGCTTATCAGTGCATATCTTTAAAATTGGTGAAACACAAATTCTAGAAATCAATAATTAGAAATCCAGAAAACACAAAGGGGAGAGGCCTATCACAAACTGGAGCATGAAAGCTCACCAACACGTGTATCACAAACGGGTCACTATCTCATTGTCACTAACCATAGAGCCGGTGCAACGACGTGGTACAACGGTACTCTTGGGAAACCTGAAATTCAAATAATCTGGAACAACACGAGGTACAACGGTACGCCCGATGAACCGAACTCCATAAAACCCATAGTCGCTAGCCTATAAAAAATGAGACGAAGCTCAACAGATTGGGTTACAGTCCCCCACGCGGACAAAGAGACATCGCATATCGCTATTCTAAATCACAAAATGATCATCATTGATCAATAAGAAATGTGAATTACACTAAGCTAGTAAATAAATGAGTTTAGCTTCATGTCCTATAACCACTGGCTTAACTTAAATATTTACGAACAAATTGTAGATTTTCACTCGAAAATCATCACGAGAGTTCAATCGAACAAATCCAAAAATTAACCGACGAAGTAAACGCAAGTGTTTCATACCATTTGTTTTGCTAAGTCATTTAATTAGATTTCTCACACGAATGAGGTAAATGTTTATATATACTAATAGATTGGAAAATGGTTTTAAAAACAAGTTTTGTATTAAAAGTAACGTTGAAATCATTTTTTGTGAAAGAGTTTGAGTATTTACTACTAGTATAGAAACCTTTATATTTTAAAGTGACAAATCACTGAAATGATTGGAAAAACAATCTATCACCAAAAATTCACATTCGATGACGTGAATTAAATCCATGAAAATCAATATCGAACACATCAAATGGATATTCCTAAAAATCCAGAAAAGAAGTCATCAAAGTCGATAATAAATGACAACGACCAACCGGATCAATCAAAAATCGATAAAACGAAAATCCACTCAAAAATAGGTAATATGGCTGAAGTTAGCAGCATCAAACGTCTGGTGGTTTCCCCCAGACGTCTGAGATGAAGGCCTGAAATTTTTTCAAATCACTCAGACGTTTGAGATGAAGGTCTGGAACGTTTATTCCTTTGCCTCATACGTCTAAGCATTTTGCTAGACGTCTGAGCTGAAGCTCATGGCAAAATTTGCCTAGGCCATTGATGGCCAAATCAACTTTGAAGCAATCGAATAAGCGACGATGATTAGAGATTTATGCCAAACGACAACCCAGCCCTAAAGGCTCTTCAATACACTCTAACAACATATCCAAACATCCATAGTAGGATTTTCATAGATTTTGAATTCAAAATATCAAAATTTGGAAAATTCACTAAACCAATTCAATTCAAAAGCAAATGGCATGAAATAGATGTTAGAAATTCATATCCAACAACCATCAAAGGTATAGACATAGATATGAATTCAAGAACTCACCTTTAAACTCAAAAAAAAGGAATGAGAAGCTCTAAAACAAAGCAAGAACAATTCCTCTTCAACAACACCTCTAGAATCTTCAATCTATCTCCAAATGAAAAGACTTCCTAATTTAGGTTATAGGAATTTCTGAAAATTAAACGGAGATTGAGATGGAGAAGATGAAGAGGATGCTTATCTAAGCTTCTTCTTGATTTATATCCTAGAACTTGAATTAGAATTTCCTAAGAATCTAGGGTTTAGAAATTTCTAATTTTCCTTCTTTTCCCCCATTTTTCTCTTTAGCTTGAATGTTAGAAAATAAGGAGTAGAATGAATGAAGAGTTGAGGAGTTAGGTTATTTGGTAGAGGAGTTGGGTTACCTTGTTGGGTTAGTGGGTTGAAACCCAAGCCTAAAGCCCAAATGAAAGTACCAAATTCTAGTCAACTTCAAACATATCGATGTTTATACTCAAAAAGGTCATAAACGCCGTTTTGGACTCAATGGAAGTGGTCTCGAGTCCAAATTCGACTATTTACAAAAAGTCACATTTTGAAATTTAATCCGACTAACGATGCTATATTTAAATAAAACATTTAAATATATAATCCTAAAATATGCGGATTGTTACATACTCCTCTCCTTAAAGAAATTGCATCCTCGCAATACTTAAGAAGAAAATAAAGAGTAACAGCCACATTAAGGCATAATATAACAAAAGAAATTTTTGAAGTGAGAAGTTCACCTTGAGCACGAGAGAGTAAGTCCGGATGTGTTCGCTCAATGAATTCTCTAGATTCCCAAGAGCAATCCTTAGGATTTGAGGACCATTGAACTTTCACAATCGGAACATCTTTATTACAAAGACGTTTAACCTCTGTAGCAATGATGCGAATAGGATGTTGCTCGTAAGTCAAATTAGGTGATATCTCAATTTCTTCAATAACACCGGGCTCAAGAAAAGAATCGGAATCCCTAAGGCATTTCCGTAGTTGTGAGACGTGGAACACGTTATGAATAATAGAAAATTGAGCCGGTAATAAAAGACGATAAGCCATAGAACCAATGCATTCGGTGGTAGGAAAAGGGCCATTATATCGAGGTGCTAACTTTCCCGATCGACTGAAACACACAATACCGTTCATGGGTGAAACACGAATAAATATCAAATCTCCCACAGAAAATTCTAATTTCCTTCTTCGGTTATCAGCATAGGATTTTTGTCTATTTTGAGCTTCTTTCATCCTATGACGAATAAGGTCAATCTTTTCTGTGGAATCACGAATAAAATCTGGACTTAAAACCAGCTTCTCACCGGCTTCAAGCCAACACGATGGAGATTGGCATGGCCTTCCGTAAAGTGCCTCGAAAGGTGCTATACAAATACTAGATTGAAAGCTATTATTATAAGAAAACACAACAAGAGAAATATGATCTTCCCAACTTCCACCAAAATCAAGGACATATGCATGAAGAAGATCTTCAAAAGTTTGATTCACATGCTCGGTTTGTCCATCGGACTGAAGATGATAAGCGGTGCTAAAATTAAGCTTCGTTCCCAAAGCTTTTTGAAGACCTTTCCAAAATCCACTAGTAAATAATGGATCACGATCGCTAATAATAGAAGTAGGAACTCCATGCAATTTAACAATTTCTTTGACATAGAGTTTGGCCAAAAGAGGTACGGTCCGATTGGACCGAACGGGAATAAAATGGGCAAATTTTGGTGAGTCTATCTACTATCACCCATAGACTATCATGACCCAAACAGGAATGGGGAAGACCGTCAATAAAGTCCATGGAGACTTGATCCCACTTCCAAACTAGAATGTCCAAAAGTTGCAATAATCTACCGAGCCTTTGATGCTCGACCTTAACGAGTTGGCAAGTTATGCAATGCTTAATAAGGTTAGCAATATTGAATTTCATTCCATCCCAATAATAAAGTCGTTTCATGTCCACGTACATTTTACTACTAGCGGGGTGAATGGTAAATTTAGAACGATGAGAATCTTCTAAAATGTCTTTATGAAGATGACTAATATTTGGCACGATAAGTCTATGAAATTTTCGAATGCCGCCACGAGCATCGATTTCAAAGTCTTTCAAACCATCGACCTTATTTTTATCCCTACAACTTTGGCTAAGAAGAGCCAATTCAGGATCTTGCTTTTGAGCTTCAAGGATGTGGTCTAAAAGAGAATGATGAGCCTCAAGGCTACATAAAACAAGAGATGAACATGAATCGGACTCACGACCACGAATCTCACAATTGGACAAAGTCTCGAGATTATTTTATTCGGATATCATCATAGAAACAATCGCTTGTTGCTTTCGAATAAGGGCATCGGCAACACGATTTCCCTTTCTGAGTGTATAAAGAATGTCAAGATCATAAGATGCAAGGAATTCGAGCCAACGTTGTTGAAGCAAATTAAGTTTCTTTTGAGAAAATAAATACTTCAAAGATTTATGATTGGTGTAGAAAACAAATTTCTCTCCTAAAAGATAATTATGCCAAATTCTAAGGGCGAAAACAATGGTCGTGAGCTCTAAATCATGTGTGGCATATCTAGTCTCGGTAGGATTTAATTTCCTAGAAGCATAAAATGTAACGACCCACTATTTTGGACCATTCAAATCGACAATAATCCACACATGTCAGACTTGAATACTTCAAAATAGTGGATTGTTAAGAAATTTGGAGCAAATGAAATCATTCACAGAATCATAGACACAGAAATATCAGAATACTCGCAGCGGAAATAAAATACCATAGTAGTTCATGAAGCTTGTATGTACATACTCTCAAAATATATACAAAATCTCATAGTAAAATAGATACAATAGAGGTCAGGATACATAAACAAAAATACAGAGACAGATACCGAATAAGAACTAACTGAAAGAAGTGGACGAATAGATAGACAAATAAGCTCCAGCAAAACTCTAGCCCCAAAAGGTGAATCCAAAGCTGTGATTCTCAGGCTGACCCGAGCGTAAAGTAAAACACAAACACTCGAGTCAGGACATACATATCCATACAATGTAAACCAACTCAAGTGAACTGTAATAGCAATGCACAATAACTAAAAGGATGCTTGGGATCACCCATCCTTTACGGATCAATCAAACCAACAATTAAGTAGTAATAAACACTATCCTAGAAATATCCATATTAAAGCAAACAATGCAAATAACAGTGTTATTGTGACTAGGGTAGCGTAGAGCTACAGTAACCGCTCACCTCTATGTAGGATCGATTTCACCCTAGAGGGGGGGGTAAATAGGGTGATGCTGTTAATTATAAAAATTATCGTGGAAGCTTATAAAATTATTTCAACACAGATAAGTCAAAATTATAGCAGCACAAATAATAGCAGAATAATAAATGCAGAAATAGAATGGCACAGAATTTACCTAGCTTCGGCAAAACCCTGCCTACGTGCTGCTCCAAAGGTTTCTACTAGGAATTAGTAGTCACACGCTTACACACGTAAACTTGCGACACCCGCTGCTAACTAACCTAACTCCACGCTCAAAACTCTGCCACAACTCAGCCACTGAGTTGCGAATTCTCAAACTACGCCACGTAGTTTGTCCCCTAATCACACGACTAGAAATTACAACGGTTTAAAAGAAAAATACAAATTAAAAACAAAAACCCTAATTTTATAAACTAAAGCCTTTGTTAATATAACTCGGCCCAAAGTATTATCAATTAAGAAAACGCGGCCCCGTTATCTCCTTCTTTATTTTAATATATGCCGGCCCACTTTCTTCTTTATTTGTGAAAAACAAAGAATGGCTGCTTCGATCTCTTTTCACTTTTTCTTTGAAATTAAGGCTTTGGCCTCGCGTTCACTTCTGTGAGATTAGCTAGTGCTTCGGCCTTGTCTTCGCTCCTGTAAGATTGGCTAGGGCTTCGGCCTTGTGAAATTAAGGCTTTGGCTATCGAAGGACCCGATTGATTATTGATCGATTACAATTGAACTTCTGATTTGCGTCGTCAATCGACCGTTTCTTTACTTTGCTCACGGTTCCTTCAATTTGCGTCGAGTTCAAATCAAAATTGGTATGTAATTTTCTTTTTTCTTTTTTGGTTTTTCTTACTTGAACTCGATGCTTTCCATTTGCCGATGATGTTACTTATTTATATAGGATTCGAGATCCTTGATTTTCGTTTGTATACATCTATTTGAATTCATCTTCGACCGTTTGATTATTCTTGAATGGTGGTGATTTATCTGACTTCTTCAATTCATATAATTTCGTTGCTTGATACTCACGGCTTTGAATTTGTTCGACTTCTTGGTCATTACGGCTCTGACTTTGAACTGTTCGATTCCTTCTTGTTGACTTGCGGCATTTAAACTTGACTAGTTCGAATTCATGATTACCACAGCTTGATTTTTAGTTGAACCTGCATGCTGTGTTCTTTTCTCTGTTGGTATCGGCTTCTGCTGTTTCATGGTTTGTAGTTTTCCATTTTCACCATGTCATTGCAGTTGAAACTTTGAGCTGTATATTTCACTGTGCATTACACTTGTATGTTTGTAATATCTGAACACTTCAGTCAGGTCTGGTTGCTTCATATGCATTGATCTTGAGTTGTTTTCATGTTGCATTTGTTTCATTTTGATTTTGGTCGAGGCTTGTTAACATTACTGATGCACTGACTTGAGTTGCTTTGAGTATTTGTGTTATGCTCTTGTTTGGTGCACATCCTTGACCTGTTGCAGTGTTCATGTATGGTTGTTTATAGCCATTTCATTTGAGGCTGTGTCACTGATGTTGGCTTTGATCATTGTTCATGTCTTCACTGATCTGATCATGCTTGCATATCACGGCTGGTTTGAGTTTTGCTTGTATACTTCATGTGTACTTTGGAGTTTTAGTCGAGGCTGCATATATGTATGAGCTGGTACATGTTTGTATACATGTGTATATACATATGTGTATATATATTTATGCATTATCAAGTGATGCATCGTTTGGCCATATGTATTTGATTGCAGTTTTGCCCCTGTTTAGTTTGTGTTGTACTGATTTGGTATTTGCTTCAATTTAGTTTGATTCACTTTGAACTTCATGTTGATTTTTGAAATCATACCTGAGTTGAATCCAGCTTAAAGCTCGGTTTTGAACTTGTGCTGATATTGTGACATTATTTTTATTGCACTTGAGTTGAACCCGGCGATTTGGGTTTGACCTGTGCTCACCTGTCCCTGTAATTTTATCAAGTTTATATATCGATGTGCACGGCCTTGTGGCATATACAGTGATACACTGTGTATGTCACAAGCTGTTCATGTATGATGAATTCAAAATTAAATGATGACAAACAACCCAAATAACTGAGGCAAATATTATTTTCAAAATCCATATTTTATTTTATACTGCAAAAATATTTTATTTTCAATTTTACTGTATCAATGTATATTTCTGCAGATTGCTCAGATGCTGGATTCACATTGGAATGAAGTTGAAGATCAGTACGAGTTGAGTGAATGAGTGATATGTAGTAAGGTGCAATGTAAATGTGAATTGTAATTTAATCAAATTTGTATTGTAATTGAAATTGTATATAGTGAGAGCTTGAAATTTGTACTATTCAAAAATTGTAATAAATATTTGTTTGAATAAAATTTCTATTTGAATTCAAATTCTGTGTTATTTATTTTATTCAGCAAATATTTATTTAATCTATGAAAAATAAAATAGCACATTAACAAATACATTTAAATGAATATATATATATGTTTATTATCATCAAACAAAAATCATATAATCGCATATTCAACAATCTCCCCATTTCGATGATAACAAACATATATTTAAGATTTGAATATGTTAAATGTATTTGATCATTGATATACTCTAATTGCCCCCTTATTTAAATGCTTCATCTCTACACAAAGCTCCCCCTTCATACATGCATACCATTAAAAATATGCAAATGAGCCTAGATGCAAATAGAAAATATTTGACCTTTGCTTGATTTTATTTGATAAAATCTTAACTTTTCTCTCTCCCTTTTGTTATCAGCAAAAGAGTAACAGTGTTAGAAAAATGGAGATAAAGTGATAGATATTAATCCAACATTAAAACTCAATTGAATATAAATATTAAATTTCAATAAAAAATCAAACAAAAATCATAAATACTTTGTTAGGCGCATATTCCACTTTTAGAATGATGGGAATGATGTCATCATATAAAACCATACAATTGTGTCTATTTGTGGTATATTTACATCAGGAATTTGAATATCGACCAACCATGCATAACCGTTAGGACTTTTAAATGAGATTATTAGTATTCCAATTTTATTTTAAGAAAATGAATTCAAGTATCTTCTAACCACGCAGAACCGTGAGGACTTTTAAATGGGATTAGAATCAACTTGTTTATTTAAAAAATCAATTTTGATATGCGTTCCATACATGCATAACCGTGAGGACTTTAAATGAGCATGGAAGCACATAACAAATTCCAAGTAATTCACTCATACATAACCATGAGGACTTTTAAATGAGAGTGGATACTTTAGATTTATTATTATTATTATTATTTTATTAAAAATAAAATGTAAAATGAAAAACGAATGATTCTTGTTTAAAGTACCACATATTGACAAACTATATTGAATTTTGATGAGTGATGGTCGTGAGAAATATGATAGAAATAGAGATGGTCATGGAATTTTTACCAACAAAAAGTTTTATAACTCTTGTTTAAATTTCTAAAGAAATTTACTAATTATACCGTCTCGAGTCATAATATATGATATATATCAACACTCATCACTTTTTTCAATCACTGTTTATCTTTTTGATAATTAGTAGGGAGTCAGATTAGTCAATGTTATAACTTAAAAATTCAAAAATAATTATAAAATCAATTTTTCTAAAAATGACCAATCTGGAAACAAGGTCAAAGATGATTTTATAGAAGGGGTTTTATGAGAAAAATTTCTGCTATTTGAAAAATTATGAAATGAAAAATATGCAGATATTTTCTTTGAAAAATGATGCAGTTACTAAATGTCTCAACAAATCACGTTCCACTAGTAATTTTTCTATCAACTAGATTACCAGTGTAATCTGCATCTGAATTTCTCTTTCACTCAAAATTATCATTAATTGAATTTGATAGACCAGACCGTGAAGTGTGCAACAAAATATCTCAAAATCAATTTTAACAGCTTTTAAATGACATTCTCTTGAATTTGAATTGAAACCGTGTAAATAATTAGAAACCGTGAATATAGAGTCAGCCGTAAAATAACCAAATATAGTATCACCCAATAAAACACTATTATTAATCCAATCTAAT
Source organism: Allium cepa (assembly GCA_030765085.1). Taxonomy (NCBI): domain Eukaryota; kingdom Viridiplantae; phylum Streptophyta; class Magnoliopsida; order Asparagales; family Amaryllidaceae; genus Allium; species Allium cepa. The sequence continues at coordinate 79,148,281 of CM060932.1, read as the reverse complement.
ATATATGAAGTAATTCAAAGACTTTATAGATTTTTATTAGAATTCTTGGAATAAGAATATAACCGGCCAACAATTTTGAATAAGTCAGAATCAAAATCATCATTATTTCATCATCACATTATTGGCTGATGTAACTCAGATTATGGTGCATATTATCACATTTAATATATCGTTCAAATAAATATACCATTACCTATTTTACCTTTACGATATTTTTCGCTGTTGTCCATTGTGATTCTGTCACCTTTATACTAGGCTAAGGAACTTCTCTTTGTCGCCCGTTGTGTTTCTGGAACAGCTAGAATCCAGATAACACTGTTGTTGTTCCTTAGCCTGCCACCACTCTACTAGATAAAATACTTTTGTGACCTATTTGTTTTTATAGGTCCATGATTGTTAGTGGCAGAATATTTTGAAAAATAATTTTATGGAGACCCAAAACTATTTATATATGTTCCTTTCGGCACCCAGATTTGTTTAACTTTGAGAGATTTTATATTTGTGCCTTTTGGAACCCAAATTGGTATAGTTTTCATGGGTTTGGGTCTATACCAACAATTATTTTGATTGTGTCCAAATTTTCTATAAATTGTGCACATTGAATTTACTTGATTAATCACATTTCTAACATTTTTAGATTGATTATACCCAAGTCCTTGTCTAACTGTATTAACAGTTTGTTTTCCTAATAGCATATTCAACGATTTTTCACTTTTTGAAAATTTATCTAAAGTCGCTGACAATTGTTGGACTTGTGTTTTGAGAGATTCATTTTCGTTTAACAATTGTGTGCACTTTTTAATAGAATTTTCTATCATTTCACTTTCTTTTAAAATCAGAATTTCATTTTCAAGTGATTTTATTAATTTCTGATTTTTTAATTTCTTCTTCAAATAATGGACACTTATCACACTCAGGGATCCTACTTTGATAGGTTTTAACTAATTGATCAAGTTGTTTATTTAATTCTATCAAACTATCTCTTTGTGATTCAATTTTAGCATATTTTTCCCTAAGTCGTTCAAAACAGCCATTAATTTCGTGGAAATATATAAGTAATTTTGAGTGAGTGAGTTTTGATACCTCGCTTGGCTCGTCATCGTCGCTATCAGTTATATTTCCTTTAAGGCACATATCTGCTTTCTAACTCTCACTGCTAGTACTTTGATTATCTTCATCGCTTGTATTCCACGTGGCTGCAAAACTTCTCCTTTTTTATTTCTTTTCAAAGTCGCGTCGATTTTGAGGATAACTGGGCTTGATGTGTCCGGGTTAGTTGCACTTGTGACAGACGATCTTATGTTCTTCTGAGTAGTCTAGTGCTTTGGCTATTCTGCTTTTCAATTTTTGATTTCGAGCTGGATTTCCGTATTTGTAATTCCACCTTTTGAATTTCTTTGTTATCAGCTCCAATTCTGCTGCTCCATCATCATCATCATCATCACTTTCTGTTGTTCCTTTAAGAGCTATTGATTTCTTTCGAGTGTCACCTCCTTCATGCTCTTCCTTGAATTTCATTTCTAGCTCATAAGTGGTGAGATTTTCGATGAGTTCTTCAACTTTCATCTGTTTTAAATCTTTGGATTCTTGAATGGCAGTCACTTTGGCTTCAAAACTTTATGGAAGGACTCTGAGTATTTTTCGGACTATCTCTAACTCTGTGTATGATTTTCCGAGAGCTTTTGATTTGTATACGATATTGGAAAGTCGTCCATACATCTCTTTGACATTTTCTTCCTTCTCCATTGTGAAATTCTCATATTCGCTGCTTAGCATGGCAAGGAGAGATTCTTTGACTTGAGATGTTCCTTCGTGAGTCACTTTTAGTGTGTGCCATATTTCCTGCGCAGTTAGACAATGTGAGACACGATTAAATTCAAATTGATCTAATGAACATATAATAGAATTCATAGCTTTAGAATTAGCATTTTGTAATTTATTTTCTAGTTCTGTCCATTGATCCTTTGGTTTATCTATTTCTTGATTATCTACAATTATAGTTGGTGCTCTATAACCTGTCTCAACAATATTCCAAGCTTCAATGGTTTTCAAAAAAAATTCATTATATTTTTCCAGTAGGCGTATTCACCATTGAACATTGGTGATCTAACTATGGACTGATCCTCATCAAAAGCATTATTAAAAGAAGCCATTTTAAAAATTCAACTTTTTAAAACAAAAATTGGTTTTAAAAAAAAACGATTTTAAAAAAAACAAAAGTTAACTTCTATTCCTAGCTCGGATACCACTTGTAGGATCGATTTCACCCTAGAGGGGGGATGAATAGGGTGATGCTGTTAATTATAAAAATTATCGCGGAAGCTTATAAAATTATTTCAACATAGATAAATCAAAATTATAGCAGCATAAATAATAGCAGAATAATAAATGCAGAAATAGAACGACACAGAATTTACCCAGCTTCGACAAAACCCTGCCAACGTGCTGCCCCCAAGCTTTCTACTAGAAATTAAGTAGTCACACGCTTACACATGTAAGCTCGCGACACCCGCTACTGACTAACCTAACTCTATGCACAAAACTCTGCCACAACTCAGCCACTGAGTTGCGAATTCTCAGACTACGCCACGTAGTTTGTCCCCTGGTCACACGACTAGAAATTACAACGGTTTAAAAGCAAAATACAAATTAAAAAACAATTAAAAACAAAAAAACCTAATTTTATAAAATAAAGCCTTTGTTAATATAACCCGGCCCAAAGTATTATCAATTAAGAAAACGCGGCCCCGTTATCTCCTTCTTTATTTTAATATATGCCGGCCCACTTTCTTCTTTGTTTGTGAAAAACAAAGAATGGCTGCTTCGATCTCTTTCCACTTTTGCTTTGAAATTAGGGCTTTGGCCTCGCGTTCACTCTTGTGAGATTAGCTAGTGCTTCGGCCTTGTCTTCGCTCCTGTAAGATTGGCTAGGGCTTCGGCCTTGTGAAATTAGGGCTTCAGCTATCGAAGGACCCGATTGATTGTTGATCGATTACAATTGAACTTCTGATTTGCGTCGGCGATCGACCGTCTCTTTACTTTGCTCACGGTTCCTTCAATTTGCATCGAGTTCGAATCAAAATTGGTATGTAATTTTCTTTTTTCTTTTCTGGTTTTGCCTACTTCAACTCGATGCTTTCCATTTGCCGATGATGTTACTTATTTATATAGGATTCGAGATCCTTGATTTTCGTTTGTATACATCTATTTGAATTCGTCTTCGGCCATTCCATTATTCTTGAACAATGATGATTTATCTGACTTCTTCAATTCATATAATTTCATTGCTTAATACTCACGGCTATGAATTTGTTCCACTTCTTGGTCATTACGGCTCTGACTTTGGACTGTTCGATTCCTTCTTGTTGACTTGCGGCATTTAAACTTGACTAGTTCGAATTCATGATTACCACAACTTGATTTTCAGTTGAACCTACATGCTATGTTCTTTTCTCTGTTGGCATCGGCTTCAACTGTTCCATGGTTTGTGGTTTTCCATTTTCACCATGTCATTGCAGTTGAAACTTTGAGCTGTATATTTCACTGTGCATTACACTTGTATGTTTGTAATATCTGAACACTTCAGTCAGGTCTGGTTGCTTCATATGTATTGATCTTGAGTTGTTTTCATGTTTTATATGTTTCATTCTGATTTTGGTCGAGGCTTGTTAACATTACTGATGCACTGACTTGAGTTGCTTTGAATATTTGTGTTATGCTCTTGTTTGGTGCACATCCTTGACCTGTTGTAGTGTTCATGTATGGTTGTTTATAGCCATTTCATTTGAGGATGTTTCACTGATGTTGGCTTTGAGCATTGTTCATGTCTTCACTGATCTGATCATGCTTGCATATCACGGCTGGTTTGAGTTTTGCTTGTATACTTCATGTGTACTTTGGAGTTTTAGTCAAGGCTGCATATATGTATGAGCTGGTACATGTTTGTATACATGTGTATATACATATGTGTGTGTGTGTATTTGTGCATTGTCAAGTGATGCATCGTTTGGCCATATGTATTTGATTGCAGTTTTGCCCCTGTTTAGTTTGTGTTGTACTGATTTGGTATTTGCTTCAATTTAGTTTGATTCACTTTGATCTTCATGTTGATTTTTGAAATCACACCTGAGTTGAATCCAGCTTAAAGCTCGGGTTTGACCTTTTGCTGATACTGTGACATTATTTTTATTGCACTTGAGTTGAACCCGGCGTTTTGGGTTTGACCTGTGCTCACCTGTCTCTGTAATTTTATCAAGTGTATATATCGGTGTGCACGGCCTTGTTGTATATACAGTGATACACTGTGTATGTCATAAGGTGTTCGTGTATGATGAATTCAAAATTAAATGATGACGAACAACCCAAATAACTAAGGCAAATATTATTTTCAAAATCCACATTTTATTTTATACTGCAAAAATATTTTATTTTCAATTTTACTGCGTCAATGTATATTTCTGCAGATTGGTCAAATGCTGGATTCACATTGGAATGAAGTTGAAGATCGGTACGAGTTGAGTAAGTGAGTGATATGTAATGAGGTGCAATGTAAATATGAATTTTAATTTAATCAAATTTGTATTGTAATTGAAATTGTATATAGTGAGAGCTTGAAATTTGTACTATTCAAAAATTGTAATAAATATTTGTTTGAATAAAATTTCTGTTTGAATTCAAATTCTGTGTTATTTATTTTATTCAGCAAATATATATTTAATCTCTGAAAAATAAAATAGTACATTAACAAATACATTTAAATGAATATATATATATATATATATGTTTATTATCATCAAACAAAAATCATATAATCGTTTATTCACCACTCTAGCCACACTCTTAAAATCAAAGGTGTGCATCAAACAATCACAAGGAAAGTACATTACACACAAAGCAGTGTACCCGTGGTTATAAATTTCAAAATGATTTATAATTCCGAATTAAAATTATTCATTTAAACCATTAAAAGCGAACTCATTATTCCTTCAAATCAAATATTCAATTCCCAAAAATTTAGCCTTTTCTGAGTTCATTTATTCAGTTAAACATTTCAAATATTGAAATTTCAGCTTTTCGCCGCACTTAGAAAATGCTATGATGAGGTATAATTGAAAACAATTCAATTTAGTAAATACAACATTTAAAACTGCTTTAATAGTTCAATTTTAGTTTATTTTCAGAAATGATAGCATTTCTGAAGTGCTACTAAATAAATTTCCAGATTATTAATAAAATTTCAGAAACAATTAAACTTCAATTTTTAACCATTTTAACTTATAAAAAATCATATTTTTCCACTTCAAAAACGTTCATTTGAATACCCCTTTAACTTATGATTTTATAATGTAAAATTTTATACATTAATTCAAAAATCTCAATGTTTCACTTATTAAGGTCAATATACACTTTTCCCAACTTTCATTTACTTTACACATTAATTTAGTTTACAATTTCATAAATTAAATTAAATTTCCATTTTAGTTTCTTTACTTAACTTTTATTTTTAAACCAAACTTCACATTTCCAAGTCAAGTTATATTTCAAGTTACACTTTTGACCAACCATTTATTTAACATTTTAAACTAATTACATAAATTCAAAATACATTGTAAGTTGCTTAACTTTATTTTACAAGTAACTTGATATTTTCTTTTACTTTATATTTATCCAATTTATACATCAATTATATTAATTACCAAGTTACTTTTATAATTCCATTTTTACTTAAATTCCCATTATTAAGTTAAATCAACCTTTCACACTACAGCTCAAACCATATATTAACTTATACCATTTAACTTTTTAGAAAATTACTGCTTAACCATTTTAAATCCAATATAAGTCAAATTTCTTATTTTTTTTCTTTCTTTCATTTACAATACATGAAATTTATAAGAAATCATATTTGAAATCAACCACGGGTCCGGATAATATTTTACACCTAAATCAAGTGATACGAAAATTATCGTTTAAATCCATAATCAGTAAAATTTCCAGGTTTTGATTATTTCAAACCCGTAATCCTAAGACAAATACAAATAAATAAAAATCGCTCAGGCCTATCATTTCAGCCCATAACGATTTTTCCTTATTCTAAAGTCCGTTCGGGTATGTATCATTTCAACCCATAGTGATTCTACTCTACAGGGAACTTGCAGTGTGATAAACAGAAATAAATAAACAATATAACAGCATATAACATGGCGGATGACGTGACAGGTTTATAACAGGGTTTTACATCATAAAATTCATATCACAGACAAGTATAACATGATATAACAATTCTACAATTTACAATTCTATAAGTATGAATGTCAAACGTGAATACTCACCTCTTTGACGCTAGAGATTTGATTCAAAATAACAATATCCACACACACCGAAGAGCGTAAGAAGGCACGATAAGATTTTAGAGGATGTGACAACCAGATTCAATCTTGAAATAAAAATAAATCAACTCTAAGTATATGCTAATTCACATAAGAACACAAAAAATTGAATAAAGAAAAATGGAGGAATAAGTTAAATAAGATGACATGAACAACAAAGAAAGAAGAAAAAGAAAAGAAAAAAAATGCAGCCATGACTTACAAGAGAGAGCTTCACACGAGAAGATGAAATCAAATGAGATGCGGTAAGGTAATTTTTGTACGTGAGTTTGTACTTAACAGAGAAGTTTCACGTTAATTAAGTGAAAGAACGACAGGAAATAATATTCGAAACAGCTAGAGAAATTTAAGGATTTTATTCATATTAAATAAAGAGATGCAAATGGAAAAGTGGAATGAGATGAAATATTATACGTGAATTGCAAGGAAAATAGGCGTCTGGGTTTTAATTCTTTCCTTTTAGAAATGCACGACTGTTGATTTGAATAGCTAAGGTATGTAATCAAAGGAGTGTGTATTATAAAGGCAAGAGATAAATTGAAACGTATGGCCAAAATTAATAACAAAGTAACGTATCTTATATATTTTTTTCCTATTTATCTAATAAAATATATGCTAAGGAAAAATTCAGTAAATAACGTACCGTTTATATAACACCAAAGATATAAATAAGAAAACGGATGTAGAAACGTATAAATAAATTGCCATCTACAACTTTGTTTATTACTTAATTTACAAAATTAATTTGTTACATATCCATTTGATTTGTTTATTAGTTAATTTACAAAATTGATTTGTTACATATCCCTTTGATTTGTTTATTACTTAGTTTACAAAATAAATTTGTTAAATATCCCTTTGATTTGTTTATTACTTAATTTACAAAATTGATTTGTTACATATCCCTTTGATTTGTTTATTACTTAATTTACAAAATTGATTTGTTACATATCCCTTTGATTTGTTTATTACTTAATTTACAAAATTGATTTGTTACATATCCCTTTGATTTGTTTATTACTTAATTTACAAAATTGATGTGTTACATATCCCTTTGATTTGTTTATTACTTAACTAAGAAAACGAATGTAGAAACATATAAAAGAAACGTATAAATTAAATGCTTTTGACAACATTGTTTATTACTTAATTTACAAAGTATATATCCAAATTAAATGAAACAAAAACGGACAAATGTTGTAAATATATACATAACATGTAATGTTACATATATATACACAATTATAACATGATATATCAACCAAAAATATTATTTATATTAATTAAAATAAATAATTTTTGTTAAATAAAACAATTTACACACAATATTGTAAAAAGCATAACTATCACAATATTAATCTGATTTCAACGAAAAGAAAAGCAATATTCTTGAAATTAAATCTATTTTCATAATAAAGGATAAAATTCAAAAATTCGAATATTTAAAATTGAAATTTAAAAGTCAAAGTTTGACCATTTTGACCGAAATCCACCTTTTTGGAAATATTCCATTTATTCAGGTTTGGAATTATAATCATACAAAAATCAAAATTTATATTTAAAATAACAAAATTTATCCATTTTAATAAATAAAATAATGTTTTTAAATCAGGAATTTCAGTTAAAATAATTAAAATATAAAATAATCACAAAATACAGGGTTGTTACGATAAGCGATAACACATTCCCTTTGCATGAGAACGGCTCTCAAACCAACACGACTGACATCGGTATAAACAATTAAGTCTTAGTTCCCTTCGGGAATCATAAGAATAGGAGCATCGGTAAGGAGTTCTTTTAATTTTTGAAAAGAAGGTTTACATTTATCTGATCAAATGTACTTAACTTCCTTCTTTGTCAAACTAGTAAGTGGTGCGGAAATTTTAGTAAAGTCTTTTATGAACCGACGGTAATAAACCGCCGATCCAAAAAAACTACGGATCTCCGTCACACTCTCCGGTCTCTTCCAATTTTGAATCGCTTCAATCTTTGAAGGATCGACGAAATTTTCTGATTCATAGATAATATGTCCTAAAAAAATTTCATGAGATTGCCAAAAGTAGCACTTATTTTGCTTTCAATTAATTTCTCCCAAGAGTTTCCAACATAATCCGAAGATTTTTTTTGTGCTCTTCCTCGATTTTAGAATAAACAAGAATATCATCTATAAAGATAGGAACAAACTGATCGAGGAAGTCTTTGAAAACTCGATTCATAAGGTCAACGAAATAAGCTGGAGTATTTGTTAAACCAAATGGCGTAACAAGCTATTCATAAGATCCGTAATGAGTGTGGAACAACGTCAAAGGAATGCTATCCTCCGTAATACGTAGCTGATGAAAACTGTTGCTAAGTCTAAATGTGAAAAGACTCTAGCTCCGCCAAGTTTATCGAATAGATCATCAATCCGAGGTAAGGGATATTTATTCTTGATGGTAAGATCATTAGGCTTGCAGTAGTCAACGCAAAGCCTAAGTGTACCATCATATTTCTTCACAAAGATAGCTGAAGCTCCCTAAGGAGAGGAACTAGAATGAATAAACCGTTTTTCTTCTAATTCAGATAATTGTTTACGCATCTCCTCATTTTCTGTATTGGACATACGATAAGGAGGACGAGTGATAGGTAGAGCTCGGGGATTAGATTAATTCTGAACTCAATTGCTCGCTTAGGTGGTAATCCTAAAACGGACTCAAATATATCGGGAAATTCACGAACAATGTGGATGAGGGAAATGACATCTTCCTCATCATCATTATCATCATCATGTGGATTTAGAGAATATAAAGATGCTACTGAATTGGAATCTGAATCTTTAAGAACAATAGAAATCTGCTTATCAGATTAAGGATGTCAAAGATGGATAGTCCTCCTGGGACATAGGATGTAAGCTTCATAATGGTTAAGCCAATCCATTTCCAAAATCATTCCGAAACCAAGGTAGTGCATAACATGCAAATCGGCTTGGAAAGCATAATCACATAAGATAATCTCAACATCTTTACAAAATAAATGGAGTGTTGCAGATCCACTAAATAGATTCGCAATTTTCAATGAAGTCATCAAGCACATAACATTTAAAGACAAAGTATCAACAATTTCTTTTGATATAAAAGAGTGAGATGCACCCATATCAAAAAGAACTCGAATAGACATAATAATGCCATCAAGGATGGAATGAGAAATATCTTGACCAAGAGAAGGGTTACTAGGGGCTTGCACAACATTCAGCTTTCTCTCTTTCTTGCTTTGAAGTTTGGGACAAGAGATATAAGATGACCCGAACTTTTGCAATAGCATCAATAAAGGGGTTTTGGACACTTATTTACATAGTGGTCTTTAGAACCACAATTGTAGCACTCTTCACGACTAGGGGTACTTTGCTACCGAAGTTGCTTGCTTCCTTTTCTTGTTGGGATTAGGGCCTTTGAACTTAATAGACCTCTTCTTGTTGATGTTGAAGTTTTGTTTGGCACCCACAACTTCAACATCACTTTCTTTATCGGCCTCTTCAAGTCGAAGAGCGATATCAACAAGCTGATTGAAAGAAACTTCTAGTTTTAGAAGAAAGCCTTCTTGAGATTCTTATTCAGCCCATAGATAAACCTTTGATTTTTCTTCAATGGGGTATTAATATACTCGACCCCATATTTAAAGAGGGATTCAAATGATGAAACATAATCTATCACGGAAGATTCACCTTAAACAAGGTCAATAAAATGTCGGGCTAAAGTTACTTTTTCAGCCTCCGGCACAAACTTTAACTCGAATCTTTCCCAGAATTGCTCCCAAGTAAGATCCACTTCAACAATTTTAGAAACCAAAAGTTCATACCAATCTAATGCTCTTTCTTAGAGCATGCTAAAATCCACTTGGACTCCATGTAAATCCATAAGATTCATGCGAGAAAAGATGTGATCGCAGGTTTAAGCCAAGCTTGGACTTCTATGATGCTTTCGAAACCCTTAAATGGCCTTCCACCTAAATTGGTATAATCACTGCACAGGCGTGCAAACCCGAATTTAGGGTGAATATGCTCAGGATTGGTTCCGGTAGCTTGGGCGTTCTTTACAAGATCCAAAAGTTGTTGGACAAACATGAATACGCCATCCTGAGAAGTACACTAGATTGACCGACGCTGGGACGGCCAGGTCTAATCATTTGTCTTCTTTAAGAATTAAAGAAAGAAGAGGAAAAGGGTTATTCTCAGAATGAATATCAAACAAACTTGATTGATAAAACAAGGCATCATAAATGAAATAGGATAGAACGGGTCCTAAGACACGAATTAAATCCTAAGGCACGATTCCTAAGAGAGACTTAGGACAATGATCTTGCTAGATTATTCTACATTGTTCCGAAATTTGGCTCTGATACCAAGCTGTACTGCCCCACCTTTATACTCACTGTAGCGACCCTGACTCGACCTTCGAAAATCGACACCTGTACTTCACTTGTACTCGAATGTCGTAGATTCAAACGCCGAATCTGGTTCGCCAGAGCTTATAACACATTAAGTAAAACAATACAGCAGAAGGAAAAGAATAATATCATTGATACATAACAATTGATTACAATGATACAACACATTGATCCAATTGATATCAAAAGATAATATCTTCAGAAGTATTTAAGATAGATACTCCAATTATCTACAACACCATTACCAATGCTCCAAGACTAGAATGACTCCAAACCAAAAGGCAAGAACCACCATCAACACTGAAGTGAAGCAACTTGATCCAAATGCGATTGCCAATGTCCAAAGATTGAGTGTTATCGAATCTACACCTACTATCTGATTATCTGAAAATCCCAACTCTAGACTGCTTGTGTGGAAAATTGTGGGCACCCAGAGTTTAGGAAGGGATCAATGAACTTCAGGTCAGTCATGGGACCGGTGTGAGCAAACGAAAACAGTTTTAAAAAGAAACAAACAACAAAAGAATTTTAAAACTGAAACCCGCAATGCTTTTTGAAAATGAAACTACCATAAGACCTCCCCGCACACACACAATGCAAGCGCACAGTTGGAGGAGATTTCTCCATATGATAGTCAAACATACTTGATACGCAAAATCATTTTCATATTATTATTAGTGCATAGTGCAGAAAATCTTTCGAAAGTATAATATCATCTTAGCCAGCATAGGTACCATTATATTAGGCCTGCTATGTATACCACCTGAGGTGGCAGGTTACACAATTGCAATCGTAAAGGGCTCGTATTGTTTCTATGGATTTTCAATAAATGGTCAGGCTAAGGAACTTCCTATTACCACATGGGTACGCCTTTGGAGGGATGTCCCAAGAACTTAACTAGCTCTTTGCCAACACAAGGCCGGGTTACCTCTGTAACTAGGTAAGTACTACACGAGTATGCCATCCCTCGGTCATTTGCGACCTTTATCCGAGGATCCTCAACCACAAAGCAACAACCATAAAGTATTAAATTTGCAGTGACCACATGAGTTAAGTATTTGGGCTCCATACCATGATACTACCCTTTTCCAGAAGGAAATGACATACCCTAAACGACGCGACCCTCATAACCTTGCCGCATCTTTCCTGTTTCGACCATTTTCGGGTTGTGAGGTCCGACGAGGTCTCCTCCACAAAGCTACACTTTTCACAAAGTCATTATTTGATCAACAAATGATCAGCAACACTCAGCAGCACTCAGCATGCCACACTACCAAATTGGGAATGTATTGCTAGTAATCATCAACCACATAACCTTTGAGCTCGTACATCTCAGAGAAGGGTGTTAAGCTAAGAGAATAAATCTCCGCCACCAAACAGAAATGTATTTGATAGAAACCAACTTAACATCTCAAAGTGTAATGTCAGACACCCATCCAAATAAGTCTGTTCCGATTTCGAACAGAACCGAAGGCACTTCACAAAGAAGCCCTTGCAATCCGGGTATTCCCAATCTCGATCGGACTCTCCATCACATATGGAGATCTCTATACCGGCGCGACTCAGTGTAGAGACATTCGACGGGTTATCCTTTCGTTCTCGAAAACACCCGTTCTTCACCACCGGTCTTCAAATGCAATCCATAACGTCATATCATTATTCAGAATGGGTTATATGACATAAGGTCCTCTCTCGGCAAAATCGAAAAATGAGCGTAATATTTTAAAACTATATGGACAATGGGATCCCAGTTAAGTCACAACTTACTATCCAAAACTTTTATTTCAAATGGTTTAAACAAATTACCATTTCCAATCTTTAATAAAAAAAAATCACTTCACAAAGTTCGCCAATCTTTTACAAATAGTGCATTCACAATATTTAAACAAAAGATCTATCTTTGAGATCCTATTTTGTTTGAAAACAAAGTTCACCAAATATTTCACAAAGATTCTTCCATAGCTTTCAAAACTATTTCAATTCCATTTCAAACTTGAAATCTTTCAACACAAATTAGAAATCCTTTCTTTATATGAAAGCTATTATTATTTAAAAACAAATAGTTTCCATTTCGGAAAGTTCTATTTACATTTGCACAGGTTAAAACCCTTCAAGTATAAAACTTGGGTTAAATTCCAATTTTCCAAAACAATATTTTTAAAGTGGTTTAAACCCATATAAACACATTTATAACTTTGTATAACCTTTTTAAACCATAATTTCCAAACATAGAAATTTATTTCAAATCTTGAATTTAAATTCAAATCAAAATATTTAAATTTCAAAAACTTTATCAAGTTATTCAAAATAACTTTTATCTTTTAAAATTCCTTTTCAAAAGCGTTTCATATTTAACCCAATTCCATTTCCAAAACTATTTTGGATTCAAAAATTCAATTTTTAAAATCTTTAAAAATCTGTGACTTAACCAATTTCCTCGTGCAATCCATATTTGTGTGTATATGGTGTCGTCCAGGGGTTTTACACAATAGTAGTGCAATATCAACAACCATTACAGAATTCAAGCATAGAAATAATGATAAGCGGTATAACCTATAACGCTTATCTTCCATTCATAGATTCATAGATAATATGTAAATGTATCACAGATAAATAAATAAATAAATTACACACAGCTTAATTCATCGAATAGAAAATTTCAGTCCAAAGATAACAATCAATTCAAGGCATTTCATACAATACAACATTCATAAACAATCCAAGCATTCTAAAATCATTAATAAACAGGACTAATTAATTGTTTAAACCTAAATTAATTCAATTAAATTTTCATTTAATTACTTATGAATTAATTATCAAATCCTGATTATAACTTAACTTAAACCAGATTAATAAATTACTAATCCTGGTTAATTAACATTAATTAATTACAAACCATTTTACTTTAATTAACCTTTAATCATTTATTGATTAACCTTAAATGATAAATCAATCAATCTTTAATTATTAACTAATTAACCTTAATTAATAATCAAATCAACCTTTAATCATTAAATAATTAACCTTTAATTATTAAATTATTCTTTAATTAATTATACTTGATTAATTAATCACTAATCACTTGATTAATCAATCTTAAATCATAAATTAATTAATCCTCAATTATAAATTAATCACCCCTTAATTGTTTAATTAATTAATCTTTAATCAATAATTAATTAGTCTTAATCATGTAATTAAAAATCCTTAATCATGAAGTTAATTAACCTTAATTCATTCCTTAATTATTAATTAATAAATCTTAATTATTAATTAAATAAACCTTTAATTAATCACATAATTAGATTAATCACCATGATAAATTTTATCTTTCAGTAATTACATAACCAATCCTTTTAATTACATTGGGTAATTATCCTTCTAAATTACTTTCATTAAGCAATTATCATTTAACTGCATTCATTTAAATAATAAATTTTTAATCACTTTAGACTTAAACTAATTAAAATATAATCCATTTATCTTAATAAATTACTTTAATTATCATTAAGAAAACTTTATTTAATAAACCTTATGGTTTATTATCATTAACAAATAAATTCACTTAGATTTTTAAAGTTAATCAACAATTAAAACATTTTTTTCTTAATTAACTTCTTGATAGCATTAAGTTTATTCAAAATAAACTTTTAAAAATAAGGGTTATACATATGTTTAAATCATTTTAAACTAAATCCATTTAAAAATAATCTTATTATAACCAACTCAAAACTCGGGTAAACGTTTAACTTCATAAAAGAATTGGTTTTAACCACAATTGTTTTTAAAATAAAACTTAATTGGTTTTAAAGTTAAAAACTTTTTTTTTTGCAGACCCGAGCCAAAATTAGAATACCCGAGCAAACCCCTTGATTTACCCAAACACAGCTCCGATTTTCCCTTCTTTTATTTTTTTCCTTTTAAACTTTGATTTGTTTACAACTTTTAAACTATTAAAATCATTCATGTTTCGACTTGAACACCAACTCAAGCTACCATCACGTTTTCTCAAGAGTAAACCCGAGCCTCCTTCTTCTTCAACCGTCAGCCATTACTCAGGTTCATTGACATGTGCACATGCATAAGTGATTGAATCACCTCTGATCAATGCCGAGATCATCGACATGACATCGACTTCACCGATCGTCCCCAGCACCCAGATCTTCCTATACGACAAAGAATCAAAGTCGAGTATCATGACCCAAAGCTGGAATTAAACGTGTAACTAAAAACCATCACGCCGACGACAACTTAGTTCACCAAAGATCGTGCCACTCCACCTAGAGCTACACTACCACATGCCGCATCAAATCCCCACGGTGCGATCAATCTTAGTCCATTGACGACGACGAATTACCCCCTCAAACCTCATCGATCATATATGGATACAAAACCCTATTTCGATCGCGCACGGCAACCACGGCAAACCAGAAAATTTCGGGCCATTTTTCTCATGATCTCCAGCCTACAATACTCCTCTAGCCACAACCCTGAAGCGCCTAGCCTCTGCGATCACCAGTATTTGACTGAAACTACATTTCCGTTCAACTTACCAATTCCCAACCATTATAAGCTTAAAAACTATGAGGCCTTCACCTAAAATCATAATTTTGTAATACGAACATGATCCTGTAATCAGATTGTAAATTTGAAATGTTTGATTTTGTTGATTTATAATGATTTTACTGTAGATTACCTTTTTCACAAAGTTTATCTAATATTTTTGCTTGAAATTATTTTTAAAAATAAGTTCACATTCATATCATCATTTTATCTTCATGATCTTGCTCCAATACTGATCATATAAGAAGCAGTTTAAATTTTCTTTTTGTGGCCTTACTCCTGTACTTAAACAGAGAGATGAATATATCTTTTTATAGATACGCATACAACAATTATCTACCTGTATATATAGATATACAGATATATTTATACTTAGACAAACATCATTCACAACATACACAGATATCAATCACAAATATCAACAGAATCAAGTCAAATAGGGTAGTCTGCTCACCTGAATATGAAGGCAGAGAGGAACAGAGAACAAGAATTTTTGCTTTTGAGTTTGAAAAACTAGAACTTGAATCTTATTGATGTCAGGTTGCAAATTTGGATCTGGTTCTTTTGCTTAATCTTTTGATCTTCCTGAAGATTGGTCTTGTTTTGATTACCGACTTGATTCCAGGCTTGATCAGGTTTGAAATGCTTGAAACAGATCTGGTTTTGATCTTTGCCTTGATTTTTTTTTTGGTTGATTCAGGTTATCGATTCCAGGTTGAAAGCTTGTGAAAGTTAAATTGCTTTCAGGTCTGAACTTGGTTTTGATTTGATTCTCTGGTTTCATGTTTTGTTTTCCAGGTTATCTCAGAAAAGGATATTAACTGTCAACTACATACCTCTGAGCTCGTATGTCTCGGAGAAGGGTGTTAAGCTAAGAGAATAAATCTCCGCCACCAAACAGAAATGTATTTGATAAAAAACAACTTTACATCTCAAAGTGTAATGTCAGACACCCATCCATACAATTCTGTTTCAAGTTCGAATAGAGCTGAAGGCACTTCACAAAGATGCCCTTGCAATACAGGTATTCCCAATCCCAATCGGACTCCCCATCACATATGGAGATCTCTATACCGGCGCGACTCAGTTCAGAGACATTCAACGGGTTATTCTTTGGTTCTTGAAAACACCCGGTCTTCACCACCGGTCTTCAAATGCAATCCATAATGTTGTATCATTATTCGGAATGTGTTATATGACACAAGGTCCTCTCCCGGCTAAAAAGAAAAATGAGCGCAATATTTTAAAACTATATGGACAACGGGATCTCAGTTAAGTCACAACTTATTATCCAAATTTTTTTCAAATAGTTTAAAAAAATTACCATTTCCAATCTTCAACCAAAAAGATTCACTTCACAAAGTTCGCCAATCTTTTACAAAGAATTCATTCACAATATTTAAACAAAAGATCTATCTTTGAGATCCTCTTCTGTTTGAAAACAAAGTTCACCAAATATTTCACAAAGATTCTTCCATAACTTTCAAAACTATTTCAATTCCATTTCAAACTTGAAATCTTTCAACACAAATTAGAAATTCTTTCTTTATATGAAAGCTATTATTATTTGAAAACAAATAGTTTTCGTTTCAGAAAGATCTGTTTACATTTGCACAAGTTAAAACCCTTCAAGTATAAAACTTGGGTTAAATTCAAATTTTCCAAAACAATATTTTTAAAATGGTTTAAACCCATATAAACACATTTATAACTTTGTACAACCTTTTTAAACCATAATTTCCAAACATAGAATTTAATTTCAAATCTTGAATTTAAATTCAAATCAAACTATTTAAATTTCAAAAACTTTATCAAGTTATTCAAAATAACTTTTATCTTTTAAAACTCCTTTTCAAAAGCTTTTCATATTTAACCCAATTCCATTCCAAAACTATTTTGGATTCAAAAATTCAATTTTTAAATTCATTGAAAATCTGTGACTTAACCAATTTTCTTGTGCAATCCATATTTGTGTGTGTATGGTGTAGTCCAGGGGTTTTACACAATAGTAGTGCAATATCAACAACCATCACAGAATTCAAGCACATAAATAATGATAAGCGGTATAATCTATAATGCTTATCTACCATTCACAGATTCACAGATAATACGTAAATGTATCACAGATAAATAAATAAATAAATTACACACACTTAATTCACCGAACAGAAAATTTTAGTCCACAATCAATTCAAGATATTTCATACAATACAAATTCGTAAACAATCCAAGCATTCGATAACCATTAATAAACAGGACTAATTAATTGTTTAAACCTAAATTAATTCAATTAATTACTTATGAATTAATTACTTATAAATTAATTATCAAGTCCTGATTATAACTTAACTTGAACCAGATTAATAAATTACTAATCCTGGTTAATTAACATTAATTAATTACAGACCATTTTACTTTAACCTTTAATCATTTATTGATTAACCTTAAATGATAAATCAATCAATCTTTAATTATTAATTAATTAACCTTAATTAATAATTAAATCAACCTTTAATCATTAAATAATTAACCTTTAATTATTAAATTATTCTTTAATTATTTATACTTGATTAATTAATTACTAATCACTTGATTAATCAATCTTAAATCATAAATTAATTAATTCTCAATTATAAATTAATCACCCCTTAATTGTTTAATTAATTAATCTTTAATCAACAATTAATTAGTCTTCGTTATGTAATTAAAAATCCTTAATCATGAAGTTAATTAACCTTAATTCATTCCTTAATTATTAATTAATAAATCTTAATTATTAATTAAATAAACCTTTAATTAATCACATAATTAGATTAATCACCATGATAAATTTTATCTTTAAGTAATTACATAATTAATCCTTTTAATTATATTGGGTAATTATCCTTCTAAATTACATTCATTAAGAAATTATCATTTAATTGCTTTCATTTAAATAATAAATTTTTAATCACTTAAGACTTAAATTAATTAAAAGATAATCCATTTATCTTAATAAATTACTTTAATTATCATTAAGAAGACTTTATTTAATAAACCTTGTGATTTATTATCATTAACAAATAAATTCACTTAGATTTTTAAAGTTAATCAACAATTAAAACATTTTTTTTCTTAATTAACTTCTTGATAGCAATAAGTTTATTCAAAATAAACTTTTAAAAATAAGGGTTATACATATGTTTAAAACATTTTCAACTAAATCCATTTGAAAATAACTTTATTTAAAAATCTTTTTAACCAACCCAGAACTCGGGTAAACATTTAACATTACAAAAGAATTGGTTTTAACCATAATTGTTTTTAAAATAAAACTTTATTGGTTTTAAAGTTAAAAACTGTTTTTTACAGATCCGAGCCAAATTTAAAATACCTGAGCAAACCTCTTGATTTATCCGAACGCAGCTCCCAGTTTCCCTTCTTTTATTTTTTTCCTTTTAAACTTTGATTTGTTTACAACTTTTAAACTATTAAAATCATTCGTGTTTCACCCTAAACACCTACTTGAGCTACCATCACGTTTTCTGGAGAGTAAACCCGAGCCTCTTTCTTCTTCAACCATCGGCCATTACTTAGTTTCACTGACATGTGCACATGCACAGGTGATTGGATCACCTCTGATCAATGCCGAGATCATCAACATGACGACGACGACTTCACCGATCATCCCCAACACCTAGATCTTCCAATACGACAAAGAATCGAAGTTGAGTATCACAACCCAAAGCTGGAATTAAACCTGTGACTAAAAACCACCACGCCGATGACAACTAGTTCACCAGAGATCGTGCCACTCCACCTAGAGCTACGCCATCATATGCCGCATCAAATCCCCCCGGTGCGATCAATCTTAGTCCATCGATGATGACAAATTACCCCCCCAAACCTCATCGACCATATCTGTATACAAAACCCTATTTCGATCGCGCATGGAAACCATGGCAAACCAGAAATTTTCTGGCCATTTTTCTCATGATCTCCAGCCTGCAATATTCCTCTAGCCACAACCCCGAAGCGCCTAGCCTCCCGATCACCAGTATTTGACCGAAACTACATTCCCGTTCAACTTACTTCCAACCATTATAAGCTTAAAAATTATGAGGCCTTCACCTAAAATCATAATTTTGTAATACGAACATGATCCTGAAATCAGATTGTAAATTTGAAATGTTTGATTTTGATGATTTATAATGATTTTACTGCAAATTACCTTTTTCACAAAATTTATTTAATATTTTTGCTTGAAATTATTTTTGAAAATAAGTTCACATTCATATCATCATTTTATCTTCAATGATCTTGCTCCAATATTGGATATATAAGGAGCAGTTTAAATTTTGTTTTAGTGACCTTACTCATGTACTTAAACAGAGAGATGAATATATCCTTTTATAGATATGCACATAACAATTATCTACCTGTATGTATAGATGTACAGATATATTTATACTTAGGCAAACATCATTCACAACATACACAGATATCAATCACAAATATCAACAGAATCAAGTCAAATAGGGTAGTCTGCTCACCTGAATATGAAGGCAGAGAGGAACAGAGAACAAGAATTTTTGCTTTTGAGTTTGAAAAACTGGAACTTGAATCTGATTGATGTCAGGTTGCAAATTTGGATCTGGTTCTTTTGCTTAATCTTTTGATTTTCCTGAAGCTTGGTCTTGTTTTGATTACTGATTTGATTCCAGGCTTGATCAGGTTTGAAACGCTTGAAACAGATCTGGTTTTGATCTTTGCCTTGATTTTGTTTTGGTTGATTCAGGTTATCGATTCCAGGTTGAAAGCTTGTGAAAGTTAAATTGCTTTAAATTACCCCCTCAAACCTCATCGACCATATCTGGATACAAAACCCTATTTCGATCGCGCACGACAACCATGGCAAACCAGAAATTTTCTGACCATTTTTCTCATGATCTCCAGCCTACAATACTCCTCTAGCCACAACCCCAAAGCGCCTAGCCTCCGATCACCGGTATTTGACCAAAACTATATTTCCATTCAACTCACTCCCAACCATTATAAGCTTAAAAATTATGAGGCCTTCACCTAAAATCATAATTTTGCAATACGAACATGATCCTGTAATCAGATTGTAAATTTGAAATGTTTGATTTTGATGATTTATAATGATTTTACTGTAAATTACCTTTTTCACAAAATTTATTTAATATTTTTTCTTGAAATTATTTTTAAAAATAAGTTCGCATTCATATTATCATTTTATCTTCAATGATCTTGCTCTAATATTGATCATATAAAGAGCAGTTTAAATTTTGTTTTAGTGGCCATACTCCTGTACTTAAACAGAGATGAATATATCCTTTTATAGATATGCACACAACAATTGTCTACATGTATAAATAGATATACAGATATATTTATACTTAGACAAACATCATTCACAACATACACAGATATCAACAGAATCAAGTCAAATAGGGTAGCCTGCTCACCTGAATATGAAGACAAAGAGGAACAGAGAACAAGAATTTTTGCTTTTGATTTTGAAAAACTGGAACTTGAATCTGATTGATGTCATGTTGCAAATTTGGATCTGGTTCTTTTGCTTGATCTTTTGATTTTCCCGAAGCTTGGTCTTGTTTTGATTACTGATTTGATTCCAGGCTTGGTTAGGTTTGAAATGCTTGAAACAGATCTGGTTTTGATCTTTGCCTTGATTTTGTTTTGGTTGATTCAGGTTATTGATTCCAGGTTGAAAGCTTGTGAAAGTTAAATTGCTTTAAGGTCTGAATTTGGTTTTGATTTGATTCTTTGGTTTCATGTTTTGTTTTCCAAGTTTGAAACTGAAGCTTTTAATTTTCAGTTTTGATTCAAATTTGTTTTTCTGGTTTCATATTTGAGATGAATGAAAGAAGAAAAATGTGGCCAGTTTCTTTCTCTTTTATACATATATCTGTACTTTGAATTATATGATATGCCACCTGTTCTTTGTATATTACACTTGTAAAATGAATTTTAAAAATCTTTACACTTGTTAAATCTTAAGTTACATGTTTTACAAATGTTAAATGAAATAAATTTGTGTTTACATCCTTGCTTTATTTTAATTCATAAATCATGTTTCAAACCCCTTATTATAGCTTGTGAAATATAATTACATATGTATTATATTTATATATCTTTTATTTATATTTTTAAATGTTTTTAAACCCTTATTTGAATTAAGTACTTATGTTTATATTTTAAACACTTCAAATAATATTTTAATTATAACTTTATATTATAATTCCTATTTAAATAAATACATTTTCTTTATTAATCATTTATATAATCTTTTTAAAGAAAATGGTTTTTAAAAAAATTTAATTACCATGAATTTAATTCTTAAGTAGCCTTTTAAAAATTTATTATATTAAATTCAAAATATCATTTTCAAATCAAAATGGATATTTAATTTAATTAGAAAACAAATTCTTATTAACTTAAAAATAAAATTTTAAATTCAATTTATTTTCCAATATATTTATTTTTTCAGTTTTTTTCAAATTCAAATTTCAATAAACAAACATTTTATTTTGGAAAAACTCAATTTAATTCACAATTTAATTTCAAAAATTAAATTAATTATCAATTTAGATTTGGCTAAAATCCAGGAATGTTACACTCACATTAACCAAGGACATTACTGGGTAATGTTGTCAATTAATACGAAGAATAAGGCTGTTGAGAAGTGACCATATGTGTAATGGGTTTGTGCGAGTACCGATATGTCGGATGGTACGACATGTACTTCATTTCGAGAGGAAATATGACATATAAAATACAAACTCAAAGCTACTACACAGTGGCTATGAGGCCTTCGAAAACAAATATAAAATAAGCATAACATAAATCAGTCATAGATATTCATATCACTAAGGCAGAAACAGATATGAATATAACACATAGAAGTGAACATCAAAGTTGTGGTCATACAAGATCCACTACATCATAAAAGAATAGGTATAAGTGCTAGACAAAAGAATATGTATACATCAAGGAGTCTCTATCTCGAATGTATAAAAAAATTTTACTAAGCTAAAGTAGTTGGCCAAAAGTATGAAGATGGTCCCTGATAAGAATTCAAGTAGAAGCACCTGAAAAGCCTCAGTCTGACCCGAGTATTATTTAAGAAGAAAAATAATAAACGAATCAGTCTAGCTATAAATATCATATAAGATGAGATAGGATAAGAGATATGACAAATGTAAATGATAACAATAAAAATCATATAATATCTCAAATTTTATCATACACAAAAAAGAATGTCATATTCTTTATTTTATTCACCATACCACAAATATTGATAAAGCTTATCAATGCATATCTTCAAAATTGGTGAAACATAAATTCTAGAAATCAATAACTAGAAATCCAAAAAACACAAAGGGGGGAGGCCTATCACAAACGGAAGCATGTAAACTCACCAACACGTGTATCACAAATGGGTCGTTATCCCATGGTCACTACCCATAGAGCCGATATAACGACGTAGTACAACGGTATGCTTGAGGAACCTGAAACTCAAATAATCTGGAGCAACGACGTTGTACAACGGTACGCCCAATGAACCGAACTGCATAAAACCCATAGGTCATTAGCCTATAAAAAATGATACAAAGCTCAACAGAATGGGGTATAGTCCCTCATGCGGATAAAGAGACATTGCATATCGCTAGTTTAAATCACAAAATGATCATCGTTGATCAATAAGAAGTGTGAATTACACTAAGCTAGTAAATAAATGAGTTTAGCTTCATATCCCATAACCACTGGCTTAACTTAAATATTTACGAATAAATTATAGATTTCCACTCGAAAATTGTCACGAGAGTTCAATCGAACAAGTCCAAGAATTAACTGACGAAGTAAACGCAAGCGTTTCATACCACTTGTTTTGCTAAGTCGTTTTATTAGATTTCTCATACGAATGAGGTAAAGGGTTGTATATACTAATGGATTGGAAAATGGTTTTAAAAACAAGCTTTGTATTAAAAGTAACGTTGAAATCATTTTTGTGAAAGAGTTTGAGTATTAACTACTAGTATAGAAACCTTTGTATTTTAAAGTGACAAATCACTGAAATGATTGTAAAAGCAATCTATCACCAAAAATTCACATTCAACGACCTGAATTAAATCCATGAAAATCGATATTAAATCCATCAAATGGATATTTCCAAAAATCTAGAAAAGAAGTCATCAAAGTCGATAATAAATGACAAAGACCAACCGGATCAACCAAAAATTGATAAAACGGAAATCCACTCAAAAATAGGCGATATGGCTGAAATTACCAGCATCAGACATCGAGTGATTTCCCCCAGACATCTGAGTTGAAGGCCTGGAATTTTTCCAAATCACTCAGATGTCTGAGCTGAAGGTCTGGAATGTTTATTCCTTTATCTCAGATGTATAAACGTTTTGCCAAACGTCTGAGCTGAAGCTTGGGGCAAAATTTGCCTAGGCCATTGATGTCCAAATCAACTTCGAAGCAATTGAATGAGCGACGATGACTATGGATTTATGCCAAACGACAACCCAGCCCTGAAGGATCTTCAATACACTCCAACAACATGTCCAAACATCCATAGTTGGATTTTATTAGATTTTGAATTCAAAATACCAAAAATAGGAAAATTCGCCAAACCAATTCAATTCAAAAGCAAATGGACATAAAATAGATGTTAGGAATTCATACCTAACAACCATCAAAGGTATAGACATAGATATGAGTTCAAGAACTCACCTTTAAACTCAAAAACAAGGAATGAGAAGCTCTAAAACAAAGCAAGACCAATTCCTCTTCAACAACACCTCTAGAATCTTCAATCTATTGCCAAACGCAGAGATTTCCTAAGTTAGGTTATAGGAATTTCTGAAAATTGAAGAGAGATTGAGATGGAGAAGATAAAGAGGATGCTTACCTAAGTTTCTTCTTGATTTATAACCGATAACTTGAATTAGAATTTCCTAAGAATCGAGGGTTTAGAAATTTCTATTTTCCCTTCTTTTCCCCCATTTTTCTCTTTATCTTGAATGTTAGGAGATAAGGAGTAGAATGAATGAAGAGTGGAGGAGTTAGGGTATTTGGTGGAGTATTTGGGTTACCTTGTTGGGTTATTGAGCTGAAACCCAAACCCAAAGCCTAAATGAAAATACCAAAATTCTAATCAACTCCAAACATATTGATGTTTACACTCAAAAAGGTCGCAAATGTCGTTTTGGACTCAATGGAAGTGGTCTCGAGTCCACATTCGACCATTTACAAAAAGTCACATTTTGCAGTTTAATCCAACTAATGATGCTATATTTAAATAAAACATTTAAATATATAATCGTAAAATATGCGGGTTATTACACATTGCATCATCAATGAAGATTGCCAATGAACACTCATAAATAATTATAGGGATCAAGTTCCCTTGGTTAATCATGTGAGGATCAATCTTTCATGGTTTCAACCAATCAGTCGAATGTATGGTTAAGAAATTAGATCAGATAATACCCTTCTCTTGCATCCACAAAGTTAGAACATATACATAATATAATATAACAATAGAAGCGCATTCACAGATAGCATATAACATAACAAAACAAAATAATAAATATTATCTACTATATGGGTTAGAAAATTCACATTAAGCATGTTCTTCTAATGAGTGAGATGGATATTATATAGAGGTTGCCTTGAAATCTCAATATGGATTGAGCAGAACTACTACACTCGAACGACACAAACTATATCGCGATGAAATGCATTCAATGTTGCATATAAGCCTCAAACTCTATATCATGAACATATTAGGAGTAATGATGCTCCAACATCCCATTCAGATCTTATTTGACACTCAAATGATGTAAGGAACCAATAATGTAAAGTTAAATTTCCAATATGATAGAGTTAGGGTTATGCCCTAGGAGAAATTATGTGATTTGTTAAATGTATCTGACTCGATAGGCAATCTTATTCAAAATAAAGATGTTTTCTTTCTATCATATACTTGTCATATTGTGATATGTTAATTAATTATTTATTTTAAGTATATTAGAAAATCTTTAAACAATATGTTATGTGATAGTAATTATAATATATTATAACTATAAGAAATTTACCATATTAAAAACAACATATTACTGTAAATATTCCTAGTCAAGGTGTTTTCAGATAGGATGTCGATAAGTCCATTGAGACTAGAGTATATAACAATCTCAAAATGTTAGGTAGTATATTGGTTATGGCTGTTAGGGCACCAATGGATTATGTACTAATAGCTATTGGATAGTTATAAAATAACTCACTCGAGAGTTTTCTGCTGGTTAATAAAAACAAAGAATCTCAAAGTGATGATGTTACACGGTTCTCTCGACTTGAGAATACCATGAAACTTCAATGTAGATTCTGCTTTGATTATAGTTAAGTCGTGGCATGACATCCATCGAACGACTACAATTAGGTCTGCGTTGAAGCGTTGAAATTGAAAAACTTCTTCTTATCAGTTACATAAGGTCGGTATCACAACCAACTTTAGTTAACTCAAAGTCAAATTCTTTGGCCAGATCAGTACAGTTAATAATAATAATTATTATTAAACCAATGATTTTGTATTTGAAGTAATTAGGTTGAGTGTAACGTTGGAATTTTGACCAAGACCAAATTCTATAAGTCTAAATGTGATATTATTAACAAAGAGAATCGGTGTAAATAATCGTTGCAACCATGTACCTGTTCTAATAGTAAAATTAGGTTTTTACCAAAAAGATGTGTAAGCGTCGACAAAAATGTCACACCACTAACTAAGATGACGAGTGAACATTAATACTTGGATTGTTTGATAATAATCGCTAATTGAATTTATACATTTGAGTCACACAACCGTAAAGATGAATACTTTTTAAAAAACCACATGATTTAATTATTTTACAATTGTTGTAAATTAATAAAATTAATTAATATTTACGAGATATTGATTATTATATTATATTTTATTTGATATTTGAATGTCATTAGCATTTAATGAAATACGAATATATAAAAATTATGTATGTGCATATGATTTACGATATTGATAAAATATTTAAATTTGATTTAATTCAATTAATTACTATAGTATTTTGGAATATTATGGGGGCTCAGGTAGCACCAATCTTGGTCGGCCATACTTGGTAGAAGAGGGAGGGGATTTTATAGAGATTTAATAAAGAATTAAAGAGGGGAGGTTTTAAAGAAGGAATTAGAAAGGTTTTAATCCTTCCTTTAAAAAAAAATCTCCCTACACTTCTTTCATTGGATTCTTCCTGACAAAATTCATTTTCTTTTTTTTCGTCCTCTCTTCTTCCTTAATGGCCAAAATCATGATGTCTTGCATGGAAAAAATTTCCAAAATAAAATTAAATCAAAAAAATAATACAAACATGATGCTTCAAATTGTTTCAATTTCTATAAGTGATTCGATTGGATCTTGAAGCTTTCTTCATTCAATGTGCAAATCAAAAGGTAACATAAACAAGAAAAAATTCAACTAGTTTTTATTCTTTTATATATTCCATGATATTGTAAATCTAGTTATCAATTCATTCTAATAAATTTATATTGGCGTTTATTATCTCTTAGAAATATACAAGTGTAGACCTTAAACTATTATAACATGTTATTATTTAAATTGGTTTTGAATTAATATTGATGATTTCTATGATGATTTTCACCTGTGCAGTTAATGCCCCGCTATTACCCCGCTATAGCTGTGACGCCCCACCCCAAGACCTACACTAACAAAGGGTATTACGGAGTAATACTGTCTGCTAGTGTAGAGAATAGGGCTGGTTAGGAGCGACCATCCGTAAGCTTTGCCTTAAATAAGTATTGGATACGTCGATTGGGTGTACTGATTTTTTTTTTTTGTGGATCAACCTACCCAATAAATGTTTAACACAAAACTATGGTGGCCAATGGATCTATCCAGAACAAAATACAACAACAACAAATATACAACATATCACAGAACAGCAAACGCACATATATACAGATACATCATCAGTACACTACATAGTGATACATAAGTGAGTGGTAACACGGACCACATATATATACATCATGTCTCAAGAGAATATACATAGATCAGAGTACACAAAAAGATAGCTAAACGACAACACAAAAGGTGGACTAGCATCCAAAGGATAGCAAAATGGTCCATAGCGAAAGCAGCTACAAGGGAATCTACAGCAGGTGGTTAACCTGAAACAACTCGGTTTGACCCGAGTACATAAAATACACGGGTCAGTCTAGCTTAAATAAACTGATTAGAGAATGATAGGTGAAGTATAAGGATAATAAATAATAATTCTTCTCAATATAGAAGAAGCAACAACAACATATGTCATCTCATAATTCATGAGATGATAACAACTAGAATATCATACGAAATCTCATGAAAAGGGGTAACAACAACAACATCGATTAAATCATGAATAAATGCCTCATATCATCGGCTTCAACATCGACATAGTAAAAGACTTCCATCAACAACAAAACAACAAGATGCAAACCGCATCATAGCACCAAATAGGACACGTAAAGAACAAAGGCACGATGATTCAGGGATTCGTAACACTTGTATTACACTTTGATGTACCATAATATGTGTTTCTGTTCTTTGTTTATCATATTTTGTTCTGAACCATGCTCTAATACCAAGCTGTGACGCCCCACCCCAAGACCTACACTAACAAAGGGTATTACGGAGTAATATTGTCTGCTAGTGTAGAGAATAGGGCTAGTTAGGAGCGACCATCCGTAAGCTTTGCCTTAAACAAGTATTGGATACGTCGATTGGGTGTACTGATTTTTTTTTTTTTGTGGATCAACCTACCCAATAAATGTTTAACACAAAACTATGGTGGCTAATGGATCTATCCGGAACAAAATACAACAACAACAAATATACAACATATCACAGAACAGCAAACGCACATATATACAGATACATCATCAGTACACTACATAGTGATACATAAGTGAGTGGTAACACGGACCACATATATATACATCATGTCTCAAAAGAATATACATAGATCAAAGTACACAAAAAGATAGCTAAACGACAACACAAAAGGTGGACTAGCATCCAAAGGATAGCAAAATGGGCCATAGCGAAAGCAGCTACAAGGGAATCTACAGCAGGTGGTTAACCTGAAACAACTCGGTCTGACCCGAGTACATAAAATACACGGGTCAGTCTAGCTTAAATAAACTGATTAGAGAATGATAGGTGAAGTATAAGGATAATAAATAATAATTCTTCTCAATAGAGAAGAAGCAACAACAACACATGTCATCTCATAATTCATGAGATGGTAACAACTAGAATATCATACGAAATCTCATGAAAAGGGGTAACAACAACAACATCGATTAAATCATGAATAAATGCCTCATATCATCGGCTTCAACATCGACATAATAAAAGACTTCCATCAACAACAAAACAACAAGACGCAAACCGCATCATAGCACCAAATAGGACACGTAAGTTCCCAACAACCACATAATGTATTCACCATATGAAAATCTTCAAATAGCACATATGCTATATATATATACACATATAACTCCAAGAACAATACTATGGTGAACATATGAAAAACAACAAAAAAATCTAAAATTCAATAAGAATGAAATCTAGAAATAACAACAACGGTATGGATCCATAACAACAACTGCACGTGCACATAATAAGTGGCCCCCCCGGCCTTGCCAAGTACTATAATAGTGCGCTTATCAACGTTGGCCCCCCCGGCCTTATGTATATATGTGGCTCCACCGACCTAGCACTAGTGGCCCCCCCGTCCTTGGCCCCCCCGGCCTAGTACTGGCAACAATAACGGAATGTGTTACTAACTACCAAATGTGTGTAGCTTCAAAGGAACAAGTCCGGAATTAACCGGTATAACAAATCTACATGTCCCATACCACGTGGTTTATTATACCGTTTAAGTCACTTCCTCGTTCTCTCGAAGAGTGCAAAAATATGTGTTCTTTTATATAGAAAATACTTACTTCGAGAAAACGGGTTTTTAAACGATTTTGGAAATTATTTGAAAATTGTTGCTTTGAAATCCTCTTTATTATAGAGAAAACGTATATACATATATAGCTTTAAAATTAATTATAAACTTTTATAAAACATTTACTTTTAAAGCTTTTTCATCTTTTTTTTTTAAAAACCATTTCGAAAACAGTTTAGAAAACACGTGCACAGAAACAACAAAAATCGATAAAAATTCAAAAATTAACATACGACAAAACCCAAGTGAAACAATCAATTCGCAGTGAAAATCGGCATTAATGTCGGCTTTTTGATTAGTTGGAGTTATCCCTTTAGAACCATCTCTAAAAAAAATGCTCGAAATCATCGAATTTAAAAACAATTCAACGGAAAATGCTCAAACATTGCAAAAGAACTCAGGTCTGCGGCTTGTACTGCCAGTTTGCACCTTTTAAACTCAAAATTTGAGAAAACATAAAACATATAAGTTGAAGATAATTGCCATAGCTTAAAGTCAGAAAAAGAATCAACCAATTCGGACAATCGAGTCAAAAGTTATGGCAATTCTAATTCTCAGGTATAAAATTATAAAACTGAGAACAATATACATAACAACAGGGCTGCGGCTTAAAGAGCCATTTTGACCCTGTAGAAGCTAGAATTTGTTAAATCTTAAAACACGAAAGTTGAAGAGCACTGCAAAAGCTAAATTACAGAAAAAGAATCACCCAATTTGGATAACCGAGCCAAAAGTTATGATGAAATTCTCTTTATTATAGAGAAAACAAATATACATATCTAGCTTTAAAATTAATTATAAACTTTTATAAAACATTTACTTTTAAAGCTTTTTCATCTTTTTTTTTTAGAAACCATTTCGAAAACAGTTTAGAAAATACGTGCACAGAAACAGCAAAAATCGATAAAAATTCAAAAATTAACATACGACAAAACCCAAGTGAAACCATCAATTCGCAGTGAAAATCGGCATTAATGTCGGCTTTTCGATTAGTTGGAGTTATCCCTTTAGAACCATCTCTAAAAAAAAATGCTCGAAATCATCGAATTTAAAAAAAATTCAACGGAAAATGCTCAAACATTGCAAAAGAACTCAGGCCTGCGGCTTGTACTGCCAGTTTGCACCATTCAAACTCAAAATTTGAGAAAACATAAAACATATAAGTTGAAGATAATTGTCATAGCTTAAAGTCTGAAAAAGAATCAACCAATTCGGACAATCGAGTCAAAAGTTATGGCAATTCTAATTCTCAGGTATAAAATTATAAAACTGAGAACAATATACATAACAACAGGGCTGCGGCTTAAAGAGCCATTTTGACCCTGTAGAAGCTAGAATTTGTTAAATCTTAAAACATGAAAGTTGAAGAGCACTGCAAAAGCTAAACTGAAGAAAAAGAATCACCTAATTTGGATAACCGAGCCAAAAGTTATGATGATTTTAATTCTCAGGTCTAAAATTGCAAAACTGTGAACAATTAACATAACAACAGGGCTGCGGCTTAAAAAGCCAATTCGACCTTATATGTCATAGAATTTGATAAATCATAAAACATGAAAGTTTTAGAGCATTATCGTAGCTAGAAGTCAAAAAAAGAATCGCCCTATTTGGACTTAAGAGTCAAAAGATATACTCAAAACAATTTTCAGGTCTGATTCATTGTCACTGTCATTTGCTCTCGGGACAGTGACAAAGAAGTGCATTTTCGACCAAATTAAACTCACAAATTCATAAAGCTCAAAACATGAAAGTTTTAGCTAAAAGCCTAAGCTTTCCAGAACATACAAAATCATCAAATTTGGATAAGAAATGAGAGAGATATGGTTAAATTAGTTTCAGGTTCAACTCTGTAAAAAAATTTCCAGCAAACAACAAAGAAGACAACATGTAATTGGCATTCAAGCTTATTTAAGTTAGAAGTGTGAGAAAATACTCACCTTTGAATTTGTTTGCAACGAATTGGCAATTTTTGCAAGCAAGGATTTGAAGATTTAGCCTTGAATAAGCTCTAGAAACCTGTAGGAAAGAAGATAACACACATGCAAACCGAAAATAATAATTACTGTAACAACCCTTTCTCAAATCAGAAGATGGATGCAATAAATTAGGGTTTTAGAGAGATTACCTGTAGGAGATTTTAATTCCTTAATCTTTTTATAATTTAATTTAGTTTGGAGGCTTAGAAATTTGATTTAGAGCTTTGAAGAAGAAGCCATTTTTGGGTTTTGGTTTTTCTCAGAGAAAGAAAGGAATAAAAGGAAGGAGGAGATGAATTGTATGTACAAGCACAAGTTTCCTCTCCTCTAGAAAATGGTTTTGGGCTTGGGTTAAATTTTGCTTACCTAATAAGCAATAATGTCATAATACTTAAACAAATTTTAGTTAAGTTGTACTATTAACATGTTTACACCATTTTCATCACTTAATTCACCAAATAATTTATACAAAACATGTTTCTATCTTTATAAAAATGCAACTAACATATTTTAAAATTACTTTAGCCACTAAAATAAATTTTCATCATTAAAATTTCATTTTGATTAAATACTTAAATTTACACTATTATTTACACAAAACAACATTTTAATTAAAAAAAAAGTACACAAAAACCATTTCCTTGTCCAATTCATCATAAAAACTATATTAAGATTATTCTTACACCCAAATGTCGTTTTTAAATAAAATTCCAAATTTTTATTTACAATATTTACCATATTTAATTTTTAATACATCATTAAAATTAACAAAAATCACTATTTGACCACTATTTCCACAATTATTACATTCTACCAGAATAAAACCATTCAATGTTCATTATTACCCCCAAAATAACTTAATAAAGTTTTCGAAACTTTATTCTCCCCATTTTATATTTATCTACAACAAATAAATGTCGAATTAATTGTTTTTATCTTTTATTTAATTAATTCACAACCAAATTAACATAATTCCACTATCCACATTTAATTTCCAACCAAACCATCTTATTACCATTTTATTTCACCAAGTACACATTGTTTATTATAAAACAAACAATTTTTAACAAAATTTTACATCTCCAATTTATTTTATTTCTCCATTTTAAATTATAATCATCGTTATAATTTATTTTCACAGGTAATCACAAAACCAAGGTTGTTACAGACCCCCCCTTATAAAAATTGCGTCCCCGCAATTTCTTAAAGAAGAGTTGTATTCAACACAATTTATTTGATCTAGCAAAGGAAAATAGATAGGCTTGAGTTAAAAATTCTCACCCTCAACATGAGAAGATAGAAAGTCAGGATAGGATCGCTCGATAAATTCTCTGGTTTCCCATGTACAGTCTTTTGGATTAGCGGACCATTGAATCTTCACGAGCGGTACATCCTTATTTCGAAGGCGTTTGACCTCCAAAGCAAGCATACGGAATGGATGTTGCACAATAGATAAATCATGTGAGATCTCAAGCTCTTGCATATTAGGTGGATCAATAACAGAATCTGAATCACGAAGGCACTTCCGAAGCTGAGAGACGTGAAACGCGTCGTGAATACCAGAAAACTGGGCTGAAAGTGATACTCTATAAGCAACCGGGCCAATGCGCTCAGTAATAGGAAATGGTCCTATTTAGCGAGGAGCCAATTTACCAGTCCTACTGAAACGCATTACCCCCTTCAAAGGAGATACACGAATAAAAACGAAATCACCCACCGAGAACTCGAGAGGCTTCCTACGGTTGTCCGCGTAGGATTTCTGACGGCTCTGTGCCTCTTTTATTCTCTGACGAATAAGAACAATCTTCTCAGAAGAATCACGAATAGAATCTGGGCCAAGAATAAGCTTCTCTCCAGATTCCAACCAACAAGAAGGTGATCGACATGGTCTTCCGTATAAGGCTTCGAAAGGAGCCATACCGATACTGGACTGAAAACTATTGTTGTAGGAGAATTCTACAAGAGGTAGGCGATCCTCCCAATTACCACCGAAATCTAAAATGCAAGCACGGAGAAGATCCTTAAAATACGATTTACCCGTTCAGTCTGTCCATCAGACTGCGGGTGATATGCTGTGCTGAAGTTAAGCTTTGTTCCCAAAGCTTGCTGAAGACTCTGCCAGAAATGACTCGTGAAAAGCGAATCACGGTCACACACAATCGAACTAGGAACTCCGTGAAGTCTCACGACTTCCTTGACATATAACTTGGCCAAATGTGGAGCACTCCTATTAGACTTAATAGGAACGAAATGTGCTGATTTGGTAAGGCGATCAACAATAACCCAAATGCTACAATGGCCCGATCTCGAACGAGGTAGGCCGTCAATGAAATCCATTGAAATCTGATCCCATTTCCACAATGGAATCTCTAAAGGTTGAAGGAGACCAGAAGGGCGCTGATGTTCGGCTTTTATGAGTTGACAAGTCATGCAATTACTTACATAACTTGCAACATCACACTTCATGCCTTCCCAATAATAAAGGCGATGCATATCAGCGTACGTCTTACTACTACCGGGATGAATGGTATACTTAGAACGATGACAATCATCGAGAATGTCACGCCTAAGTGCAGAATCAGAAGGCACGACAAGACGGTTCTTCTTGCGAAGACACCTATAAGAATCAATGCTGAACTCTCGCAACTCCTCATCACGGGACCCAGACTCACAAATCTGGATAAGGTGCACAAGATCGGGATCACGCCGCTGAGCATCGGCAATACGATCCAATAAGCTGGGTCGAGCTTCCAAACTGAATAATAAAATAGGAGAATCAGAAGATGGAGCTCGATCACGAATATCACAAAGGGATAAGGTCTCTAGAACATCCCACTCGGCTAGCATCATAGAAACGACAGCCGAATGTTTGCGAATAAGCGCATCAGCAACACGATTACCCTTACCAGGGGTATAATGGATATCGAAGTCATAGGAGGCAAGGAACTCGAGCCAACGTTGTTGCCTCATATTGAGCTCCTTCTGAGTGAAGAGATATTTCAAGGACTTATGATCGGTGTATAGAATGAAGTGCTCGCCTAATAGATAATGGCGCCAAATCTTCAAGGCGAAGACGATGGCGGCCAACTCGAGGTCATGAGTGGCATAGCGTACTTCATTTGGTCGTAGTTGCCTAGAAGCGT
The DNA here is from genome assembly GCA_030765085.1 of Allium cepa. Taxonomy (NCBI): domain Eukaryota; kingdom Viridiplantae; phylum Streptophyta; class Magnoliopsida; order Asparagales; family Amaryllidaceae; genus Allium; species Allium cepa. Next base: position 79,113,710 of record CM060932.1, on the reverse strand, counting down.
AAGCAACTACCTGATCCTTCTGCATAAGCACGACACCGAGGCCACATCTACTAGCATCGGTGTAGACAACAAGATCTTGATTCCCTTCAGGAACCACTAAAATAGGAGCATTAGTGAGGAGCTCCTTCAACTGTTGAAAAGAAGCTTCGCACTTGTCGGACCAAATAAATCGAATGCCTTTCCGAGTAAGGCTGGTGAGAGGAAGCACAATGCGGGAAAAATCCTTAATGAATCGCCGGTAGTAACCCGCTAATCCAAGAAAGCTGTGAATCTCATGAACATTCTCAGGCCTCTTCCAATTCTGGATGGATTCGATTTTTGATGGATCGACCGAAATACCTTCGGAGGAAATAACGTGGCCTAAGAACTTAACCTTATTCTCCCAGAAGTTACACTTGGAGAATTTGGCTTTAAGCTGATGGTGACGAAGAGTACTCAAGACAATTCTCAAGTGATTAGCATGCTCGGCTTCAGACTTCGAATATACAAGGATGTCGTCAATGAACACAAGGACGAACTTATCGAGATATTCATGGAATACTCGATTCATAAGATCGACGAAGAAAGCAGGAGCGTTCGTCAAACCAAATGGCATAACAAGCCACTCATAAGATCCATATCGAGTGCGGAAAGCTGTAAGAGGAATGCTATCTTTCGCAACTCGGAGCTGATGGAAGCCAGTGGCAAGGTCGAGCTGAGGGAAAACCTTAGCGCCACTCAACTGATCGAACATATCGTCGATCCTAGGTAGATACCTATTCTTGATGGTCAACTCGTTGAGCTTGCGATAGTCAATGCAAAGCCTAAGAGTTCCATCAGACTTCTTCACAAAGACGACCGCGGCACCCCACGGTGAAGAACTAGACTGAATCAACTGCTTGGACTCAAGCTCTAAGAGCTGCTTCTTGAGTTCCTCATTTTCTTTTGTAGACATCCTCGTTGGAGGACGACCAACTGGCTGCGCGCCTGGAATGAGATCAATGCGGAACTCAATCGTCCGCTTGGGTGGCAAACCCGAAACAGGCTCAAATACATCAGAGAATTCACTAACAATAGGAATATGAGATATATCATCATCATCTCGTGAGTCGAGAGAAAATAAAGATGCTTTGGAATCATCCACATTCCGAAGAACAAGTGATAGGTGAGTAGACGAATCTGGATGTCGAAGGTACAAAATTCTCTCAGAACAAATAATCCTGGCATCGTATCGCACTAGCCAGTCCATACCCAAAATCATATCAAATCTAAGATAGTGAATAACGTGCAGATTCGCACGGAAAGAAAAACCACAAAGAATAATCTCAACATCATCACAAAGCATGCTAAGGGTTGCGGATCCCCCAATAGGATTTGCAATCCTCAAAGAAGTAATAAGGCAAGAAACATCCAACTGTATATCATCAACAAGCTCCTTCGATACGAATGAGTGTGATGCACCCGTATCGAAGAGGACTCGTATAGAACGATCACGAAACAAAATGGAACCTTCAAGAACAGAAGAAAGGGTACCTCTAGGCTGAGAAGAACCACCAGAAGCAACAACAACATTAAGCTTCCCAGAACCATAAGACTTTGACTTGATAGGGCAAGAAGAAGACCAATGTCCCTCTTTCTTGCAATTACGACAAATGCGAGGCTTGGGACAATCTCTAATCATATGATCAAAAGAGCCACAATTGTAACACGACTTCTGAGTAGGAGGCTTTCCACTAGGCTGAGAACTAGGACCAGATCCAACGGGCTTCTTCTTCTTGGAAGGGAAAAACTTCCGCTTATGAAATGGGAACTTCTTCTTATTGGGGTTCTTGCAAACCTTAACCTCTTCACCACTCTCGCACTCCTTCTCGACGGCTTCGAGATGAAGCGCCGAGTCAATCAACTCCTCAAAAGAAAGCTTAAGCTGGAGCATCAAAGATTTCTTCAAATATTTCTTGAGGCCAGAAACAAACTTGAGATTCTTCTTATATGAAGTGCTAATGTATTCGAGACCATATTTGGACAAGGCCTCGAAAGAAGAAACATATTCTGAAACAGAAGACTTCCCTTGCTTCAACTCAAGGAACCGACGGGCTAAGAGAGCTTTCTCGGATTCAGGAACGAACTTAAGTTCGAATCGCTCCCTAAATTGTAGCCAAGTAAGAGTGGACTCATCAATCTCAGCAATAAGAAGCTCGTACCAATCAAGAGCACGCTCTTGTAACATACTAGATGTTACAAGAACTCGGTGGTGGTCAGAAAGCTCCATGCGAGTAAAAATGCGCTCGCATGTACGAAGCCATGCCTGGACCTCAAGAACAGACTCTGAGCCTTTGAAAGGCTTGCCTCCAAGATGAGAAAAATCACCACACATGCGCGCAAAAGCAGACTTGCGCGAAGGAGATGAAGGAGTAGGAACTGGAGGCTGAGTACTCCTAAATAACTCCATGAACTGATCGACAGACATATAAACGCCATCCGGATGCGAGCCGCTGGATTGCCCAGCATCCGAGCGTCGTCCTCTGCCTCTTCCAGCCATTAGCTGAAAGTTAAGATAAGATAAGATTATTCACATGGTAGATATCATTAATTCAAATATGGAATACTACGGAATTAAAATGCATTCCTAGACATATTCCCAAACTTTTATAAAACATTTACTTTTAAAGCTTTTTCATCTTTTTAAAAAAAAACCATTTCGAAAACAGTTTAGAAAACACGTGCACAGAAACAACAAAAATCGATAAAAATTCAAAAATTAACATACGACAAAACCCAAGTGAAACCATCAATTCGCAGTGAAAATCGGCATTAATGTCGGCTTTTCGATTAGTTGGAGTTATCCGTTTAGAACCATCTCTAAAAAAAATGCTCGAAATCATCGAATTTAAAAACAATTCAACGGAAAATGCTCAAACATTGCAAAAGAACTCAGGCCTGCGGCTTGTACTGCCAGTTTGCACCTTTTAAACTCAAAATTTGAGAAAACATAAAACATATAAGTTGAATATAATTGCCATAGCTTAAAGTCAGAAAAAGAATCAACCAATTCGGACAATCGAGTCAAAAGTTATGGCAATTCTAATTCTCAGGTATAAAATTATAAAACTGAGAACAATATACATAACAACAGGGCTGCGGCTTAAAGAGCCATTTTGACCCTGTAGAAGCTAGAATTTGTTAAATCTTAAAACACGAAAGTTGAAGAGCACTGCAAAAGAAAATTACAGAAAAAGAATCACCCAATTTGGATAACCGAGCCAAAAGTTATGATGATTTTAATTCTCAGGTCTAAAATTGCAAAACTGTGAACAATTAACATAACAACAGGGCTGCGGCTTAAAAAGCCAATTCGACCTTATATATCACATAATTTGATAAATCTTAAAACATGAAAGTTGTAGAGCATTGTCGTAGCTAGAAGACAAAAAAAGAATCGCCCTATTTGGAATTAAGAGTCAAAAGATATACTCAAAACAATTTTCAGGTCTGATTCATTGTCACTGTCATTTGCTCTTGGGACAGCGACAAAGATGTGCATTTTCGACCAAATTAAACTCACAAATTCATAAAGCTCAAAACATGAAAGTTTTAGCTAAAAGCCTATGCTTTCCAGAACATCCAAAATCATAAAATTTGGATAAGAAACGAGAGAGATATGGTTAAATTAGTTTCAGGTTCAACTCTGTAAATTTTTTTCCTGCAAACAACAAAGAAGACAACATGTAATTGGCATTCAAGCTTATTTAAGTTAGAAGTGTGAGATAATACTCACCTTTGAATTTGTTTGCAGCGAATTGGCAATTTTTGCAAGCAAGGATTTGAAGATTTAGCCTTGAATAAGCTCTAGAAACCTGTAGGAAAGAAGACAACACACATGCAAACCGGAAAAAAAAATTACAGTAACAACCCTTTCTCAAATCAAAAGATGGATGCAATAAATTAGGGTTTTAGAGAGATTACCTGTAGGAGATTTTAATTCCTTAATCTTTTTATAATTTAATTTAGTTTGGAGGCTTAGAAATTTGATTTAGAGCTTTGAAGAAGAAGCCATTTTTGGGTTTTGGTTTTTCTCAGAGAAAGAAAGGAATGAAAGGAAGGAGGAGATGAATTGTACGTACAGGCACAAGTTTCCTCTCCTCTAGAAAATGGTTTTGGGCTTGGGTTAAATTTTGCTTACCTAATAAGCAATAATGTCATAATACTTAAACAAATTTTAGTTAAGTTATAGTATTAACATGTTTACACCATTTTCATCACTTAATTCACCAAATAATTTATACAAAACATGTTTCTATCTTTATAAAAATGCAACTAACATATTTTAAAATTACTTTAGCCACTAATATAAATTTTCATCATTAAAATTTCATTTTGATTAAATACTTAAATTTACACTATTATTTACACAAAACAACATTTTAATCAACAAAAATTACACAAAAATCATTTCCTTGTCCAATTCATCATAAAAACTATATTAAGATTATTCTTACACCCAAATGTCGTTTTTAAATAAAATTCCAAATTTTTATTTACAATATTTACCATATTTAATTTTTAATACATCATTAAAATTAACAAAAATCACTATTTGACCACTATTTCCACAATTATTACATTCTACCAAAATAAAACCATTCAATGTTCATTATTACCCCCAAAATAACTTAATAAAGTTTTCGAAACTTTATTCTCCCCATTTTATATTTATCTACAACAAATAAATGTCGAATTAATTGTTTTTATCTTTTATTTAATTAATTCACAACCAAATTAACATAATTCCACTATCCACATTTAATTTCCAACCAAACCATCTTATTACCATTTTATTTCACCAAGTACACATTGTTTATTATAAAATAAACAATTTTTAACAAAATTTTACATCTCCAATTTATTTTATTTCTCCATTTTAAATTATAATCATCGTTATAATTTATTTTCACAGGTAATCACAAAACCAAGGTTGTTACAATAACCCTGCTATATCTCATAGCGGATTTCTACCGCTACGATTTTTCCATATAGCCCCAAATATAGCCTTTTCACTATTTACGCTATATCCCGTTATTCCCCATATATTCCGCTATTTCCGCTATATCTTCTTAAAAGAAATGAATTGGAAAATGGCATTTATACATTATAAAATTATGAAATTAATTTATTTAATTGAATTTTTAATAGGTTTTCAGAAATGAAAATACTCTAATATTCTACTAAATTCAATTGTGTTATATAATAGTTTTACGTTTATTTGCAGTATATTCACACATATTTTCATATAAAATTATTTATGTATTAATTATAATTCAATTGAATGTTAATTTTTTCATTTAATTACCATTTATATATTTTTTTAAACATTAAGTACGAGTTTTATATGCTATTTTAGAGTCATCCGCTATATCTCGCTATATCCTCGCTGTATCCCCGCTATGACTTTTTGCACCTTCACCACATTGAATCTGCCACGTGTTTTAACTGCACGGATTTTCACTGATATTTTTTTATTGATTTTGATCTAATTATTGATCAGATAATTAATTTTTTTGTTTATATTATTACTTATTCAATTGTTAATGATAATTTTTATTGGTTCAAAATTGGTTTTTTTATTTTAAGGTACATAAAGATAAAACTATGTATGTATGCATGTTAAAATAATTTAAAATAGTTTGAATTATTTTTTAATCTAAATATATATGCTAATAAAAATAGTGGATTGTATTAAGGTGTAAATGAACATAAATCTTGTTAAATAAAATATACTTCTGGCAAATTATCGCTTATAAAATATCTATAATTTATCTTACTTTAAATTATTAACACATACATAATATTATATTTGGATTTGTAAATTAAGATATGTTTTCAGATTGTTTAACTAAATCAGATTACTCTATGTGTTGGAAATAAATATTGAATTCAGAATAGTTGACTTGATTAAATTAATTTAGACTTATTAAAGGATTCGTTGATAATATATATGTATGTATTTATGTATGTGTGTATATGTATTAAATATATTTAAACATACATACACACACATATAATTTTAAACAATGCTTTGGACAATCAACGCATATATAAAGGGAGAATGTGTCCATTACAATACAAATCTCAGCACCCTAACACATACACATTAACTATGTACATATATAATATGTCACACTTACAAAATATACACTAGAGTATACTTGGATATACTCATAATATATGCCAGTATAAATTTGGTCATTAATGTCATTTAATAAATTAATCAACTTAATTAAAGATGGAAAAATGAATGATTTCTCTATCCAAGTAAAACAAGATCTTCCCTCATTAATTGAATAAGTTTAAGAGAAAGAAATGAAAGGGTTCCTTCTCTAAATTAAATTAAACAAGTAATTGTTATGTATATTTGATATAATCTATTTTATTTAAATCTCATATTAATTAAGATATAAATAATTAAACCCTTTTTCTATAAAAAATTAAATAAAATAAAATTTTATTTGAAATATTTTATATTGGATTTAAATTCTCTTTAGATTTCATATCCCAATAGATCCAAAACAAGAATTTTTTTCTGAAATCTACTTGTTTACGCCGCTTCCGGCTGGTCTAGTTTCTCCAATGGTAATAGAGTCATAATGATATATGCGGTCTAAGTTAGCATTGTTAAGGCTAACTGATTAAAGCCTACCCATTTAGTAAAGAGTCTAAAAAGGTAGTATCAAATGGTGGGATTAGGTAACAAGTATTCCACCTTACTTGGCTACTAGCATGGCCGGATGGATGATGTAAGCCCAAAGGTTATCGCCTATATAAAGGCCTGATTTGATCTTGGGGCTTAGGCTAATTTTCAAAATTTGTTTGAAAAAATAAAATTATGTTTTAAGTTTTAAATTTTAAATTTAAGTCCAAATATAAAAGTGAAATTTTATAACTATTATGCATTCTAATTTTTCTAAATTGTTTTAGGAAATTGAACGGTTAATTTTGAAATTTAAAATTTAATTAATATGACTAATCGAATTAGATAAAATAACTAATTATAAGTTGATTGATCAAAACATATATATTGATAAATGTGTGTGATTATAACCGTTGTAGTTATTTATTTATCTTACAATTGTTTATGATAAAGTAATATAATTTTAAATTAATTAAAAATATTTAACTAAATTATTTAATTATATAAATTTTTGTAACGACATGTAAATTTTCAATAATTAAATTTGTTAATTTAATAAGATTTTTGTAATTAAATTTTGAAAGAAATAAAAACTTTATAATTTAATAATGAAGTGAATGTTAAAAATGAAACGTAACAAAGGTAATTCAAACTAATTATTAACAATTGAAATGAAATTACAATAAATCGAAGTAAATCAGTGTTAGTTACGTAATTGTAACATTTGGCTATAGATAATAGACTTATTAATGTGAATAAAATCCCAATAAATGAAATAATACAAATGTTATACTTGGCTATAAGTGTGTATATGAAAACAGATGTAAGTATTAAATTGATCAATGAATTACCACATAATTAATGATAAGTGAATAGAATTTGTGTTGGGAAAATAATTATAATATTTGATTGTAAATAATAATGGATTCATAAGTGCAATTAAAGGTTATGGTAACAATTATTATAAGTTGCCTATATAATTAGTCTATAAAATTAATTGGAAATCAATTTTATTTAAATGTAAATAAATGTTAATTAATGTGAGTTAGGATAAAAATTGTAAAGTGTGATGTAATAAAATAAATGGAAATGTATAATTTATTCAATAGGGTAAAATAAAAGAATCAAACCAAGTTGAATAAATTTATTAAGATTTTAATTATAATAAATGTATATATTTGGCAAATTCAATATAATTGGAAATAATGGTTGATATAAAAGAGAGATGGGAATTTGAATATGTTAATGTAATGAAAGACAAACAAATATTAACTAGGGTTATAGAGTAATAATAGACTAAATAAAAAGAATAGAATTGAATCAATCGGTTTATTTGAAATTAATTAATTGGAATTCAATTTATAATAAATGGGTTATTGTAAGAAATTGAAATTAAATATTATGTTAACTGAAATTTGGATGAATTGGGAAATTTTTAATGTATTTGGATGTAAACCAATGTTAATATTACCTTTAAGATGATAAGTTAACCATTGATTTAATAATAAGATTGAGAAATCAAATAAATGGATTATATTGGAATTTCAGTTTGGTAATTAATGAATTTACTGAAATTGAAATTAATTACTGTAATTGGTGTATTAATTTACATTGAATCGATATAGAATTTTTTTAAAAAGATTATGAATCACTAAGAAAATTCAAGTGATAGGAATGGTAAGTTATTAAATCTCAACGAAGAAGTGATTTAATTAATTAATTATTAATTTAATTAATTAATTGGAAAATAGCCATTTTGGCCACCGACCCAGATTTCGACAAAACCAGTTTCATCGGATCCGTAACGATGAATTATTGTAGGATTTCAAGTTTCGTAACGAGCGGACTTGTCATTTGATCGTACGGGCTCGAAACGCCTAGAAACCAATTTAATTGAAATCAATTTGAGATAAGCTGATTTTAGCATAACTTTTTCATACGATGGAATTTGGACTTGAAACCTCTTCCATTGAGTTAAAATATATGAAAACATTTATTTTGATATATGGGTTAACCCATTTTCGTTCCGGAGTCGAAACGGGCATTTCGGGTCATTTATCGTTCAAAACCCAAATCGATTGAGCCCATTTGTTTTTATTTTTATCTATCTATATATATCTCGTTATAAACCTTAGCCACTCCTCATAATTCATTTGTCTATACATACATCTCCTTCTCAATTCCTCATTCCAATGGCTGACGAAATCTTATTCCCTATTGCAATTTCAAATCAAAAATTCAAAGCCAAAAATTCAAACTCCTCAAATAATATCAAATTATGTATCAATCTGAAGCTCCCGACGAGCGCTTCTCAGATCTGTAATTCGTTTTCCAATTTGAACCACTGTTTGTCCATAAATTAAAGAGAAATTCTCGACTGTTTATTTCGTCGCAATCGACTGCGGTTGATCGGTGAATCAAGGTTACAGTAGTGAGGAAAGAGCCGAGTGGAGTTCATCAGCGCAGGTGGTTGGTCGATTCAACGACCAGATCACCATATTTAAATCGACTAGGGTTTGGTAATAGTGGCGGTTGCTGTCTCGAACATGAGGTAGACGCGTGGCCGTGGGATGACTCAAAGGCATGGGGGCGGTAGGCGATCACGACGCGTCGAAGGGGAGGCTGGCCAGTCACGGCGAACTCACGGTGATGCGTGGGGCAACGTGGATGCGTGGTGGCACAGTTTCATGTATGCGATAATTTGGGTTCGTGTAATCTTGATGTTGGAATTCTTCTTGGTGAAGTTTTGATTTATTTTATTTGTTTTATTTATTTTAAATTTCAATTTCGATCGTTCTAATCTATGTAACTTTTACATGCGAGGTTGTTTTCACGCGCGGTTTGATCCACTGGGATCGCATCGAAATTCCGAAGACTTTGAAGCTGGTTTGAACGAATTATGAGACTGTTTGGATTTTGGGCTTCTTTTTAATTTAAATTCAATTTAAATTCAAAGGTGAGTGTTTTAACCCACTCACAACTTCTAAAATTTCTTATGTTTGTTAAATTTAATTTATGATGTGATTAGAAATTTATTTATGGTTATTTGTGATATTTTGAATCATCATCATAGTTAATTTGAATTTATTGTATTAAATCGTTATTTAATTTATTACTGAATATATATTGCCAGTTAAATACTTGTTATTGATTATCTGTTCTATACTGATATTTATTGATTGATTTGGATGATGATTACCCTGGATGTTTGACTGTTGATATTGAATGAATGAATGTGTATTTATATTGTTATGAACTGCAAGTTTGTTATGGCACTTTTATTTATTTCGAGATTGCGGTTTGAAATGATATATAACCGTAAAATATTAAGTTGCGGATGGATATGATAAATATCTGTATCACTTGACCCTATGTTAGAAAATTATATACGAACATCGGATTGGTTAAATTAAATGCTTTTTGAAATCCTTAATTTTTGAATGGAATTAAATGATATTTTTAAAGAAAAATTTGATTTGTATAAATCAAAGTATTTTTGAAAAATCAAGTTTGAATTGAAATGTGAATTGGCTAGAAAGGAATCGTTTTAAGAAATTAAATTTAAATGGTCTGATTTTGTTGAAATGAAATAAATAGTTTAAATTGTATAAATTCCAAATTCATGTTTTCAAATATAAACTATTTTAAATTTATTATTTATAAGATTCAAAATTTTAAGATTTTAAGATTTATAAATTATATTAACCTATATTAACCATATTAAATCAATTTAACCTATTTAAACCATTTAATTTATTTTAAACTAAATAAACCATTTTTAACTTATATTAAATCTAACTAATCTATTTTAAAGCTATTTAATCTATTTTAATTATACTTAATCTAATTTAAATCCATTTAACTATCTTAAATCAGTTTAAAAGTATTTTTAGCCTATGATTAAACTATTTATAACTATTTCAACTATTTACTATTTATAATTATTTAAATTATTTCTAAATTTTCAAACAAAGTAAAGTGGAAGTTGTTTAAATCCAATGCTTTGTTTTAAAAGAGAATAAATTGAAACGATAATTTTGAAGTAAGGTTTTACCCTATTTTGGTAATATGACTATGTAAGAAATTATGACTTTTTGAAAGGAAATATAATTCCAAACTATGATTTCAAAGTGAATATGATTTGAAAGTAAATACGATTTCGAAAGTATCATGGTTTTGAGAATATGATATTTTGGTATAAATTGTGAATTGACTTTTGAAATGTAAAAGAACCATCTGGTGTGTAATAAGCGATTGGTTGTTAAAGAGACTGAGATCGAATATTGTCATACTCTCTGCCAATACCGAAAAACGCTTTAACAACTGCGTACATCGTGGATATTCCATAAATGAAGTAGGATGGTTTGATAAAAAGTAACAACTGCGTACCGAAAAACGCTTTAACAACGCTTTAACAACTTATATGTAAATCAAGTTTTCCAGTGAAACTTTGCTTAAAAAAAATTAAACTATTTTTAAAATTTGAGTCTTGTTAAAATTCATAACTTTTGTTTAGAAACTAATTTCTAAAATAAATCATATAAGTAGGAATTGTTTTATGAATATATATCATGTTTGTAGGTTTTGAAGTTATTCATTTGTTTGATACAGTTCAGGCATGCTCAACAATTCTCATCATTTTCCTATGTATAACTATGTTCTAAAATTCCCAAAATCATCATGCAAGCATTATCTCCAAACTTACATTACAGATCTATTTCAACCATATATTAATGCATCATATTCTTGCTAGCAGAGTTCAAACAGGGGTTTAAATATTGGAACAGGGTACTTCAAAATTTGCAGAGAAGCACTCAGTAAATTAACATATAGATATGCATGCAGATCAAAATATCAACAAAATAATTTATAAGCAACACCTATTAGTTACTAACTTTAAATTTTAAAAAGTTTACTCACCTTTTTTTTAAGGAGATGCAGAGGTGATAAAACTGGAACTGGAAATTGTCAAAATGCTTGAATATGAAGATGAACCCCTTTTTCTTGTTACATTGCTTCAGGTTGTTCTCTCTTTTTTTTTTAAAAACTTGCAAATGCTTTGAACTTGATGATAAAGCCCTTGAAACAGAAAACTTCAGGTTTTCTTCAACAAATTGTTTCAGTTAATATTCTGACTCATGCATGCATTTGAAGTTTGAGGCAGACATGGGGATTGAAGGCATGCATCAGACTCTTGAAATCATGATGCAGAATTTGTTGCACTTGCTTTTGTTTTGAGAATAAACTGCAGATATGCAGTTTTGTTTTGAGCAATGATTTTTTTTTAGAATAAACTGCAGGCATTGATCACAGAAAGGGTTTGAGGGGATTTCAGGTTTTAGAACATGGTTTGAATTGAAGAATTGATGTAGATTTTAATTGAAGATTTCTGGTTTGAAGCCTCTAGTTTGGAAAAACTTTGCTTGACAGGTTTGAACATTACAGGTTTGTTTAAACTTATAAAACAGAATGTTGTAGGCTTGTAAAGATTACAGATATTGGTTTGAGGAAATAAAGTTTCAGGCTTTGTTTTGAGCATTTGTTTGAATTAAGGAATTTCTTGAGAAATTGTTTTGAAGATTTCTAGTTTTGGAGAGTAAAAGTTTGCATGATAGATCTAGTTTTCTTTTTAGAAATGAACAAAGAATTAAGGAAAATGAGAAAGAGGGTTTATATAGGATAAATTTCAGATTTTATAAATTTAAAAGAAAATTTAAAAAGAAAATGGACACTTGTCTCAACTTTAATTAATATGCTAACACATGTGATCAAGTGAGTTTAAAACTTAACACTTGTCCTTTTTATTTCTATATTATTTATAAAAGATTTTTAAGGTTTTTAATTAATTTCCTAATGAACAAATATGTTTTCTTAATTTAAAAAAAAATACTTTCTAATTAAATATCAAATAAACAAATACACTTATACATTTATAAAAGTATGCTAATTTATATAAGCACAATCTTTAAAAAGAACATAAAAAAAATCAATTATAATTTAAATAAAGTTATATGCAATATTTCAAACTTATTTTTAAAAGTGCTATTTCAAAAGCCATGTATTTATCCTTATTAAATAAATTAAATTCCAATTTCTGTCAATAAATTTTATAAAAGAAAAATATAAAACAATCTTATTTTTAATTAAAGACATTATCTATAATTTTAAAATTCAAACTATATTATCATTTTATATTTTAAGATGTATGTATATTCTTGAATTCAAATTTATATTCATTCTCAAAGTCAAATTTAAAAATCAAATATAAAAATCAATTTAAATAAATATAAACATCTATTTTTAAATAAGCTTATTATTATCTACAAATAATATATCCTATTTTAAAATAAATTTAAAACACACAGATATAAATACATTTTAAACACACTTATAAATTTTGAACATAATATACCAATTTATAACCATAATTAAAACATTATATTATTATTACTTGGTTAATTATCTTTGAAAATAATAATTTATCAATTTCAATAATTAAATTAAGAGATTATCACATTTTAAACTCCTGGAAATTCCGGGATATTACAATCCTCCCCCCTTAACAGAATTTCGTCCTCGAAATTTAAAACAAAGATAATCCACAGTTTAATTTTATTTCAACCAATTCAAACATACATAACAGCCATACACTATAAATCAAACAAACAATTCCATCCAAACAACCAATTCAATCAAATAAACAATACTAGTTATCCGAACACAGATCCGGATAAACTTCCTAAAATTATCTCGAGTTTCCCCAGTACAGACACAGGGATACTCGCTCTACGAAACCCAAACTAGCTATACTGCTAAGCTACTGAATTCCTACTCAGCTAGATCTAAAATCTACCAAGATACCAGACCATAGACAAGTCTGATCAACAACTAAAACCTTCACAGAACTACTGGTCTCAAAACCAGTGATGACCAAAACACCTACTCCCTCAGAGACACGTGAAATAATTTTTCTTTATCTGTCCAATTTCTAACGAATCAAGATATCCATTTGCTCCAATATAAATTGTAGCTATCTGCTCTTCCACAGTAAGAGGGTCTGATTGGGATTGTTTAAGCAACTCGCGTAATCGTTGGCCTCTTGCCAATTGATTCTGAGTAGCTGCTCGAGTCCCCTTACGAAGCTTTCGTTATTGGGTTAGCCATACACTTCGCATGTTTCTAGCGATTCACATGGTATCATCAAATGATACAAGTCTTGGAATAAAGGAATTTGTAGATCTGTTCCGCTCAAAATGGGCTGGGGTTATGAACTTAGTATCATGGAATCGACTCGATCATCAGATTATAAGTTCAAAAAGATTCGAACGATTAGATAGATTCTTTTTGAAAAATCCCTTTCATCAAAGGAAAACCTTTTTAATGGTTGAAAAATAAAGCCAATAGGTATAAAAAAACAAAGGAAGAAGATACAAGACAAGGACTGGATAAATGAAATGAAAGGAACACTATATCCAAGATTAAAGAAAAAAATTTCCAAACTTAAAGAGAAATTTGTTAAAGAGAAGAATCTTTCCAATTTCTCGACGCTGGAGTTGATCCTAAAGGATTGAAATCCAATCAATAAATTTCATAAAAAATAGAAATTAGGTTGAAATTGAAGAATAAAAAATGCAAGAGTTCTTTTCTTTGGCCAGGAGGTCTCTTAACGCCTTCTTTTTTCTTCCTATCGGAGAGCATCTATAGCTGCTTCTGGTTTAGGCGGGCAGCCCGACAAAATCTGCAAAAAAACAGCAGCGATACTACTAGAAAGTACAGTTTCAATATTACCCATACATAATCCTTTGTAGAGACGTTGAGGCGGACGGACACTAATTTTTATAGATTCCTTCATTTCACCGATTCGTACTAAATAACGCCAATGTCAACCAATCCCAACTGACCAATCTAACCAATTTGGTCCCGAGGTAAGGAATAACCAATTACACCAAAAGATGCAGTCAATACAGCCACCTCTCAGTAGGATTCAAACACAGATGAAATTCTGACCATCTGTCAAAGAAAAAAGAACGAATTGTCACTTAAGTTATAGAAGAATTCCTGAATCCAAGAATTCAGAATAACAAGTTCTTCATTACCCAGAATAAAATAACCCTCATAAGAACCATATTTTGACTTTTATCTGGTGAAAATCCTCGAATGGTACGATCCCTCCGTCATCTCAGAATGAAAGGGGCGATCTCGTAGTTCTTGGTCTGTGAAGATGCGTTGTTAGGTGCTCCATTTTAGCTTTAGATGAGGATCCAATAAGAAGAATAACTGAATTCCAGTCTTCCAAACTGGCAATTCAACTCTTCAAACCAAAACACTGATCTCTACAAAAAACTCAGAAGAATCCAATACCTCGGAGCTCTCCAAAACTTATTGCTCCCTTTACCAGAGAAAATCTCAATAACATCGAAGTCTCCCACTTCGAATTCCAAATTCTTCCGTTACTTAACCTCAAAACTTACCGGATGATCCGGCTGCCTATAGATCCTTCCTGATCAGCTCAACCTTTGCTGATGCTTCTACAAACAAACTAGATCAACAACAACTCACAAACTGATCCTCACAAGATCAATCCACAATCAAAACCAAACTTTACTATCAACAGTAGAAAACAACTTCTCCTATCTGGAAAAGACAGAACAAAATCACTTGCCAACTTGCCTCAAATTCTGAAAATAGATTCAGAAGAAACTCTCTAATCCAAAATACTGCAATTCCTAGCTGCTTCTACTCAAGAACAACAGCCACCTTGCTTCCGCTGCACAACTCTGATATGGAGCAGATGAAAATCCTATCGAATGAACACAGGCACAGACTAAACATCACATCTCAGAAATAAGGTTCAACAGAAATTCCAAGAAATACAGAGCTGCTACACCAAACAATCAACCTAGGAGACAACCTTCTACCCAGCTGAATCACCGGTATCATTCCTATCAAGTCGATTCAGAACTTAAACTCCAATGCAGGCAAATCTATAACTTTCCTGAAGATATATCCAGAAAAATCTTCAGCAATTCCAAAACTTCCACATCCTTTAGAGATGCCACAAATCCAAACAAAAGACTATCTAAGATAATCTACAAATCATCGCAAGTCAATTTTGCGATCCACCAATCCAATATCCAAGATATTATTCTCTCTCCTAATCAGAACAATTTATCCTTGACCAACTAATCCATCGAAGAAACAGATCTTCGCTGCTGCTTGTGAATTCCACTTCAAGGAAATGCTAAGACAAAAAGATCTTCCTGCTGAAACACAGAACACTCCCGAGCTACACCGCTAACTTAGATGCCAAAGACTTCTTATCCAAAGTTCTTTGAGACTCTCGGACCTCCAACTAAACACATACATCCTGCTGAACTCGTCTACAACTCCGAAATAGACACACTTCCTTAAACTTCTCCAAAATAAAACATCTTAGGAGACATCCATAATCACTGCATCTCATCACGCAGCTACTACTTCCGGAGGTTGCCAAGATACCATTACTTACTTCTGCCCAACCGACAGATCCAAATTCTCAAAAATCCGCTCACACGAGTGCAACCAAACTTACACTTCGAAGAAGAACTCCGAACCTTAACAGGTTTCCTTCAGAGGTCAAATGAAATTCTTACACCAAACTACAAAGATTACTCAAGACGGTATTAGGTCTACAGTCTCGACAAATACACTTCCAACCTCAAACATTCAAACTCCAACCAATGGTAGTCGTGTTACACACACCACTACTCATCTACCTTTATAACTTATGTTGGAAAACCCGAACAGGTAACCCAACAGATAGGTAGAAATATATATATATATATAGTTATATATAAAAATTACAAATACGCTCTCTCAAGAAAGACACCACTATAGAGCCTAGGTATTCACTCAACCTAATGCTCTGATACCAACTGAGACGACCCGACTTCCTACCACCAGGAAATCGCATCATCTTTAAGAAAGAAAGGGATAGAAAAGAGAAAAGATAGAGAAGAAGAAAGAAAACGACATCAGAATCTAAACAGCGGAACGAATAAATTATATTAATCACATAATACTTTACATAGTATCATATACATCAGAGATACACAACAAAATCAACTCATACTAGACAGTTATAAACACCTGTCTAGTTATACAACTCAATACAACTCAAAGACAACAACTCAGAGAACACACAGCAGAAAACTATATAGCTATACGAAGAAGCCTCCTGCTCCATTTGCTCCTTTAGATTTCGTCAGGCCAACCTAAATCCTAACCTGAATCCCTTGGCTACTCGTAAAAATTTGAGTACCCAAGAGTTTAAGAAAAACAAAAATAAACTCTGGGTCAGAATGGGTCTGGTGTGAGTAAACGGTTAAAGTTGCTTAACTTTAAAAACCTTTTGAAAGAAAAAGGTATCACGTAAGACTTCCCACACATAAACATGGAAAAGTTTTTACCTTACGCTAACCAAAACATTTGATAGGAAATCCGGTGATATTATAACAGGTCTAGGGTTTTCAAATAAATAAGAAATAGCCGAAATTGTTACATGATTAAATTCCAGCTACTAGCCACAAAAGTGGGTAATACAATCAAAACCGTTGGCACTTATTGGATTTTGGATTCCATACAATGGCAGGGCTACTGGGGTACCGCTCGTCACAGTACGTGGCCTAGATCACCGTACCGAGGAGCCACCCTAACTCCCCTGCAACACAAAGCCGGACCCATTCCTTACTGAAAAGTTCCGAATAAGACAACCTCGGCGGATGTAGCTATTCAACAGCCCACACAGTTGAAATAAAAGGGACCTCTAGACAGGGGTAAATCTTACTCTCAAGTGGGGGCTACCCACGAAGCCTTGTTGCACCTCCCCTGTTTTAGCCATTCCCGGTTGATGAGGCTTGAGGTTACGATTACCTTTAGTGAACACATCACTTAGAATGCTCATCGTCCACCTGACGATATTCTGAAAGCATTCAATTCATACAAGTTCGTTCCGGGTTCGAACGAAACCGAAGGCATTATCTTGTTACACTCATTTTGGAATCACCCTCAGAGTTAACGACAATAACCCTTGCATCTAAACCACCATCTCGAACCTATAAGAACTAATTCCGTCAAACTCATTACGGAATCACCCACAGAGTTATACTGACGTATAGCCCTTACACCTCGAGTCTTCACAAAGCTCCACTTTGAATTCACGACCTAACGTTATTTGGAATCGATGTGGTTTTCGGATATCCAAATATGGAAACCCGATCCCAGTCTCATCGAAATCCGAAGCGTGTCTTTTAGGTCCAAGTTGTTTTAAAGGTTTTAAAACAATTCAATACAGTATCTATATACACACAGATAGATAAGTCATAAATCACAATTGATAATCAACATTATCAAATAACAGGTAATCCGCATTATCAATATCATAATAAATAATCCATATATCAACATCCCAATTGATAATCTATGTAATCATCACAGTGCAACCAAGTATTCATATCACACAACCATACTTATCTCATTACTGAGATAACAAAGCATTCAAGATAATCAATGACATTCATTCATACATAAGCAATGATTTACCCATACCACAATATAATTAATTTAAAATGAATTAAATTAACTATCTCTAGTCTCTAATTAATTTAAAGTGAATTAAATTAATTACTTCATTTCTTAATTAATTTAAAATTAATTAAATTAATTACTTCATCCAAATATATCTTGCTTACTTATTGTTCAATTAAACAAATTAATTAATAATCATCCTAATTAATCAACCTTGATTAATTAACTCTTAATCAAGTAATTAATCCTTAATAATTCTCATTAATCATATCAATTAATGAACATTAATTAATTACTCATGCTTAGATTAATTGCTTTTAATTAATCAACTTAAATACAGTAATTAATTATTCTTAATTACTTATTAATTACTTTTTAATTACTTCTTAATTACTTTTTAATTACTTTATAAATTCTTTGATTTATTACACCAAGTAATAAACCTTTAATTACTTTAACCAGTAATTACCCATTTAAAATTACTTCCCAATCAGTAATTTTTCCTTAACTTAATTACCTCTGTAATTTATCAATTACTTATCTTAAGTAATTAGCCTTATCAAAACTTATTAGGTAAACATACTTAATCCTTTATCAAGTGACTATCATTAGTTAATTAACAAATTAATTAACTAACTTGATCACACTTATCTCATCAATTATAACAGAGTAATTCACCAATTAATCTTCAATTAACAGATTAATTATCTTCAACTATTAATTAATAAACCTTAATTATTAATCAGTTATTTAATACAAAGTAATTAATCACTAATTACCTTTATAATTAATTAATTAACCTTAATTAACTAATTAATCAACTTTTAATCATTAATTAATAAACTTAATTATTAATTAACAATCTTGATTACAAATTAATTAATATAATTAATTAATTCTTAATTACAATTAATTAACCTAAATAAAAACAGTTAATTAATTCTTAATCAACTTTCATTATAAATTAATAACCTTTTTAATTATTAATTAAGTAAACCCAGTTATTACTTAATAAAACCTTTATTAAGTATTAATTAATTACTATTTTAGTTAACCCTTAATTACTTAGTTAATAAGTAATTACAATTTAACTAATCATTAGTCATTAATTACATCATCATCTTAATTAATAATTAATTAAATAAATAATTATAGTTAATTAACTACTTAATTAATCCCCTTTAAAATAATAATTAAATTAATTAATTAACTTAAAATTCCTTAATTATCTAACTAATTACAAATTATAAATACTTAATTATTTATTTAAGATAAAACATTATCTTAAATACATCTTGAAATCTTTATTTAACTTAATTCATAAATTAAATTATAAAGAAATCATTAATTACTTTCTTTAATTATTAGTTAAAAATTCTAATTTCAAGTTAATAAATTATCTTAAACTTTAATTGTTAATTAATAAATCATTTTCCACTAATTAATTTAAATAAAACATTAACTTAAAATTCTCTTTTATATTTCAAAATAAGTTTTGAAATAATATTAAGATTTTAACTTAAGACATTTAAAACATCATACAAATTTATTCATAAAAAAACAATTCAATTTCAAAAACAAGAGTTTTAATTTAACTTAAACTTTTAAAGTTTAAAACTTATTTTATATTTTAAACTAAATATCAGGTTGAACATTAATTTGGGTTCAACCCATATATATACTTGAATTCAAGTACAAATACATTTTTTTCTTTAAAACAATCTGCCCCTTTTAAAATTTAAAACTGTTTAAATTAAAACTTAAAAACTGTTAAAACAAAACAGTTAAACACTGCAACTCAAAACCTTGTGACCATGCGAGTAATACCCTGAGCCACAATCCAAATGTACTCGAGCTTTTCCCCAAGTCTCCTCCCTTATTACCCGAGCTATATCCCAGTAACACAAACCCAAAACAAAACCCAAATGTTCTGACACCAACCACCTCTCGTGCACCTGCACCAGGACCTCCTCCGGTCAACGGCGACACCTCCGTCAGGTCACCCAAGCACTTCGCAAGCCCCTACGACCAACCAAACACCACTTCATGTTTCGAATCAAAATCAAGTACTTCAGGTGAACTAAGCCCAAATACATCACCAGTAAAATCCTCTACACCCTCGCCTCCGATGATGTTAACCGCCACGATTCCGGCTATGAGATGCTGACTCACCGCGCCTTCTCCTCCCCAACAATCATCAAGCCCGATGCAATGAAGAAGATGTCGTAGACCAATTTACAGCAGACCCCAAAACTAGGTTAAAAATCAAATTCGAGCAAAATCAAACTCCATAATGATTTAAAAATTCTTTAACCATTTTTGCCTCAATCCACAAACATGATTCTGGCTTAAATTAAAGACTCGAGTAACCCAAATCCAAGAATCATCAGTAATTTGCAAAAACCCATCTTCCAGTAAAACCCAATTTACTCACTCAATACTTTCTTATAAACTTGGATTTTTATCTTAAAAATCTTTATTTTCAAAATGTACTCGAATTTGGATCCCGAAACAACAAATCAGGATATTTAAATTTTTGACATATTTGAAATTTTATATGTAAATCAAGTTTTCCAGTGAAACTTTGCTTAAAAAAATTAAACTATTTTTAAAATTTGAGTCTTGTTAAAATTCATAACTTTTGTTTAGAAACTAATTTCTAAAATAAATCATAGAAGTAGGAATTGTTTTATGAATATATATCATGTTTGTAAGTTTTGAAGTTATTCATTTGTCTGATACAATTCAGGCATGCTCAACAATTCTCATCATTTTCCTATGTATAACTATGTTCTAAAATTCCAAAAATCATCATGCAAGCATTATCTCCAAACTTACATTACAGATCTATTTCAACCATATATTAATGCATCATATTCTTGCTAGCAGAGTTCAAACAGGGGTTTAAATATTGGAATAGGGTACTTTAAAATTTGCAGAGAAGCACTCAGTAAATTAACATATAGATATGCATGCAGATCAAAATATCAACAAAATAATTTATAAGCAACACCTATTAGTTACTAACTTTAAATTTTAAAAAGTTTACTCACCTTTTTTTTAAGAAGATGCAGAGGTGATAAAACTGGAACTGGAAATTGTCAAAATGCTTGAATATGAAGATGAACCCCTTTTTCTTGTTACATTGCTTCAGGTTTGTTCTCTCTTTTTTTTAAAAAACTTGCAAATGCTTTGAACTTGATGATAAAGCCCTTGAAACAGAAAACTTCAGGTTTTCTTCAACAAATTGTTTCAGGTAATATTCTGACTCATGCATGCATTTGAAGTTTGAGGCAGACATGGGGATTGAACGCTTGCATCAGACTCTTGAAATCATGATGCAGAATTCGTTGCACTTGCTTTTGTTTTGAGAATAAACTGCAGATATGCAGTTTTGTTTTGAGCAATGATTTTCTTTTTTAGAATAAACTGCAGGCATTGATCACAGAAAGGGTTTGAGGGGATTTCAGGTTTTAGAACATGGTTTGAATTGAAGAATTGTGCAGATTTTAATTGAAGATTTCTGGTTTGAAGCCTCTGGTTTGGAAAAACTTTGCTTGATAGGTTTGAACATTACAGGTTTGTTTAAACTTATAAAACAGAATGTTGTAGGCTTGTAAAGATTACAGATGTTGGTTTGAGGAAATAAAGTTTCAGGCTTTGTTTTGAGCATTTGTTTGAATTAAGGAATTTCTTGAGAAATTGTTTTGAAGATTTATAGTTTTGGAGGGTAAAAGTTTGCATGATAGATCTAGTTTTCTTTTTAGAAATGAACAAAGAATTAAGGAAAATGAGAAAGAGGGTTTATATAGGATAAATTTCAGATTTTATAAATTTAAAAAGAAAATGGACACTTGTCTCAACTTTAATTAATATGCTAACAAATGTTATCAAGTGAGTTTAAAACATAACACTTGTCCTTTTTATTTCTATATTATTTATAAAAGATTTTAAAGGTTTTTAAATTAATTTCCTAATGAACAAATATGTTTTCTTAATTTAAAAAAATACTTTCTAATTAAATATCAAATAAACAAATACACTTTTACATTTATAAAAGTATGCTAATTTATATAAGTACAATCTTTAAAAAGAACATAAAAAAAATCAATTATAATTTAAATAAAGTTATATGCAATATTTCAAACTTATTTTTAAAAGTTCTATTTCAAAAGCCATGTATTTATCCTTATTAAATAAATAAAATTCCAATTTCTGTCAATAAATTTTATAAAAGAAAAATATAAAAAAAATTTATTTTTAATTAAAAACATTATCTATAATTTTAAAATTCAAACTATATTATCATTTTATACTTTAAGATGTATGTATATTCTTGAATTCAAATTTATATTCATTTTCAAAGTCAAATTTAAAAATCAAATCTAAAAATCAATTTAAATAAATATGAACATCTATTTTTAAATAAGCTTATTATTATCTACAAATAATATATCCTATTTTAAAATAAATTTAAAACACACAGATATAAATACATTTAAACACACTTATAAATTTTGAACATAATATACCAATTTATAACCATAATTAAAATATTATATTATTATTACTTGGTTAATTATCTTTGAAAATAACAATTTATCAATTTCAAATAATTAAATTAAGAGATTATCACATTTTAAACTCCTGGAAACTCCAGGATATTACATTTAATCTGACAATATTGATCAATATCTTTCTAAAAATTTAAAATTGATAAGAATTATCTTTCAAAGACAATAAAATTTAATCTATTTAAAAATTATTGTTTAATTAGATTAAATTAGGGGTTAAAAATTATGATTTTTAATATATATATCATAATTTTTAGTTGGGAAATTCATGTGAATTCTTGGGTTGAACGAATTGGGTGTTTTGGTGGTTTGCCGTTGATCGGCGTGATGATCGAAGGTGAAATCTTGGTCGAAGCTAGCTTGTGAATTGTTGATGAAGGGAAAAATGTTGTCGAATTTTTCCTATGGTGGTGATGATCAGATTCGATCGAACTAGGGTTTAGGATTGTGTTTTGTTCGTCTTGACTGTCGAGGCTTTTGTGACATGGGAAATGGACCGGAGATGTTTGCAAGATGAGGGATGGTATTGCGGTGATACGGCGATGCTCTGGAGGTGGTACTGGAGATTCCGGTGGCGAGTTCATCAACGGCAAATGGGTTTTGTGGTCGTGACTGATGTAGTTTTTCTCGAGCTAAGGGGTCGAATTTTGATTCGCTGATGGATTCTTGATTCTGGGTTGAGGGAATGATTGTCGTGGTCGTGTGCGGTCGGTCGCCGATCAGATAGATGGTCGGAGTCGCTTGGTTGGGTCGCGCACGTACACGCGTGTTCATTGTGCATTGGAAATATGTGTTTTGGAGAAGATGAGTTGAACTCGGGATAGCTCCCGCGTTTTCAGGGTGGCGACTCGAAGTAAAAGGGAGCTGGAGTTGTCTCGGGGGAGGCTCGTGTACAGGTGGTGTTTGACTCGAGTTTGGTCGTAGGCTTATTTGGTTAAGTTATGTAATGAGATTAAGTTGCAGATTAAAACTTGTTGTTTAAATAAATAAAAATCAAAGTTGAGTTTTTACAAAAAGGAAATAAATTTACAAATTATTGTTCCTTGTAAGTAAAAGTTAAATCAAACTTTTAAAAGTGTAAATTGAATTTATTTCCAAATTTAAATTGTTTAAGATGATTTCTTTGAAAATAATTAACTTAATTAAATTTTGAATTTTAATTTAAAAGGAGTATTTTGAATTTAAATATTAAATCAAAGTTTTGAAGTAAATTTTAAGTAATGTTTTAAAAACAAAGTTTTCAATTTATATTGAAAATGAATAAGTTTAAATTAGATGATTAAAGTGTTTTAAATTTCAAATTGATTTCTAAATGCTTTATTTTCAAATAAGGTTAATGTTATAATTTTGTAAATCAAATTAAATAATTTGTCCTTAAGTTATTAAGATCGTATTAATTTTAAATAATTAATTTGTGAAATATAATAAGGTTAATTTATTATTGTTTTTAACTTAAAAATAGTTAATTATTATGATTTGTTAATAAGTAAAGAGTTTAATTAAGATAAATACTTTTCTTAATTAATTAAGGGATTTTAAATATAAGAAGTTAACCAATTATTTAATTAATTTTAAACGATTAGTTAATTGTTTGTTTAATTTTAAGTAATCACTTAATTATGAATTAATTAACTGTAATTACTTAATGAAGTAATTAATGGTTAATTATTGAATGTAATTAAGGAAAGTGGAAATTACTTATGGAAGTAATTAGTGGGAAATTACTCATGAGAGTAATTAAATGGAAGTGATTAATGGATAATCACTTGATGTTAGGAATTAAGGGATTAATTAATATAATTGATTTGAAGTTAATAAATTAAAGAGTAATTAATTAATTTAAGAATTAAGGATTATTTAATGATGGGATTAATTGCTTGTTAAGGTAATTAAGAGGGTAATCATCTAATGGAGTAATTGGGAGAATAATTATTTATGAAAGTAATTAAGAGTTAATTACTTAATTAATTTAGTTAATTAATTAATTAATGTGATTAATTTAAAATTAATTACTAAATGTAATTAATTAAAAATGTAATTAATTAATAAAGTAATTAATTAAGGATTATTAATTGATGTAATTAATTAATAATTACTTAATGAAGTAATTAAAGATTAATTAATTAGTATAATTAATCAAGATTAATATAATTAAATAAGAAGTTAATTAATTAAGAAAAGTAATTACAAGTTGTAAATTACTGTTTATGATTAATGAGATGATTAATTACAAGTTAATTACTTAATTTATTAAAGGAGTTATTAATTAATAAGGATCAGTAGTTAATATAATTAATGAATTAATCAAGGTTGATTAATAAAAGTGATTAATTTAAGTGTGATTAATTAATTGTAATTAATTGAGGTTTAATGTAATTAATTATAGTTGATTGATTAATAAAGTAAATGAAGGATCGTTAATTATTGTAATTAATGATAGTAATTAAAGGTTAATTATTGTATATGGATAAGAATAATTAATTTGTGGAATTAATTAAAGAATTAAAGGCTAATTATTTGAATGTAATTAAAGGATGATTAATCAAGGGAGATTAATTAAAGAAGATCATTAAGAGATCATTTATTTATTTATTTGGAATAAATTAATGAAGAAGGATTTAGGTAATCTAATTGATTTACAGTTAATCAATTCTGCTTATGGATGATTAGTTAATATTGATTGATTGATATTGGGTGATTGATATTGGATGATTGATATTGGATGTTTGATGGATAATTTGGGTGTGATATCTCTGATATGTGATATGCTGCTTTGTGAGATAATTGGTTGATATGAATTATCTATTGTGATAACGTGATTCTTCTATTTGTTTATGTTATTCTGAATATAAGTTAATTGTTTAAACCCTTAAACAACTTGGACATTAAAATGGCGTTTGGATTCGGTGAGACCGAGATCGGGTTTCCATATTTGGATATCCGAAAACCACATCGATCCAAATTAAACGTTAGGTCGTGAATCCTAGTGGAGCTTAGTGAAGACTCGAAGTGTAAGAACTATTCGTCAGTATAACTCTGGGGGGTGATTCCGTGATGAGTTTGACGGAAATAGTACTTACAGGTTCGAGATGGTGATTCAGAGTGCAAGGGATATGGTCATTGACTCTGAGGGTGATTCCAAAATGAGTGCAACGAGATAGTGCCTTCGGTTCCGTTCGAACCCGGAATGGACTTGTATGGATTGAATGCTTTTAGAACATCGTCAGGTGGACGATGAGCATTCTAAGATAGATGTGTTCTATAAAGGTAATCGCAGCCTCAAGCCTCATCAACCGGGAATGGCTAAAACATGGGAGGTGCAGCAAGGCTAGGTGGGTAGCACCCATTTCAGGGTGAGGTCTTCCCTGTCTAGATGTCCCTTTTTTTCAGCTTAGTGGGTGGTTGGTCGTGCCAAACACAGGGTAATCTTACTCGGGACTATCCAGTAAGGAGTGGTCCCGGCTTTGTGTTACAGGGGATTGGGAGTAATCCTCGGCAGTGATCTAGGCCACGTACTGTGACGGGCGGTACCCCGGTAGTCCTGCCATTGATGGAAACCCATTCTTCCTATGAGACCCTACGGTTTTGATTGTATTACCCACTTTTGTGGCTAGTAGCTGGAATTTAATAATGTAACAATTTCGGCTATTTCTTATTTACTTGAAAACCCTAGACACTATTATAATATCACTGGATTTCCTATCAAATGTTTTGGTTAGCGTAAGGTAAAAACTTTTCCATGTTTATGTGTGAAGTCTTACGTGATACCTTTTTCTATCAAAGGTTTTTCTAAAGTTAAGCAATTTTAACCCGTTTACTCATATCAGACCCCTGACTGACCCGAGTGTTTATTTTCTGTTTTAATAAACTCTTGGGTACTCATATTATGTATGAGTAGTCGAGGGATCAGGTTAGCTTGACGAATTCTGGAGGAGTTATAGAGCAGGAGACTTCCACGTGTAGATATATTATGGTTCCGCTGTGTTTGTGTTGTGCCTGTATCTTGTGATATCTTGAGTTGTATAGTTAGACAGATGTTTATAACTGTCTAATATGTGTTGAATAAGTTGTGTACTCTGATGTATATGATACTATGTAATATTTTATGTGATATATTATATTTCTTTCATTCCGCTGTGAGTATCTGATGTTGTTGAGTTTCTTCTTTCTTATATTTTCTTCTTCTATCCCTTTCTTTCTTAGTTCATGATGCGTTTTTCTGGAGATAGAAAAACGGGTCATGACAGCTTGGTATCAGAGCATTAGGTTGAGTGAATACCTAAGCTCTAGAGTGGTGTCTTTCTTGAGAGAGCGTACTTGTAATTTTTATATATAACTCTATATATATATATCTACCTAATCTGTTGGGTTATCTGTTCGGATTTTTCAACATAAGTTTTAAAGGTAGATGGAGCAGTGGTGTGTGTGTAACACGACTACCACTAATGGAAGAGGTCCATATGTTTGAGGTTGGATGTGTATTTGTCGAGACTGTAGACCTGATACTGTCTCGAGTGAGATTTGCAGCTTGGAGTAAGGATTTCTCTGATCTCCGAAGGAAATCTTTTAAAGATTCGGAGTCCATCTTTGAAGTGTAAGTTTGGATCTGTCGGAAGTGCAGAAGTAAGTGATGATATCTTGATAACTGCATGATGAGATGAAGTATCCATGGATATTTCAGAAGATGTTTTCTCTTGAAGTAGTTTTAGAAGTGGTTGAGGAGCAGTCTACTGTGACGACCCGCCTTTCTAACCCCAGAAAGACGTATCATCAATAAGAAAGAAAGGGATAGAAATAGAAAAGAATAGAAAGAAAGAAATAACAACATCAGAATCTCACGGCGGAATGGAACAAAATATAATACATCATATAACTATTACATAGTTATACATACATCAGAGTTATACAATATCATACAACAGTACTGTTATATACATATATGTCCATACATACATCCAAAATACAGCATATACTAACTACACAGCGGAACTACATATATATAGATACATATGTCTGGTCTTCTTCTCCAAAGCTCCTCTAGAAAATCAATACTTCAAATACCTATCACTTGACTACTCATAAAAATTTGAGTACCCAAGTGTTTTTGAAAAACAAAATATAAACTCCGGGTCAGACATGGGTCTGGTGTGAGTAAACGGGTTAAAATTATTTAACTTTGAAAATCATTTGAAAACAAAGGTATCACGTAAGACTCTCCACACATAAATACGGGTAAGTTTTTACCTTACGCTAACCAAAACATTTTATAGGAAATCCAGTGATATTATAATAGTGTTTAGGATTTTCAAGTAAATAGAAAATAGCCAAAATTGTTACATTCATTAAATTCCAGCTACTAGCCACAAAAGTGGGTAATACAAGTCAAAACCGTAGGATCTCGTAGGAAAAATGGGTTTCCAACAATGGCAGGGCTACTGGGGTACCGCCCGTCATAGTACGGGGCCTAGATCACGTATCGAGGATCACTCCCGACCCTCTACAACACAAGGCCGGAACCATTCCTTACTGAACAGTCCCGAACAAGATTACTCCGCAGTTGTGGCCAACAACTGCACACACAGCCGAAATAAAGGGACATCTAGACAGGGGTATACCTCGTCCTGCTTAGGCATGACCCACCTAACCTTGCTGCATCGCCCCTGTTTTATCCATTCTCGGTTGATGAGGCTTGAGGCTGCGATTACCTTTACAGAACATATTTCTTAGAATACTCATCGTCCGCCTGACGATGTGCTGAAAGCATTCAATCCATACAGGTTCGTTCCTGGTTTGAACAAAACAGAAGGCATTATCTCGTTACACTCGTTTTGGAATCACCCTCAGAGTTAACGACGATAATCCTTGCATTCTGAATCACCATCTCGATCACCAATTTATATGTCACAACCTATCGTTTAATTTGGATCGATGTGATTTTCGGAATATCAAATTGATACCCGATCCCGGTCTCATCAAATCCAAACGCCATTTTAAGGGCCAAGTTGTCTATTTAGTCTTAACAGTTTAATTCAATACTTAAAATTTACATAACAGATATCACAGATAAATCATATGCAGTCATCATAGATATATCTAGAATGTATCACAACATATCACAGAATATCACTAAACAGATATCAGAGTCAATCACACAGAATTATCAATTCATATCAATATAGTTTGATTAACTTAACTTAATTAACTACTTAAGGTAATTATTATTATTCTGTTTAATTAATTACTGATTAATTAACTTATTAATGATCAATTAATTACTTAATTACTCAGTTAATTAATTGATTCTTAATTATTAATTAATAACTTAATTATTAATTAATAAAATTTAATTACTTATTTAATTATTTTTAATTAATCATTTATTATCAATTAATAAATCATTTAATCCTTAATTAATCACTTAAGTTAACTACTATTTATTAATTAACTTTAAGTAATTAATTTAATTTCTTAAGTTGAATTGATTAAACACAAGATTAATTTTTAATTACAAATTAAAGTTATTAATTTAAATATTAAGTATAAATTTTATTTACATTTAAATTAACATACATTTAGAATTTACTTTTCGTTTCACATTTGCAAACCTTTTTAATGAAATTTAAAACAAATCTTAGTTCAACACTTAACAACATTTATAACTTATAAATGTTAATCTTGTTTATCAATAACTTAAAGTTTAATTTAGTTAACTCCAAGAATAATCAGGCCCGAAGTAAAACATGCAGTTTACTCGAGTATAACCCGAGCCTTCTTCTGGTTTCCCTGAGCTCTCCTCTCTGCTCTATCTCCTTCTTCTTCCTGACTCCTTTTCTTCTTCTCTTTTTTTTACAAGCTTCAGTTATAAATTTAAAACTGTAGTATCATACGAACACCCTCACGCGCGCACCAGGAAGTACCCGAAGCAATAACCTTTTCGACTCTAGCAAGTTCATGTGATGATCATGTCACTCCACCGGACATCCAATCGCCACCGTGCACGTGCACGGTGGTTCGCCGCACCTCCAATGGCTCGCGCTACCTCCAGCAAACCCCAATTCGACCATGCATACGAAAACATCACTCAAATTACCATGATTTGGTCGAAGGCAAAAAGTCGCCTGAAGCTCGAATATGCGACACGAACACCCACCGAAAATCCCCACGTACTGCCACCATCCATCACCGGAGGCCAAGCCCCTTCACCCACGCCATGGCCAGACCTTCCTCGGCCTTCACCCCAAACCACTAGCCACTCGATCAAAGCACGATGACTAAAGACCAGAATTTACAGAGCACCAAAACATGTAAACGAAGCCTACTACTGCTTCATTTCACAAATTCTTGCATTAAAAAAAATATTTAACATTTTTCCTATGTTATTACATCCTCAAGCTTGCATCATAACAAATTTCATCAATTAAAATTAATTGAATCAATCGATTTTGACAAAAATGTAACTTTTGTTTATTTTCGAACTGCACCATCAATATAGAATCAAAAATCATTGTTTTCGGTTTGAAAATCCTAAATTTGTATATGTAATCAAAGTATGTGATCAAATTCACAAATTGAAACATTCGAATTTTGACTTTTAATTTCTTTTTACCTGTAACTTGAATAAACAGTATATATATCATACTGTTAAACTTCAATCAAGTTTTCCAGACCTTTGATTTTGGATAAACAACTTAAATTAGCATCAATTCCTAAGTTCAAATTGGTTTAAATGAAGAATATTGATATTCTTCCACTTCTTTGCTCAAAGCTTATGAATACTGATGATCATCACATGTTTAAATCTTACAGGAAGCATTCCAGAATCAATACTTCAATATATAGCACAAGATACATGAACTAATTATCAACTTAAACTTTAAAACTTATGTGTTTACTCACCAAAATATTTGTTGAACAGAAAGTAATATGTTGAAGAAACTGCAGATGAAATTTCCTGAACAACTTCACTGCCTTGATGAACTTGTTTGAAAATATAAGACGATGTTTATTTTTTTCTTTTTTTTCCTTATCTCAGTTTTACTTTCTAAGTTTACTATTAAGTTTTGTGAATGAACACTATAACATGATGTGTATAAATAGAGGGACTTTGAACAGTAGGTGTTAACTGGACCAGGTTAATTTTACATTAAATTTTCTGCAACATGACATGATATTGCAATTTCGGCTGTAAGATTTTTCTTGAACACAAAGTTGTGCTAATTAATGCATATGCTTTCATTTATGTTAACATCTAATTAATGCTTCTGATATTAGTAATTTGTACAAAGATATTTGTACTGGACAAAGATTTGTTTTGTGTTTGAAGTGAATACTTTGTTTCCTTCTGCATATAAAATTTACAGCCACATATATGTTAACAGATTTAATTTGTTTCTTTGTCACTTGCATACTTAATTTTTCAGCAACTTGATATAATCTTTATTAAAGATTTTGTGTTGTATAAATACAAGTTACAGGTTATTCTTTTTTTTTACTTATCTTAAATGTTTTTGAGAAAAGTTAACATAGTTATTGTTTTGACTATATTACTTGTATTCTATTTGTACTTCAGATTTTTCAAGCATTTGTAAATTTTATATTTCTAGTTATAACTTATATTTTATCATTATGTCCTATATTTACATTTCATACTTATGTTATGTATATTTATGTTTAACATTGCTATGTTTGTATATTTATAAGCATTATCATTTAAAAACTACAATTATATTCATATGTATATTATCAAATAATAAAAATATAAAGTCTTTGATTTTTATTTAATAAGAGAGATTTTGTTATAAACAATTTTAAAGATTTTCTTTTGAATTTTCAAATCAAAATTTTCTTTACAGTCACATATATAACTGGTAAATGACTAAGATCTCATCAGTTTATAATTTGAGAAGCTTGTTTAATTTAAATTAGATTAAATATTATTAAAATATGCTGTCAAAAATTCCGGGTTGTTACAAGTCTTTACCTGCCACAGGGAAGATTCGTCTGTGTAGAAGTTATCTGGATCTTTAGCAAGGAGGTTGGCTGTTTTGGAATATGAGACTAAGGTTTATGAGTTTCTTCACTTCGGCATGGTCTCATTTGTCATTCCTTAAGGAGAGTGAGATGTTGATGCTTGGTTTGGAGCCCAAATTTCTCGAGAGGATGTCTGCCATCTCGAAGGTCCATTGTGTGGTTTGTTGATGGTTTTGGTTTTCGAGAAGCCTTTGGATTAGAAGTCTTTGGTTAGCTATGGTAACAGTGCAGCTCGAAGTGTTCGGTGTGCTGACGAGAAGGTCTTTTAGCTTTGCAGTATCATCGAGGTAGAGTTTGGAAGCAGCAATGTCGCCGTTTCTCCGATGGTTCAGGAATCTTGGTGGTTCTTTTATCAGCAGTCCGGGCAGATAGTGAAGGTTTTCTTGAAGGGTTAACCTTGTTTGGAGAAGCTTAAGGCTGTTCTGGTTTGGAAAAGAGAGGACAGTTTCTTTGGAATCCGAACTAGGTAGGATCGCAAAAGTGATTTGCGATTAATTTGGAATTTATCTTGGGCAATCTTTTGTTTGAGACTGAAGATTCTTAGATGGAAGTAGGAGCTACTGAAGTAATCATAAGTTTGTCTACATCTGGAGTTGAGTTTTGTATTAATTTGGTTCCAGAAGTGATACTGGTGGTTAGCCTGGTTGTAGGATGGTTCTTGGAGAAGGAAGAGTTGGTGTAGTAGCTCAGAAATTTTTGGAATTTGGATTGGTTAGATCTAGTTTTTGAGTTGGATTTCTATTATAAGGTAGTGTGACCGAGTCAGATGGGTCACTAAGATTTTATGGATTTGATGAACAAAGTTTCCTGGATATATTGGATAAGTTTCTACTCGTGTTCATCAACATTATTCACATCTATTTCAGAATCAGAGTTGTGCAGCGGAAGCGAGGTAGCAGCTGTACGAGGAAGGAAGCAAGTTCAGTTTGCTATTGCTTGGGAGTAGAGCTTGTGTTCTGGATTTTGACGTATCTTGGAAGACCTTTCTGTTGGATAGGGTCTAGAAACTGGTTTGCTTTGGTCTAGTTGTTTCCGGAAGCATCGGCATAAGTTGAGCTGATCAAGAAGAGGATTGGCAGCCCAGGATTGTCTATTGAGTTATGCAGATATGAGATAAGGAGTTTGGAATTCGAAGTTGAAGACTTTATTGTTGTTAAGATTTCTCTGGTTAAGAGTGCAGTAATTGGGTAAGATTGGAAGGTTAGTTCTGAGGTATTTGGGATTTCTTATCTGTGTTTTTGATAGGATAAGTTATTTTGTCTATAAGATGGAATTGCCAGTTTGGATAGCTGGGATTCATTGTATTTCACGTATCTCTGAGGGAGTACGTGTATGATTCATCGTTGGTTGTAGAATCTGTAGTTCAGTTGGATTTGGAAGTTGTGCTAGACTTGAGTATAGTCTGATGTTCTATTCAGATTGGTGGATCTAGTGATGAGAGGAGCTCTGGAGTATGTGGTGTAGTTAGTTAAGCTTCTGTAGAGCGAGTCTCCCGGTGATTTATACTTGGGAAACTCTAGATAGTATTAGGAAGATCTATCCTGATTTGTGTCAGGATAATTAGTTAGGTTTGTTTGTTTGATTGGTTGCTTTGGTTGTTAGTAATTGGATGATAGGTATGCTTTGCTAATTGAAAATTGAAATCTTTGCTGGGTTATTAAATTATCTTTGCTTTTAAATTTCGAGGACGAAATTCTTTTAAGAGGGGAGGAATGTGATGACCCGGAATTTTAGACAATATCAATTTAATAATCGGTATTAATAATCAAAATTGATTTATAATTTTTCTTTATAATTTTAATTTAAATTGGTAAATTTAATCTTTTAAAAGTTAATAAATATTTAATCTGACAATATTAATCAATATCTTTCTAACAATTTAAAATTGATAAGAATTATCTTTCAAAGCTAATAAAATTTTATTCTATTTATAATATATATATTTGGTGTATATATATATTGTGAATAGAAGATCTTTTGTTTTAAATAAAAGATTGTATTTTCAAATTGTAATATATATGTATGTATATGTTATAATTTGGTGTTGTTTTGAAATTTAATATAATCTATTGATAATATATATGTATGAATATATTGTAATTTGAAGCTTGGTTTTAAAATTCAATAGTTTTCATAAAAGTTAATTTAAGATTAATTCAATTATTTTCAAATTATAAAATAATTTATTTATTTTTAAGTGTGATAGTTTAAATAAGATCTAAACAAACTTTTATTTTGTTTTCTTTTAAAATGCTTAAATTAAAATGGTGATATATATATATATATATGTATATATATATATATATATATATATATATAAAGTTATTAATAAACTTTCTTTTTTAAAAAGTTATCTCTTAAACAATAAATATAAATGTTTTACATTTTTAAATCCATGTATAAGAATTTATTTGTATTATAATTAGTTTTAGAATATTTTCTTTAAAAGGTAAATTTATATATACATATATAAGTATTTATTAATAAAGTGAATTAAATAAGTAAGCTCATATTAACATTTAAATTAAATGAAAATTTAATTAAAAAAAATACTTAAGCAATATGTGTAACCATGTTAGCTCATCTTAATAACATATGTAAGGCAATTAAGTTATATATGTGACAAGTGTAAATTCTTAAAAACAAGTGCCATCATTTAAAAAAAGAAAAAGAAATAAATATAATAGTTTGAAGAGAAAATTTATTTTCCACTTTCAATTTCAAAACCTTCTTCTTCTCATTTCTTTTCTTTTTCTTCCTTCTTTCAAATTAATGGCAAACCAGAAAATTTTTCAAAACCTGAAAATTTAAAATCCAAAAGCACAAAATAAATCTGAGTAAAAATTGCAAAACAAGCTCTTCATATCAGTTAAAGCTGCAACCTTCAAATCTACTGCAATTTCAAATGGATGATCAACTCTGCAAGTTTCAACCTTTAAAACATCATTTGTAAGCATGCATAGGGTTTTCATCAGCAAAGCAAATCAAAAGCATTTTTCAGATTAAAATTCAAGGCCCAAAAATTAAAACCGCTCTGCTTATAAAAATAGTGAGTAAACTCTTTTAAAAACCGTTTTAAATAATATCTGTAGTTGAATTCCTTATGCATGTGATGAATGTTGATATGATTATGAATATTTGTTTACTTGAATACTGTTGTGTATGCAAGTTAGAAGTGTGAAATTATTAGAGAATTCCAATGCATGTATAAATTTATGTACTCTGTTTATTTAGTGGGTTTGTTTTCTTAAGGAAAAATTAAAATCTCTCAATCAAACTAATATTAGACATTGTTATATAAACGAAATTTGTTTGTTAATGTGTACTGAAGATTCTAAAAATAGTTTCTATAAATTTAAATTTACAAATAATTTTTAAAATGGCAAAACACAGTAAAACACTGTTGCATGTCAAAAATCAACAATCATGTTTTCTGATTTGGATCTCATGAATGTGTTAGGGGTTAAAAATTATGATTTTTAATATATATATATATATCATAATTTTTAGTTGGAAAATTCATGTGAATTCTAGGGTTGAACGAGTTGGGTGTTTTGGTGGTTTGCCGTTGATCGGCGTGATGATCGGAGGTGAAATCTTGGTCGAAGCTAGCTTGTGAATTATTGATGAAGGGAAAAATGTTGTCGAATTTTTCCTATGGCGGTGATGATCAGATTCGATCGAACTAGGGTTTAGGATCGTGTTTTGTTCGTCTTGACTGTCGAGGCTTTTATGACATGGGAAATGGACCGGAGATGTTCGCAAGATGGGGGATGGTAGTGCGGTGATACGGCGATGCTCTGGAGATGGTACTGTAGATTCCGGTGGCGAGTTCATCAATGGCAAATGGGTTTTGTGGTCGTGACTGCTGCAGTATTTTTCGAGCTAAGGGGTCGAATTTTGATTCGTTGATGGATTCTTGATTCTGGGTTGAGGGAATGATTGTCGTGGTCGTGCGTGGTCGGTCGTCGATCAGATAGATGGTTGGAGTCGCTTGGTTGGGTCGCGCACGTACACGCGTGTACGTTGTGCACTGGAAATATGTGTTTTGGAGAAGACGAGTTGAACTCGGGATAGCTCCCGCGTTTTCAGGGCGGTGACTCGAAGTAGAAGGGAGCTGGAGTTGTCTCGGGGGAGGCTCGTGTACAGGTGGTGTTTGACTCGAGTTTGGTCGTAGGCTTATTTGGTTAAGTTCTGTAATGAGATTAAGTTGCAGATTAAAACTTGTTGTTTAAATAAATAAAAATCAAAGTTGAGTTTTTACAAAAAGGAAATAAATTTACAAATTAAAACTTGTTCCTTGTAAGTAAAAGTTAAATCAAACTTTTAAAAGTGTAAATTGAATTTATTTTCAAATTTAAATTGTTTAAGATGATTTCTTTAAAAATAATTAACTTAATTAAATTTTGAATTTTAATTTACAAGGAGTATTTTGAATTTAAATATTAAATCAAAGTTTTAAAGTAAATTTTAAGTAATGTTTTAAAAACAAAGTTTTCAATTTATATTGAAAATGAATAAGTTTAAATTAGATGATTAAAGTATTTCAAATTTCAAATTGATTTCTAAATGTTTTATTTTCAAATAAGGTTAATGTTATAATTTTGTAAATCAAATTAAATAATTTGTCCTTAAGTTATTAAGATTGGATTAATTTTAAATAATTAATTTGTGAAGAATAATAAGGTTAATTTATTATTGTTTTGAACTTAAAAATACTTAATTATTATGATTTGTTAATAAGTAAAGAGTTTAATTAAGATAAATACTTTTCTTAATTAATTAAGGGATTTTAAATATAAGAAGTTAACCAATTATTTAATTAATTTTAAACGATTAGTTAATTGTTTGTTTAATTTTAAGTAATCACTTAATTATGAATTAATTAACTGTAATTACTTAATGAAGTAATTAATGGTTAATTATTGAATGTAATTAAGGAAAGAGGGAATTACTTATGGAAGTAATTAGTGGGAAATTACTCATGAGAGTAATTAAATGGAAGTGATTAATGGATAATCACTTGATGTTAGGAATTAAGGGATTAATTAATATAATTGATTTGAAGTTAATAAATTAAAGAGTAATTAATTAATTTAAGAATTAAGGATTATTTAATGATGGGATTAATTGCTTGTTAAGGTAATTAAGAGGGTAATCATCTAATGGAGTAATTGGGAGAATAATTATTTATGAAAGTAATTAAGAGTTAATTACTTAATTAATTTAGTTAATTAATTAATTAATGTGATTAATTAATTAAAGAATGTGATTAATTTAAGATTAATTACTAAATGTAATTAATTAAAAATGTAATTAATTAATAAAGCAATTAATTAAGGATTATTAATTGATGTAATTAATTAATAATTACTTAATGAAGTAATTAAAGATTAATTAATTAGTATAATTAATCAAGATTAATATTATTAATTAAGAAGTTAATTAATTAAGATAAGTAATTACAAGTTGTAAATTACTGTTTATGATTAATGAGATGATTAATTACAAGTTAATTATTTAATTTATTAAAGGAATTATTAATTAATAAGGATCATTAGTTAATATAATTAATGAATTAATCAAGGTTGATTAATAAAAGTGATTAATTTAAGTGTGATTAATTAAGGTTTAATGTAATTAATTATAGTTGATTGATTAACGGAAGTAAATAAAGGATCATTAATTATTGTAATTAATGATAGTAATTAAAGGTTAATTACTGTATATGGATAAGAATAATTAATTTGTGGAATTAATTAAATAATTAAAGGCTAATCACTTGAATGTAATTAAAGGATGATTAATCAAGGGAGATTAACTAAATAAGATCATTAAGAGATCATTAATTTATTTATTTGGACTATATTAATGAAGAAGGATTTAGGTAATCCATTTGATTTACAGTTAATCCATTCTTCTTATGGATGATTGGTTAATATTGATTGATATTGGGTGATTGATATTGGATGATTGATATTGGATGTTTGATGGATAATTTGGGTGGGTAATCTCTGATATGTGATATACTGATTTGTGAGATAATTAGTTGATATGAATTATCTATTGTGATAATGTGATTCATCTATCTGTTTATGTTATTCTGAATATAAGTTAATTGTTTAAACCCTTAAACAACTTGGACATTAAAATGGCGTTTGGATTCGGTGAGACCGGGATCGGGTTTCCATATTTGGATATCCGATAACCACATCGATCCAAATTAAACGTTAGGTCGTGAATCCAAGTGGAGCTTAGTGAAGACTCGAAGTGTAAGAACTATTCATCAGTATAACTCTGGGGGTGATTCCATGATGAGTTTGACGGAAATAGTACTTACAGGTTCGAGATGGTGATTCAGAGTGCAAGGGCTATGGTCGTTGACTCTGAGGGTGATTCCAAAATGAGTGCAACGAGATAGTGCCTTCGGTTCCGTACGAACTCGGAACAGTCTTGTATGGATTGAATGCTTTTAGAACATCGTCAGGTGGACGATGAGCATTCTAAGATAGATGTGTTCTATAAAGGTAATCGCAGCCTCAAGCCTCATCAACCGGGAATGGATAAAACAGGGGAGGTGCAGCAAGGCTAGGTGGGTAGCACCCATTTTAGGGTGAGGTCTCATCCCTGTCTAGATGTCCCTTTTTTTCGGGCTTAGTGGGTGGTTGGTCGCGCCAACCACGGGGTGATCTTACTCGCGACTGTCCTGTAAGGGGTGGTCCCGGCTTTGTGTTGCAGGGGATTGGGAGTAATCTTCGGTACAGTGATCTAAGCCACGTACTATGACGGGCGGTACCCCGGTAGCCCTTCCATTGATGGAAACCCATTCTTCCTATGAGACCCTACGGTTTTGATTGTATTACCCACTTTTGTGGCTAGTAGCTGGAATTTAATAATGTAACAATTTCGGCTATTTCTTATTTACTTGAAAACCCTAGACACTATTATAATATCACTGGATTTCCTATCAAATATTTTGGTTAGCGTAAGGTAAAAACTTTTCCATGTTTATGTGTGGGAAGTCTTACGTGATACCTTTTTCTTTCAAAGGTTTTTCTAAAGTTAAGCAATTTTAACCCGTTTACTCACACCAGACCCCTGTCTGACCCGAGTGTTTATTTCCTGTTTTATTAAACTCTTGGGTACCATATTATGTATGAGTAGTCGAGGGATTCAGGTTAGCTTGACGAATTCTGGAGGAGATATGGAGCAGGAGGCTTCCACGTGTAGATATATTATGGTTCCGCTGTGTTTGTATTGTGTCTGTATCTTGAGATATCTTGACTTGTATAGTTAGACAGATGTTTATAACTGTCTAATATGTGTTGAATAAGTTGTGTACTCTGATGTATATGATACTATATAATATTTTATGTGATATATTATATTTCATTCTTTCCGCTGTGAGTTTCTGATGTTGTTGAGTTTCTTCTTTCTTACCTTTTCTTCTTCTATCCCATTCTTTCTTAATTCATGATGCGTTTTTCTGGAGATAGAAAACGAATCGTGACATATATGTATGAGAGAGCATATTTGTTAGTGTTACAAAGAGTTTTTATATTGTGTTAATTTGTTCCGTTTTGTATTTACAAATTCTGGTTGGTGCATAGGAGGCTATGGCGTCGATAGGGATTTCTAAACATTTAATAGGACAGACCGACACAATTTTTTTTGAAATATAGGTAAATGAAATAATTTTGCCTATTGTATATTTTATGTATAAAATATTAAATTTTATAAAAGATATATTTGGTTGTAATATGTTTGTTAGGTAGTGAAATTTATAAGTATTGGTTGTAAAATAAAACCTACAAATAAAATGAGAATAAATTGTAAATTTTAGAACTTAATTTTTAGGGTTTTGAAAATTTCTTTCAAATGATTTGAGAATATAATAATAATATAATTTAGAAGTATTTTCTGATATAAATATTTTAATATGATTTGAAAGAATTGTATTAAAGAAATTTTAGAAAGAAATAAGTTTTGTACCCCTTCTCTATCGCTGGAAAATAATTTCGGTGATGAGTGCACGCATCATCAACATTCATTTTTGAGTTTCAAAATGAGTAGACCGTTGTAGTTGTTTACTACACATTTGTTTTGATAATCAAATATAAATTTTATTTAAATATGATTTTATACACATAAAATATATGATATATATGTTATTTTAAATAATTGAAAAGGAACTCGGTATTTAGTTCTTAAATTTCTATGAATTAGAGATTTCAACTATTGTAATGGAATAAAATTTTAACTATTTAATAATTGAAACTTCTAAATGAAAGTAAGAAATTATATGCTACGTACAACTGAATATATAAGATATTTGAAATTTGTAACCTATAATATAAAAAGGATATGAAATATAAGAAATGGTAACTATTGAATATTTATTTACTAAAATAAGTAAGTCAAACTTGTGTAACTTTCAATTGCATTCTTAAAAACATATAAATATAACTTATCGGAAGACTAAAAGTTGAAATGTTTAGGAAGAAAATGTAATAGGATATTATACAAGTAAAACTTAAAGTAATGAAAGTATTCAATGAAATCCTTTAATAAATAAGAATTGATGAAATATGGTTATAAATTTAAGTTATAAATTGAAATGTTACTATAATTAAATATAATAGAAAGGTAAGTATTATAAATAAATGATTATAAACTTAAGTAGATGAACTGAAATGCTAAGAAATTGAATGGAACATGAATACTATAAATAAATGAATGTAAGTAAATGAAATTAAGTAATAATGAATGAATGAATAAATATAATGCAATAAAAAGAAACTAAGATGACATGAATAAATGGAAGTGAATATTTGTAAGTAATAAATGAAAATAAATGAAATAAACACTAAATGAATGAATGGAAATAAAAATTTGTAAGAAGTAAATGTAAATTGAAAGATGAATCATTATATGAATGAAAAGGAAATGAACAGTAAATGTGTGAAATGAAATTAATAAGAATGAACTTAATTGATGCTTGGGGTCATTGTTTGTTTGGCTTATGGTTGTTTGGGCAAGGATACTTTAAAATTGTTTGGATGTATGAATAATCTATTTAGTTTCATCTAAGACTGTTGAGTAAATAGTACACTTAGTAGTTTATTTTTAATTCTGTACAATTTAAAGTTTTTGAATCCGAACAACTATTTGTTTTGTTTGATTTGAATGGACAATTGATTGTGTTGATTTTATATGATGATTGTATATTGGTTGCAAGTGATTATTGTTCATATTGATTTGTTTTTTAGTGGTTGAAACAACTTTAAATATTTCATTTTGTATAATTATTAGTCCTTTTTGCATTATGTAAGTGAAATACAGGTTATGGAAGCAATTGCTACTGCTTTTGGTTTTATAATTAAGCGTTGTTTGCCCGACAAATAGGTATGTTCTCAGATTACGGTTTTCTAGCGGTATTATATATGTTATCCTGTTGTTGGTATATATTATTTTGAAATATTGTGATATATATTATTATATTTAATATAATATTTTCTCCCGGGCCTCTCCGTACAAAGGAGACTCTACCGAAATTTTTCGTAAATTTTGGACTTAGAAAATTTTGAAAATGTTTTCCAAACTTTATAAATTTGAGTATAAAACGATTTAATGTTAATAAATTGGTATATTTTATTTAAATTAATTAATTTGTAAAATTAGTTGTTTATAAAGTTAATATTTTTGAATAAGATGTATTGTTTACTTAATTCTTTCTTTTCCCTTCATTTTTCTTTTCGGGGATGAAAAGTTTTGAGTGGGGGAGAGTGTAACGACCCGTAAATTTTCAATAATTAAATTGGTTAATTTAATAAGATTTTTGTAATTAAATTTGGAAAGTAATAAAAACTTTGTAATTTAATAATGAAATGAATGTTAAAAATGAAATGTAACAATGGTAATTCAAACTAATTATTAACAATTGAAATGAAATTACAATAAATCGAAGTAAATCAGTGTTAGTTACGTAATTGTAACTCTTGGCTATAGATAATAGACTTGTTAATGTGAATAAAATCCCAATAAATGAAATAATACAAATGTTATACTTGGCTATAAGTTTGTATATGAAAGCAAATGTAAGTATTGAATTGATTACCACATAATTAGTGATAAGTGAATAGAATTTGTGTTGGGAAAATAATTATAACATTTGAATGTAAATAATAATGGATTCATAAGTGCAATTAAAGGTATGGTAACAATTATTATAAGTTGCCCATTTAATTAGGCTATAAAATTAATTGTAAATCAATTTTATTTATATGTAAATAAATATTCATTAATGTGAGTTAGGACAAAAATTGTAAAATGTGAATGTAATAAAATAAATGGAAACGTATACTTTATTCCATAAGGTAAAATAAAAGAATGAAACCAAGTTGAATAAATTTATTGAGATTTTAATTATAATAAATGTATATACTTGACAAATTTAGTATAATTGAAAATAATGGTTGATATAAAGGAGAGATATCAATGTAATGAAAGACAAACAAATATTAACTAGGGTTATAGAGTAATAATAGACTTAATAAAAAAATTAGAATGGAATCAATAGGTTTATTTGAAATTAATTAATTGGAATTCAATTTATAATAAATGAGTTATTGTAAGAAATTGAAATTAAATACTATGTTAATTTAAATTTGGATGAATTGAGAATTTTTTAATGATTAGGATGTAAACCAATGTTAATATTACCTTTACGATGATAAGTTAATAATTGATTTAATAACTAGATTGAGAAATCAAATAGATGGATTTTATTGGAATTTCAGTTTGGTAATTAATGAATTTACTGAAATTGAAATTAATTACTGTAATTGGTGGATTAATTTACATTGAATTGATACAGAAATTTGTTTTAAAAGATTACGAATTAATAAGAAAATCCACGTGATAGGAATGGTAAGTTATTAAATTTGAACGAAGAAGTGATTTAATTAATTAATTAATAAGCAATTTAATTACTTGGAAAATAACTATTTTGGCCACTGACTCGGATTTTGATGAAACTAGTTTCGTCGGATCCATAACTGTGAATTATTGTAGGACATCAAGTTTCGTAACGATCGGACTTGTCATTTGATCATACGGGATCGAAACGCCTTGAAATCAATTTAATTGAAATCAATTTGAAATAAGCTGATTTTAGCATAACTTTTTCATAAGATGGAATTTGGACTTGAAACCTCTTACATTGAGTTTAAAATATTTGAAAACATCTATCTTGATATATGGGTTAACCCATTTTCGTTTCGGAGTTGAAACGGGCTTTTCAGGTCATTTATTGTTCAAAACCCAAATCGATCGGGCCCATTTGTTTTTCTTTTTATCTACATATATATATCTCATTATAAACCCTAGCCTCCTCATAATTCATTTGTCTGTACGTACATATCCTTCTCAATTTCTCATTCCAATGGCAGACAAAATCTTATTCCCAATTGCAATTTCAAATAAAAAATACAAAGCCAAAAATTCAAACTCCTCAAATAATATCAAATTATATATCAATCTGAAGCTCTCGACGAGCACATCTTAGATATGTAATTCATTTACCAATTCGAATCAATGTTTGTCCACAAACTAAAGAGCAATTCTCGGCCATTTATTTCGTCGCAATCGACTACGGCTGATCGGCGAATCGAGGTTACAATAGTAAGGAGAGAGCCGAGTGAAGTTCATCGGCGTAGGTGGTTGGTCGATTCAAAGGGCAGATCACCGTATTTAAATCTATTAGGGCTTGTTAATAGTGGCGGCTGCTGTCTCGAACACGAGGTAGACGCGTGGTCATGGGATGACTCGAAGGTGTGGGGGCGGCAGGCGATCGCGACGCGTCGAAGGGGAGGCTAGCTAGTCATGGCGAACTTGTGGTGATGCGTGGGGCAACGTGCGTGCGTGGCGGCGTAGTTTCCTGTACGCTATAATTTGGGTTCGCGTAATCCTGATGTGGCAATTTTGCTTGGTGAGGTTTTGATTTATTTTATTTGTTTTATTTATTTTAAATTTCAATTTCAATCGTTCTTATCTACATAACTTTTACATATGAGGTTGTTTTCACGCGCGGTTTGATCCGCTGGAATCGTATCGAAATTTTGAAGACTTTGAAGCTGACTTGAACAAATTCTGGGACCGTTTGAATTTTAGGCTTATTTTGAATTTAAATTCATTTTAAATTCAAAGGTGAGTGTTTTAACCCACTCACAACTTTTAAAATTTCTTATATTTGTTAAATTTAATTTATGATGTGATTGGAAATTTATTTATGGTTGTTTATTATATTTT
Organism: Allium cepa; assembly: GCA_030765085.1. NCBI lineage: Eukaryota > Viridiplantae > Streptophyta > Magnoliopsida > Asparagales > Amaryllidaceae > Allium > Allium cepa. Next base: position 79,069,568 of record CM060932.1, on the reverse strand, counting down.
GAATCATCATCATAATTAATTCGAATTTATTATATTAAATCGTTGTTTAATTTATTATTGAATATATATTGCCAGTTAAATACTTGTTATTGATTATCTGTTCTATACTGATATTTATTGATTGATTTGGATGATGACTGTGATGGATGTTTGACTGTTGATATTGAATGAATGGATGTGTATTTTAAATTGTTATAAACTGCAAGTTCGTTATGGAGTTTTTATTTATTTCGAGATCGCGGTTTGTAATGATATATAACTGTAAAATATTAAATTGCAGATGGAAATGATAAATATCCATATCACTTGACCCTATGATAGAAAATTATATACGGACACCGGATTGGTTAAATTAAATGATTTTTAAAATCCTTAATTTTTGAATGGAATTAAATGATATTTTTAAAGAAAAATTTGATTTGTATAAATCAAAGTATTTTTGAAAAATCAAATTTGTGTTGAAATGTGAATTGGCTTGAAAGGAATTGTTTTAAGAAATTAAATTCAAATGGTCTGATTTTGTTGGGCGACCGAGTAAGATTGGAATTAGGAGACTTCAGGTCCATCTGAGCTTGGGGCTTCGGAGCAAATGAAATAAATAATTTAAATTGTTATAAATTCCAAATTCATGTTTTCAAATATAAACTGTTTTAAAATTATTATTTGTAAGATTTTAAGATTTATTGATTATTTTAACCTATATTAACCATATTAAATCAATTTAACCTACTTTAAACCATTTAATTTATTTTAAACTAAATAAACCATTTTTAACTTATATTAAATCTAATTAATCTATTTTAAAGCTATTAAATCTTTTTTAATGATACTTAATCTAATTTAAATCCATTTAATTATCTTAAATTAGTTTAAAAGTATTTTTAACCTATAATTAAACTATTTATAACTGTTTTAACTGTTTATAATTATGTAAACTATTTCTAAATTTCCAGACTAATCCAATGTTTTGTTTTAAAAGAGAATAAATTGAAACGATGATTTTGAAGTAAGGTTTTACCCTATCTTGGAAATATGACTATGGAAGAAATTACGACTTTTTGAAAGGAAATATAATTCCAAACTATGATTTCAAAGTGAATACGATTTGAAAGTAAATACGATTTCGAAAGTATCATGGTTTTGAGAATATGATATTTTAGTATAAATTGTGAATTGACTTTTGAAATGTAAAAGAACCATCCGGTGTGTAATAAGTGATTTTTGTTAAAGAGACCGGGATCGAATAATGTCATACTCTCTACCAATACCGAAAACCACTTTAATAACTGTGTACGTGGTGGAGATTCTAGAAATGATGTAGGATGGTTTGGTGAACGATTTCTGTAAGGTATGACATGACTTGGCTCTCGTGAATCAGCTTAGATGTGACTAAAATCAGGAGCTATACCGGACCAAGTGAGGTCATTCTTCCTAGCAGGCATATTTCTTCGATACTATAATATGATTTTGTGATTATTTTGGTGGCCATCCCTTGATTTTTGATTATAGGAGTGTGTCCGAGGTGAGTGGTAGTAACTGCTATGCGTTACCACCAGTCCGGGAGTGCAATTGGTATATCTACCCTGGCATCTCCTCGTGTGCCGTGTTCACATGCCCTAGCGTGCCTTTTACGAGTTTGTTTTGTATCATACCTATGGAGTGCCCTCTAACAGCCCTCCAGTTTACAGGGGGAGTTACGGTACTGTATAGACTATGAGAATATAAAATGTGTTAAAGGGGATATGGGTAACGCCTTAACACTATTTTAATACTTTACTTTACTGTAGGCACTATTATAATAGCGTATTGTACTACATAGTAGATAGTTTAACAGATCCTTAGGAGATGTGAATCTCAAACATCTTTTAAGTTACTGCACTCACGTTAGACACTGGATAGAAGATGTTAAACCCCGTAAACATCTCTGACGCCATTCCATTCATAGCTATTTCCTGATTTAACTTACATAAGATATTTTAGTTTTGACTCGAGTGTTTTGTCTTTTCAGTTCGCTCGAGTCAGCCTAAGCATTTCAGAATTTGAAGACCGTACTTTTTGAAGAACGAAGACGAAGATTTGTGCTACTATTATTTACTATATTTATTCCACTACATTCATAATGTTCCGCTACATTATTTATTATTCTCTGGTATGTGTAACTCTGATCTGTATTGTATTAGTATAATCAAAGGTTTTGTAAACAGCTTCATGAACTGTTATTTGATTATTATATTTTGTCATTCCGTTGCAAGATTCTATTTTGTTTTTTTTTCTTTTCTTTGTTTTTTTCTTATTTAGCCCATAACAATCCGCCCTTCTGTATGGTTTGAGTAGACGTGTGTGTCTGCTTAAAACGTACAAAAAGGCGGGATATTACAATTTTTTTAAATAAATTTTTTAAAAGTTAATTAATTAAACTGTATACATATATTGATATGTGAACATAAACAAACAATGTTATAGTTGAGTAACTATCTTAAATGGTTTAAAATGAGTAATATAAAAAAATTAGAAATTTTAATAAATTAAATTAATTAAATATGTTTTAATTAATAAGAATTAAAATTAATTAAATAAGATTTAATTAATAGGATACATGTATATATTATATAAGTAAATTAACCCCTAAAAAATTATAAATAAGTTAGTACTCATATAAATATGTATGTATAAACTTAAGTCGAAATGTAAGAAACCCAATTTAGATTTAAGAAACAAATACATATGTATTTTACGTATACCATGATTTCTTATGTACCAACACTTGAATAACAAGGGTATTTCATAAATAATATATTATTCCCTGAATCAATATCACACAAATAAATATCTATTAAAGCTTACAAATCTTTTATATAAATATTGTCACCTACCATTTATATGTATATTAATAAATCACTTGCATACTCTCTAGTTGTTGTGAATACTCAAGCCAGAGATGTTATGTGTAGTATTATTAATATATTAACCAGACAAGGTAAGATAGCCATATGTATTTGTTAAGCAAATTCAAGGTATAACCATCGCTAAATGGTGGGTATGAATGAATAAACTATTACAATTTTTAAGCAAACTCAAGATCGAGATTGAGAATAGGATAAAGACCAAGGTTAGGACTTGTATATGATATAACTGATAAAGTGTCATCCATCGGTTATGGGCATATGATTCATTATCAATGTCAGAATTCCAAGGCAATCGAAACCTAATACCTACTGGAGAAATTTAAAATATTTCCACGTTTTCCTTTGGGTCTTGAGTAACATAAAATATAGCAAAACCCTATTATAAAAAAGAAATGGTAACATTTGACCTTGTAAGAACATTTGGTATATAAGTTAAAATAATATACATAAATGAAATTGTGCAACTAATAAAACTGATTAAATGTTTGTCAATTAAGATATATATATATATATATATATATATAAACAAAATTAATGATTAACAAAGAAATATAATGTAACACCCTATAATTTTTTTACGACAATTAATTAAATAGAAATTAATTAATAAATAATAATGCCAAAAATAGAATTTTTACAAACGTCATAATTTGCTACGAAACTTACAACGTTTGGTTCGTGATGATTTTCTAATCAATTTTCATACATAAAGTTTCCCTATTAGAGTTTAAACCAAAAAGTTATGAACGATTGAAGTCTTTGAGTCGAATACACACACACACACACACACACACACATATATATATATATAATTAAGGTAATAATAACCAACTGACGTTAATTATCATCTATTAAACTTGATGGATAATTAACATTCCTTAAACATTAATAAATTTGACAATGGAAAGAAATTATATCGGTCGGTTTTAAAAGGAATTAAATTAAACAAAACAAAGACGGTAATTAATCACAGTCAAAAACACACGATCGGTCGACTCTAGGTGCTGCTGATCGACTGGTAGCGGCCAACTTTAGAGCAATGAAGGTCGACCAAGCCATTTTGAAATCCATATTAACACGTGGCGAACGACCTGGATTTAATATAGTTTAATCAAATGGCTGGCCTTGATTTGAACCCTTATATATACAGACCTAAACCCTCACTTCTAAACTTATATTTCGAAGCGACGGCGGAGACCAGCCGTTTTCTCTTCTCCTCCAAATTCTAAATTCCTAAAAATATTTACAGTTTATTCGTATATACAGTGGAGAATCATAAAAGATGATTAAGAAGAGCAATACGGTCAAATCAAAACGTCAGAGCCAAGATAATTATAAATCCCGAATCTAAAGTATAAATCAAATCCAATTTTTTTTAATCTAGATTTATAACAAATATATGTATGCTTTCTGTGTGTATATCCAAATAGGGAGAAAATGGAGTTAAACTGGAATAATATGGATTAGATCTAGAAATTTGGAAAGCTAAAAAGGTGAGTGGAAAGTTATATTTTTATATAATATTGGATTTATATCGTTATAAATCTATTATTGTGTGCCTAAAGTACAAGTTGGAGTTGTAGGCTGAAATTGTATACTTGAATTAAAGTTATAAACTCTGCCTACATATTCCATTATTGGTAACTTTTATTGTACATTGCATGTATGTAACTCTGGAAAAGTATTGGGTATTAATAGTCCTTGAACTTAGTATTGGGTATTAGTAGTCCTCGAAATTTATATAATATGCGATAATTTCATATTTATGAATGTAATATGACTTGTGCAAACAAAACATAAATTGAGTTATCATAGTAAATTATAAGGATTAGTATTTTAATTTATTGAATTATATAGCGTGATACAATGTGGATTTCTATAGATTATCAATTTTCAAATTTATAAATTAAAGTGTAGTGGTTGAAATAACGAGGAAGATACCAAAAAAGAAAAAAAGATGTATAAAATAGAGATATTTATCTTATTATCTACTGTCTATTTCAATAACTACGAAATGATAATTTCTTGTGATTCCAAATATAAAACAACTCCTCCTTTTTGGGTAAGATATAGAAATTTACAGCGTTAACATTTCCATTTGGCAGAGATGTAATTCCAATACATTAAAATGCAGAAATCCCTAAGGATAAATTTTTTGAAGTATAAATGTAATACAAACAATCTAAGAAATGAATACGCACAATATAAGTAAAATGAAAATGAAAAGGAAGACATGTATAATTTAAAATTAAAGACATTTTCAACGACACTGGGAATTCAGTTCTCAAATTCTTTGTTTAAATCCTTTTATTTGTAAACCACATTTTATAAACCATACTTATATAGAATTACTTTCTTATATAAATCTTTTCACTAATATTTATTTCCAAAATATTCTATCTTTCTTTTTTGTTTATAATAAACATCCTTTACTAAATTTTAGCTCCTAACCTAACATTATCACCGAATGCTTTTTATTCAAACTACGAAAATTAATTCACAAGGTGTTCATTTCAATGTACCCATAATTACTGTCTACCTACCCCATGAAGTAGAAGGGTAAAGCTGCTCATAAGCTTGCTGAGCACAAATCACTAACAAACAATACCCAATGTTCCCAACATGTCGAGCATGACTAAGCAATCTAGGTTACAAGATATTAAACTATGTGAAGTACTAATATCAAACCAAACATGAATAGGTAAACCATAAAAAGATATTATACCCTTAAGAACCTGCTTTCTCTTTGTAGCTGCAGAAATAGCAAAAACCCTAGGCTGCTCCACAATCTTAAGCATAGGACAATCTCTAACAAAATGGTCAAGCTGATGGCAATCGTAACAACCTTTTGGTGTAAATTGTACCTCAAGCTTTACAGACTTCTTAATTGGTGCTTTCACTATCTGTGCTTTTGTAACGATCCGGAATTGTGAACACTTCAAATTTAAATATCTAAATTATTTAAATATTCGTGTCTAAGACTTTATGTGATTAAATATGATTTATAACCTTGTTATACACTTTTTAATTAATAACTAATGTTAGAAAATTATTTTTGAAACATGATTAAAGAAATATACACTTTGGATAAATGCTGAAAATGTGATCGGAAAACATCTTGTTAAAAAATAACTTTTTATTTAATACAAGCTGTGTAAATATTTTGCAACTTGTATAGTTATCATATGAACACATTAATAAGAATTAAACATCTCTCTTATATTAACTAAAGATTAATTAAACTAAGTATTTAATTAATTAAAGAAAAATTACTAAAGACCCTTAAATTGTGGAGTGATTTAAGGAGAGTATGGCGGTGTAAGAGCATGGTTGTGTAAGTGTATAGTGTGCATGCTATCGTGCATGGAAGAGGATGGGTTTTCAACTCTTTTCCACTCATTTCCTAACTCTTTAAATACACATTCACACTCCATTCTTGACAATATCTTCACTTCTTCCTCTTCATAACTTCTCTTCTCCCCCTCTTTCTTTTAATGGACATATGCCTTATAGGGAGAAAATGTCCTTGTGCCATGAGTTTTAAGATAGAGGAAGGAAGTTAGATGTGTGCATGAGGAGGTGGAAATGCCTTGGACATAAGCTAAGGTGGATGGTGGCTTATATCCATGAGAAAGGAAGAGTAGGGGAGTGGTTGGGCCGTGAGCTATAGGGGAGGAAAGGTTGTTTTAGTGATGATTTGTTGAAGTAGGATATGTTAGTTGAAGTGTGGTTATGATTAAATGTTGGTAGGAAGAGATTTGGTTTGACAAAAGTGAGTTATTCTCACTTTGAACCAAATCAGCAACTTGATAATATCACTTGATAATTGCTTGCTAAACCACTTGTTAAAATTCTTGCTTTATATTTGTAGTAATAGATATTAAGTTTGATTATATGCTCTTAGAGTATGTTGATTGTTAAAGTAGCAGGCTCATAAACCATTGAATTGTGCTAAGTTCATTCAAACTGGACATATTGATTAGCGTGTATGTTAATACAAGTTTAGTAGTAGTATGGTTTGAGTTTGGAATCATATATGTGTATAAAATGGAATGAAACTAAATAGTGAATTGAATACAGAATTGTCCGTATAGCGATAGTCGCTATAAACACACTTTGAAATCCTTTACCTTTAATTTATAAAAAGAGTCGATTTAAGAACATATTTTGATATAACTTATTTTGGTTGATCTATACACTATAAGTGTCTGGAAAAGTAAAGTATATATTTTGAAAATATATAGAAAAGGCAAACCAAAGATATGAACATTAATACCAAAAAGATCGACATATCGACACTTTTAAATCCCTTGTTTTTGGAAAATAACGATTATTTTTGTGGAAACTTTTTTAAGGATTTCTTTATTATTTTAAAATTTTAATAATATATCATTATTATTGGAAAAGTTTTGAAGTTTAAATCATTTGATAGCTTGTTGAACGGAGAGGCAGAAGTTATAGCAAAATAGTCGCTATATGAGCACTTTGCCAAAATACCATGGTATAGTTCTTCATGATTTCTAAGTAACTAAAGTATACTAACTATTGTAAAAAGAGTGGATCTAAAATCATTTGTTAAGACGTCGAAAACTAGGCGCAAAGTTGTAAGCAAAACAGGTTTAAAACATGTAACAGAACTTTAGATAGCATTTCTAGAAATGCTTCTTTGCTATTTAAAAATATAAATTGTTTGAAAATGATATTTAAATTATGTATTTTTCTCTAATCTTTTTAGGGTTATTTTCTAAATTATAATAGAGTTTTTAAAATTGGTTTCAATTTTAAACATTTTTTAATAATTATATAAGTTTGAAAAAAGGTAATTAACTTTGCTTTACGCAAAAAGACAGCGAGTAGACTTAACTGTTTGTGAGATTCAAGAAAGAAGTGTCTAGGCAAGGTTTTGATGCAATAAGTACTCTAACGTACTTGGCTTAACTCCTAGGCGAGGAATAATATAAGTTCAAATATCGGAAACAAGTCAAGTATACTTTATTGATGACATCTGTTAGTAGAATAAATTTCCATTCTACTATTATATAAAATTTGAAAATTTATTAATATATATACCAGCTGATTCTTATTTATGTGTTATTATTCAATTTGTTGAATTGTTGATAATAATTTGTTCGCATTTATTATTGTTGTTGACGAATTGTTTGAATTGTGCTTGACCAGTTTATGAGCAATTAATTTCTATATGCATGGGTTGGGTAGATATGAACACCTTATGATTTCACAGTTTGACTACAAGGTGTTCGATGAAAATATCTGATTAAGTAATTGTTATAATAAAAGATGTTTAGTATAATTTTAAATATTTTTTCTCTTAAATAAAGCGGTTTATTTGAAAAGAGATAGAAATATTAGGAAGTAAATTTGAAGTGATATATAGGTGTATTTGAAAATAAATATTTTGGAAGTGATTTTATGTAAAAGTGATTTATATACAAAGAAATTGTAATGATCTGATTTTTCGACGTCCGAAAATCGACATCAATACATTCACAGTATCTAATGCCGAACAATCGAATGCCGGAAAACCGAACCATTAGGGTTAAAGAAGAAGGAGGTAGAAGAAGGGAAACAAAACAACAACAGAATCTTACAATCGCAGCGGAATAATATATAGTAGATAAATGACTAATCTTTCAAAAACAAAAGAACTATATCTATTTATATATTACATCTTCAGAGTACAACAAAATCTATAGCACCCAACTGGACAGTTATATTAACCTGTCCTTACAAAACTGACAATGCAGTTAATCAGACACAGCGGAATATACATTAAATACGTGTGATACGTCTCGCCATCCAGCTCGTCTCCTGAGCTCCATAGCAGTCCATCCAGAATTTGTAATCTATAATACTCGGTTTGACCCGTGCATTATAGTTAAATAACACCCTAGTCAATTTGGAAAACTAGCGTGAGAAAGCACACTCAATTAGATTATTAAAGTTTTCAAAATCCTTTTTGAAATCAAAGGTATCTCGTAAGACCACGCCACAAATAAACATGTCGGGTTTTTACCTTACGATAACCAAAACATTTCTTATCAAATCCTATGATATTATAATAATGTATATATACAAATGCTTATTAAAACAGCCAAAATTGTTGCATTCATTAAATTTCAGCAATACTAGCCACAAAGTGGGTTTTACAAACAAAACCTTAAAGGCACGTAGGGAGAATGAATTTCCAACAATGTCAGGGCTACTGGGGTACCGTCCGTCACAGTACGTGGTCTAGATCATCGTACCGAGGATCCACTTTTAATCCCCTGCTACACAAGATCGGACTACCCCTTACTGGATAGCCCGAATAAGATCACCCTGTAGTTGGGATCAGCAACCGCCCACACAGCCGAATAAAAAGTGACCTCTAGACATGGATGACCTTACCCAAATTGATTGCTAGCCACTTAGCCTTGCTGCATCTCTCCTGTTTTATCCATTCTCGATTGATGAGGCTCGAGGCTATGTGTTACCTTTTTAGCACACGTTCACTTAGAATGCTCATCGTCCTCCTGACGATGTTCTGAAAGCATTCATCCATACAAGTCCGTTTCGGGTTTGAACGGAACCGAAGGAACTACTCCTACTACATCCATTTTGGAATCACCCTCAGGATTAGTAGCGACTAGCCCTTACACTTCACTGCTCCATCTTTGACTCCAAGCTCTTGTCTTCCTCACGAAAACATTCAAACAGGATTGAAGTGGTTTTCAGGAAATTAATCCTAAACCCGTACTCTTCGAAACGATCAACGCATTGGCCAATATTGATAGTCGGTTATTTAACTATCATATAACATTCACAAACAACCACCAGACATTAATAATTTCCCAAATTATTTATTTTCAAAATATCTTCGCTAGATATTTTTCTAGACTCATTCCTTTGAAAATAGTTTCAAATCACCTTTCTCTCGCGGCATAAATTTCCCAAATATTGTTTATTCCCACTGAAAATCACCAAGTCAAAATACTTTAGATTTTAAAATAATTTAAATCACTTTATTCAAAAAATATACTTTAAAAAATTTAAATTAAAACTATTTAAACACTTTATTCAAAAATATATACTTTAAAAATATTTAAAATAAAAACTACTTAAAACACTTTATTTAAAATACTAGTTATGAAAATTTTACTAATTTCTCACGTAAAAATTAGGCCAAAACTAATTTAAAAATAAAATTATTAGATAGAGTATAATTATTAATAACCATCTTTTAAATCAAATACAAACCAAATATTTAAAATAATCACTTCCATAATTAACTTAATAAATATTTACCTTAGAAATTTAAAATAATTTAAGAAAATGATTCTTCCAAAAACATTCTTTTCTCTTTAAAACCAACTTTAAAAATTTTAATTTATACTTAAAAGCTACTTTGAAACATACTTGGCTTTTTAGCGAAAATACACTTTCCATTCCAAAATAGTCCATTTAATCAGTAAATAAATCCTTCTCGATTTATCCCAATTCCGTAAATTTCTTTCCATACTTTTTAAAAATAAACCACCATTTATTTTTAAAATAAATTTCCCATTCCTTTATAAATTCCCATCGTGAATTTATACTTTCAAATATCCATCGATACCTTATTTCACTTTATAAACCTAGTTTATAAATTCCATAGTCTCATTCTTCTTTCTTAAAACATAGTTTCAAATACTAAATCAATTTTCAAATCGATTTCCAAAATTTACTCCCTTTTTAAAATAATTCCTTTACTTATCCAAATTTAATTCAAAACCCATTAATTCCAAATTCACTCTTTTATTTAGATTTAAAATATTATTTAAAATGTGAAATATTAATTTCATACTAAAATTTAAAATTCTCTCTTTATTTCTCCCATACTATTTTAAATCCTGAATTTAAAAATAAATCCTTTATTCTTTTAAATAATATCACTTAAGTTTTAAAAAAATCATTTACTTTTATTTATGCAAAAATCTCCTTTCCCATACTTGAAATTTATTTATTAGAATTTAAAAATCAATTTTTATCTTTTTCCGGTTCATTCTTTAGTTTATCCAAATTCTATATAATTATTGTACTTAAAAATTCTCACTTTTATTTTCCCTTCAAAAACCCAATCTATATATTTTTGATAACTCGGTATACCCAAATATATTCAATCGAACCATAGCATCCAATATTTCCAATTGCCAATATAATCTATCACAGATTATCCAATAAATCATACCACAGAATATTAAACAATTTAAATATTTTTGAGGAATCCAATTGGGTCCCTCCAATCTGTTTCCCTGCGTACATATATGTTAGCACAATATAAAATACCAATTCCACTTCGAGGTGGAATATCGCGGTATATAGGGTCATCCGCTATTATGCGGGGCGCATAGGGTCTTATCCGCTATATAATGCGGGAAATCAATCACTCCAATATATATATATATATATATGTATATATGTATATATGTATATATATATGTATATATATATAACATATCACATCCAATGCTGATAATAAATTATCAATTCACGCAACAATCAGTAATTTAAATTTAACTATTTAAATTTAATAGTATTTCGAAAGAGTGAGATTAACTCACCTTTGATTTTTGTTTTGCAATTCTGATCCAAACCAGCTTGTTTTCTCCATGATTTTAGACATTGTATAAATATTTATACAGTTTATTAATATTCGAATAAAAAAATCGAAAAATCAATTTCCATTTAATAAATTAATAATTAAATTAACTAGTGATTTAGTTCTAAACTAATGATTTTAATTTTTTTAAACTAATTCCCATTTAATATTTTTAGCAACAAAAATAATTAAATAAGTTTATTAAACAAATTTATCACCATGCTACGTTATTTAAAATAAACTGGTAAGTTTAAAATGTGCATTTTTATTGTTATTTTTTTTATTTTTTTGAAAACACATATACTTGTAAAAATAACTGCAGAGATTTAAAAATCCAATTATACCAATCCTGTATTTTTACAAAATCATATGTATATATATTTTGTTTCACCTACATATTAAAACATGCATGAATATATTATTATTATTATTTTAAAGCTGCACATATACATACTTATGGAATATATATATATATATAGATAAAAATCTGATTTTATATAAACTAAACATTTTAAAATTTTCCATTTTCAAAAGCTTATCTCCATATATATATATATATTTACTGTCTTAAAAATAAAATATGTATATATTATCTGATTAATTTTAAATAAGACTGTCTTATACTTTGCTGTTAAATTCTGATAAATGAAATAATAGTCAACCGTTTATTTACAAGTTTAAATATTAAGTAAATCAAATTAAAACGTGTGAAATTAAGTTACCTTAACTTGCTGGAACAAGAAAAAGAAGGTCGACGAGCTCTGCACTCAAGCCAAACGAGACTTCCTGACCCCTAAGCCCTAGATCCTGCTCACCCTATAATCGCAACGATCATCTGACACAACTCAAGAAGACTTGCCCACCACCTCGCCCTGCCTTGTGCCTGAACGCCGTCGTACCACCCTCATTCGAGCATCCTTCCTCCTCTAGCTCAAGCAAGCAACAAAACCCTAGCTCGAAACACAGCAATCCCTAAAATCGAACCGGCCCCAAATCGAAGGTCTATCGTGAATTCGGTTCGCCGATGATGTTTCTTTTTTTACGAAGAGACTTCGACCATTCTTTTATTTGTGATATGCGAATGAATTTGATGTTGAACTGAAGTAGGAATGATTTCGTTCCGCCATTTTTATAACTCTAAAGATTGCGATTTTGTTGAAGATAAAGCAAGTCTTCGGTTTCCCTTTTTTACGTTATTATTATTTCTAAAACGAACACATGTTAAACCAAACGAACACGTGTTTGGAAGGTCATGACACATGTTCCCTTGAGATGAAGGCCCAAAAGGTCTGATATTGATATAATATAATATATTTATTCAAATTCAAATTGTTTTGATTAACGCAGCTTAAAATTACGAACCCCTACCGAGGCATGCCGCCAGGAATTTATAATGTTATACCCCTATTCCAAACGCAATGAGAAAGGTTTCGAGTCCTAATTCGATTGTATGGAGAAGATAGCTTTTTGAACCTTATTATTATACTGAATTTTCGATATGAATCTCAGCGCGTTTACCTATCATACGATCACTCGGTAACTCCAAACACTACGAAAATTGAAATCCGATAATAGTACACTATTACGAATCCAATGGAACTAGTTTCATCGAATTCCGAGACTGTGCCTCGAAAGGCTATTTTTAAATATCAATTTAAACGATATATTTTAAAATTTTAACAAACTGCTTTTAAATTCGATTTTAAAAGTTCTATTACCTTCAGTATTGTAAACAAAAATTTTCCAAGCCTTTGAAATATTTTTAGCTAGCTTAAAAAACCAAGATCCACTATTTTAACCAATTTCCTATTATTATATTCAATAACTTAATTGCCAAATAAACTCTGATATTTGAAACTCAAGTCAAACTAACTTTCAAATATTTAAAATCAATTAAATATTTCAATTTCAAATATCCAAAAAAATTGGGTCATCACATTCCTCCCCCTTAAAAGAAATTCGTCCCCGAAATTACTAGTTAGGAAGAATGGCACATAACCCGTTTACTATTTTCCCAAAACCAACAATTCCAAACAACTTTCCAAAACCAAACAGTTTTTAACAATACCTAAAACCATCTTTTTAATAATGACATTATCACCCTTGCTAACTTTCCAAACTCATCCATAAGTTTCCAATAATATTACTTACTCAACAATTCATATTTAAAACCAAATTTTAAATTATAAAAAAAAATTCAAAATTTTTCTAACTCCCTAAATTCTCAAAAATTTTTGTCAGCATCTCCCTTGCGCGGCTGGATCGGAACAACTACAAAATGCCTCTATGGGCCTCCAAATTTTAAAAGAAAACAAAAGGCCAAGTGGTAGGATCAAAAAACAATCAAATTTCATACAGAAATTTAAATACATACCTTCTTTCTGGACAATTCAAATTTATCTTCGAAAATCAAAAAATCCATTTATCCTTTGCCTTTAGATACCTGTATATCCTACTTAGCAATAATATCCAACTATAGATTTCAAAATCATTTTATACATTTCTTTACAAAATTTTCAATATCCATTTCATTCAAGCCCATACGATATACTTATATCATCGTATGCAATATCAAAATCGATCGCTCACTCGATCACACAATTTCACTTTCGTACTAGTATCGTTTACCCGACTTCCTAGCGCGGACTCAGATTTGGTTTCTTGATCAAAAACCGGCATTCTCTTTGCACAGCCGCAAACTATGATAGAGAGTTTTCAGAATCAATCAAAAATCCATATCCAGAGTTCGCCGTTAAAGATCGAGTGAAAAATCCCAACTCAGATCGGTATAACTATCTCGAAATTCTATGCTTGAATCTGGATTAAATTGTTATGCGAATAAAATAATATATGTACATCCTACGCATTTATTCTCAATTAATTCAGCTATATCAACTCTCTTTTTATTCACAGTTGATTTCTATTCACTTATTCACAATCACCATTTCACAACTTTACTTAACCTTCATTCATTAACTAACTTAGCATATTTCCAATACCAAATTTTACTTAAGAATTTTACCATTTCTTCTTAATTTTAATATAAATATTTTATACACTTCTTATATTTATTTTTACTTCACTACTGAAGTTTTATATTCATTTCTATTCACTTTGTCGTTACAATTCCATTTGAATTCAATTTACCTTTCATTTTTAAATATGAAATCCAATTCATATCAAACCATATTTAATTAGTCATTTCTTTAATTAATTCCACTTATTAATTTATTTTAAAATTTCAAACAATTTTAATTCTTAAAACTTTGTTCTTTTAGTCCATTTCAAACTAATTCCTCAACTTTACTTAACATAATTCAAATTGACTCCAATATTCAATTTTCAATAACCATTTCATTTCGTTTATTTAGAATCTTTCTCAAATTCACTTTTTATTTAATGAGATTCAATCACCTTTTATTTCCATTTAAATTTTAAACTTCTATAAGTTTCCAATTTATCTACATTCCACTCACTAACCTTCTTTAGTTTACTTTATTTAATTGGCTTATCTTTCTAACTTTATTCTTTAGTCACACTTACTTTCATTAACTTTTTACAAGTTAATTTCATTTCAGGCAATTTTCCAAAATTTATAAATTTCCAAATATATTTATAATCCATAAATGTTTTGGTTAAACTTCCAGAGTTTTAAGCCTTTACTTGAACATTCAAAATCAATTTATTCCAAAATCAACCCAAATTATTTCTTTGAATTTCAAAACCAACCTAGTTTTGCAAACAACTTCAATTTAAAATATTTTGGTAGCAATTCCTCTCTTTGGAAACTCGAAAATGAACATCGATGATGCTGTAGTCATCACCGAAGTTATTTTCCAGCGATTGAAGAGAGTTCAGTGCTTTTATCCCTTCAAAACATTTCAAATATTTTTAAATTCCAAATCTCACCAGATTTCAAATCCAATTCAAAAAAATTTCTAAAATAATATAACTATTATTTCTCCAAAACGTTTAGAAACCATTTTCAAACCCAAATGAATTTAAACTTTTCCCAAAATTTCAAATTTCAAATACTTCCAACCTATATTGAAATATTACTCTGAAATTTAATTTCAATTTATAAATTACATTTACAATTTACATTTACAAATCCCATTTGTATATGAATTTATTTCTTAGCTTTTAGTTATGATTTCAATTTCTTATTCAATTTTCAGAACAACAATGATAATAGTTTAATATTATCATTCCTAAGAACCAAGCACCCATATACTATAATAATTTATGGAAAATTATTTATTTTATATACAAAAATAATTTGGATAAAATTATTTAATTTACCCTGTTTTAAAACAATACTGTGTCAGTTTATCTTGTTTAAGAGTTTAGAAATCCCTATCGATAACGTGGCCTCCCACATATCGACCAGAATCTATAAACACTCAACCGGTAAATCAACATAGTATAATTTTTTTTTATATTCACTAATAAATACGCACTCATATCTATTAATACACTCAAACTCATTCTAGAGTACTATGGACTCTCTTTTTAAAGGGTAATCCCCACCAGAGCCAAGGTTCTTGCTTAACCTTCAGCTCTAATACCAACTGTAACGACCCAATTTTTCGACGCCCGAAATTCGACATCAATACGTTCACAGTATCTAATGCCGAACAATCGAATGCTGGAAAACCGAACCATTAGGGTTAAAGAAGAAGAAGGTACAAGAAGGGAAACAAAACCACAACAGAATCTTACCATCGCAGCGGAATAATACATAAATAGATAAATGACTAATCTTTTAAAAACAAAAGAACTATATCTGTTTATACATTACATTATCAGAGTACAATGTAAACTATAGCACGCAACTGGACAATTATATTAACCTGTCCTCACAAAACTGACCATGCAGTTAATCAGACATAGCGGAATATACATCAAATACATGTGATATGTCTCGCCATCCAACTCGTCTCCTGAACTCCATAGCAGTCCATCCAGAATCTGTACTCTATAATACTCGGTCTGACCCGAGCATTATGGTTAAATAACACCCAAGTCAGTCTGGAAAACCAGCGTGAGAAAACACACTCAATTGGATTATTAAAGTTTTCAAAATCCTTTTTGAAATCAAAGGTATCTCGTAAGACCCCGCCACAAATAAAGATGTCAGGTTTTTACCTTACGATAACCAAAACATTTCTTATCAAATCCTCTGATATTATAATAATGTCTATATACAAATACTTATTCAAATAGCCAAAATTGTTACATTCATTAAATTCCATTAATTGTAGCCACAAAGTGGGTTCTACAAACAAAACCATAAAGGCACGTAGGGAGAATGGATTTCCATCAATGGCAGGGCTGCTGGGGTACCGCCCTTCATAGTACGTGGTCTAGATCACCATATCAAGGATCCACCTTTGACCCCGTGCTACACAAGACCGGACTGCCTCTTACTGGATAGCCCGAATAAGATGATCCCACGGTTGGGATCATCAACTGCACACACAGTCGAATAAAAAGGGACCTCTAGACGGGATGACCTTACCCAAATTGGTTGCTAGCCACTTAGCCTTGCCGTATCTCCCCTGTTTTAGCCATTCCCGGTTGATGAGGCTTGAGGCTATGAGTTACTTTTTTATCACACGTTCACTTAGAATGCTCATCGTCCTCCTGACGACGTTCTGAAAGCATTCATCCATGCAAGTCCGTTAAGGTTCGAACAGAACAGAAGGCACTACTCCTACTACATCCATTTTGGAATTACCCTCAGGATTAGTAGCGACTAGCCCTTGCACTTCAATACTCCATCTTCGACTCCAAGCTCTTGTCTTCCTCACGAATACATTCAAACCGGATCGAAGTGGTTTTCGAAAAATTAATCCCGATCCCGATCTCTTCGAAACGATCAGCACATTGGCCAATATTGATAGTCGTTATTTAGCTATCATATAACATTCACAAACAACCATCAGACATTAATAATTTCCCAAATTATTTATTTTCAAAATATCTTCGCCAAATATTTTTCTACACTTCATCCCTTTGAAAATAGTTTCAAATCATCTTTCTTTTGCGGAATAAATTTCCCAAATATTGTTTATTCTCACTGAAAATCATCAAGTCTAAATACTTTAGATTTTAAAATAATTCAAATCACTTTATTCTAAAAATATACTTTAAAAATTTAAATCAAAACTACTTAAACACTTTATTCAAAAATATATACTTTAAAAATATTTAAAATATAAACTACTTAAAACACTTTATTTAAAATACTAGTTACGAAATTTTTACTAATTTATCATGTAAAAACTTAAGACAAAACTAATTTTAAAATAAAATTATTAGATAGAGTATAATTATTAAATAACCATCTTTTAAATCAAATCTTTAAAATAATCACTTCCATAATTAAATTAATAAATATTTACCTTAGAAATTTAAAACAATTTAAGAAAATGATTCTTCCAAAAACATTCTTTTCTCTTTAAAACCAAGTTTAAATTTTTTAATTTATACTTAAAAGCTACTTTGAAACATACTTGGCTTTCCAAGGTAAATACACTTTCCATTTCAAAATCGTCCATTTAATCAGTTAATTAATCCTTTCCGATTTATCACAATTCACATCCCAAATCCGTAAATTTCTTTCCATACTTTTTAAAACTAAACCACCATTTATTTTTAAAATAAATTTTCCATTCCTTTATAAATTCACATCTTGAATTTATACTTTCAAATATCCACTGATACATTATTTCACTTTATAAACCCAGTTTATAAATTTCATAGTCTCATTTTTCTTTCTTAAAATACGGTTTCAAATACTACATCAATTTTCAAATCGATTTTCAAAATTTACTCTCGTTTTAAAATAATTCCTTTACTTATCCAAATTTATTTCAAAACCTATTAATTCCATATTCACTGCTTTATTTAGATTTAAAATCTTATTTAAAATCTGAAATATTAATTTCATACTAAACTTTAAAATTCTCTCTTTATTTCTCCCAAACCATTTTAAATCTTGAATTTAAAATTAAATTCTTTATTCTTTTAAATAATATCACTTAAGTTTAAAAATTCACTTATTCTCATTTATTCAAAAATCTCCTTTCCCATACTTGGAATTTATTTATAAGAATTTAAAAATCTACTTTTATCTTTTTCCAATTCATTCTTTAATTTATCTAAATTCTCTATAATTATTTTATTTAAAAATTCTCTCTTTTATTTTCCCTTAAAAAATCCAATCTATATATTTTTGATAGTTCAGTATACCCAAATATATTCAATCTAACCATAGCATCCAATATTTCCAATTACCAATATAATCCATCACATATTATCCAATAAATCATATCAAAGAATATTAAATAATCTAAATATTTTTGAGGAATTCAGTTGGATCTCTCCAACTTGTTTCCCTTCATCCATAGATGTTAGCACAATATAAAATACCAATTCCACTTCGAGGAGGAATATCGCGGTATATGGGGTCAGGCTATTATGCGGGGCTCATAGGGTCTCATCCGCTACATAACGTAGGAAATCAATCACTCCAATACACACACACACTATATATATATAACACATCACATCCAATGCTGATAATAAATAATCAATTCAAGCAA
The DNA here is from genome assembly GCA_030765085.1 of Allium cepa. Classification (NCBI taxonomy): domain Eukaryota; kingdom Viridiplantae; phylum Streptophyta; class Magnoliopsida; order Asparagales; family Amaryllidaceae; genus Allium; species Allium cepa. The sequence goes on along the minus strand of CM060932.1, from coordinate 79,050,414 downwards.
CAACCAGTAATTTAAATTTAATGGTATTCCAAAAGAGTGAGACTAGCTCACCTTTGATTTTTGTTTTGAAATTCTAATCCAAACCAGCTTGTTTCTCCATGATTTTAGACCTTGTATAAATATTTATACGGTTTATTAACATTCGAATAAAAAAAATCGAAAAATCAGTTCCCATTTCATAAATTTAATTAATTAATAATTAAATTAACTAGTGAGTTAGTTCTAAACTAATTATTTTAATTTTTTCAAACTAATTCCCATTTAATATTTTTAGCAACAAATATAACTAAATAAGTTTATTAAACAAATCCATCACCGTATTACGTTATTTAAAATAAACTGGTAAGTTTAAAATGTGCATTTTTATTATTATTTATTTTATTTTATTTGAAAACACATTTACTGGTAAAAATAACTGCATAGATTTAAAAATCCAATCTTTATACCAATCCTGTATTTTTCCAAAATCATATGTATATATATTCTGTTTCACCTACATATTAAAATATGCATGAATATATTGTTATTATTATTATTAAAACTACATATATACATACTTATGGAACACATATATAGATAAAAATCTAATTTTATATAAACCAAACATTTTAAAATTTTCCATTTTCAAAAGCTTATCTCCATGTATATATTTACTGTTTTAAAATTAAAATATGCATATATTATCTAATTAATTTTAAACAAGACTGTCTTATACTTTGCTACTAAATTCTGATAAATGAAATAATAGTCAACCGTTTATTTACAAGTTTAAATCTTAAGTAAATCAAATTAAAACGTATGAAATTAAGTTACCTTAATGTGCTGGAACCAGAAAAAGAAGGTCGGCGATTTCTACACTCAAGCCAAATGAGACTTCCTAACCCTAAGCCCTAGATCACGCTCACCCTACAATCGCTACGATCATTTGACACAACTCAAGCAGACTCGCCCACCACCTCGCCCTGCCTTGCGCCTGAACACCGCCGTACTACCCTCATTCGAGCGCGACACCCGATTACGAGCATCCTCCCTCCTCTAGCTCGAGCATGCAACAAACCCTAGCTCGAAACATAGCAATCCCTAAAACCGAACCCCCCCAAATCGAAGCTCCATAATGAATTAGTTTCGCCGATGATATTTCTTTTTTTTACGAAGAGGCTTCAGCCATTCTTTTATTTGTGATACGTGAATGAATTCGATTTTGAACGAAAGTAGGAATGATTTCGTTCTGCCATTTTTTTTATAACTGTGAGGATTTCGATTTTGTTGAAGATAAAGCAAGTCTTCCGTTTCCCTTTTTACGTTATTATTGTTTCTAAAATGAACGCATGTTTCTAAAACGAACGCATGTTAAAGCAAACAAACACGTGTTTGGAAGGGCAGGACAGGTGTTCCCTTGAGATGAAGGCCCAAAAGGTCCGATGTGGATATAATATAATATATTTAATTCAAATTCAAATTTCAAATTATTTCGATTAACGCAGCTTAAAATCACGAACCCCTATCGAGGCGTACCGCCATGCGTTTACAATGTTATACCCCTATTGCGAACGTAATGGAAAAGGTTTCAAGTCCTAATTCGATCGTATGGAGAAGATAGCTTTTTGAACCTTATTATTATGCTGAATTTTCGATATGAATCTCAGTGCGTTTACCTATTATACGATCACTCGACAACTCCAAACACTACGAAAATTGAAATCCGATAATAACACACTATTATGGATCCAACGGAACTGATTTCGTCGAATTCCAAGACTATGCCTCGGAAGGCTATTTTTAAATATCAATTTAAACGATATATTTTAAAACTTAACAAACTGCTTTTAAATTCGATTTTAAAAGTTCTATTACCTTCAGTATTGTAAATAAAAAATTTCCAAGCCTTTGAAATATTTTTAACCAGCTTAAAATACCAAGATCCACTATTTTAACCAATTTCCATTTATTAAATTCAGTAACTTAATTGCCAAATAAACTCTGATATTTGAAACTCAAGTCAAACTAACTTTCAAATATTTAAAATTAGTTAAATATTTCAGTTTCAAATATCGAGGAATTCCGAGTCACCATAGAAATTTATAAAATGTGTCCTATAAATAATGAAAATTTTGAGGATTAAATGTCGGTGGTTTGAAATTGATTTCGAAAAGATTTTGAGGAAATAAACAATACTACGTTTGAAAGTATTCATGATTATTAGTGCAATATGATTTGTTACTTTAGGAAAAAATTATTTGTTATGTTACCGATGATTCAGGTAACCTATAACTAAAAATTGGATGGAGGGCTCGTGTAATCCTTAGTGTAGTCTACTCTTTTATAGAGGAATATACTTTTGTTTTTTATTTATAGAGAGGATGGGACCTAGTTGCCTAATATATAGGAGAAATCTCCCAATCTGGTTGCATGTATTTTAATATGCTTTTATAGTAGAGTACTACGAGAATTTCAAATAAATATATCAAATACAACATTGTATTATTATACAGAGTATTTGATGCCGTTTTCAAAAGAGATTTATTTTTAAATACCAAAGAAAAGTGTGATTTGATATAAAAGATATATATATTATTACTTTAAAAGGATTTGAAATGAAACCGAGAATTTAGTTCGAAGAGATTGTTTTTGAATAAGTATTCTCAAAAGAGATTTTTTAAAGTTAATTAGATTTCATAAATCTAAATGTGAAGATTAAGCTTAAGTGGATAGTTCAATAATTGAATCTTTGTTTGTGTATTGTAGGCTCCTTGCGCCTTATTTATGAACAGGAGAACTAGGTTGGCATAATCCTGTACCTAATTGGGTATCCAGTTAGATATGAGTATGTAGGCAGTCACAAGTGGTGGTGACTGTAACGACCTGCTATTTCGGACTATTCAAATCGACAATCATCCACATATGTCTGATTTGAATGGCTCAAAACAACAGATTGTTAATTATATTTGGCAAAACTTAGTATGTAAAGTAAACAAAATCAATCACAGAACTACAGACATAGAATATTACAACAATAAGCAGCGGAATAGATAAATAGTAGTTCATGAAGCTACTGCAATAAACAACAAAGTCTGAAACAAAAACAATGGAAATCTCAATTACAATGGAATCTCTAATACATAAGCAAATAACAAGTCTAAATATAACGACAGGAGATAACTAGAATAACTAAAAAGCTAAGTAGATAAGAAAGATCTACAAGCGAAGCTCCAAGCTCCAAAGGTGAGTCACAAATGTTGTGACACTCAGTCTGACCTAAGCATAAAGCAAAACACCAAATGCTCGAGTCAGGATTAACATTCTTATACTAGTAAATCAACTCAAGTAAAATGTCAAGTGAAATACAAATAACTTAAAGGATGTTTGGAATTCCCATCCTTTAAGGATCAGCTAAACTATGTATATACATAGTACAATACGCTTCATATATAATTTCTATAGTAAAGTAAACTATTAAAACAACGTTAAGGCATTATCGATACACCCCCTTAACACATTTTATATAATGTCATGGTCTATACAGTACTATAAACTCCACCAAATCGGTGGGCTATAAGGGAGCACTCCATAGGTACGACACAAAACAAACTCGTAGTGGGCACGATAAGGCATATGACAAGGCATACGAGGTAATGCCCAGGGTAAGATACTAATATTTTGCGGATCTAGACTGGTGGTAACTCATAGCAGCTACTACCGTCCACCTCGTGACACACTTCCATAATGAAAGGTGCACCCAATCAAATCACAAAGTAATAGAATGGTATCGATGGAATGTGCTCGATCGGAGGTGCGACCTCACTTGGCCCGGCAAGGCTCCTGTTTTAGCCACATCAAGCTGACTCGCGAGAGTCAAGGATACGTTAATACCTCATACAGAATCATCGCTAAACCTTCCTACTTCATTCTGGAATCTTCACTACGTACACGATTGTTAAAGTGGTTTTCGGTATTGGTAGAGAGTATGACAATATCCGATCCCGGTCTCTTTAACAACCAAACGCTTATTTCACACCGTGTCGTTTTATTCCAATATAGTTCATACTTTATATCAAAATATCATATTCATTTCAAAATCATTTCACTTCTGAAATCATATTACTTTGAAAACATATCACTTGCGAAATCAGTATTCACTTTAAAATCATATTTATTTCCAAAATCTTGACCTTAGAAATATGTTAAACCATCATATCAAATATTCACATTTAAATCCATTAAATCCAAATCATAACAATTCCAACTTAAATAGTTTAAATATTGAAAATAGTTTATATATTGAAATAGTTATAAATTAAAAATAGTTTATATATATATTTAAAAGTAGGTTATAAATAAAAAAATAGTTTATATATTAAAAAGAGTTTATATACTAAAATAGTTTATATCAAAATAGTTCAAATTAGAATTCTTTCCTCCAATTTCATAAATCAACTTTGGTTCCAAAATTCAATTTTAATCAATCTCAGTTCAACGATTTCAGTTAAAAAGGTTAAATCTTCAATTCAAATTTCATTAATCCATTTTAATTTATATTAATTTCAAATCTAGGTTGAGCTGCAATTTGAAATTCAGTAAGCTTCAAAGTTTAAATCTTCAAACACTTGTAATAACTCCATTCGATAAATTTCATTTATATTTCAAAATTTACCTTTAATTTTATTTAAATTTGTAATATCCACTTAATCATTTATAATAACATTAAAATATCTCAAACTACAAATTTAAATAAAATCAAAAATTAAATATCTAACTTAAATTATATTTAATTCTAAAATTATCACTTTCAATAACATTTGAATAAATCTCCAATTACACATTTAAATCAAACTAAATATTCAAATTTAATCTATTTAAATTTGAAAATATTCATTTAATCACCTTTAATCAAATCAAGTTATAAAATCATATCATTAAAATCTTAAATTCAATAAGTTTCAAATCAAATTTTCTATTTAAATGCAATTCTTAAACGAATAAAATTTCACATCAATTTCAATTTATCTTCCCAACCTTAATTTATCAAAGTTATTACAGAATCTATATTTTAAAAATAGAAACTTAAATAAATACTTAAACATAATATATATATTTATTAAATTAAATTTTATTTAATTAAATCTTGTTTATATATTTTTAAAATAATAAAGTTATATGAAAAGAAAATCTTAAAAATTATATTTTCAAAACTAACTTATAAATTTAAAATTTCCAAAACATATAATTTTAAAAATCTAAATTTTACACATATTAAAGTAGATATTTATATTATAATTTAAAGTCAATATTTATCAAAAACCTTATATTTTCCTTTCAAAATTCTGAAAATCATTAAAATAGACCAACAGTGTACGTATATAGTTTTCTAACCGATGGTCAAGTGATACGGATATTTATCATTTCAATCCGCAATTTAAATTTAATATTTATTAGTATATATCGTTTCGACCCGCAATCCCAAATTTCAAAATTAATAAAAATCTCTAAGGTTTAACATTTCAACCCATAGCAATTTTTCCCTAATCTATAAAATCATTCGGGTATGTATCATTTCAACCCATAGGGAATTTCTAAATTAACAAGGAACTTGTAGAGTGAGAACAATGAAATAATATTATAAAATGACATATATATCGATTGCAGGCATATATCATCATTAACACTTTAAATATAATATTTACAATAGGTTATGGTGTCATATGTCATAGTTAAACTATTGCAGATAATGGCATATCATATTTAACAATTAAATAACTAAAAATTCAAATGCAGTAACATATTTCAATCGTCATTTCATGTGAACTACATTCACTATATATAAGAATGTTAATCGTGAGTGATTGCTCACCTTCCGAGGTTAGACAAATAGCAAGAGTAAGATGCAGATGGACACGGATAAACACAGATAGACATGTGGAACAACGACAAAGCTAGAAATTGCTTCCGCGACCAATTCTAGACAATGGAGAGACAAATGCAAAGCACGATGAACTGGATTTGATGAAAATCAATTATATAAGTGAACTTATATATTTATTAAAATCAATAATTAATTTAAAACACGTATTAAATAAAATCTTTATATATTATATTTCAAAAATTATTTTTCTTAAAACACATCTAATAAAATCAAAATACCATATATTATATTTTAAAAACAAATATTTAAGATCAATATATATACTAAAATAAAACTTTTTTTAGAGGCTAAGATTTAGAAAAATATGAAAGCAACTCGTCAAATGAGAACAAACTTAATATACATGCTGCTCTTTGGATAAAGTGCCAAACCAGGTAATCATCTACTTAATATTTCCACATTTCCTTTAATTTTTGATAATATGTGTAAAATAATAAAAATGGTTAACAGTATATCTTAGTAAAACAAAGATTTCTTTATGTTTTAACCTTGTGGTTCTTCAAAAATAATGTTTTCATAGACTTGCTTTTACGATATTTAGAATCTTAACTAGCAAGTAAGTGTAGACAATAACCTGATATAAACGCCCATGGCTTGCTTACTTTATTGATTATGGTTCAGGCTATATATATATATGTTCGACCAAGAGGAAGAAATAAACCAGGATCTGCTGTTACATGTGAATTTTATTTTGAGGAACGAAGAAAGGATCTCGAAGAATATAAGCCGCCATAAGTCAAAATATATGAGCTTTCATAAAAACCAAAAAATGCTTACTTTACAATATATATATATTCTCAAATGATTAAGCACATATAGGATGCTGTAGAAAATGAGTAGGCTATAGGTTCGAATACACATGTAGACATTTTTTTTAATGAGAAGGTTGTGGAGGTCAATCAAGGGAAGAGGCATGTGGCTCGGATGGGCTGGAAGTTGGGTCGAGTGAGGTGCGATCTATGGCTGACGTGGGGTTTGACTTGGTAGAAGGTGGGTGAGGAGGTCCGGCTACAGGTGAAGGAGCAGTATGTTTGCTTGGAGGCGGTGGCATGGTCTGTGTGGAGTGGCTGCTGATAGGCTGAGGGGGTGGCCGTTCCGGTGCTATGTGTGGGTAGAGGGAGCAGTGGAGAGGAGGCTTGCGGTCGGGTATGGGTGGCGGAAAGTTAGAGTGGGAAGAGATGATAAAACGGTTCGGTGAGAAGGAGAACAACAAGCTTCTCAGGTTGGGTTAAATGGAGGAGTTCGGCAATGCAATAGATCTAGGAAGAAATATATATAAGCTTTGATGATTTTATTATATATTCTTTTTGTTTCGGATTAGAGAGAGAAGAAAGGAATGGAAATAGACGAATGAACGAACCGTTTATAAATTAGAAACAGGGAATAGTAACATCCTAGATCTTGAATTCTGAAATTATTTATGTCAAATGGATATTTGGTTTATACGGTGTAAAATGAATGGACAAAGGAAACCAAAAGACTCAAAAATGGGTACCGATACGGTTATTGTTTTTCACAGATTTCTCCATGTATCGGACTCCGAAACACGCAAATGAATATACTAAGGAGACTACCATGATGAGACGAGTAGAATGGCACACAGATATGAGCGATATGAACCACTTATCAAAACTCGAATTTCGCTGTCAAAACTGCTGGTATAACGCCGAAAATAAGATAAACGGAGTTAGAGCATTCCAAATTTAGCGAAACGAAATATGATGTCTCACTCAGAAGATGATTTACTTTTTTATTATTATATAAGAATATTCAGGTTTTGATAATAATCTATTACCATCAAATTTAACTGATTTTAAATTTAAAATTGAAAATTACACAATAGAACTAACTTTCATATTTTCCAATGAAAATCTGACACTTTCTATGTTTAAATAAACGCATCCCAAATATCAAATTTTCATTGCAAAATTTAGTTGTTTATTTTTCAATAAAAATTCAGTCAAACATGTTTTAAAAATTGTTAAATTTACGGGTCATTACAATGATGCAGCCTCAATAATAATGTATCTTTTTCCTGCTTATTGTTTGCTAATTATCTTGACTTGTTGTATCTTTCCTGCTTACCATTTTTATTCTACATTCACATGTTTATTGAGTTTGCAGGACGAGTATTGTTGTCTCTCTCCTTAGAATTATGCAGTGCTAGATTTATTGTATTTGAATTTGTTTTGTATTAAAGCACACCTTGTAGATTAATGATTACTCTGAATAAATATGTATTATTAAAATTGTATCCTATACATTTAGTTGTGATGTTATTAGATTTAGATATGTTAAATTGTTAGTTTTCATTCGTAGTTTAGAACGGGTAGGTATTTCATTGATTTTTACTGGTCCAAAATCCGAGTCATTAGAGCTAGTATCGGAGCTTAGGTTAGACGCCTAAGTAAAATTCGTCAAGGCTAGTAATACGTGAAACTACCTTAATTTGATAGATAAAATGGATAGGACAAGGCATTATACCTTCGATCGGAATTAATAGCATTTGTTAATTGTTTGTTTTTCGTTATATTTTTCCGTCCTTGGAATTTCGAAACGGAATTCTTTTAAGGGGGAAGAATGTAACGACCCGGACTTGTGAATACTTCAAATTAAAATATCTGTATTATTCAAATATTTATGTCTAGGATTTCATGTGATTAAATATGATTTTATAATCTTATTTATCACTTTTTAATTAATAATAATTTTACAAAAAATTATTTTTAAAATGTGTTTACAGAATTACAAACTTTGGATAAATGCTGAAAATGTGTAACGACCAACAAATTTCGATAATTGGATTGGATAATCTAATAAGATTTTTTAATTAAATTTAGAAAGAAATAAAAACTTTATAATTAATAATGGAACGAATGTTCGAGATAAAGTGTAGCAATGGTAATTAAAATTAATTTTTGACAATTGGAGTGAAATCCCAATAATAAAATCGTGTAAATTGTTGCACTTGGTTATAGAATTGAGAATAAGTAAGTAAGTAAATATTGAATTAACCAATGAAATAATATATTGATTAATAGTAACTGAATCTAAATTAAGGTAATAATGTTAATGCAAGTTGATAAATAACTAATTTAGTGCAATCCCAATTAATTGAAACAATTGTAAGATTATAATTGATTGTAATAAGTAAATTAGGAAATATATTCAAAGTTACATTAATTGATGAAATAATACGTAATAAACTGTAATTTGATAGAATCAATGCAGATAAGTAATTATAATAATTGTTGGTTGATAATAAAATATGAATGAGATTAAATTAGGCAAATAGTGAAAATTATTAATTGTTTACCCACTTATTTAATTTATTGAATTAGATCTAAATCCGTTGCAATTAAACGTAATTAAAAACTACGTTAACATGAATTTAGTTGATGACTGTAAAAATATTAGGGTAATTGCATATATACTAATGATAAATTTATCCATAAGATGATGATTGATTGAATAAAGAGATTGAAAACAAATTGAATTTATTTATTTGAATTTACTTAAAGTGAAGGCAAACACTATAAATTTTGCAATAAATCCTTATTTGATTGACATGGAAATTTTGGTTAATGAATTATAAGTTTATTTATAATCAAAAATGATAGAAATGGTAAATAATTAAATTTGAATTGAAGAAATGATTAATAATTTAATATTTTTTTTTAGGTAACCTAAAAGATAGCCATTTTGGCCACTGACTCGATTTTGACGAAACTAGTTTCATCGGATTCGTAACAGTGAATTATTGTAGGATTTCAAGTTTCGCAATGTGTAACAACCCGCATATTTAACGATTATATATTTAAATGTTTTATTTAAATATAGCGTCGTTAGTCGGATTTAGGTCCGAAATGTTACTTTTTGCAAACGGCCGAATTAGGACACGAAACCACATCCATTGAGTCCAAAATGGCGTTTGCGATCTTTTTGAGTATAAGCTTTGATTTGTTTGGAGTAAGTCGAGTTTTGCTACCTCTTCTAATTGGGTTTTGGGTTTGGGTTCAACCAACTCATCCTATACCTCAACTCAGCTCCCTCTCCTTCCACTCATTCATTTCATTTCATAAAACTCTAACTAAAACTGAAAATGGGGGAAGAGAATAGGAATTAGAAATTCCAAGCCCTAATTCTTCTTTGAAAACTTGAATTCTTGCTCCAAAATCAAAGTGAAGCTATTGGTAAGCCTCCTCTTCATCTTCTCCAAATCTTTCTTCTTTAATTTCAGAAAGTATCCTAAACCTAACTTAGGAAAATACTCGTTTTGATCTTAGATTGAAGCTAGTAGAGTTGAAGTGGAGAGTGGTTGGTCTTCTCCTTGCAATTGTGCTCCTTCTTCTTCTTTATTTTTGGATTAAAGTTGAGATTTTTATCTCACATCTATGCCGATATCCTTCTATGTTGTTGGGTATGAATTCCTAACACTTTTCCATGTGTAATTGCTTTTGATTTGGATTGGTTCTATCAATGTTGCAAGTTTTAGAGTTTTGAAGTCAAATATTTGAAAATCATAACTTTGATGTTGAACATGTTTTTGGTGGTGAATCAGAGAGCCAATTGTGCTAGCTTATCGATTGGCAGAAGCCCCTTAAGTCCATTGCTCGACCGGTTGCAAATGGGATGAGTTTGCTCCTCCATTTGATAGGATGGAAAACCATTCCAGCTACAGCCAGTCGACTGGCCCCCTGCAGTCAGTCGACTAACTGCAGAGTAGGAAAACTCTCGGGTTATGGTTCAGTCGACTGACTGCAGAGGACCAGTCGACTGACCTGCTTCAATTTTTCCTAGTATGCCTATTAGTTTGTGATTCCAACTTTTATCGATTCAGGTTGATTCCAATTAGTTGATGTTGCATATTTAACTTTGATGATTCCTTTTTGATTTCCTACACGGGTTTTTACGAAATGATCTCTTCAAATGTTATTAAAGCTCGTTCTCTAATTTATAAATTCTATTTAAAACACATACACAATTTCACACTTCGAGCGAAGTGGAAAGGAGATTAAATGGTTAGGACCATGAATCCATGCGTTTATCTTTCCGATTAATCCCCAACCTATTCGATTGATTGTTTTGACCTTTGGTCTGGTTTACCGATGAGATGAGGTGAACTTTGTACTACTTTATGAAATTGACTGACGGATAATAAACCGTTTAGTGCGAACGGATGGTTATGGGACTCACGTTACCACTTTTCGGATTCCTTTTCGAGAGTTGTGACACATTCTGCCAGTTAGTGATGTCCAGTACTGGGCCTCCGGACCTTCATCACTACGGTTTGTTGCCTCTAGGATAGTGTCTTCGGACTGTCTCCTTCAGGTTTGTTGCCTTTGGGTGTGTTGCCTTCGGGTATGTTGCCTTCGGGTTTGTGCCTTCGGGTTTTTTTCCCTATTGTATCGCTTTCGGAGTTGGTCATTCATCACCGCTCGAGTGATATTGGGTTTGGAGTCTTCGGGCTCATGGATCCTTGTTTATACAGTACTGACCACGTGCAAATTTTCTGTTGTTTCATTGATATGTATATTTCCTAGGTATCGCCCTTCGGTGTTGGTCTTTTCGAGCCGCACGATATATAGCGGTTACCTTGCGGAACTTGTATTACCTTCATTGGTATTTGATATTTGCCTTTTTGGCTTGTTTTGGGATATCCATATCCTTTGTTTATTGTGTTGCCGATGATATGAGGCTTGTCTTATTATGATTCATCTTTTGTTAGACGATTATGTTATCTCTTTTAGAGATATTTGTTATACTTTATGATCTTGCAGGTTATTGTTGTTCAGTTTATCTAACTGATTTGTTTAGCTAGACTGACCTGTGTATTTATACTCGGGTCAGACGGAGATGTTTCAGGTTAGGTGCTTTTGGACTTAGCCTATTTTGCTTCCGCATGGACTACTTCGCTAGCATCCTTTTGTTTTAGCTTTTGTGTAGTCCTTTTTGTTGTAACTCTGATATGTATTCTTTTGGATTCGCCTGTATATTGTGGTTTGCTATACCACCTGACATGTATCAGTTTGTATACTCTGCTATATATCTGTATGTGCATATGATGATCTACTGTTATGTGATGTATATTACATTTGAGTTGTTATATTCTGTTCTGATAGATCCTCCAACCACCCATGGTTTTGTTTTAAGTATTCATTGGATATGTCGATCTGTTTGGTATGTCTATTGTCGATGTACTCAATAGATAGTTAAAGCAAGGCTATAGATGGTCGCTCCTAACCAGTCTTATTCTCCACGTTAGTTAACGACGTTACCTCGTAGTGTCCTTGGCTAGCATGGGTATAGAGGTGGGGCGTCACAGCTTGGTATCAGAGCTAAGTTCAGAACAAAATATGATAAACACAGAATAGATGCACATATTACGATACATCAAAGTATAATAAGTGATACAAATCTTTGAACCATCTTGCCTCTATTCCTTCCATGCCTTTGGTGGTAGATAGAATTTTGGAAATACGTCTAGGAATGCATTTAACATTCCGTAGTATCCCACATTTAAATTAATGATATCTACCTTGTGAATAATCTTGTTCTCATCTTAACTTTCAGCGTATGGCTAGAAGAGGCAGGGGACGACGTTCGGATGCTGGGCAATCCAGTGGCTCACATTCAGATGGCTTTTATATGTCCGCTGATCAGTTTTTGGAGTTGTTTAGGTGCACTCAGCCTCCAGTTCCTCCTCGAGTATCTCCACCTCGCAAGTCTGCCTTTGCGCGTCTGTGCAGTGGTTTTTCTCATCTTGGAGGAAAGCCATTTAAAGGCTCCGTGTCTATTCTTGAAGTCCAAGCTTGGCTTCGCACGTGCGAGCGTATCTTCTCTCGCATGGATCTTTCTGATCATGATAGGGTTCTTGTAAATTCTAGCTTATTACACGAGCGTGCCCTTGATTGGTATGAGCTTCTTGTAGCAAAACTTGATGAGTCTAATCTTTCTTGGGCTCAGTTTTGGGGACGATTCGAACTCAAGTTCGTTCCTGAATCTGAAAAAGTTTTATTGACCCGTCGCTTCCTTGAGTTGAAGCAAGGGAAATCTTCTATTTCTGAGTATGTTGCATCATTCGAGGCTTTATCTAAGTATGGTCTTGAATTCATTAGCACTTCTTATAAGAAGAATTTGAAGTTTGTCTCTGGTCTTAAGAAATATCTTAAGAAGTCCTTATTGCTCCAGCTTAAACTTTCTTTTGAGGAGTTGGTGGATTCTGCGCTTCATCTCGAAGCTATTGAAAAGGAGTGCGATAGTGGTGACGATGTTGATGTTTCCAAGAACCTTAACAAGAAGCAGTTTCCATTTTAGAAGTCCAGGTCTTTTCCTTCCAAGAAGAAGAAGACTGGTGGTTCTAGTTCTCAGCCTCAGTCTGCTGGAACACCTTTCATTCGGAAGTGTTTCAATTGTGGTTCTCTTGATCATATGATTCGAGCTTGTCCTAATCCTCTCTTATGTCGCTATTGCAAGAAGGAAGATCATCATGTTTCCACCTGCCCTACTTTTCCTGCTAGTGCTAAATCTGGCAAGCTTTATGCTGCTAAGGCTTCTGAAGGTCCTTCTCTACCCAAAGGTATATCTCCATCTATTTTGGAAGGTTCTATTTTATTTCATGACCATAGTATTCAAGTTATTTTCGATACGGGTGCTTCACATTTTTTCGTATCGAAAAAGCTCGTCGATGATTTATCTTTGAATGTTTCTTGTTTGGTTACTTCTTTAATGATTGTGAATCCTATTGGGGAATCCAGAACCCTTAGCATGCTTTGTGATGATGTTGAGATTGTTTTATGTGGCTTTTCCTTTCATGCGAATCTGCACGTTATTTCTTGTCTGGGATTTGGTATGATTTTGGGATGGACTGGCTAGTGAGATATGATGCCAGGATTATTTGTTCGGAGAGAATTTTGTATCTTCGACATCCGGATTCGCCTACTCAGCTATCACTTGTTCTTCGGAATGTGGATAATTCCGAAATGGCTTTACATTCTCTTGACTCGCGAGATGATGATGATATATCTCGTATTCCTATTGCTTGTGACTTTTCTGATGTTTTTGAGCCTGTTTCGGGTTTGCCACCCAAGCGAGCAATTGAGTTCCGCATTGATCTCATTCCAGGCGCGCAACCAGTTGGTCGTCCTCCCACGAGGATGTCTACAAAAGAAAATGAGGAACTCAAGAAGCAACTTTTAGAGCTTGAGTCCAAGCAGTTGATTCAGTCCAGTTTTTCTCCATGGGGATCCGCGGTCGTCTTCGTGAAGAAGTCTGATGGAACTCTTAGGCTCTGCATTGACTATCGTAAGCTTAACGAGTTAACCATCAGGAATAGGTATCCGTTGCCTAGGATCGATGATATGTTCGATCTATTGAGTGGTACTAAGGTCTTTTCTCAGCTCGCCTTGCCATGGGTTTTCATCAGTTAGGAGTCACGGAGGATAGCATACCTCTTACCGCTTTCCGCACTCGTTATGATTCTTTTGAGTGGCTCGTTATGCCGTTTGGTTTTACGAATGCTCCTGCTTTCTTTGTCGATCTCATGAATCAAGTATTTCGGGAATATCTCGATAAGTTCGTCCTTGTGTTTATTGATGACATCCTTATTTATTCTAAGTCTGAAGCTGAGCATGCTAATCACTTGAGAATTGTCTTGAGTACTCTTCGTCGTCATCAGCCTAGAGCCAAATTCTCCAAGTGCCATTTTTAGGAGAATAAGGTTAAGTTCTTAGGCCACGTTGTATCTTCCGAGGGCATTTTAGTCGATCCCTCAAAGATCGAAGCCATCCAGAATTGGAAGAGGCCTGAGAATGTACATGAGATTCGTAGTTTCCTTGGATTGGCGGGGTATTACCGTCGATTCATTAAGGATTTTTCCCATGTTGTGCTTCCTCTCACCAGCCTTACTCGGAAAGGCATTCGTTATATTTGGTCCGAGAAGTGTGAAGCTTCCTTTCTGACATTAAAGGAACTTCTCACTAATGCTCCTATTTTAGTGGTTCTCGAAGGGAATCATGATCTTGTTGTCTACACCGATGCTTGTGGTAGTGGTCTCGGTGCTATTCTTATGCAGAAGGATCGGGTAGTTGCTTACGCTTCTAGGCAACTGCGTCCGAATGAAGTTCGCTATGCCACTCATGATCTTGAGTTAGCCGCCATTGTCTTCGCCTTGAAGATTTGGCGACACTATTTATTGGGTGAGCACTTCATTCTCTATACCGATCACAAATCCCTGAAGTATCTGTTCACTCAGAAGGAAGTCAATATGAGACAACAGCGTTGGCTCGAGTTTCTTGCCTCCTATGACTTTGATATCCAGTATACCCCTGGAAAGGGTAATCGTGTTGCCGATGCGCTTAGTCGCAAACATTTGGCTGTTATTTCAATGATGCTTGCCGAAAGGAATATTCTTGAGACTCTATCTTTTTGTGAAATTCGTGATCGAGGTTCATCTTCTGATTCTCCTATTCTACTATTTAGTTTGGGAGCTCGACCCATTTTATTGGATCGTATTGCCGATGCTCAGCGGCGTGATCCTGATTTGTTGCATCTTATTCAGCTTTGTGAGTCTGGATCCTGTGATGAGGTGTTGTAGGATTTCAGCATTGGTTCTCATGGGTGCCTTCGCAAGAAGAACCGTCTTTTTGTGCCTTCTGATTTTGCACTTAGGCATGACATTCTTGACCATTGTCATCGTTCTAAGTATACTATTCATCCCGGTAGTAGTAAGATGTATGCCGATATGCGTCGCCTTTATTATTGGGAAGACATGAAGCGCGATGTGGCAAGTTATGTGAGTAATTGCATAACCTGTCAACGTGTTAAGGCCGAACATCAGCATCCTTCGGGTCTTCTTCAGCCTCTTGAGATTCCATTGTGGAAATGGGATCAGATTTCTATGGATTTCATTGACGGCCTACCTCGTTCGAGATCGGGCCATTCTAGCATCTGGGTTATTGTTGATCGCCTCACCAAGTCTGCTCATTTTATTCCTATTAAGTCTAATAGGACTGCTTCGCATTTGGCTAAGTTATATGTCAAGGAAATCGTGAGATTTCACGGTGTTCCTAGTTCTATTGTGAGTGATCGTGATTCCTTATTCGCGAGTCATTTTTGGCGGAGTCTTTAGCAAGCTTTGGGAACAAAGCTTAATTTTAGCACAGCTTATCATTCGCAGTCTGACGGATAGACTGAACGGGTGAATCGTATCTTGGAAGATCTTCTTCGTATTTGTATTTTTGATTTTGGTGGTAGTTGGGAGGATCACCTACCTCTTGTAGAGTTCTACTACAACAATAGTTTTCAGTCCAGTATCGGTATGGCTCCTTTCGAAGCTTTATATGGAAGGCCATCTCGATCACCTTCTGGTTGGTTGGAATCTGGGGAGAAGCTTATTCTTGGCCCAGATTTTGTTCGCGGTTCTTCTGAGAAGATTGATTTGATTCGTTTGAGAATGAAAGAGGCACAGAGCCGCCAGAAATCCTACGCGGACAACCGCAGGAAGCCTCTTGAATTCTCGGTTGGTGATCTTGTCTTTATTCGTGTTTCTCCTCTAAAGGGGTGATGCGCTTCAGTACGATTGGGAAATTGGCTCATCGCTTTATAGGACCATTTTCTATTACTGAACGTATTGGCCCTGTGGCTTATAAAGTTTCACTTCCTTCTCATTTATCTGGCATTCACGACGTGTTTCACGTCTCTCAACTTCGGAAGTGTCTTCGGGAGTCAGATTCTGTTATCGATTCTCCTGATTTGTTAGAGCTTGAGATCTCACCAGACTTATCTATTGTACAGCAACCTATTCGCGTGCTTGCCACGGAGGTGCGACTCCTTCGAAACAAGGACGTGCCGCTCATTAAAGTTCAATGGTCCGCTAATCCCAATGACTGTACTTGGGAAACCAGAGAGTTTATCGAGCGATCCTATCCGGGTCTTCTATCTTCGCTTTGCAATGGTGAGAATATCTTTTCATTTCAAGCTTATTTCCTTTTCTTTTTGATGATGTATGTATGTAGTTATTACAAATATCTTCTCTAGGAATTGCGAGGACGCAATTTTGTAAGGAGGGGAGATCTGTAACAACCCGCGTATTTAACGATTATATATTTAAATATTTTATTAAAATATAGCGTCATTAGTCGGATTTAGGTTCAAAATGTTACTTTTTGCAAACGGCCGAATTAGGACCCGAAGCCACTTCCATTGAGTCCAAAATGGCGTTTGCGATCTTTTTGAGTATAAGCTTTGATTTGTTTGGAGTAAGTCGAGTTTTGCTACCTTTTCTAATTGGGTTTTGGGTTTGGGTTTGGGTTCAACCAACTCATCCTATACCTCAACTCAGCTCCCTCTCCTTCCACTCATTCATTTCATTTCATAAAACTCTAGCTAAAAATGAAAATGGGGGAAGAGAATAGGAATTAGAAATTCCAAACCCTAGTTCTTCTTTGCAAACTTGAATTCTTGCTCCAAAATCAAAGTGAAGCTATTGGTAAGCCTCCTCTTCATCTTCTCCAACTCTTTCTTCTTCAATTTTAGAAAGTTTCCTAAACCTAACTTAGGAAAATACTCGTTTTGATCTTAGATTGAAGCTAGTAGAGTTGAAGTGGAGAGTGGTTGGTCTTCTCCTTGCAATTGTGCTCCTTCTTCTTCTTTATTTTTGGATTAAAGTTGAGATTTTTATCTCACATCTATGCCGATATCCTTCTATGTTGTTGGGTATGAATTCCTAACACTTTTCCATGTGTAATTGCTTTTGATTTGGATTGGTTCTATCAATGTTGCAAGTTTTAGAGTTTTGAAGTCAAATATTTGAAAATCATAACTTTGATGTTGAACATGTTTTTGGTGGTGAATCAGAGAGCCAATTGTGATGGCTTATCGATTGGCAGAAGCCCCTTAAGTCCATTGCTCGACCGGTTGCAAATGGGGTGAGTTTGCTCCTCCATTGATAGGCTAGAAAACCATTCCAGTTACAGCCAGTCGACTGGCCCCCTGCAGTCAGTCGACTGACTGCAGAGTTGGAAAACTCTCGGGTTATGGTTCAGTCGACTGACTGTAGAGGACCAGTCGACTGACCTGCTTCAATTTTGCCTAGTATGCCTATTTGTTTGTGATTCCAACTTTTATCGATTCAGGTTGATTCCAATTAGTCGATATTGCATATTTGACTTTGATGATTCCTTTTTGATTTCCTACACGGGTTTTTATAAAATGATCTCTTCAAATGTTATTAAAGCTCGTTCTCTAATTTATAAATTCTATTTAAAACACACACACAATTTCGCACTTCGAGCGAAGTGGAAAGGAGATTAAATGGTTAGGTAAAACGTGGACCATGAATCCGTGCATTTATCTTTCCAATTAATCCCCAACCTATTCGATTGATTGTTTTGACCTTTGGTCTTGTTTACCGATGAGATGAGGTAAACGTTGTACTGCTTTGAGTGTGAAATTGACTGGCGGATAGTAAACCGTTTAGTGCGAACGGGTGGTTATGGGACTCACGTTACCACTTTTCGGATTCCTTTTCGAGAGTTGTGACACATTCTTCCAGTTTGTGGTGTCCAGTACTGGGCCTCCGGACCTTCACCACTACGGTTTGTTGCCTCTAGGATAGTGTCTTCGGACTTTCTCTTTCAGGTTTGTTGCCTTTGGGTATGTTTCCTTCGGGTATGTTGCCTTCGGGTTTGTGCCTTCGGGTTTGTACCTTCGGGTTTGTTGCTCTATTGTATCGCTTTCGGAGTTGGTCATTCGTCACCGCTTGAGTGATATTGGGTTTGGCGTCTTCGGGCTCATGGATCCTTGTTTATACATACTGACCACGTGCAAATTTTATGTTGTTCATTGATATGTATATTCCCTAGGTATCGCCCTTCGGTGTTGGTCTTTTCGAGCCGCACGATATATAGCGGTTACCTTGCGGAACTTGTGTTACCTTCATTGGTATTTGATATTTGCCTTTTTGGCTTGTTTTGGGATATTCATATCCTTTGTTTATTGTGTTGCCGATGATATGAGGCTTGTCTTGTTATGATTCATCTTTTGTTAGATGATTTTGTTATCTCATTTAGAGATATTTGTCATACTTTGTGATATTGCAGGTTATTGTTGTTCAGTTTATCTAACTGATTTATTTAGCTAGACTAACCCGTGTATTTATACTCGGGTCAGACGGAGATGTTTCAGGTTAGGTGCTTTTGGACTTAGCCTATTTTGCTTCCGCATGGACTACTTCGCTAGAATCTTTTTGTTTTAGCTTTTGTGTAGTTCTTTTTGTTGTAACTCTGATATGTATTCTTTTGGATTCGCCTGTATATTATGGTTTTCTCTACCACTTGACATGTATCCGTTTGTATACTCTGCTATGTATCTGTATGTGCATATGATGATCTACTGTTATGTGATGCATATTACATTTGAGTTGTTATATTCTGTTATGATAGATCCTCCAACCACCTAAGGTTTTGTTTTAATTATTCATTAGATATGTCGATCTGTTTGGTATGTCTATTATCGATGTATTCAGTAGATAGTTAAAGCAAGGCTATAGATGGTCGCTTCTCACCAGCCTTATTCTCTGTGTTAGTTGACGGCATTACCTCGTAGTGTCCTTGGCTGGCATGGGTATAGAGGTGGGGAGTCACACAATGATTGGACTTGTCATTTGATTGTACAGGCTCGAAACGTCTAGAAATCAATTTAATTGAAATCAATTGAAATCAATTTGAAATAACTTGGTTTTAGCTTAATTTCTTCATACAATGGAATTTGGACCTGAAATCTGTTCCATTGATTTTAAAATATTTTAAAACATCTATTTTGATATATGGGTTGATCCATTTTCGTTTCGGAGTCGAAACGGGCTTTTCGGGTCGTTATCGTTTAATTTTCCAAACCAATCAAGCCCATTTGTTTCTATTGTGTTCTACCTATATATATATGTCGTTATAAACCCTAGCAGCCTTTCTATTTCTCATTCCTATACATACAACAAATTTCTGTTGCTCCTTTTCTCAATGGCCGACAAACCTTAAAATTCACAACCCAGTTTCAATTCAAAATTCAACTTCAAAAATTCAAACTCCTTAATATATATCGAATTATATATTGATTTGAAGCTCTTGATAAGAGCTTCTCAGATCTGTATTTTTTTTTCAATTTGAGCCACTGTTTGTCCAAAATTGAAGAACATATTTCGGCCGTTCATCTCGCCATGATGAACTGTGACCGATCGTCAAATCGTATGAGGGGTTTTGTAGAGGAAACCGGGGGGAGTCAATCTGAGGTGTTCGTTTGGTCATTGGACGGCCGGATTTCTCGCTAAAATTCGATTAGGTTTCAAATTTTAGTGGTGGCTGTAGGGTTCTCGATCGATGTTGTCGTTCGCCGAAGTCGTAGGGCTTGAGAGAAGGAGCGACGCTTGACGGGGTTGGGTCTGGAGAGGTCGCAGGCGGCGCAGCAGGGTTCGTGGTGGCGGCTGATCGAAGATGTGTCGCGAACGAGCAGGTTAGCTAGGTTCTGGAACGTTTTCTTGCGTGGAAGATGTTGCTGATGTGGCTTGTGATAGAAGTGTATGTTTTTTTGTTTTGTTAATTATTTAATTTTTGATTTTCAATGTTCTAAATTACATAACTTTCTCATACAAAGTCCGATTTACGCACGATTTTCTACATTGGATCGTATCGAAATTCCGGATATTTTGATGCTAATTTAGATGGATTCTGAGACCGTTCAAATTTTGGACTTATTTTGAATTTAAATTCAAAAGGTGAGTGTTTAACCCACTCACAACTTCTAAAATTTCTTATGCTTGTTAAATTGATTTATGATGTAATTAGAAATTTATTTATGACGGTTTGGCATATTTTTAATTATCATCTCGGTTTATTTGAATTTATTTGGATAAAACAGTTATTTAATTTATTATTGAATATAAACTGCCAGTATATACCTGTTATTTATGATCCGTTCTATGTTGATGTTATTGATTGAATTGGATGATGATTGTGATAAATGTTTGATGATTGATATTGGATGAATGGATGTTGTATTTTATATTGTTATAAACTGCAAGTTGTTATGGATTCTTATTTCATTCGAGATTGTGGATTGAAATGATATATAACCATATCTATATTTTAAATTACGGATTGAAATGATAAACATCCATATTACTTGACCGTAGGATAAAAATTATATACAAACACTGTGGTCTATATATAAAAATATTTTGAAATGATTTCTATGGTTTTATAAAGAAATATATGGTTTTAGATAAATATTGATTTAGATATTATATAAATGTTATTTTATCCTTGATTTTAAGCTGTGTACAATTTGTTTTAATATAGAATAAGCTTAATAATAAGTTTGTTTTTTATTGAAGATAACATGGTTAAGTATTTAAATTATATTTTAATATAGAGTTTATAATGATTTAAATAAATTAAGGTTGGAAGATAAATTTGAGATTTATTTGAAATTGAATTTATTTAAGAATTAAACTCTAATAAGCTTGATGTGAAATTTATTAAATTTGAAATTTTAGAAGGTATGATTTTTATAACATGATTTTTTCAAGGTGAATTAAATGAATATTTCAAGTATAAATACATTGAAGGAGATATTTAGTTATTTGTAATTTGAGTTTTATTTAAATGATAATGGATTTATTATGTAAAATATTTCAAAACTAAATAATAGAAAATTTAATTTTTGAATCGTAATTACCAAACTTAGTTTTGAAATATATTGAATTTGAAATGGTTTTGAAGTCGACATAATTTGGAAACGTTTATTTGGAAATTGAATTGAATTGAATTGAAATTTATGATTTGGGATCTGGTTAAATCAAAATCTAGAAATTCGAGTTGTTTTTGAATTGATTTGCGAAATTTAAGAAGCTATATTATTATATATAGTGTTCTAATATTTAAGCCGTTTAAGTGGGGGAAGTTATGCTTCAAAGTTATGAGTTTCAAAGTATTATGATTTGACAGTGTTATACTTTAAGTGTTTGATTTCGAAGTGTTATAACTTTGAAAGTGCTATGATTTTGGAAAAAGGATATATTTAAAATAAAAATGATATTATATTGATTTGGGTTTTTATAAAAATGACATCATATTGATTGGTTTTTAAAATGGAAATGATATCGTATTTATATGATTTTGAAATGGATATTTTATTCTGGTTTTGGAGTATAAATTATTTTAAAATGACCGCGGTGTTATAATAACATTTAGTTGTTAAAGAGATCGGGATCGGAAGTTGTCATACTCTCTGCCAACTCCAAAAACCACTTTAACAACCGTGTAAGCGGTGGAGATTCCAGAATGAAATAGGATGGTGGCGACGTTTTATTGAGGTATATACATGGACCCGACTCCCGTGAGTTGGCATAAGGTGGCTAAAACATGAGCGATCGACGGGCTAAGAAGGTAACACCTTTTATCAGAAACACTCCTTCGATACCATTCTATTACTTTGTGATTGATTGGGGCCCTTTTGATTTTGAGGGTATGGCTCGAGGTGCGCGGTAGTAGCTGCTACGCGTTACCACCGGTCTGGAAGCGTAATTGATATATCAATCTTGGCATTTCCTAGTTGTGCCGTGTCACCTACCCTAGTGCGCCTTGTACGAGTTTGGTTTTCTCCCGTAGCCCGTGGAGCATCCTCTGGTGGCTTCCCGATCGGGAGGGACTATGATACTGGATGGACTACTGGGACTATTACATGTTAAGGTGGAAAATGTAACGCCTTAACGCTATTTGAAAGTAAGTTTATTTTACTAATAGAAATTATTATAATAATGTATATTACTACATAGTAAATAGTTTAACGAATCCTTAAGAGATGTGAATTCCGAACATCTCTTAAGTTACTGCACTCACGTTAGACTTCGGGTGTCAAACCCCGTAAGCATCTCCGACGCCATTCCAGACATATTTTATCGTTGATTTAATTTACATAAGATCTTTTAGTTCTGACTCGAGTGTTTTGTCTTTTCAATTCGCTCGTATCAGCCTGAGCATTTCAGGGTTTGAATACCTTACTTCTGGAGGACGAAGATGAAGATTGTATTACTATTATTTACTATAGTGTTCCACTGCATCACATTAGTTTCTGCTGCATTGTTATTTATTATTCTTTGGTATGTGTAACTCTGATTAAGTGTTGTATAAGTAAAACCAAAAGTTTTGTAAAACAGCTTCATGATCTGTTTATTTGATTATTATATTTTGTCGTTCCGCTGCAAGATTCTGTTTTTTTTCCTTTCTCTGCTTTCTCTTATTCACCATAATAACAATCCTTCCTTCTGTATGGTTTGAGTCTGATGTGTGTGGGTTATCATCGATTAAAGCTACAAAAAGGCGGGATGTTACATTTGGTATCAGAGCTTTGGTTTAGCGATAAACCTTAGCTTTGTGGGGTCTGACTCTCTATTAATAGGGTAGTAATACCCTATGATGAGTCGCTGAGTGTATATATATGAGAGAGCGTATTTGCTAGTGTTGTAAAAGTTTTGATATTATGTTAATTTGTTCCGTTTTGTATTTATAAATTCTGGTTGGTGCATATGACGCTACGACATCAATAGGGATTTTTAAACACTTAATAGGACAGACCGACACAATATTTGTTTTGAATATAGGTGAATGAAATAATTTTGCATATTATATTTTCTACATATATAATCAAGTTTTATAAATGATATATATTTGGTTGTAATAAAATTGCTGTTAGGTAATGAAATTTATAAATATTGGTTGTAAAATAAAATTTACAGATAAAATGAAAATAAATTGGAAATTTAGGACTTAAGTTCCAGGGTTTGGAAAATTTCTTTCGAATGATTTTGGAATATAATAATAATATTATTAGAAGTATGTTCTGATATAAATATTTCAATATAATTTGAAAGAATTGTTTTAAAGAAATTTTGGAAAGAAATAAGTTCTCTTCTCCCCTCTTTGTCGCTGGAAAATAATTTCGGTGATGAGTGCACGCATCATCGACATTCATTTTTGAGTTTCCAGGTAGGAAGGCCACTGTAGTAGTTTTACTACAGATTTATTTTGATAAAAAAAATATTGATTTCAAATTGTTTTCAATATAATTGGATATATATAAGTTGTAAGTATATACATTCATATATTATTTTAAAATGATTTAAAACGGAATCCGGTATTTAGTTCCTAAGTTTCCGTTAATTAATAGTTTTAATTATTTTAGTGAAATGGAATCTAACTAATTAATTATTGGAACCTCTAAATGAAATAAGTTAAACTTGTATAATTTTCAATTTGCATTATTTAACATATATATAACTTACCAAAATATTAAAAGCTGTAATGTTTAATAAGAAAATGTATTGGAAATTATACAGGTAAACTTATGTAATAAAAGTGTTCAATGAATTATTATTTTTTCAAATAATAAATTTAGTGTTATAGCTGTTATATACTTAAGTTATAATTGAAATGTTGCTATAATAAAATGAGATAGAAAGTAAGTAGTGTAAATGAGTAATTAGAAACTTAAGTAAATATATTAAAGTGCTAAATAATTGAATTACACATGAATACGGCAAATAAATGAAATTAAGTAACGAATAAATGAATATAATGCAAATAAAGAAATTTGCATTTTGTGGATAAATGAAAATGAATTGGTAAGTAATGGACAGAAATAAATGAAAATTATAAGGAATAAAATGTAAATTAAAAAGATAAATCATTATTTGAATGAAAAGGAAGTGAAGCAATAAATGTGTGAAATGAAATTAATAAGAATGATCATAATTTTTGCTTGGGGTTATTGTTGTTTGGTTTATGGTTGTTTAGGAAAGGATACTTTAAAATTGTTCGGATGTAGGAATAATCTATTTAGTTCCACCTAAGACTGTTGAGTAAATATTGCGCTTAGTAATTTATTTTTTATTCCGTACAATTTAAAGTTTTTGAACCCGAACAACTATCTGTTTTGTTGCAAGTGATTGTTGCTTATATTGATTTGTTTGTTAGTGGTTGAAACAATATAGATATTTCATTTTATATAATTACTAACCTCTTTTGGATTATATAAGTGAAATACAGGTTATGGAAGCAATTGCTACTGCTTTTGGTTTCATAATTAAGCGTTTGATTGTCCGAAAATAGGTACGTTTTCAGATTATGGTTTTACATCGCTATTGTATTATTTTTTTCCCGTGGTTGGTGTAACATCCCGCCTTTTGTACGTTTTAAATCTACGATAAACCACACACGTCAGACTCAAACCATACAAAAGGGTGAATTGTTATTGGGGTGAATAAGAAAAACAGAGAAAGAAATAAAACAAAAACAGAATCTCACAGCGGAATTAAAAAAAATATAATAATCAAATAACAGTTCATGAAGCTATTTTACAAACATTTAATTATACTTATACAACACATATCAGAGTTACACATAACAGAGAATAATAAATAATGCAGCGGAACAATATAGTAAATAATAGTAATGCTACAATCTTCATCTTCATCCTCCAGAAATAAGGTCTTCAAATCCTAAAATGCTCAGGCTAACCCCAGCGAATTGAAAAGACAAAACACTCGAGTCAGAACTAAAAGATCTTATGTGAGTTAAATCAACAGAAATAAATATGAGTGGAACAGCGTCAGAGATATTTACGGGATTTGACATCTCCTATCCAGTGTCTTACGTGAGCGCAGTAACTTAAGAGATGCTCGGGATTCACATCTCCTAAGGATCCATTAAACTATCTACTATGTCGTAACATACGCTATTATAATAATGTCTGCAGTAAAATAAACTTACTTTTAAATAGCGTTAAGGGGTTACCCATATAGCCCTTACCACGTAATAGTTCCAGTAGTCCATCCAGTATCAGCGCATCTCTAGATCGGAAGACTATGCAAAATACTCCACGGGCTACGGGAGAAATCCAAAATCGTACAAGGCACGCTAGGGTAGGTGACACGACACAACTAGGAAATGCCAGGGTAGATATACCAATTACTATCCGGACTGGTGGTGATGCATAGCGCGCAGCTATCGCCCACCTCGAGCCACACCCTTAAAAATCAAAAGGGCCGTAATCAATCACAAAGTAATAGAATAGTATCGAAGGAGTGTGTCCGATAAGAGAAGCTACCTCACTAGCCCGGAATCGCTCCTGTTTTAGCCACCTTATGCCAACTCACAGGAGTCGGGTCAACGTATATACCTCAAAGGAACGCCGCCACCATCCTACTTCATTCTGGAAACTCCACCGCGTACACGGTTATTAAAGTGGTTTTCAGGGTCGGTAGAGAGTATGACAACTTCCGATCCCGGTCTCTTTAACAACCAAACTTTATTATAACACCGCGTCCATTTCAAAATAATTATACTTCAAAACCAGAATATGATATTCATTTCAAAACCATATAAATACGATATCCTTTCCGTTTCAAAAACCAAATCAATATGATATCATTTTTATAAAAGCCCAAATTAATGTAATATCATTTTTATTTCAAATATATCCTTTTTCCAAAATCATAGCACTTTTAAAGTTATAATGCTTCGAAATCAAGATACTTGAAATATAACACTTTCAAATCATAATACTTTGAAACTCATAACTTTGAAACATAACTTCCACCATTTAAATGGTTTAGAAATTTAAAATATTTTATGTAATACAATAGCTTCTTCAATTTCGCAAATCAAATCCAAAACAACTCGAATTTCTACGATTTATATTTAACCAAATCCCAAACCATAAATTTCAATTCGATTCAGTTTCCAAATAAACTATTCCAAATTTTATCGCTTTCAAAATAGATTTGATCCACAAAATAAGCCATTTCAAATTCAACATATTTCAAACTTTAAGTATTCAACAATTTCAAAACTAAGTTTGGTAATCACGATTCAACAATTCAATTTTCTATTATTTAGTTTTGAATTATTATACTTAATAAATCCATTATCATTTAAATAAAACACAAATTTCAAATAACTAAATATTTCCTTCAATTTATTTATACTTGAAATATTCATTTAATTCACCTTAAACCTAAATCAAGTTATAAAATCATACCTTCTAAAATTTCAAATTAATAAATTCCACAACAAACTTATTTGAGTTTAATTCTTAAATAAATTCAATTTCAAATAGCTCTCAAATTTATCTTCCAACCTTAATTTATTTAAATCATTATAAACTCTATATCAAAATATAATTTAAATACTTAACCATATTATCTTCAATAAAAATCAAACTTATTATTAAGCATATTCTATATTAAAATGAATTATGCATAGCTTAAAATCAAAGATAAAATAACATTTATATAATATCTAAATCAATATTTATCTAAAACCATATATTTCTTTACAAACCCATAGAAATCATTTCAAAATATTTTTATATATAGACCACGATGTCTACATATAATTTTCTATCCTATGGTCAAGTGATACGGATACTTATCATTTCAATCCATAATTTAAAATATAAATACGGTTATATATCATTTCAAACCGCAATCCCGAATGGAATAAAAAATCCATAACAACTTGTAGTTTATAATAATATAAAATACAACATCCATTCATCCAATATCAATCATCAAACATTTATCACAATCATCATCCAATTCAATCATTAACATCAATATAGAACAAATAATAAATAACAGTTATTTACTGGTAGTTATATTCGATAATAAATTGAATAACTATTTTATTCAAATAAACTGAGATAATGATTCAAAATATGCCAAACAGTAATAAATATATTTCAAATTATATCATAAATCAATTTAACAAACATAAGAAATTTTAGAAGTTGTGAGCGGGTCAAAACACTTACATTTTGAATTTATCTAATTTAAACTCAAAATTTGAACAGTCTTATAATTCATCTAAACCAAAGTCAAAATGTCCAGAATTTCGATATGATCCTAACAAAGAAAACCGCACGTAAATTGGACCTCGTATGCAAAAGTTATGCGAGTTAGAACGAGTTGAAATTGAAATTTAAATAAAATAAAATATAAAAAATAAAGCGACCACCCAATCAGAGGCTGCCCCGTATGCTCTTCCTCAACAACCAGCCGAATCCCAAAAATCGAAACTTGTCCGACCTAACCCACTACAGTTGTCGTCGATCGACACCCCGCTCTCCCCCAGGCTTTTTCGCCGTGACCACGATCGCCCAACGCCGCTCCCCCATGCCACGCGGCACGCGATCATCACCGATCTTCGCCTCAGAATGCACAGCCGCCACCAGGTTAACCAAACCCTAATGAATTATTGTGGCCAATCTAGTCGTCCAATCATCGAACGAATCATGCCGATACCATCTCCTCGGTCCCCTCTGCACAACAGTACAAGTGATTTGACGATCCATCGACGTTCATCGGAGCGTGTTGAACGGCCGATATTCGTTCTTCAATTTCTGAACAATCAAAGGTTTAGATTGAAAAGAAAATTACATATCTTAGATGCACTCGTCGAGAGCTTCAGATTGATATATAACTCGATATTATTTGAGGAGTTTGAAAATTTTGCTTTGAATTTTATTTGAAATTGCAATTGGAATTTTGGTTTGTCTGCCATTGGAATGAGGAGGAGCAACTGGAATTGTACGTATTAAATAATGAACATAAGAAATAGGCTAGGGTTTATAACGAGCTATGTATAGAAAAAGATGAAATTAGAATGGACCGGATTGATCTGGATTGAAAGTTGAACGACAAATGGCCCGAAAAGCCCGTTCCGACTCTGGAACGAAAATGAGTCAACCCATATATCAAAATAGATGTTTTTAAATATTTTAGATGCAATGAAACTGGTTTCAAGTCCAAATTCCATCGTATGAAGAAGTTATGCTAGAATCAAGTTGTTTCAAATTGATTTCAGTTGATTTCTAGGTGTTTCAAGCCCATATGATCAAACGACAAGCCCGATCGTTATGAAACCGGAAATCTTATAAAAATTCACCGTTATGGATCCGATGAAACTGATTTCATCGAAATCCGAGTCAGTGGCCAAATGACTATTTTCAAGTTAATTAAATAAATTAATATTAAATTAATTAAATCAAATTTCAATTCAAATTTAATAAATCACAATTTCTCACATTTTAAATTACTTGGACATTTACCATAATTTAACACAAATTTATATGTCACTTTAATGTTGATTCATTCATCAATTTCAGCGTTAAATTTCATTTTTATTAAATTTATAAATTTATAAATTTAAAATTCCAAAATCAATTTATTAATTTAAATATTTAATTTCATTTATTTGCATTAACCCAATTACTATAATTTAAATTCCAATAAATAAATAAATCTTGATTTCCATTCTTTCTATTTCCAATTATCATATTTTTATAAATAAAATTAACATCACCTCCAAATATTAACCTAATTTACATTAACATAAAATTTAATTACATTTGTTGTAATAAATTCAAATTCAATTTAACAGATTAAATATATATGTAACTTATAATAATTGTTGCCATTAACTCTCAATCACATTCTTATATGTTTATCATTTCCAAACCAAATATTGATTTTATTCAATTACCATTCACTATATATTAATTCATCAATTAATTCAATATTTACGTTTGTATTCTTATATTCAATTTATAGCCTAGTATAACACTTACACTATTTGATTTAGTGTAATTTCATTCAAACTATCAATAATTAGCTTTAATTACCACTGCTACATTTCAAATTAACATTCACCTCACTATGACTATAAAGTTTTTATTTCTTTCTAAATTTAATTACAAAAATCTTATTAAATTAACTAATTTAATTATCAAAATTTGCGGGTCGTTACGCTCTCCCCCACTAAAAACTTTTCGTCCCGAAAAGGAAAAAGGAGGGAAAGAAGGAATTGAGTAAACAAAAATTTTTGAAAAATATTTCATAAAAAATTTCAAGTCCAAATTCACGAAAAATTTCGGCAGAGTCTCCTTTTTACGGAGAGGTTCAAGAGAAATATAATATCAAATATAATAATATATAACACATATTTTCCAAAATAATATATCCCAACACGGGAAAAATAACATAATAGCGTCATAAAACCGTAATCCGAAGACGTACCTATTTGTCGGCAATTATCGTTTATTTTATGAAACCAAAAGCAGTAGCAATTGCTTTCATAACCCGTATTTCACTTATATAATCCAAAAAGAGTTAGTAATTATATAAAATGAAATACTTACAGTGGTTTCAACCGCTAACAAATAATCAATACAAACAACAATCACTTGCAACCAACATACAATCATCATATACAATCAACACAAATCAATTTATTCATCCACACCAACCAAAACAAGTAGTTAGTTCAGGCTTACACACTTTTAAATTGTATAAAATGGCAAATAACTATTAAGTACACCATTTACTCAATAGTCTTAGATAAAAATGAATAGGTTATTCATAGGTCCAAATAATTTTAAAGTATCCTTCCCCAAACAACCATAAACCAAACAAACAACAAATTCTAACATTATTTAAGTTTATTCTTATAAATTTTCTTTCATGACATTTGTTGTTTATCCTTTTTTTTCATTTAGTGATTTCTTTCTTTAATTTGACATTTACTTCTTACCAAATTTTATTCCAATTCATTCATTCAGTGTTCATTTCATCTGTTTACATATACTTACATAAATTCATTTTCATTTATTCATATCATGTAAATTTTCTTTTTATTGCATTATATTCATTCATTCATTCATTACTGAATTTCATTTATTTACATTCATTTAATAATAGGTTTCATGTTCCATCCAATGGCTTAGCATTTAAACTCATTTACATAAATTTATAATTGCTTACTTACAATACTTACTTTCTATCATATTTTATTATAGTAACATTTCAATTATAACTTAAGTTTATAACAAATAC
Source organism: Allium cepa (assembly GCA_030765085.1). Taxonomy (NCBI): domain Eukaryota; kingdom Viridiplantae; phylum Streptophyta; class Magnoliopsida; order Asparagales; family Amaryllidaceae; genus Allium; species Allium cepa. Next base: position 79,019,551 of record CM060932.1, on the reverse strand, counting down.
AACACCAAATTCTTATTTATTAAAGAATTTCATTGGATACCTTCATTACTTCAAGTCTTACTTGTATAAAATTCCATTACATTTTTTTATTAGACATTTCAACTTTTAAATCATTTGGTAAGTTATACATATGCTTTTTAAGAATGCAATTGAAATTTATACAAGTTTATCTCATTTCTTTTATAGCTTTAATGTTCAATAATCGTGTCTTTTGTTCTATAGGTTACTAATTCCAACTTTCTTGTAATTTCATTTAAAACCTAGCATTAAATCTCCTATTTCATTTAGAGGTTCCAATTATTAAGTAGTTAAGATTTTCATTTCAATTTCAAAAATTAAAAACTCTAATTTATGGAAATTTAAGAACTAAATGCCCGGTTCCATTTCAAATCATTTTAATAATAATAGATAGATGTATACACTTACACTTTATATATCCAATTATATTTAAAACAATTTAAAATTAATATTTGTTTATTAAAATAAATCTACAGTAAAACTACTATAGTGGCTTTCCCACATCGAAACTCGAAAATGAATATCGATGATGCGTGCACTCATCATCGAAATTATTTTCTAACGACAGAGAGGGGAGTACATAACTTATTTCTTCCAAAATTTATTTAAAACAATTCTTTCAAATCATATTGAAATATTTATATCAGAAAATAATTATAAACAATATTTTTATATTACAAAATCCTTTGAAAGCAGTTTTCAAAAGTCCTGAAACTTAAGTTTTGAAATTTCCAATTTTCATTTATTTGTAAATTTTATTTTACAGCCAATATTTATAAATTTTACTACCTAACAACCAATAAATTACAACCAAATATATCCTTTATAAAAAAATTATTTTATATATAGAAAACATAATAGGAAAAATTATTTTATTCACCTATACTCAAACAATATTGTGTCATTCTGTCCTATTAAGTGTTTAGAAATCCCTATTGATATCATAGCGTCCTATGCACCAACCAGAATTTATAAATACAAAACGGAAAAAATTAACACTAACAAATACGCTCTCTCGTATATATACACTCAGCGACTCATCATAGGGTATTAGTATCCTATTAGTAAAGAGTCAGACCCCACAGCTAAGGTTTATCGCTAAAACAAAGATCTGATACCAACTGTAACATGCCGCCTTTTATACGTTTTAAATCAACGATAAACCACACACGTAAGACTCAAACCATACAAAAGGGCAAACTGTTATTGGGATGAATAAGAAAAGAAGAGAAAGAAACAAAACAAAAATAGAATTTCGCAGCGGAATGACAAAATATAATAATCAAATAACAGTTCATTAAGCTGTTTTACAAAACATTTGATTATACTTATACAACACATATCAGAGTTACACATACCAGAGAATAATAAATAATGCAGTGGAATACATAATGCAGCGGAACAATATAGTAAATAATAGTAATACTACAATCTTCGTCTTCATCCTCCAGAAATAAGGTCTTCAAATCCTGAAATGCTTAGACTGACCCGAGCGAGTTGAAAAGACAAAACACTGGAGTCAGAACTAAAAGATCCTATGTGAGTTAAATCAACAAAAATAAATATGAGTGGAACGGCGTAAGAGATGTTTACGAGATTTGACATCTTCTATCCAGTGTTTAACGTGAGTGCGGTAACTTAAGAGATGCTCGGGATTCACATTTCACATCTCCTAAGGATCCGTTAAACTATCTACTATGTAGTAACATACGCTATTATAATAATGTCTGCAGTAAAATAAACTTTCTTTTAAATAGCGTTAAGGAGTTATCCATATAGCCTTTACCACGTAATAGTCCTAGTAGTCCATCTAGTATCAGCGCATCTCCAGATCGGGAGACTACCCTAAATACTCCACGGGCTACGGGAGAAATCCAAAATCGTACAAGGCGCGCTAGGGTAGGTGACACGGCACAACTAGAAAATGCCAGGGTAGATATACCAATTACTATCTGGACTGGTGGTGACGCATAGCGTGCAGCTACCGCCCACCTCGAGCCACACCCAGAAAAATCAAAAGGGCCCAAATCATCACAAAGTAATAGAATGGTATCGAAGGAGTGTGTCCGATAAGAGAAGCTACCTCACTGGCCCGGAATCGCTCCTGTTTTAGCCACCTTATGCCAACTCATAGGAGTCGGGTCCATGTAAAGTCCCTTTTTCCATACTCTTTGAATTGACAATAAACCGCACATGTCCAACTCAAATTGCACGAAAAGTCGGGTCTTTAAGGGTAATAAAGAAAAATAGACAGAACAGAATCTCACTCGAATGGGATAACACATATTATTGAACAAATATTTTTACAGCGGAAATTTTTTAAATACATATATCAGAGTCTAACCTAAATTCAGCTTGGACAGTTATAAAACATGTCCTTACAAATGCTGACAAACATCAAACAAAATAAAATAAGTATAGTGGATAATAGAATATGTTCATACGTCGATGAATATCTCCAGCTCTCCTCTGGAAACTCCAACCGTCTTCGACTATCCTGAAACTACTCGGATCTGACCCGAGTACTGAAAATACCCGGATTAGGCTTGATAAACCAACGTGAGAAAAACTCAATAATTAATGACAGTATCATATATCAGCCTTTGAATAAAATCCTTTGAAAACAAAGAGTATCTCATAAGACCACGCCCACCCATAAACACAGACGGGTTTTTACCTTATCATAACTAAAACACTTTTATATCAAAACGTTTGATATTATTTCTAATGACATTCTTTGAAAACATTTGCAAATAAACTTATTATCTTAGCAAAAATTGTTACATTGATTAAATTCGAGCATAATAGGTTTACAATCAAGTCCGTAGGTTTTTATTGGAGAATGGATTTCTATACAAATGACCAGGCGCAGAATTTACCTTCCGAAGGGGTACACCTTTAGATGGATGTCCCGAGGACCATCACAAAGGATCCTCTACCAACACAAGACCGGTCCACCTCTATAACTAGATGGTACCGAATATGACATCCTCCGGTCATTACCGACCTTTATCGAGGGCCCTCTAGCATACACCACATTAATTTACACTCTAACGTCATTGCGGGAAGAAATATATCTAGAAGAGGATGACCATATCCTAATTGGGAATGACCCACTTAGCCTTGCTGCATCTAATCCTGTTTCGGTCATTTTCGGTTTGATGAGGCTTGAGGCTACGATTACCTTTACACAAAGCACATATCACATCATTGAATGCCACATTTCCATTTCCGTTGACTACTAATTGCATTCCATAAAAATACAACCCTTGAGCTCGTACGTCTCAAGGAGGGTGTTAAGCTAAGAGAAGTTGCCTTCTCCGTCACTACTGATGTACGTTTGTAAAAACCAATGTACGTAATCGTTAGAAATGCAATGTCAAACAAATGTCCATACAAGTTGTTCAGGAACAGGACAAACCGAAGGCACTTTCCTCGGCCGTTATTAGGCGAGAAGCCCTTGCAATCCGAAAAATCTCCATCACGAGGAGACCGCTGATGTATATAACTCTATAATGGGTGCGACCCCGAGCAAATCAACAAGCAGTCCTCACGCTATGAAGATCCATGGTCTTCAATAATCATCATCTTCAACATGTCTTCACGTTCGAACGTATACATTGGTTCGAAGTGGTTTTCGGATAGGATTTACCTAAATCCGACTCTGGTTCCTTCGAAATCTAATTATCGATAAAAGTGAATATGAGTATATATGATTTATTAAGTCTATTTTCACTTTAATTCTTTTCGGATGATTTCGAATTCTCTTTCTTTTGACTTAGAGTAATTTCTAAGAAATTCATTCTTTTGCTTTGGAAAATATCTCAGTTTTTCTTACTTAATTCTTGATCCAAATTTCTCAACTTTTAGGCGGGTCAAAAACAATTTTATTTAAGACATTATTTACGATAAACCCTAAATCAATCTTAGCAAACATTTTTGAGTCAAAAGGATCATTGAAATCATTCATTTTGGAAATTGCTTAACTTTTGGATAATACCAATCTTCTTTTATTTTGGAAAACTTAACAGAATCTTTTTATTTAATAGCATCCGGGCTTTCCTTTCGATCTGTTCCACCCTTCACCTACGAAAAGGAAACATAGGCCAGGTAAGTTCAAGGCACCGGTTGCTCCATCCCTAACCTTAGTTAAACACCTTGTTTTATCGTCCCAGATCCCACAAGCGGGACAGATGTACTAGTCGTTTCCGCATACTCAGATTTTCAACTTTATTTTGGAATCGCTTATAAATATTCCAAATTATCTTTCAAAATGCTTAATTATCCTTTTTAAAACATTCACAATTTTCTTTGGGAAACGTCGTTACATTTAAACTCATATATCAAAAAGTTATAGAATTCGCATCAGAAAAGTGCTGCGAAAAGTGCCGTACAAGCTTATTTGATTAAAATAACTTTTAAACATTCGATAATTCATATTGTCCAATCCAAATCTCTTTTAAATCATTTAAATAGATTTATTAAATTTATTTCATATTTTTTCATAATTAAAAATGTTCATTTAAACAGATTTCCTGTTATGGTCACTAAACTGCACTAGCGTGATTTTTCTCAAAAATTTATTTGGACTTATTTCAAAATCTACTTATCGAAACTTTGATTTTCTTTCTTCGTTTAGAAGATATGGATATAATAGTCCGAAATTTTCTTATCTCGAAGAATTCCGAGCCATATTCACTCTATACATTAATTTGAACTTTTTGGCTCGAAATCGCGAACTACCGTTAAGCGACGCGTCTAGTTTTAACTTATTTTTTAATATTTGAAATAATCTATTAAAATTGGATTTCAACACTTGTAAAATCATTACAAATCATTTTAAATCAATATTTTCACTTTTTAAAGTATTTTAAAATATATTTTCACTATTACCACATTATAAGATTATTATTTTCCATTATTTTAATATTAAATTTTAAATTCCAATTTCAATTCAATTTCAATTCTAATCTCAAATTAAACACATTTAAAACTTAGATTTCAAATCTAATTTCAATTTAAACTTCCATTCAACTTCAAATTAGACTTCACTTTTTCAAAATCGATTTCAATTTCACTATTCATCTTAATTTCAATTTCTAATTAACTATTCTTTTCAAATCCGTTTCACTCCAAATTTCAAATTCTCTTTTATTTTAACTTTAATATCACTTCTAAATGAAAAGAGACTTATTTTTGCACAATATCTTATGTTACTAAAATATGGTCTTTTTAAACAAAGGGGTTACTAAATTAATAGAAATTTAATGCCCAAATTATCATCACAACCATAAAACAATCATATAACATTAACATATTCAATACGGTAAATGTCATAACATTACTACGGATTATCCAACATATCCAAACAATCAACCAAACATCCACATCACCAAATAGTGATTATCTAACATAACAATTAAACATGATAATCAATATAAATCAAAAAGCGGGGAGAATTTCTCACCTTCATATCCACTCCATCATACTTTTTCGTAGATTACTTGCTTTCGAACAAACGCGCTTTTTCCGAACGTCTTGAATTCTCGCCTTAGCTTACTTTCTTTCCGAACGCTTATGTTTTTCTTTTTTTTTCTTTTTTTTTTCTTCTCCTTTTTTTTCTTTTTTTATGTGGAGGAGAGGGAGTATGGCCTTGGTGTGGAGGAGAGTATGGCCTTGCATCTAGGCATATAGGAGGGTGTAGGCTCGGGTTTGGGGTGTGTGGTGCTCGGCTCGGCTAGTGTGGCTCGGCCTTGGGGATGTAGGGGTGTAGGCATGGGTTTTGTAGGAGGTAGGCTTGGGTTTTGGGTGAGGAGGAGGAGGTGGGTAGGTGGTAGTTTGGCTTGGTTTTGGTAATGTAAGGTGATGGTTTGGAGTATGGAGGTGATAGCCTGAAGATAGAAGGAAGAATGGTGGCGGAAGAGGAAGAGAAGGGAGTTTAGAAATTTTGTAGAATGAGAATGTAGTGAAGAAAGAAGGATTTAGGCGTGTATTTATAAGTGGAGTTAGAGTGGCTAATGTCCTAAATACCCTTGTCTTACTTTTTGACTTTTGCTTAACATGATAAGAAGTGTATTAATGGTGAAATGATGGTAGGATATAAGTTTGTACTTAATGAAATGATGTTTGCCTCTTTTTCTTAAACTTTAAAATGTTAAAATAACATTTGCTCCTTTTCCATGTAAATTAGTAACATCTCATTAATGTGATTTGAATTTGTGAAATGATAACTCTTTTTTTCTTAAAGTTTGTATTTTAAAAAGAAGACTTTTGCATTGATTTGACTTGCATTTAATGAATTTGTAAGTATGCATTAATGGTGAGCATATGTGTCATTAATTCCTTTAGCTAGCTTTCTTTTCACTTTTCCGTTTGCTCCTTTTCTATGCGTAAGTATAACATCTCATTAATGAGATGAGAAGTAAGGTAATGATGTTGTTTTATAAAAGCTTTAATAATTTTTAAATTTGTCAAATCATACTTTCCACTTTTTATACATTTATTTAAACTTTTCAAAAGTAAACTCCTTTTTTCTTTTAGTGCTAAATGTAAAGTGTTTAAATAGTTTATAAACTTGTATTTATAAGTTAGAAAACGTATCAAGTTGCAACAACTTGTCGACAACTTGTTTTGGTTGAAAACGGTGTTTTTGACGACAAATTATACAGTCAAAATTCGACGTTTTTATTAAGCTATATTTCGAAGTAAACCAAACTTTAGAATGAACTTTTTACTTATTTAAATAAAATAAAACAAGTCTCTTTATATTTAAAAATCATATTTAATTAATATCAAAATCTTTAATTTTACAGTGTATGTACAACTTATAAGATGTGACAAATTTTGATTATTTTTGTAAAATGATTATTAACATACTTTTAAATATATAAATTTACTTTTATTATCTTTATTAGATGTTTTAAATAATATTTACCTTTTTAAATAAATATTTAAATTCATTTATTTAAGCTTTTATTTATTTTTAACAAAACTTAACTTTTGTCGATTTGTTCTGAAATCCAAATTATACTTTTTAATTTATTAACTATAAGAATAGATAATTATTTATTACATATAACATATTTATTTAAGATTTAAACTCCTTTTAAGTTTAAATCGAACGAAATCTCTCATTTTCGAAGTAGCGAAATTATGGGTTGTTACATTCTCCTCTACTTAAAAGCATTTCGTCCTCGAAATGAAATCAAAGACAAAGGAATCTATCCATACTCATCTCCTCAAATAATTTGACTTATTTCTACTGATGATAGAAAAGAAGAAGGTCGATATCATAACAACACTAAAAAGGATGATTTCAAACATACATATAGAGATTCCCCACACTAACCTGAGTACTTATCACGTACTTAAGTTTATATATACATACATCAAGCCATACTTCTATCGTATCCATCCTAGTGCGTACTGCACGCTTAAGATAATATATACAACAACCAAACAAGACTATACATCCAAAACAACCACACTGATACTGTATCAAAATAAACGAATACAACCACATAACTCATTCCCTGTCCTGAGCATGTACTATATCTATGGTCTAAATATATGCATACCAAAACATTGGTCCAACCACTATATCTTAGTGCCTACTATTTGAGATAACTATCCAACTACTAAGTAGACAGACCCACACATCATACTATATGTGATATTTGATTCGATCTATTATTCGAATCCATAACTTTTCTTTTGAACTAGTATCGATCCCTCGATTTTCTTGTGCGGACTTTGATCAGATTTCTTGATCACAAACCCTTGCTTTCCTTGCATAGCTCTCAACTATGATAGAAAACTCGTGTACATAATCATAACCTCCCATCAATGCTCGCCGTCAAGAATTGAGTGATAAATCCTTTTTCGGATTGGTGTAAACACCTTAAAGTTCTGTACTCAAATCTTAGATCAAATTTTATGCGTTGAAATGATGTACGTCTAACTTATGTACTTATCCACATTCATCTTTACCTAATACATTTCTTTAAAATTTATATTAATCCAAGTTTATTTCACACACATTCACTTTTTACTAGATCCATTATTACTTAAGCATACAAATATGACTTAAACTTATATAATATACCTTTGCTTCCTAAGAGTGTGTGTGTGTATGTATATATATATATATATATATATATCTCCAAACTTCAAATTGTTATTACTTCAACTAAGGTGTTTAACTGATATGGAACTTTACTATTATCTCAAATTAATAAGTTATAAAACTCAACCCTTAGTTTTCTTTACCTAAGGTTTTCATTTAGCTAATATTATTTATCCAATCCATATATTAATAAGACAACTTTACTAAGTGTACACCTTTTTCTTCTATGATTAACTACTTAACTTATTTACCTATCCATTTTCTAAATCAAATTTCTTAATCTTAAATCCATCAAATACCTTATAGTCAAATTATGAAACTTAATTCATGTGGTATTTGTTATTTAAAATTTTCATCCAACAATCAACCTATTAACCATTTTATTCAAAAATATCCACTTCTATTCTTACTTCATTCTTAATTACAAATGTTACCCTAAATGTATCACTAATTCAAGTTTTTATATTAGAATGATATTTCTTATATCTCTTATTCCTAAATTTCACTTTAATTTTTAACCTAATCAAAGTGTCTAAATTTCAAATTACCTTATTTCCTTTATACGTTATAGAACTTATACATTTAATTATATTTAGAAAAAAAAGTCCCAACTTAGGTTTACCCTTTTTCCTATCTTATGGATAAGAATTTTTTTCTAAGTATACATTTCCTTTTTACTTTCTCTAATTACACTTCTAGCTTCGGCATTATCATCAAATATCTTATAATCAAATCATGAATTTTACTTCACAAGATATTTGTACTTAGCTTTTAAATCCATCCATTATGATAATCACTTGATCATTATTATTTCTTAATACTACATATTTAAGGGTATATGATTAAAGTTCTAAATTCTAGGTTTCAACTAATTGATTCTATATGGAATATCTTATAGTCAAATTATGCAATTCTAATCACAAGATATTCATATTTTAGTTTTGCTAAGTAAAATTACAATCAATCCTTAATTTCTAACCCAAAAATAATGATATCTCCTTTAATATTTATAATATAAACCCAAGGTAAAATTATTTCATTTACCAATTTCTTTAAAACAAAATCATTTTTATAAAATTAACAAATACGCTCTTATATATATAATACTCTCATAACCATTCTAGGGTGTTACTAACCCTATCTCTAATGAGTTACTCATCCTAGGATATTACTAATCCTATCTCTGATGAGACTTACCCCAATCAGGCTTCGGTGTTCGCTCAACCAAAAGCTCTGATACCAAATGTAAAGTCCCGTTTTTCCGTACTTTTTGAATTGACAATAAACCGCACATGTCCAACTCAAACTGCATGAAAAGACGGATCTTTAAGGGTAATAAAGAAAAATAGGCAGAACAGAATCTCACTCAAATGAGATAACATATAATATTGAACAAATATTTTCACAGCTGAAAACTTTTAAATACATATATCAGAGTCTAACCTAAATTCAGCTTGGACATTTATAAAACCTGCCCTTACAAATGCTGACAAACATCAAACAAAATACACTATGTATAGCGGATAATAGAATATGTTCATACGTCGATGAATATCTCCAGCTCTCCTCTGGAAACTCCAACCGTCTTCGACTATCCTGAAACTACTTGGATCTGACCCGAGTATTGAAAATACCCGAATCAGGCTTGATAAATCAACGTGCGAAAAACTCAATAATTAATGACAGTGTCATATATCAGCCTTTGAATAAAATCCTTTGAAAACAAAGAGTATCTCATAAAACCACGCCCACACATAAAGACGGATGGGTTTTTACCTTATGATAACTAAAACACTTTTATATCAAAACATTTGATATTATTTCTAATGACATTCTTTGAAAATATTTGCAAATAAACTTATTAATCTTAGCCGAAACTGTTACATTGATTAAATTCCAGCATAATAGGTTTACAATCAAGTCTGTAGGTTCTTATTGGAGAATGGATTTCCATACAAATGACCACGCGCAGGATCTACCTTCCAAAGGGGTACACCTCTAGATGGATGTCCCGAGGACAATCACAAAGGATCCTCTACCAACACAAGACCGGCCCACCTCTATAACTAGATGGTACCGAATATGACATCCTCCGGTCGTTACCGAACTTTATCGTGGGCCCTCTAGCATACACCACATTAATTTACACCCCGACGTCATAGCGGGAAGAAATATATCTAGAAGAGGAAGACCATATCCTAATTGGGATTGACCCACTTAGCTTTGCTGCATCTAATCCTGTTTCGGTCATTTTCGGTTTAATGAGGCTTCAGCCTACGATTACCTTTTCAAAAGGCACATATCACATCTTTGAAATGCCACATTGCCATTTCCATTGATACTAATTGCCTTCCAAAAAAATACAACCCTTGAGCTCGTACGTCTCAAGGAGGGTGTTAAGCTAAGAGAAGTTGCCTTCTCTGCCACCGCTGATGTACGTTTGTAAAAACCAATGTACGTAATCGTTAAAAATGCGATGTCAGACAAACGTCCATACAAGTTGTCCAGGAACAGGATAAACCGAAAGCACTTTCCTCGACCGTTATTAGGTGAGAAGCCCTTGCAATCCGAAAAATCTCCATCACGAGGAGACCACTGCTATATAGAGCTCTATAATGGGTGAGACCCCAAGCAAATCAACAAGCAGTCCTCATGCTATGAAGATCCACGGTCTTCAATAATAATCGTCTTCAACATGTCTTCACGTTCGAACATATACATTGGTTCGAAGTGGTTTTCGGATAGGATTAGCCTAAATCCGACTCTAGTTCCTTCGAAATTCAATTATCGATAAAAGTGAATATGAGTATATAGGATTTATTAAGTCTCTTTTCACTGTAATTCTTTTCAGATGATTTCGAATTCTCTTTCTTTTGACTTAGAGTAATTTCTAAGAAGTTCATTCTTTTGCTTCGGAAAATATCTCAGATTTCCTTACTTAATTCTTGGTCCAAATTTCTTAACTTTTAGGCGGGTCAAAAACAATGTTATTTAAGATATCGTTTACGATAAACCCTCAAACAATCTTAGCAAACATTTTTGAGTCAACAGGATCATAGAAATCATTCATTTTGGAAATTGCTTAACTTTTGGATAATACCAATCTAATTTTATTTTGGAAAACTTAACAGTCTTTTTATTTAAGAGCATCCGGGCTTTCCTTTCGATCTGTTCCACCCCTCGCCTAAGAAAAGAAAACATAGGCCAAGTAAGTTCAGGGCACTGGTTGCTCCATCCCGAACCTTAGTTAAACACCTTGTTTTATATTCCCAGATCTCACAAGCGGGACAGATGTACTAGTCGTTTCCGCATACTCAGATTTTCAACTTTATTTTGGAATCGCTTATAAATATTCCAAATTATCTTTCAAAACGCTTAATTATCCTTTTTAAAACATTCACAATTTGTTCTGGGAAACGTCGTTACATTTAAACTCATATTCCAAAAAGTTATAGAATTCGCATCAGAAAAGTGCTGCGGAAAGTGCCATATAGCTTATTTGATTAAAAAAACTTTTAAACATTCGATAATTCATATTTTCCAATCCAATTCTCTTTAAAATCATTTAAATAGATTTATCAAATTTATTTCATATTTTTCCATAATTAAAAATGTTCATTTAAACAGATTTCCTGTTATGGTCACTAAACTGCACTAGCGCGATTTTTCCGGAAAATTGATTTGGACTTATTTCAAAATCTACTTATCAAAACTTTGATTTTCTTTCTTCGTTTAGAAGATATGGATATAATAGTACGGAATTTTCTTATCTCGAAGAATTCCGAGCCATATTTCACTCTATACATTCATTTGAACTTTTTGGCGTGAAATCGCGAACTACCGTTGTACGACGCGTTTAGTTTTAACTTATTTTTCAATATTTGAAATAATCTATTAAAATTGGATTTCAACACTTATAAAATCATCACAAATCATTCTAAATCAATATTTTCACTTTTTAAGTATTTTAAAATATATTTTCACTATTACCATATTATAATATTATTATATTCCCATTATTTTAATATTAAATTTTAAATTCCAATTTCAATTCTAATATCAAATTAAACACATTTAAAACTTAGATTTCAAATCTAATTTCAATTTAAACTTCCATTCAACATCAAACTAAACTTCACTTTTCAAAATCGATTTCAATTTCAATTTCACTGTTAACTATCCTTTTCAAATCCTTTTCACTTCAAATTTCAAATTCTCTTTTATTTTAACTTTAATTTCACTTCTAAATGAAAATAGACTTATTTTTCCACAATATATCATATTACTAAAATATGGTCTTTTTGAACAAAGGGATTACTAAATTAATAGAAATTTGATGTCCAAATTATCATCACAACCATACCACAATCATATAACATTAACATATTCAATATGGTAAATGTCATAACCTTACTACGGGTTATCCAATATATCCAAACAATCAACCAAACATCCATATCACCAAATAGTGATTATCTAACATAACAATTAAACATGATAATCAATATAATTCAAAAAGCGGTGAGAATTTCTCACCTTCATATCCACTCCGTCAAACTTTTCGTAGATTACGTGCTTTCGAACAAAACGCTTTTTCCAAACGTCTTGAATTCTCGCCTTAGCTTACTTTCTTTCCGAACGCTTATGTTTTTCTTTTTTTCCTTTTCTTTTCTTCTCTTTTTTTATATGGAGGAGAGGGAGTACGGCCTTGGTGTAGAGGAGGGTGTGGCCTTGGGTTTAGGCGTATAGGAGGGTGTAGGCTCGGGTTTGGGGTGTGTGGTGCTCGGCTTGGCTAGTGTGGCTCGGCCTTGGGGGTGTAGGGGTGTAGGCGTGGGTTTTGTAGGAGGTAGACTTGGGTTTTGGGTGATGAGGAGGTGGGTAGGTGGTAGTTTGGCTTGGTTTTGGTGATGTAAGGTGATGATTTGGAGTATGAAGGTGATAGCTTGAAGATAGGAAGAATGGAGGTGGAAGAGGAAGAGAAGGGAGTTTAGAAATTCTGTAGAATGAGAATGTAGTGAAGAAAGAATGATTTAGGCTTGTATTTATAAGTGGAGTTTGTGTGGCTAATGTCCTAAATACCCTTGTCTTACTTTTTGACTTTCGCTTAACATGATAAGAAGTGTATTAATGGTGAAATGATGGTAGGATGTAAGTTTGTACTTAATGAAATGATGTTTGCCTTTTTTTTAAACTTTAAAATGTTAAAATAACATTTGCTCATTTTCCATGTAAATTAGTAACATCTCATTAATGTGATTTGAATTTGTGAAATGATTACTTTTTTCCCTTAAAGTTTGTATTTTAAAAAGAAGACTTTTGCATTGATTTGACTTGCATTAAATGGATTTGTAAGTATGAATTAATTGTGAGCATATGTGTCATTAATTCCTTTAGTTAGCTTTCTTTTCACTTTTCTGTTTGCTCCTTTTCTGTGCATAAGTATAACATCTCATTAATGAGATGAGAAGTAAGGTAATGATGTTGTTTTATAAAAGCTTTAATAATTTTTAAATTTGTCAAATCATACTTTCCACTTTTTATACATTTATTTAAACTTTTCAAAAGTAAACTCCCTTTGTCTTTTAATGCTAAATGTAAAGTGTTTAAATAGTTTGTAAACTTGTATTTATAAGTTAGAAAACGTATCAAGTTGCAACAACTTATCGATAACTAGTTTTGGTTGAAAACGGTGTTTTTGACGACAAATTATATAGTTAAAATTTGACATTTTTATTAAGCTATATATTGAAGTAAACCAAAATTTATAATGAACTTTTTACTTCTTTAAATAAAATAAAACAAGTCTATTTATATTTAAAAATCATATTTAATTAATATCAAAATCTATAATTTTATAGTGTATGTAAAACTCACAAGATGCGATAAATTTTGGTTATTTTTGTAAAACGATTATTAACATACTTTTAAATATATAAATTTACTTTTATTATCTTTATTAGATGTTTTAAATAAGATTTAACTTTTTAAATAAATATTTAAATTCATTTATTTAAGCCTTTATTTATTTTTAACAAAACTTAACTTTTGTCGATTTGTTCTAAAATCCAAATTTATACTTTTTAATTTATTAACTATAAGAATAGATAATTATTTATTACATATAACATATTTATTTAAGATTTAAACTTATTTTAAGTTTAAATCGAACGAAATTTCTCATTTTTGAAGTAGCGAAATTACGGGTCGTTACAGTCTACGTATATACCTCAAAGGAATGCCGTCGCCATCCTACTTCATTCTGGAATATCCACCACGTACACAGTTATTAAAGTGGTTTTCGAGGTTGGTAGAGAGTATGACAACTTCGGATCCCTGTCTCTTTGACAATCAAACGTTATTATAACACCGCGGTCATTTCAAAATAATTATACTTCCAAACCAGAATATAATATTCATTTCAAAACCATATAAATACGATTTCCTTTCCATTTTAAAAACCAAATCAATATGATATCATTTTTATAAAAACCCAAATCAATATAATATCATTTTTATTTCGAATATAACCTTTTTCCAAAATCATAGCATTTTCAAAGTTATAACGCTTCGAAATCAAAACACATGAAATATAACACTTTCAAATCATAATACTTTGAAACTCGTAACTTTGAAACATAACTTCCACTACTTAAATGATTTTAAAATTTAAAATACATTATATAATAATAAATTACATAACAGGTATTTACTGGCTGTTATATTCAATAATAAATTAAATAGCTATTTTATTCAAATAAACTGAGCTGATGATTCAAAATATGCTAAACAGTCATAAATAAATTTCAAATCACATCATAAATCAATTTAACAAACATAAGAAATTTTAAAAGTTGTGAGCCGGTAAAAACACTCACCTTTTGAATTTAAATTGAATTTAAATCCAATTTAAACCTAAAATTTGAATAGTCTCAGAATTCATCTAAACTAGTGTCAAAATGTCTGGAATTTCAATACGATCCTACCAAAAAAACCGTGCGTAAATTGGACCTCGTATGCAAAAGTTATGCGAGTTAGAACGAGTTGAAATTGAATTTTTAAATAAAATAAAATATAAAATATAAAACGATCACCCAATCAGAGGCGGCCCCGTATGCACTTCCTCACACCCAGTCGGATCCCAAAAATCGAAACTTGCCCGACCTAACCCACTACAGTCGCCGCCAATCGACACCCCGCTCTCCCCAAACGTTTGCTGCGACCACTGATCACCTAGCGCCGCTCCCTCATGCCACGCGGCACGCGATCATCACCGATCTTCGCCTCAAAATGCACAGCCCCACCGGGTTAACCATACCCTAACGAATTATCGCGGCCAATCTAGCCATCCAATCATCGAACGAATAATGCCGATACCATCCCCTCGGTCCCCTCTATACAACAGTACAAGTGATTTGACGATCCATCGACATTCATCGGAGCGTGATGAACGACCGATATTCGTTCTTCAATTTGTGGACAACCAAAGGTTCAGATTGGAAAATGAATTACAGATCTGAGATGCGCTCGTCGAGAGCTTCAAATTGATGTATAACTCGATATTATTGGAGGAGTTTGAAATTTTTGCTTTGAATTTTATTTGAAATTGCAATTGGAATTTTGGTTTTATCTGCCATTGAAAAGAGAAGGAGCAACTGGAATTGTACATACAGAATAAATAGGCTAGGGTTTATAACGAGGTATATATAGGCAAAGCTGAAATTAGAATGGACCGAATTGATTTGGATTGAAAGTTGAACGACAAATGGCCCTAAAAGTCCGTTCCGACTCCGAAACAAAAATGAGTCAACCCATATATCAAAATAGATGTTTTTAAATATTTTAAACGCAATGGAACATGTATCAAGTCCAAATTCCATCGTATGAAGAAGTTATGCTAGAATCAAGTTATTTTAAATTGATTTCAATTTAATCGATTTCTAGGCGTTTCAAGTCAAGCCCGTATGATCAAACGACAAGCCCGATCGTTATGAAACTTGAAATCCTATAATAATTCACCGTTACGGATCCGATGAAATATGTTTCGTCGAAATCCGAGTCAGTGGTCAAAATGGCTATTTTCTAGTTAATTAAATAAATTAATATGAAATTAATTAAATCAAATTTCAATTCAAATTTAATAAATCACAATTTCTCTCATTTTAAATTACTTGTACATTTACCATAATTTAACACGAATTTAGATGTCATTTTAATGTTGATTCATTCATCAATTTCTGCGTTAAATTTCATTTTTATTAAATTCAAAAATTTATAAATTTAAAATTCCAAAATCCATTTATTAATTTAAATATTTAATTTCATTTATTTGCAATTAACCCAATTACTATAATTTAAATTTCAATAAATAAATAAATCTTGATTTCCATTCTTTTTATTTCCAATTATCATATTATTATAAATAAAATTAACATCACCTCCAAATATTAACCTAATTTACATTAACATAATATTTAATTACATTTGTTGTGATAAATTCCAATTCAATTTAACGGATTCAATATATATGTAACTTATAATAATAGTTGCCATTAACTCTCAATCACATTCTTATAAGTTTATCGTTTCCAAACCAAATATTGATTTTATTTAATTACCATTCATTACATATTAATTCATTAATTCAATATTTACGTTTGTATTCTTATATTCAATTTATAGCCTATTATAACACTTACACTATTTCATTTATTGTAATTTCATTCAAACTATCAATAATTAGCTTCAATTACAATTGCTACATTTCAAATTAACATTCACCTCACTATGACTATAAAGTTTTTATTTCTTTGTAAATTTAATTACAAAAATCTTATTAAATTAACCAATTTAATTATCGAAATTTGCGGGTCTGTATTTGGGATATATTATTTTGAGATATTGTTATATATATATATATATATATATTTGTTAGTATATATCGAATTACCCTAATATTGCTATTTGGGATATATTATTTTGAAATTTTCTGTAAATTTTGGACTTAGAAAATTTATGAAAAATGTTTTCCAAACTTTACTAATTTAATTATAAAAAGATTTAATGGTTATAAATTGGTATATTTTATTTAAATTAATTAATTTTGTAAATTTATTCGTTTATAAAGTTAATATTTTTGAATAAGATGTATTGTTTACTCGATTCTTTCTTTTCCCTCCTTTTTCCTTTTCGGGGACGAAAAGTTTTGAGTGGGGGAGAGTGTAACGACCTGCAAATTTTGATAATTGGATTTGTTAATTTAATAAGATTTTGTAATTAAATTTAGAAAGAAATAAAAACTTTATAATTTATAATGGAGCGAATGTTAGAAATGAAGTGTAGCAATGGTAATTAAAATTAATTTTTGACAATTGGCGTGAAATCCCAATAATGAAATAATGTAAATTGTTGCACTTGGTTATAGAATTGAAAATAAGTAAATAAGAGTAAGTATTGAATTAACCAATGAAATAATATATTGATTAATAGCAACTGAATGTAAATTAAGGTAATAATGTTAATGCAAGTTGATAAATAACTAATTAAGTGCACCCAATTAATTGAAACAATTGTAAGGTTATAATTGATTGTAATTAGTAATTTGGGAAATAAATTCAAAGTTGCATTAATTGATGAAATAATATGTAATAAATTGTAATTTGATAGAATCAATGCTAGATAAGTAGTTATAATTATTGTTGGTTGATAATAAAGTATGAATGGGATTAAATTAGGCAAATAAAGAAAATTATTAATTGTTTATCCACTTATTTAATTTATTGAATTAGATTTAAATAAATTGCAATTAAACGAAATTTAAAACTACTTTAATATGAATTTAATTAATGATTGTAAAAATATTAGGGTAATTGTATATATACTAATGTTAAATTTATCCATAAGATGATGATGATTGATTGAATAAAGAGATTGAAAACAAATTGAATTTATTTATTTGAATTTACTTAAAGTGAAGGTAAACACAATAAATTTTGCAATAAATCCTTATTTGATTGACATGGAAATTTTATTTAATGAATTATAAGTTTATTGGGGTGAATTGTTATTGAATAAGAAAAGCCGAGAAAGGAATAAAACTAAAACAGAATCTCACAGCGGAATGACAAAATATAATAATCAAGTAACAGTTCATAAAGCTGTTTTACAAAACATTTGATTATACTTATACAACGCATATCAGAGTTACACATACCATACATGATGCAGCGGAACAATATAGTAAATAATAGTGATACTACAATCTTCGTCTTCATCCTTCAGAAATAAGGTCTTTAAATCCTGAAATGCTCAGGCAGACTCGAGCGAATTGAAGACAAAACACTCGAGTCAGAACTAAAAGATCTTAAGTGAGTTGAATCAACAGAAATAAATATGAGTGGAACGGCATCAGAGATGTTTACGAGATTTGACATCTCCTATCCAGTGTCTAACGTGAGTGTAGTAACTTAAGAGATGCTCGGGATTCACATCTCCTAAGGGTCCGTTAAACTATCTACTATGTAGTAACATACATTATTATAATAATGTCTACAGTAAAATAAACTTACTTTTAAATAGCGTTAAGGGGTTACCCACATAGCCCTTACCACGTAATAGTTCCAGTTGTCCATTGAGTATCAGCGCATCTCCAGATCGGGAGACTACCCTAAATACTCCACGGGCTATGGGAGAAATCCAAAATCGTTTAAGGCGCGCTAGGGTAGGTGACATGGTACAACTAGAAAATGCCAGGGTAGATATACCAATCACTATCCGGACTGGTGGTGACGCATAGCGCGGAGCTACCGCCCACCTCGAGCCACACCCTAAAAAATCAAAAGGGCCCAAATCAATCACAAAGTAATAGAATGGTATCGAAGGAGTGTATCCGATAAGAGAAGCTACCTCACTGGCCTAGAATCGCTCCTGTTTTAGCCACCTTATGCCAACTCACGGGAGTCGGGTCCACGTATATACCTCAAAGGAAAGCCGCCGCCATCCTACTTCATTCTGGAATCTCCACCGTGTACACGGTTATTAAAGTGGTTTTCGGGGTTAACAGAGAATATGACAACTTTCGATCCCGGTCTCTTTAACAACCAAACGTTATTATAACACCGCAGTCATTTCAAAATAATTATACTTCAAAACTAGAATATATTATTCATTTCAAAACCATATAAATACGATAACCTTTCCGTTTCAAAAACCAAATCAATATGATATCATTTTATAAAAACCCAAATCAATATGATATCATTTTTATTTCAAATATATCCTTTTTCCAAAATCATAGCACTTTCAAAGTTATAACGCTTCGAAATCAAAACACATGAAATATAACACTTTCAAATCATAATACTTTGAAACTCATAACTTTGAAACACAACTTCCACCACTTAGATGGTTTAAAAATTTAAAATACATTATATAACACAATAGCTTCTTCAATTTCACAAATCAATTCCAAAACAACTCGAATTTCTACGTTTTATATTTAACCAAATCCCAAATGATAAATTTCAATTCGATTCAGTTTCCAAATAAACTATTTCAAAATTTTATCGCTTTCAAAACAGATTTGATCCACAAAATAAGCCATTTTAAATTCAATATATTTCGAACTTTAAGTATTAAAAAATTTCAAAACTAAGTTTGGTAATCAGGATTCAACAATTCAATTTTCTATTATTTAGTTTCAAAATATTTTACTTAATAAATCCATTATCATTTAAATAAAACTCAAATTTCAAATAACTAAATATTTCCTTCAATTTATTTATACCTGAAATATTCATTTAATTCACCTTAAACCAAAATCAAGTTATAGGATCATACCTTTTAAAATTTCATATTTAATAAATTTCACATCAAACTTATTTGAGTTTAATTCTTAAATAAATTCAATTTCAAATAAATCTCAAATTTATCTTCCAACCTAAATTTATTTAATTCATTATAAACTCTATATTAAAATATAATTTAAATTCTTAACCATATTATCTTCAATAAGCAAACTTATTATTAAGCTTATTCTATATTAAAACGAATTATACATAGCTTAAAATCAAGGATAAAATAACATTTATATAATATCTAAATCAATATTTATCTAAAACCATATATTTCTTTATAAAACCATAGAAATCATTTCAAAATATTTTTATATATAGACTATGGGGTCTGTACATAATTTTCTATCCTATGGTCAAGTGATACGGATATTTATCATTTCAATTCGTAATTTAAAATATAAATACGGTTATATATCATTTCAAACTTCAATCCCGAATGAAATAAAAAATCCATAACAACTTGCAGTTTATAACAATATAAAATACAACATCCATTCATCCAATATCAATCATCAAACATTTATCACAATCCCCGCCGTGCCCCAACCAAATTATGGTGAATGAGCTGGTCGTTGCTTGGGTTTCCCCTTCCTCAGAGGAAAGCTTGGAGGAATAAGATGGATCGGATCTACCCATTTCGGATGCAGCTTCTCCGGATGGAGGCCCGCTAGAATGGGATTAGTCGGTGATCATCCAATTTAATCAATAACATCAATATAGAATAAATAATAAATAACAGATATTTACCGGCAGTTATATTCAATAATAAATTAAATAACTATTTTATTCAAATAAACTGAGATGATGATTCAAAATATGCCAAACAGTCATAAATAAATTTCAAATCACATCATAAATTAATTGAACAAACATAAGAAATTTTAGAAGTTGTGAGTGGGTGAAAACACTCACCTTTTTAATTTAAATTGAATTTAAATCCAATTTAAACCCCAAATTTGAACAGTCTCAGAATTCGTCCAAACTAGCGTCAAAATGTCCGGAATTTTGATACGATCCTAACAAAAGAACCGCGCGTAAATTGGACCTCGTATGCAAAAGTTATGTGAGTTAGAACAAGTTGAAATTGAAATTTAAATAAAATAAAATATAAAATATAAAACGATCACCCAATCAGAGGCGGCTCCATATGCTCTTCTTCAACACCCAGCCGAATCCCAAGAATCGAAACTTGCCCGACCTAACCCACTACAGCCTGCCGCCGACCGGCACCCCGCTTTCCCCCAGGCGTTAGCCGCGACCATCGATCACCCGCGCCGCTCTCCCATGCCACACGGCACGCGGTCATCACCGATCTTCACCTTAAAATGCACAGCCGCCACCGGGTTAACCAAACCCTAATGAATTATCGCAGCCAATCTAGCCATCCAATCATCGAACGAATCATGCCGATACCATCCTCTCGGTCCCCTCTACACAGTAGTACAAGTGATTTGACAATCCATCGACGTTCATCGGAGCGTGATGAACGGCCAATATTCGTTCTTCAATTTGTGGACAACCAAAGGTTCAGATTGGAGAAGGTATTATAGATCTGAGATGCACTCATCGAGAGCTTCAGATTGATATATAATTCGATATTATTGAGGATTTTGAAATTTTTACTTTGAATTTTATTTAAAATTGCAATTAAAATTTTGGTTTTGTCTGCCATTGGAATGAGGAGAAGCAACTAGAATTGTACGTACAGAATAATGAACATAAGAAATAGGCTATGGTTTATAACGAGATATATATAGGCAAAGTTGGAATTAGAATCGACCGGATTGATTTTGATTGAAAGTTGAAAGACAAATGGCCCGAAAAGCCCGTTCCGACTTTGGAACGAAAATGAGTCAAACCATATATCAAAATAGATGCTTTTAAATATTTTAAACGCAATGGAATGGGTTTCAAATCCAAATTCCATCGTACGAAGAAGTTATGCTAGAATCAAGTTATTTCAAAATGATTTCAATTTAATTGATTTCTAGGCGTTTCAAGCCCGTATGATTAAACGACAAGCCCGGTCGTTATGAAACTTGAAATCTTATAATAATTCACCGTTATGGATCCTATGAAACTAGTTTCGTCTAAATCTGAGTCAGTGGCCAAAATGGCTATTTTCTAGTTAATTAAATAAATTAATATTAAATTAATTAAATCAAATTTCAATTTAAATTTAATAAATCACAATTTCTCTCATTTTAAATTACTTGGACATTTATCATAATTTAACACAAATTTAGATGTCACTTTAATGTTGATTCATTCATCAATTTCAACGTTAAATTTCATTTTTATTAAATTCAGAAATTTATAAATTTCAAATTCCGAAATCCATTTATTAATTTAAATATTTAATTTCATTTATTTGCAATTAACCCAATAACTATAATTTAAATTTCAATAAATAAATAAATCTTGATTTCCATTCTTTTTATTTCCAATTATCATATTATTATAAATAAAATTAACATCACCTCCAAATATTAACCTAATTTACATTAACATAATATTTAATTACATTTGTTCTGATAAATTCCAATTCAATTTAACAGATTAAATATATATGTAACTTATAATAATTGTTGCCATTAACTCTCAGTCACATTCTTATAAGTTTATCATTTCCAATCCAAATATTGATTTTATTCAATTACCATTCATTATATATTTAATTCATTCAATATTTACGTTTGTATTCTTATATTCAATTTATAGCCTAGTATAACACTTACACTTTGTAATTTCATTCAAACTATCAATAATTAGCTTTAATTACCATTTCTACATTTCAAATTAACATTCACCTCACTATGACTATAAATTTTTTATATTCTTCCTAAATTTAATTACAAAAACCTTATTAAATTAACCAATTTAATTATCAAAATTTGCGGGTCGTTACAGTTGGGATATATTATTTTGAGTGATTGTTATATATATTGTTATATTTGATATTATATTTTCTCCCAAGCCTCCCCGTACAAAGGAGACTCTGTCGTAATTTTCCGTAAATTTTGAAAAATGTTTTCCAAACTTTATTAATTTAATTATAAAAAGATTTAATGGTTATAAATCGGTACATTTTATTTAAATTAATTAATTTGCAAATTTATTTGTTTATAAAGTTAATATTTTTGAATAAGATGTATTGTTTACTCGATTCTTTCTTTTCCCTCCCTTTTCCTTTTCGGAGACGAAAAGTTTTGAGTGGTGGAGAGTGTAACGACCCACAAATTTTGATAATTGGATTGGTTAATTTAATAAGATTTTGTAGTTAAATTTAGAAAGAAATAAAAACTTTATAATTTATAATGGAACGAATGTTAGAAATGAAGTGTAGCAATGGTAATTAAAATTAATTTTTGACAATTAAAGTGAAATCCCAATAATGAAATAGTGTAAATTTTTGCACTTGGTTATAGAATTGAAGTAAATAAGAGTAAGTATTGAATTAACCAATGAAATAATATATTGATTAATAGCAACTGAATATAAATTAAGGTAATATTGTTAATGCAAGTTGATAAATAACTAATTTAGTGCAATCCCAATTAATTGAAATAATTGTAAGGTTATATAATTGATTGTAATTTGTAAATTGGGAAATAAATTCAAAGTTACATTAATTGATGAAATAATACGTAAAAAATTGTAATTTGATAGAATCAATGCTAAATAAGTAATTATCATAATTATTGGTTGATAATAAAGTATGAATAGGATTAAATTAGGCAAATAGTGAAAATTATTAATTGTTTACTCACTTATTTAATTTATTGAATTAGATCTAATCCATTGCAATTAAACGAAATTAAAAACTACTCTAATATACTAATGTTAAATTTATCCATAAGATGATGATTGATTGAATAAAGAGATTGAAAACAAATTGAATTTATTTATTTGAATTTACTTAAAGTGAAGGTAAACACTATAAATTTTGCAATAAATCCTTATTTGATTGACATGGAAATTTTGGTCAATGAATTATATGTTTATTTATAACCAGAAATGATAGAAATGGTAAATAATTAAATTTGTATTGAAGAAGTGATCAATTAATTTAATATCAAATTTTTTAAAGGAACCTGAAAGATAACCATTTTGGCCACTGATTCGGATTTCAATGAAACCAGTTTCATCGGATTCGTAATAGTGAATTATTTTAGGATTTTAATTTCGTAATGATTGGACTTGTCGTTTGATTGTGCGGGCTCGAAACGACTAGAAATCAATTCAATTGAAATCAATTGAAATCAATTTGAAATAACTTAATTTTAGGTTAACTTCTTCATATAATGGAATTTGGACCTGAAACCTGTTTCATTGATTTTAAAATATTTTAAAACATCTATTTTGATATATGGGTTGATCCATTTTCGTTCCGGAGTCGAAACGGGCTTTTTGGGTCGTTATCGTTCAATTTTCCAAACCAATCAAGCCCATTTGTTTCTATTGTGTTCTTCCTATATATATGTTACAAACCCAGCAGCCTTTCTATTTATCATCCCTGTACGTACAAAAGTTTCTGTTACTCCTCTTTCTCAATGGCAGACAAACCCTAAAATTCACAACCCAGTTTCAATCCAAAATTCAACTTTAAAAATTCAAACTCCTTAATGTATATCGAATTATATATCGATTTGAAGCTCTCGACGAGCACATCTCAGATTTGTAATTCATTTTTCAATTTGAGCCACTATTTGTCCACAAATTGAAGAACATATTTCAGTCGTTCATCGCACCATGATGAACTGTGGCCGATCGTTAAATCGTCTGAGGCGTTTTGTAGAGGGGATGGGGGGAGTCGATCTGAGGTGTTCGTTTGGTCATTGGGTAGTCGGATTTCTCGCTAAAGGTCGATTAGGTTTCGAATTTTAGTGGCGGCTATAGGGTTCTCGAACGATGTTGGCCGTTCGCGGAAGTCGTAGGGCTTGGGAGAAGGAGCGGCGCTCAACGGGGTTGGGTCTAGCGAGGTCGCAGGCAGCGTGACAGGGTTCGTGGTGGCGGCTGATCGAAGAGTGTCATAAACGAGCAGGTTAGCTACGTTCTGGAATTTTTTCTTACGTGGAAGATGCTGCTGACATGGCTTGTGATAGAAGTGTACGTTTTTTCTTGTTTTGTTAATTATTTAAATTTTGATTTTCAATGTTCTAAATAACATTACTTTCTCATATAAGGTCTGATTTACGCATGATTTTCTCCATTGAGATCGTATCGAAATTCTGGACATTTTGACGCTGGTTTGGATGGATTCTGAAATAGTTCAAATTTTAGGCTTATTTTGAATTTAAATTCAAATTTAAATTCAAAAGGTGGGTGTTTTAACCCACTCACAACTTCTAAAATTTCATATGTTTGTTAAATTGATTTATGATGTGATTAGAAATCTATTTACGATGGTTTGGCATATTTTGAATCATCATCTCAGTTTATTTGAATTTATTTGGATAAAATAGTTATTTAATGTATTATTGAAGATAAACTTCCAGTAAATACCTGTTATTTATTATCGGTTCTATATTGATGTTATTGATTTAATTGGATGATGATTGTGATAAATGTTTGATGATTGATATTGGATGAATGGATGTTGTATTTTATATGTTATAAACTGCAAGTTCTTATGGATTTTTATTTTTTTTGGGATTGCGGTTTGAAATGATATATAACCGTATTTATATTTTGAATTACGGATTGAAATGATAAACATCCATATCACTTGACCATAGGATAGAAAATTATATATAGACACCGTGATCTATATATAAAAATATTTTGAAATGATTTCTGTGGTTTTGTAATGAAATATACGGTTTTAGATAAATATTGATTTAGATATTATATAAATGTTATTTTATCCTTGATTTTAAGCTTTGTATAATTTGTTTTAATATAGAATAAGCTTAATAATAAGTTTTGATTTTTATTGAAGATAACATGGTTAAGTATTTAAATTATATTTTAATATAGAGTTTATAATGATTTAAATAAATTAAGGTTGGAAGATAAATTTGAGATTTATTTGAAATTGAATTTATTTAAGAATCAAAACTCAAATAAGCTTGATGTGAAGTATATTAAATTTGAAATTTTAGAAGGTATGATTTTTATAACTTGATTTTTGTTTAAGGTGAATTAAACGAATATTTCAAGTATAAATAAATTGAAGGAAATATTTAGTTATTCGTAATTTGAGTTTTATTTAAATGATAATGGATTTATTATGTAAAATATTTCAAAACTAAATTATAGAAAATTTAATTGTTGAATCGTAATTACCAAACTTAGTTTTGAAATTGTTGAATACTTAAAGTTTGAAATATATTGAATTTGAAATGGTTTTGAAATCGACATAATTTGGAAAAGTTTATTTGGAAACTGAATTAAATTGAAATTTATGATTTGGGATTTGGTTAAATTAACATCATGAAATTTGAGTTGTTTTGGAATTGATTTGTGAAATTTAAGAAGTTATTTTATTATATATAGCATTCTAATATCAAACCATTTAAGTAGTGAAGTTATGTTTCAAAGTTATGAGTTTCAAAGCATTATGATTTGAAAGTGTTATACTTTAAGTGTTTTGATTTCAATGTGTTATAACTTTAAAAGTGCTATGATTTTGGAGAAGTATATATTTGAAATAAATATCATATTATATTGATTTGGGTTTTTATAAAAATGATATCATATTGATTGGTTTTTAAAATGGAAATGATATCGTATTTATATGGTTTAGAAATGGATATTTTATTTTTGTTTTGAAGTTTAAATTATTTTGAAATGACCGCGGTGTTATAATAACGTTTAGTTGTTAAAGAGATCGGGATCGAAAGTTTTCATACTCTCTGCCAACTTCGAAAACCACTTTAACAACCGTGTATGTGGTGGAGATTCTAGAATGAAGTAGGATGGTGGCGACGTTCTATTGAGGTATATACGTGGACCCGGCTCCCGTGAGTTGGCATAAGGTGACTAAAACAAGAGCGATCGACGGGCTAAGAAGGTAGCATCTTATATCGGAGACACTCCTTCGATACCATTCTATTACTTTGTGATTGATTGGGGCCCTATTGATTTTAGGGGTGTGGATCGAGGTGCGCGGAAGTAGCTGCTACGCGTTACCACCTGTCCGAAAGTGTAATTGGCATATCTGCCTTGGCATTGCCCAGTTCTGCCGTGTCACCTACCCTATCACGCCTTGTACGAGTTTGGTTTTCTCTCGTAGCCCATGGAGTATCCCCTGGTGGCTTTCCGATCATGAGGGACTATTACGTGTTAAGGTGGAAAATGTAAAGCCTTAACGCTATTTAAAAGTAAGTTTATTTTATTAATAGACATTATTATAAAACGTATATTACTACATAGTGAATAGTTTAACGGATCCTTTGAAGATGTGAATCCCGAACATCTCTTAAGTTACTACACTCACATTAGACACTAGATAGGAGATGTCAAATCCCGTAAACATCTCTAACGCTGTTCCACTCATATTTTACCGTTGATTTAACTTACATAAGATTTTTTAGTTCTGACTCGAGTGTTTTGTCTTTTCAATTCGCT
This sequence comes from Allium cepa, assembly GCA_030765085.1. NCBI lineage: Eukaryota > Viridiplantae > Streptophyta > Magnoliopsida > Asparagales > Amaryllidaceae > Allium > Allium cepa. The sequence goes on along the minus strand of CM060932.1, from coordinate 78,991,984 downwards.
CGGGTCAGCTTGAGCATTTCAGGGTTTGAAGACCTTACTTCTGGAGGACGAAGACACTACAGTGTTCCACTGCATCACATTGTTCTGTTGCATTGTTATTTATTATTCTTTGGTATTTGTAACTCTGATTCTGTATTGTATAAGTAAAATTAAATGTTTTGTAAAACAGCTTCATGAACTGTTTATTTGATTATTATATTTTGTTGTTCCGCTGCAAGATTCTGTTTTGTTTTTTTCTTTCTTTTCTTTTTCTTATTCACCCCAATAACAATCCACCCTTCTGTATGGTTTGAGTCTGATGTGTGTGGGTTATCATCGATTAAAACGTACAAAAAGGCGGGATGTTACAAAATGTGACCGAAAAACGTTTTGTTAAAAATCAACTTTTTATCCAATACAAGTTGTGTAAATATTTTGCAACTCGTATAATTATCATATGAATACATCAATAAGAATCAAACATCTCCCTTATATTAACTAAAGATTAATTAAACAAAGTATTTAATTAATTAAAGAAAGAGTACTAAAGGACCCTTAAATGGTGGAGTAATTTAAGAAGAGTATGGTGGTGTAAGAGCATGATTGTGTAAGGCTATGATGTGCATGTTCTCATGCATAGAAGAGGAGGGGGTTTTCAAATCTTTTCCACTCATTTCCTAACTATATAAATACATGCATACACACTCACTTCATTCCTGACAATATCTTCACTTCTTCCTCTTCATAACTTGTCTTATTTCCCTCTTTTTTAATGATCATGTGCCATATAGTGAGAAAATGGTCTAGGGCCATGGGTTTTAAGGGAGAGGAAGGAGGTTAGGCGTTTGCAAGGGGAGTTGGAAATGCCTTGGACACAAGCTAAGGTGGATGGTGGCCTATGGAGGTAAGTAAAGAAGAGAGGGGTAGGGTTTGGCTATGAGTTATAGAGGAGGAAAGGTTGTTTTGGTGATGTTTTGTTAAAGTAGGATATGTTAGTTGAAGTGTGGTTATGATTGAATGTTGGTAGGAAGAGATTTGGTTTGATAAAAGTGAGTTATTCTCACTTTGAATCAAATTAATAATTTAGATAATATTACTTGATAATTTATTTCTAAATCACTTATTAATATGCTTGCTATATATCAGTAATAATATATATTAACTGCTTAAAGTTAATCCCTTAATTATATGCTCCAAAAGGTATGTAGATTGCTAAAGTAGTTGGCTTATAAACCATTGAATTGTGATAAGTTCATTTGAACATTTAAACTGACATATTGATTAGTATATATGTCAATTCAAGTTTAGTAGTAGTATACTTTGAATTTGGAATCACATATATATATGTATAAAATAGATTGTAACTAAATATTGAATTGAATACAGAATTGTTCAAATAGCGATAGTCGCTATAAACACACTTTGAAATCCCTTAACTTTGATTTGTGAAAAATGGTGATTTAAGAACATATTTTGATATATTTTATTTTATTTATACACTTTTGTAATTTTTGGAGAAGTAAAGTATATGTTTTGAAAATATACATATAAAGCAAACCAATGATATGCAAGTTAATACCAGAAAGGTTGCTATATCGACACTTTTAAATCTCTTGTTTTTGGGAAGTAACGTTTATTTTTATGAAACTTTCTTAAGGGTTGTTTTACTATTTTAACAAGCAAATAATATATCATTCTTATTGGAAATTTTTTTGAATCTTTAATCATTTGATATCTATTTGAACGAAGAGACAAAAGTTATAGCAAAATAGTCGCTATATGAGCACTTTGACAAAATACCTTATTTTCAGAAATTTCTATAAAATAAGTAAAAGGTATTCTTTGGGATTTTTCTTCATGGTTTCTAAATACCCAAAGTATGCTAACTATTTAAAACGAATGGATCTAAAATCATTTGTTAATGCGTCTAAAACTAGATGCAAAGTTGTAAGCAAAGCAGGTTTAAAACTTATAACAGAACTTTAGATAGCATTTCTAAAAATGCTATCTTTGCTATTTGAAACTATAAATTGTTTAAAAATGATATTTAGACTATGTATTTTCTCTAAGCTTTTTAGAATTATTTTCTAACTTGTCATAGAGTGTTTTAAAATTGGTTTCAATTTCAAATATATTTTTAATAATTATATAAGTTTGAAAAAAGGTAACTAACTTTGCTTAACACAAAAGGACAACGAGCACACTTACATACTTGTGAGATTCTAGAATGAATTGTCTAAGTAAGGATTTGATGCTACCAGAAGTCTAACTTACCCGGCTTCACTCCTGGGTAGGAAATAGTATAAGTTGACGAGTTAAGCATACTACATTAATGACATGTATTTAGCCGAATAAATCTATGTTCTACTATTATATAAATTTGGATATTTATTTATATATATACCAGTTAATTATGATTTATGTGTTATTATTCAGTTTGTGAATTTTTGGTAATAATGTGTTCGCACTTATTATTGTTGTTGATGGATTATTTGAATTGTGCTTGACTAGTTTATGAGCAATTAATTTCTATATGCATAGGTTGGGTAGATACAAAAACCTTATGATTAGAATTTCATAGTTTGACCATAAGGTGTTCAATGAAAATATTTGACTAAGTAATTGTTAAAATAAAAGAAGTTTATTACAATTTTAAAGATGTTTTTCTTTTAAATAAACTTTTTTATTTTAAAAGAGAAGTAGAAATATATGGAAGTAAATACTTTGAAGTGATATAAAGGATTTTATTTAATATTTGGAAATATATATTTTGGAAGTGATTTTATATAAAAGCGATTTATATATAAAGGTATTTATAAAATGTATTTTATAAATAAAGAGTCGAGGATTAAATCCCAGTGGTTTGAAATTGATTTTGAAAAGATTTTGAGGAAATAAAATGATGTGGTAATTCAGAAAACAAAATGATTTGTTATGTTATTGATGATTCGGGTAATTCATAACTAAAAAGTGGGAAGAGGGTTCATGAAACCCTTATTATAGTCTACTCTTTGTATAGAGGAATGTATTTTGTTTATTTATCTATAGAGAGGCTAGGACCCAGTTGCCTTGTTTATCGGAGAAACCTCCCGATCTGGTTGCATATATTTTGATATGCTTTTACAGTAGAGTATTTCAAGATTTCCAAATAAATATATCAAATACAACATTGTATTATTATACAGAGTATTTGATCCCGTTTCAAATGAGATTTTTTTTTAAATCCCAAAGTAAAGTATGATTTGGTATAAAAGATATATATTATTATTTCAAAAGGATTTGAAATGGAACCGAGAATTTAGTTCGAAGAGATTATTTTCAGATAAATATTTTTAAAAGAGATTATTTTTTAAAAGTTACTAAGATTTCTTAAATCTAAATGTGACGATTAAGCCTAAGTGGGTAGTTTGGGAATTACATTATTGTTTGTGCATCATAGGTTCCTTAAGAACTATTTGTGAATAGGAGAACTACATTGGCTTGATCTTATATCTAATTCGGTACCGGTTAGATTGGGATACGTAGGCAGTCACAAGTGGTAGTGGCGCAACCACAATAATAAATTTTTACCAGCTTATTTTTTGCTAATTATCTTGTCTTGTTGTATCTTTCCTGCCTAACATTTTTATTCCACATTTACGTGTTTATTGCGTTTGCAGGAATACTTTGTGCCTCTCTCCTCAGAGTTATATAGCGGTAGATTTATTATATTTGAATTTCTTTGTATTAAAGCATACCTTGTTGATTAAATGATTACTCTGATAAAGTTGTATTATTAAAATTGTATGTTATACATTTAGTTGTGTTGTATATTTATCAGATTTGGATATGTTAAATTCGTAGTTTTCATTCATAGTTTAGAACGGGCGGGTTTTCGTTGATTTTGATTGGTCTGAAAATCCGGGTCGTTACGGCTTTAGCTACTCGCCGTTCTTTCCTCGATTTACAACTCCAAGCAATGTGTCCCTTCTATCTACACATACGGCAAACCACACTAGAAATATACCTCTTGGCTGAAACTTCTGCTTATTGTCCTCAACAGGTGTAGAAATAGACGGCTTTAGAGTTAAGATCTCTAACCTCAAAGCTATGTTCACCAGACCAATAAAAGATCCCACGATAGGATTAATCATATCCCACTGTAACTTACGGCACATACCCGCACTGAATATCTCATTCTTCTTCAGTGGCATATCAACCAATCCTAACTCGAACCAAGATAATGAAATGAACCGGTTCTCATATTTTGCCATAGTCATGGCCACTACTTTAGATCCAATAAGCTCCTAAATAACAAAGTTTTTTCAGCTTCCGGAACAAACTTCATCTCAAACTCACCTTTAAATTGGGTCCAAGAGAAGTCGTTATCTTGGACATCTGTAGTGATGGAACTCCACCAATCTATGGCTGCATCTGTCAAGTGTCATGATGCCAATCTACACTTCATTGCATCATTTAGCTCTATATCTCTGAATATCTGGTTGTATTGTTTGAGCCAAGACTTAGTCTCGGTGTCACTAAACCTTTTACCCCCCAGCCTCTCATAATCGCGGCAGAGTGAAGCAAAACTCATCCGAGGTCTGACCAGCACGACCTCTTCCATAATATCCACTCTCAGTTCCCCGACTAGAGCAGCATTCCTTGGCACTCGATTTCCTCCATTTGTGCTGGTACTACCTCGACCACCTCTTCCTTCTCAAGCATTAACGACTCTAGTACTAATAGTCTGTACTACCTAACCAAAGCAAAGCTTCTTTAGGACATGAAAGGATAGTGTTATTTAAAGCTGAGATTTACTAAGGAAGAGATATTCCTAAGGAATAATTTAAAAATCTAGTTTTCAAAATATAAATATGCTCTCATATATATAATACACTTGACTCATTCTAGAAAGTCACTTACCCTATCTCTAATGAGCCATATCCAACCAAAGCCAAGGTGTTCGCTTAATCTTGAGCTCTGATACCAATGCAACGACCTAACTTTTTGACCTTATATCCACGGTATTTGTATGTCGAGCACCCAAGTGTCAGAAAGACAGAAAGTTAGGATAAAATAAAAGAAAGAAGAAGAATAGAATAAGAAAAGAAGAACATAATTTCATAATCTCATAACAGAACGATAATATATAATATCAAAGGAACGGTAGAAAGGGTAACTCTGAATATAGAGATATCAAAGTACTAAAACCTTAGTGCTATCATCAGTCCGGACAGTTATAACTGTCTACCCTCATAATGCTAATATATTCAATACAGTAATGCAGCGGAAATAAGAATTCAATGGAAGGTAATCATCCAGCTTCTCTCCATAAGCTCCAAAATGTCTATAGCTAAACGTATATGGGACCGACCCAAGCATTATAAGAAAAAACTCACGGATCAGTCTAATAAACCAGCGTGAGAAACTCAAGACACAAACAATAAGTAATAGTAACTATTGAGACAGTACAGGTTCCCATAATGGTTTTCTCCTCAAAAAAGCCAACTATTCTTTAAGTTTAACATATAATGATATGGTAGATAATGTCTAGAGTTAGCACATAGATCGTATTAAATAGCTATTGTGTGAATGCTATTACAATAATCGACATACAGTCAATACTACTAAGGCACATTCACATAGTGGATTTTTCATGGAGATCTCCTCGGATCTAGCCAAATCTAAACTCTTTAACAAGGATCAGAGATATCCCTCCAAGCAATGTACATCTGTATGGAATGTACTATAGGAAATGCATAACCGGCCCATGCCAAGACAATAGTGGTTTTGAATGCATCGCTTGTGCATGCATGTCCATAGGTAATACTAGATGGAGTTTCCTATGCCCTGGGGATTGCTAATATACAATGTTTCCTTTGATTATGCATCATATCTCTGGTTTTATTCATTTTAGATGTCGAGGCTACATTTGACATCTCTCACTCGAGTCTTCAACACTCAAACAGAGCACGAATCCCCAAATAGATACCCACATCTTGAACAGATCGTGATTCACTACATGGATTCGGGCATCTCAAACAGATCTCGAACCTCCACATAGGTTTTCCACATAAGTCCTCGGATGAATGCTAGTGCTGTCCTCTCTCTTGAAATACCCCTCAAGATAGAAAGTCCCACATGATAGCACTGTTTGTAATGTTAATGTTGACCTCTTCCTTAGTAACCTTAGGATTGATAATTCAACTCTATAACATTTCACCTCACAACCGCTTCCAAACCATAGAACTCATATACTATTTTTGAAATGATCTTTGAAAAGTAAAACGCTTACCATTCTCGGTCTTTTCAAAACTAATTTGATGAATTTTCGATGAACTCAATTCTATTTCTTTCAAAAGTAAGAGAAAGCTTGAGACATTTGTACTAATACTTATCTCCGAAGGTTCTTATTGTTATAGAATCGTGAAGCCTGTCGGTTAACTCTTATGTCAATATTATGTCAAATTCGATAATCGACTAATCAATTATCTAGTCAAAACAATTGTATACATAAATCATGATTCGTATGCTTGACTCATTTCCAACATTCCAACTTAACTATTCCTCGGTCGAGGGTGAAGTCTGGTAAGTTAGAGCACTGGTTACATCAAAGCCTTGCCTAAACATTTCATTCTTGAATCTCACAAATAGATAAGTCTACCTCATCATCTTTTAGTGTTAAACATAGTTAATTACTTTTCAAACAAGTAATTAAACAACTAACCATTTGGACACTAAGCAATTCTAACCCTTTCTTGAAAACATTTGTATATACTTTTAAAATACTTATGATAGGTTTTAAAATATTTATCCAAAATATTACTTGAGAATAACAACTTTCCAATTTTCCTTGAAAATGTATGGAAAGACCTTTAAAACATGGGTGAGAATAAAAGTTTAAAACAGGAATAGAAATATGAAATTAAATAGTGACGTAAAGGGAAAGTAAATGAGAAAAGATATTTAATTTTTTTAAAAGAAAGCAGTAAATAACCATAAATTAAATACGACATAAACATGTAAAGAAGTAAAGAAATATTGTTAATAGTGGATATTAGAGGCGTAATAAGTAAACAAGAATAAATGAAGATATTTATAAACACATAGACACACACAGAGCCTCAAGTATGCATTTACAACGAGTGTGAATTATTATAGTTAGTAAATAACTTAGTGAATAAGAATGACATGGTCATTAATATGGGTTGAAATGAGAGGTCAGTAGTGTTACACAATAAAAGTTTGTCCGTCGCAAGGGGCTAATGGAAGCTGTGTAATTTTTTTTACTAATGTGAGATATATCCATCTGTAGGACCCATGGAGTTATATATGCTTGCGTATAGGTGAAGGAATACCCCAGTAGGGTATGCTTCAATAAATTAGAGGATATTACCATGATTGTATTAAGAAACATAAATGGGATGGTGAGCAAGACTCGATGTTATGTTAGTATGTGGGTACCAAATCAAGGAGTAGGAGTTGTACTTGGTTGAGTATGTCATCAGTCTCGAGCGGTCAATGGGAAAAACAAAGGTTACACCTAACGGTCTATACCTCCTACTAGTGTTAGCCACGTTAGGTTATGCATCGTCGTAGTTGTTTTCTAGTTTGTTTGTTAGGACCAAGGCTAGTTAACAATATTAGAGAGGTCTTTTAAAAAAACCAGGGTAGTACATGGAGCCGAGTCCATATATAGTCTATTGAGCTGAGTCCATAAAATAGGAAGCAAACAAGTGGAAAATCCCCAAGGTGAGGTAGAATACATCTAAATTATTGTAAAGCCGTGATTAGGCACTATGGGAGTTCCTTATTGTGCACGATGATGAGGACGTGATACTGCGTTAGCGATGGATCCTAATGAGGTATCGGGTTATGGTACTAGCAGGGATAATATCTTGGTCTAAAAGGGGATTGTTGTACTTATATATTATATATACGTATGTAGTTATGGTCTACTTTGGGTAGGTGAGGTGTATCAATGCATATGTGGAGTCAAGATGACTAAGTAAAATGAAAAGACATAACATGTAATGGAAGATAAATGGCATAAACTAATGTAATGTGCAAAATTTATATTTTACCAGTCACTAAAACGTTGTTTTAACTCCTTCCTCATTACAACCCACATGGTAGCTTTAGAGGGATAGGTACTCGTGCAAGGTGGAAACAGTAGAAGAACATGTTTTCTCATTCATGCTCAACATTAACAAGGAAACTAGGCATTTAAAGTATCAAATCTTGGTCCATAACTATATGGTTCATTATACTTCACTATTCCATTGTGAGTTATATCCATGGTGCTCTGATATGCATTTGTTTGTTTATTTGTAGGATACCAAATCAGCGATCTGTACTTTGGTGGACTTGGGTTTTTGGTTTAGTGAAAATTCGGGTTACTAGGGTGCGGGTTGTTGCATTTGGTGTCAAAGCTTAGGTTAGTCGATCTTGAAAAATAAGAAAACGTTGAGTGATTGTATTTGTATTTTACCTGTAAATATATTACACCAAATTCTATAATTTCAACTATAGAGTAGTTGCATCTATACTTAAAAATGGATAATTCAATTATGAGTTGGAATAATGGAAGAAGTTGAAAAGGTACATCTACCTGATTAACCCATGGGAAAAAGGTCGTATGGAAAGGCGTTGATATAAAAAGAGCATGAGTGTAGCATATGGAAGGTCCTTGAAGCTAGATAAGACGTGACTCCCTGGTTAGGCCATTGATAGTCCAATGGTTGTATCCTCATATAATTACCGCTTAATGATATAGAGTAGGTCTAGATAAGAGGAAAGTAAGAGTCCATATATTGTAAATACCCGAAAGCAATTGAGATCTCAAAAGATAGTGTGATGTAGCCACTCCAAGATAATAGCTGGATTCTTAATATTTGGAAGAAGGTACGTCGTTATGTTGAAGAAGGAAAAGGTCTAAAAGAAGGGACAAATGGAAATCCACTCTTAGTCCGACCCAATACGAAATAATTTTAGAAAGTTGAGGAAAATATATAAATAATATATTTGAAAAGGTAAGTACGTAAATATTGGATTTTGAAAAAAATTATATAATTAAAAGTTTTTTTTGAAAAAATAAATAATAATAATTAAATATATTAGTTAATTTGGAAAATTTCCAAAAATGGTTTTACATAAGCTATTTGTTTGGAAAAAAATACATAGAGCGTATATAGCTCGCTAGTTTCTCTAAGAAGAAAGAAAATTTTAAAGATGGGAAATTATTTTGGGGTGAAAGTGGTACTAATATTAAATGGGATAAATAACGACATGATAGGAAATTTAAAACAAGATGGTAGAATATAAGAACAAAGCGGTAGGCTGATGCACCGTGATAGGTAGACCTAAGTTCCTCAAAGTAGCCAGAGCAAAGGTGGAGAAGACGGAGCAAAGATTAGTAAATATGGATTTAGTTTGGCCCAAAATAATAGTAAATGGTCGACCTAGGATTCATCACGGTCGGTTACCAAACCCTATGGTTCGACCGATCGCTGTTTATAATTGAATATAATTCATTCTAGGTCGATCCAATTCATTCTACTCCCTAAACCTAATTCCTTCCAAAGCGATTCAAAACCCTTTCTCCCTCTTCCAAGCCGCCTATGACAACCTCCAATCACCTTCTAGCCACCATGCAACAGGCATCGATCCCCCAACTGCTCCAAGGCAGTACGCAAGCCATCTACCACCTCAAAAATCACTAATTTCCAAAGCCCCTGATCCACCACTAATCAAAAATTTATAGCTCCTCCTCACAGCACCCTCGCTTCCCGACACCTAGGGCTGACCCCACAGGAGATAGCATGGAGCCAGAACCACGAGAATGTTGTCAATAGTTATGAGGAATCTGCTTGTTTCAAGCATCTACAAAGGCGACCAATGAACTTTTAGGTTTTTTCTACTATTGGATAGTAGGACTTATTCACTACAACTGTTGATTCAGATTCTATGTCATGACATGTCTGAGCAACTATGCTATCCAATGTGTATGCATCTATTTGATGCTAATTAGGTGTCTAATTTTGATGATCATGAGGTCAGCTTCACATCCAAATTAAAGGGGGTGGATATTCGGATGATAGATGTACAGTTTGGTAGGATCCTACATATAAGAGCTGTTGGAGTGGCTTTGGAGGATACTGAGGCTGCTGATCTCTCCATACTAGATTGGATCTTTCTGCTAGGGATAGTCATCTGGCATCTAGAGAATTTACGGGCCCAGGCCCGTCTAGGTTGTTAATGTCATCTAGCATAACATCATCCCCAAGATGGGGAGTTACGACCAAATTTATCCCCTCATCCAGAAGGCCAACTATGCCATTATAGGTGGTATCCAGGTGAACTGGGTCGAGCAATCATGACCCATTTTGTGGGCATAAAAGAAGCAAGGACCCAGAGGAGCTTTATCCCCTACTTTCATGTTTTCACCATCGTCTTTAAACAGTTTGGGATAACTTCGGAAGTGAGCAGACACAGATGGATGTACCCCCGCCATTAGATAAGACCTCTCTTAAGAGGATAAAGATAGAGGAGCTGCCCAGGAATGCAGTCAGAGGAGGCAGGGCCGACGCATATGGGTAGGACCCTTGGTCTGACTAGTAGGCCAGAGGGTATCAGCAGCAGGCTCCGTACTATAGAGAGATCTGAGGGTCTCAGCTCTAAACCAAGGTCAAGCTTTAGGCGGTGCAGCAGTGACAACGGGAGAAGCAGGGGAGGCAACATGAGATGCATGTGAAGAAGCAATGCTAGAGACGTGATTTAGGATGCACAACCACTGTGTTCCGACCACTTGGGTGCGACCGTTGTTCTATCTCTCGTACAGAACCATAGTAGTTAGTAGCTACTAGTAGTAGTTGTATTTCCTTCCAGTAGTTGTATTTTCTTTTAGTTTGGTTTTTAAGCATTAATTGTCTCTATTGTATTAAAACGCATACGATACTAGTATAAATGCTCCTTTTTATTTATTTACTGTGTGGACCGCAATATTATTTGGAAAACAAAAGGACAAGAAAATTTTTGCGAAGACACTTAACTTATGCAAAAGAAAAGAAAATAGCAAAAGGTTAGGAGTATAAAATAAATTAAGAAAACTTATTTAAATATCTACTAAAGTAAAAGAAATAAGATTTGAGTCCTAAAAAAGAAAAAAAATCACGGGAAGTAAATTTTGACAAACAAAGGATAAATAAAGGTTGTTGTGAAGCCATGGGTCAATGTCCACGTACTTTAAAATCTGATATTTACAAATGAACTTGTGTGCTAGTTATTATTATAAATAAAAGAATTAGTTCTGGAATTTAAAATTTACAGCGTAATTAGGTGAAGTCCACTATGAACATTAGCTTATTAACTAAACTCGATTTCATGAGGTGTGGCATAATTTACTTTGAAATATATATATATATATATATATATATATATATATGAATACTTTTAAAAATTTGTTTACAATTCGTAGGTTGGAAAATAAAATATCTTTGTCAAAAAAAAATTTAAAATTTTGTGATAAAAATTTTAAATTTCAAATTTTTTTATCGATATTTCAAAAATTTATACACAAATATTTTTGAACAAGAAAAGAAAAGATATTCAAAATTTTGAAATGCCACATACTTAGTGTGGGAGAGTAGTTCACAGGTTAGTTGGTAAGGATTTTACTGTGCAGCAGAAGTGGCGGTAAATAAAATATGGATAAAGACGAGGAAGCTATTTTAGCTATGAAATCTTTTCCTGTATGCCTTGTCGATAGGTGAATGAAAATTGATTTTTGAATAACTCCTTTTAAAAACTTTAAAAGTTGGGTGCGGTTAAAAAGAAGGTTCCAAGGTACATAGGGAAATTGGGTACCTAAGAAAAAAGAAAGAAATATGGAAATTTTCATCCAAATCTTTTTCTTGCATAAATTAAATAGGTTTAGAAATTGAATTTTTCAAACTTGGGTGCAACGCCCGCCTTTTCGTACGCTTCAAATCGACACACGTGTCGATTCAAACCATACGGAAGGGCGGATTGATATGGGATAAATAAGAAAAACAGAAAAGAAAAAAACAAAACAGAATCTCACAGCGGAAGGATAAAATATAATAATCAATATATAGTTCAAAAACTGATTACAAAACATTTGATTCTTCTTTATACAATAAATATCAGAGTTCGCATACCAATAAATATTAATGCAGCGGAAGTGTGTAGTGGAACCATATAGTATATAATAAAAATAATAATGAAATCTTCGTCTTCTTCCTCCAGAAATAAAATCTTCAAATTCTTAAACGCTCGGACTGACCCGAGCGAATTGAAAAGACAAAACACTCGAGTCAGAACTAAAAGATCTTATGTAAGTTAAATCAACAGAAATAAATATGAGTGCAGTAACTCAAGAGATGCTCAGGATTTACATCTCTTAAGGATCTGTTAAACTATTTACTATATAGTATATTTCACTATTATAATAATGTCTAATTGTAAAATAAACTTACTTTAAATAGCGTTAAGGGGTTACCCATATAGCCCTTACCACGTAATAGTCCTAGTAGTCCATCCATTATCATAGTCCCTCCTGATCGGGAAGCCACCAGAGGATACCACACGGGCTACGAGAGAAAACCAAATCCGCACAAGACGCGATAGGGTATGTGACATGACACAACTAGGCAATGCCAGGGTAGATATACCAATTACGCTTCCGGGTCGGTGGTAAAACGTAGCCGCAACTACCGCCCACCTCAAGCCACACCCCCAAATCAAAGAAATCAAAAGTGGCCACTGAATAAAACAAAAGTCAAAGTAGAATATCGAAGGAATGTGTCCGATCAAAGGTGCTACCTCAATTAACCCGTCGATCGCTCCTGTTTTAGCCACCTTATGCCAACTCACGGGAGTTGGGCCCACGTATTTACTTCAAAGGAAATGTTTCCACCATCCTACTTCATTCTGGAATCTCCACCGCGTACATGGTTGTTGAAGCGGTTTTCGGGGTTGGCAGAGAGTATGACAACTACCGATCCCGGTCTCTTCAACAACCAAACGTTATTATAACACCGCGGTCTTTTTAAAATAATTTATACTTTAAAACCAGAATATAATATCCCATCCAAAATCATATAAATACGATATCATTTATATTTTTTAAACCCCAAATCAATATGATATCATTTTTATTTTATAAATATCCCTTTTCCCCAAAACCATAATATTTTCAAATATATATATATATCTTAAACCCAATAGCTTTGAAACAAAATTTCTAATACTTAAATGGTTTATGTATTAAACCGCTTTGCATAACAAAATAGATTTTTAAATTTCACAAATAAATTCCAATTATAGGTTTAAATTCCCAAATAAACCATTTCAATTTTCCATATATTTCAAAGCTTTAATTATTCCACCATTTCAAAACTTATTCTTTGATAATTTCATATATATCAAATTCAATTACTATTATTTAGATTTGAAATGTTTACTTAATAAATCAAATACCATTTAAGTAAAACCTTTAAATTTCCAATAATAGGATATTCTCTCAACTTAATTGACTTGATAATATTCATTTAAATCGACTTGATATTCATTTAAGTCCTCTAAACCAAAATCAAGTTATAAAGGTCATACCTTTTAAAACCCCAAATTAATTTAAATTTCAATTAAGTTTTAGTCGAGGAAAATTCTTAAATACCTTAATTCAAAGCAAATCCATATTTATATTCCAACAATTATTTTATTTAAGACATTATAAACAACAACAATAAATTTAAATAAATACTTAACCGCATTATATCTAAATAAAATTTAACTTTTATTTTTAAACTTCCTTTATTCTTTAAACCGAATTTATACATAGCTTAAATATACGCGTTTAACTATATATAAAAATATCAAAAATCAATATCCATTATACCATATTCTTTCCAAAACCATAGAAAATTATTTCAAAAATCATTTCATATTTATATACCGCGGTGCCTGTATAAAATTTTCTATCCTATGGTAAAGTGATACGCATATTTTTCATTTCAATCCGTAATTTAAAATAAAAATTACGGTTATATATCATTTCAAACCACAATCCCGAATGAAATGAAAATGCATAATAACTTGTAGTTTATAACAATATAAGTACAGCATCCATTCATCCAAAAATCAACCATCAACCGTTTACCATTTATCACAATCATCATCCAAATTCAAACAAAACATCAATATATAACAGGTGATAATAACAGGTATCAACTATCAGTTCATATTCAAAAATAAATTATAACTGTTTAACTGGCAGTTTCTACAAAAATGAATAACAATTTAACTGGCAGTTAATATGCAATAATGAATTAAATAACAAGTTGATTAAATAAATGCAAATTAACTGAGATAATGATGAAATATATGCCAAACAGCTATAAATAAATTTCAAATCACATCATATATCAATTTAACAAACATAATAAACTTTAGAAGTTGTGAATGGGTTAAAACACTCATCTTTTGAATTAAATCCAATTTAAACCCAAAATTTTACCGTCTCAGAATTCGTCCAAACCAGTGTCATCAAGTCCGGAATTTCAATACGATCCTAATAAAAAAAATCGCGTGTGAAACGGAGTTCGTATGCACGAGTTATAGCGATTATTGTGATTGAAAAAAAAACAACACATACACTCTATGCCAAGTCATCAACGTTCCCTTTCCCCATTACACGCACGTACCCAAACTCGCCCAGTCAACCGTGATTTTGACCGAAAAATCCATGCACCTCTGGCCGCCGCTAGCCACGGCACCACTGCTTATGAAATCGCCTCGTCCCCCTCTACCTTCGGCCTGAGGCCGCCGGCCTCTGGTGTCCCTTAAATCGCCGCGCCGCCACATGAATAACGGTGAATTCGAACCCTAAATCGCCACTTCCGGCCACCACGCTTCGTTTCAAGTCAAATGACCACCACCATCTCGAAGCCCATGACGAGCTCTACAATACCCAGAAACCGATTTCCCAATTGTCGCCCCAAACAAAAACGCCCAATTTGACTTTGACCGCGATTTCTGATCAATCCGGTTACTGTCTCGAAAAATGAAAGGCGGATCTAGGTTCGTATCATTGAGATCTTCGATATAATTTTTTTTAAAATTTTTCTGAGGAATTTGGATTTTTGACTTTGATTTTGAAATGGAGTTGGATATGGAATTTTTTTTGTCTGCCATTGAGGAGGAGAAGGAATAGAATGAATTTACGTACAAACAAATGAGAATTAGGGAGCCAAGGGTTTATACCAGGATATTTGTAGATAAAGTTGAAATAGAATAAATGGATCGGGTTGAATACGCGCTAACGACAAAGTGGCCCAAAAAGCCCGTTTCGACTCCGGAACGAAATTGGGTCAACCCATATATCAAAATAGATGTTTTAAAATATTTTAAACGCAATGGAAAAGGTTTCAAGTCCAAATTCCGTCGTATGAAGAAGTTATGCTAAAAACAATATTTTCCAAATTAATTTCAATTGATTTCAATTGCGTTTATTTCAAGGCGTTTCGAGTCCGTATGATCAAACGACAAGTCTGATCGCTACGAAACTTGAAGTACTACAATAATTCACCGTTACGGATCCGATGAAACTGGTTTCGTCGAAATCCGAGTCCGTGGCCAAAATGACTATTTTTATTTTAATTAAATAAATAAAAAAATAAATCAATTAAATCCAATTTTTAAATTTCACTTCTATAACTGGAAATGTTATCACTTTTATTTTCTTAATCACTCACATTAATTAAACCAAATTTAGATGTAATTTAGAGTTAATTAATTTATACATTTCAGCGTTAAATTTTTATTTTCACTATGTTCACAAATTATAAATTAAATTTGCAAAAATTCCATTGAATTCACTATTCATTCTTATTATTCAATTCATCGTGGTCAAATGGAGGAAATTAACATTGGGTTCAAAGCTATTACATAAATATTCTCCAATTTCAACTAAATTTTCAGTTAAGGAAGAAAAAAAATTAAATATTAAATTCCATTCATTTGAAATAAATCCAATTATTGAATTTTAAATTTCAATAAGTTAATAAACCTTGCTTTGAATTCTTTAAATCAATCAATGGTCATATTAAAATTAGAATTAGCATTAATTACATCTAATAAAATTGCCCCTTTTCAATGACAAATCACATCTACTCCAACTGCACCAATTAAGTCAATTAATTATAGTTGATTTCATATTAGATGTTATTAATTAAATTGAAATATCAATAAATTCGTTTATTGTTTTAAAATCTTGCTATTCAATAAATTGACATTTTATGGGTATAATTAACATTGAATCATATTACACTTCATTAATGTATTTATGAATTTACTTCCAATTAACATGCTACCTAATTTCCTTTGATTGCAAATTGATTTCCAAATTTTATTTAGTAGCCTAAATAAACATGTAACACGTAAAATTCGTTACCATTAACTTTTTATTTCACTAACAAATTTATTGCTTACAACAAAGTTTACCCTTTTTATTAATTATTATTTCCGAATATCTTGAAGTTGTCAACTATATACATTTGTTAAAATTAGAAACCCAATTAATTCATATATTCATACAATACTTACCTTCATTTACTAAAATAAAATCCCATTCCCAAATATAACAGTTACAACAAATTAATAGAACAATTAAATAGTAACCTACGACCGTTACTATTTCTTTGATTCGTTAATTCTAATTAACATCCTCAATAACTTCATTTACTTGGTCTCATGCATTCTATTACACAAATTTCCACCTTACACATAAATTTTACGTTACTATTTAAATTTGCATTCACTCTTTCCGTTATTATATTAATTGAATTTCATTCTAGTTAATATTTTTGTTAATGATTCACTATTCAAAATTTCCATTTGTTGCTTATATTAAACTTATAACCAAGTAAGACAATTTACATTATTTTAAATTAATTTCAATTTTATTCTAAATTGTAAATTTTAATTACAATTGCTACATCTAATTTCTAACATTATATCACATCCACATAAATGTAACATTTATTTATTTTTACCAAAATTTATTTCCAATTTCATCCACAAATTAAACATGTAACTTATAGTAATTATAACATTTGTACCCAAGTGCACAATTTACGATATTTCACTTTATTGATTTTACTTCAATCGTCAACAATTGGTTGCTACAATTCATCCTTAAACTTTTATTTCGATATAAATTATAACATTTTATTTCTTTTCTAAGATTTAATTACAAAATCCAATTAAATTAACTCATTTATTTACCAAAATTCACGGGTCGTTACACTCTCCACCACTCAAAACTTTTCGTCCCCGAAAAGGAAAGAAAGGAAAAGAAGGATTGAAAAATCAACATATCCTATTCAAAATATTAACTTTATAAACAACTAAATTTACAAAATTAATTACTTAAAATAAGATACACAAATTTATAACTATTAAACCTCTTATACTCAAATTAATAAAATTTGAAAAACATTTTCAAAAAATTTCTAAGTCCAAAATTTACGAAAAATTTCGGCCGTCTCCTTTGTGCGGGGAGGCTCGGGAGAAAATATGATATCAAATGTAATAATATATAACATATACTTTCCAAACTAATATATATCCCCACACGGGAAAACAATATAATAGCGCTATAAAACCGTAATCCGAGAACGAACCTATTTGTCGGGCACTTAACGCTTATACTATGAAACCAAATGCAGTAGCAATTGCTTCCATAACCTGTATTTTACCTATAAAATCTGATAAGGGTTAGCAATTGTATAGAATGAAATATTTAAGTTGTTCAACCACAAACAAACAATCAATTCAACAACCAATTGCAACAAACCGCATACAACCATTACATAGAATCAATAAAATCAATCATTCACTCATATCAACTAAAGCAAAAGTGGTTCTGGTTTAAAACTTTGACTTGTACAGAATGCAAAATTAACTACTAAGCGCATCATTTACTCAACAGCCTCTGATGAAGCTAAATAGATTATTCATACATCCAACAATTTTAAAGTATCCTTACCCAAACAACCATAGACCAAACAACAACAAATTCCAAACAACACATCAAATTTATTTATTATTTATTTCATTTCATACATTTGTTGTTTGATTTCTTTTTTTTTCATATAATGATTTCTTATAATTCACATTTATTTCATGCAAATTTTCATTTCATTCATTTATTTATTTGCATTACATTCATTTCTCAAATTTCATTTACCTATTTAGCGCTTACATTTCTATTATATTAAATTTTAGAAACATTTCAATTTCAACTTAGTTTATAACTCTATAACATCAATTCTTATAAATAAAAGCAATTGATTGAACACTTTCATTTCATACTTTTACTTGTACAATTTCCATTATATTTCTTATTAAACATTTCAACTTTTAATATTTGGTAAGTTATATATATGCTTTTAAAGACTGAAATTGAAAGTTATACAAGTTTTCTCATTTCTTTTAATTAATTTAATGTTCATAATTATATCCTTTATTTCATAGGTCACAATTTCAAATTTCATTTAATACCATTTATAACCTTGCATTAAATCTCTTATTTCCTTTAGAGGTTTCAATTTATTAATTACCTAGGTTCCAATTCACTACAGAAATTGAAACTATTAATTAATGGAAACTTAAGAATTAAATACCGGGTTTTATTCAAAATCATTTAAAATAACAGATAAATGTATATACTTACACTTGTATATCCAATTATATTTAAAATAGTTTAAAATTTATATTTGTTTATCAAAATAAATACATAGTAAAACTACTACAGTGGCCTACTCACTTTGAAAACTCGAAAATGAATGTCGATGATGCGTGCACTCATCACCGAAATTATTTTCCAGCGAGAGAGGGGAGTACAAATTTATTTCTTTTTTAAATTTTCTTTTAAAACATTTCTTTCAAATTATATTGAAATATTTATATCAGAAAATACTTCTAAAATCTTATTACTATATTCCAAATCAATTGAAAGAAATTCTCAAAACCCCGGAATTTACGTTCTAAATTCCCAATTTCCTTTTATTTTATTTTCAATCTCATTTCAACTATTATTTAAATTTTCATTTCCAAACAACCAACATATTGCAACCAAGTATATATATATCATTTATAAAAATTTAATTTATATATAGAAAATATAATAGGCAAAATTATTTCATTCACCTATATTAAAACAAATATTATGTTGGTCTGTCCTGTTAAGTGTTTAGAAATCCATATTGATGTCACAGCGTCCCATGCATCAACCAGAATTTACAAATATAAAACAGAACAAATTAACACAATATTAAAACCTTTTTATAACGCTAACAAATACGCTTTGTCATATATATACACTCAGCGACTCCCATAGGGTATTACTACCCTATCAATAAAGAGTCTGACCCCACAAAGCTAAGGTTTATCGCTAAACCAAAGCTCGGATACCAGATGTAATGTCCGCCTTTTCGTACGCTTTAAATCGACACACGTGCCGATTAACCATACGAAAGGGGGGATTGTTATGGGATAAATAAGAAAAACAGAGAAGAAAAAACAAAACAGAATCTCATAGCGGAAAGATAAAATATAATAATCAATATACAGTTCAAAAACTGATTACAAAACATTTGATTCTTCTTTATACAATAAATATCAGAGTTCGCATACCAATAAATATCAATGCAGCGGAATATGGTGTGTAGTGGAACCATATAGTATATAATAAAAATAATAATGAAATCTTCGTCTTCTTCCTCCAGAAATAAAATCTTCAAATCCTGAAACACTCGGACTGACCTGAGCGAATTGAAAAGACAAAACACTCGAGTCAGAACTAAAAGATCTTATGTAAGTTAAATCAACAGAAATAAATATGAGTGCAGTAACTCAAGAGATGCTCGGGATTTACATCTCTTAAGGATCCGTTAAACTATTTACTATATAGTATATTTTCCTATTATAATAGTGTCTATTTGTAAAATAAACTTACTTTTAAATAGCATTAAGGGGTTACCCATATAGCCCTAACACGTAATAGTCCCAGTAGTCCGTCCAATATCATAGTCCCTCCTGATCAAGAAGCCACCAGAGGATACCACACGGGCTACGGGAGAAAACCAAACTCGTACAAGGCGCGATAAGGTAGGTGACATGGCACAACTAGGCAATGCCAAGGTAGATATACTAATTACGCTTCCGGGTCGGTGGTAACGCATAGCTGCAACTACCGCCCACCTCGAGCCACACCCCCAAATCAAAGAAATCAAAAGTGGCCATCGAATAAAACAAAAGTCAGAGTATAATATCGAAGGAATGTGTCCGATCAAAGGTGCTACCTCAATTAACCCGTCGATCGCTCCTGTTTTAGCCACCTTATACCAACTCATGGGAGTTGGGTCCACGTATTTACCTTAAAGGAAACGCCACCACCATCCTACTTCATTCTGGAATCTCCACCGCGTACACGGTTGTTGAAGTGGTTTTCGGGGTTGGCAGAGAGTATGACAACTTCCGATCACAGTCTCTTCAACAACCAAACGTTATTATAACACCGCGGTCTTTTCAAAATAATTTATACTTTAAAACCAGAATATAATATCCCTTCCAAAACCATATAAATACGATATCATTTATATTTTTAAAACCCCAAATCAATATGATATCATTTTTATTTTATAAATATCCCTTTTCCCCAAAACCATAATATTTTCAAATATATATATATATATATATATATATATATATATATATATATATATCTTAAACCCAATAGCTTTGAAACAAAATTTCTAATACTTAAATGGTTTATGTATTAAACCGCTTTGCATAACAAAATAGCTTTTTAAATTTCACAAATAAATTCCAATTATAGGTTTAAATTCCCAAATAAACCATTTCGATTTTCCATATGTTTCAAAGCTTTAATTATTCCACCATTTCAAAACTTATTCTTTGATAATTTCATATATATCAAATTCAATTACTATTATTTATATTTGAAATATTTACTTAATAAATCAAATACCATTTAAGTAAAACCTTTAAATTTCCAATAACAGGATATTCTCTCAATTTAATTGACTTGATAATATTCATTTAAATCGACTTGATATTCATTTAAGTCCTTTAAACCATAATCAAGTTATAAAGGTCATACCTTTTAAAACCCCAAATTAATTTAAATTTCAATTAAATTTTATTCGAGGAAAATTCTTAAATACCTTAATTCAAAGCAAATCCATATTTACCTTCCAACATTTATTTTATTTAAGACATTATAAACTCCAACAATAAATTTAAATAAATACTTAACCATATTATATCTAAATAAAATTTAACTTTTATTTTTAAACTTCCTTTATTCTTTAAACCGAATTTATACATAGCTTAAATTCAAGCGTTTAACTATATATAAAAATAATATTTAAAAATATCAAAAATCAATATCCACTAAACCATATTCTTTCCAAAACCATAGAAAATCATTACAAAAATAATTTTATATTTATATACCGCGGCGCCTGTATAAAATTTTCTATCCTATGGTCAAGTGATACGGATATTTATCATTTCAATCCGTAATTTAAAATAAAAATTACGGTTATATATCATTTCAAACCACAATCTCGAATGAAATGAAAATGCATAATAACTTGCAGTTTATAACAATATAAGTACAGCATCCATTCATCCAAAAATCAACCATTCACCATTTGTCACAATCATCATCCAAATTCAAACAATACATCAATATATAACAGGTGATAATTACAGGTATCAACTATCAGTTTATATTCAAAAATAAATTATAACTGTTTAACTGGCAGTTTCTATAAAAATGAATAACAATTTAACTGGCAGTTAATATGCAATAATGAATTAAATAACAAGTTGATTAAATAAATGCAAATTAACTGAGATAATGATGAAATATATGCCAAAAAGCTATAAATAAATTTCAAATCACATCATATATCAATTTAACAAACATAAGAAATTTTATAAGTTGTGAGTGGGTTAAAACACTCACCTTTTGAATTTAAATTGAATTTAAATCTAATTTAAACCCAAAAATTTGACCGTCTCTGAATTCGTCCAAACTGGCGTCATCAAGTCCGAAATTTCAATACGATCTTGACCAAAAAAACCGCATGTGAAACGGAGTTCGTATGTAAGAGTTATAGCGATTATTGTGATTGAAAATAAAAAAAATAAAAAAGAACACATACACTCTATGCCACGTCATCAACGTTCCCTCCCTCATTACATGCACGCGCCCATACGCAGGTACCCAAACTCGCCCAATCAACCGTTATTTTGACCGAAAAATCCATGCACCTCCGGCCGCCGCTAGCCACGACACGACCGCTTATGAAATCCCCCCGTCCCTCTCTACCTTCGGCCTGAGGCCGCCGGCTTCTGGTGTCCCATAGATCGCCACGCCGCCACGTGAAAAACGATGATTTCAAACACTAAAATGCCAATTCTGGCCACCACGCTTTGATTCAAGTCAAACGACCACCACCATCCCGAAGCCCATGACGAGCTCTACAATACCCAGCGATTTCTCAATTGTCGCCCGAAACAAAAACGCCCAATTTGACTTTGACCGTGATTTCTGATCAATCCGGTCACTTTCTCGAAAAACGAACAGCAGATCTAGGTTCGTATTATTGAGATCTTCGATATAATTTTTTTCCAAATTTTTCTGAGGAGTTTGGATTTTTGACTTTGATTTTGAAATGGAATTGGATCTGGAATTTTTTTGTCTGTCATTGAGGAGGAGAAGCAATAAATGAATTTACGTACAAACAAATGAGAATTAGGGAGGCTAGGATTTATAGCAGGATATTTATAGAGAAAGTTGAAATAGAATAAATGGATCGGGTTGAATACGCGTTAACGACAAAGTGGCCCAAAAAGCCCGTTTCGACTCCGGAACGAAATTGAGTCAACCCATATATCAAAATATATGTTTTAAAATATTTTAAATGCAATGGAAAAGGTTTCAAGTTCAAATTCCATCGTATGAAGAAGTTATGCTAAAAACAATATTTTTCAAATTAATTTCAATTGATTTCAATTGCGTTTATTTCAAGACGTTTTGAATCCGTACAATCAAACGACAAGTCCGATCGCTACGAAACTGGAAGTCCTACATTAATTCACCGTTACGGATCCGATGAAACTGATTTCGTTGAAATCCGAGTCCGTGGCCAAAATGGCTATTTTTATATTAATTAAATAAATAAAAAAATAAATCAATTAAATCCAATTTTTAAATTTCACTTCTCTAACTGGAAATGTTATCACTTTTATTTTCTTAATCATTCACATTAATTAAACCAAATTTAGATGTAAATTTAGAGTTAATTAATTTATACATTTCAGCGTTAAATTTTTAATTTCACTATATTTACAAATTATAAATTAAATTTGCAAAAATTCCATTGAATTCACTATTCATTCTTATTATTCAATTCATCATGGTCAAATGGAGGAAATTAACATTGGGTTCAAAGCTATTACATAAATATTCTCCAATTTCAACTAAATTTTCAGTTAAGGAAGAAAAAAAATTAAATATTAGATTTCATTCATTTGAAATAAATACAATTATTGAATTTTAAATTTCAATAAGTTAATAAACCTTGCTTTGAATTCTTTAAATCAATCAATGGTCATATTAAAATTAGAATTAGCATTAATTACATCTGATAAAATTACCCCTTTTCAATGACAAATCACATCTACTCCAACTGCACCAATTAAGTCAATTAATTATAATTGATTTCACATTAGATGTTATTAATTAAATTGAAATCTCAATAAATTCGTTTATTGTTTTAAAATCTTGCTATTCAATAAATTGATATTTTGTGGGTATAATTAACATTGAATCATATTACACTTCATTAATGTATTTATAAATTTACTTTCAATTAACGTGCTACTTAATTTCCTTTGATTGCAAATTGATTTCAAAACTTTATTTAATAGCCTAAATAAATATGTAACACGTAAAATTCGATACCATTAAGTTTCTATTCCAATAAAAAATTTATTGCTTACAACAGATGTTACCCTTTTATTAATTATTATTTCCGAATATACTGAAGTTGTCAACTATATACATATGTTAAAATTAGAAACCCAATTAATTCATATATTCATACAATACTTACCTTTATTTACTAAAATAAAATCCCATCCTTAAATATAACAGTTACAACAAATTAATAGAACAATTAAATAGTAACTTACGACCGTTACTATTTCATTGATTCATTAATTCTAATTAACATTCTCAATAACTTCATTTACTTGGTCTCATGCATTTTATTACACAAATTTCCACCTTACACATAAATTTTACATTACTATTTAAATTTGCATTCACGTTTTCCATTATTATATTAATTGAATTCCATTCTAGTTAATATTTTTGTTAATGATTCACTAATTCAACATTTCCATTTGTTGCTTATATTAAACTTATAACCAAGTAAGACAATTTACATTATTTTCAATTAATTTCAATTTTATTCTAAATTGTAAATTTTAATTACAATTGCTACATCTAATTTCTAACATTATACCACATCCCCATAAATGTAACATTTATTTATTTTTACCAAAATTTATTTCCAATTTCATCCACAAATTAAACATGTAACTTATAGTAATTATAACATTTGTACCCAAGTGCACAATTTACGCTATTTCACTTTAATTTATTTTACTTCAATCGTCAATAATTGGTTGCTACAATTCATCCTTAAACTTTTATTTCGATATAAATTATAACATTTTATTTCTTTTCTAAGATTTAATTACAAAATCCAATTAAATTAACTCATTTATTTACCAAAATTTACGGGTCATTACATTGGGTGTTAGCGGCCGTGTGCTAGGATTTTGGGTGGTAGGGATTTGATGAGAAAAAATAGTTGAACTATACTTCTACTTGAATAAATATGGGAAAATTTGAATGCAAAAATAAGTTTTTTATTTTCAAAGTTTGCATACTTATAAAACTGCTAGTATATTTAGATTGCTTACACCATATTTCCTAAACTATTTTAAAAGAATGCCTCCATATAGAAGCGTCGAATAGAATTATACCGCCTGCTTATCTTACGTATTATGATATGCCATCCACTTGTATACTATTGTTTGCAAAATTGGTTGCATGCAAATTGGTTGGTTAGTTTAGAATGGTTGTACACTATGTTACATTGTTGAGCCCATGGGGAGAATGTGACATCTCATAATTTTTACGGCAACTAATAAAAAAGAAATTAATTAATAAATAATAATACAAAAAATAGGATTATTACAAACGTTAAAATTTGGCTACGAAACTTACTCCATTTGGTTCATGATGATTTTATGATCGATTTTCATATATAATTTCGCCATCGAAGTTCAAACAAAATGTTATTAACGTTTGAGTTTTTGAGTCGGAAATAATTATATATAAAATTAAGGTAATAATAATAAAAATCTAATGTTAATTGCTGTCAGTTAAACTTAATAGACATCTAATGTTGCTTAAATGTTAAGAAAGTTGATAACGGAAAGAATATATAATTGTCGGTGTTAAAAGGAATTATCTAAAATAAAACAAAGACGTAATTAATAACAACCCAAAACACATGATCGATCGACCCTAGGTGCCTGCTGGTCGACCAGTAGCAATCGACCGTAGGGCAATGATGGTCGATCGATGCTGCTATGAAATCAGCATTAACATGTGGTCAAACAGCTCGGATTTAATAAAATTTAATCGGACAGCTGGCCTTGATTAGAAACCTTATAAATATAGACCTAAACCCTCACTTCAAAACTCATATTTTTGGAGTGATGCCAGAGTTCTTCCATTTTCTTTTCTTCTCCTAATTCTAAATTCTTAAAAATAGTCATAGTTTATAAGTATATACAATTGGAGAATCATAGAAGATGATTGAGAAGAGGAATAAGGTCAAATCAAAATGTCAAAACCAAGGTAATTGTAAATCTGGAATCTAAAGTATAAATCAAATCCAAATCTCTTTTCTAATCTAGGTTTCTGATAAATATGTATGCTTGCGGTGTGTATATCCAAATAGGGATAAAATGGAGTTAAACTGGAATAACATGGATTAGATCTAGAAATTTGCAAAATTAAAAAGGTGAAAGGAAAATTATATATTTTTATACAATATGGATTTACATCGTTGTAAATCTATTCTTGTACACTTGAAGTATAAGTTGGAGTTGTAGGCTAAAATTGTATACTTGAATTAAATTATAAACAGCGCCTTTATATTTTGTTGTTGATAACTTGTACTGTATATTGCATGTATGCAAATCTGGAAAATTATTGAGTATTAGTAGTCCTTGAACTTAGTATTGGGTAGTAGTAGTCTCTGAATTTATAAAATATGTGATAACATATTTCTAAATCTAATATGGCTTATGCAGTTAAAAATGTAAATTAAATTGTCATAGTAAATTGTAGGGATTTAAGTAGTATTTTACTTTATTGAATTATACAACATGTTGCAAGTGGATTTCTATAGATTATCAAGTTTCATATTTATAAGTTGAAGTGTAGCAGTTGAAATAACAAGAAATACATTTAAAAAGAAAAAGATGTTCAAAATAGAGATATTTACCGTATTTTATACTGTCGATTTCAATAACTATGAAAAGGCTAATTTCTTGTAGTTCCAAACGTAAGACAAATTCTCCGTTTTAGGTAAGATATAGAAATTTACAGCGTCAATCTTTCCATTTGGGCGAGATGTAATTCCAATATATTAAAATGCAGAAATCTCTAAGCATAAAATTTAAGAAGTATAAATGTAATACAAACGGTCTAAGAAAAGAATATGCATAGTATAAGTAAAATGGGAATGAAAAGGTAGATAAGTCATAATTTAAAATTAAAGGCTATGGAGAGTCCTCTAAAACAAAGGAGGGAATAAAAGGTTAAAATGGGAATAGAAATAGGAAGTTAAATAGTGAGGGAAATGGGAAGTAAATGGAAAAGATATTTAAATCTTTTAAAGGAAAGCGATAAATGAGCTTAAATGAAATAAGATTTAAACACGTAAAGAAGTAAAGAAATACTGTTAATAGTGAACAATGGAGGCGTAATAAGTAAACAAGAATGAATGAAGACACACATACACGCGCGCATAGCCTCATGTATGTGTTTACGATGGGTGTGAATTATCAAAGTAAATAACTTAGTGAATAAGAATGACACAGTCATTTATATGGGTTGGAAGGCGTATCAGCAGTATTACATAGTAGAATTTTGTCCACCGCAAGGGGCTACTTGCAGTTGTGTAAACATTATACCGATGTGGGGCATATCCAATTGTAGAACCCATGAAGCTATATTGTAATGACCTAGAATTTCAGTCATTCAAATTTGGAATATTTAATTGATTTTAAATATTTAAAATTTAATTTTATAAGTTACATAACTTTTTTCAAATATAATGGTTGTTTGAATATTTGGAATTGTTTAAATAATTAAATCTTGAATTTAATGTGAATAAAAATGATTTTGAAAGTTGAATTAAATTCTATTTGAGTAGGAATGAAGATAGTAAACTTTTGAATTTGAATTAAAAATGAATAACCCGTTTATATTAATAGTTCGTTTTAATTAACGTGTGAAAATAGTCTTCCAAGACACTGTCTCGGATTTCGACAAAACTAGTGCCATTGGATCTATAATAGTGTATTATTATATGATAACGAATTTTGGGGTAATCGGATGTATCGTTTGGTCGTGCGAGCTTGAAACATGTAAGAATTAGTTAAAGAAAGTTAAATTAATATAATTTGATTTTGAAAAGCGAACTTGTATATGATGAAATTGGCTCCCGATACTAGTTCCATTGTGTTCAGAATAGAAGTATTACATATAAAATGCAGGCGGCACGCCTCGATTGGAGTTCGAAAATTTAATTCATGAATACTGTCCTCAAAATTTTCTATATAAGGGTCTTATTATTTCACAAACACTAGAAATAATGCTCCAACCGCCACTAACTCATGGCTATCAAGTGACCACCACTATATAGAGCCTCTAGAGGCCGAATTGGCTAACCAATTCAACTACAAACTTGTAGAGCTCGACAAGATGAAGCTAATGAATGGTGGAGATGGGGTTTCATGTAGCCAATTGATGGCTAGGAAGCTCCATTTGTAGCACCACTTATGGGTTAATCATAGAAATCAATGGCGAGAGAGGGTTCGTGACCACCGACGATGGAAGGAGGGGGTTGGCGCATGCTAGGATATTGGAGCGCTGGGTATGGAGGCGGTCAGAGGTGGTGCGAAGTGGTCCAAAGTCACGATGTAGTGCATGTCTGGAATGGGTTAGTCACAGTGAGGGATTTTGAAATTAACGGCCCATATTCGACTCGAGTAGGTTAATTAATGTTAATCTGTAATTAAATAAAATAATTATAGTATTAAACCGAGTGCTTATAAATTGTATAACCATTTCATACGAGGTCCAAATAGAATGTGACAAGTTTCGTTATGATCATATCAATGAATACTACGTTATGGAGTTGGAGTGGATTGGTTTGGAGCTAGTAGATATTTGATTTAAAATTAAATGCCTATTCAATTTTAATCCAAACTGGAGCGCTTCGTCAACTACTAGAATTTCTACGAGTTAAGTCAGCTCTCTGACCCACTTATATTTCTATATAAGTGAGGATAATTTTATAGTTGATAGTTTTTTGACTGTTTGGATGATTTACTATTTTATCAGTTGGTTTGGATATTTTCTCGCCCCTGGAGCAGATGAGAGCCTATTATGTTCCCGTGTATGAGCAGGATACCCTTTTTATATGATCCCGCCTCAAAGCGGTTGATTTATATTTTATGAATATATAATGTATGTGATGCAGGGGAACAGGTTGGAGAGATCCAACATGATTCCTCACATTGTTGATTATATCCTTCATATATTGTGATATATGATGTGTTGGATGTCATATTTGATGGCATATACATGATTTCCTTATTTAGTGCTATAGTAGCACTGGGCTATATTTTAAGTATTTTAAAACGCTATAAAATATTGATTTTGATTTAAAAAGGATTTCAAAGTGATTTTGAAAATAAATATGTATTAATAATTTTTAAATTATAAAGAGGAAGGAATTTACTTTAAATAAAATAAAAGTACAATATTTGGTATTTTAAATTAACTATTTTTGTGAAGTATGTTAAATAAAGATTTTTGAATGGTTTATAAAAATAATTTATAAAAGCGATATTTTGCAAATAAAAGAATTTATTTATAAATGGAGTTTATATATATATATATGGAGTTATTAACAGAATCTGTTGTTTGATTAGTCATGCTCGTCCAGTTTAGGAGCATTGACTATTGTTGTTTATTGATTGTTTGTGCTCAGATAGTTTATGAGCATTTATTATTTTGGTTGAATTAAATACGAATACCTTATGAATTAAGTTTTATAGTTTGACTATGAAGCATTTGGGAATAATGTTGGATTTAAAATTTTGATTTCAATAAAAGTTATTGGTTATAATCTGTAAAAGATAAACAATTGTGGAATGTTTAAGTGTGATTTATAAATAGAGTTTATTGAAAATATTAATTTAAAATGAGAATTTTAAAACTTAAATTCCAATGTTTTGGAAATAATTTTTCAAAATTTTGGGGAAAAATATAATAATGATATTATTTTGAAATTATACTTGAATAGAAATATTTTAAGTGGATTTAAAAAAGATAAGAAAGCAATGAACTCACTTCAGTTGTTGGAAAATAATTCTAGGGATGACCGCAGTATCATCGACAGTCATTTTTGAGTTTCTAAGTGAGAGATTGCTAACATAATAATTGGTTATCGAGTGTTTTGGTAAAAGAAATTTTAATTTTAGAATTCCGGAAGTATGGTTTGATACACAAAAGGAGATGTGAATATTATTATTATTTCAAAATGATTTGAAATTAAACCAAGTGTTTAGTTCTTAATTTTTCAGTTAAGTGATATTATAGACTCGTGTATCCTATCCACTAGGATAGTTTGGTTTGTGCATCTTGTTTTGAGATGTTGTTTGGTATTTTCATTTATTGAAATGAAATGGAATTTTCGACGATTTTGGATAGTCGAGAACTTTCGAGTTGGTATAAATTGAAGCTAAGTGTTCTGTGGAAACATAAGAAAATGAGTTTATGTAATTTGTAAATTTGAGAAAATAGTAAGTTAAAACAAATTTTAATTTTTTTTGGGTATCTTAATTGAGCAAACCAAATATGATATTATATATATACTCTTAGGATGTAAAGGGGTATTATACGAGTATGATCTTAAGTTTTAAAAAGTGTTGATAAACATAAGTTGTGATTTATAAAATATTTATAATAAACTTAAGTAGTGGTTTTATAAAATGATTCATGAGTGATATTAGTATCAAAGGAAATATACTGGATAATAATGAATGTGAATAAAAATAATAAGAAACTAATGGAACAAATACGTAAGTTGTACGTAGATCGTTTTATTTGCATAACAGTTTTTGATACAGATTCGAGTACATGATTTCGTGGTGGTTTATACTGATCCGAACAAGGATTTTTCACTCATTCTTGATGGCGAACATTAGATATAGATTTTTGGTAAGATTCCAAAGTTTTCTATCACAATTTATGGCTATGCAAGGATAATAAAGGTTTCTTATCAAGGAATCAGATCGAAGTCCGTAATAGAGTAGTCGAGTGAGCGATACTAAATCAAAAGTGAAATTTGTATGATCGAGCGAGTAATCGGATTTGATATTGCATATGAATGATATATGTACATCGTAGGTGCTTTAATAAAATTATATGCTTTGGACATTTGAAATTTGTAAGTATTTGGTTGGATATCACTTATAAGTGAGATACAGGTTTATGGAAGTAAATGCTAGTTTGATGCTTTTTGTTTCATAAGTAGAGTTGGTTTGCCCGACTAGTAGGTATGCGCTTATATTGTTGTTGATGGTTCTATGCCCCAGAAATGAGACGCCACTTTAAGGCTTTTTTTTTCCTTTTATTGGTTTGGGCCCATGTGGCATGTTGTAGTATTTTCGATCGAGCTGTGCATAGGAGGCGCTGCTGAAATTTTCTGTAACTTTAAGAGACATGGAAATTTAGTAACCTGTTTCAACTAATTTATTGGGAAAGCTTAAGTGTTTAGAGACATTTTTTTATTTTGGGGGCGAAATTCTTTCAAGGAGGAAGAATGTAACAACCCGGAATCTATCGTTTGATTTTAAATATTTAAATATTGAAATAATTGGATTTTAATGTTTAAAACTCTTTGAGGAATAATGATGAATCCATATTGTGTCTGGATTGTGAATTCATTTCTTAAAGTTTAAAACTTAAATTCAAATATAGGGATTTATTTGAAATATTTGAATTATGAATTTAATATTTGAATAGTAATTTAAATATCTGGACCGTGAATTAGAGTATTTATTAAATTGATTTAATGGTCTTAATTAACTCCTTTTAATAAATAAATAATAATGGAAAATTCATTTGGTAAATTTATTTGCAATCATAAATAATAAGAAATTTTATTTTTTTATAATGACTCAATTTTTATGGATGTATTTTAATTTGATTTATTTGATTTCTCCATAATTTGTAATTCGAAAAATATTTAAAATAATCTTTTGACGATTTTCCCACAAACGATGATATTTTTATGATTTTAAAAAATCAATCGAATAACCAGTGTATATTGATATTATTTTATTGTTGCATTGCTGTTTTGAGTGTGACAGTATTTTTGTTTGGTCGTTTGTGGTTTATTAGCGAACGAAAATCTATGCAGCGAGATGCCCAAAATTGTGAATTAAGTATAAATCAATACTTAGGCAAAATCCAATACCACATGATTTCCTCTTTCTTTTCACTGTTCCATTCAAATTTTAACACTAAGTTCAGTACAGACGAAAAGTAAGTTTTTTGATATTCAAAAATCAAAATTCAAAGTTCCACTCAATTAAAAATTCTAAACAAGATTCTTTGATCTCGTTGAGCCTAGATCTTTGATTTAGTATGCGACTTGATGAGTTCGGTGATGGTTTGGAGAGTGCAGCAATGAGGAACGGTGAATGGTGTGAGTGTTAGAAACTGGGGTTTAGGTTAGCTCTTGATTCAGGTAACAATTGGACAAATTGATGTTGGATTTGGATTCATAGGAGGAAGTAGTACCTGCAGACCGAGTTTGGGGACGTGCAACTTGAGTTTGGAGGCCGCAACTAGTGTACGGACGTATGGAGGGGTTGGAGGTCGTGTTTTTATGGGGGATTTGGGCTTCGACTTAGGATGTCCAGGAGGTGGAGATTTCAACGTTGAGTTTGTCGGAGCGATCGACTTTTGGTTTCGGTGAGTATTGGAGGAGGATGCAGCGGTGGAAGGGCACGGCAATGGTGAACCTTTCTCCAGGAAAGGGCAGGGGAGTGTTTGAGAAGAAGAAGATTAGTAGGGATATTTAACTATAAATTATAATTAATAATTAATTAATTCATTTTAAATTTAGTTGTTTATCAATTCAATATCTCTCTCATGCGAGGTCCAAACGAGACACGGTTTTTATGTTGCGCTCGGAATGGTGATAGCTACGTGATGAAACTAGTTTTATTGAATTCGAAGCTAATGGAATTTCGGGCTAAAATTGAACGTCGACCAATTTTAGTTCAATCTGGAATGCATGAGCGTCTGCTGGAATTTCAATGAGTTAAAGCTCACCTTTTTCGATAATCAGTATGATATATAGTAGATCAAATTTACTGTTTGTGTTTGGATGAATTATTTATTAGTTTGGCTGAATATCCACTTTTGAGAAGAAATTGTTATTTACAATGTAATACAAGGAAGATTTATAGAGAGATATCTGGATTTCTCTACATTGTGATTTTTTATTTCTAGTTATATACTTGTTGATTTTAATTTCAGTTATACATATGTTACATACATGGTTAAATGCTTAAATTTGATAGCTTGGTCATGTTGGATGTGATACTGGCATATATTAAAAGTTGGACCTTTTTAGTGTTATAGGTAGTAATGACACTGGTTAAATGCTATAGTAGCTATAGGCCTCATTATAGTATTTTGAAATATGTTACTATTTGGTTTGGAAATGCTTTTGATTTGGAGTATGATATTTAAATATGATTTTGCTAATTTCCATGATATTTGATTTAACATAGTTTTTGGACTTCTCTATTTCACCACAAGCTTTTTATTCATTTTTTTAAATATATGGAAATGTTTTAAGATTATTTTAGAAAGTATTTATTTTCATGGAATAATTATTATAACAATGAATGTTTATTTTAATAGAAAATACAAGGGATTATCTTTTATTTTAAAGAGATTCTATTTTTAAAAGAAGATAGAAATATTTTGGTATAAATATTTTGTGAAATATTTATATGAAATGTTGTATGAAAGGGTAGATTTATAAATATATTTTATAAGTAATGGGCAATTTTTTAAGTAATGTTTTATAAATAAAAGAATGGTTTCATAAATTATATTTTAAAAGAAGGAAATTTATATCATTTTGATAAATTGAGGATAATTAATTCCATTTGTTAATTTATGGTGATAGAGGAAATAATCGTTTTATGAAGGTATTCAGCCTTATTTTGGAATTGAAGATTTGTGATAAGGATATAAGATCTATAAAAAATGAGTTTTGGATATATAAAGAATTATTATAAAGGAGCTTTATAATTATATTTTGAGGTTTATGGAAGTACATGATTTTAATAATT
Source organism: Allium cepa (assembly GCA_030765085.1). Lineage (NCBI taxonomy): Eukaryota > Viridiplantae > Streptophyta > Magnoliopsida > Asparagales > Amaryllidaceae > Allium > Allium cepa. The sequence continues at coordinate 78,958,150 of CM060932.1, read as the reverse complement.
TTATGTAGGGAGATTTATAAAATGAGTGTTATAAATAGAGATGGATTTATAAAATAATTTATAAATATAAAAAAGTGTTTATTAAAGGAGTATATAATTATTTTAGAGCTTTATAAAAGGAGTATGTAAAGTATATATTGAAAGGTTTATTTATATAAAAGGGTTTTATAAATAGAAAGAAGTTTTATAACGGATTTTTTTTAAAAGGGATTCATAAAAGGACTGAGACCCGATTTCCATAAATGATCATTTAAAATTACGGTGGTGTGGAAAATGTCTTTCCATACTTAACACCAATTTCCTAGGTATTGAGACTCGTCTCTTTCTTAAGAATTTTGAATAGGTATTGAGGCAGGCATAGTTTCTTTAACTTGTCCGATTTCATTGTTAATCGAGGGATAATACCATTTGAAATCAAGAAGATGTGGTGAATATAGTGGTCCAATTTCTGTACGATCAATTTACTTTCACCAAAGAAGTGTTTTAGGTATATTATTATTATTATTATCAATTTTTAAGCGACATTTGTTTTAACACAAACTAGTATGATTTTGGAAATGAAATCTTCCCTAACGTTCGCATATACACTTATACCGTTGAGAAAATTATACGAGTACATTTTCTAAGTATTGAAAATATAGCATTTGTGAATATACTTATACTATTGATATAAGTATATGGAAAAGTTTTCCTAAATTTTAAAGTGTAATTTTCTGTGAATATACTTATAAAGTTGAGATAAGTATAATAAATATTTTCAAGTATTGAAAAGCAGAGGATACTCGTGAATATATCATTGTAAAAGTATTTTGATACAAGTATTTACACAGTGGTTTTATTTGATGAAAAGATTAATTAAAGAGGCTTAGTGGTTGCTTTGTGCTAAACCATGCTTGGTTAAACCTCAGGTTGAATTATTTGCTTATTTCGTAGTTAAATAACTGGCTATCATATTTTGGCCCCTTTTTAAAACTATCGTTGTTGGTTTGAAGAGACTAAGATCAAATATATTATTCAAAAAACCACTTCGAACCGGCATAAGCGTTCAAATTAAAGACATCTTAAAGATAATGGAATCGAAGATGAAGCTCTTTGAAGTGCAAGGGCTACTTGCTGCTAATCCTGCGGGTGATTTCAGAATAGGTATAGTAGAAGTTGTGCATTTGGTTTGTTTATATCCTTAATAACTTATATGTCCAAATGCTGGCATTGCATTGATGCTTGGAGAGCAGTATTAGCATTCCAATTGGGATTTGCTAAAAAGATAAAATGTAGCCTCAAGCCTCACCAACCGAAAATGACAAAAACGGGGTAGTGGCCTAGAGCTATATGGGTTGCACCCATTAGGGTATTGTCATCACCTATCTAGGTTATTATTTATGGATTTGGTTGTGCATGAGAGCTCTTGGTAAAAGATTGCATGCGAAGCAAATGGGGTGATGAAATATTCAGTTACTATCTAGTGAGGGGTAGTCCGGTCTTGATTTGCAGGGGTCAATAGGTTCAACCCCAGAACATTTTATCCAGCAATGTACTATACGAAAGGTAGTCCCTTACCTTGTCATGTTGGAAATTCAATCTCCAACAAGTGCCTTTGGACTTAGTTCTATACTTATTTTGTTGAAATTTATTTAATGTAACAATTTTAGCTATGATTCCATATTTATTTTAAACCCGTACATTATCATGATATCACAAGATTTCTTATGACTTGGTTTGGTTATCATAAGGTAAAAACCCATCCGCGTTTATGTGCGGCGTGGTCTTACGAGATACCTTTTTTTGAAAGGAGTCTTACAAGATACCTTTGTTTTGAAATGTTTTGTAACATTAAAATCCATTTGAGATGTATTTCTCACGCAAGTTTACCAGATCTAGGTGCTATTCTTTTATAATGTTTGGATCAAATTGATCATATTTTCAAATCTAGTTATGGATGCCTTGGAGCTTCAAGGGGCGAATTGGATGCCTCCAAGACATATTACCATGTAATTTATTTTCCGCTGCATTGGTTGGTTGTATTTATCAGTAGTTGTGAGGACAGATTGTTATAACTGTCCAGGCCGATGGTAGATTAGTGTGCTCTAATTTTGATGTATGTATATTGCAATTTCCTTTTGTAAAGATCTATTGTATATTATATATTACTTGTCACAATATAAGATTCTGTTCTGTCTTTTCCCCCCAACAATTTGTCATTTATGCACTTGGATTCTCAGCACGTGAACATCGTAGATGTATTAGTGTCAACATTTGGAGTCGAAAAGGTGGGTCGTTACACTGAAAATATGATTTTTGCATGCAATTGAATTAGGACTCGATACCAACTTTTGTGAGTCTGGATTGACATTGTGGATTAAAAGGGTATAAATATCGCTATATTTGGAGACCAGATGACCAATGACTGAAACAATCTCAAAATGCATGAAATTATCATCTCGAGACGCAGTCTCAAATTGCGACGAAATTTATAACGTTTGAACCGTAGAAAATAAGGTGATGTACGCAGATGAGTTTCATGCGATCGGACGCATTGTATGATTGTACGAGCTCGAAGCGTACAACGGTTTATTTGAGAAATCAAACAAAAAGAATATTATATTGTTTAAATGATCACTAAATCCTTCCCCTAAACTCATTTTCATTTCACTGTTTCATTCCACTTTCAAAAGTCATAGCCGCTTCCTTTAGTCCACTTTAAAATTTAAGTTATAGATTCGTTGTACAATAAATCATAAAACCAGATCCATTGGGATCGTATAAAAGAGAGCTTCATATCAACCATGGTGGAATTTGGGCGATCATTGTTGGCGACATTGATGTTTTTGAGGATGATCTAGGATTTGATCTTGACAGGGTTAGAGGCGGATTAAGGTGAATCGGAGGGTGGTGTTGCAATTTCCTTGCGGAGGGGAGTGGATATTGTCAATTTGAGGTGGTGCAGCTCCTTCTATCAAAAGGCAACATTTGCCTATAGCGTGCGATTTGATCAGGTAGCAATCTATATATGTGGATCGAGCTGCTCCTTGTTGTGTGCGTTATGAGGCTCTTACGTAGTGTGGTGCGTTGGCAAAAGTGGTTCAACGATTCATCGAGAAATGAGGAAAAAAGAGGAGAGAGTGTGTGTATGATGGATGTATGTGCACGACATGTACATGAAGGGGGAATTAGAGTTGGGGGAAAAGGATTTGGTAGCTAACTAAGGTAATTAGAATTTGAATTAAGGAATTAATTATTTTATTAACCATGATTCATATTTAATCCATATCTTTTGAATACTAGGTCCGTTTTGGATGTGGTTTCTTGTGTTTCATTCATGACGGAGAGCTTTATGAATTGGCATTGGTTTGGTCAGCTTTTTTTGAGGTAGGTGATAATTTTTCTCATCATACTGTGATTGTTCGTATAATATTAAAATGAAGTTTTGAAATGGTTTATAACCTTAAAATGTCATTTTATTTAACTTAAACACATATTTGATTTTTATAAAAGAAAATAAAAGTGTTTAAAAATGGTTATATATCGAATATCACATTTTCCCCATTGACTTGCTATTTTTAGGGAATTATTAGATATGTGCAATTTTTGATATGAATTGCCCCATTGGTTGATATAGATGCATTATATGAGTTCTGTATATACTATATTAGACGTATATATGCTTGTTGATTGCATGCATGTTTGCTTATTTTTGGTTGAAAACATCGATTTATCGATGATTGAGATGACTGAGCGTTAGGGACCATTCTGCACGTTGGGGTTTTGTACGTATTGATCGAAAACCCAATGAATGTGATAAGTTATAGAAGAGTGTTGGGATATGTGCTGACTGATCTGAATGTGGAAGACGATGGATTTGGATGGGCTTCGGACTTCAGGGTGGACGTTGAACATTTCCATTTAGTTTGTACTTATCCATTTACTTGGGCTAAGTACATAACCAAAGTGGTTGGTATTGACCACTGTAGAGTGGTCAGTGCCCAATACTATTGATGATTGGTGGTTTGGCTGATCTTTGACATAGATGGTGAGGAGGCTTCGAGGAGCACGATATGATGGTTGGTTCATGCTACCGGCTCTGGCTCTTGATGTTATTACTCTACGATGAGCGGTTTCAATGGTGAAGCAATGATGTGACACTCCGACATGATAGTTTTGGTACTTTGGATAGTTACTCGATGGTGCATGGAGTTAGCTTCCAAAGTTGATAGTTTTAGGACTCTATAGGTCATGCAGGAGGTGTTGGCTCATTCGATTTAGGTTTGATGGGAATGTAACACCATAATAAAGCGTTTTTTATCTTTGGTTTGTGACTCGTGTAGGGAGTAGATATCGAAGACTGCGGCTCGATATTGGAGGAAGCCATAGAAAGGAGGAACATGGAAGGGTTTCTCGAGAGTATTGGAAATTGGATTGAGCAAAGGAAGGGCTCAGATCTGAATTGAGCAAAAGGTGGGCTCCGATGGATATGCATGTGCTCAGGGATCGTTGATACTCGAAGTGTTTTCTGTTGTACTCAAAGCAGAGGTATTATGACTAGGGATGCCTATAGATCATTGAGTGGATTTGTATACCTTAACTAGTGGCTTTGAGTGTAGTGTCTAGCTTTGGACTAGGAGACACATATCTAGCTTTGGGCTACGAGATACAAGTGTAAATTGTAAATCGAGATTTCCATAAGTCCTTTGTAGTAAGGAAGCCATACAGTTATCATACATCCAGAGTACACTGAGTGACAGTTAGTATTGTTTGATGGATGTTATGTTTATTATGGTTCATTTATTAGCCACCTATCACTCTAAGGATCTCATATGATGGAGATATTGTGAATAGGGATACCTGGTCACCTTGACAGTTTATTTAGTATGGAGTATCCCTTCATGATGCTATAGAGTAGTATATTATTGATGTTATATGCTGACTCTTTGGTTTCATGGACAGCTCAGGTATGATTCATATACTTTCTGTTCCATATAGTATATCGACTTTTATAGTATTTAGAGATTGTTTATCACTCACTCAAAACAGTGTTGTCTGACTCGAGGTTTTATGCTTTACTTCTTATCATCTCTGGTACTTTTAAATGGGTAGACTAAAGAGAATGTGTGGATGGCATATGAAGTCCTACAGATGGACTAGTTGGAGGTGATGTTTACTCGCACTTATATTTGAGTTTGTTTTGCATATTCCATTGTATAACACTATGGAGCCTTGACAGTGTTTGACATACTATTATTAGAGACAGTTTATCGGTTGAGTTAATTTATCAGTTGTATAAACTCTATTATTGTTTTGCATATCTATATAAGCTTGTGTACTCTATTTTTTTAGTCCATGTAGTTATTACTGTCTTGCTTGTTTTATAGCTGTGGTGACTATTGTATTTTATTCGATGCGATGTGAGATATACGATAGGTTATGTGATCGATTGAAATTTCTTTCTCTTTTCTCCTCTTCTATCTCTCTTTTTTTTACTTCTTTTCTTTCTTTTGACAGCCGTCCTACATCGGAGGTGTAGGACGGTTGTTATAACTTGGATTTTCAATTCGACGTAAATTCAAGCCCTGCTACGGTGCAGGTTGTTACATATAAAATATACTTACCTCAAATCATTTGGCATGCTGTCGTTTCAAGACCCATGCAAGAGCCAATTTATACAACCACTAAAACTTTCATGCCTTGGTCGCTTAACTGTTTATTTATATAAAATTGTGTATTTTCTTCTACAAGTGTCGAACTCTAACAATAATACAAGAATTTGGATGTCTTATCCATATTCAATCACGTATAAATGTTATATAGTAAACGGTCGCGATTCGTAATGTATGAAACTTTAGTGAAACGAGTTCACTATAAATAAGCAAATAAACCGTAATGAAAGTCGTGTATTCAGTATGATTGATCACAATAAGAATCGACTTTGAATGGTTTGACCAATCTGAAAAGAAAAGCAAATGTACGAGAGTGGATGTAACTTAAATATAGTAGGGATAAAGAGAGTGAATGGACACTTTTTCTTCGCAAAGAGACATCGAAAATGAGAACTGTATAAAATGATAAAAGATACTTATTATAAAATGAGAAATGTGACTTCTAATTCCAAATGTATTGTCATATAGGAAATTATTTCTTCAAGTCCAGGATAATTGATATAAAACTCATAGCTGTAAACTATCTTACAATTAATGAAATAAAATCTCATAATAAGTGTTTGAATGGAGCTTCTCATTTCATAAGTTATCATAGCATTGTTAGAAATAATAGGGAATACCATATAACACTTATTAGTGGACACATCAAATTATGAAAAAAAATCATAAATCTACCAAATATTATTTATGAAATAATTATTATTTTTAGTATTGACTAGAAATAAACATGGTTTTCTTTTAATACGAATATAATGAATATTTGTTTTAAAATAAATATAAATAATGGTATTTATAACAAAACCGATGCATTGGAAAATACAGAAGTATTTGAATTTGTATGGTTATTTTGGAATTATGGACTAATTTATGTCTTTGAGGAATAATTCAATAATCATATGATTGTAAATCATGTAGTACCATGAATTATATCTCAGATGATCAAGGGCAAAGCAGCCATTTAGTAGGAGCGACAAAATAGTTTGTGAACTCTTTGTAACGATACATGTAGACGTATACATTTCAAAGTTTAATATTACAAAGCCGATGTGCTTACTTCGTTAAATTCATAGTTGAATCATCATAGAACCGAGCGCGTGTATTTGATAATAAGTAGTGTATCTATGATAAGTTCATTGAATACGAATGGAAGTGGAAAACCATAACATGCAAAGAAAATAAATATTCAATTTGTTCGAATAGTTAAGTGTATTGGAAGGAGTTCTAAAAATACCTAAAAACAAGTAAAATTCTATCTCAAAACTTGTTCCTCCCTCTAAAACATAATTATGTATGGATAAGGAGAAAATAGGCGTTGTCGGACAAAGAATGATTGATATTGAGTGGAGTTGAGTTAACTTCTTTTTGTTAGGATTTGTACTTACGGGTAAGTACATAGGTTAAAATTAATTTCATTCAAAGCATAATTTATGAGATCATACAATATCAAAGTTAATGAAACAATCCCAACGCATCCTATGTCAAGGAGTCGACATGTTGGGCGAGTCAAGAGACTGCATGTAATACTTATTCGTGAGGAATATTGTATGGACCACCCAAATGAGTTTGGGATCGATCAATATTAGTTAACTAATTTACATGATGAACATAAGTTTCATAAACTAAAAACTAAATCAGTTTTATACACATATAAAGGTAGTTCATTAGAGTACCTATTCTTCTATATTATCAAATGATCTTTATTTCAAGAAATGCCAACTTCATGATGAAGAAATTAATTTTAGAAATTATTAGTAGTAAAATTGGTTTGGGTGCGATCCACGGATAAAACTAATTACACAAGATGAAATTAAATTTTCCAAGCATAAATGGACATAATTAATTAGAATGTCTAATAAGCACTCTTGCATATTAAAGAGAAACTACGGTTTTCTTATCGTGTCATGAAAAGAATTTCCACAGTTGTCAATAATCCATTAAGAATATTGACTTTGTAATATGGCATGATGCGCAAATCTAGAATGGATTCCAAGTATATTATCAAAATATGATTTGATGGTTGGATATGATCCATCGGCCACAAAAGTGTCTCCAAAAGGAAGACCAATACAATTGGAATACGGTAAGCTGTGTTGATAGAATAACATTGTAAATTTCAGTGATTAAAATTAACGTAACATATTTATCATTCAACTTGCTTAGGTTAATTTGGATTTTACTCACAAAATTATTGATCGATATGATTTTGAGTTTTGGTATATGTATGTTGGAACAAAAATTCTAAATAATGATTTAGAATATGCTATTTACACTTAATAACTAAAGTGTCTCAAAATCAGTGGGAGTCATTATGTGTTCGTGGGTCATTAAATATCATCCAAGAAATGATCTGAAAGTGTTATTCAATAAGTATCAGAGTTAAGCAAGTATTTTGACAGAGAAATCACATAGCTTGATTTCCAATCAAAATATAGAGGAAGCATGTGTCCACAAGAGAGAATATTAATTAGTACTTGAATATTTCTAAAACCACAAATAAACAACAAACTTATAATTATTAACGATGTATTTATGTTAAAATCATTTCAATTGGTTGATTAATTCTCTATATAAATTTTAAAAGACGTCTTTTATAATCAATATAAAATGATGTTGGAAATGTTCCAAAACGATATACATGGACACTATATTAAATTGTTTGATATGGAGCATGTAAGAGGGGTTCCTATTGCATTCGCAATAAGAATCATCATACATGCTATATTTTCGGCAATATCACATTTTGCTTATGTATTCGATCATTGAGCAATCATTAAATCCGAATAAAGCTTATTGTATGATGGTTTAGAATGTTCTTGAAAATATACGAAATACTAGAGCATTATTTATTGAAACGACAAACTCCTTATGAAGGAGTGCACGGAAGCGATATCGAGTATAATATGTCAATCTTAAGTTAAAAACTTTAAGTTTGAAATGTTCCAAACAATAAGTTGTGGTTGATTTAAGTAAAGGCTAAGATATCATCTTAAATAGCGCTACAATATTATAAAAACAAATAAATGCATAAATTTATAACTGCGCTAAGGGTGATTCTAAATGTTAAGAGTCCTATGTCATTTTTATTTGATAACGATGTTGTGATACAGATGAGGAATGAACCTATAGCTCACTAGAAGTCGAGAAACATACTTCGAAAAGTTCCACATGATAAAATACAGTTTATCAACGTCGGAGATGATTGATTGACATAGTAGATAAATAAAACAAAATTGTATACCCGTTCACTAAAGGATTGATCTAATTATTTTTGAGAAAACCAATCTAAGGAGTTTGAATAAGGTTCCATACTCGAGTCCAAGTGCAAATGGGAGATTGATAAATTTAAGAGTATGCCCTAGGGACAATTATGTAATCTGCTATATGCATCTAACTCGATAACCAATCTTATTTAAAATAAAAGGAGTTTTCTTTCTATTGTATACTTGTCACATTGTGATATGTTTGTTAGATATTTGAATATATATTAAATAGGAAATCATTAAGTGATATGGTATGTGATAGTAATTTCAATGTGTCATAATCACACTACAACAAAAAGAGTCATCAATAAAGGTAAAAAAGCTATAAATGACAATTGTAGCGGTTCATAAAATGCTATATATCAACACGTTATACAAAATATAAGGCTTATTATCCTCTATTGTATATCGACACGTTATAAAAAATAATGGCTTATTATCGTCTATAGCGTTTTCAATGTGTTATGGTTTAATTTTTTGAATTTCTAAAATCTGATGCATCCCTAAAAATCAAGATAGTTAATACATATCAAAATGCTGCATTAAGAATATTTCTAAAATATAAAACCATTTAAATAGTGAAAAATCAATAGAAAATATTAAACATAAAGATATAACACGTTATATTAAATAAAACCAAATAATCATGCACATAATATCCTACAGTTTTAACCACATAATATTCTATTGTATATGTAAGTACAAACCACAAAGTAGGAGCTAATGTTACATCAAAAACAAGTAGCTAGTTGTTTGAGTTAAAAAGAAAAAATATACCAAATCTTTCATCCTCGTAGCTGCAAATGAAACAAATATATACATTAGAAATGAATATAAATATGAATATGAAGACGAATAAAATTGGAAAATAAAGTATCTATATTAGAAAAAAACTTTTTGCTAAAGATTTCTTATTAAAAATATTCTAAATTTCGAAAATTGTTCACCAGTCTCCTTTGAGCGGCTAGCATTGGGTAAAATCTCAAATACAAGAAATAGATATACACGATCGAAACATGATCGAAATAACAATATATCAATCACAAACACCGCACAAATAAAAATCCAAATATCTACTCATGTATACCTTATAAAGTGTGTACATCACATAGTATACATACATATTAAGCATTAAAACATACCTTTTAGCTATATTAGTGAGTTTGCAAACATTTCCAAATATAAGCATGAAAAGAACAAAAAGCGAGTCAAAAGTTATCAAATACCTACACTTATCTCAAATAAGCATATGAGCACATACTTTTACGAATTTGTACAACTAAACACGTAGAAGGAAGATAACGACTTTCAAACAACATTATATTTGTAGGTAAAGAACAAAAATTCTAAACAGGAGCTATTTCCGTAATAAAGGCAGTGCATCAGATTGGTCGTGTGCATTATCACTACCAGGACAAGACATAAGGCGTTATTATTTCTATTAGTAACAACAATTCTCTCCCTTAAGACATCGATATGATATTATACTTTTTTAAGCAACTCTTTATATTGTTGTTTTTTAACTAATTTGTAGTTATAGTTCAAAATCCAGTTGAAACAAAATAAAGGGGCTATATAAGTCAAAATATATGTTGTTGTAATAGTACTATTATTGAAGACTCTTTGATTTCGATTGAACTTAATTTTTATAAACTGATTTAAATTTTATAAAAATTAATTAACAAAATTAATTTTTCTAAACTTAGTTAATTTATTATCTTTATTATTAAATAAATTTAGTTAATTTTTATAAAACTTAGTTAATTTGGTTAATATTTTATAATTTATTATAAGTATTAAGATTATTATAATTTTATACTTAGTTAATTTTTATAGAACTCGATTTATTTATTGTTATTATTGTTATTATGACTGTTGTTGTTGGTGTTATTATTATCATAAACATGGTTTTTCAAAAACATTATTTTAATTATCGTTATTATTATCAACTTATTTAATTTTTATCAACTTATTTAATTTTTATATAACTTAATAAACAATGTTAATTTTAATCAATTTATTATCGTTATTACTGATGTTGTTATTATATAAACATAGTTATCATTTATAAAACTTCGTTAACTTGGTTAATATTTTATAATTTATTATTATTATTATCATCATCAAAGTTTAGCTAATTGTTATCAAACTTAGTTAATTTTTTATAAACTTAGTTATGTTTTAAAACTTAGTTAACTTGGTTAATACTTTATTAATTTATATAAACGATGTTAAATTTTATAAAATTAATTAATTAATTATTCTTGTTGTTGTTGTTATATATATAATTAATTTTTATAAACTCGTTTATTTATTCTTATCATTGTTTTTTTTTTTTTTTTTTTTGAAACTGGGTACTTATATTTACAAAGTAGGCAGCGCACAAGTCTGCAAGAATCATCGTGGCGCACAGTTTAATATGCCAGAGGCAGGGATCGAACTGCCGACCTTGTCGTCAACAGCCTGGCGTTTTTACCACTGCACCAAGGCCTCAGACATTCTTATCATTGTTATGATTGTTATTGTTGTTGTTAGTATTATTATTATAAGCATAGTTGATTTTCATAAACATTATTTTAATTATTCTTATAATCATCAACTCATTTAATTTTATAAGCTTATTTAATTTTTATATAACTTAATAAACAAAGTTAATTTTTATAATTTTAGTTAGCTTATTGTTATTATTGTCGATGTTGTTGACATTATAAAAAATTTAGTTTATTTTTATAAAAATTTGTTAACTTGGTTAATATTTTATAATTTATTATTATTATTCAAAATTTAGTTAATTTTAATCAAACTTAGTTAAATATTTATATACTTAGTTAAATTTTTTATAAACTTAGTTAAATTTCAGAACTTTGTCAACTTGGTTAATATTTTGTTAATTTATATAAGCAAAGTTAAATTTTATAAAATTAGTTAATTTATTGTTGCTGTTGTTTTTGTTATATATATATAGTTAATTTTTATAAAACTCCAGTTATTTATTGTTATTATTATGATTATTGTTTGTTGGTATTATTATTATAAATACGGTTAGTTTTCATAAACATTATTTAATTATTGTTATTAATATCAACTCATTTAATTTTTATAAGCTCATTTAATTTTTATAAGCTCATTTAATTTTTATAAGCTCATTTAATTTTTATATTATTAAATAAACGAAGTTCATTTTTATAATTTGGTTAACTTATTATATTATTACTAATTTTGTTGTTATGATATAAATTTAGTTAATTTTTATGTTAAATTTTATTAAATTAGTTAATTTATTGGTTCTGTTGCTGTTATATATATATATATATATATATATAGTCAATTTTTTTTAAATTAATTAACTTGGTTATTATTTTATGATTTATTATTATTATTATAAAAATTTAGTAATTTTTATAAAAGTTAGTTAATTTGGTTAATATTTTATAGTTTATTATTGATATTATTATGATTATTATAAACTTATTTAATTTTTATAATTATAGTAAATTTATTGTTATTATTATTATTATTATAAACTTCGTTAATTTTTATAAAACTTAGTAATTTTTATTATTCTAAACTTAGTTAATTGTCATGAAGATTAGTTAATTTTTATCAATTTAGTTTGTTTATTGTTATTATTACTATTATGGTCTTCGTCATCGTTGTTATTGGTATATTGTTATAGACTTAATTAATTTTAATGGACTTAGTTAATTTTATATTATTATTATTATTATTATTATATAAACTTAGTTATTTTTTTTAAAACTTAGTTAACTAGTTAATATTTTATAATTTCATCACTTTATTATTATGATAAACTTAGTTAATTCTTATAAAACCTAGTTCATTTATTCTTAATGTTGCTAATATAATTGTTGTCGTTGTTATTAGTATCATAAAATTTTATTTTCATATCTTACGAGCTCTACAATATTTAGATTAGTTGATATCATGTTAACCAAGATACTATTTTGGTACATCGCAAATATATGGAATATAGCGCAATTAAATAATCATTGGAAAACTAGAGAAAAATGTAGGTGGATTTTCTAGGTAATAAGTGTATTTTTACTCGAGTCAATGATATTATTCAATGTGGAATGAGAATATATGTATTACCTCCCAGCTTCCACCAAATGCACCCTTCTGAAGCCTAGTCAATGCTCCAGCAAGTGTAGGGTTACGTGAATTGCAGCAACTACCAACTCATTAGCATCTAACATCATTATGTTGTACCAGGCGGTGTTGCAGATTCCTATGCATACTCAGAAGCAACATAATTTTCATTTTCACCAAGAAACCACACCTATAAACATGAGATGATCAAATGAATAAATAATCAGATACTCACAACAGTCTGAACTAATTTTTGTAATGCAAGAATTAAATAAATAAATAATATTTAGATAATCAAAACCACGTCTAGAATGCATAGTTTCTAGATGTAGAATTATGATCCAGACAGCATTATCATTGAAACATTAGCTTGTCAAATCTTAGCTTCAAATCAAAATTCAAATGTAGAATAACTTCCTGCAAAAAGAGGAGGCCATGATTTAATAAAAATGCTCTCTAATTATAATTTCAGCCAAAATATAAGAAAATAAGCAATCATGGTATTCAAGCATTAGGCATACCATACAGGATTGCCTAGGACATGAAAACTTAAGACAATAAAATAAATAAATTACAAACTAAGAGCAACTACTGTAAAACAGAAAAATCGAAGTTGTTTGACAAAATTGCTTAACAGGTTTAAATGAAGAAAAAATTAACCAAAAAATAGTTCATATATTCATGATGCATATGAAGATGAATTAATTCATGCAATTAATACCTTTTGGATGAGTACACCCAATATCTCCATAAACAAACTCCTTGATATATGTACCAACCTGTGTATAAATCAAACATATAATCAACCGTTGACCACAAGAGCATCAGACTACCAGGTTTTATTAACAGCTTGAATTTATGATACAAAAATTTGTTCTCCAATTGATTTCCAGAAGAAGAAAATATAGGAATGCGGTGCATGATTATCAAGTAAAAGAGTATATGAAGGTTTCACATATATATACTTTGAGATGCCTAGATAATCAGAAAAGTTTAGTACGTGGTGTAAATTAGAAAATTTGAAGTTGTAAACTAGGAAGTTAATCCCTTGGTACCAAAGATATAGGGATGTTAAATCAAGTATAGCTTACAATTAAACTAGCTAAAGACGCTACTAATTGACCTAACTCATTCCAAACACAATTTTTAAGCATGTCTTATAAGTTAAATCTGTTAGATTAAAAATTTTTGTGGGCACATATGTTAAAATGTATAATTCTATTATACATTGGGGTGTAAATAAGTGGTATTTACAATTTGTTGAGGGGCCAAATTGTAAATATTGGATAACTGATTTTAGTCCGTTATAAAACGGTCTGGTCCCCGAGAAACAATGTGTACCTTTTATTTTCTCTTCTTCCCCGTCAGAGAGAAACGCGGACAGAAAGTAGAAACTATATTCTTGGAAGATCAGAATCTTCATACAAATTGATTCAATGGATTCCGCAAGCACAAGCAGTAAACTAGTTCAAACCCTATGTTCTCCAACCGACCGTAAACAAACTTGCATTTCCAGTCTAAGTAAAGCAACAAATTCTACGTATAAACTTGCATCTCACTTTCTGTGTTATTTTATGTAACTTATGTTGACATATAAACAAATGCAATGTTTATATAATTTTATGTGAACTATATTTTCAGGCATTGTTTGGATATTAAATGATTTGTTCAAATAAACTTCTACATAAAATTGTAGAATTGCGGCACTTGAAATGAACAAATTATAGTTTGGTTATCAACATAGTTCAAACAAGGATGGACATAAAATTATAAACAAATTATGTGCAGTTTCATGAAACTATGTAGACTATAAAAAAGAAATAATTCAAATATGGTTTCTGATTTTCTTAAGCATATTTTATATTTTAAATAGTTTAATTGAAACAAAATATCGCCAAGCAATCACTTCTGTGTAGATTATTCTAATTAAAATATTAAAATAATTGTGTATGTAGTTCATGCATTTATTAACGAGCCTAAAGGTGAATTGATATTTGGTCGAATTTCATACATACTTGTGGTGGTAAATGTGTGACAATTATAAGGTATTTTATGTGAGCAATATGACAGTCCAAAGATTGCATATTGTTTGACATAATTTATTGTCAACGTTTGATTGCTACAACAAGAGTACCGCTTACAATTAATATTACTGTCCAAAGACTTGATATTAATGATGTGTTTGGTATCTTGAGATGTGATTAACCATTATTTAAATTTATTGTTTTATATGAAGTCGTTAAAGGCATGTAATTTATATAATTTTATTCGTTTTCTGTTTCATCCATTGCTACTGTATCTGCTAACCTTAATTCAGTACCGGTCCTTAATGGTAATAACTTTAAAGACTGGAAGGAGAACATATTAATTGTTCATGGTTGCATGGATTTGGACCTTGCATTAAGGATGGATCGGCCTGCTTCTCTTACAGATGCTAGTACCTCCGATGAAAGGAGAATTTTTGAGAAATGGGACCGTTCAAATCGCATGAGTCTTATGATCATTAAACGGGGCATACCTGAGGCTTTTAGGGGTGCGGTATCCGAAGAGATTACCGATGCCACAGATTTCCTTGCTGAAATTGAGAAACGTTTTGCCAAAAGCGATAAGGTGGAAACAAGTACTCTTTTGAAGAAACCTATTTCCATGAGGTTCAAAGGCAAGGAAAACATAAGGGAATACATTATGGAAATGTCTCACATTGCTTCAAAATTAAAGACACTAAAGCTTGATCTTTCAGATGACTTGCTTGTGCATTTAGTGCTTATCTCGCTTCCTCCACAATTCAGTCAATTTAAGGTCAGTTACAACTGTCAAAAGGAGAAGTGGACTCTCAATGAGCTCATTTCATATTGTGTACAAGAGGAAGAAAGACTGAAGCAAGATAAGACTGAGAGTGCCCATTTGGCCAGCACCTCTAAAGCAAAGGGCAAGAAAAGAAAATTTAAAAATGAAGCTGCTAAGGATCCAGATCAAAAGAAACAACAAAAGAAAAAAGACGGCTGTTTCTTTTGTCACAAACTTGGACATATGAAGAAGGAATGTACCAAATATCATGCATGGCGTGAAAAGAAAGGTATGTTTGTTATTTGGTCTGTTCTGAAGTTAATTTATCTTCGGTACCTAGAAACACTTGGTGGATAGATTCTGGTGCTACCACTCACATAAGTGTTTCTATGCAGGATTGCCTGAGCTACCGAAAGCCAAGTGATGGCGAAAGACACATCTTTTTGGGCGATGGACAATCGGTAGAAGTGGAAGCGATTGGGCATTTTAGATTGTTGTTAGGAACTGGTTTTTATTTGGATTTAAAAGACACTTTTGTTGTACCGTCATTTAGACGGAATTTGGTTTCTTTTTCTGTGTTGGACAAATTTGGATATTGTTGTTCATTTGGAAACAATCAGTTTACTTTGTCTTTGAATTCAAATGTTGTTGGAACTGGTTATTTAAATGCATATGACAATCTTTATTTGTTGGAAACAGTTGCATCCTATAATGAAACCTTGCATGTAGAATCACGTGGTACTAAACGTAAATTAAATAAAGAAAATTTAGCATCTTTATAGCATAAGCGCTTAGGTCATATCTCAAAAGGTAGAGTTGAGCGCTTAGTATCTGATGGTATTTTAGAATCTCTTGACTTCACAAACTTTGACGTTTGTGTAGATTGCATCAAGGGAAAACAGACCAAAACTAAAAGATTAGGTGCAAATAGATCTTTAGACGTCTTAGAATTAGTTCATACAGATATTTGTGGACCTTTCCCTATGGCATCTTGGAATGATCAACAATATTTCATATCATTCATAGACGATTACTCACGTTAGGGCTACCTATATCTAATTCATGAAAAATCACAGTCACTGGATGTGTTCAAAGCTTATAAAGTTGAAGTTGAAAATCAACTCAACAAAAGAATTAAAAGTGTTAGATCTGATCGTGGTGGTGAGTACTACGGTCGATATGATGGTTCAGGTGAACAACGTCCCGGACCGTTTGCAAAATTCCTAGAGGAATGTGGTATTGTCCCACAGTACACCATGTCAAGATCACCTAGCATGAATGGTGTTGCTGAAAGACGAAACTGAACTCTTAAGGATATGGTAAGGAGTATGATTGCTCATTCCACCTTACCTGATTCTCTCTGGGGAGAAGCATTAAAGACAGCAGCTTATATTCTCAATAGAGTACCAACTAAAGCAGCTGCAAAAACACCTTATGAACTTTGGATAGGTCGAAAGCCTAGTCTAAAGCACTTTCACATTTGGGGTTGTCCAGCTGAGGCAAGGCCTTATAGGCCACATGAAAAGAAGCTGGATTCCAAAACAATGAGTAGCTACTTTATTGGTTATTCTGAGCGTTCTAGGGGCTATAAGTTTTATGATCCCATAGTTAAGAATATTTTTGAGACGAGAAATGCAGTATTATTTGAGGATATTGAGTTTGGGGGGAGAAATAAAGTTAAAGACATTTCTTTTGAGGAGGAATTGGATTCAAACCCATTTCCTATTATCACTTTTGACAATGTTATACAGTTGCCTACACCTATCATTGATCAAGAAGTGATTCCGGAAACTCAACAAGACAATGTTATACAACCCCTTATTCAAAATGAAGCTATTGTTCCAGAAGAACAAACTCAACAACCTTAAGAACCAATGCCATTAAGGAGGTCCATGAGAAAAAGGAGAAGTGCTATTTCAGATGATTATATTGTATCTCTCCAAGAACAAGAGAATGATACTGAAATGATGGAAGATGACCCTGTTGAGTCACAGGTTCTATGAAGGTTTTGATTTCTGACAAAGAAATAAAGGCGATCGACAAAACAAAGACATCATGGCTATAAAGAGGCACAAAAGAGCTACATATGGTACTCTAGATTATAGGTTGATTATTTGATATTGTAATAGTGATAAACTTGTTAAAATCTATCCTCAAATAATCATGCATCTCAATATAATCGATATATATATATGTTTTAAAAAAAAGCATTTGCACATTTGTTGAGCAAATTAACAGAGACCGGTCGACCGGTCATAAATTAGGCGGTCGACCGTTTCTGTGTAAAATGCACATAAACGTGCACACATGCACATAACGACTATATATTTGAAATCCTGTCTACTGGCCAATTTTTGACATGTTGACCGTTTTTTAAACAGAGAGCAACCTTTCCCAAAAGACACTTTTTTCTCCAATGGCTGCATCTCTTACCTTTCATCAATGATCATAACTATTAATGGCAACTGTTCACAAAGAGTTACAACTATTTCTCTCTATATATACTCATCTAAATCATTGATTCAAATATATGATTACATACATTTTTACTCTAATTTCTGATCTTACTTTCTAAATACTCCTACATTCTAAAAGCTCTCAATTATTTTAATTGCTTATTGAATCATTGAAATTATTTAATATCTTTTGATTCAATAAGTAATATACTTCCCTTAATCTTCACAAAACATCATTCACACATTTTGAGGATAAGATTATAGGAAATTTGTACTACAAGTGACAAAACTGTGTTAGCAAGAACACATACCGTCAACAAACAATTATATTCATCATTGTTGAAGTCCTCGGTGTTGTAAGAGGCAAGTGTTGAAGTCCTCGGTGTTGTAAGAGGCAAGTGTTGAAGTCCTCGGTGTATTAGAGGCGTGAAATCCCATTCGTTTGCTCGGGTGTTGTAAACCTGTTCCTCCGGGTGAAGCGAGGTAGTTAATAGTGAAAATCCAGATAGAAGTCTGGGACTGGACGTAGGACGGTGCTCCGAACCAGTATAAAAATCTCTGGTGTGATTTTTCTATTTTTATTTACTGTGCTATTATCATTTATTTCAGCATTTATATTATATTCCATATTACACGATCGTGTGTACTATATTTGTACGTGCACTCGTACACTATCACACCGCACACACTTTTCATTTGGTATCAGAGCACGGCCATCATTTAACCGTAACACAGTTATTTGATATATTCTTGTAATATGGCAAATAACGCAAGTACTAGCACTCAAAACACCACTTACATGGAAGGTCAATCGACACAAAGGCCTCCATTTTTCAATGGTCTTAACTATAGTTATTGGGCAACACGTATGTCATTATTTATGCAATCAAATAGTTATGATGCTTGGAATGCAACTCAAAAGGAAATAGTAAATCCAACAACTGATTATTCAGAATGGACTGCGGCTGAGAAAACGGCAGCAGCCGTAAATGCAAGAGCAATAAATATGTTGTTTTGTGCATTAGACCAAAATGAATATAACTGTGTTAGTATCTGCACTACTGCATATCAAATTTGGCAAACGCTAAAAATCACGCATGAAGGTACTAACAAGGTTAAACAAGCCAAAATAGCCATGCTGAAAAGTCAATTTCAAAATTTCAAAATGAAACCAAATAAGACAATCAATGATATGTATTCACGGTTTCAAACTATCCACCATGCACTTATTGGCTTAGGACAAAAGTATTCTGATTTTGATGTTGTTTCAACAGTCCTACATTCTCTGACTAGTGAATGGGAAGGAAAAGTATTAGCAATTGAAGAAGCTAATGACCTTTCCGTCATGAAGCCAGATGAATTGATAGGAAATCTAATGTCCTATGAAGCTAACTTGCAGACTAGAAAGGAACAAAAAGAAGAAAAAAAGAACGTGGCATTCCATGCTGAAAAAGACGAAAATGAATCAGAGTCTGAAGACGAAGATCTGGCATTCATAGCAAAAGGTTCCAAAAAATTCCTAAAACAGCGAAAAGCCAGTCGTTATAACAGAAAGAAATCTGGATCGAATAAACCAACATCATCCTCTATAGAATGTTTCAATTTCCACAAAAGGGGGCACATGCAGAAGGATTGTCCAGAACAAAAGAAGAAGTCAGAAAATGACAAATTCAAATATAAGAAGGACAAGTCAAAGAAACGAGCCTTCTCAGTAACATGGGATGATTCAGACTCATCTTCATCAGAAAGTGAAAGTGATTCGGAAAATGAACAAGCTAATATATGTTTCATGGCAACAGAAGATGAGGTACAAATTCCTACATTCGATGAAATGCTTGATATTAATGCTGGATTGATAGTCAAATATAAAGACATAAAACGACAACTAAAAGAAACCAAAGCAGATTTGAGTAGAGCAGAATTTGAACGAGATATGTTAAAAGACGAGAAGAAAATATTAGAAGAAGAACTTGAAAATTTTCAAGAATCATCATCTAATGTTGACTCTCAACTAGTTCTTTTGAGTCAAGAAATTGAAACTCAAAAAGAGAAAAATGATGCTCTCACTACTAAAAATCATGAGCTTGAGGCAAAAGTCAAAATTTGGACCTAGAAAAGGCTAGTTTACAAACTAAGTTAGATAACATTACTCAAAATGTTTCTAACTTTAACAAAGGTCGAGAAAATTTGACAAAAATCATTGAAAGTTCACAATCTATTTCGGATAAACAAGGTTTGGGATATAAGAAACAAGAAATCAAGAAACATCTTGGTAATAAAAGAAAGAAGAAAGTACAAAAGACTGAAGTTAAGAAAAATCTTAGTTTATTATATTCCAAACCAAAGCCAGTTGTGAAATTTCAAAAGAAAAATACAAAGACTATCAAAATATGGGTTCCTAAAACAAATAACAATTTGATTAGGAACAAATACATTCAGCAATTCATGAATACTGTGCATCTTAATACTAATTATGTATATAAAGGGGATACCAGACCCGTATGGGTTTGGACTCCTAAGACCTAACTCTTAGGACCCCATAAAAAGTGGGTACCATGGACTTAATTTTATTTTTTGCAGGTCCCACTCAAGAAAAGAGGAAAGTGGATATTGGACAGTGGTTGCTCGAAGCATATGACTGGAGACAAGAGCTTATTGACAAATATTACATACTCAGATGGTGGCTCAGTCACTTTTGGAGATAATTCAAAAGGCTATATCGTCGGCAAAGGCGATGTGAGCAATTGCGGTACATCTAACTTACCTCTTATTACTAATGTCATGCTAGTTAGAAATTTAAAACACAATTTACTTAGTATTAGTCAGTTATGTGACAAGGGTTTTATAATTTCCTTTTCGAATAATAAGTGTAGTATTTTAGATAAAGACCATAATTTAGTTTTCGAAGGTTATAGAGAAAGAAATATATATATTCTGAATATGAATATTAATCATAATTCAGATATGTGTCTTGTGGCTAATGATAATGATCCATGGCTATGGCACAAATGCTTCTGTCATATAAACTTTAGAACTATTGACAAGCTAGCCAAAAACAATCTAGTTAGAGGACTACCCAAAATGAGTTTTAAAGTTAACAACATTTGTGATTCATGTCAATTAGGAAAATTGACCAAATCATCTTTTAAATCCAAGAAAGTCATATCAACATTACAACCACTTGAGTTATTACACATGGATTTATTTGGACCTACTAGGGTGCAGTTAATAAATCACAGTCGATATGTGCTTGTAATTGTTGATGATTCCTCTCGTTACACATGGACAATTTTCTTAAAAAATAAAAGTGACACTTTCGATCATTTCAAATCTTTCGTCAAAAGAATTCAAAAATCAAAAGGGATTAAAGTTAAAAATATAAGAAGTGATCATGGCGGAGAATTTGAAAATAATGAATTTGAACATTTTTGTACAAAGAAAGGTATATATCATAATTTTTCGTTTCCCAGAACTCCACAACAGAACGGAGTTGTAGAACGGAAGAACCGAACTTTACAAGAATGTGCAAGAACATTATTGAATGGAACCACCTTACCAAAACATTTCTGGGCAGAAGCCGTCGCAACTGCCTGTTATGTTTTAAATCGTGTGTCCATAAGACCTCTTACCAAGAATAATCCTTATGAATTATTTAACAAAAGAAAGCCTAAAATATCATACTTCAAATTTTTTGGTTCCAAGTGTTTTATCTTAAATACGAAAGACCAGCTTGGCAAATTCGATCCAAAAGCTGATGAAGGAATATTTTTCGGTTATTCGGAACGAAGTAAGGCCTATCGTATATTTAATAAACGAGCCAAAACTATTGAAGAATCACTTCATGTCTCTTTTGATGAATTCTATCAGCATCCTCACACTATATCAGATAATGACGAATCTATAGTCACTGACAATCCAACTGTCACGAATATTGATTCTGACTCGGAAATAATTATTGAGAATATTCCTCAATTATGTGAGTTACAATCACCACCAAAGATATTAAGAGACCATCCGGCCCAAAATATAATCGATGAGGTAACATCACATGTCAGGACAAGAAGTCAACTCAATCAAATGGGTCATGTCGCTTTTCTCTCAAATATCGAACCTAAGAATCCAAAAGAAGCTGCTACAGACGATTACTGGATCATTGCCATGCAGGAAGAACTAAATCAGTTCGAGCGCAACGACGTTTGGGAACTTGTTCCAAGACCAACTGATCAGTCTGTTATTGTACTAAATGGGTCTATAAAAATAAGGCTGACGAATAAGGAAATATCACCAAAAATAAAGCAAGATTAGTAGCATAAGGGTATAATCAGGAAGAAGGTATCGATTATGAAGAAACTTTTGCACCAGTTGCTCGACAAGAAGCTATTAGAATCCTATTATCTTTTGCTTGTCACCATAATTTCAAACTTTATCAGATGGATGTCAAAAGTGCTTTTCTCAATGGATTTATCAAAGAAAATGTCTATGTCGAACAACCTCCTTTGTTCGTACATGAAAAATATCCTGACCATGTGTTCAAACTTAAGAAAGCTCTGTATGGTTTAAAACAAGCACCTCGTGCTTGGTATGAACGACTACGTAGCTATCTTATTAACTCAGGATTTCAAATAGGCAAAGTCGATCAAACTTTGTTTATCAAACATTCTCAAAAAGATATTCTAGTTATCCAGATATATGTAGACGATATCATCTTTGGTTCAACAAACGATAAACTCTGCAAGGAATTTGCAAGTATTATGACCAAAGAATTCGAAATGTCTCATATGGGAGAACTATCTTATTTTCTTGGACTTCAAATCAAGCAACTTTCAAACGGTATTTTTATCAATCAAGAAAAATACTGTGGAAATCTTATCAAACGCTTCGGATTAGAAAATACATCTGGTAAACCAACTCCTATGAGTACAACTACACATCTTGAAAAAGATGAAAATGGTAAGAGTGTTGACCAGAAATTATATCGAAGCATGATTGGTTCTCTTCTTTATCTTACAGCAAGTCGTCCAGATATATTGATGAGTGTTTGTCTATGTGCACGCTTTCAAGCAGATCCAAAGGAATCACATCTACAAGGAGTGAAACGCATAATTCGTTATCTTAATAATACCAAAGATTTCGGTCTTTTTTATCCAAAAGAATGTCCATTTGAATTAGTATCATATATTGATGCTGATTTTGGAGGATCGCGAACGGATAGAAAAAGTACAAGTGGTACGTGTCATTTTATTGGAAAATCACTTGTCTCTTGGTTTAGTAAGAAACAGAATTGTGTTTCACTATCAACACGTGAAGCTGAATATATATCAGCGGCTCTCGCTTGTACTCAAGTACTATACATGCAACAAACACTTCAAGATTTTGATATTCATTTATCAAATTCGATTATATACTGTGATAACACAAGTGCTATAAATCTCTCTAAGAATCCAGTGAATCATTCTAGAACCAAACACATTGATATCCGTCATCATTTCCTTAGAGATAATATTGAAAAAGGATATATATGTCTTGAATATGTCCAAACTGATAATCAAATAGCGGACATTTTTACTAAGCCTCTGCTCGAATCTAGTTTTATTAGATTACGAAGAGAGCTTGGTTTAATTTCAAGAAAAGATCTTGACTAGTAATTTCTAATGATTGTTTTTTCTTTTATATTTGAACTACATTTTTTTTAATTCCTGTTATCAAAAGGAGACTATTTATTTCTTTCAATAAGAGCCTCTGCTTGCTTTCATGGCCAAAATTCTTTATTCACTCTCATCCACAGGCTTATATACATGGAACTTCTTTATAAGCTTGTCAAAATTTCTCTCTTTATTTCATCTTTCTTTTTCTAAGCATAAGGCTCTATACATTATTCTCTATGGCTCACATTTGTGATAAGTGTGCTCACAAATCACACATTTCCGTTACAAGTTCTGAGCCAGAGAAATATTATTCTCCTGAAACACCAAAACACACCAATGCCTTCGTACTCCTGGAAGTACACCAACCTCAAAACGAGTTAAGAAGGCGCTGTTTTGTTCTCCTCGTACCAAAGCTCAGATCGACGAGATTCACCACTATCAGAAACATCAAATAGATTTTCAAAGACAGCTCCATTATGGGCAAAGCCAGCTTTATCATGAGCAACAACGGACATCGGCACGTTTATCTGTTTTAGAAAAAAATGGCATCATTCTTTTGTGGCTCAAACAAGCATGATGTGCATGAACCAATGCCGTCTAGGCCGTCAACATTTAGGAGTCCTAACTCTTGGGATCGGAATTATAACAGGAATGAAGGTGCTCAGAAAAATTGGAGTCCATGGACACAACGTATTGAAGATAATAAAGAAAATTCTGATGACGAATCTTCCCCTCCTCATTAGTTTTATATATATACTTGTTGTATCGTTTTCTCACTATCACTCTTGTAATAACGTTTATATTTTATAATAAGAGTGAAATATGAATTATATAGCTTGATATATTCTCAAAATTTGCAAAAACAAACTGTTTTTCATCAGGCAATATAACCGGTCGACCACCTATATTTGAACCGGTCGACCGTTTGCTCTCTGGTTGAAAACGGTCGACCGACCATATTCAAGCGGTCGACTGGTTAACGTATGTTCAGTTTTTATATATACCCTTTGCGTCATTTTTTCCATCCTCCTTCTCATTTGTCTCAACCGGTTATTTTTCCCCAAACTCCAAAAACCCTATTTTCTCACTTTCAATTTCCAAATCTCCAAATCTTCTAACAATGGCTCCTCCGCAAAAGAAACCCAAGAAAGGATCATCCTCCGGAACTTCATCACTCAATATCTCCGCTAAGAAGTGGCTCGAAAATCCGGTAGCTATCACAAGATGGAATCAAATGACTAATTACAAGTTTCATCCGGGCACTTTCATCAAGTTTGATGATTTCACATCTTATGGAATCCGTAGGTTAGCAAATAACTCAAATCTTACTCCATCGATCGATTTTTCAGAAAACAATGTGGAAATAAATCACTTGATGATAAAATTATTCTATGCCAACATGAACCTAGACGAGCATAAACCTGATAATCCGAACGGAGTCATTTGGTCTGCCGTATGTGGCAAACAAATTTTTATCACTCTTGATAGAATAGCTTCTATACTGGGTATTCCAAATCAAGGCGATGAGTTTTCATTTCATTTCTATGAAGTCTTCACTCGCAATAACATCAGCCA
Organism: Allium cepa; assembly: GCA_030765085.1. Lineage (NCBI taxonomy): Eukaryota > Viridiplantae > Streptophyta > Magnoliopsida > Asparagales > Amaryllidaceae > Allium > Allium cepa. Next base: position 78,932,666 of record CM060932.1, on the reverse strand, counting down.
TCAATTCATGGAGGACACCAGTGATGGCACAAAATCAATTGGACTTCGACCCAACGCCAGACTACTACATCGCGTTTTGATGTTTTCCTTGTTTCCTAGACTAGGAAACTATGACGTTTTATACAAAGAAAACTTCAAGGCCTTTTATGCTATTTATGGGAATATCCAAATCAATTGGGTTTATATGCTTTTTGACGAGATTCTCAAGGTAAATAACTCTACGCGACCTCACTTTTTCCTCAATGAATATATCATGCGTATTTTGCTAGCTTGTGGCGTAAGACCTCCTGACTCTGCCACCTCGAAACCAAAATGTATTGATTCCGTAACCATCAAACGCATGAAGCTTCCTCCTCCTTACCTTGAGATTATGCCGTTTGAACAATGGCAACAAAGAGGTCCAACAAAACAAAAGGCTACTTCCTCTCGACCTCGTTCCAAAGAAGTTAAGATGTTGAAATCAAAATCCACCACAAAAGAATCACTTGAAACTATTACGCGTAATCAATTCTTGCTTGAATCAAGACTCAAGCGCATGGACACAAAAATTGATAGACGCTTCAACAAAGTCAAGTCATTCTTTGGTATTTTATAGGATGCTATTTCATGTAGCACATCCATCTCTGCTCAAGACCCAGGAAAACGTCCTGCTCCTCCTGCTTTCAACTGGTCATCAACTGAGGAGTCTGCTGGTACTAGTGGACATGGTCGTGGAGAATCATCTAGGGAGGACGATGAAGAGGAAGATGATGATGATGATGATGAGGAAGAAGATATTCAAGAGGAGACAGCTTCTGACTCATCCTAGATTCTGTTTTCTATCTCTATATTTTGGATTAGTAATTTAAAACATCATTCGACACTTGTACTAAATAGTGTCGTTACTTTTATTCGTATGATATTATGGTATGTATGATACTCTGGTATGTTTGGATATGTTACGTACTCTGGTATGATACTCTGGTATGTTTGGTATGCACGAATATTCTGGTTGATATACTCCTATATTATTCCGTTATCTATTATTCCTTTTTGTCGATGACAAAGGGGGAGAAAGTGCTAACAATTATTTGCAGGAATATATATATATAAAGAATACAGATCACATATTCAGGGGGAGATTCAAAACTTCAGATATATGTTGTCATCAATCAAAAAGGGGGAGAATGTTGAGTCACAGGTTCTATGAAGGTTTTGATTTCTGACAAAGAAATAAAGGTGATCGACAAAACAAAGACATCATGGCTATAAAGAGGCACAAAAGAGCTACATACGGTACTCTAGATTATAGATTGATTATTTGATATTGTAATAGTGATAAACTTGTTAAAATATATCCTCAAATAATCATGCATCTCAATATAATCGATATATATATGTTTTAAAAAAAAAGCATTTGCACATTTGTTGAGCAAATTAACAGAGACCGGTCGACCGGTCATAAATTAGGCGGTCGACCGTTTCTGTGTAAAATGCACATAAACGTGCACACATGCACATAACGACTATATATTTGAAATCCTGTCTACTGGCCAATTTTTGACATGTCGACCGTTTTTTAAACAGAGAGCAACCTTTCCCAAAAGACACTTCTTTCTCCAATGGTTGCATCTCTTACCTTTCATCAATGATCATAACTATTAATGGCAACTGTTCACAAAGAGTTACAACTATTTCTCTCTATATATACTCATCTAAATCATTGGTTCAAATATATGATTACATACATTTTTACTCTAATTTCTGATCTTACTTTCTAAATACTCTTGCATTCTAAAAGCTCTCAATTATTTTAATTGCTTATTGAATCATTGAAATTATTTAATATCTTTTGATTCAATAAGTAATATACTTCCCTTAATCTTCACAAAACATCATTCACATATTTTGAGGATAAGATTATAGGAAATTTGTACTACAAGTGACAAAACTGTGTTAGCAAGAACACATACCGTCAACAAACAATTATATTCATCATTGTTGAAATCCTCGGTGTTGTAAGAGGCAAGTGTTGAAGTCCTCGGTGTTGTAAGAGGCAAGTGTTGAAGTCCTCAATGTATTAGAGGCGTGAAATCCCGTTCGTTTTCTCGGGTGTTGTAAACCTGTTCCTCCGGGTGAAGCGAGGTAGTTAATAGTGAAAATCCAGATAGAAGTCTGGGACTGGACGTAGGACGGTGCTCCGAACCAGTATAAAAATCTCTGGTGTGATTTTTCTATTTTTATTTACTGTGCTATTATCATTTATTTCCGCATTTATATTATATTCCATATTACACGATCCGTGTGTACTATATTTGTACGTGCACTCGTACACTATCACACCGCACACACTTTTCAGACCCAATCAACTTTCATTGTGCCATGAAAAGTGCTAACTCTCAAAAGTGGATAGATGCCATGAATGAGGAGTATAAGTCGATGCAAGATAATAGAGTTTGGGAACTTGTCCCATTACCAGAAAATGCAAAACCGATTGGTTGTAAATGGATATTTAAAACCAAGAGGGATGCAAAGGGTAACGTGGAGAGGTATAAGGCACGTCTTGTAGCAAAAGGCTATACTCAAAAGGAAGGTATCGATTTTATAGAGACTTTCTCTCCAGTTTCATCGAAAGACCCTTTTAGAACAATTATGGCACTTGTTGCTCATTTTGATCTTGAGTTACATCAGATGGATGTTAAGACGGCGTTTCTCAATGGAGACATTGATGAGACAATTTATACGGTACAACCAGAAAACACTGTGTCGGGAGATCCAAAGAATATGGTTTGCAAATTAACAAAATCCATCTATGGACTTAGGCAAGCTTCTCGTCAATGATCAACAATATTCGTCTCAAATCTAAACGAGATGATTACTTGATGGAATTTGTGGTACCATTGACGAGAAGCTTGCCTAAGTCCATAGATGGATTTTGTTAATTTGCAAACCATATTCTTTGGATCTCCCGACACAAAGTTTTCTGGTTGTACCATATAAATTGTCTCGTCAATGTCTCCATTGAGAAACGCCGTCTTAACATCCATCTGATGTAACTCAAGATCAAAATGAGCAACAAGTGCCATAATTGTTCTAAAAGGGTCTTTCGATGAAACTGGAGAGAAAGTCTCTATAAAATCGATACCTTCCTTTTGAGTATAGCCTTTTGCTACAAGACGTGCCTTATACCTCTCCACGTTACCCTTTGCATCCCTCTTGGTTTTAAATATCCATTTACAACCAATCGGTTTTGCATTTTCTGGTAATGGGACAAGTTCCCAAACTCTATTGTCTTGCATGGACTTATACTCCTCATTCATGGCATCTATCCACTTTTGAGAGTTAGCACTTTTCATGGCATGATGAAAGTTGATTGGGTCATCTTCCATCATTCCAGTATCATTCTCTTGTTCTTGGAGAAATACAATATAATCATCTGAAATAGCACTTCTCCTTTCTCTCATGGACCTCCTTAATGGCACTGGTTCTTGAGGTTGTTATGTTTGTTCTTCTGGAACAATAGCTTCATTTTAAATAAGGGGTTGTATAACATTGTCTTGTTGAGGTTCCGGAATCACTTCTTGATCAATGATAGGTGTAGGCAACTGTATAACATTGTCAAAAGTGATAATAGGAACTGGGTTTGGATCCATCTTGTTTGGATTTGAGACGAATATTGTTGATGATTGTGTGTATCACAAGTTCAGTGGGAGTAAACATATATTCTTGGTTCTATATATCGATGACATCTTGCTTGCCACTAACGATATAGGCTTATTGCACGAAACCAAGAAATTTCTATCTAAACATTTTGAGATGAAAGATCTTGGGGATTCCTCTTTTGTATTGGGTATTCAGATACTTCGAGATCGATCTCGGGGTATTCTTGGATTATCACAAAAGAGCTATATTGATAAAGTACTCAAAAGGTTTGGCATGCAAGATTGTAGACAAGGAGATGCCCCTGTTGCTAAAGGAGATAAATTCAGTCTTAGTCAGTGCCCTAAAAGCAATCTTGAAATCCAAGAAATGCAAAAGATTCCCTATGCTTCAGCCGTTGGGAGTCTAATGTATGCTCAAGTATGTACACGTCCAGATATTGCATACATTGTTGGGATGTTAAGCAGATACTTAAGCAACCCTGGTATAGACCATTGGAAAGCAGCCAAGAGGGTTATGAGGTATCTTCAGAGAACAAAAGATTACATGCTCACTTATAGAAGATCAGATCATTTGGAGGTCGTAGGGTATTCTGATTCTGATTTTGCTGGATGCCAAGATAGCAGAAAGTCTACATAAGGCTACATTTATTTATTGGCTGGAGGAACTATATCTTGGAAAAGTGTTAAAAAAACACTTGTAACTTCTTCCACTATGGAAGCAGAATTTGTAGCATGTTATGAGGCATCAAACCATGGAATATCGCTATGCAACTTTGTCATTGGGCTGCGCATTTTGGAAAATATAGAAAGACCGCTGAAGTTATATTGTGATAATCAGTCAGCAGTGCTATATTCTAATAATAACAAAAGCTCAACTAAGTCAAAGCATATTGACATAAAATTCTTAGTTGTGAAAGAAAGAGTGCGGAGTGGATATATATCTATAGAGCATATTGGAACAAACTTCATGATAGCGGATCCGCTCACAAAAGGTTTACCGCCCAAGGTCTTTCATAGGCACACTGCTCATATGGGTGTTGTATTACTGGAGGATGTTATGGTTTAGTGGGAGTTTGTATTTTATATGCTTTATATTTGTCTTGAAACATATATTTGATTTTCTGATCAAAATAAAGTATTCAGTTCATTTCAGTTCATTCACTTTGTCTACTATTTTGATTCTGACCTCACTTAAGTTTAAAGAGGACCAGTTGAAAATAGACATGTTTTGTTCACATTACATAAAATTTTCATGCTATGTATTCATGATTGATCTATGTCATTTGACTATATATATGTATGTGACCATTGATGGGTTTAATCATGATTAATATGGCAAAGACCACTATGATCTTATATAGATATGGTTGATGGACAAGATTGTTAAAGATTACCTTTATTAAATAGCAGATTTTGAGCTCATAAGGTTGTACATTTATAAAGAAACATATGTTGCCCAAGTGGGAGATTGTTAGATTAAAATTTGTTGTGGGCACATATGTTAAAATGTATAATGCTATTATACATTGGGGTGTAAATATGTGGTATTTACAATTTGTTGAGGGGCCAAATTGTAAATATTAGATAACTGATCTTAGTCCGTTATAAAACGGTCTGGTCCCCGAGAAACAGTGCGTACTCTTTATTCTCTCTTCTTCCCCGTTAGAGAGAAACGCAGACAAAAAGTAGAAATTGTATTCTTGGAAGATCAGAATCTTCATACAAATTGATTCAATGGATTCCGGTACGCTTCCGCTAATCTCGGTTTGTTCATAGTTTTAATCTCTCTTGAATTGATTAGGGCTAAATTGAATATTCAACAAAATCGTTCTCTTATATAACTCAAGCTAGCAGTAGAAAAGAAATTGACAATATTCTACATATACTTAATTTGATTAACCAACCAAGGTCTACAATTTTAACCATGTGAAAGTAATGTCAACCATGAACTTAATTCGAAATTAAACTACTAGAATTAAATTAAAATGATTACCAAGTCAAAAGCATAACATAAAACAATCATTTCTTCTAGTGACAAAATAATAGTGGAGCATACAAATGACAAACTGTATAAAATTTAGTGATGTATTACATATATGAATCAAAGAAGAACATTAACTAGGACTATCCAGTGCAACACTCGACATACTTTTTATCTGAACCACATTCCACATTGAAAACAATGTAATCTGTGTTTGGAATCTTTTGTGGTAGAAACAAAATAAAAACAGACTTCAAAGAAATCGTGAACTATGTACCGAGTTTTCTAATTATGAAATTGTTCAAAAGCTATAAAGAGCTTGCATGTAACGACATAAACTTGGATTATCAAGCAAAGAATCGGTTTTCTTTGCTGATAGCTTTAAGCTGTAATACAACTTACACTTTCTAATACTAACACTTCCATATAATGAGTTTGTACCATCAACAAAAACTACACTCCAAAAATTAATATAGGTGAGTTACCTAAATAATCTGCTCCGACATACTTTCTAACCTGCTCCGGCATAATTTCTAACCTACTCAAAGAATTGCACTCCCATGAATAAAAAAATCATTCACAATGTTTAGTGGTCAGCACATCAACAATAAAATAATTGAGAAATATGAACCTGTGATATAAGTTCTCACCCTACGTTGAGATTACCCAAAAATTGAACCGCCACTCCTTGAGGTCACCACGGAAGCTCCATCTTATTCTACAAGCAAGCTTCCTAAACTTGACTAGATCTGCTTTTCTTCATTGAAGGTGCTAATCAAATGGCGACATAAACAAGGTATAATTCAGTTAGTTTTTTCTCTCTACACATTCCACAATGTTGTAGATCTAGTGATTAATTCCATATATCGAATTTATATATGCGTATACAAGTGTAGATCTTAAAGTAATATAGCCTGTTACCATTTAAATTGGTTTTGGATTAATATTGATAATTTCTATTGATGGTTTTCATTATTAATTTCTATTTATTTTAATGTAAATATAGATCTTGTAATTAATTTGTTGTTTTATACAATTATTTATTCAATTGTTATGATAGTTTCAATCTATTACTTATAAAGGAAAACAGAAACCGGTTGTTTATTTGGACGACACCTGTCCCGTACGATGTGGCATCTCAAACCGGTTCATTTCTCACGTTTCCAAATCCCTAACCGCAGTTGTTTCCATTTCCTACATCACATTTCGTGGCCCTTTCTTCTCTATCAAAGCAGATTCGCTTCGATTTCCTCCCACCAAACCTTACACAGTCCCTAATGGCGGATCCTCTATTAACTCCCACAAAACCTTACTATTTCTCTACCAATTCCAAACACAATGAACGAAATAAATCCATGTGCCCTTTGTATCTTAATTCATACCGGTAAATCTCATTTCTCCTTTCCTAGGTAGTGATTTTCTCAATTTTTTCTTCCATTTATTTATTTTACTTACTTCTTCGGAATTCACGTCTACTTACTATTGATTCACACATAAACTGACCGGATCATTTGTTGACATAATTCGGTAGTTTTTCAATTTGATTAAATTTAGATTTTGAAGATATAATGATAGCGCTATTTTTTATTACTCCGTACTGTTAAAATTACAGAATGATTTACGTATTTTCCCCAGTAGTGTCAACTCTGATTATTCGGTCATGATTGATTTTAAGGAGGGTGATGATTAACTGTGTTTAAATTCTTAAAATGCAACTAATTGTGAAAAAGAGGAGTAAAATTCACGTACTTCCTATTTATTTTCATACTAGGAGAAGGAATTGTTTGAACTGAAATATTCTCCGTTGTCCAAAATTATGAAATTTGGTGTTATTTGTATTACTTTTCATAGTATTATGCTTGCATTCGTAGTTTCAATATATCTTTTTATGAGTCGACGCAAATACATTTCCATTTTAACTGCATACTGTTTCATCATGTTAAACTCATGAGTTTCTTCCACAAAAGCTTATCTATTTAAGTGGTGTTACTACTGTGTATTGTTATTAATGAGTTCTTTGAAATGTATGCATATAGAAAACTTCTAAATTTACTTTGATGCTCTGAGTCTCTGACTATTCATTCATGATTCAAAATGCAGTAATAAATGTTCATACTAACTTTTGGATCAGAAAAATATAATCGTATAAGGGATTCATAATGATGAAAGAAAGTAATATATGAGTGGGTAGTTAATACTTAAATGCTGCTTTTATTTATTATTGGCTAATCTTTTAGTTAAATGGTAAAGTAGGAACGCAATTTGCTTGATGGCTTGAATGATGTCTTCAAATGATGTGGCATAAATAATAAATGCTGATACAATTCCCTCCATTGCCTTTCATTTTGTTTGATCCCATTATCTCTGTTTAAATTTCCAAATCTTTACGCTGTAGATGCAAGGCTACTACATGTTTGTAGAGTTGAACCCAAAATCTTTGAATGTAGAGCAACTGTCATATCAGTAGTAATAATGGTCAAAGGCCTATATTACAAAGAGTTTGAACAAGTTTTTATCTTATTTATTTATATATTTATTTATTTATTCCAAATGTGTACTTGATTGAACTTGATTAACTGAATAAAAGGAATTTGGAATAGTTTTGTTGCCTTTTTTAGAACAAACTGCATGTAAACGACTTGGTTGACCGTTTTAAACTAATTGAGTTCCAAATGTGGTACTCCTGAATTTTCGTTTTTTTTCCTTCTGTTGTATTGTTTATCCATTTAACCCACCTTCTTTACCTACACATCTTGTAATGTAAAATTAGTTATCACAGGAATAAATCAAAAGATGGAGATTTAATAGAGAATGACGATGAAGTAGTTACTCATATTGACTGCTCTGTGACCCACCCACCACCAATGGGAAATACTACTAAACGCAATGTAGGACCTCGGTAAAATTTTGAACCATTTATTGGTATATTGCTTTTCAATTTTTATCCGGTCGTATGATTTCAAGGTAATTTGTTGGATCTAAAAATTAAACCTTGATCTTTACTCACTGTCATAACAAATATGCTTATTCTATTACAGTTCAGAAAAAAGGTAAGAATCACATAATTTTGTGTTCATATTTGATTTATATTTATTGACCTGATGTGCTAAAATTCACGTTGGTTGGTTTCTGTTTATGAAATTGATCTTATATTGCACCTTGGTAATAACTATATTTAAGTCGACCAAAGTAATTGTAAATTTTGGAAATATTGAAATGTACTACCATTACTTTAATACATTTTTTTGCCTTTTCAAAGTCCAAATCGATGATTTGGTTTAGTGCAATATAGCCAAAATAACCCAAACTGGTTTAAATCAGTTTTTAGCTGGCTTCTCTTTTAGTTTGAAAAATACCGAACTGGTGCAAAATTCTCTTTCCACTGATCCTTTGCAATATATACAAATATATGCATAGTCAAAACATGATAAATATTAGAAAATTTCATGGAAGAGAATCTTTTGCAAGTGATAATAAATTGAAAGAAGATGTAGATTATTAAACTTCTCTTGAATGTATATAGTACTATCGAATTATACTTTGGTATTGGATGGAGAAATTGAACCTTTCATCAACGCAACCTTAAGTTTACATATATTGCTTTCGATATTTATAGGACATGGTTTGTTTAAGCTGTAAATTATTATGCATACTATATAGTACTACTTACTCTTTAATTTATGTACTATTATTTTCCAGTTTTAGTAAATGCTATTTCTATCACAGTAGATCAGTAGATGATTAATAGTAAGAACTACATATTACTCGGTCAACTGGGATTCATACAAGTGAGTCTGGTGTTGACAATAGTAAATGAAAGAAGATATAGATGAATTTCAATAACATTCTATGATGTTTGCATATTCTAAATCCCTTACTGGATAAATAATCATGTTTATAGAAGTTATAATCTAATTTTATATTCATGTCATTAACATAATCGATAAGGATCCATATAGGCTATATTCTGTTTGCCAATCGAGTGACTTTACCATTGACTTATTTCCATTAACAATTGCATGGATGTTAGGAATTGTATATCCTCAATATGAAAAAGAGTCGGTTACTAATCTGAAATAAAACTGCAAGTTCTTTTTTTTTTTTTTTTTTTTTTTTTTTTTTTTTTTTTTTTGAAAACCCAGGAGAACCAGGCGGACCGGTAAACTCCTGAGGAGGGTATAGTAAAGCCGTCCGCTGATCCAAGCCCCCATACCCCCGGGTAAATTTATATAGGATAGGGAAGCGCATGGTAGGAATCGAACCTGCAAGTTCTAAAATTACTAAACATGTGACTTAAAGCTTAAGGGAAGCTCATCCTTCTATAACATGAATAATGCGGGAAAATCTAGGAGAAAAAAAAACCTGTGACTCATCTTAATCTAATGCTAATATTTAAACTGAAAGTTATTTGTATAGAAGTATAGACAACTTATATATGTATTACTATATATTTTCAATCGATATCATGCTAAGATTGTAATTTTACTATGAAAAAATGTCATTTATTCAAGATGTCAGATTATTTAGTTTTAAAGTTGCGTTTATGTTTGAAGTTTGAACGGTTTCTGCCGAATCGCAGTCTCAAATATTCACATCCATGTAATGGTGAGTAGCATGTTATATTTCATTTAGGTCCATTACGATATTTTTTTTAAATTTACAACTATTGTTTATTATGCCGAATTATAAGAAGGAAACAGTTATAGCTAAAATATACTCTTTAAAGTACCCAACCGAATCATTATAACAATTAAGTGCATGTATATTTTGGCTTAATGGATGCAATAGATATTTACCTAAGTACACTTACAAAATGCTACATGTATAATAAGTAACACTATACTTTTTTTGTTCTTAACTTATATCAAGAATGTTAAGAAATAATATTATAAAATTATCAATGAAGTAGTAAATCACTATCACCTCTAATGATATTCGTTATAATTCTACGTCTGTGCCTGAGTCGTAAAATCTCAACTTGAAATGAAACATTTATAATAAATATCACTATAGTTAAAACATTTACTCTTTGTTTTTCTAAAATTTTAATTTATGCATGTTGATGAGCTGCAATATATAGAATATATTAATGCTTAGACTTTGAATTAATGTCTGTGATAACATAAGCGATTGAAGTTATATATAGCATGGTGAATAAATTTATTATTTGCAAAAATGATATAGCTAATGCTAAAAGTTAATGTGTTTTACTCTTTCTTTTTTAATAAACAAATATGTCCATATGCGTAATCCTATATAATTAATATGGACAAGTTGTAAAATTTTGAGAAAAGCACATTAATGTGTTTTACTCTTTCTTTTTTAATAAACAAATATGTATTTGTTTCTGTAGCGACATATGTGCTTCAGAATTAGACAATTTGGTTGGTGGATTGTTCTTGCCAGCTTAGATGTAAGTACTTTTTTACTTGCTAATAGGGTTTTATTTTTCATAAATAAGTATATATGTTTAGGCTTACAGTAAGGATGTCCATCGTATACTTGAATAATATTGTTAAGGGATGCATTGCAAAGAGTGTAGACAGGACTGGGAACATGAAGCCTTCCCGTGCGTGTTCACATTTCACTTTCCTATTCACTATTTCTCCTATTTGCATGTGGCAATACATTTAAATGAAATATAATATATTCTTTGGTATCTTTTGGGCATAACATATATAGCCATGTAATATGCTCCCTGTTGTATTTTTCAGGAAATCAAGTAAGATGATACTGTATGCTAAACAGCGGAGACTTCTAACTCTTATCAAGGTATTTATTCATAGTCACTTTCACTCTAAACCTATTCATACTGAGCTTTAAATACATATATGTGGCTTCAAATACATATAGATTTAAAGCAGATTTTAAGTGCTTTCGTTTTCAAATGAAAATGCAATCTGAGATTAAATCCCAAAGATTTTGTGTACACATGATGCCATCAAATACATCAAGTTTTAAATATCCACAAATTCAAGTACATACAAGCCTTGAATGCCCATAGTGCTGTATATATGAAGTTTTGAGTAATAAAGATTCCAAGTCTGTATGCTTCAAACTTTAGGGGTGCAAGATTTCGAATTACCAGGTTTCAGAAAACAATCTAATGTTAATCTCATATGATATCATTTTATACTTGAAAAGGATAAATTTTGTAAACATGTAATTTTGTATACATTACTCTAAAGTTCAATCGGCTTTCGGGAATTGTATAAGTTGCTAAACCATATCATCTTCACAGTTTTATTGATTTTTGGGAATATGTTGGATTTCGCATGAAAATATTAGCTCAACACTGAAACTGTGCACTGATTACAAATGAATATATAGTTCCATGTATCAATTTTGAGACACATCAAGTTTTTACACATGTTTAAAGTTTTCGAATGGACGCAACTTCATATGCAGATTTTGATATGTACCAGTTTTGTATACATGCAATTTTCAACGACGCGTAACTGGGAACGTACCTGTGAATTTCGCATCTTCCAGCATACTAAATTTTACTGTACTATTTTATATATTGTTATCCGGGTTTGTAATCCACAGGACCCACTAGAAAACAGAACAATCCTAGGACGTCAGAATGGTTAGAACTTAACCAAAAAAGCTAAGGCAAAGAGTTAACGGAAACCAAGCCATATTACTAATGCAACAGCCAAAGTCAACTAAATCAAGAAGCTAGCGTCAGTTTATTTCATTCAGCGGTAGAATTTATCAACTATACGAAATGATTTTAGTGTATATGCTATATTACTTAGAAGATAACTCATACTTTTCCTCGAATGTCCAATTAATGCTCCATAACTTTTATTAAGACACGATGATGCTTAATCTATAGTTTTATGAGAACCCTACTCTTAGTTTGGTTTGAGTTATCATCAGATATAACAAACCCAATGAGCTTAAAATTCTTAATTGAACTTTTGGTTTTTATATAGGTTAATAGAATCACCATAAGCCACATAAGTTGAGTGGGGGGCCGAACCTTGCGTTGAATTTGAAATAGAAGAATTGGAGAAGATTTTGAAAATCAGAGTAGATTCGAAGAAATTGTCACAGCATGCATAGAAGCAAAAATGACTGCTTCAGTGAATCAAAAGGTGGGAAATAATGAAAAAAATTTCAATTTGTAAGTAACAACGAGGCAAAGATGGTAATTGCCTGTAAGATTTGTCGAGGATTTGCCATCTAAAGTAGTTCAGAATCTTAGTTGTTTGGTCTATTAGTTGGATGTGATAATATTGTTTCTATTTATTTCAGTTTGATAGTTGTTTGGATAGCAATGGTTTTCATTCATGTTAGCTTTGCTATTTGTATTTGTTACAAGCTTACGTAAATTTTTGCATGTATTTCAATGCTGACGATAACGATGAGGTCTCATTATTATTTTTTAGCAATTTTCATTTTCCTATTTCATGCAATGTTCATTATAATTTACAATCAAATAGTTTATCATACACTGACTTAGTATAAATTTAGGTGCCTTACCCGAGTTTCCATGGATATCATTTCACTTTCTATGGCTTGGGTTTAGATAAACATAGTTTCAGACAGTTGATTTGTAGAGCAACATATGAGCTATCCAATGTTTGTTTACTGTGTTTTTCAAAATATGACGTAATATAAAATTAAGGCAACTAACAGTCTTCAAACTTTACTGTTAAGAAACCTAAATTCAAGTATTAGTTATTGGAAAATCTACCACCTGTCCTATATAGTACTTATGTCACTGATGAAATGAATTAGCTTTCTTAATTTTACTCTATATTCAGAATAAATTTTGTTTTCCTAACAATCAAATACACTGCATAACAACATGACTATCAACGGTCTTACAATACTTTCAATTACCAGACTGCCTTAACCTCAAAACTTTATCACATACTAAAGTTGCACACTATAGTCAAGCAGTTTTATACTTCAGCAAGTATTGAGGGTTTGTGAGGAATGAAATATCATGGGAGGTGAGACCTTTATGGTGGAAAAGAAAATTTCTCTATATATTAATACAGTGATTTATTACTTTTGAAAATAGAGACGATGCAAGTTTTTTATATTCTAAACTATTGGAAATGCTAATTTTAATATTTTTCATATTTTTTACAGATATTGACGTAATAGTTGGTTACTTTTCTTTACCTGTTTAATTTTTTCCCGAAATAAGATAAATGGTTGATTTATGCATGCACACACATAAAAAAAGTAATATTACGTATACGTCGATGTCATTTTGTAAGATCCAAAAAATCTTGCAAATATTGTTTTAAAATGCTAATTCCTTTTGTATTTTTCAGGAAAACTGAATGTTGCACATAGATTAAGTATTAAATCTACTAAACTATAATCATATCACTAATAAGAACTACACATAGTGGAAACCCAACTAATAAGAACATCCGACGACAACTCTACGTTAGTAAATATATCCCGACAATGACCGTGTGCGTAGCACGGACCACACACTATTGTATCCTACGTTGTTTCTTATGCTATTATGGTAGTAATGGGTTTAAGTAAAGATTTAAAAGGATGAAAGATGAGGTTGCATGGAAATAAAAAAGATTCATCTTCACTTCAGCTAAGGAGGATAATGGTAATAATGTTGATTATATCCTAGATTGTTTACCCGCATCACATGCATGTACCTTTCCACTCCCATTATTACTCAAAATTATATCCAATCATTCATTTATTAAATTATGACAAAAAAATATACATATTGTATTAATGCAGTCCAAAGGGAAGAAAAATACTTGCTACCCTTTCTACTGCCTAAAATAAATTCACTTCAAATTGAATATCAAGTTCATCGCTGTAAGATCGATATAATATACTTTCAAACTAATTTTTCTATATACTTCTTAATCTACTTAATTTATTTTCTCACAACAATTTCCATCAACCTCACGACTGAACATAAAGCTGAAGGGGTTAAGAACCAGCACTGCACCTGACCTCTACATACAGCTTTAACATACAATTGGACTACATACAAATGGACCTACAATTACAGGTAAATACCAGCACTGCCCGTGTGCGTAGCACGGGCCATGCACTAGTTGTTATAATATTTTACTAAATGAAGGTGTTCTACAGTAAAGGAGCAGGCCAAAAAGAACAAATATCTAATATTTTAATTTTACACATTAAGGGGGAGAATTTGTCTGTGAAGTATCTTGGTGTCCTATTGACATCAGATTACATACATGTAGAACATTGTGTACCCATGATTAACAAGATCAGCAACAAGTTAGAAGAGTGAGACAACAGCTTACTATCAAAAACGAGGAGAGCATGACTTTTTCAAAGCACAATCGCACCAATTATCATGTGTTGGCTGTTACTGTATCACATTCCAGTTTCATTTCTAAAAAAGTTGATAAAATGTGTGCAGGTTTCTTTTGAAGTGGTAAATTATATAAAATTTCATCAAAATCACTGTATAGACCCAAGCTAAAAGATGGTGCAGGATTAAGAAAATTTTCATATCTCAACAACATAGCAAGGATCAAGTTGCCATGGAGTTTAATTACTAAAGACTGTTTATTGGCAAGATGGATGAAGGCAAAATATTTATCAAAATCAAATTTTTAGGTGATGCCGATCAACAACAATTATTCAGGTACAATGAAATATATTTTGATGCAGAGCTAAACTTCTTGCACATTGATGAATAAAGTGCTTGTAAATGGGGAAATACGTCAATGTGGTTTGATCCGTCGACTAAACACAAATCATTAGTGGATTTGATTGGGTGGAGTAGAGTGTACATATGAAATAGTGCACAACATTTAGTAAGTTATAAATTAAAAATCATGGCCTACATCCTTAAATCCTACTAGAAATTAGAGAGGTTTCAGCAGCTTTTAATCAAGTCAAAATAGCTTCAGACTAAGGTTCAAAATTCCGTTTTCCGTTTCCATTCCGGTCAATGGTAATTTTAAAATTCTCGGTTCCATCCCGGACATTCCGAAAGTTCCGCTTTAATTCCGGTTTTCTAATTCCGATATTTTTTTTACTTTAATTTGTTATATATGCTAATAAATATCAAATATTGTTGGAAATTTATAGTATATTTTTTACACTACATATAACATACGCGCTTTAATTAAAAATCCAGTGTCTAAGATTCTGTGTTGTTCATTTAAGATTTTAAAACTTGGATCAATTTTTTAATTTTTTATTATGATTCGATGTAAATTAACAAAAGTATAACAAATTTTTTAATGAAACTATATGATTTCTTCTTCATTTATTTATTGTCCCGATTAATTTTTTCCCTTTTTTTAATTAATATATATTTATTGTATTTTTTTAATTTTTTGTTAACATTTTTCAATATTTGAAAAGCAAATCCGGAATTTCGACCGGATTCCGTTTCGGTTATGAACGGGATCGGAACGGAATCACCGGAATAACCAGAATTCTGTCGGAATTTTGAATCATGCTTCAGACATGTCAAAAGTTTACATATGGATAACGCACAACAATAAATTTATATTTTCATAGTTTGGAACAAAGTAAAGCAACATTTAGAAGAAAAAAAGAACTCAAATTAGTATGGCATATATCTACTACAAAGAAAATCTCCTAAATAGCATATAAAACATATTTGGAACAGTTAGCTACTATGGATTGATTGACATATTGGGCCTTTCAACTTATATGAACCATAAGTTGTGTAATAACCATAACAAAAATCATGAACATATCTTTTCAAAACGTTTATATAGCACTTATCTTTGGGACTCAATCGTTGAAAAGTTGCGGCTCCAACCGATAAATGACGTGAATTTGCAGTAGAGAATTGTTGCAATTATTGACAACTTTCCAACGTCTTCCATCTCATAAGATTTGGCATTTACAGCAACTTCGACAACAATCCACTATATTTGAAAGGAGAGGAATCTACGTAAATTTGACAGAAAACTTGCTCAGTAGCTTAACGCCTAAAAGTAACAGTGAACGATATCAGACTAAAAATTAAGCGAGATGGATTGTATAATCGAAGCATGGAAGCATAGAAGGAGATCGATGTCACCTACCTTTTGAGCTTCAAGAAGAGACAAGATTCGCCCTCTTTGCTAATAGTTAAGGTGTATAACCATTATAAGGTCATCGATACACTCCATAAAAAGCACAATCACTATAATAGCGAATATTTCTTCTTTCGCTACCCCAAGGCTTCAACCGCTTCTGGTTGTCTGATCATAAGTCCTCTTATCCAACTTCTCTTTAACACTTTAGTTTTCTTCACCTAAGCATCTAATAACACTTCTGTATCCTTCACGGATCTCCCTCAACGAGAAGTCAACAATGTATAGGCCAACACTTTGGAGTTCTTGAAGTGGGTTGACGACATATTCCCTACAACTTCTTATCTTCTTACAAATGCTTAGCTTCACCAATATCATCTTCTATATAATGCCAGGAGCACTGTTCTAAATAGACTTCCACTAAAAGAGCTAGAGCTACCGTCGTTCCTTCTGCCACAGTCCATGATTTTGGCAACGAAGATGAGGGGATAAAGAAGGTCAGGAAGGCAAGGCTAACTTACAAGGGGAGAAAGAAGATAATTATTGAGGAGAGAGACAAAGGAAGAGAGAAAGAAGGAGAGGAAGAAGAAGGAGACGAAGAGTAAGATGAGGATGATGACGACATGAAATATGACCTTAGCAATGACGAATCATATGGAGAAACATCTCCCAAAGGCACCATAGTTACAACACCTACCCATCCGAAGTAATTAGTCATCAAGTCTTCACAACTTTCTCCTAGACCGTGCCTCGAACCCATTAGACAAGCAACTACTATTGTAGGCTCTTCCGAGAACAACTTTGGTTCCCTGGGCGATTTTGGTAGCCCACGTGAATTTAGCATCTCTCTTGGGGATATTTATGCCAAGGGTGATGAAAATCCATCTCTAGGACCCCTCAAGCGCAGTCCATAGGTTTACTTAGGGAGACACCAGCACTTTGCATATTCTAAGATTACGAGCACAAGCACCGAGCGGTCATTATTAATCCAATATCTTAGTTTTGATATATCCCTTCTTATTTTAAGGTATAATGGGTAGAGAATGCTTCAGCCATCTCCATTTGTGCATAGATCAATACCACTCCTCAACTTCGTTGGCTTACATGCACACCTCTAGCTCCCATTAGGAATCAGACTCTGAAAGAAAGAAGAGGACGGATAAGGAGCATCGATATGAAAAGGGTATGTGGTGCCATCATGAAGAACAAGAGCATCATGACGATGAAAGAAAACAACGCCGTCTAGATGAGCAATGTAACATCCCCATACTTGAAGGCCCAAAACTAACGGCTATGGATGCTACAGTCATTCATAGTTATTAATCCTCGGCGACCAAATACGGTGGTGTTAAATATATTGATACATAGAAATAATGATTATGGAAAAAATTTAAAACATCAAGCAACTAACATTTCATTTCAAAACATTTCCAATTTACTACATCATCCCACCAACGTAAACCACGTTCAGAGAAAATATATTTATTACAAATATGCCAAGAGCAACATATGAAGATGCCCCCTTGGATGATCAGAGTATATACATGCAATATAACAAGTTTGTCATTACAAAACAACGCAGCCGAATCAAAAGAAAAGAGAACTCTAAATAACTATCATGCCTTCTGCATGTCTCCGAAAGCTTATTTATCTTAAGAGGTACCTAAAAACCTCAACTCTCAAACTACACAAAATCAATTGAGTACTCGAGAGTTTAAAGGAAAAACATAAACTTAAAATCAGGCATAAAGCCTAGTATGAATAATAATCGACCATCTCAAATCATTTAGATATCTATTGAGACCACGCCGCTTAGCGGAAAATGTTCTTCCCTCTAGTATCTCAAAACCTTCATAAAACTATATGCTATGCTCCTGCATCCACAATGGTTAAAACAATTCAAAATAGTATAGTACGATGATATGCAAAATCAATGAATCTATTCTAGATTACCCATCTCCATTCATTCTAACTATCTGTCTCAATTATAGTTTCTAGGATTACCATTAACCTATTAGTTTTCATGGGCTGACTAATGACCAGTAAAATATATAAGGACTCCTTGTCAATTACATAGTTTTCATGGGATCACTAAGAACCGGTTGGTAACTCCAATATCTTTACTCTAGTTCTAGTTTTCATGGGTTGACAAGGAACCTATTGGTGACCCCGGTATCCTTTCTTCTTAACCTAGTTTTCATGGGCTGATTAGGAACCTATGAACATCTGTCAATATCTAAATCCGGATATAGTTTTCATCGGCTAACTATAAACCTATTGGCCCCTACCAGTATCAAATCCTAGTGTTCATGGGCGTACTATGAATCTGTCTTTCTAACATCTTCCTTTATACACAGTTTTCATAGGCTAACTATGAACCTACTGGCCCCTGCCAATATCTTTTCCTATATACAGTTTTTGTGGGCTTATTAAGAACCTGTTGGCCCCTGCCAATATCTTTCTTTTATATTTTAACATCCTATATTTTGATCTTCCTGACCTCCTGGATGCAATTCTACTCATTCAGGAGTTTAATCGATTTATATTCACTATCGGGTTAACCTAGTTGGTCTTTCTACCTTTTATCCCCAAAATGCAGTTATGGGTCCATTATAAAGTGAATATATTTATATTTGAAGAGAAAACATAACAACATAGCAATACCACTTCTGTGGGTTTAATAAAAAACATGGTTAATACCTTTAACCTATTATATTATCAGAGAAAGCTTCTTTTCAAAACCATTATGAAAACTCCTTTAATTTAGCCATGGGGTTTTCCTTATAAAAATGAGTTTGGGTTACAAAACCTTTCGACACCTTCGAAACCTTGTTTTCGACTTCATAGGATAACCTCCTTCGAAAGCATTAAAATCTATCTTCAAAACATTAGGCTCCTGCCTTTATAATATTTTAAAACCTTCCTTTGGAAATCTTTCGATTGTGTTAAAGTACTAATATTTAACTTTTAGAAACATAGCTTCAAAACCAGTTGAAAGTACCCCTTTCAATACCAATGAAAGTAACCCTTCCGAAATCATTGAATGTCCTCTTTCAAAAGCCTTGGGATTATACTTAAAATATTATTTACTTCAAAGTCAACATAGGTGAAAGCAACTCTTTCGAAGCCATCCTTTTTCATACATATTGGAGAAACATGATGGCGTCGGCACCATCCTTTCGAAAGCATTAAACATTTGAGTAATATAGTGTAAAGTTGCCTTCAAAACCTCTTTCGAAACCATTTGCCTTTGAAACTCCTAGCCCCCTTTCGAAAGCTATAGGAAGTGGCTTAAACTTTAAACCAAAGTACATTTCGACAACATTGATATCTTCAACACTATCAAAAGGCTATAGAATGACAGCAGAGTTTTAGCTAGGTCGGAACCCCTTCTTTCAAAACATTGTTTCATAAGTAAAAGAACCCAGTTGAAAGCAAACTTAAGTTAATGGCAACCCTTTCAAAACCTTCTAAAAACTCTTTAGAAACCATATGCTTCGACTTCTTCAAAGGCTTACACAAAACAAAGGCAGACGCTTCACTTTTTAAAACAAAATCAAGGTAGCTACTCCTTCGGAAGCTAGCTTTCGACACCTTACCTTTCGCCTTCCTCCAATCCACTGCGTACCATCTTTGTGATACCTTATGTATTGGTTTCGGCTGAGTAGGTTTTGACTAGTTTGAAGGCAAAAGCTTCTGTGTCGAAAGGTACTTCCCAAAGTAGGCGGAACCCTCTTTTTGAGTAAACTTGGTTTAGTACCACTTAAAGTAAATCTTTTGTTACCAACCTATCACGTGTCAATACTAGATTGGTTGTCTTAACTTTTCAAATTCTTTACCAAATTAACTGCCGGTGATTTCAGATCTAAAACATGGTTAAGTTAATCAAATAAGATCTTCCATTAAGAAAAACCAATTTTGTAAAGAAGTCTCTCTTCTAGAGTAATTTAATTCTCATAGCAAATCACTTCTAAAAAATCCCCAGAAATTCCAGAAATTCACTTTAATCATGTTATCTAATGCATCAAAATTCCATATCCAAAATCTTAATATATTTTCCAAAATCTATTTATAAACCTAAATAACCATATTTTCCTTTGAAATCCATAACATTCTTTCCATAATTTGAAAAATTATCAAATTTGATAACCGACTCCAAAATCATGTTTCTCATAACATAAAAATTTTATATGGCATTTAAACATCGTTAAATCTCAGTTTTACCCTAAAACCGTGCATAACCTCTTTTAAACAATCTTATTTAAAACATATAAATTATAAATTAAGCATATCATCATCCAATATAGCATATAAGCGAATTTACCCTTAAATTCTAAAACATGTGATTCAAAGCAAAATAGAGATGAAATTATTATTCACCTTGATTTAGATAAGAAGGTTGGATTGAGATTGATTTCCCCTAAGCTTGATTCTCTAGTTTTCAATTTGTATTCCTTTTGTTCTCTTAATGGTCGGCCTTCCTTAAGCTTTTTGATGTGCGTTTCAAAATAACGTGTGTAAGAAATGAAATGGTAGAAAAGAAATATATATACGGGTAAGGGTTATGGGTGATAATTCCTAGATACCCTTATGTAATTTGATTAACCCAAAACCATTCTGAAGCCCACTAATTTTTATACTAGGCTTGGCCTTAATTAAAGTAATTCAAGTTTTAATCCTCTTATCACTTAACATTTACATTACTCTATTAAATTTATGTAATTAAATCTCCTGAATAATGTTATCAAAAATTAGGGTGTTATAGGCTTCCTTCCTTAAAGAATTTCATCCTCGAAATTCAATAAGGACTAATACTAAACATAGCAATCATCTGTAATGTCTCCTAACAACCATACTAGTCTACGTGATTAGGAATTATCTATATAAATCTAATATAATCATACCCTCAAAGCAGATCGGGATAAGTATCTCAAACCTATCCTCTGTCTCCCAAGTACAGTCCTTCTCGTTGACGCTCCATTGAACTTTCACCAATTTGACCGTCATGTTTCCCATTCTTTTCTCATCTCTCGCCACAACCCGAACTGGCTGTCTAACAAAAGTCAAATTAGGCTCTACCACTAGATTTTCCAACCCTCTCAGAGGAATAGTAGCCTCTGGATTATGCACATACTTGCGAAGATGAGACATAAGAAATACATTATGGACACATGCCATACTACTCGGAAACTCAGCTCTGTATGCAAGCTTTCCAATCCTCTCTATAATGTGGAATGGACCATCATATCTCGGTGCTAGTTTCCTTGACTTCCCGAACCGTACCACAGCCTTCTTCGGTGATACCTTGATGAAAATCCTATCTCCAACTGAGAACTCTAGGTCCTTAAGCCTTTTATCTGCATAACTCTTCTGTTAGATTGAGCTTTCTTCATCCGTTTTTGGATCAACTCAATCTTTTCTGACGCCTCCCTAACCAAATCTGGACCTAAGACCAATCTGTCTCCAGTCTCCAACCAACATACATGGGATTTGAATAGTCTTCCATACAAAGCTTCAAAAGGCACCATCCTATATTGTTCTGATAACTATTGTTATAGGAAAACTCAACCAAATGTAGCTGATCCTCCCAAGATCCATCAAAGTCCAACACACAAGCTCTAAACAAATCCTCGAGTACTTTGTTGACTCTTTCTGTCTATCCATCTGTTTGTGGGTGATAAGTTGTACTTATCTTAAGCTTGGTGCCTAATATGTCTTGTAGACTCTTCCAAAATTCGTCGGTGAATAATGCATCTCTGTATTTGACTATGCTACTAAGAATCCTATGGAGTCTAACTATGTTCTTCATGAACCACTTCGCCAAAACAGGTACCATCTTGGTCGACTATACTGGAATGGAAGGGCACTCTTGGTTAACCTGTCCACAAAAACCCATGTACTCTCATTTCCTCTCCTTGACCTTGGCAACCCATCTATAAAATCAATGAATATCGAATCCCATTTCCAAACTGGAATCTCTAGAGGCTGAAGCAATCCACTCAGCTTTAAATGTTCGACTTTCACTTGTTGACAGTTTGCACACTGCCTAACCCACAAGCTAACATCCATATTCATTCATTCCCAATAGAAGCTCATCTTTATATCTTGATACATCTTGGTCCCTCAAGGATGAATCGTAAACTTGGAATGATGACATTCCTCAAGAACTTCTCTTCTCAAGTTCTCAACATCTGGAACACATAACCGTCCCTTCTTTCTCAACCATCCTCTCTAGTCAAGACAATAACCTTTCAAATCGTCGACCTTAGTTCCAACCTCAAGCCTTCTAATCCTCTCGACTAATAGTGGATCTTCCTTCTGCTTAGAAGCAATTCTCTCGATCGACACTGGTCGAACTTCTAAATAAGACAACATGGCAGTACTCTAAGTAGAACCATCATTCGATCTTAACTGCACACCGTAATTGGATAAAGCTTCTAGATTTTTCCACTCTACCAACACAGCTAACACCACATTCTGATGTCTTTTGCTGAGAGCATCCACTACCTTATTACCTTTCCCTAGGGTATATTCTATACCAAAATCATAAGCAGCTAAAAACTCCAGCCACCTCTGCTGTCTCATATTCAACTCCTTCTCGGAGAATAAACATCTTAAAGACTTATGATTTGTATACAACTCAAATCTCTCTCCTGAGAGATAATGCCTCCAAATATTCAAGGCAAAAATCACCACAGCCAACTCTAGGTCATGAGTAAGATATCTCACTTCATGCAGTCTAAACTGCCTAGATGCATATGCAATAACTTTGCCCATCTGCATCAACACTACTCACAATCCAATTCCGCATGCATTAGTGTATACTACCAGCCCTTGCTTTCCATCTGAAACTATTAACACTGGTGCATTGATCAACAAATGCTTTAACAGCTTCCTCACATTTGTTGAACCAAATAAACCTCACCTCTTTCCTGGTAAGCTTAGTCAAAGGTACTGCAATCCACGAAAAATATTTGATGAATCTCTGGTAGAACGAGCAAGTCCAAGAAAACTTATGATCTTGGTCACCATCTCTGGTTTCTTCCAATTGTTCACAGCTTCGATTTTCGACTGACAATTCTTTCTCTGAAACCATATGACCAAGAAACTTAACCTCTTTCTTCCAAAAATAACACTTGGAAAACTTCGCTTTTAGCTGATTTTCACCGTATCTAGAACAACTCTAAGGTG
This sequence comes from Allium cepa, assembly GCA_030765085.1. Taxonomy (NCBI): domain Eukaryota; kingdom Viridiplantae; phylum Streptophyta; class Magnoliopsida; order Asparagales; family Amaryllidaceae; genus Allium; species Allium cepa. The sequence continues at coordinate 78,908,814 of CM060932.1, read as the reverse complement.
ATCTTCATGCTCTCTCTCATCCTTAGAGTAAACCAAAATGTCATCTATAAACACCGACATGGATCTGTCCAAATACGGAAGACTCGGTTCATCAAATCCACAAAGAAAGTAGGTACATTTGTCAAACCGAATGGAATTACTAACCATTCATACGAACCATATCTACTCCGGAATTCTATCAAAGGATATGTTGTCCTCTGCCACTCTCAACTGATGGAACCCCGTTGCCAAATCCAACTGGGAAAACACTATAGCTCCACTTAACTGATCAAACAGTTCATCTATTCTTGGCAAAGGATACTTGTTCTTTATCTTCCTTTCGTTTAGCTTACAATAGTTGATACACATCCTTAACGACCCATTTGGTATTTTCATGAATACTGCAGCCGCTCCCCAAGGTGAACTCTTGGTCTAATAAAATTCCTTCCTTCTAGATCCACTAGCTGCACTTTCAATTTCTTCATCTCTGCCGGTGTCATCCTGCTTGGTATTCTACTTATAGGTTTAGCTCCTGGCATAAGTTCTACCTGAAACTCAACAGCTCGTTTCGACGGTAATCCTGTGACTGGCTCAAAGACATCTACAAACTCTTTTTCTATTCGAACCTGACTTAGCTTCTCTCCCACTTCCATTGCACGTAATAAAGCACAACTACTCTAATAAGAATTTTCTACTGAGAATGTAATTCGGTTATGATTATTAGGATGTCTCAAAGATATCTCTCCATCCTGGCAAAATATCCCGGCCTCATATCTCCTCAACCAATCAATACCCAAAATGATTCTGAAATCTACGAAATTGTAAACATACAAACTGCATGCAAACTTATGACCTAACAAATCAAGTTCTAGCTGGTCATATCTCATCTTTAGAGTTGCATACCCTCCTATTGGATTTGCAACCCTTAACGAAGTAATAAGGTATGTGGTTCTAAGAATAACCTATAAACCAAACATTGGGATATAAATGGATGTGATGCACAAGTATCAAAATGTATCCTAACTGGTATACTCTAAATCAAAAACGTACCTTCCATGACAGTCTTTCCATTGTCAGCTGTAGTTGGCTTAGCTGATGATCCAACAGCAAAAACTTTCCCCTTGTCTGCCACGACTGGCTCTGGACACTGGTTCTTATACTGCCCAACTTGATCACAGTTAAAGCATTTCACATTCTTCTTGTCTACAGCCTTCTTTCCCTTTCCTGACCGACACTCACTTGCATAATGACCCATTCTTGTCACATTTACAGCATACCAAATCAACCTTTGCCTTCTTGGTAGCATCCCCTTTCTGGGCTCCCTTCTTCTTAAAGAATTTCCTCCCTTTTCTCTGAGAACCCTGGGATTCAACTGTCTTCTCTCTAGTAGAAACAGTAAGCATCTCTTCATGGAAAATGACCATCTCCACCACCACATTACGAGATTCTCGGATATGGGACATGGTCATTCTAGCAAGCTCAGGTCTCATTACTCGAATGAACATTTCATTCTTTCCGATGTTAGTGTCAATCATAGCATATCCATATCGAGACAGCTCATCAAACTTAGCAGCGTACTCGATTACTAACATATCTCCTTAAACTAGATCCATGAATTTCCTCATCAAATCCGACTTAGCAACCTCAGACATAAACCTCTTCTCAAACCTCCTTCTGAAATCAGTCATATCAGCTCTTCCTCCGAAACTTCAGCAGTCACACTATTCTATCAGTGAAGCGCTGCCCCTTGCAACTGCCTAGAGGCCAGCCTTCTCTTTTTTCCATCATCCAAACGTAGATCAGTAAAGATCCTCTCACAATGAAATAGCCAAATTCTCAACCTCAACAGCATCCTCTGTTCCAATGAACGGCTTTCTCTCAAACAGGTATAGTCTCTGCATAGATTAGCATAGCTATTCCCAATCGAAGCCACAAGATTAGCTCCTCCAACATTACCAGCAGCTCCATCTTATAAGATATTGGCAAACAACTAATACCCCATCCTCGCATAAACTCTTGGATTTCCAATACCCACATTGGCTCAACATTTGGGTTAGCATTAGTCGATCGACCTTTGTTTCTTGTCGTATTGGGTCGAGCATTTCCATTGGTTGTGGTGTTTCCTCCACCTAATTTTCTCTTTCGCTTCTTTCTTACATATCTTCTTTCTTGTAAATCTGCATACGAGCCTTAGTAAGGTACGTGAGAACGGTCTAAGAAAGAGGGGAACATGTACTTATATATATACATACATACATGTAGGATCGATTTCACCCTAGAGGGGGTGAATAGGGTAATGCTATTAGTTATAAAAATTATTGCAGAAGTTTATATAAAATTATTTTCAATACAGATATATCAAAATAGCGGCACAGATAATAGCAGAATAATAAATGCAGAAATAGAACGACACATAATTTACCCAGCTTCGGCAAAACCCTGCCTACGTGCTACCCTCAAGGTTTCTACTAGAAATTAAGCAGTCAGACGCTTACACACGTAAACTCACGACACCCGCTATAGACTAGCCTTAACTCTACGCTCAAAACCCTGCCACAACTCAGCCACTGAGTTGCGAATTCTCAAACTACGCACGTAGTTTGTCCCCTAGTCACACGACTAGTAATTACAATCGTTTAATATAAGAATTTAATTTAAAAACAAATTTAAATGATAAAACCCTAATTTAAAAGGTTAAGCCCAAATAGAATGCCGGCCCAAACTAAATTATCACAGAGAATAATATGTCGGCCCTTTTCTTCTTTTTATTATGTTGGCATGTTCTTTCCTCTTTGTTCTGTAAAATGGCGGCTCGTTGCTTCTTCCTTGTTCGATTCTCTCTGATGAATTAGGGCTTTGGAGAATTTCGATGAAGCCAATTGTAGTTGGTTGATTACAATTGCTATTTCTCTATCTTGCTTCGGCAATCGACTCCTTCTTCAATTCAAACACGGCTCCTCGATTTGATCGAGTTCGACTTTGACTCTGGTATGTAATTTATGCCTTTTTCTCTCCTGGTTGAATGCTTGAACTTGATGACTAAAACTGTCGATGATGTTAGTGTTTATATAGGGTTCGAACCCCTATATTTTTGTTCGTATATGCTCATTTGAATTTGTTAATTTTTTTATCTCATCCATTGATTTTTGTATGGATGTTGATGATAATTTCTGACTTTGTCAATTTCATATAATTTGATACTTGATTGAAACGGCTTGTTTTGATTTTGCGTCGTCATCATGGTGTTGAATTTTTTGACAGTTGACTTTAATTTTCGTTCTTCATTCTCTTTGACTTCGGTCTCACGGCCTTGACTTGAATTTGCAAATTGACTTTGGCACTTGACATTGTCGAATTTTTTGCTATGACTTCGGCCACTTGATTTGATTTGAAACTGTTGATCTGAAACTGCTATTACATTTGGCTTTGGTCATTCTTGAAAATTCTTTCTTGATTTTGTCTCGGCCTGTACCTGTGCATTTGCATCATATATATATATGTGTGTGTGTGTGTGTGTGTGTGTGTGTGTGTGTTTGTGTGTGTGTGTGTGTGTGTTAGCTTTGGATTTGGTCACTTGATTATCTCCGTTGATTGCCCTATTGTATTTTTAACCTGATGCCGAACTTGGTTGATATGAAATTTTGGTGGCTTCACTTGCACATTTAGGTTGCTGTTCTTTTGGCACTGCTTACTGTTAATCTTCATGTAGCTTGACTTGAGTTCGAGTTGCTGCCATTTACTACTGCACTGCTTCATTGATACATATGTATGTCTTGTAGAAATGTTGCATTCACTTGCATCCATATTGTCACTGTATCATGTTTGAGATTGTTCATTTGAGCTGTTGTGGCCTTCACTTGATATTTTCATAGACCTATACACTTATTTGGTTCATTGGTGTTTGATCATTCATGTAGTTTCTAGTATCACTTTTTGAGACAGTTTGCATTTCAGTTGTACTGTGTTTGGTTCGGTCTTATACCACTTGTGTCTGCACTGTGTCTGGCTCAGGTTGAAGTGTTGATTGAACTGTTTTCGATTTGTTAATATGTGCACTGTCTATGTATGTTTGCATATTGCAACTTGTTCATGTCTAAACTTGTCTGGTTGTATTTGATTTGTGTCAGTGTGGTTTATGTAGTTTGTCTGCGCTTATATTTGCAGTATGTTGCTTTCTGGTTTCTCCTGTGTGCATGTCTGGTTCATGCTGTACATATACGTTGTTGAACTTCATGTTGAGGCTAGTGTTGTTTTGGTCGAGACTCTGTTCTTGGGTCAATTTATGGTGCACCACTGTTGCATTGACTTTGTACATATTGTGCTTGTATTTTTGGACTGCACCTGTGTTGAATCCAACTTTAAAGCTCGGGTTTGACCTTGTGCTTGTGTCGTGATTTTATTTGTATTTCACTTGAGTTGAACCCGGCCTTTCATTTTGGTTTGGTCTGTGCTCACCTGTCCCTGTAATTTTATCAAGTGTATATATCGGTGTGCATGGCCTTATGGCATGTACAGTGATATACTGTGCATGTCACAAGCTGTTCGTGCATAATGAATTCAAATTTAAATGATGACGAACAACCCAAATAACTGAGGCAAATAATATTTTTAAAATCATATTTTATTTTACACTGCAAAAATATTTTCTTTTCAATTTTACTGCGTCAGTGCTTATTTTTGCAGATTGCTCAGATGCTGGATTCAATCTGGAATGAAGTTGAAGATAAATTATCAGTGAATGAGCGATATGTAGCGAGGACAATTATGTAAATTGAAATGTGATGTGATTGAAATTGTATTTTTATTGAAATTTGTATATATATATAGTGAGAGCTTGAATTTGTACTATTCAAAATTGTAACAAATATTTATTTGAATAAAATATCCATTTGAATTTAAATTCCGTGTTATTTATTTTATTCACCAAATATTTATTTAATTATGTGAAAAATAAAATAGTACATTAACAAATACATTTAAATGAATATATATATATATATATATATATATATATATTATCATCAAACAAAAAATCATATACTCGCATATTCAACAATCTCTCCCTTTTGATGATAACAAACATATATTTAAGATTTTGAATATGTTAAATGTATTTGATCGTTGATATACTCTATTTTCTCCCCCTATTTAAATACTTCCTCTCTGCACAAAGCTCCCCTTTCATATATGTAGGTAAATAAAAACATGAAAATAAGCCTAGATGCAAATAGAAAATATTTGACCTTTATTTGTCAAAATCTTAACTTTTCTCTCCCCCTTTTGTTATCATCAAAAGAGTAATAGTGTTAGAAAAATGGAGATAAAGTGATAGATATTAATACAACAATAAAACTCAATCGAATATAAATATTAATTTCAATAAAAAATCAAACAAAAATCATAAACACTATATTTGAAGCATATTCCACTTTATAATGATGGGGATGATGTCATCATATAAAACCATATAGTTGTGTCTATTTGTGGTATATTTATATCAGGAATTTGAATATCTACCAACCACGCATAACCGTTAGGACTTTTAAATGAAATTAGTAGTATTCCAATTTTATTTTTAAAAAATGAATTCAAGTATCTTCTAACCACGCATAACCGTGAGGACTCTTAAATGGGATTAGAATCAACTTGTTTATTTAACAAATCAACTTTGATATGCGTTCCATACATGCATAACCGTGAGGACTTTTAAATGAGCATGGAAGCACATAATGAAAAATTCCAAGTAGTTCACTCATGCATAACCGTGAGGACTTTTAAATGAGAGTGAATACTTCGGTTTTTTAAAAAAAAAATTAAAATGAAAAACGAATGATTCCTGTTTAAATCACCACATATTGACATACTTATGGATTTTGATGAATGATGGTTGATAGAAATATGATAGAAATAGAAATGATCATGGAATTTTTACCAACAAAAAGTTTTATAACTCTTGTATAAATTTCTAAATAAATTTACTAATTATACCATCTCGAGTTATAATATATGATAAATATCAACACTCATCACTTTTTCAATCACTATTTATCTTTTTGATAATTAGTTGGGAGTCAGATTAGTTAATGTAGTCATTTAAGCTCAAATTCAAAAATAATTATCAAATCAAATTTTCAAAATGACTAATCTGAAACAGGGTCAAAAATGATTTTCTAGAAGGGGTTTTATAAGAAAAATGTCTGCTTTTTGAGAATTATTTGAAATGAAAAATATGTAGAATTTTCTTTGAAAAACGATGCAGCTACTGAAATGTCTCAATATAAATCACGTTTCACTAGTAATTTTTCTTCCAACTAAATTACCGGTGTAATCTGCATCTGAATTTTCCTTTCACTCGAAATTATCATTAGTTAAGTTTGATAGACCAGACCGTGAAGTGTACATCAAAATATCTTAAAATCAATTTTAACAGCTTTTAAATGAAATTCTCTTGAATTTGAATTTGAAGCCGTGTAAATAATCAAACAAAGATCATAGTATCAGATCTAGAAGCCGTAGGATAAACGAATATATTCATGTGTATTATGAGTAATCATCAATCATTGAAACATCATTATTATTCCAAACAATTTTATATGAACAAATTCAAAGTCTCTAGAAATATTTATTGTATTCTCGGCATAAAAATGTAACTGGCCTTCAATTTTCATAATTTGGAATTATTATCAACATTCATTTCATCATCACATTACTGGCTGATTTAATTCTGATCTGATATGGTGCAGATTATCACATTAATATATTGTTCAAGATGAATATACCATTACCTCTTTTACCTTTACGATATTTTTTTTTCGTTGTTGCCAGTTGTGATTCTGTCACCTTTATACTAGGCTAAGGAACTTTACTTTGTCGCTCGTTGTGTCCCTGGAACAGCCAGAATCCAAGTAATACTATTGTAGTTCCTTAGCCTGCCACCACACCTACACGAGGGAAGAGTTTTGTGACCTATTTGTTTTTACAGGTCCATGATTGTTAGTGGCAGAATATTTTAGAAAATAATTTTGTGGAGACCCAAAACTATTTATATACGTTCCTTTTGGCACCCGGATTTGTTTGACTTTTGAAGATTTTATATTTGTGCCTTTTGGAACCCAAATTGGTATAGCTTTCACGTGTTTGGGTCTATACCAACAATTGTTTTGATTGTGTCCAAATTTTCTACAAATTGTGCACATTTAATTGACTTGATTAATTTTTCTTTTAACAGGTTCAGATTGATTATATCCAAGTCCTTGTCAGACTGTATTAACAGTTTGTTTCCCTAAGAGCATATTCAACGATTTTTCACTTTTGGAAAATTTATCTAAAGTCATTGACAGTTGTTGGACTTGTGTTTTGAGAGATTCATTTTTGTTTAATAATTGTGTGCACTTTTTAATAGAATTTTCCTTCTTGTATTTTCACTTTCCTTTAAAATCAGAATTTCATTTTCAAGTGATTTAATTTTAAATTCTGATTTTTTAATTTCTTCTTTGAATGTTGGACACTTATCACACTTAGGGAACTTGTTTTGATAGTTTTTAACTAATTGTTCAAGCTGTTCATTTACTTCTATCAAACTATCTCTTTGTGATTCAAGTCTGGCATACTTCTCCCTAAGTCGTTCAAAACAGCCATTTACTTCGTGGAAATATATAAGTAACTCTGAGTGAGTGAGTTTTGATACCTCGATTGGCTCGTCATCGTTGCTATCAGTTATATTACCTTGAAGACACATATCTGCTTTCTCACTCTCACTGCTAGTACTTTTATTATCTTCATCGCTTGTATTCCACGTGGCTGCAAAATATCTCCTTTTTGATTGCTTTTCAAAGTCGTGTCGATTTTGAAGACAATTTGGCTTGATGTGTCCGGGTTGGTTGCACTTATGACAGATAATTTCTTATTGTTCTGTGTTATCTAGAACTTTGATTATTTTGCTTTTTAATTTTTGATTTAGAGCTGTATTTCTGTATTTGCGGTTCCACTTTTTTAATCTCTTTATTACCATTTCCAACTCTGCTGCTCCATCGTCGTCGTCGTCGTCATCACTTTTAGTTGTTCCTTTGAGAGCTATTAATTTCTTTCGAGAATCTCATTCTTCACGCTCTTTCTTGAATTTCATTTCTAGCTCATAAGTGGTGAAATTTCCGATGAGACTCTTCAACTTTGATTTGTTTTAAATCTTTCGATTCTTGAATGGCAGTCACTTTTGCTTCAAAACTTCGTGGAAGAACTCTGAGGATTTTTCGAACTATTTCCAATTCCGTGAATGATTTTCCGAGAGCTTTTGATTTGTATACGATATTGGAAAGTCGTGCGTACATCTCTTTGACATTTTCTTTCTTGGCCATTGTTAAATTCTCGTATTCGCTACTCAGCATGGCAAGGCTAGATTTCTTGACTTGAGATGTTCCTTCGTGAGTCACTTCTAGTGTGTTCCATATTTCCTGCGCAGTTAGACAATGCGAGACACGATTAAATTCAAACCGATCTAATGAACAAATAATCGAATTCATAGCTTTGGCATTAGTAATCTGTAACTTATTTTCTAGATCTGTCCATTGATCCTTTGATTTATTTATTTCTTGATTATTTACAATTATAGTTGCTGCTCTATACCCTATCTCAACAATATCCCAAGTGTCAATGGTTTTCAGAAAAATTTCCATCCTATTTTTCCAGTAAGCATATTCACCATTGAACATTGGTGGTCTAACTATGTACTGACCCTCCGCAAAAGCATTATTAAAAGAAGCCATTTTAAAAATTCAATTTTTTATAAAAAAAATTGGTTTTTGAAAAATAAAAATTATAAAAAAAAAATGGCTTTTGTTCCTAGCTCTGATAATAGGGTGATGCTATTAATTATAAAAATTATTGCGGAAGTTTATATAAAATTATTTTCAACACAGATATATCAAAATAGCAGCACAGATAATAGCAGAATAATAAATACAGAAATAGAACGACATAGAATTTACCCAGCTCTGGCAAAACCCTGCCTACGTGCTGCCCTAAAATTTTCTAATAGAAATTAAGCAGTCGGACGCTTACACATGTAAACTCGCGACACCCACTATAGACTAGCCTTAACTCTATGCTCAAAACCCTGCCACAACTCAGCCACTGAGTTGCGAATTCTCAAACTACGCCACGTAGTCTGTCCCCTAGTCACACGACTATTAATTACAATCGTTTAATAGAAGAATTTAATTTAAAAACAAATTTAAATGATAAAACCCTAATTTAAAAAGTTAAGCCCAAATAGAATGGCCAGCCCAAACTAAATTATCACAAAGAATAATATGCCGGCCCTTTTCTTCTTTTTATTATGTTGGCCCGTTCTTTCCTCTTTCTTCTGTAAAATGGTGGCTCGTTGCTTCTTCCTTGTCCGATTCCCTCTGATGAATTAGGGCTTTGGAGAATTTCGATGAAGCCAACGGGTAGTTGGTCGATTTCAATTGTTATTTCTCTGTCTTGCTTCGGCAATCGACTCCTTCTTTAATTCAAACACGATTCCTCGATTTGATCGAGTTCGACTTTGACTCTGGTATGTAATTTTTGCCTTTTTCTCTCCTGGTTGAATGCTTGAACTCGATGATTAAAACTGCCGATGATGTTAGTGTTTATATAGGGTTCAAACCCCTATATTTTCGTTCGTATATGCTCATTTGAATTTGTCAATTTTTTTATCTCGGCCGTTGATTTTCGTATGGATGTTGACGATAATTTCTGACTTTGCCAATTTCGTATAATTTGATATTTGATTGACACGGCTTGTTTCGATTTTGCTTGGTCATCACGGTGTTGAATTTTTTGACACTTGATTTTAATTTTTGTTCTTCATTCTCTTTGACTTCGGTCTCACGGCCTTGACTTGAATTTGCAAATTGACTTTGACACTTGACATTGTCGAACTTTTTGCTATGACTTCGGCCACTTGATTTGATTTGAAACTGTTGATCCGAAACTGCAATTACATTTTGGCCTTGGTCATTCTTGAAAATTCTTTCTTGATTTTGTCTTGGCCTGTACTTGTGCATTTGCATCATATATATATATTTGTGTGTGTGTGTGTGTGTGTGTTAGCTTTGGATTTGGTCACTTGATCATCTCTGTTGATTTCCATGTTGTATTTTTAACCTGATGTCGAAACTTGCTTGATATGAAATTCTGGTGGCTTCACTTGCACATTTAGGTTGCTGTTCTTTTGGCACTTCTTACTATTAATCTTCATGTAGCTTGACTTGAGTTCGAGTTGCTGCCATTTACTACTGCACTGCTTCATTGATACATATGTATGTCTTGTAGAAATGTTGCATTCACTTGCATCCATATTGTCACTGTATCATGTTTGAGATTGCTCATTTGAGCTGCTGTGGCCTTCACTTGATATTGTCACAGACCTGTACACTTATTTGGTTCATTAGTGTTTGATCATTCATGTAGTTTCTGGTATCACTTTTTGAGACAGTTTGCATTTCAGTTGTAATGTGTTTGGTTTGGTCTTGTACCACTTGTGTCTGCACTGTGTCTGGCTCAGGTTGAAGTGTTGATTGAACTGTTTTAGATTTGTTAATATGTGAACTGTCTATGTATGTTTGCATATTGCAACTTGTTCATGTCTGAACTTGTCTGGTTGTATTTGATTTGCGTCAGTGTGGTTCATGTAGTTTGTCTGCACTTATATTTGCAGTGTGTTGCATTCTGGTTTCTCCTGTGTACATGTCTGGTTCATGCTGTACATATACGCTGTTGAACTTCATGTTGAGGCTAGTGCTGTTTTGGTCGAGACTCTGTTCTTGTGTCAATTTATGGTGCACCACTGTTGCATTGACTTTGTACATATTGCGCTTGTATTTTTGGACTGCATCTGTGTTGAATCCAGCTTTAAAGCTCGGGTTTGACCTTGTGCTTGTGTCATGATTTTATTTGTATTGCACTTGAGTTGAACTCGGCGTTTCATTTGGGTTTGACCTGTGCTCACATGTCCCTGTAATTTTATCAAGTGTATATATCGGTGTGCACGGCCTTATGGCATGTACAGCGATACACTGTGCATGTCACAAGCTGTTCGTGTATGATGAATTCAAATTTAAATGATGACGAACAACCCAAATAACCGAGGCAAATAATATTTTCAAAATCACATTTTATTTTACACTGCAACAATATTTTCTTTTCAATTTTACTGCGTCAGTGTGTATTTTTGCAGATTGCTCAGATGCTGGATTCAATCTGGAATGAAGTTGAAGATAAATTATGAGTGAATGAGCGATATGTAGCGAGGACAATTACATAATTTGAAATGTGATGTGATTGAAATTGTAATGTTATTGAAATTTGTATATATATAGTGAGAGCTTGAATTTGTACTATTCAAAATTATAACAAATATTTGTTTGAATAAAATATCTGTTTGAATTTAAATTCCGTGTTATTTATTTTATTCACCAAATATTTATTTAATAATGTGGAAAATAAAATAGTACATTAACAAATATTTTTAAAAGAATATATATATATATATATATATGTTTATTATCATCAAACAAAAAATCATATACTCGCATATTCAACAATACATACATATATATCAAATACAAGTATGTTACTATAGCGTTAACGCAAACCCCAATCATATTTTCTGATTTATCGGAATTATGTTTCAAAAGGATTTTAGGTTTAATTTTCTTTTAAAATTTCATAAACCTATGCTCTGATACCAAATTGTAACATCCCCCTTCTTGAAGGCTCAAAACTAATGATTACGGATGTTGGAGTCATCCATAGTTATTAATCCTCGGCGATCAAATATGGAGGTGTTAGATTTATTGATACATAGGAACACATGAATATGGAAAAAATTTAAAACATCAAGAAACTTACATTTCATTCAAAACATTTCCAATTCATTACATAATCCCACCAATGTAAACCACGTTTAGAGAAAATATATTTATTACAACATACGCCAAGAGCAACATATGAAGATGCCCCCTTGGATGATCAGAGTATGTACAGGCAATATAACAACTTTGTCATTACAAACAACACAGCTGAATCAAAAGAAAAGAGAACTCTAAATAGCTATCATGCCTCCTGCATGTCTTCGAAAGCTTATTTGTCTTAAGAGGTACCTGAAAACCTCAACTCTCAAACTACACAAAATCAATTGAGTACCCGAGAGTTTAAGGGAAAAATATAAACTTAGATTAGGCATAAAGCTTGGTATGAATAACAATCTACCATCTCAAATCATTTAGATATCTAGTGAGATCACGCCGCTTAACAGAACAGGTTCTCCCCTCACTAGTATCTCAAAACCTTTATAAAACCATATACTGTGCTTCTGCATCCACAACCGGTAAAAGATATAAGGACTCTCTGCCCAATTACATAGTTCATGGGATCACTAAGAACCTATTGGTAACTCCAGTATCTTTACTCTTCTCCTAGTTTTCATGGGTTGAGTAGGAACCTATTGGTGAGCCTAATATCCTTTCTTCTTAACCTAGTTTTCATGAGTTGACTAAGATACCATTAACATCTGTCAATATCTTAATCCAGGTATAGTTTTCATGGGCTAACTATAATCCTACTGGCCTATGCCAGTATCAAATCATAGTTTTCATAGGCTTACTATGAACCTGTCTTTCTAACATCATCCTTTATACGTAGTTTTCATGAGCTAACTATGAGCCTATTGGCCCCTGCCAATATCTTTTTCTATACACAGTTTTCATAGGCTTATTGAGAACCTATTGGCCCCTTTCAAAATATCTCTTTTATATTTTAGCGTCCTATATTATGGTCTTCCTGACCTCCTGAATGCAATTCTACTCATTCAGGAGTTTAACCAATATTTGTTCACTACTAGGTTAACATAGATGGTTCTCTTACCCTTTATCCCCAAAATATAGTTATGGGTCCATTATAAAGTGAATATATTTATATTTGAAGAAGAAAACATAACAACATAGCAATACTACTCTTAAGGGTTTAATATAAAACATGGTTAATACCTTTAACCTATTATTTTATCAAAGAAAGCTTCTTCTCAATACCATTACAAAAATTCCTTTAATTTTAGCCATGAGTTTTAACTTATAAAAATGAGTTTAGGTTACAAAACCTTTCGTCACCTTCGAAACCTTGCTCTCGACTTCATAGGATAACCTCCTTCGAAAGCATTAAAATCTATCTTCAAAACATTAGGCTCCTGCTTTTATAATACTTTAAAACCTTACTTTCGAAACCTTTCGATTGCATTAAAGTACTAATATTTAACTTTTAGAAATATAGCTTCAAAACCAGTTGAAAGTACCCCTTTCGACACCATGTTTGTACTTCAAATATTATTTGGGTCAAAATGAACATAGGAAAAAGCAACCCTTTCAAAACCATCATTTTTCATACATAAAAAATATTGGGGAAACATGACAGCGTCGACGCCATCCTTTCGAAAGCAAAAAACATCTGGGTAAAATTGTGGAAGGTCGGCTTCGAAACCTCTTTCGAAACCATTGCCTTCGAAACCATTAAACCCATTTCGAAAGCTACATGAAGTGGCTTAAACTTATAAAACAAAGCACATTTCGACGACATTAATATCTTCAACACCATCGAAAGGCTATAGAACGGCAACAGGGTTCGACTAGGTCGAAACCCCTTCTTTCAAAAAATTCTTTCATAACTAAAGAAACATAGTCGAAAGCAAACTTAAGTTAATGGCAACCCTTTCGAAACCTTTTAAAAACTCTTCTGGAACTATGTGCTTCGAATCCTTCGAAGGCTGAAAAAAGAAAGGCATGTGCTTCTATTTTTAAAACAGAACCAAGGTAGCGACTCCTTCAGAAGCCATGCTTTCGACACCTTACCTTTCGTCTTCCTCCAATCCACTACGTACCATCTTTGTGATACCTTGTGTAGGTTTCAACTGGTTTAAAGGCGAAAGCTTTTGTGTCGAAAGGTACTTTCCAAAGTAGGTGGAATCCTCTTTTTTGAGTAAACCTGGTTTAATACCACTTAAAGTAAATCTTTTTTTAACCAACCTACCACCTGTCAATACCAGATTGGTTGTCTTAACTTTTCCAAATTCTTACCAAAATAACTGTCGCTAATTTCAAATCTAAACCATGGTTAAGTTAATCAAACAAGCCCTTCCGTTAAGTAAAACCAATTTTGCAAAGAAGTCCCTCTTCTAAAATAATTTAATTTGCATAGCAAACCATTTTGAAAAAATCTCCAAAAATTCCAGAAATTCACTTTAATCATGTTATCTAACAAGTCAAAATTCCAAACCTAAAATTTTAATATATTTTCCAAAATATATTTATAAACCCAAATAACCATATTTTCCTTTGAAAATCCATAATAATCTTTCCATAACTTGGAAAATTATCAAAATTGAAACCCAACTCCAAAATCATATTTCTAATAACATAAAATTTTCCCATGGCATTTAAACATCATTAAATCTTGGTTTTTCCCTAAAATCGTGCATAACCTCTTTTAAACAATCCTGTTTAAACTGTATAAATTAAAAATCAAGCATATTATCATCCAACATATCATAAAAAAGAAATTACCCTTAAATACAAAACATATGATTCAAGCCAAAATAGAGATGGAATCATTATTCATTTTGATTTAGATAAGGAGATTGGATTGTGATTGATTTCTCCTAAGCTTGATTCTCTAGCTTTTAGTTAGTATTCCTCTTGTTCTCTTAATGGCCGCCCTTCCTGTGCTTTCTGATGTGCGTTTCAAAATGACGTGAGTAAGGAATGAAATATAAATGGGTAATGGTTATGAGCGAAAATTCCTAATATACCCTTATGTAATTTGCTTAACTCAAAACCATTCTTAAGCCCACTAATTATTATATTAGGTTTGGCCTTAACTAAATTAATTCATGTCTCAATCCCCTTATCACTTAACATTTACATTATTCTATTTAATTTATCTAATTAAATCACCTGAATAATGTTATCAAAATTGAGGGGTGTTACAAGCAACGAGGTCCACATGATCAATTTGGACACGACTCGTTCCCTCACCAGTTATGCCTCCACTCTCAATCTTCTCAGCAATAACCTTTATGATCTCAACTTCCTAGCGCTACTATTTCTATCTCCCATCGATCCAAAGAAACTTCTAGTCATATTGTTCCGCCTCCACCCCCATAGGCCAATCCTCAACTATCACTACTAAGATGCAAGCAGTTCTGCCTGAATAATTCCTAGAAAGGGTAATGTTTGGCTATAATGTTAGGGAAATCATTCGACAAGAAGCTAATAAATTTATTAACAAAGTCAAGGAGATTGCAGATTAGCTGTTTGACCGAAAAAGGCTAGCAAAAGGCCTCTCTAACGTCAATTGGACCAACCCGCTAGTCATCTGTTCTTTTAACTCAAAGAGGGCCAATCATGACAAGATAGTAGAAGCCTACAAACCAGAATTGGCTGATGTTACCAATGAAAGAGATAAAGCATTAAAATCAGCCAAGGACTCAAAGGTTTAGTAGCCGAGTTATCAAAAGCCTACGTGTAAGTCACGATAGTTATAAAAGAGCAAATTAATTCTACACATGCTGAAAACGCAAAGCTTGAGGAGAAGCTCAAATCCAAGGAAGAATAGATTTTGATCAAGATGAGATGGATAATCTTAAGGCCATCTAAAAACATGAGGTGGACTTGAAAGTTCAAAACTAATTCAAGCTCATCAATGCTAGAGAAGAAATCATAAAGCTCAAAGCGAAGGCCATTCAAACCAGAGAAGAAATGGAAGACACTCTCCTATAATTGTTTGCCAATGGGATTAAGACAAAGAATCTAAAATGGCATGGAGAGAGTAACCCAATCACACTGGTCGACACTTGGGAAGAGATCCTCCACATGGCCGATAAAGCTGGCCATAGCGTCAGTGGAGATTATCTAAAACCAATCTTTCTAGATGAGGAGGATCTTATGGCTCTACTAAAGGGAAAAACAATCTTAGTGGCATAAGATGCGGGTGTAGGGAAGGTAGCTGATGGGGCTCCCACTGGTCCTAGAGCATCCGATTTGGCGAAAACATCCACTCTACTTCAAGAGCCTGCAACAACCATTTACTTCCATGGTGGCCACCTCCATGGTTGCCCTTATTAACACTCCTTTCATTACTACTCCAAGTGTTAAAACTCTTCATCTCCCTCTTTCAGTAGTTCAGCCTGCTCAAACTTCCGTCGAGGAGGGTGAGATCATTAATTCCTCAACTAAGGACACTCCATTCAACCTACGTATATCTCTCATCTCTCCAATCTATGAGAAACTTCAGTTCTCTCCCAAGAATGTCACTGATCTATGCTATTATATCTATCAAATTATAGGTCATTCCTCGATACTTCCTCCTCTATTGTGTACTCAAACAATGGGCCCAAGTGCTATTATAACCATGTCTACTTCCGTTGTCTACCTTCGTCACAACAATATCGATCACTCTATTTCCTCCTTCCAGCTCTGGTCTCAGTACAAATTCGAAAAACATAGGAGTGTTGGAATGGTTAGAGGACATAGCTCCATCTTAGGAGAAAGAGGTGACTATCATGAGTACAAAGGACTCAGATGATTCTATCACAATGGTAGAGAGGCTAAAGCGTGACTTCACAAGAACAGGATCAAACAAGAGCCTAAAATTGAAAATCCCACACCCGGCTCTGGAAAATCAACTCCTACTTCCAAAATCCCTTCACTGACAATTAAGCCTCTGAAAGGTCATGGTGGTAAGACCTCGAAGACTTTTGATCCTGCCTCTCAAAAACTGGAAGATTATGTCTATTGGACTACGGAGGAGGATGCCTCACCATATGCAGAAATCTTTGTTGAGAAGAAGGAGGAGAAAGGGGAAACAAAGACTAACATGAAGAATCGCCACATTAAGCTAGCTATCAGGAGTAGCAAACATGGGAGAGGGTAGTAAGCGGTCTCACCCTAGTTCTTGAAGATATTTTCTTTTTGTCTTTCTTGTATTTTATTTCATTTTGGCATTTTCTATATATGGTTGCCATTATGCGAGAGCGGCCCCTGTTGCACTTGTGCAAAAGTTATGTAATTAAAAGATTTTTTCTATTTAATTTTTCTCATATTTACATTATTGCATCTTCTGTCCTAATTACCTAATACCTGTCTACATATATAATATAATCATCTATAATTCAGTTACATTTACATTATACATGGTTGTGTTTGTGCAATGCCATTATTTACTATAACTATGTTCATATAAATACATCTATGTAATTGATTAGTATTGTTTCATTGCTTAGCTCTATTTATCATTGCCAACATATTTCATTCTTGGCTAAACAAAACTATATTTCTCTAACTAATTCTATTTATCTTCGGTTAAGAGCATCTAGCCCAACCGTAAATAGAGCTATACCATGCCTTGTCAAGTGTTGTCCAGCCTTTTGACCAGGCAATATTCGAACAGACTTACACGATCTAATCGGAGGAGCAAATGATCAAGAAATGTTCCAAGGACATTGGGAGTATCATAAAAAGCAAGAAAAAAGAAATGTAAAAGATGAGTGAAAAAAGTTAAAACTTGGAAGTTCAAGTTTTTGGAACTCAGAGCAAACCCAAAAAATTCTCAGGTCAGATTCGAAGGAATAAACTTGAGAAATCCCCGAGTAAGACTCAAGGCAATCCATAAAAAACCCAAGCGTAACCTAGAGTGGATTTGGTACCAATCTCTGGACTTGATTTGGTACCGGCCCATAATGACGCTTAGCAAACACTCAAAAATCTTAAGTCTAACTCTAAGCAAACAAAGGAAAACTCAAAGCACAAATATCTCAGAGATCTCCAGGTCCAGCCCTAAGAAAGCACTCAAATTTTCTAGGTTGTACTCCTGGCAAATTTAACCCAAACCAAAACAGTAAAGGGATCACCTATGTTGGGGATCGATATCGACCCCACTCTAGGGATCGGTACCGACTCCCAATTCCACCTTGGGTGGACTCCATCTTCTGCCAATATACCTAACTCGATGTTAAGCGCCTATTTCCAAAGTCATTTTGGTTGACTCGGTGCAATTCTTTATCAACCTCCATGAGCACTAGAGTCAGCAACACCCTAGAATACACCAAGTATAGATTTGTGTCCACCCTGCTAGAGGATCGGTACTGATCCTTAAGGGTACACCTAAGTAGCCCCTACTTCTATAGCACTCTTCTCTATCTACATAGAGCCTGATTCAAGTGTTGTTTTAGAGTTCCAATGTGCCGTATTGACAATCTCCATATACGGTCTAAAACAGCAAATGAACCTTCTGTAAATCCATCGTTTGGACCAAAAAAATCTGGATGACTATGCAAAACAACTTGGAAACATGACACCAACATCAAGATGAGCCAACAAAAAAGTCGCAAGACCCTATGATGCATACATATGGATCATTACCGATCCCCCTAGAGGGATCGGTACGGATCCCCAACCCTAGGTGATCCGAGGCCAAGATTTTTTGAAGGACTTCATTTTCATGGTGAGTATCTGTAGCGAAATATTAGCAAGATATTTGGTCATTTACCTTTTTAAATATAAGTAGCATGGTACATTCTAAGGATCTTTATGATGCCATTATACTTTTACTCCATTGTACTTTGGGATCCCTGCCGATCCCTCCTGCTTGTAATCACAAAAACTAGTGCATATGTAATTAAGTCATTCAAGTTGACGTAGGCCAAAATCACTGAACCACTATAAATTTGTGTATGCTTGTTATTACTCAGTTTTCATTTACTTTCTCCATTTAATCTTACACTCTTAGTCTTTTGGATGTGTGTCTTTTTTGGTTCAAACATTTTGGAGCTTTCATTGAGATATTCGATTCTCAGCCTATTTGAATCCATGTCTACTATTGGATTGCCTAAAATCCAAGGAAGAAATCCGATTTCTTCTCAACTAGTTACCCTACTACTCAGATTTGAACAAAGTCTACAGGAAGCCATCTTCAATGGCCTCTAAAAAAGATAAAGTTGTTACCTCCTCAAGAGCTGCTAATGAAATAAAGAATGCTAACCTTCACATCCTAGATGAAGATGCGTAGCAAGAAGCTATTAATGTCCAGAATCCTTCAGATGCTATCACATGTTTGATTTTGAGCTTATGATGAAAGAGCTATGGGATAGCCATATGGAGTTGAACCGGAAAATTCAGGAGAACAGAAACTTGATGACCCAACCGAATACCGACCATAAAGACTAGCAATCTCCTCTGTACTCAAAATCAGGAAGCTACTCATCATTTGGCCACATCCAAAAAACAGAAGGCGAAGGATGGAGGCATATGAAGAAGGAATCTCTAGGTGAGAGAATGCAACCGACCCTCACCTAGGCATAGGGGTTGGTATAGATCGCTCTCCTATAGGGGTCGGTACTAAACCAATCCACCAAGGAGCAAGACATTAAGCTAGAATTGGAATGCAGTCTGGAAGCACTGTGACTGACTAGGGCACTGAAAATCAAGAGTTTGCTACTGAATTACCTCCAATGAATGAGCATGGAGCTACTAGGCAAATGATTCTTCTGGAGATAGGAGAGTCTAGGCGACGAGGCACAAATCGAGATCGTTTACCGGGTCAAGCACTAGGAAAAGATTACGATTACCATAACCTAATAGGTACACAAGAGCCAAGCTTGACTGAGATGGTAAGGCAAGTTGTGAGATAAAGTCAAGATCAAACTAACGATGGTTGGGACACTTTCCCTAGTCAAAATCCCTTCACTAAAGAAATCTTAAGCAAAAAGTACCCATGGAGATTGAACATGTTGACGATGCAATCATACTCAGGAAAGACTGGTCCTAGACAACATCTCATAAAATATGAGTGGCATATGAACTCCACCAGAGCATCAGATGCAATCAAGTGCTTGATTCATAATCTTTCTAGAAGGAGTGACGACTATGTAGTTTACTCGACTACCACCAAGATCCATCTCTTCTTTTGATCAGTTGGCAAGGAAATTCATCGAGTAGTTCAGAATGCTTGCGACTCACCTCAAGGATGTCATGTCATTGTCTAAATTATTCCAAGGACCGGGTAAACCTCTCAAGGACTTTTTTCAAAGAGTTGTGACTGAGATGAGCAACCCTTAAGACAACATAATCTTGATGGCTTTGATCAGGGGGTTCCACCCCAATATAGATATTGGTGAATGGTTATTGAGAAGGCCTTCTACTACTCTAGATTGTTTTTATAACAAGGCAGCCTATTACTTGCACAAGGAGGAGTTTACACTAACTAAGAGAGGAAGAGATACAGGCTATTAGGATGAAGTAGTGCGAAGCAAAGTTGCTATGAGATAGTCTGTAGCAAGTTTCGAAAACAAAACTGTGAATGTATGAAATAAGAGCAGTGGTCACAACAAGGGCTGTAGCGAGGCCCCATAAAAAAATATAGATTCTAGGAGACGAACGAGAATACCGAGATTCAACACATACACTCTACTGAAAGAATCAACTGAAAATATTTACTTAGCTACTCGCGACTCGAAGTAGTACAGAAAACCAGCCTCGAAAGTGTCAACTAAAGAGTAGACGAAGTCTGGAAAATTCTGCATATTTCATGAAACAAATAGTCATGGCACAAACGAGTATAGACATCTTTGTGATATGATCGAAGAATTGATCCGAAAGAAAATCCTTCGATAGTTTGTGAGAAACCTACAGGATAGCGGGCAAAGAACATCTGACCTCCAACAAGGACAGGCGCTTCTAATGCTGACGAACCTAGGCTGTCTGAAAGGAGATTGGTTATAATCTAGACTGTTGACAGTCTTCTTCTCACTATGAAGGGCTAGAACGGAATGAAATAGCGAGCATCTATGATGCTATTTCGCTTGAGAATAAAACTTATTCCAATTTGCTTTGAATTATTTCATATGATAAACTCTGTTATTTTTCAATAAAATGGCTTTCTAGCCACGCAACTTTACCTTTATGCAATTTTGTTGTGAACCATGACCAACTCGAATGAAATTTTATATGAATAATGCAGGTGTGTAGGTACCTAGAGTTAGGTGCCCACTAAATCTCCATAGCCTATGATCAGATCTGTAGAGCTATACCGAGGTAAGCGTGACTCGTGTGCTCATCGGCTAACCCTTGCCCCTGACTCGGGGGCAAGATCATGATCCAAAAGTGGATATGGCTCGGCTATCCACTCTCAAGCTCATACTTGGTGTTTTCCTAAACACTTACGCCTTGCTTGGACCTCGACAGACTTAGAACCTAGTCAACGCGGTCGTGACATGATCGTCCATTGACTAACTTTTACCTTTGGCATGTGGCTAAAAAAATAAAACAAAATGGATGTGACCGACCAACCATCAACTTAACTCTGTCCCTTGACCCGGCAAGAGAGTTCAAACCAAAACGGGTGTGACTAACCATCCATCAACTTAACTCTTTCCCTCAATCCAACAAGCAGAGCTTAAACAATAAAAAAGCGGATGTGACTGGCCATCCATTTCCTAACTCTTTCCCTTGACCTGACAGGGGAAGTTTAAACACAAAAGGACATGATCCTATCGTCCATCGCTGAACTTAAAGCAGGTGTGACTCGACCATCCGGCTCCTAGCTCTTTTCCTTGACTCGACAGGAAAAGCACAAATCATAAAGAGGCAAAACTCGACCCTCTGATCCTAGATGGATGTGATCCAACCATCCATCATCATACTCTCTTCCTTAATCCAAGGAGAGGAGTATGAAATTAGAATGGATGTGACATGACTTTCCATTTTCCAACTTTGACCATCCAAACAAAGGTGGATGTGACTTGGCTATTCACTCACCAGCTTCTACCCTTAACACGAGAGCAGAAGCACAACCCGAGATGGATGTGATTCGACCATCCATCAGCGGACACTACCTATGATATGCACATTCGCCAACTCCTACCTTTGATCCGTTAGGGGGAGTACTAACTGAGGATGGGTGTGACTTGACCACCCATTTGTTTTAGACCTTAAACTCGATTGGAAAGTATTACAACATAAGGACGAGACTCGACCATTTGTACACTAACTCCGTTAACCCAAGATTGGGGTCAGGAGTATAATCACTTAAAAGTTGGATATAATAGCTCAACACTTTGGCTCGTGCCTAGTGTTTGATATGACTTAAAGCTACGACTGAAAGGACGTCTTAGGTAAAAAACAAACAAAACAACTAGTGATTACAATTCCATAGAACTTGGCAATGACCTATATGCACATGAACATGCTTGGGGGACAATGTCAAAAATACGTGTATGGACATATGAGGGCATGTGCATACTCAATATGCAATTTCCTGGATTGATGAGAATTGAATTCTTACCTGGAACTTTCAAAAAGAAACCAATTCAAATAATAAAGGCCTACTAACTCAATCAACTAGCTCAATGGAATCGAGCACAGAAAATTACCGAGAAAATACATTTCGATTTTACAATGTCAGATACCGACCAAGCATCCCAACATATAGTTAGTGATACGACTCCTCCTGAAAGCCACTCGATGAAAGGATAATGATAATCGAGGAATTGAGTGAAATCCATTCCAGCAATCCTAACTTATCTTGATTTAAATCACATCTTTTTGCAACAAGATGTACTTTGGGGTGCAAGTGTTATACGGCCTTTTGACCAGGCAATATTCAAACAGACTTAAATGATCGAAACGAATGAGCTAATGATGGAAAAATGACCCAAGGATATTGAGAATATCATAAAAAGGTAAGAAAAAATAAATACAAAAAAATGAGCAAAAAAATTTAAAAACTTGGAAGTTCAAATTTTTGGAAGGACCGACTCGGAGCAAGCCCACAAAATTCTAAAGTCAGACTCGAAGCAGAATGACTTGAGAAATCCTTGAGTTAGACCTAAGGCAATCCATAAAAAACACCAAGTGCAACTCAGAGTGGACTCAGTATTGGTCCTTGAACTTGACTCAATGCCGACCTCTAATTACTCGAAGTAAACACCCATCTTGGTTCTGACTCCATGCAAACAAAGAGTCGGAGCATAAAAAATCTCAGAGATCTCGAGGTCGTGCCCCAAGCAAATTCTTAAATTTTCCAGGTCGGGGTCCAAGGAAATTCAATCCAAACCAAAATAATAAGGGGATCACCCAAGTTGGGGACTAATACAGACCCCACTCCAGGAATCGGTACCGACTCTCAATTCCACCTTGGGTGGACCCCATCTTCTGCCAACATTCTTAACTTGATATTAAGAGACTATTTCAAAATTCATTTTTTTAATCGATGAAATTCTCTATCGATCTCCATGAGTACTAGGTCATCAATTCCATGGAATACACTAAGTATGATTGGTGCTCCACCCTACATAGAGGATCGGTATCGATCCCTAAGGGTACATCCAAAGTACCCACACTCCTGTGACACTCTTCTCTATCTACATGGAGCCTGGTTCAAGTGTTGTTTCAGAGTTCCTATGTGTCCTGTTGACAATCTCCATATATGGCCTAAAGCAGCAATTCAACCTTCTATAGGTCCATCACTTGGACCAAAAACACCGAGGAGACTATGCAAAACAAACTTGGAAACATGAAATCAACATCAAGATGAGCCAACACAAGAAGTTGCATAGGGATAAGTAACCATCCCCTAGAGGGATCGATATCGATCCCTAACCCTAGGGGATCCGAGGCTGAGATTTTTTGGAGGACTTCGTCTTATGGTAGGATCTGTAGACTAAATATCAGTGAGATATTTGGTTATTTACTCCTATAAATATAGGTTGCATGGTTCATTCTTAGGATCTTTACGCTGCCATTATACTCCTAACCCATTGTACTCTAGGATCCCTGTCGATCCCTCCTACTTGTAATCACAAAAACTAGTTCAAAAGTAATACAATCATTCAAATGAACGTAGGCTAAGATCGTCGAACCACTATAAATTTTTTTATGCTTGTTATTACTCACTTTTCATTTATTTTCTTCATTCAATCTCTACTCTCTTACTCTTTTGGTTGTTTATGCCATTTTTGGTTCAAACACCAATTATGTGGCCGATCTTGTTTACCGCGATCGGGTTCCATTTGATCGTAAACATGGTTATATTCATGAAGGTTATTATCTTCATACCATTTCCCCTCTCCACGAAGCATAAGTTTAGATGTCCATCTCTAGTTCTCTACCGGTGATTTCATCTATCTCTGAATGATAATTAAAGATATCCAGTAAACCAACTAGGTTTATCATCGGCTGAACATATCATGTTGACCCGCAAACGCAGTTATACCTGCAAAATGTTTGAATTACACACTAACTCCTATCTTTGGGAATAAGCGTCTTAGATTCCCATCTCTATGCATCCATCTTCGATCTCGCTTATCTCCAAGCATTAATTGAAAATATCCATCGACCATCTTCCCTTATCCTCAGTTAGCGCGTCTTGCCAGGCCATAGGCATATCATGTCCATGAAAGTTCCAATTATACACCATTTACTTTCTTCGAGAATCGGTGTTTCAAAAGCCTATCTCCGAGCATCCATTATTGATACCACCTGTCTTTAGGTTTTGATCGAGAGCTTTCCTCGACAACCTTCGCTTGCCTTCGTCCAGTCGTGTCTTTATAGGCCATAAGCATGGTTGGTCCTATAACAAGATATAAGTCTATGTTGTCTCCTAACTCCAGGATCTGATGTCTTCGATGCCCATCTATAGGCATCGGTCCTTGACATGGGCAATCTCCAGGCACTGGTCAAATATAAGGTATGAAAGGCATCGTCTGATTGTCCCCACTACAATTATTCTCCTTTCTTCGGGCATCAGTCCTTGATCTAGCCAACTCCAAGCACTGGTCAAAAATAAGTGTAAGGGAAGTCGTCTTATCCACTACAGTATGATTATATTCCTTCATCTCGATCATGGGTTGGAGGAGCTCATCATTACCTATCTCCGGGTACCTTGACATCTAATTTTTCAAAACATGAAATGGATTATTTTACTATTGATTACCTAGCTCAACGTTAGACTTTTAAGAATATGGTTCCATTGATTCTAAATGCCAACTTTATTTACAAACAAAGATGACAAACTTTGCCTTATTACATCCATCCCATCAATTAAGGTGTCTTATTTGTAAAAAATAAATGAATATGAGCAAATTAACATCATAGATTCTCACTATTCCATGCCTGTGGAATTGGGATCCCATTAACATTCAGTAGCATGAAAATTCAATCTCTAAGCTTCTGTTCAATCACATAGGGACATTCAAGTCGGACAAAGTGTCCAGTACCAGGAAAGAACTGTTTCAAAATGATGTAAACCTGATTTTAGGGGTAATTAATAATAAATATTTAATTAATCAAAATTGAAAATTTTGAAATTTTGAATAAATAATTTGGATACTTCACAATATCAAGATTTTATTACAATTGTAAAGTATAATAATTTGGAAACGGTTTAATATCGAGTTTAAAATAGATATGATAAGTATTTGGATTTGAATAAATTTAAATACGAGAAAAATTAAACAAAATAAATTCTAGAAGGTATACCATAATAAGCAAATAATTGAGTAGAACGAGTATAGATTTTGTTTGGAGTTTTATTATAGCAAAAATTAAATTTGTATTATATTTAAATAAATGAAAATGAAGAAAGAAATATCTATACTATATTATGATTAGTGAGTTTGGTTTCAATAGCACATATGCCCCTTGAATTTTGGCAAACGAAGCGTCTCTAAGTCTACGCGTATTTTTATCCTTCCCCTTTTCGTCCATATGAAGCTTTCGTTCTCCCCATCATTATCTTCTTTTCCCTGTTTCGTCTGTCTGAGATTGACCGATTCCCCTTCCCATAATCCCCTTTTCCCTTTTTTCCTCAATTGGAAATCGATATATTCCCTTCAATTTCTGTCGTCGAACTTCCTTTACCATCGGCGTCTGCCATACGTCGCCGACTGTTGTAAAAACCCTAGCCTTACTACCCTAATCGTTGACGCCCCTCCATCGATGTCCTCTTTCGCCATTCCTTGCTCACCCCCATTTTCCGCCTGCTTCCACTGTACATTTGCTCGGCCATGCTTGGTTCATTTGCAGTTAATGAGCACCGACTCATTTTATCATAATTTGGAGAAAAGGTATTCTAAAGCCTTTGAATCTGAAAGAATTCATATTTAGCACCGCTGAAAGTCATAATTTTGCACGCAGATTCGGACCATGCGTGGGGCAAAAAAACCCGGTGTCATAGTAAACCTTGGCTCTGCAGCAGGTCTTTATCCAATTGTTCCCGACTTAATATATTCATCAAGCGAAGGTACTATTATTCGTTCATTTCATCCTCGGTCTTATGTGCTTTGTCCAGATCAACGTTTCCTTTAATTTGATGACTTTGGTTTATGGAATAGAATATTTTCACATTATAATGTTTAAGACAAATGTTAATATTGATGCGTTTATTGTTGAATTGTAGGTAGTTAATGTTGTATTTTATTTATCTTTTGAATTATTGGCTGTGGTTTGGTTATTATATTACTTTACATGTTACTTTTAATTCTAAGCCATCAACTGTAATCTATGCCATTGTTTATAGCAATGATAGGATTTGCTTAATTTTGAGAATGTGGATTTATAAGTGATGCTTATTCATTTCCTATATATTTTCATTCTTCTGAAAAGATTGGATACAATACGAGCCAATCGTTATGTAATTATGACTACGTTAAGTGAATCAAGTTCATTTTCCTGAGTACCCATTATGAGTGTTATCTAGCATTGTAACATCCCTTATGTTTATGAAGACCTAGCTATTGATTTGTTAACCTTAAATAATGCAGACCTTTTCAAAAAGTGTAATTCTATAATCTGAGCTAGGTTGTGTGCAACATTGGTAAATTTTGACAAGTTGTGAATTTTTTAACCAAAATGTTGTTGTCTCAAAATTGTACACTTGGAAAAATATGTACATAGGGAAAGAACTTTACAAATCTCTTTTTATTTTTTCTCTTTGTACATACTTAGTTTAAAGATCAAACTGCATTCTAGAATATGTTTTTAAAATATTTCAAATGGAATGGATATTCTTCATGTCCTCAGTCCCATATGAAAATTTTACTTCTTCTATGCAGCCTTTCATGTATGTAAGACTGGAGTTTCGTAGGTCCTATGTGTCGTAGTTATTTGAAATTTTGTCAAAGTAAACATGGTTGTTACACTAAGTTGTAACAAACATAGTCTAATCATTTGCGGCACTTCGAAATATGCATGGACCATAATGCTACACGAAGCATTTGCTAAGAAATATTTACTGCTAAATTATACATATCCAAATGCATTCCAAATCTATACACAAGTGACTATGAACCTTCCAGGAGAAATTCACCCTTAACATTCATTATACGTTGCTTACCAAAACAAAACAAAGCTGTACATCATCCATTTTAAGTTAAAAATCTAATCAATTTGTTGTTTCGTTTAGGTGAGTTAAATTTAACACATTACACTTTTATGTAAACTTGTGTGGGAAAGCATTCAAATACAAGCAAAGCAAAAAGTCCGTGTATTCAGTTGGGTACAGCAGAAAAATCATTCTACAACACCAATCTTGATCTTTCGTGACTCGAAAATATATAACATGTTCATACTGGCAGTATGAATCTTTATTCAAAAAAACCTAATTTTACTTTTAAGTGCTCCTTCATCATGTTCAGTGATGTTTTATTGATGTTCCACATCCATGCAGATGATGGAATGCTTAAATTTTGGGTCCCTAATAACTCCAATATACCTCATTGTTATCGTTGAGCTCCTTCAAACATATTATTTAGGTCACATTTTATCCTTTTATTTTGTGTAATACCAATATTTTATGTAAGTCTCGGGATGTAGTTGAAATTTATGTTTTCGAAGAAATGTTTGTACAAAATATTTTGTTGTCATCTTCTTTGATGAAACTGGGTCAACATGACAAACTATTTTCTTTTAGATGATATATATCAGTGATGAAATATATCAAATCCATAATTAAAATTAGGAATGCATGTTGCATATGATTATATTTTCCTTTATCAAGTATAATTTGTCATGTAAATCCCAATTAGAACTTCTATATCTGCACGGTTACTGAATATTTATTTTTTTATATACATATATAGACTTAATTTTTACCACATGCATATCGTTTAAGCTTGATTGCATCAATGATTTCACTAAAGTTTCAAAGTTGGAGTTTCTTGCGTACTATAGTTTTTATTTGCACCAACTTGGGAAAAACATTCGATGAAAAAGGTATACTAAAAGAAGCAGCAGCTGCGTATTGCAAAACGCTCGACCTTGAACATATTCATGTCCCAAGCTTGACCTTTGTAGCTAGTGTGCATAGACAAACCAAGTCCCACATGCTGAATAGTTTCCAACAACTGTGCTGATGGCAGTATGAATTCACTGTAATGCATGGATCTTAGGATAGTATTTGTTTTCGACCATTCTACTTTTCTTTTTTCCCTTATGGTTGTATAACATATCTTGGTTTGTATTTGTAGATCAATCATTTTAGTCAAATAGGTGTGTATTTTATCCATTTCTTAACACAATGTCATGAAGAATAACATTCTACACCATATTACTTTCAATGCTATTTTTTCCTGTGTGACATTCAACATGAGAACTATATGTTAAAGACATCCATGGAAAGTAATAGTTTCATTATAGCCAAACGATGGTGTAGATGCAAACTAAGTTCAATTCGGTGACTCCTCATATGAGATCATTCCTACATTTGCAAATCTGTTTTACGATAAAGCATTTAAGTCGTATGAATAATAATCCACAACTTTTTTAATAGAAAAATATTCTAGAATATTACATGAAGTTATGATATACGAATGTTGTAGTTATTGTTAACTTTAAGATGTGGTTTTAACCATTAGTTATCATGTTGAGTCTCACTTCAAAAAAAGAAGCGTTGGTGGTGTAGTGTAGGATGTTCATCTTTGTGGCAGCGTATTATATACGAAGGAATGGAAAAAAAAATTATTTGTCTAAAAATTATTCATTTCTGATGTATCACGTATATAAAAAGTTTTCCCTAACTTACATCTTGGCATCGTTTCAAAGACAAAGTGTGATAATTTTGTGTGATTGCCAAAAGTACAGACCAAGGATCATTTTGTTGAATTTTGTGATAACATGATAAGGTTTGATTATTCAGAATGAAAACGGTATTTTCACATTTCTATTTTTCTCTACGACCTATTTTTGTTGATATATTGTACTGTTTTATCCACAGGTGTCCACAAAAACCATGATTAAAAGAGCAGGAAATTTTCTAAAAAAGATCACACGAATAACGGATTTTACGGGTGAACCCCTAAATGAAGTGTTATATAATCGAATTATTAATAGTGCTATACAGTCCTATATGAACACATACACACTAAAATTCTATATATACAATGTACGGACGAACTTATGAATTTATAGTACTATTGAAATTTTTTCGCTGAAAAATGAGTATATTGGATCAAGTGAGTACCTAAAATGTATTTATAGTACATAAAGAATTCATATCTTCAAAGTACATTGCATAATTGTGATTTGTGCCAATTTAAGGAGAAGAAAAGGTTCTTAGATAGTGGCACTGTTTTGTTTATTACATTGCTCTGTGAGCAAAGATGTGTTCCAAGCTTCATCTTTGTAGCTAATATGCTAAGAGAAACCGAGGCATACCTAAACGCGCTGTGAATTTTCTCATGCATCACCTACATAAACATGAAAAAATATATTCTTTTGCTATATGTTTGATTTTCCAAATAACTTCGAAGGCAATTTCTTTTTTACAATGTCATTTTCTAGAATATGCTATTTGAGTTTAATTGTTGCTGGTTTATTCATTTAAATTTGCCAGATTCTATTCATGTATGGTTTTTAATCTTACAAATTTTTCCCTTTCGCATGAACCATATTTACCAAAAGTTAGTTACATTGATATATTATCTATTTATGTACGTTCTAAGCCTGGATTTCTATTTAATGGCATAGTGCATGGTCAATTCCTTCTGGAAGGAAACTTAATGATACTATCGAGGTTTTAGCTGCTATTCAAGGTTTTAATCAATTATGTTATATATGGTTGCTAACCCACTTGCTTTTACCTGTTATTTCTTTAACCTGTTTGTTTTAATCAATACAAGCTTTATGACACTGCTATGCATTATTTTGACCTCCATTCATTCCTCATTTTCTGCTGCTACATATCTTTTTTTTTGAAACTCAATAGGCTAAGGGAGCCTTGCCCTTTTATTATATCAATGTTATTATAACAATTTATATCAAAATACAACTGCACATATCACTCAGAAGAAAAATACACAAGAATGCTTACATATCAATACAACTGAACATATTTGCAATTAAACATGAATTGATGCCACCCTTGCTTGAACTTCAGAGAAAAAACAGTCTATTTCCTTTAAGCTTCATAACTATAAATTGCTTCTGTACTACAGATAAATGCTACTGCCTCAAATCTTTCAGACCTGCTATAAATTCCAGTCAACATGATATTACAGATAACATGCTACAGTCTGCACCTTCAGATTCCTATTATTCTTCAAACCCAGTCTAAAGCCTCAGTGATTCACTACCATTATAATCATCTGCACCCATAGAAAATACTATCTAACCAAATTAATTATAATCAGTTACAAAGAAATCACTCATCTTTTATGCCTGCTATGAAACAAGTTCATTATCTTTGCACACAGTTCACTGCCTGATTTATAATTATTAGAGAAAATTCTTTCATTCCTTTCCTTCCATATTGCAGTAACAAAAATTTTAAGGACAGAAAGTAAATCTTTAGCTTTTGAATTCCTCCATCTAGTAGCCTTGTATATGTTGAACCATTCTTCCTTGGAGTTCTTATTGGGAGCATGAAAATTGCCTGAAAACATCAACTTGTTCCAAATATCAAAAGAAAACTCACAACTAAAGAATAAATGAGTATTACTTTCCATATGATCATTGCATAGAACACAAGAACTATTATTAATCAAACCATATGACTCAAGTTTATCCTTTGTTAAAAGTGCATTGGCCATAACTTTCCATAACATGAAATTTTCTTTAGCAGGACTATCATTGTTCCATATTCTATCCTTCCAAAGAAATTTTTCACTACATTCAGAATCCAAAAGCATATTATATATTAATTTAACTGAATGATTTCTTCTCTGAGTTGTCCAAAATACAAGAATATCACTCTCAGGAAATTTAGTCTTTGCAATATCATTCCATACCATTCTAACCTCCCTGGAGCTGCTGTAAGGAAGTACAATGTCATCATGAAGAATAAAATTTAAAGCTTTGGACTGACAAGGTATACCAGTGGAGATAACACTAGAGTAGTTCATACACCTTTTCAAAATTAACCCAGGTTTAGCCCAAGGATCAGACCAGAAGTAACAATTAAAATTCCTGTTTGGATTTATCTGTATCATAGGTAAGAATTTTTCTCTCAACCTTAAAATATTCCTCCAACTCCAACTAGAATTATTCTGAATTTGCATTTCCCAAAAATTCTTTCTCTTAATCAAATTTCTATTAATCCATATTGTCCATAAATCAACACTATTGCTAAGAATTTTGTCAATGTATTTTGAGATTGCAGCTTGATTCCAGAGTTTCAAATTTATAATACCAAGTCCTCCTTTGTCTTTAGGCAAAATTATCTTCCTGAATGATATAGGAATTAATTTCTTAGTGAAAGGATCCCCATGCCAAAGAAATCTGTTCATAGCACTATTAATCATGGAAATTAACTTTACTGGTAAGATATAATGTCTCATCCAATAAGTTGTCATGGCAGTTGCAATAGACTGAATTATCACTAGTCTCCCAGCTTGAGAAAATTTTGCACTTGGCCATGATGTAAGTTTTTCAGTGATTTTCTCAAATAAAGGCATGCAGCTAACTTTTGCAAGTCTAGAAGTTAAAAGAGGTAGACCTAAATAAGTAGCATTAGAAGGCATTATATTTAAACCTGAAAATTTGATTATTTCTTTTTTGTTTTCCTCTTCCACTCCAGCTATTAGTATATTTGACTTACTGATATTAATATGCAGACCAGTGATCTTTCTAAACTTGTCTAATACCTCCAAAACAGTCTGAATATTTGCAATAGTAGGCTTTGTGAATAAAACTAAGTCATCAGCAAATAGTAAGTGAGTGATCATAGGATCTTTACATTTTGGATGTAATTCCAAAGATTTATTCCTAACCCTCTCCATTAAGAGAACATTCAAAATCTCCATTACAATAATAAACAAATATGGTGAGATAGGATCTCCTTGTCTAATTCCTTGTGTGCCCTTGAAAAAACCATTTAAGCAACCATTTCTAGACACAGAATAATATGGAGATGAAATGCATGTATAGATCCAAGCTAGCAGTGGTTTTGGAAAATTCATTCTTGCCATGATTGCAATGATAGAACCCCATGAAACACTATCAAAAGCTTTCCTAATATCTAGTTTTAACATACATCTAGGAGATATATTGGCAGTTGCATATCCCCTTAGAAGTTCTTGAGTCAACAAAATATTGTCACTAATGTTCCTTTTGGGTATAAAGGCAACCTGGTTATTTGATATTATAGAAGGAAGGACAGCTTGCATTCTGGTTGATATAATTTTGGTAATAATCTTGTAAACAACATTACAACAAGATATAGGTCTAAACTCTGAAACAATAGATGGATTATCAATCTTGGGGATTAAAGTAATTGCAGTGGAGTTAAATCCTTTGGATAGCTTATTAACACTGAAAAAATACTTTACTGCTCTAAGTACTTCATATCTAATTGTCTTCCAACAGAATTGGAAAAAATAAGTGTTGAAACCATCAGGACCACCACAACTCTCCTTATTCAAATTAAAAACTGCATTTTCAATCTCTTCATTTGTGATTTCCTCAATAAGCTTACTAGCTTGATGTTCTGATATGTGAGGAGTTTGTAGATGAAATAGAGGACTCACATCAGCATTATAAGGATTAGGATTAGCAAGAATGGATGAAAAGTATTCCACAAAAGCAGAATTAATATTCTCTTCTTTATCATGCTTAACCCCATTAATATCAAATATACAATTAGTTCTATCTTTTGCTTGCTTGACCTTAATAGATTCATGGAAAACTTTTGTATTCCTATCTCCAAATTTATCATATTTGGCTTGACTTAATTCTTTAGCCATAGAAATCTCAAATTCTAACATATCTTGTAATGACTTAGAAAGTTCATTTTCCTCCTTAGCAAGTGTAGCATTTAAGGGGTCTGAAAGTAAATCATTTTGTACCTCTAATAACCTTTTCCTCAAATCAGAAGAAATACGAGAACCAGCTCCAAAATTATTCCTAGCCCATGTCTTCAGTTTGCACTTTAACTTGAAAAGTTTAGTCTTGAGAATATACATAGGATTACCAAAAACTTCTTCTTGCCAAACCTGTAAAACTAAATGCTGAAAAGAAAAATGATTAGTCCAACATTTAAAAAATTTAAAAGAGGAAAATTTTGCCTTAGCGACCTCTCCCCAGGATAAGATCAGAGGACTGTGATCAGAAATTGATGGTAGAAGTGTGTTACAGTATAAAGAAGGCCAAATTGAAATAGCAGGGGAATTTTGAAAGGCATGATCAAGTTTACAAAAAGTTCTAGGTCCAACTTTACATTTATTGTTCCAGGTGAAGAAGGGGCCAATGGATTGAATGGGAGAAAGAGATGCATGAATTAGCATTTGAAAGAGGGGAGATATATCTTTGGAAGAGAGAGGTGTACCCCCTGATTTATGAGAAGAAGAATACATACAATTGAAGTCTCCTAAAACAAGCCAGGGCAATGAAGAAATATTAAGAGTAGGCACAAGATTAAGAAAAACATTCCTTCTCTCACTGCAGTTTTGGGCATAGACAAAAGTAAGCAAAAAAGAGAGATTGGTTTCAATAGCAAGAACTTCATAATGCAGAAATTGGTCAGATTCATCCAATTTTTTCAGTTGATAATATTTTAAATTCCACATTACCAAAAGTCTACCATAAGATGCACTAGAAA
Organism: Allium cepa; assembly: GCA_030765085.1. Taxonomy (NCBI): domain Eukaryota; kingdom Viridiplantae; phylum Streptophyta; class Magnoliopsida; order Asparagales; family Amaryllidaceae; genus Allium; species Allium cepa. The sequence goes on along the minus strand of CM060932.1, from coordinate 78,874,722 downwards.
GATTATCATCATGATGCCAATCAGGAGCAATAAACATGCAAGCTTTTTTTGATAAATCAGCATTCAACTTGGTTTCACCAACACACATGATATGAATATTTTCCTTTTTAATCAAATTCTTAATTTCATTTTGCTTGGAGAACAAGTGCCCTCCTCTAATATTCCAGTATGCTATATTCTTTAACATCATCAAGAATTGGGAAAGTATAATTTATCAGGATTCCTTCTAGTATGCCTTGTGAATTTTCCTGAAGAATTTAATACAGTGCAGTCAGATTTAGGTTGAACTTCATCAATATTGCAATCAACATCATTGATCAATTCCTCAGCTTCCTGATCCAAATTATTAGTTTTGACTCTTCTTCCTCTTTTAACTGACAATTTCATAGATGATATTTCAGTTGGTTGATTATCCTTCAAAGATGGTTTTGAATTCAAAGAAACAATTAAAGAAGAAGTAGGAATGGAATTAGCTTGCTTCAGGGTAGAAATCAATTTTTTAGGAGAAGTTGAAGGCTGTGGAATAGGTGGTGTAATTTTATCTGAAAGAGGAGGAGGAAGAATTATATTATCAGGAGGAGACAGATGAGAGTATGGAGAATTAGTGCCATCCACCATATTAAATTGTAAATTGTTATTATCATCATCATTCATTTCAGCTAGAACTGAAAAAGCATTAGAAGTAACCACCTCACCAGATTTATGGACTGCATTGTGATTTTGTTTTGAAAAATTGACCACAGTATCATGGTCCTTGATCACATCCTTAACATTTTTAGAACTTTGTTTATCCCCATAATGACCATCTGATTCCAAATTAGATACATTCCCATTAGAAATTTTCTTGTGCACCAAACTATCTACTTGGAAATTAACCTTTCTCTTCCAGATCTTATTCTTTCTTTTTAAAGGAACAAAATTTTTCTTTTCCAAATCCCTTGATTGAATAACTTGCATTGAATTGTATCTCTCAAAATTAACATCATTAATCCCCTTACCGAAATTACTATCTTCTGAATGCTTGTTCTCAAATTCCACTTCATTAAAAATCTCAAATGCATTCCCCATAGCAGATTCCATACAGTTATCAATTGTATGTCCAAAAACTTTGCAAAAATCACAAATACTAGGTTTCCAATCATATTCAATTCTAACTTTATATCCACTTTCTCCCAAACCATCAATTTCTATAAAATCAGGTAATTTTTGATTTGGCTCAATTTCTATCAATGCCTTCGCATATTTAAATCTCTTCAATTTTTCAGTATTCTCATCAAAACAGATCAATCTACCAATATGACATGCCAGCCAATTAATACCTATAAGAGTCCATGCAATTGTCGGAATTTTGTAAAAATGAACCCATATTGGTACTTTCCTAATACTTGCTTGAACACATCCAATAGTCGGATTCCACAAATTAATAATGAACATTTTTCCTTTGATGAAAATTGGATCTGATTGCAGAATAAGCATTTTATCTTGTTCATTCGAAAACTTAAAGTAAAAATTCTCATTGTCAGATTTAATATCAACTTCACCTTTTAGCTTCCAAATTCTTTTAAGATGGTTAGTAACAGTAAGATAAGAAAGAGAACCATCAAGAAAAAAACCAACCAAATGATCGCTCCAGAATTTGATACCTTCATTCTTGACTTCCTCAGGCAATTGATTAGGTTTCCCATCTTTATCAATATTGAAATCTCTAGGAAGGTAAACACCAGCATTCTTAGGCCTTTTCTTGAAAAGAGAAGACCATTTAGGTTCAGAAACATTAAAAGGTTGTACAGACTCCCCAATCACAGACGAAGATGATGAAAAAGGGTTCAGAGACGAAGCAGAAGGAAGAGGTTTCAAAGGAGAAGTATGAGAAAGAAAATGGGAAGAAGGACCAGAAGAAAGCTGAGACGAGGAAGATAGATTAGGAGGAGGAGGAGGAGGGGAAATTGGATGAAAAGGAGGAGGAGGAGAAAGAGGAGGCGGGGAAACAGGTGGAGGAGGAGGAATTGGAGGAGGAGGAGGAGAAAAAGGAGGGGGAATGATCACGGGATCAGAGATGGGGGAGACCGCCATGGCAAAATTCAAAATCTTTAAAAATCTTTAAAGGAGGGGAAGCTGCTACATATCTTTGTCTGACCTTTTCTTCTAAAACCAATTTTCCACAGGTTTAGCTATTTTATAGATGGTTTCCAAATATTGCATAGTTACTAATGAAACTTGAAGGAAAATGTAATATTTTGAAGAACCATTATCATTTTTCGAACATAATATTTTTTCCTTCATAATCAAGAGCTGCATATGTTGTTTCCAAAATGGATAATTACAATGCACATATGATATATTGTAATTTCAATTGTTAACCATATGTCACTATACACTATTTTTTTAATTTCATTATCTGAATACACTATTGAATTTGGAGCTCTGACTAATGGTTCCGACATTTAAATGTATATGTGCTTATGTACTTTTGTACAGTTATAAAAATTCCCTTTTACTTTATATGAAAATCTGGGATTCATGCCATTTTAACTGTACAGGAAATTTCCATAACTTCAATCTACTTTCAAACTCTCATCACTGTATATATATGGGTATATTTGTAGTAGTGCTGCTATGTGTATATCTTTGTGCAACTGTTGCCAATTTATAGACAGAATATTTGGTGACATATAATATTGAATCTAATGGAATGGTGATCTTAATAATTATAATAAGGTTGTATGCCTTTTTGTTATCTATAAACAACATCATTTAATAAAATTAATATGCTGTAGTTTATTTTTGTATACTTTGTCTCCGTTTCTTCTCAACATACCTCTTTTTATCATTTGTTCATAAAACTATAACAATTTTTTTTAAATAACATCTCTTCTTTCTTCCATAGCCCCACTTATAATAGTAACAACAGATTCATCATTTTAATTAAATGAATAAAAGAATATAGGAAATTTCCATAATTCGAGTTTCTTCCAAACTCTCATCACTTTATATGTATGGGTATCTTCATGGTAATGTTGTTGTATGTGTATCTTTAAGCAGTTGTTGCCAATTTCTAAACGGGATATTTGGTGAAATTTAGTATGGATATGAGTGAAAATGATGAGCTTACTAATTATGACGAGGTTGTATGCTTTTGTTTGTATCCACAAATTACATCATTTTAACATAATGAACTATACATATTTTTGTTGTCTTTGTCTTTGTTTTTATCTTCGCATATCTCTTTTTATTATTTAGTAATATTATAACTACAACAAAAAAATTCTTCACCCTCCCAAAAGTTTACGTAATAGTAAGAAAGTTGGTTATGCTGGGCAGTACATTTTCTTTACAACCGATGTTTTATAACTAACCAGTGCATTTTTCTTCCCTCCAGTTTATGGGCTTCCCTTATGCTCAATTATAAAATTGGAAAATATCAAGCATCAGAAGGACGTTTGCAACATGGGATAGATAATGGAATATTTACGGTTGAGCTGCAATTTCATAGTCCATTGACAAATGTTTAACATGCCATGCATCATATAACAAATAATAACATATACCAACGTAAGTTTCGCTCTCCCTTCATGTAAATGTCATGTTTATTCCTCATGTTAAAGAAAGATGATATATGCTAATGTACTTTAACCAACCGTGGTCGTATCTTTGAATTTGGAATTTTGGACCTCCAAAGAACATATGCGCCGACTGTGGTGTAGTCGTGTGGTTTGCGGAAGGAACGTAAAGAAGACATCCCTACGTATGCAAAATTCTCAACCTTGCGTCAAAGAAGCTAGGTATGTTTGCCTTTAATTTTTTATATGCTTAGATGATTGTTAAAAAGGTGGGAAAGATAGTTTTTGGCAACACAGTCATCGGTAAGAGATTATGCATATAAATCCAAACATTTACACATGCCAATTTGAATGGTATGCACTAAAAGTACATACCAATAATTGATGTTCACTAATTTAAGATCGATTAGAGACTCTTGATTCTTTTTACTAATATAAGGTTGAAATAGAACTACGATTATTTAGTATTAGCATTGCAAGAATCCTTTTCCTTCTTCCTAGGATCATGTTTCCCATTTCTAAAATTACAATAACTAAATTTGTGCTTTAATTTAGGCTCAGCAGCTAATGTAAATTTCATTCATTATCACCAATTCATGACATATAAACGAACTGGTGATATGTGGAGATAACATAATCATCCTTGCTTGCTTAACTTGATGATATATGTTGATAATTTACACGTAGAATTGAAGTAGAAGTCTAATTATTTAACCTGAAATGGGATGACGCATAATGCACATCTCCCTTTAAATTTATCTACTTATAATTATATATATACCAATGTCAATGAAGCAATGTAGCTGATTCTTTTGAGTATATCTGAAGAAGAAATTGGACAATAGAGGCTAGATGGAACATACATACATATATATATATATATATATTCTTGAATCAAACATATAGTATGATGTACTTAAAACATGACAATTTATTTCTATGTATAAGCTTGAATTTGGCATGTTTGAATAAACATAACTTGAAAGAAATAGGACCCTTAACTTATTTTACGTTTTATTTTTAATAAGATATCTCGGCCGCAATTGTTTTTACTTCGGTTCAGGTAAAAGGTATCCAAATTTATTTACGTCAGACTTATTTACATCATTTTATAGCATCTTGAAACAAGAAAGCTAGCTAATAATTAGATAATAATACAAAGTTGTTGCTCTATCACAAAGAATAAACAACTAGACATGAAAGAACAAAAGTTGTTAAGGTGTTTAAATCTATGGAACATGGTAGCAGGTACATAGTGAATTCTACATTTTGGTTTAGTAGGAGTTGATTTATAGAATATTATCTCTATTTTTTGTAATTTAAACATGTATTTTTTTATATCAAATAAATTTTGCTAAAGGTTCAAAGCTATCTTATGCAATGAAATTGTTTATCTATGTTAACACCTTCGTATTTTAGATCATAATGAGCTTTTAGGTTTGGAAACTACTTAAACATTGAGAATAGTTTAAAATCCTGGGTTGGTCTACATATCTTCAGACACTCCTTTATAATTATTTATTGTATTCTTAATTGTTGATGTGCGTTTCAAGTATCAATGATATATGATCCTAGATTATTTGTCTTAGGCTTACTGTAACCATGACCATATATTATTTACCAGTAAAATTTTCCAACTCAGTGCTACTTTTACAAATTACTAGGCATTGATATATAATCATTAGGGCATAACTAATGAATTTATGCAACGCAACACTGCTGCTTAAATAAGGCATGCTTATATAACCATTAAAGCACCGATGTGTAGTTATTTAATTTCTTCATTGTGCAACTTCTTATGTGTGATAATTGCAGTAGTTATTTTCTATTCATGATTACCGATGAAACATAAATTTACCATAGTAGCGATATCAGCTGACAACAAGGTAGAAATTCTTTAGCAATCTTTTCCACTTCTATCATTGTCAACTCTTATTTGAGATGTATATAGTAACTAGCTTTTCTTCTCTTCATCCCAATTGCATATACATTTTATGCTCAATTGTTTGGATGTGGAAGTTTCATAATTTTTTTGCCAGTTGTGCAATTGTTTTAATAGATCGTTTATCAGTATATTACTTGGTTACAATTTTAAGCACGACATGCATGTGCCATTGATTTTCATACAACTAAGTCTTATATTGTGTGTGTGTGTGTGAGCTGAATCTTATAGAGTGTGTGTGTTTGTTATAGATCATCTCATTAGATGACTTAGAGATGGCTGCGAAGTTGGAAGTTTTTCCACTCCAATTTGTTTACTTCGGTAAGTTCTGATTTCAATAAGTTTAGTTATATGTAAAGGAATTATGAACACATCCTTTTATCCTCATGTTCTAACCTCTTTCAATGGATTTATTGGTAAGCGTATATAAATTAGGTTGTCTGTAAAATATGATGAATAATTATTAGTTATCAAAATTATAACACGACACCGTCCAATCCAAAATAATAATAGCAACTATTAGCCTTTACCGCAAACCATGTAATGAAATCCTAGACCTTATTACTTACCTAATATTTTTTTCTTCTTTACCTTAGTTCCCCTTCAACAACCTACCTTCAATTTTTGGTCCAGTTTACACATATCTTTTAGCTACTAACGTGAATGATTAATATTTTGGCGATCCACCAATACCCGTGCAAATGGTTCTTGAGTCTTTATTGGTTTGTCGATTATCTTTAACGATATCTTTCTAGACATTCTACAAACGCATTAAATTAATGATTTTATTAAATTGACTCAAGATCTACAGGTTTTACCCAAAATTCTTTAAATGTACTGAACCATCTATTTTTTAGATACACTCAATTCTAAGCCTATTTTTCCCTTGAGTTTGTTTCCTTTTCACTTCAATTTTCACTACTGCTTTCTACCCGCATTACTATAGTACACTGTTCCTTCCAATCTACGATTGATGTCTTACCTCTGGCTTGCACCTCTTTCTGTAGACCTAATTATTTCTATATTTGAAATATTGCACCAATTTATCATACTGACTATATGTAAATTGCTCATATTCAATGTATAACTATCTTTCATAGCAGCCAACAGGGATGGTGCAGTTGGTTGATGGTCCGGACTGCGTGATCGAAGGTCACGAGTTCGAGTTCCGAAACTGACAACCCTGTAACAAGTACCCGAAGTATGTGTTTGGCAGGCACATACTTTCCTAGAGTTTACAAGCGAAGCTTAGTTTTCTAGGTAATTCAAAAAAAAAAAAAAAAAAAAAACTCTTTCATAGCTACATATATATAGAAATCAATGTTACTTTTTAATTCCGTTATATAGTGGAAAACAATAGGTTAAATATTCTGACTCGCGTATGGTATAATGGAAAATCTAAAAAAAACTGAAAATTCAATACATAGAGAACATACTGGAATTCCATATATCAATTTATAACAAACATTTCAGTGCATTATAAATAATTTTAGTACTCACCGTTATATAGCATGGACATTTAGTGATTAAAAACAACATAACCAATGATCCTAGGTGTATGCAGTCTGTATATATTATGTCCGACGGTTTGTGATTTATATTAGCACGTGTATTATCTCATGCTATGTTATATTAATTGTTAATAAATTCTTACAGGTGGTTCATTCACATTTCGGCAATATCATTATAGCAGCTAATGGGATGTGAAATGACGGCACAAAGGAATTTGTAAAACTACAGCTATTTTGTTCTGAATTTTTTTCTTCCTTTTTTTCCATCCTTTCTGAACACCTGGTGCTGAATTTTGAAGTAAGCTTTTGAACCACATATTTTTGACACAGGGATCTTCCTACACAATGTTTTTCATTCATTTTTAGTTTTTTGATGATTAGACTAACTGCTTTATGATTGTATTTAATGGAAATCATGCTTCATGGCCTAATATAAGTTCTTCCTAATTGTAATTGCTATTTTTTTAAATGTTGTTTTTTGTCTACTTTGATAGGCTGTACTTCATGAACTGCTGCAAAATTTATGCCACAATCTTGGAAAAAGAATAATTCTTCTAACACAGTTATACTTGCAACGTATGTTGTTTACTTGATTCTTCATGCAACTTGAATTGAATGGTGAAATTATTTTTCATGTTAGGTAATTTAAATTAGTCACCAAAAGTTTTATTTCCACTAATATTTTCATGCCTTTCTGCGGCACTTTACAAAATGAGATTCAACCAAACTACCGTTTTCAAAATTATTTTCCTCCATTTCTGGGGTGAGTTAAGAAGAGCAAGCCATTAGAGTCCGAATATATATAATGCAGCAATGAAGATAAATAGGGCAAACTCCGTGTGCGTAGCACGGGTTCGTCCTAGTACCTATATATAATTATCTATATTTACTAAAGCCTAAACCAAGCAAATCAAGCCCAACAACAACTCACCTTAAAAACTAGTGTACAGTTTTTGTTCATAAATATACCATTGTTTGTTCATTTGAGAGGAGGATAATTTTAAAAATGTAACCACTTCCTACTACATTAAAATTAAATTAAAAACCATAAAAAAATTATCATTAATTCCCTAATCTAAATATGTGTTATTGGGCATCAATTAACAATCGTATAAGATAAGGATGGAAATGAATTAACATGATTCCGTCCCTTTAACAAAATAATGGTCAAACTCTTAAAAATTAAATTGTCCTAAATCACGACGAATTAGACAATGCTATCTACAGCATAGGCTTCATGAAGCAACAGTGAATTTTTGGGATGAATTTAGGAGAGTCCTGTGGTGGTTGGAAATATGGGTGCTGATCTGGTGTTAGTCATCGACGGAGACACAAGTGATGTTAGGTCGAGGCGCTAATAGCATTGGCCTTGCATTAGAGAGGAGCATCATCGGTGGAGATTCTAGCATGTTCGATCGTGACTTGTGTCACGTCAATTTTTCACCTTTAGCAGTAAAGTAGATAACATGTTTTGTTTGGGTGGCCATGGGTGTTGGGCGATGGGGTCGGCGAGTCGGGTTGGTTAAAAGAAAGATGTTGGCAAAGGCATGACGTGATTCCATGGAGCTTAGCTTTGTGTCACTATGTGGACGTGCACGGTGATGTAGTGCACGCTCTGTTTTAATTGGAAGAGTTATGGGAAGAAGAAGAATAGGAACAGGTGCTCTATTGTTTACATGCGTGTTTCCAAGTCTTCATAGTTTGTGTTAAAAGGAAGGGGCAAGTTACCCATTCGATGAATGTCTCTTATGTTGAGAATATGAAGGAAAGATTTGCAAAGTTGCTGCTTGCTGAAAATGTGACAGGAGGTACGAAAGGGATAAGCACTGCTATGGCTTTATCTACTGCCATTTCAATCTTTCAGGTATGTGCTGTAAGATACTTCATTTTAAACAATAATAGATGAAAAACAAATACATAGCTAGAGTGGAAACTAACGTAGATGAGTGCTTGTGGGTTCTACTATTATGGAACATAATATACACTCCTTCCCGCTATACGAGCAATTCCAGAAACAATAACTGACTTAACTATTCAATCTAGTAGCTATTTGTTTGTGGATGTGTTTGACTGTGGGTGGTGTGCGTAGTTTGTGTGATGCGTGTGTTCCCTGTACAGTGTGAGTGTGCCTAATTATTACTAATATAACCGCACAACAGTGAAGAAACCGACCGTTAGATTGTATAACTTTGATAAGAAATATACATTTAAAATTTTTGTTAATATTACTTAAATATTAAGTGATAATATGTTGGAAAAGAATAAATTGAGATTTGAATCTGAAGATATGAATTTCAAATTGAAATATTAATCAAAGCATGAAAATTGTCGATTTGAAATTGAAATTTTAGAATTTGAAAATCATATTAGATTTGAATTTGGAATCTTTGATGCGCGAAGTAAAAGGAGGAAGTTTAGCGAAATCGCGATGAAACAAGATCCACGTTTTTAGGAAAACCGCAATGAAACAAGATTCACGATTTTTTGGCTTCAGAAAAATTAATTTGACCAGTGACAGTAAGCAAACCTTCATAACGGTCGGTTTGATTATTATTGGATTGAGTATATTGAATCCACACTTTACTTAGCGAATTGGAAATATTTCATCAAATGTTTGTATAAACTGATTCATCATTCAAAACTTAAGTAGTGGATGTATGCTAACTTCTATGGAATAAAGAATGGGGAGAAATGATGATATGTTTGTTTTTATAGTAGCGTATGTTTTCATGTACATGTATATGTTACGTTCTGTTGACAAGGCGGATTCAACAATTAAGATGTTTTATAATTATTTAAAACAGTATTTAAAGAATAATAATTGTAGAATAAAAGTCATATATAATATTCAACTTTATAAAATATTTTAGGAATCTAAATTAAGTTCCCACATGTTATTAATAAATAATTAATAATCGATTAAGTCTAAATAAGAATGAATAACTAGTTATTTATTATCAATATCAAATTGTATTGAGTTTAGAAATTTGTTTAAATTATTCTGGAATATGAAATTGTTATTCTTCTCTTAGTATTTATTTTTTTATATAAAATTTTATGCCATGAACAATTTATTATTAAGTATCGATCCATTTACTTATACTTATTTGAATTTTTTTTTTTACTAGTTCTTATTCTTGATCTCTTATCTTATTTTATTGATTCACTGTTGATATAGATTTGATTAATGATTTGAGATAATACGGTGATGACATCCTTTTGTATAAATTCATAAAATTACTATATTTAGAATAAGAGTAATGTAGATTATATATTTATTTAGACATTTCTTATATCATATGTCTTATATATAGACTATTATTTGAGATTTATAATATATTATATATATGTACTTTATATGATTACTTTTAATGTTGTATCTAGGTATTTCTTATTTCTATCTGATAAGAAATTTGAATAAACGGATTACTAATGTTGTTTGTTATGGGAGTTCGGTAACACTTTTTCGATTATTCATCGGACTTGACATATAGAAATATCTAGCGCGGATTGAGTATAATTTTTGAGCATTAAATAATTATCCAAATAACGTGCAGTGGTATGGGACGCCATTATGTTATTCGCTTGATTATTCTTCGTAAGTAAACGTCAGTCAAACGGGGATTACTCATGTATGTGATGAAGCTCGCTACGATGAGTATATTATAGTCATATGGTGACTTATGGGTATAGCCATGTGTTGACGTGGGATTAGAGCTTTAGTATATTATTATCATGTGGTGACTTATACGTAGCCGAGTGTTGGCTTATGACTAGAGTTGTCTATGGATATTGGATATGAGTATTGTATGTCGTCCACTTGTTGTCCGGCTCCCTTTATGGTTTGGAGTGAACCAGATTGGCCAGTATCCACTTTAGCGGCCTGATTGTGGGATTGCACCCTAAATTCATGACACCATTATTGGATATTATGGATGTGGATCACATGATTGGTAGTTGGTCAGGTAGGTACTCTATAGCCTCTCGTGTAGCATAAGCCAGCAGCATGTTACCTACAGGGACAAAGCAGGGTCGTGATCGGGCTATGCGTAGACGATCCAATGATGGATGGGGTCATGATGTCCATCGAGGTAATTGAAGATTGTAGGTATAGATGGTACTCTGCGGGAGGCAGGTAATCCTGGGTCCTTAGAGCATGCTGTGTGTTATCGGTCTCTCTTTCTGGTTTAGGGTTATGTATGTGATGTGGATTGACATATATAATTCACTATCCTATGAGGTAGCTATACTGAAGATTGTGTGTCTAAAGTGTAGTTAGTCCACATGTATCCACACTATTCTGATTTATTCATATATGAAGAGATGAGATTATATCTGGATAGGCGTCCAGAGTATGATAGATTCTCATATCTTTTATTATGTATTGATAGGCAATCTATCTTATTTTGGTATTTTAATGATGATACTTTTATTATTGAATGATGTTATATTTTGAGTACGATTGTAAGATAATTAAATGATAGTATTAGTGATTTCTTGGTTTTATGTAAAATTCTGGACATGAATGATTCATCTATTTGTTGTTAATTTTATAAACTATTGATTTACATTGATATGGGTGATGACGTGTATACATACATGATTTGTGATATTAGGAATTTTGGAAAAAATATTGAGATCATCTATGATATTAGGAATAAATACTTTATATATTTTATTATGTGTTTAATAATGGAATGGATGTTATTTATTATTATATTATACTTGCACATAATGAATTAAATATATGTTAACCCTCGATATATACATAAATATATGTTAACCCTCGATATATGCATAGTCTGACTTAAGTGTTATTTATACTAGTCGGGTCAGCCAGAGACATTTTAGGCACAAGGACAATGTGACCGACATTAGTTTTGTTGGGTTTAAAGGAGCTCTATTTTAGGGTTGTTAGATGATATTTACATGATACTAATTCACCAAATGTTTGACATGTAGCTATATATTGATTTTTTTAATCCTTTTATATTGAGATATTTGACATTTTGGGTTATATTATGCTCCAATAACTCCATTGTATTATTTATTATATGGTATTGTTGTGATTGACCTATGTCCTCTGCTATATATTGTATATTGAGTATTATTCTATCCTGTAGGCACATGTGCTTATTATTTTGCTGTGATACTATATACTTATATATGAGTTGTTTATTTGATGTTTTAATAAGTACTGGTATTAGTCCAAGAGAATATTCATGTATATACTCTATACAGCCTCATTCCCCATATTATCCAACGGTATAATACTATTGGATAGTATGGGTATAGAGGTGGGGTGTCACAGTTGTTAACAGAGCTGGTTTAGAATAATACATCATATCTCAGATACATGAGTCCAGACCTTAGTAAGACATAGAGACCCTGTCCCTTTGGTATGTTGGGTAATTCCTTGTAATAAGGGGTAGTGTATATGTACACACGCATACACAAAATGATTACAGGAATAATCACTTCAGGACGTTTTTGTTACTTTATATATATATATATGCATATATATAAGATATTTCGATTTTTATATATTGAGTATAAATATAACTATAAAATGATTATGTTTTGTATAATGGAATTATTAGTCTAGTTATAGATTCCTTCTGTGGAAATTACGTTAACGCAATTTTATTAAGGGGAAATCTGCAACAACCCGATTTTAGGGTTAATAATAATGAATATTTAATTAATTAAAAATGGAAATTTTGAATTTTAAATTAATAATTTGGACTTACTTTAGAATATCAAGATTTTATTACATGAAAATTAGTAAAGCATTTAAATAGATATTTAGAATTGTGAACTAAAATAATTTGGAAATTGTTTAATATCGAGTTTAATATATATATATATATATATATATATATATATATATATAGTATTTGGATTCGAATAAATTTAAATATGAGAAAAACAAAATAATTTCCTAAAGGTTTACCGTACTAAGTGAATAATTAAGTAGAGTGACTATAAATTTTGTTTGGAGTTTTATTATAATTTGAATTAAATTTGTATTATATGCAAATAAATGAAAATTAAAATCAAGAAATATATCTATACACACACACACACACACACACACACACACACACACACACACACACACACACACACACACAAGTACTTATTTATATTTACTAAAGCCCAAACCTAAGAAAATCAAGCCCAACAACACCTCCAACCTTAAAAACAAGTGTAGTCCAGAAATTTCGGTGGTGTTTGGTTTAAAACGAATTTTGTGTTTTCGGTTTTCAATATGTATCTCAAATATGAGAAGAATGGAGCGACGACGGAGAGGATGAAAGAAAGACGGATGAGAGGACGAAGGGGATAGAGAGAGGATGGAAGAATGGATTGTTGCATGTGCTTGTGTTATTCCCCGAAACGTGGAAAATATTTTTTTTTTCTTTCTATTTTGTATGTTAACTTCGTTTTCTAAATTAGTCATTTTTGACAATATAAATATGCTTTGTGCATTATTTTATGGGCGAAAAACTCAAAAACTAAAAATAATAAACCAAACAACAACTCCAATTTTCAGAGGATTCGTTTTCGTTTATACATATACCTTTGTTTGTTCATCTGGGGGGAGGAAAATTTTAAAAATGTAACCATCTCCTGCTAAATAAAAATTATCATTAATTCCCTAATTCAAATATGTGTTATTGGGAATCAATTAACAATCACATAAGACAGGGATAAAGGTGGATAAACAGGATTCCTTCCCTTTAAGAAAATAATGGCCGACCTCTTAAAAAGTAAATTCTTCCAAACCATGGCGAATTAGACAATGCCATCTACGGCGTAAGCTTCATGAAGCAATAGTGAATCTTTGGGTTGTATTTGGGAGAGTGCGGTGGTGGTTGGAAATTTGGGTTCCGATCTAAGGTTAGTCATTGGCGAAGACACAGGCAATGTTAGATCGAAGCGATAATAGCCTTGGTTTTGCGATAGAGAGGAACGTTACTGGTGGAGTTTCTAGCAAGTGCGATCGCGACTTGGGTCGCGTCAACTTTTCACCTGTAGCGGCAAAGTAGATAACGCGTTTTGATTGGGTGTTGGGCGATAGGGTCGGTGAGTCAGGTTGGTGAAAAGAAAGACGTCGGCAAAGTAGAAATCTTTTGTTTACAAGCATGCTACCAAGTCTTCATACTTTATGTGTTAAAATGAAGGGGCAAGTTACCTATTCGATGAATGTCTCTGATGTTGAGAGTATGAAGGAAAGATTTGCAAAGTTGCTGCTTGGTGAAGATGTACAGGAGGCACGGAAGGAATGAGCGCTGTTATGGCTTTATCTACCGCCGTTTGCAATCTTTTAGGTATGCGTTGTAGGATTTTTCATTTTAAACAATAGTAAATGAAAAATAAATAAATAGCAAAAAATGGAAACTAACGTAAATCGAATGCTTGTGGATTCTACTATTATGGAACATAATACGCGTTCCTCTCCACTATACAGGAGCAGTTCCAGAAAGAATAACTGGCTTAACTGTTCGATCCAATATTTATTTATTTGTGGATGCATATGGCTGTGGATGGTGTGTATAGTGTGCGTGTTGTGTGTGTTGCCTATACGATGTGAGTATGCCTGATTATTATTGGATTGAGTATATTAAATCCACCCGTTACTTAGTGATTTGGAAATAGTTTATCCGATGTTTGTATAAACTGAATTATCATTCAAAACTTAAGCGTAAGTTTCAGTTAGTGGACGTATGCTAACTACTATGGAATAAGGATTGGGGAGAAATGATGGCATGTTTGTTTTCATATTAATGTATGTTCTCACGTACTTGTACATGTTATGTTCTGTTGACAAGGTGGATTCGACAATTAGGATGTTTTATGATTATTTAAAACAGTATTTAAAGGATAATAATTGTGGAATAAAAGTCATATATAACATTCAACTTTATAAACTATTTTAGGAATCTATATTGAGTTCTCAAATATCATTAATAGGCTAGCAGTCTGTTACATATAGATGCAAAGCAAGGTCGTGATCAGGGCTACGACTAGACGAGCCACTAGTGGATGGGGTAACATCTGTTGTCAGGATAGAAGTGTATGCAAGTACGACGAACAACAAATAGCCGTCTGGACAAAGGTTCTGGCAGGTATGAATATTGGAGAACGTAGTTGCATTTGCTGGAGAGAATCCCATAGTTGTGTTACTGCAAGTGTATTGTAGGCATCCGTCTTGATTTTTGAGGTGTAAGATGCATGTGAAGTCGTGTGTGTTGAAATAAAAACTGGAAAATGAGTGGCAGAACTGCAAGACAAGGCAGCATTAGGTATGGGCTGGCTGGCACAAAACATATGACTGATTCACTGATTGACAAGCAATGTTAGGACTTGATCCATGCCGGGGCTTTGTAAGTAGCGGAGTAAAGCTATCCATGGAAGAAATTCTTATTGACCCGAATCGAGCGAGATCTCCAATCTGCATGTCTTCTGACAGACCCTGTCTATAGAGAAATATGTCAAATAATACAATATATAATAGATGGTCCAAAAACAGATAAAATGTAGATTATTTGATTGTGTTGCTTGCACTATTCAATTTTATTACTGATGTGCTGGCTATTTTTCTTCTACGAATAGAAAATGACACTCAAAATGCTTTTTTTCCCCTTAAAACCAGAGTTGTCTGGCTGTTCTTATTTAATATGTTACTTGCATATCAGAACTGAAATATCTGGGCATATGACCCTCATGTATATATTTCATTGTTTTGTTGGTATAATTTCTGTTAATGTTTTGAAAGTTGAAATACTGATATAATGACCTGACCAAGTGGCTTGAACCCATATATTACTTCATAATCAACATATTTATGCATAGCTTTGGAGAACATATTAGAAGGTTTAAGCACCATAGCTGAGTTACTTAGTTAAAGTATGTATTTTGTTTAATTACTCACTTCCTGTTACAATGTTCAGGCGTATATGAAAAATAATTTGTATCATATTGATTTAAATACATCGCCTTCACTGAACAATGATGAGGAACCATTTGAAGATCATGACGATGATAAGCATGTGGTATCAACATCAAACGTTGATACGGTAATCATTTTCATTATCATTCTCTCAATAATTAATAGATTTATTATGAAAATGTACTACAATGAAGCTTGTATATGAGTATGTTTCATTGTTAACGTATTACAATAAAATTTGCATATGAGTAATCATTGATAATTCATACTGTGAGTATCAATTTAATTTTTTTTGTCATTGAACCTATTTTTTTTAAAAAAAGGACATCCATGCCATCTAAAATAATGGATAAAAATATATTTTTGTACTACTGAAAATTCTACTTTGATCATCCATGCACACTAATTTATTTCACATGTTCAGAAAAATGGAATGCATGGTATATGTCCTATTGATTTGAATGCACTGCCGTTGTGTAATAATGATGAGCAATTATATGAAGATTGTGCTGATCATATGCAAATGGTATCAACATTGAAGTCGAATTTGTGTACGGTAAGTTTTCAATAATTCGTAATTAATTTGTCTTTCTGGCAAATTTATGTTTTATTTGTAATTTTTATGATACAAGAATATTCGACTGTCATATGATTAATTTTTTGATGATATTTGTGAAGAAAATCCAACATCATCAGCACTTGCTGCACTATTTGAAGAAACTTCAGAACAGACACAAACTAACGATCAAGGTGACTCTTTAATCATAATGTACAATTGTATATAATATCGGTAAAAAAATAATTGTTATCACCTGTTTATAAGTTTTTGATATGTTTTTAAGTTTATTAGGATTAATATTATTCATCTTCACCTTTATAGTTGATATGCGTTGTATTGATCTAAATGCACCGCCTTTGCTTAATAATGAGGAGCAACCAATATCAGGTTACTTCGATAATATGCAACAAGTGACAACGACGCAGGTTAACTTCCAAACTATTTTTTTTTCCAACTTACATGTATTTTCATTTTAATGTTTAATTTTTATAGTAATCGAACATAATAGTATAGTATTAATATTTCATGACACTTTAAAAATTTATGTCCCTTATTACCCTTTTTCTTACTTTTTCAATCGATATATACTTGCATAGATGCCACATGATGTACCACGTCAACCTATGCTCGTAGAACATCCATTGTCGTTCTCTTATGCTTTCTATGGAGATTCTGTTCACTTTGATGCATCCAACAAGGTTGATTTATTCAACCCTTCCGGTTCAACTTCACACAATGTTTTAAATCAGTCACTTGATTCAATTTGTCCTTTGGACTTATCATGCACCTTACAAAGGTATATAATGCTATATTTACTTATAATATGCAAATAATATATTATTCGTCCTACTATTTTTGAGTTATTTTTTAATTTAATAAATATATTGCATAATAGAGACTCGTCTATATTTCGTCAATACGAACAAACGATGGCTAAATACAACGAAAATCGGTCTTCCAGTCAAAGAGCTAGACGTTTGAGAGAAACTGATCAACAAAAACAACGTAGAAAAGTGGTTGATGCGGCAAGACATAAAAAAAAAGGAACTCATATCAAATCCTCAAACATCAAAACTCCAATGTTGATATCTCCAGTTACAAAAATTACAAATGCTCACAAATTTATAAGCTCACGCCAAAAGATTAATTGGACAAGTTGTCAGACTTGTTCTCGATTTTTTCCGGATTTAATTGTTACATCAAGTTCATGCTCTGATTGTCGTACCGATAAACCACAACATGGCCTTCCGTACAAGTTTAGTTCTCATAATCTAATGGAGCCCGGTCCTGTTCCACCTGAATTATCCTGCCTTACTAATTTAGAGCGAATCCTCATTGCGCGCATTCATCTAGTTATGTCAGTTTATCGTTTTAAAGGACAACAATATAATATAGTGGAAATATTATTAATTTCCCTCAGGATATCAATGCAATAGCACGTTCTCTCCCTTTCAGGCCAAATGAATTATCGGCACTATTATTTGTCAATAGAGGTTGAACGAATGAAAGTCAAGAGTTTCGCGTAAGGCGTGAATATGTAAGAAAGGCACTACTTTGGCTTAAATCTAATAATATATTTTATTCCGATGTGCACATTAATGAAGTATCTCTCCATGAGTTACCAGAGGACGGTGTACCTGTAGATCTCCCTCATATTCAAGATGATTCACAAACTCAAATTCACAATGATGATTTTCATGGACCTCCAGAATTGGAAAGCGAAATAACTCACATCGGTGAATTTGAGATATCAGGTGCAGCCACGGCTACAATACAATCGAACCACCAAGTCTATGTATTATCCTTTTTGAAAAATAAAGAAATAAATGAAACAGTTGTTCAGATGCCTATTTCTTCTGTTGCTATTGATGAGTTTAATACTCCTGGATATATCTCGATGGCATTTCCAACATTATTTCCATTAGGAAATGCTGATTTACGACAAGCACGGCCAAGAAAAATTAGACCCCTATAATATTTTCAATATTTAATGAAATTTCATGATCAAAGGTTTGCAAAAGATTCTAGATTTAGATATTTTGCGTACAATTCAATTAGCAAGTGGCGTGCGATAGATATTGGTAGCATATACGTAGAAAAAAACCCGGATGATGGGAATTTATCTATAAATGATATCCGTGAAATGTTAAAATCGGGAGATAAGCAGTTGTCTCAACGCATTTCTTACTATGCAAAAGGCATTCGTGGAAGCCGTTCTTACTGGTCTGCAAGATTAAAAGAGCTTACAGCTATGGTCAAACAATTAGGTGCGCCAACTATATTTTTCACATTAAGTTCAACAGATTTGCAATGGCCAGAACTTTATAAACTTCTCGATCAAACAAATGAGTTGCAAAAATTAAGCTACAGTGAACAAATAAAAAGAAAGGCACATTTACTAAATGAAAATCCACTTGTTGCTGCATGATTTTTCCAAGCAAGGGTTAAAACTTTTGTATTAGATTTTTTGACGCCAGAATTTTCTGTTAAGGACTATTGGTATCGTTTTGAATGGCAAAATCGTGGAAGTGGACATATTCATGGCTTTTTGTGGTTACATGATGCACCAAATTTATCTTCTGTTACCGAAAGTTCATATGAAAATTCTACAATTATTGAATATTTTGATCGTCTTGTTTGTACTATAAATCCAAATATGGGTGGACCTTCACGGGAACAAGAGCATCCATGTGCACAAGTTATTCCACCTGATGCAAATTTGGATACAGACGACAACGACTATGGAAATCTAGTTACTTGGGTAATGCGTCATTCCAGGTGTGGAAACTACTGTTTGCAAGCACATAGAACAACCAAACAATTGACATGTCGCTTTAAATATCCGTTTGACGTGCTTCACGATCTAAAATTGTGGAAGATCCTCCAAATAGTAAAATCTTTCGATTTATTTCGCAACGCAATGATCCTCTGATCTGCTCACATAATAGAAAAGTACTTCAGGTTTGGCGTACTAATATTGATTGGTCTCCTGTGTTATCTGTGCATGCTGTGGTAAATTATATTGGAAAATATGCAGCAAAATCTGAACCAGTATCAAAGAGCTTTACAGACACATTCAGAACAATAGTTGACAATAGTCATCGACCTTGTCAAACATCAGCTTCCGCCATCAAGAAACTACTTCTCAAGAGTGTATCTGAACGAGATATTTCTGCACAAGTGGTATGCCATCTTCTGATGTCTTACCCTCTAGTAAGTTCATCTAGAACAATAGTACAACTTAACGTAACTGAAAAAAACATGTTATCAACAATAATTCAACGTTGAAATACAACAATAGATGAAGATATCGTTGATTCGGACCCAAATTTTATTACAAGGTATATGGATCGACCAAGCGAATTTGAAAACCTTTCACTACTTGATATGTCAAAAAACTTCCGATCTATAATAAAGGGTGGCATAAGTTTCGAAAAGAGGCAATTGTACGAATAGTACCAGATCTAAGTAGCAATATTTCTCCATTCGGTGAAAATTGGGAATTTTATTGCGAACAACAGGTAATGCTACTTCTTTGCTTACTATTAGATTAAATATTACAAATATTAATGATAAATTTGATAATTAAAAACTACATTGACTTTAATTATATTTAAAATATGAAATCATAGGTAAACTTTTTTTAAATATGAATACAGGTACTACTACGTCATCACTATAGAAATCTTAATGAAGCAAAAGGAAACTTCGATGCTTGGTCTAATAGATATGTTAATTTAGGTTTGATTCAACATCAATCACTCCCAGATGCTATGGAAGATGATTTCGAAGATGATAGTATAAACAATGATGTGGAAGAACATCAAAAAGAGGAATGGATGATAGCAACAGCGATGGGTCCAATGTTTGTTTCAGGAGAGGAAACAGAAATGGGCTTAAGAGAATTCGATGTTTTGCATAATTAGAATGAAGCACTTCAGAGATACCCTAATATAGATATTGAATGTAATTTTATCCATACTAATTTACATTCAATTATGGAACATGAAAGTGAGACCATAAACAGTTCTACTTTTGTTCCTTTTAAGAGCCTGTCTACAGAACAGATGATTGCACATAATATGATATTTAAAGCAATATCTAAAGGAAAAACAATTCAAATGATTATATGCGGTGGTGCTGGTACAGGAAAATCAACGCTTGTAAATGCCGTTGTTCGAACAATTGTTACTCATTTTGGAACCAGCAAACCAATACGCATTATGGCTCCAACTGGAGTGGCCGCATTTAATGTTGGTGGTAGCACAATTCATCATGAACTTCTAATCTCCATAGAAAGAAAATCATCCTACAAAGAACTATCATCAGAGCAATGTCATCGTATGCAAGATGAATTTAAAAATACAAAGTTGATTATAATAGATGAATATAGTATGCTTGGTAGATCAATGATGGCAAATATTGATTTACGGTGTCGTGATATTTTTTCAATAAATGACTTATTCGGTAGTGTTTCTATTGTCTTAGTCGGAGATGTGCGACAACTACCTCCTGTTTGTGATAGTTCGTTATACTTGAAAGCTGGTAATCTCTTACAACAACGTGGTGGACTTGCATACATGAGTTTTGATAAGTGTGTAAGACTATCGTACATATTCCGTCAAGTTGGACATGAACAAGCACCTTTAAGAGGAGCTTTAGAAAGACTAAGTAGAGGTGCATCTACTTTAGAAGATTGGAAACTTTTTAAAACCAGAGATTGGTCAATTTTATCAAAAAAAGAGAAGGAAACCTTTAAGATTGCTCTTTATCTTTTTCCAACAAGAATTGCTGCTAAAGAACATAACAAAAACCATTTGATTCAGCTTGGAAAACCTATTGCACACATTCCTTCTTTCAATAACTGTGAAGCAGCATCTAATGCTTCGGTTCATGATGCAAAAGGTTTAGAACGATGTATTTATCTTTCTATAGGTGCTCGAGTGATGTTACGATCTAATCTTTCAGTGCAAAATGGACTGGTTAACGGTGCAATGTGTACTATTATGGATATTGTATATTCACAGTCATCAAGTTCTCCTAATGATCTACCGCTAGCTGTCATAGTCGATTTTGATAAATACCGTGGTATTCCATTTCGTAAGGGAACAAATTTTATTCCAGTAACTCCACAAATAGTAAATTGGAAAACTTCTTCTGGTACAACATGTATGAGAACTCAGTTAACTTTTGCTCTACGTTGGGCAATAACAATACATAAAAGTCAAGGAATGACACTTGATCAAGCAATCATTAATATCGGCGATCGAGAAAGTCTTGGTTTAACGTTTGTTGCTTTATCAAGAACTAGAAAATTAGAAGATCTTGCTTTCAATCCTGTGTTTACTTTTGGAAGACTTGCACAAATTGGAAGATCCAAAGGCCTGCCTTCTAGATTATTAGAGGAAGAACGTTTAAATGCAATGTCTGTTGAATAAATGGTAAGTGAAAACAACTATTATTATTATCAAAATTTCAAATAAATTTTTTCTTTTATGTTAAAATAGCAATTGGTGAAACTTTAAAAAAAAATCAACTCTTGTATTCTGAACTTCCAAGTCATTAATCAATATTTTTTTTGTTTTATTTCCAGAAAATGGTAAGCCTTAGGCTACCAAGAAGAAGGAACTTACACTCACAAAAAATATTAGAGGAATATGTTTGAATTCTGAAAAGAAAGAATGATCATTGAAGTTGGGTTAACAATTTATCATAGAAAACATGGTAAGACCGATTCCTTTTGGCACAATCTTTTAATTTGTAATGAGATGTTATAGAATGATAACAATATCTCCTACACATAGTTGCATAATGTCAGTTTAAACATATGATGTATAACCTGTTTCCTCATAATATACATCTAATATGTAGTGAATTATTATCATTTTACTAATGAAGTTGTAGAATAACGTTATAGGTTGTAGTTTTAGTAAATTAATTGTATCAGTGTTTTTTTTACCCATTTATAACTGTTATAACACATCATTCACTTGCACAAGACTGAAACATCAAGTATAATATTTATTAGATTTAACTGACATACGATCTCTATTTCCAGAAAAGCTGCTACTCTTCTGCATACATACTAATGCATGTTGTATTGCTTGCGGTCTCCTCTGCTTTCTTCCATATTTGTTTAATTTTCTAAGGTAATGCTTTCATATTATAATTTATTGTGAAAAAAAGCTGTGTAAACAGGAAAATGTTAAAGAAATTTCTTTTTCCAAGTTAACATTCATAAATAAAGTTTCTGCCCATTATGGGTCATGTTTATCAACATAAATGAAGTTTCTTTCCATACTACACAGGGAGCTTTATAGTAAGAATATAAGTGGAATAATACCTAGCGATCTTGGTGATCTGACAAATCTTGTTAGTCTGGATCTGTTACCATAT
This sequence comes from Allium cepa, assembly GCA_030765085.1. Taxonomy (NCBI): domain Eukaryota; kingdom Viridiplantae; phylum Streptophyta; class Magnoliopsida; order Asparagales; family Amaryllidaceae; genus Allium; species Allium cepa. The sequence goes on along the minus strand of CM060932.1, from coordinate 78,851,798 downwards.
ATTTTCTTTGATGGTTTTATTTATTTTGATAAATCTCAAAATTTCCACACATTATAGAGATACTGAAGCTACCTGATTTTCCGAATTTATATGCATTACGTTATACATTATATACTTCATGAATTAGATTGTAAGTTAATTTTCTGTTTACTGTATTTGGTTTTGATTGAAAGCAAGATCTATAGGTGATTCAAATTTTGTTGACTGAAATATCAAATTGTTTAAATTCGGTATTTATTAGTTTTGATCAAGCACGCTCTTTTATTGTTATGGAAATATTAAATTGTGGTCTTATCCTCTTATTGTTAACATGCTATGATTATTAAATACAAACTAGATTACTTAACATGTCATTTGCATTATACTTAAGACATATAGGAGTGTAAAGGGTGTTACATGATAGTTGGTACACTAGCATTGTATTAGTTGGTAGAAGGTTAATTGTTTACAATATTACATGCTTATCAAAAGGATTTCACACACCCAGTCTCAATTATGTTGGCCCCAGAAACTAATCTTTATTATATCCACTTTCTAAACTTATTTAAAACTATATGTAAAATAAGTTGGTGTATTCCATTAATGGAAGTATTATATGAAATATTTCGTGTTGGTTGATGGATATTTTCAGATTTATCTCCGCAAGTAAATGATGATTGCTTGCTTATTGTGCTAATAATTGCTTCTGTTGGGGTTGTATTATATTCGTTTCGTATTTGCTTGATACGAAAAAATAGCTAAGTGCTTGTTTTTATGGTATGATTGTTTTGTCTTAGAAGGGATAAAAACTTTTAAAATAGTTCAAGTCCTTTGTATTCAGTTTGTAGATTAAGTTCATAATGTTAACATGTTGCATGATCAACACCATTGTAACTTCTAATATACAAAATCCAAGATATGCCTTTTTACGAATTGTCTGAGTAAAGTTTTGCTTTTGATAAGCATGTAATATTGTAAACAATTAACCCTGCTTACATAACAACTTAATCATTTTTAAGTAGTTTTTGTTGCGTATCAAACATTGCATTATTTCAGCTCACATTCTTACGATTAAAAACTATCAACATCCTCATTCATTTTGAATAATGCCTTAAATTATATATACAGGAAAGCTCTTCAGTTTCAATTCACTTTCTCTTTCAGATTCAATTCACGTTCTCTTTCAGATTTCTTCAATGCTTTTCCAACATACCACTCCTTATGTTCAACTCTTTTCCCATTCAGCTCTTGAATTGCTTGAGCAGCAGCATTAGGATTGCTAAAATATACAAATCCAAAGCACTTTGGTTTACCATCATCGTCCCTCATCACTACAGAACTAGTAATCTGACCAAACTTGCCAAAAACAAAAACAAAACTCTGCAAGTTTGATTTATCAAATTCGGTATCTGCAGGTTTCGTGCACTACACATTTCATATTAGTTTAAAGAGATAACAGACAAAAACAAAACTCTGCAAGTACATATAATCACCCAAAGCCCATTACAATATACAGTACATTACACGGTAATGTAAACCATCCCTATTCATTAATACTTTTCCTTTTCCACTGCACAATGGTCAACGATAATAATGAGCATCAGGTACACCAATATATGCAGAGAGCATACTTCATAATTCTTATAATCAAAATTATAACAAAATAATAATAATGCGTATTAATCATATTAACAAAATAAAATAATGCTTTGGGCTTGGCAAACTCAGTGCAAACTATAAAAATAATGCATAGTAATCTGTCCAAGCTACTCAGTGCAGACTCAGTTTGCACTCCTCAATACAAACTATAAACATTAACAGTTTGCACCGAATAGTGCAAACTAACGGTTTGCACTTTGCACTCAGAATTGCAACTCGCGATTTTCATGTTTGAATGAAAAAAATGAGTCTGCACTCCAAGTTAATTTATGAATACTGTATATATGCAAATATGATATTATTGGTAAAGGACTGAATAGTCAAAACATAAAGGCTAAAATTATCACACGGCCAGGCTAAGTTTGACTACAGGCACTTTTCTCCTATCTTTCAGTTACTTTCTTTTTGTTCATTACTTCCTCTCTTCTAATTGACGTGTACAAAATGATGTGTTTAAATTTCTCCTATGTTTAACTAGCCTGCTCAAAAAATCAGCCTACGAGTTAGGAGAAAAAATGTATGCTATTTCAACCAGGTGATCACCTTTTACCTGGTCCAAAATATATAAGCTAATTTAAGTTGAATTGATTAGATATTTTTTTTAAAAAAAAGCCTAAATAAACTGAACTTATCCTCAATTCCAACTGCTATAAAAGCAAATACTTCTCATTAGTATTTGTAGACTGCATAGAGGTACATTTCTCATTATTATCATATTTTATTTCTTTTATATTTTTGTTACACATATATGCTTTCATTTTTCATCTGCTACATGATTAATTATTTTGGTTTTCATTCTTCCCTACATGATTAATTGTAATCTAAGATTAGTTCTGAATTGGTTAATGACTTGGAAGTCTTCCCATGTCTATACGAGATTGTTTTTTTTTTCCCAATGAATCTGTGTTCTTATTAATGGTTTGATCTTTTGCATCATTCTTAGTTTATTTGTTAATAAAGTACCGTCCTCTAAAATATATAACTACATATTGTTTACTGATCAAAACTGTCATGTATGTAGACTGTAGAGTACTTTGATATACATGCTGTTATGGATATAGTAAACAATATGTCAAAATCAGATAATATTATAAATGAGTGTACATGAACTGTGGCTCAAAATCCTACTGAAAATTGTATTACAGTTAACAAGTAATTAAATTAGATAACGGTTGATGATGTAAATCCACTTAGATTATTATTATTTTAAGTAAAAAATGATACAAATGATCGGTAGTTCCCTATTATAAAACCGGCAAGAAAATAAAGTACAACATACAACACAGTACGCAAACTTGTAATTATAATAATCTCATTGTATTATATTTTACTTAAGTATGCAAAAAGTTATTTCCCCTTTAGTATGAAACAACTATGTTATTTTAGCGCATGGTGTATTCCTCTTTCGGTTGTATTGACTGAAATAGATCTATGAACATTTTTTCTTCTTATGCCATTTTCTCTTTATAAATGATTATTTACTTGTCAGACATCATGGTTATGTTTCCCTTCATAAGTTGACATGACTACCCTTGGGAAATTCACATGAATTTCAGCAAGATACACCAATCTGTAACAAAGTATAATCGAGTCTAGATTTCTTTACACATTGTAACTACAATTTAAATTTTGTATATAAAGAAAGTTATTATTCAATGCAAAAAATTCTTTCACTTGAGAAATTGAGATTACTTGCCATTATTTCCCTTCAAACATCGTAGCTGAGGCGAGAACGATTGGAATTTTATAAAGATGCAAAAGAATTTGGTTCGTTGGTAAGTTATAGTGGATGATTATAAGCTTCTTATGGTTAGAAATGACTTTTGGCATTTTGAGCAACCTATAACAATTTGGATTGCTTATTTTATTCATGTCATCACTTTACATTCTTCATTATTTTTGATATAGACTGCAAAGGTGATATCTTATGTATTGTTTCTATTTCAAATGATATATTCTTTAATGATATTAAGTTAGAATATGTACACCAATCACTCATTTGGTAGAAACCAAATGAAACCAGATACTCTGGATTGTAAATTTTGTACAAGCACTTAGATGGTTCAATTTTAGTGATAAAGCTTTGTATATAAAAAATTGAAAGATGGTTATAGTATTGATAGTTTTACAATCAGTCATCATACATGCTTAATATTCATGTATTAATGAATGACATATAAGATCCTCTTGCATCATGCCCTAAACCTCAACATTGTTGAATCATGCCCTAAATCTCAACCTTGCCTTTATCTTCCTCTAAATATATATAAAGAAATTTAAGATATATTATACAATTAATTTTTTTTTTCCATACACTTAAGCTGCCATTGTTGCATTATCATTTATATAATCTCGTTGAGCTCACTGTATTTAAAGTTGTATTATGTCTGTTTTCTAATATTATATTAATCAATGTTAGCTCTATTATTCAAATGGATTTGGGTACAAATGTTCTTCCTCTTGCACTACTGAATCCATACCGTCGTAATTGGATCATCAAAGTTCGAGTTACAAATAAAGGCAATTTGAGATCATATAAAAATAGTAAAGGAGAAGGTTGCGTGTTTAGTATAGAACTCACAGATGAAAATGTAAGTTTATTTTATCATAGTACTTTCAATAATATTTCTTCTACTTGTGCTATCATTAAGTTATTGTTTTAATAATTGTTCTCTTCAAATTCACAGGGTACCCAAATTCAAGCTACAATGTTTAATAAAGCTACAGACAAGTATTATCCTATATTTCAATGTGGAAAAGTTTATCATATTTCTAAAGGAACCGTTAAGCCTACGAATAAAGAATTTAGTAGTATAAAAAAATAGTATGAAATTATTATAAATGAGTACTCATTAGTCGAATGGATGGATGATGCGAACTCTAGTATACCCGATGTCATATACAACTTTGTAAAGATTAACCAACTTCAAAAATATATTGCAGGAAAGGAAGTTGTAGGTAATGCATACATATTATTAATTTTTTATAATTCATTGTATGTTTGCTTAACATAAGTATCTTTTAGATGTAATCGGCCTTGTTCAAAGTGTCTCATCAATCAAAGAGATTCGAAGAAAAATCAACAATGAGACTATTCCAAAACGTGATATAGCCATTGGAGATGATTCGTAAGTATACATATTAAACCAATATACTTGTTTGCTAAAAATATTTATGCATATATTTAAATTACAGAAGTAAAACTGTTAATGTGACTTTATGGGAAGAACTTGCTATGAAAATTGGTGCTGAGCTGCTACAAATGGTTGATGAATGTCCTATAGTAGCTATTAAATATGTCAAAGTTGGAGATTTTCAAGGTAAAAATTGTTTTATTTTTGTAGCTTTTGCCATGCCATCATTTTTTAAGATTATTTAATCTTACTGCAGGTTTGTCTTTATCAACATTGAGTTAAAGCAATTTATATATAAATCCAAACATACCAGAAGCTAAAAAGCTTAGAAGTTGGTACAATTGTGAAGGAAAAAATACAAAAATCTTATCTACCACTTATGATAGAGTTATGCTTAGTCATATAATAAATGATCCAACATTGGGTCATGACAAGGTTTGTCCTTATCATTTTGAACTATATTGTACATTAATAATTTCATATTGATTGTTTATTTTTTTTCCATATGTAGTCTGCATTCTTCAGCGTGTTTGCTTACATAACTTATATTAAGAGTCATAAATTGTGGTATCAAGCCTGTAAGAGTTGCAAAAAAAAAGTAACTGAATCTGTAGGATCGGGCTATTGGTGTGAATCATGCCAACAGAATGAAAGCTCTTGTTTTTTGAGGTAAAAAGTTAAGAGCTACTTATTATTATTATTATTATTATTATTATTATTATCATCATTTGATGTTGTACTTGATATACAACATATCATTGGGATAACATATCACATGTTAATAAATGTGCGAATCATGCTACGCAAGTTTCGAACTTGTGGCATGTGGCACGAATATTGAGTTATTTATTTATATTAATCAGTAATATATGTAATAATATATTTGTTTACTGCAGATATATTATGGTAATGAAAATTAATGATCCAACCGCTGAAGCTTGGATTACTGCTTTTAATGAACCAGCAGAGAAAATCATAGGTTGTAGTGCTGATGACCTCTATAAGATTAAGAATGATGAAGGTGAAGATATATACGAACAAAAACTAAAGGAATTGTTATGGATCCCTCGTCTTTTTAGAGTTGGTGTTGCCCAAATTAAGTACATGAATGAAAAAAAAATCAATGTTATGTCTCAATCAGTTATTGATTATGCGGCGGAATAAAGCTTCTTGTTAGAAGAAATATAAAAATTGACAGAATCCAAAGTATAGTTTTCAGTAATTTTAGTTGTTTTCTTATTTTTACTTCAGCAGTGTTAGTTTTTCATATAATAATGGTTCTTTTAGGTACTTTATTTATACCGTCCTTCAATAATATGAGATTTATTTCTTACATCAATTTATTTATTAGTAATCTTTTTTAATTAGGTATTGAAAAATATGATGATGTATATTATGGTGACATTTGTTTGATTTTTTTTCCGAAATTCATAATAGATTAGAGCTACAAATAAGCTCAAAATTAATTGTATACTACACAAACGTGTGTGTGTGTGTCTGTGGATGGTTCATATCATTACATTGATAGCACATCCTTAGTATCAAATTGACTTACGTTTTCAATTCTTGATATAATTGAATTTACATAGTTTCAGTTATTTTCATTTTTTATCATGCATTTAATTTTTCATCAAATTAATAATAATAATAAATTAAACAAATACATTTTCCTTTCATATCAAATACTACAACGGTCGGTTTTTCCACCATCGTGCGGTTATACTAGTAAATGAAAAATAAATAAATAGCAAAAAATGGAAACTAACGTAAATCGAATGCTTGTGGATTCTACTATTATGGAACATAATACGCGTTCCTCTCCACTATACAGGAGCAGTTCCAGAAAGAATAACTGGCTTAACTGTTCGATCCAATATTTATTTATTTGTGGATGCATATGGCTGTGGATGGTGTGTATAGTGTGCGTGTTGTGTGTGTTGCCTATACGATGTGAGTATGCCTGATTATTATTGGATTGAGTATATTAAATCCACCCGTTACTTAGTGATTTGGAAATAGTTTATCCGATGTTTGTATAAACTGAATTATCATTCAAAACTTAAGCGTAAGTTTCAGTTAGTGGACGTATGCTAACTACTATGGAATAAGGATTGGGGAGAAATGATGGCATGTTTGTTTTCATATTAATGTATGTTCTCACGTACTTGTACATGTTATGTTCTGTTGACAAGGTGGATTCGAAATTAGGATGTTTTATGATTATTTAAAACAGTATTTAAAGGATAATAATTATGGAATAAAAGTCATATATAACATTCAACTTTATAAACTATTTTAGGAATCTATATTGAGTTCTCAAATATCATTAATAGGCCAACAATCTGTTACATATAGATGCAAAGCAAGGTCGTGACCAGGGCTACGGCTAGATGAGCCACTAGTGGATGGGGCAATGATGTCCGTCGAGTTAACTGACGGCTGTAGGAAAAGACAGCACTTTACGGGAGGTGAGTAGTCTGGGTCCCTAGAGCATGATTAGTTCTATCAGTCTTCCCTTCTTTTCCAGGATTATATATGTGATGCGGATTGACATATATTATTCACTATCCCATGAGGTGGCTATACTTGAGATTATATGTCTAAAGTGTAGTCAGTTTTCATATATCTACACTATTTTGAATTATTCATATATGAGAAGATGAGATTATATCTGGATTGGTGTCCAGAGTATAATAGATCCTCGTATCTTTTATTATGTATTGATAGGCAACCTATTTTATTTTGGTATATCAATGATGATAGTTTATTATTGAATGATGTTATAATTTTAGTATGAATGCAAGAAAATTCGATGATAGTATTAGTGATTTCTTGGTTTAATGTGGAAGTTTGGACATGAATGATTCACCTGCTTGTTAATTTTTCAAATTGTCAATTTACATTGATATGGGAGTCTCGACATGAATGATTCACCTGCTTATTGTTAATTTTATAAATTATCGATTTACATTGATATGGTGATGACGTATATATATTTATACACGATTTGTGATATTCGGAATTTTATAGATATATTTGAGATTGTCTATGATATTATGATTACATACTTTACATATTTTATTATGTGTTTAATAACGTGATGTATATTGTTTATTTTTGTATTATACTTTCACATAACGAATTAAATATATGTTAACTCTCGATACATACATAGTATGAATTGAGTGTTACTTAACTACTTGGGTCAGTCAAAAACATATTAGGTACAAAGATGACCTGATCGACATTAGTTTTACTGGGTTTAAAGGAGCTTTATTTTAGGGTTGCTAGATGACATATAAATGATACTGATTCACTATAAATGTTCGACAATGTTGGTGGCCTTTCCACATGCGCTAGTGGATTATGTAAATATTCTTTATATTCCTTTATCCAGACAAACTTTCCTTTTTCGCTCTTAAAGGCATCAACGAATGGTATACATATGTATGTCGCTTTCGAAACAAATCGACTCAGTGTGGTAACCTTCCCATTCAAGCTATGTATTTCCCTCCTTATCTTTAGTGCAGTAATCTCTTTCTACCTTAATTTGCTTTAGGTTAGCTTCAATACCCCTTGAGTTTATAATGAAACCCAAGAACTTACCCAATGCGACTATGAAATAGCACTTCAATGGATTAAGCTTCATTTCATGCTTCTGAAGTGTCTCAAACATCTTTCATAAGTCATCCATGTGATTCATCGATTGATGTGACTTCAAAAGCATATTGTCCACATAAAGCTCAATAGTCCGTCCGATTTTTTTTCTTTGAATGTCTTATTTTGCAATCGTTAGTAAGTAGCTCTAGCTTTCTTCAAACCGAATGACATCACTTGATAAAAGTACAACAAATAGTGATGAAAATTGTATGCTCCTAATCTAGAACATGCATTGCTATTTGGTTGCAACTAAAGAATGCGTAAATAATGAATAATTAGCTCATGTCCGACCGTTGAATCCACCAATTGGCCAATCTTCAGTAATGGAAAACTGTCTATCAATCCCTTTTTATTTAAGTTTGAATAACCGATGTATGACCTCCACTTTGCTTTTAGCTTCTTAACCAATATAGGATTTGATACCCATTCACGGTATAGTGCATTGTGGATGGAGACATTTGCTTTTAGCTTATATTCTTCTTCTTTTAGTGTAGCAGATCGCTTCGAGCTCAGGCAGCGTATCTTCTACTTCACAGGAGGGCATCTAAGGTCCACATCAATGCATGACATGTTATCTCTTATGAAATTCCACGCATGTTGAAATGTTCCCAAGCAAACATATCCAAGTTTTCCCATAAAAACTGTACCAACTCCTCTTTCATCTTTATGCCGAGCTGAGATACAGCCTTGAGAACCCGAGTGGGATCATCATCATCTGTTAGGATGTTAATCGTCAGCTCTATAAGTATTGCCCTCGCACTCTCTTTCTCTTTTCAAAGGTCCACAGGTTTTTATAACTTACTATGGGACCCAAGCTAGGGCTTATGTGGTAGTTGCTAAGCATCTGCAGTCTTGATGTAGAGGTCCTTCTCCACATCTTTGCCTTTCTTACATCGTTTCACCTTTTTGAGCTTTATGACATAATATTCTCAACTAGTACTCCAGTTGCTCTGAATAGCTCCAAGTCAATTCTTGGTAGGTAACTTCATTGTCAAACGCCATAAAGCAAGTGCTATTCTAAAACTAGTTAGGGATGGATGGCCTAATAAAGCATTATAGGTCGAAAATCCATCGACCACCACAAAAGGTTGAAAATGCAGTTTCTTACAGTCTCCTTCGCCCAATATTATAGACAAGTCAATACAGCTAACAGGCTTTTTGTCTCTTTGATAAATCCTTGGATAAGGATTTACATGGCTTCAAATACTTCAAACAGATATTCTTATGATCGAAGGTTTTATTCAATAAGATATTGACTGAGCTTCCATAATTAGTCAATACTCGACGCATTATCGTCATCCCAATAATGATTTTTCACTATGGGATCAAGCATAGGCATTTTGATCCCACTAGCATCTTTTTTTGAAAATAATGTCATCAATCATCATTCTTTATTGTTTCGCTGGAGCTCCATCTTCGATAGTGAAGAAAGTCACCTGATGTACATGCTTTAATGAACTACCATACCTTTCCATTCGTTCTAGCTTTTCTCTCCCAAATGGGGTCCTCCAGATATGGTATTTATGATAATCATTCTCTCGGACTACGTTGGTCCCTCTTTACTGGACCCAAGGTGATCCCTTTAGGCATTTTGCCATTAGGGTCTATCATTCACTTGCCTGCAAGTCTGCAGATTCCTCATACACTATTGTAGCTTCTTCTTTCGAATCAAGTCTTCAATCACATCCCATGAAAGCCTATAGGATCTTTATATAATGTAACTTACGTATATAATAGAGTGAGAATGTATATTACTTATTGCCAAACGAAGAATAACAACTGAATATAAAGATGGTAAATTATAAAAGCGAGCACACCAAATATTTTATACTTGTTTGGACCTCCCGTCCTATGTCCAGTTCCAAAGATCCTCTTCGGTATTTCCTTTAACTAAATAAGCCTCACTTCGCCCGAAGGAATAAACTAATACAAAAGTATTTCTCTAACAATCTTGTGTTTCAAATAACACGGTTTTGACTAATTGTATAATTCTTCCTATGATCCCCTTTGATTATATAAATGTGAATACTTTCAGTCATAGGAAGTTGTTTTTACCAAAATGATATTTTGGTTATGATAGATTGAGAGTACGTAAGCAATAGATGCACAAATATGTAAATAGAGAGTAATAAGAAATCAAGAGAATAGTTAGTTTGTAAATCTCAATCTTTGAAGTATTTATATGATTAAGGAGATGCAGATGAGGAGTTGTTCCCGTTAGATAAACTCTATTCAATTTAATGGCTACAACCTTTCGATGAATAGATGAGTTTATTCAATTTAACAGAAGCATCCATTTAAAAAAATTCAGTTTCCTAGATGACAGACGTCTGATGGAAAACCATAGACGTCTTTGGCTTTGGGGATAACAATCCCAAGTCTTAACATAGACGTCTGTTGGTTTTCCACGGACTCCTGTGGCTTCAGAAATAAATTTCCTGAGCCTTGTCATAGACGTCTGTTGGAAAACTATAGACGTGTCTGGCTTGCAGTTCAAAAGTAAAATATGTTTATGATGCAAATCATGTAAATTTGAATTTTATTTTGTGTGTGTACTCAAGGAGATCATACGTTGTTTATCTAAAACTATCAACACATTAGTATGACTTTGGTACTGTCCATACATCTTTGTTTGTCTTCGAGTCCCGATATCTTTGAGCATAGTGATCTCTTGTAGTGCATACTTGTAAATTGAAAAGATATATATAATATATGTAATTGTATAGTTGTTGTCATTGAAACTGTGGAATGGATGTTCTAACATTCTCTTTTTTGGATGATGACAACTATACAATCGTTAGTCATGATAAAAATAACTCCCCCTTAGTTTTGTCTCTCCTATGTATATCTCCCCCTTTGTCATTATCAGAATAGAAGAAAAGAAATCATACACACATAAAAAGATATACAAATAACACATAAACATGTGAAAAAAAAATAGAACATAAGATAAGTTAGCGAGAACAAACATGAGTTTCAATAAGGGACATAAGTAATAGAAAAATACATAAAAGTTAAATAACATAGTTCAAAAAAGAAAAGAGAGCAAATGACAGAAGCTAGTGATACCGATTTGATGAATAGGACAGTCCGCCGTAGTTTTCATAATATTCCAAGTATGCAGATGGATCTTGTTCATATTCAGTTGGCCATTGAGTTTGGTCATAATATTCTTCATTTTCTTAAATTGAGAACCCTTGGAAAGCCATATAATGTTGATTATGAGATTGGTTAGGATCGGATAAGGACATATCATCACTCTTCCTCCTCCTCTACAGGTTGTTCTTGCTCAGTATTCTTGCCTTTATCTTGAAAAGTTCCTTCATAAGAGGCATGAGCATGATAGATTGGTGTTTGTGTTTGAGAAAGTGGTGTAGGTGAAGGAGAAGATGATGATTGAGAAGATGATCTGCCACATACTTTTCACATTACTTTTCCTAAAGTGGAGACAACCTTTTCTAAAGTTTTTCCATTTTACATTCTTGTTGAAAAAGATTGTTCCAAACCAATCATTTTAGTGTTCAAAGCTCACTAGTTAACCGTGATTAATTTTTGATTTCTAGGCATCAAATCATGGATGGATTCAATTTGCATTGGTTCAATGCAAGCTTCTTGAATTTTCGAATTGGAATAGTATTCGATGGTATGATAAGAGAAACTAGGTTGCTATGAAGGATGACCTGAACGAGTTCATTGAGGAGCAGGAGGAGGTTGAGTCTGTTGAGTAGGACTCAGATATATGTGTTGTTACTGCTGGAGGTGGTCTTTCGAAGAGGTGTATTAAAGATAAAAATCTTATACCACTTTCTTTGATAGGGATTTCTTCAAAATGAGAAATATAAGAAGGTACTGCAAGACCATGTAAGAGACGTAAGATATATGGTGCATATATAATTGTGCGTTGATAGTGAGGCCAATAGCTTTTAATTTTATCATGAATAAATCTAGCCCAATTTACTTGTGTCCCACCAAATATAGCATAGAGGGCTTTGTGATCATATTCATATATTTGTTCATGACTTCCTAAATGGGGAATTATCATATTGATTATCATACGATTTAATTACCAAGCTTTCGGGGGTAAATAAACAGATTTCCACTATGGCATTCTACCCTCCCAAATTTGATGTGTTATTTCATCACATGGCAAATTTCTCTAGTTTGGAATTTCTTTTAAATGAAGTCCAGTAGAGGAACAATCGAGTATACGACTACATGTGTTTATGCAAATTTTCGAAACGGGGCCGTAAACACTAGTCCAGAACCAACCATTTTCATTCTCAGGCTTCCAAATAACATTACTACATAAGTTTGCGTAAAAAAGAAAGATGCCAATTGATAAATTTGTATCTCATTTTCGTCAAAATTAATTAAATATCGACAGCCGAAGGCGATGGTGAATTCTTGAATTCCATATTCTCCAAACACGCACAATCTATAGAATGCACTGGAATGAAGCTTTTTTCAGTTCTTCAAATCTCTTTTTTGCAATTGTGCTATTTCGATCTCTTGAATGTGGGCATCTGTGACAAGGTGGGTTTGAGAGGATGAAGACTGACCTTTCTTTGATCTTCTGCTAATAGGATTTTTTTGCCTTAGGAGCTATTTTTGAGGAATTAGAGTTTTGAGAAATCAAGGTTATAGATTTGGTTTGAAGATAGTTTGGTAAATAGTTGAAAGGAAGGTAAATAAAATACATATAATTGGGCTTTGGTAGCAACCGATTGTTGTCTCAGACATCTGAGAGGGAGTGACAGACTTCTGAGATCACTCTGTATTGTATTCTCGAGCAATATCACAGATGTTTGTCCCTTCTTCACAGACGTCTATGGGAAGTAGAATTTTTTATATGACCTGTATATTTTCATAGGTTTATTATAAAAACAAATATTATATCCAATAATCATACAAAGAATTATAAATTATATGGTTTTCATTTTTATGTCTATATATGAGTTCGTGTGTGTGTGTGTGTGTATATATATATATATAAGTACAAAGTATTAATTATCATCAGATAAACTTTTGATGTTAGATTGATCCCAGTAGTCTATGTCGTTTTGCTTATCTTTAGGCTTGAGTGGAGACCAACTTGGCCAAGTAGAAGTATCAATCCAGTCTTGATTTGAAGGTCCTGATTTGCACAAATTTCTTGGAGTGATCCTATATTCTTTTGTAGGAGTTACTATTAAGCGAGGAGATTTTCGATGAATGCAAATTTTAGTTGGTGAATGAACGCAAATGACTAGAATACATTTTTTAAGAAAGTTAGATGAGATCCTTGACGTCGTTATTCGTAATACATTTCTCGCTGAAATTCCATCATTTCTTGTTGACAGTGATATATTCATTAACTTTGGTAGTGAGAGATGTTGATTCTAGATCAATTTCTTGTTTGGCTTTCTTTTCTTTAGGAGAAAAGCCAGCGTGATATGTAAGTGATGCCATAATGTTTAGTGAGGTTGATCAAATTGATGGAGGTGTGGTTTTAGTTGGTGATACGTAGGTGTTATTTGATGAAGGTGAGCTAAAGTCGATAGTTGAATAAGTGGAATCGTGATCATAAGACATGATTAATTTTTTAAATAATATTTATGTTTTTATTTTTCTTTTGATCGTGTATAAATAGATTATATAATCTATTTATAGTTAGAATTTTGTATGGATAGAGTTATTCTAACCATTAATTTGTTAACCATTTTTTTATGGATATAAAAAGATTGACCGACTTAAATTTAAGTTATAGAAAAATAATGGTTATGATAATAAATAATTGTGGCATATATTAATTAATTCATTCATTAATTGAACACATACCAAGGTCTTGCGTTGCTTTATGAAGGTCTATTCACATAATGGCTTGGTGAAAATATCAGCAATTTGATTTTTAGTGTTAACAAATTCAAGATAGATAATTCCTTTTATACATTATCTCTTAAAAAATGATGACAAATGTCAATATGTTTTGAATGAGAATGGTTAATTGGATTTTTGGATAAATTTATTGCACTAGTATTATAACAATATATAGGAGAGCTGGTTATAATTTTACTGAAATCTTGAAGAATTTGTTGCATACTGTTATACCGCCTTTTGACAAGGCAATATATCATAAAAGTCGACTAAATGGCTTCTGTGATTATCAAGGAAGAAAGTACGGAGAGACAGTTAACAGGCTCGGGAATTGATGATATTTGGAAGTATGGACAATAGTCGGGCGGATTCGGACCGGGTCCTGATCAAGATGCAATATATATGAAGTGATAAGGAGGGCCCTGTGAGGTCACATTTCAATTTTCAAGTCAATCGGAGCTCGTATGGTCGAGTTATGGGCAAAGAAAGAATTTATATAGATTGATCGCGAATGATCCATAAAACAACGTAAATCGATGAAGGTCGATTGATATCTTGAATTCTACAAAGCAAATACGCTTGAAAGAGCATCAATATATTGAAGAGTAACGTTTTGGTGCTTTCACAGAGAAGAACTTGCACCCATGAATTTAGAAGCTAGGATCTTGGATTTAGAAGCTTAGATACTTAGATCTAGGAAGCAATGGCTAGGCAATCAATAAGGAGACCATTAGTGGACAGGAGCCATCATGGAGGGAGTCAGGAGGCTTCTTTTGAAGTTATAGAAAATCAAACATCTATCTACATCACCAGAGATGAAATGCGAACAATGACGGATGCTATGCAAGAGATGATGCTAAAGAGACAAGAGGAGATGTTGTAGATTCGACTCCGACAGATTGGACAAGCTGGGGCGCAAAACCAAAGAAATGGAGTAGTAGGACACGTTGGAAATATGGATCACCGAGTTGAAGTAGCAGGAGCCAAGGAAAACTAGAATCAGGACCAAGAAAACGAATCTAACATGATGTAGGATGGAGTTGAACAACCACGAGTGGCCCCTAACCAATTAAGAACGAATAGGACCGATCGATTAGGCATGTCCCTGGGTCATGTTGGATCGATCCCAGCTAGGATACCGGGCAGTTCTATGCGGTTTGGCATTGATCAGAACTTGGATCACATCTGGAAGAGGATAATCTGGGATTCCCTCACAGACTCGAGGGGCGGGATGGAAATTATGATCGGAGACCGCTTATGGATGCCAGAGTAGCTGGAAGTTGAAACTAGGAATTGGAGCGGAAACTAATGGACTTGGATATGGATTGGAGCAACAGAGAGCAAACCCCGGCCAAGGGGAATGGATCAGCACTACTCCCTATGGAATCGGGGGTAAGGATTTGGATGGCTTTGCAAGAAAAATGAATAGCGGTGAAGGAATAGGAGCATCCATCATTCACAACAAATTGGAGTGAGCCCGACTTAAGGGCACGAGTCATTATTTCTTAATCGGGATGATAAGAAGTAAAAAAAACTCCACATTAAAACAGCTAAGTCACTTACACATGTACCGAATCGAGGTCGATCCCCAAGCATGCTTTGAGATGGCGATAAACTGCCATAACAATGATTCGGGAACTCACTTGAATGTTAAAAACAAGTATTTCGCCTCCAATGACTCATGATCTCGAAAGATCACATTTCGCCTCAAAGGGCACTTGATCTAGGAAGATCACGTTTCGCCTCGAATGACACTCGATCTCGAATGATCACATTTTTCCTCGTATGACACTCGTTCCCGAACGACCACATTTCTCCCCAAACGGCACTCGACCTCAAACGATCACATTACGCCTCGAATAGGCGCTCGATCTCAAAAGATCACATTACGCCTCGAACAAGCACCCAATCTCGAAAAATCACATTTTGCCTCGAACAGGCACTCAATCTCAAACGATCACATTTTGCCTCGAACAGGCACTCGATCTCAAACAATCACATTATGCCTCGACCAGGCACTCGATTTTGAACGATCGCATTCACCTCAAACAGGCATTGCAGCTCGAGTGATCACATTTTGCCTCGAATAGACACTCGATCTAATGCGATCATCATTAGCCTAGAATGGTATGAATTTGATTAACGGTCCTGAATGGTCGTTACTAACAATCGGGCAGGATCACAGGTTTGTTCATGGGTCATCAATAGGTTTCGAAGATTGGACTTCAGGAAATTCAAAATACGCCTTCCTAGCAAGCATGTTTTGGAGGGAAAATATTATACCGCCTTTTTCCTAGGTAGTATATCATAAAAGTTGGCTAAATGGCTTCTGTGATCAAGGTAGGAAGCCCGAAGAGACGGTTATCAGGCTTGGAAATCGAGGATATTTGGAATTATGGAAAATAGTTGGACGGATTCGGACCGGATCCCAATGAAAATGCAATCAATTTGAAGTGACAAGGAAGGCCCTGTGAGGTCACATTTCAAATTTCACATCAATCAGAGTTCATATGGTCGAGTTATGGGCAAAGAAAGAATTTATATGGATCGATCAGAAACAATCCATAAAACAACGTAAATTGACGAAGATCGTTCAACATCTCAAAATCTACAAAATCAATGTACTTGAAACTTTCAAAGCATAAATATATTAAAGAGTGGAGCCCATAAAAACAATCGCATGACAAAACTCCCAAATCTTGGAAAAAGACGCTGATCCTTATTGGAACGATCGTATAAATCAGCCAGAACGATCCATAGTTTTACGAAAAATGTGATATTTCACAAACGGTATGTCGGAATTGCATGAAATTTGGAGAGCAAGTAGATTACATCATGATTCACTCCCATGATTGATCGTAGCTCAAAAGAATGAAATCTTGGAAAAGAAGTTGTTCGTTTTTGGAACGATTGTTCGAATCGACATAACATTTAATAGTTTCATGGAAAATGCGATATCTCACAAATGGTACATCAGAATGGCATGAAATTTTAAGAGAAAGTATCTTACATCATGGAGAATACACATGATTGATCATATCTCAAAAGGATGAAATCTTGGAAAAGCGGCCGATCGTTATTGGAACGATCGTACAAATCAGCATAACAATCCATCGTTTCATGGAAAATGCAATATCTCAAAAGCGGTATGTCGAAATTGCACGAAATTTGGAGTGAGGTATCTTATAACATGGAGCACCCATTTGAAAGATCGTATCAAAGGTTAAAATCTTGGAAAAGAGGTCGATCGTTGTTGGAATGATCATATAAATCAGCATAATGATCAATAGTTTTACGGAAAATGCGATATCTCACAAACGGTAAGTCGGAATTGCACAAAATTTGAAGAGAAAATAGCTTGAATAGTAGTAACAGTTTCTGAATAGTAGTACCATTTTTAATTAAAGTGTTTTTTTAGTCATAATGTTATGTTAGAGTAGCATATATGAACTGCGATAACAATTTTTGATTTGTAGTACTATTTTACGAATTGTAATATTATTTTGTAAGTGAAGTGTATAATCTTATATTACAATGGTATTTTTTGATAGCATTTTATATTTAATTGCTATAACATAATAACATTGTGCTTGTTATTACTTTTATGTGATTTTTTCAAATGATATTGTATGGTATCGTTTTGTAAATGTTTAAATTATACTGCATTGCACCATTTTGTAATACAATACGTATTTATTATCATTTTTTTATTTATCGAATAATATATATATAACACACTTTTTTGCCCTCTAGTAGCATTTATGTTTAAATCTTACTATATGGTAGCATATTATATTTATTAAATTAAAGAATAACATTATTTTTTGATCTTACATTGTAGTATCATTTTATATTTAAATGCTACGTCTTCGTAGCATTTGGTATTACTTAATAAAAAGATATTTATTTTTTAATTTTATATTTATTTTTTAATTTTACCTTCTAGTAGCATTTAATATTTAAATTCTACTAAATAGTTGCATTTTGTATTTACTATTTAAAAGAAAAAAATTCTTATATTATATTAGCGTTTTATGTTTAACTGCTACGAAATAGTGGCATTTTTGTGCTTGTTATGTTTTACAATTTTTCTCTCATGTAATAGTATTGTATAATATCAGTTTGTACCTGTTGATATTTTTCTTAACTAATGTATGATCAGTAAGATGAGATGAAAAATGATACCGTGTTGTGTTGGAGGATGTAAGCGGCACGGTAGATGTGAAAAGAGACATGAGTTTGTTTGCTAGGGCTAGGGTAGACCTATCGCTAGTGGTTGGGAAGTGATTATAGTGGTGGTGTCAGCGGTAGGGCAAGCTAACTGTCGGTGGAGTGGCAACTACTAGGGCATAGTTATGGCGGTGAATGCGGACATTTGAGAAGCATGATTTGAAGGGAAGAAGATATGTTTTCTCTGTTTTGTCCTTATGGATAAATTTTGAATGGTTGCTAGAGGACTATATTTGTTTTCCTTAAATGAAATAACCCTTATAAATAAATCATTATTATTGTTATTAAACATAAATATTCTTAGTATACATACATTATTCACAACTACACACACATAGGGTAAGGATTTGCTACAATTCTCTTTTGCTACACTTCACTCTTTACCTCTACGATTTTCGATGCTACACTATTCCGAATTGACTGAAGCTTTGAGGATGTTTAATCCATATTATGAACATCGTGTCCACAAAAATTGAGATAATTTCGAAACTCCTAGCACGTTCAAAATGTTATGTTAAACATCAATCATTAAAACATTATTTATTAGCTATCGATTTGAAACATGAATTTGAATATGTTAGAATTACTTAAATTAAGCAAAATTTTGTAAAGATGATATTGAGTTACGTAAGAACATGTCTACATGTTTTTGTAACATTTTAATCCATGTAGGTCTAAAAAGAACAGAGGTGCAGATGGAGTGTAGTAGAGAGAGGTGCAGTGGTATTTCATTAAATGAAAAACCAATCAAAATTATTTTTATTTTCAGTTTGACTTGCTATTTTTTTTTACTAAGAACAATGAATTGACAAAAGGGAGATTGGATGACATGCCCTTAATAGTAACTAAAATAAAAAGTTCATTGCATAAAATTTATAAAAATTAGGTCCCTCTCAAATTTCTAAAACGAAAAGCATTTACAGCCCATATTTAAGTTTCCAAATTGCCCTTCTTCATTTCCATATCTACTCTGATTTACTTCTATTTCATACAAATTACAATCTTCGTAAATTTTAATTTCATTTTTAATCATACACAATAAATCCAATGAATTAGTAAACATCTGATCTATTCGACCAACGATTGATCTAATCCAAATTACAAACTAGGTACAACTATAGAATAAATCTCTAGCTAATTTAGTATTGTATTTCATAATTTTTAGTTATTTAAATTTATTTCTATTGGTAGATCAGAAATTATGATGGATTTAAATCAACTTCCACTACAAGAATCTGGATCTTTGGAAGAATCCAGATGTTTAGTATCTTCATTTGATTTAAATATACTTCCAGCTATTGTTGTAGATTCTAGTGTAACAGGTATTGGTATTAGGTTTTAAATGTATTGAATTATAAAATTATATTATCGACTATATTATAAATATTCCTTTTGAAAAAATTATCAACTATGGAATTCACTTTTATGTTTATTTACATTTAACTACATTATGATTATGCAATTAAATAATTCAATTAAGAATTAATTAAAATTTCTAATTATTGCTGCAGATAGATAAGTATTGGAAAAAAGTGTTGAATTATATTATTTCTATGTTATTGTATAAGTGAAAACAGATACACAGATTAGAACAAATATATTCATCTTTAACTGCATTATGCTTATGCATTTAAAGAATTTATCAACTATAGAGTTAAGTCTTATTTTTATCTGCATTACACTTCTGCAATCATATAAATAATTCAATCTAATTAAAAATTAATTAAACTTTGCAGTATCAAAATATATATTTAATATTCAAGTTTTAATAGTTATAATTATATTGTATTATATAATTATATTACTTATACAACAGTGTATAAGTTAAAACACACACAAATATATATGTGTGTGTGTATTAGTTTAAATATTTTCATTTTAACTGCATTTAAAATTGTTACCAACAATAGAATTTATTTATATTTAACCGCATTACACTTATGCGGTTAAATAAATAATTCCATTTGAATAAAGATTAATTCAACTTTTGTACATATAGATGTAGTTAAAAAAAATACTTCATTTCACTGAGTAAATTTATATATTTTATGTCCAACTTTTAATAATTATTAATGTATTGAATTATATAATATGATATTATATATAAAAGAAAAAAATATGCAGATTAGTGCAAATATGTATAATCTTTAACTGCATTAAACTTATGCATTTAAAAAATTGCTAACTATAAAATTTAATTTTATGTTTGTTTCCATTTAACAACATTACACTAATGCATTTAAATAACTAATTCAATTTTATTAAAGATTAATTGTACTTCTAAAAATATATATGCAACTAAAAAATTAACTACATTTGGAAATGCAATAAGTAAATACATATTTAATACGAATTTTTTATAATTTAATTCAAATATTTAACCGCATTATAAGTTATTAAGTTAGATAAATAAAGTAATTTATAAGATTGTAAAATAATAGAAATATTTTCAAATTATCAATTTAAATATATTAATTTATATATTAAACTTCATTAACTTAAGCAAGTAAATAATTTATCTCACTTAATTTGGAAATATTCATCTTTCTAGTTGTTTAAAACATTTAAAAATTTAACTGCATAATTCTAAATCAATTAAATTATTAATGTATTTATCTTAGTTTATTTAAACTTCTAGTCTTAAAAACATTTAAAATTTTACTGCATTATAAAATGCAGTAAATATATATTTTGAATATTAGCAAATTTTAAATTTAATTAATAATACTAAATGCATTATAATTATGGAGTAAAATTAAATTTCCTAAATTCTTTATTATTTGAGGGAAATTTGACCCGTTTGAGCAAAATTTGACTTAAACATCTAAGAAGAAAACGTTGCAGAAAAGTTAATGCAAGGAAGTTTTATGTAGAGAGTAAATGCAAGAAAATGACTGGAAAAGCAAGTAAAGATCACGCATAGAATTTTTATGTGGTTTGATAATCTGCATTCACTTGGAGGTTCTCTATTAGTTTTCCACTAATTTTTGATTGCAGGTGATTGGGATACGTTTATCCTTGATTACAATGAATTTTAATGGCTGTTTAGGGAGGAGTTTTCCAAAAAAGAGAAACTCCATCTAATGAAAGTTGCCATGTGTATTTATAGGGGTGAACGATGAAATATCTTCCTCAAATCTCGCCTGTAGAACCTCGCCGCATAGAAGAAGTCCTCCAAAAGATCTCAACCCCATATTCCCTAGGGTTGGAGATAGGTACCGACCCTCTAGGGGGAGGGATAGGTACCGATCCCTATAGCGTCCCTCATAAGTGGTGCGATCCCTCCTGGTGGCTCGCCTTCATGTCTACTTCTTGATTTCAGATTTGTTTTGCATAGTCTCCTGGGTGTTTTTTTAGAGATGTCGATCGATCTTTGATGATTTGAACTACTGGTTTAAGCTTCCTATAGGAAAAGGGATATGTACCGATCCCTTGCCTAGGGGAGGCACGAATCCATACTTAGTCAATTCAAAGATGTTGTTGCATATAAGGAAAGGGATAGGTACCGATCCCTTGCCTAGGGAAGGCACCAATCCATACTAAGTCAATTCTAGGAGGTTATTTGCTTGGGCCCGCTTGATCGTTATCTTATGTTCTTGTCTGTTTTGGGTCTCCGGGCACTAGGATGATTTTTCCAAGTTGATTGCCTCAGTCATCGTGGAGTCGAACTTTTCCGGTCAGTCTGAAGATAATTAAATCAAAAGGCCAGATAACATTTGCCTCCTAAGGTACATTATGTGGAAAACACGATGTAAATTGAATCGAGACAAGTCAAGATCGTCGTGAATGATTCTGTTGAGTGTCTCGAATGATCGTTGCGATGCATGGTCGATATCTGACATCGTGAATAGGGATGCGCTGTCTCATTGATTATTTGTGCTCGGTTCCATTAAGCTAGTTAATTGGGTCAGTGGGATTCAATTATCTGAACTAGCTTCTTTTCTTTGGAATGTCCTACGGAAGAATTCAATTTTCGTGAAGCTAGAAAATTACATGTTGGGTATGTCATTGGCTCCCAAGCATGTTCGTATGCTTATGGATTATTGCCAAGTTCTACTGGATTATTATCATAATTTTTTTCAAGCTAGTTTGGTGAAGGGTAGTCATTAAGGCGATTAATTTCGATTGATGAATAAAGCAATTCCTACTTGAGTTATCAGTCTGAAATCCTATTCCAGGATGTTTAGTTCTAATCGTGCTCTCGGTCCTTAGTCGGGAGGTCGACGAGCCTTAGGATGATGTTGATGAAGGTGAAATAGTAGGTGTAGGCGATGAAACTGGCCATGACATCGTGAATTCAACTCATAGGTTGGTGATCGAATGATTTTGATCGTTCCATTTCGTGGAATCCTTTCAGTCATAGCCTTAAGTTGTATTGAACACTAGGCACAACCAACAGTGTTGAGCTATCATATTCAAGTATCAGATGATGATATTCCTCTGCCTCGGTCTGAGGTTAATGAGGTTAGTGCATGGACGATCAAATCTCGACCTTATGAAGTTATCCTTTTTCTATTAGATCTATGGTTTGAGTTGGTGAATGAGTGGTTATATCACACCCATTCTATGTTTGTTCTCCCTTTGATGGATTAAAGGTAGGACTAGGTGAATGAACGATTAAGTCATATTCGTTCTTTATTTGTATTCCAGTGAAGCTATAGGAAATAGAGTTGATGGATGAATGGTCGTATCATATTCATCCTAATTTCAATTTTTCGTTTCCAAGTTAAAGATAAAAGGAGGTAAGTGGATTGTCAAGTCACATCCACTTTGGTTTGAACTCCTCCTATCGGGTCAAGGTAGAGAGTTAAGTCGATGGATGGTTAGTCACATTCATTTTGGTTTATACTCCTCCTATCAAGTCATGGGAAAGAGCTTGAAGACGGACAGTCAGTCACCTTCGCTCTAAGGTTGATGAAGGACGGTCATATCATGTCCATCTCGAAATTCATACTCTCTTTGCCGGATCAAGAGAAGGAGTAGATCAAGGGAAAGAATAAGTCGATGGATGGTCGTGTCACATCCATCTCGGGTTGTACCTTGGGCTCGTATGGAGGGCATGAGTTAGTGCGTGGACGGTAATGCCACATCTACGTTAGATTGGCTTTGAGCATGTTGAGCCCCAAGCAAGGCATGAGTGTTTTTGGAAAATATTCTGGGTGTGCGTTTGAGAGTGAATCGTCGAGTCACATCCACTTTGGATCACAGGGTTGCCTCTCGAGTCAGGGAGAAGAGTAGCTAATAAGCAATCAAATCATGCGTATCTCGGTTGAGCTCTAAGGGTCGGGCCATGGGTCGTGGAAATTTAGTAGGCAACTGACTCTAGGTACTAGAGCGCTTGCATTGTTTATATGAAGTCTCATTTGAGTCGGTCGTGTTTCACGACTCATATAACACGCAAAGACAAGGTTGCATGATTGAAAAGCATATATACAAAATAAAGAAATACTAGAGTCTGGCTTAGGAGAAAATTCAAAACAAATAAGTAAAATAGTTATTCTATGGTGACTTGATATCATGTTTGTCAGTCCATGTTGCTCCAGCCTTTCTCAGCTGAGAGATGATCGTTTACGGTCTAGTTGATGATTAATTATCTTTCAGGCCACCTAGGTCTGTCAGTACTAAGGGCAATCTGCCCTTGCTGAGGGTTGGATGTCCTTGTCCGCCATCCTACGGTGCTTTTACCAACTATTGGAGCCTTTTGTTCTAGATCAGCTCTTCAAACATATCTCGGAGTTGTTTGCATTCATGTGTGTCATGACCATGGGTCTTGTGAAATATATAGAATTTTCCAGACTTCCTCTGGCTTTCGTCGATTCTCTTATGGCTGGTTTTTGATACTGCTCTGTGTCACATGTATCTAAGTAGATATTTTCAGTTAAATCACTCCAGGGGGTGTAGGTGTCAATTCTCGGGATTTCCGTTCAACTCCTAGAATCCAGGTTCTCGTCTAGGGCCTTGCCTTGGCCCTTGTTTTGATTTCCAATCTTATTCTTTACATTGACATCGGTGTTTTTAGAACTCGCTCCGGCCTGTTTCACAGTAATGTAGTTCTAAACTCCGTTGGCCTAGTGGCTTATTCTATCCTATCGTATAGTCCGTAGAACCTTCTCCTTGTGCAAATACTGAGCCGCTTTTTATCAAAATGATCCAGAGTGGAAAGACGCTTTCTCGATAACCATTCTTCAAAATCCGTGGCAAGGTGGATCCCCCCTAATCTAGCTATGAGTACGATATTTTTCTAAGGATTGCTTTCCTTAGTTGCAACATTGTTGAAACTTTGTAGGAATTTCTTAAGCGGGTCACCCTGTCCTTGGAATAAGTTAGACAATGACATGACATCCTTATGGAGAGTCGCATGCATCTTGAATTTATCGATAAATCTCCTTGCAAGTTGGTCAAATGATGAGATGGACCTTGATGACAGTCGAGTAAACCACATCGTCGCTACTCCTTGTAGGGAAATGGGAAAGCATTTGCACTTGATGGCATCCATAGCCCTAGTAGTATACATGTGCCATTCGTAGTTCATGATGTGTTTTCTTAGATCTGTTGTTCTCGAGTAAGAGAGCAATGTTGGCATATTGAATCACCGTTGGCATCCTTCATGTAGGATAGCTTTAGTGAAAGGGTTTCGACTAGGGGAAATGCCCAATCATCATCGGTTTGGTCTTGGATCTCTTTGATAAATACCATCATAGTCAAATCTAGTCTGTGAATGCTTGTTAAGTTGTGGTAGTCGTGATCTACCTATTGTGCTTGGCCCAGTAAACGGTCCTGGTTCATGCCTCGTTGTCTAGGCTCTCCTTGCTTCGGAAGAGTCACTTGTCCAGCAGCAAAATCTTAACTTCCGGTGTCTTGGTTAGTCATAATATGCCCGGGTTGAGTTCTGTCTTTTGGTTGAAGTGTTGCTCCTGGGTGAAGTCTTACACCTAGGAAAACAGATCGGTGGCAAGGTCCCTAGGGAAGGGTCGGTGGTGACCTCCCTAGGGGAGGGATCGGTACTTATCCCTCCACCTAGTTGGGAGTTAATTTTTTCTAACCTTGAGACTCCTGCTTCATAAATTCTTGTCATTTGCCGTGTGTTCCTCCGATGGTGATGCGACGATGTGGAGCTTCCAGAATCTGAGAATGGGGAGATAGCTCTCTCCTAGTCCTCCTCCTATGGCGAGTGTTTAATTGGGCCATCAAAGTCTTTTTCTCTTGAATTTGTCGGTTTAGCTCTGCATGGCTATCTTAGAGCTCTTCCATCATAAGCTCTAAGTCCATCTTAGTGATAACATTAGAAGGGTTCTGGAGATCACTGGCTCCTTGTGTGCCTTCTTCCTGAATGTTCAAATATGTAATCTCTGTTTCATCGGCAACTCTTGAAGTGGTAGTAATGGTTTTCTCTTTCCTAAGGGCCATTAAAGATAGCTTCAAGTAGAGATGTTTAAATCTGAATGGAGAGAAATCAGTTCACTTTCTTGGATCCAAGAAAATCCAGTAGTGATGTGGAATCAAATGGCCTGAGAATTGTTCTCAGTGAAAGCACTAAAATGTTTAACTAAAATTTGGCATGCTTGAGAAAAATTTAACCCAAACACCCAAGAGGAAAGAGTTGCAAAAAGTTAATGCAAGAAAGTTTTATGTAGGGAGAAAATGCAAGAAAGTGAATGGAAAAGAAAGAAAAAGCAAGTAAAGATCACATATAGAATTTTTATAGTGGTTCGGTAATCTGGGCCTGCGTCCACTTGAAGGTTCTCTATTAGTTTTTCACTAATTTTTTATTACAAATGATGGGGATCCGTTTTGATTCTTGATTTGGATTTCTAGGGAGAAGTTAGCCAAAAAAGAGAAACTCCATCTAATGAAGGTTGCCCGGTTATTTATAGGGGTGAACGACGAAACATCTTCCTCAAATCTCGCCTATAGAACCTCACCATATAGAAGTAGCCCTCTAAAAATTCTTGATCCCAAATTTCATAGGGTTGGGGATAGGTACTGATCCCTAAGGTGAGCGATAGGTATAGATCCCTAAGGGGAGGGATCGATACCGATCCTTATAGGGGTCCCCATAGGGGGTGCGATCCCTCTTGGTGGCTCGCCTTGATATCTACTTCGTGATTCCAGAGTTGTTTTGCATAGTCTCCTAGGTTCTTGTTGGAGATATCGATGGATCTTTGATGAGTTGAACCACTCGTTTAAGATGCCTATAGGAAAAGGGATAGGTATTGATCCCCAACATAAGGGAGACACCATTACATACTTAGTCAATTCTTAGATGTTGTTGCCTATAGCAAAAGGGATAGATATTGATCCTTTGTCTAAGGGAGGCACCAATCCATACTTAGTTAATTCTAGGAAGCTATTCACTTGAGTCCGCTTGATAGTTATTTTGTGTTCTTGTCTGCTATAGGTCTCTGGACTCTAGGATGATTTTTTCCGGTCGATCTCCTCGGTAATCGTCGAGTTGGACTTTTAGTCAGTCTGGCATAGTCGAGCCAAACGGTTGGATACATTTATAATTTATTTTTAGTTGCATTAAACTTTAATTTTAGAAAGCTCATACATTGAACTAATATATCTTTAATTGCTGAAGACGTTTAAATTAAACTTTAACTTAGCTAAAATAATTTATTTTTACCATTGCAAATCAGATACACATTCCGTCCTTATCTGTTTCATGTTCAAAGGAAACAGTAATGATGTTCATCTTCTCCAAGATTCAAAATTAGAATTCGTGAGGGATTTAATATTTTCAAAATATAAATATCTTAATTCCATGCTATAGGATTTATCTTATATTTGAGATAAAAAAAGAGAACTATTGAATTGGATTTTGATTTGCAAGAATTTTTCTTCCATTTTCTATTCAATAAAATGGATGCTTTTGTTGTGAATATTGATGTGAATGATATGTCATTATATGTTTCTAACACAACTGCTTCAACTTTAAGTAATCGTGTAGAAGATGTTAGTTCTGCAATAGTTTGCTTTGATGATGCTACCAGTGAACTACTAAATATTCTTAGAACGGACTGCAACAGTCCAACTGAAATTTTTACAGGAGTTGGTTAGTATTTTAGCACTGTTAAAGAATTAGGGACAAACTAATACTCTATCAACTTGTCAATGGATATAAGCTTAAAAATGTGAAAAATGATAAGAAACGTGTTACTACAAAATTTGCTCGACCTAATTGCAAATTTAGAATTCATGCATCTTCTCCATTTACTAATCCAAATACTATTATTGCTAAAACTATAAACAATATTCATACATGTGGTGTTGGAGTTTTCTTTGTAAATAATCCTCCAATTTCAAGTAGATTTGTCAAACAATTAGTGATCGGTTATATTTATTCTAATCCTTCTATGAAAACAAGGGATGTTATCACTCAATGTAGCTCTGAGTTCCATATTTTCTTAGCTACCACTATGCTTATAAAGGAAAAGCTCTAACAATTAAAGGGCTACACGAAACTTTAGATTTATCATATCATCATTTAGTAGAATATTTCAATTCAACAAACATGCAAATCTGGGAAGCACAACTGTTTTGGAAAGAAATTCGATAGCTAGAAGACATGGGCGAGTTTTCATTGGATTAGTAGCTTGTTCTTTTGGTTTCAAATATTGTCATATGTTTTCTTTGTAGATGCAATTTTTATGAAAGGAAAAACTTTTGGATATTTAATGTTAGCACCAACAAAAGACGACAATGAAGGTAAACAAAATTACATTAATTACATCAAATACTTATGTACTTTCGTTTCAATAATTACTCCATACCTACATCTGTATGATTTAAATAATCACTGCATAACACATATGCAATTATAAATATTTTGTTGTTCATTCACATATAGTTATGCTAACATATTCTACATGTATTTTATGTATGTTTGTGTTAGCTATAGCCATTTTTTCATGTGAAATTGCAGATAATTGGTATTGGTTTTTTAAACGTCTTCGTTAAATGCTCATTGATGATAATAGAAGATATGTTTTTATGTCAGATAGACATCGTAGAATCGAATTGTCTTTTCTAAAAAATTTCTCAAATGCTTATTATAGCTACTGTTTATATCATTTAAGATAAAATATAATAGCATCTTTGGGATGTTGTTGAATTAATAGAAGATGAGTAGTAAGATTATTTACATAATGTGCTTATGCCCCAACCTTTTATCAATACGATAAAACTATAGAGACATTTAGCTTAATTGGTGGGAAAATTGCTGCCAAATTTCTTTGGAATTTACCTCCTAAGCATTGGACATCTTCTCTATTTCTTGGAAATCTTTACGGAGAAATGGCATCAAACGTGGAAAAATGTTTTAATAGTTGGATATTAAAAGAAAGCAATTTTCCAATAGCTCCATCATTGGATGCTATATGAAACAAATTAATGGTCTTCACGTAAAACCACTAAGAGGAATCAAAAAGTTGGAATACTATTCTATGCCCAAAATCAGAAGCAAAAAAATTAAAAAAACTCATTTCACATAAGCATGGGTTGGTGTGATTACTCGGATTTCTGGGCATCTGTAATTGATAATATAATTGGGTTAATTAATAGAAATACTGAATTATAGATTGAACAAATGAATGTGATCGAGTAAATATTTATATTTGTAATTGTGTTGTATATACGTATACACGTAGATTTTAAATAGAATTATTATGTACAAGTTGAAATTGTATTTGTTTAAATACATGTATACATAAATTGATTTGAAATTTAATTTGAATTTGGGTTTGATATGGAATTTCAAAGGATAGATATATATCTTAAATATTTTGGATTTAAAAACATATTATATATGATTTTATTTCTTTTATATAATTGGTTTTATATTATTTTCTTTAAAATATTTATTTATATGAATTATGATAATGTTTATGCTTAATAAAAATATATACATATAACTTTTATAAATCATTTAAAAAAATTATTAACTCTAGGAAAATGCACTTGTAAGTTAAGTATATATCATTTAACAATCAATTAATTTATGCTAGTGACAAATGTTAGATTATTAGACAAGTGTCAATTGATTTAATTTAAGATTAATAAAAATTAAACAACATGTTTTTATAAAGTAGAAATCAGTTTCATATTCTTCTTTCTCTCAATCTTTATTTTTTTTCAAATCTGAAAAGCAGTTAAACAAAATCAGAGAGAAAGCAAACAACAATCTCTTTCAAAATTCCAAAACTAAAGAATTTCAAAACATCAATAACAGTTTTGTAAACCTGGAGATCAGTTTCAGTTGTAAGTAAAATAATCAAAGAAATATTCAATTCAGAAATCGAGCTAATACAAACCAAAACAAGGATCAGATCTGCTAACACAAATCTGCAGTTTCAAGGACCAACCTGATTCAAATTCCTCCAGTTTCAATAATAAAAAAGAAATTCCAGTTTCAGGTCTCAAGCTGCTTCTCTGTTCTAGGCATATGCAGGTGAGTAACATCACCTTTTTAAAATTTAAGTATATGAAATCTGTTGCATGTTCATCTCTGGAATTAGAATGTTAGTATGGATATATTTTTGTGCATCTCTGTATATATGTGAATGTATGAAAGTGTGCTTGGCTGTTTTCTCTATAACTCAATTGTTTTTAGTTTTAGAACTAAGAATTCAAACAAAATTTATTTCCACTTGATCTAGTCTTTGATAGGGTTTAATTTACAAACAAAAGTTGCTTGTTACATCATAAATTAAGTTTTAAATTTTGATTTTAGTTAAGATAAATTTGAAATCTCGCAGGAAACTAAAACAACAGTGCATGTTTATAATATATTAAAATTCAAACTACCCAATTCATCAATCCAGGAATATAATCTAAATTATTAAATCAAAATATGATTTTTAAGAATGAAATTACAACTTTTAGTTGGGTTTTGATCTTGCATTTCTGGGTTGACCGGAAAAGGGTATTTTAGTGGGATCTGGTGATCTAGATGGTTTGGAAGGTCGGGTTTCTTTCTGAAGGTAGTAGAGTGATCGGAGGATCGGGAAAAATTGTCAGCAAGGTGAATTGACTACCGTTGTGGCGATGGTGGATGTTTTGGGTTGGTAACCCTAGTTTTAACTAGGTTGAGTAATTCGATCACCACGGCATATAGGGTGGTCGAATGCAACAGGATTCAGGGGATGGAAGTAGGTGGGTTGACGAAGGCTTGGCCGGAGTTCTAGAAACTCTGATGGTTGGAGATGCGAAGACGATGTGTTTCCAGGTTGAGGTGGTGGTTCCAATATTTGGTTCCAGGTTTGGTTTGAGCACTCGAATTCGATTTCGAGATTGGGAGGACGATCTGATGATCGTGTTATGATGCAAGGGTGATCGGCGACTTAAGGAGATCATCGATGATGATCAAAGTTGATCGGCGTCACAGTGCATGTGCGCGATGCACTTTTATTTTCTGGTGATTTTTGGTTTGAGCAGGGGTATTGTACTCGAGTAATTCTCAAGTCATTTGATGTTTCACCCAAGGTCAAGTGGGTTAGACCGAAGCATTTGAAGGGTGGCTCGGGTAATATTTTTGTTACAGGTTTTAGAAACCCGTCTATTTTAAAATTTTAAAATATGAAAGTAAAGATTTAAACAAAGTTTTAAATCTAAGTTTAAATCTGGATTCAAATCTAAATTTATATCATAGTTTTGAAATAAAGTTTTTAAAATTTAAATTGTTTTAACAACTTTAAAATGTTTTTAAATGATTTGAATTAAAAATGAATTTGGTTTAAACTCTTTTTAAAAATACTTTTATAAGATAAGTATTTCTTTAACACGTGATGTAAAAGGTTTTAAACTGTTTTAAAACTTTGTTAAAGTTAAATTTGTATTCATTTTAAATATTAAATTTAAAATGAAATTTAAAGGTAAATTTAAAAGTAAATTATTTTAAAATGCTTTGTTAATGATAATTCAATCACTTATAAGAATAAAGTTTTATCTTAAAATTAATCAGGATTTAATGATTTGTGATTCATTAAATTATTAAGGTAATTAAAATGGATAATTAATTTATTTAGTTAATTTATGATTTGGATTAATTAATTTAGTAATTAAGGGTTTTAAGTTTATTAATCAAGGTTTAAGATTAATTAATTAAGGATAATTAATTTGTAATTAAGGATCAATTAATTTGATAAGATTAGATTTTAAATTAATGATTAAAGATTAATTAATCATGTAATTAAAGATAAGTTAAATTACAGTTAAAACTTAATTATTTAAATAATTAGGATTAATTAATGGGTTATTAATGGTTAGTTAATAATGATTAATCTAAGCTTAATTACTTAAGAAAAGTAATTTAAGAATTGTTAATAGTTAATGAAGGTCATTAACTAGGATTATTAAATAATTAATTAATGAGTTTAATTTAAAAGTGGAATGTTTTGAAATGTATTTAAATTTTGTTAATGATAAGTAAGTCATTAATAAAAAATAATAAAGATTTATCTTTAGAGATAATTACAATTTGGATAATTAATGACTAATTAATTAAATAAGGTAATTAAGAGTAATTAATTAGTTTAATTTAATAATGTTTAAGATTTATTAATTAATAGTTAGAGGTTAATTAATTAAGTAATTAAATTCAATTAGCGACTAATTAATTACTTAATGGAAGTAATTAAGGATTAATTACTTAGTGTAATTAATTAAGCATTGTTTGGTTAAGGAAACTAATAAATGATTAGTGAAATAATGATTATGATTAATTAAGGGATAATTGATCAATGAAGTGATTATGAGATAATTAATTTGAGTGATTAATTAAGGATCAATGTAATTAATATGGATGGGTAAAGGATAATTAATTCGTGTAATTAATTAACATTTAATTACTTATTGAAATTGAAGAATAATTTATCAAAAATGATTAATTAAGAAGATAATTAGAGGATGATTAATTAATTGATTTGTAATTAATTAATGTTGAGTAAGCAGGATTTAATGATGATGGAAGTAATTAATTTAATATATTTAAATTAATTAGAATGGTATGGCTAATCAACCTTGTGTATGGATGATAGAATGATATTGGAAGCCTTGGATTAATTGTTATCCCTAATATGTGATTCATGATGCATGTGATATGATATGTTTGATTTAAACTGTGATGATGTGGTTATCTATTGATGATGAATTACCGTGACACCCTATATTTAAAGTTGAATTGTAATTCACTTGAATAACTTGGGTTAAGATGACACTGGATTCGAAGAGACCGGAGTCGGGTATTAGTAAATACCCAAAACCACTTCGATTCTTTATAAATTGATATGTGAAATCAATAAGCTGGAATAGAATGATTTAAGTGAATTAGACCATTTAATCTAAGTTTTTGGCACTTAGAAATTGGTGAATGAAATAAGTGATGTCGATAACAATTTGTGAATTTGTAATTGATACATGTTACCCGGGTTATACATAAGTTGTATGCCTTTGAAATTTATGTTAGATGGGTTTACTCATGCTGGTTTCCAGCCTGACCCGGGTGTTACTTTGATGTAATGCTTGGGTCAGACCGAGTATTACAGATTTTCAGTTAAGGACGTTTTGGAGCTCTGGAGACGAGCTGGATGGCAAGAACGTATGGAGCGTATCCCACTATATATATTATAGTTTGTCTAGGACATGTTGTTTTAAACTATCCAATGTTGTGTAATGGTTGTAACTCTGATGTATAAAAATATAAGTGTACCGATACAGTTCTTCTTTGTAAAACTGTTATTTATGTAATATTATATTTTATCCGCTGCGAATGTGAGATTCTGAATTTGAATTTTCTGTTTTTTCTTCTTTCTCTTTCTTCTTTTCCCTAACTATTTGGAATTTTCAAGATCGAAATTTCCGGATCGTTATATTTGGTATTAGAGCTGAAGGTTAAGCGAGAACCTTAGCTCTGATAGGTTTACTCATTAGGGAGGGTAAATGGTACCCTAGAATGAGTTGAGTGTGTGTGTGTGTCTATATATATATATATATATATATATATATATATATATGAGAGCGTACTTGTTATTTTCTTATATAAAGATTTTAAATGATTTATATAAGAATTGTAACGGCCCAGAATTTCTGATCTAGAAAATTCCGGATAGTTAAGAAAAGAAGAGAAGAGAAAGAAGAAGAAAACAGAAACAAGTCACAGAAAACTCACATTCGCAGCGGGTCAAAATATAATATCAAATAATAACAGTTGACAAAGAACACTGTATCTGACTATTTACATTTATTTACATCAGAGTTACATATATATACAGACAATGGACATATACAAACCACATATGTCTCAGTTAAACAAAAATAAAAATAGCCACAGTGGAAAACTTGTAACGACCCGTATTTTACGTGTCGATAAATCGTAGAATTTACAGGTCGTTAGTATTGTTTATGTTGTCTCTAGCATGAGTCGAATGGGGAGTTAACTCATGTGGTGTTGAGTCGTGACCGACTTATAGGCTTAGCCGAGTTAAGGGGTAGACGACCTAAAGCTTGGGTCGTGATGACCGGGTTAGTAAGGCTAACGTATTACCGAGTTAAAGGGTCACCGAGATAAGGTAGTGACCGACCTATAGTGCTTGACCGACTTAAGGAGGTTAGTGGTTTAAAGGTTGGCCGACTCATAAGGGAGACCGACTTAACAGTGTTGCCGACTTAACGGGATAAGTGGTTTAGGGGTTTGGGCAACCTTAAGAAGCGAGCGAGTTAAAGTTTGGCCGAGTTAAGAACTGACCAACCTAAGGGAGTTACTGGTCTAACATATAGCGACCTAGTGGTTACCCCTGTATGTGGTTAGGTCGGTAGGTCGGGTATATTGCTAGGTCGGCAATGTGGTTTATGTGTTAGGTCGGCAGAGTGTTGGGTCGGCAAGGTTAGGTCGGCGAGGTTAGGTCGGCGGCGACTTAGGGACGGCCGAGATAAGGGTTTTTCCAGCCTATAAATAGAGGGGTTCGGCTCACTTTTTGGCACCGGTTTTTGAAGCAACGAAGTGCTGCCATTTTGGGAACTCGACTACAACATTTCTTCATCTTCTTTTCTCCATTCCAATCTAATTCTAACATCCATCCAAGATCGAAGATCGAGATTGAAGATCCAAGAGACAAAGTTGAAGATCTTCATCCAACGAAGCTAGATTTCATCGTTTTAAGCGAGATTTCGCCGGATCAAGCCTTGATCTTCGCTGTCCAGATCTGAAGTGTTTAGTTTTTGAGGTGTTTAGGTGATTTGGTGAGTGGTAGTTATCTCTCACGCGGACCCAAAGGAGTATATTGGATTGGTGGTTTGTTGGAGTGTTGTAGATAGTGATTTTGTGCATTTTTTTTCCTTAGATCCAAGTATAGATCCATTGTTTGTGAAGATGTTTACCTATGCAAGTTCATTTATTAAGTTATAGAAACAAAACCCATGTTTTATATTTGCTAGATCTATGCTAAAAACCCATGATTCATGTATGTTAGTTCTATGTTCATTTATTTACGAAATTGCCATTTTAGTTATAAATGCCTAATTAGATCTTGATTGAATACTTATTTGTTTGGATTAATGTTTGCCTTGATTGATTGTTGTGAATGAGCTATCTAGTTGATAGATTTGGAACAAGATGGTTGAAGATGATTCAAAAGCTAAGAGGAAAGGCTCTTGAATGTTGAAAGCTGCCTATGGCGTATGAAGCGGATGTGGAAGCTCATATGGATGGATTCGATGACGATGGACTTTGCCATGATGCAAGGAGGCAAAGTATGAGATCGAGATGGGACTTTGCTACGATGCGATGAGGCAAAGTGTGATGTTGAGATGGGACGGGTCATGATGACGTTCCAAGCACGGGCTACGACGACGTGCAAAGTTATGTTGATAACTCGGTAATACGATCCGGGTAGGTGATAATGGTTAGCTTGAGAGGCGCTTGAGCTAGTATGGAAATAGTCGTCGAGGAGGATGACTAGGAGGCTAAGATCTTATCGTTGTTGAAGGTTCTGGCATGCTCAAAGCAAGAGTACGTTGGAACGGGCTGCGACGACGTTCCAAGCACGGGCTGCGACGACGTGCTAGTACTCTGGGTAGTTGCGAAAATTCCTAGGCACGGGCTGCGACGACGTGCGGAGTTATGTCTAGAACCGGGGTTACCATTAGCCCTTGACGGATGGTCATTCAACTAACGGTGATATCAAAGCAAGGATAACAGTGATAGCCAGAGTCATGGATGTTTGGATGTTTGGTTGTATCATCATTCGGTCTCAAGAGCGGTATTTTCTAGGTGCTTATCTGATCTTGGTTTAGGCCTTGGGGGTTTGTATTTGGAAAACATCGCCCTTGACTCGAGTGATTATTGCTTTACCTTAATTATCTGCTATGTTATGCTTACTTCTCCTTGGTGTGTGTCTGGGGGCTATCACTGTAGAAAGAGGTGGAGTGGGATGGTTTGGTTCCTATTCCTTTTATCCCTTATGCTCTTTTGGTATGTTTGATAGTTGATTCACTGCTCACTAAGACTTTGTCTGACTCAAGGTTTTATGTCTCCCCTTATTACCTTGGGCTGTTCATCCATGTTGGGATGGGCAGACTAGGTAGCAGGTGACAGGTGCTGTTCTTAGAGATCTACGCTGATGATGACGAAGACGAGCAGGAGGCTTTGCATACTAGTTTTCTTACTATATGTACTGGGTGTTCCGCTGTTATATCTGATTGAGTGTTTGTAGTGAGGCTTTGATGTATGGATGATTCATGTTTGTATAAAACTACTACGATGCTTATATGATGATTTTTCTGTTATGGAGCTTCACTATATATTTCTCTATTGTATTTTATCCATGCGCTGTGAGTTGTACGATAGAATTTGCTGTTTTATTTTACCTTGACTATCGTCCATGGCTACCTGGCACGCCTTTCAGCGCACTATTTCCTTGTTTTGGTGCAGGAGTCATGGGCGGTCGTCACATTTGGTATCAGAGCCAGGTTAATCGATTTTAGCCAACGCTCGCTGACGTAACTACGTATGAGAGACGTAATTGTATTTTGATGAATGATTACTATATATAATATAGTAGTTTAGGAGGATTTGAACTCCTTTTTGCAGTTGTTTCTCAAGGTGTTCTAAGTCATTCCTTTTTGTAGATATTAAGGATGAGTCGAAGAGGGAGACCAGCTGCAAGGGAAAGCCGTGCTACTGAAGGAGCGGTTGATTATGGAACTATGTTCGAAGCGATGATGACTTCGATCATGAGAAGGATACCAGCTCCAGGGCCATCTGTAGATGTTGGAGTTCAAGTCCAAGCTCCAAGACCGGTGAATTTTGCCAAGCTTTGCAAGGATTATACTTCTCTTGTAGGAAAAGCTTTCTTGGGGACAGAGTCGACTATTGAAGTGCAGAGGTGGATTGATGCTTGCCGAAGAATCTTTGGGGACTTGGGAATTGAGAATGCAACCAAGAGGAAGCTTGCATCGAGACAGCTTCAGGGAAGAGCTGCTGATTGGTGGAATTCTATCACCATAGATACTTCAGAAGAAGAGATTACTTGGGAGCAATTCCAAGTTAAATTTGAAGCCAAGTTCATCTCTACTGCTCAGAAGTCTGCTTTGTTCAAAAGGTTTGTAGAGCTCAAGCAAGGTGGGAGGCCTGTTCTTGAGTATATTTCCGAGTTTGAAGCCTTGTCCAAGTATGCCAGATCGTATATTGATTCTCCCTACCAGAAGAACGAAAAGTCTGTGACTGGTCTGGATGCTTATCTTGGGAGGCAGTTAGTGGATCATTTGGACGATCCATTTGGGAAGCTGGTGGAGAAAGCACTTAGGCATGAGAGTTTGTTTCCTAAGGAAAGTTCTGTTGTTTCTGTAACCAAGGAAGGATCTAAACCCCAGCAAAATGGAAACAAGAAGAGGAAGCAGCAGCAACAGAAGGGAAAGGATGGCCAGAAGAAGCCGAAGGGCGAGGTGATTTGCTATAATTGTCAGCAGAAGGGCCATCTCTCCAAGGATTGTAGGAATCCAAGGGCACCGGCGAAATGCCACAACTGTGATAAGCCAGGGCATTTCAGGAAGGACTGTCCAGAACCGATGAAGGACAGGCAGATTGTGCAAGCTTATGCTTTGGGAGCTGTGCCGTCGTCTTCAAAAGCTCCTACTGCTGAAGAGAAGGGGAAGGGTGTGGTGGTTCAAGGTACTCTTTCTATTTGTGGTGTTCCAGTTAGAGTGTTGTTTGATACTGGAGCATCGCATTCTTTTGTTTGTGATGATTTGGTGGGCCCGTTAGGTTTGGAACCGGATATTGTTGATAGGCCATTGGTTGTGACTAATCCAGTTGGGGGTTCGTCATGTTTGTGTATGATATGCCGTGGTCTAGTTGTGTCGAGTCATGATTACTCGTTTGTTTGTGATTGCTTTGTTCTGAACTTTGCGGGGTTCGGAATTATTTTGGGTATGGACTGGCTTAGGAAATATGCGGCAAGGATTGATTGTGAGAGGCTTGAGGTGACAGTCGGGAATGTGGAAGGGCGAAAGGTTGTGATACGATGTAAGCATGAGGAAGACGTCTTCATGAGCTTCATGTATTCGCTGGTTGTTCCACGGGATGGACTGTCATCGGTGCCTATTGTGAATGGATTTGAGGATGTCTTTGACGAAGTCAAAGGGTTGCCGCCGCATAGGGAGATCGAGTTTCGTATCGATCTAGTTGAGGGAGCCAGACCTGTTGTGATGCCTCTTAGGCGGATGGCGCCTAGGGAGCAGCTAGAGTTGAGGGTGCAGGTTGATGACCTTTTGCAGAAAGGATTCATTCGGAGAAGTGTGTCCGAATGGGGTGCACCAGTTGTGTTCGCAACCAAAGCGGATGGATCGTTGAGGTTGTGTGTGGATTATCGTGAGCTGAATAAGTTGACTAAGAAGAACAAGTATCCATTGCCGAGAATAGATGACTTGTTTGATCAGCTTCACGAGGCCAAGGTGTTTTCTCAGATGGATTTGGCAACGGGATTTCACCAGTTGAGAGTGGCTAAGGATAGTGTGCCGAAGACTACTTTCAGGACAC
The DNA here is from genome assembly GCA_030765085.1 of Allium cepa. Lineage (NCBI taxonomy): Eukaryota > Viridiplantae > Streptophyta > Magnoliopsida > Asparagales > Amaryllidaceae > Allium > Allium cepa. The sequence goes on along the minus strand of CM060932.1, from coordinate 78,813,251 downwards.
CATCCGGTTTTTATGAGTGGCTGGTAATGCCGTTTGGGTTGACTAACGCACCAGCATATTTTGTGGATCTTATGAATAGAGTGTTCAGAGATCAGTTGAATAAGTTCGTGCTTGTGTTCGTGGATGATATTCTGATTTATTCCAGAACTGAGGAAGAGCACAAGACACACTTGAGGATTGTTTTGGGGATCTTACGGAAACATCAGCTGAAGGCTAAGTTTTCGAAGTGTCACTTCTGGGAGAGTGAAGTGAGGTTCTTAGGCCATGTTATCTCAGGAAATGGAATAGCGGTTGATCCCGCTAAGGTGGCAGCAATCCAGGATTGGGTTAGACCTAAGAATGCGTCTGATGTAAGAAGTTTTCTTGGATTAGCAGGATATTATCGTCGGTTTATTAAAGACTTTTCCAAGATAGCTGCACCGTTGACAGGATTGACGAAAAAGAACCAAGTGTTCAGATGGGATGATAGGTGTGAGCAAGCTTTCGTAATCCTGAAAGAGCGACTGACGAGTGCTCCTGTTTTGACTATTCCTAGTGGGAATGATGAGATGGTGGTTTACACCGATGCATGTGGCACTGGACTTGGAGCAGTGCTAATGCAGAGGGATAAAGTTGTTGCGTATGCAAGTCGACAACTGAAGCCGCATGAAAGGAATTATCCGACTCATGATTTGGAGTTAGCGGCAATTGTGTTTGCTTTGAAGATGTGGAGACATTATCTATTGGGAGTTAGATTCGAGTTGTTTACAGATCATAAGTCGTTGAAGTATCTGTTCTCCCAAAAGGATTTGAATCTTCGACAGCAACGGTGGCTGGAGTTTCTAGCATCATATGATTTTGGTATAGCCTATACTCCGGGAAAAGGAAACGCAGTGGCAGATGCGTTAAGTCGAGGACATGCAGGATTGGGAGCCATGTTTTCGGAGTGGAAGAGTCTCAAGTATTTGGCTGAGTTTGACTTCAGGCCTAGATGTGAATTGGAACCTGAGATGTTGGCAAACTTATCGATAAGACCTACTCTTGTGGAAAGGATTGGCGAGAGCCAAAAGCAAGACGATAAGCTTGTCAGGATTATCCGTGGTTTGGAATCTGGATTGGAACCAGAGAAGGATAAAGGATTCGAGATCGATCGAGAGGGTCGGCTTCGAAAGCAAGGACGACTGGTTGTTCCCGATATTGATGGATTGAGAGATGAAGTTCTAAGGGAAAGTCATCACTCGAAGTTGACAATTCATCCAGGTGGAAATAAGATGTATCGGGATATGAAGAGAGCTTACTACTGGGAAGGTATGAAGAAGGATGTTGGAAATTTTATTTCCAAGTGTATGAACTGCCAGTTGGTGAAAGCTGAGCAGAAGAAGCCCAGTGGATTGCTTCAGCCATTAGAAGTTCCTACATGGAAGTGGGAGCAAGTGTCAATGGATTTTATCGATGGTCTACCTAGGACAAGAGCAAGAAATGAAGGGATTTGGGTCATAGTAGATCGTTTGACAAAGAGTGCAAGGTTCATTCCTGTTCGATCAACTAGGACTGCATCGAAGTTGGCTGAATTGTATGTTAAGTGGATAGTTCGATTCCATGGTATTCCGAAGAGTATAGTGAGCGATCGAGACCCATTGTTCACAAGTGGATTTTGGAAAAGCTTCCAGGAAGTTTTGGGAACTGAGTTGTGTTTGAGTACAGCTTATCACCCTCAAACAGATGGTCAGACTGAGAGAGTTAACCGAGTTTTGGAAGATCTTCTCAGAGCTTGTGTTTTGGACTTCGGAGGATCATGGGAAGATCACCTTCATTTGGTGGAATTTGCATATAATAACAGTTATCAGTCGAGCATTGGTATGGCACCATATGAGGCATTATATGGAAGACCGTGTAACTCTCCGACATGTTGATTGGAAACTGGAGAAAAGCTGATACTTGGGCCAGAGATGATTCGACAGACTTCGGATTGTATAGAGATCATTCGGCAACAAATGAAAGCAGCCCAAGATCGTCAGAAAAGTTATGCCGATAATCGTCGTAAGGATTTGGAATTCGACGTAGGTGAGATGGTTTTTGTGAAGATTTCTCCATTAAAGAGTGCTATTTGATTCGGAAAGAAAGGAAAGTTAACTCCGAGATTTGTTGGACCATTCCCAATTATAGAGCGAATTGGAAAGCTCGCTTATAGATTAAAGTTACCGAAAAAGATGGCGAGTGTGCACAATGTTTTTCACGTATCTTATCTACGGAAGTATGTGCATGATCCAACTACAGTGGTTTCTGCTGATAACTGTGAAAATTTGGAGGTTGATCCAGTGGGTACGAAACCTTGTAAGCCGCTTCGTATTGTTGAAACCGATACGAAACAGCTTAGGAGGAAGACGATTACGTTGCTCAAGGTACAATGGAGTGATGATGTTAACGACTGTACGTGGGAGGAGGAAGAGAGGATGAAGACAGCTCATCCCGGACTCTTCGAGGTATGGCCCTAAAGTGTTGTGACATCTCATGAATGTGTAGCTTGTTCTAAGTCTTAGAATTCTGCATGCTAGGCTAGAATTGGATGCATGGTTTGTTGATTGCTATGGATGGTAGGCATGCAGAATATTTTTGATTGCTGATGTTTGCTTGGAATTTCGGGGGCGAAATTCCTAAGGGGGAGAGAATGTAACGACCCGTATTTTACGTGTCGATAAATCGTAGAATTTACAGGTCGTTAGTATTGTTTATGTTGTCTCTAGCATGAGTCGAATGGGGAGTTAACTCATGTGGTGTTGAGTCGTGACCGACTTATAGGCTTAGCCGAGTTAAGGGGTAGACGACCTAAAGCTTGGGTCGTGATGACCGGGTTAGTAAGGCTAACGTATTACCGAGTTAAAGGGTCACCGAGATAAGGTAGTGACCGACCTATAGTGCTTGACCGACTTAAGGAGGTTAGTGGTTTAAAGGTTGGCCGGCTCATAAGGGAGACCGACTTAACGGGATAAGTGGTTTAGGGGTTTGGGCAACCTTAAGAAGCGAGCGAGTTAAAGTTTGGCCGAGTTAAGAACTGACCGACCTAAGGGAGTTACTGGTCTAACATATAGCGACCTAGTGGTTACCCCTGTATGTGGTTAGGTCGGTAGGTCGGGTATATTGCTAGGTCGGCAATGTGGTTTATGTGTTAGGTCGGCAGAGTGTTGGGTCGGCAAGGTTAGGTCGGCGAGGTTAGGTCGGCGGCGACTTAGGGACGGCCGAGATAAGGGTTTTTCCAGCCTATAAATAGAGGGGTTCGGCTCACTTTTTGGCACCGGTTTTTGAAGCAACGAAGTGCTGCCATTTTGGGAACTTGACTACAACATTTCTTCATCTTCTTTTCTCCATTCCAATCTAATTCTAACATCCATCCAAGATCGAAGATCGAGATTGAAGATCCAAGAGACAAAGTTGAAGATCTTCATCCAACGAAGCTAGATTTCATCGTTTTAAGCGAGATTTCACCGGATCAAGCCTTGATCTTCGCTGTCCAGATCTGAAGTGTTTAGTTTTTGAGGTGTTTAGGTGATTTGGTGAGTGGTAGTTATCTCTCACGCGGACCCAAAGGAGTATATTGGATTGGTGGTTTGTTGGAGTGTTGTAGATAGTGATTTTGTGCATTTTTTTTCCTTAGATCCAAGTATAGATCCATTGTTTGTGAAGATGTTTACCTATGCAAGTTCATTTATTAAGTTATAGAAACAAAACCCATGTTTTATATTTTCTAGATCTATGCTAAAAACCCATGATTCATGTATGTTAGTTCTATGTTCATTTATTTACGAAATTGCCATTTTAGTTATAAATGCCTAATTAGATCTTGATTGAATACTTATTTGTTTGGATTAATGTTTGCCTTGATTGATTGTTGTGAATGAGCTATCTAGTTGATAGATTTGGAACAAGATGGTTGAAGATGATTCAAAAGCTAAGAGGAAAGGCTCTTGAATGTTGAAAGCTGCCTATGGCGTATGAAGCGGATGTGGAAGCTCATATGGATGGATTCGATGACGATGGACTTTGCCATGAAGCAAGGAGGCAAAGCATGAGATCGAGATGGGACTTTGCTACGATGCGATGAGGCAAAGTGTGATGTTGAGATGGGACGGGTCATGATGACGTTCCAAGCACGGGCTACGACGACGTGCAAAGTTATGTTGATAACTCGGTAATACGATCCGGGTAGGTGATAATGGTTAGCTTGAGAGGCGCTTGAGCTAGTATGGAAATAGTCGTCGAGGAGGATGACTAGGAGGCTAAGATCTTATCGTTGTTGAAGGTTCTGGCATGCTCAAAGCAAGAGTACGTTGGAACGGGCTGCGACGACGTTCCAAGCACGGGCTGCGACGACGTGCTAGTACTCTGGGTAGTTGCGAAAATTCCTAGGCACGGGCTGCGACGACGTGCGGAGTTATGTCTAGAACCGGGGTTACCATTAGCCCTTGACGGATGGTCATTCAACTAACGGTGATATCAAAGCAAGGATAACAGTGATAGCCAGAGTCATGGATGTTTGGATGTTTGGTTGTATCATCATTCGGTCTCAAGAGCGGTATTTTCTAGGTGCTTATCTGATCTTGGTTTAGGCCTTGGGGGTTTGTATTTGGAAAATATCGCCCTTGACTCGAGTGATTATTGCTTTACCTTAATTATCTGCTATGTTATGCTTACTTCTCCTTGGTGTGTGTCTGGGGGCTATCACTGTAGAAAGAGGTGGAGTGGGATGGTTTGGTTCCTATTCCTTTTATCCCTTATGCTCTTTTGGTATGTTTGATAGTTGATTCACTGCTCACTAAGACTTTGTCTGACTCAAGGTTTTATGTCTCCCCTTATTACCTTGGGCTGTTCATCCATGTTGGGATGGGCAGACTAGGTAGCAGGTGACAGGTGCTGTTCTTAGAGATCTACGCTGATGATGACGAAGACGAGCAGGAGGCTTTGCATACTAGTTTTCTTACTATATGTACTGGGTGTTCCGCTGTTATATCTGATTGAGTGTTTGTAGTGAGGCTTTGATGTATGGATGATTCATGTTTGTATAAAACTACTACGTACGATGCTTATATGATGATTTTTCTGTTATGGAGCTTCATTATATATTTCTCTATTGTATTTTATCCATGCGCTGTGAGTTGTACGATAGAATTTGCTGTTTTATTTTACCTTGACTATCGTCCATGGCTACCTGGCACGCCTTTCAGCGCACTATTTCCTTGTTTTGGTGCAGGAGTCATGGGCGGTCGTCACAAAACTCTCCATACGTCTTGCCTTCCAGCTCGCCTCCTAGACTCAAGATCGTCCTTACCTAAAATCTGTAATACTTGGTCTGACCCGAGCATTACATCAAAGTAACACCCGGATCAGGCTGGAAATCAACGTGAGTAAATTCATATAATTTGAAATATTAAGTTCGAACCCTTAAAGATAACCCGGGTAATTCGCACTTCACTACAAGTTCGCTGTTTTCTGATGATATACAACACTTATTTCACACATCACAAACCTAAGATATCAACAACTCTAAGGCTCATAGTATCACCCAACCATTCTCAAGCAAGAAAATCAATCACAGCGTCTCTAATTAATTAACTAACCATAATTAGATTTACCCCATTTACTTTTAAAATCCCGCTTGTCAATAAATTTCAAAATAATAATTAATCATCAAATAATCATTCATCTTAATCAATCCTTCTTGTTTAATTATTCTTTAATTAATTGTACTTGAGTAATTAATTATAAATTACTATCACTAAGAAATCATCCTTCATATATATTACTGATGTAATTAATTCCAAATCTCTCTCCCATTTTAAATTAATCATACCTAGTAATTACCCATCCTAATTACTTCACTAAGTAGATATCCATCACTAATCACATTAAATAAGTATACTTAATATTCAAAAGTGATTTTCCTTAATCAAATAATTATTAAAAATTTCATAAATAATCTCGAATAAATGATCTGCATTAACTATTAAAAAAATTATTTATTTATTTTATCCTTAATAATCCACTAACCACTCCCTAATTGTTTAATTAATTATGTTTGAACTGAATCTAAATTTATCATGATTACTTGATGGATTAATTCCTAATCCTTAATTAGCTATACGGCAAAACATCTTAAGAAATGATTCAACTATCATTCACAAACACACTTGATAATAATGAACTTCCAAATTTATTCCAGATATCAAATCTGAAATGAATCGATTTTAATTTTATAAAGTTAAAGATCTTCTGTACACTGTTAAAATCATATGTTAGAATATACTCGTCATACACATGAAACTAAAATAATTTAAACCAACTTTGCCTTAAATTCTTATTATTTAGAACTCTTTAAACATCTAATGTGTTTAACAATTTAATTTTGTGGTACTTAATTCAACTTGGAAACAAGATTACAATCTAGTTTGAAACCATTTTTTTTTATTATTATTTGGTTTTAGTCATGTTTAACCCTTCAGAATTTAGGACTAATTTTAAATTTGTAAACAGTCAAGCTTCAGAACACTGTAACAACGAGTAGTTGATCCCTTCTGAAATACCACGAGAAACCCCAATTTTCCCGAGAAAACACGAAGATTACTCGAGAGTACTCGTGTTCAACTCTTCCTTCCCAAACTTTGTCAGATACAGCCATTTATCCGTGCATATACATGGAGGCTCCGACCTACTCTGGTAGCCTCCGATGGCCTCAACACATCCATAATCACCCACGCAACCCATCACGATCATCGGATCGTGATCATCAACTCGAAATCGAATTCGAGTGGTCTAACCCAAACCTGAAGTAAAAACTGGAACACCCCTCCATCCTGCAAACGTCTTGACCTTGCTCATCCGACCATCGGCGGTCAGACAGTTCTGGCCACGTCTCGCTGACCCAACCCGCAATCATCCCTCCGAATCTCAAAGCACTCTATCAACCAGAGCCCACGTGGTGACTCAATCCACAACCGAGACAAAACTAGGGTTAAATACACATTTTCGATCACCGACGACGTCACAGCCCACTATCGCCTCAACCATCATTTTTACCAAGATTCCTGACCATCAATCTCGCTTCAGTCGGAAGCTCGGCCGCTTGAATATCGCCGATCACCAGAAGATGACCAGGATCCAATTTGTAGGCAATATAAAAGTGTACATTCAATTCAATATTAGAAATCTAGATTTTTGTTTTAAAATCTTAACTCCTATAGATGATTCGAGATATATGCTTAAATCAACATAATTCAACATTCCATTTATCACGTTATTTGAGTCTCCCCTGTGTTTCTTGATTACAGGCAAATTTCCAAAACAGTTCTTAAACTTGCTTTCAAAATCAAGATGGAGATCTACTAAATTTATTTGCGTGAAATTTAGAGCCTCAAAGTGATTAAAGGGGAAGTTTAAATTTTTTTTATAACAACTCTGAATCCTGTAAATCAGGGAATAAAACTCTGTATGCATCTAAACATTGACATGCAAACCATCCTGTACACATTTCACAAACATGCAAGCATCATACCACATTTCAGATTGATCTGGATCTGATTTTCATCTACTTTGCTTGATCTGAATTTTGATCTTGAAGCTTAATTGTATAAACTTTAATTTTCTTTACCTGACCTTCAAATTATTTTACTGTTCTAGAAATTTTCAAAAAAATTCAACTTATTTCTTGTAAATAAAATTCTAAAACTTAATTACGTATAAAACAAACAATATTTGTTTGATTGCTTTAGCCTAACAAAGATCACATGAAGAAAACTTTATATAAAATCTTCTTATTGAGTCTGTTAGGAAATAACAGGGTTAAACACCAACTTGCATACCAATATGCACAGGCATATAATCATGTATCCAGTTTTAAACAAGCATGCATACAGAAATTTAAACATGTATCACGAAATTCACATCAATCATGTCACATACAACAATTAAAACTGATTTTTGGGTTAGGACTACTCACCTGTTTTGACGATGAACAAAGAACAGGCTCTGAGCAAAAATGAAGTCTGCACCTGATTTTGATCTTGCTCATTTTTGAATAAAGCTTGAATTTTTGCTTAGTTTAAATCTGAAGTTGTTGCTAGATAAAATTGAATTGAACATGCATGCATTGATTACTACAGTTTGAATTCGAATCCTCATGTTTCCCCTTGCTTCCAGTTTTGAGAGTTTTTGACTGAGTTTGCCTTTGCCTTTTTTTAGTTTGAAGATGGAAAAAGAAGATAAAATTAAGACAGTTGTTTGCATTAACTTACACATGTCACTTTTGTTTTACAAATTGTTTACATTTGTTTAAAATGCATAGTGAATTTGTTTACAATTGTAATTATAATGTTCCTAGTATGCTTTATGTATATATTTATTATTATATATATATATAACTCTTTATTAAATCTTGTTTTACCCAAGTCTTATGCATTCATTAATTTCTTAAATCAATATAATATCTTTATACACATATTTTTTTCACCTTAATATTTTCTTTACGGACTACCTTTGTTTTAAGTATAACCCTTAAAGAAATTTTAAATTTATATACACCTTTTTCAAACCTTTCTTTGAGCTAAAATTCTTTTTTAAATATATACCTTATAGAAACTATTTTAGTGTTAAATATAGAATTAAATTTTAAATAAATCTTGAAAATCAATAAAAATATAACTTCCAATTCAATGTATATACATACCTGTATATTATATGTTATGATTAGAAAATCACTTTTATTAATCCTGGGAATATAAATTTGTCTAACTAAATAATCATAAAAGAAAATTATTAAACTAATATTATCAAACTTCAACACTTTAGTTAGGAAATTATTAAAATAAATATTTATCTAGATATTTATAATTCAATCTTTATTATATTTTAAATCTTCATCTGTTAATTTCCAATTAACAGATGTCCAAAATTCGGGTTATCACATTCCTCCCCTCTTTTAATCTTTTCGTCCTCGAAAAGGAACGAAGCCAGAATTTTTAATACTAAAAAAAATCAGATAAATTTTCTTTGATCATTTCTAAAATACTTTAAAATCCATATAGTATTACCAAAATAGTTTTTATAAAAATACTTTTATAACTCGATGTTTTCAGCAAGTCCATCCTTGTTCTTACAGAAATTCGGTCATACGTTGATCAGGCGTAGGACTGAAAATGTATAAGTACTTGATAAACCCATTTCAACACCCAGTGAAAATATTTTGGAAAATAATTTTATTGAAAATATAGAAAGCATTTTGAAAATAGAGGATATATCTTTTGTGAGAATGCTCTGGAAATCATCACCCCCATCCATGGTCGCAGTTACATTCCAGGGTTACGTTGCCATCGCAGCAAAAGTCCATGCAATTGAAGGCTCTCCGCGGCCTCTCGATTATGCCATGGAACCAACGACAGATCACAGTTACGTTCCAGGGTTACGTTGCCATTGCAGCAAAAGTCCATGTAACTGCAGGCTCTCTGCGGCCTCTGATTTTCGCCGTCGAAATGAAACTTCTCCACTCCTACATAGGTCGCAGTCTACTGATATAAAATCAAACGCAGACTGTTGGATCTCAGCGGCACACACGACTTTCACTATGTTATCATAGGTCGCAGTCTACCGATATAAAATCAAACGCAGACTGTTGGCTCTCAGCGGCACACATGACTTTCGCTATGGTATACTCTACTCATCACAGGATCAACTTTAGAACCCTCCCTTGGGGCTCAAGGCAGCATCACCCGGTGGTACTCCTGAGAAGTTCATTTCAAGGGAGCACCTTTTTCCCCAGAGCCATCATCAAAACATTTTATACTATACACATATAGTGTCTTCAAATCATACACCTAGTATGATCTCATACAAAGATCCTTTACAAAAAATCGATTACTCCAAAATCGATAATTCTCAAACTAGGCTTTTCAAACTCTCATATTGATTTTACCCAAAAATCAAAAGCCTTTCCAAATCCAAAGGTTCCCAAAACCTTTTCTAAAATCCTCATAAGATCCTTTATTTATATAAAGATATATAAAAATTTTAAAACTTTGGATCATTTCAAACTTGTATAAAACTCCTTTTATACTTCAAAACAGCTTCAAAATCCTTTTCTTCTGGCAATAGATTCAACAAGGGGAGATTTATCTTATATATAACAAAGATATATAACTTTATTTATTCCAAATCAAATATTTAAATTTGATTACTCTATAAAGTCATTAACCATATTATTTACTTTCAAAAAAAGTAAATTTCTATCATAGAAATATCCAATTTCCATTTTACTTCATCATATACTTCACAAAATATAACTTTCATTTCAAAAACCATTTCACATTTCTAATCCACAAATTCCCAGTATCAATTTTATTCAAATCCATACAATGTACACATATCATATATACGCTATACCAATCTGATCGCTCACTCGATCACACAATTTCATTTTCGAACTAGTATCGTCCACCCGACTTCCTAGTGCAGACACAGATCTGGTTTCTTGATCAGAAACCGACATTCTCCTTGCATAGCCATAACTATAATAGAGAATATCCAGAACCAATCAACAATCCATATCCAGGTTCTCCATTGAAAATCGAGTGAAAAATCCCAACTCGGATCGATATCCTACCCCGAAATTCTGTGCTCGAATCTGGATCAAATCACTATGCGAATAGAATAACATACGTACACCCTACGTATCTGTCTTTATTGGTTATTAGCCCAATCAATTCCATCTCTATTCACATTCACTTTGATTTTCATTCACTTACTCATAATTGCTTCAATTCTCGTTTGGATTATCACCTCTATTCTTATCTCGATTGGGTATTTATCCAATAACAATTTGAACTCTGACCAGTTAATTTAGAAAATAGCTTGAAAAATCTAAAAATAGATAAGTAGTTAGAAAATAATTATTAGTTTGTAATATATGTGTAAAATAATTAGAAAATAGTTAAATAATTATAGAAATTTTAGATAATTGCAAAATAATAGGAAGATAGTAATTAGTTTTGTAAAATAGTTGAAATATAGTAATTAGTTTATAAAACAGTTGGAAAATTGTTAAAAAGTTTCAAAAAATAATTGTAAAACAATTATAAGATAGTTTGGATTTTTAAAGAAAGGTTGTATATATAATGAATAGCTTAGAAAAATAGGTTTATATTAAAACAATTTATATTAAAAATAGTCCAGAGTCAAAACTGCTCAATTCCCAACCTCCATTACCAATCAATTTAAATTTCCACTTCCATTTAAATTGACCTAATTCCAATTTTAAATAACTTCAATTTCCATTGAAATTGATTAAACCCAATTCAAGTTGAATTAACCTCAGTTTCTTTCCAAATTTAACTTAATTCAACCTTGATCTCAAATTTTACTAATTCAAATAAATTTAAATTGAACTAGTTCCAATTTCAATTCATTACAACTCCAGTTTGAATTAATCCCAATTTCAAACTCCATTTCCAAATCAAGTTGAATTATTCTTGATTTCCTCCCAAATTCAATTCAAATTCCATTTAAATTTAAAACTATTCAATTCGAATTACAATTCCAAATTATTCAAATCAATCCAATTCAAATTTTCCATTTGAATCTTATACTCATACATCTTCAGTCACAATTTCAATTAATTCAAATCAAATTCAATTTGAATTAATTTCAATTCAAATTCCAAATTTAAACCATCTTGAATTATATAAATTCGAGTTAATACTTCAATGTTGATTTAAATTCTTTAAATCAATTTTCCTTTAAAGTTTTCAAATAATTCAATTCTGAGTCAAAATTCCATTTTAAATTATCTTTACTTAACTCATTACATGGTTCATGTAAGAATTTCAAACAAATTTATTTCTTAACATTCAAATCTTAAGTTCAAAGGAATTCCATATCTTAATTTTAAATTTAAGTTAAATTTTATTTATCTCTATAATGGATATATATTACCACACTTCATTTCTCATTTATTTAAACAAATCCAATTTCAGTTTAAAAATTATTAATAACAACGGAATGGTATCATACAAATTATTTCAAAACATCCGTCCATTTCCAATTTCCAGATCTCAAACCCAATTTGAGATCACTTATAATTCTCGTTTTAAATCAACCATTAAACTTTCCAAGTTAAATCTTAATTTCATCTTGAAATTTCCAAATCAGGTTAATCATTCCAACTTATTTAACCTTTCCCAAGTTAAACTCAATTCACTTAATCCAGTCAACCTTACCCAGTTTGAACTTCCATTTCAAATTCTAAACTTCACATTAATAATCTTCCCATTTATAAGTTCAAAGACTTAGCACAACGGGTATCACATCTTATTCCAAATTCAAAACTCACCATTTAGAGTTTATCTCAAACCACCTTAGGTTTTTAATTCAAAACAAATTTCATTAAATTTTCAAATAACTCTTGTTTGAAATAGGACCATTTCATTCAATTGCATTAAATAGTATTATTTATTAATTCTTTAAATTAATTACGTCATTAATTAATTCCAATTAATCACATTCGGTAATTAACTTATTTCTTAATTACCTTCATTAAGTAATTGTCCTTTAAATTACTTACCTCTAGTTACTTCATTAAGTAACTCCCTCTTTATTTATCATTTCCAATTATTATCCATTAACTAATCTCATTAAATAAATTTTAATTAATTACACAAATTAGTTGATTATCCTTATCCTGAAACCTTTACAAATTCAAGATTTAATTTTCAGTTTGGTTGTATTTCTATTACTTCTTAATTTAATTCAATAATTTATAAACCAATTCCCTTACTATTTGTTAGAAAGAAGTATTGCTTTATATATCAAAATATATTTTTAAATAAAATCATTTAAAATTCTTATATAAGAAAATATCAAGTACGTGCTCTCATAGATACACTCAACTCATTCTAGGGTACCATTGACCCATTCCTTAATGGGTAATCCCAACAGAGCCAAGGTTCTCGCTTAACCTTCTGCTCTGATACCAAATGTAACGACCCAGAATTTCCGATCCAGAAAATTCCGGATAGTTAAGAAAAAAAGAGAAAGAATAAGAAAACAGAAACAAGTCAGAGAAAACTCACATTCGCAACGGATCAAAATATAATATCAAATAATAACAGTTGACAAAGAATACTATATCTGTCGATTTACTTTTATTTACATCATAGTTACATATATATACAGACAATGGACATATACACACCACAAATGACTCAGTTAAACAAAAAAAATAGCCACAGTGGAAAACTCTCCATCGTCCTGCCTTCCAGCTCGCCTTTTGGACTCCAGATCGTCCTTACCTGAAATCTGTAATACTCGGTCTGACCCGGGCATTACATCAAAGTAACACCCGGATCAGGCTAGAAACCAGCGTGAGTAAATTCATATAATTTGAAATATTAAGTTCGAACCCTTAAAGATAACCCGAGTAATTCACACTTCACTACAAGTTCGTTGTTTTCTGATGATATACAACACTTATTTCACACATAACAAACCTGAGATATCAACAAATCTAAGGCTCATAGTATCACCTAACCATTCGCAAGCAAGAAAATCAATCATACCATCTTTAATTAATTAACTAACCACAATTAGATTTACCCCATTTACTTTTAAAATCCTGCTTGTCAATAAATTTCAAAATAATAATTAATCATCAAATAATCATTCATCTTAATCAATCCTACTTGTTTAATTATTCTTAAATCAATTGTACTTGAGTAATTGATTATAAATTACTTTCACTAAGAAATCATCCTTCATATATATTACTGAAGTAATTAATTCCAAATCTCTCTCCCATTTTAAATTGATCATACCTAGTAATTAACCATCCTAATTACTTCACTAAGTAGATATCCATCACTAATCACATTAAATAAGTATACTTAATATTCAAAAGTGATTTTCCTTAATCAATTAATTATTAAAATTTCATAAATAATCTCGAATAAATAATCTGCATTAACTATTAATTTTTTTATCCTTAATAATCCACTAACCACTCTCTAGTTGTTTAATTAATTATGTTTGAACAGAATCTAAATTTATCATGATTACTTGATGGATTAATTCCTAATCCTTAATTAGCTATACGGCAAAACATATAAAGAAATGATTCAACTATCATTCACAAATACACTTGATAACAATGAACTTCCAAATTTATTCCAGATGTCAAATTTGAAATGAATCGATTTTAATTTTACAAAGTTAAAGATCATCTATACACTGTTAAAATCATATGTTAGAAATACTCGTCATACACATGAAACTAAAATAATTTAAGCCAACTTTGCTTAAATTCTTATTATTTAGAACACTTTAAACATCTAATGTGTTCAACAATTGAATTTTGTGGTACTTAATTCAACTTGGAAACAAGAATACAATCTAGTTTGAAACCATTTTTATTTATTTTTTTATCATTATTTGGTTTTAGTTATGTTTAACCATTCAGAATTTAGGACTAAATTTAAATTTGTAAACAGTCCAGCTTTAGAACACTGTAACAACGAGTAGTTGATCCCTTCTAAAATACCACGAGAAACCCCAATTCTTTTCTCGAGCAAACACGCGGATAACTCGAGAGTACTCGTGTTCAACTCTGCCTTCCCAAACTTTGTCAAATACAGCCATTTATCCGTGCATATGCACGGAGGCTCCGACCTTCTCTGGTCGCCTCCGATGGCCTCAACACATCCATAATCACCCACGCAACCCATCATGATCATCGGATCGTGATCATCAACTCGAAATCGAATTCGTATGGTCTAACCCAAACCTGAAGTAAAAACTGGAACACCCCTCCATCCTGCAAACGTCTTGACCTCGCTCATCTGACCACCGGCGGTCAGATAGTTCTAGCCACGTCTTGCTGACCCAACCCGCAATCATCCCTCCGAATCTCAAAGCACTCGATCAACCAGAGCCCACGTGGTGACTCAATCCCCAACCGAGACAAAACTAGGGTTAAATACCCATTTTCGATCACCGACGACGTCACCGCCCACTATCGCCTCAACCACCATTTTTACCAAGCTTCCTGACCATCAATCTCGCTTCAGTCGGAAGCTCGACCGCTTGAATATCGCCGATCACCAGAAGATGACCAAGATCCAATTTCTAGACAATGTCAAAGTGTACGTTCAATTCAATATTAGAAATCCAGATTTTTGTTTTAAAAATCTTAACTCCTATAGATGATTCGAGATATATGCTTAAATCAACATAACTCAACATTCCATTTATCACATTATTTGAGTTTCCCCTGTGTTTCTTGATTATAGGCAAATTTCCAAACTTACAATTCATAAACTTGCTTTCAAAATCGAGATGGAGATCTACTAAATTTATATGGGTGAAATTTAGAGCCTCAAAGTGAATAAAGGGAAAGTTTAAATTTTTTATATATAACAACTCTGAATCCTGTAAATCATGGAACAAAACTCTGTATGTATCTAAACACTGACATGCAAACCATCCTGTACACATTTCACAAACATGCAAGCATCATACCACATTTTTCAGATTGATCTGGATCTGATTTTCATATACTTAGCTTGATCTGAATTTTGATCTTGAAGCTTAATTGTATAAACTTTAATTTTCTTTACCCGACCTTCAATATTTTTTTACTGTTCTAGAAATTTTCAGAAATTTTTTCAACTTATTTCCTGTAAATAAAATTCTAAAACTTAATTACGTATAAAACAAACAATATTTGTTTGATTGCTTTAGCCTAACAAAGATCACATGAAGAAAACTTTATATAAAATCTTCTTATTGAGTCCGTTAGGAAATAACAGGGCTAAACACCAACTTCCATACCAATATGTACAGGCATACAATCATGTATCCAGTTTTAAAGAAACATGCATACAGAAATTTAAACATGTATCACGAAATTCACATCAATCATGTCACATACAACAATTAAAACTGATTTTTGGGTTAGGACTACTCACCTGTTTTGATGATGAACAAAGAACAGGTTCTGAGCAAAAATGAAGTCTGCACCTGATTTTGATCTTGCTCATTTTTGAATAAAGCTAGAATTTTTGCTTGGTTTAAATCTGAAGTTGTTGCTAGATAAAATTGAATTGAACTTGCATGCATTGATTGCTACAGTTTGAATTCGAATCCTCATGTTTCCCCTTGCTTCCAGTTTTGAGAGTTTTTGATTGAGTTTTCCTTTGCTTTTTTTTTAATTTGAAGATGGAAAAAGAAGATAAAGTTAAGACACTTATTTGCATTAACTTACACATGTCACTTTTGTTTTATAAATTGTTTACATTTGTTTAAAATGCATAGTGAATTTGTTTACATTTGTAATTATAATGTTCCTAATATGCTTTATGTATGTATATATATATTCTTTATTAAATCTTATTTTACCCAATTCTTATGCATTCGTTAATTTCTTAAATTAATATAATATCTTTATACATATATGTTTTTAACCTTAATATTTTCTTTACAGACTACCTTTTTTTAAGTATAACCTTTAAAGAAATTTTAATATATATTCACCTTTTTCAAATCTTTCTTTGAGCTAAAATTATTTTTTAAATATATACCTTATAGAAACTATTTTAGTGTTAAATATAGAATTCAACTTTAAATAAATCTTGAAAATCAATAAAAATATAACTTCCAATTCAATGTATATACATGCCTATATATTATATGTTATGATTAAAAAATCACTTTTTTAATCCTGGGAAGATAAATTTGTCCAACTAAATAATTATAAAAGAAGATTATTAAACTAATATTATCAAACTTTAATACTTTAGTTAGGAAATTATTAATATAACTATTTATCTAGATATTTATAATTCAACCTTTGTTATATTTTAAATCTTCATCTGTTAATTTCCAATTAACAGATGTCCAAAATTCGGGTTATCACAAGAATATATTTGATGTATAAAGAAATATTTCTTTCTAATAAATATTAAGGAAATTGATTGTTAAATCATCGAAATAAAATAAAATAATGAGAGTTAAGTGGTAATAGAAATACAACCAAACCGAATTTGAATGAAGATTAGTTTGAAATGGATTCAAACTGAAATTAAAATCTTGAATTCGGAAAAGAGTTTTCAAAATAAGATGATAGTGAATTGGATTCCAGTTGTACTAACCATGATTACTATCCTAAAATGATGAAATGTTTGTTAATGATTAAGCACAAATAAAATGTTTGTTAATGATTAAGCACAAATAAAATGTTTAAGGAAGTAACCATTAGATGAGAATAACTTGTAAATTAGGAAGAATGTAAATTAAGAATTTTTGAAATCCTAAGGCTAGGAACATTGGAAATTATTTTCAAAATAAGTAATAAATAGTATTATTTAGAATGTTTTGAATGTAATGTGAGACCCAAAGTGAAGTAAGTTTTTAAACTTAAATGGAAAGATTATTAATCTAAAGATTAAATTTTGAATGGGAATTCAAATTGTGTACGACTGGATTAAGTAAATTGAATTTAACTTGGAGGAAGTTAATAAGTTTGAATAACAACCTGATTTGAAATTTTCAAGATGAAATTAAGATTTAACTTGAAAAATTAATGGTTGATTTGAATTAGGGGTTTGTGTGATCTTAAAATGGGTTTGAGATCTGGAAATTTAAAATGGATGGATGTTTCAAATAGTTTGGATGATATCATCCTGTTGTTATTAATAATCTTTAAACCAAAAATGGATTTGTTTAAATGAATAAAGAAATGAATTGTGGTAATATATCCATTATAGAGATAAATAAAAGTTTAACTTAAATTTGAAATTAAGGATATGGAATTATTTTGAACTGAAGGTTTGAATGTTAAGAATTGAATTTGTAAATTAATTTTTTTTTGAACTCTTACTTGAACCTTGTAATGAGTTAGTAAAGATAATTTAAAATGGAAATTTGAAATTTGGACTCAGATTTAAATTGTCTAAATACTTCAAATAAAGGTTAATTTGGTTTAAGAGGTTAAACCAACATTTGAAATGTGACTCGAATTTATATAATTCGAGATGATTTAAAGTGAGACTGAATTTGAAATTAGTTCAAATTGAAATTTGATTTAAATAATTTGGATTTGTGAATTAAAGTTGAAAAGTTTTAAATTAAAATGGTATTTGATTTGAATTTGGAAAGAATCTGGGAAAATTCAACTTGAATTGGGATTAAATTCAAACTGGAGTTGAAATGAATTAAAAATTGAAATTGGTTCAATTTGAAATTTATTTGAAATAATTGGAATTATGATGGAAGATCGATAAGTTAAAAATTCAAATGAAAATTTGAATTGGATAATTTGAAACGAAACTGAAGTTGAACGAGTGCAAATTCAAATAGAAGGTTAATTGGAATTGGGATCCATTCAAATTGGAATTGAGTCAATTTAAATGGAAGTGAAAATTTAAATTGAGTTGATGGAAATGAAGATTGGAAAGTTAAACAGTTTTGCTCTGGACTATTTTCAAAATAAATTGTTTTAATATAAATCTGTTTTTCCAAGCTATTTACTATATAAAATCTTTCTTTTAAAAGCCGAAACTATTTTATACTTATTTTACAATTATTTTGGAACTATTTAACTATTTTACAACTGTTTTATAAACTAATTACTATCTTTCAACTATTTTATAACTAATTACTATTTTACAACTATTTTGCAATTATTTGATAAAAATTCTATAACTATTTGACTATTTTCCCACTATTTTACAATTACTTAACTATTTTACAGCTATTTACAAATTAATAATTATTTTTCAACTACTTATCTATTTTTAACTTTTCAAGCTATTTTTTAAATTTAAGCTGGACAGAGTTCAAACTTTTTTATGATTCATTACCAGTTGAAACAAGAATTGAAGTGATAATCCAAATGAGGATTGAAGCAACTGTGAATAAGTGTATAGAAATCATAAGTGAATGTGAATAGAAAAGGAAATTTATTTAGTTAATAATCAATAGAGATAAATACATAGGATGTACGTATATTATTCTATTTGTATAATTATTTGGTCCAGATTCGAGCACATAATTTCGAGATAGTTATATCGATCCGAGTTGGGATTTTTCACTCAATTTTCGACGGCGAACCTGGATATGGATCGTTGATTGGCTTTGGATATTCTCTATCATAGTTATGGCCATGCAAGGAGAATGACGAGTTCTGATCAAGAAACCAGATCTTAGTCCGCACTAGGAAGTCGGATGGACGATACTAGTTCGAAAGTGAAATTGTGCGATTGAGTGAGCGATCAGATTGATATAGTGTACGGATGATATGTGTGCATCGTACGGGTTTGAATGAAATTGTTACTGGGAATTTATGGATAATAATTGTGAAATGGGTTTTGAAATGAAAGGTATATTTTGTGAAATATATGATGAAGTAAAATGGAAATTGGATATTTCTATAATAGAAATTTACTTTATGGAAGTAAGTGATATGATAAGTGGTTTTGTAAAGAGTAATCAAATTTGAATATTTGATTTGGCATAAACAAAATTATATATCTTTATGATATAAGATAAATCTCCCTTTGTGAATCTATAGCCGGAAGAAAAGGGTTTTTGAAAATATTTGAAGTATAAAAGGGGTTTTATACAAGTTTGAAGTGATCCAAAGATTTTTCAAGGCTATATATATATATATATAAATGATCTTTAGAGGATTTTGGAAAAAGGTTTGGAACCTTTGGATTTGGAAGGGCTTTTGATTTTTAGGTAAAATCAATATTGGATTTGGAAAGCCTAGCTTAAGAATTATCGATTTTGGGATAATCGATTTTGAGAAGGGAGATTTATATGGGATTCATACTAGGTGTATGATTTGGAAAATACTATATGTGTATAATATAAAGTGTTTTGGAAATGGCTCTGGAGAAGTGCCTCAGGTGCTCCCTTGAAATGAACTTCTCAGAAGTGCCTCAGGGTGGTACTGCCTTGAACCTTAAGGGGGAGGGGGTTCTAAAGTTGATCCTATGAGGAGTCCGGACAAAACTAATTCCTGAGGATTTTGTGTAGTGTGTAGCGAAAGTCGATGGTTCTGATGCCTACAGAGGCGTTTAGGTTATGATGTGACGACAGTGTAACTCGATGTCACTACGATCCACTGCAGACCATAGCGAAAGTCATGTGTGCCGCTGAGAGCCAACAGTCTACGTTTGATTTTATATCGGTAGACTGGACCTATGGTAACATAGCGAAAGTCGTGTGTGCCGCTGAGAGCCTATAGTCTACCTTTGATTTTACATCGGTAGACTGCGACCTATGTGGGAGTGGAGAAGTTTCATTTTTGGCAGCGAAATTGAGGGCGCTCATGCCTATAGTTACATGGACTTTTGCTGTAATGGCAACGTAACCCTGGAATGTAACTGCGATCTGTTGTGGGTTCCATGGCGTAATCGAGGGGCACGGAGTGCCTGTAGTTACATGCACTTTTGCTACGATGGCAACGTAACCCGAGATGTAATTGCGACCATGGATGGGGGTGACGATTTCCAAAGCATTCTCACCAAAGATATTTCCTCTAATTTCAATAAAATTATTTTCTGAATATTTTCACTGGGTGCTGAAATCGGGTCTGCTAAGTACTTATAGATTTTCAGTCTTACGCCTGATCAACGTATGACCGAATTTCTGTAAGAATGAAGACGGGCTTCTTGAAACATCGAGTTATAAAAGTATTTTTATAAAAACTATTTTAGTAATATTATATCAATTTTTTAAAGTGTTTTAAAGATGATTAAAGTGATTTATCTGATTTAAGCATTGTAATAAATTCTTGTTTCGTTACTTTTCAAGGACGAAAAGATTCAAAGGGGGGAGGAATGTGATAACCCGGATTTCTGGGCATCTGTAACTGATAATATAATTGGGTTAATTAATAGAAATACAGAGTTATAGATTGAACAAATGAATCTGATCAAATAAATATTTATATTTGTAATTGTGTTGTTTATATACATACACATAGATTTTAAATAGAGTTATTATATATAAGTTGAAATTGTATTTGTTTAAATATATGTATATATATAATTGATTTGAAATTTAATTTGAATTTGGGTTTGATATGGAATTTCAAAGGATAAATATATATCATAAATATTTTGGATCTAAAAATATATTATATATGATTTTATTTCTTTTATATAATTGGTTTTACATTGTTTTCTTTAAAATATTTATTTATATGAATTAACATAATGTTTTTACTTAATAAAAGTATATACATATAAGTTTTATAAATCATTTAAAACAATTTATTAACTCTAGGAAAATACACTTGTAAGTTAAGTATATATCATTTAACAAATGTAATCAATTAATTCATGCTAGTGACAAATGTTAGATTATTAGACAAGTGTCAATTGATTTAATTTAAGATTAATAAAAATTAAACAACATGTTTTAAAAAGTAGAAATAAGTTTCATATTCTTCTTTCTCTCAATCTTTATTTTTTTCAAATCTGTAAAGCAGTAAAACAAAATCAAAGAGAAAGCAAACAACAATCTCTTCCAAAATTCCAAAACTAAAGTATTTCAAAACATCAACAACATTTTTGTAAACCTGGAGATCAGTTTCAGTTGCAAGTAAAATAATCAAAGAAATATTCGATTCATAAATCGAACTAATCCAAACCAAAACAAGGATCAGATCTGCTAACAAAAATCTGCAGTTTCAAGGATCCAACCTGATTCAAATTTCCTCCAGTTTCAATAATCAAAAGGAAATTCCAGTTTCACGTCTCAAGATGCTTCTCTGTTCTAGGCATATGTAGGTGAGTAACATCACCTTTTTAAAATTTAAGTTTATGAAATCTATTGCATGTTCATCTCTGGAATTAGAATGTTAGTATGGATATATTTTGGTGCATCTCTGTATATATGTTAATGTATGAAAGTATGCTTAGCTGTTTTCTCTATAACTCAATTGTTTTTAGTTTTAGAACTAAGAATTCAAACAAAATTTACTTCCACTTGATCTAGTCTTTGATAGGGTTTAATTTACAAACAAAAGTTGTTTGTTCCATCATAAATTAAGTTTTAAAATTTGATTTTAGTTAAGATAAATTTGAAATCCTATAGGAAACTAAAACAACAGTGCATGTTTATAATATGTTAAAATTCAAATTACCCAATTCATCAATCCAGGAATCTAATCTAAATTCTTAAACCAAAAAATGATTTTTAAGAATGAAATTACAATTTTTAGTTCGATTTTGAATTTACATTTCTAGGTTGACCAGAAAAGGGTATTTTGGTGGGATCTGGTGATTTAGATGGTTTGGAAGGTCGGTTTTCTTTCTGAAGGTAGTAGAGTGATCGAAGGATCGGGAAAAATTGTTAGCAAGGTGAATTGACCACCATGGTGGCGAAGGTGGATGTTTTAGGTTGGTAACCCTAGTTTTAACTAGGTTGAGTAATTCAATCACCATGGCATATAGGGTTGATCGGAAGCAACAAGATTCAGGGAGATGGAAGTAGGTGGGTTAACGAAGGCTTGGCCGGAGTTCTAGAAACTCTGATGGTCGGAGATGCGAAGATGATGCGTTTCCAGGTTGAGGTAGTGGTTCTAGTTTTTGGTTCCAGGTTTGGTTTGAGCACTCGAATTCGATTTCGAGATTGGGAGACGATCTGATGATCGTGTTAGGATGCAAGGGTGATCGGCGACTTGAGGAGAAAATCGACGATGATCGAAGTTGATCGGCGTCACAGTGCATGTGCACGGTGCACTTTTATTTTCTAGTGATGTTTGGTTTGAGTAGGGGTATTGTACTCGAGTAATTCTCGAGTCATTTGATGTTTTTCCTGAGGTCAAGTGGGTTAGACTCGAAGCATTTGAGGGGTGGCTCGGGTAATATTTGTGTTACAAGTTTTAGAAACCTGTCTGTTTAAAATTTTAGAATGATTTTAAAATCTGAAAGTAAAGATTTAAACAAAGTTTTAAATCTAAGTGTAAATCTGGATTCAAATCAAAATTTATATCACAGTTTTGAAATAAAGTTTTTAAAATTTAAATTGTTTTAACAACTTTAAAATGTTTTTAAATGATTTGAATTAAAAATGAATTTGGTTTAAACTCTTTTTAAAAATTCTTATATAAGATAAGTATTTCTTTAACATGTGATTTAAAAGGTTTTAAATTGTTTTAAAACTTTGTTAAAGTTAAATTTATATTCATTTTAAATCTTAAATTTAAAATGAAATTTAAAAGTAAATCTAAAAGTAAATTGTTTTTAAATGCTTTGTTAATGATAATTTAATCATTTATAAGAATAAAGTTTTATCTTAAAATTAATTAGGATTTAATGATTTGTGATTCATTAAATTATTAAGGTAATTAAAATGGATAATTAATTTATTTAGTTAATTTATGATTTGGATTAATTAATTTAGTAATTAAGGGTTTTAAGTTAATTACTCAAGGTTTAAGATTAATTAATTAAGGATAATTAATTTGTAATTAAGGATCATTAATTTGATAAGATTAGATTTTAAATTAATGATTAAAGATTAATTAATCAAGTAATTAAAGATTAATTAAATTACAATTAAAAATTAATTATTTAAATAATTAGGATTAATTAATGAGTTATTAATGGTTTATTAATAATGATTAATCTAAGTTTAATTAATTAAGAAATTAAAGAATTGTTAATAGTTAATTAAGGTCATTAACTAGGATTATTAAATAATTAATTAATTAGTTTAATTTAAAAGTGGAATGTTTTGAAATGTATTTATATTTTGTTAATGATAAGTAAGTCATTAATAAAAAATTAATAAAGATTTATCTTTACAGATAATTAAGATTTGGATAATTAATGACTAATTAATTGAATAAGGTAATTAAGAGTAATTAATTAGTTTAATTTAATAATGTCTGATATTTATTAATTAATAGTTAGAGGTTAATTAGTTAAGTAATTAAATTGTAATTAGTGAATAATTAATTACTTTATGGAAGTGATTAAGGATTAATTACTTAGTGTAATTAATTAAGGATTGTTTGATTAAGGAAACCAATCAATGATTGGTTAAATAATGATTATGATTAATTAAGGGATAATTGATTAATGAAGTGATTATGAGATAATTAATTTGAGTGATTAATTAAGGATCAATGTAATTAATATGGATGGGTGAAGGATAATTAATTTGTGTAATTAATTAAGAGTTAATTAGTTATTGAAATTAAAGAACAATTAATCAAAAATGATTAATTAAGAAGATAATTAGAGGATGATTAATTAATTGATTTGTAATTAATTAATGTTGAGTAAGTAGGATTTAAAGATGATGAAAGTAATTAATTTAATATATTTAAATTAATTAGAATGGTATGGCTGATCAACCTTGTGTATGGATGATAGAATGATATTGGAAGCCTTGGATTAATTGTTATCCTTAATATGTGATTCGTGATGCTATGTGATATGATATGTTTGATTTAAACTGTGATGATGTGGTTATCTATTGATGATGAATTACTGTGACATCCTGTATTTAAAGTTGAATTGTATTTCACTTGAATAACTTGGGTTAAGATGACATTGGATTCAAAGAGACCAGAGTCGGGTATTAGTAAATGCCCGAAACTACTTCGACTCTTTATAAATTGATATGTGAAATCAATAAGCTGGAATGGAATGATTTAAGTGAATTAGACCATTTAATCTAAGTTTTTAGCACTTAGAAATTGGTGAATGAAATAAGTGATGTCTATAACAATTTGTGAATTTGTAATTGATACAAGTTACCTGGGTTATATATAAGTTGTATGCTTTTGAAATTTATGTTGGATGGGTTTACTCACGCTGGTTTCTAGCCTGACCCGGGTGTTACTTTGATGTAATGCTCGGGTCAAATCGAGTATTATAGATTTTCAGGTAAGGACGTTTTGGAGCTCAGGAGGCGAGCTGGATGGCAGAAATGTATGGAACGTATCCCGCTGTATATATTATAGTTTATCTAGGACATGTTTTAAACTGTCCAGTGTTGCGTAATGTTTGTAACTCTGATGTATAAAAATAAAAGTGTACTGATACAGTTCTTCTTTGTAAAACTGTTATTTATGTGATATTATATTTTATCCACTGCCATTGTGAGATTTTGAGTTTGAGTTTTCCTTTTCTTTTTCTTTCTCTTTCTTCTTTTCCCTAACTATCTGGAATTTTCGGGATCGAAATTTTCGGGTCGTTATAGTTGGACAGTGAACAAACTGTGTGATTATATTTTTGAAGTATAAGCAACCAAAGAAAAAGTTGAAGTTGTAGATATTAACTTCCACACATGCTCTTGCAATATCTGACATGTTAAAAACTTCCCAGGTGATCATGCAATCAGAGTTGTACTAAGTCGACTCTTATATTTTATGATTATATTGAAAATTACTTCAAGACCTCCTACTATCGTTTAGCTTATTCTCATAGCATCGAGCCAATCCTTACTTTACAAAATATAAATGAAGCTCCAAAAACTATTCTGTTACATCCTCCAGAATACAAAAGACAACCTGATAGACCATCCATAAGTTGTAGATTAAATGTTGCGGAAAGAGTTTCAAAAAGAAAAGTAAAATGTGCCTTATCTTATAGTTATGGACATAATAAAATAATATGTCAGCGATGTAATGTTGGAAATTGCTGTTTTGTTAGATTCGAATAACGTTTTAATTAAAAAAAATTGAATTCATTGTGTAAAATCATGGATTTATTATTATACGTTCCTTTTAAATTGTTATATTAATTTATTATTCATTATTAACTTCATTATATTTGGCTACATTTGACTTTGAAGCTAAATAAACAATAAAACTTAATTTTATACCTTTTGAATTAGTCTACTATACATGACTACATTATACATATAACTGTGTTTGACTTATGCAATTAACAAATAATTTTCTTAAAAACAATTAAAAAATTAACTGCATTTTATAATGAAGTTGAAAATTCAATTTTGTTAAAAAAATTATACATCTATGCTTAAAATAGTTAATAAATTAACTGCATTTTATAATATAGTAAATTAATATATTTGTGTCAGGCCAAATGTAAAAACTATTACCAAATTTAACTGCATTTTACTTGAATGGTTAATTCAAAGTTTAAGATGAATTCAAAATTTGTATAATTATAACTATATATATAATAATAAAAATTTAATTGCTTTTTATAATGCGTTCAACCAGCTGCATATCACATATATTTTATAATGCAGTAAACTTTAAGTTAAATTTTATGGCATTAAAGTTTAATGCATATGGATAAAATTTATATTTACCTACATTTGACTTAAGTAGTTAGAAAATAATTGTTCTTAGCTTAAATTTTTTAATATTTATATGCATAAAAACATTTAAAAATTTAAAATCATTTTATAATATAGTAACTTAACATATTTCTAATATGTTGACTCTAAAGAATAGTATAAGTTTAACTAAACTTTAATTAAGCAATTAAATCAAACATTAATATAAATTAAAATTGAAAATAATTAAAATTAAATGTATCATAAAAATTCAAATGAATTTTATAATGACTTAGAAATCATCTGTAATTTATAACACAAAAGCTAATCAAATGCACAACTAAAACACCACAACTCTGTACTCATACTATCCAATAGTATTACAGAGTAATACTGTCAGATAAATAGAGAATAAGGCTATCTGGGGTATATATGTGAGTGTTCTCTTGGATCGACACTTGTACATATTAAAATAACAAATAAATAACTCATTTATTCGTATACAGTATTAGTACAAAACAATAAACACATCTGCCCCTAGGATAGGGTAATACACAATATACCGTGAATAAATGTAACGATCCCAATTTTGAGTCAAATTTAAATCGGTAATTAATATAAATTTTTGGATTTAATTGTGAATTAATTTGAAAATTTCAAATTAAATAAGATATGTGCTTGTTTATATATCTAAATAAACATTGTAATATGAAATTTGAATTTGAAATTTTCCAAAATAAATAATATATGTTGTTTATTTATATATATGTATACAAATTGATTTTAAATTGAATTTTGAATTTGAAACTCAAAAATAAATATATTGAGAAATAAACTGAATTCAAAAAACTTTATAATATAAAATTAATAAAAATTTGTTTTCTAATTATATTAAACATGTATTTTGATTTCAAAGTTATATTTTAAATTTAATATAAATTCAAAATTTCAAAAGCTATTCAAAAGCTAAATTCTATATTTTGTAATATACATATGTGTATTCATTCATTAATGTGTAAATAGATTTTAAAAAATCAATTTCTTTAAAGTTATAAATATTTATAAAAAGGAAATTCATAATAGAAATTGTATTAATAAAAATATAAGACATATATATATATACACACTTTTAAACTAAATTAAAGATATGACAAAACATATTTAAGCATTAAAGGACAAGTGTAACCATTTTAAAATATATTATGACATTTGTAAGAAAATAATTAAAGGTTTAAACATTTGTAATTTAAGAAATCATGCAAATAAACAAGTGGCAAATGCATGTTTTATTTTAAACTAATTTTAGTTAGCATGTATTAAAGAAAGAAAACCAGGCTATTCTCTTCACTTTTTAACCTGGAAACTAAAAAGAAAAAGAAAAAGAAAAAAAAACTAAAGCTACAACTTCATTTGTTCCAAGGCTTCAACCTGATTCAAGAACAAATTTAAAGCAATTCAAAGATTCAACTTAAAAACATCAGTTCAAAACTCAATCAACCAGATCTAGTTTTAGATCACAAGCCAAGATCGTTACAAACTCAAAAGCAAACAACAAATTCAAATTCAGGACAGTAAGCAAGTTGATCAGATCATCATCAATCTAGCAACAATCAAGCTAGCAAGATATAAAAGATCAACACGCAAACAAGTTCAACTCAGTAAATCAAAGCAAAAACCAGTTAGAAACAAATTCTAGATTTTCAAAAAAAATTCCAGGCTCTTTTCTTTAGTTCCAGGTGAGCAAACATTATTATTTTTTAAACCTTGATATGGTTATATCTTGATGATTGTGAAAGTAAAGTTGTGGAAAATGTTTGAATGTTTTTAAATATGTTTGCATGTATACAAATATGTGTACATATACTTGTGCATATCTAGAAATGGGCATAAATTGCCACTGTTCAAAGTTGACAAGTTTCAAAAACTGTTCAAAAACTTAAATCTCTTCCTTTAATCCTTTGTAGGCTTTAAGGTATGAACAAAACTTGTTTGTATGATCAAGATCTAGGTTTTAAAAATACTTTTGAGAAGAATTAGTTTGAGTTTATCTGGAAATTTAAATATACAGTGAAAAACTTTAACATTGTTAAATTCGAATCTCATAATTTATTGTTTCACCTACGTCAACTTGTTCATCTTTTTTAATCATGAATTTTAAAGGAAGAATCGAGATTTTTTGTATAGTATCGTTTGAGGAATTCAAAGTTGAACGAAAAGTCTATTTTGGGTAAATTCTGGTGATCGGAGGATGTTTGGACCTCGAGATCGTGGGTGGAGTTTGCGAGGAGGTCAGTGGTGTAAGAAAAAATGGTGGGTGGATTTATCAACCACCGTGGTGGTCGGACGACAACGTTTTAGGGTATAGTCCCACGTTTTAGTCGTGGTCGGATATTGTGTTGCTACCGCTTCGTCAGGGAGCTGGAGTTGATCGCACCGGTGGCAATCGAAACGAGGGAAGTAGGTGGAGCTCTGGTCGGAGTTGTGTGGCCTCTAGTGGCCTGAGGCGTCGGAGCGAGGCATTTCTTTGACGATCATTTTGTTCCAGATAGGTGCTGGTTATCTCAATTGTGAGTTCGTCGATGATCAGAGGTTCTGAGTGGTCGGAGGTTTTGGGGAAGTTGTCGTTGACTTGTCGATGGTAGTAGCATCGACCAGAGGTGATAAGATTAGTTGTGTACATGCACGAGTATCGATGATATTGGGTTTGTTTTGGAATTTGAGGAAGAAAGGTTTTTGTCGGGTCAAACTCGAAGCACATGATGTTTTGTCTCGGGGAAATAAAGAATGTGGGATACTCGGGGTTGAACCCGAAGAATGTCTCGGGAAAAACAAGTGTGGGTTCGGGTTTGTTTTAACCAGGTTTTAAATTTAAAAAGATAATTTTGTTAACAGGTTTTAAAAATGTAAAGGTTAATCTTGTTACTAGGTTTGAAAATATAGAGCATAACCAAGACTTTAAACAAGTTTTTAAAGTATGTTAAAATAGATAAGTTTTCAAAAGAATTTATTAAACCAAGTTTTAAAACATACTAAAATGAATGAGTTTTAAGTCTATTAAAGATAAATAAGTTTTCAAAAGAAAAGATAACCAAGTTTCAAAATAAATTTATTAAACAAGTTTTTACAAGTTTCAAAGATTTAATTTTAGAGGTTTATAAATTATTTTGTTTAAAAGTAATTACATATTAGGTCAATTATGTAATTAAATTCCTGAGTATTTTCAAAGTGATTAATGATGTAAGCAAAAAGTAATTTAGGTAAATATATTAAGTTTAATTAAATCAATGTTTTGTATAAAATGATTTCAGGCATTAAGTTTAAATAAAATTTAAATGATTTAATTAAGTAAATCGATTAAGATAAAGGGATATATTTAATTGATTAAAGTCTTGAGTTATGAGAAGATAATTACTTGGTGTAATTAATTAAAGTATATTTCCTTAATTGTATGTAATTAAATGGCTAATTTTTTAATGAAAATAATTAAGGTTGGTTAATTGTTGATTATTTAAAAGGGTAATTACTTAAGGTAATTAATAAAGTGTACTTACTTAATGGAAGTAATTAAAGGAATAATTATTTAGTGTAATTAATTAAAGGATTAATTACTTACTTAAAGGATAATTAATTAATGTGATTAATTAATTAATGTGATTAATTACTTAATGTGATTAATTAATTAATGTGATTAATTTGAGGTTGATTTGTTAATGTGATTTACCAAAGGATAATTACTTAAAGAATAATTGCTGAAAGGAATAAAGGATTAATTAATTAATGTAATTAATTAAAGGGTTAGTTAATTAATTAGTAATTAAAGATAAATTACTTAATAATGGAAGGTTAATTATTTGTTAATTAAAGGATAATTATTAATGACAAAATGTGAATTAATTAATGATTAAAGGTTGGTTGATTGTATGATTAATTAATAATTAAAGATTAATTAATTTATGCAATTAATTAAGGGTTAATTAATTATGTGATTAACTTAAGGATAATTAATTTATGAGATTAATTAAAAGATTAATTAAGGATAATTAATTAAGGTGGATAATTATTGATTAATTAATTAATTTCATTAATTAATATCAAATGATATATAATTAACTAAATGTAAATTAAGCAGGATTTAAAATGTGATTAAAGTAATTAATTAATTTATCTGGAGATTAAATTGAATTAATTAGGGATTAAGTGATCAATTGATCTTACTTATGGATGATTGAATTCTATAAAATGCCGTGAATTGCTTGATATCCCTAATGTGTGATATTCTATGATATGATTGAGCTGTGAACTGTGATTTATTTATCTGTGATGAATTTACATATTTATCTGTGAATCTATGAAAAAAGATAAGAGTTATAGGATTATACCGCTTAACAATACTGTTGTGCTAGAATTAGTGATGGTTGTGATATATTGTTGTTGTTTGTAAAACCCCTGAACTACACCACACATAAATATGGATTTCACGGGAAATTGGTGAAGTCACAGATATTTTGAATTTAAATATTATTTTGTTTAAACTTTGAATCCAAAATGGTTTGGAAATGTAATTGGGTTGAATATGAAAAGCTTTTGAAAAGCAAGTTTTGCAATTGAAATTTAGTTTGAATATAATATATCTTATTTAAGATTTGAAATTATTTTAGAGATTATGATTTGAAAGGATTATACATGTTATACCATTTTAACCATTTTGAAGTATATCGAATAAATTATTTTGGGAATTTAAATTTAACCCAAATAGAACTTGCTGGGAATACGACAGTTCGCTGATTTTCCTTTACAAGACTATAACTTGAGTAAATTGAATTGGATTTTTCCGAAACAAAAACTCTTTGTTTCGAATGATAATGGTTTTATATAAAAGAAAGAATTTCCAGTTTTTTTGAAAGGATTTCAAGTTTGAAACTGAAATAGTTTTGAAAGCTATGAATGAATCTTTGTTAAAGATTGGTGAACTTTGTTTTCAAATTGAAGAGGATCTTCAAGGGTGATCTTTTGTTTAAAAGATTAAAGTGGAATTTTGTTTAAACCATTCAAATGAAAGATTATGGGAAACAAGTGTTGAAAGTTGTGACTTAACTAAGTCCCAATATATCCATATGCTTTTTCAAAATTTGCGCTCATTATTCAGTTTCACCGAGAGAGGACTTTATGTCATAAAACCCATTCCGAATAGCGATACGACGAAATGGATAGCATTGAAGACGGTGGTGAAGACCGGTTATTTTCGAAAGTGAAAGGATTACCTGTTGAATGTCTCTGCACCGAATGGCCCCGGTATAGATATTTCCCTATGTGATGGGGGTCCGGACGTGATTAGGGATTATCCGGATTTGCAAGGGCTTATTTGAAAGTGCCTTCAGTTCCGTTCAAAACTGGAACAGACTTGTATGGATGTATGTCTAACGTTACACTTTGAGATATAAAGCTGGTTTCTGTCAAATACATTTCTGTTTGGTGGCGGAGAATTTATTCTCTTAGCTTAACACCCTTCTTTGAGACTACGAACTCAGAGGTTATGTAGTTGATGGTCACTAATGATACATTCCCAATTTGATAATGTGGCATGATAAGTGATGTTGATCATTTGTTGATCAAAGCATGGCTTTTGTGAAAAGCGTAGCTTTGTGGACGAGACTTCGTTGAACCTCACAACTCGAAAATGGTCTAAACAGGAAGGCTGCAGCAAGGTTATGAGGGTCGCGCCCTTTAGGGTATGTGTATTTCCTTCTGGATAAAAAGTGATATCATGGTATGGAGCCCAGATATTTAACTTATATGATTGTTGGAATTTGTTGGTGCCGAGGCCTCAAATAAAGGTCGGTGACGACCAGGGGATGACATACTCGTGTCAGTAGTTACCTAGTTACTGATGTAACACAGCCTTATGTTGGCAGAGAGCCGGTTAGGTTCTCGGTGCGTCCCTCTAGAGGCGTACCCATGTGGTGGGGAAGTTTCTTAGATTGACCATTTGTTG
Organism: Allium cepa; assembly: GCA_030765085.1. Lineage (NCBI taxonomy): Eukaryota > Viridiplantae > Streptophyta > Magnoliopsida > Asparagales > Amaryllidaceae > Allium > Allium cepa. Next base: position 78,780,979 of record CM060932.1, on the reverse strand, counting down.
GAAATCCAATTATCCAATACGCGTCTTGTATGGTTTTAGTTGTAGAACCTGCCATTTAACATGGTAGCTACGTATGCATACTATAATGGTACGTATGCTGGCTAAGATTAATATTATACTTTCGAAATATTTTTCTGCACTATGCACTAATAATAATATCAAAATGATTTTACGTATCAAGCATGTTTGACTATCTTAAGGAGAAATCTCCTCCAAGTGTGCGCTTGCATTGTGTGTGTGGCAGGAGACCTTATGGTAGTTTCATTTTCCAAAAAGCATTGCGGATTTCTTTCTTTTTGTTTGTTTTGTTCAAGATATTCCCTTTCTAAACACTGGGTGCCCATAATTTTCCACATGCGCAGCCTAGAGTCAGGTTTTCTGATAATCAAATAATAGGTGTAGCTTTTGATAATCTTTGGAGTCTTGGGTTTGGCGATCGCATTGCGTTTCAAGTTCAGCTTGATGGTGGTCCGAGCTTCTGGTTTGGAGTTTGGAGCTTGGTATTGAAGATGTTGTGTTCTGCTATTATTGTTGTCTTATTATTTCCACTGTTGTATCTATCTCTGATAGTGTTAATCATTTCATTTGTATCATTTTTGTATCAAATGTTGTGTATCAATAAAATTATTCATTCTGTTTCCGTTGTGTTGTTATCGCCTAATGTTGTTATAAGCTCCGACGAGCCAGACTCAAAGTTTGAATCTGCGGCATTCGAATACAGGTGGTGTATTTGAGTGCCGATTTTCGAAGGTCGAGTCCGGGTCGTTACATGTGGTATCAGAGCTGAAGGTTTAGTAAGAACTTTAGCTCAGAAGTATAACACATTAGGTGACTCATTAGAGATAGGGATATGAATGCCTTAGAATGAGTATATCCTTAAGATATCCATCTGTATGCCTTAGTAAATTCTCTTACTATTAACTGATAGTGAATATGAGTGCAAGAAGAGGACGAGAAAGGGGACAGGGGAGTACCACTACAAATGGTCGACACCCTGCAACAACAAAGGAACAACTTTTTCTATCAATCTCTTTTGTTCATCATCCGATATCATTTCTTTGATGGTTTCCTGGCAGCTACCGGAAAAAGTTTTGGTGTGGTGGTAGCCCTACGAATCATTGTAGATTGGTTTCTAATTCCTATTTCATCAGTTCCGTATCAGCTCTTCGCTTTTAACTTTATTAAATTTGAAATATTATTTAAAATAAATTGTTTAATAAAATATGAAGCTAAATTGGATTGAATCCATTTGTCTACTCTTTTGGGTCCAGATATATTCTACAAATGGTTAGTTATCCTTTGAACTAACCAATGCCCATGCATATTTTGTAGACTAATTACAACACTATTTCGTGAAGTACTGAATAAGTCTGTTCTCATATCTATTGATGATATTCTAATTTGGTAAGCCAAATATAGAATAAACATTTCAGCTTGATCTGGAAAGCTATTTCTCTATATGTTTGTCTGCTCTTTGTTGTCTCCCTGTCTAGCAAATTTCGAGGACGAAATTTTCTTAAGGGGGAATCTTTAACGATCTCGGTTTTGAGTCAAATTTAAATTGGGAATTAATATAAATTTTTGGATTTAATTGTGAATTAATTTGAAAATTTCAAATTAAATAAGATATATGCTTGTTCATTTATATAAATAAACATTGTAATTTGAATTTGAATTTGAAACTTTCCAAAATAAATAATATATGTTGTTGATTTATATATATGTACACAAATTGATTTTAAATTGAATTTTAAATTTGAAACTCAAAAATAAATATATTGAGAAATAAATTGAATTTGAAAACTTTATAATATAAAATTAATAAAAATTTGTTTTCTACTTATATTAAATATGTATTTTGGTTTGGAAGCTATATTTTAAATTTAATATAAAGTCAAATTTTCAAATGCTATTCAAAAGTTAAATTCTATATTTTATAATATACATATGTATGTTCATTTATTAATGCGTAATTAGATTTTAAAAAATCAATTTCTTTAAAGTTATAAATATTTATAAAAAGGAAATGCATTAATTTAATAATAGAAATTGTATTATTAAAAATATAAGACATATACATATATATTTAAACTAAATTAAAGATACGATAAAACATATTTAAGCATTAAAGGACAAGTGTAACCATTCCAAAATATATTATGACATTTGTAAGAAAATAATTAACGGTTTAAACATTTGTAATTTAAGAAATCACGCAAATAAACAAGTGGAAAATGCATGTTTTATTTTAAACAAAATTTTAATTAGCATGTATTAAAGAAAGAAAACCGGGCTATTCTCTTCACTTCTTAACTTGGAAACTAAAAACAAAAAGAAAAAGAAAAAAAAAACCAAAATTGCAACTTCATATGTTCCAAGGCTTCAACCTGATTCAAGAGAAAATTTAAAGCAATTCAAAGGTTCAACTCAAAAACATCAGTTCAAAAATCAATCAACCAGATAAACTCAGATCTAGTTTCAGATCACAAGCCAAGATCATTTCAAACCCGAAAGCAAACAACGAATTCAAATTCGGAACAGTAAGCAAGTTGATGATCAAATCATCATCAATCTAGCAACAATCAAGCTAGCAAGATCAGATAAAAGATCAACAAGCAAACAAGTTCAACATAGTAAATCAAAGAAAAATCAAGTTAAAAACAAATTCCAAATTTTCAAAAAAAAAATTCCAGGCTCTGTTCTTCAATTCCAGGTGAGCAAACATTTTTTTTTAAACCTTGACATGGTTAATCTTGATGATTATGAAAGTAAAGCTGTGGAAACTGTTTGAATGTTTGTAAATATGTTTGCATGTATACAAATATGTATACATATACTTGTGCATCTCTGGAAACATGCACAAATTGCCTCTGTTCAAAGTTGACAGGTTTCAAAAACATGTTTAAAAGCTTAAATCTCTTCCTTTGTAGGCTTTAAGGTATAAACAAAACTTGTTTTTATGATCAAGATCTAGGTCTTAAAAATATTTTTGAGAAGAATTAGTTTGAGTTTATCTGGAAATTTAAATATACATTGAAAAACATTAAAAAACATGTTCAATTCGAATCTCATAATTTATTGTTTCACCTACATCAACTTGTTCGTCTTTTTAAATCATGAATTTTAAAGAAAGAATCGAAATTTTTAGTATAGTATCATTTGAGGAATTCAAAGTTGAATGGAAAGTCTATTTTGGGTAAATTCTGGTGATCGGAGGATGTTTGGACCTTGGGATCGTTGGTGGAGTTTGCGAGGAGGTCAGTGGTGTCGGCAAAAATGGTGGGTGGATTTATCCACCACCGTGGTGGTCGGACGACAATGTTTTAGGGTTTAAACTCATGTTTTAGTCGTGGTCGGATATTGTGTTTCTGCCGCTTCGTCAGGGAGCCGGAGTTGATCGCACCGGTGGTAGTCGAAATGAGGGAAGTAGGCGGAGCTCTAGCCGGAGTTGCGTGGCCTCTGGTGGCCTGAGGCGTCGGAGCGAGGCATTTCTTTGATGATCATTTTGTTCCAGATAGGTGCTGGTTATCTCAATTGTGAGTTCGTCGATGATCAGATGTTTTACTAGTACACTACTTACCCTGTTTTAAGCTGAGATGTTTTACTGTAAACATGAAATGATGTTTGTATTTCGGCCAAATAATTTTCTAGCAACTTGAATTGACAAAATGTCATGCTAATTAAATGCATGTCTTCATATTTGTTTACACATAATTAATATTAGCTGATACTTAGATTTGGTACAAAGATATTTATGGTTTCTGATATTTACATATCTGTTTTCTCTGTACAAGATACTTTACATATGTAAGTAGTTCATCTTCTTATGTATTGGTTATGCATATATAATACAGTAATGTAATAGTTTGTCGGTCATGTATCCTACATATGTATGTTACAGCAATATGTAAATATATTTATTTTGTTTCTTTGCTTCTTTGCATTGTTCAAAAGTATTTATATAAGTTATTCTCTTTAAACCTTCTCATAAGTTTATGTAAAGTTGTTCTAGATATGGTTTTGGCTTATGCATTGATTTATAACATATACATGTATTATTGTATTTTATATTTATATTTATATCTTATATTTATATTATAGTTTTCTTATGTATTATACTTAAGTTTAATTTTTATGTTAAATATGGATAAGATTACTTATTTTAAACACTATTATTAAAGATTTGGTCTATTAATATATTAAATCAAATGTGAAAATATTGAACCCTTTAATTTCAATTGAATAGGAAAGGGTTTGTTATAAATATTTTTTTTTAAGAAATTTTATTGTTTTTCAAATTATTTTAAATAGGCTAAGAATTTCAGATTCAACAATTTACCAAATTTCAATTATTAAATTCAATATTTAACTATATAATTCAAATGATTTAATTATCAAGTAAATATTGATATCTTGAATTCAAGTTAAAAATTAACCTAAATCAATTAATTATTCCATTCTAAATTGTCAAGAATTCTGGGTCGTCACAACTCTGCCGAAATCAACATTGAATCTAACTAGATTATCTCTGGTTTGATTCTCTGTCACTATCTCAACAAGATCCTTAGTGCTATTAAGAGTTATAGACTTTTTGTAATCAACTTAGCGAGAAAAGGTGTGATTGTAGCCTTGAAAATCAATCAAGTGTAAAAGGTGTGATTGTAGCCTTGGAAATCAATTGGGTGAACTTGTTGCCCGGGAAATCAAGTATCTCTACCCAGAGGATTGTGATTCTGGAGGGTGTACCTCGTAGCCTTAAAATCGAGGGTGTAATTGTAAAGATTGTTTTTGAAAGGAAATCCGTACCTGTGTGCGAGACTGGATGTAGGGTAACTTCGAACCAGTATAAAATCCGGTGTGTTCTTTTCTTTACTGCTTTTAGTTTATATTTGCATTTGTGTTTGATTCTGTGATCATATCTGTGTCTGAATATTGCATACATTTGTATTTAAGTTAACAAAAACTCAAAAAGATTTAACAATTCTCTAAAACACTATTCACCCCCCTCTAGTGTTTGTCTTTAGCGTTGAGATCCTTAATCCGCATTTCTCACATTTGGTATCATAGCAAGGTTTTCAAAGTTTCATAATCTGATTTTTGAAGAAAAAAAATTCAAAATGGATACCAACACTGATATTGTTAAGTATCCATGTCACTTGTTCATTTGTAGAAGGTCGGTCTACTTTCAGACCACCGCTTTTTAATGGCAGTAACTATGCATATTGGGCATGTAGGATGAAAATATATTTACAATCTATAGGATTGACACTTGGAATATCACACAAACTGAATATTCTGAACCCACAACTGATTTTGCACAGTGGACCGCTGAGAAAAAGACAGTTGCATAAAACAATTCTAAAGCAATGAATATTCTATTTTGTTCACTTGAAAGAAATAAATTTAATAGAGTGTCAGTTTGTAAGTCTGCATATGAAATTTGGAAAACTTTGCAAGAACTCACGAAGGAATAAGCAAAGTTAAATAGACCAAATTTCCATGCTCACAAATCGGTTTCAATTATTTAAAATGAAACCTAATGAGTCTATTTCAATACGTATAGCAGATTTCAAGATATTGTGCATTCTTTAATATCCTTGGGAAAAGGAATTTTCTGAAGAAGATCAAGTCAGAAAATTTTTAAATTCTCTTACTCCAGAATGGGATCAAAAGACACTTGCGATCGAAGAGGAAAATGACATCAGTCCCTTAAAGATAGAAGAATTAATTGGAAATCTAATGTCATTTGTAGTCCAAATGATCGGGAGAATAGAAAGAAAAGCATCTGAAAAGAAATCAATGGCATTCAGTGCATTGACCGATGGATCAGATTCAAACAGTGATGATGATGAAGAGATAGCCTTTATGACCAGAAATTTTAGGAAATTTCTGAAATACAGAAAGATGAATAATATCAAGAGAAACAACTATTAGAACTCTGGAAATCAAAATGTAGTGCCAAATAATGTCAATTTTTTTAACCGTGATGAACCAGGCCACATCAAAAGAGACTGTCCGTATCCAGAAAGGCAGAATCCTCCTATGAACAATGATCCAGCAAAGAAACGAAAGCGTGCATTTACTGCTACTCTAGATGATTCAGACTCGTCTTCAAGTGATGATGATCAGAAAACAGATAATTCAAATTTGTGTTTCATGTCAGTTCACGATTCCGACAAATTCAGAGAAACGGACTTAGACAAAGGTACACGTTTACAATATAATTGGTTGAAATTTCTTGCTTAGAATTAGATGCTTAATTGCTTGATTGATTGATTTTGAATTGGAGTGTTGTTTGAATTTTAAAATTTATTTCCTATTTTTTTTATTTTTTTATTATTTTATTATTTTTAATAGTATAATAATACTTCTGAAATATACTATAAGTCCAATAATATTTCAAAAATATATAGACATTAAAAAATAATAAAGTATATATATATTTATTAGAGAACTTAAGAAAAATAAATCATAAGAATTCACTGGCACATGTCGACATGGTCCCTACCATGATGTCGACATCGGTACCAGAATTTGAATTTCAAAATTTGATTTCAAATGTTTGAATTTTCCTCCACCTTTTCACTTCATTCAATTCTCTAAAAAGCTACCGTTCGACCAGAGAGCATGTCCTTTGAGAATCTATTTATTCACTATCTTTTATCATATCTTTTCATTCTCATTTTCAAATTCAAACTCTCTTTTCAAAACTTCAAGTTCTCTACTCTCTACTTTAATGGCTTCTTAAAGCAACCTCTCCACAATGAGAATTACCAGAAAGATAAAAGAGCAACTCTTCAATGATCCGGAGGTAATAAAAGCATACATCAATTAAGCTAATTATGCCAAAGTCCATCCCGGAAAGTTTGCTATCTTTCAAGATTTTTCTTCTTATGAAATTGATTCTCCTTTTGCAAACAATCAAATTCTTAGTCCTGTTGATACTTCTCAAAATGATTTTGTTTGCTATTCAAATCTGTCAAAATTTTCTATGTAAATTTAAACCGTGGATTTTATAATGGAAATGAGGATGAAATCTAGAGTAGTGTCAAAGGCAGCAGAATTATTTTGAATTGTGATCTTTTGGGTACCATTCCCAATTGCAAGTGTACGGGAATGGATCTTTCTAATTTTAAAATCGATGAAAATGATCGTGAGACATTTCATCACATTTTCGAAGGGAATGATAATTTTGAATTCAAAAATCGAAATTTTCGACCAAAAGTAAGAATTGTCAATCTTCTTTTGCAACATAATTTAACCCCAAGTTCGGGGAATTTTAACAATCCAACTTCAAAATTTTGCAAAGCACTTTTTTCTATTTTTGAAAATTAAGACATAAATTGGAAGCAAGTTATTTTAGATGAACTTTGTCCCAAAAATCTTGAAATGGGTGAGAATACTTTGTATCATGGAATTTATCTCACTCGGAATTTTAAATATTTTGGAGTGGATTTCAAAGGCAAAGAATTTGTTTCTATAAAAAATTTCAATTATTCCAACATTTCGCTTATGGAAATTCCATTTGTTTTTCAACCTTGTGAGACTCTTGCCGAAAAAGAAGTGCGTTTGGCTCATGAGGAAATGGAAGAGGAGGAAGAGGAAGAAGAAGAAGGGGATGAAATGGAAATTGAAGAAGAAGAAGGTGAAACCTCTTTGAAAAGGATCGACTATCCTCCTAATCCATCCACCAAAACCCTTCTCAAAAACCAAATGACGATTGTTGAGAATCAACGGATTCTTAAACGATCTGTTAGTAAGAAGTTGGACAAAATTTCATCCAAGATGAACAAGTTCATTTCCAAAGTCAGCAAGAAACTTGGACTTTCTTCATCATCATCATCCTCTAACTAGTTCTACCTTTTCGTATCTCGTTGTATTTGTTTTAGTTTATTTTGATTTGAATGTTCATATAATTCTTTATGATTAATCGTTGTATCGTTTTAGTATGAAATGGAATTTCTTTCTATTATCTAGCTTATCTTTTCTCTAGAATAAATGTTAGTATATTATATAAATATATACACACACACTATTATTCATAAAATCAAAATATATCATCAAATTTCACTACACCATGTCGACATACCCCGTATGACCATGTCGACATGTATTGGTCAGAAATGAGAATTCATTTTGAATTTGAAATTTGAATATTTACCATATGTCTATTCATTTCAAACGAATTTCTACACCTATAAATACCCATTTCTTCCAGAATTCTTCACTAAAAACTATTTCTTATCTACTCTATCTCTCATTCTTCCATAAATCCAAATATGGCTAATCCAATTCATAACTTATCCGAAAATCTTGAAGAAACTCTTAATTCATTCAAGAATATTCTCTCGTTCATTCTTCGTAACCAGCAACACTTAGAATTGAGTCGAATACAGATGATCAAGGAGCAAGAAAGGTATTTCGATGCAATACGATGGATGATTTCCTCCCTACACAAGGATGATAACGAAGCACATCCTCCAGTCTCTCTCACCAACGACAATGAAAATTGGGATGCTATTAAGGCAGCCCTATCTTTGGAAAGAAGGATGGATGGAAGTTCCACGTAACATTTAATTTTATTTGTTTTCTTTGTTTGAATTGTTTGCCTTGATTGATTTGATTTCATTTGCTTTGGGTTGGTTTGAATTTGATTGATATTTAGTATGGACTGATGTTTGTTGTACAAAACATGTATAATTATACATTGACATGTATATAATCTTTGATTCGTTATTATGACTATCAATTCTATATTCCATCGTATAAGTTTATTAATACAGGTATTTTCTTCCAAGAATGAGGGGGAGCTATATAGTTTAGTGTTATATAGTTTAGAGTTAGTTTTTTTGTTGATGACAAAGGGGGAGAAGTATAAAATATGGTAGTTAGGCATAGATTAAGAGGGAGTTATTAGGATAGAAGTAATATATATAAACAAAGGTTGTCATTATCAAAAAGGGGGAGATTGTTAGTCCGTGAGATGATGGTTTTGATGACAACAAGCTTAGAATAGATTATAAAATATAAATACTAACAGTATAAGTTTAGATATATGTGCATATGCAGGATTTAACCATGCAGGTACCAAGAATGAAGATTGTACAGTATAGAGATTCAAGATATCAAGACTGAAGACTCATGAGTATCAAGATTATCAAGAGTTCAAGAATTCAAGTAATTTATTCTTTCATTAGAATTTTTTTTAAAACTCCTAGAAAAGCATTGGCATCTTAAAATCCGATTTATTCGTGGAATGGAATCCACTTCGAGCCTGTTAAAGGGATGGAGCCCTAAGTAGGATGGAACCTACGAAAAATATAGTGGAACATTGTTTTGTATCCGCTAACCTTTTAGTCAAAATGACTCTTCAAAATTATATCTTGTTTTCAAAATGATTTCAAAACCTTCCTTTTAAAGCATCAAAAACATCTATCCTGATTTCAAATACTTTTAGCCTCAAAATAATCTTTAATTTCAAAATCAAATTAACCTTGTTTTTAAACTATCTTTTAAATATAATATATTTAACTTTCAAATATTTATACTTAGATTTTAAATATAAAATTATAGTAAAATTTTGTATATATTATTCTTTATACTTACTTATGTATTTTAAATATAATCAAGTATATTTACAAAGTTTAAAATAGTTTTAATATAAAAAAAGGTTATTTTCAAAGAAAATCAAAACACTAAGCCCTTTGGGATGTCGACATACTCATGTACCCCATGTCGACAAGGTGTCGGTTGAGTTCAAAATTTAAGTTTCAAAAGAAGTGTCTATTCATCATAAATCTTCACGAATGGACATGACTGTTGTTCCTCTATAAATAGGGGTTAGTTTCAATGAATTTTAAGACAGTTTTTCTGGTTTTTCACTCCTCTTCTTCTTCCACATTTCTATATAAAATTCTTATCATTACTCAGCCGAAATCAACATTGAATCTAACTAGATTATCTTCGGTTTGATTCTCTATCACTATCTCAACAAGATCCTCAGTGCTATTCAGAGTTATAGGCTTTTTGTAATCAACTTAGCGAGAAAAGGTGCGATTGTAGCCTTGAAAATCAATCAAGTGTAAAAGGTGTGATTGTAGCCTTGGAAATCAATTGGGTGAACTTGATGCCCGGGAAATCAAGTATATCTATCCAGAGGATTGTGATTTTGGAGGGTGTATCTCGTAGCCTTGAAATCGAGGGTGTAATTGTAAAGATTGTTTTTGAAAGGAAATCCGTACTTGTGTGCCGGACTGGATGTAGGGTAACTCCGAATCAGTATAAAATCCGGTGTGTTCTTTCCTTTACTGCTTTTACTTTATATTTGAATTGTGTTTGATTCTGTGATCATATCTGTGTCTGAATATTGCATACATTTGTGTTTAAATTAAAAAAAACTCAAAAAGATTTAATAATCTCTAAAACACTACTCACCTCCCCCCTCCAGTGTTTGTCTTTAGCCTTGAGATCCTTAATCCGCATTTCTCACAATAATCACTTAAAGAATAATTATTGAAAGTAATAAAGGACTAATTGATTAATGTAATTAATTAAAGGGTTAGTTAATTAGTTAGTAATTAAAGATAAATTACTTAATAATGGAAGGTTAATTATTTATTAATTAAAGGATAATTAGTTAATGATAAAAGGTGAATTAATTAATGATTAAAGGTTGATGATTTATTAATTAAGGATGATTAATTAATAGTTAAAGGTTAATTAATTTATGTAATTAATTAAGGGTTAATTAATTATGTAATTAACTTAAGGATAATTCATTTATGTGATTAATTAAAGGATAATTAATTAATTAAAGGATAATTAATTAAGGTGGATAATTAAGGATTAATTAATTAATTTCATTAATTAATGTAAAATGATTTATAATTAACTAAATGTTAATTAACCAGGATTTAAAAAGTGAGTAAAGTAATTTATTTATTTATTTGGAGATTAAATTGAATTAATTGGGGATTAAATGATCTTGCTTATGGATGATTGAATTCTATTGAATGCCTTGAATTTCTTGATATCCCTGATGTGTGATGTTCTGTGATATGATTGAGCTGTGAACTATGATTTATTTATCTGTGATAAATTTACATACTTATCTGTGAATCTGTGAATAAAGATGTGCGTTATAGGTTAAAGCGCTTATCGATATTGTTGTGCTTGAATTAATGATGGTTTTGATATGTTATTGTTGTGTGTAGAACCCCTGGACTACACCACACACACAAAAATATGGATTTCACGTGAAATTGGTAAAGTCACAGATATTTTGAATTTAAATATTATTTTGTTTAAACTTTGAGCCCAAAATGGTTTGGAAATGTAATTGGGTTGAATATGAAAAGATTTTGAAAAGGAAGTTTTGTAATTGATATTTAGTTTGAATATAATATATCTTATTTAAGATTTGAAATTATTTTGGAGATTATGATTTGAAAGGGTTATACAAGTTAAGTATATTGAATAAATTATTTTGGGAATTTAAATTTAACCCAAATAGAACTTACCGGGAATACGACAGTTCGCTGATTTTCCTTTAAAAGAGTATAACTTGAGTAAATTGAATCGGATTTTTCCGAAATGAAAACTCTTTGTTTTCAAATGATAATGGCTTTTACATAAAAGAAAGAATTTCCAATTTTGTTGAAAGGATTTCAAGTTTGAAACTAAAATAGTTTTGAAAGCTATGAATGAATCTTTGTTAAAGATAGGTGAATTTTATTTTCAAATTGAAGAGGATCTTCAAGGGTGAATCTTTTTTTCAAAAGATTAAAATGGAATTTTGTTTAAACTATTCAAATGAAAGATTTTGGGAAACAAGTGTTGAAAGTTGGGACTTAACTAAGATCCCAATATATCCATATGCTTTTTAAAAATTTGCACTCATTATTCGGTTTAGCTGGGAGAGGACTTTATGTCATAAAACCCATTCTGAATAGCGATACGATGAAATGGATAACATTGTAGATGGTGGTGAAGACCTAGTATTTTCGAAAGTGAAAGGATTACCTATCGAATGTCTCTGCACTGAATGGCCTCGGCATAGAGAATTCATATGTGATGGGGAGTCCAGACGTGATTAGGGACTATCCAGATTCACAAGGGCTTCTTTGGAAGTGCGTTCGGTTCCGTTAGAACCCAGAATGGACTTGTATGGATATATGTCTGACGTTACACTTTGAGATGTAAAGATGGTTTCTATCAAATACATTTCTATTTGGTGGCGGAGAATTTATTCTCTTAGATTAACACCCTTCTTCGAGACGTACGAGCTCAGAAGTTATGTAGTTGATGGTTACTAGTGAAACATTCCCAATTTGGTAATGTGGCATGATAAGTGCTGCTGATTATTTGTTGATCAAAGCATGGATTTTGTGAAAAGCATAACTTTACGGACGCGACTTCGTCGAACATCACAACCCGAAAATGTTCGAAATAGGAAGAATGCGACAAGGTTTTGAGGGTCGCGCCCTTTAGGGTATGTGCTGTAACGACCCGATATTTTCAACCATTCGCATCCATTATAAGTGTATAGGTAGACACTCATGCCGGAATTGGATAGCTCAAAATACCGCGTTGTAAATAAAAATTTGGCAAATCTCAGAATATACAGTAAATAAAATCACAGATCACAGACACTGAGTATATAAAAATGCAGCGGAAGAAAAAGAGATAGTAGTTCATGAAGCTACTATATAAATATGAGATACATCAGAGTTAAATAAGATACAACAGAAGAGTAACAAGATACATCACTGAAATACTGGATACTGAAACAAAATAGAAGGCTGGATCTTCAAGGAAAGCTCCAACGCCGAAGGTGAATCTGGAATGCTAACTCACTCAATCTGACCCGAGCGTAAAGCAAAAAACAAAACCCTCGAGCCAGGACATAAATACTTATAAACTGTAAATCAACTCAAGTGAACAGTAACAAAATGCATCAGTAACTTAAAGGATGCTTGGGACCGCCCATCCTCTAAGGATCCGTTAAACTATTTACTATATATTAATATACGCTATATACGGTAGTGTCTAATCAGTAAAGTACAATCATATAGAAAATAGCGTTAAGGGGATGGTGAACCTTAACGCGGTCGGATCTTTAAAACCAAAATCGTAGTGGGCTCGATATAAGGATATGACACGGCACGCGAGGCAATGCCAGGGTGGATACACCGTTTGCACTCCCGGACCGGTGGTGACGGCAAGCCAGCAACTTCCGCCCACCTCGAACAGTACCCCCGAATCAAAGTGGCGCCACCGAATCGAATCACAAAAGTAATAGAATAGTTTCCGATGGAGCATGCTCGATGAAAGGGTGCGACCCTTTGTGTAGCCCGGTATAGCTCCTGTTTTAGTCATATATGCCAACTCACGGGAGTTGGGTCCACGTAACATACCTCGAGAACGTCGCCACCATCCTACTTCATTCTGGAATCTCCACCGCGTACACAGTTGTTAAAGTGGTTTTCGGTATTGGCCGGCTATAACAATATCCGATCTCGGTCTCTTTAACAACCAATCGTTATTATAACCCATGGATATTTATTTCAAATAATTTGTACTTCCAAGACCAAAATATCAAACTCATTTCAAAACAATATCACAATTGTATCATTTCCATTTCAAAAATAATTCAATATTATATCATTCAAATAAAACCCAAATTTTCAAATCATTGAATATTTCTTTAAATTTATTAAACTTGAAATATTCCTTTAAATTATCATAGCATTTTGGAAATGTTACCTTAAGGAATCATAGCATTTTTGGAATGTACTACTTTCCACTTTACATTGTATATAATCAAAGTATTGATAAGCTTAAAATTTTAACATGTCAATTTATCATAGCCTTATAGTTAAATAAACTTTCTTACTGTAATATACAATTTAAACCGAAATTCTTATGTTAAGTTAAAAGCACCTTATTAACTTACATTATTATTACAATAAGTAACATTTATCATTTTAATCAATTTAAAATACACCATTACATTGATTAAAATCTACGTGTCAAATGTACATTTTAAATTTTATATTCCTATTACAATAATGAACATTTATTAATTAAATCAATACCACACTACTTAAAACTTTACCTGTTCTTGCATTAATTAAAACTTTCATGTTCTCTCATTAATTAGGACTTTACACGTTTCTTTCATTAATTAAAAACTTATACGTTTCTTTCATTAATTAAAACTTATACCTTCTTTCATTAATTAGGAATTTACATGTTCCTATCATTAATTAGAACACCATACGTTCTTTCATAAATTAAAACCTATACGTTCCTTTCATAAATTAAACCCTATACGTTTCTTTCATAAATTAAACCCTATACGTTTCTTTCATAAATTAAAACCTATACGTTTCTTTCATAAATTAAACCCTATACGTTTCTTTCATATATTAAAACCTATACGTTTCTTTCATAAATTAAAACCTATACGTTTCTTTCATAAATTAAAACCTATACGTTTCAGATTTATATTACCATTTTACAAATTTAACTAAACTTCCAGTTTATTTGATTAATTTAACATCTTTAGTTAAAACTCAAATTTCACATTTTCAAGTCAAGTTATATTTTAAAATTTCAATTTCAACAGTCATTTATTCAACCACTTAAATTTATAGAAAATCAATAATTCTTTAATAAATCACTTAAATTCAAATATAAATCAATTTATCATATTTACCATTTCCAAATAAAATTAAAGTCCATTTTATTCATGTAACTTAAATATCATTTTTAGTCAAAATTCCAAATTTCAAACATAAGTTATATTTCAAAATCCAGTTAATCCATTCATAAATTACATTTTTAACACATAGAAAAATCATAATTTATTTATTTTAAAACCTTTCAAAATCTATTTAAATCAAATTTCATAATTTTATATTTTTAAAATACTTAAAATATTCAAAGCACTTTATAGAATAACCACGGGTCTGTATATAGTTTTCTAACCTAGGTCAAGTGATACAGATATGTATCATTTCAATCCGCAGTTTAAAGGTAAAAATCCGGGTTTTATCATTTCGAACCCGCAATCCCAAGTTTAAATAAATAAATAAAATAACTCAGGCCTATCATTTCAGCCCATAATGATTTTTTTATCCTAACAGGGAACTTGTAGTGTGATCATATACAGAAATAATATAAACAATGTCAATATCACAATATACAGTCATGTATCAGATGTCAGGTGAAAATTAACAGTTTTAACATGGTAATAACATGGTAATAACACGGCATAGCATATCATATGATCATCATTAACTTGCATAAACATTTTACATTACTAAACACTTGTCATCAATCCATTTTTCATAAGTATATATGTCAGAGTGAGAAAGACTCACCTTTTCGAAGCTAGAGACCAAAACAGCAAACACAAGAGCGATTCCAAAAGCACGACAAACACGATTTGAATTGAATGAATGGAAAGCCTTGATAATGATCTTGTATACAACAAATAAACACGACCATATAAACGTATGCATACAATATAAATATTTGTTGAACAATAGAAAAGTAGAAGCAACAAATGACATTACCAAGCTTTTCAACCACTTTTGCTTGACCACAACTCCATGTATGCTCGGCCATACATGCTTAGGGCTAGGCCACACATGTTTTCAGGTGGAAAAGGATCTGGTTTGGCATCACAAAGGCATGGCAAGCACAAAAATGTGAAGTGGTAGGAGATGATATGAGGAGGTGTTAGGGTTAATTGGTGAAAGGTTAGGTTAAAAGTAAAAGGGTGGACTATAAAGGCCCATAGAAAGATAGAAAGTTTAAGGCCTTTCAAATTTCCTTTTCTATTTAATTTTATAAAAACAAAATAAACCATGACTTCAAAAATACAAGACCACTTTTAAAATAGACTATAACTTCAAAACAAAGGTGACAAAACAAATTTTGTTCATTTCTTTTTTTTTCAAACAAAAGGGCAGAGAGAATATAGACGAGAATGCCAAATTACAGAGGTGACAAAACAATTTTTTTTTCTCATTTCTTTTTTCCAGAACAAGGGCCAGTGGAAAAATAGATTATAACTTCAAAAATACAAAGTGATAAAAGCAACTTTTTTTTTCATTTCCCTTTT
Organism: Allium cepa; assembly: GCA_030765085.1. Taxonomy (NCBI): domain Eukaryota; kingdom Viridiplantae; phylum Streptophyta; class Magnoliopsida; order Asparagales; family Amaryllidaceae; genus Allium; species Allium cepa. The sequence goes on along the minus strand of CM060932.1, from coordinate 78,764,847 downwards.
TTTTCAAAACAAGGCTCGGTGGCAATATTACTTCAAAAACAAAATACAAAGGCGACAAAAATGGAATTTTTTTCATTCCTTTTTTTTCTCAAACAAGGCTCGGTGGTCTGGCATGGGTAGGGTCGGAAAAATATGGTGAATGGCCAAGCACGGTGGCAGGCAATAGGATAAAGCAAAACAATGAAAGGAGAACAAATGAAATAAAACAAGAGTGAAAAGAAGAAAGAAAGAAAAAAGAGAAAAAAAATGAAAGGAAAAGCATGCGCCGGTTCATACCTTCAGAAGATGCTCACGCAAATTTTGATGGAAGCAAAATGAATAATTTGTGGTATGGAACTTTTGAACGTGAAATATATATTAACATTTGCTCACTAATTTATGTAGAGGGCAGGCAAGAGTAAAATGCTTGAATGGTAGAGGCAATTTAATTCTATCCAATAGGTGGAAACGTATGTGAGGCAAGAGGGAAAGAAATAATTCACACACGGAAATGATTTAAGGCAAGATTTGAGCAAGATTTTGGATTCTCAAAAGAGAATATACGGCTGAAAACTTTGCATTGTTAACGCAAGAAAAAAATCAAATAGATAACGAAAAGGCAAGAGCAACAATTAAATATATGCCCAAAGTAACGTACAAATTATTTTGTTTCTCTTATTAAATAAATTTAAAATACTAACGTTTCTATTAGGAAAAATAAACCATCACTTTAAACCAAAATTTAATAGCTATTATACCATAATTAATAACATTTGATTTAGCTTCATCCAATTGATTGTTAAATATAAAGTTAAGAAACATATGTAAACATATGTAAAAGAAATGTAAAGTTTATTTCCCGTTTCACACTAATTATTACTAACTTTTTTTTAAAAAAAAAAGTATACAACAAATCTGACCCAAAAAAAAGTGAAACAAATGTTACACAATTGTATACAATTCAAGATGAAATTTTTGCCTTTAGAATTATAAAATTTAGAATTTCTATTAAAGTTACACTTTTTATCCAAATCAAATTTTCAGACATTGTTTATTTTTATTTGGACAAATGATCAGAAATCATTTCAAGAAAATTTCCAAAATTAGATTTTTAAGAAAACAAAAGCCAAAGTCTTTAAATAAATGAAAAAAATTAAATTTTTAAACTTTTAAAATTTTAAGTTGAAAGTCACAGTTTGACTATTTTGACCAAAATCAGCATTTCAGGCAAATATTCAACTTACACAAGTTTGGAATTATAACTCATAAAAATCAAGATTATATTTAAATAATAAATTTAATCATTTCAAATAAGTAAAATAAGTTTTTAAATCAAAATCTTACATTAAAAATAATTAAAATATACAATAAAATAATTACAAAATACAGGGTTGTTACATGTGCATTTCCTTCTGGATAAAAAGTGATATCATGGTATGGAGCCCAGATATTTAACTTATGTGGTTGTTGGAATTTGTTGGTGTCGAGGCCTCGGATAAAGGTCGGTGATGACTGGGGGATGATATACTCGTGTCAGTAGTTACCTAGTTATAGTGGTAACTCGGCCTTGTGTTGGCAGAGAGCCGGTTAGGTTCTCGGGGCATCCTTTCAGAGGCATACCCATGTGGTTGGGAAGTTCCTTAGCTTGACCATTTGTTGGAAATCCAATCATCCCATACGCGCCTTGTACAGTTTTAGTTGTATAATCTGCCATTTAACATGTTGGCTATCGTAGGCATACTATAATGGTACGTATGCTGGCTAAGATTAATATTATACTTTCGAAACATTTTTTGCACTATGAACTAATAATAATTTCGAAAGGATTTTATGTATCAAGCATGTTTGACTATCGTAAGGAGAAATCTCCTTCAAGTGTGCGCTTGCATTGTGTGTGTGGTAGGAGGCCTTATGGTAGTTTCATTTTCCAAAAAGCATTGCGGATTTCTTTCTTTTTGTTTGTTTTGTTCAAGATAAACTATTTTTGTTTGCTCACACCAGTCTCATGACTGACCTGGAGTTTATTGTTCCCTTTCTAAACACTGGGTTCCCATAATTTTCCACATGGGCAGTCTAGAGTCAGGTTTTAAGATAATCAAATAATAGGTTTAGCTTTTGGCAATCTCTGGAGTCTTGGGTTTGGCGATCGCATTGCATGTCAAGTTCAGCTTGAGGGTGGTTCGAGCTTCTGGTTTGGAGTTTGGAGCTTGGCATTGAAGATGTTGTGTTCTGCTGCTGTTGCTGTCTTATTATTTCCGTTGTTGTGTCTATCTTTGATAGTGTTGATCATTTCATTTGTATCATTGTTGTATCAAATGTTGTGTATCAATAAAATTATTCATTCTGTTTCTGTTGTGTTGTTATCGCCTAATGTTGTCATAAGCTCCGACGAACCAGACTCAATGTTTGAATCTGCGGCATTCGAATATGGGTGATGTATTTGGGTGTCGATTTTTGAAGGTCGAGTCAAGGTCGTTACACGTGGTATCAAAGCTGAAGGTTGAGTAAGAACTTTAGCTCAAGAGTATAACAAATTAGGTGACTCATTAGAGATAGGGATATAAATGCCCTAGAATGAGTATATCCCTAAGAATCCATCCGTATACCTCATTAAATTCTCTTACTATTCACTGATAGTGAGTATGAGTGCAAGAAGTGGACGAGATAGGGGACAAATGAGTACTACTACAAATGGTTGATACCCTACAGCAACAAAGGAACAACTTTCTGTATCAATCTCTTTTGTTATTCATTCGATATCATTTCTTTGATGGTTTCCTGGTAGCTACAAGAAAAAGCTTTGGTGTGGTGGTAGCCCTTCGAATCATTGTAGATTGGTTTCTAATTCTATTTCATCAGTTTCTTATCAGCTCTTCGTTTTTAACTTTAATAAATTTGAAATATTATTTAAAATAAATTGGTTAATAAAATATGAAGCTAAATTGGATTTAATCCATTTGTCTATTCTTTTGGTCCAGATATATTCTACGACTTGTTAGTTATCCTTTGAACTAACCAATGCCCCTGCATATTTCATAGACTAATGACCCGAGTATTTCGTGAAGTACTGAATAAGTCTGTTCTCGTATCTATTGATGATATTCTGATTTAGTAAGCTAAATATAGAGTAAATATTTCAGCTTGAACTGGAAAGCTATTTCTCTATGTGTTTGTCTGTTCTTTGTTGTCTCCCTGTCTAGCAAATTTCGGGGACGAAATTTTCTTAAGGGGAGGAATCTGTAACTATCCCGGTTTTAAGTCAAATTTAAATTGGTAATTAATATAAATTTTCGGATTTAATTGTGAATTAATTCGAATTTTTCAAATTAAATAAGATATGTGCTTGTTTATTTATAAATAAACATTGTAATTTGAAATTTTCCAAAATAAATAATACATGTTTTTTATTTGTATATATGTATATAAATTGATTTTAAATTGAATTTTGAATTTGAAACTCAAAAATAAATATATTGAGAAATAAATTGAATTTGAAAAACTTTGTAATATAAATTAATAAAAATTTGTTTTCTAATTATATTAAATATGTATTTTGATTTGGAAGCTATATTTTAAATTTAGTATAAATTCAATTTTTCAAAAGCTATTCAAAAGTTAAATTCTATATTTTGTAATATACATATGTGTGTTCATTTATTAATGTGTAATTAGATTCAAAAAAACAATTTCTTTAAAGTTATAAATATTTATAAAAAGGAAATGCATTAATTTGATAATAGAAATTGTATTAATAAGAATATAAGACATATATATATATATATTTAAATTAAATTGAAAATATGATAAAACATATTTAAGCATTAAAGGGAAAGTGCGACCATTTTAAAATATATTATGACATTTGTAAGAAAATAATTAAAGGTTTAAACATTTGTAATTTAAGAAATCATGCAAATAAACAAGTGACAAATGCATGTTTTATTTTAGACTAAATTTTAATTAGCCTGTATTAAAGAAAGAAAACCAGGCTATTCTCTTCACTTCTTAACTTGGAAACTAAAAACGAAAAGAAAAAGAAAAAAAACTAAAACTACAACTTCATCTATTCCAAGGCTTCAACCTGATTCAAGAACAAATTTAAAGCAATTTAAAGATTCAACTCTAAAACATCAGTTCAAAAATCAATCAACCAGATCAGCTCAGATCTAGTTTCAGCTCACATGCCAAGATCATTTCAAACTCAAAAGCAAGCAATAAATTCAAATTTAGAACAGTAAGCAAGTTGATGATCAGATCATCAACAATCTAGCAGCAATCAAGCTAGCAAGATCAGATAAAAGATCAACAAGCAAACAAGTTCAACTCAGTAAATCAAAGCAAAATCCGGTTTAAAACAAATCCAGATTTTCAGAAAAATTTCCAGGCTCTGTTCTTCAATTCCAGGTGAGCAAACATTTTTTTAAACCTTGACAGGGTTATATCTTGATGATTGTGAAAGCAAAGCTGTGGAAAATGTTTGAATGTTTATAAATATGTTTCTATGTATACAAATATGTATACATATACTTGTGCATGTCTGGAAACATGCATAAATTGCCTCTGCTCAAAGTTGACAGGTTTCAAAAACTTAAATCTCTTCCTTTAATCCTTTATAGGCTTTAAGATATGAACAAAACTTGTTTGTATGATCAAGATCTAGGTCTTAAAAATATTTTTGAGCAGAATTAGTTTGAATTTATCTGGAAATTTAAATATACAATGAAAAACTTTAAAAAACACGTTAGATTTGAATCTCATAATTTATTGTTTCACCTACATTAACTTGTTCGTCTTTTTAAATCATGAATTTTAAAGGAATAATCGAGATTTTTAGTATAGTATCATTTGAGGAATTCAAAGTTGAACGGAAAGTCTATTTTTGGTAAATTCTTGTGATCGGAGGATGTTTGGACCTCGGGATCGTGGGTGGAGTTTGCGAGGAGGTCTGTGGTGTCGGAAAAAATGGTGGTCCATCACCATGGTGGTCGGACGAAAACGTTTTAGGGTTTAAACCCATGTTTTAGTCATGGTCGGATATTGTGTTGTTGTCGCTTCGTCAGGGAGCAGGAGTTGATCGCCCCAGTGGCAATCGAAACGAGGGAAGTAGACGGACCTCTGACCGGAGTTGCATGGCCTATGGTGGCCTGAGGCATCGGAGCAAGGTATTTCTTTGACGATCATTTTGTTCCAGATAGGTGCCGGTTATCTCAATTGTGAGTTCATCGATGATCAGAGGTTTTGAGTGGTTGGAGGTTTGAGGGAAGTTGTCGTTGACTTGTCGATGGTTGTAGCATCGACCAGAGGTGATCAGAGTAGCTTTGTACGTGCACTAGTATCATTGACATTGGGTTTGTTTTGGAATTCGAGAAAGAAAGGTTTTTGTCAGGTCGAACTCGAAGCACATGATGTTTTGTCTCGGGGAAATAAAGAATGTGGGATACTCGGGGTTGAACTCGAAGAATGTCTCGGGAAAAAAAGTGTGGGTTTAGGTTTGTTTTAACCAGGTTTTAAATTTAAAAAGAAAATTTTGTTAACAGGTTTTAAAAATGTAAAGGTTAATCTTGTTACCAGGTTTGAAAATATAAAGCATAAACAAGACTTTAAACAAGTTTATAAAGTATGTTAAAATAGATAAGTTTTCAAAAGAATTTATTAAACCAAGTTTTAAAACATTCTAAAATGAACGAGTTTTAAGTCTATTAAAGATAAATAAGTTTTCAAAAGAAACGGTAACCAAGTTTCAAAATAAATTTATTAAACAAGTTTTTACAATTTTCAAAGATTTAATTTTAGAGGTTTATAAATTATTTTGTGTAAAAGTAATTACATATTAGGTCAATTATGTAATTAAATTCCTGAGTATTTTCAAAGTGATTAATGATGTAATTAAAAAGTAATTTAGGTAAGTATATTAAGCTTTAATTAAATAAATTTTTTGTTTAAAATGATTTCAAGCATTAAGTTTAAATAAGATTTAAATGATTTAATTAAGTAAATCGATTAAGATAAAGGGATATCTTTAATTGATTAAAGTCTTGGGTTATGAGAAGATAATTACTTGGTGTAATTAATTAAAGTATAATTGCTTAATTGTAAGTAATTAATGGGCCAATTTGTTAATGAAAATAATTAAGGTTAGTTAATTGTTGTGATTATTTAAAAGGGTAATTACTTAAGGTAATTAATAAAGTGTATTTACTTAATGGAAGTAATTAAAATAATAATTATTTAATGTAACTAATTAAACGATTAATTACTTACTTAAAGGATAATTTATTTATGTGATTAATTAATTAATGTGATTAATTTGAGGTTGATTTGTTAATGTGATTTACCAAAGGATAATTACGTAAAGAATAATTACTGAAAGTAATAAAGGATTAATTAATTAATGTAATTAATTAAAGGGTTAATTAATTAATTAGTAATCGAAGATAAATTACTTAATAATGGAAGGTTAATTATTTATTAATTAAAGGATAATTAATTAATGATAAAAGGTGAATTAATTAATGATTAAAGGTTGATCGATTTATGAATTAAGGATGATTAATTAATAATTAAAGATTAATTAACTTATATAATTAATTAAGGGTTAATTAATTATGTAATTAACTTAAGGATAATTTATTTACGTGATTAATTAAAGGATAATTATCCAATTAAGGATAATTAATTAAGGTGGATAATTAAGGATTAATTAATTAATTTCATTAATTAATATCAAATGATTTATAATTAACTAAATGTTAATCAAGCAGGATTTAAAAGTGATTAAAGTAATTAATTAATTTATCTAGAGATTAAATTGAATTAATTAGGGATTAAGTGATTAATTGATCTTGCTTATAGATGATTGAATTCTATTGAATGCCTTGAATTGCTTGATATCCCTGATGTGTGATGTTCTGTGATATGATTGAGCTGTGAACTTTGATTTATTTATCTGTGATGAATTTGAAAATTTATCTGTGAATCTGTGTATAAAGATAAGCGTTATAGGATTATACGGCTTATCGATATTGTTGTGCTTGAATTAATGATGGCTGTGATATGTTATTGTTGTGTGTAAAACCCCTGGACTACGCCACACACGAAAAAATATGGATTTCACGGGAAATTGGTAAAGTCACTGATATTTTGAATCTAAATATTATTTTGTTTAAACTTTCAAAAATGGTTTGGAAATGTAATTGGGTTGAATATGAAAAGCTTTTGAAAAGGAAGTTTTGAAATTGAAATTTAGTTTGAATATAATATATCTTATTTAAAATTTGAAATTATTTTGGAGATTACGATTTGAAAGGGTTATACATGTTATATCATTTTTAACCATTTTGAAGTATATTGAATAAATTATTTTGGGAATTTAAATTAAACCCAAAAAGAACTTGCCGGGAATACGACAGTTCGTTGATTTTCCTTTAAAAGACTATAACTTGAGTAAATTGAATTGGATATTTCCGAAATGAAAACTCTTTGTTTTCAAATGATAATGGCTTTTTTTATAAAAGAAAGAATTTCCAGTTTTGTTGAAAGGATTTCAAATTTGAAACCGAAATAGTTTTGAAAGCTATGAATGAATCTTTGTTAAAGATCGGTGACTTTATTTTCAAATTGAAGAGGATCTTTAAGGGTGAATCTTTTGTTTAAAAGACTAAAGTGGAATTTTGTTTAAACCACTCAAATGAAAGGTTTTGGGAAACAAGTGCTGAAAGTTGTGACTTAACTAAGATCTCAATATATCGATATGCTTTTTAAAAATTTGCGCTTATTATTCAGTTTAGCCGAGAGAGGACTTTATGTCATAAAACCCATTCTGAATAGTGATACGACGAGATGGATAGCATTGAAGACAGTGGTGAAGACCGGGTATTTTCAAAAGCGAAAGGATTACCTATCGAATGTCTCTGCACCGAATGGCCTCGTTATAGAGACTACCCTATGTGATGGGGAGTTCGGACGTGATTAGGGATTATCCGGATTTGCAAGGGCTTATTTGGAAGTGCCTTCGGTTTCGTTCGAACCCGGAATGGACTTGGATGGATGTATGTCTGACGTTACACTGTGAGATGTTAAACTGATTTCTATCAAATACATTTCTGTTTGGTGGCGGAGAATTTATTCTCTTAGCTTAACACCCTTCTTTAAGACGTATGAGCTCAGAGGTTATGTAGTTGATGGTTACTAGTGATACATTCCCAATTTGGTAATGTGGCATGCTAAGTGATGCTGATCATTTGTTGATCAAAACATGGCTTTTGTGAAAAGCGTAGCTTTGTGGACAAGACTTCGTCGAACCTCACAACCCGGAAATGGTCGAAACAAGAAGAATGCGGCAAGGTTATAAGGGTCACGCCCTTTAGGGTACGTGCATTTCCTTGGGTAAAAAATGATATCACGGTATGGAGCCCAGATATTTAACTTATGTGGTTGTTGGAATTTGTTAGTGTCAAGGCCTTGGATAAAGGTCGGTGACAACCAGGGGACGGCATACTCATGTCAGTAGTTACCTAGTTACAGAGGTAACCCAGCCTTGTGTTGGTAGAGATCCCGTTAGGTTCTCGAGGCGTCCCTCCAGAGGCATACCCATGTGGTGGAGAAGTTCCTTAGCCTAACCATTTGTTGGAAATCCAATCATCCAATACGTGCAATGTACGGTTTTAGTTGTAGAACCTGCCATTTAACATGATAGTTATAGTAGGCATACTATAATGGTACATATGCTTGCTAAGATTAATATTATAGTTTCGAAATTTCTTTTTCTGCACTATGCACTAATAATAATATCAAAATGATTTTACGTACCAAGCATGTTTGACTATCATAAGGAGAAATCTCCTCCAAGTGTGCGCTTGCATTGTGTGTGTGGCGGGAGGCCTTATGGTAGTTTCATTTTCCAAAATACATTGCAGATTTCTTTCTTTTTGTTTGATTTATTGAAGATAAACTATTTTTGTTTGCTCACACCAGTCCCATGACTGACTTGGAGTTTATTGTTCCTTTTTTTAAACTCTGGGTGCCCATAATTTTCCACTCGGCAGCCTAGAGCCAGGTTTTCAGATAATAAAATAATAGGTGTAGCTTTTGACAATCTTTGGAGTCTTGGGTTTGGCGATCGCATTGCGTTTCAAGTTCAGCTTGATGGTGGTTCGAGCTTCTGGATTGGAGTTTGTAGTTCGGCATTGAAGTTGTTGTGCTTCGCTGCTGTTGCTGTCTTATTATTTCCGCTGTTGTATCTACCTCTGATAGTGTTGATCATTTCATTTATATCATTGTTACATCAAATGTTGTGTATCAATAAAATTATTCATTCTATTTCCGCTGTGTTGTTATCGCCTAATGTTGTTATAAGCTCCGGTAAACCAGACTCAACGTTTGAATCTGCGGCATTCGAATACGGGTGATGTATTTGGGTGTCGATTTTCGAAGGTCGGGTTAGGGTCGTTACGATAACAGAGAATACAAGGTCAAAACCATGACGATAGCATATAATATATAATGTGCAATACTATTTACAATCATCAAGACATCACATTACCTTATTCTCTCAAATTTGTAGAAAATAATTAGAGCTGATCTAAAAAGATGTTATCACCTATTTAGAACAATTCAATAGAAATCAAGGATACTATATCCAATGGGTGAATCACCAATACAATAAAACATCATTATAGAAAATGAAATCATCAAGTGAATCGGGTTAACAGACAATGCACTAATATAATATCATAAAATCGTATAATCGATAGATAATGTAACATAGCCTATCAAATCGTTTGAATGATGTCTAATAAAAATATATGATATATCTCAATCCAAATCACAATCAATAAGCAAAGTAATATTAAACTAGTAGAGTATGGATATACAGGGACTGACTATACTTTAGACATACAATCTCTACTGTAGCCAACCCATTGAATAGTGAATAATATATGTCAATATAAAACACACGCATAACCCCGAACCAGAAAGGCAGACTGATATCACACAACACACTCTAGGAACACATAGTCTACTATCCTCCCGCTAATAGGGATCTGTTCCTACAGTCTTTAATTACCTCGCCAGACATAGTGACCCCATCCGCCTATAACTCATCAACGCATAGCCATGGCCACGATCCTACACTTGCCCTTATGGTAACAGACTACTGGTCTATGCAATACAAAAGGAAACAAACTACCAATCCTGTGATGCACGTCAAATAAATTGAACAATAACGACGTCGCAGATCTAGGGCATGAATCCACAATCAGACTAGCAAGGTGGAAACTAGTCAATTTGGTTCACTCGCGAACTGTAAATGGATGTGGATAGCCATTACGCATACCTCATATCAACATATGACGTAAGATGACGCACGGCTCGGTATAAGTCAACGGTTGCATATGATATATTAGAGCTATAATCTCTTATCGACACATGGCTCTAATCATAAGCCAACACATGGCGATACGAAACTCTATGCAACGAGTATCATCAAATGCGCATGAATAATCCCCGTTAGAGTGACATTTACTTACAAAGAATAATCAAACAAATAACATAACACGTCTCGTACCCCCGCATACTATTCAAATAATTATTCAATGCTCAAAAAATACACTCGATCTACACTAGGTATCTCTATATGACAAGTCCGATAAATAATCAGAAAAGTGTTACCGAATGTCCCATACCAAACGGTATCACTAATCTGTTTGTTCAAATTTCTCTTAACACGGAAATGAAATCTCACAAGTCAAATAAAAGGATGTCATTACCGTATCACATTAAAACACTAATCAAATCAAGCTCAATAGTGAAGCATTCATATCAGTAGAATCAATATGGAAAAGATGTGAATTCGAATAACTTAGAAAACTAATATAAGATATATTATTCTAAAATTAACAAATATATATTAGACAAATCAATATTTAATAATGAATTCTTCTCAACTTCTAATCTTATATAACAAAGATAAATACTCAGGAATGAATAATAGTTATATTACTCTAGAATTAAATAAATAGATAATTAAACTAAACTAAAATATAATATGCTTTACATAAAGCATATAATCTTCTGTAAAATTAGTCAATTATTAAATATACATTAATAATGTTGGAAAAGCCATTTTAAATTCCCAGAATAACTTATAAAGATAAATGTTACATATAAAAAGTATTTCATATAATCTCATCCAATAAGCAAGAAAAGAGTTATCGAACTAATAACATAAAAATAGATAATTTAAATAAATATGTGTATACAACAGCAAATAAATATATAATAATAAATCATCACAACATATAACCTTAACAAGTTTGTATAAGTACAAGGAATAATTTGTATATAAATGTTTTACTAATCTATTAAGTTTCATATTTAATTACTCTATTAAATTTGACTTTGTTTATTTGACATGCTTCAAATTATATTTACATTCATATATAAGATATAGCAATCTAATATAGTGTTTAAATATATTTATTATGTAGATTTATTTTGGTTTATTTACATTTTAATATATTTGTAAATGTATAATAGTATATTGCTTATGCATGCATTTATAACATGAAAGCGCCCAACATTCCACTATATAAATGTATATAAGTATCACGTGAAAACTAGGAACGTTTCAAGCAAAGTTTACTGGCATAAATAATCAAATTCCAGCACACAAAACTATAAATCATATAAATGAAAAACCAACATTCTTTCTATTATAATATATTAAAATATGTGGACAGAATGCTCCTAGTAATAAATGCACAGCACACATTAACAAAACTTGCATGCACCTGCATATAAACTAACATATATATAACACAGCACATGTATATAAACACACAAACACATTCACACATAATCACATATATACATAGCACATACATATTACACAGCCCACATATGAAAACATACACATTACACCTAAACACACGCACTACAAAATATAACACATGCCAACACGCACAAAACAACAACCCAGACTGTCATACTCACGTACACTTTTATATACATGCATACTCACCTACTCATCCTTTACACAAGCAGACACATACATAGACTCTTTCTTAGATGCACATGCATGAACACAACACTACCACACATATTTACAGCCATAAACAAACACAGGCATATATATATGTGTGTGTAACACACCTAAATTCATATCTACACATGCATAAAACACTACAAATACACACACGACACACTACAAATACACATGCACAACAGACAATACTTACACACGCTCGACACTAATTTAACATAACATTGTTCATGTACATACTCACACATAATCAATCACTCACGCACAAGCACAAAACTCATACAAACACACAAAAACTAATGAAGCACGTAGAAAACACATGGTACAATTTGATAAAGTTACGGGTATACCTTAGGGGCAATTATTTAGTTTGTTACATATATCTAACTCGTTGACCAATCTTGTTCAAAATAAAGGTGTTTTATTTCTATTATATACTTGATATAATGTGGTTATTTTAATTAATTAATTTAATTAAAAGTACATTTAATATAAAATTTATAAATGGTGTGTTTTGTGATAGTAGTTACAAATTGTTGTAACCATGAGTAATCTATCATAATAAAATTAAACATATCATTTTAAATGTTCCTAGTCAAGATACATCGAGATTAATATCGATGTATTCTTTAAGGATAGAGTACGTAAAGCTTTCCAAATGTTGGATAGTGTATTACTTATGACTATTAAGGGCACTTAGGGGTTACGTGCTAATTGTTATTGTATAACTATAGAATGACTCATTCGATAGTTTTCTGTTAGTTAATACAACTAAGGTCAAATAGAAAATATCGATGTGAATAATTTACATGGTCCTTTCGACTTGAGGATACTGTGAATCTTCAATATTAAAGCTCTGCTTTTATTACAGTCAAATCATAGCAAAGCATCCATCGACTGACTATAGTTGGGTAAAATGGAATTATTGGAAGTAAAGCACTATTCAAGAGAGGATTCATCTCCTCAATTATATGAGATTAGTATTACGGTCAACTCAAGTCAACACACAGTCAAAATCTCTAGCCAGAGTAGTTGGTTAATAATAATTGTTAATATTGAACCAAGGACTTTGTGTTTGGAATATAGAGTTGAATGTGGACGATGTTGGAATTTTGACCATTAACAAATTCAATAAGTCCAAAGTGATATAGTTTTGACGAAGAAAATTGGTGTAAATAATTGTCACAACTGGGTAACACTTATTAAATTAAAATGAAATTTTTCCAAAAATGAGTAAGCGATAAATTTAGCTGTATTATCCCATCACCTACTAAGTGAAGTGTGAACTTTAACGTTCAAATAGTTCGACGTTAATTGCTGACTGAATTTACATCCAAGAGTCACACAACCGAAATGATTAATTCGCTTTAGTCCAAGCGATTTAATTAGTTTATATTGTTATAAATTAATTAAATTAATTAATATTATAAAATAATAATTATGAAATTTGAGTGTGATTTGAAAACTAAATTATGGCATATATTTATAAATGTTATGAATATATTGATCGATATGAGATATCGATAACAAAATAGGTTAAATATGATTGTACATATTTAATTTGGGTTAAATAGGCTCATAACCCATGAGATTTGGAGAGGATAGGCGTTGCTTTGAGAGTGCTTCGGCTACAACATAGGATTATGGTTTGGAGATGTGTGGCTAAGATCTAGTTAGAAACTTACATAGTTTGCTCTCTTACCCTACGCATATAAATACTAATCTCAAAACCGTAACCTAAAGCTAATTCATTACTTTGAGCCGCCACTTTCTTCGCCTTTCGCATTTTAATTGCAGAAACTATCCTCTACAAATAGTTTCAAAAATTCTCAAATCCAATTCAAATTAAAAATATTAATCTGTAGTAGAAGGTCTTCAATCCCGGATTAGCAACCTGACAGATTGGAAATTTTTCTAAGAAGAGAAACCATTGTTCAACGTGGACTCACAGAGTTCATTAAGAGGTGAGCTTTCATTTGTTATTATTGTTTTGATATTAATTTTATCATATAAAAGTTGATTTATATCCAAATCATCCATTTGTATATGGATCTGTTTATTGTTTAGATTATGTTAGATTTTTATGGGTACATGTGTTTGTTATAGTTGGATTGGTTATGTATTTGTTGTAATATTTTTTATTGATTTATTGTTTAATTAACTTTCTAAAAAAAGAATAAATTTTTAGTTTTGGTTTATATATATATATATATATAATGCATAGAGATCTACAAATTGTCAACTTGTATAATTGTATATGTGATTATATACCATATATATTTGATTTTAAATTTTTTATGATGATTTACACTTATTATGAATCATAAAATATAAAAATATTTTATTAAATATGTCTGTTGTATATATATTATTATTTAACAAATTTGTGAGTTTTTTTATTATGTATAAAATAATTAACTTTTAAAAATTTAAATTTTATATTTTTTAAATTTTCTATACCATACAAGAAGCTTATTTTGAAATTTTATATTTTGAAATTTTAATTTAATAATTTTTAAAATTAGTTTGCTTTCGTGCTGCAATAAATTATTTAATTAAAAATATAATTTCAATCAAGAAAATCTTATAAATTTTTCTTAAGCCTAAAATAGGCTAAGGTAACATTAGAAATATTTTCAGAATTTTATTACTTAATTTAATAATGTTTATAATTAATTTATTTCTGGATTATAATTATCATTTAATTAAAAATATAATTTCATTTGAGAATTTTTTAACTTGATTTCATATTTTTAAGAATTAATTTGATTTTGGGCTATTATCAATTATTTAATGATAAATATTTTTTTATTTAAGAAAATTCCAAAAATTATTTTTATGCCCAAAATGTGTTTCCATAGTTTCTAAAATTATAAGGCATGTAATTTTTTCACATAATTATTTTACATTAATTTATTACGGTAGAAATTGTTTTATTCAATAATAAATATGCATGTATGTACTATATTAAATATACATACATATATATATATATATATATATATGTATGTATACTCATTTACATATATTAAAATCTTGTTTTTTCATATTATACAAGCACGTATTTGGACAAATTACAGTACACACAACATGAGCTAATGTTTTCGTTGCAATGTAAAACCTAGCATCTACATACGAGTACATTATACCCATCGTGGATTATCATGTTACACACACAAATATATATATATATATATATATATATATATATTTGATGCATATATGTATATATATACATAAATTAAATCTAATCAAATAATTCAACTTAAAGAGAGAAATTAAAGGTTCATCTCTCCATTTAATGTACTTAATGCTTTCAATTAATTATTAGTTTTAGGGAAATTGATGAAAGGTTTCCTTCTCTATATATGTTTAATCTTATTAATGCTCTCAATTAATTACTTGTTTCAAGGAAAGAAATGAATGGTTTTATTCCATATATATTAACTCTTATTAATAAATGTTAGGTGTATCTGATGCACTATACATTTAAAATTAAATTCATTTAAACTTCCCTTTAACTAATTTAAATAAAATAAATGATTTTATTTAAAAAAATTAGAAACATTCTAATTAAATTAGGCTTTATAGGCTCAACTAAGATCAAACAAGATAAAAAAATTCAAAATTCACCCATTTATTCCGCTATGGGTTTACCCAGTCCCTTCACAATCATATCAATGAAGAAGCAAAACACAAAGAGATATAAAGACAGGTGCTGCAAATAAAATAATACTGAAAAGAATGTAACCCAAAATCAGTTCAACAACGGAAAAACATAGAGCAATACAAAAACATCAGCACACATATGCTAATACACACACACATACACTCACGCATACGTCCACACAAACACAGTCGATAGGCACAACTAATTCACTCACGTGCAACTCTAATAAAATACAAATTTCATGATTAGTTTATAGAAATGTGAGTAATAACACCTTAGCAACTTCGGTTCCCTTGCATTTTATCGGTCACACGCATGCAAATCTCCAACCCAGCATGGCAACTTGACTCGCCTCCCAATATATATACACGCGACCTTGCCAAAAGCCACATACTCGAATTTGGATATTTATGATTATTTACTAGATATTTAAATTTGATTATAGGAGAAGTAGGATATAGCTTTGCGGTCCTTTTTATAAAAGTTAGCCCTTATCAACATTGATATTATATATTTATAGAAAGGGAAGAAAGGTCTAGAATTTGAAATAACTAGAAATATAGAAATCAGGATTTAATATTTTCTCTAATGTTTGGTTTTGGGCTTGGGGTTATTGGGCCTTGGTTTTTCTTACTTCATAAACCACATACATTCAAGCCCACTTACTTCCAATTCTATCATTAAATTACTTTCCAAATAATTCATTACTTTTCCAAGCCATTATTTTATTTCACTTCTATCCATTCGATAAGATATTATTTTCCACATTTATTAGTCATATAAATTTAAAAAATCATATTTTCACAATTTTAAACCCTTTTATAAAATAAATTACCAAACCAATTTATTAAATAAACCATCGAATTCGAATTCAAATAAATTTTTATTATTAACGTTAATTAGTTATTATTTAAAAATCGGTTCTTACAACTACCTAACCAGGTACATATGCATACAAAAGCTAACTGAATGCACTACATAATCCGGTACACATGGATGTAAAAGCTAGTTAGATGCCAAACCTAATCGGGTATGTATTGATGAAAAAGCCTATCGAATGCCAAACCTAATCGAATACATATAAAACCAATTTGCATTTCGAGGTATATTGTTTAATCAAGCATACCACTAAGTAGAAAAGCTAACCGAATGCCAGACTTAATCGGGTATGCGTGGATGTAAAAACTAACTTAATGCCAAACTTAATCGGGTACGTATGGATGCAAAAGCTAATTGGATGCCAAACCTAATTAGGTACGTATTGATGAAAAATTTAACCGAATGCCAAATTAATCGGGTACGTTTGTATGCAAAAGCTAATTGAATGCCAAACCTAATCGGGTACATGTTGATGCAAAAACTAATTATATTCCTAACCTTATCAAGTACATATAGAAACCAATCTATAATTGTTATCCAGCTTTGTGACCAAGTCGTATTTGAAAAAAGTCAAAACAATTGAATAGAAAATTTACGAAGCAGGAATACAGAGCGATCATTGCCAAACTAAGATGTCAAGAAGGACTAATAGATGAAGCCATAAACATGGCAAAGGCTCCCAAAACAGCCAAACATACTAAAAAAATACAAGATCAAGATCAAAACATAAATATTGAATGAAGTTACAGGTCAGAGCTGATCCATGACCAAGATCGATACTGACCACTACTCCTTGCCTAAAGTAACTTCAAACTTCATGATGTGCGATGCTAAGGCGTTCGTCAACTCAAAACATGCAATTAGAAATTGTTCTCCAACCGCTTTGACTCAAGCGTTGTCCTAACTTCAAAGAATCCATCCATTTCTCATCAAACCGAGAAGCTTAACTTGAACCAAGCCTATCCGAAGAAGTTGGAACCAGACAAAGGTAAACACAATTCAACTAAGCAAGCTTCTAAGGATCAAAGAAGGTGCTATTTCCTACCATATGATCGGTGCCAATCCATAGGCACGGATCAATACCGATCCCTGAAGATAGCTTAGGTGGCCATGATCTTTTCGGCATAACTCCTCTTGGACGTTGAGAACATGAGCACAAATGTAGTGGAGAGAATTCTGGTAACTTGTAGTAGTATGTGCGAAACCAAGATGAAATGTTGGTACATGAGCAGCCATTGTTAGCAGTAATTAGAAGCGACCTTGGATCTAAGCCATGGATGATTATGTCATGATGGAGACGGTAGAGAATCAAGTTCAATTCCAACACTTTGCCTAGTCAAGACATTTACTCATGTTTGGGTCTTCAATCGGTCTCGAGGACTTTGAAAATCACTTGAATGTGATAACTAATATTGATTTTGAAACAGCAACGAAAGTTGGTTGCCCTCGATATTCATTTATGAACATATTGAACGCGGTTTTCCCGATTGGAGAGATGAGGCAACGAACCATAAGGTGCAAGTCCCCTTCACCATAGAATAAGTTGATTGGAGTTGTATGGGATAATGAGTTCCCTCAAGGAAAATGATTAGCTTGGATTCATTCAGTGTTTGCGTCACCTCATCAGAAAGCGAGCAAATTAGACTCGGCATGAACTAACAAGACGAAGAGGTCGAAGATTCAACTGATAGCTCGAAAAGGTCAAAGATTCAACTAACGATTCAGAAAGATTAAGGAATAAACTAAAGATTCGGAGAGACCATGAATTGAGTTAATCATTGGTTACACGACTCGAAGAGATTAGAAACCAAATTGGATATTGATAATGTGATTCGAAGTAATCGAAAACTATACTTTTAGTTTAAGCACAGTTAATTTTGAAACAATTTGATAGCAATTATCGAAGGGAGTCAATGGTTTTAATGCATGATTGTTAACTCCCGGATGAACACAAGACAATTTCGATTTATGATATAACTTATGATATAATAATTTCAGAAGGACACAAAAATGAATATTTGAGATTAACGCTCAAACTAGGACTCGAATCCCTAGCTATAGTGGTCTGGAATGGTCTTTGATTTACAAATGAATCCGAAGGAAGGATGATTATCATGGTTTGGTCGATTGACAACCCGAAAATTCAGCTATTGGTGTTTCATCGACATTGATGTTTGTTCTTGAGAAAATCATACCTCATATTCACAAGGCGTGCTTTGGGGGAGGCAAATGTTATCTAGCTTTGTGACTGAGCTGCATTTGGATGAGTTATAACAATTAAATGAAAAAATTACCAAGCAGAAATCCAAAGCAATAAAATTGAAATGTCGAGTAAGACAAATGGATGAAGCCATAAACATGTCAAAGGCTCCCAAAATAGCGAAAGATACCTTGCTAATAGGATGCCACCCTAATCTGGTACATATGGATGCCAAAACTAATCGATGCCAAACCTATTTAGGTATACACTAATGAAAAAGCTGACCAGATGCCAAATCTAATTGAGTATGTAGGAATGCAAAAGAGAACTGGATGCCAAAACTAACGAATACGTATTAATGCAAAAGCTAACCACGACATATTATTTAACCAAGCATAGCACCAAATGCAAAAGCTAACCGAATGCCAAACCTAATCAGGTACATATAAATGCCAAAGCTTCTTGGATGCCAAACCTAATCGGGTACATATGAATGCAAAAGCTAACTAGATTCCAAACCTAATTGAGTACATACTGATGCAAAAGAAAAATGGATGCCAAACCTAATCGGGTATATATTAGTACAAAAACTAACCGAGTGCTAAACCTAATTGGGTATGTATGGATGCAAAATCTAACCAGATACCAAACGTAATAGAGTATATATGGAAACCAATCTAAACCAAGTTATATTGTTTAACGAAGTAAAACAGTGAATGCAAAAGCTAACTAGATGTCGAACCTAATCTAGTACATATGGATGTCAAAGCTAACCTGATGACAAACCTAATCAGGTAAGTATGGTTGCAAAAGATGATAGGATGCCAAACCTAATTGGGTACATATGGAAACCAATTATAACCAAAATTATTATTTAACCGAGTATAGCATCAAATGCAAAAACTAATAGGATGTCAGCATAGTCTGGTACATATGGATGCTAAAGCTAACCAAATGCCAAACATAGTTGGGTACGTACAGATATAAAAGCTAATTAGATGCCAAACCTAATCGAGTATCTATTAATGCAAAAGCGAACCAAATACCAAATCTAGTTGGGTATGTAATGATGCAAAAGATGAACGAATGCTAAAACTAATTGAGTATACGTGGAAATCAATCTATAACTAGATATATTGTTTAACCGAGCATACCATTGAATGCAAAAGCTAATAGGACGTCAAACCTAATCGGATACGTATGGATGCAAAAGCTAATCGAATGCCAAACCTAATTGGGTATGTATGAATCCAAAAGCTAATTGGATGCTAAAGCTAATCGGGTGCACATGGATGCAAAAGCTAACTAGATGGCAAACTTAATCAAATACATATAGATGAAAAAGCTCCATTTTATTTCTTCCAAACCTTATTGCTTTTACTGAATTACTAGAAAGTGCTTTATTTCTTCCAAACATTAGTAGAGTACATATAGTTTAAATAAAATATAACTACTTTTACTTAATGCAATTAAATTACAAAGTGCTTTAGATTTAAATAGACTATCAATTGCAATAAAAATACATTATAAAAGGATAAGGAACAACAAACATATTGTATTTGTAATAGTATTAAACTTTTATCATTCAGTCAAACATTATTTAAAAATAAAAATAAAAAATCCAATTCATAACTTAATTGATAAAATGTAATTAAAATAGTTCTTCAACAACAACAATCAGTATGTAAATCAAAAATTCTTCAACCCATTCAGTTGTATGTCGACTTCTATCCAACTTCTAACCAAACAATCAGTTAGTATTTCATACATCAAAAATTTCAGTAAGTTTCATTGCTTCAATTCATTACTTATTTTAGAAATGCACCAACTTCTTAGATAATCACATCAAAAATTTCGGTAAGTTTCATTGCTTCAACTCATTACTTATTTTAGAAATGCACCAACTTCTTAAATAATCGGTAAGCGTACTGTACAACAACTTACTTCTATCCATTGTAGCATCATCTGGTGATGTTTCCTTTTGAATTTCACCAAATTTTGCTTAATAAAACATAAACCTCATAACATATAGTGCACAATCATAACTGCAATCAGAAAAAAGAAAAATAAACTAAGACGCGACAACTAAAAAATTATCATATATATATATATATATACATTTGTGTGTGTGTGTGTATGTGTGTATATATATGTATATTTATATGAATATATATTATTCGAAGAAGAGTATTACCTACTTTTCTACTGAGGACATTGTGCAAATTCAGTACATGTTCCATATTTTAGGCTGCACAATTTTTTTCCCATTTGCCTTTCTTTTTATGATAGGTTCAATAAAAAATTTCTATAAACCAACAAATACAAAAATAGTAATAATGTTAATAATTAATTCTAGTACATTTTAAATAATAACATCTGAATTTAATTGCATTAACTTACATAAATAAAACCATACAATCCACTATTTATATTTAACTGCATTACATACAAGCAGTTAAATTGTACCTATAAAACAATACAAGTCACTATTCACATTTAACTGCATTAGACTTATACGATTGAAATTCACCTAAAAACTATACATTTCACTATTTATAATTAACTGCATTATACGCATGCAGTTAAATTTCATTCGTAAAATCGTACATTTCACCATTTAAAGGTAACCATGTTAAACTTACATAAAAACATATATCCACCACTTATATTTAACTACATTATATTCAAGAAGTTAAATTTCACCTATAAATAATGCAAGCCGGTGTTTAAATTTAACCGCATTAGACTTACGCAGTTAAGATTCATGTAAAAGCTATAATGTTCACTATTTAAATTTTAACTTCATTACACTAATATAGTTAAATTTCAGTTATAAAACCATATAGCTCACTATGTACATACAATTACATTAGACTTAGTTAATCTTCACCCCAAAACTAAACATTTCGCTGTTTACATTTAATTCCATTAAACTCATGCAAATAAATTCACCGATAAAATATACATTTCAGTGCTTATATTTAACTACACTAGACTTACGCGGTCAAATTTTAAGCTAAACTTAACTCAAACACATTTTTGCTTTTATTCAAATATTCAATAAATTAAAACTTCATATGAAATATTAAATAAAAACAATTCATAATATACTTACAGTCTTGATAGCTAACTCTTCATGAATTCCATGATTGGTCCTTTTAAAGGATTGAAAAATATCCACTTTCAAATAGCATTTTAAAAAATTAACGATATAAAGTGCTCTGCACTCACAATTAGAAAAATCATACTATGAATTTTAATCAAAGGGTCGATCACTTCAATCGCGTCTACAACATACACTTTGACATAATCCATATCATTATTTAAAACACCATGTTGTAAAAAAGACATTAGTTAATATTCACAACAAATAATAAATAGTAACTAATTGAATATAAATAACCATATATCGCTGCATAATGTTTAAAAAAATTGTCCATCAAATCTTTCTACAAGATATTTACCATACCAATCAATAATCTGCAAAAAAAAAAAAATTCAAACAAAAATACAAGTAAATATAACTATATTATAAAATTGCATTTAATTATAAAAAGATTAAACTGTGTTTGTAACATAAATAAAATCAAAATATAAAATAACTGCATATTCCAAATGCAGGAAATAATTAAATATACATACTACATACATCAACCAAATGCAATTATAAATGCAATTATGAACATGTTAGTAAAATAACTAAACAATGAATAAAAAACTTACCAAAGAATTTATTTATTGATTAGAGTCAAGCAATTCTTTTACTTGTGTAACGACCTGCCATTTCGACCCTCGAAAATTGGCACTTAATACATCCACTATATTCAAATATCGAGCATCTGCTTGTGTTTTATTAAGCTGATTTGAGTTCATTATGGGTTATCGCCGATGATATGAGGCACTTGTGTTTTATTTGAGTATTGAGTTTGAGTTACCTCTTTCGAGGTATTTAGTCACTTAGGTAGCATTTGTTACTTAAGTATTGAGCTATGAGTTATCTAATCCATCTCATCATTCAAGAAGAAGTATCTCTATATCATTATGCTTCATATTATCGATATTGACTGATTTGTTTAGCTAGACTGACCCGTGTATTTATACTCGGGTCAGACCGAGTTGTTTCAGTTACTCTCTCTTGGGCTTAGCTTGAAGTTGATGTTGCATATCAGCTTATCTATCTCTTGAGCAGTTCATTTCTTCCGCTTATCCTGATGTTTTTACATTTGATTTAATGTATATAGTGTGGTTGAGTACTACCTTTATTGTATTCATATTGTATTGTATTGAACATGTATCAGTGTATATTTATATATATACGATGTCGGTTACTGTTCTGTGATGTGATTTACATTCAGATATTGTGTTTTGTTCTGATAGTGCTGGAAAGGAAGATTGTTAAGCTAAAAAAAGGAAAAGAACAAGGGAAACAGAATCTCATAGCAGAATGATAACATATGATATAACAAAGATAGTAAAAGCGATCATTCTAAAATACAAGGTATATCAGGGTTAAAAACAAACTTCATTAGCCTGGACAGCTATAACTTCCTAACCTTACATTTGCTGATGGGTATACGCAATAATACAGTGGAAAATAAAAATACCACGACATGTGAACATCCAGCTCAACTCCATCAGTTCCATGTCCCACCAACGACAACCTAGAAAAACTTAGTCTGATCGGAGCATTATAATAAAATAACACTAGGATCAGTTTGGAAAACCAGTGTGAGAAAACTCAAGAAATATGATGAGCATACAATAATTCTTTGAGACTATGTCGCTAAACATGGAATAGGTTTTACCTTACAAGAACAACACCCATACACGAAAGAATGGCAACAAATGAGAACAAAACCAAAGCTTGAAAGAATGGGCATAAATAAGATCAAAATTCAAACTTAAAGAATGGACATAAATAATTAAACATCGCGAAGAGTGCAAGACACTTCCCAATGCAATTAAGAAAGAATCAATTCAAAGGTTTGAATCAAAAACAAGTAAAAGGAAATTTCTCAACAATGACTAGAAGAGTATACCCCCCTTAATGATTAGTCTCGAGAAAACATACTTAAGAACTATGATGGCTCTCGAAAAATGTACAAGCCAGACCCCATCATCCTTACCGATAATCCAAGTATTTCACATCTCTACGCACATACAATCGAATCCAATTCAGAGTAGATTGTGAAGATACCCTAATGAAAGCAACCCTACATAGCTTGACGTCTACTCACATTTTGGTTTTAGTCATTTCCAGTAATGGATATCAAAACCGATAGTTTATGAATGAATTATCGAAAACAAACTAGTACTAGCCTGGGGAAAACAATGAAGCCAGACAAGTTAGGGCAGTGTTGCTTCCTATCTGACTCGATGACATTCTTAGCTATAAGAATAGAAAAAGTTTAAATGCCCCAAACGATTAGAAATATCATCTTGAATCGATGGATACAAAGAAGATAGCAGGATCAATAGTAAATATATCAACTATTTGGAATAACAAAATGGTCGTATACGAAAATTATATTTCTTAAAACATTTGACTCACACTTCTGCTTGATTGTTAAACTACAAATATTTGTAAACACACTTGTTAAAACACACTTTAAAATATACTTTTAAATTGAAAATTATATTTTAAGTGTATTAAAAAAAAGGATAAAAAACAAATTTCATTAGAACATTGTTTACTATAAACTCAAAACAATTTGCACTTAGCATTATTTTTAATCGTCCTTTTTGAAGATTTTCTTATTTATAAACAATCGTTTATAAAGACATATCATTATCTTTTAAACACAATGCATCATTATCATTAAACAAAACTCTTCCAAAGATTTAAGAATACCAGCATTTATTAAGTCGACTAACAAGTTTTATTAATAGCATTACAAAATTATTTATTATACCAAAACTATTATAATCCATGAAAACTATTATAATCCATGAATCTTTTCCCAATTCCCAGAAAATAATTATTACAACAACACTATTGTAATACATGCTTCCTTTTCCATTTTCAATACACTCAAAAAATTGTTGAAATATAATTTAAACCATCCATTTCAAATATTACCTAAAAATCTCAAGTCTAAAATATATTAAAATCTCAAAACCATTTCCTTTCCTTATTTCAATAATAAAAATTCTTCTTCAATAATTTGTATTAAATGATTTAAAATATATATAAATTTCAAAAAACTATTAAAGCACTAAAATAGATGTTGGAAATGTTCATTAGAAGGATTAAAAAGCTAAGTTTATAACCATATTAATTGTCCCAAAAGAAAATCAACCATACTTATAATCTTTTTTTATAAATTTTAAACAACATTAACTATCTCGAACGAAAATTAATCAAATTTATAACTCCTTTTATAAATTTTAAAACCACATTTACCCTTTATTTCAAATTTCTCAAAAATACTTGAAAATATAGTTTAAACAACTTTCAAATGGAAAAAATGTGACCAAACATTTATTTTGTAAAAATACAAGCACAAGTTCAACACACACCTAGAATAAGAGAGAAAATGAGGAAAAGGAAAAGGAAAAGTGTGTTGAATAATGTAAGAGTTTAAGTTAGTTTATTTCGCAATTTTCGGTACGATGCTACACAAAATTCCCTTCGCGTTTAAACCGCGAACGACAAAAAAATACGGTCATGCACAACAATGCGATGTGATCATAAAACAATAAAAAAATACCCCAGTTATTTTATTGTGTGAAATTTCAGAAATACAAATGCCTTCCATAATTAACGTCAAAGGAAAATTTAAATATTTCCAAATTAAAAATTATAGAAAACTCCTATAATTTGATTTAAAAGTACATCAATGAAATCAAATAGTTTTATTAACAATTGATTTTTATTGTTATTTATTCGACTTATTTATTAGTGCAATTAAATCTATAAAATGAGTTCACCATTATTATTAATTAATTAAAATGAGGTAAATAAGGCTATTAAATCAATTTAATTAATATTCAATTCACAATTCAAATATTCAAATAATCTCTATATTTGAATATGAGTTATTTATATTTTTCTAGGATGTTACATTTTCCCCCTTAAAAAAATTTCATCCCCGAAATTCCTAAAGGAAGAAAATGTCGTCTCATCCTTTGGCTTTTAAAGTTCCTTATATTACAAAAATTTTTGGTAACAATTCCTTTGCGTGGCTGATCCAGAAAAACTATAACTCGCCACGACTGGCCCAAATCAACAAATAAACAAAAGCCCAAAAGTGGCCTTGCATATCCAGGGCATAAAATCATCGATCACCAATCTCTAAGTCCACTGCATACCTCTTTTGTGTTTTATTTTCTGCAAGCAACTTACTACCTCGATGTGAATGTCGGTGCGCAACAAAATCAAATAGTAATCTCTTACATCCCTGCACCTATCTTGTACTTACATAATCCAAAAGAGAACCATGCCGGCAAAAGAGCAATGCACATACTATTTCTATCATAAGCACAAGCAACATACACAAAATAACTACCATATGCAACAGGGCAATATGATGTAAATGATAATAATGATGCAACTTCACAAACCAAAAACTGGCATAATATAAATCTATATGCAACTCTTGTGTGATAGAAAGCCACTCGCAACCAAAGGCAGTATAACAACTATATGCAACAAAAGTATAGAGAATACTTCGTAATAAAATACTAAGCATCTGATCTTTTCAAAGGATATATTTAGAACTAAATGACCGGGTACTCATATTCAAAATATATTTTCAAATTCCTCCAAAGAGAAATATATCAACACCAAAATCATTTATGACAAGGGGGGATCCTCCTACCGAATAATGGTATAAATCTAGAATCAAAATAGCTGGAGCATACAGTTGTATTCAGGTTCCTCCTAAACCAATAACTAGAGCAAACAAATTTACCTGGTAAGTCTTGCAAACTAAAAAACACCCAATCACCCAATTTTAGTCATAACAAAATATTTGAAAACCACTTCACAAAAACTCTTATCAAATATCCTGAAATAATAATACTTCACCGAAGCTTAAAATAATAATATTACTGTTTCTTTCACAATTAATCTCGAAATCACTTTTTAAAAGTACCAAGATTTAATTCCTAATGAATAACAACTTTATAAACCACAGTATGTGTGTGTATATCACATTATCAATAAAATCAAGTTCCTTAAAAGAATAGACTAACACTTTATATTATTTAAAATATTAAATGACTAACAAACAAGATTTAGAAATTTGCTTAGGTTTATAACTTTTTCAAACGTCCAAGGATATGGATAATTTTCTAAGGATACCATTACGCTTATCAGCCTTGGTTATTGCTTTGAAGATTATCTAAGCTTCCTTATACAAAAATGAAATTCACTGCCCAAACTTTCCTAAGCCACACAACACAATATAAAAATATACTTAAACTCGTAAGATGTACATAAATCATCCGCATGCAATATTTGATTCGACCATTTGCTCGAATACATGAACTTTACTTGTGAACTAGCATTGCTCGCTCGACCTTCTAATGCGGACTCTGATCAGGTTCCTCGATTAGAAATCTCTATTCTTCTTATCTAGTCATATACTATGATAGAAAACCTCAATATCATATCAAGAATCCAAACCAAGTGTTCGCTGTTAAGAATCTAGAAATCCTTTTTCAGACTGGTATGGATCACTTCGAAGTTATGTACTCGAACTGTAATAACCCAATTTTTCAGTCATTCGAATTTAGAATATATAATTGATTTTGAATATGGAAAAGTGAATTTTACTAGTTAAATCGGTTAAATATTTAAATCTAGAATTTAATAAGAATGAAATTGATTTATAAAGTTGATTCAAATTCTATTTGAATTAGAATGAGGTTAGTAAAATTTTGATTTTGATTCAAATTGTAAATAGAAATTGAAAATTTTATATTTTAATTAACTTTTAAAAATAGTCATTTTTGACGCTGTCTCGGATTTCCACGAAATCAGTTTCGTTAGATCTGTAATAGTGAAGTATAGTATGCTGTCGAATTTCGTGTCGGTTGGACTTACCCGTGCAAGTTCGAAATGCATAGTATTAATTAAAGGAAATTTAATTAAAATAACTTGATTTCAAAACTCTATCTTTTTTATATGATGAAATTAGCTCCCGATATATATTCCATTATGTTCGGAATAAGGGTAAAACATTAGAAACACCAGGCGGCACGCTTCGTTTGGAGTTCACAAATATCAGGATGAATAGTATCACGGAATCTTCTATAAATAGCCTTCATCTTCATTCATTTGTAACCTACCCTAGAAATAAAACATCAGCCACCATTTACTTATTTCCATCCAACGATCGACATTGATTGGAGCCACCAGAAGAAAAATTAGCCTTCGACTCCAACTAAGAAAACGTAGAGGACATCGATACGAACTCGACCTACGGTCGGATCATCGTCCAGTATCGTGTAGTGGTCGGAAAAAGGTTGCTCTCACCATCAGTTTTCATGGGTTTTCAGGCTCATTATCGCACGTACATGCAGACGGAGGGGATTATGCGGTGCTGGCGTTCGACGGCGATGGTGGCTCGTCTAGAGGGGGCACGCGGTTCTCGTTTTCAAGGTCGCGATTTAACGAAAAAAGGTGGAAACTTGGAAGAAGAATGCGCGCACACGAATATGCCTAGGAGGGAAGAATTTACAGCGAAGGGTATAAAGTTTAAATTATTTTATATTTAAGTTAATTAATTTTTTAATTATCTACTGGTTATGTATGCATAACTTTTTCATACGAGGTCTATTTCAGGCGCGGCAAGTTGCATTGCATTCGTATCAGTGAGCACTATGCGATGAAGTTGATTGGACTGATTTAGAACTCATAGGAATTTTGGTTAAATTCTAACGTCTATTCGTTTTTAATCGAAATAAAACACTGCAACAACGACTGCAACCAAAGTCATTAAAACTCACACTCTCTAACATACTTATGTTTTATATAAGTCGGAATATTTTTATCATGCTGTTTTGATGACTATTTGTATGTATATTATATATATATGTTGGTTGGTTGGATTGATTCCTGCGTATTTTAGCGGATGAGACCCTATATGTTTCCGTATATAAGCGGATGACCCTTTATACGTGCATCTGCCTCGAAGTAGATATTGCACATTTTTCACATATGTTATATTTGTTGCAGGTTACAGATTTAAGGGATCCAACTAGATTCTTCACCGCTATTTATTATTTATTTATGCATATATATGTGTGTGTGTGTGTGTGTGTCGTAACATGTGATTTGTGATGCAGGGAGACAGATTGGAGAGATCCAACTGGATTCCTCATTATTGTTGATTATTTTTCATATATATGTGATATATGATATGTTTGGATGTATATTTGTGAATTGGATGTTTATCCCCTTGTTTAGTGCTTAAGCGGCATTAGGCCATGTTTTCAGTATTTTTGAAATGCTTTAAAAACGATTTCAATGTTATTTTTGTTTAAAAGCGATTTCAAAGTTATTTTTTGTTTAAAAGTGATTTCAAGGGATTTTGAAGTATTTTGAATTATGAAAAGAAGTTTATTCTAAATTAAAATGAAAGTATGGGTTTGAATATACAGTTTTATGGATGTTTTCAAATAGAGATTTTGAATAGTTTTTAAATATAAGATGCTTAAGTAACGTTTTGTGAATAAGTAAAGAATTTCTAAATGGAAATTTATAAGCATTATAATTGGATTTGAAACCAATATTTATGTAAACCATTTTATATAATGGATTTATAAAAGGATGTGTATAGAAATGGTTTTATAAGTTAGTTATAAATTGGATTTTCTATTAATATTTTAAGGATGATTTTATAAATGGATTTAGCATCAATAAATTTGTAAATGGTTTTATAAACAGATTTTGGTATATAATGAGATTTTATATAAAGGATTTTATATAAAAGAAGTTTTGTGAATATTTAAATAAATGAATTTATAACTGAATAAGTTGTAAAATAATGGGATTTGCAAATTGATATATAGAAATGGTTTTGTACATGGAATTAGGGGAATTGAAAGTTATAAACATTTGTTTGTAAATGTAAATGATCCATTTTGATAAGTAAGTGTGGTTTTCATAAAGTAAGTATATTTATGTATTGA
Organism: Allium cepa; assembly: GCA_030765085.1. Lineage (NCBI taxonomy): Eukaryota > Viridiplantae > Streptophyta > Magnoliopsida > Asparagales > Amaryllidaceae > Allium > Allium cepa. Next base: position 78,734,937 of record CM060932.1, on the reverse strand, counting down.
AATGATATTTTCAAACTGAAGTTTAAATTGTTTTAAAGAATATGCAGCTTTCCTAAAAGGTTATAAATATAATTATTTTTGATTTAAATATATGATGTTATTTTCTAAGTGTTGAATAGAATGACTTTTGAGTATGCTTATTCCGTTGAGATAAGTACATGGAAATGTTTTCCAATTATTGAATTTTTGAGAAGTTTTGAATATATATCTAGTACATGGAAATTTGTTTCCCGATTTATTGAATATTTGAGATGGTTTTGAGTATATATCCTTTTAAAGATATTTTGGGGTATATATATTTGGGAAGTAGTTTGATTTATAAAGAATTATAAAAAGGGCCTAATAATGCTTTAGTACAAGATTATGCTTATCGGTAAAGTTTCGGTTCCTTGACTTGATGTGGAGACCGATTAGTCGTGCACTTAGCATGTAGCCAGCTATGTAGGCTTGATTATCGTTTGTGTTGAAAATGTTGATTTGTGTAGTGAAAAGTGAGTTTATCACTCCAACCTGCCGAGCTTCCTTCTTGGCCGAAGGATAGAAAGTTGAAAGTTGGAACCGTGATAATTCTATGTGATTTGGTTTCTATATGAGGTTAAGAGCCACTTTTCGATATTGGTATGGGGAGACCAGGATCGGATTTATCCAAAAACAACTCCGGACCCATGTATGCGTTCGGAAGTGCATACTATTGATGAAGATTTATGAAGGCCAAAGATCTGCACGGTATGAGGGTTGCTTGTTGATATTCTCTGGGTTGCTCCCATTATAGAGATATTTATAGCAACAGTCTCCTTGTTGTGGAAATCTTTGGATTGCAAGGAATACTCACTACTAGTGGTAGTAGGAAAGCGCCTTCGGTTTCATTCAGTCTTAGAATGAACTTGTACGGATGTTTATTTGACACTGTATTCTAAATCACATTTGAGTGGTTTCTACAAATGTATATCAGTCTGTGGCGGAGAAGGCAACTTCTCTTAGCTTAACACCCTTTCCCGAGACATACGAGCTCAAAAAGTTATGCTTTTCTAGAAATCAGTCATGTGACGTGGAATGACAATGTAGCATTTAGAGATGTGATATGTGATATGAGAAAGGTAATCTTAACCTCACTCCCAAGCCTCGCATCTCGAAAATGATACGGGAACTATATTACATATTTCAGGCTTAGTATGATGAGGGTGGCATATGATCCCTCAAGGTGGCTGGCGACGTATGATCTAGGTCACCAATGTGTCCAGATGAGACACTTATTGTATGGTATAGTGGCATGTGAGTCGTTGCATAAGAAGCCACCGGATATTAAGAAGCATGGCAATATAAGGAATGGTGGTGTGTGAGTCCTTGGACGAAAAACCACCGGGTTCCAATTGCTATGCATGGTTATCGAGATTCCCTATCATGTTGGAAATCCAATTCCAATATGTGCCTTCCATTTTGTTTTGTAGTGCCTTAAAAGATTAGGTCTGAAATGCTATATGGGTAACCATTTCGGCTATATTTGATGTTATTTGTGAAATAGACACTATTATAATATAATAGAATTTGATATAAAGTGTTTAGTTATCGTAAGATAAAAACTCGTCTGTGTTTATGTGTGGACGTGGTCTTACGAGATATTGTTGTTTTGAAAAGAAAAGTTTGGTGACTCTATAAATTCAGTAGAGATGTGTTTTCTCACGCTGGTTTACCAGACTGATCTGGACGTACTTCCCTTTCAATGCTCCGGTCAGACCGAGTATATTCTGAGGTTCATATTTGGTGCATTAGAGCTTCTGCAGACGAGTTGGAAGTCTTCAGATCGTATTCCCGTATATTTTTATATTCCGCTGCATTATTGTTTATATTATCGGCATTTGTGAGGATAGGTTGTTATAACTGTCCAGTTGATGATTTTGTTTTATATACTCTGATATGATTGATGTATGATATACAATTTCAATTTTTGTAAAGATCATTGATATTATATTATATGTTATTCCGCTGGGATGTGAGATTCTGTGTTGTTATTAGTCTATATGTTTTTTCTTCTCTCTTTCTTCTCATCTCTTCATCTCTCTTCTTTCTTTCTCATGATTATCTACAATCAGTGCACTTTGGGTCAGATATGTTTGGTTTAGTGTCGGATTCAGAAGGCGTTGGGTGCGGGTCGTCACAGTGTGGTATCAGAGCTTAGGTTTAGTATGCTCCTAGGCTTTGATGGGAACTCGGTATAGATAGGGTCAGTAGCACCCTAGATTGAGTTTGGGTATATTATATACATGAGTACGTATTTCTTAGTGATTATAAAAATGTTTTATGTCGTGTTGATGTATTTGTTGAGTGGCTTATGAACTCTGGTCAGTATGCGGGATGCCATGTTATTGTTAGGAGTTTCTAAACATTTGAACAAGACATATCGACATAGTATTGTTTTTAAATTGGGTAAATGAAATAATTTTACCTCGATTATATTTTATATACAAAGTTATAATTTTTCAGAAATTATTATAATGCATACAAATTGATTATTTGGATATTTGAAAATGTAAATATATATAAGTTAATAAAAGCTATTTGAATAATCTAAACAAAGACGACAATTCTAAAAGAAAAAATTATATAAGCAAGTGAATTGATAATGTTAATCACAAAGTATTGGTTATGATTAAAATGATTACAATTATGAAATAATATATATATAAGAAATGAAAATATATAAGTATATCTATAAATATGAGTTATAAATAAAATAGATTTAAACTAAGAATTTGAATCCCGTTGATTTTGACAATTATTTTTCAAAGTTTGAAGATGTTATATTATTGTGTAGAAGTATTTCAACTTGAAATTGTTTTAAAAATAATTTAAAAGAGATCAAAAGCACTGAACTCACTTCAATCATTGGAAAATAATTCTAAGGATGATCGTGACATCATCAGTATTCATTTTCGAGTTTCCAAGTGACGGATTGCTACCATAATGGTTTTATTTTAAAATTTTGTTTTGAAAACAAGTTTTGATTTTATAAAATTTCCAAGTATGGTTTGATAAATATAAGAGATAAATTTTTTGAACTTATAAATTGAAATAGTATAAATAAGAAATAAGTTTACAACTTATGAATTTAAATTGGATAAGTGGATCCAAATTTGAAAATGGTTGAATAATTTGTTAAGCAATCAAAAATGAAATTGGAATTTAAGACATATGAAACAATAAAAGAAGTAACTTGAACTAGTTGAATAAAAGAAGTTAAATAAGATTAAGTAAATGAAATGAAGTTTGACTTAAGAAATTGGAATGAAAGTGAATTGAATTTGATTTGAAATGAATTAGATAAAATAATGAAATGAAATTTTTAGTAATAAATTTATATAACTTATGGATTTGAATAATGTTAAGCTAAAATCAAATGTATAATTTATTGAATGAGAATATTAAGAAGAAAAGAAATCTAATTTTCAATTTGAATTATAAATAATGAAATTTACTTATAGTTAAGTAAAGTGGGATGAAAGAAAGTTGAATTTGTGATGAATTGATCAGACGAGTAAAATGAATTAGAATTTTGAAATAAAGATAAACATAATTTATAAATGCACTTCAATTTTGAGTTGTAAAAAGAAGTGAATAAGTTTTAGAATGTTGTTTGATAGAAATTGAATATGAATGTTCAGGAAAGTAAATTTGGTAATGGAACTAAGAAATGGTAGTTACTTAAGTATTGAAGCGAAATATTGAATAAATGTTTAGAAACATAAGTAAATAATTTTATGGAATGGTTTATTAAGTGTTCTTAATATTAAATGAAGACATACTAAGTAAATTGTATACGAAATGAAATATTGTTAAACATGAATTGAATTTGAAGTGAAGATTAATAAGTGAATATTAATGAATCAAACATAAGTGAATTAATATGAACAATTGAATTTGATTTTAAAGTGAATGCAGATTAAATGAATGTAAAAGGAATTTAAAACAAATAAAAGAATGAGATATAATAAGAAACCAATTGGAATGAATACATAAGTTGTATGTATATTGTTTTATTTGCATAGCTGTTTGATCCAAATTCGAGTATACGATTTCGAGATGATTTACATCGATCTGGGTTAGGATTTTTCACTCGATTTCTTGAAGGCGAACCTTGGATTTGGATTTTTGATTGATTCTGATGTTCTCTATCATAGTATATTGCTATGCAAGAAGGATGACAGGTTTTCTAATCAAGGAACCAAATCTAAGTCCGCACTAGAGTGGTCATGTGAACGATACTAGTTCAGAAGTGAATTGTGTGATCAAGCGAGTGATCAAATATAGATTTGCTTACGGATGATATATGTACATCGTACGGGGTTTGATAAATTGAATGTTGACATTAGAGAATGTAAATTTTATAGTTATGAATTAAATGGATGAATATTGACTGGATGGATATTCATTATTTGATGGTTGCATTTGTTGCATTTTCTTTATTTGCATATGTATTTTTGTATTAGTGTATGTTATATATTGATATTACTTTCAATATACCTGTTCTCATTTGTTGTTGAGTGCTTAGTAGGTGCGGATATCATATGCTTCGCATTTGGAGCTCACTTTCGCGCTATATTAGATGTATATGCTCGCTAATATAATAAAAGGTAGATGTCTCGGATTACATATAGTATTTTATTTTTTTTCCTACAAGATGCGTCATCCTTGAAGAGGAGATGTATATTTGTGATATATACATGTCGTGATTTTACTATGATTGAAGCCCACAAAGGAGACGCTGTGAATTTTTTTATAAATTTAAGGCATTAGTAATTTTTTAGGAAATTCGAAAAAAATTTGGTAACAAAATTTGATTTTTGAGTTATAACTTGAAATGAGATTTGTTGGTTTTTGAAATTATGTTAGCTAATTTATGAAATGGTATTTATAAATAACTAAGTATGAATTTAGAAACATAAGAATTGTTTTTATAAAATTTGTATCTAAATGATTTTGGGAAAGTTAAGCGCTTAAGAGAATTTGGTAATCTATTTCAACAAAATTGTTTAGAAAGTTAATGGAGTTGCAGCATCTTTCCTACTTAGTAATTTTGGGGACGAAATTCTTTTAAGGGGGAAGTATGCAACGACCTATATTTTCAGTCGTTCGAATTTAGAATATTTAATTGATTTTAAATATCGAAAAGTGAAATTTTCAAGTTAAATTAGTTAAATTATTGAATCTAAATTTAATAAGAATGAAAATGATTTATAAATTTGATTCAAATTCTATTTGAATTAGAATGAAGTTTGTTAACTTTTAATATTGATTTAAAAGTGTATATAGAAATTGGAAATTTCATATTCTAATTAACGTGTAAAAATAGTCATTTTCTACAATGTCTTGAATTTTGACGAAATCAGTTTCATTCGATCCGTAATAGTGAAGTATAGTATGCTATCAAATTTCATGTCGATTGGACCTACCGTTTGATCGTGCAAGTTCGAAATGCATAAAAATTAATTAAAGGAACTTTAATTAAAATAATTTCATTTTGAAACTCTATCTTATGTGTATGATGGAATTGGCTCTCAATATATATTCCATTGTGTTCGGCATAGGTATAAAACATTAGAATCACCAGGCGGCACGCTTCGTTTGGAGTTTGAAAATTTTACAAATGAAGAGTGTCGCAAAATCTTCTATAAACAGCCTTCATCTTCATTCATTTGTAACCTAACCTTAGAAATAAAACTTTAGCCACCATTTATTTATTTCCATCTGACGATCGACATGGAGCCACTTGAAGCAAAATTAGCCTTCGACTCCAACTACGCCAACATGGAGGACATCGAAACGAACTCGATCTATGGTCGGATCGTCGTCTGGTGTCATATGATGGTCGAAACGGGGACGCATTCACCATCATTTTTCATGGTTTTTCGGACTTGTCTTCACACATACATGCAGGAGGAGGGGGATGTGCGGCACTGGCATTCGTTGGCAATGGTGGCTTGTCTGGAGGGGGCTTCTGCGATTCTCGTTTTCGAAGTTGCAATTTAAAAAAAGGGTGGAAGCCTAGAAGATGAACGTGCTCACGCGAATATTCCTGGCACTACACCAAAAGCAATTTTTGCCACTCTTCCTTCCACCGTATTGGATGCAGCTTAAAGCCGTACCAAATTAGATATGGCTAATAGCCGTATCTAATGTATCCAACACGGCTAAAAGCCGTATCAAATTTGATACGGCTTTAAGCCGCATCTAGTTTCGTGCCTATTTCTGGCGCAAACTTTTCCACCCAATACGCACATCTTCCCACCAAATAATTCGATTTCGCCCTATTTAGATACGGTTCTTAGCCGTATCAAATTTGATACGTGTTTTAGCCGTATCTAATTCGTGCTAATTTTTGGTGCGAATTTTTTACTGCCAAAACACGCCCTAGATCGATCTACTCCATTTCATTTATTTCCCCAAATTATTCCATTCCTGCTAATTCCTAAATCTAGATTTCTTTCTTCACAAATGCTAATTCGCTAGTTCGCTGATTCTTAAATTATCTTCTCTCATTTCCAACGTTTGAATTCACATCGCTTTGCATTATAGGTAATTTCCGATCCTTATTTACAAATTTTTTGATTTTAGAATCTTCTACATGCCTTTAGTGATTCACTTCACCTTCTTAATTTTCAGAACCAACGATGTTCCTTTGTTGATTAACTTCAAGGGCTGAATATTTTAATGGTCTATGTTTCATGTATATTTTTAATTGGCATCGTTTAGAAACTCATCTTATTCATGCTTTTGGATGATATTATTATATTGGATTTTCATGTTACTTGAATTCAGATCATAAGAAGTTGAAGTAGGTCAATGCTTTACGTATTGATGGCTTAGCTCCCTTGGTTGCTGCGAATGAAAGAAGACTAATTATTTGTGATCCACTTGCTTTGTGTTGCTATTGTTCATGATTGAGTAGGTTTTGTTGCTAGAATTTTTGAGCTTCAAGTAGTCGTGATAGAAGGCCATGTTTTTACTTTTTGTCATCCAGAATATCTTACTTGTCTTTACATTTATCTCTCATCATGTTAGCTTCATCATGCGAAAATTTAGCCACTTCTACCAAGAGATGGTGTTCCTGAAAGGAAAAGTGAGTTGAAATAGAATTGTTAAGCATTTACATTTGTACCCGATCTAAAAGATTTTTAATTGTGTTGTGATTTTATTCCCCTTTCCATAAGTCTCCTTACTCAATGATCTTAGGATTTGTTTAGTGTGTTTGAGTTTGACTTGTAGAATGAACATGAGATTTCCATGTATAGGGATGGACCGTGCTTCATTAACAATGTTGTTGGACTCATCGTGTTCTATTCTAGATGTTAAAGAATTTGAATAAGGATGATGGTTTTACGCTAAGGTACTCAAAGGATAAAGTTAATGGGAAATGGTCAAATAGATTTGGTGGTAGAATTTGACATAGAATGTTGGACCCAAGAGAGAGTGCTTTCTGATTCAAAAATAACCGGTCAAGCCTGTGCATAATTCTAGCTCCACTTCATGATTTGGTATTTCATGTGAATAAGGGACCACTAATAGGACAATCAATCGGCTCGGACTGAATTATAGCATTATTGAGTGGACTTTCTGACGACCCGACTTTCTACTCCCAGAAAATCGCATCATCTGAAAGAAAGGGATAGAAGAAGAAAAGAAAGAGAAAGAAGAACACAAACAACATCAGAGAACTCACAGCGGAACGAATAAAATAAAATAATTAACATAAAATATTACATAGTATCTCATTACGTCAGAGTACACAACTATACAACACATATTAGACAGTTATAAACATCTGTCTAATTCATACAACTCAAGTATAACAGAAGAAACAAATACCAAACACACAGCGGAATCAATATATATCTACACGTGGAAGCCTCCTGCTCCATTACTCCTCCAGAATTCGTCAAGCAAACCTGAATCACTTGACTACTCATACATAATATGAGTACCCAAGAGTTTAATAAAACAGAAAATAAACACTCGGGTCAGACAGGGGTCTGGTGTGAGTAAACGGGTTAAAATTGCTTAACTTTAGAAAACCTTTGAAAAGAAAAGGTATCACGTAAGACTTTCCACACATAAACATGAAAAAAAAATTACCTTACGCTAACCAAAATATTTGATAGGAAATCCAGCGATATTATAATAGTGTCTAGGGTTTTCAAGTAAATAAGAAATAGCCGAAATTGTTACATTTATTAAATTCCAGCTACTGGCCACAAAAGTGGGTAATACAATCAAAACCGTAGGGTCTCATAGGGAAAATGGGTTTCCAACAATGGCAGGGCTACTGGGGTACCGCCCGTCACAGTACGTGGCCTAGATCAACGTACCGAGGATTACTCCCTTCATCCCCTGCAACACAAGGCCGGCACCGTTCCTTAATGAACAGTCCCGAACAAGACAACCCCGCAGTTGGCGCGCGATTCCAACTTCCCACTGAGCCGAATAAAAAGGGACCTCTAGACAGGGATCAATCTTGCTCTCCAGTGGGTGCTACCCACGAAGCCTTGCCGCACCTCCCCTGTTTTAGCCATTCCCGGTTGATGAGGCTTGAGGCTGCGATTACCTTTATAGGACACATCTCTTAGAATGCTCATCGTCCGCCTGACGATGTGCTGAAAACATTCAATCCATACAAGTTCGTTCCGGGTTCGAACGAAACCGTAGGCACTATCTCGTTGCACTCATTTTGGAATCACCCTCAGAGTCAACGACCATAGCCCTTGCTCTCTGATTCACCATCTCGAATCTATAAGCATTGTTCCGTCAACTCATTACGGAATCACCCACAGAGTTATACTGACGTATAGCCCTTACACCTCGAGTCTTCACTTTCTCCACTTGGATACACGACTTAACGTTTAATTGGAATCGATGTGGTTTTCGGATTCCAAATATGGAAATCCGATCCCGATTTCACCGAAACCAAACGCCATTTTAATGTCCAAGTTATACTTAAGTGTTTAAACAGTTTAAACATATATTCGGGATGATATAAACAAATAGATGCATCATATTATCACAATAGATAATTCATAACAATATTCATCTTCACAAAGCAGAATATCACATAACAAATATGTCCAAATCATCCAGTATCAAAGACCCAATATCAAACATCCAATATCAACCAATCATCCAATATCATTCAACATCCAATATCAATCAATCATCTAATATCCATCATCCATATCAAAACAGAATTGATTAACTCTTAATCACCTGGATTACCTAAATCCTTTCCATTTATTTATTCTGAATAATAAATTAATCATCTCTAACGATCTCTTTAATTAATCTTCCTTGATTAATTATATTTAATTACATTCAAGTAATTATCCTATCCATATTCAGTAATTATCCTTCAATTTACTATCATTAATTACAATAATTAATGATCATTCATTCATTAATTAATTACATCAATTCCTAATTAGTTACCATTAATTAATCATACTTAAATTAATTACTTTTATTAATCAACCTTGATTAATATCATTAATTATATTAATTAATGATCCTTATTAATAAATAAATCCTTAATTAATTACCTTATCAATTAATTACATTTTTAATTAATTACCTTTAGTAATTAATCTTAAATTAATCTCATTCATTAATTAATTAATCACATTAATTAATTAACTAAAATTAACTAAGTAATTAATTCTTTATTACTTAACAAGTAATTATTTCTAATTACTTTTATTAATAAATCTTAATCACTTTCTTAATAATTAATTCCATCATTAAATAATTCTTAATCCTTAAATTAATTAATTACTCCATAATTAATTAATTTTAAAATAATTATACTAATTAATCCTTAATTTATAACCTTATGTGATTATCCATTAATCACCTCCACTTTAATTACTTCCATAAGTAATTACCTTCTTAATTACATTCAATTATTAACCATTAATTACTTATTAAGTAATTACACTTAATTAATTCTAATTAAGTGATTATTAAAAAATTAAATAAATAATTAACTAATTATTTAAAATTAATTAAACAATTAATTAAGTAACTTCTAATATAACTTCCTTTATTAAGATAACATTAATCTCAATTAATCCTTCTACTAATTAATGATTCACATTAAATAAGTATTCTTAAGTTAATTACCTAAATAATCTAACCTTATTTATTTCCATAAATGATTATTGAATTTAATCAAATTTTAACAACTTAAAAATAAATTATTCTATTTTGATTTCAAAATTTACAACAATAACCTTATTTGGAAATAAAGAATTTAGAAATCAAATTCTAAAATTTAAAACACTTAAATTATCAAATTCAAACTTATTCACTTCCAATAATTTTTAAAACTTAAGTTTTCAAAACATTACTTTAAAATTTTCTTTAAATTTGATTCAATACTTGAATTCAAAACATTCTTCTTTAAACTTAACATTCAAAATTAAATTAAATACTACAAAAAGAAATCTTTTACAACAAATTTAAATTCTAAAATAAATTCAATTTGTACTTTTTAAAGTTTGATTATCAATTTCTTTTAAATAACAAGTTTTAACTTTGCAATTGGGTTCCTTTATAAAACTTGTTTATAGTTAAATGCTTAATCTCACAAAAAAAAACAAGTTCCAATGCAACCAAAATTATACAGTACTTAACAAAAACCCAACAACCTAACGCCCGAGTAAAATCACTCCCACCCCACGTGTCAAACCCGAAGAAAACAAACAACTCCCAGCTTCGAGACGACTCAACGAAAACACGAGCATCAACCCGTGACAAAATCTCGTCTTCCCCATCTCACAAATTCCAGCGTACACGAATGCACGGTGCACGTGCCCAAAAATTTCCGGCTACCCACATTCATCGCGACCACCCACGTTGGTCGCTTCATCACCTACGAGCACGATAATGCACCCAGAACCAAAAATTGACATTCGAATCGAAATTCGAAACTTCGAACCCAAAGGTCTCGAACAACAGCACAGTCACGACCCAAAAACCACACCGTCAACGACGAACTCGCCACCATAAACTCCGGCAACTTCACCACCGAACGCCAAGATCTCAAGCTTCATTCTACCCAAACGCGATCGAACTCGATTCGATAATAATGTCGCAAAAGCCATTACAGTAAACTCGAACAGTAACTCACCTAAAACCCTAGTTTTAGCAATTCTCATCAATCCAACATTTTTAAAAATTATCCTGTAATTTTCCCATGATCAATAGCTTGCAAGCAAGCTTTGATTCAAATACCAAATCGAATTAATGAGCAAATCATTCTAAATCTACAAAATGCCCAATATTGCTCCTTAATGCAAAACCCAACAATCACTTTACCAAAAATCCTGATTTTACTTCCTAAAATCATCATCTTCAATTTATGACATGTTCCTAAATTCAAATTACTGAATTGTGATGATTTATTTTGACATAAATATATTATATTTACTGGGTTTCCTATTTAAAAATTATTTGTAACTTAAAAATTCCACAAATTATTTTAAAAATTGCCTTCAAACATTAATAACATTTTCCATCTAAACATCAATGTCAAATGATCAGGTTTATTTGGGAGATTTGGGATTTTGAAGATTGATTCTGGTTTGAACAACAAAGAACAGAGAGTTGATAAAAACATAGATCCTTTCACATATATAAAAACATGTCTGTAAATTCAATGTTATAAATTCTGAATGATTTTCATGCAACTCCAATATCAAATCTCAAATTAACACATGCAATTAGAATTCATATATGTTTTTAAAACACATTTACTCACTTGTTTGTATAGTCAGAGCAGGTTTTCAACTCTCAGGCAATCTCTATCACTAGCATGCATATATGACAGTACTCATTTAAACAATTATCCAGGCTTGGATTCTTTTACATTTGAAAACTCTTTTACTTTGCTGTTGAATTACTTTGCATGCTTACAATTGTTGTTTAACTTGCAGGTTGAACTCATTTTGGTTGCAGATGCTCTCAAAAGAAAGTGCAGGTTGAAGATTTCCAGTATGCAGGTTGAAGATGAGATGAAGATGCAGATTTGAAGTTGAAGGTTGATTACAGATTGGAATTACAGATTGATTTGCTTATGGATTTTTAGTTTGCAGATTTTAATTCTCAGGTTTGATAAAATTCTGGTTGCCATTATTTTTGGTTAAGAGAAGTAAACTAAGAAATGAAATGAAGACAAAGTGTTATGTTTATTATTAGAATTAGAGAAAGTGAATTTTCTTAAAAAAAAAAGAAGACACTTGTCACTTTATTACCTAATTAACTTACATGTGTTTATTAAGGGAGTTAACATGTTTACACATGTTTTTTTTTATGTTTTGAATAAATTTTAATTTAATTTAAATGTTAACATAACTAACATACTTAATTTACTTTATTAATTAATACTTACATATGTATATATATAAGTTTATCTTTAAAAGAAAATGTTTCAAAACTAATATAAATAATTTCTTTGTATTCTAAAAATCTAAAACCATTATACATATGCATTTATAACCATTTAAAATTTAAACACTTTAAAGAAAACATAAATAAGACTTGATTTATATCCTTTCTAAACTATCATATGTAAAATAAATAACAATTCTTATATTTTTGAAAACAAATGAATTAATTCTTAAATTAACTTTTGAAAAGTATTAAATTTTAAAAGAAAGCTTCAGATTACAATTCATTCACATACAAATTATTAATGGGTTAAATTTTCAAACAATATCAAACTATAACATATACATACATCTATGTTTCAATTTGAAAATTAATCTTTAATTTAAAACAAAAATCTTCTATTCACAATATACATCAAATGTATATATATTATAAATAGAATAAAAATTTGACTAGCTTTGACAACCAATCTTATCAATATTTCCAGATTAAAAATTTATCAACCTTTAAAAGATTAAATTAGCCAATTTAAATTAAAATTATAAAGAAAATTATCAAATCAGTTAAATTATTAACACAGATTATTAAATTCTTATTGCCCAAAATTCCGGGTCGTTACAGACTTAGATCTTTAGGTGTCAATTAATTGCCTCCAACTCTATCTCTATATCTAAGCATGCAATTCCAATAACAAGAGTTGTTAGTGTACAAAAAATTAATATTGTATAAAATATGAGTGAGTTTTTGGGAGTAGATAAAAGTGGTAAATGTGCATTATTGCATATATTTTAAATTCCCCATTCTTGCTCATATCTACAGTTTCTTCAATTTGCCTTCTTTTTTTGTTTTTCTTCCATGCAAGATCGAAAGCTATGTGCTTTATAGTTCTTTTATGGGTATCTTTTGTTTGGTGGTGTCACTCTTTGAAGCAATAAAGCTTGTGCCATTTGAGTTTTGCTTCAATTTTGAGTCTGTAAAGGTTAATTTGCTACTGGTAATTAACAGATGCATCTTATATGGAAATTATTATTTTAAAGTATTCATGGCTTTATAACCGTTTGCTTAATAAGTCAGAGCTTAAGAATTTATTACATTTCTCTTTCTATTTTGTTGATTTGCACTTGTTGGTATCCACTGAACGTTGGTAATTGCATATTTCTTGGCATGTCATTTGTATTTGTGGTATATATACTATACTATTTTGCTCCTCTTCCATCGCATATGTCAGTATTTAAATTAATTTCATGTCTGATATTATGAGTTAATACGTCCATGTCAATCCGCATCAGCAATAAAAAAGCTACTGTTGCATGTTGAAAGGTTTGGGTTTTCATTATCGGTTTTCCTTAACTTTCAAGAATTGGATTTTACTTGTATTACCAAATCTTAAATATTAATTACATGTAGGGATTATACGATCTTATTACCACTTTCTTACATATATAATGGGACAACAAATATTCTTCATTTATACCGAGGTAAAATTATATTCACGTCTCATGTTCTGTTATATATGATATAGGAGGGCAGTATGTCTTTTAGTATAGACAAACAATCGATAAACGAATCTGATCTAAGATCTACATACTATATAGATGGGGTGCAGAAGTTCATTAGCTTTGTTGAAAACGGTGGTAAGAAAGGAGTGTATGTATGCCCTTGCACCCAGTGCAAAAATACGAAGAAGATCAAATTAGATGGAATTCATTTTCATTTGCTTAGATGGGGGTATTATCCAATCATATACAGTGTGGTATTTTCATGGGGAAAAAAGGGTAGAGATGGAAAAACAACAACCAGTTAGTCATGCCACAATCATTGACGAGTCTGAACATATTAGGATGGAAGATCTGGTCAATGATGCAGATAGGTTTCATCATTTTTCAACTTAAAAATCCGTTGCCTGATCATGCTAATGTTGGAGAGCAGTCTACTGATTATCCAGATTGGCAAGCCAATGAAAGTAAGAAGTATAAATCACTTTTTGGTAGCATAAAAGTGCCACTTTTTCCTTCATGTTCAAAAGGGATTACGAAGCTGTATGCCATTGTGAAACTGAATAGCTTGAAGACCCAATATGGCTTTTTAGATAATGGTGTGACTGCGCTCCTTGAAATAATAAAGGAGTTACTTCCCGAAGGTAACACGCTGTCGACAAAGTACTCCGATGTGAAGAAGATCATTAAGCAAGTTGGGATAAATTACAAAACTTATGATGCATGCATCAATGATTGCATATTGTACTGGAAAGATGATGCGAACAAAGTTTCTTGTACAAATTGCAATGAACCAAGATATATGACATCATTCAATGAAGAGAGAAAATGCACCAAAGTATCTCGAAAGACATTAAGACATTTTCCTTTAATTTCCAGATTGAAGAGATAGTATATTGTACCATGGATAGCAGATGCGATGACCTGGCATGGTCATGCCAAGTCTGATCCAACCGTAATGCGTCATCCATGTGACACTTCTCAATGGAAAGTCGCAGATTCTTTTGACCAAACTTTTGCTGTCAAGCCACGAAATGTCACACTTGGAATAGCAACAGATGGTTTTTGTCCACATGCTTCTCTCTCTAACCCTTACAGTTGTTGGCCATAATTGTAGTACCATATAATCTTCCTCCGTCTATGTGCATGAAAAGGGAGTTCTCAATGTTAACATTATTGATTTCTGGACCAAAACAACCAGGGAAGGATATTGATGTTTATTTACAGCCGTTGATAGACGAGTTAAAGAAATTATGGGAAGAAGTCATTATATTTGACTCGTTAAATAAATCTGAGTACACAATGAGAGTTAGGGTGTTGTGGGCAATCCATGATCACCCTTCTTTTGAGACTTTATCGAGATGTAAAACTCACGGTTACTTTGCATGTCCTGTTTGTGGGGAAAACACTTGTTCTTATCATCTTCATGAAAGTAATAAGATGTGTTACATAGGACATCAAATGTTTCTTCCAAATGAACACAAGCTTCAATACGATAAGACAAATTTCAACAACGAACAAGAACTTCGTCGTCCTAAATGGCCATTGACTGGTTTTCAAGTTGAAAAGAAAGTAGCAAATATCAAAATGAAAGTTGATAAACAAAAAGAAGAAATTGGTCGAAAACGGAAAATGTCAACCAATGAAGAAGTTGATAATGTTTCTGGATGGTATAGGAGGTCTATCTTTTTTGATTTACCATATTGGAAAGCAAATTTGATCCGGCATAATATTGATGTTATGCATACGGAGAAGAATGTCATGGAGCATCTCATCAGCACCATTATGGACCATAAAGATAAGTCAAAAGATGGCATCAATGCATGCAAGGATTTGAAAATCATGGGTATAAAACAAAAGTTGTGGGTGATGGAAGATCCTGAAACAAATAAAATAATCATACCAAAGGCAACTTTCACTTTGAGCAAAGAAGAAAAGATATGGTTTTTCACCATTTTTTGAAAAATTTGAAAGTGCCTAACAAATTCTCTTCTAACTTCCACGACAATGTGAGCATCAATCCTCCTAAACTAAGAAATATAAAGTCACATGATTACCATGTCATAATGCAACATTTGCTTCCGGTATTGCTTCAACATTCTTATCCACAACATAAGGATCTATGAAATGTTGTTCATCGTATTAGTTTATTCTTTAACATTTTGTGTTCAAAGGTGATTAATAGGGAACATATTTTAAAAGCAAAGGCTAGCTTAGTAGAAGCAATGTGTGTTTTTGAAAAACATTTTCCACCTGCATTTTTTGATATCAATGTCCACCTTATGGTCCATTTAGCCGATGACACGTTGATTTGTGGCCCTATCAGATATAGATGGATGTATTCCTTTGAATGGTAAATTTCTAATCTTAGTTATGTACATCATTATTTGATATAAATAGCTACCGTCTATAGTATATAATGGATCATATTCATAGGTTGATGAAAGCATATAAAGGATATGTGCACAACAAAAGATACATTGAAGGGTGATTGCAGAAGGATATATCGTACAAGAAGCTAGTCTTTACTGCATGGAATATATGCCAAACGGAGGTGATGGCAATCATAGACATACCCGTGAAGCATTTTTAGATGAGGACGATGAGTTTGCTGGTGAGATACCTCTGGATAATGGTAAAGACATAATGTTAACCCAAGTGCAGTTTGAACAAGTGCGTAGATGGGTCCTTAATAAGTACAATGTATTGGATGAATGGAAGAAGTAAGTTCACGAACTTGTCCGAAATTTCAATTTTTTAATTCAATTTACATATACATTTTGATAAGCGTTTTCCGTAGGAGGTATAACTCCTATGTGAAAAGTACTAGATTTCAACCTCGAGGTAGGGTTACGACTGTGGAAGCCATTCAAAGTTTTACTCTATGGTTACGTAATGAGGTATTACACCGTCTTAAGTATTTCACGTGTTTATAAGTGGGCAATACACCTTTGTGACCATGCTTTTTGACTTATTTTGTTTTATGTAGTTGTTAAAGACTATCGATGTTGATCCAACTCTGTGGCGACTAGTGCACGGGCCGAAGTTCATGACGCATAGTTATATGAAGTACCAAGTGAATGGATTTTCCTTTTCCACTAAAAAGTATGAAGACCGTATGGGAACACAAAATAGCGGTGTATGCATGAGAGCAATTACAAAATTTAAAGCGAGTGGTAAGAATAAAAATTATAAGGAAGCGGAAACAACGTATTACAGAGTCATTCAACAGATACTTGAGTTGGATTACACTGATTTCAAACAAACGGTTTTTTATTGTGATTGGGTAAAGGTCGAGGATAAGGTCAATGGTTGCAAATAGATCCCATTTTAAACCTGATCATGGTTAATTTAGGAAAACTGAAGAACAAAAATTGAAAGATGAGCCATTTATTCTTGCATCAGAAGCAAGTCAAGTGTTCTACTCAAAAGATTTAAAAAAATAACGGATGGTCTGTGGTCTTGCATACACCAAAACGGTTGACTACAAATGTGGATAACATTAAGTTCCCTACCGTCTATCAATCAGCTTTTGAAGACAATGAAAAATTAGAAGACCTTACCAAATCCATATGTTAACTTATTAGTGTTCGTACATCACATGATTGTGTGTCTGTATATTTTTAATTGCACGATTGTGTGTATGTATGGTTTTGAATATTTTATATATGGTTTTGATTTTCCTGGTTGCACCTGACTATGTCTTGGTTTCACTACACTCTGGCTGCCTGTTTCTTTGAAGCCTGAAATCTTGTACCTTGAGTCATTTGATCATCACCCTGCTTGTTGTATATATTGTTGCTGTTTGGACCCATTCTTACTTTCAACTACGAAAAAATTAGAACAACCTTGAAGTTTAAACAATTCAGACCATAAATTACTTGTAAAAATTGGTTCTCTATCACTAATTATTTTTTATAAACTCTATTACAAAAGCAATTTATTTGAATAGTGTACAGAGAAATGATAATCTATACATGTTATGTAGTGATTTGGTAACATGTTCTATGTTTGGGCTTGCTTTTGAGAAGAAAATAATACTTCATGCGTTGAAAAGGATTTCCACTTAATTTATTTTTTAGATGCCATTATTTAGTTTGGTTAATGACAATGCATGAACCCTGTATTTAGATTGATATATGCACCTTTGGTATTTCTTTCTTTTTGTATATAATAATATGTAGTTGTACTGTGTATTAATAAAATAGTAAGTAATATTATATTTTGCAGGAAACTATGTCAGAAAATCCAACATCGTCACATTCGTCATGTTCAGAGGCGAAGAAATGATCAAAACTTACTTGGTATTCCGTTCTCATATAACGTTGGAAAAATCGCTACTATGCTTGGTAAACTAGTAAGAGCTCATGTGCCGATATCATATATAAGTTGGGATAAAGTACCCGGAATATACAAGGACAACGTTTGGAATGAATAGGTGGTAAGTAAATATTTTTGTTTGGAACCAATTTAAACTATAAATCCATCACTCGATTAGCTTCCGTATCTGAATACTTGTCTGCATACTTGTCTAAATATTTTTGAATCAATCAAGTATTGATCTTTAATGCATATATTGGCACACATTTTTGAATCACTCAAGTATTGATCACTCATGTGTGTATTGCCCGAGATGGATTTTTAGCGTTGCTCCTATGCCTCTTAAAGAATTACGTCGATGTTTATGGTTGTTGCTGCCTAAGTTGTGTTTTTCTATTTTACTACCACGCCTCCTAAATTTACTTGGTTGTGTCCATTGATAATGCATACTTTGGGTGCTTTGGGGAGTTTTTGAGTGTTCAATTTATATTAAGTTTTTTGTTGAATTTGAACAGCTATATATTTAATATATGTATACATCTGACTATTATGTTTGTTAAATAAAAGGTGTACCAGATGCACCTTTTCTATTTCATTTAGATGATCTATCTATATGTAGACTCCTTTTAGATCAATGATGTAAAAGCACTTAGGTGGATTTCTCTCGTGCTATTAGTAGGCCATATGGGAAGGATGCATAACAAATTTAGGAATTGAAAAGCTCTATGTAATCAGTAGGCCCCTTGTTTTCGAATGATCCCATATGATTATAACAATGAATAGCCAGTAGTTTGATCTACTTAGCAATCAGCATGATAATGACACATTACAACTGATTCCTGGAGGATGTTGTTTAATTAACATATAGTTTGTCAGCACCTTGCTTTTGGGATGAATATACTTGTATATCATACTGTTCTTCCATTTGAGATTCTCTGTAAAGGGATAAGATTACTCAAAATACACATAATTTGTTGAATATCGGGACCTAGTTACTGTAGAATGAGAAGAAATTATAACTTTATCGCACATTTAGCGCAAAGAGTATCTTATCATCTAATCTGTAGCAAGTTAAAGGTTATATGACTGACTTTTCAAGTAAAAAACATGGAAGTTTACAGCATGTACAATGTGGTGTACAGAAAATCCTCATTGCTTACTGGTAACAAATATGTCAAAAAAGTATTTCAGTATCAGTTATAATACCATTGCTTACTGGTAACAAATATGTCAAAGAACAAATAAAAAGAATAGAAAAAAATGAAGCTTAAAGGTCTCAGTTGATTGCTTATATATGTTATGTGTATATGCATATGCTTACACTGATATAATTTTTGCAGAAAATTTAGAAGCTCAATCCGCTTTCAAAGGAAATGTTTTTAAAGAGAATGGCCGAGGCTTTTAGGAGATACAAGAAAAATTTAAGAGCAGTTTACTATGACACTTTCAATAATGACGAAGAACGGTTGAAAATTTTCCCACGTACAGTTGCTCAAGAAGATTGGGAAGAGTTCATAAAAAATGAAGCAACGCTTGAAGCGAGCAGAAGAAGGGAGTCAGACAAAAAGAAAAGAGCATTGCTCAGTTATGGTCACCATGCAGGATGTAAAAGTCATGCTAAAATAGAACAAGAAATGGTAATTTATATTCATTTTCTTTCAAAAAAGGTGAAAATCGCAACTAACATATTATATGTATTGCAGATCGCTGCTAGTCCATCAACAAATATCAATCGTCGTCAAGTATGGGAGAAGACACACAAGAAAAAAGATGGTAGCATATCAGATGCCACTTCTTCATATTTCGTAGGTCAAACAAATACTAACTTGCATATTCTTTAAAATTCCTTATTCATAAGTATTATCATATTTCAGGATCAAATTGCAAAAGCGAAGGAAAAAATCACCGATAGCGGAGAAGAAAAATTGACAGTGGATGAAGACATCTTATCACAAGTGCTTGATAAGGACGCAAGGGTAGGAGCCGCAGTGTTGGGACTGTTATACCAAAGACTAAGGTTAAGGCTTGGGCCATTGCAGAGAAACGACCCAGACATGTTCATGGAGAGCATGATGAGTTGAAAATGAGGGTGGGAAGTTTGGAGGGTACAGTGGGAAATTTGTCTAGGCAAATGGAGGTTCTGATAAACATGGTTGGAAACATCGAACAGGGAATTCGCGCACCGATCAATTCTTCCGATGGAGGAGGCGTCACACAATTCAATGCTCCGGAATTCGTTGCTTCTCGGTTCCAGAATTCGACCAATGTAGCGAACAATCAAAAATGTGAAATCCTCAACTCTGATTTAGACATAATAGCAATAGGTATTTATTACAAGCTTTCTATTTTTAGTTTCTTTCGAGCGATTATTTTGTTGGATAGATCTAGACATCTTTATGACAACAGGTACTGTATGCCGAGATTCTACATCGTCCAAAATCCATGGGAAATCTATACCATCCACACATGAAAAATTGGTGTTGGACAATATACTGCTACCAGATGAGAGAACCAGCAAAATAAATCATCAATTTGCAAAGACTTTGCTGATGTTGGAGTGGGTGGATATGTGTGCCATCCGAAGTGTAGTATTCGATATCTTTAGACGTTGGAGCAGATATATTTTCTGTTTATGTTAATATTTTATTATGTATTATCTTTTGAAAATCTTTAGCATGTTGCACCAAATTCGATAAGTTAGTCTTATAACATGTTGCACCAAGTTCCAGTCTTATAACATCTTTAGCATCTTGCACCAAATTTGTTTCCTTGGACCTAATTTTTGAACAGTATTTTGCACATTTTTGGGATGCACGAGTCTCTTTTAGAGCCTCAGTGTTTGATGTATAATCTACATTTATCAGTTTGACATCTTATTTTTTGAGTATGTGTGGTAAAAGACTTTTTATATACAGTACAATGTGGTTTAAATATGGAATCATAAAGTTTGCACCCTTTCACTTGTACCCTTTCACTTGTACTTTATTGTAAAATAATTTTGCTCGACAGTACATGTCAGGATTATTTTACAAGCTGATAATGAGAACATCCATAATTTTTAAATTGATTTCAATTGACTTTTCATTTTTTCCCATTAGTTAAACTTTTGATATACATTTTTCCCAAAACATAAAGTAAGAGGAATGTTTAATTAAACAATGAATGTGATAGAAAGAATAATAAAATAAGGTCATGAGAAAATCAACATAAAGATTTCCAAAGAATCCAAAAATATATGATGTATGAGAAAAACAGTGTGATGAATTAACTACCATCAATTATTGCTGGTAAATAGGAAACACATAATGGGATACAACATTGATATTCATAGTTTCATACCCCATTTCTTTTATATAGATTGTTGATATTTGATTGGAAAATTTAAAGAAATAACCATTTTGGTATCCAAAAAAATTATCTAAGGTTTGTTAAATAATTGTCGGGGTTCATCTGATATTTTTCTGTTTGAGGAACTCGTTTGTCAATGAGTGACACATTGCGAACGAGTATGCATAGTTAGGCGTTCAAGTTAATTATGTTAAGGCGACAGAATGACTTTAGGTAAACAATCTTAACTAGAAGTAAGTATTCTTAAGCGTGTTGGATAATATCAAGTTATCGGCTATCTTATCCATGTTGGATAAATATGAAGTTGAGTCTGATGCATCATGCATGCAACACTAAATTACAAAAACCTGTGGGTTGGAAATAAATGAACGAATGAATTCTTCATGCAAGCATTTATATTCATTTAGAATCTGACACAAATATCAGCACAACACCCATTCCTTTCCTTATATAGGACTTACTTAGGAGGCTGAGCTCCAAATAGAAATTATATATCATATAATTAATCAACATAATGCAGTCCTTTGTGGACACCTGACTTTGGAAAGCACTTAAGTCGATAGTGGTTTCGAATTAGATGTTAAATCTGTAAGCAGCACTATAGAAATTGAACTTAAGAGCTCATTACCAACTGCTGTCTCTAAAAGGCTGCAGAGAGAATTATATATGGTTACGCAAACATATCTGGTTACCTGATTTTTTATATAGAAGGAATCCTACTTTGCATTCATTTCTTCTTCCATCCTCTCTACCCTACATATTTTTGCAAGGGATTGGTTCCCAATTCAACTTGGATTTAAGT
The DNA here is from genome assembly GCA_030765085.1 of Allium cepa. NCBI lineage: Eukaryota > Viridiplantae > Streptophyta > Magnoliopsida > Asparagales > Amaryllidaceae > Allium > Allium cepa. The sequence continues at coordinate 78,712,542 of CM060932.1, read as the reverse complement.
GGGAATTGAGTAATTTTGTCTAAAACTAGGCGCTGTACATAGAACAGAGGAAGGGCTCATTTTTTGCTCATTTTTGCAATTTCATGTTTAAAACATAAGGAATTTATCAATATATATATAATAATAAGTACCAACTGTTTATCCATTTACTCTATGCATCACTTTTCCCGCATCATCCAGGCACTTGCAATAGCTAATATGACATGTTCACAAAGGATAAAGATGCCTAATTATGTCCCAAACAGTTCTATTCTTGCATCCCGGTGTATTAAAACTTTAACTTTTACTGTTAAAAGTATGGATTGTGAGTGATTCAGTGGCAAGACATCTAGTATGAGTAACAACAGATCTTCCAGTCGAACCCCTTATGCATACACATCTTAAGCAAATTTCCAAAACAAAAACAAAATATTTAATTAAAGAAGGAAAAAGATAGCGAAAAAGAAAATCCTACAGAGCAACAAATTTACATCATGGTGTGTATAGGGATGGCTTATATGTAATGTTATTGCACAATTGCATGCTTGGGTTGATTATCAATATATATAATATTGGCAGTTCACTGAAATCTGAGAGAAGAGCTTAGTAGTTGAGTGTAGTTATACTCGGATATAGGATGTCGCAGAAGATACCAACGTGTAGGTAGGTATACTCAGATATAGGCCTGTAGCATAAGCTACAGTCAGCTAGTTGACTGGAACCCCTTCGAATCATCCAGTCGACCAGATTCTATGCTATTTTGAAACCGAGAGCGCGTTCTTGTTTCTAGTCATCTTCATTATTTTCATTCTCTACCACGATGTTTATATTTGAATCTTCTTCTTACAAGCTTGTTGTACCCTTACCATCATTTATTCACATAATTGTAACTTACCTTATTTTGAATATAAAAGTCAACCAACTAGATTGTTGTTAACCCTGTTTCTATCACAAATCTGGCTGCACGTGATCTTCCTGATGACATGTGCACTGCTAAGTTGAGTTGTTGCACTACTGCCTCGCATTTGTATTATGTAATGTTATTAATTATCAAGTATGAACAGGTGTAATGTACTAAGTGGTAGTGCTATGATCTATGTACTATGTAGTATCCGTATTACATGTACTAATGTGCTAAATGCTAGTATGTAGTATCTGTATTATGTAATGATATTGTTAAGTTATTACACATTGCAATGCGGATTATTGAATCATTTGAATGTGCACTGTCTATAATATTATTTGTTTTGATGTCTCGAAATGATTATATATGTGCTATTGGATAAGAACTACTGCTGTATGTCCATGATGTATGTGCAGTATCTGAGCAGGTAATTGATCCATTAGGTATGGCTAAAAGCCGTATCTAAATGATTAGTTAGACACGGCCATAAGCCGTATCTAGTTGACAAATAGGCAGCAGTTCATGGTTCAATTAGATACGGCTAAAAGCCGTATCTAATAGAAGACTTAGGTACGGCTTTTAGCCGTATCTAATGTGTCAATTAGATACGACTTTTAGCCGTATCTAATCTTTCATTTAGATACGGCTAAAGGCCATATCTAAGTGACACATTAGATACGGCTAACAGCCATATCTAAACGATAATGACGACAATTTGATACGGCTTTAAGCCGTATCTAATAGGGTTAGATACGGCTTTTAGTCGTATCAAAATATCATTTATGGTGTAGTGTGGGAGGGAAGAATTCACAATGAATGGTATAAAGTTTAAATTATTTTACATTTAAGTTAATTATATTTGTAATTATGAAATAGTTATTTATGCATAACTTTCTCGTACGAGGTCCGTTTCAAGCGCGAAAAGTTGCATTGTATTCGTATCAGCGAGCACTACGCGATGTAGTTGGATTGGACTGATTTGAAGCTCGTAGAAATTTTGGTTAAATTCGAACGCCTGTTCATTTTTAATCAAAATAAAACGGTGCAATTACGACTACAATAAAAGTGAGTAAAACTCACACTCTCGAGGCAGACGTGTGTGTGTTAGTTGGTAGGATTTATTCCCGTATATTTTAGTACATGAGACCCTATACATTCCCATGTATGAGTGGATGACCCTTTGTACGCACGTCTGCCTCGAAGCAGACATTGTATATTTTTCTCATATGCTGTATTTGTTGTAGGTTACAGGTTGGAGGGATCCAACTGGATTCCTCACCATTGTTTATTATTTATTTACGCATATTTATTTATATATCGTAACATGTGATTTCTGATGCAGGAAGACAGATTGGAGGGGTCCAACTGGATTCCTTATTATTGTTGATTATTTTTCTTATATATGTGATATATGATATGTTTGGATGCCATGTTTATGAATTGGCTATTTCCCCTTGTTTAGTGCTTAAGCGACATTGGGCCATGTTTTCAGTATTTTTGAAATGCTTTAAAAATGATTTTAAATTGATTTTTGTTTAAAAGTGATTTCAAAGTGATTTTTGGTTTAAAAGTGATTTCAAGTGATTTCGAAGTATTTTTGTTTATAATTATTTTTGAATCATAAAAAGGAGTTTATTTTAAATTAAAATGATAGTATGGGTTTTTACATTAAATATATAGTTTTATGAACGTTTTCAAATAGAGCTTTAGAATAATTTTATATATAAGATTCATAAGTAATGTTTTGTGAATAAGTAATGGATTTTTAAATGGAAGTTAATAAGTATTAGAAATGGATTTGAAATTAGTATTTGTGTAAACCGTTTTATATAATGGATTTATAAATGGGATGTGTATAGAAATGGTTTTATAGATTAGTTATAAATTGGATTTGTTATTGATATTTTAAGGATGGTTTCATAAATGGATTTAACATCAATAAATTTGTAAATGGTTTTATAAACAGATTTTGGTAAATAATGAGATTATAAAAGAATAGATTTATAAATGAAACTTTATAAAAAAAATGATTTTATATGAAAGAAGTGTTAGGAACTGAGTTGATGATGTTTTGAGGACAACAACCTTATATAGTTATTATACTTTACTTTATAAAATATATACTAACATTTCCATATATATATATATATATATGTATGTATGTATGTATATAGGAAGTATATGCAGGTATCATCGAAGATTGATAAGCATAAAGACTCAAGCATAAAGATGAAGATTAGAGATTCAAGATTCAAGACTCTAAAGAATCAAAATTTCAAGATCTCAAGATAAGTGTCTAGTATTTTGTTAAAACTTCATAATAGCACTCTCATCTTTCTTCTAATTTTCTTTTGGGATGGAACCCAATTTCTATCGAAACCAGTGGCTTACAAACCCATGACAAGTAGCTTACAAAACTACGACAAGTGGCTTACAAACCCACGAAAATCAAAATCATTTAAACTACTTTGTACAAGTTCTCGAGTCCTATGGAGGAGCTCTGTAGGAAGGTTCTTGCAATTTCAGTTTGAATAGATTTTTCAAAATGTTTTTTAAATCTGTTTTCAAAATGTTTTAGCTTTCAAAATCATGTTTTCAAAAATGTTTTCAAACTTTGTTTTAGCCTTGAAATATTCCTCTATTCTGATTTTTATAAACTTCTATTTTTAAAACATCAAAACTTATTCTGATTTTAAATATTACTTATATAATTGGCGGTCTATATCAATTATATATATATATATATATAAAATAATGTTTTATATTCATTCTCTATCTCAAAATATTATTTAAACACTTTACTTTGCTTCAGAGAAGTTTCAACTTGTTTTAAATTCAATGGTCTTTACAAAACAACATCTCTATAATTTTAAGGGATGTCGACATAAGGGGATACCCCATGTCGACATGGTGACAGTTGGATTCAAAATTCAATTTTCAAAAGAAGTGTCCATTCGTTCGAAAACCTTTCGCCAATTGTTATGACTGTTGTGCATCTATATAAAGGCTTCCAAAATGAATTTTTTAACAACTACTTTCTTATTTTCTTCACTCTTTCTTCTCCACCATTCCATATCCATAAAAATTCATATTTTCAAGATCGTGCCATCATTCTGCCAAATTCTCAATAGAAAATCATTTAGATACTCTCTCTATTTGATTCTCCATCATTCTACTAAAGATCAAAGTGCTATTCAGAGTTATAGGATCAATTTGTATTCAAAAAGTCCATAGAGTCTATCCATTCAAAAGGATTGTTATTAAGAAGTATTAGGGTGATCTTGTGTCCCGTAAATCAAGAGAGTTTACCCCATACTCGGAGATAGGAGGGTTCCTCAAGGCCTTAGAAATTGAGGGTTGTAATTTGGATATTGGCTTACAAAAATCTGTACAAGGATATTGCCTTGGTGCAGGACTGGATGTAGGAGGATTCCGAACCAGTATAAAATCCGGTGTGTTCTTTCCTTTTACTTGCTTTACTTTACTATTTGCATTTGTTATATGTTCTATGATCATTTTGTGTTAGAATTCTGTTTAGATTTGTGTTGATAGTTTTAATTTAGTCATATAGTTCATATATTCTTTAAAACACTATTCATCCCCCTTCTAGTGTTATTTCTGCCTTAAGATCCTTAATCTGCATCCCTAACAATTGGTATCAAAGCATTGGTTTTCATTGTTTTCATAATCTGAAACTTGAAAAATATAAAAATGGGCATTTTTGGAAAATTGTGTTAAAACTGTTTTGAATCTATGCATTTCATCAAAGTATCATAAGTCTGCATATAGTTATTTTGAAAAATCAAGTTATCTACCGAATTGGTGTGTTATGCAGAGACAGACATGTTATATGGCTTTTGACGAATCAACACCGAATGGACAAACTATGCAAATTGAGAAAGATAAATGGATACTTGATAGTGGCTGTTCGAGGCACATGACTGGAAATCCCGAGATACTCAAGGACATTACTTATCAAGATGGTGGATTAGTCAATTTTGGTGACAACTCTAAAGGATATGTGGTTGGCGTCGGCAACGTCAATAACTCTAAAACTTTACTTATTTCTGATGTTTTATTAGTTAGGAACTTAAAACATAATCTGCTTAGTATAAGTCAACTTTGCGATAAAGGTTTTAAAATTAAATTTGGAAAAGATAAATGTCACATTGAAGATGATAAGTCTAATATAATTTTTGAAGGTATTAGGAAGAAAAATATTTATATCCTTAGTATGAAAATTTCAAATGATAATCTATGTCTTTTGGCTAATACAGGTGACCATTGGATTTGGCATAAAAGATTTGGCCATTTGAATTTCAAATTATTATCTAGGATATCAAAACTTGACTTAGTTAGAGGTCTACCCAAGTTAAACTTTAAAGTAGATAGTATTTGTGATGCTTGTCAATTAGGAAAACTTAAGAAAAGTTCATTTAAATTAAAAGATGCTATTTCTACCTCTAGTCCTCTAGAATTACTTCATTTAGATTTATTTGGTCCATCTCAAGTTCAATCAATTAACCATAGTAAATATGTTTTTGTTATAGTAGATGGTTATTCAAGATATACTTGGACAATCTTTTTAAAACATAAAAGTGAGGCTTTTGAAATATTTAAAAACTTTTCTAAAAGAATTCAAAAACAACATTCTTTCAAAATTAAAACTATTTGAAGTGATCACGGCGGTGAATTTGAAAACGAAAATTTTGAGAATTTCTGTACTCAAAAGGGAATTACTCACAACTTTTCATTTCCAAGAACTCCACAACAAAACGGAGTAGTAGAACGTAAGAATAGAACGATTCAAGAGTGTGCTCGTACAATGCTTTCTGATAGTAATTTACCTAAATATTTTTAGGCTGAAGCAGTTGCTACAGCTTGTTATATATTAAATAGAATTTTAATTAGACCATTAACAAATAAAACTCCATATGAATTACTTTATAAGAAGAAACCTATAGTTGCTTATTTTAAAGTTTTTGGGAGTAAATGTTTTATATTTAATACAAAAGATAATTTAGATAAATTTGAACCAAAAGCTGATAAAGGATTCTTTATTGGTTATTCTAATAGAAGCAAAGCATTTAGAGTTTTTAATTTAAAAACTAATACTATTGAAGAAACTACGCATGTATCTTTTGATGAAAATCTTAAAGATATTGTACAAATAGATTATGAAGAAGATTTTATAAATTTAAATCAATCTAATGAAACTATTAGTGAAATAAATCAACCTAATAAGAGATTTAAAATATCAAAAGATCGTCCTATAGAAAATGTTTTAGGAAATATTGAATCTGTAGTAAGAACTAGAAATCAATTAAGTAGCATGAGTAATGTATCCTTTATATCAACAATTGAACCTAAAAATCCAAAGGAAGCATCGTATGATGATTCATGAATTCTTGCTATGCAAGAAGAATTGAATAACCTGAGGATAAAAGTATAATTGGAACTAAATGGGTTTATAAAAATAAAACGAATGAACTCGGTGAGGTCGTAAGAAATAAAGCTCGTTTAGTCGCACAAGGTTATTGTCAAAAGAAGGAATTGACTATGATGAAACCTTTGCCCCCGTAGCAAGATTAGAAGCTATAAGAATTCTACTTGCTTTCGCTAATTATAATAATTTCAAATTATATCAAATGGATGTTAAAAGTGCTTTTCTAAATGGTTTTGTAAAAGAAGATGTTTATGTTGAACAACCTCCACTTTTTGAAGATAATAAATTTCCAAACCATGTATACAAGCTAAAGAAAGCTCTATATGGTCTAAAGCAAGCTCCTAGAGCCTGGTATGAAAGACTAAAATCGTATTTACTTCAATCTGGTTTTGAAATTGGTAAAGTATATACAACACTTTTTATTAAAAGAAATAATCAAGATATTAAACTGGTTCAAATATATATAGATGATATAATCTTTGGATCAACTAATAACATAATGAATAAAGAATTTTCAGATATAATGACTAAAGAATTTGAAATGAGTCACATGGGAGAATTAAGTATTCTTAGTGCTTCAAATTAAACAACTAGAAAATGGAATTTTCATAAGTTAAGAAAAATATGCTAAAGACTTATTCAATAAATTTGGTTTAAGCACCTCTAGTGGAAAACCAACTCCAATGTCAACAAATGTAGGTTTAAGTAAAGAAGTTAAATCAAAAGATATTGATCAAACTTTATATTGGAGAACGATTGGTTCGCTACTCTATATAACAGCGAGTCGTCCTGATATTATGCATAGTATTTGTCTTTGTGCAAGATACCAATCATAACCTAAAGAAACTCACTTAAAAGCTGTTAAAAGAATTTTAAGATATGTAAAATACACTTTAGATTATGGTTTATTTTATTCTAAAAATAATACTTTTGATTTAATATCATACTGTGATGCTGATTATGTTGGTTGTAAATCAGACCGAAAGAGTACAAGTGGAACTTGTCACTTTCTAGGACATTCACTGGTTTTCTGGTTCAGCAAGAAACAAAATATTGTTTCCTTGTCAACAACTGAAGCAGAGTATATATCTGCTGCTCGGGCCTGTTCACAAGTCATATATATGCAACAAACTTTAAAAGATTTTGGAATTAACATAAGTAAATCACCAATATATTGTGATAATACTAGTGCAATAATTCTATCTAAAAATCCAACTCATCATGCTAGAACTAAACATATTGATATAAGACATCATTTTCTTAGAGATAATATAACTAAAGAAATAATAACTCTAGATTATATAAATACTGGAAAAAAAATTGCTGATATATTAACTAAACCATTAAACGAACAGAATTTTACTAAATTTAGAAGAGAATTAGGTATTTGTTCAAAATCTGAAATATAAAATAATATAATATAATAATCAATAAAAATTCAAAATAAAAATTACATTTTTTGAAGAACATGTTGACATGCCCCATCTCATGATGTCGACATACCCAACAAAAATTTGAAAATTGAATTTCCCTCCAAAGTTAGTTATTTGGTTATTTATCTATTTATTTCGTTTTCTCTCCTCTTTCTTCACTATATTCTCTGTAAATAACTTCTGAAACAATAAAATAATGGCCTCCTCTTCTACTAATGAACCCACTTCACCCACATCTCCTCATTCTGGTCCATTTCAACGAACTACGCACGCTCGAGTGATCAAATTGCAAGAGAAGATGAAAGATATCCTTCAATTGATGACTGAAATTCAAGTAAGTCAACTTAGGATGGCTAGAGAACAACAAAGGCAAGGGAATATTATTAGGAATGTACAAAAATTCCTTATGGATAACTGTACAAATCCTATTAATATGGAAAACTCTTCGCAAGCCATGGAGTCCGAGGAAGAAGAACCTATGGAAGAACCACAAGAATACCAAGAGGAAGATCAACCTTTACCTCAACCCGAAGTCCCTATGAATACGGACGAGAGCGTTATTTGCGTTGGTGAGATCCTTGTTGATACTAATGGAAACATAATTGAACAACGTGGAAAAATTTTTCTCCACTACCTCAATTGTTCGATTCATAAGTCTCCTATAGTTAAGGATCGCCATTAAAGTATACTTTCATTTTATTCTTTGTTTTAAATTGCTTTGTTTGTTCGTGTTTATGTATGTTCTTATATACGTTGTAATAACTAAAATGTGTTCACTTATACTCATTGTTTCATGCTTGTTCTATACATATTATTTGTTCATACTAATCATTCTTGAATTCTTAAGTAGTTAATAGTTTTTGTTGATGACAAAGGGGGAGAAAGTTATAAAAATATATGTGCTTGGTGTAAGAGGGAGACATGGAGTAAGGGGGAGTTGTAGTTTTAAGAAGAAGTCACGGAGTAAGGGGGAGTTATGGAGAGTTATGGTATGGTAAGAATATTTTATAAATAAAGATTGTCATCATCAAAAAGGGGGAGATTGTTAGGAATTGAGTTGATGATGTTTTGATGACAACAACCTTATATAGTTATTATACTTTACTTTATAAAATATATACTAACATTTCCATATAGATAGATATATTTATATATATATGTATATAGGAAGTATATGCAGGTATCATCGAAGACTGATAAGTATAAAGACTCAAGCATAAAGATGAAGATTAGAGATTCAAGATTCAAGACTCTAGAGAACCAAGATTTCAAGATCTCAAGATAAGTGTCTAGTATTTTTTTAAAACTTCATAATAGCACTCTCATCTTTCTTCTAATTTTCTTTTGGGATGGAACTCAATTTCTATCGAAACCAGTGGCTTACAAACCCACGACAAGTAGCTTACAAACCTACGACAAGTGGCTTACAAACTCATGAAAATCAAAATCATTTAAACTACTTTGTACAAGTTCTCGAGTCCTATGGAGGAGCTCTGTAGGAAGGTTCTTGCAATTTCAATTTGAATAGATTTTTCAATTTTTTTTTTAAATCTGTTTTCAAAATGTTTTAGCTTTCAAAATCATGTTTTCAAAAATGTTTTCAAACTTTGTTTTAGCCTTGAAATATTCCTCTATTCTGATTTTTAAAAACTTCTATTTTTAAAACATCAAAACTTATTCTGATTTTAAATATTACTTATATAATTGACGGTTTATATCAATTATATATATATATATTTAAAATAATGTTTTATATTCATTCTCTATCTCAAAATATTGTTTAAACGCTTTACTTTGCTTCAGAGAAGTTTCAACTTGTTTTAAATTCAATTGTCTTTAGAAAACAACATCTCTATAATTTTAAGGGATGTCGACATAAGGGGACACCCCATGTCGACATGGTGACAGTTGGATTCAAAATTCAATTTTCAAAAGAAGTGTCCATTCGTTCGAAAACCTTTCGCCAATGGTTATGACTGTTGTGCATCTATATAAAGGCTTCCAAAATGAATTTTTCAACAACTACTTTCTTATTTTCTTCACTCTTTCTTCTCCACCATTCCATATCCATAAAACTTCATATTTCAAGATCGTGCCATCATTCTGCCAAATTCTCAATAGGAAATCATTTAGATACTCTGTCTATTTGATTCTCCATCATTCTACTAAAGATCAAAGTGCTATTCAGAGTTATAGAATTAATTAGTATTCAAAAAGTCTATAGAGTCTATCCATTCAAAAGGATTGTTATTAAGAAGTATTAGGGTGATCTTGTGTCCCGTAAATCAAGAGAGTTTCCCCAGACTCAGAGATAGGAGGGTTCCTCAAGGCCTTAGAAAGTGAGGGTTGTAATTTGGATATTGGCTTATAAAAATCTGTACAAGGATATTGCCTTGGTGCAGGACTGGATGTAGGAGGATTCCAAACCAGTATAAAATCCGGTGTGTTCTTTCCTTTTACTTGATTTACTTTACTATTTACATTTGTTATATGTTCTGTGATCATTCTGTGTTAGAATTCTGTTTAGATTTGTGTTGAAAATTTTAATTTAGTCATATAGTTCATATATTCTTTAAAACACTATTCACCCCCCTTCTAGTGTTATTTCTGCCTTAAGATCCTTAATCCGCATCCCTAACAAGAAGTTTTGTAAATATTTAAATAAATGCATTTGTGACTGAATAAGTTGTAAAATAATGGGATTTGCAAATTGATATTTTTGGAAATGGTTTTATACATAGACTTTGGAGAATTGAAAGTTATAAACATTGTTTGTAAATGTGAATGATTTATTTTGATAAGTAAGTATGGTTTTTATAAAGTAAGTATATTCAAGGCGATAGTTTTGAAATAATATTTTCAAAATGAATTTTCAAATAGTTTTGAAGCATTTGTAGCTTTCCTAAAAGGTTGTCAATATACTTATTTTTGATTTAAGTATATGATGTTATTTTCTAAGTGTTGAAAATAGAATGATCTGTGAATATGCTTATTCTGTTGAGATAAGTATATGGAATTGTTTTTCAATTATCGAATATTTTAGAATTTTTAAATGGATATCTAGTAAATGGAAATGTTTCCCAATTTATTGAATATTTGAGATGGTTTTGGGTATGTATTTTTTAAAGATATTTTAGGGAAAATATGTGGGAAGTGGTTTGATTTATGAAGAATTATAAAAAGGGCCCAATAATTGCTTTAGTACTAGATTATGCCTATTGGTAAAGTTTCGGTTTCTTGACTTGATGTGGAGACTGTTTAGTCGTGCACTTAGCAAGTAGCTAGCTATGTAGGCATGATTATCGTTTGCGTTGATAATGTTGATACGTGCAGTGTGGAGTGATTTTTTTATTGCAACCTACTAAGTTTCCTTCTTGGCCGAAGGATAGCAAGTTGAAAGTTGGAGTCGTGATAAGTCTACGAGACTTGGTTTCTGTATTAGGTTAAGAGCCACTTTTTGATATTAGTATAGAGATACCGGGATCGAATTTGTTCGAAAACCACTACGGACCAATGTATGCGTTCGAAAATGCAGATTATTGATGATGATTTATGAAGATCGTGAATCTTCATAGCATGAGGATTGCTTGTTGACATTCTCTGAGTCACTCCCATTATAGAGATATTTATAGCAGTAGCCTCCTCGTTGTGGAAATCTTTGGATTGCATGGACTACTCGCTACTAGTGGTAGTAGGAGAGTGCCTTCGGTTTCGTTCAGTCCTAGAATGAACTTGTATGGATGTTTGTCTGACATTGTATTCTAAATAGAAATTGGGTGGTTTCTATAAATGTATATCAATCAGTGGCAGAGAAAGCAACTTCCCTTAGCTTAAAACCCTTTCCCGAGACATATGAGCTTAGGAAGTTATGCTTTAATAGAAATCAATTACATGACGTGGAATGACAATGTGGCATTCAGAGATGTGATATGTGATATGAAAAATGTAATCGTAACCTCACTCCCAAGCCTTACATCTCGAAAATGCTATGGGAACTATGTTACATATTTCAGGTGTAGAATGATGAGGGTGGCGTATGATCCCTCAAGGTGACCGATGACGTATGATCTAGGTCACCAAGGTGTCCAGATGGGACCTTTATTGTATAGTATAGTTGCGTGTGAGTCCTTGCATGAGAATCCATTGGATATCAAGAAGTGTGGAAACATGAGGAATTGTGGTGTATGAGTCCTTGGACGAAAAACCATCGGGTTCTGGTTGCTAGTGTGGTTATCGAGGTTTCCAATCATGTTGGAAATCCAATTCCAATATGTGCCTGCCATTTTGTTTTGTAGAGCCTTAAATGATTAGGTCTGAAATGCTATATGGGTAATTTCGGCTATATTTGATTTTATTTGTGAAATAGATACTATTATAATATAATAAAATTTAATATAAAATGTTTTAATTATTGTAAGGTAAAAATCCATCTGTGTTTATATATATGTGGACGTGGTCTTACGAGATACTTCTGTTTTGAAAAGAAAAGTTTTCATAATTTTATAAATTCAGTAGAGACGTGTTTTCTCACGTTGGTTTACTAGACCGATTCGGGCGTTCTTCCCTTTCAATGCTCGGGTCACACCGAGTATATTTCAGGTTCATACTTGTTGCATTGGAGCTCCAATAGATGAGCTAGAAGTCTTCAGATCGTATTCTTGTATATGTTTATATTCCGCTGCATTATTTGTTTATGCTATCAGCATTTGTGAGGACGGGTTGTTATAACTGTATAGCTGATGATTTTTTTATGTACCAAATATGATTGATGTATGGTATTACAGTTTCTCTTTTTGTAAGAATCACTGTATTATGTTATATGTTATTCCACTACGATGTGAGTTTCTGTATTGTTATTGTTCGATTTGGTTTTTTTCTTCCCTTTGTCTTCTCCTTTTCTCTCTGTCTTCTCTTCTTCTCTCTTCTTTCTTTCTACTGATTATCTACAATCGGTGCACTTTGGGATGGACATGTGTGGTTCAGTGTCGGATTCAGAGGGCGTTGGGTATGGGTTGTCGCACGAACCGTAGATCAAAAGCAATAATTATGGAATAAAATGATATATGTATAACTTATATAATTAATAGGATTGGTTTGTTAACTACACCAATCTTTTCTAAATCACTTTCATTTTCATTTATAGTATTTCATTCGATACTGAATTTATTTATGAATTACTCCATAAATTTTTTTTTGGAATGGGTAAGATCTTATTAAGGCATTTCAGCCCGAAATGTTAGCCCAAAATGGACCGGTACAAAATATAGATAAGTTAATACAACTGGATCCTTCCAAATTAGACAACGCATTCTTCATCTTTCAACCATCAGCTCAAATATCATGGCGGTCGATTCTGGCGACTCATACCTTGGGTTCCTGACAATGGAAGAGTCCGATCCACTGCTTCAATACGAATTACGACTTGTTCCAGCCTGGTAAGTTGATTGTTCTTGAATCCTTTCAACGTTAATTGCATGTCTCCAATTGCTATCTTGCTGACTTCTGTATGATTTCTTTGTTTGCTTTGGAACACTCTTCAATTTCTCTCCTTCCAAATGTTCCATACAGCTACAGTAATGGCGATATTGTGTAGTTTGGGTTTGATATCTTTGCCATTATCCCTCAAAGTCGGGTAATTGATATGTTCTTCGAGTTTATTTGAGTGCGGTGTTAGATTTAGGAAATTGTTGCACGAATTCCACACTGAATTAGAGTAAGAGCATTCGAAAAACAGGTGTTCGTGCGTTTCTATCTCTTGATTGCATATAATACAGACAGTATCATTTATTGATCCCCATTTCAATAATCTATCTTTCGTTGCTAATCTTCGCATTATCGCTTTGTATGCAGTGAATGCCATTTTCGGGTTGTTGACATGGTCCCATATGATTTTACTCCATGCAGTTTTATTTTCATTTTTCTTGATTTCATTCCAAGTAGCTTTAGAAGTGAATTCATTGCCTGTAGGCTTCCAAACCCATATGTCTTTTTCTCTACCATTATAAATTGGCATATACCGGATCTCTTCTTTTCTATCTTGGTTAATTGGCAATGAGGAGCAGTTCCACATATTGTTATTTATCACCTCTTGAACTCTTTTATCGGGCATCCAAAGTCAAAAAAAGTCTATAGTCCCAAAATGTCAATCAAATATTCTCATTGGATCCAACGATCTCTCCATAGGTCAGTTTCTCTTCCAGTTGCTATTTCTCGAGTACAAAGGGAAGCTAAAATGTTTCTGACTTTCATTATTGCTTTCCAATTTTCTAAAGCATTATTATCTATGGTCATTTGCGAGAAGTTACCACTGATGTATCTTTTGCTCATCCATTTTCCCCAAGGACCTTTTCCATTGATAATTCTCCAAGCCTGTTTAAGTGTGTGTACTGTTCTCATATCTTTTAATCTTCTAAGTCCTACACCTCCTTCATCTTTAGGCCTACATAGTTTATCATATTTGATCTTGTGTAGACCACCTTTCCAAATGAAATCCGCACATACCTTTTCAATTTTTGGGATAGAAACATCAGGTAGTTGAAAAGTTCGCAACTAGAAGTTAACTTTAGAATGAATAACAGTGTGTACCAATTCTATATGACCTACAAGAGATAGCAATTTGGAGCTCCAACCCTACAGTCTATCCCTGATGGAGGAGATAAGGACTGCACATTCTTTGTCTATGATTTTATTTGAAGATAATGGAACCCCTGAGTATTTGATTGGAAGGTTGCCCTCCTTTACATTCAAGATATCCAACACCTCTGCTTTCCTATTGCAAGTTTTGTTAAAGTAGCATTTGGTTTTCTATTCATTCAGTTTTAGCCCAGTGTATTTTTCTAAGTTAATGAAGATGTCTTTAATTGCTAATGTTGATTCATTGCTGGATTTTATACAGATGAGCAAGTCATCTGCATAGAGTAAGTGACTCACAGTAGGCTGGAAGTTAAAAATAGTATGAATAAGCTTGTGATGAGTAGCCAACTCCATTTGTAGCGAAAAGTATTCCATGGCGATTGCAAACAAATAGGGGACAGAGAGTCACCCTGCCGAATGCCTCTATTGGACCCTATGAAACCTTTTGGTATATCACTGATCAGAATAGAGAAGGAAGGTGTAGTTATACATTCTTTTATAAGGCTCACAAATTTTGAAGGGAATCCCATAGCAATAAGCATATGGATTTAAATTTTCTATTAATTTTATCATATGCTTTGTGGAGATCAACCTTTAGACAAAATTTATCTGAACCTAGTTTATTAAAATTCATAACCAACTCATATGCCATAAGCGAATTTTCAGAAATGCTTCTACCTTTAATGAAAGCACTTTGGCATTTGAAAATGAGATCAGGTAATAACATCTTCATTCTGTTGCAAAGAATCTTGCTTAGGATTTTGTACATCACATTGCAACATGCAATAGGCCGGTAATCCTCAATTTTTGAAGGATTAATTTTTTTAGGAATTAGACAGATGAAGGTATGATTAATTTCTTTGACAAACTTTACAGTTTGAAATATTTCTTGCATAGCTGATATTATGTGATATTTCATGTCACTCCAATGGAGAGTGTAGAACTTAAGCTGAGTCCATCGGGTCCAAGACTAGAGTCAATGTGGATGGCATTCAGAGCATTCAGGATTTCAGTTTCAGTAATTTGTCTGGACGACATCCTTCTTCCTTTGGTATTTATCTGCCTCCTGCAATGAATGTTTGGTAAGTTATCACAGACTTCACCATTAAACATTTCATTATAGTATTTAATTGCTTGCTCCTCAAAGTCTACTGTATTGATAGTAAAGTTTCCTTCCTGATTGATATTTTGAATGATATTATTCTTATTGCTGCGAATTGCCATTTTAGCATAGAAGAATTTAGTGCATTCTTTTCCTTCAGTAAACCATTTCTCCTTTACTTTTTGTCTGAGTTCAGTAGCTTTCAGTCTGAGGGCTTCTTTTAAATCGCTTTGACTTTGATAATAGTTTCCCCATGTATTGTCATCATCAGTGCCATTGTCTATCATAGCTAGGAATTAATCACATTTTCCTTACAACATTGCAATATGATCTCCCTCCTTGGGCCTACCTCTATTCCAGTTTTTTATGTCCTTTTTTATATTTTTGGTAATTTGTATTAATTTATAACATTGAGAGCCCTCAACCTTTGGTAGATTACTGAAATTAATGGCTTCTTTGTAGCCCTCTATTTCATGCCAGTGGTTACTATACCTGAATGGTTTGCCTTTGACAACCATTCCTTTATCTGCTAACTCAACAAGTATAGGACTATGATCACTAGTAGATGGAGGGAGAGTGTTAATTCTAATGTTAGAAAACAAAGTAATGCATTTCACATTTATAAGCGCTCTGTCTAATCTGCATGATATCCTTTTATTCTCACCACTTCTCTATGTGTATTTCAGGCCACCGTGGACAGGCTCAAGCAGCCCTGCCTCTATTATGCATTTATTGAATTCGTCTAGTTGGGAAACTTTCATGGTAAGTCCTTCTTTTTTCTCCTCCGCTCTGAGCACTGAGTTGAAATTCCCTAGCATAATCCAAGGGTTATTAGTTTTTTTTTGCTTATTTCTTTAATGGATTTCCATAATAGAGTTCTTTGTGAGGCCAAATTGCTAGCATATGCACAAGTCAGAGTCAATTTTAGACCTCCCATGTTTGTAGCGTCCGCAGTTATTTGTTGGTCATCTTTCTTCTGTAGGTTGATAGACCAGGTTGACTTGTTCCATAGTAAAAGAATGTGGCCTTTTCCTCCCACATCATTGTTATGTATGAAGTTCCAATCATCTCCCAAAGAATCAGTAAAAAAATTAAATTTTCCTTACTGAATTTATTTTCTAGAATACTTAATAGAAGGAGAATAGGTTATCCTCAAGTTTAAGTGGTCTAAATGCCTGATATCATTATTTAGACCCCTTATGTTCCATCTTATTATTGACATTTAGAGTTTGAGGATCTACTCCTCAGTTTCATAGGAGAGATCTCACGATTTGTTTTCGTCTTACTTTTGGCCTCTGGATTTAGAAATTGTTTGGTGTAGTCCAAGTTGGTCTTTATGAACTTATTAGGGCTAGTTTCCTCAATATTTGTGTCTGAATCCAGTTTGTCCAGTACAGCTTTACTAATTTCATGTATTTCATCTATTGTGACAGGCACTTCCACTGATGAATTCCCAGCTGAATTATGGACAATTGTATTTTCCTCAGTATTATCCAGTGATGGAACATTTTCCTTTACTGCATCTTCCAGAGCATCAGGCATTTCCTCAGGTGTTTGGCCGCTAACTACTTTGGTTAACTGTTTTATGTGTATATGACTTGCTTCAGTAGACTCATTCTGCGCCTCTTTTTGATGTATATTTTATGTAGGCCCGGTTTGAGTAATATCTAATGTATGTTTTTGTCTCCACACCTGTTTAATAGGACCTATAATAGATTCACACTAATCCGTAGAATGCCCAAAGCACTTGCATTTAGTACAAACAGGGGGGATGTGATCATATTCAACATCCTGGATGTAAATATTTCCACTTCTGTCTTTAGCACGAACTTGATTTTTGATTGTGTCACTAGCTTTGATTTCTACTAGAACTCTAGCATATTTCAATCTTTTAACATGTCTAGTATAATCATCCATGGCCAAGGGTGTACCAACAAGGCTTGCAATTTTACTTATGCCGCGAGCATTCCATAAGGATACATCGAGATTCATAAGTTTGACCCAAACAGGGTGAGTTTCTAGCATATCTCTCTCTAATCGTAGATTAGGTTCCCACTTCTTGATGAAAATAAGTTTGCTATCAATGAACCATGGACCTCCTTCTAGCACTTTTCTGCAATCCAATTTGTTACTGAATTTAATTAAGTAGAATCCATTTTCCCTGGGGAAGACATCCCATTTACCTGTTGGTTTCCATTCTCTTCTAATGTAAGCGTTGAGATGTACATAATAAGGTCTTTTTCCTACAACATATATGTAAATGAATGAACCCCACATATTTTTAGCTGCGGATAATACCTCTCATCCAGATCTGCAAAGGGACCCTCTGCATCTTCAAGGGGTACGAAATTGTTTACCCCACCTTCTATACACGTGTTGCCTGCAATAGCATCTGCCCAGGTTCTCTTCCCTTCTTTAAATTCAACTTTTTTGGATCTAGGCCCCACTGAAAAAGCTCGATGATTGGTTTCCTCTCTCCCTGCATATTCTCCCAATTAGACGCTTACCTTTGTTTTTATAAAGTACTTGTTGCTACCCTATGTCGTCTTCATCTTCGGTTATGGAAATTTCACCATTAGGGTTTCCTACGGAATTAGGAGCAGTCCATAAATTATAAAGATACATTTTTATAAAACATTAACTTAAAAACTCCACTATTATTTACTCAAATAATACTCCCCCATTTCCAAAAAGTATATGCAAAATTTCAATTTTAGTTTATTTTTCAAAATCCAGATGAAGGCCCAAACAAAATAAGGGTCTTTAAGGTCGAGTAAACCTTTCGACCTTTTTACCTTAAAGTGTTCTAAAGAAAGATGTTTACGGATTGGTCCAGTAACATCAAATAGTTTGCACAACTTAGATGTTTTAAACAACAACTACAGTTTTGATACAATAATGTTTATTAAAACCTTCCTATCCAATTTTACCCATTTAAAAACTTGAGTTGAATTATTTCTTTTCTACCCAAGAGTTTAAAATTTTCATTTATCAAAACATTTATCAAAATACCTTTTATTTTAATTCAATTCCCTTTAAAAGGAAACTTAAGAACCAAATACCAAGTTTTTATTTCAAAACCCTTTTAGAAATCATACTACATATATTTCTATATATAAAATAACTTTAAAACTTTATTCACTAACAATCACTTTTGGGTTCATTTGGATTTGAACTCATTTTGACCATACAATGATAAAGAGAATAATTTACTGAGTGCTCTACAATGTTTGCCTAAGTAACATTCGATCATTAGTTAGAAGATTATTCAGATCATCACAAAACAAATTGAGTTGCTTTCTTTGAATTATACAAAGAAAATGTATCTTTCTTAAAAATTCTATTTGAAATGTTTATTTCATAAATGCTTCAAACTAATACCACTATTACTTTTCTCAAAAATCATTTTGAAATCATTTCAAGCAATATAGGGATTTAAGTTCTCAAGCCTTTCTAAATCATATAAATTGTTTTATATAACATATTTATATAAAATGTACTTTTAAAATCATCTTATATTATAATAAATGTTCTTAAATATTTATCCTAATGTCTTATCTTCCTATTTAGATTATATTAAACAATTTAATAAAAAATGATTTTAACTTAGTGCTTTCACCAAATAACTTATAGTCAAACTGTGAAACTTAATTCACAAAGGGTTCGTTTTAATATACTCACAATTATCAATAAACATAAACTGGTCGAGCATAAATCGGCAATCAACAAACAATAGTCAATGTTCCTAAACTATTCGACCATGACAAATCAACGTACAATAACAATAAAAAATAAAAAATTAGCATTAACAAACAAACACACCATAACTCACTATATAAATATGATATTTTTTCCTTTATATATATATAAAATATATAATCCTGGATAAAGTATTTGATTTACTAATTGTGAAAAATCAATATCATGTTCGTTTGCCTTATTTAAGTGTTTTGAACTCCTTATCGACACCGTGACATCCCACATCTCGACCATAATTCAAAAATCAAACATAACAGATCAATTAATAAAATATGTTTTTATAGCAATAACAAATACGCTCTTATATATAATACTCTCAACTCATTCTAGGGTGTCACTTACCCTATCTCTAATGAGTTTACCCCACCAGAGCTAAGGTTCTCGCTTAACCTTCAACTCTAATACCAGATGTAACCACCGACCTTTTCGATGCTCAAAAGTTGGCACTTAATGTGTCCACTATGTTTAAATGCCAAGCATCCAAGTGCTGGAAAGGCAGATTGTTAGAGTAAATAAAAAAGAAAAAGAACAGAGGAAAAATAATCTCACAGTGGAACGACAATGTATAATATAACAAAGACAGTAAAAGTCATCACTTTAAAATACACGATATATTAATGTCAAAAACAAACCTCATCAGCCTAGACAGTTATTACTTACCGACCTTACAGTTACTAATGGGTATACATAATAATAAAATGGAAAATAAAATTACTACGGCAAGTGAACATCTAGCTCTACTCCAAGAGCTCCATGTCCGGCCAACGACAACCTAGAAAAACTCGATTGATCCAAGCATTATAAAAAAATAACATGAAGATCAGTTTAAAAAAATAGCATGAGAAAACTTAAGAAATATGGTGAACATATAGTAATTCTATAAGACCATGCCGCTAAACACAGACAGGTTTTACCTCACAATAACAAAAACCATACATGAAAGAATGGAAATAAATTGGAACAAAAACCAAACTTGAAAGAATGGGCATAAACAAGATCAAAATCCAAAATTAAAGAATGGACATTAATAATAATATTGCAAAGAGTGCAAGACACTTACCGATGCAATTAACAAAGAATCAATTTAAAGGCTTAAATAAAAAATAATGGAATTAGGGCATATCATTTGATCGGATCCATAACAGTGAATTATTATAAGATTTCAAGTTACGTAGTGATCAGACTTATCGTTTGATCGTACGGGCTCGAAAAGCGTAGAAATAAATTAATATAATTTAAAGAAATGTAATTCAATTTAATAAGCTAAATTTTGCATACAATGGAATTAGGGATTGAAACTAGTTCCGTTGAGTTCAAAAATATCGAGACATATATTTTGATATATTAAATGACCCACTTTCGTTTCGGAAACGAAACGGGGTTTTTGGGTCGTTGTTATCGTTTCGACCCAATTCAGTATGTCCATTATGTGTGTGTGTGCATAGTTTTCTCTAAAACCCTAGTAGCATTTTTCTTATTTCTGCATGTACTATTATTTCCATCTGCTTCTTTCCTTCTCCAATGTCTGTCAAAAAAACCTAATTCCCAAATTCAAAATCAAATCGAAATTTCAAACTCTCCAAACCCTATCATATTATATATCATTGGAAAGCCCTCGACGAGCGCAATTTACTATTGCAATTCTTTTTTGCAATTGAATCATGATTTGACCAGAAATTAGCGATCTTTCTTAGCCGTCCGTTTCTAGGGTTTTCGATCCAACGGTAGGTCGTCGATTATACGACAATCGGGAGGTGCAGGCTTGTAGAGGTCACAAAGCAGGTCTTAGGGGTGGTGTTTGTTCATGCCAGAGATGATCGATATTGATAGAAATTGGCCACAAAGGATGGCGGCTCATTGGCAAATTAGAATGTGCCACGTGGCCTGGTGGCGGTCGGCCTTGGACGAGGAGCATGGCGGTGGTGTCAGATTTGGGAAGCAACGTTCGTAGTGGTCAACGTTTGGACTGGAAAGACAGCGGCCAGGCGGTTTGCATATGTGAGATGTCGAGAAGGGTTAGGGTATAACTGAGGTTAGGTAATTACGATAATGCCCCTTGTTTATTTTATTTTATTTTTAATTTAAATTTTCAAACTTCTAACCATCGTAACTTTTCATACGAGCTCGAATTTGGACGCGCTTTCTTCCATTGCGATCGTGTTGAAATTCCAGACAACATGAAACTTGTTTGATTGGATTCTGAGACAGTTCAAATTTTGGGCTTTATTTCGATTTTAAATCAACGAAAAATCAAAGGTGAGTGATTTAACTAACTCACGATTACTAAATCATTTTATATTAGTTAAATTAAATTTATGATATGGTAAGAAATTTATTGATTGTTATTTGGCATTTTAAATTGTCATTTAAATTTAATTTGAGTTAATACTAAATTAAATTGCCATTTAAATTGAATTTAAATTGTTAGTTAAATACCTGATAATGATAACCTGTTAGTTGTTGTGATTTATTGGTTGATTTGAATGATGATTGTGATGGATGCTTAATTGTTGACATTTTGGATGATTCTTTGTTATGTTTATTTTATATGTAGTTATCACACTGCAAGTTCCCTTCGTTATTATTAGGAAAATCACTATGACTTGAAATGATACATACCTGAACGATCTTATAGATTAGGGAAAAATCATTATGGGTTGAAATGATAAACCCAAACGATTTTATGGATCTATAGAAATTGTGATTCGATATACGGGTTAAAATGATATATATTTGAAAATTTAAATTTATTACGGGTTGAAATGATATATATCTGTATCACTTGATCATAGGATAGAAAATTATATACGGACATCGGATTGGTTAGATTGAATGGTTTTAAAATCTTGAATTTGGATTTTATTAAATGTTACTGTTTTAAGGGAAATAAATTATGGATTTATATGAATTATATTATTTTCTAACTCAAGCTTTGAAAGTTGAAATTGAAATGGTTAAAAAGAAATTGTTTAAGAATTAAATTGGGAATGTAAAGTTAAAATCGATATATGACTTTAATTAAGAAATTTGAATTATTTTGAAGATGTGGATCTTAAAATTTAACAATGAAGTTAAATTTGATTTAAGTGGTTTAAATAAGTGGATTGAAATTTGGCTTGAAATTGATATGAATTAACATGGTTTAAAATAAGAATGGAATAGAATTTAAATCATTGATTTGAATTGTTGAATCGAAATTTAGGTTAAAATGAATGTTTCAAATATTGAAGTAATGTCGAATTGAAATTGAAATCACGTTGATTTGGACCTAAATCGAAATTGAGTGATTTAAATTGAAAGATTAAGATTGAGTTTTGTTGATTGGAAATCTGGATATGGTCCAGATTTGTTGCAATGGATGAAACAGTTTGATTTGATATTATTTTCAAAATAAGTTATTTTAAAATAAACTATTTAAAATCTATTGTTTTAAAATTCAAATTATTTAGATTTCAAAACTATTTTACTATTCCAATAATCAAACCATTTCATATCAAACTATTTTTAACCGTTTAAAAAGCCTTAAACTATTTACACTATTTTAAACTATTTTAAACTAATTTAAACTATTTATAACTAACCAAACTATTTTCTAAAATTCAAACTATGCAAGGTTGAATTGTTATATTTAAATGCTTGATTTAAAGGCAAATATGGTTAATTGATGTTATAATCTACGTTGGAATTTGAAATGATTTTTTCTAGTTTAATGAATTATTTTGAGTAAGTACGATGGTTATGAAATGAGGGATATTTTTATATAAAATATGAATCGGTTTTAAAAATGTAAAAGAAGCAACCGGTGTGAAATAAGCGTTTGGTTGTTAAAGAGACCAGGATCGGATATTATCATACTCTCTGCCAATATCGAAACCACTTTAATAACTGTGTACGTGGTGGAGAATCTAGAATGAAGTAGGATGGTTTGGTGAACGCTACTGGAATGAAGAGAATGATAATGGATAGCCTTGACTTTTGGGTCATAATTAAAATGACTAAAACAGGAGCCATGCCGGGCCTAGTTGGGTCGCTCCCCCTATCGGGCACATTTTTTTGACACCATACCTATTACTTTATGATTGATTTGGTAGCCACCCCTCGATTTGATTATGAGAACGTGTCTCGAGATTGGCGGTAATAGCTTCTACGCATTACCACCAGTCCGGATCCGCAAAATGGTAGTATACTGCCATGGACATTGTCTCGCATGCCTTTTTATATTTATCCCGATCGAGCCCATTACGACTTTGGTATGTATCATACCTATGGAGTGCTTCCTGAGTAAACTACCAGTTTGGTGGAGCTTATAGTATCTGCATAGACTACGGTACTTATATAAAAATGTGTTAAGGGGAATATGGGTAACGCCTTAACGCTACTTTAATACTTTACTTTATTGTAGACATATTATAATAGCAAATTGTATTATATATGTAGATAGTTTAATGGATCCTTAGGAGATGGAATTTCGAACATCTCTTAAGTTATTACACACATGTTATACATTGGATAGGAGATTTAAATCCCATGAATATCTCTAAAGTTGTTGCACTCATAATTATTTATGTTGATTTAACTTACATAAGATCTTTTAGTTCTGACTCGAGTGTTTTGTCTTTTCACTACGCTTGGGTCAGCCTAAGCTTTTTAGTGTTGAAGACATTATTCTGGAGGACGAACGTACCGACCTACTATTTCAAACCATTCAAATCGACAATCATCCACACATGTCAAACTTGAGTTGCTCAAAACAACAGATTGTTAATTTATATTTGGCAAAACTTAGCATATACGGTGAATAAATCAATCACAGACACCGAGTAATACAACAATAAGCAGCGGAATAGACAAATAGTAGTTCATGAAGCTACTATTACATCAGAGTTTAAAAAAAGATATAACAGAAATCTCAAACAAAAAGTAGTCTCAAATACATAGGAAAATGATAAGTTGGAACATAAACCATTGGAATAAACTGAAAGCTGAATAGATATAAGACAAATCTCCAAGCAAAACTCCAAGCTTCAAAGGTGAGTCTCAAATGCTGTGACACTCAGCCTGACCCGAGCATAAAGCAAAACACAAAACACTAAAGTCATGATTAACATTCTTATGCAAGTAAATCAACTCGTAAATTCCCAAATGAAATACAAATAACTTAAAGATGTTGAGATTCCATCCTTTAAGGATCCGTTAAACTATCTACATACATAGTACAATACGCTACATATATAATGTCTATAGTAAAGTAAACTGTTAAAATAGCGCTAAGATGTTACCCATATCTCCTTTAACACATTTTTATATATTCCCGTAGTCTATACAATATGGTAATTCCTTCATAAAATGGAGAGCTATCAGAGGACACTCCATAGATACAGTACAAACCAAACTCGTAGTGGGCGCGATAAGGCATGTAACAAGGCATGCGAGGCAATGCTCAGGGTATGAATATTATTGTTTTGCAGATCCGGACCGGTGGTAATGCATAACAGCTACTACCATGCACCTCGAGAAACACTCTCATAATCAAAGGTGCACCCAATTAAATCACAAAGTAATAAAATGGTATCGAAGAAGCATGCTCGATCGGAGGTGCGACCTCACTTGGCCCGGCATGGCTCTGTTTTAGTCACATCAAGCTGACTCGTGGGAGTCAGGGCTGCGTTCATATCTTATACAGACGTTTGCCAAACCATCCTACTTCATTCTGGATTCTCTACCATGTACACATTTGTTAAAGCAGTTTTCGATATTGGCAGAGAGTATGACAATTTTCGATCCCGGTCTCTTTAAAAACCAAACGTTTATTTCACAACGTGGTCATTTATATTTCAAACTGTTTATATATAATATCAAAACATCATATTCATTTCAAAATCATATCACTTTCGGAATTATATTCACTTTATAGGTTAACTATTATATTAAAGTATTCGTATTTAAATCCATTAAATCTAAAATGTAACAGTTTCAACTTAAACAGTTTGAATATTGAAAGTAGTTTATATATGTAGGAATAGTTATACATTAAAATAGTTCTATTTCAAAATAGCTTATAGATTAAAAATAATTTATATATTAAAAATAGTTTATATATAAGGAGTTTACATTGAAAATAGTTTCGTTTCTTCCCATTCATAAATCAATTCAAATCAACTTTAGTTCCAAAAGTGAATTTAAATCAAATCTTAGTTCAACAGTTTCAACTAAAAGATTAAAGGTTAAATCCAAATTCTCATTAAAACCATTTTTAACTTATATCGATTTCAAATCTAGGTTTGAACTCTAATTTTTTAACCACTTCCAATTCAATAGGTTTCAAAGTTTAAATATTCAAATATTTTGCAATAACTCAATTTGATAAATTTCATTTATATTTCAAAATTCAACTTCTAATTTTTATTTAACTTTGCAAAATATTCACTTAATCATTTTTAATAGCAATTAAATAAAATATCCAATTACAAATTTAAATCAAAAAATAAATATTAACTTTTATTTAAATTTGAAAATATTCATTTCACCGCCTTTAATTAAATCAAGTTATGAAGTCATACCTTTCAAAATCTCAAATTAATAAGTTTCAAATCAATCCTTATTTAAATTCAATTCTCAAATAAATTAAATTACAAATTAATTTAATTTATCTTCCCGACCTTTATTTTATTAAATTTATTACAAAAATTTATTTATAAATATTAATATAAATTTTAAAATAAATAGTTTAAAACATATTATACATATTAGTTGAATTAAAATTTTATTTTATTTATTATATTAAATTCTATTATTAGATTAAATCTTATTTTACTAAATATATTGTATAAAATCTTATTTTATACATTTAAAAACAATAAAATTATAAGTAAAATCTAAGAATTATATTTTTCAAAATTTAACTCATAAATTTAAAATCTCCAAACATACAATTTAAAAATCAAAATTTTACACATATATTAAAATAAAATCTTTATATTATATTTAAAATCAATAATCATTAAATCCCATACATTTTCTTTTCTACATTTTGTAAATCAATTAAAAATAGACCAAAAATGTCCATATATAGTTTTCTATCCTATGGTCAAGTGATACATATATTTATCATTTCAATCCGCAATTATTTAAATTTACGGATATATATCATTTCAACTCGCAATCCCAAAATTTCAAAATCAATAAAATCGCTTGGGTTTATCATTTCAACCCATAAGGATCTTCCTTAATCTATAAAATCGTTCAGGTATGTATCATTTCAACCAGTAGGGAATTTCTGGCTATCAGGGAACTTGCACTGTGAGAACAATAGAATATAAAATAGCATAACATATAATTACAAGCATATATCCTAATTAACAATTAAATATAATATATACAACAAGTTATAGTGTCATATATCAATCATAGGTAAACAATATTAACATATCATATTCGACGATCAAATTACTAACAAATTTAAATTTAACAACATAATTAAAGCATCTTTCATATAAAATCAATTTACTAAAGATAAGAATGTTAACCGTGAGTGATTTCTCACCTTTCGAGACCGAAGAAAATAGGATACGAGCAGGGATAAGCAACAAATCACCAAACTGATACGGATAAGCACAGATCGACAACAGGACAGCGACAAAGCAAAGCAAATAACTACACGAATTCGATGAAAACAAATGAAAGCAAGCAAGAGATAGATGGAAACAATATATATTATAAATTTTATTCTTAAAATTAATATTTAATTTAAAACACATATTAAAATAAAATCTTTTTATATTATTTTTTAAAATCGATATCTAATTTAAAACCCATATTTCCTTTAAAAATCAAATTTCAGAACAAACAATTCAGAATGTCAGATTTTCAAAATCGATATAAGTAAGCATATATTTTTAGGCTATATATGTATATATTTATATATACATAAAATATGGAATATACTCTTTTATAAAGGAATGCTATTGGCAAGCATGGGAAGGCGAAGGAGGCTACGGGTGGGTTGTTCGATCTTGTCAGGTGTAGGAGAACGGAACGGCTCGGAGAATGGTGGGAATGAGCAGTAGGTTATGGGCTGTGGAAGTTTTCGGCAAAGGACGTTAGTGTTAGGTGGAGAGGGACCGTGCTTGCTGAGGCGAGCTGTCATGGGCGTTGGCCATGGTGCCTGGTGGTGATGGCGATCTCGGCGTCAGGTGGTAAGGGGAAGTTGAAACGGCCTATAGGAGAGGGTGTGGAAGCTCGGAGGTGAGCTTGGCAGGTGTCATTGCAGCCTCGGCTATGGAGGAGATGAGATGGTTGCGTGTGAAAATAAAGGGGTGGAGGCGAGCAGTTTTCACAAGCTTTTACATGTATACGTGCTTTTTTTTATATAGCAGCAAATGAAAAGAAAATGGAAGGAGGAGAAGGAAACGGCGACGAAGAAGAAGATGGGCTGAAAAGGAAGGGACGCAAGTTTCGGAGAGAATTGTACAGCAGGTAGTGTATAGGTACAAGCAGGTATGAGGCAATATGAAAGCAAGCTTATTATAATAATTTTCTCAGAACGAATAAAAGGGATCGTAAGAGACCAAAAGCAAATAAGGGAACCAACATAAAATAAAGCTAATATAGGAAATAGCAACAGTCCACGGCTGGATTTTAGGAATTATAAAAGCCCACTGACTATTTGTTTTCAATCGATGGATAGATGAAAGGCCATATGGAAACCAAAAGGCTCAAACGGTTACCGATACAACAAATCATTTGGCAGATTTCGCCGCGTACCGATAACGAAATACGCAAATGTGACGCCCCACCTTTATACCCACGCTAGCCAAGAACATTACTGTGAATGCTGTCAACTAGCACGGAGAATAAGGCTGTTGAGGAGCGACCATCTGTATAATTGCTTTGTGCGAGTACCGATATACCGGATAAAAATATAACTTTTCATCTCAAGAGGAAATCCGACATACCGACACAAACTCAAAGCTACTACACAGTGGCTATAATTTCTTCGGAAACAAATATAGAAATAAACATAACATAAATCAGTCACAGACAATTCATATCATAAAGGCGGAATAAGATATGAATATTACACTAGAAAGTGTACATCAGAGTAGTGGTCTAAAAAGATCCAAAATAATACAAAAGAATAGATACAAGTGCTAGACAAAAGAATAAGTATACATCAAGGAGTCTAAATCTCAAATGTATACAACAAAAACTACTAATCTAAGTAGTTAGCCAAAAGTCAGAGGGATCAATCCCAAGAGAGAAGTCAAGCCGACGCACCTGTAACATCTCGCTCTGACCCGAGTATTATTTAATAAGAAAATAATAAACGGATCAGTCTAGCTATAAATATCAGATGAAGTGATATATAATAAGAGATATGACATAAACATATAATAATCACAATGCCAAGCTGTGATAAAATAGTAATTGAAAATCAACAAGAGATTAATCAATATCACAATAATCTACTCAAGATAAAAAGGAATGTCATACTCCTAATTTCATTCACCAAGCCGCAATATATGACACATATATCAATGCCCATCGTAAAAGTTGGTGAAACATAAATTCCAGAATTCAACACACGAGATCCAGAAATCACAAGGAAAGGATCAACGACGTCGTACAGCGGGACATCCGATGAACCAAATCACAATCAAAGGGAACAACGACGTCGTACAGCGGGACGTCCGATGAACCAAATCACAAAGACATAGCACGATGCTAGTCAAAAACCTAAAATGATCGTCATGATCAAAGAGAAGTGTTAATTACAATAAGCTAGTAAATATATGAGCTTAGCTTCATGTCCCATAACCACTAGCTTAACTTAAATATTTACGAACAAATTGTAGATCTGCACTAGAAAATTGTCACAAGAGGTTCAATCGAACAAGTCCAAGAATTAACCGACGAAGTAAACGCAAGCGTTTCATACCACTCGTTTTACTAAGTCGTTTAATTAGATTTCTCATACGAGTGAGGTAAAGGTTTATATATACTAATAGATTGAAAAACGGTTTTATAAACGAATTTGGTATTAATAGTATTGAAATCGTTTGAGGAAAGAGTTTTGATATTTACTACTAGTATAGAAAACCTTTATATTTTTAAAGTGACAAATCACGAAGAAGATTGTAAGAACAATCAATCACAAAAATTCACATACGAAGACGTGAATAAAATCCAAAGAAATCGATAAAGAATCCATCGAAATGGATATTCAAAAATCCCTAAAAAGAGTCATCAAAATCATAATAGATGATAACAACAAATAGGATTATCAGAATCGATTTAAATTGAAATTCCAATCCAAAAAGGCAAATTGGACTCAAACAGCAGGTTCAGTCGACTGAACAGAGAATTCCAGTCGACTGACCCTGTACATGGAAATTTTCCAGGTTCAGAAAACTTTCTGTTTCCAGTTTCAATCGACTGTGCAGGGTTTTTCAGTCGACTGAATCATGCCTGGAAACTCTCGGATTTCAGGTTCAGTCGACTGAACAGAGATTTCAGTCGACTGAATCATGCCAGGGCTGTTTTTCAGCCTTATTCAAATGAAGAGCAAACTCTTCCAAAATGCAATCGGACGAACATTGGCTCTAAGGGTTTATGCCAATCGGCAACCCGGCCCTATATGCTCCTCGATGCATCACCAAAAGCATGATCAAACATCCATAAAAGGATTTCACACAAATTTGACTTAAAAAAACCCAAAAATTGGAGTATTCACAAAATCAATCCAAAACAAGAGCAAATGCACATGAAGAAGTGTTAGGAATTCATACCCAACAACCAAAGATAATTATAGTCATAGATGTGAGATATAAATCTCACCTTTGCACTAAAATTTATGAAGATGAAGCTTGAAAGCAAAGGGGAATCAACCACTCTTCAAATCCAACTCTAGAAGCTTGAATCTAAGCTAAAAAGAAGAACATTTCCTAAGTTAGGTTTAGGAAATTTCTGAAATTGAATGGAGAAAGAGTTGGAGAAGGTGAAGGAGATGCTTACCAAAGGGTTCTTCTTGAGTTTGGAGCTAAAGCTTGGATTTGCAAAGAAAGTTAGGGCTTGGAGTTTTAATTCTTTTTCCTCTCCACCATTTTCAGTTGGAGCTTGAGTTTGAGGAGTTAGAATGAAGTAATGAAGAGGAGAGGGGGATTGGGACTGAGTTAGTAAGTAGGTTCAGCCCAAACCAAAGCCCAAAGCAAAAAGTAGCAAAATTCAACTTTCTCCAAACATATCGAAGCTTATACTCAAAAAGGTCGCAAATGACATTTTGAACTCAATGGAGGTGGTCTCGAGTCCTAATTCGACCGTATGCAAAAAGTAGGTTTTCGGACTAAAATCCGACGAACGATAAAATATTTAAATAAAATATTTAAATATAAAATCGATAAATATGCGGGTTGTTACAGACTCCCCTCCTTAAAGAAATTGCGTCCTCGTAATAAGTAAGAAAGAAATATAAGAAGTAACAACCATAGAAGCATATTAACACAAAAGAAAATTTGAAATAGGAAGTTCACCCTAAAGTGCACAAAAGAGTTAGCAAGAGATCTGGTGAAACTTCAATTTCCACAATAACACCGGGCTCAAGAATGAAAACCGGAATCCCTAAGGCATTCCCGTAGATAAAAGACGTGGGGAACGTCAAGAATAGCAGAAAATTGAGCCGGTGCAACGGCGTAGTACAAAAACGGTACGCCCGAGAAACTAGAAACTCAAATAATTTGGGACATCAGCGTAGTACAAAAACGGTACGCCCAATGAACCAAAGCAAAGACATCGATGTAGTACAAACGGTACATCCGATGAATCAAATACAAAGACATCGATGTAGTACAAACGGTACATCAGATGAATCAAAAACAAAGACATCGATGTAGTACAAACGGTACATCCGATGAATCAAAAGCAAAGACATCGATGTAGTACAACGGTACATCCGATGAATCAAAAGAAAAGACATCGATGTAGTACAACGGTACATCCGATGAATCAAAAGCAAAGACATCGATGTAGTACAAACGGTACATCCGATGAATCAAACGCAAAGACATCGATGTAGTACAACGGTACATCCGATGAATCAAAAGAAAAGACATCGATGTAGTACAATGGTACATCCGATGAATCAAAAGAAAAGACATCGATGTAGTACAACGGTACATCCGATGAATCAAAAGAAAAGACATCGATGTAGTGCAAACGGTACATCCGATGAATCAAAAGCAAAGACATCGATGTAGTACAACGGTACATCCGATGAATCAAAAGAAAAGACATCGATGTAGTACAACGGTACATCCGATGAATCAAAAGCAAAGACATCGATGTAGTACAACGGTACATCCGATGAATCAAAAGAAAAGACATCGATGTAGTACAACGGTACATCCGATGAATCAAAAGCAAAGACATCGATGTAGTACAAACGGTACATCCGATGAATCAAACGCAAAGACATCGATGTAGTACAACGGTACATCCGATGAATCAAAAGAAAAGACATCGATGTAGTACAACGGTACATCCGATGAATCAAAAGAAAAGACATCGATGTAGTACAACGGTACATCCGATGAATCAAAAGAAAAGACATCGATGTAGTACAAACGGTACATTCGATGAATCAAACGCAAAGACATCGATGTAGTACAACGGTACATCCGATGAATCAAAAGCAAAGACATCGATGTAGTACAAACGGTACATCCGATGAATCAAAAGAAAAGACATCGATGTAGTACAACGGTACATCCGATGAATCAAACGCAAAGACATCGATGTAGTACAACGGTACATCCGATGAATCAAAAGCAAAGACATCGATGTAGTACAACGGTACATCCGATGAATCAAAAGAAAAGACATCGATGTAGTACAAACGGTACATCCGATGAATCAAACGCAAAGACATCGATGTAGTACAACGGTACATCCGATGAATCAAAAAGCAAAGACATCGATGTAGTACAACGGTACATCTGATGAATCAAAAGCAAAGACATCGATGTAGTACAACGGTACATCCGTTGAATCAAAAGAAAAGACATCGATGTAGTACAACGGTACATCCGATGAATCAAAAGCAAAGACATCGATGTAGTACAACGGTACATCCGATGAATCAAAACCCGAATGATTTTCGGAACACCGACGTAGTACAAAAACGGTACGTCCAATGAACCGAACACAATAAAAGGACATCGGACGCTAGTCCTTAAAAGGAATGAGATAAAGCTCAATAAACGAAGTATACCAAAACGTCCGATGAACTTGATAGAAAAATAATTCCATTCAGACAACATCAAAGAATCAACTACTTGTTGCCTACGACAAAGCGCATTGGCAACACGATTTCCCTTTCGGGAATAAAAAGGAATATCAAGATCATAAGATGTCAGGAACTCGAGTCTACGAGCAGTTCCTTAAGAGAACATAAATATTCCAAAGATTTATGATCGAGATAGAGAATGAATTTTTCACCCAAATATGATGATGCCAAATTCCAAAAGCAAAAACATTAGCCGAGAGCACTAGATCATAAGTGGTATCTAGTCTCGAGAAGCTATAATGATTTAGAAGCACAAGTGATAGAACGTTCTCCTTTGCAAGAGAATGGCATCCCAAACCAATAGGTACAAATAGCAAAGTCTTGGTTCCCCTTCAGGAATCACAAGAAGGAATAAGAGTATCGAAAAGAAAGAACTTCTTTTAATATAATTCTCTTTCCCGAAAAGTTAAAACTTCCAAAATTACATTTTTACTTTTATGTAATAATCTTTCTACAAAATTTTTTTACATTTTTACAAGTCAATATATCGTGTCTGATTGTCACATCAAAGCGTTTAGGAAATTCCTATCGATAACGTTGGTCAAGCGCATCGACCAAAATTCTTAAAGCACTCAACGGGCAATACAATCACAAAATCATATTTTATAGGATAAATAAATTTCTTAAAAAGTTTTAAGAATATTCTTTGCTCGTTTCAAGAACAAAATCAAATTGCACTTATAATTAAATCTTATGAAAAAGATTTGCAAAATTTTAAATTTCTATTTCCATCCAGAATCAATGAATACAAGAATGGAGTCATCGAGATATTCATAGAATATTCGATTTATAAAATGGATGAAATAAGCTGGACAAACTGAATGACAAAATAATTCATTCATAGAATCATAACGAGTGCGGAGTGCGTAAGTGGAATGCTAACTCACGCGACTCGTAGCCAAATGAAAATTGGTGGTAAGGTCAAACTGAAAAGACCTTAACACCCCACAAAAGATTTCTTAGGTGATAATCCTAAGACAAACTCAAAAATACCGGAAAATCTCTCAAACTACATGAATGAGAGAAATAACACTTTCCTTATAAGTGGGCTTAAGGAATAAAATGATGCCATCAAGTTGGAATCAAAATCATAAAGGAAAAATAGGAATCTGCTTAACAAAATTGAAAATGTCGAAGATGAATAGTCCACTCGAAAAATAGGATATGGACTTCACAATGATTAAGCCAATCCTTGCAGAAAGGTCAATTCCGAAGCCAAAGCAAAAATATCGGCTCGGAAAGAAAAGTCACATAAAACAATCTTGACATTTAAACAAAAGCAAATTGAGTGTTGCGGATCTACCATCCGGATTCACAATACTCAAAGAAGTCATCAAGCCCAAAATATTCAAAGAAAAAGAATCGACGAGTTCTTTTGATATAAAAATAATGAGATGAAACCCATATCAAAAAGAACTCAAATAGAAAGTTCACGAATTAAAACAATGCCATCGAGGATAGAATGAAAATACCTTGACCAAAAGTTGCAGCTTTCCTTCTCACTTGCTTGGAAGCTTAGGACACGAAGATAAAAGATGACCCGAACCTTTGCAATAACGGCAAAAGAGGGGTTTCGGGCACTCCCTTACATGGTGGTCTGTGGAACCACAATTGTAGCATTGACCACGACTAGAGGTAGGAGTCTTTGCTACCGGAATTTCTTGCCTCCCTTTCTTGTTGGGAATGGGGCCTTTGAATTTGATAGGCCTCTTCGAGTTATTGTTGAAGTTCTGTTGGGCACGCACAACTTCAACATCACCTTCATTATCGGCCTCTTCAAGACGAAGAGCGATATCAATAAGCTGATCAAATGAAACCTCAAGTTTCAGAAGTAATGGCTTCTTAAGATTCTTATTCAAGCCATAGACAAATCTCTGATTTTTCTTCATCGGGGTATTAATATACTCGACCCCGTACTTAGAGAGAGATTCGAAAGATGCGACGTAGTCTGTCACAGAAGATTCACCTTAACAAGGTCTATGAAACGCCGGGCTAAGGTTACTTTTTCAGCCTCTGGCACAAATTTCGATTCGAATCTTTCCCGAAATTGCTCCCAAGTGAGATCCGCCTCAACGATTTCATAAATTAAAAGCTCATACCAATCTAATGCTCTTTCTTGGAGCATGCTAGAAGCCACTTGGACTCGATGTAGATCAATAAGGTTCATGCGAGAAAAGATGCGATCGCATGATTTGAGCCAAGCTTGAATTTCTATAACACTCTCGGATCCCTTGAATGGCCCTCCACCCAAATCGGTATAGTCTCGGCACAAGCGTGCAAAACCGGATTTAGGATGAGTAGGCTCCTGATTGGGTCCGGCAGCTTGAGCGTTCTTCACGAGATCCAAAAGCTGCTGAGCAGACATGAATACTCCATCCTCAGGAGTAGCGCTAGATTGACCGGCGCTGGAACGGCCTGGTCTAACCATTTCTCTTCTTTAAGAAAGAAAGAAAGAAGAGGAAAACGTTATTCTCAAAATGAATATAAAGCAATCTTGATAGATAAAACAAGGAATCATAAAAGAAAGTAGGATAGAACGGTACGAAGACCCGAATAAAATCCTAAAGCACAACTCCTAAGAAAGACTTAGGACATGATCCTTGCTAAATTATTCTACATTGTTCCGAAGTTTGGCTCTGATACCAAGCTGTGACGCCCCACCTCTATACACACGCTAGCCAAGAACATTACTGTGAATGCTGTCAACTAGCACGGAGAATAAGGCTGTTGAGGAGCGACCATCTGTATAATTGCTTTGTGCGAGTACCGATATACCGGATAAAAATATAACTTTTCATCTCAAGAGGAAATCCGACATACCGACACAAACTCAAAGCTACTACACAGTGGCTATAATTTCTTCGGAAACAAATATAGAAATAAACATAACATAAATCAGTCACAGACAATTCATATCACAAAGGCGGAATAAGATATGAATATTACACTAGAAAGTGTACATCAGAGTAGTGGTCTAAAAAGATCCACAATAATACAAAGGAATAGATACAAGTGCTAGACAAAAGAATAAGTA
Source organism: Allium cepa (assembly GCA_030765085.1). Taxonomy (NCBI): domain Eukaryota; kingdom Viridiplantae; phylum Streptophyta; class Magnoliopsida; order Asparagales; family Amaryllidaceae; genus Allium; species Allium cepa. The sequence goes on along the minus strand of CM060932.1, from coordinate 78,676,913 downwards.
TACATCAAGGAGTCTAAATCTCAAATGTATACAACAAAAACTACTAATCTAAGTAGTTAGCCAAAAGTCAGAGGGATCAATCCCAAGAGAGAAGTCAAGCCGACGCACCTGTAACATCTCGGTCTGACCCGAGTATTATTTAATAAGAAAATAATAAACGGATCAGTCTAGCTATAAATATCAGATGAAGTGATATATAATAAGAGATATGACATAAACATATAATAATCACAATGCCAAGCTGTGATAAAATAGTAATTGAAAATCAACAAGAGATTAATCAATATCACAATAATCTACTCAAGATAAAAAGGAATGTCATACTCCTAATTTCATTCACCAAGCCGCAATATATGACACATATATCAATGCCCATCGTAAAAGTTGGTGAAACATAAATTCCAGAATTCAACACACGAGATCCAGAAATCACAAGGAAAGGATCAACGACGTCGTACAGCGGGACATCCGATGAACCAAATCACAATCAAAGGGAACAACGACGTCGTACAGCGGGACGTCCGATGAACCAAATCACAAAGACATAGCATGATGCTAGTCAAAAACCTAAAATGATCGTCATGATCAAAGAGAAGTGTCAATTACAATAAGCTAGTAAATATATGAGCTTAGCTTCATGTCCCATAACCACTAGCTTAACTTAAATATTTACGAACAAATTGTAGATCTCCACTAGAAAATTGTCACAAGAGGTTCAATCGAACAAGTCCAAGAATTAACCGACGAAGTAAACGCAAGCGTTTCATACCACTCGTTTTACTAAGTCGTTTAATTCGATTTCTCATACGAGTGAGGTAAAGGTTTATATATACTAATAGATTGGAAAACGGTTTTATAAACGAATTTGGTATTAATAGTATTGAAATCGTTTGAGGAAAGAGTTTTGATATTTACACTAGTATAGAAAACCTTTATATTTTTAAAGTAACAAATCACGAAGAAGATTGTAAGAACAATCAATCACAAAAATTCACATACGAAGACGTGAATAAAATCCAAAGAAATCGATAAAGAATCCATCGAAATGGATATTCAAAAATCCCTAAAAAGAGTCATCAAAATCATAATAGATGATAACAACAAATAGGATTATCACGAATCGATTTAAATTGAAATTCCAATCCAAAAAGGCAAATTGGACTCAAACAGCAGGTTCAGTCGACTGAACAGAGAATTTCAGTCGACTGACCCTGTACATGGAAATTTTCCAGGTTCAGAAAACTTTCTGTTTCCAGTTTCAGTCGACTGTGCAGAGTTTTTCAGTCAACTGAATCATGCCTGGAAACTCTCGGGTTTCAGGTTCAGTCGACTGAACAGAGATTTCAGTCGACTGAATCATGCCAGGGCTGTTTTTCAGCCTTATTCAAATGAAGAGCAAACTCTTCCAAAATGCAATCGGACGAACATTGGCTCTAAGGGTTTATGCCAATCGGCAACCCGGCCCTATATGCTCCTCGATGCATCACCAAAAGCATGATCAAACATCCATAAAAGGATTTCACACAAATTTGACTTAAAAAAACCCAAAAATTGGAGTATTCACAAAATCAATCCAAAACAAGAGCAAATGCACATGAAGAAGTGTTAGGAATTCATACCCAATAACCAAAGATAATTATAGTCATAGATGTGAGATATAAATCTCACCTTTGCACTAAAATTTATGAAGATGAAACTTGAAAGCAAAGGGGAATCAACCACTCTTCAAATCCAACTCTAGAAGCTTGAATCTAAGCTAAAAAGAAGAACATTTCCTAAGTTAGGTTTAGGAAATTTCTGAAATTGAATGGAGAAAGAGTTGGAGAAGGTGAAGGAGATGCTTACCAAAGGGTTCTTCTTGAGTTTGGAGCTAAAGCTTGGATTTGCAAAGAAAGTTAGGGCTTGGAGTTTTAATTCTTTTTCCTCTCCACCATTTTCAGTTGGAGCTTGAGTTTGAGGAGTTAGAATGAAGTAATGAAGAGGAGAGGGGGATTGGGACTGAGTTAGTAAGTAGGTTCAGCCCAAACCAAAGCCCAAAGCAAAAAGTAGCAAAATTCAACTTTCTCCAAACATATCGAAGCTTATACTCAAAAAGGTCGCAAACGGCATTTTGAACTCAATGGAGGTGGTCTCGAGTCCTAATTCGACCGTATGCAAAAAGTAGGTTTTCGGACTAAAATCCGACGAACGATAAAATATTTAAATAAAATATTTAAATATAAAATCGATAAATATGCGGGTTGTTACAGCAAATGAATACTGCGGCGATTATCATTACGAGACGAACAGAATGGTATACAGATATGAGTGACACGACCCAACTATCAAAACTCGATATTAGCTGCCAAAACTGTTGTTAAAACGCCGAAAATAAGATAAACGGAGCAATAACAGTCCAAATTCTGCGAAACGAATTATGACGTCTCACTCAGAAAATGATTTATATTTTTATGATACAAAAATATTTAGCATTTAATTTTCATCAATTTAACTGATTTTAAGTTGAAATTGAAAATTACACAACAGAACTAACTTACAAATTTTTCGATGAAAATCTGACACTTGCTACGTTTAAATAAATGTATTTCGTATATCAAATTTTCAATGAAATTTTTTTTGATTATATATTTTCAAGAAAAAAAATTAGTTAATTATATTATAAAATCTTTAAATTTCCGAGTCGTTACACTCTCCCGCACTTAAAACTTTCGTCCCTGAAAAGGAACGAGATAGGAGAATAGAAGCAACAGAAAGACAAGATAGATTAACCAATACCAGATACACCAATTAATTCAAAGCCATATAAATTTATTTTTAAATTGATTATATTTAACTAATTTGGTTTCACACTCAAGAAATTCAAATTAAATCCATTTTCCAAAACAAAAGTATAGCAAAGCTACTAAGTGGCTCCATTTGAGACACGAAATGAATGTCGATGATGCTGCAGTCATCACCAAATTTATTTTCCAGTGATAAAAGAGGAGAGCACTGACTCATTTCCTTTAAAATTCTTTGGAAAAAAATCTTCATTCAAGAATACTTTCAAATAATATATTTTTCCAAAACTTTGAAAACCAAATTTGAAAAGCATTGGAAATTAAATTCTCAAATCCTTAAACTAAATTCATTTCATTCGCAAATCAAAATTATAAACCATTTTATAAACTTTCAACCCCTTAAAACATACAATAATAGTTAATGGTTTAGGAAGGTTGACAAAACAAAAACCGATAATCTAATATTATCATTTCTAACAACCAATTCACTTAACTACCTAATTTCGAAAAATTATATTTTTATATATAAAATATAATCATACATAAAATTATTTAATTTACCAGTTTCAAAAAGAATATTATGTCAGTTTGCACTGTTCAAGTATTTTGGAATTTCAATCGATTGTGTTGACCAGATCGCCGTCGAAACACAAATTTAAACTTCACAACTCAGACAACACAATATGAAATATTTTATATCAACTACAAATACGTTCTCTTATAAGATGATTCAAGAATGGATTTTTGAACAAGGATAGAGATTCAAATTTAGAGGGACCCTAATCAAAGAGAATTCTAACTAAGAAGGTAGTGTAACAACCCGTATATTTATCGATTTTATATTTAAATATTTTATTTAAATATTTTGTCGTTAATCGAATATTGGTCCGAAAAGCTACTTTTTGTAAACGGTCAAATTTGGACTCGAGACCACTTCCATTGAGTTCGTAATGTCGTTTACAACTTTTTTAAGTATAAACATTGATAGGTTTGGAGTTAGTGGAATTTCACTTACTTTTCCCGCTTTGGACTTTGGGTTAGATTAACCATATAACTCAAACCCACTTCTCTCCATCTCCTCACTCTTCATAAATTGCTACCAAACGCAGACTTTAACTTTAATGGTGAGTGGAAAGGGAAATTAGAAACTCCAAGCCTAGGTTTCATCTCCAACTCCATCATTCAACTCCAAATTCAAGGAAAAGCATTGGATTCAAGCTTGTAGTTGCTTCTCCATTCACCTTCAAGCTTTACCTTCATAATTTGGTGAAAAGGTGAGATTTTTATCTCATAATTCTAGTCTATAACTATATTGGACTGTTGGGAATGATTCCCCATCACTTTAGCATGTACATTTGCATTTGGTTTGGATTGGATTGGCGTAAAACTCCAACTTCTAGCGTTCTTGGTGAATCCCTGAATTTAGGTCGCTCTGCCTTCGTTAGGTCGCAAGGTCGTATGCCGTTCGCGTGGAAAAGTCGTCGCCTGCTTATAGCTCGTTCTGGCTTAGGTCGCACGGAAATAGGTCGCTGATTCATAGGTCGTCTCCGACCTTATATCGCCCGGCTTGTTTGAGTTAGGCCGCGCCTCTTTTAGGTCGCGTCTCTTTTAGGTCGCTCTCCACTGGACCTCGTTAGGTCGCTCAACACACTGTGTCGCTAAGTCGCTCGACTCTGGACTTCGTTAGCTCGCTCGGCCTTGTCATTTTTAGGTCGCGAGCCTCGCTAGGTCTCTCAACCGTCTACCTTTATAAGTCGTAGGTCATCTCCGACCTTAAACCACTCGGTCGCATTAGGTCGCGTACATTTTAGGTCGCGTGTTTCACTAGGTCGTTAGGCCTTTACCTCGTCAGGTCGTAGGTCGCTCGACCTTATTACCTTATTACCTTGTTAGGTCGAACCTCGTAGCGGGGGTGTTGCCCCCGCACCCCCACCTTGGGGGGTTGCCACCCCCCTAGATCCCCCCTCCGTAGGAGATCTTATCTGAAAAACATTCAACATAACTTGCTTTGTTGAGATGCTGAGTTGGCCATTCTTCGAGACAAACTATCTTGGGCTCCTCGGTCGATTTTATGGTATCACGGCCTTGCTAAAAAGGCGGGATAACAACTTTAGAAATATGAAGGTTTCAATACTAGTAGTAAATATCAAAACTCTTTCATCTAAACAATTTTAACTCTATTTTACTACAAAGCTCTTTCCTTAAACCGTTTTCCAATCTACTAGTATATACAAACTTTTTCTTTAAAACCTTTTGTGACAATCTTCTAGTAAAGATCTACAGCTTGTTCGTAAAAATTTAAGTTAAGCAAGTGGTTATGGGACATGAAGCTAAACTCATATATTTACTGGCTTGGTGATATTGACACTACTTGATGATCATGACGATCATTTTTGTGTTTTAGACTAGCAACTGTGCGATGTCTCTTTGTCTGCGAGGGAGACTAGACCCCGCTCTTGTGATGTTTCGCCATCGCATTTGTGTGATGTTTCGCCATCACATATGTGGGGTAGCGCCCCACGGTCTTCAGGCCATTCGTGTGTTAAAATTAATGGCTTGCAACCATGAGATAGCGTCTCGCTTTGTGTTACACGTGTAGGTGAGTTTTCATGCTCCCATTTTGTGAGTTTTCATGCTCCCATTTTATGAGTTTTCATGCTCCTATATTGTGATTTCTGGATTTCTTGTGTAGTCTTCTGGAATATATGCTTCACCTATTTTCATGACTTTCATTGTAATGATTTTCCAACTTTTATGTTTTGGTGAATTTGTGTGTCATCGCTTTTTTTAGGTGAATTTGGATCTTTTAGAAGATTCTTTTGATATTGTTTGTTCTCTTGATGATCTTCATTTACATGCTTATCATAGTATGTCTTTATGGTTACTATATGTTCTTGCCATATCTATTGTTTTATATATGTTACCTGATATTTATAGCTAGACTGATCCATTTATTATTTTCTTATAAATAATACTCGGGTCAGACGAGATGTTACAGGGGCTTCTGCTTGACTTCTCCCCCAGGGATTTACTACTCTGACTTTTGGCTGACCATTTAGATTAGCAGTTTTTGTCGTTTACACTTGAGATATAGACTCATAGATGTATTCTTTTGTATAGCACATGTTGCTATTCTTTTGTGTATATGGTTCTTTCATGACCACTACTCTGATGTACACTTTCATGTGTTAGTTATATATTCATATCTTTTTCCGTCTTTGCGATATGGATGTCTGTGACTGATTGTGTTATGTTTATTTCTATATTTGTTTCCGAAGATTTATTTATAGCCACCGTGTGATACCGTTGAGTTTGTATCGGTATGTCGGACTTCCTCCTTAAATGAAATGCATGCTATACTATCTGACATATCGGTGCTCGCACAAAGAAGTTACATGGATGGTCGCTCCTCAACAGCCTTATTCTCCGCGCTAGTTGACAACATTACTCCGTAGTGTTCTTGGCTAGCGTGGGTGAGGTGGGGCGTCACAGGTAGGCTCGAAAGAAAGATAAGATGATTAAATTACCAAAAGTGGAAAGATGGATAGACTTATATTAATCGCGCCGGCCTTAACCAAGTCAACCGAGACTTAGAAAAGATGAAAATTTCATCAAAGGAAATGGGGACAAACTTGTTGAGAACATCACGACAAACGCGATTCACGAGATCGACGAAGAAGGTCGGAGCATTAGTTAATCCAAAGGGCAAGACTAACCATTCACAGGAACCATTCTCTGTCCGGAAAGCTGTTTTGGGAATGCTCTCCTCTGCTACATGAAGCTGGTGGAAACCGGTTGCAAGATCGAGCTCCAGGAATAAGATCGACGTGGAATCCAATTTCCTACTTAGGAAGTAGAAAAGCGACTGCACCTAAAAACATCTAGAAATAGTTGGACAACACGGGTTGAGTCAAGATCATAGGGCTAAGAATCAAGCGAAAAGATAAGACTGCCTGCATAATCCTGAGTTATTCGACATTCGATCACAAGAGAATTGCCATGCTCATCTACTAGAGAAACGGTTTGGGCTTTGCAAGAAATGACAACATCTAAACCGAGGACATAGAAATTTCTGGTGAAACAACGCTTGACGTAAAGGAGTTTCACCCCTTTACAATCATACTCAGGTTGGCGGGACAGCCGATGGGATTAGTCACATGTAAGGATGAAGTTGCAGAGATCAACAGAAATAGAGTTATGCGATGCTCCAGTATCAAAAGAACACGAATAGGAAATGACAAGAATGGATTTTAGAACAAAGGTGGGTTTCCAAAATTCAAAAGAAATCCTAATCCAAGAGGATCTTAATGAAGAATTCCAAGCCCGAACGAAGATGATTCTGTAATTAATTTTACTCATTCTATGGTATCATTACCCTATCTCTAATGAATTTTTTACTCCATATGCTAAGTTTTGCCTAAGCTAGAGCTTTGAGATCACTTGTAATGACTTGCTATTTCGAACCATTCAAATCGACAATCATCCACACACGTCAGACTTGAGTTGCTCAAAACAACAGATTGTTAATTTATATTTGGCAAAACTTAGCATATATAGTAAATAAATCAATCACAGAATCATAGACACAGAGTAATATAACGATAAACAGCGGAATAGATAAATAGTGGTTCATGAAGCTACTAAAACATCAGAGTTTAAAACATGATACAACAGAAATATCAAATACAAAGTAGTCTCAAATACATAGTCAAATGACAAGTCAGAACATACACCACTGGAATAAACTGAAAGCTGAATAGATATGAGACAGATCTCCAAGAAAAACTCCAAGCTCCAAAGGTGAGTCTCAAATGCTGTAACACTCGGTCTGACCCGAGCATAAAGAAAAACACAAAACACTTGAGTCATGATTAACATTCTTATGCAAGTAAATCAACTCAAGTGAAATGCCCAAATGAAATACAAATAACTTAAAGGATGTTGGGATTCCATCCTTTATGGATCTGTTACTATCTACATACATAGTAAAATATGCTACATATATAATGTCTATAGTAAAGTAAACTGTTAAAATAGCGTTAAGGCATTACCCATATCTCCCTTAACACGTTTTATATATTCTCATAGTTTATACAGTACTGTTATTCCTCCGTAAACTGGTGGGCTATAAGAGGGCACTCCATAGGTAAAGTTCAAACCGAACTCGTAGTGGTCGCGATAAAGCATGTGACAAGGCACGCGAGGCAATGATTAAGGTAGGATACTACAGTTATGTGGATCTGGACTGGTGGTAACGCATAGCAGCTACTACTGCCCACCTTCAGAAACACTCCTATAGTCAAAGGTGTATCTAATCAAATCACAAAGTAATAAAATGGCATCGAAGAAGCATGCTTTATCGGACGTGTGACCTCACTTGGTCCGGCGTGGCTCCTGTTTTAGTCACATCAAGCTGACTCGCAGGAGTCACGGCTATGTTCATACCTCATACAGACGTTCATCAAGCCATCCTACTTCGTTCTGGATTCTCCGTCACTTACACAGTTGTTAAAGTGGTTTTCGGTATTGGCACAGAGTATGACAATATTTGATCCTGGTCTCTTTAACAACCAAACGCTTATTTCACATCATGGTCATTTATATTTCAAACAGTTCATATATCATTTCAAAACATCATACTCATTTCAAAATCATATCACTTTTGAAATTATATTTATTTAATAGGTTAAACCATCATATTAAAATATTTGCATTTAAATCCATTTAATCTAAAACGTAACAGTTCCAACTTAAATAGTTTGAATATTTAAAGCATTTTATATATAGGAATAGTTATACATTAAAATAGTTATATTTAAAATAGGTTATAGATTAAAAATAATTTATATATTAAAAATAGTATGTATTAAAAACAGTTTATAAATCCAAATTAAATATTAACTTTTATTTCAATTTAAAAATATTCATGTCATCACCTTTAATTAAATCAAGTTATAAAGTCATACCTCCAAATCAATCCTTATTTAAATTCAATTCTCAAACAAATTAAATTACAAATTAATTTAATTTTTTTCCCAACCTTTATTTTATTAAATTCATTACCAAAATCTATTTAAAAATATTAATATAAATTTTAAAATAAATTGTTTAAAACATATTAATATATGTTAGTTAAATTAAATTTTTATTAAATTTATTATATTAAATTCTACTATTAAAATAAATCTTATTTTGTTAAATATATAGTATAAAATCTTATTTTATGTGTTTAAAAATAATAAAATTGTAAGTAAAATCTACAAATTATATTTTTCAAAATTTAACTCATAAATTTAAAATTTCCAAAAATATAATTTAAAAATCAAAATTTTACACATATATTAATATAAAATATTTATATCATATTTAAAAATAAATATTTATTAAAACCCATATATTTTCTTTACAACATTTTGGAAATCATTTAAAAATAGACCAACGCTGTCCATATATAATTTTCTATTCTATGGTCAAGTGATATGGATATTTATCATTTCAATCCACAATTGTTTGAATTTACAGGCATATATCATTCCAACCCGCTATCCTAAAATTTCAAAATCAATAAAATCGCTTGGGTTTATCATTTCAACCTATAACGATTTTCTCTAATCTATAAAATCGCTCGGGTATGTATCATTTTAACCCATAGTGAATTTCTAACTATCAAGAAACTTGCAATGTAAGAATAATATAAATACAAAATAGCATAACATACAATTACAAGCATATATCATAATTAACAATTAAATATAATATATACAACAGGTTATAGTGTCATATATCAATCATACGTGAACAATATTAACATATCATATTCAACGATTAAATTACTAACAAATTCAAATTTAACATCATAATTAAATCGGCATTTCATATGGAATCAATTTACTAAATATAAGAATGTTAATCGTGAGTGATTGCTCACCTTTCGAGGTTGAAGAAAATAGGACATGCACAAGGGTAAGCAACAAATCACCAAATTGATACGGATAAGCACAGATCGACAACGGGACGGCGTAAAGGAAGGCGAATAACTACACGAATTCGATGAAAACAAATCAAAGCTAGTTAGAGATTGATGGAAACAATATATATATATATATATATATATATATATATATCATTTTATTCTTAAAATAAATATTAAATTTAAAACACATATCAAAATAAAATCTTCTTTATTATATTTTAAAATCAGTATTTAATTTAAAGCGCATATAAAAATAAAATCTTTATATGTTATTTGTTAAAATAAATATCTAATTAAAAACACATATTTCCTTTAAAAATCAAATTTCAAAACAAACAATTTAAAATTTTATGTTTTGAAAATAAAAATAGAAGTAAGCCTATATTTATAAGCTATATATATATATATATATATATATATATTTATACATACTTAAAATATGAAATATACTCTTTTATAAAAGATTGTTATTGCCAAGCATGGTAAGGCGAAGGAGGCTACTGGTGGGTCATTCGGTCTTGTCTGGTGTATGTGAATGGAACGGTGCGGAGGAAGGGGGAACGAGCCGCAGGTTATGGGCTGTGGAAGTTTTTGGCAAAGGATGTTGGCGTTAGGTGGAGAGGGACTTTGCTTGGCTGAGGCGAGCTATAGCGGGCGCTGTCCATGGGTGTCTGGTGGTAGTGGTGACCTTGGCGGCAGGTGGTAAGGGGAAGTTGAAAAGGCCTGTAGCAGAGGGTGTGGAAGCTCGGAGGTGAGCTTGGCGGGTGTCGTTGCGGCCTCGGCTGCTATAGCCGTGGGGATGGGCAGGCGAGAAGACCGACTGATCGGAAATTGGAGATGTGGAGAGGGTCGTACGGATGAGAAGGTGGCTGAGCGGTGACTATTGGTGGAGGAGGGAAGGCTAGGTGCGGATCTGGAAAATGGTGGTTGTGGCCAGTGTTTTAAAAACCGTACCCTACCTCGGTCCGACCTCAAAAAACCCTGAACCTTGGACCACCACGGTCCGAAACTCAATCGGACCTCATTCATTCAAAAACCTTGATCGGACCTTCAAACCGACGGTCCAACCATCAATTTTATTCGGTTGAACCATGGTTCTTTTGTTTTTTTCCTACTTTCACATCGTGTAATTCTCTCTCATTTTAATCTTTTGCATTGTTTTGAAGAAAATAAGTAAATATATATATTTTAAAAATCATAATCGTTCCAAGGTCTAAGCCACTAACTTCATCACTTTGTTCTTCACTGCTGCAAATTTCTCTAATACCATTATAAGACTTGTCAAGTTTGTCGTCATTAAACATCTATCGTTGTGCACTACTCTATTATATACAAAGTTGTAGTTGTGCACTGTAACAACATACAACTTCTGTTGCACACCTTGAAGATCATTTAAAACCTGTGTACATAGCATTATTATTTCATAAATTTTATGTATAGTTTGTAGTTAAACGAGCAAAATTTTCAAAAAAATAAATCACGGTTTCGACGGTTCAACCGGTTGAACCATCAAAACCTTAAACCTTCAATTATCGCGGTTCGAGGAACGACACGGTTTTAAAAACTATGGTTGTGGCACAAACGATAGGGGATGATGTGGCCATGGGTATGCTTGGGTCCAATCCGGCTATGCAAGCATGGATGGATGAAAAAGGTGGAGGAGATGAGATGGTTGCATGGGGTGGAGGCGAGTAGTTTTCACAAGCTTTTACATGTATACGTGCTTTTTTTTATATAGCAGCAGACGAAAAGAAAATGAAAGGAGGAGAAGGAAACGACGATGAAGAAGAAGATGGGTTGAAAAGGAAGGGACACGAATTTCTGAGAGAATTATACGGCAGGTTGGGTATAGGTACAAGAAGTATGAGGTAATATGAAAGCAAGCTTATTATAATAACTTTCTCAGAATGAACAAAACAGATTGTAAGAGACCAAAGGAAAATAAAGGAACCGGCATAAAATAAATTGAACATAGGGAATAGAAACAATCAACATCCGAATTCTGGGAATTATAAAAGCCTACTGGCTATTTGTTTTCAACCGATGGATAGATGAAAGATCATATGGAAACCAAAAAGTTCAAACGGTTACCGGTAAAACAAATCGTTTCATAGATCTCACCGCGTATCAGACACCGAAATACACAAATGAATATACTATGGCAATTACCACGATGAGACGAACAGAATGGTACACAGATATGAGTGACACGATCCACCTATCAAAACTCGATATCCGTGCCAGAATTGCTGCTAAAACGTCGAAAATAAGATAAAACAGAGCTATAACAGTCCAATTTTAGCGAAATGAGTTATGACGTCTCACCCAAAAAATGATTTACATTTTTATTATATATAAAAATATTCAGATTTCAAAAATATTTAATTTTCATCAATTTAACCGTTTTAAATTGAAATTGAAAATTACACAATAGAACTAACTTACACATTTTCCGATGAAAATCTGATACTTGCTACATTTAAATAGACGTGTTTCAAATATCAAATTTTCATTGCAAAATTTCAATCATATATTTTCAAGAAAATAAATTAGTTAATTACATTATAAAAATCGTTAAAATTTCGGGGTCGTTACAACGAAGATGGAGTTTAGTATTATACTATTATTATTCAACTGCATCGTTGTTCTGCTGTGTTATCTTATTATTCCTGCTGTATGTATAACTCCGATATATTATAAAAATGTAGTCAAATGTTATTTTTTAAATAGCTTCATGAACTGTTTCTTTGATTATTATATTTTGTCATTCCGCTATGAGATTCTGTATTTTGTTTTCTTTCTTTTATCTTATTTTCATATTTACCCCATTAACAATCCTTCCATTTGAATGTTTTCAGTTTGACATGTGTGGTATTGTCGATTTAAACCGTCCAAAAAGGTGGGTCGTTATAATATTTTAGGACTATGATGGCTCTCAAAAATGTACAAGCCAGACCCCCGCCAACCTTACCAAGAATTAGTGTGTTTCACATCTTTACGTGTGTACAACCAGATCCAATCATGACTAGATATGAAGATACCCTAATGGAAGCAACCTCAAATAGCTTGACATCCCTTGCACTTTGGTTTTAGTCATTTTCGGAAAAGGATATCAAAATCGGTAGTCGAGAATCAACTATGGAAAACAAACTAGTACTTTCTTAGGGAAAACAATGAAGCCGGACATGTTAGGACAATGTTGCTTCCTATCTTGACTCGACAACATTCTTAACTTTAAGAATAGCAAAAGTTTAAATGCCTCGAATGAGCAACAAAATCATCATGAATTGACTAACATAAAGAATATAACATGATCGATAGACAACAAATCAGCAATCGAGAATGACAAAATGGTCGTATATGAAAATTGAATCTTTCAAAACATTTGACATGCATTGTGCCTTGATTGTCATACCATAAATATTGGTAAGAACACTTTTGAAGACACTCTTTAAATGATTATTTTAAAGCATAAATTATATTTATAAGTGTATTAAAAAAGAGGGGTAAAAAAATGTCATTAAAACACTGTTTACTTTAAATCCAAAACAATTTACGCTTAGCTTTATTTGTAAACTTTCATTTTTAAGGATTTTCTCATTTATAAACTATCGTTTATAAAACAACTTATCATTATCTTTAAAACATAACTCCTTCAAAGAATTAAGAATATCAAAATTTATTAAGTCAAGTAACAAGTAACACCTCGATATTTTACAGGAAATATAATAAAAAAGAAATTAAAAGCGCATTTGGTACAGCGATAAAGGCGCATGTTGACTTCCTTAGTGACTACGGATCAAGTTCTGTTGTCGCCTAAAATCTGGAGCGATGATTTTTTTAGCTGGTTCGTTTCCAATGATTTTCCTACGTATTTCTGTGTTGTTTCTGACATGTGGCAGCTTCCCATTCGCTCCAGTGATGTAATAAGATATGATGGCTAAATTTTATTGGTTGAATGATGTGTATGGGCTAGAATGGGTAACCATTAAGTGTATGAAAGAACCAGATTTAATCTAAATTAATCTAATGGACTATATTCACTCAAACAATCTATAAATAAACCATCTAACGTAAACCTATTCTCTTATTTAGCTATTTCCATAATTCTACGGTAAAATTACTGTGTATTATTCTTTCTCATTTTCTCTACTAAATAAACAAATCTCTAACAAATTAAATTATCTATATATATTTAAGAAATTTGGGAAATTTAGAAGAATCAAAGGGAGAAAGATTAAAGCAAAGCTTTTTCAAATTTATGCAAGCTCAAGTGCCAGGTGAGTGGGAAATAATATGAGATAGAAAAATAAAGTATTTCAATTTCAGTTCTTTTTTGGCACGTTAATATGAATTAATTTCTATTATTAATTGAGAATATATGTAAATTATTGCAACTTCTTCTTCTTCTTTTTCTTTCACTTCTCAAATCTAATTCATGTTTGTTTTAAAATATGGGACATATAAATTGTCTATTCACGTTTTATGGCATAAATAAGATTGAAATTTATGTAAATTATTGTATCTTCTTCTTCTTCCACTTCTCTATTCTAATTCATGTTTGGGTTGAAATTTGGAACAAACAAATTTTTATTTACGTTTCATAGTGTAAATAATATTGGTTTAATTAAATTAAGTTAGAATTGCTATTTAATTTCTAATGGTAGAACAGGTTAGTTGAATAAATTCAGAATATCTTACTTGAATAAAATTGTTGTTTTGACTGATATAATTACGTAATTTTGAATATTGTTTTGGAACAAAATTGGGAAGTCTAAATGGCATAATTGTTTGTTTCATATGTGGCCTAAAAATGTAAAAGTGGAATATTGTGTAATTAAATGGTTTGCGGCTATTGGATAAAAAAAATTGTACAGATTAAATCTCTAAAAGGAGAACGTAAATTAGGTTGGAAAAAATGTAAATTAAATGGACCCTAAAGGCTAGTGTAAATCTGTAACAAAATGGTATAAAAATTACGGACAAACCATACGGACTGAACGGACGTGAAATTGAAATACTATTTATGCAATAAAAAGGGAAATTGTGAAATAGCCAAATCGGATGTAAAAATTGCCTAAAGCAGATTAATGGAAATATATAGTATGTAAACTGTAATGGTAAAATTAATTAATCTGGAGGTGATTTGGTAGGTAAACCTTGTAAAGGTTTGGATAGGTGTTTCACGCAGTGAAGACAAAAATATAGTTTTGGTTGTACGTACTAGGAGCAGACAAGAAGGTTCGCAAGGATGTTTGTTACCTTTCATAGGTTGCTAGTATATAGGATAGATAACATCTGCAATCATAGGCTTCTTCAGGCAGATCAACGCGGACGGAACAGGACAAGTGTGCTTCGAGGTAAGCTTCTTTAGGTAGATCGTTGGAGGATTTTGCTAAGCCGACCCAGCTGTGGACGCTCTTTCAAAGGACTCACACTTTGGATAGGGGAAAGTCCACGTTGGTGACCGAGGAGATAGGAGGATAGGAGTCCAGTTTGGTGGAGCCTAAGCGCAACTTCAAGGTCCTATGAGGTTGTTTGAATTGATGCCAGTCGGACGTTAGTGGTAATTAGTCACAGTGCACGGGTGAAGAGCATAATTTTCACACTGTAGCACGTGGAGAAAAAGGGCAGTAGGTCCGACAGGCCAATTGATGTTTAGTATTGTTGTATAGTTGACTTCCCTAAAGTGACCATGGACTTGGCTTCTTAGGAATATATCAAAGAAGGATTCACTACATTAATTATTCACCCTTTGCGATATCCGAGGAAGACCTGGTATTAAACTATTTTATTCTTTCTACTTCATTTTATTTCTCATTCACCAGACTTTATATTTGAATCATTCCTATTTTTCCTATTTTCCCCAAATCATAGGAAGGCAAGTCTAGGTTGTAGTTCTTTGCAGCTTGGAGGTCTTTGGAGCAGTTGTTATCTTTAGCTTTTGTTTCTTTTGTTTCATGTACTTTGTTTCTCTTTTCTATAATTCACTCTATATATGGGGACCTATATTGCGAATTTTGTTGTGTTTTATGTTTTGGTGGAGACTACTTGGTACTCTTGGTTTGAAAAATAAATTTAGGATAATGTTGTTTTTAATGAAGCTGTTTTGCTATTAATTTATAATTAGTGAAAGTTTTCTTCCACTGTAATATTTTAAGCATTTTTTGTTGGTTACTTAGTCTCTGTGCTATGTTATGTATTTTTATTTCACCCAACCACCCATGCTTCTAGTCATGTCCGATTTTTGGGGTGCCTATAGATGCGGGGTGTCACAGTTAGTATCAGAATTAAGGTTTCGGTAATTCAAAAATATATAAAGGTTTTCGAATAATTTTTAAAGGATATTCCAAATAATACTTTCAAAAGTGTATGTGTATGTTTTGGAAAGAAAAGAAATTTTAGAAATAGGTCCCTTATCTATTGAACTATTTATGGAGTACCTAATCCCATCTTCTTAATATCTACGGATAGAAATGTCTGAACTATAAGATATCCTCGAAGTTCCAGATCTTAATATGCTTGCTTGGTTCAGACGTTATTTGTAGGCTACTGCACGAGCGGAACCACCAGCTAGGGATGCTGCTCCGGTGGAAGGGGCTCCAGCCCATCCGCCAAGCATTCTCGATTTTCCTAAGTTATGCAAGGACTACACCAACTTAGAAGGCAAGCCATTTCTTGGCCCTGAGTCATATGTTGAGGCGAGAGCTTGGATCTGCAGTTTTAAGCAAATATTTGGATTTATGGGATTTGAGGACTTGGCTTGAAGGCAGTTGGCTACATGGTAGTTGCAGGGAGAGGCTCTTTATTGGTGGAAGATTATGGGGCTAAGGCTGATAATTTGACTTGGGCGGATTTTCGTTCTAGGTTCGAGAGGAAATTCTTATCACATGCTGAAGAGGGAGTGCAGCTAGGGAAAGTTATATGGCTCAAGCAAGGGGATATGATAGTTAAGGAATATGTTAATCAATTCAATGAGCTTGCCAGATTTGGACTAGACCTGATCAATACTCCTCCCCAAGAAGGCACTGAAGTTTGCTAAGGGTTTGAGTCAGCTACTGCACAGTTTGGCGGTGAGCCACATTCTGATGGTAGGCACTTTTAAGGGATTGGTAGAGATGGCTTTACTTGCTGATACTGAGAAGAAAGGAGATGTGGCGTAAAAGAGTGATGGGAAGAAGTAGTGGAAAGGAAAGAGGAGAGGAGGAGGAGGGTCGGGTGGAAAAAGGAAAGTTCCAAGGAATAACTGGAAGTGCAATACTTGTGGGAAACCAAGTCATCTTGTTAAGGATTATAGAAGGGCAGGAGAGCGACCGAGACTGAGGTGCTTTGCGATCAAGTGGGGCATATTAAAAAGGACTATTCGTCGAAGCCCAAGGACAATTCACAGACACCTTCACAGCCTGCTCAGGCTTATGAGTTAGAGGCAGCTCCTTCCCCTAGTACTCGTCCGGTTGTGGACAAGGGAAAGAAGGTGATCATCGAAGTTGTGCAATCTATCTCTGGTTTTCCTATTCATACCCTATTCGATTCCGGAGCTTCGCACTCTTTAATATTTAATACTCTTGTAGAGAGTCTTGGTCTTGATGCTTGCTTAGTGACCGACTCGGTAGTAGTATCAAATCCCATAGGAGGATCGGCCTATTTGACCATGTTATGTTGGGTTTGAAATTTTTTTATTTTAGGGGTTGAGTTTGACTGTAGTGCCTTTGTATTGGACTTTTTCGGGTTCAGGTTGATTCTTGGTATGGATTGGCTATCCATGTATAGTGTTGTTCTTGATTGCGATAAGAGGGTAGTAAGGAACTTCCTATTGCCACATGGGTATGCCTCTGGAGGGACGCCCCGAGAACCTACCCGGCTATCTGCCAACACAAGGCCGGTTTACTCCCTTTCCGGGAGTGACACCTAAAATATGCCATCCTTGGTCGTTTGCGACCTTTATCCGAGGGCCCTCAACACCAACAACCACAAAGCAATGTATTTGCAGATAGGTTATATATCTGGGCTCCATACCATGATACCACCCTTTTCCAGAAGGAATGGACATACCCTAAGGGCGCGACCCCTAAAACCTTACCGCATCTTTCCTGTTTCGACCATTTCTGGGAAGTGAGGTCCGACGAGGTCTCGTCCACAAAGCTACGCTTTTCACAAAAGGCATGCTATGATCAACAAATGATCAGCAACACTCAGCAGCACCCAGTATGCCATACTACCAAATTGGGAATGTATCATTAGTAACCATCAACAACATAACCTCTGAGCTCGTACGTCTCAGATAAGGGTGTTAAGCTAAGAGAATGAATTATCCGCCATGAAACAGAAATGTATTTGATAGAAACCAGCTTTACATCTCAAAGTGTAATGTTAGACATACATCCATAAAAGTCTGTTATGGGTTCGAACAGAACCGAAGGCACTTTCAAAGAAGCCCTTGCAAATCCGGATAATTCCTAATCACGTTCGGACTTCCCATTACAAAGGGTGATCAAATCTCTATACCGGGGATCAGCTGGTGCAGAGACATTCGACGAGTTATCCTTTCGCTTTCGGAAATATCCGGTGTTCACTACCGGTCTTCAAATGCTATGCATAACGTCGTATCATTATTCGAAATGGGTTATATGACACAAGGTACTCTTCCGGCTAAACCGAATAATTAGCGCAATTTTTAAAAACATATGGATATTGGGATTTCTGTTAAGTCACAACTTAAAACCCAAAACAAATGGTTTAAACAAATTACCATTTATCTTAAAAAAAGATTTACTTCACAAAGTTCACCCATTTTTCCACAAAGATTCATTCACAAATTTCAAAACAATTTTCTTTTCAAATTAGATTGACTCATCCAATCTTTACATCAAAGATTCAATTCATAGCTTTCAAAAACATTTCCAAAGATTCATAACTTTCAAAATAATTCACTTTCAATTTTGAAATCTTTATAACATAAACTGGAAGTTCTTTCATTATGTCTATTATTATTTGAAAACAAATAGTTTCATTTTGGAAAAATCCGATTACATTTATACAAGTTAAAGCCCTTCAGGTATAATACTTAGACTAAATTCAAATTCCCAAAACACTACTTTTAAAATTGGTTTAAAAACCCATAAAAACACATTTATAATTTATATAACCTTTTTAAACCATAATTTTCAAATATAGAATTCAATTTCAAATCTTGAAATCAAATTCAAATCAAACTATTTAAATTTCAAAACCTTATCAAGTTATTCAAAATAACTTTTACCTTTACAACTCCTTTTCAAAAGCTTTTCACTTTTAACCCAATTCCATTTCCAAAACCGTTTGGATTCAAAATTCAACTTTTAAAACCATTTCAAAAATCTGTGACTTAACCAATTTCCTCGTGCAATCCATATTTGTGTGTGTATGGTGTAGTCCAGGGGTTTTACCAATAGTGCAACAACATCAATCATCACAGATTCAAGCACATCAATATCGACAAGCGGTATAATCTTATAACGCTTATCTTCCATTCATAAATCCCAGATAAATAAACTTATCACAGATAAATAAATTACATTCATCACAGCTTAAATTAAAACAATTCATAACACAAAACATTGCATACAGAGATATCAAACAATACAAGCATTTCAAACCATTCAAATATCCATAAGTAAGATTAATTACTCATCTGATTAATTTAAATCAGATCAATCACTTATGAATAAATTATTAATCTTGGTTAATTAATATTAATTAATTACAACCCATCTTAATTAATTAACCCTTAATCATTTATTAACTAACCTTTTATAATATGTAAATCAACCTTTAATTATTAATTAATCAATCTTAATTAATAAATCAATTAATCTTTAATCATTAATTAATTAACCTTTGATTATTTAATTATCCTTTAATCTAATTACCCTTAATTTATTAATTAATAAATTAATTAACCTTTAATTAATTACCATTAAATTAATTACCCTTAATTAATTAATCAATAAATAAATTAACCTTTAATTAATTATTGTTCAATCACTTGATTTATCAACCTTCAATCAAAAAATTAGTTACTTTTAATTAAGTAATTATCTTTGAGTAATTAATTACCTTTAATTATTTATCATTAATTAATCAACCTTTAACTTAATTAAATTAAATAATTATCCTTTATTGATTACATTAGGTAATTATACTTAATTAATTTTATTAAGTAATTAAACCTTGATTATTATCATAAATTAATCACCCCTTTAATTAGGTAATTATACTAAAATTAATTGGTAATTAATTTAATAGCATCACTTAATCAACCATTGATTAGTTACCTTAAGTAATTTAACATCATTATTAAATTTCATTAAGGATTCACTCAAAACCTTAAGATAAACTCTTTATCCTTATTCAACAATTAATTTCATTCTAGTTTATTTGATAAAATTTTGCAATAAATCATCATAACACGCAATTCAACTTAAACCCTTTAATTTACTTAAATCTATTACATCACATCCTTTAAACTTATTTAAAATGAACTTAAATTTTAAATAATAAGTATAGAGTGAAATATCTTAAATTGAATAAATTTAAAAATAATTACTTTAAGACTTAAACCAATTCCAAAACCAGAATAAAACATCTATTATATTTAAAAGAATTAAACAAGAAATTATTTAAACTTGATTAAAGAACTACTTGTTAAATTTAAATTTTAAAAACTGGCATGTATTTGAACTCGAGCCACTTCGGGTTTTACCCGAGTCATTTGCTAGTTTCCCGAGCCTGTCCCCGAGACTTGCTTCGAATTTCCTCTCCTCCTTTTCATTTTGCTATGTTTTATTTTTAAGACATTCTAAGACATTCTGTTATATACTGTAATTTTCGAGCTACCTGATATAAAAACTCGAGCTACCAACATTGATTACCCGTGAGTAAACCCAAGAAAATCCATCTTCTTCTTCGATGCCAAAACCACCCTGTTGCGATCTGATATCAGGAAACATATGTGCACGTGTACAGTCGTACGACGATGCTCCGACCCTCGAGATCACCATCGATAAGTCACTGACATCCCACCACTTCAACTTCGATCACCCAAAGATCGCTATCAACTCAGAATTGAAATCGAGGTACTCATCCAACCCTGGACCAAATACAGTTCATCGAAAAACCATCCTGTCACGCCAACCCCGACCATCTGATGCCACGCCATCACAACCAAGTCAACTTCACATGCCTACACTTTGTTTCCCGCGGTACCGACCTCGACCGATTAGCTGATGGCGACGGAATTGCCATTGAAACCTTTCGAATGAAACTGTTTCTAAAACCCTACCAAGCCATCCTGCCATCGCTCTGATGATCGAGAACTTTTCTGATTATTTTTCCTATAATCCCCAACACCCAAACTTCCTCTGACATTAAGCCTAAAAATCAACTGCTCATCAATCGTCTGGAATGGACGATTTATGCAATTCCATTTAACTAACTCATGCTCGACAATTACTCTCTTAAAAATCATGGAATGAATTTCTAAATTCATATTTTTTCAACCCAAATCAGATCGTATAATCCAAACACACAATAATGATCATCAAATTTTTGAATCATTTTGATTTTTTTACTGTCATTTATCATTTTATAAGCAAATACCTGATGAATATATTTGAAATCATTTTTCTTATTTGTATTACACCATTATGATAAATTTTCATTTAAAGTTTATCACCTAAACATGTTTATAACTTGAGATATGATTATTATCTTTTACTGTGAAGAACCTCTGCCTATTGGACAACAGAGAAGCATATATGCATATACACAGTCATGCATACCAGAATTCACACTTATAAACACATGCAGATACATTTTCATCACATTCATTTCCATAACAACAAATAAAAACACTAAGACATATCAAAGATTCAGGCTTAAATGGGTCAAGTTTGCTCACCTGGTTTTGAAAAGAACAGAGAACCAAAGCTTGGAAAAGATGTTGAAAAATCTGGAAATGCATTTTAAATTTGATCTAAACTTTTTTATTTTCTTTTACTTTGTTTCCAGGTTGCATTGCTTTTCATCTTTTTTTTGATCTGCACTTGCTTATTTTGAACGTTGAAAACTCTGATTGTCAAAACTTGTTTGATTCAGCTCCAGGTTTGAATTTACGTTTGATTTTCCAGGTTGATGAATTGGTTTTCTTTTCTGGATCTTGTTTCCAGGCTTGAATTTGTCCCCTGCTTCTAATTTCTTTTCTGGTTTGTCTTTGCATTGTTTTGATTTGTATTTGCATTGATTCTGTTTTATTTCAGGTTTGAAATTGTATTTTGATTTGTTTCAGATTTTTGATCTTGTTTTGAACTTTGTTGTTTGGTTGAGATTGATCTGAAACATTTATTACTTACTCAAGTTTGAAGATTTGTGAAGATTTTTTATTGTTGTGTAAAATAAAAATAAAAATGCCACTTGTTATTTTCTTTGTTTAAGATGATTACACATGTTAATTTCAATTTACATGGCTTACATTTGTAAGTTTATATAGCTACTTATTCACATTTGTTAAAACATATTTTGTCTATCTTCCAAATGTCAAAAATTTGTGTTTTTATGTAAAAATCCTTAACTTTAATTAATTTATAAATTTTTATCTTAATCTCTTATGTTATTAAAATTTACATTTGTATAGTTTCTACATGATATTTTACAATACTTTTCATTATTTATAATTGTACAACTTTTAAAAAAAATGATTTAAAATGTAATTATATCCAAACAAATAATCACATATACATATATCTTTTCAATTTAGTTTTACAATTCATTTTTTTATCAAATCTTATTTAAATTGGAACTATTACACTTTTAAATAAACATGTATACATATATATGTTAGAAAACAAATTTCTATTAATTTTGAAATAGAGCTTTTCAAATCTAATATATTATAAATATTTACATTCTGAATTTTTCCGAAATCAAAATTTGACTTACAATTTAACTTTCAATCTATATGTATATTTATTCAAAATTTCCAAATAAATCCACAATAAAATTTTAAAATTAAAATGTTATTCAAAATATTTTTTCTAGATTTCTAATTAGAAATTCTAATTAAATTAAAACCCTATTTATACACATATATGAATAAACACAAATCTTTATTTAATTAATCTTTAAGTTTTTTTCTAATTGAAAATATAATGTATTCAAATCCATTATTTTGAATTTCAATTCCTAGATTCAATTTTAAAATAAATTTATAAATATAAATAAATAACAAAACATATCCTTATTAATTTGGAAAAGTCTGAATTAATTCACCCTTAAATTCCCAATTCAACATTAATTACCAAATTAAATTTAACTAAAAATCGGGATCGTTACAATAAGTCTTTGAAGTATTTATTCTCTTAGAAAGACTTGAATTTGAGACCGTTGTAGTTTTTGGCCTCTTATGACTTCGAGATTTTCTATACCCTTGGCAAGGGTAATGTAGTGGCAGATGCATTAAGTAGATACAAAGTGGTTTTAAGTCCTCTATTTTTGGAAGCGAATCATTTGGAGTACATTGCTACCTTTGATTTTAGACCTCCGTCTGATTTAGCTCCAGGATTGTTAGCAGCCCTCGACGTCCATCCTAATTTGATGGATCAGATTGGAGCAAGGCTAGGTGAGGACAAAAAGTTAAAGGACATTTTAGATAAGCTTGGTAGAGGAGAGTCATCACCACATCTTAGGCGATATACCATGGACACTAGGGGATGGCTTAGAAGGGATAATAGACTTTGTGTTCTCCGTAGTTAGGATTTAGTAGATGCGGTGTTGGCCGAGTCACATCATTCTAGGATGATAGTGCACGCCGGTGGTGATAAGATGTACTGGGATATAAAGAGGGTATTCCATTGGCCTGGAATGAAGAAGAGGGTAGCGGAGTATGTATCGAAGTGCATCACTTGCCAAAGGGTAAAGGCAGAACAAAAGAAGCCCAGAGGACTATTGCAGCCATTAGATATTCCGTTATGGAAATGGAAGAGCGTCTCTATGGACTTTGTGGATGGATTACCAAGGTCATGGAGAGGGATACAAACATTTGGGTCATTATGGATAGACAGACGAAGAGCGCTCATTTTATACCCATTAAGAGCAATAGGACGATAACTTCTTTGGTGACTCTTTATGTAAGGGAGATAGTTAGGCTTTATGGAGTTCCCACCAACATTATAAGCGACAAAGATCCATTATTCGCCGAGTTTTGGAGAAGTCTTCAGTAAGCATAAGGAACTGAATTGAATCTAAGCACGACATTTCACCCTCTAACAGATGGACAGACAGAGAGGGTAAATAGGGTTTTGGAAGATTTTCTCATATTATGCATCATTGACTTTGGAGGATCTTGGGAAGACCACCTACCTTTGGTGGACTTCAAAGTATAATAATAGTTATCAAGCAAGCATTGGAATGGCACCATTCGAGGCCCTCTGTGGCAGACCATGTAGATCACCACCTATTGGTGGGATACCATCGATATGATCTTACTTGGACCAGACTTGGTGAGAGAAACTTCCTATATGGTGGATTTGATACGCAAGAGGTTGAAGACTGCACAAGATAAAAAAAGTCATATGCCGACAGGAGACGTTCAGATTTGGATTTTAAGGTTGGAGATATGGTTTTTCTAGGCTTCTGCTCTAAGAAACGTTATGAGATTTGGCTCAGTGGGTAAGTTGGCATCGAGATTTATTGGACCCTTCCCTATTACCACACGGATTGGAAAGTGGCATGCAGAGTTGATCTTCTAGATAAGTTGGCACGAGTCTACGATGTTTTTCATGTTTCACATCTGAGGAAGTGTCTACATGATTCCACAGTAGTAGTAGAACCCGATCAGCTAAGGGAAGTGGAGGTAGAGCGTGAATCGCTTGTGCATCGTACACCTACCCGTATATTGGAACACGATGTCAAGAGATTACGCAACAAGAAAGTTCATCTATTGAAGGTTCAGTGGAGAGATGACCCCAGGAGTGCACATGGGAATCTAAGGAGACAATTCGAACTTCTTATCCTTTCCTATTTGAAGGTACACTTCAAATATCATATCTTTGATCTTTCCTTAGTTAGGGTCTTTTTGGTAATCTTTAGGTGAAATCTATGGATGGTAGCTTGGTTGTAAACATGTCATTATGGCATGTTATGTTTGATGGATGAAAATGATTCCAAGTGGATTCCAATGTTTGTAAATGGATGCATTGCATGCACTAGATAGATATTTATTAGGATAATCAGCCAACTAGGTACACAAACCTGCATATGCGTGCATGTTATCTATTGCATTTGTAAATGGTTGTATATATGTATGTATATACAAATGGATGTTACATATGGATGGTGCATTTAGGTGAATGATTGAAACATGCATATAGAATTATCAATTATACTAGGGTAATTGCATATTGCATGGAATAAGCATACTTACATTATAGGAGGTCAACTAAATCAGTAGATTGACTACCTTTTCGCATTATGTAAGTTCATATGCATTTCACTTTGCATAAATCATAAATTGCATTAGTTAAAAATAAGGACAATGGTAGAATGGATGATGATTGAGTAAATGGATCTAGTTCTTGGATAATGGTTGTTAATTACGTTCTTTCGTCTATGGAGATTTTAGGGATGAAATCCTTTAAAGGGAAGAATGTAACACCCCAATATTTTATGGGAAATATAATTAAAAAGAAATTAAAAGCTCATTTGGTACAGTAGTAAAGGTGCATGTCGACTTCCTTAGTGACCAGGGATCAAGTCTCATTGTTACCCAAAATCTGCAGCGATGCTTTTTTAGCTGGTACGTTTCCAGCAATTTTCCTACGTATTTTAGCGTTGTTTCTGGCATATGGCGACTTCCCATTTGCTCCAATGATGTAATAGGATGAGATGGCTAAATTTTATTAGAAAAGTGATGTGTATGGGCTAGAATGGATGACCACTAAGTGTAAGAAAGAACCAGATTTAACCTAAAATAATCTAATGAATTATATTCACTCAAACAATCTATAAATAAACCATCTAACCTAAACCTAATCTCTTACTCAGCCGTCACCATAATTCTAAAGTAAAATTAGTGTGTATTATTCTACCTCCTTTTCTCTACTAAAAACAAATCTCTACCAAATTAAATTATCCATATATATTCAAGAAATTTGGTGAATTTAAAAGAATCAAATTGAGAAAGATTAAAGCAAAGCTTTTTCAAATTTATGCAAGCTCAAATGCTATATGAGTGGGAATTAATATGAAATAGAAAAATAAAGTAGTTCAATTTCAGTTTTTTCTAGCATGTTAATATGAATTAATCTCTGGAATGCTTCCTCACACTTACCAGTCCAGACAAATTACACATCTTTTTGCGTTAGCTTCGTCATCGGTGCCGCCATCCATAAAAAATCTTTAAGAATCTCTGATAATACCCAACTAATCGAAGAAAACTCTTTATCTCAGTCACTGTCTCGGGTCTCTTTCAATTATTCACTGCCTCGATCTTAGTTGGACCTACCGACAACCCTTTCTTTGAGACTAATGACGAACAAACTTCACCTCTTTCTTCTAAAAATGAATTTTTCGCCTTCTGTTAATGCTGCCTCAAGGTCTCAAGCACCATTCTAAGATGAACTTCATGCTCTCTTTCATATTTAGAGTATATCAAAATATCATCTATGTAAACAAAATGAACCTATCCAATTGTTCTCGAAAAATTTGGTTCATCAAATATACAGAATTTCGGTGCATTAGTTAGTCCGAACGACATTACTAACCATTCGTACGATCCATATCTGGTTCTAAACGCCGTCAAAGGAATACCATCCTCTGCCCTAATGCAACCCTGTTGCTAAATCCAACTGGGAAAATACTTTGGCTCGATTCAACTGGTCGAACATATGGTTAATTCTAGGTAGTGGATATCGATTCTTTGTCATCTTCTCATTCAACTTACAATAATCGATACATAACTTTAAAGATCCATCTGGCTTCTTTGCAAACACTACGGCTGCTCCCTAAGGCAAACTGCTTGGTCTGATAAAGTTCTTACTTTCCAAATCCAGCAACTGCACTTTAGCTCCCTCATCTTGGTAAGTGTCATTCTACTTGACGGTCTACTCACTGGTTCTTTCCTTGGTACCAAATCTATCTGAAACTGAATAGCTCGTTTCAGTGGCAGTCCTACTACGGGCTCAAAGACATCTACGAATTCTCTAACAATGAAAACTCGATTCAACTTGTCTTCTGCCTCCACAACATCCAACAAAGAATTAACCTCAAAACTAGAGTTTTTCTAGGAATATATAATCTGATCACTATAATCGAGTCTAAGTGATATTTCCCTATTATGGCAAAATATCCTAGCATCGTATTTGATTAACCAATCCATACCCAAAATAATTCTGAACCCTACAAAATCAAACACTTGCAAACTACAAACAAATGTATGGCCTTACAATTCAAACTCTAACTGGTCACATCTCATCTCAAGAGTCGCATAACCTCCTATCGGATTTGCAACCCTTAAGGAAGTAACTACGTATGAGGGTTCTAGGTTAAGCTTATCTACCAAACAATGAGATATAAAAGAATGTGATGCACTAGTATCAAATAGTACTCTAACTGACATACCATGAATCAAAAGCGTACCTCCCAACACAACTTTTCCTTTTTCCTCCGTTGTTGGCCTCGAGGTAGCTGGCTCCAATGCAAACACTTTGCCTTTTCCATCCTTAGTTGGCTCCTTGCACTGAATCTTATAATGTCCAATTTGATCGCAACTGAAGCATCTAATGGTCTTCTTTCTGATCACCTTCTTTCCATCTCCCGAGCGACATTCATTGTAGTAATGCCCTTTCTTGTCACATTTATAGGAGACAACCTCCGCCCTTCCCTTCTTGGAAGCTCCACCCTTATGAGCTCCCATCTTATGGAAAAACTTCTTCTTTTGACTTCGCCCTCCTCGAGCTCCACCTACCTTGTTACCCTCAAGAAAAGAAAGCATCTCTTCCTGCCTCAAAGCCATCTCAACAACTACATCGCATGGATCTTTAATATGCGATAATTTGGCCTTAGCAAGTTCAGACTTCAACCCTCGGATGAACTTTACATTTCTTTTGATAACTGTATCAACTGTAGCGTAACCGTATCTCGATAGCTCCTCAAATCTAGTTGCATACTCAAGCACTGTCATGTCTCCTTGCTCCAACTCAACAAACTTTTTGAGTAGAGTTAACTTTTCAATCTCCGACATAAACCTCTCCTTAAACCTTCTTTTGAACTCAGCCCAATTCATAGTCTCCTCACTGACTCCGACTGTAGCACTATTCCACCAGTATAGAGATACTCCTTGTAACTGTCTAGAAGTGAGTCTCCTTTTCTGCTCATCATGGAGTCCTAAATCAGCAAAGATCCTCCCGCAATGAAGTAATCAATTCTCACCTCAATTGCATCTTCAATACCAAAACGGCTTTCCTCCCAACCGAGCATAATCTCTACTCAAAACAATATAGTTATTGACCATTAGAGCTCCTTGATTTCCACCTTCAGCATTTCCTCCAGCCAACTCTACAACAACTCTTACTTGCATCATGTTAACGAGAAACTGATACATAGTCCCGTATCAACTTGCGGCATTCCAGCATCCATATAGCAGCTTGTGCCTGACCTAGAGTCCTCCTAGTGTTTTTTCTTGCATTTCGATTAGTTGTGGTACTTCCCCCACCAAGGTTAAGTTTTCCACTTCTAACATCCATACCTTACGTCTATAAAATTTGCATTCAAGCCTTTGTAAGATACAGAAGAATAACCTAAGAAAGATGGGAGAATAGAGATAAAGTATATACTTATATATAACAAATACAAGTACGTTACTATAGCGTTATCCCATACCCTAATCTTTTCTCTAATTCCTTAGGATTATGTTTTCAAAAATCATTATTTTCCATAAACCTATTCTCTGATATCAAGTTGTAACATCCTCTATCTTGAGTCCCATAGCCAAGCGCTACAGATGTTGTAGTCATACATAGTATTAACTTCCAAGGAAAAAATACGACAATGTTAATGGTAACTATAATATCATAAGCACATGAATATATGAAATAAAATGAACACAGATTTAAAACAAATTTGCTGATTACATTTCTAATCAATATTTCATATTCAGATAATGTTTTCCAGGTTTTGATCAAATATAATTATACAAATTACGCATATGAAGATGCCCTCTTAGATGACCAGAATATTAAATAGACATATCAGTCTTAATACATCATAGTGGAAATAAAACTAAATAGCTCCTATATAGCTATCTTTACCTCTTGCACGTCTTTGGAAGATTTATTCGTCCAACCTACTAAACCTGAAAAACCTTAATTCTCAATCTACTCAAATTTAATTTTGAGCACCTACGATTTTAAGAGGAAAACATAAACTTCGAGTCAGATATAAATCCTGGTGTGAATAATACTATATATTTCAATTATTCAATATTAAGTGAGACCATGCCGCTTAGCAGAACGGGTTTCCCCACACTAATATCCCCTTTCAAACATATCTTTTACAAATCAAAATACTGCAATCAAACTGATTAAAGCAATCTTAGATATATTATGTATGCATATAAATCTGGTAATAAATGGACTATCTATTCGAATATAGTTTTGTTTAGCTAACTACTGACCTTTGGCTGACTGGGGCCAACCAGACATAATAAATAATCTAACTTCTATTAGACACACTTATGGATGGTCTGTCTCTAACTTACTTCCTCCTTGGTCAACTAATCCAAATGGTTTTGCGGGCTCACCAATTACCTATCTTTTCTCCGTGTATTCCTTTCTGTGGATAACATCATTTTAGTCTTACCTATTACGAAGCCCTACACACTAGAATTTGGACTTATATTAATTAGGGGCTACTTGCTAAAGTACAGGGCGTGACCTATACCAGTCCCATTCGGTATTCTAATATCGAGTCATTTACTTAAGGTCAACTGCCCATCAAAATTTCCTTGAAAACGTTTCTTATAAATTGATTTAACCCTTTAAATCATACTTAAACAAGGAAAATATACTCTTTACTTTACTCAAATATTTTTGCCATGTTATATATACTTTACATAAAACAATGTTGATGAAATATAATTGGGTTATCTATCCCTCTAAAGTAATTTAAAACCCATTTTAACTTAAAAGCTCTTAGGCATGGATACCAAGGTAAACCATTTGAAACCTTTCTTAAAAACTTTAAACAACCCTGTCGAATCCATTAAAAGCACCCCTTCCAAAATATGTTAACCGCTACAACTTGAAACACTAGGCCAAAACATACCTATTGAATCCTTTTAAATAACTATTCAAATGCATTAAAGGTATCCCTTCGAAATATTTATAAACCTTAGACATCCTCTTTTCAAAACACTTTAGCTTGCCTTTTGAAAGCATTGTAAATTTTCCATTCAAATACTTAAAGTACCTTTCAAAAACATTGGGGAACCTCCCCTTTGAAACCTTCATTATAAACCTTTCAAAACCATTAAAGTCCTTTACTCAAAACAAACATTTTTGAAAGCATGGGGCTCAAGTAATAGTTTGTGAAAAATAGCTTCAAAACCATTTAAAACCATTCCTTTCGAACCTATGGGTTTAACTTTCAATAGTACAAAGGGTCTTAACACAACAAGGGCGAAATAACTCTTTCGAAAGCATCTTTCCTAAATGAAAGAAAGTAGATGGCCTAAAAACCATCCCCTTCGAAAGCATGGAGAAGCAGATTCTTATTTAAAAGAAAAAGCACCCTTTCGAAACCAATGTTTAAAGGCATAAGCGGCCTCAACTGGGTCGAAAGTTAGAATGCAGAAACAAGTCTTTCCACCCTGTCGAAAGCTTGTTTAAACAAAAAGGCAGCAACCTTTGTCAAAAGTTACATTAAAACCCTTTGGAAACCATTCCTTTGAAAGCAAAGCAAGCAGCATCTTTTGAAAGCAAAATAAGGCCTCGACCCTTTTGAAAGCACCTTTTGACCCTATGTCTTTCGCCTATCTCCAATCCACTTCTTACCAAGGCTTTGATACGATGTGTATTGGTTTCGACTAGGATGGATGTGATAGTATAAATTCGAAAGGTAGCTACCGAAAAGTGGCGAAACAACAATCCTTTACCAAAAACTAAATTTTCGTTTTATGAAGTAATATCTTTCCAACTAATTTTCTTATTTGTCAACATATGATTGGCTGCCAATTTTTTTTCCAAAATGTTTTCTAAAAGTGTTGCCGAATTCAGTGTTTGATAATTTAAAGCATTTAGCAAATTGCTCATTCTCCTTATATAAACATATAAAACATTTAAGTTCCATATCTTTAATAATTTTATATACTTAATAAAACACATAGGAAAATTCTCCAAAAATTCCCATAAATCACTTTTAATATGTTTTCTAACATATTTATATCTTTGACCCAAAGCTAACATATAATAGCCAAAATTAATTTAACCCAATTTAACCATTTCTTCACTAGAAAATTCATAATAAATCCACAATAAGTCATAAAATTATAAAAATTGAAACCCATCTGTAAAATAATATTTCTGACCTTACATCATAAACACAAGTCATTTGGATTTCATTTAATAGGTTTTCCAAATCAATTCTTATCATAAAATCTATATGAAATAGCCTAAATCATCAGCAAGCATATATATCCATTTAAACAATCAAAACATGACAAATCAATTGAAAATAAACACGGACCTTACCTAGAAACCGAAAGCTATATAAAAATGAGATGTAATCTATTATTCACCTTAGCTTGTTGCTAAGGAGTTTGAGATTTCCTCTTGAATGAATTTGATTAATCTTCTTCCTTTTGATTCTTGATTATCTTCCATTATTATCTTCTAACGGTGGCTGGCCAAGCATGGTATTTAATTTTTCTTTGTGAATGTTGCAAATGAGAGTGGTTTAGGGTTTGGGGTATAAGAATATAGCCTATTCCTATTTTGCCTTTATCTTACTACCTTTATTTTTCATTTACTTATTCATTAAGGCACGACTACCTTAAAACATTACAAATCTCAAACTCTTAACCACTTAAACCTTTATATTATTCTATTTAGTTTATCTAATTAAATATCTCGAATAATGTTATTCAAAATTAGGGGTGTTACATTCTCCCAGGATTAGGATTAGAAAGGCTAGAATCTCCTTCATTGGCAACAAGTTTTAAGGATTGATAGGACGGTTGAGTTTTTAATAATTCCACTTCAAGGTCATTTATCTGTTGGTGTAATCTAGTTATTTCTACATCAACCTCAGTGGAAGGATTAGACCCTAAGACTGCATATATCTTCTCTTTCAATTCTTTCAACTCTTTTTTCTTTTCTTTAATTTAATTCTCTAAGTTGAAGGTCATTTCTTTATAGTTACTAAATGTTGATCTTAATTGATAATACTTACTATGCCGCTCTTACGCTTTTGGTTTGTTTGGAAACCACAAAACTAAAGCATCTTGAGAAGACCGTCTCTTTTTAATATCAGTTATCAATTTATCATTAACATCGTTCACTTGAGAAAGAAGATCCGAGGGACTATGTGTGAACGCTAACTGGCCTTCCTATTTAGAATAAATAGAATGGAAACTAACATAGGAAAATAAATTCTTTTATTAAGTAACAACAAAAGTTTACAAACCATAGGGAAATTCAAATTACATCACAATTCCATTCTTGAACATTTAAATAACTCTTATAGTTAGAAACATCGGTTTTGGCCTTCTCAAATAACCCAACAGATAGGGTAAGGGTAGATTCAAAAGGCTCTTTAATCCCTTCTTGGGTATTAACTGGAGGGAGTCGATGATAGTCTCATTTTCTGGTTAGAGGGCTAGCGTGATCACATAGCAATTTTGCATGACAAGTTCAAATTTCACTAAGTAAATTTTCCTTCTCATCATCCTGGAAATCAAAACGAATGTGAGGGAATCACGTGTATACTTCTTGTAAATCTCTTAGAAAGAAATGTCTGGCTAACTGAGATGTCCTAAGAGTTAAAGATTTCTCTTTGAAATCCTTCTTTAACTTGACAAATTTACTCAAGAGATCCCATGGAAACAGGACCACTTAAAGTTTCCTTTCTTTCGATAATATGTTAAAATTTGACTAACAAAAGAGAAACAAAAGTGATAAAGTTCATAAGCTACTTGAATTACATACTACAATCAAACAATCGTTCAGGATCATACAATTGATCTCATATAAAATTCAAAAATAAAACTCCTTTTATTATACTTAATCTTTTCGGGAGAAAGAGTATTAGGAGAATGGGGAACACTAACGACCCTAGATAAGTTCTAAGAATCCTTAGGATGAGCATCGCTTCCATGATCATCTAGATATCTTTTATGAAGGCGTCTAAGCAACCCCCGTTATTTTCGCCTAATTAAGAAAATTCCACAAATTGACCCCTGGAATAAACTTTATAAATGAACTCCACCAAAGCGTTTTCATCATTAATTAACATCCTAAAGGGAGTCATTAATTCGGTATTCTCTCTCGCAATCCTCTCTCGGTATAGACGAGCTCTTTTCAAGCGAGGGGCGGCTTGCTTCTTCTTGAAAAATTGTGTCACAGTATTACCAGATAGGCATTTGTATTTGTCAAATAAGGCATTGTATTCTTCAACTAACTTTTTAAGTTTCCTATTCGGCCGATTCTCCTTATACACACTATTTTCATAAAGAGTCTTGTAATAGTATGTGTCCTTTTTCCTTAACTAAAATAGTTAGATGGTCAATTAAGAGCAAAACAGATAGCTTAAACATCTAAAATAAAGAATTCCATTACTATGAGGCCGGAACTTGAGTATGAGTTTTCTCCTTTGGCTAATAGCTGGGGGTAGTGCTACTTTGAAGCAATATCTTTCATTGTAGTTTCTTGAGGATCAGGGAATTTAGTAAACCCTGCATCATGAGAAGACGAATCTAAGTTAGGAATCCATCTCCACCCACTTTTGGTCGTCTAGAACATTTTCCATCACTATCATCATTGTCATCACCTTATTCTTCTTCTCCTTCAGATTTCGTTTCTTTGTCGATTGGAGGATTATTAAAGGTTAGCCACTTTTCAGCATCCACCTTTTCTACTGCGGGAAACTCTCCCTGAAGAGCCTCCTTGTCTTTCTTCCCTTTAAGACTAAACTATCTTTTAAATTTTTTGGTCCAATCTAGGAGGGATGAAAATCTAAGTTTGGGCATTTTTAAATGTTATTAGCATATTCCATAAACAAGGCTTCTTCATAACATTTCTTAGCAATCTTAGGAAGGGCATCATTGACGAGAGAGATGACTTTCTTTTTAGTATCATTGATAATACTATTTTATTTAGCCAAGATTATAGTTTTCTTTTGTAGCTTGCCTTTCAAGGATTGGTTCTTATTAGATAGCTTGTCCTTTTCTTCATTATCCCTCTGGAGATCTGCTTTTAATATTTTCACTTCCTTCTCAAGTAGCTCAGTTTTCACCTTGTTGACCTTCTCAAGGTCTGCTTTCAATGCCTCCACCTCCTTTTCTAGAAATTGCCTAGCATTGAGTGAGGAGACAAGGTTGCCTTTCTCAGTAACAGCTTTGTCTCTTGCCAACGCAATATCAATTATGTTATGATTGAGCAAAGAGATTTGTCTTTTGAGCTTAAATATTTTGTTAGAACCCTTGAGAAGCCTCTTAGAGCTGAAACATATTCTTTACCACCTAAAATGTGTTACAAGTTTAAGTCGATACAGGATCTATAGAGCTAAAAATTAACCAAATGGGAGGAAATACATATCGATAAAAGATGCTTAAGAATAATAAAAGGATGATCCTTGGAATAAATTGAAGGCTGCGATGACCCAAGACAAGTAATAGAGCAAGAATGGATTGCCAATCGAACGAAATCATCAAAACTAGTCACATGAGACTGGACCTGGGCCTTCGAAGGAATAGGATCTTTCAGGGAAGGAGGCAACCCAAGATCAATATACAAATGACTAGGAGTTATCACAGAACTAGGGAAATAAATCTTAAGGGGATATTCAAAGAGCGAGCCACCTCAGTGGATTCTTAAATTTTATGCCCAAGAGATTCCTGATTGGCAACCTCAGGGCTAGAGTCAATGGTTGCATATTCCTCCTCACCCACAATCGTATGAGTAAAGTCACCCACAAGCTTAGGCCTTTTGTTTGGGGGAGAAAATGGAATATCAGTGGGAACCTCATCGTTCGCTTCCTTTTCTAATGCTTCAATAACTTTGGCGATAGAGTCCTCAATGGAAGCACGTTTGCTTAATCGAGACGAGGCGGGAATTTCAACTTTATTTTTCCTATTTTTGAGAGCACCATCTTTAACTTCTATTGAATGCCGTCAATATTGAATGACATCAATGCCACATGCTTCTGGTAAATTTAAATGAATGGTATCGTGCCAAAGAAATTATAAACAATGCCGAATGTTAGTAAGGGAGTGAGAATCTTGGAATGCTCTATACCGAAAGCCATCAACGTTATAACCGTATGATATAGCATTGATGCCATATTCCATCAATGACGCACTTCTTTCATGAAGCCAGAAGAATTAATGTCGCCTCGCATTGATACCGTGTCTCTTCAATGCTGCTTTATTCTAGTGTCACCCTTCAAAGCAATATCGCAGCTTATTTATAAAGGAAGAATGGTTACCGCATCTATTTAATATCGCATCTTATCGATACCGCTTCGCTATTGATGGTGCCTTTTATTAATGGTGCTCCTCTTTGATTTCGACCATCATCAATGCCACTTACTATCAATGCTGTCTGTTATTGATGCCTCTCATCACCAATAACGCTCTTTGTCAATGTTATCTCTTCTCAATGCCGCTCATCGCCAATATCGCCATTAATCAGTCTTTCCACTTGTTAATGTCATGCCTTAGCGATTTTGCATTTCACCAACCTTCAAAGGATGTCATAGATCCATAATGCAATGTTGCTATCAAATGTTGCCAATGAGGATTATCAAAGTGAGTTGGATGCTAAGTGTGAAAACTCGATGCCAAAGTTCTCCATCGTTCAAATGTATGTCGAAGTTCGTCATTGGCCAACGCACAACGCCATGCGCCATCACTTTGGTTAATGATGAAGGTCAAGCATGCCGTATGGACAAGCGGCAGCTATGTCACATCTCTCAATCCTTATAAACACTGACCTAGGGGCATGAAGAACGAGGATCATTTTCTTTGCTCAACTTCTTACACTTCAATTTTTGTAACCCTAAATTGATTTGGATATTTAGTGCCGATCGAACTCTTTGAACAAAGAACCTTGTACATTCCACAATTATAGAAATACGAATAAATATGTCATTAATTATGACTTGTTTTCGAGTTCCAAAATACTTGTGATTTTTATCATAACTTGCTTCGAATTCCAAAAGCACTCATTGACATGATTTCTATTGCAATAAGATTATTCTATACTGATGACATAGCTTCGCAATGAATTTGAGCATAAATCCGACATAAATAAAATCATGACTTCATCATGGACTTGGAAGCTCTAAGCCTGTTTTCCAGAGCCATTTCTCAACCAAGTGTCACTTTTGCTAGCACTTGTTGAGGACTTTTAAGCCTTAATCATCCAAATTCCTCTTCTCTTGCACTTTTTGGATGTCCATAAAGCAATTCATTAACAAACAGAAATAGATATATAATGGAAGCCTCCACCTTGTCTTTTGAACTCTCAAGCATCCAAAGAAAAACCTATTATACTCAGCCTACTCGAAAGAGTAAGCGAGGAATTTAGTGAAAACAAAAACCAAGCGTCAGACATAAGTCTGGTATGAGAGAACTTGAGATACATGAGTACATGTGACAGTAAATATTGAGACCGTATGGATTCCCATAATGGTTTCCCCCTCAAATGAAACCAATCATTCATTAAATTTAATATAGGGATATGCTAGATAATGTGTAGGGTATAGAATATAAATCAAATCAAATAGCTGTGATGCATACATTGGTCACACTGTAACATAATTGAGGTACAATCAAACCGCTAAGGTACATCCGCATATTGGATTTTTCCATGGAGATCTCTTCGGAGAAGTCGAACCCAAACTCTATGCAAAAGGGTTAGAAAGTACCTTTTGAGTATCGTATATCACTAGATAAAATATACTATTAGGGTAAACACAAGCGGTTCATCGTCCGAATATAAACATGAACAACATGAACCAAATATCATCAACTCCCACCAACCAACAATTGATAAGTATCTCAAGATGTGGAGTTGGTAACACCCTGACGTGAGTCGGCTAAACCCTAGGTTATGCATTCTACTATGTGTATGTTGTTTTCGATGTTGAGGTTACACTCGACATCTTTCACATAAATCTTTATCACTCGAATAGAACATGAATCTCCAAATAGAATCCTATATATTAAACAAATCACGAATCACTGCAGGGATTCGACCATCTCGAATATATCTCGAATCTCCACATAGATTCTGCTTTGCAACCGATTCCAAAGCATAGAAACCATATACTATTTTCAAAGTATTATTCAGTAAGTAACCAATCTGGTACTCTTCAAAACCAATCGGTGAATTTCGGTAAACTCAATTTCGTTCAAAAGTAAGCGAAAGCTTGAGATATTTTGTACCAATACTCCTCCTCGGGGGTTCTCATTGGTATTAAATCGTGAAGCCTTTCAGTTACTTCTTAAGTTATAATTGGTCAAGATCGATAGTTAACTAATCAACTATCTAATTAAAACATTTTCTTATACAAATCAACGTTCATATACATGGCACGTTTTCGACATTTCAACTTATACTATCCCTAGGTCGGGAGTGAACCTAGGTAAGTTAGAGCATTGGTTATATATTAAAGCATTGCTTAGGCATTTCATTTTTGATTCTCACAGATGAACAAGGCTACTCGTCGGCTTTTGGTATTAAGTATAGTATTAATGATTTCCATAAACAAGTAAGAAATCAACAAGATTAACATGTTTTCGACATTCCAACTTAACTATTCCTCGGTCAAGATAGAAATTGGTAGGTTAAAGCACTTAAATCTAATAAATAGAGAAGTCTACCTCCCTCGGCTTTTAGTGTTAAGCATAGTTGATTACTTTTCAACAAGTAATCGCATAATAAAACCATTTAGTCACTAAACAATTCTTACTCCTTTTAAAAACATTTGTTTATATTTTAAAATACTTAAATACATATAATATGTTATAAAAAATTTATCCAAAATATTAGTTTAAAATGACAAGTTTATAAAATCTTTAAAACTTGAAAAAATAAGTTTTCCTTATAAAAACCTCTCCTTTAAAAATTCACAACCAACTCTTAAAAATTCAAAAATATCTAAAACTAATTTTTAAATATTCTAATATGAGTTAATAAAAACTTGTAAAAATAATGAAACAAAATATTTAAATTTAAATATCTTTTTAAACCTTTAAATTTCAAAAATCAAGTCTAAACGGGGCAATTTTGCACAAGTGAAGTTTTGGTCGCTTTTCGAAATGTTACTTAACCTTTTATTATCCAAATTTTTTATTGAAACAAATATACATATAAAATATTACGAGTATGGTCAGAAACCCCTAAGGATCTCTCTATAAGTTTTATATAAATTGCCAAAACAAGGCAGTATCAAAGTGCATCCATAGCGACTATCATTATAAGTGCACTTTCAAATCCATGTCCAACCTAAACCAAAGTTCATCTATAACCTATGTGTTTTGTTTTAAGGCTATTCCACATGTCATACAAGTTCATTCAAGTTTGTTCAAGTCCTTTTAAGTCCATACATATTTCACTTGCTTTTAAAGCAAACATCAAAATCAAAGTTTCAACTAATGTCAACATCAATTCAAACCACTTAAACATTATCGAACACAAAAAAATATGGGTTATATTTTCAATCAAATTGGGGAGTTATCTCACGTTTAACTCAAAAAACAACCAAGATCAAGCAACCAAAGTCCAATCTCAACCTTGCAACCACCTTCCCTTCCATCCTTCCACCTTCTTTCACTTGCTTTTTCCTTCTCCTTCCTCCAATTGCTTACGACCTGTAGGGATGAGGTGAGTGTGGCTTTGCTTCTCCAATAAAAACTAGGTAGATTATATTGTAATTTTGTCCCAAATCTTCGCTTTGAGTTTGAGTTGATTTAGATGAATTTTTGCAAATATTTTGCGTTTGGAAATTATGAAGAGGAAGATATGAAAATAGCATGGTTTTTCTTTGTTAATTTATGATTATTAACAAAGGTATGCCTCTCCTTGTATAAGCTCAAGAATGGTTGTAACGACCCAGAAATCCTGTCATTTCAAATTCATATATTTAATTGATTTAAATATTAACAAGTAAAATTTGTAAGTCGAATAAATTATATTTCGAATATCTAGATTAATTGGATAATTAAATCGATAATTTAATATTTGAAATTACAGAAATAATTGAAAATTGGGTTTAATGTGATTAAAATTGATTTGTAAAGTTGTATTAAATCATATTGGAGTTAGAATGATGTTATAGAACTTTTAAAATTGAATTAAAAATTAATTTGTGGAAATTGAATATTTTAATATTTGATTGACGAGTAAAAATAGTCATTTTTCAGACACTATCGGATTTTGACGAAACTAGTTTCATCGGATCCATAATGTTATATTATAGTAAGGTTTCAAATTTCGTGTCAGTCGGATTTACGGTTTGTCAGGGGCAAGCTAAAACGCACTGAAATCGGTTTAAGTGAATTTTAAATTTAAATAATTCAATTCGAAAACCTATCTTCCAAATACAGTCGAATTGGCTTCTAATATATATTCCATTGCGTTCGGAATAGGGGTAAAACATTATAAATGCCAGGCGGCATGCTTCGTTTCGAGTTCGGGAAAATTTCGGATGAATAGTGTTTTGGAATTTTCTATATAAGGACCTCACATTTTCCTTTTTACTCAAACCTTAGGGCTAGAACCCTAGCCGCCACTAAAAGAAATTTCAATGGCCGAAAATTAAACTTTTTCCTCCTCGTTTTTTTTTAAATCCATCGACTTTCACGCGAAGTCTTCAATTACAAACAAGTAGAGCACGACGAGATCTTGTGATCCAACGGCTGTGATCTGATTTGGAGTGTCGTGGTGGTCGCTAGGGAGCCACATTTGTCCTTGGTTGTGCACGTCTTTTCATGCAATATGGGGCGCCAAGCTCGACGTGCTCTTGGCCG
Organism: Allium cepa; assembly: GCA_030765085.1. Taxonomy (NCBI): domain Eukaryota; kingdom Viridiplantae; phylum Streptophyta; class Magnoliopsida; order Asparagales; family Amaryllidaceae; genus Allium; species Allium cepa. The sequence goes on along the minus strand of CM060932.1, from coordinate 78,636,880 downwards.
AAGGTGGAGTCGACGATGCTCTTTGTCGTGGAGTTAGCTGATCATCTTCAAACGTAGCGAGGTGGTCACGATAATTCGCGAGAAGAGGCGGCTGCGTTGGGTTATTTTGTGTGTACTAGCCTGAAGAAGGAAGAAGATGCAATCTCCGGTCGAGATCTAGGGTAGATGAAATTAACGGCCTGGATTGAAAGTAGGTTTAAAATTATAAAAAGAAAATAGTAAATTTATTTATAAATTCGTTCAATCTTTAAAACTATATAACTTTTTTATATGAGGTCCGTTTCGCACGAAACGAGTTGCTTCGGGTTCGTATTGATGAGCACTACATTATGGAGCTAGTTTGGAATCGATTGGAGCTAGTGATAATTTCAAATAAAATTAAACGCGTGTTTACTTTATTCGAAATAAAACACTGCAACTGTATTTGAAACAAGGTGAGAACTTCTCACTCAATCGAATTTGTTTCGATTTAAATTTTAAATAGTTAGATTTAAAATTGCTGTCTGTTGTATTGAAATAGACCATATACGCTGCATATTAAGCGGAGGTTATTATATTAAACACATATACCGCGATATTCCACCGTAAAGTGGAATTGGTATTATATATGTACTTGGAGTTGATTTCCCGCATTATATAGCAGATGAGACCCTATTGCGCCGCATAATAGCAGATGATATTTTATATAAACCCATGTACCACGATATCCCATCTTGAAACGAGATTGGTATTGTGCTAGCATCTGTGGATGCAGGGAAACAGGTTGGAGGGATCCAACTGGATTCCTCAAATAATTGTATTTGTTTCAATGTTGTGTGTTGATTATTTGTAATCTCTGTGTGATTATCTTTATGATTGAAATCGTTGGAGGCTAAAATTTAGCTGAATATAATTTTGGTAACGTTAGATACCGGAAATAAATAAAAATTTGATTTTTGAAAATTCAGGTTGAAAGTTTATATTAAAATTTATTTTTGAGAATTGGATAAATTTAAAAGAAGGAATTCTAAAATAATAAAGTTTTATTTTTAATCTTATTGAACAAAATTTCAAAATATGGGAAAAGCTTTAATAAATGGATTTCGGGTAATATTATTCAAAGGTTGAAGAATTTATTCAAAATACGGATTTTAAAGAGTTTGAAAAATAAAATAATTGGTTTTCTTTAGAAGGAATTTATTTATAAAAGGAAATAAAATTTGAAACCCATTTGGGAATTGATTTTTGGTGATTGAATTTAAATCTTTTGAAAATCCAATTGAAAATTTATTAGGTGTTTTGAAAAGAATTTGGAATCGATTGGAAAATTGATTTGGGGTTAGTAGAAATTGATTTCAATTTGAGATTTGAATGAAATTTACTTGGTGTTTAATTTCTTGGAAAAAATCAATATGGAATTTGATTTTGTTGTTTTTGAATCAATTGAAAATTTGAATTGTTGTTGAAAGTGAATATTTGAAATTGATTTGAAAATTGTATATCAGTGGATATTTGGAAATTTAAACTCACCATGGAATTTATAAAGGAAAGGGAATTTGTTTAAAAATAAACATTGATTTATTTTTGAGGTGTGGAAATAAATTTACGGGTTTGGAACGTAAATTTAAAGTAAATCGATAAGGATTTATTTAATTGGTTTAAATGAACCATTTTGAAATGAAAGTGTATTCTCCCTGGAAAGCCGAATAAAATTTCTGAATAGCTTTGAAAGATATATACATATACATATATATATATAATTCTAGAATTGGTTTTGAAAAGGATACTTTGGAGAAATTAACTTCTTAAATTATTTTAAATCGTTTAAGTAAAGATTTATTAAGTTGATATAGAAATGATTATTTCTAAGATTTAATCAATAATTGTTTTAGAAAATAGTTATTTAAATAGTTATACTCTATCTACTACTTTTATTTTGAAAATTAGTTTGGACTTAAGTTATATGTAATATTGGTATAATATTTTTATAACTAATATTTTAAGTAAAGTGTTTAAAGAAAAATAGTTTTATGTCAAAGTGTTTTTCCCGATATATTTTGGACAGGTATTATAAATTATTTTTAAAGTATTTGAACTCGGCAGATTTCCAGTGAAAATGAATAAATATTTGGAAGTGTTTCCACGTAAGGAAAGGTGATTTGAAATTTGTTTTCAGATGGTTGAAGTGTGGAAAATATATCTTGTAAAGATATTTTTGGAAAATAAGTAATTTAGGAAATTATTTGGAATCTGGTGATGTTCTGCATATCTATTGATAGTTAAATAACCGACTATCAATATTTACCTTTGAATGGGTATTTGTTGTGATTTGCTTGAATTTGAATGCTACACTTATTTTAAAATAAGCGCTCATTAGTCGGTTTAGCCGTAAGGGGACATTTGGGTCATAAATCCCATTCCGAATAGTGATACGTTGTAATTGATAGCATTTGAATACCGGTGTTGAAGACCGGATATTTTCGAAAACGGAAGGATTACCGTCGAATGTCTCTGCATCGGCTGATCCCCGATATAGAGATTTTATCACCCTTTGTGATGGGAAGTCCGGACGTGATTAGTAACTATCCGGATTGCAAGGGCTTCTTTGGAAGTGCCTTCGGTTCCATTCGATCCCGGAACGGACTTTTATGGATGTGTGTCTGACGTTACAATTTGAGATGTAAAGCTGGTTTCTATCAAATACATTTCTGTTGGTGGCGAAGAATTTATTCCCTTAGCTTAACACCCTTCTCTGAGACGTACGAGCTCAGAGGTTATGTAGTTGATGGTTACTAGTGATATATTCCCAATTTGGTAACGTGGCATGCTGAGTGTTGCTGATCATTTGTTCATCAAAGCGTGGCTATTATGAAAAGCGTAGCTTTGCGGACGAGACTTCGTCGGACCTCACACCCCGGAATGGTCGAAACAGGAAGAATGCAGCAAGGTTATTTGGGGATAGCGCCCCCATAGGGTATATACATTTCCTTCTGGATAGAGGTGGTATTATGGTATGGAGCCCAGATACTTAACCTATGTGGTTGCTGCAAATTCATTTCTTTGTGGTTGTTGGTGAATCCTGGGATAAAGGTCGGTTACGACCGGGGGATGGCATACTCGTGTCAGTAGTTACATAGTTCAGAGGTAACCCGGCCTTGTGTTGGCAGAGATCCGGTTAGGTTCTCGGGGCGTCTCTCCAGAGGCGTACCCATGTGGCAATGGGAAGTTCCTTGGCCTGACCATTTGTTGGAAATCCAAACTCCAATACGCACCTTGTACGGTTTTAGTTGTAGAACTTGCCATTTACTTATGGTGGTCACCACTATTTAGATGGTAGCTATAGTAGGCATAGTGTGAAATGCCTATGCTGGCTAAGATTTATATTATACTTTCGAAATGTTTTTCTACACTATGCACTTATAGTAATAATATCAAAGAAATTTGCGTATCAAGCATGTTTGACTATCATAAGGAGAAATCTCCTCCAATTCTGCGTTTGCATCATGTGTGTGGCGGGAGGCCTTATGGCAGTTACATTTTCTAAAAGCATTGCGGATCTATTTTAAAATATTTCTTTGTTTGTTTTTAAAGATAAACTGTTTTAAGTTCTCATACCAGTCCCACGACTGACCTGGAGTTTATTGTTCCCTTCCTAAACTCTGGGTGCCCATCATTTTCTACACGGACAGCCTAGAGTCAGGTTATTAGGTCATTCTAGAATTCAGGAGGTGTTGTGGAGCTCGGGGGGCGAGCTGGTTGGCGAAACGTATCACTTGTATATGATATTATCTTTTCCGTTGTATACAGTTGTGAGGACAGGTTTATATAACTGTCCATTATTGTGTTGTGTTGTATATTGACTCTGATGATGTAATGCATAAAATGTACAGTTCTTTTGATTTAAAGATTATTCATTTATCTAATATATGTTGTTCCGTTGCGACTGTGAGATTCTGATATCGTTTCTGTTGCTTTTCTTTCTTTCTTACTTCTTCTATCTTTTTCTTCATTCTTTAAACCCTAAAGTCTCGTAGGTTTATTCCTCTTTGGCTAAATTGTTATGGAAATTTGCCAGCTAAAAGGGGTACGGATTTACTGGATGTCACATTTGGTATCAGAGCATTTGGTTAAGCGACAACCTTGGCTCTATTGGGAATTACTCATTAGAGATAGAGTTAGTAGTACTCTAGAATGAGTGTGAGTGTAATAATAGATATGAGCGCGTGTTTGTTAGTGAATATAAAATTGTTTTGTATTGTGTTGACTTATCGGTTAATTGTTTATAGATTCTAGTCGGTGCAGTATGGCTAACTGTGTCGATAGGAGTTTCTAAACTCTTAAACAAGATAAACCGACACATTATTGTTTTAAAATAGGGTAAATGAAATAATTTTACCCAGACTATTTCGTAAATAAAAGGAATGATTTTTCGAAAATTATTATGGTTGCCTGGTTGTTAGGAAGTGATAATATTAAATTATTATCATCGATTATTGAATAAGAAATTGAAATCATAATCAAAAGCTGAGAAATAAATCAATATGCAAATGAGATTTGTAAATATAAATTGTAAATGTGATTCATAATTTGAAATGGAATTCCAGAGTAATATTTGAAAACAAATTTAAAGAATTTGAAATTTTGAGATTTGGGAAATTTAAATTCTTTGGAGTTTGAAAATGATTTTCAAGGGTTTTGGAAAATTGTTTTGAAGGGAAGAAAGCACTAAACTCTTTTCGGTAGCTGGAAAATAATTCCAATGATCATCGCGACATCACTGGTGTTCATTTTCGAGTTTCCATGAGAGGAATTGCTGCCAAATTATAATTAAATGGAAGTTGTTTGTGAAATTGAGTTTGGTTTTGGAAATTCAAAAGATAATATGAATAGATTTCAAAAATAATTTTTGAAAGATTGAAAAGACTCTGGAATGTTATATAAAACGTTTATGGAATAATAAATAAGTTTGGATGACTTAGGAAATTCAGATTTAAACTGAAATTGACCTGAGTTAATTGGAATAAAGGTGAATTTTAGAAGTATAATAGACTAAATGATTGGAATACAATTATTTAGTTAGAAAATAAATTGTGAATAAATAAATAAAATTTGCAATTGCAAGTGCAAGAAAATGAAATTAAATGTTGAAATTCATTTCGAATTTGTAAGTAAATAGAACTGGAATTGGAATTGAATTTGATTTGTGAAAAACAAAGTGAAATATTAAACTAAAATTAGTAAGTGCAACTAATTGAAGAATGACTAAATGGATAAGGTTTAAAATGAATTGAATCCAGTATTTTTTTTATGAAAGTAAATTGTATTCATATAGAATTGGAAATCCAGTGTAATATATGTAAGTGAAACCAAATGATAAAATGGTTAAACAATTTTGTTAAGCAAAACGAGATATGAATTTGAATAAGTGACGAAATTTGACTTTGGTAAAAGTTAAATAGAATTTACTTTAGAATTGGAATCTGAATTGGATTTATAAGTGAAAATTTAAGTTAAGTTAAACAAATGATGTTTGAAATGGAATATAACTTAAGTAATGTTGAATGAAGTTGATTTTGGTATCGAAGTAAATTGATAAAGTGAAGTGATGAATATGAACTTGAGTTATTTAAATGAAATTCAACCTTATTTGTTAAATAAATTAGCAATTGAATTAATAAATGGATTGAATATTAATCAATCTAATATAAATGAACTGATACGGAATAAGGGATATAAATGTGAATTCATTAAAAACTAGTAAATTGGAAATTGAATAATTGAATGGAAGTCAATTTAATATCAACCAATTGGAATTAAAAGTGTTAAACCAAATTGAATGTGAATTTAATAATTTGGTTATGTTGGTTATGATTTGGTTGTTATATGATTGTTAGTTGATTGTATATAATTCATTAAGTGCTAATGAAATTGAATTGATAAATGGAAAGCTATATAATTGAATTTGGATTGAAAGTGAACTAATGTGAATTGGTTGTAAGCAATTAAAATTTATATCGAAACCTTCTAAATTGCTTATGGGAATTATTTTGATTGCATTGCTTATGAAAACTATGTGTTTTCTATTGAAAATTAGTGAAATGTAAATGAATTTCCTATATATATCACTTACATGTTTAAATTGAGTAAGTACAAGTACCGGGGCTCTAGTTGGCTGGATTTGGTCACGCTAAAATGCTAATAAATAACTGCTTTGCTTAAAAATGCAAAAAAGATACGCCTACGCAATAAAAATAGGAAATATGAACTGTTTTTCTGTTTTCTGACCGTGTGGGTTGATGTATATATATTTATATCTATTGTGATATTGCAAAAGCTCCTCCGTACAAGGGAGACTATGCCAAAAAAATTCGTAAATTTTGGGAGTTAGGAAAAATTTTCGAAAATTTTTGTTTACGAAAAGTCAATTTCTAAATTGAAATGAAAATGTAGGAATTGAACTAGAAAAGTGTAACCATCGGATTTTGGAAAAGTTAATACGTTTAAATGAATTTGAAATTTAATTTGAACAAATGGTTTTGAGAAGTTAATGGATTTCAAGACTTTTTCTTACTTGGCAATTTCGAGGACGAAATTCTTTTAAGGGGGAAGTTTGTAACGACCCAGAATTTCTGTCATTTGAAATTCGTATATTTAGTTGATTTTAAATATTAACTTTTTAAAATTTGTAGGTCGAATAAATTATATTTCGAATATCTTGATTAATTGGATAATTAAATCGATAATTTAATATTTGAAATTACAGAAATAATTGGAAATTGGGTTTAATGTGATTAAAATTGATTTATAATGTTGTATTAAACCATATTGGAGTTAGAATGATGTTATAGAACTTTTAAAATTGAATTAAAAGTTAATTTGTGGAAATTGAATATTTTAATATTTAATTGATAAGTAAAAATAGTCATTTTTCAGACAGTCTCGGATTTCGACGAAACCAGTTTTACCGGATCTGTAATGTTATATTATAGTTAGATTTCAGATTTCGTGTCAATCGGATTTACGGTTTGTCCGAGGCAAGCTAAAACGCACTGAAATTGGTTTAAGTGAATTTTAAATTTAAATAATTCGATTCGGGAACCTATCTTTCAAATACGATCGAATTGGCTCCCGATATATATTCCATTGCGTTCGGAATAGGGGTAAACATTATAAATACCAGGTGGCACGCTTCATTTCGAGTTCGGAAAAATTTCGGATGAATAGTATTTTGAAATTTTCTATATAAGGACCTCACATTTTCCTTTTTACTCAAACCTTAGGGCTAGAACCCTAGCCGCCACTAACAGAAATTTCAATGGCCGAAAATTATGCTTCGTCCTCCTCGTTTTTCTTTAAATCCATCGACTTTCACGCGAAGTCTTCAACTACAAACATGTAGAGCACGACGAGATCTTGCAATCCAACGGCTGTGATCTGATTTGGAGTGTCGTGCTGGTCGATAGGGAGCCACGTTCGTCCTTGGTTGCGCATGTCTTTTCACGCAATATGGGGAGCCGAGCTCGACGTGCTCTTGGCCGAAGGTGGAGTTGGCCGATCATCTTCAAAATGGCGAGGTGGTCACGATAATTCGCGAGAAAAGGCGGCTTCGTTGGGTTATTTTGCATGTACTAGCCCGAAGAAGGAAGAAGATGCAATCTACGGCCGAGATCTAGGGTTGATGAAATTAACGGCCTGGATTGAAAGTAGGTTTAAAATTATAAAAAGAAAATAGTAAATTTATTAATAAATTCGTTCAATCTTTAAAACTATATAACTTTTTGATATGAGGTCTGTTTCGCAGGAAACGAGTTGCGTCGGGTTCGTATTGATGAGCACTACATTATAGAGCTGGTTTGGAATCGATTGGAGCTAGTGATAATTTTGGGTAAAATTAAACGCGTGTTTAATTTTATTCGAAATAAAACACTGCAACTGTATTTGAAACAAGGTGGGAACTTCTCACTTAATCAAATTTGTTTCGATTTAAATTTTAAATAGTTAGATTTAAATTTTAAATAGTTAGATTTAAAATTGCTTGGTTGTGTGATTGAATGATAAATTGCTATCTTTTTTATTGAAATAGACCCTATACGCCGCATATTAAGCGGAGGTTATTATATTAAACACATATACCGCGATATTCCACCATGAAGTGGAATTGATATTATATATGTACTTGGAGTTGATTTCCCGCATTATATAGCGGATGAGACCCTATTGCACCGCATAATAGCGGATGGTATTTTATATAAACCCATGTACCGCGATATCCCATCTTGAAATGGGATTAGTATTGTGCTAACATCTGTGGATGCAGGGAAATAGGTTGGAGGGATCCTGTAACGACCCGTATTTTACGTGTCGATAGATCGTAGAATTTGCAGGTCGATAGTGTTGTTTGTGTTGCCTCTAGCTTGAGTCGTTTAGAAGTTAACCCGGGTGGAGTATGAGTTGTGACCGACTCATGAGCATTGCCGAGCTAAGGGATGAGTCGTGACCGACTCATAGGGGACCGACTCAAGGAGGGGTTACGGGTTGGAGTGTTGGCCGAGATAAGGAAGCAACCGACTTAAGTTAGGTAAGTCGTTTGGACGAGTTAGTGGGTCAGGTGATGAGTCATAGCCGAGTTAAGGCTTGAGTCGTTACCGACTCATGGTGTTAGGGATCCAGTAGTTTAGACCGACCTAAGGAAGTGACCGACTTAGGGAGTTGGGTCGGTAGATGTTGAGTCGGCTAAGGCTTAGGTCGGTGGGCCGACTTAGTGGATAAGTCGTTAGGGACTTAGGCTTTTGAGTCGTTAGGTCTCTGAGTCGGTGAGGCTGTAGGTCGTGAGTCGTGTGGCAAATAGGACCTTAGTACGACTTAGTGTGGGTCGGCTGCCTGGTGAGTCGGTTGTGTAGATGAGTCGGTAGGGTGTTGGGTCGTGTGTGTCGTTAGGTCGGCTATAAGGTTAAGTCAGAACCCTTGTTTTGAGTTAGGTCGGCACCGCGGTTGAGTCGTTACCGACTTATGTTGAGTCGGCTAGGGGTTAGGACGGCCGCAAGGCTAAGTCGTTAGGTCGCATATAGGAATAAGTCGTGTGACCTTCTTGCTTTGTTGAGTCGTGTGGCAGTTGGGTCGGTAGTACGTTGAGTCGCAAGTCGGCCGTGTGTTAACTCGTGAGGTCCCTGTTGTTGATAGGTCGGCAGGAATTAGGTCGCGTGAGTACTGTAGAGGCTTAGGTTGCAAGGTTAGGTCGGCATGGCAATGAGTCGTGAACGACTCATGGTAAGTCGGCATTGTGATAAGTCGGGGGCGACTCAAGTGTTGGGTCGGCGACGACCTAAGGGACAGCCGAGCTATGGTTGTTTCAGCCTATAAATAGAGGGGTTTGGCTCACTTTTTGGCACCGGTTTTTGAAGCGACGAAGTGCTGTCATTTTGAAGACTCGTCTACAACATTTCTTCATCTTCTTTTCTCCATTTCAATCTAGATCTAACATCCATCCAAGATCGAAGATCGAGATCGAAGATCCAAGTGTTCAAGTTGAAGATCTTCATCCGTTTGAGCTAGAATTCATCGTTTCAAGTGAGATTTCGCCGGATCAAGTCGTGATCTTCACTGTCCAGATCTGAAGTGTTGTGATTTTGAGGTGTTTGGGTGATTTGGTGAGTGGTAGTTATCTCTCACGCGGATCCAAAGGAGTATATGGGATTGGTGATATGTTTATGTGTTAAAGTTAGCGTTTTCTCGCATTTTCCCTAAGTCTGCATGTAGATCCATCATATTTGAAGATGTTTGCTTATGAAAGTTATTTATAAAGTATTAGAGACAAAACCCATGTTTTAGATTTGATAGATCTATGCTAAAAACCATGATTTCACATATGTTGGACTTTTGCACACTTAATTACGAAATTGCCATTATAGTTAATATTGTTTGATAGATCTTGTTTGAATGCTTGAATGTTTGAATGTATGTTAGATGTGATTGCTCCAAGTTAGCTTGTGGTTGATTTGGACAAGATGGTTGAAGGTGATTCAAAAGCTAAGTGGAAAGGCTCTTGAATGTTGAAAGCTGCCGATGGCATATGAAGTGAATGTGGAAGCTCATATGGACGGATTCGATGATGAGGGACTTTGCCATGATGCGAAGAGGCGAAGTATGAGGGCGAGATGGGACTTTGCCATGATGCGAGAAGGCAAGCCATGATGTTGAGATGAGACTTTGCTATGATGCAATGAAGCAAAGTGTGATGTTGAGATGGAACGGGTCATGATGACGTTCCAAGCACGGGCTGCGACGACGTGCAAAGTTATGTTGATACTCGGTGATGCGATCCGAGTTGGTGATAATGGTTAGCTTGAGAGGCGCTTGAGCTAGTATGGATGGTCGTCGAGGAGGATGACTTGGAGGCTTAGATCTCATCGTTGTTGAAGGTTCTAGCATGCTCAAAGCAAGGGTACGTTGGAACGGGCTGCGACGACGTTCCAGGCACGGGCTGCGACGACGTGCTAGTACTCTGGGTAGTTGCGAAAATTCCTAGGCACGGGCTGCGACGACGTGCGGAGTTATGGCTAGAACCGGGGTTACCATTAGCCCTTGACGGATGGTCATTCAACTAACGGTGAAATCAAGGCAACGATGCAGTGATAGCCAGAGTCATGGATGTTTGGTTGTATTATCATTCGGCTTCAAGAGCGGTGTTTTCTGGGTGCTTATCTGATCTTGGTTTAGGCCTTGGGGGTTTGTATTTGGAAAACATTGCCCTTGACTCGAGTGGTTATTGCTTTACCTTATTTGTCTATATTGTTATGCTTGCTTCTCCTTAGTGTGTCTGGGGGCTATCACTGTGAGAAGAGGTGGAGTGGGATGGTTTGATTCCTATTCCTTTTATCCTTTATGCTCTTTTGGTATGCTTGATTGTTAATTTACTGCTCACTAAGACTTTGTCTGACTCAAGGTTTTATGTCTCCTCTTATTACCTTGGGCTGTTCATCCATGTTGGGATGGGCAGACTAGGTAAGCAGGTGACAGGTGCTGTGCTTGGAGTTTCTACGTTGAAGATGACGAAGACGAGCAGGAGGCTATGCATATTATTTTCTTATATGTACTGGGTATCCGCTGCTGTATTTGATGAGTGCTTGTAGTGAGGTCTTGATGTATGGATTTGTTGAGATGATTGTATAAAACTTCTGTGATGCTTATATGATGATTTCCTGTTATGAGACTTCACTATATATTTCTCTATTGTATTTTATCCATGCGCTGTGAGTTACGATAGAGATTCTTCGATTTTATTTTACCCTGACTATCATCCATGGCTGCCTGGCACACCTTTCAGCGCACTATTCTCTTGTTTTGGTGCGGGAGTCATGGGCGGTCGTCACATTTGGTATCAGAGCTTTGGTTAATCGATTTTAGCCAACGCTCGCTGACGTAATTACGTAAGAGAGACGTAATTGTATTTTGATGGATGATTACTATATATAATATAGTAGCTTAGAAGGATTTGAACTCCTTATGCAGTTGTTTCTTAAGGTGTTCTAATCATTCTTATTTACAGATATTAAGGATGAGCAGAAGTGAGAGACAAGCTGCGAGGGATAGCCGTGCTGCTAGGGAGGCTGTTGATTATGCTCCTATGTTTGAGGCCATGATGACTTCAATCATGAGGAGGATGCCCGTTCCAGGGCCTACTGTTGATGTTGGGGTTCAAGTCCAAGCTCCGAGACCGGTGGATTTCGCCAAGCTTTGCAAGGATTATACTTCTCTTGGGGGAAAAGCTTTCTTAGGGACGGAGTCGACTATTGAAGTGCAGAGATGGATGGATGCTTGCCGAAGGATTTTTGGTGATCTAGGGATTGAGGATGCAACCAAGAGAAAGCTTGCATCGAGACAGCTTCAAGGGAGAGCTGCGGATTGGTGGAATTCTATCACTATAGATACACCAGAGGAGGAGATTACTTGGGAGCAATTCCAAGTTAGATTTGAAGGCAAGTTCATCTCTACTGCTCAGAGGTCTGTTTTGTTCAAGAGATTTGTGGAGCTCAAACAAGGCGGGAGGCCTGTTCTTGAGTATATTTCTGAGTTCGAGGCTCTATCCAAGTATGCCAGATCGTATATTGATTCTCCCTACCAGAAGAACGAGAAGTTTGTGACTGGTCTGGATGCTTATCTTGGAAGGCAGTTAGTGGATCATCTGGACGATCCATTTGAGAAGCTTGTGGAGAAAGCCTTGAGACATGAGAGTTTGTTCCCTAAGGAAAGTTCTGTTGTTGCTGTAACCAGGGAAGGATCTAAACCACAGCAGAGTGGGAATAGGAAGAGGAAGCAGCAGCAGCAGCAGAAGGGTAAGGATGGTCAGAAGAAGCCTAAGGGCGAAGTGACTTGCTATAATTGCCAGAAGAAGGGCCATCTCTCTAAGGATTGTAGGAATCCAAAGGCGCCGGCGAAGTGCCATAACTGTGATAAGCCAGGGCATTTCAGGAAGGACTGTCCAGAGCCGAGAAAGGATAGGCAGGTTGTGCAAGCTTATGCTCTGGAAGCTGTGCCGTCGTCTTCAAGAGCTCCTACTGCTGAGGAGAAGGGGAAGAGTGTGGTGGTCCAAGGTACTCTTTCCATTTGTGGTGTTCCAGTTAGGGTGTTGTTTGATACTGGAGCGTCGCATTCTTTTGTTTGTGATGATTTGGTAGGCCGGTTAGGTTTGAAACCGGATATTGTTGATAGGCCATTGGTTGTGACTAATCCGGTTGGGGGTTCGTCATGTTTGTGTATGATATGCCGTGGTCTAGTTGTTTCGAGTCATGATTGCTCGTTTGTTTGTGATTGCTTTGTTCTGAACTTTGCGGGGTTCGGAATTATTTTGGGTATGGACTGGCTTAGAAAGTATGCGGCTAGGATTGATTGTGAGAGGCTGGAGGTGACAGTCGGGAATGTGGAAGGGCGAAAGGTTGTGATACGATGTAAGCATGAGGAAGGCGTCTTCATGAGCTTCATGTATTCGCTGGTTGTTCCACGGGAAGGACTGTCATCGGTGCCTATTGTGAATGGATTTGAGGATGTCTTTGACGAAGTCAAAGGGTTGCCGCCGCATAGGGAGATCGAGTTTCGTATCGATCTAGTTGAGGGAGCCAGACCTGTTGTGATGCCTCTTAGGCGGATGGCACCGAGGGAGCAGCAAGAGCTGAAGGTGCAAGTTGATGACCTTTTACGGAAAGGATTCATTCGGAGAAGTGTGTCCGAATGGGGTGCGCCCGTTGTGTTCGCAACCAAAGCGGATGGATCGTTGAGGTTGTGTGTTGATTATCGTGAACTGAATAAGGTGACTAAGAAGAACAAGTATCCATTGCCGAGAATAGATGACTTGTTTGATCAGCTTCACGAGGCTAAGGTGTTTTCTCAGATGGATTTGGCAACGGGATTTCACCAATTGAGAGTGGCGAAGGATAGTGTGCCGAAGACTGCTTTCAGGACACCATCCGGGTTTTATGAGTGGCTGGTAATGCCGTTTGGGTTGACTAACGCGCCAGCATATTTTGTGGATCTTATGAATAGAGTATTCAGAGATCAGTTGAATAAGTTCGTGCTTGTGTTCGTGGATGATATTTTGGTTTATTCCAGAACCAAGGAAGAGCACAAGACGCACTTGAGGATTGTTTTGGATATACTGCGGAAACATCAGCTGAAGGCTAAGTTTTCGAAGTGTCACTTCTGGAAGAGTGAAGTGAGGTTCTTAGGCCATGTTATCTCTAGAAGTGGAATAGCGGTTGATCCCGCTAAGGTGGCAGCAATCCAGGATTGGGTTAGACCTAAGAATGCATCTGATGTGAGAAGTTTTCTTGGATTAGCCGGGTATTATCGTCGGTTTATTAAAGACTTTTCCAAGATAGCTGCACCGTTGACAGGATTGACGAAGAAGAACCAAGTGTTCAGATGGGATGACAAGTGTGAGCAAGCTTTCGTAATCCTGAAAGAGCGATTGACGAGTGCTCCTGTATTGACTATTCCGAGTGGGAATGATGAGATGGTGGTTTACACCGATGCATGTGGCACTGGACTGGGAGCGGTGCTAATGCAGAAGGATAAAGTTGTTGCGTATGCTAGTCGACAACTGAAGCCGCATGAAAGGAACTATCCAACTCATGATTTGGAGTTAGCGGCGATTGTGTTTGCTTTGAAGATGTGGAGACACTACCTATTGGGAGTTAGATTCGAGTTGTTTACAGATCATAAGTCGTTGAAGTATCTGTTTTCCCAAAAGGATTTGAATCTTCGACAGCAACGGTGGTTAGAGTTTCTAGCATCTTATGATTTTGGTATAGCCTATACTCCGGGAAAAGGAAACGCAGTGGCTGATGCGTTAAGTCGAAGACATGCAGGTTTGGGAGCCATGTTTTCGGAGTGGAAGAGTCTCGAGTATTTGGCTGGATTTGATTTCAGGCCTAGATGCGAGTTGGAACCTGAGATGTTGGCAAACTTATCGATAAGGCCTACTCTAGTGGAAAGAATTGGCGAGAGCCAAAAGAAAGATGATAAGCTTGTCAAGATTATCCGTGATTTGGAATCTGAATTGGAACCAGAGAAGGATAAGGGATTCGAGGTCGATCGAGAGGGTTGGCTTCGAAAGCAAGGACGATTGGTTGTTCCCGATATTGATGGATTGAGAGATGAAGTTCTGAGGGAAAGTCATCACTCGAAGTTGACAATTCATCCAGGTGGAAATAAGATGTATCGGGATATGAAGAGAGCTTACTACTGGGAAGGTATGAAGAAAGATGTTGGAAATTTTATTTCCAAGTGTATGAATTGTCAGTTGGTGAAAGCTGAGCAGAAGAAGCCCAGTGGATTACTTCAGCCATTAGAAGTTCCTACGTGGAAGTGGGAGCAAGTGTCGATGGATTTTATTGATGGTCTACCTAGAACCAGGACAGGGAATGAAGGGATTTGGGTCATCGTAGATCGTTTGACTAAAAGTGCAAGGTTCATTCCTGTTCGATCGACTAGGACTGCATCGAAGTTGGCTGAATTGTATGTGAAGTGGATTGTTCGATTCCATGGTGTTCCGAAGAGTATAGTGAGCGATCGAGATCCGTTGTTCACTAGTGGATTTTGGAAGAGCTTCCAGGAGGTTTTGGGAACTGAGTTGTGTTTGAGTACAGCTTATCACCCTCAAACAGATGGTCAGACTGAGAGAGTCAACCGGGTTTTGGAAGATCTTCTTAGAGCTTGTGTTTTGGACTTCGGGGGATCATGGGAGGATCACCTTCATTTGGTGGAATTTGCATATAATAACAGTTATCAGTCGAGTATTGGTATGGCACCATATGAAGCGTTATATGGAAGACCGTGTAACTCTCCGACATGTTGGTTGGAAGCTGGAGAAAAACTGATACTTGGGCCAGAGATGATTCGACAGACTTCGGATTGTATAGAGATCATTCGGCAAAGAATGAAGGCAGCCCAGGATCGTCAGAAAAGTTATGCAGATAATCGTCGAAAGGATTTGGAATTCAACGTAGGTGATATGGTTTTTGTGAAGATTTCTCCATTTAAGAATGTTATAAGATTCGGGAACAAAGGAAAGTTAACTCCAAGATTCGTTGGACCATTCCCGATTATCGAGCGAATTGGAAAGCTCGCTTATAGATTGGAGTTACCGGAAAAGATGGCGGGTGTGCACAATGTTTTTCATGTATCTTGTCTACGGAAGTATGTGCACGACCCAAGTATGGTGGTTTCTGCTGATAGCTGTGAAGACTTGGAGGTTGATCCAGTTGTTTCGAGACCTCGTAAGCCGCTTCGTATTGTTGAAACCGATACGAAACAGCTTAGGAGGAAGACGATTACGTTGCTCAAGGTGCAATGGAGTGACGATGTTAACGACTGTACGTGGGAGGAGGAAGAGAGGATGAAGGCAGCTCATCCCGGACTCTTCGAGGTATGGCCCTAAAGTGTCGTGACATCTCATGAATTTGTAGCTTGTTCTAAGTCTTAGAATTCTGCATGCTAGGCTAGAATTGGATGCATGGTTTGTTGATTGCTATGGATGGTAGGCATGCGGAATATCTTTGATTTCTGTTGTTTGCTTGGAATTTCGGGGGCGAAATTCCTAAGGGGGAGAGAATGTAACGACCCGTATTTTACGTGTCGATAGATCGTAGAATTTGCAGGTCGATAGTGTTGTTTGTGTTGCCTCTAGCTTGAGTCGTTTAGAAGTTAACCCGGGTGGAGTATGAGTTGTGACCGACTCATGAGCATTGCCGAGCTAAGGGATGAGTCGTGACCGACTCATAGGGGACCGACTCAAGGAGGGGTTACGGGTTGGAGTGTTGGCCGAGATAAGGAAGCAACCGACTTAAGTTAGGTAAGTCGTTTGGACGAGTTAGTGGGTCAGGTGATGAGTCATAGCCGAGTTAAGGCTTGAGTCGTTACCGACTCATGGTGTTAGGGATCCAGTAGTTTAGACCGACCTAAGGAAGTGACCGACTTAGGGAGTTGGGTCGGTAGATGTTGAGTCGGCTAAGGCTTAGGTCGGTGGGCCGACTTAGTGGATAAGTCGTTAGGGACTTAGGCTTTTGAGTCGTTAGGTCTCTGAGTCGGTGAGGCTGTAGGTCGTGAGTCGTGTGGCAAATAGGACCTTAGTACGACTTAGTGTGGGTCGGCTGCCTGGTGAGTCGGTTGTGTAGATGAGTCGGTAGGGTGTTGGGTCGTGTGTGTCGTTAGGTCGGCTATAAGGTTAAGTCAGAACCCTTGTTTTGAGTTAGGTCGGCACCGCGGTTGAGTCGTTACCGACTTATGTTGAGTCGGCTAGGGGTTAGGACGGCCGCAAGGCTAAGTCGTTAGGTCGCATATAGGAATAAGTCGTGTGACCTTCTTGCTTTGTTGAGTCGTGTGGCAGTTGGGTCGGTAGTACGTTGAGTCGCAAGTCGGCCGTGTGTTAACTCGTGAGGTCCCTGTTGTTGATAGGTCGGCAGGAATTAGGTCGCGTGAGTACTGTAGAGGCTTAGGTTGCAAGGTTAGGTCGGCATGGCAATGAGTCGTGAACGACTCATGGTAAGTCGGCATTGTGATAAGTCGGGGGCGACTCAAGTGTTGGGTCGGCGACGACCTAAGGGACAGCCGAGCTATGGTTGTTTCAGCCTATAAATAGAGGGGTTTGGCTCACTTTTTGGCACCGGTTTTTGAAGCGACGAAGTGCTGTCATTTTGAAGACTCGTCTACAACATTTCTTCATCTTCTTTTCTCCATTTCAATCTAGATCTAACATCCATCCAAGATCGAAGATCGAGATCGAAGATCCAAGTGTTCAAGTTGAAGATCTTCATCCGTTTGAGCTAGAATTCATCGTTTCAAGTGAGATTTCGCCGGATCAAGTCGTGATCTTCACTGTCCAGATCTGAAGTGTTGTGATTTTGAGGTGTTTGGGTGATTTGGTGAGTGGTAGTTATCTCTCACGCGGATCCAAAGGAGTATATGGGATTGGTGATATGTTTATGTGTTAAAGTTAGCGTTTTCTCGCATTTTCCCTAAGTCTGCATGTAGATCCATCATATTTGAAGATGTTTGCTTATGAAAGTTATTTATAAAGTATTAGAGACAAAACCCATGTTTTAGATTTGATAGATCTATGCTAAAAACCATGATTTCACATATGTTGGACTTTTGCACACTTAATTACGAAATTGCCATTATAGTTAATATTGTTTGATAGATCTTGTTTGAATGCTTGAATGTTTGAATGTATGTTAGATGTGATTGCTCCAAGTTAGCTTGTGGTTGATTTGGACAAGATGGTTGAAGGTGATTCAAAAGCTAAGTGGAAAGGCTCTTGAATGTTGAAAGCTGCCGATGGCATATGAAGTGAATGTGGAAGCTCATATGGACGGATTCGATGATGAGGGACTTTGCCATGATGCGAAGAGGCGAAGTATGAGAGCGAGATGGGACTTTGCCATGATGCGAGAAGGCAAGCCATGATGTTGAGATGAGACTTTGCTATGATGCAATGAAGCAAAGTGTGATGTTGAGATGGAACGGGTCATGATGACGTTCCAAGCACGGGCTGCGACGACGTGCAAAGTTATGTTGATACTCGGTGATGCGATCCGAGTTGGTGATAATGGTTAGCTTGAGAGGCGCTTGAGCTAGTATGGATGGTCATCGAGGAGGATGACTTGGAGGCTTAGATCTCATCGTTGTTGAAGGTTCTAGCATGCTCAAAGCAAGGGTACGTTGGAACGGGCTGCGACGACGTTCCAGGCACGGGCTGCGACGACGTGCTAGTACTCTGGGTAGTTGCGAAAATTCCTAGGCACGGGCTGCGACGACGTGCGGAGTTATGGCTAGAACCGGGGTTACCATTAGCCCTTGACGGATGGTCATTCAACTAACGGTGAAATCAAGGCAACGATGCAGTGATAGCCAGAGTCATGGATGTTTGGTTGTATTATCATTCGGCTTCAAGAGCGGTGTTTTCTGGGTGCTTATCTGATCTTGGTTTAGGCCTTGGGGGTTTGTATTTGGAAAACATTGCCCTTGACTCGAGTGGTTATTGCTTTACCTTATTTGTCTATATTGTTATGCTTGCTTCTCCTTAGTGTGTCTGGGGGCTATCACTGTGAGAAGAGGTGGAGTGGGATGGTTTGATTCCTATTCCTTTTATCCTTTATGCTCTTTTGGTATGCTTGATTGTTAATTTACTGCTCACTAAGACTTTGTCTGACTCAAGGTTTTATGTCTCCTCTTATTACCTTGGGCTGTTCATCCATGTTGGGATGGGCAGACTAGGTAAGCAGGTGACAGGTGCTGTGCTTGGAGTTTCTACGTTGAAGATGACGAAGACGAGCAGGAGGCTATGCATATTATTTTCTTATATGTACTGGGTATCCGCTGCTGTATTTGATGAGTGCTTGTAGTGAGGTCTTGATGTATGGATTTGTTGAGATGATTGTATAAAACTTCTGTGATGCTTATATGATGATTTCCTGTTATGAGACTTCACTATATATTTCTCTATTGTATTTTATCCATGCGCTGTGAGTTACGATAGAGATTCTTCGATTTTATTTTACCCTGACTATCATCCATGGCTGCCTGGCACACCTTTCAGCGCACTATTCTCTTGTTTTGGTGCGGGAGTCATGGGCGGTCGTCACAGATCCAACTAGATTCCTCAAATAATTGAATTTGTTTCAATGTTGTATGTTGACTATTTATAATCTATGTGTGATTAGCTTTGGGATTGAAATCGTTGGAGGCTAAAATTTAGCCGAATATAATTTTGGTATCGTTAGATATCGGAAATAAATAAAAATTAGATTTTTAAAAATTCAGGTTGAAAGTTTATATTAAAATTTATTTTTGAGAATTGGATAAATTTAAAAGAAGGAATTCTAAAAAAATAAATTTTTATTTTTAATCTTATTGAATAAAATTTCAAAATATGGGAAAAGCTTTAATAAATGGATTTTGGGTAATATTATTCAAAGGTTGAAGAATTTATTCAAAATACGGATTTTAAAGAATTTTAAAAATAAAAGAATTGGTTTTCTTTAAAACGAATTTATTTTTAAAAGGAAATAAAATTTGAAACCCATTTGGGAATTGATTTTTGGTGATTGAATTTAAATCTTTTGAAAATCCATTTGGAAAGTTATTAGGTGTTTTGAAAAGAATTTGGAATCGATTGGAAAATTGATTTGGGGTTTAGTAGAAATTGGTTTCAATTTGAGATTTGAATGAAATTCGCTTGGTGTTTAATTTCTTGGAAAAAATCAATATGGAATTTGATTTGGTCGTTTTTGAAATCAATTGAAAAATTGAATTGTTGTTGAAAGTGAATATTTGAAATCGATTTGAAAATCGTATATCAGTGTATATTTGGAAATTTAAATTCACCATGGAATTTATAAAGGAAAGGGAAATTTGTTTAAAAATAAACATTGATTTATTTTTGAAGTGTGGAAATAAATTGACGGATTTGAAACGCAAATATAAAGTAAATCGGTATGGATTTATTTAATTGGTTTAAATGAACCATTTTGAATGAAAGTGTATTCTCCCTAGAAAGCCGAATAAAATTTATGAATAGCTTTGAAAGATATATACATATACATATACATATATATATATATATAATTCTAGAATTGGTTTTGAAAAGTATACTTTGGAGAAATTAACTTCTTAAATTATTTTAAATCGTTTAAGTAAAGATTTATTAAGTTGATATAGAAATGATTATTTCTAAGATTTAATCAATAATTGTTTTAAAAAATAGTTATTTAAATAGTTATACTCTATCTACTACTTTTATTTTGAAAATAAGTTTGAACTTAAGTTATACGTAATATTGGTATAATATTTTTATAACTAATATTTTAAGTAAAGTGTTTAAAGAAAACTAGTTTTATTTCAAAGTGTTTTTCCCGATATATTTTGGATAGGTGTTATAAATTATTTTTAAAGTATTTGAACTCGGCGGATTTCCAGTGAAAAAGAATAAATATTTAGAAGTATTTCCGCGTAAGGAATGGTGATTTGAAATTTGTTTTCAAATGGTTGAAGTGTGGAAAATATATCTTGTAAAGATATTTTTGGAAAATAAATAATTTGGAAAATTATTTGGAATCTGGTGATGTTTTGCATATCTATTGATAGTTAAATAACCGACTATCAATATTTACCTTTGAATGGGTATTTGTTGTGATTTGCTTGAATTTGAATGCTACACTTATTTTAAAATAAGCGCTCATTATTCGGTTTAGCCGGAAGAGGACCTTTGGGTCATAAATCCCATTCCGAATAGTGATACATTGTAATGGATAACATTTGAAGATCGATGTTGAAGACCGGATATTTTCGAAAACGGAAGGATTACCGTCGAATGTCTCTGCATCGGCTGATCCCCGATATAGAGATTTTATCACCCTTTGTGATGGGAAGTCCGGACGTGATTAGTGAATATCCGGATTGCAAGGGCTTATTTGGAAGTGCCTTCGGTTCCGTCCGATCCCGGGACGGACTTTTATGGATGTGTGTCTGACGTTACAATTTGAGATGTAAAGCTGGTTTCTATCAAATACATTTTTGTTGGTGGCAGAGAATTTATTCTCTTAGCTTAACACCCTTCTCTGAGATGTACGAGATCGTAGCTTATGTAGTTCATGGTTACTAGTGATATATTCCCAATTTGGTAACGTGGCATGCTGAGTGCTGCTGGTCATTTGTTGATCAAAGCGTGGCTTTTATGAAAAGCGTAGCTTTGCAGACGAGACTTCGTCGAACCTCACACCCCGGAATGGTCGAAACAAGAAGAATGCAGCAAGGTTATTTGGGGATAGCGCCCCCATAGGGTAGATACATTTCCTTCTGGATAGAGGTGGTATTATGGTATGGAGCCCAGATACTTAACCTATGTGGTTGCTGCAAATTTATTTCTTTGTGGTTGTTGGTGAATCCCGGGATAAAGGTCAGTTACGACCGGGGGATGGCATACTCGTGTCAGTAGTTATCTAGTTCAGAGGTAACCTGGCCTTGTGTTGGAAGAGATCCGGTTAGGTTCTCGGGGCGTCTCTCCAGAGGCGTACCCATGTGGCAATGGGAAGTTCCTTGGCCTGACCATTTGTTGGAAATCTAAACTCCAATACGCCCCTTGTACGGTTTTAGTTGTAGAGCCTGCCATTTGCTTATGGTGATCACCACTGTTTAGCTGGTAGCTATAGTAGGCATAGTGCGAAATGCCTATGCTGGCTAAGATTTATATTATACTTTCGAAATGTTTTTCTACACTATGCACTTATAGTAATAATATCAAAGAAATTTGCATATCAAGCATGTTTGACTATCATAAGGAGAAATCTCCTCCAATTCTGCGTTTGCATTGTGTGTGTGGCGGGAGGCCTTATGGTTGTTACATTTTCTAAAAGCATTGCGGATCTACTTTAAATTATTTCTTTGTTTGTTTTTAAAGGTAAACTATTTTAAGTTCTCACACCAGTCCCACGACTGATCTAGAGTTTATTGTTCCCTTCCTAAACTCTGGGTGCCCATCATTTTCTACACGGGCAGCCTAGAGTCAGGTTATTAAGTCATTCTGGAATTCAGGAGGTGCTGTGGAGCTCAGGAGGCGAGCTGGTTGGCGAAACGTATCACTTGTATACGATATTATCTTTTTCGTTGTATATTCAGTTGTGAGGACAGGTTTATATAACTGTCCATTATTGTATTTTGTTGTATATTGACTCTGATGATGTAATGTATAAAATGTACAGTTCTTTTGATTTAAAGATTATTCATTTATCTATTATATGTTGTTTCGCTTCGACTGTGAGATTCTGATATTGTTTTTGTTGCTTTTCTTTCTTTCTAACTTCTTCTATCTTTTTCTTCATTCTTTAAACCCTAAAGTCTCGTAGGTTTGTTCCTCTTTGGCTAAATTGTTATGGAAATTTGCCAACTAAAAGGGGTACGGATTTGCTGGATGTCACAATGGTGCTCCTTAGCCTTGCTCTCACCCCCTCCCTCTATAGCCATGGAAGGCTTACCTCCCATCACTTCTCCTTTACATCACTTCTCCTTTAGGAAAATTTCCCTTATACCCCTACATGATAATATCTCTTATCCACTTGAAAGCTTCTAGAACGTTCCATTGCTTTATGATGATCAGTGTGTTAATTAATTGCTAATGTGTTCATTTGATCATTAGACAAGTACAAAAGAGTTCGAAAAACTTATATCGATAAAAAAACTGTTTACCGATAAACCGATTTCCAATCACATTATACATTTTCTTCAAAGAATATATTTCTATAAACAATTATTAAAAATAAATTTCTTATCATTTTCATTAATTAAATGATGTCCAATAAGGTTATAAAATCATATTTATAACACTTAATTATATTTCTAAACATTTCGATATTCGAAGATGAAGTGTTCGATTTCTGGGTCTCTACACAAAATCTTATTTTCTAACTCTCCAACTCTTCTTTTCAAGTCCTGAATTTCTTGAATAAAAATTTCTTGTTCTTTCAAGAATTCATTTTTATCTTTAAGTCTAAAATTTTCAATAACCGCTGCCTTTTCTTTTCCAAAATCATCAACTTTAGAAACAGTATACTATACAAAATAAAAATAACATATTAAAACAATATTTAAATCAATAAATTTTTTTTTTATAGATTTCATTTAACTACTCAAACCTTTTCCAACTCCTTGTTCTTTTTCTTCAAATCCAAATACAAACTGTTTAGATAATCCTTTTCTTTTTAATTTTCTTTGACTTTATCATTGCTATTCAAAAAACCTTCATCCGAAGAAATAAACTGCAAAAATCCAAATTAAATTAACATTATAAATTTTAACACTTAACTTTTGAATACTTAAATTATTAAAGTTAATACCAATCTAAACCTACATATAACTTATGCAATAAACCTTTATATCAAATCAAATATAAGAACATATATAAAATGCATTTCAACTGCATAACTCAAATTAAAAATATGTTAAACTGTAACATAATATGCATATAAATAAGATGCCTTTTAAATGTTTTGGAAATTCTAGCCCTTACGCTTCTTCTTGGTTCAGCATCCTCAATTTCATGATGAGTTTCGTCTTCATGTGAATCGTTTGATTCCTCCCTTGTCCTTTTTGGAACATTATTTCCTTCATTCCTTTTGTGCGGAAACACATCTTCAAAGAATGAGGCATCTCTTGATTCCATGATTGTATTTACATGAATATCAGTTATATCAGACTTGAATAACAAAAATCTGTAGGCACTACTATTTTGGGCTGGCCCAAGATAATAACAATCTACTGTTTTTGGTCCAAGTTTGACTCTCTTGGGAGGCGGAACTGGAACTTTTGCCAAGCACCCCCACACTTTGAGGTATTTAAAGCTTGGTTTGTGTCCTTTCCATATCTCATATGGAATTTTTCCCGTTTTATTGTGAGGAACTTTGTTTAATATGTGATTAGACATATTTAATGCTTCCCCCCACAAGTTCGTCGGTAGACCAGAAGTTAAAAGCATGGCAGTAATCATGTCTTTTAACGTTCTGTTCTTCCTCTCCGCTACACCATTTTGTTGTGGTGAATATGGAGCTGTTGTTTGATGAATTATACCATTTTCGACACAGTACTGTTCAAATGGTGATTCATATTCTCCACTTCGATCAGATCTCAATATCTTGATCTTTTTATTTAACTGATTTTCTACCTCAGCCTTGTATTTTATAAACGCGGTTATTGCTTCATCCTTACTATTTAATAGATATACATAGCAATATCGCGTATAATCGTCAATAAAAGTAATAAAATACTTTTTCCCACCTCTTGTAGGTAGTGATTTAAAATCACATAAATCTGTATGTACCAAACTAATGGTTCGGTGCTTCTGTCAATAGATTTAAATGGTTGTTTGACCATTTTTGCTTCTACACATGTCTCACATTTGAAGTTCTTATCTACTTGGAAATTTGGAATCAATCCCAAGTTTGTTAATTTCTTCATTTTTCGGAAGTTTATGTGTCCTAATCTATCGTGCCATAGTAAAATTTCGTGCTCAAGCAAGTAAGGGACTTCAATTTTATTATTAGCGCAATCAGAATACATAGATTTATTGCCGGTAACGGCTACATTTGCCTTAAATAGGCCATCACATAAATATCCCCTTTCGATATACATTCCAGCTTTGGACAGAACCATCATGTCTGACTCAAACACCATCTTGAATCCCTTCTTTGATAGGACTGCACCAGAGATGAGATTCTTGCGTATGTCTGGAACGTGAAGCACGTCATTCAATTTGACAGTTTTTTCAGAAGTGAACTTGAGGATAACTGTGCCACTGCCTTCGATCATGGAAATTGCAGAATTACCCATGTAGAGTGTTTCTTTCTGATCGAATTTCTGGTATGTTGAAAACATGGATTTTTCAGAGCAAACATGACGAGTAGCTCCTGTGTCAACCCACCATTGGTTAGGGTTCTGAATCAAATTGCATTCAGAAATAACCGCTGAAAAGTTGGACTTATCCATTTTCATGTTGTCAACTATTAACATCTCTGTTTTAGTGTAAAACAGTAAAATTCTTAAGATGTTATTTGTCTAGTGTACTAAAACAGATAGCACGCTACAATAAACTCGTCGCACAAGTTTATTAATTAGAATTCCACTACGCTGGAATTATGTATTAGATAAATGTAACAATAAGTTACGTTTGTAAATAAATTACAACAACAACGTTATACTATTGTAAGAAATAGTACAACATATAAACGGGAAAGATTAAAGTGAATCTAAGCAGTATATAAAGGAAATTTCATCTGAGGCTTGTCGTAACAATTACCTTAAGAATTTTATTTCAAAACTCTCCCAAGATACAACAGACGTATTCTGCTCGAGATCGTAATGAGTATATCACTCTGTGATTTAGAGCATGGCAGTAGAAGTGAAGAAGAAGATTCGTATTCTGAAAAAATGAGTAAGGAAAGTGATCAGGTTTCCTTCTTATTTATAGTTGGTCCATATCTCTTCCGAACGGTCGTGTCTGCACCCGTTCGCTCAAACAGTTACGTCCGTACCACTTCGTACAGTCGCACCCGTCTGCCCGCGCCACTTCAATCGGGTCGCACCCGCTCATGCCGCATCCATTCGCCCATGTCTGCTTCTCGCACTCGCTTCTGTTCGCATCTAACGGCCGTCCGCTTTATGAACAGCCCCATCCGTCTTCACCCGCCCGCTTCTCTTTAAATACAGGCCCAGCCCAGTTTCAGCCGAAGCCCAAAACCGTTAAACGACGGCCCAACAAAAGAATGGTCATTTTAGACCCGTACCCGAACTCGGCCCGGTTCGGTCGGTCGGACGGACGGCGGCGGCGGCGCGCGCGCGCGTGTGGTGGTGATGCATAATCTCCCTCCTCACAACGAAGCATACATTTGGGAGCCATAGGCCCCCAACCTCCTCATGAGAAAGCTATATTTAAACTAATATAGCTCTCACAATTTGAAGATGTGGGACTTTGTATATTTCATTCAACTTATTCTTAAGGAATTCCAACAATCCCCCACATGAATGATAATATACGTATCCCTCACACAAAGCGAAATATCACAGAGTATATATGGAATAATGCTTTATCGTGGATAAGTAGATATTTCACTTTGAACTTTCCCTAGTTAAAACTTATCGGATCTACTTGGCTAATCGGTGAATTATTTCATCTTGAACCGTCGGCCTTTATTGTATATCCAGACAATAAGCTTTACGAAGCATTGATTCCCTTCTCATCCAATCTCTTGGTTGTGTTCATTTTGGTCCTGAACAAATTTTGGTTCTGCGAGTGTTTTAGAGAATAAAAGCCTTTTAATATTCTCATAGGGCCGACCCAGCTCACACTTACATAGGTGATCGCAACCATTAAGCGTATCCTACATATACCCCACTTGTTATTTCCAAGATATGGTCATCATTAAAAAACATAGTTTTAACCTTTAAAACTTCTGTAGGCATGCATTACATTTTGCACCATAGGAATGGAGTAGGACCAAGTCCAGACAAATGCATTACTTATTGAGTTACTCATAACTGGTTTGCCTATTGATCCTAGTCCGTGGGATCTCCAGTCGTTAGGATAGGTTTCCGTATAAGGTAACTCTTGTTGATTTAGGATTTTAAACCCATTCCCCTCGATGCGCAGTCAATTTTCTCTCTTGATAAACCTTTAGTAAATGGATCCGCTAGGTTATCATTTGTTCTCACAAAGTCTATGGAAATTGTTCCATTTGAGAGTAACTGCCTAACTGTGTTATGGCGTCGACGAATATGTCGTGACTTTCCATTATACACAAAATTGTGCGCTCTACTTAGCGCAGCTTGGTTATCACAGTGTATACATATGGCCGGTACAGGTTTAGGCCAAAACGGGATATCTTCTAAAAAGTGACGAAGCCATTCTGCTTCTTCGCCTGCTTTATCTAATGCAATGAACTCTGATTCCATAGTGGATCGAGCTATGCATGTTTGTTTAGTATATTTCCATGACACTGCTGCCCCTGCTAGGGTAAAGACATAACCACTCGTTGATTTTGATTCCTCTGAATCTGCAATCCAGTTTGCATCACTATATCCTTCTAAGACGGCAGGATACTTACCATAATGTAAGGAAAAATTAGTGGTATTCTTTAAATATCCCAACACTCTCATTAGTGCTTTCCAGTGTTCTTCCCTGGATTACTTGTATACCTGCTTAGTCGACATACTGCATAAGCTATATCTGGTCTTGTGCAATTCATGAGATACATGAGACATCCTATTACACGAGAATATTCCATTTGTTTTACACTCTCATTAGTGTTTTTATGCAGTACTTCTGATGGATTAAAAGGTGTATTTACTCCTTTAATTCCAAAGTTTTGAAATCTTTCAATCACTTTTTCTACATAATGTGATTGAGATAACTCAATTCCATTAGATGTTCTTATTATTTTTATTCCCAAAATAATATCTGCAACACCCAAGTCTTTCATGTCGAAATTGTTGATCAACATTTTCTTTATGGTCTCAATTACCTGAGTATTTGGACCGAATATTAGCATATCGTCCACATATAGACAAATCATCACATATGATTGTCCAAGTTTTTTATAATAAAGACATTTGTCACATTCATTTATACGAAAACCATTTCTCATCATGACACTATCAAATTTTGCGTGCCATTGGTTTGGAGCTTGTTTTAATCTGTATAATGATTTGACTAATCTACAGACTTTGTTTTCATTTCCTTTGGAACTAAATCCCTCATGTTGCTCCATGTAAATCTCCTCATTGAGATTTCCATTTAAGAATGCTGTTTTTACATCCATTTGATGAATCTCTAGATTATAGATGGATGCAATTGCTATTAACATTCTTATAGAGGTTATTCGTGTTACCGGCGAATATGTATCAAAGAAGTCTACTCCTTCTTTTTGACGATATCATTTGGCTACTAATCTGGCTTTATACGTGTCGATAGAGCCATCTGCTTTCATTTTCTTCTTGAAAATCCATTTGCAGCCAATTGGTTTTATTCCTGGTGGAATATCAACAATTTCCCAAGTTTTATTACTTAGAATTGAATCAATCTCACTTTGGATTGCTTCTTTCCAACATGAAGATTCAGAAGATGACATTGCTTCCTTGTACGTTTGAGGTTCGTGCTCTAATACATATGTAAAAAAGTCCGAACCAAATGTTTTGGAAGTTCTAGCCCTTACGCTTCTTCTTGGTTCAGCATCCTCAATTTCATGATGAGTTTCGTCTTCATGTGAATCGTTTGATTCCTCCCTTGTCCTTTTTGGAACATTATTTCCTTCATTCCTTTTGTGCGGAAACACATCTTCAAAGAATGAGGCATCTCTTGATTCCATGATTGTATTTACATGAATATCAGTTATATCAGACTTGAATACCAAAAATCTGTAGGCACTACTATTTTGGGCTGGCCCAAGATAATAACAATCTACTGTTTTTGGTCCAAGTTTGACTCTCTTGGGAGGCGGAACTGGAACTTTTGCCAAGCACCCCCACACTTTGAGGTATTTAAAGCTTGGTTTGTGTCCTTTCCATATCTCATATGGAATTGTTCCCGTTCTATTGTGAGGAACTTTGTTTAATATGTGATTAGACATATTTAATGCTTCCCCCCACAAGTTCGTCGGTAGACCAGAAGTTAAAAGCATGGCAGTAATCATGTCTTTTAACGTTCTGCTCTTCCTCTCCGCTACACCATTCTGTTGTGGTGAATATGGAGCTGTTGTTTGATGAATTATACCATTTTCGGCACAGTACTGTTCAAATGGTGATTCATATTCTCCACTTCGATCAGATCTCAATATCTTGATCTTTTTATTTAACTGATTTTCTACCTCAGCCTTGTATTTTATAAACGCGGTTATTGCTTCATCCTTACTATTTAAAAGATATACATAGCAATATCGCGTATAATCGTCAATAAAAGTAATAAAATACTTTTTCCCACCTCTTGTAGGTAGTGATTTAAAATCACATAAATCTGTATGTACCAAACCTAATGGTTCGGTGCTTCTGTCAACAGATTTAAATGGTTGTTTGACCATTTTTGCTTCTACACATGTCTCACATTTGTAGTTCTTATCTACTTGGAAATTTGAAATCAATCCCAAGTTTGTTAATTTCTTCATTTTTCGGAAGTTTATGTGTCCTAATCTATCGTGCCATAGTAAAATTTCGTGCTCAAGCAAGTAAGAGACTTCAATTTTATTATTAGCACAATCAGAATACATAGATTTATTGCCGGTAACGGCTACATTTTCCTTAAATAGCCCATCACATAAATATCCCCTTCCGATATACATTCCAGCTTTGGACAGAACCATCTTGTCTGACTCAAACACCATCTTGAATCCCTTCTTTGATAGGACTGCACCAGAGATGAGATTCTTGCGTATGTCTGGAACATGAAGCACGTCATTCAATTTGACAGTTTTTCCAGAAGTGAACTTGAGGATAACTGTGCCACTGCCTTCGATCATGGAAATTGCAGAATTACCCATGTAGAGTGTTTCTTTTCCGAATTTCTGGTATGTTGAAAACATGGATTTTTCAGAGCAAACATGACGAGTAGCTCCTATGTCAACCCACCATTGGTTAGGGTTCTGAATCAAATTGTATTCAGAAATAACCGCTGAAAAGTTGGACTTATCCATTTTCATGTTGTCAACTGTTAACATCTCTGTTTTAGTGTAAAACAGTAAAATTCTTAAGATGTTATTTGTCTAGTGTACTAAAACAGATAGCACGCTACAATAAACTCGTCGCACAAGTTTATTAATTAGAATTCCACTACGCGGGAATTCTGTATTAGATAAATGTAACAATAAGTTACGTTTGTAAATAAATTACAACAACAACGTTATACTATTGTAAGAAATAGTACAACTTATAAACGGGAAAGATTACAGTGAATCTAACTAGTATATAAAGGAAATTTCGTCTGAGGCTTGTCGTAACAATTTCCTTAAGAATTTTATTTCAAAACTCTCCCAAAATAAAACAGACGTATTCTGCTCGAGATCGTAATGAGTATATCACTCTGTGATTTAGAGCATGGCAGTAGAAGTGAAGAAGAAGATTCGTATTCTGAAAAAATGAGTAAGGAAAGTGATCAGGTTTCCTTCTTATTTATAGTTGGTCCGTATCTCTTCCGAACGGTCGTGTCTGCACCCGTTCGCTCAAACAGTTGCGTCTGTACCACTTCGTACAGTCGCACCCGTCTGCCCGCGCCACTTCAATCGGGTCGCACCCGCTCATGCCGCATCCATTCGCCCGTGTCTGCTTCTCGCACTCGCTTCTGTTCGCTTTATGAACAGCCTCGTCCGTCTTCACCCCCCTCCCCCGCTTCTCTTTAAATTACAGGCCCAGCCCAGTTTCAGGCGAAGCCCAAAACCGTTAAACGATGGCCCAGCAAAAGAATGGTCATTTTAGTGCCCGGTTCGGTTGGCGGCGGCGGCGCGCACGCGTGTGGTGGTGATGCATAATGTCCCTCCTCACAACGAAACATACATTTGGGAGCCCAAAGCCCCCAACCTCCTCATGAGAAACCTATATTTAAACTAATATAGCTCTCACAATTTGGAGATGTGGGACTTTGTATATTTCATTCAACTTATTCTTAAGGAATTCCAACGTCATAAACAAACAATCCTTTTTTATCCAATCCAAAAATACCAACAATATCATCTGGCAAAATAGCAACTTGAGTATCTCCAGAAAAAACATTTCCACTATCATAATAAGATATGATTTGATCGATATCATCGTTATATTTTCTTGCACTATCGTCTATTCAATTATATATAAAAGAGAATAAAGGACTTTTTAGTATTCTCATCTCTCATTCACTCCCACTCAAAATAGTCTTATATCATCAATTAGTGTGAACCCGTGCTACACACGTGGGTTTCAAATAACTATTTGTGATTGCTTGCATGAATATTTTAACGATAATTAACTTGAAAATTTAATTTAACTAATTTCTTACCAAGTGAGTTGAAGAAATCAAAAACAAAACTGTTATATTTGTAGCACCATTTTTATATATTTTGAACTATGTGCTGTTACTCCGGAAGTACAAATAAACTGTAAATATTTCATGCTCAGTAGAGTGCGCAAACAAAGATATGAATATACAATGTTCCCACAAAATACAATTATTTCAGTGGAGGTAGTACATGCCGCAAAAGAATATGGAGTATAGTGGACATTTTTGTAGTAAGAATATGAAGAACATTCTACTGCTAGATTTGTGAAATGACAGATTGTGCAAAGTCATTGTTAGAGAATATATGAAATATATGTATCTTACATTAACTATAGGATGCCAGGAGTAATAAAATAAGATCAGAAGAGAATAAATATTCACAACTATTTCAGATATTCTCAATATTGCAGACATTTTTTTTGTAAATTTCCTTTCTGAAAAACAGTTGAACCGGTAATGTAGAGTACATAATAAATAATCACAAATATAGCTCAGTAGTCAGCTTGTTGCTGTATTTTCATTAATATAGAAATCAGAACGTACTATTTATTTGTAAATGCCCTTGAAGCAAGAAGAGGATAAACTACTCAAAACAGAAAGTATTTGCATCAAATACAGAAGTATTTCTCTTCCAAGCATATGTTGCAAAAGCAAGCAGTGGATCTGATGCTTCAATTATAGCTTCAGCTTAGAATAACCATTGGGAAGCCAGCATAGCCTTGTCAGGACCATTTACAACAGATTCAAAGGTATAATCTTCAAACTGCATGAAAACAGTAGAAGCATAAGATTGAACTGATTTAAATTAAAAAGTCCTAAAACTTGTCAGTAAACATAAAATCTAAATGTATTGAAAAGTTTGTAGTTTTACGTCCTGCTAAAAAACAGTTATAATGAAATTGTCATTGGTTGAAGTTCATGCAATAATACTGCAATATGATATTTATAGGCAAACAGTAACGAAAAATTTAAATTACGTGCTGTAAGATTACATTACGGCAACTAAAACTTCATAATAAAGAATCACACATATAGTTCATTTACAGGTCACTTCAGGTCAATGAATAAGAGGGTACAAACTCTTTGGTAACTGTCTGTGAATGGCAAGGAATACGTGTAGTCATCATTCCACTCCAGGTGGAAAGAAGAAAAGAACTCATGTTTGAAAGTTGAAGTAAGCGGGTGTTTACGTGTAGTAAAAAGTGAAAAAACTTCGAAAACTGAAATTTAGATACAGGCTGAATGCTTTATCAAAGGAAATATGTGCTAATGTGATGGAGTTGTAAATTATGATGCACTATATCCGTTAGAGTGTGGAAAAACAATTGGTCATTGGAAATAATGTCGCATGTTGTTGCAGAACTGAGTGAAATAGGTATGTCGCAGCTATTTTATTATATTCTAGTTACATCTAGTGTCGTGGTGATGAACGTAACAGGCATAAAATTACAGGTTAATGAAATAATATTGGTTTCTATTTTGTTAAAACTAATATTTTATATCGACTTTAATGAAGGCAGCTAGTATGTAGGAAGGACATAAACTTTTGACAACTTACTAAAAATGACTGCTATAAATTATATGTGTACGTGTGTGTGGTCACGAACAAAAATTGCGCATGCAGATATCTGCCCGGGTTCTATTCAATAGTAGAAGAAATGCATAAAGTGCATTTTTTGAAACCGTGTTTAGGCTAATATAGTAGAAGATATGGCTAGTATAATGTAATTCCAAAATTATGTATGTTTGAAACCATGTGCATAGTTACTTTGGTTGTTGACAGACGAAGGTTCGGCATTGAAATTGTGAGTACTTAGGACAATTAGCAAGTTTGAACTGGTAATGTACACACCGCCAATGAAGTTATTTAGGCCTACAGTAACCTGTTTAGAGATGAGGTAACGATATTTAATCACACTGATACAACGGCTAGTTGTTTCCTTGTTACTTGCATTACCTTGTTGACGCCGTTGTTTGGTGGGTTTGTGTGGAATGGAATGCAGTTTTCAAGGTTGTTTATTTTTTTTCCAATTCTTGTTGCGAGCACATGAATTTATGGACCTACGTCACAATTGAAGAGTCTAGATTGTGAGGCAGAGGATGCATTGGCAGGGAAAATACGTTTGAGGTGTTTGTTGGTGCGTACATTTTTCGAGCAGATTTGTTGCTTTATATGTTGAAGATGTCTTTTTTCAATCCTAGATCGCTCCAGTGTAGAAGTTAGCTCTCGTGGGGCCTGAGTGTAGTGGATGTTAGCATGAGTATAACATTGAAACAACACAAGTTTTGTTGGTATGTTCTGGTTATATGTAGGTTGGACGACATAACAATTGGTGGGGATATGTTCACTTGGATTTCCCTAGAGCACAAAATGGATTGTAGTAGCGTTATGTATTCGTCAACCTACTCAGGACATAATTGAAATATAATGGCCCCCAAAAATGTAATATCAAAGAAGAGAGGAATGATAATAACAGTGGAAGGTTTTGGACTTACCCATCCATGGATGTCAACCTGAGGCGCAGAATAAATGCATCAGGATAATAAGAAATATGGGGAAAAAAAATTCTGAGGCAAGAATATAAGTTTATTCTTTGGGTAAGCATAGGCATGCAATTGAATACCTTAAGTATTGGAGGAAAGATTTGTTGTCCTCGTTATCTCGGTCAGTGACAATTGGTTGTTTAAGAAGATTGTTGGTTATAAAGAGTTCATAACCCCAATTCAGTGCATGTATTATGTAAGTGTTACCTACGTCAAAATTGATGGAAGAAATGTTGATATGTAAGTAAATGCACTAGTGCAAGAAGATTGAATTTTTGCGGTGAACTGAGGAGAGCATAAATGTTTAAACCATATATTCATGGCTCTATGCTGATATTTGGGTAGGTATTGCAGATAATGATGGTGGATATATACAAAGAATATAAAATTATATATGCTGGCATTGTCATTGCAGGATGGAATATTGTTTATAGTAGGGCGTCATTTGGTTGATATATAGTTTTTAGCTGGTAATGTGACCGCGGTCAGAAATGTAGAAAGCACGGTTAAATGAATGTTAATTCAATAGGCTGTCGATTACAAACGGCCGAGATGTGTTAGATTATCTTTGCAGATGTGATGAATTTATGTAACTATGGGCAGATGAAATTGTAACAGTGTTATGTATGGAACAATAATTGTATTCGCATGATAGGGGTGCAGTTTACAGTAGTTTTCAGTATATTTAGAGACATGTAGTGGACACAAGTTGTAATGCTTTATTTGAAACCAAATAAAGTACATGTAACAGAAGACGGGCAACAAAG
Source organism: Allium cepa (assembly GCA_030765085.1). Classification (NCBI taxonomy): domain Eukaryota; kingdom Viridiplantae; phylum Streptophyta; class Magnoliopsida; order Asparagales; family Amaryllidaceae; genus Allium; species Allium cepa. The sequence goes on along the minus strand of CM060932.1, from coordinate 78,602,539 downwards.
AATATAAGAAGGACGTGCATTACAACGGTTCAGATAACTTGAGATACATTAAGAAACAGTATAGAAGCTAAGCGGCAATCATACGATTTTTCTTTCTGGGATATCCTTTAAGCTGAGTGACCTTGCTGTCCGAGGAAGGTGGAACCTGTAATGTTATACCTTGTTAGTTAATTTAATAGTTAGTTTAAAATTAATGGTTTAGGGATAGATGAGAAAAAAGGCAGATATAAATATAGTGTCGTGGGCATAATAGCTACTTGTAGCAAGCCATATGTATGTGGTCGACGAAATAGGTACTTTAGTATTGCTTCATTCAGGTAGTGTACTGCTGTTGTTGGCAGGTGTAGGAGAAATTCTTGTTGTAGTTACTTTCTTCCTTCCAGCTGAATTAACATGTGTCAAGCTTTGCTTGAAAATTTTCAGTTCTACCAATCAGCTATTCGAGAATGGTAGTTACTTTCATCCCACCCCCAACCTTCAAGCAAAATACATATTTTGTGAGGGGAAAAATCTCGTAGAATGTTGCAACAAAGGAGGGAGACTAATTTTGTATAGTGATTGTAATAGTAATATGATGACTGGGATGAATTCAAAAGTACCTCATTTGTCTGAATTAGGTATAAAGATTCGGCCTTTTGTCTCAGAACAAACTCTGCCACGTTGTCAAAATGGACGATTGGAACAGACATAGTGCTATCATCAACGATTAGTTCCAAATGAAACCTAGTAAGGGAGAAAAGAGAATGGATGATGAATGTTCAAGGTAGATGTACATGGATGCAAAATTGTGATGTCTTTACCTATGCAATGGAAATTCATTATCTCTCTCGCATTTGTTGCAGTAATTCTTGTGCCATAATGTGCTTATAATGGATTTGCAAACGTTGCAGGACAAGTATTCTCATCTGTTGTCGAGAGAAAGTCCTGTTATTTTTGCTTCGAAAGAAATGATTTTTCCCTAAAAAAGAGGTTGGCGTTGTTAGGGTTTGAAATACTAACATAAATGAAGTGAAAATCTGTTACGGATAGTTAATCTGATGACAGTAACAAATGGAAATATGAGAATCAAGTAATGGATTAATGTTGCAACGCATGTTGAAATAGTAGTACTAAAATATTATCCATATGCCGATGAGGATCTATATAAGTGTATGTGTACACTGTCGACAAGAGTTTACGTCGGGAATAAAAATATTTGTATTATGAATTTTAGAACAATAAACCTTTCAGTCCAAAAAGGAAAGTACTACGGGCAATGTTTTGGCTGAAAATACAATATTGCTAAATTAGGATTAAAAATATCTGTTCAAAAAAAGATAAATGTTGTTACAACTGCAGTTTTAAGCTGAAACTGTTATTTCTCAAACTAATATATTTATAAAAGAAAATTAAAATTGTAACTCACATATGACTCGTTTGGAATAAATGGTTTGTAAAGGTAGGCACTGTAAGTTGATCCCATTTGGAAAAAAAGGAATCTGCACACGTGAACCGTTATCTTGCATATGAATTGTAAAATTAAAATCTGAATACAATAATGAAGCAACTTATGGATTAAATATTTATTTATCATTGTGGGAAGAGGAATTAGTGAAATTTAGATAGAAAACATAACAAACCTAACAATGGTAGACAGGCATTATGTTAAATTTTGATGATACATAATCACAAATAGGAAACAAATATACAAGAAGGAAAGTAATCACATTTTTTCATTATGGAAATGCATAAATTATTAGACTGCATTTGAATGAGATGGTAAGGAAATATATGCATACGCACGTTATGGAATAATTTATATGCAAAAAGGTATGCATATTTTTTCTTTCTTTGTAATCGCATTGCTTTGGGATTATTTTCTTTCATATTTGGAATGAGTGAATTACTTGCTATGTTTGCGCGATTTGTTACCATTGTAACTAGCCTCCGTTATATTTTTATCACATCTTGGTAATTTGATTAATGACTCACATGAATGGATCCGATGGTGATTATGTTGTTACTTATTTGGATGGAAAAGGAGATTTTGTGCAATATGGAAGTTAAAGATGGAGGAGATTATGTTGAAAGAGAAGAGCATTCCAATCTTGGAAATTTGGTGATAAGGAGTTTAGTGTGTTGAAGGGACAGCTGGATTTGGAAACCTGTATCTGCTTCATGGCTCAATGTTGATGTGAGAGTCTTATGTTGATTTCCATGGAAAAATTTTTGTTTAGCAGATAAGGTATGTGGGAGGAGAGAGATTTGTCTTGCATATAGAGATTTTGATTCGCCATGTTATGTCCGTTGTCTTTTGTTTCTTTGGCTCTGTATTTGGATTGGTGATTAAGAGAATTTTTTGGCCTTAGTGGCTTTGAAATTATTTTGGTATCTATCTTCTTTTGATTTTGGATATTTGCAACATTCTGTTGGCGGACGGGGATATAGTCTGAGCTCGTTAGCAAGCTGTGATGAGGGATGTCCTTGTCTGAACCCATTGGGTAAGTATTCTTTTTGGTATCTATCTCGTTAAGAGATTTTAGTTGAAGATGGAGTTTGATTTTAAGAGTTTTATATTGAGAAGAGAACTTGCGTCGGGGTGGGGTGTTGGAGATATGTGATTTTGCATCAAGGTGGAGTGTTAAATTTTGGTGATACAAAATCATAAATAGAAGGAGACGAATATGCAAGAAGGAAAGTAATCACGTTCGTTCATTATGGAAATTCACAAATTATTGGATTGCATTTGAATGATATGGCAAGGAAATATACGCATGCGCACGTTATGGAATAGCATATATGCAAAAAGATATGCATATTATTTCTCTTTTCGTAATCGCATTGCTTTGGGATTATTTTCTTCCATCTTTGGAATGAGTGAATTACTTGCTATGTTTGCGTGATTTGTTACCATTGTAACTTGCATCCGTTATCTTTTTATCACATCTTGGTAATTTGATTGATGACTCACAAGAATTTACATCGGCTATATGCTGAAGGTAGACTTCATTGTAAATTCATCCTGGTATTCAGCCAGTGATCCCCAAATGGAGTGTCTCTTCTTGCTAACCCTAATTTAGGGCTTTGGCAAGTAAACTCTTATCTTGTAATCTCTTATAATTCTCTCAGGTGTAATAAAATCTCTCGCCTTTGAACTGGACGTACACTATCTTGATGGTAGTGTAACCAGTATAAATATTGTGCATCTTTTTTCATAGTTATTTGCTTTTTATTTGGAGTAATAGAATAATTGCTGCTAGATTAAGTGATGTTCAAATAGGCAAATCTTGATCTTGTTTATTGTTTTTCCGCATCTGTGAAATTTTTGCACAACACATTAATCACGCTTAAGGTAATACAAAAGGTACAAAAGATGTATAAAGTTAAACATATCAAACTGTATATTTGATTTATATAGCTGATTAGAGGAATATTCATTATTAACCGATTACAATTCCACAAAGTAGCAAATTTTATGTAGATTCAAACAAATAACATAATGGGACATGAAGCATAGGGGAAACCTTTAAGCTCCAATGAAATCTCTTTTAAATGAATACATAAAATGGAAAGCTGTGTATTTTTTGATAAAACAATACAGTGTTGCTGCCATAAAAACAAAAAAAAGGCAGTTAAAAAAGAACAATATGTTAAACGTCACTATTAGTAAATTTAGTAGAAAAAATTATCAGCCATAAATATAAAATATATAAAAGAGTGTAGATCACGCATTAAGGTATAAATTGTTAAATTTTGAATGTAAAACTATTTTTTTGAACGTCAATATGCAAGATAAGGAAGTCTTTTTGCATAATTCTAGCCTCATTATAACGACACTGAAAATTATAAGTGAGGTTCGCAATATCTAAGATAGGAAGATATTCGATTGTGACAAATAGACAGGCCAAATGATAGAAAGAGGTTTAAAAAAATGGATAGATTACTGTACTAAGAAGACTTATAGGTCAAATATATATAACTTGCCAAAACCAATAGATTGGAGGTCGTGGTATAGAACTGGAGTGAAAAGTTTGGAATGGACATGATCAGGTAGTTAAGTTGGTGATTTTTTTTTTCTTGTAGTTGAGCACAGTGCGCTTTCCAGGCTGAAATTGAAGTTGTGCATGCAAATCTTCGGCAAATAGTATAAGATCAGTTGTGTAGGAATAAAATTATCACCTAAAAAAGGCAAATGGTTTAACAACCCTATTTTAAAATACAGTTAGTTAGATAGCTTTCAGAGGGAGTCTATTATTGATATAAAAAATTGTAACAGTCTAGACAGTTATACAAGCAATGAGCAGTACTGTACTTACCTCATAGACAGATGGGAGATCCGAGCTGATTATTTCAAACTTATCAGTGATAAGATCCGTGGGTTTTTTGTACTAAATGTCTTCAGCGGAGAATGCAGGCAGTTTTCGTTTTCGAAAGCTGGAAAAAGTGTAGAAAGTGCGTATGTTAGTAGGAGGTCGAAATAATTTTTTTCTTCTAAAAGTGTGAAATAGAGACAGATAACATCGAGCAAATGGTTTTTTGTTCTTGTTTTTGTCCTCGTATTCCCTATTTAGATAGTAGCTAATATTGATATGTGGTTAGTTAGACTGACCTCTTCAGTCAATCGGATCCCTCAGTAATATCCAAATCCATGTAAACAAATGTTGCAGTAGTTAAGCTCAGGCTTGGCTTACATGTAAGTCATAGCAAAAGCAATGTTTTAGTACTAACAAATATATAATACAAAGTATAGGAGGATATGTATATATAGAAAATATACCCTGGTAATTCTTTACGGTCATTGATGTAAGGATAATTGTTTAAGTGGTGTCATTGACAGCAGAGTCATCTATCAAGGTTCTTTGTTGACCCATAATGCAGCAGAAATGTGGTTACCAGTGCAGATGGTATAAAACAATGTTCAGCGAAGAATAGAGTAGAAATTCAATGACATGTATGTCAAGTGAGGAAATAATAGAAAAGCAAAAGATACCGGTGAAGATATAGGATAAGCTTGCGCTTCGGAACCACTGAACCATTCCTAGTAGATTGATTGACGACATCACCAACATGGTGAAGGACCCCAATGACATCTAAATTGAGCAATTGATGTGCATTTGATTTGTAAATAAGTAACTGGTAGATTAATAATATGCAATGGAAAGTGGATGGGATGTAGTATACTAACCTGTCAAGTATTTTATAGTGTCGGTTCTGTTAATTAGCGAATGATAGTCCGCAAAGGAAAACTTATGTGCAGGTATGGTGTCATCATGGTTTTCAATTTCAGTGACTGTTGTCAAAGCAGTCAAGTCGATCTTAATTGGTTTATGCATCGGAAGATAACTGTCACCAGCAGGGGTGACAGTGGATTCACATATGTCGTACATCAGCCCTTCTTTTAACTTACCAAGGAATAGCCGAATGAAATAGGGCCCTACAACTGCATGTATTTCTCCACCCTAGAATAAGAGAAAGCATAAATGCGCGACAAGGTGTACACTTGTAATTTGTAGGAACAGTGTCAGATTAGCTGTGGGAAGTACAAAAAACTTTTACACAAATGTAGACATAGTAAAGCAACTCATTTGTTTACAGAAAAACGTGTGTGATTTTTCTATGGTATTTTTGCAATTTCAGTTTATAAAAGACTAATAAATTTATGTGCCTATTTATGTCTTCTAGTTCAGAGTGACTACTTGAAATATATCTATGTAAAGTGAATCAACAATATAATCGAGAATGCAGCTACAATATTAGTACACACCAAAGTGGCTATACCTATGCTTTACTGGATTAATTTTACATACATATTTTATTCTCTGACAAATGTGATAATTTTAGTATATTCACTATAATTACTTTAGCTAAGTTAAAATAAAATTATAAAAGATCATACATATGTATGCATTATTTGTTCTTGCTCATTGTTGATAGTGATGTCGCACTATTGTTTAGCCATTTATATTCTTTACCAGTATGTGAAAATTCTTATATATTTAGAAAGTCGTCTTCATTATTAATAATGTAGTATGGATAATAGATTATAAACTATAGTGCTTGAGGTTTACTTATTGGAAAAAAAAGAAATGCAATAACTGAAGAATATAAAACAAGAATGTTTTGTAGAAATATGGTGTAAAGAGCAGGAATATGTGAACTTATTCAATTATAAGTGAAAAATGACTGCATGATCGATAAAGTCTAAACTACAGAGGAATGAAAGCAACATTCCAAGTGTAAGTAACCAAGGCATAAATTAATTTCAAGGGAAACATCGCAGAAAAAGGGATGTGATGAGAAAATTTTCTTTCCAGCTTACCTTAAATAAGTTAATACAGTGGACAGTTGTGTACTTAATTTGTAGTCTGAAAGGGTAAAATGGCGAAAGTGTAGAAAAAAGGCAGCAGAAATATTAAGAGAAATCATTACTTAGGATTAGTAATATAGATTGGTGCGTATGAAAGTCAGGTGGACAGCAGTGGGGATGGATATGGCACTGGCGAATATGGTAGAAAGAAAAGAATTGCGAATCGGGATGTAAAAGTGTACACATAGAATGGAGAAGCTGCATATTAAATGTATAATGCTCTATTTTATTTAAAGTCAGAAATGTCTCTAAGGCTAACCTTTTTATTGAGCAGCTGCACATCAAAACCAAAAACATCATTGATCTTTAGGTTTTTGGAGTCCCACATCCTAGCAACGCGGACTCGGATTGTTGCTCCAACACTATCAACAGTAACTGATTGTATAGATGAGTGTAAAGTTGCCATGACTGTGAAAAAAGAAGGAAAATATGTTGTGAGCGGGTGAGTTGTGTGAGTAATAAATAGCTGGCATGTTATAATGGATTGTAGATGTAACATTTGGTGTCTTTTTGTAATCCATTGAATAAATGTGACGAATTTAAATTATTAAGAAACTGTTCATTTTAATTTATATCCTGGTGCAAATTCTAGCAGGTATGAAATACAAACAGGCATAATCATAAATTCTAATCACAATAACTCCTATGTTAGTAGGCCAGAAGTCATACTTAAGACGGTTTAATATGATTATGTCATTTTTTGTTTTTGAAGAAATAAATGCACCTGCTATTGCCTCGCTTTGTAATGAAATCGCTCGTTGTTCTTTCAATTTGCATGACATCTTATTGCTATCCATCTCAAATAGTGGTTTCCTTGCCTGCATAAAATAATAAGAATTAAAATTTTAAAACTGAAATTACCTAGATTCGGTGATGATGCTAATACTTAGATGTACCAATTTATACATATTCATATGTGAGTAGAAATGAAAAAATAATAATTTTCGAAGATGATCAGCCACATGAGATGTGTACATTAACGAATATCAATGAATAGGTCTAAAGACATATAATCGTAAGATAATTTTCCCACTACACAGTATATTGCTTGTTAAATATAATCATAATTTAGTGCAATTAAGAGAACATGAGTCATTTGCAAATGTTATAACCACTTACCATGTAGTAGAATCTGTGAAGAACATTTGTCTCTTCGTTTTAAAATCAAGCTTCTCTTTCAGTACTTCAACATTTTTTGTAAAATGAAAGCAATAAACAAAGTTAGTTCATATAATCGTAAATTGAATACAAAAGGAGCATGACAAAAATATCGATATAGTTTTGTTTCCATGAAAAGATAAGCAGTTTTTTTTATACAAATGAATGCCCAAGTATAAAATGGAAAAGTTTCCTATGAAGAATGGAGAAAAATACACCAGGTTGAAAATGAAGCTAAAAAATAAATTAAAGGCAAGCACTACTTGTGAGGAAGAAAATTATTTCATGGACGGTGAACTACAAGGGGTCAACACAAACAAAGAATATGATAATATGTTTGAAGGTGGAAAATTACTACAAAAATAAGTACAGTTGGGGAGTTTATGATGTTGTAAGTCTTAGCAGAAAATGGTAAAACTTGGTGCAGTCAAAGCCGTCTGAAGTGATTATTAGTTCAAGCAAAGGAGAGAAAAAACTATGAATTAGCTTATCACATTGTTAATCCATAATATTAATCAATGATGAGTTAATTTGCATTTTAATTATAGTTGAACTGCATAAAAACCATTTGTATTAATTCTACTACTACAAATCAAACTGCATATCATAGATCAGTTCATGATGAATTTATTCATAGTGCAATAAAGATGTATGCAGTTAATATCTAAATACGAATGGGAGAAAAATTTCTTTCTATAGAGTGTAGGCAATGGCACTGTTGATATAAGTGAAATAATGATACAGTCCCAAATTCATTTATGCAGTTAAGGAGCAGAAGAATGTACCATCGATATACTGTCCACATGGTTTGACTTCTAATGGAAAAAAGGTTTTAAGTTGATTATTTGTTTATGAATAGATTTTTGTCCTCTGTATAGTAAATAGTCTATATTAATCAAGGTTCGAGAACTCAGTTTCGGTCTCGGTTTCGGTCATTTAAAATGTTATTAGTTTCGATCAATTTCGGAAATTTCGGACGTTTCGGTTTCGGCGCTGATACCGGATTTCTGTATTTTTAATGACAAAGTAATGATAAACATTGCAAATATACATGTAAATATAGTCTACAAAAAGATGATGATATACCATACTACAGTAATTCAATGTCAATTCCAAATCGAATAGAAGTTTAATTTTCAATGCTACCTCCCAGTCCAACAAGTTTAATCTTTTATGCTAAGTCAAGTCCAATAGTCCAAATACAAATCACAGCCCATTTAAAATTATCAGGCCCACCTAATTACTAACCCTAATTCTTTTCTTCTACTGCCGCACTCATACGAAACAACAGATCAAACGAAAACAAAAGGCGAAAGGAAAAAAAAAAGCTCCTCTACAACAAATTCGGTTGAAGCTCCTCTACTTGAATTTGCTCGAAGCTCGACGATGCTCGAATTTCTTCTCCTCTGCAACGAATTCGGTTGAAGCTCCTTTACTTGAATTTGCTCGAAGCTCGACCTTGCTTGAATTTCTTCTCCCTTCGTGCGAATTTGATCGAAGCTCCCTCTATCGCCGAACCTCCTTTGCTTGAATTGCTCGAATTTGGTCAAAGCTCCTCAAGATGCTCGAATTTGCTCAACCAACACTCAAATTTGAAAACGATTCACTGAAGTTGGATGCGGTAAGTTATGTTTTTGATCTATGCTTTTGTAGGCATTTTTTTGATGCTCGAATTGCCATTTTTTTTATTTTTTCTAACAACGGGACGGGATTTTGACCTAATCCCGTCCCGCCTCCGGTCGGAACCGATCCGAGATGGTCGGAATCTCGTTGTTCCGGCCGGAACCTTACACCATGATATTAATAACAATATAATTTGAAATTGAAGAGAAATGCACAGTTATTCAAATTTGGTTCAGTGGATAATAAGAGTATATGTATACAGTTAGTACAAATGATTCCACCTTACTTAAAAAAATGAGAAAGAAAACCTAAAAAAATTAAAATTAGTCCAAGGTTATACAAAGAAAGGAATCAGACAGCTAAGGAATCCCATCAAACAATAATGATGGTGATAATAAATCTCATTTCTTATTCAGTTGGATTAAGGCATCATCGTACGATATCATTTGTGACAGTAAAAGATAGGTCATAACATATATACTATTATCATCATCGATGCATTTGCTAATGAATATTTGAAAAGGGCTATTATATGGCTGAATATTGCAATATTTATGGCTTGTTTGCCGGAGGTTCTTTTTAAAGACCACTTATAGTGAAACCAAAGGTATAATATAAGATTTATTGGTATTTATAAAGTCGTATTAACCAAAACATGCATAAGTATAAATTTCTGATATTTTTCAGCCATGCAATAAAACTTAATATAAAAATTCATTCGCATCTTTGGTTATTGTTCAATCTGTGAATAAAATTGTCTATTTAGAAACTGGGAACTAATACACTGTTAATGAAGTAAAATAACATACCTAGAGAAATCTGATAGTTCGAACCAAGCTGGAGATCATGGTTTGTGTCTCGGTTTCAACTTTTTGTAATTTTAGAAATTCAATCTACTTTTAAAATATTGAGAATTAGTTATAAAAAAAACTATATAATTTATCGTTAATTGAAAAATAAGATTTAAAGAAAAAATATTGATTAATTTATAAATATCTGTAAAACTTAAATTTGTTATTCATTGCTTCATTTTCCACCTTTTTGAGTTACACATTCACATATATTTTGTAGTTTTGTATGTTTCTAAGTCAAAATTTCTAAGATTGAATATTCATATATTTAAAACTCAAATTAGTTTTTTTTGAACTTCTGATGTTAAAAAAAGATCAATAGGTTTTTACCAAATTGAATTTATGGTTTAGATCTGTCTTACACTATAGTAAAATCAAAACAGCACGATTATAATCCCAATATGACAGTCGAAAGTACAAACCTTGGTTTGAATCGCGAATTGTTGGCAAAAGCACCTCCAATGTATCAGAAAAAAGAAGATAATATACATGAGAGAAAAGTAATGATTCTTTAATATGACTGGTTTTAAAATCAATTTGTGAAGAAAGTTATTTTATATGACACCTATATAATAAAGAAATGAACAGTACATTGAAATTGAAAGTAGCAATTTTAGCGCGTATATCAATTTAAAAATGTAGGCATTAAACATGTAACGATTTGAAATTTTGCCCGCTCGAAAATCGACATCCATACTTCAAATCGTATTCGAATGCCATAGATTCGACCGTTCAAATCCGATTCACCGGAGCTTATAACAACATTAAGTAATTAACACAGCGGAATAAAAGAATAATACATTGATATACAGCTTTGATACAATATCTGATACAACAGATGATCCAATAGATATCAATATACATCAGAGATATGATACAATAAAATAGCAGCGGAAAAGAAACGATAGATAACATCTAGCAGCGGAACAATATAACTCTAAGATAGTCTTCAACGAAGAACTCCAGAAATAACTGCAACTCCATTTCCAAGAATCAATCCAGTAATAGCTCAAACCCCCAATAACGATGCACCAAGCTAAGCAAGACTGGTGTGGTCCAAAGACTGAACTAACTCCAGATAATCTACTAAACCTGACTATCTGAAAAACCCAACTCTAGACTGCTCGTGTAGAAAATAATGAGCACCCAGAGTTTAGGAAAGAAACAATAAACTCCGGATCAGTCGTGGGACTGGCGTGAGCAACAAAAACAGTTTATCTTTAAAAACATTCAACAAAAGATTTTCAAAGTCAATTCGCAATGCTTTTTAAAAATGAGACTACCATAAGGCCTCCCGCACACACACACAATGCAAACGCAGAATCGGAGGAGATTTCTCCTTATGATAGTCAAAGATGCTTGATACGCATTAAAAAGAACATTTGATATTATTACTAGTGCATAGTGTAGGAAAAATTCATTTCGAAAGTAGAATATAAATCTTAGCCAACATAGGCATTCCGCACTTATGCCTACTATAGCTACCATGTTCAATAGCAGGTTACCGCCACATTCCATGGCAGGTTCTACAACTAAAACCGTACAAGTCTCGTATTGTTTCTTTGGATTTCCAACGAATGATCAGGCCAAGGAACTTCCCATTGCCACATGAGAATGCCTCTGGGTGGACATCCCCGAGAACCAAACCGGATCTCTACCAACACAAGGTCGGGTTACCCCTAACTGAGTAACAACTGACCGAATATGCCATCCCCCGATCCTTTGGGACCTTTCAATCGAGCGCTCGTAATCAATTCACACAATCATAAAGTGTTTTCAACATGAGTAAGCATCTGGGCTCCATACCATGATACCACCCTTTTCCAGAAGGAAATGCACATATCCTAAAGGGCGCTACCCCTCATAACCTTGCCGCATCTTTCCTGTTTTGACCATTCCCGAGGTGTGAGGCTCGACGAAGTCACGTCCACAAAAACATACTTTATACAAAAGTCATGCTTTGGGTCAACAAATGATCATAGAAATGATCACCAAGATAGACGATCAAATAAATGATCCTATCACAAATAATCAACACAATGATCATTTCACAGCGACACTCAGTATGTCACATTACCAAATTGGGAATATATCGCTGATTACCTTCAACTACATAACCTCTGAGCTCGTACGTCTCAGAGAAGGGTGTTAAGCTAAAAGAATAAATTCTTCGCCACCAACAGAAATATATTTGAAAGAAATCGGCTTTATATCTCAATTTGTAATGTCAGACATACAATCCATACAAGTCTGTTCCGGGATCGAACAGAACCGAAGGCACTTACAAAGAAGTCCTTGCAATCCGGATATTCACAATCCCGATCGGATTTCCCATCACTTAGGGAGTTTCTATACCGGCGCGACTCGGTGCAGAAACAATCGATAGGTCATCCTATCGCTTTCGCAAATACCCGGTCTTCATCACCGATCTTCAAATGCTATCCATAACGACGTATCACATATTCGGAATGGGTTATACGACACAAAGGTCCTTTCCCGGCTAAACCGAATAGTGAGCACAATATTTCAAAAACAAATGGATAATGGGATTTCAATTAAGTCACAACTTATTACCCAAAACTTTCTTCAAATGGCTTAACAAATTACCATTTTCAATCTTTAAACAAAAAGATTCATTTTCACAACCTTTAACGGTTTAAACAATTTTCACATTTTTAATCTTTTAAACAAAAGATTTATTCATAGATTTTCCAAATCAATTTTCATTTCAATTTGATTAACTCGTTAAATCTTTAAATCAAAGATTTAACTTATAGTCTTCACAACAATTTCATTTCAATTTGATTTAAACAAATCATCAATTTAAATCTGTTAAAAATAAACAGATTTAATTCATAGCTTTCAAAAAGAATTCATTCATAACTTAGGAAAATCATCTCTCTGTTCAATCTTGAAATTCCCCTATTTAACTGGAATCTCAGTTCTTATCTAAAAGTGTTTATCATTTGAAAACAACAGTTTTCATTTTGGAAATCTGATTCATTTATACGAGTTGAAATCCTTGGGTTAAATTCAAATTCCCAAAACCATACCTTTAAAATGGTTTAAATTCATACAAACATGTTAATAATATCTTTAACCATAATTTCCAATCATCGAATTCAATTCCAAATATCGAATTCAAATTCAAATTGAATTATTTAAATTGGAGATTTTACCGAGTTATTCAAAATAGCTTTTATCTGTGAAAACCTTTTTCAAAAGCTTTACCGTTTAACCCAAATCCATTTTCAAAATCAATTTGAAATTAAACTTTAATTTCAAAAACATTACATTTAAATTATCTGTGACTTAACCGATTTCCTCGTGAAATCCATATTTGTGTGAGTATGGTGTAGTCCAGGGGTTTAACACAATAGTGCAACATCATTCAATCATCACTGATTAAAACACAGAAATATAGTTGATAAGCGATATAAACTATAACGCTTATCGTCCATTCACAGATTCACAGATAATATACAAATGTAAATAAATATACACAGCTCAATCTACAGAACAAAATATCACAAATCAGATAGGATAATCAATTCAAGGCATCCCATACAATACAATTATTCATAAGTAAGGTCAAGTATTCAATAAACATTTATAAGCAGGATTAATTAATTGTTTAATCCTAAGTAATTCAATTTATTCCCAATTAAATTAATTACTTATGAATTTATTTTTCAATTCTGATTTATTACAATTCATTTGATATAATTAGTTAATCAAACACTTTAATTAATTATTCTTAATTAACAAATTATTAAATTAACTTTTAAACCAATTATAAAATAAATTAACCCCTTAATTATTATTATTTTTTTAAAGAAATAAAATCTTTAATTACTTTCATTAAGAAATTACCTTAGATTAAATCAATTTTTTTCCTTAATTATCTCTAAAATAATAAATTTCTTTATTTATGATTTCATTATCATTTATGTGTATTTTAAACATTACACTTTTAAATTTTAGACTCAAAATGATTATATATTTAAACATCTATCAAATTTTAAATATCCACTTATAAACCTATATAAGAAAAGTTCTAGCTAAACTACTTAAATTTTTTTTTAAATTTAAGCTTTAAAATACATTACGTTTTATCTTGCAAATTCAAGATAAAACAAAACATATATTTTCATTCGAAATTCTTTTATAAAAGAACCTTATCAAAATTCAAGTTTAAATGTTTGTTTGAAAAACAAGTTTACTTTTTTAAAAGAAAAACTATTTTAATTTCAACTTGTTTTTAAAACCTTCGATTAAACTTGTCTTTCAATTTTGAATTCAGTTTAAGTTTTTAAAAAGAAAGACTTAAACACTATATGGTTTTTAACTAAAACCTGTAGCTATTTAAAACTGGGTACACAACTATACAAACCCGAGACAATCTTTAGTTTTCCTAGTAAAAACTTCGGGTCACTCACGACCCTACCCACTTCGAGTCACAACTACAAAGATCCCGAGCTAAACCCGAGCACATCTATTTCGTTCCCACTCCAACATCATACCCAATTTCTTCAGACACCAGCGTCGACTCGTGCACATGCACAATGGAGTTCACCGCCGTTAGTTGAATCTCCGACCACCCTCAAGTCAACTACCATTCACCTGAACCCCTCAAGCATCCAAACGCGCGAGAAGACCATCATATCAAAATCGAGCTTCAGACACAAAAAAAAAAACAAACCTGGAACAAAAAAAAACTTCGAACACCATCAAACCTGGCAACGGCTCGTACTCGACGCCTCCACCACCGGAGCTCGCGTAACTCCGGCAACCACTTCGACAACCACCACACTTTCACCTCCCGAAACCCCAAGCAACTCGGTCAACTGAGGGGGACGAACGAATCGATTTCATGATTTTGCCTAAAACTAGGGTTAAAAATTTCAAACTCTAACCGCTGTCGCCACCGAGGCTATGGCCACCTACGACCATTTTTCCAGTCACCCCCATAGGCTCCTCCACCACCTCACACAACCCCGACCAACTCGAATCACTCAATCAAGAGAAAATGATTTAAAAGCAGATTTTGTTCTACTGTAAACTGCTCATGATACACACAACTAAAAATCACTATATTTGTTTTAAAAATCTTATCTTGCGCTGTAAATTTAAGCTATATGATTGAATCCATGATTTAAGATATTCGAAATTTCCAGAGACTTAAGTTTTTACTGTAAAAACTTGTTCTTTCACTCCACGTACCTTTATTCTTTACACAACCATTTTTAGATGATAAATCATACTATAACAAACAAAATTTGTTTTGATCCCGAGTTCAATCAGTGAGTAGATTGGGAAGAAAAGATCTTTGAATCAAAAAAAAATTAGCTTATGAACTCAACAGAGACAATTAGAACAGCAGTCTGATTGCAATAGATAACTTAAGTTTAAATGATAAGTTGTTACTCACATACTCATTTCCACATATTTATACGCAATTGATTTCAAATATTTAAGGTCTAAAAGTGAGAGTTACTCACCTTCCAAATCATTGCTTAAATCCAGGAGTTTACAAGTTGGAGTTTGGTTTATCTGAAGCTTTTCTTTGCTTCCAAACTGTCAGGCTTTAATTGATTTGAAAAATGGTTTATGTTAAATGATTGTTTGAGTTTGAAATGATATAAATTTTTTTTTCAAGTGCTACTCAGTTTCATGGTTGAACTGAGATAAAGATTGATACTTATAAAAAAAAATTTGCAGGATGATATGGTTGTACAGGTGATGTCTTTGTTTATAATAAGGTAATGTTACTTTGCACTATATCAGGTCATGGCTGAACATATTGTATGTACCTAGAGATGTTTTTATGCTTGGTTATTAAATGCAAGAGTCCTTGTTTATAAGCTTATAATATTTGTTATGTTATGTACAGTTCTTACTTTACTTGTTTATGCATATTTGTACTTTGTTATTTACTTGCACTTCTATTTTATTCTTGCTTTGCTCCTTCTTGTCTCGGCTGCATATTTTTTCCTTGTTTATTTCCTTGCATTTATTAGCTTGTTTTTATTTGTTTTATAAGCTTTCATAGATATACACATATATATCTTTATATTTCCTTTTGTTCATTTTGCAAGCTACTACATACATATTTATATTTGTTACTTGTTTCCTTCCAGGTCTCACCAGGCAAGACTTTTGTTTGAGTTAATTATATGTTTAATTGATATTTATTTTACTTGTTTGTATACATACTTTATTTTGGTATTCTTTGTTAAAGTTTTGTTTTCAAGTTTAAGTGTATTTATTACTTTTGTGCTTATATTGTATTATATGTCTTATTTTATATTTTTTTTCCTAATTTATCTTATAGTCTTGTATTTTATTTATCAAAATAACTCAATATTAATTTTAAAAAAAATACTTTATAAAAGAAACCGTTTTCTTATTAATAAATAACTCAAACCATTTGAATTTAGAAAAACTCCAATATATACATATATATATACAAAATTTCAAATTCATATGACTTAATATATATTTTCTATTTGAATCGGGGAAACTCGCTGCCATTTATAATCAATTCTACAATTTAATTCAAAAATTCATTTAAATTATAAATTTAAATTCATAAAAATTCGGGGTCGTTACAAATTTCCCCCCTTAAAAGAATTTCGTCCTCGAAATTGTACAGCTCGTCTCTTGAATTATACACACACAAAATAGACTAATGGTAATTCAAATTATACTAGTAACACATGGATATTTTCAGGCCATTCATAATATATTTTATATTAAACACTACTCAAAATATTAGTACATGAGTTATAGTCATACATAACCCACTAACATCCAACCTTTACTACGATCTCAAGTCCAAAATACCTATATAAATACCACAAAATAAGTCAAACCGACCAACTACCAATCCTCACTGTCAGAACCCTCCCTCTCAGGCCCTGACAGGTCCATCACTTCAACCTCATCGTCTGTCTCAAAAATCTCCTTCGGATCAGATTCTTCCAGAATAAGATACCCACCATTTAACTCCTCGTCCTCAATGGGATCATCATCATCCACGACATTATCCAAATCCCAATGAATTGCTTCGTCACCTTCGGACTCTTCTTCCACGTCAGGTTCTTCTTCCGCCTTAACCTCTTCCTCGAATTCCTCCTCAACTTCTTCTTCGAATTCTTCCTCGAACTCTTCTTCTTCGAATTCTTCTTCGAACTCTTCTTCGAATTCCTCCACTTCTTCTTCTTCTACTGGTGGTTGGGGTTGCACTATAGGCTCCACTGGGAATTCCCTATGAACCGATGACTCACCTTCATCATCTCGTACCCTACTGGATGAAGCATAATCACCCACTCTCCTGACCTTTCCTCCTCGGCTAACGCTATTTGTTCTCTACAATTAAAATCAAAATCCAAATATTAAGATCTTAAGTTTAGAATTTTATATGTTGAGAAATACATCAAAGTTTATATTTCATATTTTATTCTACCCAAGAAGTTATAACAGAAATTCAAAATTTGTTCTCAACCAAAATCATTTTATCAATACAATTCAAAGTTAGCTTCATATCCTATTAATCAAGTTAACTCAATTTTTTTTTTAAAACTTCCAGTTTATTCAAAATTTTCTAATTCATTAAAGTTTAAATCAAAAACTAAAAAGAAATCGATGAAGATACGAATTAAAAATTTCCTACAACGATTCGTAGGGCCATCATCGCATCGAAACTTCTTCATGTAACTGCCACGAAGCAATCAAAAGAAATTTGAAAACGAATCAAAAAAGATTGAGAAGAAAGTTGTTTCCACTGTTGTTACAGAGTATTGACCAATTATAGTCGTATTTCCCTGTCCCCTATCTCGTTCTCTTCTTGCACTCATACTTACTATCAGTGGATAGTAAGAGAATTTACTGAGGCTTTCAAACGGATATCTTAGGGATACACTCATTCTAGGGATTTACTTCACCCTATCTCTAATGAGTTACTTAATGTGTTACACTCCTGAGCTAAAGTTCAACCCTTAGCTCTGATACCAAATGTAAAGAACGTACCGTCAGCGGTCACAACCAGTAGGCTTTTCAACCATCCCAGCCCCACCGTGGCTTACACTGATATCCCAAACTTGCTTTTACGGCCACCCTTTCGAATGTCACGGCTTCGCCTAACCAACCCCGTAAAGAGGACGTGTGGGGGTAAGAGTCTCCCGTTCGCCACCAAACCGCGAAGCGAGAACCCCCCATCACATATCACCTAGCATGAGCAAGTCTGGTCCGGGATCGAACAGAACCGAAGGCACTTACAAAGAAGTCCTTGCAATCCGGATATTCACAATCCCGATCGGATTTCCCATCACTTAGGGAGTTTCTATACCGGCGCGACTCGGTGCAGAAACAATCGATAGGTCATCCTATCGCTTTCGCAAATACCCGGTCTTCATCACCGGTCTTCAAATGCTATCCATAACGACGTATCACATATTCGGAATGGGTTATACGACACAAAGGTCCTTTCCCGGCTAAACCGAATAGTGAGCATGATATTTCAAAAACAAATGGATAATGGGATTTCAATTAAGTCACAACTTATTACCCAAAACTTTCTTCAAATGGCTTAACAAATTACCATTTTCAATCTTTAAACAAAAAGATTCATTTTCACAACCTTTAACGGTTTAAACAATTTTCACATTTTTAATCTTTTAAACAAAAGATTTATTCACAGATTTTCCAAATCAATTTTCATTTCAATTTGATTAACTCGTTAAATCTTTAAATCAAAGATTTAACTTATAGTCTTCACAACAATTTCATTTCAATTTGATTTAAACAAATCATCAATTTAAATCTGTTAAAAATAAACAGATTTAATTCATAGCTTTCAAAAAGAATTCATTCATAACTTAGGAAAATCATCTCTCTGTTCAATCTTGAAATTCCCCTAATTAACTGGAATCTCAGTTCTTATCTAAAAGTGTTTATCATTTGAAAACAACAGTTTTCATTTTGGAAATCTGATTCATTTATACGAGTTGAAATCCTTGGGTTAAATTCAAATTCCCAAAACCATACCTTTAAAATGGTTTAAATTCATACAAACATGTTAATAATATCTTTAACCATAATTTTCAATCATCGAATTCAATTCCAAATATCGAATTCAAATTCAAATTGAATTATTTAAATTGGAGATTTTACCGAGTTATTCAAAATAGCTTTTATCTGTGAAAACCTTTTTCAAAAGCTTTACCGTTTAACCCAAATCCATTTTCAAAATCAATTTGAAATTAAACTTTAATTTCAAAAACATTACATTTAAATTATCTGTGACTTAACCGATTTCCTCGTGAAATCCATATTTGTGTGTGTATGGTGTAGTCCAGGGGTTTAACACAATAGTGCAACATCATTCAATCATCACTGATTAAAACACAGAAATATAGTTGATAAGCGATATAAACTATAACGCTTATCGTCCATTCACAGATTCACAGATAATATACAAATGTAAATAAATATACACAGCTCAATCTATAGAACAAAATATCACAAATCAGATAGGATAATCAATTCAAGGCATCCCATACAATACAATTATTCATAAGTAAGGTCAAGTATTCAATAAACATTTATAAGCAGGATTAATTAATTGTTTAATCCTAAGTAATTCAATTTATTCCCAATTAAATTAATTACTTATGAATTTATTATTCAATTCTGATTTATTACAATTCATTTGATATAATTAGTTAATCAAACACTTTAATTAATTATTCTTAATTAACAAATTATTAAATTAACTTTTAAACCAATTATAAAATAAATTAACCCCTTAATTATTATTATTATTTTTTAAAGAAATAAAATCTTTAGTTACTTTCATTAAGAAATTACCTTAGATTAAATCAATTTATTTCCTTAATTATCTATAAAATAATAAATTTCTTTATTTATGATTTCATTATCATTTATGTGTATTTTAGACATTACACTTTTAAATTTTAGATTCAAAATGATTATATATTTAAACATCTATCAAATTTTAAATATCCACTTATAAACCTATATAAGAAAAGTTCTAGCTAAACTACTTAATTTTTTTTTTTAAATTTAAGCTTTAAAATACATTACGTTTTATCTTGCAAATTCAAGATAAAACAAAACATATATTTTCATTCGAAATTCTTTTATAAAAGAACCTTATCAAAATTCAAGTTTAAATGTTTGTTTGAAAAACAAGTTTACTTTTTTAAAAGAAAAACTATTTTAATTTCAACTTGTTTTTAAAACCTTCGATTAAACTTGTCTTTCAATTTTGAATTCAGTTTAAGTTTTTAAAAAGAAAGACTTAAACACTATTTGGTTTTTAATTAAAACCTGTAGCTATTTAAAACTGGGTACACAACTATACAAACCCGAGACAATCTTCAGTTTTCCCAGTAAAAACTTCGGGTCACTCACGACCCTACCCACTTCGAGTCACAACTGCAAAGATCCCGAGCTAAACCCGAGCACATCTATTTCGTTCCCACTCCAACATCATACCCAATTTCTTCAGACACCAGCGTCGACTCGTGCACATGCACAATGGAGTTCGCCGCCGTTAGTTGAATCTCCGACCACCCTCAAGTCAACTACCATTCACCTGAACCCCTCAAGCATCCAAACGCACGAGAAGACCATCATATCAAAATCGAGCTTCAGACACAAAAAAAAACCTGGAACAAAAAAAACTTCGAACACCCTCAAACCTGGCAACGGCTCGTACTCGACGCCTCCACCACCGGAGCTCGCGTAACTCCGGCAACCACTTCGACAACCACCACACTTTCACCTCCCGAAACCCCAAGCAACTCGGTCAACTAAGGGGGACGAACGAATCGATTTCATGATTTTGCCTAAAACTAGGGTTAAAAATTTCAAACTCTAACCGCTGTCGCCACCGAGGCTATGGCCACCTACGACCATTTTTCCAGTCACCCCCATAGGCTCCTCCACCACCTCACACAACCCCGACCAACTCGAATCACTCAATCAAGAGAAAATGATTTAAAAGCATATTTTGTTCTACTGTAAACTGCTCATGATACACACAACTAAAAATCACTATATTTGTTTTAAAAATCTTATCTTGCGCTGTAAATTTAAGCTATATGATTGAATCCATGATTTAAGATATTCGAAATTTCCAGAGACTTAAGTTTTTACTATAAAAACTTGTTCTTTCACTCCACGTACCTTTATTCTTTACACAACCATTTTTAGATGATAAATCATACTATAACAAACCAAATTTGTTTTGATCCCGAGTTCAATCAGTGAGTAGATTGGGAAGAAAAGATCTTTGAATCAAAAAAAAATTAGCTTATGAACTCAACAGAGACAATTAGAACAGCAGTCTGATTGCAATAGATAACTTAAGTTTAAATGATAAGTTGTTACTCACATACTCATTTCCACATATTTATACGCAATTGATTTCAAATATTTAAGGTCTAAAAGTGAGAGTTACTCACCTTCCAAATCATTGCTTAAATCCAGGAGTTTACAAGTTGGAGTTTGGTTTATCTGAAGCTTTTCTTTGCTTCCAAACTGTCAGGCTTTGATTGATTTGAAAAATGGTTTATGTTAAATGATTGTTTGAGTTTGAAATGATATAAATTTTTTTTTCAAGTGCTACTCAGTTTCATGGTTGAACTGAGATAAAGATTGAAACTTATAAAAAAAAATTGCAGGATGATATGGTTGTACAGGTGATGTCTTTGTTTATAATAAGGTAATGTTACTTTGCACTATATCAGGTCATGGCTGAACATATTGTATGTACTTAGAGATGTTTTTATGCTTGGTTATTAAATGCAAGAGTCCTTGTTTATAAGCTTATAATATTTGTTATGTTATGTACAGTTCTTACTTTACTTGTTTATGCATATTTGTACTTTGTTATTTACTTGCACTTCTATTTTATTCTTGCTTTGCTCCTTCTTGTCTCGGCTGCATATTTTTTCCTTGTTTATTTCCTTGCATTTATTAGCTTGTTTTTATTTGTTTTATAAGCTTTCATAGATATACACATATATATCTTTATATTTCCTTTTGTTCATTTTGCAAGCTACTACATACATATTTATATTTGTTACTTGTTTCCTTCCAGGTCTCACCAGGCAAGACTTTTGTTTGAGTTAATTATATGTCTAATTGATATTTATTTTACTTGTTTGTATACATACTTTATTTTGGTATTCTTTGTTAAAGTTTTGTTTTCAAGTTTAAGTGTATTTATTACTTTTGTTCTTATATTGTATTATATGTCTTATTTTATATTTTTTTTCCTAATTTATCTTATAGTCTTGTATTTTATTTATCAAAATAACTCAATATTAATTTTAAAAAAAATACCTTATAAAAGAAACCGTTTTCTTATTAATAAATAACTCAAACCATTTGAATTTAGAAAAACTCCAATATATACATATATATATATATACAAAATTTCAAATTCATATGACTTAATATATATTTTCTATTTGAATCGGGGAAACTCGCTGCCATTTATAATCAATTCTACAATTTAATTCAAAAATTCATTTAAATTATAAATTTAAATTCATAAAAATTCGGGGTCGTTACAAAACATGGATCCAAATCAAGTAATAGACACAGACAATCCGAGTGGCAAATTTTAGGGAAAATAAAAACAAAATATAAATAAAGTTTACTGCCAAAATTTAGATAGTATCAAAAGAAGATAACAAATATTGATTTTTCAAAATGAATAGTTTGAAAATAAACCGAATGTTCATATTAAATATAGTGCAAGAAATTAACAACCCATATTCTAAAATTGTAATTATTCAAGCGTTCAAGATTCAAATCATCTACAGCAAAATTCATGTTCCTAATTTGAATTTGAAGCCATAGAAAGTGAAGTAAGGGAACCAAAAAAAATAAATTCCTTACTTTACTTACTTCGTATGTAAACAGTAAAAATAAAACATATATGGAAGAATAAAATACATTAGGCGTAAATTAGGCAAAGCAATTTTCTTTAAAGGAAAAGAAAAAATGGAGTTATCTTTCACAAGTATACTTTGTTTCATCTTAAAGGTACGATAGCTTATTTATGAACCTCGTAAACGAATCAAAAAAAATGCCTTAGTTATGAACCCATGCCTTGTCAGTTAGTGATGACTGAAAAATAAGTGCATTAGTTATATCTTTTTCAAAGCCAAGAATGATTGTGAATGTATGTGTTAAGCATGTCTTTTAAGAAGAAGATAGGTATACGAAGACTCAAAAAACATTGTCATCATAATAGTATAATAAAATCGAAAGACTTGGTTATTTTCAAGTTCAAACTTTTTGAGAGAAGAAATATGAGAGATAAATAAATACCGAACATGTAATTGATAGTTCAAAAATATCACTATTTCTCTCCTTGAACTGTGCTTGCTTAACGTAAATAACACATATTTAAATAATAATTGAAGCATTGGAGTCGCACTTAGATTTGTACTCTTAGTGTGTTGTAGTTATAAAGCTCATTACTTATACCTTAAATACCAGCAAGTTTGGATTTTCCTTTAAAGTTAAGTGCTACTGTAATGACTGTATAGTTTTTTGGATTTTCTAAGATCTTTTGAAAGGAAAATGGTACAAAATAACTTAATTGCCATTATATGAAGCCTTTATATCCTGACTGGTAACAACCACCACAGATGAAAATCAAGAAATTTGAAATGATTTTAAAAGAAATTGACATATTTTGTACTAAATTTAATGTTATCCTCAAAGTTCAATGTAAAATATCATATCTGTACGAAAACCTATTAAGGTAAGAAAGCACACTAATTGAACATAAGCTCGGAGTAATAAAAGCATGCATGATAATAAGCCACTTAATAATTAAAGTAACATTTATTATCTTACCAATGAAGTAGGGTCATCTTAATTAGTTTCTGTAGGATCAAAGCCTCTAGAACCAAACATTCCAAAAGATTCAAAACTTAATTAGAAGCATCATTTTTTACTCCTAATACCAACTTAGCTGCTTCCTTTCCCTTAAAAATGTGATATCAGGTTTGAATTTGCTGATTCTAATATTTGATTCAATACCGAGTGTTTTTTTAAGGCTATGTGGTCATATGCAAGATTTTGAACATGCAACATTAGTAAGTGCTTGATTATCAGTTCGCAAGTACCTTCTAAACTGAAAACATATTTCATATAATTGTAATTTTACTTCTTTTACTTTTATCCTATTAAATAATAAAAAAGAAAACATTTAGAGAAATAAAAAAATAAAACATGTATAAAGTAGGTAAGATAATTTTATGTTCTATAAAGGATAAAAGTTAAGTTGATTTTCATAAAAAAAATTTCGAGTAAGCAAGAAAATTCGATGAATCCAATTTAAAAAATTCAGAGCGATTAATTTTTTCTACCAAAGTAAAGTTTATAACATATAGAAGCGACAATGAATTAAATGTCGTGAATTATAAATTATTTTGATGATGAATAAAAACATGACAGCAATCATATAATCCATTTAGATGACATCATGTTAGTTACATTTTGACTGATTGTAAAATATATTTATACTTAAAAATGGGGAATATAGATAGTCTTATGATTTTACTATCACATTTAATGTTTACTTGCAATGGATAACTTTGTGATTAGACAAAGCATTTGGTTTAATTTTGATGTAAAGCAAACGTTATTGCACTTTTTAAGCACAAGTAAACTTTCTTAGTGCTAATAAATCAAATATAATAAATTAGAAAAAACCACAAAGTCTATAGCCCAATCTGAAAAATAGCAATAAAGGAAGAAAATAGGAGGAAATCGGTTTTCAAAGTTGTAAGACCATTCCATATATTCAATACTCATATCTAAATTACTTCTTATATATAAACCTGTATTAACTTTATAATGCAATCTTCGATAACTCTTTTTGTATCCAAGCAATTGGTGCATGCATATTTTCTTATACTATTTACTTGGTATAAAACCTAATTGGTAAAAATTGCCAGAAATAACTAATCATTTATAATGTAGTTGTTTACATACGGCAATGCACAAGCATAGATGTAAATAAAGCTAGTGAAGTTTGTGATTAATAGTTGCAATGATATTACCAGTCTTGGTTTAAATCAAATGTGTTATCCTTAAATTATGCAATCTTGGTTTAGCTGTAACTATGATATTAGCATACATCAAAATTATATATCACTATATGGTAAGTGTTCTTTCTATACGTGAAGTGACCAAAAGCAAAATACTTTCAAGGTAAATTTATTAAGAAAGGGCCCGAATGTGATGCAAGCATACAAACATGTTAAAAGTAAACATGCAAATATGATAAAGGTCATATAATATATCAAAGGCCGGGGAAGGTAATGTGACATATGAAATCGTTATTTGTATTACTCATTTTCTTATCTAACCCCTCATAAATTTTTTACAAACAGGCATCACGGGTGACCAAAGGTGAAGAAAAATAATTATCTTCTGCAGTTGGCAGTACAGAAAATATTGATTACTAAAAAATTGAATGGTATAAATTTTATACTAAATGGTGAATGAGTGTAACGACGCGGAATTTTCGAGCATTTAAAATCGGAATATTTAATTGATTTTAAATATTTAAAAGTTAATTTTTAACTTGAATTCAAATATCACTATTTATTCGATAATTAAATTATTGAATTAAATAATTTGAAATTTGATAAAATATGAAATCTGAGATTTTAAGCCTGTTAAAATATATTAGAAGGCTTATGAAATTTATATTGATAACATTGAAGATAATAGAAGTGTTAAAATTGAATCTAACACTGAATTGTTCAGTTTTTAAATTTTATCGTTTTACATTGAATTTAGAAATAGCATCCCGAGGCAGAGTCTCGGAATTTGACAGTTCCATTGGGTCCATAATATTGTATTATTATGGGATTTCAATTTTTGTAGCATTTGGAGTTGTTGTGTGAGCGTAAGGTGGGTAAACGCGCTAAAATTTACATCGAAAATTTAATTTAAAATATATATTTTGCTAACATTTTTACGTCAGCTGAAATTCTGTACACATCAGAACTTTTTGTTCTCATTTTCGATTCACTATAGTCAAGCTTCTTCCGCATGCCCTACTCCTTCCTTTCAAATCTCAAAGCCTTTCAGAAGAAAAACAAAATTAGTTGCTTAAGAAATCATGGCCGAGCAAACCAATCCCTCCTCTTATTTAAAACGATTCCTGCAAAATTCTTTTCCTCCATCTTCTCAATCGAGGCTTCCTTCTTCCCTCTCTATAGTGGATTCGAACCGAAAAAAAAGAAAAAAAAAGAGAGGCAGCGCTCGACTTCGAAGTCGAGACCTTTATTCCTGCCGTCTGTTACTCCTCCCCTTTTCGAAGAGAGGGCATCGCATCTGAGCACGCGATTTGAAATCGCGTTCACATTGGCCGAGTTCGTTGAATCAGAGTTGTTGAGGCGCACATGGGTTTGGGATCGGGTTTCGCGAGTAGCTCGCGATGGTGATCCAGCGGCTCGGCAAAGGAGGCAAGGGAGGAGCTATAGGCGCTTGCGAGGTTAGGTTATGGTTTTGGGTAGGATTCAGGTGGAGGTGACTGGAGTTCAGTGGTCTCGAGCCTGGTAGAGTAGTAAGGTATAAAAATTTACTCAAATTTTATTATTAAAATAAAAGTTAAATTAGTTAAACAGCAAAGTAAATTTACCGCAGAAAGTGAACAGGAAAGTAAGGTAAATGTTGATAGATTTTAAACTGCAGAAAGATATATAAATATATATAAATAAACAGAAAGGATATATATAGATAAGATTTTGAATATAGGAATTTTAAATGTTGAAAGGTTTATATAAAATTCAAGTTTTTGAAATCTATGGTTCATTTCTATAAGTATAAGTAGTTTCAAATATATATATGTATAAATACCCATTTTTAAATTTACTAGTTTATTTAAAAAAAATGATGTATTATGTTTATTAACTCATTTAATAAACTTACTTAAATTTTTAGTTACTAAGAATTGTTTATTATAGGAAATTAGTTTGAAATAAAATTATTAGTTTAGATTAAATTAATAAATGATAATTGATTATTCAATTAGTTCATATATTAATAAATCACGTAATGTTATACAAGGTCTAAAATAGAGAAACAAGCTGGATTGAAAGTGGATTGGAATGGTCTGCAAATTTTAAGTCAAAGGTGAGTTAATCTCACTCAGCTGAATTTGAATTTAAATTTAAATTTAAATGATTAAATTTAAATAATTGTTTGAATGGTTAAATTGATTGATGTGCTATAGTATGGTATATTTTGAAATTGGTATTTTATGTTGTGCTAACGTCTATGGATGTAGGGAAAACAGGTTGGAGGGATCCCACTAGGTCTCTCAACATTTATTTAAATTATTTAATACCCTCTGTTGTGATTATTTATATTCTACGATGAATTATATTGGAATATTGAATGTTATGGTTCGATTGGATATAATTGGGTATGATGAATTACCAAAAATATGCAAATTGGATTTTGGAAAGAAGATAAAAGAAGTGAAATTGTAGGCAAAATAATTATAGAAATTTGAATAAATTTAAGAATGAATTGGAAAAGTAATAAAGTGAGTTTAAAATTCTAATAAATAAATCTTGAGTATAAAAAGGGTAATGTTGAATAATCAGAAGATTAATGAATTTTAACTTCATTATTATTATTTAAAAGAACAAAACATTTATTTAACATTTAAGATTTAAATTATTGAAAAGAATAAAGAAGAAATTGGGAAAAGCTGAAATTTGTATATTTCAGTTAAAAGATTTAAAATCAAATGGAAAATAATAACAATAATAATTAAGTCCATAATTAATGAATTTTGAAATGAATTGAGTAATTAAAAAAACTTATTTCAAATGGAATAAATTGGAAATCAATTTGGGAAACTGATTTAGTAATTGAAGTTGGAATTCTCCCTGGATAACCAAGTACGTTTTCAAAGTAAATTTTTAAATATAAGTTAAAAGATTTTAAAGTTGTTTTAAAAAGCAAGTTTTAGAAAATTTATTATTTCTAATATTTGAAGTCTAAAGTAAGTATTTCCTTTTAATCTATTATAGCGGTAATTATTTAAATAGTGACTTAGTATTTTGTTTTTAAAAGTGAAAATCTAGTTTTATATTTTATTAAGTAACCTTATTTTCAAATATTCATATAGTATGTATTTTTTTTAAATTATTGAAGTAGTTTTTAAAATAAATGTTTTAAAGTATATTTCAAAGTAAAGTGTTTTAAATTATTTTAAAAATCTAGTTTTGTGCTTGGTGATTTCAGTGGAGATAGAAAATATTTGAGAAAGTTTATTCTGAAAAAGAAAGATGATTTGAAACTGTTTTCAAAGGGTTGATAATAGAAATATATCTTGTGAAGATATTTTGAGGTTAATAAATAATTTGGGAAATTATCTATTGTTGGATGGTCGTTTGTGATCATTAATTGATAGTTAAATCACCGACTATCAATATTGGCCAAATGCGTTGATCGTTTCGAAGAGGCCGGAATCGAGATTTATTTCTCGAAAACCACTTCGATCCGGTTTGTACGTTTTCGTGGAAAACGAGTTTGGTTTCGATGATGGAGCAGTGAAGTTTCAAGGGCTAGTCGCTACTAATCCTGAGGATATTTCCAAAATGGATGTAGTAGGAATAGTGCATTCGGTTCCGTTCGAACCCGGGACGGACTTGTATGGATGAATGCTTTCGGAACATCGTCAGGTGGACGATGGGCATTCTAAGGGATATGTTCTAAAAAGGTAATGCTTAGCCTCAAGCCTCACCAAATGGGAATGACTGAAAATCAGGGGTTATGCAGCAATGCTAGGTGGGTAGCACCCAAGCAGGGTGAGGTCATCCCTGTCTAGATGTCCCTTTTTATTTCGGCTTAGTGGGCGGTTGCTGATCCCAACTGCGGGGTGATCTCACTTGGGATTATCAAGTAAGGGGTAGTCCCGGTCTTGTGTTGCAGGGGAGCGGGCGTACTCATCGGTACCGTGATCTAGGCCACCTACTGTGACAGGTGGTACCCCAGTGCCTAGTCATTAGTTGGTAATCCATTCTCCCTATTTGCCTTGTACGAGTTTTGTTTGTATTACCCACTCTGTGGCTAGTAGCTGGAATTTAATAGATGTAACAATTTCGGCTATTTTATAAGTATTTGTATATAGACCCTATTATAATATCAGAGGATTTCTATAAAAATCGTTTTAGCTACCGTAAGGTAAAAACCCGACATGTTTATTTGTGGCGTGGTCATGGTCTTACGAGATGATTTGTTTTCAAAGGATTTTTGAAACTTTAATAATCAAATGAGTGTGATTTTCTCACGCTGGTATTCCAGAATGACTCAGGTGTTATTTAACTGTAATGCTCGGGTAAGACCGAGTATTATAGGATAAAGGATATGATGCTGTGGAGCTCAGGAGACGAGCTGGATGACAATACGTACTTTCGTACTTGTTTTATATATATATTCCGCTGTGTTGATTAGCTGTATGTCCAGATGTATGTTATTGATGTTGAGCTGTGATTGATGTACTCTGATAATGTAATATATGTAAACTCATTTTTTTGCTTTGGTGTAAAGATATGTTAATATCTATTATATTTTATTCCGTTGCAATGGTTAGATTCTGTGTTGTTTTCTATTTTCTTCTTCTACCTCTTCTTCTTTAACCCAAATGGTTCGTATTTCTGTACAACTTGAGTTGATTGATGTAGAATAGTTTTGACTCAAGGGGTATGGATTTGCGGGCTATTACAATTGGTATCAGAGCTTAGGTTGGTGATAACCTTGGCTCTGGTGGTAATTACTCATTTAAATTAGAGTCCGTAATACTCTAGAATGAGTTTGAGCGTATAAATAGATATGAGCGCTTATTTGTTAGTGAATATAAATTGTTTTAATATTGTATTGATTGGTTTATTGAGTGGCATATGAACCTTCACCGGAATAGTCTGAACAACTGTATCGAAGGGGTTTCTAAACACTTGAATAGAACAATTGACACGGTATTGTTTTAAATGTGGGCGAATGAAATAATGTTACCCAAAAATGTATTTTTGATATAAAGAAAAGTTTTTGTAAACTATTTTAGCTAATATATGGTTGCTTGGATGTTAGGAAGAATAATATTAAAGTATTATCATTGTTAAGAGGAAATTTAACTAGAAATTGAAAATATAACCAAAGTTTAAAGGAATAAATTCATTATAAAATGAAATTTATAAATATGAATTATAAATGTAATTTATCAATTGAAATATAATTAAATGAGAATTTGTATGAGCATAAGCTATGCAAATGAATTATAGTTAAAATTGATTTAAGCAGGATTTGGAAATTTGAATCCTGGAGATTTGGAAGTATTTTGAAGATAAATAATAACATTATTGTTTTGGAGGTATTTCTAAAAGGAAATGTGTTTTAAATGGATTTTGAAAGTGATATAGCATTGAAATCACTTGGATTATTGGAAAATAATTCTTATGATGACGGCCGCATCATCAGTATTCATTTTCGAATTTCTAAGTGACGGATTGCTGCAAGGAAATTGATTTGTTCAGAAAAGCTAGTTGGTTTTGGAAATTTCAAAGGAAATTTGTGGGGAATGAAACCAGGATTGGTTTGACTTTTGAGAAATGTGATTTGAGATGTTGAAGATTTCAAAGTAATTTGAAACCAAAGTCGGGTGTTTAAAAATCCTGATGAGATAGTTGTAAGCTTATAAATTGAGATGATTTTTAAATCAGGAAAGGAATATAAGCTTTGAATGTTGGGAATTTAAATTTAAAGTGAAAAGTTAGAAATGAAATTAACTTGGATTAGGGAATAAAATTTAAATGGATTGAAATTAATTAAATAGGCTGAAAAATAATATCCAGTTGTTTTCGAATTAAGTTGAAATCGAATTGAGATTAAATAAATCTGAGTTTAAAATAAAATTTAATTGGAATAAGAATTCAATTGAGTTATGAAATGGAATTAGATTCTTACCTGAATAAATGGAAAATAAGTTGGTTAAGGATTTGAAATAAATAAATTAGAATAATTTGTAAAAGAATTAAAAATGCATGGAATAAAAATATGCTTGGGTTATAAATAAGCATAAGGCTTGAGTTAAAAATAAAGGAAGAAAATATTCAAGCCTAGAACGAATGGGATTGTGATTGTGTAAAATAATAAGTGGTGACTTCTAAAATTTGGAAAGTGGAACAGAAAACCCAAAATAAATATTTTTGATGAATTGAAAAATAAAATGAATATCAAAACTTGGATTTTGAAATAAATTGAACTTAAGAAAATTTAATGAAGAAATTTTGAGATTAAAATCAAGTTCTGGATTATAAGTTGGGGAAAGACTATTTAGATAATAAATTAGATAATGAAATATACAATGGGAACCTAATGTAGTTAAATAGAAGCTGAATTGTGAGTTAATGACGAAGTTTGGAAATAAAAACTCAAGTTATAAATTAAATTCGACTTGAATGGTTAGTGAAGTAAATGTCATTGTAGTGTGAGTTCATAAAATTGGATGGTAAATTAAAAGAGAATGGTGGAATCAGAACTTGAGTTATTAATTAAAATTCGACTTGAAGTGTTAACAGATTAAATATAATTGAAAATGTATCGAATAAAAATGAAATTGGATTAAAATAGTAATAGTTTGAATTGCAAATAAAATCCGAATAAGTAGAAATAAATTGGAAATGGCCTTGTAATCAATTGAATTAGCTGAATCTGAAAGGTTAAATTTATAATAACTAATCAAAAGAAATTGTATATTTAAAATGAGATTTAACTGAGATAGAATTGAGTTGTATGGAAGAGAGAGAAAATACTTGTAAAATGAAAGTGAGCTTAAGTATAAATTGAAGTAAATTAACTTAAGCTAAATAGATGGGGGAGTTGAATTGAATTTAACTTAAAACTAAGTTTAATAATATTAGATTGGTTTTAAATCAAGTGAAAATAAATTTTAATCGAAATAAAATTCGGTGAGTTACAGATAATATTTAATGGAATGAAAATTCTTAAATAAATAATTGTAAATCATTTAAATTGTTAAGGAATTGAAATAATCTAGAGGCAATAAGAAAATAGAATGTTTCAAGTTTACTAGAATGGTTTTGAATGAATGCGGATAAGAAATGAAACGCAAATAAATGGACATCGGCTTAAGTGGTTATTTACTTGAATGAATATTTACCAATTTGCACAAGAAAAATTTTCGTTGGACAAAAATAGAAGAAAATAAAATTCTATGAATCATTGCAAGTAAATAAAATTGATTTTTAAATCAATTGGAATAATATGGGTTTGTTGAAAATTGAAAATGAATTGAATGTAAGCGATTGAGTTTTAAACCATTCAAATTGATGTAGTTGTACACGAATGGATTGTAAACCATTCAAATATAATGAGAATATATGGATTGTGAATAAATTTAAAAATGGAATAGAATTAAGTATAAGTTTAGTTGAAATCAATTTAAATTGGTTATAAAACATAAGTACTTATTTATTCACATAGATCTCGTCAAATTGCACAGAATAAATTGTCATTTGATGTAAATGGAAGTAATTAAAATTCTATGAATTTGTAGGGGTAAAATAAATTGATTTTGAGATCAATTGAATTAAATATGAATTCGTTTTGCTTAAAAATAAATTAATGCAACCTTGTGAGTTGTTAACCTTTCGAATTAAGTAAAATGATGTGTGATTTGGTTGTAAGAAATTAAATTGATAGCGAAATCTTGTTTGTGATTTTGAAAATTGTATAGCATGCATTGTTCATAGAATTCATGTTTTAGCTATGTAAGTAAAAGTGAAATGTTAATAAATCACATATATTTCATACTTACATGTTTTAGTTGAGTAAGTACAGGTTCAGGGAAGTCATTGGGCTGGATTTGATTTCGCTAACTGCTAAATAAATAAGCTGCATGCTTAAAAATGCTAAATAAGGTACGCCTACGCAATAAAAATAGGAAATATGAACTGTTTTTTGTTTTTCCGACCGGGTGGATCGATGTATATATATTTATATCTTTTGTCAAATTGCAAAAGCTCCTCCGTACAAAGGAGACTCTGTCAAAAATTTTCGAAAATTTTGGGAGTTAGAAAATTTTTTTGAAAATTTTTGGAAATTTTTTGTTAATGACAAAACGGTTTCAAATTGGAAATTGAAATAAATTAGTAAATGAAACTAATTAAAATAATGACATGAATTAGTTATAAATGGAAATAAAATTCAAATATTCAGAGTTAAAGATGAATTAGATTCATATGGAAATGAAAGAATCAATTTGAATAGAAATAGATATAAACTAAAGTGGTAAGATGAAAATAAATAAAGAAGCATATAAAATGCTTATACTAAACTTAAGTAAGGAATGGTGCATTCTCAATTGGAAATTGATATTACAAATATATTCTAAGTTAATATTTGGATGAATAGATATTGACATTGGTAAGGAAGTCGATAAAATGTTTTGAAAGTTGTAATTGGATATTAGTGCTAAGCAGGATATGCAGGTATTATAAAAGGGAAAGGAGAATTGGTTTTGATTTCAAAAGATAATTTGAATTGCTCCACAAAAAGGTATGTATTTAAATTTCGGTATGAAATTTGATTGGGTTTTTGATCGAGCCACTTGGCCTTTTGTTTTCTTTTGGAATTTGGGAGCCCGTAGAGGCCTTTTGTAGTTGTACCGAGCTAGCCGCGTAAAGGAGACGTCGAAAAATTTAGAGAGTTAGAAAAAAAATTGAGAAATTTTGATAATTTAAGTTTGAAGGGTTGAATAGGTAATAATAGTTGAAAACTATGAAAGAGTAGAGAAGTTAATAAGAATGATAATGGTCTTTTATAAAAGATAGTTGGTTAGATGTTGAATTGCTTGGTTTTGAGGAAAAGTAAACGGGTATTGTACCATTCTTCCTAATTAGTAATTTCGGGGACGAAATTCTTTTAAGGGGGGAGGAATGTGACGACCCGGAATTTTCGAGCATTTAAAATCGGAATATTTAATTGATTTTAAATATTTAAAAGTTAACTTTTAACTTGAATTCAAATATCACTATTTATTCGATAATTAAATTATTGAATTAAATAATTTGAAATTTGATAAAATATGAAATCTGATATTTTAAGCCTGTTAAAATATATTTGAAGGCTTATGAAATTTATATTGATAACATTGAAAATAATAGAAGTGTTAAAATTGAATCTAACACTGAATTGTTCAGTTTTGAAATTTTATCGTTTTACATTGAATTTAGAAATAGCATCCTGAGGCACAGTCTCCGAATTCGACGAAACCTGTTCCATTGGTCCGTAATATTGTATTATTATGGGATTTCAATTTTCGTAACATTTGGAGTTGTTGTGTGAGCGCAAGGTGGGTAAACGCGCTAAAATTTACATCGAAAAATTAATGTAAAATATATATTTTGCTCAACATTTTTACGTCAGCTAAAATTCTATACACATCAGAACTTTTAGTTCTCATTTTCAATTCACTGTAGTCAAGCTTCTTCCACATGCCTTACTCCTTCCTTTCAAATCTCAAAGCCTTTCAAAAGAAAAACAAAATCAGTTGCTTAAGAAATCATGGCCGAGCAAACCAATCTCTCCTCTTATTTAAAATGATTTCTGCAAAATTCTTTTCCTCCATCTTCTCAATCGAGGCTTCCTTATTCCCTCTCTACAGTGGATTCGAACGGAAAAAAAGAAAAAAGAAGAGAGGCAGCGCTTGAATTCGAAGTCGAGACCCTTATTCCTGCCGTCTGTTACCCCTCTCCTTTTCGAAGAGAGGGCATCGCATCTGAGCACGCGATTTGAAATCGCGTTCATATTGGCCGAGTTTATTGAATCAGAGTTGTCGAGGCGCGCGTGGGTTTGGGATCGGGTTTCGCGAGTAGCTCGCGATGGTGATCCAGCGGCTCGGCGAAGGAGGCAAGGGAGGAGCTAGAGGCGCTTGCGTGGTTAGGTTATGGTTTTGGGTAGGATTCAGGTGGAGGTGACTGGAGTTCAGTGGTCTCGAGCCTGGTAGAGTGGTAAGGTATAAAAATTTACCTTAAATTTTATTATTAAAATAAAAGTTAAATTAGTTAAACAGCAAAGTAAATTTATTGCAGAAAGTGAACAGGAAAGTAAGGTAAATGTTGATAGATTTTAAACTGCCGAAAGATATATAAATATATATAAATAAACAGGAAGGATATATATAGATAAGATTTAGAATATAGGAATTTTAAATGACGAAATGTTTATATAAAATTCAGGTTTTTGAAATCTATGGTTCATTTCTATAAGTATAAGTTGTTTCAAATATATATGTATAAATACCCATTTTTAAATTTACTAGTTTATTTATAAAAAAAATGATGTATTATGTTTATTAACTCATTTAATAAACTTACTTAAATTTTTAGTTACTAAGAATTGTTTATTATAGGAAATTAGTTTGAAATAAAATTATTGGTTTAGATTAAATTAATAAATGATAATTGATTATTCAATTTGTTCATATATTAATAAATCACGTAATGTTATACAAGGTCTAAAATAGAGAAACAAGCTGGATTGAAAGTGGATTGGAATGGTCTGCAAATTTTAAGTCAAAGGTGAGTTAATCTCACTCGGCTGAATTTAAATTTAAATGATTAAATTTAAATAATTGTTTGAATGGTTAACTTGATTGATGTGCTATAGTATGGTATATTTTGGAATTGGTATTTTATGTTGTGCTAACGTCTGTGGATGCAGGGAAAACAGGTAGGAGAGATCCAACTGGGTCCCTCAACATTTATTTAAATTATTTAATACCCTCTGTTGTGATTATTTGATATTCTACGATGAATTATATTGGAATATTGAATGCTATGGTTGGATTGGATATAATTGGATATGATGAATTACCAAAAATATACAAATTGGATTTTGGGAAGAAGATAAAAGAAGTGAAATTGTAAGTAAAATAATTATAGAAATTTGAATAAATTTAAGAATGAATTGGAAAAGTAATAAAGTGAGTTTAAAATTCTAATAAATAAATCTTGAGTATAGAAAGGGTAATTTTGAATAATCAGTAGATTAATGAATTTTAAACTTCAGTATTATTATTTAAAAGAACAAAACATTTATTTAACATTTACGATTTAAATTATTGAAAAGAATAAAGAAGAAATAGGGAAAAGCTGAAATTTGTATATTTCAGTTAAACGATTTAAAATCAAATGGAAAATAATAACAATAATAATTAAGTCCATAATCAATGAATTTTGAAATGAATTGAGTAATTAAAGAAACTTATTTCAAATGGAATAAATTGGAAATCAATTCGGGAAATTGATTTAAGTAATTGTAGTTGGAATTCTCCCTGGATAACCAAGTACGTTTTCAATGAATTTTTTTAAATATAAGTTAAAAGATTTTAAAGTTGTTTTAAAAAGAAAGTTTTGGAAAATTTATTATTTCTAATATTTAAAGTCTAAAGTAAGTATTTCCTTTTAATCTATTATAGCAGTAATTATTTAAAGAGCGACTTAGTATTTTGTTTTTAAAAGTGAAAATCTAGTTTTATATTTTATTAAGTAACCTTATTTTCAAATATTCATATAGTATGTATTTTTAACAAATTACTGAAGTAGTTTTTAAAATAAATGTTTTAAAGTATATTTCAAAGTAAAGTGTTTTAAATTATTTTGAAAATTTAGTTTTGTGCTTGGTGATTTCAGTGGAGATAGAAAATATTTGGGAAAGTTTATTCTGAAAAAGAAAGATGATTTGAAACTGTTTTCAAAGGGTTGAAAATAGAAATATATCATGCGAAGATATTTTGAGGTTAATAAATAATTTGGGAAATTATTTATTGTTGGATGGTTGTTTGTGATTATTAATTGATAGTTAAATCACCAATTATCAATATTGGTCAAATGCGTTGATCGTTTCGAAGAGACCGGGATCGAGATTTATTTCTCGAAAACCACTTCGATCCGGTTTGTACGTTTTCGTGGAAAATGAGTTTGGATTCGAAGATGGAGCAGTGGAGTGCAAGGGCTAGTCGCTACTAATCCTGAGGATATTTCCAAAATGGATGTAGTAGGAATAGTGCATTCGGTTCCGTTCAAACCCGGGACGGACTTGTATGGATGAATGCTTTTGGAACATCGTCAGATGGACGATGGGCATCCTAAGGGATATGTTCTAAAAAGGTAACGTTTAGCCTCAAGCCTCACCAAATGGGAATGATTGAAAATAAGGGGTTATGCAGCAAGGCTAGGTGGGTAGCACCCAAGCAGGGTGAGGTCATCCCTGTCTAGATATCCCTTTTTATTTCGGCTTAGTGGGCGGTTGCTGATCCCAACCGCGGGGTGATCTCACTCGGGATTATCCAGTATGGGGTAGTCCCAGTCTTGTGTTGCAGGGGAGCAGGCGTACTCCTCGGTACTGTGATCTAGGCCACGTACTGTGGCAGGTGGTACCCCAGTGCCTAGTCATTAGTTGGAAATCCATTCTCCCTATGAGCCTAGTACGAGTTTTGTTTGTATTACCCACTCTGTGGCTAGTAGCTGGAATTTAATAGATGTAACAATTTCGGCTATTTTATAAGTATTTGTATATAGACCCTATTATAATATCAGAGGATTTCTATAAAAATCGTTTTAGCTACCGTAAGGTAAAAACCCGACATGTTTATTTGTGGCGTGGTCATGGTCTTACGAGATGATTTGTTTTCAAAGGATTTTTGAAACTTTAATAATCAAATGAGTGTGATTTTCTCACGCTGGTATTCCAGAATGACTCAGGTGTTATTTAACTGTAATGCTCGGGTAAGACCGAGTATTATAGGATAAAGGATATGATGCTGTGAAGCTCAGGAGACGAGCTGGATGACGATACGTACTTTCGTACTTGTTATATATATATATATATATATATATATATTCCGTTGTGTTGATTAGCTGTATGTCCAGATGTATGTTATTGATGTTGAGCTGTCATCGATGTACTCTGATGATGTAATATATATAAAGCCATGTATTTGCTTTGGTGTAAAGATATGTTAATATCTATTATATTTTATTCCGCTGCGATGGTTAGATTCTGTGTTGTTTTCTATTTTCTTCTTCTACCTCTTCTTCTTTAACCCAAATGGTTCGTATTTCTGTACAACTTGAGTTGATTGATGTATAATAGTGTTGACTCAAGGAGTACGGATTTACAGGTCGTTTCAATGAGATTTGATGTACAAAAACATGTTATTTAACGAACTATATTGATATCTACTCAACAGTCATGAAAACCAAAGAAATACATAACGAACAGTGCACCAAAATAGTTAGTATTGGTTTGAGGAAAACAAAATTACAATTATTACCAGTTTCAGTTGTCCCTGTGCTGATCCGTGAGCAGTTAAAGAAGTAAAACCACATTAGTTCTTTTGTCCTTCCGCCATTAATTCCATGGGATGAAAGCGCTAATTTACGCCTCCAAAGCTGGAAAACGTAACGTTTAAAATTAGAGGATAATATTCTGTTTTTTTCAATGGTTAATTGCCATCAACGGACTGTAGTCTTATAATCTCCACGTAGATAATCTGATGTGCATCACTCTCGTAGAGTAGACAAATTTCATATGATAACTTGAATTTACTAAGAAAGTAAGTAACCACTTAAATGAAATAAATGAATAAAAGGTCTTACAAATAATTAGTGTAGATTTTCCATTGTATAGACCAATGAGGAGAATGGTTTAAAAATGTAACCAAACTAAACAAAGAACTTCAGGATTTAATGGTCTCCCCTATCCAGCCGCCTAGGAGTTTAAAGTAAAAAGGATGTTTAAAGTAAATGGAAATTCTTGCTAAGAATGATTAAAAACATAAGCAGCACAGAGTATTATTGTACTTAATGCCATGAGTCCTAATACATGTATTAAAATATGTCAATACAACATATATTATTAGTAGACGAAAGGTTAAATTTTCGTAATTGGATATGATATAACAAATTTTCTACAGCATATATGGAAGACCAAGGGGATCGTAACATACAGACAATGATGGCAGTGAGTTAGTAATTCATGTTTAGTTAAAAGCTGGACTAGAATTCTTACTTCATTTTATGGTAACAGGGATAAAATCTAAAATAACTGTAACGACCCGGAATTTTGAGCAATATCAATTTAATAATCTTTGTTAATAATTAAATTGATTTGATCATTTTATATTATAAATTGACAAGTTAAATTTATTTAAACGTTAAAGATAATAATTTGTTAATATCTATAAACATTTTCTTAACAATATAAATAGGCAAGATTAAATTCTTTTGAAGTTTATAATAATTTGATTTGGAAATATTTATTTTTGGTAATTTAAAATTGGTAAGATTTATTTTATTTTCTATTTATAATATATATATATCTTGTAAATAGGGAATTTTTTATGTAATAAAACTTTATATTCAAATTGTAATATATATGAATGTATATATTGTGATTTGAGATTTGTTTTTAAAT
The DNA here is from genome assembly GCA_030765085.1 of Allium cepa. Lineage (NCBI taxonomy): Eukaryota > Viridiplantae > Streptophyta > Magnoliopsida > Asparagales > Amaryllidaceae > Allium > Allium cepa. The sequence goes on along the minus strand of CM060932.1, from coordinate 78,562,984 downwards.
TTAATATAGTAATTTTCAAATTTAATATTAAAATGTTTTTCTATTTGAAATGTGTATATATATTTGTATGTATATTTGAAATAGGAAAATTATTAATTTAAATTTAACAAGAGTTTTTCAAACTTTAATAAATATATAATTGGTATTTGAAAGGTTAATTTGATTTAATGCTTTTGAAATGATATTTGAAATTTAAATTTTAAATAACAAAGTTAATTCCTTATTTATTATAAATATGTACTTTAAGCTTTTGTTTAAATAAGATTTAAATTAAAGTTCATTTGTTTTAATAGTCTTTCATTTTAATTTTAACACAAGATAAATTTGTTTTAAAATTTTAAGAGTTGAATTAAAATAGATGTTTCAAACATATAAACATTAAATTAAATCAAAATATAAGTTACTTGAATTCACATGAATATTTATTAAAGATCTAAAAGCTTGTTTATATAAGATAAAAACATTTTACAATCATATAAATATTACATAATAAAATCATTAATTAAGCATTAAAATACAATACATACATATACACATTTCATGCAAGGTTTAAAATAAATTATTAAAGGGAAATAACATTTAAAACATTAATTAAACATTAAAATAACATTTAAAAGAAAACATTAATAAAACAATAATAACACTTGTTAATCTTTTAATGTGGGTTAAGACAAGTGTAAGATCATTATAACCTTAAGTGACAAATGTCTTTTTCATTTATAATAATAAAATTTAAAATTTTGTTGTAAAATTAAAAGAAAAGATTTATTCTTCAGCTGGAAAACATTTTCTTCAACTCAAACAAAAATACAAAACAAAGATCAAGAATGCAAATAAATCAAAACAAAAATGGAAGAAGTTACTGTGAAGAAAACTGAAAATTCAAGAACCTGGAAGCAGTTCAAACAAGAAATTCAGAAGAAACATCAGCATGCAAGTTCATTTTCTAGTACCATCAGTAATCAATGCAAGAGTAGATTCAAATTAAAATTCAAGAACATGCAAATAAAATTGAAGGCCTGGAACAGTCTCTGTCTTCTGTTTTTCAAAGGTGAGTAAATGCAATTTGAAAAATAGTTTGAATCTTAAAACTTATCTTGTTCTTGTGTAATTATGATGATTTGTCTGGATTAATGGATTTAAACTAATGCACGTAGATGTATAGGTGATTTATGATTGTGAGTTGCCTGTGAACATGAATATATGCCCAGTATCCTTATAACAGGTATCCAATGTCATAATATATTCAAGAATACCATATTGAATTCGAATTTGCTTATGATTTGTTTACAAATGTTGTTTGTAATCACATAAGCTATCAACTAAAAATAATTACAAGATTTTAAATTGAATAATTTATTATAAATAGTTGAATTTACAGTACATTTTCAATTTGAGGTCAGAAATTCATGAATTAATTTTTAATTTTGGATTCATAATTGAATTGCAAATAGAAAATTATGATTTTTAATACTTGAATCATAATTTTTAATGGGATAATTAGTGAGCTTTTTGGATTTATCTGTTTTGGGGTTTTTAGCCAAATCACGGCAAACCATGGCGAATTGAACCTCGCCGTTGATCATGTAGGTGGAGGAGGAAACAGGGGTCATGCGAGAAATACAATTGGAATTTATTATGGATTGAGTTGGTCGAGAATGGAGTGAGTAGGGTTTAGTTTGCTGTAGGTGCCGATGTTGTTCTATTGGGCTTTGCTTCAACGTGGGACTACCGGAGGTGGTCGCGAGTGGTGCTGTGGTTTCGAGGCAACGTGGAGAAGCTATGTCTAAGGTGGCGGGGTTTCTCGTGTTTGGTGTTGCCGTGGAGGGGTGGTTTTGGGTGATGGTGGTTTGAGCGATTTTGGGTTGAAGGTCGAGATTTCGTTCTCGATCGAACTTGCGTTTTCTAGGTTGTGCGTTGGGTTGTCGAGGTCATTTGCGACTTAGTGGAGGCCGGAGGAAGTTCAACGTCGGCCGAACGTGGGCGTGCACGTTGATGTGCATGACTGCGAGTATCAGGAGATGATGGGTTTGGGAGAAGATGTTTTGCTCGAGATTTACTACGGGTTTGCTGTGTGATTTCTCGAAGCAGGTATAGGGTGGATGGCACAGGAAGGTCTCGGGGTTGACGCGAGTTTTTGGAGAAGGTTACTCGAGTTTTAGTGGAGTTTACTCGAGTATTAGATATTCAGGCTTTAGAACAAGATGTTTAAGTTGTTAATACTAAGGAAAATTTATTTTGCGAATAGAGTTTTTAAATAAAGGTTAAACAAGTTTTAAAACTAAATTTGTTTCATAGTGATGTTTTAAACAAGTTTTTATATATAAATAAATATGAAAGTTTTTAAAAAGAAAATAAGTGAATTCTTGAAGTAAAATTTGAATTAAATTTTATTTTATAAATTTTGGGAAGTTCTAAAAATTAAAGGTTTTAATTTGAATATTTTAAATTGTTTAATTATAAATTGATTTCTAAAAATGTTATATTTATTAAGATTTAGAGGTAAATTAAAAATAAGGATTATCTTTAGAAATTTAGAATTTGATTTAATTAAAGAGAAATACATTTGTAAAGATAATTGAGATAATTAAATTATTTTCAATTATCAAGTTTTATTTGTTAATAAATGATTTAATTAAGATAATCGTTTCTTAACTAAGAATCTTTTAATATAGTAGATCAAGAATCATTTAATTAATTTAAATGATTAAGTTAAATAAATTATTTAATTAAATAATTAATTAGTGATTAATTAAGATAATCACTTATGAGTTAATTTAATATAATTCCTTGGTGAAGTAATTAAGTGATTAGTTACAGAAGGTAATTAAGTAAAAGACAATTACTTTATGAAAAGTAATTAAGTAATGTGATAAGAGTTAATCACTTTAGTTATTAATTAAAGAACTAATTAATAATTAGTTAAAGATTTAAATTATTTGATTAATGATTAATTAATAAAAGGATTAAGAGTAATTAATTAAGTGATTAATTACTTGTAAAAGTAATTAATTAAGAAAAAAAATTAATTTATGGAAATAATCATTAATTAATGGAAATAATTAATTAATTATTAATTATTAATTTAAGATAATTAATTTATAATTAAGTTTTAATTACTAAATGTAATTAAAAGTAATTAATCAAAAGTGATTAATAAAAAGTAATTAATTAAAAGTGATTAATTAAAAAGTAATTAATTAAATGTGATTAATTAAAAGTAATTAATCAAGTAGTTTTAATTAAAAGCAATTAATCAAATGTGATTAATTAAAAGTGATTAATCAGGTATGATTAAAGGATAATTAAGGAATAATTAATCAAATATGGTTAATTTTAAAAAGGTAACTATGAGGTAATTACTTAGTATAATTTGGAACTAATTAATCAGGATGATTAATTAATATGATAATTAAGTAATAATTACTTAAAGAAATTAAGTGATAATTAATCAGGGAAGATTAATTGAAATGGATAATTAAGTGATGTTAGTTAATTAATTTGTAATTAATTAATGAATAAGAAGTTGAATCGAAGATAATACAAGTGATTAATTAAGGATTAATTTAATTGAAGGATTAATTAAATTAATCGAGTTTGAATCAAACTTGTTTATGAATGATTAATGATTGGATGTTATATATCATTGGATGAGTTAATGATATTGGTTGTTGTTAGATGGCATTGATTGATGGGTGATGATGTGAATATGCTATATCTGAATGTGATATATATGCTGTTTTGTGATATGTATAGATGCATGTGATAATAGATGCTTATCTATCTGTGTAATATGGTACATCCATTTATGTTAAGTGATATTTTCTGAAATATCTATTGTTTAAATCCCTTAAGTATAACTTGGACATTAAAATGGCGTTTGGTTTCGATGAGACCGGGATCGGGTTTCCATATTTGGATATCCGAAAACCACATCGATTCCAATTAAACGTTAGGTCGTTAATCCAGGTGAAGCAAGTGAAGACTCGAGGTGTAAGGGCTATACGTCAGTATAACTCTGTGGGTGATTCCGTAATGAGTTTGACGGAATAGTGCTTATAGATTCGAGATGGTGATTTAGAGTGCAAGGGATATGGTTGTTGACTCTGAGGGTGATTCCAAAATGAGTGCAACGAGATAGTGCCTTCGGTTTCGTTCGAACCCGGAACGAACTTGTATGGATTGAATGCTTTCAGCACATCGTCAGACGGACGATGAGCATTCTAAGATAAATATGTCCTAAAAAGGTAATCGCAGCCTCAAGCCTCATCAACCGGGAATGGCTAAAACAGGGGAGGTGCAGCAAGGCTTCGTGGGTAGCTCCCACTGGAGAGCAAGATACATCCCTGTCTAGATGTTCCTTTTTATTTCGGCTTTGTGGGCAGCTGGTCTGCAGCCAACTGCGGGGTGGTCTTGTTCGGGACTGTTCAGTAAGGAATGGTCCCGGCCTTGTGTTGCAGGGGAGTTAGGGTGGCTCCTCGGTACGGTGATCTAGGCCACGTACTGTGACGGGCGGTACCCCAGTAGCCCTGCCATTGATGGAAATCCAATTTTCCCTACGAGACCCTACGGTTTTGTTTGTATTACCCACTTTTGTGGCTAGTAGCTGGAATTTAATAGATGTAACAATTTCGGCTATTTCATATTTACTTGAAAACCCTAGACACTATTATAATATCACTGAATTTCCTATCAAATGTTTTGGTTAGCGTAAGGTAAAAACTTTTCCATGTTTATGTGTGGGAAGTCTTACGTGATACCTTTCTTTTCAAAGGATTTTCTAAAGTTAAGCAATCTTAAACCGTTTACTCACACCAGACCCCTGTCTGACCCGAGTGTTTATTTTCTGTTTTATTAAACTCTTGGGTACTCATATTATATATGAGTAGTCAAGTGATTCAGGTTATCCTTGACGAATTCTGGAGGAGCTTTGGAGCAGGAGGCTTCAGCGTATAGATATATAGTTAGAGTTTCCACTGTGTTATCATTCTGTATAGTTGTTCATGTATTGTATATTAGACAGAAGTGTATAACTGTCTAAATTGAGATGTATAGTTGTGTACTCTGATGTATATGATACTATGTATATGTTCTATATTATATTTTCAATCGTTCCGCTGTGAGATTTTGATGTGTTGTTTCTTTTTCTTTTCCTTCTTTTCTTCTTCTATCCCTTTCTTTCTTAATTAGTGATGCGATTTTCTGGTGATATAAAGTCGGGTCGCTACAGTTGGTATCAGAGCATTAGGTTGAGTGAATACCTAGGCTCTGGAGTGGTGTCTATCTTGAGAGAGCGTACTTATAATTTTTATATAAATATATATTATAACTACCTAATCTGTTGGGTTATCTGTTCGGATTTTCCAACATAGGTTATAAAGGTAGATAAGGTAGGAGTATGTGGAACACGACTACCACTAATGGAAGAGGTTTATATGTTGTGGTTGGAGGTGTTTATCGAGATTGTAGACCTAATACCGTCTCGAATAAGTTTTGTAGATTGGTAAAAGGATTTCTTTGAGTCCAAAGGAAGTATTTTCAAGAATTGGAGTATATTCTTGAAGTGTGAGGTTGATTTGCTCTCGAGTTAGCGGGATTTCCAAGAGTTGAGTTTGTCAGCCAAATAGAAGCGAGTGATGGTATCTTGATAGCTTCAAGAAGGAATAGCTGTGTGATGAGATGCAGTTTCCATTGATGGTTCTGAAGATGTTCTTTTAGAGCCAGATTTAGATGGTATTGAAGGAACTATGATGTCTACTGCAGTGAAGATTCGGATGTTAGAGATTTTCTGGATTTCATGTAAGGGTGTCTTATCTGTATTGAAGTATGAGACTAAGGTCGATGCGTTACCTCATTTCGGACATGGTCTCAATTGTTTTCTTAAGAAGATAAGTGGTTGGTGTTTGGTTTGAGCCGAGTTTCTTTGAGAAGATGTCGACTCGTCTCAAGGATTTTTGGCAAAATTGGATGTTAGTTTTGTGTTTCAAGGAGCTTTCGGTTAAGGAAGATCTTGTGGCTTAACAGTATCATTGAAGTGAAGTTTGGAAGCAGCAGCATGGACCTATTTCTTCGATGATTCAGTAATCTTTGGGACTCTACTATGGGCTGACCAGGCAGTAGTGAAGACATATCCTTTTCTTCGGAAGGCTCGGTAGAGCGGGATATCTGTTGGAAGTGATCTATCAGTTTCTGGTAGATAAGCCATTCTGGAAAGATTTATCTTGAATAAGAAAAGCGGTTCTAGTTGGGAAGATAGTTCTTTAGAATCTGAACTGAGTTGGATCGCAAAAGTGACTTGCGATTAGTTTGGGAATCTTTGAGTATTCCTTGGTTTGAGATTGAGGCATCTCATATGGAGGTAAAAGCTATGGAAGTAGTAAGACGGTCTCCAGATGTTTTGAGGGAATCAGAAGTTGACCCGAATCGAAGATTGAGTTTTCTTATCGACTTGGATTCTTAGAGCAATATTAATGGTTCAACCCTGTAGAGGGATGACTCTTGGAGCGAGAAGAGTTTGGTGAGGCAGCTCAAGATTCTTTGGATTGATCATCTTATTCTAAGTTGAGATTCTGCTGGGATGTTTCATCAAGAGGAAGGGTCACTTAAATGTTATGGATTGGATGAACTGTGTATGGACGAAGATTTTGCTTGTGTTCTTCGATAGCATTCTTATCTGCTCTAGATCAGAGTTGTGCAGCGGAAGCGAGTTGGCAGTTATTGTAGTATGGAGCAACCGGATGTTGCAGTAGAGGATTTCTACTGAAAATTCAAGTATGAAGGAATTTTCTGGATTTGAAGGTAAGGTTGTCAGGTGCAACTGTTTGGCTATTCTAATATGAGATATAGGTTTGAAGTCCGCTAATGCTTGTGGTATAGAGTTGTATTTTGGATTTCAGCAAATTATTTTTGGTAAGCCATTTTGTTGAGTAGGATCTGGAGATTTGGTTTGAGTTGATGCTGTTGTTTCTTGAAGCAATCAGCAAGGGTTAGGCTGATCAGGAATATTGGAGGTGACTCGGAGCATCTGAAGAGTTGTGCAGTTAGGAATTGAGAAATTTTGGAATGTGCAGTTAGAGTTTGGATATTGACTTAGTTTTATCCAATCAAAAGAGATATAAATTTTGGTAAAACTGGAGAGATAGCTTCGGAGGTATTTTGAGTTTTTCTGTGTTCTCTAGAAATTAGATTTTGATCTACAGGATGGAATTGCCAGTCCGGATAGCTGGAATTCATTGTATTTCACATATCTCTGAGGAATATGTGTACGATTCTTTGGGGGATATAATCAGCAGTTCAAAAGGATCTGGTAGTTGAGCTGGTTTTGAGTTTAATCTGATATCTTGTTCAGATTTGAAGGGTCAGATGAGGGAGTTCTTGGTTTTAGTCATATAGTTACTTAAGATTTGTAGAGCGAGTATTCCGGTATAGGTATCTGGAAAACTCTAGATAATATTAGTAAGTTTTATTCAGAATTTTGTCTGGATTGATAAAATTGTTTGTTTGAATTGGTTGTTATGATTGATAGTGTATGATTGATTGTTTGATTTCTGATAAAAAAAATTAAATTCTTTAGCTGGGTTATCAAATTATCTTTGCTTTTAAATTTCGGGGACGAAATTCTTTTAAGGGGGGAGGAATGTAACGACCCGGAATTTTGAGCAATATCAATTTAATAATATTTCTTAATAATTAAATTGATTTGATCATTTTATATTATAAATTGACAAGTTAAATTTATTTTAAACGTTAAAGATAATAATTTGTTAATATCTATAAACATTTTCTTAACAATATAAATAGGCAAGATTAAATTCTTTTGAAGTTTATAATAATTTGATTTGGAAATATTTATTTTGGTCATTTAAAATTGGTAAGATTTATTTTATTTTCTATTTATAATATATATATATATATATATATATATATATATATATTGATATATCTTGTAAATAGGGAATGTTTTATGTAATAAAACTTTATATTCAAATTGTAATATATATGAATGTATATATTGTGATTTGAGATTTGTTTTTAAAATTTAATACAGTAATTTTCAAATTTAATATTAAAATGTTTTTCTATTTGAAATGTGTGTGTATATTTGTATGTATATTTGAAATAGGAAAATTATTAATTTAAATTTAACAAGAGTTTTTCAAACTTTAATAAATATATAATTGGTATTTGAAAGGTTAATTTGATTTAATGCTTTTGAAATGATATTTGAAATTTAAATTTTAAATAACAAAGTTAATTCCTTATTTATTATAAATATGTACTTTAAGCTTTTGTTTAAATAAGATTTAAATTAAAGTTCATTTGTTTTAATAGTCTTTCATTTTAATTTTAACACAAGATAAATTTGTTTTAAAATTTTAAGAGTTGAATTAAAATAGATGTTTCAAACATATAAACATTAAATTAAATCAAAATATAAGTTACTTGAATTCACATGAATATTTATTAAAGATCTAAAAGCTTGTTTATATAAGATAAAAACATTTTACAATCATATAAATATTACATAATAAAATCATTAATTAAGCATTAAAATACAATACATACATATACACATTTCATGCAAGGTTTAAAATAAATTATTAAAGGGAAATAACATTTAAAACATTAATTAAACATTAAAATAACATTTAAAAGAAAACATTAATAAAACAATAATAACACTTGTTAATCTTTTAATGTGGGTTAAGACAAGTGTAAGATCATTATAACCTTAAGTGTCAAATGTCTTTTTCTTTTATAATAATAAAATTTAACATTTTGTTGTAAAATTAAAAGAAAAGATTTATTCTTCAGCTGGAAAACATTTTCTTCGACTCAAACAAAAATACAAAACAAAGATCAAGAATGCATATAAATCAAAACAAAAATGGAAGAAGTTACTGTGAAGAAAACTGAAAATTCAAGAACCCGGAAGCAGTTCAAACAAGAAATTCAGAAGAAACATCAGCATGCAAGTTCATCTTCTAGTACCATCAGTAATCAATGCAAGAGTAGATTCAAATTAAAATTCAAGAACATGCAAATAAAATTGAAAGCCTGGAACAGTCTCTGTCTTCTGTTTTTCAAAGGTGAGTAAATGCAATTTGAAAAACAGTTTGAATCTTAAAACTTATCTTGTTCTTGTGTAATTATGATGATTTGTCTGGATTAATGGATTTAAACTAATGCATGTAGATGTATAGGTGATTTATGATTGTGAGTTGCTTGTGAACATGAATATATGCCCAGTATCCTTATAACAGGTATCCAATGTCATAATAAATTCAAGAATACCATATTGAATTCGAATTTGCTTATGATTTGTTTACAAATGTTGTTTGTAATCACATAAGCTATCAACTAAAAATAATTACAAGATTTTAAATTGAAAAATTTATTATAAATAGTTGAATTTATAGTACATTTTCAATTTGAGGTCAGAAATTCATGAATTAAATTTTTAATTTTGGATTCATAATTGAATTGCAAATAGAAAATTATGATTTTTAATACTTGAATCATAATTTTTAATGGGATAATTAGTGAGCTTTTTGGATTTATCTGTTTTGGGGTTTTTAGCCAAATCACGGCAAACCATGGCGAATTGGACCCCGCCGTTGATCATGAAGGTGGAGGAGGCGACAGGGGTCATGCGAAAAATACAATTGGAATTTATTATGGATTGAGTTGGTCGAGAATGGAGTGAGTAGGGTTTAGTTTGCTGTAGGTGCCGATGTTGTTCTATTGGGCTTTGCTTCAACGTGGGACTACCGGAGGTGGTCGCAAGTGGTGCTGTGGTTTCGAGGCAACGTGGGGAAGCTATGTCTAAGGTGGTGGGGTTTCTCATGTTTGGTGTTGCCGTGGAGGGGTGGTTTTGGGTGATGGTGGTTTGAGCGATTTTGGGTTGAAGGTCGAGATTTCGTTCTCGATCGAACTTGCGTTTTCTGGGTTGTGCGTTGGGTTGTCGAGGTCATTTGCGACTTAGTGGAGGCCGAAGGAAGTTCAACGTCGGCCGAACGTGGGCATGCACGTTGATGTGCATGACTGCGAGTATCAAGAGATGATGGGTTTGGGAGAAGATGTTTTGCTCGAGATTTACTACGGGTTTGCTGTGTGATTTCTCGAAGCAGGTATAGGGTGGATGGCACAGGAAGGTCTCGGGGTTGACGTGAGTTTTTGGAGAAGGTTACTCGGGTTTTAGTGGAGTTTACTCGGGTATTAGATATTCAGGCTTTAGAACAAGATGTTTAAGTTGTTAATACTAAGGAAATTTGATTTTGGGAATAGATTTTTTAAATAAAGGTTAAACAAGTTTTAAAACTAAATTTGTTTCAAAGTGATGTTTTAAACAAGTTTTTATATATAAATAAATATGAAAGTTTTTAAAAAGAAAATAAGTGAATTCTTAAAGTAAAATTTGAATTAAATTTTATTTTATAAATTTTGGGAAGTTCTAAAAATTTAAAGGTTTTAATTTGAATATTTTAAATTGTTTAATTATAAATTGATTTCTAAAAATGTTATATTTATTAAGATTTAGAGGTAAATGGATTATCTTTAGAAATTTAGAATTTGATTTAATTAAAGAGAAATACATTTGTAAAGATAATTGAGATAATTAAATTATTTTTAATTATCAAGTTTTATTTGTTAATAAATGATTTAATTAAGATAATGGTTTCTTAATTAAGAATCTTTTAATATAGTAGATCAAGAATCATTTAATTAATTTAAATGATTAAGTTAAATAAATTAATTAATTAAATAATTAATTAGTGATTAATTAAGATAATCACTTATGAGTTAATTTAATATAATTCCTTGGTGAAGTAATTAAGTGATTAATTACAGAAGGTAATTGAGTAAAAGACAATTACTTTATGAAAAGTAATTAAGTAATGTGATAAGAGTTAATCACTTTAGTTATTAATTAAAGAATTAATTAATAATTAGTTAAAGATTTAAATTATTTGATTAATGATTAATTAATAAAAGGATTAAGAGTAATTAATTAAGTGATTAATTACTTGTAAAAGTAATTAATTAAGAAAGAAATTTAATTTATGGAAATAATCAATATTTAATGGAAATAATTAATTAATTGTTAATTAATAATTTAAGATAATTAATTTATAATTAAGTTTTAATTACTAAATGTAATTAAAAGTAATTAATCAAAAGTGATTAATTAAAAGTAATTAATTAAAAGTGATTAATTAAAAAGTAATTAATTAAATGTGATTAATTAAAAGTAATTAATCAAGTAGTTTTAATTAAAAGTAATTAATCAAATGTGATTAATTAAAAGTGAATAATCAGGTATGATTAAAGGATAATTAAGGAATAATTAATCAAATAAGGTTAATTTTAAAAAGGTAACTAAGAGGTAATTACTTAGTATAATTTGGAACTAATTAATCAGGATGATTAATTAATATGATAATTAAGTAATAATTACTTAAAGAAATTAAGTGATAATTAATCAGGGAAGATTAATTGAAATGGATAATTAAGTGATGTTAGTTAATTAATTTGTAATTAATTAATGAATAAGAAGTTGAATTGAAGATAATACAAGTGATTAATTAAGGATTAATTTAATTTAAGGATTAATTTAATTAATCAAGTTTGAATCAAACTTGTTTATGAATGATTAATGATTGGATGTTATATATCATTGGATGAGTTAATGATATTGGTTGTTGTTAGATGACATTGATTGAAGGGTGATGATGTGAATATGCTATATCTGAATGTGATATATATGCTGCTTTGTGATATGTATAGATGCATGTGATAATAGATGCTTATCTATCTGTGTAATATGGTACATCCATTTATGTTAAGTGATATTTTCTGAAATATCTATTGTTTAAATCCCTTAAGTATAACTTGGACATTAAAATGGCGTTTGGTTTCGATGAAACCGGGATCGGGTTTCCATATTTGGATATCCGAAAACCACATTGATTCTAATTAAACGTTAGGTCGTTAATCCAAGTGGAGCAAGTGAAGACTCGAGGTGTAAGGGCTATATGTCAGTATAACTCTATGGGTAATTCCGTAATGAGTTTGACGGAATAGTGCTTATAGATTCGAGATGGTGATTTAGAGTGTAAGGGCTATGGTCGTTGACTCTGAGGGTGATTCCAAAATGAGTGCAACGAGATAGTGCCTTCGGTTTCATTCGAACCCGGAACGAACTTGTATGGATTGAATGCTTTCAGCACATCGTCACGTGGACGATGAGCATTCTAAGATAAATATGTCCTAAAAAGGTAATCGCAGCCTCAAGCCTCATCAACCGGGAATGGCTAAAACAGGGGAGGTGCAGCAAGACTTCGTGGGTAGCTCCCACTGGAGAGAAAGATACATCCCTGTCTAGATATTCCTTTTTATTTCGGTTTTGTGGGCAGCTGGTCTGCAGCCAACTACGGGGTGGTCTTGTTCGGGATTGTTCAGTAAGGAATGGTCCCGGCCTTGTGTTGCAGGGGATTTAGGGTGGCTCCTCGGTACGGTGATCTAGGCCACGTACTGTGACGGGCGGTACCCCAGTAGCCCTGCCATTGATGGAAATCCAATTTTCCCTACGAGACCCTACGGTTTTGTGTGTATTACCCACTTTTGTGGCTAGTAGCTGGAATTTAATAGATGTAACAATTTCGGCTATTTCATATTTACTTGAAAACCCTAGACACTATCATAATATCACTGAATTTCCTATCAAATGTTTTGGTTAGCGTAAGGTAAAAACTTTTCCATGTTTATGTGTGGGAAGTCTTACGTGATACCTTTCTTTTCAAAGGATTTTCTAAAGTTAAGCAATCCGTTTACTCACACCAGACCCCTGTCTGACCCGAGTATTTATTTTCTGTTTTATTAAACTCTTGGGTACTCATATTATATATGAGTAGTCAAGTGATTCAGGTTATCCTTGACGAATTCTGGAGGAGCTTTGGAGCAGGAGGCTTCAGCGTATAGATATATAGTTAGAATTTCCACTGTGTTATCATTCTGTATAGTTGTTCATGTATTGTATATTAGACAGAAGTGTATAACTGTCTAAATTTAGATGTATAGTTGTGTACTCTGATGTATATGATACTATGTATATGTTCTATATTATATTTTCAATCCTTCCGCTGTGAGATTCTGATGTGTTGTTTCTTTTTCTTTTCCTTCTTTTCTTCTTCTATCCCTTTCTTTCTTAATTAGTGATGCGATTTTCTGGTGATAAAAAGTCGGGTCGCTACAATAACAAAATGGAATATGAGAGAATATGATAACTTATATTAGAGAGTAAGTAATTACAACACAGTATAAGTAATTCATAATGAAAGTTAAAAATTCTGTAAGTAACCTAAAAGTCAAATGATTGTTCCACGAAAGATAACATCGGGCATGTAAAAGAGTCTTATGTATCGTTGGCAATTAAATGCAAAGACCAATCTATATTAGGGCTAACAATTGATCAATGTTTATAACAAAATTTCCGAAACACTGTTGTTGTGGCAAAAATCCATCGATTGGTAATTTTGAAGAATTTTGTAATGCGTAGTAGAAGATATAACGCAGTACAGTAAATCACACGGAGATCAACTTCTTTAGAGGGGTTTTAAACCAGAATATTCAACTCAAACAGAGAAAATTTTACTACAATTTTTCGAACATTTCGTGAAAAACAATGCTTTTCAGTATAGCCAACTTCCTCCGCGCCTTGCTATTTGATTAGCATTTTAAGACCTCGATGTGATGTTGTTCTTGATATAGCTACATAGAGTTGACAATGGGAAAATACGGGTCGTGACAAATATACACCAACATGATCCAAAGTCTATCCTTGACTTTTATTAATTATCATGGCGAAGAAAATTTTGATTGGAAACTACAAGCGACAGAGGATAAGCGGCCATTTTGTATTTGCCTATGTATGGACAATTCTAGGAATGAAAACTTTGTTTCCATCATTGGTCCTAGTAATAATTTCAATTACTAGGAATGAAAATTTCGATTGGAAACTTCAATTACTAATGCTGCTAGTTGGGTAATGATCAAGCGTGTTCCATTGCAAAGGAATATACTTTGATTTATATTTCTAAGAAGCATTATCAGCATTCCTACTTTAAGGTTGAGTTTATGGCCAGGAATGCCTGAAGGGTGCAAAATGTTCAAAACTTCAGTTGGAAACAATATATGTTGATCCTTAATTCCTTCAGAAGCTGAGCTCATTGTATCTGCGCTTAGGTACGTAGTTAAAGATCCTAAAAGGGTTGATGTTATGTAGCTGTTAATTTCTTCAACGCAGCCATTCGTTGGACCAAAACGCATCGAAGACGCAAATAATCTGGCTCTTTCAATCGTTTTTGCAAATCTGGGTACGTACTATCTACTATTCCTGCAATTGGATTAGAAGTTTCCTCAATTATCAAATATTATGGTATCTTTATCCATGTTGGCTCAGCACCTTGTTGCAATGCAGTGGCAGGAACTTTTCCATCACCCGCAGTGAGCACCCATTTTGTAAAAATTTCCAACCTTTTTATTTCAAAAGGTGTACCATCTGTCGACTTTAGACGCGTGTTAAGGTTTAGTTTAAAAACACGACATTTGGACCATATCTGAGATTTGTTTATGGAGGATTGGACGATTGCGTTTCTTGATTCTTTTGGTATGACAGGAAGCATTTGTCTAAAATCTCCCCCTAACAAAACAGTTTTCCCATCGAAGGTATGTTCATCCAAACAGTTAACGCCATCGTCCATCAAGTCCCGAAAGGTGCAACCCAAAGCTTCTAAAGAATTTCGATGAACCATAGGAGCCTCATACTAAATAATTAAATCTAATCGTATTATCAGTTGTGCACGGTTTGATTACTTTGAAACGCCGCATGTTGTATCTTCTCCGATGTTAATCAGTATTTTAAACCTAGAATGGACAGTTCTACCACCTAGAAGTAATAGAGGTGCTATACTAGATGATGCAGCCGCTAAACCAATTTTACCTTGTGAATGCATTGTTGTAATTAACGTATTCCAAAGGAAAGTTTTTCCTGTGCCTCCACTTCCATAGACGAAGAAAAAACCTCCTGATTTTCATATACTGACGCAGAGACAACATCTAAAATAGTCGTCTACTTTATGTTTAGTTGACACAACATCATGCACGCTTCTTCTTCGAAAGCAGAACAATCATAGCTTAGTTCCTTCTCTATTGGTCTATTATGGTGTGGACGCTGCAACGATAAATTTGGCATTGGCATAAGGGGAAAGTCAGCTAAAGAACGATTATTTAAATTAAGTATATTTCCAAGCTCTATCAAACAATAGTTCTTTAGATCTTCTTTTGTTAACAACAAATTTATTTATTTTGAACGCGCCGTTGATGCCATTGTATATCGTCTGAGAGCAGCTCCCAGTTTTTGTTGCAAAGCTCAAATGGACTGGAAATTTCATAGAAAAGTAGCATCGTCGTAAACATTTGACGTAAGCTTTTTCCAAAAGACCAATTTCCTACTTCAAGGAGAGCAGTATTTCATTCGTTGTCATTTTCTGACAGTCCTAAAGCAACACATGCAGATTGAAAGTCTAAATATAGCGTACCATTTACTATTCTAATGTCTTCATAGCAGGTTGGGCCTGTAACAACGTTTAAAAGCAATCGCAAATAGAACCTTTCCTCAGAATTTGGATGCACATTGTATATTCTACCTATTTTATCACCTTGTTTCCTTCTTCTCTACTGCTTATCATTTTCGTACCATACCCACTTTGACGGAAAATCCATATATGTCAAACATCTTGCATCTACACGCAGCATATTTAGTTCTCATCCATTCTGTGAACATGGTTCTTTCAAATATTTCGCCTACCTACAATTTCAGATATGTTATCATTATCGGTGAAAGTAACTGTATGTTCCCTTGGAAGATGAAAATGTGGTCTTTGTACTGGCGGTTTACGATATTGCACCTCAAATTCAAATATACGCCATCATGCTTAAGAAGCAGAAACATATCGATAATCAAGATACCTTTTAATCTCATCAACTTGATAGGTCACCATTTCTTTATTTGCAACATTTTCTTCGATGACTATTGTTGCTCTATTATATCCCTTATTAATATATTTGAACAAATAATTTATAAACCTAGTTTTATTGCATACCTCGACATTTATATATGCTTTAAATTTAACCAATAAGTCAATGTTATAAGGTACAATCCATCCACTATCAACTGTAATTTCCATCGATATGTTAATGGAAAGACCATTTTTTCGACGTTTATAAATCGAAAAACCATCTTTGTCAAAGCTTGTATCATTCGCAAAAGGCTTCGGACAATATTTTCCACATACACTACCTTACATACACTGTGCATGTTTATAAGCCAAACCATAGGGGCCATGCACCATGAACTGTCCAACTGCATCATAACCGATTGGATCTACGGGAGGGTCTGGCACTTCGGCGCTTATAATCCGGTCAACTTACAATGGGATCTTTGGTTTATCATCGGAGTGCGGAAATAGTAAGATATGAGCATGTGGCAGGCCTTTTTTTTGAAATTCTATTGTGTATATAACTGTATAGGAAAAGAAATCGTAAAGTTAGAAATCGATGAGTACTAACATAATTGAAATGTAGATGGACAATGTATATATGTCTATATGCAGGAAGACATGAAGATTGTACCTGCTTTAGCTCGTCCAAAATGCCCATTTTCAAACACATCTTTGATAAATTGTTTAAGTTTTATGTGGAAGACACGGGCAATGATATCGGGTCGATGATGAGGTTTTTGACCTGGAATGAATTCAAGCATATATTTGATTTCTATCCACTTTGAATTACAGGTAAACGTTATAAATAAATCTGGACATCCACCCCATCGACAAATAGCCACCTCATCTTGACAATTTTGAACCATATATCTAGGACCGCCTGTGAAATTGGAAGGTAAGATTGTTCGTTTACCAATCGATTTACCAGACATATCCCCTGCAAGCACAGCATCTTGCAAACCTTTATAAAGGTCTGATCGTATGTTTGATTGATTATTTCTAATCCATCTAAACCTTTCTTCCTCAATGCTTATGTATGCGTCAACAATATATTGTTGAAGCAAACGACCTCCTCTATGTGAAGTTTGCCCTTTGTTATGCCTATTCTGTAAGCGAAAAGCATAGTACTCATGAATTATCAGAAAAATTCTTTCACCATCAGAGGCAAACTGAGCATTGCGATATTCAATACACGACCTATATACATCTTCAGCATAAGGGAAGAGGATTGGATACTGCATTGCCATGAAGCTGGGATGCTTTTTGTTTATACAATGCAAGATGCCTGTTTTCTCTTCCAGCATAATATCTCTATGGACATCCGGTTGATTGTCATTACTAACTATTAAAGCATCAATCTCAAAAGAAGTAGGAAAGTTATATTGCCTGCCATCATTGTTCCTTCCAGAAAGAATTCGAATGCTAACATCATGTAAAGTACCAACTTTGAATCTATCTCTTACCATTCTAAATACGTTTGCAAGTTCATTTGTTTCATCAAAGATGCATATTAGTTTATCTATCAAATTTGGATCCACATCTCTAGTTTTGTTGCTCGAGTAGATGCGCAACCTATTTCCTTTTCATTTTCTATGTCATAAAAATACAGTTATGCAAATTTGGGAAAGCCATCAATAGGGAGCAGAGATCCGATTTTATGATGATTTTGACCATTTAATCTGAATACATAAACTCCTTTACCATCATTAACGCTATTGTCCATATGTCCGCCAATTGATGTGAATGCAAACATAGAATTATACATTCGGAATTGTTCTTGAAAACGTGAAGCCTTTCCACCTTCTTCATATTCCAATAGATTTTTCAATAATGGCGGGGTTTTTTTAACAGAGGTAAGCAAACTTTTCCACCTTGATAACAAACTGAGAAGTTTGCAAAACGAGGATATCATCCCTCCGATTTCTCTCCTCGAACCAAACACTGGCACTGCAATTACGACATGTGTTAGTGGGAGGGTCGAAATCCCACAATTTAAAGATACAACCTAACATAGTTAAATGATGGGAAACAAATTATGCTCACATGAGCAAGTAATATGATAGCACAAACAAAGGCCAAGGATAACCTACGCCGATGTATGTTATTTTTTGCTAGGTCAGGGTTGTCACGTAAAACATTTGCCAAGGGACTACAAAACCAAAGCTCTGAGTTAGATATTTCGTTATCTGTTCTATTTTCTACGCTTCCATGCCTTCTCGGAGATGTGAATGAAGAACATAAATGAAGAGTGCACACTGTAGTGAAGAATATGTTAGGCAGTTAGGAGGCATGGTGCTCAACTATGGAAGGCAAGGTAAAAAACATATATGATTGGGACGAATGAAAATTTTGGTTACCATTACATAAATGAATTATAGATTTTCTTTGATTGCAACACATGAACTCGATTACGTTGTTTCCTCCATTTACCAAGAAGTATATTATGGTTGGTCAAACTGTTTAACTGAATAGAAGTAGAAGGAGATAGGAAAAATTATTAGTTGGCACAACACCTATATCTTGAAGAAAGTAAACCAGACGCAAAGAACTTGTGGGTTTACTTGTGGCTGGTTCATCTAAACTATTACTCGTAAGATACGTACTTAGTTGGAGCAGGGGAGATGCACCTGCAAAGTGATTTTCTCAAACTGTTTCAACAACTAAAATTAACAAACAGTAAGCAGCAGATGGAGTTTGGTTTTCTCTAGCTGTGCATTAGCCGACAGTGGGATTATTATCTACAGAGACAAATCAGAAAATTACACAAGTATGATGTGATAAAATGATTATTTGTAGGGTTTATTAGTAAACAAAGTACAGGAAAAATAAGCACAAACGACTTTCACATAGTAGAGCACGTTATATGGAGGTACGATTTATAACGTCTCACGAATAACTATGAGAGAGGCACGGTGCGGGGAGAGAAAATCGAGGAAACATACCGTTAACCACTGTAACGGATGAATGGTTTGTTTGGTCGTTGCGTGGTGGTTCGCAAACACAGCCTAATGGATTAGAATTCAATAGAGGAACGAGAGAGGAGGTAGAAGATGGAGAACACGACGATGGAGAACAATTTTCGTCATTATTCGATATATGTAGACTCTTCGTTTGATGATATGCAACGTCAAAAACGTCGAGGTTTTTAGATGTGAATTTCTTTAGACTTGCTGCTAGTGAGTTTCTATTTTACTTCTTGTATCCTCTTTTTACAATCGGAGGAGAAAGGCCCGCATCCGACGTACCCACCGGCTATTAGAAGAGAGAAGTAGAGATATTGTAAGTAATTTGTGTCCATAATAGAGCAGGAAGAAACATGATAAAACATACTCACAGTAAACATGAATAAGTCCAATTAGCTAATTTGTCTACCGGATGACAATGTCGGTGGAAGAGTACTGCTCCTCTGTAAACCCCTTCACAGAGTCTCCAGCAGGGTCAAATAATGGGGTTGAATTGTCACAAGGGGAGGTTGTTCTGATGATTGATTTTCTCTTTCTATTTTTGTTACCCTCCTCCATCCCCAAAATGATATCTAGTACAAACAGAAAAGTAATGAAATCCCCGTTGGTCTTTTTCATCATACCAAACTCTTGGTGCATCAATTTGGTTTGAAGCGGTTAAAAATGAAGAAAAGGGTTTAATACATGCACAGGTCATCCTCACACATACCCAAATTGGTTTATGCATTTACTGTCATAGCTGTTGCGAGCGATTATCAAAATATAACTAGATATATGGAATATACGCTCTGCACTAAATTATGCATGAGCAGCAGAAAAATACAAATTCCTAACATGGGTAAACAAAGAGTTATCCCAGAAGTGAAGGTGGCACAAAATTTATTTTAAAGGCGCAAATCTTCCGTTGATGAATTCAGGGGAAAAAATCTTCCTTCGTTTGTAGCTGCTAACATGATCATATACACAGCTAGTTACAATCCATTGTTATTTCTTTTACAACGTATATATTTCTAAGCCGGTTGAACATTCTGTACAAGTGCATTTTAGTGTTTGAAGAGTAGCCTGAAGGGCCAATTGTTTTTACCCAACTTGTACATTGGAAACTTAAATATTAATTTTTTCTACGGAAATTAGTCATATATATGTAAAATAAAAGTAGCAAGCAGGGCCAGCCCGAAGGCAAGGCGAGCAAAACAGCCGCCTAGGGCAACCGACCCGACGGAGGCAACGACGTGGTGGTGGTGATGCGTTCAGTCAATTATTTAGATAAAAATGGGTTACATAATAACAAAAATAATTGACAATGTAGTGAGATGGTTAGGTTATTTTCATTTAAATCAAGCAACCAAATTTCGAGCATGGGAAGCTGCAAATTTTTGGGGCAACTTTTTTAAGTTCGGACTAGCGAAACGTGACCGGTTGGGCCGGGCCTTGTAGCAGGCGATAATATTCTAAGAATTTTTCTCATTTCATAGTAGACATGAAATTAAAGTAGTTAGACTATGATATTTTAGAAATTATACACATGTCAAAGAGCAAATAAAAGTAGAAATTAGGAAGTAAACTTCCATCATCAAAAAAAGGAAACCCAAGAATGATAATATTACAAAAATATCATAGTTGTTTCAAATATTTTAGATATCATAATATTTAAATATTGTAAAACAAATTATGACGTTCAAAAGAAATTTAAACAGCTTCCTTGGTTTATAGCTGCTGCCATGATCATATATACTTAATTATAGCTAATTACAATCCACCGCTATTTCTTTTAGAACATATATTTTTCTAAGCCATATGAACATGCTCTATCGATGCATGTCACTGTTTGAAGAGCAGCCTGAAGGCGACAAAAATTTTACTCGGCTGTTACGTTGGAAATTTAAATATTACCCTTTTTACAGAAAGTACATATGTAAAACAAAAGCAGTTGAGCGGTAATATTTCATAAATTTTTCAAATTTCATAGCAGATATGAAATGAAAGTAGTTCGACCATGGTATTTTACAAATTACACTCATGTCAAAGAGTAGAAAAAAAGAAATTAGGAGGAAAAATTACACATCACAAAACGGGAAGCCCAAACAATGATAATATTACAGAAATATCATAAATGTTTCAAATATTTCAGATATGATAATATTCAAATATTACAAAACAAATTATGATATTTAATGAAATTTGTTACAATATGGTAATGTGACAAAATTTGCATGCATCATAAAGGTATTTGAATAACCTATTTTTGTCCATAAAATAAGACTTCCATCTAAGTTGCACTTATCTTTTCTAAAGTAACCATTACCACTTTTTAATGCACACAGCACGAAAGTCATGCCGCATCTGAGGCTTAACAGCTTACTCTTCATATGCTTCAAATATTATATGATATAAGCAGTCTATTAATACTATATGCACGTTTTAAAGAACAATTTGTTTGCATAAGAAAAACAAACGAGAAGAGGAGATACATCATACTAATAATGTATGTCCATTAAGAGGTGATATGGATATTAAAAAATTAGATGTTCTCATAACATTGACTTAAGGGCATGGACCATTTCACTTTTTATTTGATTATTCTAACCAACTTATCTTTTTTCTTAATTCTGTCATTGCTAATCACTATAACATGTTCTGGATGCCCACTGAAAATATCAGGCATACAACAATAACCATAGTTTGGTGAATAAAAAGTTTAAGATTGCTTTATATAAAACAACAGTTGTAAGAAAATGGGTTGCTATTTCAGAAAGCAACTTTACATCATTTATATAGACAACGAGTGAATAACAAATCACATCATTTTATGCTGATGAGTTATAAAATATACATAAAATTATGAATTTACGTTTTCCTAAAAATGACCTAAACCACATTACATTCTAGATTTACGCTTCAGTTTTACTAAAGCTTCTCTTAAGTAGTGACATACTATATGGAATGTGATGTTTTCTAAGATATTTTGCAGCCTTTATGAATGTTGTTGCGTTTATTAAGATGTGCTTTTCCTACAACTTATGGAGCTTTGCCAGTGTTTACCTTTCTTGGTTGTGCCGTATTTGGTGGATTATTATCTAATTGATAAACCGCTTGGGTTACTCACAACTCGATTAACGCTAGTTTGATATCAAAATTTGAAAGAGCAAGGTGCAAAAAATAATTAATTATGGTGGTGGAGAATGTGGATGATGTAAAATCGTCGTTGTAATGGAGAAGACTTGGATACAGTGGATCTGTGACATGAACAAAGAAATGACGAAAATGCCTCTATCACATATTGTAAATTTAGAAGTGTGTTCCAGTCATTTCAAAAGCTTCAAAATGAAGTATCCTCACTATATATAGATAAAGGACATAATTCAATAAATGAATATTTAACAAAAATAAGGGTTAACTAAAAGCGGTATTCACTTTGGCAACAAAAAATATATACAGAAAGCATATGTGTTGCCTTATGCATACAGCATTTTGACTTTGTTCATTTTTTCAATTATTCATTTTTTAAAGACAACCAATTTATTAGGTGATGAAAAAATGTCAGCATTATAATAGAATAAAATATAAACAAACATAAGGATGCACTAAAAATATTAAATAAAGTTCATTCTTTACGAACTTTAAAAAGACAAATCAGTTGAAAAAAATGGGCACATTCTTAAAATTCAATGCATATGAAGTAAATTCTTATTCTTTCAAAAGATACGATTTATTTTCACAAAAACTAGAAATTCTGCAAAAAAAATCATGTTTTTAGAAATGATGGACAAAAGAACAAAAAGGTGAAGATTCTTAACAGCATTCAATAGCCCAATTACCTTTTCTAAATTTAAAAAAATTAAAATTAAAATTAAAAAACAAAACTGCAAAGCAATCTATTAGAATCTGAATACTCAAATTTTCTTATGCTTGGAATTCATAATATTAAGTAACAAAAAGAATCAGAACTCTATTTTCCACCCCATAATAGTACCATTAGATCAATCACGGATTAATTATTAATGTACTTATATATACCAATCAAATGTCCATACAAAATAATAATACAAAGTATAGATGTTTGGCTAATTATTTTGTGTTGCTTACATTTAAGGTTCCTAAAATATATAACTAAAGAACAAAAATACTTCAGTTTAATCTATTTATTAATAAAGGAGCGCTATTTGTTGGTTTATGTAGTTCACATACTGTAATATTCACGCTTCACTTCTATATTTGCACACTTAAGGCATAAGTTGTCAAATTAGTTTAAATTCAAAAAGGTTAGCACAACTCTGTCTATGGATTAAAAAATGGTTTAGCCTTTTTTATTCACTAATTAAGTGGCACTACCGTTGGTTGCCATATATAAGACCAAATTTTATACCATTTTGTGCATGCTTGGATTATAATTGACTGAAATAGATATCACATAATATACTAAAATTAAAATAGAATAAAGCAAAAATAAGTAAATGAATCTAATATAAAAACACTAGAGAATAAAAGCTTTCCATTCCATGTCCTAAGTAAAAAAGCATCAGAACAAAACATAATTTAAAACACCAGACAGTAATCAATTATTCGTAGTATGAAGAATACAAAAAAGAGGCACCAAAAATTACCTGCAGTTGAACAGAGACGCAGCCTAACAAAACGGACAGCTCCTTTACAAGTTTAAATCCTGGTGAACCAAGCGTGGGCAAGATCTGCCGCGTCTGAAATCAGACGCAAAAGTCAAAATACAACAACGATCTCTTACGGTATGTAACAAAAAGGGTGGTTAATAATGATTTTCGTCGGTCGTATCTTGTAATATATTGTTCTTGCAGCAAAACCGAAAAAAGGAAGATGGGAATAGATGTATAGCCGAAAACGATGTTGACGTCGAGGGTAGGGTAGACGGCGTGGCAGTAAATTTAGGGCAAAGGAATAGCTGAAGCCTAAATCGAAGGGAATCTGTCGACTAGCGAAGGGAACGAATGATAAGGAGCTGAGGGGAAAGAACCAGAAGGGTATTCGATTGGCAGTGGGCGGTGTTAATTGGGAGGGGAGAAGAAGAGGCAGAAATAGGGGAAGGGTTTGTGGATGAAAATGAGAAAGATGGAAATACGTATAAAGCGAGAGACGCTTCGGTTGGCCAAACTCAAGGGGGCCTCTGTGCGGTTGAGGTGAAACTCACTAACCATAATATAGTATAGATTCATATGTAAAACTTCATATACATCCATAAAATTAATTATTCTCATTTAAAACTAAATTTATTTCCACGGTAAAATAATAATTCCTCCAATATGTACCTTAGTCTCTTATCTATCACACTCTCTACATTCATTGTTTTTGAAAAATATAACTGACATTCTCTTTCTCTTCTCCATACTATTAGTGCAAGAAAATAAATTCCTTAGTGAGAAAGGTTAAGATTTGACTGGACTTTCGAAAAATCCTAAAACCCTAAGAGCCGCCTCCTCCTTTAGGTCGTCATCTCCCTCATTTTTCCGCTCGCGGGCCTAGCGCCTGTCGTCCCCACCATGCCTTCCTCATCCCATGGTCCTCTTCAACCCCACCCCCCCCCCCCCCCCACCCCCCGAACCCCATCCAAAGACTCCTGAAACCCCTCTGGGCTTCACACCTCTTAGCTCCCACCAGAGCCTTGACTCACTGCTTAAGCCTCTTACGAACGATGACAAGTTCAACCTAGTAAGATCGAAAAAATGGAAGCGCTAGTCAAAACCTCTACAAAAGCCGTTCACCCCAAAACATAGTCCCACCAAATCACAAATCCCAAAAGATCACTCACATGCAAATGTAAATGCGGTTCCTAATTTTGCCCAGCATTCCAATGCCTTTGTCCAGTCTGCTTATCATGAAAACAAATCGGTATCAAATAGATGGAACTTTTCAACATCAACTAGCAGGGCATGGAACGAAGTAGTCAAGGGGAATAATATCTCAGTATCTATTCCTTTAAATTTCTATAAACCCCGAGAATTTAATTCAATGAAATGTGCAAAAATGTCTAATGAAGTTGTTCAAGAAGCAAAAATCGGTGGGATAATACCATTGTGATATACGTAGTCGGTCCAAATCCATATTACCAATACTTTAAAGACTACATTATTAGATTATGGAAAGCAGAATAAGATTTCACCCTTTTCTCTAAAAGGAACGGATTTTATGTTATTAAATTTAATAGCAAAAAAGACTATGCAAGAATTTTAGAAGGTGGTCCATATTACTATAATAAGAAATTGATGATGATGAAGAGATGGTCTCTTGAAATGTAGCTTAACAAGGAACTCCTAAATTCTATTCTGATCTGGGTTCATTTTCCTAATCTACCGCTTGACTACTGGACGGAAAAGGGAATAAGTCGCATTGCATCGGTTCTTGGCACACCCCTCAAGTTGGATAAATTCACTAAAGGTATTATAAAAATAGCATATGTTAGAGTTCTTATCGAAATTAATAACTCCCTTGAATTTCCAAACAAAATCCCTATTATCTCGGAAAAATATGAAATTTTTGGCAAGAAATTACTTATGAATGGAAACCTATCACTTGCTCTAATTGTACTAGTTTTGGTCACCCCGAAACATACTGTCAGTTTACAAAACGTTGGAGACCAAAAGTCACCCAATAACATCAATCATGCGACAACAATGATACGCTAGTAGATGAAAATGACAAACAAAAGGATCAAATAAATGACTCATCATTTAATCCAGTGAATCCTACCATTGAAACACAAGTTCCTTGTCAATATTAGTTTTTTCCAGTCAACTACAGACAAAATGTTACCAAGAGTAGCAGCACGAAAAATATTACAAGTGAGAAACATCAAAATGTCTAGTCGGCATTAAATACATCGACTATTGATACAGTTACAAATGGTACAACATTGAAAATTTTACTGTACGTGGATTCTCAAATCGTTGACAACTTCTAATCCAAAGATGGACACCGAGGTTGAGGACCAGTTTAAACTTCAAAAAGAAATAGTCACTAGTGGTGAAGCTAGAGACCAATGCGCTGACTCTCTTCGTACCCCCAAACTGAGAACCGCTAGAAAAGTTAGAACTGAGGAACAAACTTTCTAATTCAAAGCCATAAATTCCAATGATGTTGTTGACGACCCTGCATGGAATATTCTCGTTAATTAACTGAAAGGAAAAAACTAAAGGGTGAAAAACACAAGACAGCGGGGGCTGCTACTCCCTCGGTAAACAGTAGCAGTTCTGATATCAATTTATAGATGGAGTTCATTTTTTGGAACATCCAGGGTATAAATGACCCTTACAAACAATTAGAAGTTCTTCATATTTTAAATAATAAAAACCTATCGTTCTATAGTTTTCTCAAAAATAAATTGTCGTTTGATAATATTGAGAAATTCATGCACAAGATTAATAATAAGTGGAAGCATGTTTATAATAGTTCCAATGGCAGTAATAGCAAAATTTTCATTTTATGGGATTCAACTCAATTATCTAATATTATCCTACACTCCAGCGACCAATACATTTCTTATATTATGCATAATGCTAACGATTTAAGTATCCTATGCACAACTGTCTATGGATCCAATGAAGATCTGAAGCGCATCGATCGATGGAATTATATTGTTGAGCAATCAAAAAGTTTTAACCTCCCATGGGTAGTGGAAGGTGATTTTAATTCTATTTTATCGACTTATGATAGAATAAATAATGGTGTATATAAGTCTATGGGTGATCAAGACTTTATGAACTATATATCCCTTTCTAATCTTACTGAACCTAATTTTACTGAGAAATTTTTGACATGGCAAGGAGGTCTAAATTTTTATATTCATAGTAAGATAGATAGTGTGTTTGTTAATAATTTATGGATGAACAAATTTTCTTAGTTTGGTGTTCAATTTGGAAATCACTCCAAGTGACCACTCTACAATTAATATCAAACTGAATTTGCAAAATCAAGGGAAAAGTAGAGTACCATTTAGATACACAACTCTTGGCACATGAAATCTGGTTACCACAAATCTGTACAAGAAGCCCTGACCTGTACTTTCCATGGAAATTCCCTTCATATCCTATTGTGCAGGCTAAAGTCAGCTGAAGCCGCAATGAAGACCCGGAGGAAAAACAAAAGTAATATCCACAAAGTGATTTCCCAATATAAAGAAGAGGCGAGTCAAATATATAACCAATTAATTATTGATTCATTAAATGAAGATTTGATATCACAATACTCCTACAAAAACGACCATATTCAATCACTTATGAGAGAAGTTGCAGATGAGAATGATCAACAAATGAAATTCAATTGGTTGACCAAAGATGATAGGCCTACAAACTATTTCTATAATTGGGTCAATATTTCTAAATCTTTTTGGAAAAATAATTTATTCTCCAATTTGATGGATCGTGGAGCTCAGCATAAGAAATTTTGGCTACTAATGCAATTAATTATTTCTCAGAACTGTTCTTTCCA
Organism: Allium cepa; assembly: GCA_030765085.1. Taxonomy (NCBI): domain Eukaryota; kingdom Viridiplantae; phylum Streptophyta; class Magnoliopsida; order Asparagales; family Amaryllidaceae; genus Allium; species Allium cepa. Next base: position 78,535,506 of record CM060932.1, on the reverse strand, counting down.
TCACAGACCACAAATCAATTCCCAGGCATCACTTGTAAGAAAATCCTCTCCAGTAATGCCAAAAACAATTTATGCAGGCCTTTCCAGTTAAAGGAAATTAAAGAGGTCATTCTCTAAATTAATGATAACAGTACCCCGGGCCCTGATGGGATTAATTCAAAGTTCTTTAAAATTCATGGGAAGTCATAAAGAATGATCTTTTGAATGCTATGAATGGCATTCTTTTTTCGAGCAAAATTATTATAGAAATCAATCGCACTTTTATTTGTCTCATCCCAAAAAAGCCCGAGGCCTCTGACATACCTGATTTTAGGCATATCTCTCTATGTAAAGTCATTTATAAGATTTTATCCAATCTTCTCTATAATCGACTAAAACCCCATATGAATGACCTTATTTCCTATTATCAAAATTATTTCATCGAGGGAGAATCATTAAAGAAAATTCATTACTTGCTCATGAAATGGTTAGAGGATTTAATAGGAAAAAATCCAACAGTTTCTGCTTGAAAATTGACCTACAAAAGGCCTATGATAAAGTTAGTAGAGAATTTATTCATCACAAGATGATCTCCATGGAGTTTCCTATATCTTTTACTAATCTCATCTATGAATGCATATCTACTCCTATCTTTTCGGTTTTAATTGATGGATCCCATTTGGTTTCATCGAGTGCTAAAGGAGATTAAGATAAGGAGACTCTCTCTTGCCGTACCTCTTCTCAATTGCAATGGAGTTTCTTACTCTCAATTTTTACATGGAGTTCTTGAGAGGTAATTTCAACCCCATCTATAATATTGAGCCTATGATAACACATTTGTTATATGCGGATGCTATTTTAATTATGGCCAAAGCTACGAATAATAATGCTTTAATCATAAGAAATATATTTCAAACATTAAACTCATTGTTGGCCTTGGTTTAAATGAAAACAAGTCTACTTTGTTTTTTAGCAAAAGTGCTACTAACAAACAACTCATTGCGGAGATTTTAAATATCCAAATAGGAAATCTCCCGATGATATACTTGGGTATCCCTTTTTCTAATAATAACCTTAGATCAAGGGATTTTGGGTACCTTATTGACAAAAAAACAAAAAATTCAACCACTAGAAAAGAAAATTATTGAACATAAGTGGGAGAATAGAGTTAGTGAAAACGGTTATTCATCCGATGATTCAATTTTGGGATCAATTCACTCGGTTTCCTATAGCAGTGATTAACAGAATTAATTCAACTTGTGCCAACTTCATTTGGAAATCCAAATCACATAAATTGTGTTGGGAAGATGTATGTAAAACTAAAAGTAAGGAGGGTCTTGGAATTAGGAAAATTAGCCATGGCAATTAAATTGGTCTGGAACTTCATCCACGGTGAATCTTTGTGGTCAAAATAGATGTGCAATAAATACTGTAAAGATAATAATTTCTGGACTACTAACACAAGTAATAATGTCTCACATACATGGAAAATGCTGCTCAAAGCAAGGAATTGGTGCAAAGGTGCTGTTGACAAAAAGATAGCTAATGGTGAAAATACTAATATATGGCAAGACCCATGGATTAATGGGTACTCGTTAGTTGACAAATTTAGGTGGAACTCAGTGTATATAAATGGTGGTTTGAACAAATTGGTCTCTGATCTTATATCAAATAATAACTGGAAAGATCATCATGCATGTGTACCTACTCAAATTCTCACTACTGTGCACTTTATCAAAATTCACAATCAGATGCATAAGGATTCATGGTTCTAGATCCCAAACAACTCTGGTCAGTTCGGTTTTTAGTCGGCTTGGGACCTCATCAGAAAGAAATATATAGAATACAATTGGACCGGTGCTATTTGGGACCCAAGTTGTGCTCCTAAAATGTCAACGTACTCACTTCTAGCCAAACTCAACAATTTGAGCACAAAAGATAGGGTTAGCAGATGGAACAGTAACATACACATTTCATGTATGCTGTGTTCTAATCAAATCGAACATAGAGACCATTTATTTTTTAATTGCTCCTGCTCAAAGCAAGTGCTCGAAAATATCACATAGAAGCTTAATATTAGACATAACAACGATACATATTTTAACCAAATTCTTGATATATTTTTTCAAAATCAGATAGATAACTCGATTTTTAAACACTTGAAGAACATTGCTTTTAACGCAATCTTATGGCATATATGGTGTGAGAGAAATGCAAGGGTATTCAAAGGCATTGGAATGCGAACTAAAGTCATAATTTCTCTCATTACTTAAGATTGCAGGAATTTAATTAACAGAAAACTGAATGCAAAGAAGTTAAGTTTAGATCTTGAACTTATCTTTGAAAATTTCGGAATTTTGATGGAATCAAGCTGCGTATTTCATCCACCGTGAAGTGCTTATATTTCCTGGAATTGTAGCCGCTTAAGTTGTGACTTTATTCCATGAAGGTCAAGTCTCCTGTCCTCCATTTTCTTTTATCTGAGTGAAATTTTCCAGTCTGGTTTTTTGGTAAAGTTACGAAAGAAGTTTTCTTTCCTCTAGCAGTTTGTAGAGAAAAGCATTATTCTTCAGCTCATTTCTTTCGCTTGCTTGCCCAATGTAGACCAGTGTCACGGTTGGATCGTCTTTCCTTTAGTATTTTTTTTTACTTAGCCCTTCGTATGGTTTTTCTATAGTTTATAGTCCCAAGTTATCGTATAGATGCTTTTGAGTGCTTCATCATTTGTTTCAACTCCTCAATCTATTTGATGACCTGAGTTCTAGGTATATTCTGTTATATTGTTAATATATGAACATAATATGTTCTTTTTTTCCTTGCAAGACACCCATTTAGGTTAGGGTGGTTGCAAGGTTTTAACGAGACATATTATGAAAGTATACGAGTTTTCTGTTGTTAATAAAGTACCTCCGAAAAAAAATTCCTTACTTATTTCACTTTTTTCTTCCTCCTTGGTTATTTCACATCTTCGGTTTTCTTCTTCCTCCTCTCATAACTTTTCCCCTCCTCTTCTTCGGTTATTTATATAAAAAATTCAATCGCAATTTTGTTTTCTATCCCTTCTCCAGTTTCATATTAACATAATCCAATTCTCAATATAAAGCAATTTAAGGTTCATTTCCAAACAATTTATGTATCAATATCATAATTATCTTAACATGAATATAATTTGATTGAATTCATTAATAGTTCTTCACTTTTTAATACTCCATAATTACTTTTAATTCTATTCGTATTTTGCAGTGTTTGTTTTTTTGCTTGGTGCATTTCGGTTTTAGAATTTTATGAAAAATATATCTAAAAGATGCCATAAATCTTGGCTTACTGGATCGACTAGAACGAATTAAAGGTTAGAATTATATTTTATTACCTATTTTTCTTATAATTCAAGTTTGAATTTTTTGTTGTCTAAAATTAATAACTTCAGTCTCTGATCCAATTTTCAACAAAATTGTATTTTCCTCTTATTTTTATTTTCATTAATATGCTTTTTAATATGGTTTTCTTCATTTATTTTGTAGGAATTTATTGGATTTATTAACGCATAAACATGTTAGAATATTAAGCTGTACAAGTTTCATTTATTAATTGCATTTTCATTTGATTTTGTTTATACCAAAGATTGACTTTGGTCTTTCATTTATTTTATGAAGAATTATTGTGTTTATTAATGTATAGATATCAATAGACCTTAAGTTGTTTTATGTAATTAAATAGAGGTAAAGTTGGCCTTTTTTCATTCTCAACCGCAACAATATAAGAAAATTCAAGTTGTGAGAAAAAATTATACCTAAAGTAAAAAAATATTAAAGAAATAATTTGTCATAAAATAGTCTAAGGGGAAAATATAAATGCACAAGCAGCATTTTTTAATATTTTCAGTAGGCAACTCTAAATTTTTCTACGAATTTGGTTTTAACTACGTATATTATAAACTTTTAAAAAAAATTGTTTTCTTAGTCATTTTAAGTTACATTTTGTAAATTTTGGTATTATCCTTCTAAACCATTCTGCATTTTAAAAAAAAAAATCTACTGTGCTGTGACAACCCACCTTCTGATTCCAAGAAACGACTCTTAATACATCCATGATATTTATGTTCCATTGCATAAGCGTTCGAATGACCATTTGTCATGGAGTAAAATAAAGAACAGAAAGAACAAAATAGAAAAACCTCACAATGGAATGGTTACATATAATACAAAATGATATAATACAAAAGGTTACTCCTTACATAGAGTTATCAGAGTTATACAAAAGTACTAAACCTAACAGCTGGCAGTTATACATTATGACTTTACATTTTTCAGATACCAAATATACCAACTTAATCATATAACGGAAATAAATAACTAGATAGCTAAGGAGGCCCCTGCTCAGTCACCGTCTTTAAAGAGCTCTAAAGAGAAACCTGCCATTCTCGGACTACTCAAATATAATTGAGTACCCGAGAGTATAGGGAAAATAAACAACTCAGGTCAGACAATATGTCTGGTATGAGTAAAACTCTAAAACAAAAGGAAGTGTATTTAACAATAATATGTGGGACCACGCCACTTATGCGGGACAGGTTTTCTCCCACATAAACAAAAATATAAGAATGGAAAAGAATAATAGAAAAAATCCAAACATAGATGATGGCTAAAAATTATAAAGATCCAGACTTGAAACAATGGAAATATTACAAACAAAATCTAAACTGGACATAACGGATAAAACAAGATAACAATCCAACCTTGATAGAATGGACAAAACTATAATTAAACATTATGAAGAGTGGTTGACTCTTCCCATTGCAATTATGGAAAAGCAATTCTAAGGTTCAAATCAAATAAGGAAAGGAAATTTTCCAACAAATGACTAGGAAGGTGCACCCTCCTTGAAGTATACCTCTAGTAATATACTTCTAAAAAGCTCATTTACTATGTGACACTTTTCGGATAATACCAAGCCAGACCTCGCCAATCATTACCGTGTATCCAAATATTTCCACATTTAATTGCACAACCGAGTCCAAACTAGATGAGATGTGAAAACACCCTTTTGATGGGAGCAACCCCACATAGCTTGGCTTCCTCTTCGCTTTGGGTTTAGCCATTTCCAATAAAGGATAACGAAACTCAAAAGAGTAGCTAATGACAATACTCCACGAAGAAAGTTGAATCCAATAATTAAATAATCAACTATCGAGGATAATTGAAATGATCGTATATGGAAATTAAATATCATATCATATATTTACCACTACTCGTCGATTCCAAACAAGCGTTATCTCTCGGTTGAAGATGAAGCCAAGCAAGTTGAGATAGGGTTACCTCTAGGCATCACCTTGACTTTTTAACTTTCGATATAGAAATGAGTCCAAGCCTTAACGTTTAGTGTAAAATTATTACAAGATCCTTTCCATACAAGTGATATCATTTACGAAATTTCTTTTCCATAACCGAAATCGAACTTTACATTTAAAAAATAAACTCGTGCTTGGTATTCACAATATAAGTATTAGCTTTAAAACACTTTGTTAAAGGAGTTCACTAACTTTAAACATCATTATAAAAGGGATTTAATAACTTAAAACACATCCTTATTATATTGATTAATTAACTTTAAAAGTTTATTAATTCAGTTGATGAATTTACTTCAATAGCCTTTAATCCAAAGGAAGTTAATCACTTTTAAACATCATTAATTTAATTAAAAATTAATTATAATTATAATTAAATATAATAATTTATTATTATTAATTAAAATGAATAACAAAGTCAAAAAATCCTTGTTACTTTGATAAGTTCACTTTGAAACTTCATTGGTTAAGTTGATGAATTAACTTCAAATGCCTTTAATGAAAAAGGATACATCAACTTTAAAACATCGTTAACTCAATTAATTAGTGATATTTAAATATAATTAATTTAATTAACTAACAATTAATTTAATTAATTAACAATTAATTAATAACTTTAAAACATCATTAAAGGAAAGATTACTTAAAGTTAAAACAAATAGATTTACTTTAAAAAATATCAGTAATTAAAAAGATTAATTATTTTTAAAACATCATTAGAAAATTGACTAATTAAATTTAATCCAAATCATTATTAAAGAATTAATTAGCCCTAAACATCATTAAATAAAATGATTAATTAATCTCAAACATCATTAACCAACTAATTAGTTGATTTTAAAACACAACGTTAATAAGTTAACTAGTCAACCCTAATCCTTATTAATTAAATAATTAAATTAATTAATTAATCATTATTAAAATAATTAATTAAATTTGAAATCATTATTTTTCAAAAACTTAACTTGTAAAACTAATCCAAGCACGAAAATGAAACCAAACAGTTCCGATAATAAGTGATTTTCCGAAAGTGCCGATATAGTGACTATCGCTATATGGGTAGTTGATAAACAAGCTTATGTCATTATCAATTCAACCAAACATCACATAGCAAGAATATGAGCATATATACATAGTAATTATTGATGATACGGCATGTAGAGAGCATTTGCTAACAATATAACTAATTAACTGCTGCTTTTTCATATAGTTTACTAATTATTTACTAACTTTCCAAAGCGACAACTTTTTGCAGCATGAACCAAACCAACAATCGGTACATTACCAAACACATACAATAAGCATTAATAAGTCACAAATATGAGCATTATAATAGTTTAAATACTTTGGTTTTTGAGCATAAAGTTTTACTCACAAAGTTGCTACCAAAAGAAGCCGAATCACTACAACCTCTTGCACTAGCCTAAGATCTCATGCTCCTAGCTCGATCAAGTCAATTTTTTGGACCTTGGAACCAAGAAGAGGCTTGGCCTAAAGCTGTAGGGTATAACCATGGCCTTAATTGGGCTTAGCCATGAGTTATTAGGGGTGATGGAGCTTTATTTTTGAATGTAGAGTGAAGAGAAGTGATGTAGAGTAGTTTTAACTTGGATTTTAGGAATATATAAACTAGTTCTAGTCTTAGGAATTGTTTTAACTGGCCATGGAACTATGTATGAGTATATGAAGAGTGTTAGGAATTTTAAAAGTGGAAATGAAGAAGTTAGAATGTAAAGTGGGAAACATGAAGAGGTTGGCGTATATATAGGCATAGAAAGTGCAAAATTACCAAAGTACCCCAAAGCACATAACCTCCACTCCAAATTCAGCTATGTCTCCCTTTCCCTCACATTGCACACATTGGTCACCCCCTCTCATACCCCTAAAACATGCTAGCTCTATGATGTATGTACTTGGGTATTGTTTTGAGGTATGCCATGAGATATGATAATATATATATATATATATATATATATATATATATATATAACACTGGTGTGAACTCGTGCTTCGCACACGGGATGACAAAAATATATTTGTTATGCTTAGAAAATTAAATTATTTTGATAGATAATCAGAATATACAATTTACATGAAGGAATTAGAAATATTACTACAATATCAAGTATAAGCATTGAAATTAGTACATAATCCTTATTGAATCAATGTAATAATAGAACTGAATGCTCCATATATGTACGCAAAAGAGTTAAAAGGGCAAAGTGGACTTATCATTAGCAATAAAACATCAGATGTGCTAGTGAAATACGAAAGCAATAAAAGCATGATGAAATTAGTAAATGCTTCGCACACGGTAAATGCATATCTTTTGAACCTTTATCCTCAATTTCATTAGGAAGTTTTTCTAGTGAGCTTAAAAAAATGTTACTTTGAATGTTTGATTCTTTTAAAGGATTTTCTCAACTCTGAAAGTTACAATCCAGATAATTACTAAAAAAATTAGCAAGTTTTGTATAAATGCATGTTCAAAATTATTAGATTTTTCAGTCTGCACATCCTTTGGTGCCACCTGCTATTAATTTATTTCAATGTAAATATAAAATTGACAACATTTGATGGCTCAAGAGCTTTTCACGTGTAAAATGTGTTCATGTGAGTTTTAAAAAAAAATTGCAAGAAATTTTTTTATTAACCTCTTATGAATATAAATATGTCTACCCAATGGTTTTAATATATCTATTATGCCAGTTTCATTTCATATTAAAACAATTGCCAACATTGCATTTTTACTCGGTGTAGTACATATTGCCGGAAGCAGAGACGTTGGCTAATATAAAGGAAAATGTTCTTGTTGTAAAGCATCAGGTACTTACTGGAGAGGAGAAGAAAACTCTCCATATTCAACTGACGCGGTGGAACAATGCAAGTGATGCGGAGCCCATGTACAGTGATTGATGTGTAAAAATAACTCATTTTACTTTTTGAATAATCAGGACTTGGTTGACATGCTATAAATTTAAATTAAGTAATGTTTAAAAACAACCACAATATTAAATAACAACAACTTTAACACCATGGTTAACAAGCACGGGAGAATCCCGAGCTATAAATGTTGCAAATGTCTAGCTATTCAAAATCTATTCATATGGATACTGTTCAATGTCTAAAATAAACCAATTGGTTAGTTGGGAACAATATATGTGGCTTATAATACACCAAACACTGAACTAAGAGTGAAAGTAATAAAAGATTTGTAATATATAATGCACATGACGTTATGTTATTAAAATATTATAGAGAGTCTGAAACTTTTAAAAAAATTATTTTTTTTTTTTTTTTGAACTGGTACTTTATATACAACAAATCATTGGGCCAACATATCCCATGTCAAATTACCGTTCGAAAGCAAGTTTCGAACTTGTGACATCCTGCACCAAAGCCGAATCAATTAACCACTTGGACAAAGGTGCTTGTCTAAAAAAAAAAAAAAAAAAAAAAAAAAAAAAAAAAAATATTTGTATCATTCAATTGTCACTTGGGCATATTTATATCGCTACACCTAATGAAATTAAAGAATATAGTGACAAGAAACAATCGCAGTACCACACAGAAGTTATAAAATAATATCTTAGTAAAAAATAGTCAAAGTAGAATAAAATGGTTACATAATGTATGTAGTACTAACAGTTTTCCTATAAAACATAGATGTATAACCATAAGGAATGATTGATATCAATTAAACCATGAATGAAACAAAATAAATCAAAGACAATTGGAGTTCAGCAATAAAAAATTCTTGAGTTGAACATCACCATTAAGACTGCACATAATATCTGGGTATGCAAAAAGAAACTATGTTGGAAGAAAAAAGATGAATAGTGCAAGCCAAAAAACTAAGCTGCACTTACATTTAATATTCCTTGTTTTATCATGTATAAAAGGAAAGAGCCCATATATAGGGATATATTTTTTTTTTCAAAAGGTAAATTGAAATGAACATGAATTTTACAGTTATGAATTAAGAAGTGCTAAATTTACTCTGTAGTAGCATTATTGTTTCAAATACACATTAAACCGATCATGCTCTCAATGAGTGTTACCAAAAACATAGCCAAGATGAGAAAAGCATGATATTACAATATGTTTAGTGGAAAACATTTTCAAAAAAGTGACATATACCATTTGAAGCAGTTCAAAAAAAAACATGCTAGAATTTTGTTGCTTGATAGCCAATTTATGTTGTAAACTATTGAAAAACACTATTTCATATAAGGGTGATAACTGGTAATTGATATTAGATAATGATCAATTTCCAAATTTTGATTAGTTTTTGAAAATCCAATATTTCGTACAAAAATAAAACCTGTATAAAGGATAAGGAGTATCCAAAGCTAGAAAATCTTATTAATAAAAATATTTTTTAACTTAACATCAACTTAAGGTTAGAAAAAATTAGAAACTTTAGTAAGTTCAAAGTTTGGTCCAAGAAATTAATTGATTTGGCTAATAATATAAAAATAAATCGTTGGTACCAAATTAAGAAAATAAAGAGCATATGTAACCGAGCTATTTGTAAAATGCATAAGACAGTTAATTTTTCAGTATGAGGTCGTAATAAACAATACTAAATGTAAAATTGTTCATGAAATGGTTGATATCTGTTTTCGAAAAAGAATAAACCCGGAAAATATATGATAACATAGAATTATTGCTCGTAGTTTATCGAGATTCGACATAAACCATATTGCCCAACCTCATGCTGATTTGTTGGGAAAAAGAATCAACTTCATCAGCCAACAAACATAAAATATCAAAGTTGGAATAGATAAAACTGCTGTAACATTGCTAGATTAAGGGGAAACAAATTTCCAAAGAATGATATATAAATCTCATTGAATGTGATACGCCAATCATTTTATCTTTTAACATCTCACCATTAACTTAAATGGAAGACCCAGTGATAATTATTTTTCAAATTGAAACTAATATCCATGCTATTGTATAGAGAAACTAAGACCACTTTTTTTCCAAATATGTCTGAAGCAATAACATGGAAAACAAAACATTTGATTTAAAAACTATTAACTATCATTTAGATATTGGTGAAAGATTTAAGGATCTTGATCCATATATGGTATACACCTAATAATAATATAAATTAAGTCCTTAAACGGAACCTAGCATAGCATTCTAAAGGCCAATGTATAAAATTTTACAAATACGCTAGTGAGCTGCAAATTATTTTCCACCCTCACGTTGTATTTTATATATACAGAAAGTCTACTATTCAATTAACTTTCATTGTACATAGACATCTAAATGACTCGCCTGAATTATATTTCTAATAACTTTTAGTACATTACATTCTTATATAGTTATTGGTGTATCGTATTATTATTGTTCTTTACTAAATGAAAAAAATACATAGAAAGCTCTCAAGTTAAATAAATGGACTTGCTCTTTTCTTCTTTTAACAAAATCAAATCTATCGCTTTAAGAATGAATTCCATGTAGATAAACAAATAAATTCAATGGTAAATCATAAATAGTACAGATAATTTGTTTACCATTATTAGTAATTGAAGTAACTTAATATCATGTCCATTATTTGAACTGTGTCATATTATAAATGTGCAAGGCTCTTAACTTACCTATAAAGTTTAATAATAACAAAATCTAAAATAAAAATTTAAGAATGAGAAATTTAACAGTAGAAGAAAATTGGCTAGGAAAGTGAAATATGTAAAGGCCCATGTATACGATTTTAGAAATATACTACTGCACTGCAAATTGTCCCCCACCCTCACATTGCATGGTTATAAATACAGAACGTCTAGTATTCAGTTAGTTTTCATTGCGTGGTGATATTTCTTCAATTGCATTGACATCTAAATGACTTGCTTAAATTATGTTTCTAATAACTTTTAGTACATTACATTCTTGTATAGTTATTGGTGTATCGTGTTATTATTGTTCATCGAGATTTGATATGAACAATATTGCTCAACCTCATGCTAATTTGTTGGAAAAAAGAATCAAATTCATCATCCAACAAACATAAAATATCATAGCTGGAAGATATAAAACTGTTGTAACATTGCTAAACTAAGGGGAAAACAAATTTCCAAAGAACGATGTGTAAACCACATTGAATTTGATAAGCAAATCATTTTACTTTTTAGCATCTCACCATGATCTTAAATGGAAGACCCACTGATTATTATTTTTCAAATTGAAACTAACATCCATGTTGTTGTATAGAGAAACTAAGACTACTTTTCTTCCAAATATGTCTTTAGAAATCACATTTAGATTTAAAAATTGTTAACCATCATTTTAGATATTGGTGAGAGAGTTAAGGACATTGATCCATATATGGTATATGCCTAATAAAAAAGATAAAATAAGTCTTTACACATACCTAGCATAGCATTATAAAGGCCCATGTATACAACTTCAGAAATACATTACAGCGTTGCAAATTGTTTTCCACCCTCATATTGCACGGTTATATATATAGAAAGTATAACATTCAATTAATTTTTGTGTGGTGATATTTCTTTAATTACATAGACATCTAAATGACTCTCTTGAATTATGTTTCTAATAACTTTTAGTACATTACATTCTGGTATAGTTATTGGTGTATCGTATTATTATTGTTCTTTACTCAATGAAAAATATACATAGAAAGCTCTCAAGTTGAATAAATGGACTTGTTCTTTTCTTCTTTAATAAAATCAAATCTATCGCTTTAAGATTGAAATCCATGTAGATAAAAAAAAAAAAATTCAATGATACATCATATATAGTATAGATAATTTGTTTACCATTAGTAGTAATTGAAGTAACTTAACATCATGTCCATTATTTGAACTGTGCCATGTTAAAAATTGTGCAGGGCTCTTAAGTTAGCTGTGAAGTTTAATAATAACACTAAAATTAAAAATATAAGAATGAAAAATTTAACAATAGAAGAAGATTGGCTAGGAAAATTAAACATATAAAGAATGATACATAATAACCATGTAAAGAAAAAAAAAAGTTTACATGAAGTCACGAATATACGAATGGAGAAAAAAATAAAGTTCATCGAGCTGCTCATTGCACCTTAATGTACATGGATATCCACCATTTTCATGTATGTGCAGTATACCATAGTGTCATAATATAGTTTCTAAAGAGTAAAATCATAAATTAAAGTAGGTGTTGGATAATTAGAAAAATACTGACCTGCACTTCTAATAACTCAAGCCCAAATATTTATATACTTAAGCAATACCATTCCCCATTGAGAAATCTCTACATCAAATTGAGGCTCTGTGGAAACATCAAAGCATCAGGTTGCTTCATGTTACATGTATTTGAAGTAGGAGCGAAAAATTGGTTGTAGATTCTGTAAAAGTAATGTTATTGAATCTTGCTTGGTATTCTCTTTCAATATTAATCCATTGCAATTATCGAGTGGGAATAGACCTATGTTAAATAATAATAATAGCTTAACCATAATGTTTATAGAAGTGTTGGAAATTGAATTTCAAAAAATGAGGAGTTGAAATTTGAATTTGCAAAAACGAAGGAAAAACAAACCAAAATGGCGATAATCAGTAACAAAGATCTGAAATAAACACTCCAAATATATAAAAATTATTACCTGAATGGAAACAATTCTTTGAATTTGGCAAGAGATCTAGGGAAGAGCACAATTATGAGGGTTACAAAACGCAAAATAAACTGACTATTGATTTATACTAATCTAGTAATAGATTAAGTGATTTACTTTATAATTAATGGTAAGAAACCAAGATAAAAATTAGGGAAAACTGTGATATCGAACCTTCAGATGCAAGGCAGGAAGATGGGATAAATCAGATGAACTCAATAACTTGTGGTTCAATTTAAAAAAATGGAGAGATTTTAAATTTAGGCACTCGGGTTTTGTAACAACCCGCATATTTTATGATTCGAATATTTTAATATTTTATTTAAATATTTCATCGTTAGTCGGATTTTAGTCCGAAAACCTACTTTTAGCAAACAGTCGAATCGGGACTCGAGATCCATTCCATTGAGTTCAAAATGTCGTTTTCAACCTTTTTGAGTATAAGCTTCGATATGTTTGGAGTAAGTTGATTTTTGCCACTTTTTCACTTAGGGCTTTGGGTTGGGTTCAGCCCACTAGCCAACTTAATACCCCAAACTGAAACCCCCTCTTCATTCACTCCCTCTTCCTCTACTTTTCAGTTCTAAAGAGATTAATGGTGAGTGGAAGAGGAAATTAAAACTCCAAGCCCTAGTCTTCATTAGCAAATCCAACTTCTAGCTCCAAATTCAAGAGAACCCATTGCTTAGATTCAAGCTCCTTGTGTTGAGATTGAAGTGCGGTTGATCTTCCCTTGTCTTCAAGCTTCTCATTCATTATTTTTGGGTTCAAAAGTGAGATTTTTATCTCACGTCTATGCTTATAATTATCTTCGATTGTTAGGGATGAACTCCTGACACTTATTCTTGTGTAATTGCCTTTGGTTTGGATTGATTCGGTGAATATTCCAATTTTTAGTGTTTTGAGTTCAATTCTTTAAAAATCCTAACTTTAATGTTTTGATCATGTTTTTGGTGATGAATCGAAGAGCTTATATGGCCGGGTAGTCGATGGCGTAAATCCTTAGTGTCGTTGCTCGATCAATTGCAATTCGGAACACTACACCACAAAAGGCTTTTAACAGCATTTGATAAACGCTGTGATATGATACAACAGCGTTATTAGAAATGCTGTATAACGACATGCTGTCGTATATACATAACTTACAACAGCGTTTCTATAAACGCTGTTGAAACATCTCTGTGACAGCGTTTATTACGAGCTGTCAATAATGTTTTCAACAGCGTTTATAACGTGCTGTATTATGTTTTCTAAACGCTGTTATTGAATCATCAACAATTTCGACAGCATGTTAAAAACGCTGTTATTGAATCATCAACTATTTCGACAGCATGTAAAAAATGTTGTTATTGACAATTTCAAGATAATTACAGCACGAATTAAACGCTGTTGTTTCTTCATTGACAGCATTAATCAAACGTTGTCTTCTTTTTATATAACAGCTTTAATATTCCACTCTATTTTTGAATATTCCAGAATTATATTTTGAGTATATTGAAGCAACTAGCATATATAACATGTTCTAATAACTACTAATTAGATACATAAACGTTTACATGATATATACGTTCAGTATATTACAATTACAAATATATACATTCAGTATATTACAGTTACATGATATATACGTAAACTGCTAACAACTCCTTGCGGCAAATCAATAAAAAAGACTGCAACTGCTAACAACTGCTACTACCAACTCTCCATTCACAGCAAACTCCTTGCGGCAACACTCAACAATATCCTGCTCCTCCTTGTAAACAACTATTGCATTACTTCTGACAATCAATACTCATTGCCACAATCGACATATCTATTAACAGCCCTTTGCAACTCTTATGTTACACTGCAATACCCCCACCACCAACAAACTCATCCTCTATCTCTTTGTTTACTGCACCTGCATACTTCACCACTTCCACATCTCAACTTCAAACATCCCCCTAACAAAACAGCACCTAGCCACTGCTCAACCTTCCCACATCAATAACCATCACAGTAACTACATTGCCATACCTTTGTACTGTCCATCCATCAGCCTGCACATTAAGTAAAATTTGAGTCATATTGCTAACAACGCACATAGTTGATAAGTTTAGCTGAATTAAACAACAAAGTTATCATGAATGCAAACAGCATAGACACCTTTGTACTTAGACTAAATGAATATCATGAAAAAACAGCAAGTTGATAAGTTGATAATCCGCATATTTTATCATACAGACTAAATGAAATGGTACTGTAGCTAGAGCAACTAAAAATATGTGAGACCGGAAAGAGTTGTACTTCCATTTTATGTCCTTGTATAAATTTATAAATACACACAAAATGTGCGCACACGTGTGTATATAATAAAAGAATATGAATCTAGCATGACTGTACATGCAAAAGGATGTTAATTGACTCCCTGTACTAATTAAATTACAATTGTTGCAAGTAATCATCAGAGTAATTTCGACCAGGTTACAAGTCTCTATTTCATTTAAATAATAGTTGTGATTTTTTCTGTGCACGACCACTCCTAATTGATATATCAAACTTACACCCTGTTACCTAATTTAACAACCATATAGTACGAGAGTAAGGATGTGTGACTCATGAATAAGATTCTTAATAATCTGATAGAGGGAAATAGGGAAACCCCACATCGGTAAAATGAACAAGAACTAATCTTTCCTGAGTTCAATATATTCACGGCGGATGCCTGCTGCATTGATGATGACTATCTCAACCTTGTCTCCCTGCAAAATATTCAATGAAAAGGATAAGCATTCTGGTACAATAACACTTTATTAAGTGCGATTGATGACGATGACCATTTAATACATGAACTCATATGATTCTACTTCTGCACCTAGGTAATAGGATGACATTATCATTTTATTATGATTTATTGAACAGGCTTTTGAATAGAAAGGATAAGCAACATCTGACCATCATATTTAATGCACTTATGTTCATCTACTATCATTCATTTCATTGCTAGTGCGACAAATGTACATGAGAGAAATACATATAGTATCCCTATCTCTTATAGAGCTAAAGCCATAAAAAAAACTGTTCATTACCTTCCCAAACTCATGAAACTAGCGAATTTCATGATTCAGGTTATCCAATTTGATCTAAGATCTTATGAAACACACACAAGTAGTAATGCAATTCAGAGATTTAAACATGCTAATTTGATATATCATGATTTTTACTATCTGCATACCGTATATATATCCCTTTCAGTTGCTGAAGCAAATACATCTTTCACCATGTCAACTGCCTCTGTTTCAGATAGGGGTGTTACAGCATCCTGCTCAAGAACAGAAATACGTTAATTACACACATACATAAAGGTTCTAAAATAATGACTAGTGTTAAGAACAATCATACTTTAGCAGGAAGCAAGAGAGGGCTTGGAGATTTCAACTGGTTGTCCAAAACAGGCATAATCAGTGTCGAGCCAGAACCCTGAGCACTATAACCAACTCTCTCATAAGAGCCAACAGCATCGTATGTGTACACACATCCCTTGCCTAATTAAAAAATGAGAAGAAGCATAAGAAGAAAGAAAGAAATATATAAAAAAGGTAAGAAAACACGTTTAATTTCAAAATACCTTCATTGTCAAGGCCACCAAGAACATTGAAGGCATAATATGGAAAGAAACGCTTGTAGTAAAGGGTGTTTGAAAGCAGTTGTGCCATAGCAGGGCAGCTCATTTGTTTGTTGTGTTGATGCTGATATAACTGTACAAAAAATCATGCTTGAAGCTTTTAGATGTAGGATAAAGGTAGCATGTTTAGCCAATGCTTGCTAATGGTTAATCGTAGGAGATGGCTTTGACTATTTAATGATGGAAACAGTACCCACCAAGTGCTTTGAAGCCAAGTGCTTTTGCAAAGCTTTGATATCACACTGACATCCAGATGATGCTAACACGCTTTTCCCAGCTCTGCATTTAAATAAAATACTTGTTATTTGAATGTTTGTGATAATCCCCCTACTGATGTTCAGATTCTCAAAGTGCAGGAGTTTACTTGCAGCTCATTCGAACTATAAGTTGAGAAACGCTAACTTGGCTTTTAAGACATGCAAAGTTCAGCAATATCCATTCACTGTTAACCAAATGATCTCACCATTGGATTAGGAACAGTATGCTTCAGAAATAATCAGGTATATAGCATAAAGGAAATTACTTGCTGATAAAGTTCAGCACTATAAATAACCAGAGTGTTCGTAACCATAGTCTGATATTTTACAAATAGCGGTTCGGGTATAATATAGCCAATTGGGATGTGTATCTGAATCGGCCCACATAGAGTGGCACACTATAAATGCAACTATATCATGTACAAACTGAAGCAATTACAAACTGATTGAATAAAAAGCAATTGCTATTGTATATCAATTCTCTTGCTAAACATAGTTTTTCAAATTCTCTATCATGGTATCAGAGCCGTTTGAAGCTTAACGGCATTGAAATCAGATTTTGAAGAAAGAAAGAAGTCAAGATATCATCAGAGAATTATCATCATCTGATATCTTGATAACCCATCAGGTTTATCTCATCATTTGGGTTACATAATTGATTTTGCTTATTAAAACAGGTGTCGTGCCAAAGAAATCAACAAGTTTCTGACTGCAACAAGTTTTTAAGCAAATTCCAAAGCAAGAAGATTCAGAAAAGAAAAACAGATATCAAGAAAGCAATCAAAGGTAGAAAGAAAGTAATTGCCCTGCCAAGAAATCATCAGAACACATTCATCATTTGATTCCGGCTGCAACTAACCTGAGCATACTGCATCTGAAGCAATCTTGCAACTGCAAGTTTCTGAATCATCAAGCTAGTTATCTCTTTTATTGATTTCAACACGGCTGAAGGAGACACCAACTCAGCAACCTCTGATAATATCACCAATCCTCAGCAACAAACTGCAGAAGCAGCTGGAAAGTTGATCAAGCCTGTCCTTAGCCCACAAAGTCAACTTATCACCATCCATTTTGAAGAAGATAATCATCTTCTATGAAATAAGTCGAGCGGTGATTGATAACTATATCAGCTTTAGCATGAAAGATGTAGCAAATTTTGACCTATTTTCAAATGTGTTAAAGATATAGACATGTTTTTTAGTCATGTTGGTGCTGATTCAGCAATTTCTTCTGCCTCACTTTGAAATTGCACCAAATTTTTTGTCCATTTTCTTTTTACACTAGTGCTTCCTCAGCATGCGTCAATGCAAATTCTTCAAAACAAGAAAATAGTTTGACGCTATCATAAGAACTTTGCTGCTAAGACTGATAGCTTTTTTTGTCAAAACGTGTGAAATAGTGTAAAATGAGGAATTCAAGGGGTACATTGGAAATTTGGCATGTGTTAATTTCTAAAACAAAATTGTTTTTAGCATAGAGCTTTGGCAGATTAGAATGCAATCATTATAGCATTTTGATCTCAATATAAGCTAAAAGAAATGGTTGAATCAGCGCCAACATGACAAAAACATGTATATCTTGTAATAAATTTTGAAATGAGTCAAAATATGTTATATGTTTGAAAAGTGGCTAAATTGATAAAAAGAGAAATCCATCAAACTATCATCTATAGCTGTTTAATGACTTCCTTTATCGCAAATTTTAAAAAATGATACAGTTGGTGTTTACAGAATTGGTGATAATGTGATTTAGAGTGAGCTAATTAGCATGAGCAGTTTATTGTTTTCCATAATTATGTATATGAAAAAGAAACTAGTTCATGTATGCATGTATGCCACTAAGCATACCCCATAGAGCAGCACTCTTCACAAGCGGTGGAACAGGCACATCGTGTTCAGATTTATTGACACTCCTGCAAAGAAGTATCATAATATTGAAAAGAATCATAAAGAAGGCACAATGTTGCTACATATTGAGGACATGAAAAGGTCAAATAAATCCAGGAAAAAAATTACCTAAGCAATAGCATATGCTCAGGTTCAGTTTTCTCTCTCTTTTGCAATAAATAAAAACATGAATGAAAAATGAAGAAACAACGCAGTTTGCTAATACCTGAAAAACAATGGTATGTTCGAAACTACAGAAATCCACTATTAGACTGAGGTAGGAGCTTCTCCAGTTCATTATTACTACCAAAAAAGAACAAAAAATTCTAAGTGTAAGATTAATTTTTTACTCCTTATCTGATTAATCGAATAAACAAATCTTTTTCGAAATAGTTTGCTATCGAGTCTTTATGTTCATAGAATTTTCTCTTTATTTTTTAATGATCTCAACGATTTGAAATGACCAGCTGTGTCCTATTTGTGTTTGTGCATTACTGAGAAGAAGTTGAGTTCGCATGAACAAACTCATACAAAAGGAGTTCGGCTGGTGTTTGTTGTCATTAGTGTATTGTTTACGCATGCTAATGGACCAGTAAATACAATCAAGGTACCAATTAGTTCAAACATATGCATAAACAAAAAAATTCATAATGTATATTTGCATATTCGTTATCACCATTCATTTCCATCTATGCTACATCTATCAGCACCTCAATGTTATATAGGTATTTGAAAATTGAAAAATTACAACCAAGAAAATAAGGAAATAAATTACCCAAAATAAATTACGTATTTTCAGGTATAAAATAAATGCTAATGTATTCAGTAAATAACCAATATGCATATTTATCAGTTTGTTAAGTGCATAAAAAGTACTTTATTCATAATTTTGATACCGAAGCCCATTCATACATTCTGAAAAGGATTTCCTTTTCTATAATAAACTTCAACATTTTTATTAGCAATTATGTTCACGTTTATATTATTAACAGAAAATTTGTTTTTTTATTTGTTATATTAGTTACCATTCAAGAAAATTACAGTGAGTAATTATAGAAATCAGTTATGATTGATTTTGCAAAATAAAATTAACATAAACACACGCAATTTATGCCTCTTTCCAAGGTTAGATCTTTTAAGATTTAAGTAATCCAATATGAAACTCAAAGCATTCCAAAATTAACTGCATAATAGATTGAATGATAACAATTATAAATCAAGGCGAAAGAACATGAAATGCTTGCTAAAAAAACAAAGTACGGTAATTTTAACTTCTGATAAATACAAGAGAAAAGGACAAAAACAGACCAGATAAGCACGAAATGCAGCTTGAATCTTTACAGCTGCGAATTCTTTTCTATTTCCGCCACCTGTCACATTTTCCGTACTTGTAAATTTAACCACGGCCGCTACTCCAGCCTTTGCCGCTGCAGAAGACGCTACAGCTATGGATCTTTTGCTCGGCTCCTCCGCGTTGTCGCCGTCATTTTTGTTAAAAGGAGGGGAATTTTTGTCCTTTTTGCTGAAGAATTTCACCGAGCTGCCTCCATTTCTGGTTTTTCCTTTTGAGGGTGGTGATGACTTTTTGCCACCGAAAAGCTCGCGGAGCCATCGGATCAGTTTACACATACGATTAGGGCAGTGACGAAGGGAAACTTCGGTGATGGGAAGAGAGACCTAATTTGCTCTGGTTGTGAAGGCGGTGAAGGCGGTAACGAAATGAAAGGGCGATAGAATTAATTGGGGAAAGTGGGAAAAAGTAGCGGCAAATTATAATTAGGTTTTACTCAGCGTTTGGGACGTAAAAATTTCCCCCCCAGAAATTCTTTTACCGCATTTGAAGGGGAAACACTGATATTGGATGCTGTTGATGGTATTTTTTCTTGTAGTGGAAGGGATTGGCATTCATTAGATAGGCATGGGAGTGCTGGCAACAGGGTCCGGCCGACCGACCTCTATAGCCGACCGACCGACCTGCTACCCGAGCACTTCCTGCCTCTGTTTTGGCAGTGCAGGTTACAGGCTCCAGCCGACCGAGCTCAGGGTCCGGTCGACCGACCTGCTACCCGAGCACTTCCATCTTTGGTTCGGTCAACCGACCCAGGGAGTCCGGTTGACCGACCTGCTCCTATTTGCCAATTTTGCCTATATTGTTTATTTTCCAACTTTAATCGACTCATGTTGTTTCCCTTTTGTTGTTATCATTTATTATCGACTTTGATGACATTTTCTTTGGGAATTTTCGAAATATCCATTTTGATGGATTTGATATCGATTTCTTTGGATTTTATTCACTTCTTCGTATGTGAATTTTTATGATTGATTGTTTCTACAATCACTTCTATGATTTGTCACTTTAAAATATAAAGGTTTTCAATGCTAGTAGTAAATATCAAAACCCTTTCTTTAAAACAATTTCAACACTCTCGTTTCTTAAACCGTTTTTCAATCTATTAGTATATACAAACCTTTACCTCACTCGTATGAGAAATCTAATTAAACGACTTAGTAAAACAAGTGGTATGAAACACTTGCGTTTACTTCATTGGTTAATTCTTGGACTTGTTCGATTGAATCTCCTGTGACAATTTTATAGTGGAGATCTATAATTTGTTCGTAAATATTTAAGTTAAGCTAGTGGTTATGGGACATGAAGCTAAGCTCATATATTTACTAGCTTAGAGTAATTGACACTTTCTTGATGATCATTGAGGATCATGTTTGTGTTTTAGACTAGCGCTATGCTATGTTTCTTTGTCCACGAAGGGGACGGTACCTCGTTTTATTGAGTTTCGTCTCATTTTTATTATAGGCTAACGACCTATTTATTTCTTGGGGTTTCGACCCAATTTTTGTGGGCTAGCTACCCACGTTTTTATGGAGTTCGAATCTTCGGGCGTATCGTTGTACTACGTCATTGTTCCGAATTTTACGAATTTCAGGTTCCTCGGGCGTACAGTTGTACTACGTCGTTGGGCCGGCTCTATGGTTAGCGACCATGGGATAGCGTCCCGTTTGTGATACACGGGTTGGTGAGTTTTCATGCTTCCGTTTTGTGATAGGCCTCCCCCTTTTTGTGATTTCTGGATTTCTATTGATGATTTCTAGAATTTGTGTTTCACCAATTTTATGATTGGCATTTATACGTTGTCAATATTTTTGGCTTGGTGAATGAAATAAGGAGTATGACATTCCTTTTGATCTTTGAGAAGATTCTTGTGATATTGATTAATCTCTTGTTGATTTTCAATTGCATACTTATCACAGTATAGCTTTATAGTTATCATATGTTATGTCATATCTCTTATTCTATATCATTTTATCTGATATTTATAGCTAGACTGATCCGTTTATTATTTTCTGATTAAATAATACTCTGGTAAGACCGAGGTGTTACAGGTGCTTCTTCTTAACTTCTCACCAGGGATTATTGTCCTAACTTTTGGCTAACTACTTAGATTAGTAGTTTTTGGTTGTATACATTTGAGATATAGACTCATAGTTGTGTACTTATTCTTTTGTATAGCACATGTTGCTATTCTTTTGTGTCATTGTGGATCTTTTTGACCACTACTCTGATGAACACTTTAAAGTGTTACATATATATATTCATACCTATTTCCACCTTTGTGATATGAATTATCTGTGACTGATTTGTGTTATGTTTATTTCTATATTCGTTTTCGAAGATTATTATAGCCGCTGTGTAGTAGCTTTGGGTTTGTATCGGTGTGCCGAATTTCCTTCCGAAATCAAATGCATGTTATACTATCCGACATAGCGGTGCTCGCACAAAGCAATTGCACGGATGGTCGCTCCTCAACAGCCTTATTCTCCGCGCTAGTTGACAGCATTGCTCTGTAGTGTTCTTGGCTAGCGTGGGTATAGAGGTGGGGCGTCACAGTTTTTTTCTCGGTTTTTTTGTTTTAAAAGAAATAGGGAAGATGGTTTATTATGGAAAGGAGAAGAATTGAAAGAACATAAGAAGAGTTACGAAAGGAAAAAGAAGGGAGCACGACTGTTCATTTCACAAAATACTCAAAGGGCTTGTGCACCCATGAAATGTAACTCGGTAATAATATAATAGTATAGATATACATTCTTATAAACTAATGCACAAATGGTCACATCAAGTATTAATTTAAACTAAGCATGATTATCTAGTACTAACACATTAATTATCTAATCATGTGTGCATATATGTGTGTGTGTGTGTGTGTGTGTGTGTGTGTGTATACAAATGTGCACAATGTTTTCCGATGACTTTTCGATGTCGAAAAGTCATAATTTCGAAAAACAATTTTCGGTCACATTTTCTGTTCTTATTTTAAACTAACTATTTTAGTAAACATATTTTGAAAATGATTTTAGCATCATTAATTATTATTTAAAAGATTTTTATTTGGTAATTAAAATCCATTATTTAAATATTTACAAATGATTTAAATATTCGAATGCAAAGTGATTAATTTACAGGTCGTCAAATGTGCTGTTTAAATACTATGAACTGTTTGCAAAAACTCAAATTCATTCCTTCAAATTCTTAGTGATATTACAAAATGATGAGGAAATTGTCTGCGATTTTTTAGGAAGTTGTTTTTATCATATAATGTCCTAATTTTCATGAAAATGGAAATGTTTATTCATAACTATACATTAAAGATATAATTATTATAATGTTTATAATCGAACTATTTTAAAATAGGTCGGATAATATCAAATATTATTACCCTTCAATTATTTAAAAAGATTGAGTTCTTTTGATTTTGACTAGATTGAATTCAAAGTAATTAAAAAATCATTTACAAGAACTTCTATTTTATTTGTAATACAATTTATTGAGAAAATTAGTTACATATTAGTTCTCTTTAGTACTAATATATTATATAATAAACTATAATCATCTAATTTCTTATAATTATTCCTATAAGAAATTCCTTAAAATTGGTATTTTCATATGTATTTACGAGTAAATTTTTATGGTGACACATTATATTGCTTTGAATTATGTTAATTTTTGTATCATTTTAATTATTACACCTACATGTATGTTTGAAGTAAAAGAAAATTATTCGATTGTTCCAAAAGTTAACGACTTCGATCTTTGATCCAAATTTTCTAACCAAATTCTATTTTACCTTATTTTTGTTTTGATTAGTATGCTTTTCAATACTGTTTTCTTGATTTATTTTGCAGAGTCAAATGGATTTATTAACGCACGAACATCTTAGAATATCCAATTGTTTTGAAAAATTGTTATAGGTAAAGTAGAACTATTTCCTATTCCTTACATTTTGTATTAAAATCCATTTTCATTTTATTTTTGTTTTTGTTGAAGATTATTTCTGTAATCTTTCATTTATTTTTGGAAGAATTATTGTGTTTATTAACATATTAATACGAATAGACCTTATGTTGTTTTATATACTTAAATAGAGGTAAAGTTGGACTTTTTTTCATTCTCAAACATAAGTATATGAGAAAAATCAAGTTGCGGGAAAAAATTTATACCTAAAATAAAATAAAACATAAAATATATTTTGTCATAAAATAAATTAGGGAAAAAATATAAATGCACAAGCAACGTTTTTTATTATCTTCAATAAGCAACTTTAAAATTTTGTATAAGTTTAGTTTTAACCATGTATATTCCAAACTTACTTTTTTTAAATTCTTTTGGTACTCGTAGTCACTTGAACTTACTATTTTGTAAATTTTAATATTATCCTTCTTAACCAATCTGCATTTCATATTTTTTTACAATGCTGTTTAATATACTATATTTGCAAAAACTCAGGGTGATGGCTTCCACCAAGTTCTTAGTGATATTACAAAATAATGAGGAAATTATCTATGTTTTTTGTGAATTTTTTTTATCGTATAATGTTTTTACTTTTTATGAAATGAAAATGTTCGTTCATAACTATACATTGAAGATGTAATTATTTATAATGTTTATATTTGAACTATTTTAAAATAGGCTAGATAATATCAAATATTATTACCACTCAATTGTTAAAACAAATCAATTTCTTTTGATTTTGACCAGATTAAATTCAAAATAATAAAAAAATTAATTAAAATAAATCCTATTTTATTTGTAATTCAATTGTGAGAAAATTAGTTGCATATTAATTCTCTTTAATACAAATATAGTATATAGAGAAACTGTAATAGTCTAATTCCTTATAATTATTTTCATAAGTAATTCCTTAAAATTGGTATTTTCAAGTGTATTTATAATTAAATTTTTATGGTGATACAGTATTTCGCTTTGAATTATGTTAATTTTCGTATTATTTTAGTTATTACGTCTGCATGTATGTTTAAAGTAAAGGAAAAAATATATTCGATTATTCGAAAAATAAGACAACATAAGGTTGTTGTTCTATATGCAGTTATTATATTATGTTATACTATACGTACTTGAAATTATTACATTTTAAATTTAATAATATTTTCTAATTCGGTTCGCACTATATAGTGATAAAATTATGATTAGATATTTATTTCACATGTTTCTCCTTGCAACATTCTTATTTCCGTATAAAACACCATGTACAATCATAATTTTCTATCATATTAGCTTTTTATTTCTACTTAATTACGCATTCACAAAATATATCTTTATTAAATTATGTTGTATTGTTCCTATTCATATTATTTACACATTTTCTAACAAACCAGAATTACTTTCAAGCGGTTGGAATCATCATAGTTGGAAGATACATAGTTCACAAATCAATTTTCCTTTGGAAGCTAATGTACTGAAATGATTTATTAACGAATGATATATTAGCCATAAAAGTTAGTAGGTCAAATTGTGAAACTATTAATCCTCATTTATGCTTTCAATTTCAATAAATAATGCTAGGTTTAGTTTTGTTATGCTTTTAGTTTTTGAATCTAAATGCTTAGTTTAGAAAAATAGACTATTTTTATAAACTCACCAAAGTGTATATATAATTTGATTGATCTGATAACATGTTTATTATTTAGTTGTTAATAATTTAAATAAATATGCATTTTTTCTTTAGCATTAAATAACTTATACTCATTAGTTATAATTAATTCATTTAATTCGCATCAGAGAGAATTAATTTGACAATTAATGTGTAATTAATCCTCTAATTATAAATTAAAATCAAAAGAAAGGGAAATATTTTAGAATACAAATAATAATTCTTTTTTGATTAATATATAACACAGTAAATGTATTTGTCATAATAGCTTCAACTTTCTATTGCATATATCAATAAATATATATTTATATATTTCTATGTACAATTTATATTTATTTGTAACAATAAATATATTAAATTTTATAACTTTATATATGTGAAATCATTGTAAATGATTTTATAATCTATAAATTGGGATGATTTTTATATAATTATTTCCATTTATTATCTTAATGCGGAATGAATTTAATACAACATTTATAAACTTAAATTGTGGAAAGCATTAATTAACTATAGTTTTGAATTTGAGAATATGTTAGTTTTGATATTTTTTTTAATGCTTTAAGTTTTTGAAACTCCTACTTCCATCTTTAGTTAATTTTAAAATCGTGGAAAAGTACACTTGGGTTCTTTATAAAAATAATGTATAAATATTAGAGAATTTATATAGTTTGGTTTATTTAATTTTATACATGTTTATTATTTGGGATAAATGTGATTATCGATATATTATTAGTGATTTCGGGCTAAGTTTCAACGTAGTGTATGTTTTCGATTTTTTTTCCATTTTTAATATTTAGTTAGTTATATGTAATTGAAATCCCAAATTAGAGGCAGTTGATTCAATTAACTAGCATTAAGGATAATTTATTCTATAATCAATGTGTGATTAATTATTTAACTTAATTTAGAATCAAGTATATCATAAATTCTTATTGTAAATTATTCTACATTAGTTTGAATTAGAAAATATCTTTAACATATAATTCACTTTTGCTCTTAGTTCCATATGAAACCAACTTTAAATTCATTCTCACATGGTATTTGTTTACATATTAATTTATTGGGATTATGTAGGTGGTGTGATATTCTTTAACACTTTAGTCATCATTGTTTTTATGAGTTGCTCAAAATTATTATTTTTCGTGTCATAGACGTTACTTTTTCAAAATGCACCAATGTCGAATTAATGATACTTCCATTTCTAAACTGCTTTTAAACCATCAGAAAATTTGCTTAGTTCAAAATCTTAATTTACATATATTTATGAGAGAATATACACAATTTACCTAACATGTTTATTTTTTAGTTTAGTTAACCGTTGTTATTATAAAAGGGTGACCACTTCAAATTTTACGTTACAAAATTGAGCATAACTATGAATTTCGGTTTAACTTTTCTTAATGGTTGAATGCTAAACATGGTTGGTTGTATATAATGTATGTATGAAACGTTCTTTCATTTTATTTTTTTAATATTCTAGTTCTTGTAATGTATGTGAACATACATATCTTATGATATACAATAAAATAATGTTTACCCATGTTCATTCACACATGTAAACGAATGTGCTTACATAGTATTGATAATGTTTATAAGTTAACCAACTTCAAATAGGAAAGATCATACCAAATAATACTATCACGTAACTGATATAAAAGAACTGATTGTTACATACTCCATTTGGTTTGAACTTAAACAAATAAGAAAATTAGTTGAAATTGGGTATCTTTAATTGAAATTAAACTTGGTGAAAGAATTGAATACATAATAATCCTCTTTAATGCTAATAGAGTAGAGGCTTAATTTTTAATCAATCATTTCCTTTTATGTAACTCTTTTTGTAGAAATCTTTCAGAAGCTTTCTAAGTTTTAGCTCCATGAAGGAAAACGTAATGTTTGTCATTACATAACATTAACAAATGTTTTTTTAAACTATTTTTCATTCTTTTAGCAGCAAATTAATATAAGTACCGTAAGGATGATATATTTATGGTTTTATACGAAGTATTATATTTTGCATGTTTGTCTATGCTTGAAAGATAACATTATATATTCTATACGTATGGACATGATTATATATTTATCCTTACATGAATATCAATTTGATTTGGTTATAAATACCAAATTACGTCGATATTTTGATGTACATATAATAATGTTGAAAGCATTAGTATCAACATTGTATTGATACTCCAAAAATAATAATGTCAATTTCTAGTTAGATTCCCAATGTAAACTTATGATCAATGTTTGCAAACATGGACAAAAAAAAGTGAAAACGAGAAATTATGAATTAAGAAATAAAAATAAAATGAAAAATATGTTTGAGTGTTGAGTTAGATATTAAGAGATATTACTTTGATGAAGGATAAGAGATATGGTAGGAGTTTTTACTAAGTAAATTAGTACAAAGATTTTTATGGAAAATAATGAAGGTATTTAATGCACATAATTCAAATATAAGTTTTGTCTGTGATTTTTGTGAAAAAATATATAATGTATCTTAAGTAAAACATGGTTTCTACAGATTTTAGTTCACAATAAAACAAGTTCACTTTGTCTTTTATTGCATTTTAAAAAGTTATCACTTTACTACATAATACTTCTACTTTCATTTCAATATTTGCTGTTTTTGTGCATATATAGATGCTTATTTTATAGAATACTTTGTTTTGTATTATAAAATAAGCAACTGCAATAACATATTCCAATAATAATAATCTTTATTAATAGTTGACTTCGTTGATTGTGTTTACTTACACTGTTTTATCTAATTGTTATCTTTAAAGAAATTTATGTGTTATTGTAAGTGTTTTCCAAGCTACTGTGGTATTTCTCTAACTTATTTATTATTCAGTATGTCAAAATGTTTAATAATGCAAATGTTGTAATTTTGTTTCTTTAAAACATATTTGAAACATTATTTCACTTAGAGCATAATTTCTCCATTCTGGATTTAAAATGCTACC
Organism: Allium cepa; assembly: GCA_030765085.1. NCBI lineage: Eukaryota > Viridiplantae > Streptophyta > Magnoliopsida > Asparagales > Amaryllidaceae > Allium > Allium cepa. The sequence goes on along the minus strand of CM060932.1, from coordinate 78,506,818 downwards.
ACCGTAGTGAAATATGTACATATTGAAATTTATATGTTAAACATAGGATAAACTCATATTAAACTTATGCAGCATAATCTTGAAAATTAATAAACATGCATAATATGCAACGCCTGCAAAGTTAAGGATAATAGAAAACTAATGTTAACATATATTGTATAAAGTCGTTGTGATCCAAAAAATTTAGTTATACTTTTTATGTTCGAGATTACTTAAGTATATTTATCATCAAATGTTTGTTAGTAGTATTTAAGAAAAAGCTAATATGAAGAAAAAAACTATAATTTATGAATATACTCGTTCACCTTTATGTAACAACAAATCAAAAAATACACCGTTAAATAAACCATGTCGTGAACTTTGTGTGCATAGCACGGGTTCGCACTAGTCACGATAATCGTTAAAGAACACCTCCAAGAATTTTCAACAAGAAGATCTTTAAAGTACATCTAGTAACTTGCCTTCTTTTGTTCTTTTTTTTGTGATAATTGAAGACATCTAAAAGTGGTTTCAAATTACATTTATATGACTCTTTTGATATATATACTTCTTTCTTGATTTCTTCAACACTTTCATACAAATCTTCTGCCTTATTAACATGAGAAGATTCTTCATTTTTCTAACATGAATTTCATATTATGAATCGAAATCTATAGAATCGATCTCTTCGGAATCACAAGATTTTTCAACAGCTGTAGCTTCTTGAAATGTTTTCTCAACTGATTTTTATAAAAAAAAATCAAATTCAATAAGTCTATCAATCTAAACAAATCATATATTTCTTTGATTTTCAACATAAATACATTATTTATCAAATCAAACTTAAAAGAAATTCCGCATTTTGGAAATGCAGTTATTCTAAATTTAAACAAAAATAATAAACAAATTAAACTTTAAATGCGTTTCAAAAAGGCAGTACTAAAAGTATATAAATTTTTTAATTAGATTAAACCAATAACTATGGCTCTCAATGGGTACCCGAAAAATCTGGTATCCGTACGAATCCGTATCCGAAAATATGAAAAATATACGTTATTCCAAAAGCGGATACGGATTCCGATATCCGAAAAGCTTTTTGGATACGGATATGGTTATTGTGGTATCCGTATCCGAAAAATATCCATCCAATTAATTGATGCATATATATATATGTGTGTGTGTGTGTGTGTATATTTAATTAATATATGATTTTGCAACTATTTTCTAACCATTAGATGTTACTACGATATGGTGTTTTGCTCATTTTTAGTGAAAACGGAGAGTTTATTGTTTAATGTTTGAATATTTTTGAATACACATATGGATATTGGTATAAAACAATATTTTATCATCATATATTTTTATTCCTTGGTTTTTTAATGAACGCTAGTACAAAAAACGTTTTATGTTGATCCAAACCTTTTCATTTACACTTTTAAATTTATTGATTATGGACGTAGCAGATAAATATCCGACGTCCGTTCGTATCCGAAAATTAAACAGATATGGATATCCGATATTCGAAAATTAAGCGGACAAGGATATCCAATATACAAAAATGATTTCGGATACAGATACGGATATGACACTACCTGTATCCAAAAGTATCCGTTGACAACCCTACCAATAACTAAGATATAACTGCATATTATAAATGCGGTTATTAAATGCATTTTTAACTAAAAAATAGAGTTAAAATGGGAGTAATAGTTACTGCCTGAAGTTATTAAACTACACTTTAAGACTACACTACATAACCAAAATGTAGTAAAATTTTGTGTGTAACTATTATTAATAACTAAATAAGCCAAATGCAATAACCTTTTCAACAGCAACTATTATTAACAACGATTAATAAGTTTACCATAATAAAAAAACTACATAAACCCAAAGCAGTAAAACCATATTGATTAGCATTACACTATAAACTGAAAGGTAACTGCATAACCCCAATGCAGTTACATTAGAACTTAAAATTTAACTAAATTTTGTGAATTTAACTATCAAATTCTAGTTTTCAAAGTATTATAAATACATTTTGTAACTACATATAATAACGCGTTAATAACAATTATCAAAATGACAATAAAATATTATCAATTAACTCAAAATAACTATTTTTAATTGCACTTAACAAACCAGTAATTAAAAGCATATAATTTTTTTAGAATATTGTAAGTAAATGTAGTTACATTAATGTATAAATTAAAAAAATACAACTGCATAACTCAAATCAGTAACATTTTAAAGACAAAAACATAAACCTGTGCTCGAGAGATAGCCGTCCATACACTGATAAGGGGTTGGAATTGAGATCTCATTCAAAGAAAAAGATAGCAAAAATCTGGAGTTTCTTTTTTTATCCTATACGGATGATCTGATCCGCAAGGAGGCTGAGCAAAAAGAGAAATTCGCCCGAGGAGGGGCTCGCGTCTGATTAGCTAGCTGGTGAGGCAATAAACTTTTCAGTAGCAAATATTATTAACAACAATTATTTAGTTATCATACTAAAAAAACTGCATAAACTAAATGCAGTAAAACCATATTGATTAGCATCACACTAATGAACTGAAGGATAATTGCATAACCCTAATGCAGTTACATTATGATTTAAAATTTAACTGCATTTAATGAAGGGAAAATTTGGCTAAAGTCCATATTAAGTTTCAAAATACACCAAACATATTTGCCAAATATTTTTTGTAAATTAGGTCTCTAGAATTAAGTTGTCGAATAATTGCATACATTTATTCAGTGAATAATTGCTGACATTAATGGAATTTTATTTAAAAATTACAGACATTTCCGCAATTACTTACTGAAAAAATGCGGAAATTTCCGCAAATATTCACCAAAAAATACGAAAATTTCCGCCATTATTCACTGAATAATTGCAGACATTTATACAATTTTTGCATATAACTGCATAAATGTGTGCAATTATTCAGTAATTCAATTCTAGGGACCTAACTCACAATGTTATTATGGGGAGGAATTATTGTGTATTAAGTTTGATTTTAAGGACCTGAGCCTAATATTCACTTTTTTATGAATGTAATTATCAAATTCTAGTTTTCAGAGTATTATAACTAAATTTTTAACCACATACAATACATGCACTAATAACAATCTTGCTATCAGAAAGGCAGTAAAAAATTGTAAATTAACTAAAAATAACTATTTTTCACTACACTTGATAAAGCAGTAATTATAAGCATATAATTGTTTTATAATATTGTAAGTAAATGTAATTACATTAATGTATAACTTAAGAAAATACAACTGCATAACCCAAAGGTATTAACATTTTAAAACAAAAATATCTTTCAAAAACAACAATTATTAACAACAATTAGTTATTTATCGTAGTAAAAATACTGCATAACCCAAACCATATTGATTAGCATAACACTAATGAACTGAAAGATAACTGCATAACCCTAATGTGGTTAAACATGAACAAAATCAGCTATACTAAATATCGTAACCCTAATGAACTAAAAAAACCACATAACATTAATGCACTAAAATTAATCATATTTACTATGATAATAACTTTTTCGAACAAAAATAACTACATAAAGTTAATCAAAAACAACACTAATGAACAATTATATCTTTTTTATTCGTAAATTTTTCAATATTTACTACAGTATAAATAACATTCCTCGGCATTTTGACCACATAACCTAACTCTGCATTTCAAAAACTATGCTGAGAACTCTCGATCTCAGTAGTAGCTTCAGCATCATTACTCTTAGTCATCTTTATTTCAAATTTAATTTCCATTTGTATAAGTTAGATGCGAGACCGCAAGCAAAAAATTGACCCAAAATGGAGGGTTTAGAAAAGTTGTTCCTAAAGAAACGAAATAAAAAAACTACAGCACAAAAACGATACTTTTTCCAGAAGAGAGTAAACTTACATGTGGCAAAAAAAGGGGGAGAGCGGTCAAAACTTAAAAGGATACGAAGGGACCTCATTTCAAAAAAGAGAGCAGAAAGCACTCGCTTTGTATTTAGAGTAAGAAATAGGGGTCCGAGACCAATTTTCTATTAACAAAACTCATTGTCGTAACCATTGGAAAATACATTGTTCCTCTGAAATGAACATATGGCAAAAGGAGTAACGGCATCGTCTGTATCTTTATTTAAAGGGACAGTTTGACACAGATCCCTAATAAGTTTCAAAATGCATAAAAATCGCAATTTTTTCAAAAAGTTACGGAAATTTTCACATTTATTCACTAAAAACTGTGGTAATTTCCACGATTTTTTCAAAAAATTGTAGAAAATTTCGCAATTATTCAACAAAAGTATTGCGAAAATTTACACAACTTTTGGATATAATTGCATAAATGTCTGCGATTATTCAGTGAATAATTGCATAACTGTATACAACTACTTAGTAATTTAGGGATCTAGTTTACATGTTTTTTTTCACTGGGGTTTTTATGTATTTTGAAACTTATTCTCGGTATCGGCCTAATATATTCAATAAAAAAAAAATATCCCAAAAACACCGACCTCAAACCCCCACACATACCACAGTTGGAATACTTTTTCCTGTTTAAACTCAAGTACTAAAAAATACATACAAATTCAGATCGCTTACAGAATCCAGTTCAAGTTAATATCAAAAGAAACGTCGACGAATTTTCATTTCAAGTAACTACAAACATATACAACTCATTATTCATCATATGTACAAAAACTGCAGTAACTATATTATTTTAGATCAAGTTCAAACAGCTTCTAATGCTTCCAATGCCTGAAATATATCAGTCCTAGTTACCATTCCTGCATTAGAATTAGAAAGAACCACCACTTTAAATAAGTTTCATAACATATTTTCTTGATTTTGGTAAGTTCAGCAAAGATCTATTCTCACCTATGACTTTGCTTTTCTGATCCAGAATTGGAATTCTATGTATCTTCATCTTGAGCATCAAAGCTGCTGCATCTGCCAATTTAATTATCACAAAAGTTATCTGTTACTATAAAGTTTATACTGAAGCTTCAGTAATTTCAATAAAAATAAATAAATAGTCTTATTTTATGTCCCTACGACAATCAAACTCAGTATTTCAGCCACACAACTAAATGCCTGATCTAGATTACTAGTATGCATAGCTGATTTCAATCGCTTACTGAAACTAAGGACTCATTTAGTAATCTTAAATTTCTAGGGATTTTTTTTAATCAGCTGTAAATGAAATTTTATTTGTATTACCTTGTACAGTTTTAGTCGGGGGCAAAGTAATAGCAGGAGAAGACATGATTTCTTCAACCTTTGATTTCTGCTCCATCAAACAACATATTATTCAGAACAATAGTTAAAAAAAATCCCTACTTTAGGAAAATAAGTTTGAAGTATATAAAGTGAATTAATGAAGTAAGCTAACCCCATCAGAAGCTTTGGCTTTGTCCCTCTTTGAGATCACTCCTATACATCTAAGATCACTGTCTACAACCGGCAAACCCGATACTACTTCAAATTTGTCATTGATTTCTTCCAAGGTCTGGTCAGGCCTTGCTGATATTATTGATGTCGACATCACTTCTCCTAACAGCATTGATGGTCCTACCTGTTAATAAATTGTTCCACATCCAAAAATCAGTATAACGAATCTTAAATAAGTACTGATACCAAAAGATAAAAGTGTTTTACCAACAACGAAGAGATTTCAAAGGGCAAATATGATAACAAACCTTAGAATTGAGATGATCGTCGTTTTCTTGAGCTTCGAGATAGTAGCGAAGGTCATCAAAGCTTAGAAAGGAGAAGTTATCAGGCCACTCTCCTGATATGATAGCTTGTGGATTCTCATCGAGTTCAAAACGAACGCTGCCGATTGAAGAAGAGAAAGCTGAAATACTAGTACTGTTCTTTGAGGCTTTGAAATTAGCAGAGGTAAAAGGTTTTGATAGGCTTCTGCTTAAAGTGTAAGGGAACTGTAGAGGCAAATGTGTGCATGCCATTCTGTTTGATTTGATTTTTTGGTATAGTTAAAGCATGGGTTTATGCATGTTTAAATAAGTGGTGGGCAGAGTTTAAATGGGCCCAGCTCATGTGACTGTTGGCCCAGCTGGGCCCTGTATTATCTGAATTGGAGAAACTGGATTCATTCAATAATAGAGGATTGAAAGCGACTTTGGACAGCACATTTGTGAATATGTTGGAATTTTCTTGTGATTCATTCGTTTATCGCATTATTGAAGCTTGTATATAATCAATTCGCTTGTAAATTTTTATCCAATCAACAAAAAAACCCAGTTTTCAAGTTCAATGCTAATATGATTATAGTTTGTAGATGAAGTGAGTGCTGCTAGGAATGCGTGCTCGGATGAACTTGGATATGCATTAAAAGTCTTTGATCAAACAAGACATCCAAATCAATTAAATGGACAGGACCGGTCGTGAAGTAGTACATGGCCCACTTAAGATATTTTTTCTGCAAATTATAAATTAACTAATTTTTAAATATTGAAGAGTTGGAGGAAGAAATTGTATTGGTTGTGGTGATTCTCGTGGACCTGTACATGAAGCACGATAATGTTTTGAAATTTATTTACTATTTAAATTATTAAATCCATGTGATTCCTTAACTAAGATTCCATGCGGTCAGACAACCGGTGTAATTATCGAATTAAATAAAGTGTGTTGCTTCAATTTTCGTCTTCCTAATAACACAGGAAAACAAATTAATGAACGCAACAAAATTTACAGTACCAAAATCATTGCATACGGCAATCACTACCGTTTAAAGTCGTTTTGTACTCGTTTTGCACGGCAAACAAATATCGACCAACATTATTTTTGACGGCGATCAACCACCGAACCACTGTTGTTTTGTGGTTAATCGCGTGGAAAATGGTATTGCTTGACGGTTGTTTGTTGTGCAAAAAAGAGTTGAAAATGATTTCTTTGAAAGCCACTTAAAAAGTCTGATATTAGAAAGAGTATAGTGTAAAATTTTATGGTATTTTTTTAGCAATGTTATTAAAAGGAGAAGAGTTAGATACCCTTAGCAACACGCTAAATAATAACAACACACTAAATAAAAGAATGACCATGCAAACCTGACTGTAGAAATTACGTACGACGAATTAGGACCATGAATTTCTTTGGTAGCCACTAATTAAGGACAACCTTTAGAACTTTTTTGTTTAGGACCATGAATTTCAAAATTAATTTTTTTTGCATAAATTCAATTCATATCTCTCGTCCTAAAATCTTATTTGATACCTTAAACCGGCAATTAGTTATCAACACACCACCATCCACCATCGTTATATTAGAATATTTTAATAATTTGGACGTAAAATAACATACGTTGTGCTATTTTGGTGTAAAATCTAATCAAAGTGATCGAATTTAGAATTAAAACTAAAAGACTTAAAGATATAACTCTCATGAAGTGTAGATACCGGGGCAATTCCAATTTATTGAAGAGCCAAATTAGAAAAAGCCAACATTATAAATAACGGTTACAGTCCCCGAATTACATAACCGCTAATTATTCTTCTAATCTCTTTTATAAAATTAATTCAGATCTAGCGTTTATATCAATTTAGAAGATCAGACTAATCATTTTTGTCTCTTTCAATCAGCAACATGGATTAAGCTACGACTTCTGCTAATTTATTTACATTCCTCTTATTTCTTCTCAATCAAATCAATATGGATCGTATTTTCAAAACTATGATTTATGATTAATCAATACTGAAGTATATTAAAATCCTAACCAGCGACATCAGAGCAACCTATAATTGACCTCATTAGAAAAAAAATTATGGATTTTTTTATGAGTAAAATTTGAATTGAACTACATTTAGATGTCATTAAATACATATAGTTTCTTACTCATGTTTCATATGTGCTTGATATATGCATCATGGATATTTTTTTGGTAATGATTTTGGATTTGGTTTATTATCACTTTTTTCCCTCTATATATTGTAAATTAAAAGGTTGATTTATGAAACTATTTTGGTGTTAAAAAATAGATCTAAATGATTTGTATGTTATTTATGAAATAAGCTAGAATTTTGAAATCGTTAAGTTTTTAGGCAATAGTATAAATTCCTCTATTTCATAATCAACTTATGCTGGTTAAACCTTCTACATGTTTATTATTGTATATTTTGAAAATAAGTTGTTCATTTTAATGTGAGTAATACTTTAGATCTGATATGTACAGTCGTTCTCTTTGAGGTTTAAAATAATCATTGAACCAGATTTATATTTCTTGAATAAACGATTATATATATATATATATATATATATATATATATATATAAAAGTTATTTGGGTTAGCTTAAAAACTTCGATTAATTAGAGATAAAGCATGCTCCTTTAAGATGTTTATGTTGATTTTATTATTGAGTAATATCATACCTAGAAATAAATTTAGTTATTACACTAGTTATATTTTAAACCACATGACAGTCGGTTGCATTTATTTTTATCATAAATGCATTAAATGTGATTGCTATAGTAATAAATTAGTTAACTTGTTATCATAAATGCGATTGTATATATAAAAAGGGAGAGATCTAATAGAGTTCATTAAAGGCACGTTAAATCCAAGAGAGGGAAAAGCTAAGGACATATGTGAGTGGAAATCTTAGTTTTTCTATTTTAGTAATTGAATAATGTAGCTTGGATTTGATATATGTCTTAGGGAGTTTTGGATTACGAAAACATCAGAATAAAAATCTCCAAAATTCCCCTAAACAGAAATGTCAATTGTTAGGTTGGAATTTTAATTGTTTTGTATAAAAATAATGGAGTTTTTATGGATTCTGTAGTATATAAGTTTTACCTTCTATTCCACTTCTTGTTCCTTTCCTTTGAATTTGATTAAGGGGTTTGAATAAGAAATGGTGTGTAAAGCACGAATTCTTATTCGTAGTTTGCACTGTCTATTTCTATATAAATTCAAATGTCTAATCTCATGTAAAATGGATTTGAGTGTAAAATTAATTAAATTGTAAGCTTCCATTATTATTGTTTTATTCCATTGTTTTAATATAAAATATGTTGGAGTTGGGTTCTAAGTAAACATCAATTGATTTGATTTTGGAATAATCAATTTATGGTAAAAATGCTATTGCGAAAATGAGACTTGTATTACATAAGAAGATTTGACATTTGAACATTAGTTTATGACATAATCTCAACATGCCTCTTTCCCTTATTTGATTATGGAAAAACTCGATTTGAAAATTGAAGGTATTAAGTGGTTGTTTGAGAGTCTGCTTCTTTCTCTTATCTAAAATATTAAATGGTTTTGAATATAGTTTAAAATGCAAAAGACATATCCTTACTTAAATTATACTTCCCAAGAACTGAAATAGAAAGGTTCGAGATTTTCTATCCACCAAAAATTATTGTTCTGACTCCCTCCTCTTTACAACACAGGTTAGGGAATGAGAAGATGATCAAGATGGAGATGATGATGGGAGAAGCTTGTTGTAGTAGTCTATTTATCTATTTATGCTATTTTCTGATGTACTTATTTGAAGTTAATAATGTATTTTTAACAAGATGATGTAATTGTTATTGTTGATATTATTGTATGGTTTAGTTTTATGGCATTTAGAATTTAAAATAAAATGGGTACTATTTATGCTATTATATTTTACCCTTCTGCTTTGAGTTCTGAATGAATAGACAAGTAGTTCTGTATTGTTCTTGTTACCAACCCACAGCTAGCTCTGAAATGGGTCAAAGTTTCAATGAGCTTTTTTGGGTCGGGGTTCAACTTATTTTAGGGTGGGTTGTTAAAAGCTCCAACGCCGCTCAGAAAATATGAGAAGAAAAAAGAGGGGTTAGGTTCATATTTAGAGGGGTTCGAACCAATACCAGCCATTCGATTAAATTAAGTTAAATCTGAACCGCTCAGTCGGGTCAAAAATCTCAAATTGAAAGTTCAACCGATCAACCGTTGCCCCCTACCGGTCGACTGCTAGCGGTAGACCCACCCAAGCTAGAGGTTGATTGGTCAATATGAATCATGTTAATTGCCTACACCGTTTAATTTCATTGATTTATCCTTTTAAAACCGATCGATATAATTTCCTTCCACTATTAACTTGCTTAATGCTTAAGTAACGTCAACTATCAGTTAACTCTAACTGGTGGTAATTAATGTTAGTTAATTATGTTTTTTTAACCTTAATTACATATTTAATTATTTTCAATTTCAAAACTTCAAACGTTAATAACTTTTTCGTTTGCCCTCCGATTGGAAACCTTCATGTATAAAGTTGATTAGAAAATAGTAACAAATACAGTGCTGTAAGCTTCATAGCCAAATTATGAAGTTTGTGAAAGTTCTGTTTTTTGATGTTATTATTTATCAATTACTTTCTTTTAAATTAATTACCTTAAAAATTAAGGGGTCTTACGCTAAACCTATGGCATCCACCTCCCACTCAGCCTTATCGGCTTTGTACAATTTAGGCCGAAAGATATTTTCCCTTATGGTGGATTATTGCAAAGAGTTTGTCATTGAGCCCAAAGTTGAAATCTATAGCCTTAAGGCTAAAAAAATAATATAGTTTGTCCTTTAGTTTATTTTCCACATTTTCTTATCAATCGAATTTCTTTTTAGGAATACTAAAAATCCTTCAATGTTATCGATTTGTATAATTATACCTTTGATTTTCTGAAAATAATAAACTATTTATGTTTTCAATCTTTTTTTTTAAACACGATGTACCTAAAATTTTTGAGCTTTACTTTCCCATTAAAACTTGATGGACTAAGTAGTCAAATAGAATATTAAATTAAGGTAAATCTTTTTAGCTATATGGTGTTCATATTAATACGTATTTGTGTAATTTGAGTTTCTTATATTGTATGTTGCACTCTTTATAGTGTAATATATTCATCATTTCTTTAATTTATTGCAATATTGTAACGCAAAGTGCATTCTGATTTTTATTCTGTATGTTTTTGCTAGGATTATATTTACTTCATAAAACTAAATAATATAAACATATTACAAGTTCAAAATTATAATAATTTTGCAATTTTATTTGTTGAAATGTACAGAAAGTTTAGAAACAAGAGTCGCTTTAAATTTGCATATATTTAGGGTTTAAACTACAATATGAATTTATTAAGAAGCCTCTTGTTAATACGATGTATGTTCTTACCAACCACTTATTTAAATTAATGTTAAATTTACTCCAAATTAGTGTTTGATGTACGTGATTTAAACATGCTAGTACTACCGCATAATGGTTGAAAATCGATCACTTTTCCTTCCGTGATTTCTAAGTGTCTTGCCCAACAAACCATTACTAACTTTCTAGTTATAATTCTATATAACATCTCAACAAATTTTTAGTAAAATATACCTTTTTAAATAAATAAAAAATTTATAGGTTTATCATTATCATCAAATCCCAACATTCTATACATCCACCGTAAAAAACATGAATTTATTTCAAAAAATAGGTATATAATGTTAGATCTAGAGGGTCATGTGAGGGAATAAAAGGATAACTTCCAAAAATTTCCTTTTATTAAACTTACCCAAAATTAATTATGTTATTATGAACAAATGTGCAAATTATATTAAATCGTATTTAATATAATTTCAATTTAATTTAATTAAAAAATTATTTTGTTAAAATAAATCTAATTATACTATATACGAGTATCGATAAACACAATATATGTATTAGCTTAATTTCATACAAATAAAACAGCATGATAACAAAATTAAATGTATAAATTTATATACATATATGTATAGTTATAACTAACCATGTGTGTGCGTGCACATATATAAACTAGTGTGTGTATGTATACATACTCATATACAGATACTAATTATATTCTTATATACATATTCCTGTTTATTTATTTTTTACTTATTTATATGAGATATTATTAGACAATGTTTATTGAGATATCTTTCCTATTAAATAGGGCTTACAAATATGTTTAAGTTAACATGATAAATAACTAATATTTCTGCTAAGATCTAGTTCCCAATACTTAGGATCTACACATTTTAAACTAAATTTAATATCATAAAATATCTAATATATACATATAAATTATTGTTAATATATAATGTTCGACTAGAATTTTTTTGGAAGTTGAGAATGAAAACTCATACATATTTGTATATATGTGTTTATCTATATATATAAACATAAAATATTTAATTATATTTTTTTACGATTGTACAAATAAAATACATAACAAAATATTATTTGCAAATTAGATATATGTATGTGTACATAATATACATATGTATACACTTATATATTTATTTATTTATTTATTTATACATTGGAAATTAGGATATGTCCCTGATTTTGAAACTTCGTATGTGAAAAAACTCTTTTGAAAAACATGTTCTAAATTACACTAGTATTTTGATTTTTAGAAAAAATATATTTTTTCATTTTGTTTCGAAGATTAAATTTGAACTTTAATCACATGTTTCTATGATCAAACTAATTTTTTAGAAAGTGCGATTATTTGCAGTGTTTTCTACAAATATTAGCACTTTAGAACCTACATATATTTATAATTTTCTTTGCAAATATTTATACTTTTTCTAAAAGTATTCTAAAACTTAAAAACATTGATGTTTTTACCAACCTGTTTTTTTAGGAAGGGAAACTTTGTAATTTGAAACATAAAGGTAGTGTTTTATAAATGTCTTATATATTTATCTAATATATCTTCTATTTGAATAACATAAAATACATACGTACATTCATGTATGTGTGTGTGTACATTAAAGTGATAGACTATATATATATATATATATATATATAATATATATATAAATTTATATATTTTCAATGATTAATGGTCGAATATAGTCATGTGAATCATGATGAAAAGTTTAAATGAAAGAAAATAGAATTTACCATGATGAAAGAACCTAGTGTTGTGCATGCTGGAATTTGTAGGTCGACCTTTGAACACTCCATTTTGATTCTAGCTATTGCTTACAAGGTGTTTACTCAAAAATTAGGCAAGCACCTCCAAGTCCTTTTATACAACTATGAATATAGTGTAACGACCCATAAATTTTCGATGTTTTAATTTTGTGGTTTTAATAATATTTTATGAGTTAATATTGAAAGAAATAAAATGTTGCAATTTTATGATGGAATAATAACTAAATTTAAACTGAGACAATGTTAATACAAGTTAAGTGTCAACAATCTTAATGAAACTCCAATTCATCGTATCTAAACATGCTATGCTTGGTTATAAAACTAAATATAAGTAACAAATGTAAACATTTAGTTATTGTACAAAATAGATAGTTAATGATAATTAAATAAGATCAGTATGGTGTAAGTAATTGTAATATGTGTGGTATTAATGGTTACACTGATTTATGGTGGGATGTGAAAGGTAATAAATTAATGTTGTTTTGATAATAAACATTTCTTAATGATTTTTAATTTCGTAACGGAAGAGTGAATGAGAATTTATGGAAAACATAAATTTATTTTTAAGTAAGCAAGAGTATATATTGAACAAATTTATGATAATTTGATAATGCAGTGTTAATGGAAATTAATTAGTGTTATATATGGAATTTATACCTGGGTGGGTGAGTAGTAAACTTATAAATGGAGGAAGTAAGTAGGTGACCATTTATTTAGGTTATTTATTTACTTAGTATGTTAAATAAAAAAAAATTGGGAATCAGATCTCAATTAAGGGAAATTAAGTTCTACGTTAATTTGAAATAAAATCTAATAAATATTACATTAATATGGGATGTAGTACAAATGGTTAGGGATTGTCAAATTCGGTAAAAAGGGATTTGACTTAGGAAATTTTGTTAATTGAGTAGAAAACCTTAATTAATACGCGTAATTGACAAGATTCACAATTTTAAGTATAACCGTTGATACAAATATAAGATATATATATATATATATATATATATATATATATATATATTAATGTAATGAAATAGGAAACAATGTTAACTATGTTAGTTGAGTAATAATTGAGTGAATATTAAGTTGTAATCGAATACAATGAAATTTATTGGAATTAATTTGCAATTAATTGGATTAATTGCAGTTGACATTTGAACACTGTATTTAGTGGAATAATTGATACTAAAATTATATATGAATTTTCTTTTAGCTATATTAAGTATCTAAGGGATTAAAAATGACAAAAATCTACTAGTTTATAATTTGTGCAGTTATGGTAGACGTGATTGGTCATTTGAAATGATTAATTCTATAAGATGTAATAAATGTTAATTTTAGTTATAAAATGAAAATTGTTTATTTATTTGAAATATAAAATTCAATAAGACTCGAATAACAAGGGTAAGATTTTAAAAAAGTGGAATTTAATATTAAAATACCACGTTAATGAAAATTACGAAGGAAATTTGAGAATATTAATGCAATAGTTACAAACCAATGTAAATTGCATCTTTTGATAATAATAGACTGAATAATAGAATGAAAGAAAATTAAATGAAATTTGGAAAATTTAATTTACAATTTCTAAATTCAATGAATTTGAGATAAAAACTGAAATTTGTTAAGTTTATCAACTTTAAATTGACTTTTAATTTGGTTAAAACTTTGTAATTTGATTGAGAAATATAAAGTGAAAAATCTGTTAATTTTAAGATTGAAATTTAAAAATTGAATTTTTTTTATTAATTATTAATTTATTTAATTAATAGAAAAATAGCCATTTTGGCCACTGACTCGAATTTCGACGAAACCAGTTTCATCGGATCCGTAACGGTGAATTATAATTGTGTTTCAAGTTTCGTAGCGATCATACTTGTCGTATGATCCTACGGACTCGAAACGCCTTGAAATTTATGCAATTTAAATCAATTGAAATCCATTTGAAAATTTTGAATTTAGCATAACTTCTTCATACGATGGAATTTGGAAGTAAAACTATTTCCATCGCGTTTAAAATATTTTTAAACATATATTTTGATAGATGGGTTGACCCTTTTCCGTTCCGGAATCGAAACGGGCTTTTCGGGCCAATTATCGTTCAAAACCCAAATCCAACCTAGCCCATTCTTTCTATTCTATTTGCCTATATATATGTGGTTATAAACCCTAGGTCATTGCTTATTCCTCATTCTGAACGCATGCTCTTCCTTATTCCACTACAAACCTTAATCTTCCCATTCCAATTTCAATTTAAAAAAAAAAAATTTGCGGATCTGCAGCAACTTCTGGTCACGCTTCGAGTTTTAGAGGCAAAAACGTTGCATTTACTTCGGGTTAGGAAGAAAGTTACTCGGGTCGCTCCAGGTCGCTTTGGCAAAAACTCCAAGCAAGCATCGGGGAATTGAGGCGGTGGACCGAAGTTGAACCCGAAGTCGACTCAGGACCAGAATTTTCAAATCTTCTAATTTTCCTAACTTTTTCATACGAGCTCGGATTCATGCGCGGTTTGTTTTACTGGGATCGTGTTAGAATTACGGACGTTTTGGCACTATTTTGGATGGATTTGGAGACTGTTGAAATTTTGGGTTTAAATTGGATTTAAATTCAATTTAAATTCAAAAGGTGAGTGTTTTAACCCACTCACAACTTCTAAGATTTCTTATGTTGGTTAAATTGATTTATGATGTGTTTAAAATTTTATTTGCAGTTCTCAGTTAAACTGCATTCATTTAATTTACACGTTATTTAATTCATTATTGCATTTAAAATTGCTAGTTAATTGTAAATTAATTTATTCACTGCATTAAAACTGTCAGTTAAAATTTTTGTAAAAGTTATTATTGCATATAAGATGCTAGTTAAATTTATTTATTATTGCATATAAAATACATTTAGACAGTTATTTAATTCATTATTGGAAAATTAACTGTCAATAATTAATTATTATTTATTGATGTGATTGTTTGAATTGGATGATAAATTGATGAATGTTTGATGATTGATATGATGGACGAATGGATCCTGTATTTATATTGTATAAACTGCAAGTTATTATGCATTTTCATTTCATTCGGGATTGCGGTTTGAAATTATATACAACCGCATTTTCATTTTTAAACTGCGGATTATAATGATAGATATCCGTATCACTTGACCATAGCATAGAAAATTATATACAGGCACCGCAGTATGTATATATATAATTATTTTTGAAATGATTTTCTATGGTTTGGATAGGATACGGTTTAATAAATATTAAATTTTGATATTTTATAAATATTATTTTATATATACATATATAGTTAAATTATTGAATTTAAGCTATGTATAAATTTGTTAAATAAAAATAAATAAGTTTAATAATGGAGTTTGATTATTTATGTTAGATGGTTAAGTACATGTTTAAGATATCGTACATATATAGAGTTTTAATAATTTAAATCAATTAAGATTGGAAGGTAAATTGAAAATTTATTTGAATGGAACTTATTTAAAAATTTCACTCCATAAGTTAATGTAAAACTTATTAAATCTTGGAAATTTAAAGATATAATATTTATAACTGGATTTTTATTCAAGATAAATTAAACAAATATTTCTAGCATAAATAAATTGATGGAAATATTTAAGTTGTTAGAAGTTGGAGTTTTATTTTAAATGATTTTTTTTTTTATTTATTATGTAAACATTTCAAAACTAAATAATAGGACAATGAATTGGTGCATATAAATTTCCAACCTTAAGTTTTGAAATTGTTAAATACTCAAAGTTAGAAATATATTGAAATTGAAGTGGTTTATTTAACTGGAAGTGGATTTTAAATTTATGGATTTAGACTAAAATTTTAAATGAATAAATTTGTAAAGTCGCGGAAATTATTTTGTTTTATAAAGTAATATTAAATTCAAACTATTTTATTTTATATACTGTTTGAGTATCCAAACCATTCAAGTTTTAGAAATTATGGTTTTAAAGCTATGAATTTCGAAGTATTATGTTTTGAAAGTTATAATTCAAATGTTTAGTTTCAAGATATTATAAATTTTAAAGCAGTATGATTTTGGAAAAGAAATATATTTGAATTAAAAGTGATATTATTGATTTGGGGTTTTATAAAAATAATATCAAAATGAGTTTGTTTTGGAAATGGAAATGATATCATATTTATGGGTTTGAAATGGATAATTATATTCTGGTTTCAAAGTATAAACTATTTTTAAAGACCGCGGTGTTATAATAACGTTTGGTTGTTGAAGAGACCGGGATCGGAAGTTGTCATACTCTCTGCCAACTCCGGAAACCACTTTAACAACCGTGTACGCGGTGGAGATTCCAGAATGAAGTAGGATGGTGGCGGCGTTTCCTGTAAGCTAAATACGTGGACCCAACTCCTGTGAGTTGGCATAAGGTGGCTAAAACAGAAGCGATCGATGGGTCAAGGGGGTTAGCGCCTTTTATCGGATACTCCTCTTCGATACTATACTCTGACTTTGGATTGATTCAGTGGCCACTTTGATTTTTGATTCTAGGGGGGAGTTTGTCCGAGGTGGGCGGTAGCTGCGGCTACGTGTTACCACCATCCCGGAAGTGTAATTGGTATATCTACCCTGGCATTGCCTAGTTGTGCCGTGTCACCTACCATATCGCGCCTTGTACGAGTTTGGTTTTCTCCCGTAGCCCGTGTGGTATCCTCTGGTATCTTCCCGATCAGGAGGGACTATGATATTGGATCGACTACTGGGACTATTACGTGTTAAGGGGAATATTGGGTCACTCCTTAACGCTATTTAAAAGTATGTTTATTTTACTATAGACACTATTATAATAGCACAATATACTACATAGTAAATAGTTTAACGGATCCTTAGGAGATGTAAATCCCGAGCATCTCTTGAGTTACTGCACTCATATTTATTTCTTTTAATTTAACTCACATAAGATCTTTTAGTTCTGACTCGAGTGTTTTTGTCTTTTCAAATTCGCTCGGGTCAGTCCGAGCATTTCAGGATTTGAAGATTTAGCTCTGGAGGACGAAGACGAAGATTTGTATTATTATTATTTATATTATTGCACTACACTCATACTGTTCCGCTGCATTGTTATTGGTATGTATAACTCTGATATGTATTATATAAATATAATCAAATGTTTTTTTTAAAACAGATTTATAAACTGTATATTGATTTTTATATTTTATCCTTCCGCTGTGAGTTTCTGTTTTCTTTTTATTTCTTTCTTGTTTTTCTTATTTACCCCATAACAATCCGCCCTTCCGTATGGTTTGAATTGGCACGTGTGCCGATTTAAAGCGTGCGAAAAGGCGGGATGTTACAGTTGGTATCAGAGCTTTGGTTTAGCGATAAACCTTAGCTTTGTGGGGTTTGACTCTTTATTAATAGGGTAGAAATACCCGATAGGAGTCGCTGAGTGTATATATATGAGAGAGCGTACTTGTTAGTGTTATAAAAAGGTTTTATATTATGTTAATCTGTTCCGCTTTGTATTTATAAATTCTGGTTGATGCATGGGACGCTATGACATCGATAGGGATTTCTAAACACTTAATATGACAGATCGACACAATATTTGTTTGAATATAGGTGAATGAAATAATTTTGCCTATTATATTTTCTATATATATAAAGTAAAATTTTATAAATAAGATATATATTTGGTTGTTATATATTGGTTGTTAGGAGATGAAAAATAAATAAAATAGTTGAAATAATATTGGAAATGAAATTGGGAATTTAGAACTTAAGTTCCGGGGTTTTGAAACTTTATTTTGAATGATTTTGAAATGTAAATAATAATATTGTTAAAAGAAGTATTTTCTGATATAAGTATTTCAATATAATTTGAAAGAAATGTAAAATTTTTTTTGGAAAGAATAAGTTTTGTACTCCCCCCTCTGTCGCTGGAAAATAATTTCGGTGATGAGTGCACGCATCATCAACATTCATTTTCGGGTTTTGAAGTGGGAAGGCCACTGTAGTAGTTTTACTGCAGTTTTATTTTGAGAAAATATATCATTTTTAAATTGTTTCAAATATAATTGGATATATATAAGTTATAAGTATATATTTATCTGTTATTTTAAAATGATTTTGAATTTAACCCGGTATTTAATTCTTAAGTTTCCGATTTATTAATAGTTTCCGTTATTGTAGTGAAATGAAATGTAACCGATTAATAACTAGAGTCTTTAATTAAACTAAGGAATTTAATGCTAGGTTATGAATGAAATTAAAGGTAAATTTGAAATTGTAACTTATAAACAAAGATGGAATTATTGAACCATTAAATTATTAAAAGAATTGAGAAAAAACGTGTATAACTTTCAATTACATTCTTAAAGGCATATATATAACTTACCAAAATATATAAAAGTTGAAAATGTTAATAAGAAAATGTAATAGATATTATACAAGTAATTAACTTGAGATAATGAAAATAATTAATGGAATTCCGTAATAAATAAGAATTGATGTGTAGGGTTATAAACTTAAGTATGATTGAAATGCTACTAATTTAATATAATAGAAAAAGTAAGTAATATAAATAAATGATTGCAAACCTTAGTAAATGAATTAATGAAATCCTTTACTTATAAGAATTGATGTTATAAGGTTAAAAATTTAAGTGTAATTAAAAAGGGTTACTATAATTAAATAAAATAGAAATGTAAGCATTAAA
This sequence comes from Allium cepa, assembly GCA_030765085.1. Taxonomy (NCBI): domain Eukaryota; kingdom Viridiplantae; phylum Streptophyta; class Magnoliopsida; order Asparagales; family Amaryllidaceae; genus Allium; species Allium cepa. Next base: position 78,487,199 of record CM060932.1, on the reverse strand, counting down.
TAAATGAATGAAATAGAGAAATGCATAAATGTAATACAATAAAAGAAATTTACATGACCTGAATTAATGAAAATGAATAACTGTAAGTAATAAGTTAAATTAAATGAAACAAACACTGAATGAGTAAATGAAATTATAAGTTTGTTAGAAATAAATGTAAATTAAAAAGATAAATCATTGTATAAATAGAAGGAAAATCAAACAACAAAGGTATGAAAGGAAATTAATAATAAGTAAAGTTGATGGTTGTTTGGATTTGTTGTTGTTTGGGTTATGGTTGTTTGGGGGTAAGATACTTTAAATTTGGATTGGATGAATGAACAATCTATTTAGTTTTATCTAAGGCTGTTGAGTAAATGATGCGCTAGTACTTTATTCTTCATTTCGTGCAATTTAAAAGTTTTGAACCCGAACAACTATTTATGTTTGATATGTATAATTGATTGATTTGTGTTAATTTTATGTGATGACTGTATGCTGTGGTTGCAATGATTGATGTTTGCATGAATTTGTTTGTTATCGATTGAAACAACGCTTAAATATTTCATTTTGTATAATTATTAACTGTTTTGGATTATATAAGTGAAATACAGGTTATGGAAGCAATTGCTACTACTTTTGGTTTCATAATTAAACGTAAATTGCCCGACAAATAGGTACGTTTTCGGATTACGGTATAGAGCTATTATATTATTTTTCCCGAGTGGGGATATATATTATTTTGAAAAATATATGTTGTATATTATATTATTGATATTATATTTTCTCCCGAGCCTCCCCGTACAAAGGAGACTCTGCCAAAATTTTCCGAAAATTTTGGACTTAGAAAAATTTGAAAATGTTTTACAAACTTTAATAATTTAAGTTAAAAAAATATAAAAATTTAAATGGGTATGAATTGGTATATTTTATTTTAAATTATTTTCTTTTGTAAACTTATTTGTTTTTAATATTCTAAGTAAGATATATTGATTTCTTATTTCTTCTTTTCCCTTTTTTTTCCTTTTCGGGGACGAAAAGTTTCGAGTGGGGGAGAGTGTAACGACCCATAAATTTTCGATGTTTTAATTTTGTGGTTTTAGTATAATTTTATGAGTTAATATTGAAAGAAATAAAATGTTGCAATTTTATAATGGAATAATAACTAAATTTAAACCGAGACAATGTTAATACAAGTTAAGTGTCAACAATCTTAATGAAACTCCAATTCATTGTATCTAAACATGCTATGCTTGGTTATAAAACTAAATATAAGTAACAAATGTAAACATTTAGTTATTGTACAAAATAGATAGTTAATGGTAATTAAATAAGATCAGTATGGTGTAAGGAATTGTAATATGTGTGGGATTAATGGTTACACTGATTTATAGTGGGATGTGAAAGGTAATAAATTAATGTTGTTTTGATAATAAACATTTCTTAATGATTTTTAATTTCGTAACGGAAGAGTGAATGAGAATTTATGGAAAACATAAATTTATTTTTAAGTAAACAAGAGTATATATTGAACAAATTTATGATAATTTGATAATGCAGTGTTAATGGAAATTAATTAGTGTTATATATGGAATTTATACCTGGGTGGGTGAGTAGTAAACTTATAAATGGAAGAAGTAAGTTGGTGATCATTTATTTAGGTTATTTATTCATTTAGTATGTTAAATAAAAAAAAAATTGGGAATCAGATCTCAATTAAGGGAAATTAAGTTGTACGTTAATTTGAAATAAAATCTAATTAATATTACATTAATATGGGATGTAGTACAAATGGTTAGGGATTGTCAAATTTGGTAAAAAGGGATTTGACTTAGGAAATTTTGTTAATTGAGTTGAAAACCTTAATTAATACGCGTAATTGACAAGATTCACATTTTTAAGTATAACCGTTGATACAAATCTAAGATGTATATATAAATATTAATGTAATGAAATATGAAACAATGTTAACTATGTTAGTTGAGTAATAATTGAGTGAATATTAAGTTGTAATCGAATAAAATCAAATTTATTGGCATTAATTTGCAATTAATTGGATTAATTGTAGTTGACATTTGAACACTGTATTTACTAGAATAATTGACACTAAAATTAAGTGTGAATTCGCTTTTACCTATATTAAGTATCTAAGGGATTAAAAATGACAAAAATCCACTAGTTTATAATTTGTGCAGTTATGGTAGATGTGATTGGTCATTTGAAATGATTAATTCTATAAGATATAATAAATGTTAATTTTAGTTATAAAATGAAAATTGTTTATTTATTTGAAATATAAAATTCAATACGACTCGAATAACAAGGGTAAGATTTTAAAAAAGTGGAATTTAATATTAAAATACTACGTTAATGAAAATTACGAAGGAAATTTGAGAATATTAATGCAATAGTTACAAACCAATGTAAATTGCATCTTTTGACAATAATAGACTGAATAATAGAATGAAATGAAATTAAATGAAATTTGGAAAATTTAATTTACAATTTCAAAATTCAATGAATTTGAGATAAACACTGAAATTTGTTAAATTTATCAACTTTAAATCGACTTTTAATTTGGTTAAAACTTTGTAATTTGATTGAGAAATATAAAGTGAAAAATCTATCAATTTTAAGATTGAAATTTAAAAATTGAATTTTTTATTAATTATTAATTTATTTAATTAATAGAAAAATAGTCATTTTGGCCACTGACTCGGATTTCGACGAAACCAGTTTCATTGGATCCGTAACGGTGAATTATAATAGTATTTCAAGTTTCGTAGCGATCAGACTTGTCGTTTTATCGTACGGACTCGAAACGCCTTGATATTTGTGCAATTTAAATCAATTGAAATTAATTTGAATTTAGCATAACTTCTTCATACGATGGAATTTGAACGTGAAACTTTTTCCATCGCGTTTAAAATATTTTTAAACATATATTTTGATATATGAGTTGACCCTTTTCCATTCCGGAATCGAAACGGGCTTTTCGGGTCAATTATCATTCAAAACCCAAATCCAACCTAGCCTATTCTTTCTATTCTGTTTGCCTATATATATGTGCTAATAAACCCTAGGTCATTGTTTATTCCTCATTCTGAACGTATGCTCTTCCTCATTCCACTGAAAACCCTAATCTTCCCAATTCAATTTCAATTTCAAAAAAAAAAAAAAAAAATTTGCGGATCTGCAACAACTTCTGGTCACGCTTCGAGTTTTAGAGGCAAAAACGCTGCATCTACTTCGGTTTAGGAAGAAAGTTACTCGGGTCGCTCTGGGTCGTTTTGGCAAAAACTCCAAGCAAGCACCGCGGAATTGAGGCGGTGGACCGAAGTTGAACCCGAAGTCGACTCAGGACCAGAATTTTCCAATCTTCTAATTTTCCTAACTTTTTCATACGAGCTCGGATTCATGCGCGGTTTGTTTTGCTGGGATCGTGTTAGAATTACGGACGTTTTGGCACTTTTGGATGGATTTGGAGACTGTTGAAATTTTGGGTTTAAATTGGATTTAAATTCAATTTAAATTCAAAAGGTGATTGTTTTAACCTACTCACAACTTCTAAGATTTCTTATATTGGTTAAATTGATTTATGATGTGTTTAAAATTTTATTTGTAGCTGTTTGACATATATTTCATCATTTTCTCAGTTAAATTGCATTCATTTAATTTACGCGTTATTTAATTCATTATTGCATTTAAAACTGCCAGTTAATTGTAAATTAATTTATTCACTGCATTAAAACTGTTAGTTAAATTTTTTGTAAAAATTATTATTGCATGTAACATGCTAGTTAAATTTATTTATTATTGCATATATAATACAGTTAAACAGTTATTTAATTCATTATTGGAAAATTAACTGTCAGTAATTAATTATTATTTATTGATGTGATTGTTTGAATTGGATGATAAATTGATGAATGTTTGATGATTGATATGATGGACGAATGGATGCTGTATTTATATTGTATAAACTGCAAGATATTATGCATTTTCATTTCATTCGGGATTGCGGTTTGAAATGATATACAACCGCATTTTTATTTTTAAACTGCGGATTGAAATGATAAATATCCGTATCACTTGACCATAGGATAGAAAATTATATACAGGCACCGCGGTATATATATAAAATTATTTTTAAAATGATTTTCTATGGTTTGGATAGGATACGGTTTCATAAATATTAAATTTTGATATTTTATAAATATTATTTTATATATGCATATATAGTTAAATTATTGAATTGAAGCTATGTATAAATTTGTTAAATAAAAATAAATAAGTTGAATAATGGAGTTTGATTATTTATGTTAGATGGTTAAGTACATGTTTAAGATATCGTATATATAGAGAGTTTTAATGATTTAAATCAATTAAGATTGGAAGGTAAATTGGAAATTTATTTGAATGGACTTATTTAAAAATTTCACTCCATAAGTTAATGTAAAACTTATTAAAGCTTGGAAATTTAAAGATATAATATTTATAACTGGATTTTTATTCAAGATAAATTAAACAAATATTTCTAGCATAAATAAATTGAAGGAAATATTTAATTTGTTTGAAGTTGGAGTTTTATTTTAAATGATTTTTTTGATTTATTATGTAAACATTTCAAAACTAAATAATAAGACAATGAATTGGTAGATATAAATTTCCAACCTTAAGTTTTGAAATTGTTAAATACTCAAAGTTAGAAATATATTGAAATTGAAGTGGTTCATCTAACTGGAAGTGGATTTTAAATTTATGGATTTAGACTAAAATTTTAAAAGGAATAAAATTGTAAAGTCGTGGAAATTATTTTATTTTATAAAGTAATTTTAAATTCAAGCTATTTTATTCTATATACTGTTTAGTATACAAACCATTCAAGTTTTAGAAGTTATGGTTTAAAGCTATGTATTTCGAAGTATTATGTTTTGAAAGTTATAATTCAAATGTTTGGTTTCAAGATATTATAAATTTTAAAGCAGTATGATTTTGGAAAAGAAATATATTTGAATTAAAAGTGATATTATTGATTTGGGTTTTTATAAAAATAATATCAAAATGAGTTTGTTTTGGAAATGGAAATGATATCATATTTATGGGTTTGAAATGGATAATTATATTCTGGTTTTAAAGTATAAACTATTTTTAAAGACCGCGGTGTTATAATAATGTTTGGTTGTTGAAGAGACCGGGATCAGAAGTTGTTATACTCTCTGCCTATTTCGAATACCACTTTAACAACCGTGTACGCGGTGGAGATTCCAGAATGAAGTAGGATGGTGGCGGCGTTTCCTGTAAGGTAAATACCTAGACCCAACTCCCGTGAGTTGGCATAAGGTGGCTAAAACAGGAGCGATCGACGGGCCAAGGGGGTTAGCGCCCTTTATCGGATACTCCTCTTCGATACGATACTCTGACTTTGGATTGATTCGGTGGCCACTTTGATTTTTGATTCTAGGGGGGTTTGTCCGAGGTGAGCGGTAGCTGCGGCTACGCGTTACCACCAGCCCGAAAGCGTAATTGGTATATCTACCCTGGCATTGCCTAGTTGTGCCGTGTCACCTACCATATCGCGCCTTGCACGAGTTTGGTTTTCTCCCACAGCCCGTGTGGTATCCTCTAGTGGCTTCCCGATCAGGAGAGACTATGATATTGGATGGACTACTGGGACTATTACGTGTTAAGGGGAATATTGGGTCACTCCTTAACGCTATTTAAAAGTATGTTTATTTTACTATAGACACTATTATAATAGCACAATATACTACATAGTAAATAGTTTAACGGATCCTTAGGAGATGTAAATCCCGAGCATCTCTTGAGTTACTGCACTCATATTTATTTCTTTTAATTTAACTCACATAAGATCTTTTAGTTTTAACTCGAGTGTTTTTGTCTTTTCAAATTCGCTCGGGTCAGTCCGAGCGTTTCAGGATTTGAAGATTTAGCTTTGGAGGATGAAGACGAAGATTTGTATTATTATTATTATTTATATTATTGCACTACACTCATACTGTTCCGCTGCATTGTTATTGGTATGTATAACTCTGATATGTATTATATAAATATAATCAAATGTTTTTTTAAAACAGATTTATAAACTGTATATTTGACTATATATTTTATCCTTCCGCTGTGAGTTTCTGTTTCTTTTTATTTCTTTCTTGTTTTTCTTATTTATCCCATAACAATCCGCCCTTTCGTATGGTTCGAATTGGCATGTGTGTCGATTTAAAGCGTGCGAAAAAGCGGGATGTTACATATAGGGTGTAAAACGCATTTGTTTAGATATGTACGTTGTTTGATTTGAGAGGGAAACTCATTGGTATATATAACACAAACATTAGAAAACAATATAGTAAAGAACATACAAATTTATAGTAGTTCGGCTAAATAATGCATGCATTCACTACCTGTTGTTATGTATTCTTATAAATGTCCAATAAATTGTAGGAATATAAGATACGAAGATCCATTACCCAATGAAAAGTAAAAATATAATATGAATGGTTCAATTTAGTAATTTGCTTGTTTGGTTTAATATTTGTTGTTCGGTAGGCAAGTGCTCTCCTTCTTGTCCTCCATTACTATTCATATCTTGAGGTATTTATGGATATGAGGATACATAGTCCTGCAAAGATATGTAATTTCCATATATAAGCAGTTCAGTTCGACATATTGGGTATGATAGTAAGCTATGGTCTAGTAGCAAATTTGTTTAACAGTAGGATACCAACCATAATTCATGTTCAGTAGTAAACTATAGAAACATAATTTATGTCGAAAGTACACTACCAAACCATAATTTATGTTTGGAGTTGACTTTTCCAACGAACCAAACTTGCCGAACTAAGCACTTAGCTTCTTCAAATCTTGTCTTTTCCTCATGATATTTTCCATGCTTTCTTTAGACCTTTTTACCTTACCTTTTAGCCAAATGATGATGTTCCAGTTATGGACTATCGAACTATTTTTATACTCCTCAACATCTTTTAATATTTGTCGTGCTGTGGGTGAAAATTCCCACAACACTTGCCCCCTAAAGTATACTTTTGTGAATTCAAAGTGTGCTATGTTTTTCTTAGATTTACTTTGTCCTTTCCTAAGTAGCCTGTCCATCCGAGAGAATTTGAGTAGATTATTTATTGTAGATTTTTGCTTATCCTTAGCATAAGACTTCTCAATTATTCCTATACATCCTTTATCGTTGTGTTGCTTATTGACATACTTTTCTCCATGATATGACTTCTTAGAATGTCGTTCCATGCATTCCGGCTGCTGACCTGATTAGGGTTTAATTTGGTTCGACATTCTTTGGCTTGAAAACAACATGGTCGATTGTTTATGTGTTTAGTATCAAAATTTTGGCCCAGATTATAATTAGCGTTGAAACTCTTTAGCCTATAACATCTTCTCCTTCGCACCTAAACTAAAAGACTCTTGGTCTCCCTATTTCTTAGCCTTAGATCCACACAACTCCTTTGCTGATTCCAAGCATCATTCTTCAACTACATCAGGTAAATCTTATTTCCTTGAATTCATGCATATTTTACTAATTTAATCCGGTTTTGTACATTCTTTTCAAAAAAAAAATCCTTAAAAAAACATTAGGTCTTTTAGTTAAGCTTTTTTGTTAGTTGATGAATTGGACTATCCATGATTGGACTTAGGTTTTGCTATAGAATTAGTGAGACATCACCTAAATTTAATTTGGTTGAGGTAAAAGACGGCTCTTGGTCAAGCCAGACAAGGGATTAGCACAAGCTTCCTTGGCAATTAGAGTTATACTATGAGGTATGTTGTATAGTTATAGGAGTTACCACACTTAGGTAGTAAATTGCGTTCCTTTGTAAATTAGAGAACATGTTATATATGCTCATGGTTGGTTCAGCTATACTCACTACTAGACAAACACTTGTTAATTTTGGTATGTTAGCTTGGGTCTTAATAGTTTTTACTAATTTAGGTGTCTAGCTTGGGTTGTGTGTGCATAGATATGTAAGCTTACCTGGTCTGTAAAATTCTAAGGAGTAAAGACTTAGGCCTTGAAATTTAATTACGTGTGTTTGGTTTGGATAAGTCACCAACGATCTAAACATTTAGATTTTCTGGTTAATAATAAGTCATTCCATCACTTCCCTATTAACCCAAGGATATAACTACTATGAGTGTGTAGGCCAGTTGAACACTTTTTATAGTAAAAATGAAACAACATAAGAGCTTTGTCATTACCAGTATATATTTGTAAGCTTCATTGGTTCTCTTATAATCATGAATTAGTATATTACGACCTCTACACCTTATATTTTACTCCTCACTATACACAAATGTGCTAGTTTGTGATAAACAAGGCAGATTGATATGTTAGAATGGTATGTCTACTTGATTTCATATTAGATCCATTACTACTGTCAAAGCTTAGGTTTCGTTATCTTTCGCCACCTCAGGCCCTTCTTCAGCACATATTGCTTGCCAAACTAGAATGGCACGTTCTTTAGTTATATGGAATCACCAATTCCAATTGTTAGTGGACTTAGCTGACTCTGTCCTTACCATCATATCGCTTAGGAATATGGTACATCTACCACTCATAGGCTGCCTAAGGAAAATATGCTTCTGGCCGTGCTAAATTAGTAATCCCATGCTTCTCTAGAAAGGTACATAGAATATAGTTGTTGCCACTATAGCTGGTGCCCCACCTTTTCTTCATGCTTGGATTGTTGGAGCTCTGGTGTATCTGAGCATTGCATTGTCCTAACTCAAACCCAATGGATACGCCATTCTCACGAGCTTTATTACCTATATGCGATAAAGAGCAAGGCAGAGGGCTTGTCATTTTTCTACTTTGAGTATGGAAATTGATTCAATCCCATTGAGGATATTTATTCCATGCATAACATGTTTTGGCATGAGTACTTCTTCATCAGGGACCGATTTATGTGCTTTCACAAGCAGCACTTGGGATGTAGGTTAAGTTTCCCTTTATGCTTTAAGTTTCTTTATTTTTTGGATAAGTGATACATACTTTCTAACCACCTTTTAGGTGTCATGAAGGCAACCATAGTTGCTGACCTGGTACAAATGTTAGAGAGGTTAAACGGGACTCCTACGAAAGCTAAGGAGGTTCCCCACTTATCGGCAAATGAAGAAATGGGACAATATGGGCTATTAGCTGAGGATCAATCCATTGGTAAAGTTAGAACTCCTCTGGCCTAAAGGTAGTCCATAATGGAAACATTAGGCTCCAGATGTTGGAGAAATATGCGAGAAATGCACTACCTCGCCCCTCTTCCCAACGCTAGTATAGAGGTTCCTCCATTTAAGGCAGATATTATGCTTCCCCTTCTCTTCTTGGTTGGATAGAGTCAATAAGAAACCCAGGAGCTGATAATTTGGGAGGTGAAACGGATGTTGCTAAGGCGATCTCCCCTCAGGATAGTGAAATCACAATCTCTAATAGGGAAGAGTGCTCTAAGTTAGAGGAATTTGGGCTTAATTTGATAATAAATCATGTCATAGACGAGGAGCCACGTGTAGTCTTTGATTTTGATATTGATGTTCTTGTTAAAACGCGTAACTCTCTCAAACTATCTACAGGACCATGAGATCAATATTAAGCTTAGTAACACAATCTCCTTAGATGAGTCCTAGAGACAACTTGACATGGTGGATGAGCCTAATAGTTAACCGATAACTTAAATGCACGCTACACACACATATACTCATGCATGTTGAACTGCAAATCATTAATATTGAATGGTTGGAACACTTGTATTTTCCCTTTCACCGAATAAATGGTATCTGAAGGCATTTGAGCATGATCAGTGGGTAACTATATGATGAAGAGGACCTAAAGAAGATATTTATGATGGGCCCCTCCTTTAGGCCTAGCAAGAACATAGGTTTGTGCGCCACAAAACTAAAGACTGGAAATTAGTCATTTATTGCCCAACCAAGGCCTCTAAGAAGCATATAGGGCCTTGTAAGCATTCCATCTCCCTAAGGAAGTCAAAGTTTAGGTCAGCGCACTACCATTCCAAGTCTCCTAGCTTGTCTCTGTTTATTCATTCTGGATCTGGTGCATCTAATCATCTAGAGAATCGCATAAGAGAGGCTCTTCCATAGCAATTTAAAGTGCTCCCATGTCTGGGGAAATTTCTAAAGCACTGACTACTTCAAAAGCCATATCCCCGATTATCATTGATTTGAAAGACCGTGCATATAATGAGTTCGAACATGACTACCAACCATGGAACCCAATGGCAAGGATTCTACAAAGCGCTCTAGCAAGCTGATTCCTTGACCTTATTACAATGTTTAGGGAGTTGACTAAGGGTGTAAATTGGTCGGACCGGACAGGATGGAGGCGTGCTTAGTTTCTGCCCTAAATAAAATCAGACCGGACATGGACGGGACGATATTTATATTCGTACAAATTTTGTTGTCCTAGCTCATGTCCTAAATAAAATCGGACGGATACGTATATATGTTTTGCTGACACGGACCCGAACGTACATGGATGGACATTGCTATTTACATAAAATTTTATGTTGTTTAATAGAATTTCCATCAGCCATATTATTTTTATCAATGTGTGTTGAAGTATAAGCATTTTATGAATCCTTACTTAGTCAACCGACCAAATAGTTGTCATTTGTGTTTTGAGAAACATAGAGGATATACTAAATTATAAGAAATTCGAACAAATTCAAACGAACAAGGACCGAACGAGATTTTTGGTCGTACAAATTTTGTTATCCTAGCTCATGCCCTAATTAAAAATCGAATGAACTCGGACGGACGTGTTTTGACCACAGACATTAACGGACATCGGACACTCATACAAAATTAACAGCCCTAGAGTTGACGGATGTGCATATCCAGACGACTGATTCACATGCATCCATCCATAAGAAGATGGTAAGGGGTGCTATAGAAGCTAGCTAGAAGGAGGGTGGAAAAAAGTTTGATCTAAATGTCATTAATGCTCGATTCTCAATAAAAGAGTTAAAAGCTATTCGGGAAGGGTACCTATGCAGTTAAACCCTCAGCAATTCCACTACAGTAGAGGTGCAAAAAGTTTTAGCGAGGATAAAATATGGACATAAAGGAAAAAGAGAAGGTGCAAAAAGCTTCATTGGGTATAAAATCAAGTATTTGAAGTTAATTCATTCTCATTCTCTCATCATTTATGTAGAGAAAAGAAATATTGTTTAACCTTACATAATAAAACTGAAGAATATCATGACATTTGTAGTTCAATTTGGTGACTAAAATAGATTTCTAACTTATATTGAGAATTAAGCCTTAAAATGAGTCTTTACCCTAACTTTGTTGATATAATTTAAACGAGAATTTGTCAAACCAATCTTTTTATGTTAATGTTGCTAAAGCATGTGATGAAATGCCTTGATTTAGCAGGTGTAGTGGAAAATAGATGGGATTAAAGTGCACAAACTATTTAATAATGCTATATTGAAGATGCCGCCGTAGAAGAGCGTTATGTGCTATAGTGAGGATTTTGCAGGGTTTTAGTGAAGCTTTAGATGCACAAAGTCGAAACAGTACAGTTATAAATAAGTGTTATTATTAAACCAAGGACTTTTTTATAAACTAATTAAGTTGAATGTGGATGATATTATAATTTTGATCAAAACCAAATCTCATAAATCCTAAAGTAATATAGTGCCAACGAAGAAAATTGATGTAAATAATCATTATAAAAAACCCGCTTAAATTGTAAACTTTAAAGATTTGTATGCAATATATTAGGTCAAACTATCACACCACTAGCTAAGGTGACATATAAACATTAATATTCGAATTGTTAATGGTCTGAATTTACACGTATGAGTTGCACAACTGCATTTTGATTTCTCCTAAATACTACACGATTTAATTAATTGATAATTAGTATTAATTAATATTTATAAAATATTATTTATTTATTTGATGTATTGAGTGCTGTTAGTATTTTCTAGGTGCCATTAATAATTAATTAAGTATGTATACATAAGTAATATATGTACATATCAATATATGATATCATTCTGCATTTAAATCATATAATTAGTAAATGAGTTTTGAGTTTTTATGGCCCATATAGTCTATTATATGGTAAGCCACGAGTTGATAGGGGATGGGTTTTGGTTTGAATATGGATGTAGATCAGGAAACATAGTAAAAGGAGAAAGAGTAAAAGGAGAATTTTTCTCTTTCTTCTCTATTAATATCAAGCCAATGCCACATTTGTTTCTCTATTGCTTCCTCCCACATCATGGATGCACTACCCTAGTTCCATGCAACCATAATCATGCTTCATTTATGAACATAACATTAATATAAAATAAATACTAGTGCTATGCAAGGCCGTAGCAAGGTCTATCGATCGATTCTTTTAGAATCTGGGAGATCTCCTTAAACAAGGTGCACTCAAGGGCAATCCTTTCTGGTATAATCTCACTTTTATAGCTATATAGTGGCCAATATCTTAGAACAAATTTGTATATGCATTGTTTGTCTTACTTGTATTATCAATTGTTTATTGACTATGTTAAGTAATTAATGAAGGAACTGGGCCAGTCTACTACGGGAAAATGGATAAATTTCGAAAGAAATCTCTATTTGTTTCATAGTAAGCCAATAAAGTCTGATAGATATTTCTAGAGTCAATATGATTTTAAATAAAATCATATTTAATTTAATTATTTATTGTATATTAATTAATCATGTTAACATTCCAATTAAATGTCTAGTTTGAGAATCCATCATGTAGACATTCAAACATGCATCGCATATACATTCAAAAATGCATATATTGTTATACGTACATCTAGATATTATGATTTATATACATTTATATACATATATAGTATACTTATATATACATGTAATAATGTCACATGCATATTGGAAATATAAATGCATAAGGCATATATGTTTGAATATACCGCAATATATTTATGTGACTTATATACACATATTGACAGTACCCCATAATACACGTATATGTTATCTTTGTTACCACTTATATTATATATATACAAACATTTATAAACATATGAAAACAGTTTACATAAAATTAACATTCCAAAATAAGAGAGATTCAAAAATGAAGATGGAAGGGAATTCATGTTACATTTAAATCTAATTATATTTGAGCTAGAAAAGAAAATAACATGAAGTGAGATTTTCCTTTACTTTCTTTTACAAACATCAATTTAACAATTAATGCAACAACCCGGAATTTTATCATTTTGGTTGTAAATATTTAATTAATTTTAAATATTTAAGTAATTGATTTTACAAATTTAATAACTCATTTTAATTAATAAATAATAATTGCGAACTTGGTATAGAAAAATATTTAAAAAAAATAAATAGGTCAAATTAGTGTTGATAGTGTGAAAAAAATCATTTTCTTCGATAAACGATCTTGAAACGCGTGGAATTATTAACTTGGGTCACTGTCTCAGATTTTGACAAAACTAATGTCACCGAGACCGAAATAATAAGATGATATATGCCGACGAGTTTCATTTCGATCGGACGTCCTGTGTAATCGTATGAGCCTGAAATGCCGGACGATTAATTAAAGAAACTAGAGTTATTAATAATAATATTATATCATTATAAATAAAACCCCTTATCTTTTTCTCCTCACTTCTTTCCTTATTTCTTTTCCATATTCTCCAGCAAAAAAAGCACAACCACCTTAAACTTTGAACTGTTTTGGGAGCTAGGATGCACAAAATCCATAAACGTTATGTACGTTGAATTCGTGTTAGTAGGGGCTTCAAATTAATTTGGTCGAAGTTGGGGGTGACGTTCATTGGATGAGAGCGATATGGTAAGGCCGAGCTAGGGTTAGGACATGCAGGTGCCAGGGGCGATGATTGGCAGAGGCGATGGTGGGATAGTGCTTCTCTTGCAAGAATGAGTGGATAGAAGCAATCTCGTGTAGTGCAGCATGGTTTTGGGAATCGTGACATTTCATTTGTCGATTATCAGGGAGAAAGTCATGATTTTATAGAGGATGTCAAGCTTGACTTCATGGAGTATGCAGCGAAGCATTCACAAAGAGAAGGGTGCAGGAGTCGATGTTTCTTGATTTAGTGGAGAGACGAGTGAGAGTGGGAGAGGAGGTGCTTGGTGACGGTCATCCAAGTATATGTGCATGTATAGGAGGGCATTGAATTGATCTGAGGAAGATGTATTATACAGGTAATTAAGTTCAATTAAGTTAATAATCTATTTCAATTAATCCAAAATCTTATAAAATTAATATCTTTAGCTTACAAGGTCTAATCGAGACGCAGTCTTTACATTACGCTTGTAAGAGCGTTATTTACACACTGGAGTTGATTTCATCAAGTTTGAAGCAAGTATAATTTCAAGCAAATATCAAATGTCTTTTAATTTTAAATTGAGCGAGAAAGCCTAAGCATTGACTGGGATTTTGGTGAGTTAACTCACCTCTGGATAAATAATATATTATATATAGTAGATAAAATTTATTGATTGCCTACTTAAATAATTTTTTTGTTTAGTTAGGTTGATTTCCCATATTGGAAAGTGGATGACATATAACATGAAATACATGAAACTCGAGAAATTTTGTAAAGGAATTCGGATTGCTCAACACTATTGATTTTAATTTCTCATATTGGATATCACTTTAATATGTTGAAAAGTTGAACTCTTTTAGTTATAGATCTATGGAAGCACTTGTTAAGTGTTGTGGTAATGCTATGTCTCATTGTAGTATTTTGGAAACATTGTTATTAATTGTTTTGATTTGGAAATGGTTTTGAATTAGATAGTGATTTTTAAATGTGATTTTTGGAATTTTCTGTGGCATTTTATTTAGGAATGGTTTTGAACGTCTCTATTTTATTCTAACCGAAATTTTAGCATTATTTTAGGAAGTATTTATTATACAAAAAATTTAATATAATAACGAATGTTTATTTTAAAGAAAAAGGTGAATTTATCTTTTATATTATAGAGATTCTATTTTAAAAGTAGACAAAAATATTTTGTAATAAATATTTGAGAAATACTTTATAATGTTGTATGGTAAGAGAGATTTATGAATGATATTTTAGAAATAAAAGACTAGATTTAGAAATGATATTATATAAAAAAGGAAACTGTATCATTTAGATAAATTAAAATAATAAATAACATTTGTGAATTTATACTGATATATGGTATGATTGTTTTATTAAAAGTATTTATTCCTATCTTGAAACCGAAGATTTTGCAATAAGTATATGAGCTTTAAAATGAGGAGTTTTATAAAAATTGAACGAAGATCTATAAAAGGAGTTTTGTGAATATTTTAAAAGAGATTTATAAAAGGAAGCTTTTTGAATAGAAGGAGATTTGATTTTCATAAATAATCAATTCAAATTATGGTGCTATAGAAAGTATTCTTTCTATACTTAACACCAAATTCTAAGGTAGAGAAACTTGTCCCTATCTTGAGAATAAAGAATGTTTGTCAGGGCAAGGTTAGTTTTCTAACTTAGCCAACTACATTATTAATAGAGGGATAGAACAAGTTTGAAATTGAAAAGTGGCGGTAAATGTACTTGGTCTAATTTCCCTACGATCCATCTACTTACATTAGGAATTGAGTTTGGGTTTACAGTAACCAAAGTTTTCAAATGGTATTTTTTTGGCCCATTTAAATATGCTTTTGAAATATGAAATCTTGCATAGGTGTTTTTTGAATATGCTTATACCATTAAAATAAGTATGTAGTTACAATTTCGAAATATTAAATTTAACTGTTTCATAAATATACTTGTACTCTTGAGATAAGTATATTGTTATATTTTCTAAGTATTGGAAGTCTCCTCCAAAATGCATCCATAAGAAACCTGAACTACTTGGCTACCTATAAAAAAATTGAGCACCCAAGAGTTTTAGGGAAAGAAAATAAAACTCCAAGTCAGTCATGGGTCTAGTGTGAGTAAACTCAAACAACTAAATTATTATATTTAAAACCCGTATAAAATCAAAGGTATCTCGTAAGACCACGTGGCACAAAAATAAAGACGAGTTTTTATCTTACGATAACCAAAACACATTTTGTAGAAAATCAAGTTATATTATAATATTGTCTAGAGTACAAATACTTAGTAATAATAGCCGAAATTGTTACATTAATTAAATTGTAGCATACTAGTCTCTATAATCAAAATCGTTAAAGCACGTACTTGAGATTGGATTCCATACTTTGACAAGGTAAGATACTACCTTCCGATGGTACATCTATAGATGAAATGCACTGGGGTCTGACAAGAACATCGTGTACCCCTGCCACACAGGATTGGTCTACCACTCGACTAGTAGTACCGAATATGATCACCACACTCGGATCTCGAAGCATACACGAGTAGATAATAACCAATGTAGATTTAGAATGACCATATCCTGATGGAAACGACCACTTGGCTCTGCTGCATGCTCGATTTTTGACATTTTTCGATTGATGAAGCTAGAGGCTACGTGTTACCTTTATTTAGCACATTCCACTTGGAATGTTACACTGCCATCCAAGCATCAATGCAATACTAGGATTCATCTATACAAGTTCGTTCTGGGATGAACGAAACCAAAGACATTACTTCTATTACATCTTTTTCGGGGAATTCTCTGGTTTAATAATAAGTAGCACTTCAATGGCTCCATATTTGGTTTCTTACTCTTTAAGATATCTTAAGTTCAAAATGATTGAGTCAGATTAACGTGGTTTTCGGATAATTTCTGATAAACTCAACCCCGATTCTTTAGGAAATAAGCAAACAAAAATAAGAGCGGAGGTCACCTCCTAACGTTAGTGGAAGGATTTTCTCATCATTTGTCCTTGAAGAACGAAAGGAATTTATACGTGCAGTATAGCACCACCGACGGTAACTGTACCATATAATGTTTATCCTAAATCTTTCTAAAGTTATGTTTTGGTCTATATTGTTTATAGTCAATTATTTAACTATCAAATAAACAAGCATTCAAACATTTATTTAATTCCATATGGGATCCACTAAGCCTTTATCTAATTAATCTTTAATTAATTAAAATCACCTATTAACATTCGATCAAAAGATCTTTACACAACACTATTCCCAAAACCTTTACGCCCTCTTTTTACTAGGAAAATATTTATACTTATCTTATGGGTATAAGTATATTATCAAAACATTTTGAAAACATTACTTACTATAAACCGATCCACTTATCCTTTAAAAAAGGTCCCTTTAAAAGCTCCCTTTACATTTAAATACCTTTATAAAATTCGAAAATCAACTTATAAAACATCTACAAGTAAATTTACAAAATCTCTTTACAAACCTCTAAAAGTATTTATAAAACATTTCCCCATTAAAAAAATCCTTTACTAAATCTTCTTTAAGAAAAATCCTTTACAAAACATCTTTTGCAACTCATCCTTTTAAATAACATTAAATCAGCTTTTTTCTTATTAAAACCCATTTTTATAAACAAGTTATTATTTATAAGTACCTTTATATAGTAATAACAAAACTTGAAAAATCATTTATAAACCATAACCATAAACTGATTAAAGAATTGGAGCTAATTTAAAACAATACTTTACAATTTCAAAAAGAGGCTTAGCAAACCCAATGATAGTAATTTAAGTTACCATTTAAAATCAGTTTCACTTTCATGTCACTTAATCATTTATTTACATAAATCAACATATATGTAAATGCAATTCATATCCAAATCAGGGAATAAAATGTCAATGTAAACTAACTGGCATATAAATGTCCAAATGATATAATAGTAGCAGGATTGTGATTTATCCTGCGAGTAGGCATCTAAACAATTCAATTGATTTATAGCAGAACAGAGATTTATTCTGCTTAACACATGTCCAAACAATCTAACAATCAGTGTATAGTAGAACAAGGATTTATCTGCTATCAAATGTCCATACAGTCAAATAATCAATTTACAGCAGAACGAGAATTTTTTCTGCTATTAGATGTCCGCATAAACAAGCAATTTACATTTTGCAGAATGGGGTTTTATTCTTCAAATAGTAGTCCACCCAATACAAATAATCAATTCATAACTCGCTCATGATTATTTGTCTACTTAATAGTACCAACATTTGAATTCCTTGAGTTTAAAACCATATTTGAAAAAGAAGTACCTTTAAAACAATTTGATTCCTGAAGAAAAAAAGAATAAACTCCTTTTTAAATAATATATTTACAAGTTAAACCATTATTTAAATCATAAGTAATCTTAACTAAATCTGTATTGAATTTAATTATAAATTAATAAATAATTAAATTAATAACCAATTAAAAAATGACTAACCATTATATAAATAATTTAAACCCTAACTAATCCTTTGTTAATTATTAACTAATAACTAACACCTACATTAATATTAATTAATCAAATTTAGTTAAATAGATAAACTTTAATTAAAGCTTAAATAATATACTAAACGTTAATTAATTATAGTTAAGTCTTAATTATATTAGTAGTTATCGCTAATTAATTTAAAATTAATTAAATAACTGGACTCTAATTAAATAACAATTAAAACAAATAAACTCGATTAAATAAAAATAATTACCTTTTATATTAATGAATCCTTAATTAAAATTTCTTAATTAATCAATAACTAACTTACTTAATTAATACTAATTAACTACTAATTACTTAAATTAATTAAATAAATGATTATTTTTAATTAACAAATTAATTAATTATCCAAAACATACTTACTTAAGTAATAATTAACTTTTATGTTTACTAATTAAGTTTGAAAATAATTTTCAAAATATTTAAAAGAAACACTTTAAAACTTGAAAACCATTAAATTTTATGAACTGCATCCATAGCAACTATCGCTATGGATGTAGTAACTTAGAAGTTGTTTCCCTTTTTTCCAAGTTATTCCAAAATTTTAAAATTTCACTTATGCTTACGTTTAAAGCATAATCAAGAATGTTTTTTTAAAAAACTTTACTAAAGATATAAATTAAAATAAATAACAAAATGTTTACTAAATCAAACAAGTAAACGATTTGTTTTTCGAAAGTGGATCTCAAGTCCTTTCCAACATTTCAAGTTCTAACTTCCAAACCATTTAACCACAATCCAAGCATATACAAACATGCCAAATTGCATTATCCCAATAACACAGTAAAGATCACAACTTAATATCCAAACACACCACTTTAACCAACAAATCCAAGTTAAATGCAAAACCACAAGTTAGCACACACATAAAAATGCAAATCATGCCATAATCTAACCAACAAACACATACATATTGTTGGAACTGGGTCAGTCCGCAGCGGTAGTGGTGGGTGTATTTCAACGTTTTTCATCTTATTGGATATTTATTGGGCCTATGAAGTGTAATTCATTTAGAACAATTCTAAATTTGTTTTAAATAAAATCATGTATTTTATTTAAATTTAAGTATTTTGTAATGTAAAGTTAATTTGAATGATTTAATTTATACATATACATGTACCATATAAATATACATATGTGTGTGCATGTGTAGCATAATAATCTGTGAAGGGTATAACATGCCCATTTATAGATGTTGGAATTTACATCGCAATGGACACATTAGCTCATTTCGTATGTATTGTATGTTGTCTAAATATGTGCATAAATCTATAATGCAAAGTATATTTATGTAAATATGTATACATATATTTAAAATATATTTTATAATTAAGAGTCTCAAAATTATATATATATATATATATATATATATATATATATATAATTTAAAACATTTGTATGCATATTAAAAATATAAAATTATACATACATATATATGATAATTAAAATTATATATATAAGGTTAAATAAAATGTATATATATGAATAATTAATTACAATCAAATAATTAAAATATAAATATATATTTTAAAAATATTTCTAGATTTAAATTAGCATAACGAACATAAAATAATAATTTTATAATTTATCATTATTATATATATAAATAATAAATAGTTTTGATCATAATAATTAAAAATATCAGTAATAAATATAAAAAAATCAAAATTTAAAATTTATCATAAAATACAGGTTTAAATTTTTTTCCATGATTTTCTAAAATAAAATATTATTTTTAATAAATAAAAGAAATGCTCAACCAAAGTAATTTAATTATTAAAAATAAGCAGTTTTAACAAAAAATTCTGAAAATTTTCCATCGGTTACTACATAGATGTAGTAATTTCAAAAATAAAATCAAAATTTTAATGCAATAATTATTTTAGATATAATAAATAGTTCAAATAGTCAATAAAAGATAATTTAAAATTATTTATATATATAAAAAAATTATTTTCGAATTTGATAATTCATAATATGTATAAATAGGTGTAAGGAAAAATTCTAAGCTGTTTATACATTATAAATATACATATATGTAATTATATGTTTTAAATATACATTAGTCTATATTTAAATTAATATATAAATATACATAAAATAATTAATGATGACGATATACAATTTTTTTCATAAATTTAGATTCGTTTATACATAAATTATAACACATAATAATATAAGCATGCACATAACCAAACTAATTTGTGACAACTACATATACCTACGAAAATCTCACCTAACTAGATATACAACATTAATATATATACAGATTTGAGATTGATCAATATTGAATCATAAAATATGATATGATTACTATAATATATAAATAAAATACCAACTGATGATGCCTTTGAGTCCACTTGAATCAATGAATTCCCTTCTCTAGTTATGCTCGATTCGTCAGATTGCAAGTCTGGAATCGCAGACCTATTCTATCAGATAGTTCTTTTACTTTACTTGAATTGATTTGAGATTCTTAAAAGTGATATGGGGACTAATTTCGGCCAGCAAACTTGATAATTATGGCAGACAAAAGTTGCATTTGATTAAGGGTATAGAGATCATATGTATAGCCTTGTACAAGAGAGATATTATGATAATCTCATTACATATTACCTCTTAATCTTAGTCATCCATCTCTAGGTCTAATACGAAGTTTTAGCCGCCTCCAATAACTTGTTAAAACCAAAATTTGCATCACTAATGATAGGCTTTAAACCTATTTAAACCCAGGCCAAAATGCTATGAAATTAAATCTAATTTAATCGCCTATCGATATCGTATATCGATTGGTACATTTATAGCTATTATAAATGTATAACAATTTTTATTTCTCAAATTATATTCAAACTTTTATAATTAGTATTTCATAAATATTAATTAATTTAGTTTATTAAAAACAATTATAAACTAATTAAATCATTCGGTCTTAACAAAATTCATCATTTCAGTTGTGTAACTCTTGGGTCAGCAATTAACACCAAACTATTCGAATGTTAACGTTCACACGTCACTTAGCAAGTTGTGTAACATTATGGCCAAATTTATTGCTTATTCATTTTTAGTAAAATCTTATTTAATTTATTAAACGTTACCCGTTAGTGACATTTATATACACCAATTCTCTTCGTCAAAACTGTATCACTTTGGATTTATAGAATTTTGTAGTGGTCAAAATTTTCATATTGTCCATATTCAACTCTATAGTCCAAACACAAAGTCTTTTGTTCAATAAAAACAATTATTATTGACCGTACTACTCTGGTAAGAGATTTTAACTGTGGGTTGACTTGAGTTAACCATGATCTAACCTCATATAACCGAAGTGACGAATCCTCTCTTGAATAGTGTCTTCCTTCCAATACTTCCACTCGACCCAACTATAATCGCTTGATGGACGTCGTTCCATGATTTGACTATATTCAAAGTAGAGTTTTTCATACAGAAGGTTAACTGTATTCTCAGTTCGAAAGAATTGTGTAAACTAGTCACATCGATATTTTTTGTTTGACCTTAGTTATATTAACCAACAAAAAACTACCGAGTGAGTTGTTCTATAGCTATCCAATAACCATAAGTACATAACCTCTAGGTTCCACCAGCAGTCGTGAGTAATACACTTCCCAACATTTGGAGAGCATTACGTACTCTAGTCTCAACGGAAACATCGATATCAAGTGTCGATGCATCTTGACTAGGAACATTTAAAATGATGTGTTTTGTAACAATGTGATCCAATACTCATGATTACAACTAATTGTAGTTACTATCGCAAACAAGTCATTTATGGATTTTCTATTAAATATATTTTTAATTGAACATTTAATTATTTATAACACATTATAACAAATATATAACAAAAGGAAGAAACACCTTTATTTCGAACAAGAATTGATTTTGGAGTTAATAAATTACACAAATGCTTCAAGGGCATACCCCTAACTTTATCAATCTCCCACTTGCACTTGGTGCCAATTACGGAACCTCAATCCCATCCTCTCAATCAGTTTCTCGAGAACTGGCCAAGTTAGACCTTTAATGAATGGATCTACTATGTTGTCCTTGGTATCTACCCTTTGAACCACAACTTCTTTCTTCTTAACGAATTCTCTAATCAATGGGAACTTTTGAAGAATGCGTCATGACTTCTTATGTGCTCTTTGTTCCTTTTCGATCCGTGTCGCTGCGTTGTTGCCATAAAACTATGTCATTGGATTCTCAATATCAGGAATCACTCCGAGCTCACTCAAAAACTTGCACATCCATGCTCCCTCTTTTGTTGCTTCATTGAGGGCAATATACTCGACCTCTATTGTGGAATCAACAACTGTTTCTTGCTTGGAACTTTTCCAGCTAACAGATCCACCATTTAGTGTAAAGACATAGTCAGACACTGATTTACTATCATCTATACCACTTTGAAAGCTCAAATCCGTATACCCCTTCATAAGGAAATCTTTATTCCCAAAACGAGGAATAGGTCCTTAGTATTTATTAAATACTTAGGTATACATTTTACAGTCATCCAATGTTTTTCTCCGAGATTAGACTAGTATCGGCTTATAGTCCTAATGCGTATGCTACATCTGGTCTAGTACATAACATAGCATACATTATAGATCCTATGGCTGAAGCATAGGGAATCCTCTTCAGACTCTATTTCTCATCATCGATATAAGGAGCATCCTTTTTAGAAAGGACAATTCTAGATTGCATTGGGACACTTCCATGCTTGGAATTCTCCATACTAAACCGTTTTAGTAAAGTGTCTATGTATAAGGATTGGGACAATCCCAACAACCTCTTAGACCTATCTCTATAGATCTTTATACCAAGTATATAAGCTGCTTCTCCCAAATCCTTCATGGAGAAGATTCTGGAAAGCCAAGCTTTCACTGATTGCAATAATGAAGTGTCATTGCCAATCAATAATAGATCATCAACATAGAGTACTAAGAATATGATAGCATTTCCCCGTTCCATTCTGCATATGCGTGCTTCCTCTATGTTCTGATAAAAACCAAACTGTTTGATTGCTTTATCAAAACACTTGCTCCAACTCCTTGAAGCTTGTTAGAGTCCATAAATGGACTTTAACAACATGTAAGCTCTGTCTTCACTCCCACTGACTACAAAACCTCCTGGCTATGACATATAAACAATTTCTTCTAAATCACCATTAAGAAAAGCCGTCTTTAGATCCATTTTCCATATTTCATAGTCATAGAATGCGGCAATGGCTAACATAATCCAAATAGATTTAAGCATGGCTACAGGCGAAAAGGTCTCGCCATAATCAACACCTTGAATTTGACGAAATCCTTTAGCAACTAGCTGTGCCTTATAAGTCTTCACTTCTCCATCCGCATTTAGTTTTTCCTTAAAAATCCATTTGTAGCCGATGGGTTCTATCCCTTCGGGTACGTCCGACAAAGTCCAAACTTTATTTTCGTACATGGAGTCCATCTCGGATTTCATAGCTTCAAGCCAAAGTGTAGAGTCTTTACTTTGAAGTGCTTGTTGGAAAGACAGAGGAGTGTTGCCATGTAAGACACGGTCCTCCTTTTCGCCATCCATGAGAAACCGTAGTATCTCTTTGATGTGTGGGATTCCCTACTAGACCTTCTAATAGGTTGCGAGTTTTCGTATACGGGTGACCTTGTTTCTCCCACTATTTCTGCTTCAGTGTTAGTTTCTCAGATCTCATCTAAGTCTACAACTTCGATGTTAATTCTTTTAGCAGAAATTCATTTTCTAAAAAGACAGCGTGTCGAGAAACAATGACCTTTTGTTCCTCAGTATTGTAGAATATATATCCCATTGAGTTTTTGGGATATCCTATAAACTTACATAGTACTGATCTTGCCTCTAGTTTATTTGGACCAACGTTCTTAATGTATGCCAGACAACCCCATACTTTCAAATGTTTGAGTTGGGTTTCTTACCATGCCACATCTCATATGGTGTTTTGGGCACAGATTTAGTGGGTAACAAGTTTAACATATGTGCTGAAGTTTCTAGCACATATCCCCAATAGGACAGAGGTAACTTAGCCTTTCTCATCATGAAACGAACCATACCTAATATGGTTCGATTCCTTCGCTCTGACACACCATTGTGTTGCGGAGTATAGGGTGGAGCAACCTGACAGATAATCCCATTCCCTTTTAAGTATTATTGGAAATCCTGTCCAGCATACTCACCTCCTCGATCTGATCGAAGAATTTTAAATTTACAGCCCATTTTATTTTCTACTACCTTTTTGTACTCAACATATTTCTCATAAACATCGGATTTGTTCTTCATAAGATATACATATCCTAGTCTTGAGAAATTATCAATGAAAGTAACAAAGTAAGAACAATTATCTTTGGTTAATATAGGCATTAGGCCATATACATCACTATGTACTAATCCTAAGAGTTCATTAACTCTTTCATTGCTCCCACTGAAGGGGTGCTTGGTCATTTTACCTTTAAGACAAGCCTCACAAGTTTCAAATGATTCAGAATCCATTGACGGTAGAAAACCATCAATTTTCAATTTATGTAGCCATTTCTCACTAATATGACCAAGCCTACAATGCCAAAGTTAATTGTCGTTTAAATTATTAGAAACTTCATTATAGAACAAACATAATTAATATTAATCACATAAATGCCATTTTCAAAGACACCTTTGCAGACTTTATTTCCATCCAAACTAATGTTCATAACATTATTTGCACAGTGAAAAATATATCCAGTCTTAGACAATCCAGAAATAGAGGTAATTCCACAAATAAAGTCTTTTACATAATAGCAATTATTTAATACTAATACTAATCCACTTGGAAAATCTAAATGATAGTCTTCTACTGCCGTTGCATCTACTATAGGTCCATTGGCAATTTGGAGTTTCATTTCTCCTTTTGCCACACGATGCCAGTTCCTAAGCCCTTTCAACGAATTACATATGTGAGTACAAGATCCAGTATCTAAAACTCATGATATTTTATTGATTACAAAACATATTTGAATCATAAATGTACCCGATGAAGATGCAGAACCATTCTGCTTCCTTTTCTTGACAATCTTCAAGTAGTCGGGACAGTTTCTCTTTCAGTGACCTTTCTTGTGGCAATGGTGACATTCACCCTTGTCATCGATCTTCTTACTTTTCTTTTTCTTACCATCTATTTCCCACTTCTTCGAACCTTTCGAAGATGATGTATTTCCCTTCATAGCAAGTACGACACCTTGATCTTTAGATGTTGACTCGGCTGACCTCAACATATTGAGGAGCTTTACGAGATTCGCATTTAATTAGTTCATGTTGTAATTCAATATGAACGGTTCAAACTGAGGAGTGAGAGAACCAAAGACCAAGTCTACTTGCATTTCGTTGCTTATCTCCATGTCTAATTGTGCAAGTCTATCGATATAGCCTTTCATCATTAGAACATAATCGTCCACTTTCGGTCCCTTGGTCATTTTGGTGTTAAACACTTTTTCGAAAGCTCGTATCTTACGGAACGGGTCTGTTCACCAAAAAGAGCTTTGAGACTATTAAAAATATCATGGACAAACATGTCTCGTGTTGCCTCTGCAATGGTTTGTCTAAGGTATACAACACAAAAACTTGGGCGATCTTTAAGTCAGATTGCCACTTTAAATAAGCAAGCCGTTCTTCAGGGTCTGCACCATCAGCGGGTTCTGTTTTGGGTTCACATGTAACATAAGTCCAAAGGCGCTCGTAAGTCAATTCTATTTTAATTGCTCTTAGCCAGTCGGTTTATGTCCGATGAGTTTGTCACTTTCAGAAAATAGTTTTGGAGTTGACATTTTCTACAAGTTAAATGGTAGATTAATAGGAAAAAACAAAATAGATGTTCTTATAATATTAGTAAGGTTAAACACTATGTTTCATTTTACTAATAAGCTCCCACTAGCCTTTTATGTCTTGCGAAACCCTAAGTCAAAACACAGAAATCTTATGACTTAACTAGTAGGTGTTAAGAAAAGCTCAACAAGTCATAGCTCCACAAACAATGGATAACCTTTTATCGGTTGTATCACATACAACTCCTAACTCTTGGAACCTTGTCCTAATTTTATATTGACCTTGAATTTTCTTAACAAATCAAAATGAAATTATTCGCTTGTACCTACCATATCGTGATGGTCTAAGTATAGTATATGTACCTTGAGTTTGCTCAACAGATACATATAGTTATCTTATCTCATCTATTCAATATATTAATAATACTACACATAACATCCTTAGCTTGATTTTTCTCAACAACCAAGGAGTATGCAAGTAATTTATTAACATATATATGATAGAGGACAACATTAAATTGAGTGATATCAACTTATGAAATAATGTAAGTCTTGTGAATTATCCCCGTAATTCAAGTGTGGAACACATCAAAAAGCACGATATACGTACGATTACGTATGTGTTTATTTCTTAAGCCTATTATAGGTTTTATACATTCATATTATATAATTTTTATTTATATAGTTTTTACATTTCACATTACTAATAGTCTTGTATATAATATTATATTAATTAAATCATATTTTATTAATTTTAATTAAGTAACATTTTAATTAATTTTATATTGATATAACATTTATATTTATTATGCATTATAACCTTTATAGTATAACACATATACGATATACAAGTGTAATTATAATTTCAATTAATTAACCTTTTAATTAAATTAATTAAATCATCTTGATTTCGAAAATCATTATTCATATGTATGCATGCATATTTATGATATCTTAAATGTTTTAAAATATCATAACATGTTTCATAATATATTTACTACATGAACATACATTTTATTAATTAACTGATTAAAAAAATTTATAATTTTCGAAAATTATGTTATTAATTTTGTTTTTTAAACATTTTGAAAAATATGTTACATTACAACTATTATAATAAACATATTTTATTTTAAATTTAACAATTGGATTTAAAATCTTTTACTCTATTTTTCAAGAAAATTTTGAAAATTAGCCCAAGGCCCAAATTAAGTTGGGCATTTTTCTTTTAAGGGCAACTTTTGGGTTCATTTCGCCGTTCAGGCCAGGCCGGTAACCAGGTAGGATAAGGAACTTGATTGCCCATTTTCAATCCTAAACATTACTTTTCTAGATATCGTACTAAGTGGGCAAGCTTAATAAGTTAGCACTAACATGACTAATTTAGACCGCATAGGCTATTATGCTCTGATATCATTGTTGGAACTGGGTCAGCCCGTAGTGGTAGTGGCGTGTGTATTTCAATTTTTTTATCCTATTGGATCTTTATTGGGCCTATGAAGTCTAATTCATTTAGAACAATTTTAAATTTGTTTTAAGTAAAATGATGTATTTTATTTAAATTTAAGTATTTTGTAATGTAAAATTAATTTGAATGATTTAATTTATATATATATATACACACACACACACGTATCATAAAAATATACATATGATTGTGCATGTGTAACATGATAATCCGTGAATGGTGTCACATGCTCGTATATAGATTGGGATTTACATTGTAACAGACACGTTAGCTCATTTCGTATATATTGTATTTTGTTTAAATATGTGCATAAATCTATAATGCAAAGTATATTTGTATAAATACGTATACATATATTTAAAATATATTTTATAACTAAAAGTCTGAAAATTATATATATATATATAAATATAATTTAAAACATTTGTATAAATATATACACACGCACACACACATAATTAAACATATAAAATTATACATACATATATATATATGTATAATAATTAAAATTATATATATAAGGCTAAATAAAATGTATATATATGAATAATTAATTACATTCAAATACTAAAAATATAAATATGTATATTTTAAAATTATTTCTAGACTGAAGTTAGCATAACAAACATAAAATAATAATTTTATAATTTTATCATTATTATATATAATAAATATTTTTGATCATAATAACTAAAAATATTAAAAAATCAAATTTTCAAATTTAATAAAATTTAGGATCATAAAATACAGGTTCAAAAAATTTTCCATAACTTTTTTGAAATAAAATATTATTTTTAATAAATAAAAGAAATGTTCAACCAAAGTAATTTAATTATTAAAAATATTAAATATTAACATGAAATTATGAAAAAAAATTCATAGGTTTTTGCATAGATATAGTAATTTTAGAAAATGTCAAATCAAAATTTCAGTGCAATAATTATTTTAGATATAATAAACAATTCAAATAATCAATAAAAGATAACTTAAAATTATTTATATAAATAAAAAAATTATTTTCGAATTTGATAATTCATATTATGTATATATAGGTGTAAGGAAAAATTCTAAGCTATTTATATATTATAAATATACATATAATGTATGTTTGAAATATACATTAGTCTATATTTAAATTAATATATAAATATACATAAAATAATTAAGAATGACAAAATTTAATTTTTTTTCTTCAGAAAATTAAATTTTTTTATGCATAAATTATAACACATGATAATATAACTATGCACATAACCAAACTACTTTGTGATAATTACATATACCAACGAAAATCTCAGCTAACTAGATGCAACACTAATATACATATACACTGATTTGGAATTAATCAATATTAAATCATAAAATATGATATGCTTACTGTAATATATAAAACAAAATACCAACTGATGATGCCTTTGAGCCCACTTGAATCAATGAATTCCCTTCTTTAGTTATGCTCGATCCGTCAGATTGCAAGTCTAGAATCATCGACCTTTTCTATCAAATAGTATTTTTTACTTAACTTGAATTGATTTGAGATTCTTAGAACTGATATGGGAATTAATTTTGGCCAGTAAACTTGATAATTATGGCAGCCGAAAGTTGTTTTTGATTAAGGGTTGTACAAGAGAGATAATAGGACAATCTCATTACATATTCTCTCTTAATCTTAGCCATCCATCTCTAGGTCTAATCCTATGTTTTAATCGCCTTCAATAACTTTTCAAAAATGAAATTTGCAGCCCTAATGATGGACTTCAAACCCATTTAAGCCCAAGCCAAAATGCTATGCAATTAAATCTAATTTAATCGCTTATCGATATCTTATATCAATTGGTACATTTATATCTACTACAAATATATAACAATGTTTATTTCTCAAACCATATTCTAATTTTTATAATTAATATTTAATAAATATTAATTAATTTAATTAATTTATAACAATTATAAACTAATTAAATCATTCATTCCTAAGGGAATTCATTATTTCAGTTGTGTAACTCTTGGGTATAAATTCGGTCAGCAATTAACACCAAACTATTCGAAGGTTAACGTTCACACATCACTTAGCAAGTGGTGTGACATTATGGAAAAATTTATCGCTTGTTCATTTTCAGTAAATCTTATTTAATTTAATAAGTTTTACTCGCTAGTGACATTTATATATACCCATTCTCTTCGTCAAAATTGTATCGCTTTGGATTTATGGAATTTGGTAATGGTCAAAATTCGAATATTGTCTATATTCAACTCTATAGTCCACACATAAAATCCTTGGTTCAATAATAAAAATTATTATTTACTTACTACTCTGGCAAGAGATTTTGACTTTAGGTTGAATTGAGTTGATCATGATACTAACCTCATATAACTGAAGTAACGAATCCTCTCTTGAATAGTGTCTTCCTTCCAATACTTCCACTCGACCCAACTGTAATCGCTTGATGGATGTCGTTCCATGATTTGACTATAATCAAAAAAGAGTTTTTCATATTAAAGGTTGACAGTATTCTCAAGTCAAAAGAATTGTGTAAATTATTCACATTGACATTTTCTGTTTGACCTTAGTTATATTAAACAACAGAAAACTACCGAGTGAGTTGTTCTATAGTTATCTAATAACTATCAGTACATAACCTCTAGATGCCTCCAGTAGTCATGAGTAATACACTTCCCAATATTTAGAGAGCATTATGTACTCTAGTCCCAACGAATACATCGATACATATCGATGCATCTTGACAAGGAGCATTTAAAATGATGTGTTTTGTAACAATGTGATCCAATACTCATGATTACAACTAATTATAATTACTTTCACAAACACGTCATTATGGATTTTCTGTTAAATATATTGTTAGTTAAACATTTAATTATTTATAACACATTATAACAAATATATAACAGAAAGAAGAAACACCTTTATTTTGAACAAGGATTGATTTTGGAGTTAATAAATTACAGAATTGCCCTTTGGGCATTCCCCTAACACTATCACATATAACCAAATAGCCAACATATATTAAAGTTAATTTTTTTTCCAAAAAGCTAGAAGCTTATTTACCAAAAATCTTTGAAAACTTGAAATGCTTTTGCATTTGGAAAGCTTGGAAAACTATAAAAATCACTTGATAACAGGTTATTTCTCCTCGATTTTTAGACGTGTTACTCTCGGATTTGGAAAAGAGATAAGTTTTAGGAAATTATTTTCTCTACAATTTTAAAAAAATTTCTCAATTTCGTTTGGTTTTGAGAGGGTATGGTGAAAAGAATGAGTGGTATTTTCGGCCTTGATAATATCAATCCGAAAATGAGTCAGAAAGAAATGCAATTTTATCCCAAAAATAGTCAAAATTCGAAAAAGTGGTTCAAATAAAAGTTTTAGCCACAGGAATGAAGAATATAAAATCTTGATTTAGAGTAGTATGGAGGAAGTTATGGCTGAATGAAGGGGGAGAAAAATAGAGAAGAAAGAAAATTAAAACAAGGTTTGAAAACATTTAAAACAAAATAAATTTTTGAGTTTAAATTTTATAATTTTTAAAATAGGAAGCCATTAAAAAGGTTTATGACGCTAAGAAGAAGATGGTGATGCTTTAAAAGAATTATTAAAAGTTGAAAATGAAGGGAAAAGAAAATGGAAGAAATATATTTTATATGACATGAATATGCAAAATTACCTATTTTAGCTATCAACACTACCCTCCACTCATCTCATGCCACCTCACCATGCTCCTCCACCTCCATATACATGTTTTCCTTCTAGCAACTACTCCATCAAGTCAAAGAAAACATGCCATAAATGTTTAGTCCTTTATGTCCCTTAAGTACTAATAATGTGATATATATTTTTATTTTAGTTGTAAAAATGTCACATCGACGATTATCTTAACTTAATTAAGTTTGTTAACCTCGATATATTCTCTTAAACCATAATGAATATTTTAGTATATGTGTGCATACATAAATACACACACACACACACACACACACACACATATATATATATATAAGTGTACAAAATATTCCAAACAACATTTATACAATGATAGCCGAAAATTCGAAAAACAGTTTCTGGTCACATTTTCTATTTTTCATCGAACTATATATTTTTGTAAACCAATTTTGAAAACTATTTCACCACCATTATTAATCAATATTTTTTTTATATTTCATTATAAATCTACATATTCAATATTTAAAACTAACTGAAAATTCACAAATCAAATTAGTGAAATTTCTAATCGTTACATTCTTCCCCTTTAAAAGAATTTCGTTGAAATTACACCTCAATCTAATCCAGAAACACTTAACACTATACATCAGTTTGTATTATGTACTAGGTCATTCTTATATAAAAATATGATTCGATCGCTATTCGAATACATAAACTCACATTTGAACTAGTATCACACACCCTATTTTTAGTGTAGACTCTGATCAGGCTCATTGATTTGGAACCTCTGTTCTCCTTACATAGATGTAGATATGATAGAAAACATTTGTCCCATATAAAAAATCCTCATTAAGTGCTCGCTGTCAAAAATCGATTAACAGATCCATATTTGGAATGGCGTGAATAACCTCAAAGCCATATACTCAAATCTTAGATCAAAACAATATATAAGGAGAAATGTTCTACATCCAAACTACGTACTTACTTAATTGATTCTCCTTAATTCCAATTTTATTCCCACTAAACTATTTATGAAAACATTTCATAAAACTAAACTTAGGTTCAGCTTGTATAATACTTTACTACATCCTAAGAGTATATACAATTATTTGATTCAATTATTCCATTTTGCATTTAGTTCCCTAAGGAAACTCAAGATCCAAATACTTGGGTTTTATTTTAAAAACATTTTTTTGAAATTAAACTCTATATTTTAATCAAATATATATATATATATATATAAAGTCCGAGTAACTCCAAAAATAATACTAAGGAACTGGGTACTGCCAAACAATATTATACACTCACTTACTAAGAAGAGTAATACTCAAGAGAAGTGTTTACCATTCTAATGCATCTCTTCCTAATTTAAGTAATTTTCGAGCCTCTCGAGCTAGCTGAATTAAAAATATTACTTTTATTTCAAATCCCATTTTTTGAAACAATACCATACATTTTCCAACAGAACATTTACCACTAACTTGCTTTGGGTTCGTTTGGGTTTGAACTTGTTTTGTTTGTACAATGATAAAGAGAATAGTTTACCAAGTATCCCACAACATTCGCCTATACAAACATATGATCGCCACTTAGACGATTATCCATATCATCAAAAAACAATCAAGACTCATTTTCCTAAACTAATCCAAAGAAAACACTACTTACTTAAACTTTTCATTCTCCAAATCTTATACTTGAACCAAAAATATTTTAATAATACACTATTATTATTTTTCCAATCCTTGAAAACCTTTTTTCAAAAGTCTCGAGATTTTAGTCCTCGAGTTTCAACTTAAATTCTTTTTAATTTGAAAACACTTCTTATAAATTTCTTTTATAAGATCAACTTTTATAACACCTTTTTTTCAAATACTTATTTCAAAATATTCGAACTTTTTACAAACATCTTTTATTACATCAAATTTTAATTCAATATTAATGTCAAATGCCTTATAGTCAAATCGTAAAACTCAATTCACAAGGTGCTCGTTTCAATGTCTTCCCTATTTCTATTTACCCACCCCAAATTTTAAAAAGACAAGCTGCCTACTAACAATAGGCAATGCTTAACTGGACAAGCATGACTAAACAAACCCTAATTGATAATAATAGAATATTATTATCTCCTAACAAGCAACACCTCAACTAACTATACCATGCCATACTATACTATTTTTGAAAACATTCTTTATATAATATATCCTAGGTAAAATTATTTTATTTACCTAATTTCAAAACAATACTTTATCGGATGGCCTATTAAAGTGTTTAAATATCCCCATCAATAATGTTAGTGACTCGTATTGACCAGAATCTATAAGCCACTCAACAGATAAATCAGCATAATATAAAACATTTTTATATCATTAACAAATACATGCTCTTGTATATATACACTCAAACTCATAATAAGGCATTCCATTACCTTATCTCTTAATGAGCTTCCCTAACAAAGTAAGGGTGCTCGCTTAACCTTGTGCTCCGATACCACACTGTAATGACCCACCTTTTCGAACCCCAGTAGTTGACGCTAATACATCCATGTTACTCACATGCCGAACAATTAAGTGCTAGAAAGACAGATTGCTATATGAAAGAAAGGAGATAGAAGATAAGAAGAAACTAAACAATCATAGAATCTCACAACGTAATGAAATAACATATATTAATCAACATAATACTTTATAAAGTCATTTTAAAAATGATACATCAAAGTCATACTAATACAGTTCTATCATTGGACAGTTATAACAGCTTGTCCCTACCTAACTAATACAGGATATATATAATACATGGGAGAACAAGAAAATAACTAGCTATCAATGAAGCCTCCTGCTCCAAGCTCCTCCAAAATGCATCCATAGGAAACCTAAACTACTCAGTTGCCTATAAAAAAAATTAAGCACCCAAGAGTATTAATTAAAGAAAATAAAACTTTGGATCAAACATGGGTCTGGTGTGAGTAAAATTAAACAACTGAATTATTATGTTTAAAACCCTCTTAAAATCAAAGGTAGCTTGTAAGACCATATTGCACATAAGCACGGACGGGTTGTTACATTACGATAACCAAAATACTTTTTATAGAAAATCCAATGATATTATAATAAGTTTAGAGTGCAAATACTTATTAATCATAGCCGAAATTATTACATTAATTAAATTCCAACATATTAGGTTCTATAGTCAAAACCGTAAAGGCATGTATTGGAGATTAGATTTCATGCTATGACAAGGTAAGAAACTACCTTCTGATGGTACATCTCTAGATAAAATGCACTAAGGTCTAACAAGAACATCTTGTACCCCTTCATATAGGACTGGCCTACCACTTGACTAGTAGTACCGAATATGATCACCCAACTTGGGCCCCGACGCATACATGAGTAGATAGTAACCAATATAGATTTGGAATAACCATACCCTAATGGGAGCAACCTACTTGACCCTGTCGCATGTCGATTTTTTTCATTTCCCATTTGATGAGGCTTCAGGTTACGTTTTACCTTAGTTTAGCACTTCCCGCTTCAAATGCTACACTACCCTCCAAGCATCAATGTAATGCTAGCATTCATCCATACAAGTTCATTCTGGGACATCCTTTTCGAGGAATCCTTAGAATTAATAGCAAGCAGCCATTGCACTTTAATGGCTCCGTCTTCAGTTCCATACTCTTCAAGATATCTTTAGTTCAAAACCCTTGAGTTAGGTAAAAGTGGTTTTCGGATAGCATATCCGATCTAGGTCTCTTTGATACAACTTTTGATAATTTTTGGTAAACTCGACCGTGGTTCTTTAGTAAATAAGCAAACAAAGATAAGACCAGAGATCATCTCCTAACCATTAGTTGATGGATTTTCTTATCATTTGTCATAGAAGAATGAAACGAATTTATGCGTACTGTATAACACCACCGATGTAACTTTACCATATAAATTCTGTGTTTCTCCTAGATATTTCCAAAGTTACGTCTTGGTCTAAAATTTTGATAGTCAGTTATTTAACCATCAAATAAACAATCATTCAAACATTGTTTTAATTCCATATGGGATATACTAAGCCTTTAATTAATTAATCTTTAATTAATTAAATCACTTTACAAACATTTCGAATGTTTGTAAACCCAACAAAACACTTACTTCCCTTTTTTACTAGAAAACTATTTATACTTATCTTAAAGGTATAAGTATATTATCAAAACATATGGAAAATTCCTCCTTTCTTATTTCTTTTTGAAAACATTACTTACTGCAAAGCGATCCGCTTGTCCTTTATAAAGTACCCTTTTAATGGCACCCTTTACATTTAAATACCTTTATAAATTTCCAAAATCAACTTATGAAACACTTTTATAAGTCTATAACTAAATATACAAAACCTCTTTACAAACCTCTAAAATCATTTATAAAACATCTCACCATTAAAAACCTCCTTTGATAAATCTTCTTTAAGAAAAATCGTTTACAAAATATCTTTCGCAACTCATCCTTTTAAATCACTTTAAATAAACTTTCTTTCTTAATAAAACCCATTTTTATAAACAAGTTATTATGTATTAATATCTTTATACAATGATAATATAACTTGAAAATCATTTATAAACCTTAACCCCAAACTGATTAAAGAATTGGAGCTAATTTAAAAA
Source organism: Allium cepa (assembly GCA_030765085.1). Taxonomy (NCBI): domain Eukaryota; kingdom Viridiplantae; phylum Streptophyta; class Magnoliopsida; order Asparagales; family Amaryllidaceae; genus Allium; species Allium cepa. Next base: position 78,451,188 of record CM060932.1, on the reverse strand, counting down.
CATACTTTATAATTTCAAAAGGAGGGTTAGCAAACCCAATGGCAATAATTTAATTTATCATTTAACATCAGTTTCACTTTTAAGTCACTTAACCATTTATTTATATAAGTCGACATATATGTAAATGCAATTCATACCCAAATTAGGGAATAACATGTCAATGCAAACTAATTGGCATAAACATGTCCAAATAACATAATAGTAGAAGGATGGTGATTTGTCATGCGAATAGTTGTCCAAACAATTCAATTGATTTATAGCAGAGCGAGGATTTATTCTGCTTAAAATATGTCCAAAAATTTAACAATCAGTTTATAGTAGAACAAAGATTTATTCTGCTATCAAATGTCCACATAATCAAACAATCAATTATAATTGAACGGGAATTTATTCTGCCATTGGATGTCCACATAAACAAACAATTTACATTTTGCAGAATGGGGTTTTATTCTTCAAATCGTAGTCCACCCAATACAAAAATTCACATCATAACTCATTCACAGTCATTTGTCTACTTAATAGTACCAACATTTGAATTCCTTGAGTTTAAAACCAAATTAATTAGAAAGTACCTTTAAAACAATTTGATTCTTGAAAAACAAAGAATTTAAAACTTAAACTCCTTTTCAAATAATTTGTTTACAAGTTAAACCCTTATTAAATCATAATTAATCTTAATTAAATCTGAACTTAATTTAATTATAAATTAAGAAATAATTAAACCTTTAATAGCTAATTAAATAATGGTTAACAATTATATAAATAATTTAAAACCTAATCAATCCTTTATTAAGTATTAAACAATAATTTAAACCTACATTAATGATTAACATTAATTAATCTCTTTTAATTAATTAAATAACTTTAATTAAAGCTTAAATAATAAATTAGACATTAATTTTTTTTAATTTTTAACTAAAATTAGCGGTTATCCTTAATTAATAAATAGATTATTTTGGTAAAATTATAAAGAATAATTTTTATTCTAAAAATTGTATCAAATTTTCGACAGAAATGGTGTATTTTTACAATGTTAATAACAACAATATATTTTATAATGGAAAATATGGTTTAACTAATTTAACATGTTGTAATTTATAAAATGAAGATTTTATCTTTTTGAGATTATTAAAAGTTGAGCGGCTGAATTTATAGAAAATGTACAAGTTTGTTTAAATATAAAGTAAAGTGTTTTATAATTCAAAGTTGTAATTAATAACACCTGTAATAAGAGAATTTAACAACACTTCTTATTGGATATCTACCCATTATCCTAAAGCCCATTAGCATTCAAACAAATAAGAATACTTTCATCTCATTTCCATCTCTCTCAAACTAGCAAACACAAATCTTCTCCATCTTCTTCTCAAACCAAATCAAAGAACAAACTCTATTTTCTCAAAATTTTCACAAAACCCGAGCTTCTCCAAAAATCATAACAAATCAAATAAATTTTCAAAAATTCACAATTAAAAATATATGGTTTCTAACATATTCCATCACCTCTGGTCCAAATTTTGTGGCATTCGGTTTAGTTTTGTTGGGTCAAAGTCTTCTTTTCTCAAGTGGTTTTGAGTCGATCTGGGCTAAAAAACGATGGTCACTAGAAAATTCATAACGAATTGTATAAAAATTATAAAAATCATAAATATGGATATGTTGTTTTCACCTAATAAATACACCTTCTTTAAAAATTTCGTAGGAAAATATTTAGTTTTTTTATGTAAATCATTGCTGTACTATGGGTCAAATTCTAGAAATTTTGGTTGTTTGGGCTGAAAAAAAGGCAAGCACTTTAAAGTTTTAAGCATGATTAAGATGAGTAAACTTCTAGTCTATATTCATTTGCATGTGGTTGATTGGTGAAAATACTACTTTTTTTTATCTTTGTTTAGTGATTACTGTAAGTGTATATGAAATCTACTCCATGTTTGCTCGCTGTTAGTTTATTGCTTTCTATATGTTGAAATTAGACTTTACTCAAAATTTTAATGTTGTTTCCCTTTATTTTCTAATATGAATTTTGAGTTCCGAATTAATGGAAAAAATAATTGCATTTTGATGTTTTTGTGTTCTGTGGAAGAAATTCCATTTTTGATGGCTTTGTGTTCTATGGAACAAAATTCCATTTTTAACGTGTATAATTACTGTTGAATTTCATCGGTTTAATTCGTATTTTGATGATACGAATATTTGTGAGTTTTTTATGGTTTGATTTCTAATGATTGACTTCTCAATTTTATTAAATTTGCGTTTCACTAAATATTTTATGATATTTGCTTTTATAAGCTAATAATGGTTTTGTGATTTGTTGAATAATTTTAAGAAGGATAATATTCCTCTTTGTTTAACTCTATATGAGTTTTATGTTCCTATTATGGCTTCTAAACTATCATCACTTTTATGTCACATTGATTTGAATTAGACTAGATTAATTTGATCATTATCTTTATGCAATACCCAGGTCAGACCTAGATATTTTAGGTTCTTCATCATGATGTCTTAGAGTTGGATTAGTTTGAGGCTTCTTCGTATGCTTTAATAGACTTGTGGTCTAGTTATGTTGTTGTCCTTCTTGTATGTCGAAATTGAGATTTATTTTGACATATATTCATTTATGTTGTCTTTGATATCCCATATGTATATCGTGGATCTTTTATGACCACCTTTTGTAGTTCACAACATGTATCATATACGTGTTTATATCCATTTTATGAGAGATCTTTATATTTCTTTGTAACATTCTACAATTCTATGTTCTGTTATATTTTATATTGTTCTGAATTATATTAAGCCACTATGTTATTGTTTTGTGCCTGGATCGGATACATTGAATCCTCTGATAAAAGAATGATAGTTTCACTTAATTCGACATATCGATACTCTCCAAAAGTAATAATGCAGACGATCCCTCCTAGCAAGCCTTAATCTTCACATTAACAGACGATATTACATTGTAATGTTCTTTATTAGTGCGAGGATAAAGGTAGGGTGTCACAGAGCCGAGTTTGGAACAATATACGATATCAAAGATGAGAATCTTCTCCTAGATGTGTGCTAGAGACCATTCCTTAGAGATCTTAGGGTCGTTGCTATGAATTTTTCCTTGAGAGGTGAATCATATCTTAGAAAAACTTAGGAAGCATCGTGTCTATTTTCTGTACATACTAATATGTTTCTTGAAGTAATTCTTCGTTCGAACAAATTTTAGCTTAACTTTAGCAGACTTCTAATTGAATTGTGTGTCTTTGTCCTTAGCAAGCTGAGTTGCACAATAGGGGCGGATGGAATGATTCCCACTGAGCACCTCAAATTTAAGTGCCTTTATAATTTATTGTCAATAGTAAATGATTATTTGTTTAAAATTAAAATTTAGTAACCATTAAAGATTAACATTGAGTAGAATTACCAATTGAGAATTTAAAAGACCTACTCAATATTAATTGGACCTTATGGTATAATTAATTTATCCTACGGATAATTAAATTAAAAATTAAGATGAATTTGGAAACGGATAGTTGATTAAAGCAAGCATGGATAAAAGGAAATTTCATTAAATTTATTTTAATGAAGTATCATTTATAAAGTATGTAAAGGCAATGAGAAAAAATTAATAAAAAGAAATCTTTGGAAAATCTACTTTATGTGACAAGTAGTCCGTTAGATCCTTCAAATATTATGGTCAAAGCGTTTGGCCAACATTTTTTCGATAGGGTTTCCTAAAAATTTGACCGAGGCAATGAGAAACTGAAATTTGAGTTCAAATGTTTTAAAATCTTAATTAGAATATTTTAAATATTATTTAGATGAGGAAAATAAAACTTTTTGGAAGTTGAAATATAATTTGGAATTGAACAATCTTTTGAGAAAAGATGTATACATACAATTGTAATGTTTTGAAAAAAAACTGAATTATAAAACATCTGCTATAAACAAATCTCCATGAAGTTTTTTTTGAAAGGTTCGTCTTGAATGTGGTTTTCGTTAGAAAATATCACTCAAGTTCATGTCTCATGCGAGTTTGGGTGATTCAAACCTAATGATATCTTTAGTTGTGAAATTACTATGAGAAAATCTACTCATAATTCCTGTTTTAATTTGATTATATTTCAGTTTTTACTATGGATTTATGATAAAAAATAGATGTTCATAAAGTTGAATTGAAAAACTAGAATAAAAGTATAATTTTTGTCACAAACACACTTTAATTGATATATCTTTATATACATGTGTTAGTAAATTGAACATATCATTTTTATTTCTACTCAGATTTCAATAAATTTTTTATGTTTCGAAAAGCTAAGTTTGTGTGTGACCGACTTTATATCGAACATTTTTACAAATTTTAAGCATAGGCTGATTGAAAACTTATTGCAAACTCTCAGCACTATCCCTTTGAAATTTTTATTCTATAAGCCAAGCACCATTAGTAAATTGAGCATATCTTTTTCATTTCTGATTAGATTTCGATTATTTTTTAATGTTTTGAAAAGCTGACTTTGTGTGTGACAACTTTATGCTAAAAACTATTACAAATTTTGAGCATAGGTTGATCGAAAACCTGTTGTGAAATCTCAGCTCTGTCCCTTTGAAATTTATATTTTCTAAGCTAAGCACTGTTAGTAAATTGGCTATATATTTTTCATTTTTGTTAGGACTTTGATAATATTTTTATGTTTCGAAAAGCTGACTTCGTGTGTGACAACTTTTGTGTTGAGCACTTTCATAAATTTTGAACTTAAAATGTTTGGAAAACTTGTCCTGGAACATAGTCATTCGTTATCCTAAATTTGAAATAAAGTACAGCTCTAATCTTTATTTCTTTGTTGTTTTTCCTTGATTTTTCTTTTGCTTGTTTTCTTACTTGGTTGCTGCATTTTTAATCATATGTTAGGTTTAAAGAAATTACCCTTAGCTAATAATAATGCATTTGATGAAAAGTGCTTATTTAATTTGACGTTTAATTCTTTTCAAAATTGTTAACCTTAAGATAAAAAAATAATTTAGATAATAGTACAATTCCTTGCAAATTATTGTTAATTTTATTAACTTATGTATTGTGTTGAAATATTAACGTTTATGGGTCAATAGTAATTTTTAACACCATACCGAACTTACTATTTCGATTTTTATCAAAATAATAATGATATTATTATATAAAAAGAAAATTTCGGGAATGAAGGAATAATTTTAACTAGATGAGCTATTATCCATTCCATTAGCTGACCAATTTATCGAAATCATAGCAACTAGCCCTTTCCGTAACAGTCAACAACCAACCGCATGGCTATTGTTAATTAATATTAACACAAATGATAGTCATATCTAACATTGGTAATTTATTTTATCATTGTTTGAGGCTATGTTAGTACGCCTTCTGAAAGCATAGTATCAGATTTCATGGGTTTGGACGTGTATTCGTCATAACAGGTGGCGATATCCGATATCTATTTTTTTTGGATGGTAGATGGTCGTTTGGAGGCATGCACTTTAGTTGTGGTAATTATATGCCATGGCAACAACTTTTGACATAAGCCAAATGTTGTTGACACAACGTTATAAAATCACATGATCTTGGTTATTTCATGGTTACTTTTCATACTCTAAAAGGTTTAAATAATTTTATTTACTAAAGAAATGGTTGGAATAATCTTAGTGAGGTATCAGTGACCTTGTCACAGATGAAAATGCTTATCAAGGTGTTAGCGACCTTGTCACGGATGAAACTGCTTGGGGAGGTGTTAGCGACCTTGTCATTGCATTTGAGATCCTTATTTTGTGAATTTGGTGATTTTAAATTGTTATCACCATATTTTTAATGATCATCAAATTGAGACTTGATATGGATTTCTGAAATGGTGATTTTGATTAATATGCCTCATTATGAATATGGGTTTTGGGCATATTTTATTATGGCTTATTTGTATGTTAAGTCGTATGTTTATAATTGTGTGTTTATTAATTTGAACATTGTGATTTAGTTAGGATTTCACCAAAATTCAGTTTTGCATGTGGAAGGTTATATTTATGTATCTCATGATTTGTTGAAATATGCCATGAGTTGCAATTTACTTTCTTATGACTATTTCTAGATTCTGAAATCATTCACTATGAGTTACTACTATGGTTGATGAGGTTAATTACTATATTTCATAAGTTTCATGTTTTGATTTTTGTAGAATTCTAAGGTTTAACTGGTCTAAGTTGCACATCTTTGTCATTGTCCTGAAATCGATCAACATCGATATTGAATTTTGAACTTGCACTTGTTTTAGTCGTAACTTTTGAACCATTGATCTGATTTCAATAAACTTATGCTTTCTGAAAAGCTATGATCCGAGTTTTCACATGCTTGACTTAAAGCAAGGTCGTCCACGAGTGTGCTCCGGGTAAGTTGTACTCCGACCCCGAAGCATACTTCGGCTAAACATCGGACCGGATATGGGCGAGTGTTGGGTGATTGCCAACTCGAACAATTCCCAAAGCGTATTGATTTTCCAAATGCATGTCCGAGCGCACGGTTACGGATGATAGTCAAATGTTCGTATGCTCAATCCTGATCCAACTTCAAATTTCCAAATGCTCGAACCAAAGTAAGTTTTGAGTTTTCCCAAGCTTGACTTGGAGCAATATTGTCCAGGGTAAGCTCGTATATGTAGCAGTATGACCGAAAGAATGCTAAGAGTTTTCACATGCTCGACTCGAAGCAAGGAGTTCCTCGGGTATGCTTCGGGAAAGTTGTCGAGCGACCCGAAGCTTGCTCATAGTTTTCTATCGCTCGACTCAAAGTAAGGACTTGCTTAGATGAGCTTTAGGGTAAGTAGCAGAATGCCCCGAAGTAGGCTTCGCTTCTTCACATGCCCGACTCGAAGCAAGGTCGTCCTTGGGTGCGCTCTGGGTAAGTTGCGCTGCGACCCCCATGTGCCCTTCGGCTTAACATCGAGCTAGACCGAGGCATGCGCTGGGTGATTTCCAACTCGAACGGTTCCCAAAACCATATCGATTTTCTGAACGCAAGATAGAGTGCACAGTTATAGATGATAGCGGCTCCACTCGAAGCTAGCTTTGTTAAATTAACGGGATCTTGAATCTGATGCATCAACCATGGCAACCAACTACAAATTTTCTCAAATTATGCTATCTATTATTTGTTAAACACGTATTTGTATAAAAGATAGTTTGACAAGAAGTTATATGTGACGCCCCACCTCTATACCCACGCAAGCCAAGAACACTACTGTGAATGCTGTCAACTAGCACGGAGAATAAGGCTGTTGAGGAGCGACCATCTGTATAATTGCTTTGTGCGAGTACCGATATACCGGATAAAAATATAACTTTTCATCGGAAATCCGACATACCGACACAAACTCAAAGCTACTACACAGTGGCTATAAAGGTCTTCGGAAACAAATATAGAAATAAACATAACATAAATCAGTCACAGACAATTCATATCACAAAGGCGGAAATAGATATGAATATTACACATAAAAGTGTATATCAGAGTAGTGGCCAAAATATCCACGATAATACAAAAGAATAGCAACACGTGCTATACAAAAGAATACAACTATGAGTCTATATCTCAAGTGTATACAACAAAATAAACTACAAATCTAAGTAGTTTGCCAAAAGTTAGAGTAATGATCCTGGATGAGAAGTCAAGCAGAAGCACCTGTAACATCTCGGTCTGACCCGAGTATTATTTAAGAAGAAAATAATAAACGGATCAGTCTAGCTATAAATATCAGGTGAAACGATATAGAATAAGAGATATGACTAAACACATAATAATCACTATGCCAAGCTGTGATATATATAAGTAATTGAAAATCAACAAGAGATTAATCAATATCACCAAATCTACACAAGAATCAAAGAAATGTCATACTCCTTATTTCGTTCACCAAACCACAAATATTGACGAATATATCAACGTCAATCACAAAAGTCAATGACACACAAATTCACCAATGCACAAATATTGACAATAATATCAATGTCAAGCACAAAAGTCAATGACACACAAATTCACGAATGCACAAATATTGATAAAACTTATCAATGGAAATCACGAAAATTGGTGAAACACAAATTCCAGAAATCATCTCAAGAAATCCAGAAATCACAAAGGGGGGAGGCCTTTCACAAACGGGAGCATAAAGCCCACCAACACGTGTATCACAAACGGAATGCTAATTCCATGGTTGCTAACCATCACAAATTAAGCCGAACCTCCACAAACGGCCCGAAGACCATGGGTCGCTACCCCACCAAATTGAGTCGAAACTCCACAAAACGGGGTTTAGTCTCCCTCGCAGACAAAGAGACATCGCACATTGCTAGTCAAAATCACAGATATGATCGTCATGATCAACGAGAAGTGTCAATTACACTAAGCTAGTAAATATAAAAGTTTAGCTTCACGTCCCATAACCACTTACTTAACTTAAAAATTTACGAACAAACTGTAAATCTCCACTAGAAAATTGTCACAAGAGATTCAATCGAACAAGTCCAAGAATTAACCGAACAAGTAAACGCAAGCTTTTCATACCACTTGTTTTACCAAGCCGTTTAATTAGATTTCTCATACGAGTGAGGTAAAGGTTTGTGTATACTAGTAGATTGGAAAACGGTTTTATAAACGAGTTTGATATTGAAAATATAGTTGAAATCGTTTTGATGAAGAAGTTTTGATATTTAATACTAGTATTGAAACCTTTATATTTTTAAAGTGACAAATCACAAAAATGATTGTAGAACAATCAATCACTAAAATTCACATTCGAAGACGTGAATAAAATCCAAAGAAATCGATACCAAATCCATAGAAATGGATATTTCCAAAAAGATCCATAAAAAGAAGTCATCAAAGTCGACAGTAAGTGACAACGATTAATAGGATCACTAAAATCGATAAACAATGGAAATTCACACAAAACAGCCTGAATAAGCAAAAATAAACATTTCCAGACGTCTGATTTGGAATCCAGACGTCTGGATTTGTTCTCTGGAAATAACCCAGAGAACACTCAGACGTGTGAAACCTCAAGTCGAACGTCTTAGACCTATCCAGACGTCTGGTTTGATGGTTCAGACGTCTGAAAATAGTCTCTGGCTTTTTTTTATAATATGCGTGCATACATTTTTACTTTCCAGGTCCAAACCAGACGTCTGGACTTGGTCACCAGACGTCTGGTCACCTGGTCTAGGCAACAATTTGCCTAGGCCAAAGTGACCAAAACGTATCGGGAGCGATCGGACGAGCAACGACGACTAAGGATTTATGCCTAGCGACAACCCGGTCTTATAGGCTCTCCGAAACACCTCCTAAAGCATGATCAAACATCAAAGTTATGATTTTTAGAGAATTGGCTTCAAACACCAAAAATGAAAATATTCACAAAACCAATCTAAATCAAAAGCAATTGCACATGAATAAATGTTAGGGATTCATACCTAACAACAAAGATAGATATAGACATAGATGTGAGATAAAAATCTCACTTTTGAACTAAATTTATGAAGATGAAGCTTGAAAGCAAAGGGAAATCAACCACTCTTCAAATCCAACTCTAGAAGCTTGAATCTAAGCTTAAAAGAAGAACATTCCCTAAGTTAGGTTTAGGAAATTTCTGAAATTGAATGGAGAAAGAGTTGGAGAAGATGAGGGAGATGCTTACCAATGGGTTCTCTTTGATTTTGGAGCAAGAACTTGAGCTAGCAAGAGGAACTAGGGCTTGGAGTTTTAATTTCCACTCCTCTCCACCATTGTTGCTAAAGCTTGAAGGGTTGGAAATGAAGTAAATGAGGAGGTGAGGGGTTGGGACTGAATACATAAGTGGGCTCAGCCCAAACCAAAACCCTAAGTGAAAAGTAGCAAAAAATCAACTTTCTCCAAACATATCGAAGCTTATACTCAAAAAGGTCACAAACGTCATTTTGAACTCAATAGGGGTGGTCTCGAGTCCCAATTCGACTGTTTGCAAAAAGTAGCTTTTCAGACTAAAATCCGACTAATGATAAAATATTTAAATATAAAATCGATATATATGCGGGTTGTTACAGACTCCCCTCCTTAAAGAAATTGCGTCCTCGCAATACTTAAGAGGAAAACAAGAAGTAACAACCATGGAAGCATATCAACACAAAAGAAAATTGAAATAAGAAGTTCACCATAAAGAGCACGAAAGAGTTAGCAAGAACGGGATCACTCAATGAATCCTCTAGATTCCCAAGAGTAATCCCTAAGATTTGAGAACCATTGAACTCTCACAAGAAGGACATCTTTATTTCGAAGTCGTTTGAGCTCCGAAGCAATAATTCGAATAGGATGTTGCTCAAAAGTCAAATTTGGTGAAACTTCAATCCCTCAATAACACCGGGCTCAAGAATAAAAACCAGAAACATAAAAGCATTTCCATAGTTAAAAGACGTGGAAAACGTCAAGAATAGCAGAAAGTTGAGCCAGTGCAACGGCGTAGTACAATCACGGTACGCCCAAGAAACTAGAAACTCGAATAATTTGGACCACCGACGTAGTACAAAGACGGTACGTCCAGTGAACCAAAAAGCCAAGTCATTGATGTAGTGCAAACGGTACATCCAATGAACCAAAAAGCGAAGACATTGATGTAGTACAAACGGTAGATCCAATGAATCAAACAACAAAGTCATTGATGTAGTACAAATGGTACATCCAATGAATCAAAAGCAAAGACATTGATGTAGTGCAAACGGTACATCCAATGTATCAAAAGCATATCATTTATGTAGTGCAAACGGTACATCCAATGAATCAAAAACACTGATGTAGTACAAACGGTACATCCAATGAATCAAAGAGCAAAGTCATCGATGTAGTACAAACGGTACATCCGATGAATCAAACAGCAAAGTCATCGATGTAGTACAAACGGTACATCCGATGAATCAAAAGCAAAGACATCGATGTAGTACAAACGGTACATCCGATGAATCAAAAGAAAAGACATCGATGTAGTACAAACGGTACATCCGATGAATCAAAAGCAAATACATCGATGTAGTACAAACGGTACATCCGATGAATCAAAAGCAAAGACATCGATGTAGTACAAACGGTACATCCGATGAATCCAAGACACTGATGTAGTACAAACGGTACATCCAATGAATCAAATAACAAAGACATTGATGTAGTACAAACGGTACATCCAATGAATCCAAAAGAAAAGACATTGATGTAGTACAAACGGTACATCCAATGAATCAAAAAGCGAAGTCATTGATGTAGTACAAACGGTACATCTAATGAATCAAAAGCAAAGACATCGATGTAGTACAAACGGTACATACGATGAATCAAAAGCAAAGACATCGATGTTGTACAAACGGTACATCTGATGAATCAAAAGCAAAGACATCGATGTAGTACAAACGGTACATCCGATGAATCAAAAGCAAAGACATCGATGTAGTACAAACGGTACATCCGATGAATCAAAAGCAAAGACATCGATGTAGTACAAACGGTACATCCGATGAATCCAAGACACTGATATAGTACAAACGGTACATCCAATGAATCAAATAACAAAGACATTGATGTAGTACAAACGGTACATCCAATGAATCCAAAAAGAAAATACATTGATGTAGTACAAACGGTACATCCAATGAATCAAAACCCAAATAATTCGGAACATTGACGCAGTACAAAAACGGTACGTCCAATGAACCGAAGCCCGAATGATTTTCGAAACACCGACGTAGTACAAAAACGGTACGTCCAATGAACCGAACACAATAAAAGAACATCGGACGCAAGTTCATAAAAGAAATGAGATGAAACTCAATAAAATGAAGTACATCAAAACGTCCGATGAACTTGATAAAAAGATAATTTCATTTAGTCATCAACAAAGAAACAACCCCTTGTTGCTTACGACTAAACGCATTGGCAACACGATTTCCCCTTCGGGGATAAAAAGAATATCAAGATCATAAGAAGCTAGGAACTCGAGTCAACATGCAGTTCCTTAAGAGAACATAAATATTCCAAAGATTTATGATCGAGGTAGAGAACAAATTTCTCATCCAAATATGATGATGCCAAATTCCAAAAGCAAAAACAATAGCCACGAACACTAGATCATGAGTGGCATATCTAGCCTCGATAAGCTATAATGATTTAGAAGCACAAGTGATAGCACGTTCTCCTTTGCAAGAGAATGGCATTCCAAACCAATACGACTAGTATCAGTACAAATAGCAAAGTCTTGGTTCCCCTTCAGGAATCACAAGAATAAGAGTATCGAAAGGAAGGGTTCTTTTAAATAATCTTCTTTCTCGAAAAGCTAAAACTTTCAAAAATCAAAATTATTTCGATGTAAAAATATTTCTAGAAGAATTTACATTTTACAAGTCAATATATCGTGTCTGATTGTCACATCAAAGCGTTTAGGAAATTTCTATCGATAACGTTGATCAAGCGCATCGACCAAAATTCTTAAAGCACTCAACGGGTAATACAATCACAAAATCATCTTTTATAGGATAAATAAATCTCTTAAAAAGTTTTAAGAATATTCTTTGTTCGTTTCAAGAACAAAAATCCAGTTTCACTTATAAATAAATCTTATGAAAAAGATTTGCAAAATTTTAAATTACTATTTTCATCCAAAATCAATAAATACAAGAATGGTCTCATCGAAATATTCATAGAATATTCGATTTATAAAATGGATGAAATAAGCTGGACAAATTGAATGATATAATAAGTCATTCATAAGAATCATAACGAGTGCGGAATGCGGTAAGGGGAATGCTAACTCCCGCAACTCGTAGCAAACGGAAACCGATGGTAAAGTCAAACTGAAAAGACCTTAACACCACACAAAAGATTTCTTAGGTGATAATCCTAAGACAAACTCAAAAATACCGGAAAATTTCTCAAACTACATGAATGAGAGAAATAACATTTTCCTTATAAGTGGGCTTAAGGAAAATAAATGATGCTATCAAGTTGTAATCAAAATCACAAAGGGAAAATAGAAATATGCTTAACAGATTGAAAATGTCGAAGATGAATAATCCACTCGGAAAAATAGGATATGGGCTTCACAATTTAAGCCAATCCTTACAGAAAAAGTCAATTCCGAAGCCAAAGTAAATATTGGCTCGGAAAGAAAAGTCACATAAAACAATCTCGACATCTAAACAAAAGCAAATTGAGTGTTGCGGATCTACCATCCAGATTCGCAATTCTCAATGAAGTCAACAAGCCCAAAATATTTAAAGAAAAAGAATTAACAAGTCCTTCTGATATAAAATAATGAGATGGACTCATATCAACAAGAACTTGAAAAGAATATTCACGAGACAAATAAAACCAAGAATTGAAGGAGAAATACCTTGATCAAGAGAAGAGTTTCTAGGGGCTTGCACAATATTTAGCTTTCTCATGTCCTTGTTCAAAAGTTTGGGACATGCAGATAAAAGATGACCCGATTTCTTGCAATAGCGACAAGAATGGGGTTTTGGACACATATTCGCATAGTGTTCCTTAGAATTACAATTGTAGCATCCTCCACGATTAGGGATTGGAGTCTTTGCTACAAAAGTAGTTTGCTTCACTCTCTTATTGGGATTAAGGCTCTTGAACTCAATATGCCTCTTCTTGGAAGTCCCAATATCACAAGCACTTCCTTTACCAACCTCTCCATGAAGAAGAGTAACATCCACAAGCTGATTGAAAGAAACTTCAAGTTTCAAAGGTAGAACCATTTCGGGGTTCTTACTCAAAGCATAGATAAACTCTTGATTCTTTACAAGATCCAAAAGTTGTTGGGCAGACATAAAAAATCCATCCAGGGGAGTATCACTAGATTGACCGGCGCTGGGACGGCCAGGTCTAACCATTTCTCTTCTTTAAGAAAGAAAGAAAGAAGAGGAAAAAGTTATTCTCAGAATAAATTTTAATCAAACTTGATTGATAAAATAAGGAATCATAAAGAAAATAGGATGAATCGGTACGAAGACACGAATTAAATCCTAAAGCACGACTCCTAAGATGGACTTAGGACGATGATCCTTGTTATAATATTCCATATTGTTCCGAAGTTTGGCTCTGATACCAAGCTGTGACGCCCCACCTCCATACCCACGCTAGCCAAGAACACTGCTGTGAATGCTGTCAACTAGCACGGAGAATAAGGCTGTTGAGGAGCTACCATCTGTATAATTGCTTTATGCGAGTACCGATATACCGGATAAAAATATAACTTTTCATCGTAAATCCGACATACCGACACAAACTCAAAGCTACTACACAGTGGCTATAAAGGTCTTCGGAAACAAATATAGAAATAAACATAACATAAATCAGTCATAGACAATTCATATCACAAAGGCGGAAATAGATATGAATATTACACATAAAAGTGTATATTAGAGTAGTGGCCAAAAGATCCACGATAATACAAAAGAATAGCAACACGTGCTATACAAAAAATACAACTATAAGTCTATATCTCAAGTGTATACAACAAAATAAACTACAAATCTAAGTAGTTTGCCAAAAGTCAGAGTAATGATCCTGGATGAGAAGTCAAGCAGAAGCACCTGTAACATCTCGGTCTGACCCGAGTATTATTTAAGAAGAAAATAATAAACGGATCAGTCTAGCTATAAATATCAGGTGAAACGATATAGAATAAGAGATATGACTAAACACATAATAATCACTATGCCAAGCTGTGATATATATAAGTAATTGAAAATCAACAAGAGATTAATCAATATCACCAAATCTACACAAGAATCAAAGAAATGTCATACTCCTTATTTCGTTCACCAAACCACAAATATTGACGAATATATCAACGTCAATCACAAAAGTCAATGACACACAAATTCACCAATGCACAAATATTGACAATAATATCAACATCAATCACAAAAGTCAATGACACACAAATTCACCAATGCACAAATATTGATAAAACTTATCAATGGAAATCACGAAAATTGGTGAAACACAAATTCCAGAAATCATCTCAAGAAATCCAGAAATCACGAAGGGGGGGAGGCCTATCACAAACGGGAGCATAAAGCCCACCAACACGTGTATCACAAACGGAATGCTAATTCCATGGTTGCTAACCATCACAAATTGAGCCGAAGCTCCACAAACGGCCCGAAGACCATGGGTCGCTACCCCACCAAATTGAGTCGAAACTCCACAAAACGGGGTTTAGTCTCCCTCGCAGACAAAGAGACATCGCACATTGCTAGTCTAAATCACAGATATGATCGTCATGATCAACGAGAAGTGTCAATTACACTAAGCTAGTACATATAAAAGTTTAGCTTCACGTCCCATAACCACTTACTTAACTTAAACATTTACGAACAAACTGTAAATCTCCACTAGAAAATTGTCACAAGAGATTCAATCGAACAAGTCCAAGAATTAACCGAACAAGTAAACGCAAGCGTTTCATACCACTTGTTTTACCAAGCCGTTTAATTAGATTTCTCATACGAGTGAGGTAAAGGTTTGTGTATACTAGTAGATTGGAAAACGGTTTTATAAACGAGTTTGATATTGAAAATATAGTTGAAATCGTTTTGATGAAGAAGTTTTGATATTTAATACTAGTATTGAAACCTTTATATTTTTAAAGTGACAAATCACAAAAATGATTGTAGAATAATCAATCACTAAAATTCACATTCGAAGACGTGAATAAAATCCAAAGAAATCGATACCAAATCCATAGAAATGGATATTTCCAAAAAGATCCATAAAAAGAAGTCATCAAAGTCGACAGTAAGTGACAACGATTAATAGGATCACTAAAATCGATAAACAATGGAAATTCACACAAAACAGACTGAATAGGCAAAAATAAACATTTCCAGACGTCTGATTTGGAATCCAGACGTCTGGATTTGTTCTCTGGAAATAACCCAGAGAACACTCAGACGTCTGAAACCTCATAGGTCAAACGTCTTAGACCTATCCAGACGTCTGGTTTGATGGTTCAGACGTCTGAAAATAGTCTCTGGCTTTTTTTTATAATATGCGTGCATACATTTTTACTTTCCAGGTCCAAACCAGACGTCTGGACTTGGTCACCAGACGTCTGGTCACCTGGTCTAGGCAACAATTTGCCTAGGCCAAAGTGGCCAAAACGTATCGGGAGCGATCGGACGAGCAACGACGACTAAGGATTTATGCCTAGCGACAACCCGGTCTTATAGGCTCTCCGAAACACCTCCTAAAGCATGATCAAACATCAAAGTTATGATTTTTAGAGAATTGGCTTCAAACACCAAAAATGGAAATATTCACAAAACCAATCTAAATCAAAAGCAATTGCACATGAATAAATGTTAGGGATTCATACCTAACAACAAAGATAGATATAGACATAGATGTGAGATAAAAATCTCACTTTTGAACTAAATTTATGAAGATGAAGCTTGAAAGCAAAGGGAAATCAATCACTCTTCAAATCCAACTCTAGAAGCTTGAATCTAAGCTTAAAAGAAGAACATTCCCTAAGTTAGGTTTAGGAAATTTCTGAAATTGAATGGTGAAAGAGTTGGAGAAGATGAGGGAGATGCTTACCAATGGGTTCTCTTTGATTTTGGAGCAAGAACTTGAGCTAGCAAGAGGAACTAGGGCTTGGAGTTTTAATTTCCACTCCTCTCCACCATTGTTGCTAAAGCTTGAAGGGTTGGAAATGAAGTAAATGAGGAGGTGAGGGGTTGGGACTGAATACATAAGTAGGCTCAGCCCAAACCAAAACCCTAAGTGAAAAGTAGCAAAAAATCAACTTTCTCCAAACATATCGAAGCTTATACTCAAAAAGGTCGCAAACGTCATTTTGATCTCAATAGGGGTGGTCTCGAGTCCCAATTCGACTGTTTGCAAAAAGTAGCTTTTCGGACTAAAATCCGACTAACGATAAAATATTTAAATAAAATATTTAAATATAAAATCGATAAATATGCGGGTTGTTACATTATATTTGTTGTTTATAAAATTTTGAATAATTGTGCATTGTTAGTAGTTTGGAAATTTTACATATCCACTGGCCTTATTGCATATTAAATGGATGTTATGTAGTAGTTTGGAAATAATGTAAATTTTAGTACAGTTGAAATGAAGATAACAAATCATTATTCCAATAGAGATGAAGTGTAAAAACTTAGCGAAAGTGATTTTATTAGATGATTTGACTTTGAATGTTGGTTGAATATGATAATTTCCAAAATTTTGAAGTCTTAAACTTTCCGAAAGATAGATCGTGTAATGAATGGTGTAGTGTAGAGATTTCTTTAAGGAATATATGGTTTTGGGTTTTGAAATGATTTGAAATAAATTATTTTAAAATGGCCTTTGTATTGAAATTTTGATTGAAAATGCACAGTACTAAAACAACGATATCTTGAGAATTATAGCTCCAAGCGAAGTTAATCTTTTTGTGAAAGAAAATGCTAAAAGTAAGCTAAAAGTTTTCTTTCTACCACTTTTATGTATGTTGAAATTTTTTTAGTCTAAATGAGTTTGAAAATTAATGGGCAGCTCTGTCCTATTAGTAATTTATAAGAGAAAAGGCTGAAAGTGTATTGGACATTACGTTTAAACCGCAAAACCATTTTAGATGATCTTTATCTTAACAGAAAGCATAGACTTAGTAGAACAACTTACATTTTAAGAGTTTGAGGGAATTTGAATTTTCCTAGATGAAAATTTAGATTTTATATAGCAGCCTAAAAATTAGAAAAGGAAATTTTATGAACTTAGAGTTTGAACAATTTAAGCTTAAACTATATGTTAACCAATGATAAGATAAGAGAATATGTACCATTGGAGTATATTTTTGGATTCAATAGAAAATTTGGTTTTCTTTTGCTCGCATTAAGCTAAATAGCTTGCTTATAACGCAAAAATAAGGTATGCCTACAGATTATAATATTGGAATGCTAAAATTTTGATTTATAACTTTTTTCCAACTATATTTTGGTTGATGTATATCTATATTGTTATATTGTTATTATCCAGAAGGCTCTCCTATAAAAAAGACTCTGTCGAAATTTTTTGAATTTTCGACACTTAAAATATTTCATTAATTTTTGTACGTTTAAAAAATAACGTAAATAGTGTTTTGAATTAGCGATCTAATTAGGAGAATTTGATTTCTCAAGCCTTGAATTGTAGAATCTAAATTGGTTTAAATCTTTTATTGTTAAATAAGAAAGGACTTCGAAAAACAAAATTTTGAAATGTTACATTAAAAGAAGCATAAAAAAGGAGGGAAATAATTTTGGTGATTGTAAACTGCAAAGTTTAAAGTCATAAGTTGAAATACTTATAAATCATGTGAATTTTTTGGTAGGAAACTTAGTTTCCATTTGGTTTCATCTTTTTGAAGATGTCATGCATTACTTACTGAACGCATCATTCTAATTGCGTGTCGAGTCACTTTTCCAGCAAAATTTGTTGTTATTCTTGATGTCTTCTTCGTATCCCATTTTTGGAAATGTCTAAGAGATTCCAATTTGTGTTCTTGAGCCTAGAGCTCTTCAAGATTTATATATCTCATTCAATTTGACTTATGAGTATAATCCTACTCATATTGTTGCTTTGGACGTTGAATGCATTCTTTATTATCCTCTACTGCTCATTAGTGATGTTTCCTTCGTTTAAAGATCTTTTATCGGTTTTGCACATTTATCTTTTGAAAGATGTATTCGTTTGAAAATTGCTATTGAATTTTCTATATAGAGAATTATGGGGATGCAATTTTCTTAAGGGAGAAGTCAGCAACAACCCTAGTTTAGATTACCTAAAATTAAATTAGAATTTAATTTAGTGATAATTAAATAATTAAGGGATTTGGGAATTTTTAGTGTTAATTAAATTGGATTTTGGGGAATCTATTTTTACGGAGTACATGTAAATAAATTTTGTATTAAAAGTTGATATTTAAGAAGTTTTAGTAATAATGGAAATAATTTCAATATTTGAAATATGATTTTTTTTGTAAATAGATTATTTTGGTAAAACTACGAAGAATAATTTTTATTCTAAAAGTTGTATTAAATTTTGAACACAAACGGTGCATTTTTTCAACGTAATGAAAACAATATACTTTATTATGAAAAATATGGTTCAATTAATTTAAACATATTGTAATTTATAAAAGAAGATTTTATCTTTAGATTTGGTTAAAAGTTGAGTGGGCAAATTTATAAAAGATATACAAGTTTGTTTAAATATAAAATAAAGTGCTTTATAATTTAAACTTGTAGTTAGCAACACCTTATGATAAGAGAATTTGGCAACACTTCTTATTGGATATCAACCCACTATCCTAAAGCCCATTGGCACTTAAACAAATGAGAATGTTTTCATCTCATTTCCATCTGTCTCAAACCAAAAAATACAAATCATCTCCACTTTCTTCTCAAACCACATCGAAGAACAAACTCCATTTTCTCAAATTTTCACAAAACCCTAGCTGCTCCAAAAATCATAACAAATCAAATAAATTTTCAAAAAATCTCAATTTTGGATATATTGTTTCTAATATGTTCCAACACCTCTATTCCAAAATTTGTCATATTTGGTTTAGTTATATTGGGTCAAAGGTCTTCTTTTCTCAAGTGGTTTTAGAGTAGATCTGGATCGAAAAACGGAGGTAAATAGAAAATTCATAACTAATCGTCTATAAATGGTAAAAATATGGAATTTGGATATATTGTTCTAAACTCATAAATTGACCTTTTATAAAAATTTCGAAGGAAAATACTTAGTTTTGCTATGTCAAATTGTTGTTGAATTAAAGGTCAAATTCTGAAAATTTTGGTTGTTTAGGTTGAAAGAAAAAGCAAGCAATTTCAAGCCTTAGCATGATTGAGGTGAGGAACCCTCATATTTCTAGTCTAGATTCATTTGCATGTGGTTGAATGGTGAAAATACTGGTTTTATTGACATTGTTTGGTGATTACTGTCAGTATTTTTTAAATCTACTCCTTGTTTGCTCACTGTCGGTTTACTGGTTTCTAAATGTTAAAATTAGACATTGCTTAAAATTTTAATGTTGTTTTCCGATGATTTTATTATATTAATTTTGAGTTCTGAATCATTAAAATAATAATTGCATTTTGATGTTTTTGTGTTCTATGGAAGAAATTCCATTTTTGATATATTTAATTACTGTTGAATTTCAGTGGTTTAATTCATATTTTGATGATATGAATATTTGTGAATTTTTTGATGGTTGGATTTCTGGATTTTATGAAATTTGTATTTCATGAAATATTTTATGAAATTTTCTTTTATATTCTAATAATGGTTTTATGACTTGGTGAATAATTTTAAGAAGGATAATATTCCTCCTTGTTTAATCCTATGTGAATTTTTATGTTCCCATTATGGCATGTAAACTATCATCACTTTTATCTCACATTGATTTGAATTTGACTTGAGTGACCCATTTATTATCTTTATGTAATACTCGGGTATTTTAGGTTCTTTCACATGATGATCTTAGAGTTTGATTAGTTTGAGGCTTCTTCGAATGCTATAATAAATTTGTAGTTAATTTATGTTGTAATCCTTCTTGTATGTCAAAATAGCGATTTATTTTGATATATATTCTTTATGTTGTCTTAGATATCTCATATGTATATCGTGGACCATTTATGACCACCTTCTGTAGTTCACATCATGTAATATATACATTTTCACATCCGCTTTATGAGAAATGTTTATATTTCTTTGTTGCATTATGTGATTCCATGTTCTGTTACATTTTAATATTGTTCTGAATTATAGCCACTTTGTTGTTGTTCTGTGCCTAGATTAGATATGGTAAATCCCCCTATAAAAGAAAAATATTTTTACTCAATTCCATGTATTGATACTCACCCAAAGTAGTAATACAGATAGTCGCTCCAAACAAGCCTTATTCTCCACATTACAGACGATATTGCATTGTAATATTCTTTGTTAACGAGGGCATAATGGTTGAGCACCACAATGGCATCATTTGGTGGAGTTCCACCTTTAATGGCTAAACTAGGATTCGAGTGCGACGTCGATTGGGGAGGAATTAAGCGAAGAGGAAGGAGTTACTGTGTTTCCCATGGTAAGGCGAAGAAGCGATGGAAGTTAGGAGAGGTGTAATGCCTTATAGCAGATTGTGTCATTATGGTTTCTCGTTTGTGACCATCAGGTTGTGATGGCCAAGGTGATGTCGAGCTTCAAATTTTTGGGTTAGCATGTCAAGTTTGAGAAGTAAGGAGTATTGGTGAAAACCGTTTGTCAAAGGTGGAGCGAAGCTTCGTATCGCTGTGATTTGTGCCGACAAGTTTGGGTATCGATGTGTATAGGATTTTTTATTTTGGAGGGAATTTTATTTGGGGAAGATGGATATTTAAGGGTATTGATTTGTTAATTAAGTTGTTAATATATTAATTATTCTCAATTTCTTATAAAATTAGTATCTCAATCATAGGTGGTTGGACGCAGACTTTTGCATTAGACTCGTATCGGTGACATCTATACATTGGAGTTGGATTCATTAAATTTGGGGCTAGTATAATTTTGAGCTAAAATCGAATGCCATTTCGATTTTAGATCTGGTCGGAATGCAAAAACATCAACTAGAATTTCCGTGAGTTTACTCCCATCTAAATAAACTATATGATATTTGTGTTGCTATATATTATTGTTGAATGCTTGGACGATAGTTTATATATTGTGTTTCGATTATTTGTTTGGATTTGATTCTTGCCTGGAAGTGGATGGCATAAATAACCAATGTTTTGCAGGGAACAAAAGAAAGAAGAAGTCATAATGCATATGAAGCGAATAGATCGCATATAGAACACTTTGAAAATACACATACATATGTGTGATATATATGGGAGTTTTCTAGAGAGACTTTAAGGGGTTTCTCGCTAATATTGATTTACTTATATTCTTGTGTCGCTTATTGTAACGACCCAGAATTTTCAATCCCGAAAACTCCAGATAGTTAGAAAAAGAAGAAAGAGATAGAAGAATAAGAAACAGAAAGCCAAATATAGAGTCTCACATTCACGGCAGATAAAATATAATATCAAATAATATTCTTTACACAAAGGAAACTATATCAGTCAATTACATTTTATTACACCAGAGTTACAACATTTCACAACAACTGGACAGTTAAGATACTCTATTACCAGATAAATAACAATATATCACAGCGGAATACTCTCTATACATTCCTTCCATCCAGCTCGCCTCTTGAGCTCCACGTCCTAACCTGAAAATCTGTAATACTCGGTCTGACCCGAGCATTACATCAAAGTAACACTCGGGTCAGGATGGAAACCAGCGTGAGTAAACCCATCTAACATGAATTACAAAAGCATATAACTTATATATAACCCGGATAACTTGTATCAATTACAAGTTCACAAATTGTTATAGACATCACTTATTTCACTCATCAATTTCTAAGTACCAAATCTTACATTAAATGGTCCAATTCACTTAAATCATTCCATTCCAGCTTATTGATTTCACAAATCAATCTATAAAGAATCGAAGTGGTTTCGGGTATTTACTAATACCCGACTCCAGTCTCTTCGAATCCAATGTCATCTTAATCCAAGTTATTCAAGTGAAATAAGATTCAATTTTAAATAGAATGTCATTTATACACACAATTTATCATCGATAAATAACTACATTATCACTGTCCATCTAATCCTATCATATCACAAAAAAATTAATTAATCATCTTTTAGTTATCCATCTTAATTAATCATCTTGATTAATTATACTTTAATTAAATAAGTAATTAACTCTTAATTTATTACAAAAATTAATTAACCTTCATCCATTCTCGTTAATTACTCAAATTAATTATCCTTTAATCACTTCCATTGATTAATTATCCTTTAATTAATCACACTTATAATTTATTAACTCTTAATAAGTTATCTTATTTAATCCACACTTTAATTAATTACAAAGTAATTAATTCTCAATTATTTCCATTAAGTAATTTATCATTTAAGTAATCAACTTGTCTCTAATTATCAAGTAATTAACCTTTAATTAACTAAATTACCTTATTAATTTAATTAATTTCAAATCATTATATCTTAATTATCTTTAAGATAAAACATGAACCATTTTAATGACCTAATTACCATTAACAAAGACCTTTGAAAGTTTTTACTTTTAAATCTTCCTTTAAATTCATTTCAAAATAAAGATTTAAAATAAATTATAAGTTTAACTTTAACAAAATCTAAATCAATCTACAAAACTTTTTAAATCCAAATGTTAAAGAAACACTTATCATTTATAAAAGAAATTTATAAGATTTTTAAACCAATTAATTTTGAATTCAAATCCTTTATAAAATACACTTTAACATTTTAAAGTTGTTTAAAACATTTAAATTTTAAAAACTTTAATTATTTCAAATTTCAGTTTTAAACATAAAAACTAACATGTTTTAAAACCTATCACAAAACCACTGCCCGAGCCACACACAAATTACTTCTAGCAAAACTTAGCTAAACTTCGAACCCAACATCAATTTACTCGAGAAAACTCGAGTATTCCTCACTGACCATACCAACCATTTAAAATATACTTTAACAATTTAAAGTTGTTTTAAACATTTTATATTTTGATAAAACTTTATTTTATTTCAAACTAGAATACAAATTTAGATTTGAATCTATACTTAAACTGATTTAAGACTTTGTTTAAATCTGGTTTTTAATTTTTACTTTTATTTTAAATTTTAAAACACATACAGGTTTTAAACCTGTAACCAACAATTTGACCCGAGCAACATCTCAAAACCCCCGAGCCAAAACCCATAAATCTTCGAGCAATTCCCTAAACAACTCGAGTACAATACCACAATTCAACCCAACATCATCAGCTTCCAGACATGCACCGTGCCACCGACCACCTCTGGTCATCAACGACGCCTTCCCCATGTCGGCGATCATCATCGCACCTTAATACGATCATCAGAACTTCAAACCTCCCTCAAAATCGAATTCGAGCATCTCGTTACAACCTGGAACAAAAGCACCCAAAACTGGAATGAAAATGAAACCTGGAACTACCTCGTCAACTCAACTCCGACCACCGGAGGCTTTAAAACTCCGTACAAACCCTCGTCAATGACCAAACTATCATCTCCTCAAGTATTGTAGCACTCGATCATCTAGAGGGACAATGCCGATCAAAATTCCAGAGCACTCCAAAACTAGTTTTTCAAACCCAATCGACCAACCACCATCACCACGGTCATCTATACACCCATCCAATATTTTTCCTCCACTCACTGATCATTCTACCATTACCAGAAGAAACCCCGACCGTCTAGATCCTTGGGATCATCAGAACTCTCCTAAAAACCCATTTCTGGTCAAACCAGAAATGCCCTCAAAATCCACTGCTAAAAATTGTTATTTTTGTTTCAAAAATCATGTTTGAGTTTTTGTATTTGATTCAGATACTTGAATTCATGAATCATGATAATTGAATTTTAACTTATTTAAAGTTTGCACTGTTATTTTACATTTCTAGAGACAATGCAAATTGTTTTAACTTAAACAAGTTTTTAAAACTAAACTCTATGATATAACAAACATATCTTGTTCAAAACTTAAGTCTTAACAAAGATTGAGTCAATAGCAAGTGAATTTTGATTTGATCTTGAGCAATCGATTCAAGATTAGATTTAGAACCTAGAAACTAAAATCAGAGAAAGCATCCAAACATATAACAATTTCACGCAACAAAATATTCATATATATACACAGAGATATACTTATACTTATACTCACAAACATACTATTTTTCAGAGAAAAGCAGGCAACAAAATTATATACTTAAACTATTTAAATTGTGATGTTACTCACTATTTTATCCAATCAACTATGAAACAGAGAAGAAAAAACACACGGTGGGTTTCCTTCTTGAGTTATAGGGTGTTAAACATGCTCATACCCTCTATAAAAGTATTGAATACCCTAATCACATGATTACATACCAAGGTACAAATTTACATATACCTCTTCATTCAAGGTTTAAGATAAGTGAGGAAATAGGTTTTACTTACCTTTTTTTTCTCTTTTGAACAGAGCACTTGATTCTTCTTCTTTGACTTCTTAATGGCAGCTGTATTATATTTTGTTTTTTGACTAAAATGGTATGCGTGAACAAGTAACAAGGTAGTGATATAGGTACATTTATAGGGGGTGGAAGTGTATTGTGCAAGCTATAGGGAGAGGGTAAATATACATACCTGTATAGTAAGTCTCATTCTTATGTTTCTTTTATTTGTATTTTTTTTTTCAACACTGACCTAATTTGAGTACAATTGATTAAATTTTATAAAAAGTTTGACTTTATTTTGATTAATTGTTTTGGTGTGCTTAGATTTGATGTTTTATCTGCTTGCATTGAATGTTATGTCCCCTTGTATGTTTACATACATATCCATTCATATGTATATACATATCTCATACATATGTATACATATTATATTTTATCTTATTGCCTTATATACATACAAATATTCATATATATCTTACAATGGTTAATCTTATATATTTTACTTTATATTACATACAACAATATAAGTTTCTTATATACCATTTATTCCTATTTAAACATATATTTATTTATTTATTTTAAATTTCCAATTCATAGTCTTCTTTCAAAATACATTTATGTATATATAAATAAGTAGTCAATAGCCAAATAAAATATTTATTTCCTATAAGATTTATCACACCGAGAGATTTTATGATTCGATACTTATTTTACTTCCCAAATCAACTTATATATATTCAAATATTCTTAATTATCAGAAATTCATTTGTTCGACCCATCAAAATTAATATTTTGATAATTTAAACCAATTAATTACCCAATTATTAGGTGCCCAAAAATCCAGGTCGTCATATTAGGTGCCCAAAAATCCAGGTCGTCACATTCCTCCCCCTTTAGAACTTTTCATCCTCGAAAAGGGACAAAGCCAGAATTTATTAAAATACTTAATATCAGTTAATTATTCTTTGATCAATTTTAACTAAAACTCTTTTTACTTTGAAATCTTTAAAACATTCTAAAATCTATATGATATTACAAAAATAGTTTTATAAAAAAATTCTTTTTATAACTCGATGTCTTAACCAGTCCATCCTTGTCCTTACAGAAATTCGGTCACATGTTGATCAGGCGTACGACTGAAACTATATAAGTGCTTGGCAGACCCGTTTTTAACATCCAGTGAAAATACTTTGAAAAAATAATTTGTTTGAAAATATCGAATACATTTTGAAAATAGAAGAAATATCTTTGATGAGAATGCTCTGGAAATCATCATCCCCATCCATAGTCGCAGTTACATCCTGGGTTACATTGCCATCGCAGCAAAAGTCCATGTAACTGTAGGCACTCCGCGCCTCTCGATTACACCATGGAACCCACAATAGATCGCAGTTACATTCCAGGGTTACGGCGCCATCACAGTAAAAGTCCATGTAACTGTAGGCATCAGCGCCTTTGATTTTCGCTGGCCAAAATGAAGCTTCTCCACTCCCACATAGGTCGCAGTCTATCGATATAAAATCAATCGTAGACTGTTGGCTCTCAGCGGCACACACGACTTTCGCTATATTACCATAGGTCGCAGTCTACCGATATAAAATCAAACGTAGACTGTTGGCTCTCAGCAGCACACACGACTTTCGCTGTGGTCTGCAGTAGATCGCAGTGACATTGAGTTACACTATCATTACAACATAACCCAATGCCTCTGTAGGCATCAGCGCCCTCGACTTTCGCTACACACTACACAAAATCCTCAGGAACTAGTTTTGTCCGGACTCCTCACAGTATCAACTTTAGAACTCCCCCTTAGGGTTCAAGGCAGTACCAACCTATCGCACTCCTGAGAAGTTCATTTCAAGGGAGCGCCTTTTTTCCCCAAAGCCATTTTCCAAACACTATATACTATACACATATAGTATCTTCCAAATCATACACCTAGTATGAATCTCAAATAAATCTCCCTTCTCAAAATCGATTTTTCCAAAACCGATAATTCTCAAATTAGGCTTTTCCAAATTCCAATATTGATTTTACCCAAAAATCAAAAGCCTTTCCAAATCCAAAGGTTCCAAAAACCTTTCCAAAATCATCCTCATGAAATCCTTTATATATACATATATATATATATATATATATATATATATAATTTTGAAAATCTTTGGATAACTTCAAACTTGTATAAATTCCCATTTTATACTTCAAACATTATTTTTTCAAAACCCTTTTCTTCTGAAAATAGATTCAACAAGGGGAGATTTATCTTATATAACAAAGATATATAACTTTATTTATTCTAAATCAAATATTCAAATTTGATTACTCTTTTTATAAGTTGTTTCCTTCTTACTTATCATCATAAAAATACCCAACTTTCACTTTTATCCATTGTATATTTCACAAAATATACTTTCATTTCAAAAGAAATCATTTCACATTTCTTATTCACAAATTTTCAATATCAATTTCATTCAAATCCATATGATGTACACATATCATCTGTACGTTATACCAATCTGATCGCTCACTCGATCATACAATTTCACTTCCGAACTAGTATCGCCCATCCGACTTCTTAGTGCGGACTCAGATCTGCTTTCTTGATCGGAAACCGTCATTCTCCTTGCATAGCCATAACTATGATAGAGAATATCCAGAACCAATCAACAATCCATATCTAAGTTCGTCATCGAAAATCGAGTGAATAATCCCAACTCGGATCGATATACCATCTCGAAATTCTATGCTCGAATCTGGATCAAATCACTATGCGAATAGGATAATATACGTACATCCTACGTACTTAACTTCATTGATTATTAGCCAAATCAATTTCCTTTCTATTCATCTTCACTTTGATTTTATTCACTTGTTCACATTTGCCTTAATCCCCATTTGGATTATCACTTCAATTCTTATCTTAGTTGAGTATTTAATCAATAACAGTTTGACCTCCAACCAGTTTATATTTAGAAAATAGCTTGAAAATTTTAAAAATAGTCAAGTAGTTGAAAAATAGTAATTAGTTTGTAAAATAACTGTAAAATAGTTAAGTAATTGTTAAATAAATGAAAAATAGTATAATAATTGCAAAATAGTAACTAGTTATAAAGTAGTTGGTAAAATAGTAATTAGTTTATAAAATAGTTGTAAAATAGTTAAATAGTTCCGAAAGTAGTTATTAAATAAATATAAGATAGTTCTGGAATTTAAAAAGAGAAGTTGTACAGTAAATAGTTAGGAAAATAGATTTATACTAAATAATTTATCTTGAAAAACAATCCAGAGTCAAACTGTTCAATTCCCTACCAATACAATTTAAATTTCCACTTCCATTTAAATTGATCCAATTATAATTTGAGTAACTTCAGTTTCCCCTGAACTTGATTTATCCCCAATTCAAGTTGAATTAACCTCA
This sequence comes from Allium cepa, assembly GCA_030765085.1. Classification (NCBI taxonomy): domain Eukaryota; kingdom Viridiplantae; phylum Streptophyta; class Magnoliopsida; order Asparagales; family Amaryllidaceae; genus Allium; species Allium cepa. Next base: position 78,422,620 of record CM060932.1, on the reverse strand, counting down.
GTTTCTTTCCAAATTCAAATCAAATTTCATTTGATTTTAAGCGTATTCACTTTAATTACAATTCCAAATTATCCAAATTAGTTTAGACTAATTTCAAATTGAATCCACTTCAATTTCAAATCATTTCAATTTCTATATGAATTAATCCCAATTCCCATTTGAATTTGAACTCATTTTCAAATTTTTTTCTTCAAATTAATCCAATGCAAATTACCCATTTAACTTTCCAAGTTAAATCCCAATTTCATCTTGAAATTTCCAATTCAGGTTGCTCGTTAACTTATTTAACTTTCCCAAAGTTAAGTTCGATTTACTTAATCCAGCCAACCTTACCCAATTTAATTTCCTATTTCAAATTTTAAACTTCACATTAATAATCTCCCAACTTATAAGTTCAAAAACTTATTACTTCGGGTATCACATCTCATTCCAAATTTAAAACTCAACATTTAGAGTTTATTTCAAACCATCTTTGATATTGTGTATATTCCTCATATATACATATTATTTCCTTTACACACCAAGCTATACTTTAAATTTTAAACCACCCTTGGTTTTTAATTCAAACAAATTTCTTTACAATTTCCAAACAGCTCTTGTTTGAAATAAGACCCTTTCATTCAAATGCATTAAATAATATTATTTATCATTTCTTTCTCACTTTGAACCAATTTTCAAATTTCTGAACCTTGATTTAAAACTTCACAATGTAGTTCATTTTCAGTTCCAATTTATAAATCATACTTGCGTAAATGTTTTACTTCCCTAAAACATTTCATTATGCTTACTCATTAATACACATTTATTATTAAACACAATAATCATTTATGATGATAACTAAGATTATCATATCTGGAAACCAATTTATTATTATCTTATTCTGAAACTCCACCCAAATTCAAGATTTAAATTTCAGTTTGAATCTATTTCAAACTTATCTTTATTTAATTTCAATTTGGTTGTATTTCTATTACTACTTAATTTAATTCCAATAATTTAACAACCAATTACCTTAACATTTATCAGTAAGAAATATCGCTTTATATATATCAAAATATATTCTTATATAAAATCATTTAAAATCTTGTATCAGAAAATAGCAAGTACACTCTCATATATGTACACACACACTCAACTCATTTAAGGGTACTATTGATAGTACTTATCCTTAATGAGTACACCCACCAGAGCCAAGATTCTCGCTAAACCTTTGCTCCAGTAGCAAATGTAACGACTCGGAATTTTCAATCCCGAAAAATCCAGATAGTTAGAAAAAGAAGAAAGAGATAGAAGAAGAAGAAACAGAAAGCCAAATACAGAGTCTCACATTCGCAGCGGATAAAATATAATATCAAATAATATTCTTTACACAAAGGAAACTATATCAGTCAATTACATTTTATTACATCAGAGTTACAACATTTCACAATAACTGGACAGTTAAAATAACCTGTCCTAGATAAATAACAATATATCACAGCGAAATACTCTCTATACATTCCTGCCATCCACCTCGCCTCTTGAGCTCCAGGACGTCCTAACCTAAAAATCTGTAATATCCATCTGACCCGAGCATTACATCAATGTAACACCCAGGTCAGGCTGGAAACCAACGTGAGTAAACCCATCTAACATGAATTACAAAAGCATCCAACTTATATATAGCCCGGGTAACTTGTATCAATTACAAGTTCTCAAATTGTTATAGACATCACTTATTTCACTCATTAATTTCTAAGTACCAAATCTTACATTAAATGGTCCAATTCACTTAAATCATTCCATTCCAGCTTATTGATTTCACAAATCAATCTATAAAGAATCGAAGTGGTTTCGGGTATTTTCTAATACCCGACTCCGGTCTCTTCGAATCCAATATCATCTTAACCAAAGTTATTCAAGTGAAATAAGATTCAATTTTAAATAGAATGTCACTTATACACACAATTTATCATCGATAAATAACTACATTATCACTGTCCATCTAATCCTATCATATCACAAACAAATTAATTAATCAACTTTTAATTATCCGTCTTAATTAATCATCCTTGATTAATTATGCTTTAATTAAAATAAGTAATTAACTCTTAATTTATTACAAAAATTAATTAACCTTCATCCATTCTCATTCATTACTCAAATTAATTATCCTTTAATCACTTCCATTGATTAATTATCCTTTAATTAATCACACTTATAATTGATTAACCCTTAATGATTTATCTTATTTAATCCATACTTTATTTAATTACAAAGTAATTAATTCTCAATTACTTCCATTAAGTAATTTATCATTTAAGTAATTAACTAGTCCCTAATTACCAAGTAATTAACCTTTAATTAACTAAATTACCTTATTAATTTAATTAATTTCAAATCATTATATCTTAATTATCTTTAAGATAAAACGTGAACTTTTAGTGACTTAATTACCATTAACAAAGATAAGTGTTGTTAAAAGTTTATAAAAAAGTTGTAAATTTGTTTAACTTTCTTTCGAGATAATTAATATCGTTTTAAATTTACAAAAAGAATATAAATCTGATTGATTATCTTTTGGGATAATTAATGTTGTTTTAAATATAATTTTTTTTAAATTTGACTAATTACCTTTTAGGGTAATTAATGTTTTTTTAAATTTATAAAAAAGATCATAGATTTGATTACTTTTCTTCCGGGATAATTAATGTGTTTTTAAATTTATTTAAGAGTTATATTAATTATCTTTCGAGATGATTAACATTATTTTAAATTTATAAAAGTATTTTAAATTAATTTATAATTTTTTGGCAAAATAAATTTTGTTTCAAAGTTATAAAAGATTGTTTATAAATAAGAAAATCTTTAAAAATGAATGTTTCAAACTAAAGCTAAGTGTAAACTGATTTAGGTTTATAGTAAACAATATTTTAATAACATTTTACTTTTATTTAATACATTCAAAAATATAATTTTCTCTTTACAAAGAATATTTTAAAGAGCGTTGCTAAAATGTTTTACAAATATTTGTGATGCAACAATCAATTACAAGCGCGAGCCAAATATTTTTACAAGTTTGATTCGTTTATTGAAAATATTTTTTCTTGTACTTAGCACTAAATATGGAAGGAACTCTTGCTATTCCAAAATTTAAGAATATATTCTTGACCGGGTGGGAAGCAACACTGCCCTTACTTATCCGGCTTCTTTCTTTTCCCAAGGGCATGCAAGTTCGGGATCGGTGAATTATGATAAGTGTAAGATAATTAATTTTCATGTACAATCATTTTGTTATTCTCGATAGTTGACTTATTGACTATCGATCCTGCTATCTTGTTATATTCGTCGACTCAAGATGATTTTGTTGCTCGTTTTGGGCATTTAAACTCTTGTTATTCTTGAAGTTAAGAACGTTGACGAGTCAAGATAGGAAGCAACACTGGCCTAACTTGTCTGACTTTATTGTTTTCCCTGGGGCAGTACCAATTTTTTTTTGATATTTGATTCTTCGACCATCGATTTTGATATCCTTCTTAATGCTTTGTCAATCTAAGACGGTTTTTTGCTCATCTTGAGCATTGGCATCAATCATCGTGCATAACTAAAACCAAAGAGGGAGTGGGAGCCAAGCTAATGTAGGTCGTGCCCATTAGGGTATATTCACATTTATCTAGAGATTTGTTGTTAGATGCATGCAGTGATGTGAGTATATTCAGATGTCTACAGAAGTGTAACGTGGTCCAGCTTGGAAGTTCTTAAGAGTGATATGTGTTTGGTATGGGTCTCAAGTATATTTTATCTAGAGGTATACTTTCGATATAAGGGGCGTACCCTCCTAGTGATATTGGATAAATTCATTCTTCTTATTTGATTCAAACCTTTGAGTTAATCATTTCTTAATTGCGTCAGAAAGTGCCTTAAGCTCTCTCTATGTTTAGTTACTTTCTTCCATTCATTAAATTTGGATTTTGATCTTGTATGCATCCATCCTTTCTTGTTTAGATTGTTGTTCTGATTTTTTTTCCATTTCTTCGTGTGTGGATGCTATTGTTGTAAGATAAAAACAATTATTATATATTCACCATATTTCTTGAGTTTTCTCACACTTGGTTTCTAAACTGCTATGGGTGTAATTTTATTATAATACTCGGGTCAGACCAGGTTTTTCCACGTTATAGTTGGTGGGATATAAAGCGCATAGAGTAGAGATGAATGTTCATCCACCATAATACTTTTATTTTCCACTGTATTATTATATATACCAATCAGTAATTGTAAGGTTAGGAAGTTAAAACTATCTAGGCTGATACGATTTATTTTTTAACTCTGATATACCTTGTATCTTAAATGACAACTTACTATCTCTGTTATATTATATGAGATCATTCTGCTATGAGATTTTATTTTTCTCTTTTCTTTTCTTTTTACCCTAACAATCTTCTTTTTCATGGCACTTGGATGCTCAACATTTGAATAATGTTGGTGTATTAAGTACCAACTTTCGAGAGTCGAAAAGACGGGTCGTTACTCCTTTTGCTAGTCCATCTGCAGAACTCCGTGTGTTATTTACAACTGTTATCTAATCTACTCATTTAAGAGTAATCAAGGTAATCTAAATCAAAGCATAAAACCTTGATTTAGATAACAGTTAGGATAAGCGATAAATAATCTCAAAACACTATAAAAGTCGAGATAATGTATGGAACAGAAGGTATGGAGAATCATACCCAATCTGTACCTACATCCACAGAGTTAGCACATGACATCGAATATATGCTGCTCTATATCATAGTAATTATAGAGGTACTATACATCAAACTATTAAGGATGTTCAAATATCTAAATCAATGATATCTACATCGAGTGACTTCCTAAGGTGATAAACAATCAAGAAAACATAGCATTCATCATCCATTCTCACATTCACTCACTCAGTGTGCTGGATATACGATACTCGTATGACCATCCCCTTAAACTCAAGGACTGCTCAACGTCCTGATTTCTCGGTACTCGAATCCATGCCACTCAATAGGCTAAGAACTAGACTGCCATTGCATTCAATCTTGGGTAAAACAGATCGAAAATCTGTGATGCCGGAGCACATCGCACTCCCGAAGTGAAGTATCCAAGATCACATCACACTCCCCAACAGATATCGTCACTAATGCCTTTTCTTTATATGTACACATCGAAACCTACAAATATCAATGACCCATTTGCACATGTTATCCATAATAGAGCTCATCGTAGAACTGGCCTTACAACTCCTGTATGAAGTCGTCGCGGTTGGTAACTATTCTAGACAACGATTGTTCTTCATAAAATGTCATTGTGAGTCCCATAACCTTCATTCAACAGTTCCTTCCATCTGCCTATTATGCATTCCAAAAAGTAGCTATCCATCATAGGAGCCATCTCTTCCCATCATGGCATCATCGTCATCGAATTGTGAAGTCATCGCGTCGAAGCGTCACATCTTCATTTCACCGTCAAAACCACTCATTGAAGATCGATAACCCCAATATCAAAAGTCGAACAAATAAACCATCGCATCATGCTCATCAAAGCCTCTCCGTTGTGCATGCCAAAATTGGCCAAAATAGCCATCATTAAAAGTAGCAGAGATCGACCATTCTAGAGTTATTGATAATGACCACTTTGGCCGTGTACTTAGCCAAAAACGGCTAGGTACAAACCAAATGAAAATATCCAACATCCATCCCAAAATTTGAAGCACATCCCCAAGTCCATCTTTCGTCTTTAGATTAACCGGTATGCATGGAACTCTGTGCATAAAATCCTATCCTATGCGATATTTCATGAAACTATACCGTACTCAATCGTCGTTTTCAATCAAACTAAGCTAATAAGCATACATGCAACTAAAAATTTACAAATGTCTTAAATAGCTTATATACACCTATAATAGTACATAAACAATTCATCCATGCAACCAAGTGGGATTAATACCAAAATAGCCTAAATCTATAATATCGTCAAAATATTGCGTCAACGGAAAAAATATCATATCTAATTTAAAACCGTTTTAAAGCACTTTTAAATTCCTTTATAAAATGAGATGCAGGTTTAAATATATTAGAATTTACATTATAAAGTAAGAAATCATTTCAAAGTATCGCTTTAATACTATACTAACAATCATAGTATGGTGACAGATAATATCACTCACCTCAAAAAAAGAAGCCAAATGAACGTCAAGTCGTAGAGCTCTCCATCACGAGCGCAAAATAAAAAACCACATGTAGAAGAGACCTCGTATGCAAGAGATATGCGTATTATAAGATTTGAGATTAATTAAATAATTTGTTAACTTAATTAAACACTAATTACTTTTATCAAACTAATTCCTCTTCTTAACCTTTCTTCTCACTATGCCTGTACGTACAAATGTGCATGAACCCAAACCCACACACCTTCTCTCTTCCATATCTCGGCCATTACTCAACGAAACGTCGAGCAAGTTTCGATTATGAGCTCCACTATGCAATCTCTCTACCTCTCTACCCAAAAAGAAGAAGCTCGGTCCCTTCTTGAAAATTGTGACCTGGTAGATCATGTGGTGATGAAAAGATGTCGCACTCCACCGTGAAGTGCTGCGCCACCCCAAATTCCGTCCCTAATACGCCTTTCCTTCCTCTTTTCAACGCCGACAACCTTTTCCCCTATCCATGAGTATATCACCAGTAAACCCAAACCCTAATTTGGACCATCCTTCCGCAACCATCACCAAACTTGCCCAAATTCATACTAGTGGTGCTTCTCCTATCTAGAAATCCAATGAATCAACTGTCATGATTTACCATTAAGTAGAGTTCTTGATTTTGATTTTTGAAGTACGAAAGGAGTGGCGGCCATGAATTTGATTTACTAAATGGAATAGTGAGGGGTTTGAGAGAATGGATTTAGATTATTGGTTAATTTAAACAATATTTCATTTTATTTGTTTGATTTCTCAAATAAACCCTCGTATGTTTCGAGCTCGCATGATCACACGGTGTGTCTGATTGCATTGAAATTCATCGGTGTATATCACCTCATTTTTGAGTCCCAATGGTATGAATTTTGTCGTTTGAGACAGCTCTCTAGGATGATAATTTCATGCATTTTGAGATGGTTTCGGCCATCAGATTGTCTGATCTCTGAAAATAGCGATGGTTATACTAATTTTAATTCGCAATGTCGATCCGGACATAATAGAAGCGGTCCCGAGTCATGATTCCACCGCATGCGAAAAATTCTATTTTTGAACTGTCAATTAAATTAACAATTCAATATTTAAATCAATTATTTAAAGACTTATCGTTAAAAAATATAGGCGTTACAATATTGACGTAAGGTGACTTAACCTTAGGCGAACACTGGATGACTCAGATAATGACATTTGATAACTTAACCATAGGCGAACACAGGATGGCTTTAGTAATGATACATTATATGATACCTTTGGACGAACATGGAATGATTATGATTTACTACTAACACTTGAGCAAGAACTAAAGTCTTTAGCTATTCTAATATAGAACGACCTTTGATTTGCTAGTGGATTTGAAGGAACCAGATGATTCACTACAACTTGGATCGATAGATAGCTAGAGAACTCAACTATTATTGAATGATCACTCCTGGAATTTGTTCTTGAGCAAAGCACATCTTAAATAAGGCATACTTTGGAGGAAAAGTACCAGGGCCAAATTTTTCTGTCTTAGAAGAGACTCAAATAAATTAAATGAACCACAAACTGATGAAGGAATGAGTCAAAGTGCTTGGAAGGTGTCAAAATTTAAGAAATCGAAGATTTGGCCAAGTTTTAGAAATGCAAATCAGGTGGGTACCAACATGAACCAACACGATTTTCACCGACATGATTCATCCCGACATGATTAGAACTATGTAAAATGATAATATGAAGGAACTAGGAAGTTTAAAGATATTTTAAATAACTAAACCATGTCGATACCAAATATGATTTGGTTGATAAACATAATTTTGAGACTTAGAATGGTAAGAGATGGATGAAAGGAACTTGAATATGAAGAAAAAACCTCTTTGGATGCATAAATTTAGTTTGGTACCAACCTGAATCAGATCGGCACCGACTTGAATTTCTTCCTGATATTTGTGCGACATGACCTATTTTGCCTGTTGGATTATCAATTCTTGAAGATTTGGATGAATTCATGCCCGGATAGCAAGACTGGTGCATAGAATCTCCTATAAACAACATGTTACCTATAACTTGGAGAGGACTTTTCCTTTTGGACTTCTTTTTCTACCTTCTTCTTCCCTAAACATTTCTACTAGATTATGGTTGGATTTGAGTGGTAGTCTTTGTTTTCTAGAGAGAAAACAATCAATAACAAAGAGTAAAGTGGACTATGCTGAATAATTTACCTAACCACTAAAAAAATCATGTTCTTTTATTTCTTTATCTTGATAAATTTACATTTTTGGTGCTTTCATCTGATATTGGGGTATTGTGCCATTTTTCGATGCAACATCCCTTTTAGTCTTTCTGATGCGTTGCTCTTTAAAAGCCAATTTGAACTATTATTGCACCACATAATTATCATACAAAGCAAGAAAATAAATTTAACATGTACGGGAAAGCAATCACAATAAAGTAATCAACCAAAACAATCAAACATGAAAACACCGTCAACAAGCGAACCATATTAAGGCAACACAAGCAAAAGGAATCAAAACAACAAGAAAACTATAGTTAAACTAAGCAAAACAATTTTCCTAACCTCACTAATCACGTAACAGAGCTAAGTTCACTGCAACTAATAAAAACAAGTAAGAAAATAAATCGACCAAAAAAATAGTAGAAAGTCAACTAACCTATCCATTTAAGTGAACAATCATACCATCCATCACAATATATCATGTAGAAGTCAAACAATCTAAGATCAACATTCCATTGAAACATGGTTACATGTTACCATAACATTTAACCTTTCCAAAGTTAGTCCTTCGTATCAATTTAGCTTACCTTTTATAACATTCTAGGTTTACTGTTCCACATCATATATCTACAATAAATATTAAGCAATTGGGATAATTGCATGAGCAATTAACATCCCTTATCCATCATTAAGGTATTGACGTTATGTCGCTTACACCTCCCTATCGAACACTGAGGTAACGACCGTATGTTGCATGCACCACTCTATCGATCATTGAGGCGACAACCGTGTGTCAATGCTTCTTCGGACCTAACATTAAGGCAAAAACCATGTGTCGCATACACTTTCCAATCCATTAAGATAACAACTATATATTGCATACATCCCCTTATAAATCATTGAGGCAACGACTTTTTATCGCATAAACTCCTTATCAATCATTGAGGAAATGGCCGTATGTCGCACACACCTCCTAGTCAATCATTGGGGCAATGACCATATGTCAGATAAACCTCCTTATCAATCATTTAGGTAACGAGACATACACCTTATCATTGATCATTGTATTTTAGTCCAATCGCCCTTTCCATGCATATTAATATTCATTCATTGTTATCTTACACATATCAATGCAAATATCCCTAATAATCATTCATCTATGTTGTCAATCCACATTTCTCAAATACGCGTCATTCAATGTCTTATCGTTGTTATTTAAACAAGACTAGCTAGTATCAACCATTCGAATTGGCCATAACGAGTCTAGGTTCAGACTGCCTTAGCTAAGGCATTTAGAATACTATAGGAATAGTTACTTCCTTATACCCAATTTTTGGTTGACCAATCTAATGTCTAATGCTTATGCCTCTTTGTCTAGTCACATATTCCTCTAATATTACACATGATATTCCTCATAAGGTTAACTTACTGTAGTAGATTTCCTATATAAATACACTTTGCAATTATATCCTTAAAAATATTTCCCAAACAAAATACCTTCAAGCAAAATACTCTTAAAGTAATATTAGAAAAAACTAATACACATATTCCATAAATTTTTCCCAAATTAAAATATCTTTGAATATTTTCCTAAGTAAAATATTCCGTAAAATATCCATTTCAAATAGCATAACAATGTTTTTCTTCTGAATGGAGTAACGTATTTCGATTTCAAAATTTTCTTTAACGAATATTCCTAACATGTATAATTTAACATTTCTTGAAAACATCCTCAAACGAAGGTATGTACTTTCTTAATAATATTTCTCCTAAATTGTTCTTAATAAATACTTTAAACTAAGTATTTTAAATCATAATATTTCCAATAAAATAATTTCCATTAAATATTTTCGAACCAAAGATAGTTTTAACCAAAATATTTTCCAAATATCCAAAAACATGCATGTTTTTACAAAATATTATTAGGTAATATATTTCATAGGACAAACACTTCTTCATAAAATAATTTTGTATTGAAATTATTTCTTTTCGCAAGCTAAATATAAAATTTCTTTGTAAATAAATTCTTTAAATTTGAAAATGTGTTTATATTTTTGGCAATTACCCCTTAGTAAACATTTTACAAAATTTAATGTCATGTTATATGTGAATGACTTAGTTTATAATTAGAACCTAACTCTACTCTAATATATCAAACTTTTATTTTATAACATAGGTCACTATAAATAAATATCAAAATGTGAGATAACGAAGATTATACCTATAACCAAGCATACAAAAATAGCAAGTATGTCTCTCTTTTTTACTTTTGGTCTAATATAAGGTGTAATTTAGAAATTTTAAATAGCTAAATATACCCAAGGCTTAGTTAATCATAGCCTAGGATATGATACCAAATGTGACAATCCTTAAATCTTTAATGCCTAAATTTGTGTCAAGCTCTAATAAAATAAACCCAAACATTAATCTTAGATTGAGAAAAATCAACTAGTTTGGATTATGTCTTATCTTATATACACCAAGTAAACCTATTAGATCCGACAGCTATTACATAGCAAAAGATTGGCTATGCCTCCTTTTAGGATCAAACCCATGTAGTTCTATTTTTCAGACCTGAAATTACTCTTCTCTTGCAGCTATAAATGTTAACAAACAATTATATCACGGACAAATCAGCACATTCAAGTATGTGCATTCATCATATCTTTCACAATATAGCCATATAAAGTACATAACAACAATTTAAGGGGCATACACATATAAAAGCCATCAACCCATATTTCTTCCATATTCACTCACGTGTCAATAAAACACAATCATATATGTGACAATATAAATATTCATACAATAATTACCATAGTCACACATCCATTAACGATAATAACCATTGGAGATACTGACATCCATACGTTACAATAATGGTAAGTCCTAATAATCGTATATATATACCATAATCGGATAAATATCAATAAATAGCGATTACCCATCCATTTTCTAACAAATGGTAATCATCTCTCAATTGACATGTCCATAACAATAAACATCGAATCACATAACCAATAAATTATAATAAGTGTTATTACTTTTTTGTAGAACGGTAGGTCAATCTACTATAAATTATGACTTCTTCTAAATAATATTATTATTTCCCCTTTATTATTGTAATATCGACCATATTGTAACGACCTGTAAATTTTTAGTGGTTTTATTTATTTAATTAATTAAATTTTGTGAAATTTTAAATAATAAAATTTGGAAATAAAAATTTAGTATTTGGAATACGTCTAATTAAACATAGCAAATGGTAAATTTTCATCATAAAATATGGAAGTTTATTTTATTGTGTAATTCTATTTCAATTCAAATTAGTTAAATTTGATGACAATAAAATATTTCCAAACCTGGATATTTTTATACAGTAAATTTGTAAATCATCTTCTAAGTGAGATGTCAATTTCGTTTCTTCCAATTTGGATTGCTATTGCTCCGTTTATCTTATTTTCGGCAAATTAGTAGCATTTTTTGTACCGATAATTGACTTTTGATAGGATGATCGTACCACCGATATCTATATACCATTTTGATCGTCTCGGCATGCTGATCTCTTTGGTATATTCAGTTCTGTGCTTTGAAGTCCGGTATGCAGCGAAATCTATTTAATAGTGATTCGTATCGATACCTTTTGGGCTTTCTGAATTCTTATGTCAATTCGTTTATCCTCCATGTAAATATCTATGGCACTAGCTTTTTGATATTCGTAGAATTAGATTACGGACCTTTCCATTCTACTATTTCTATTTGAATTGTTGTTTCGTCTTCCTATTCTGGTTCGTTTCATTCCATAGTTCCTTCATATTATAAAGTTTTTCCATTTTTCATTTTTTCTCTTTATTTTTTTTACCTAAAGACAACTCCGAACAATACAGGCTCCATCTCCAACCTACCCTTCCTTGGCTCTCGGTCCTTCACCAACATGCAAGCTTAGCCCAACCGTGAGCCCTTTTTTCTGCCCCACCATCATCTCCATCCACCCCCTCTTATGCGTAGCCTAAAGCTACTCCGCCCGATCTGCCACCTTGGTCTCCAAACACTCCAGCTTGCCCTCTCTCACTTCTTCCCTTCTCCACAACAACCTCCACTCCGGTTTCCCTAGCCTGCCACCATCCATCACCACGGCTCTTGTTCCCAGGCCACGTGCAGCTGCACCCATTCCCTGCTCACACATAGCTCATTATCACGCCTCCTTCACTCCTTTCGTACACAGGTGCATATATATATTCTTATATTAAATGTAGTTCACATATTTGTATTGTATGTAAGCTGTGTTGTTTATATATTTGGTTTTAACAAAAGTACATAACGTACATATTAGCTTATATATAGCCTGTCTCTGATATAGATATAAGTTTATAAAAAGTTACATTATTTGTTAGTAAAAATGTAAGGTACTGGTTATTTTTATACTAATCCAAACAGTTAAGTTTTGTGCTTTATATTATAAGTTTTATAGCTTATATATATTAGTTTTGATTGTAAAAGTTTATATATATAAATGTCTATATATATTAGTTTATAGAGGTTAAAGTATATAGATAAGGGTGTACGTATGTTATACTAGCTTATATATGATTTATTGTATATATTTTATATTATTATATTTATTATATAAAGGTTTGTTTGTAAACATATAAATGTATAAATATGCTTTAAGATTTTTTATGTATATAGTTATAAAATATGTTGTATGTATACATATATGATATAAAAGTTGTTATGTTTACGTATATAGAATCAAGTTGTATGTTAATATATATACATGCCAGTTGAATATATGTCAGTTATATAATATGTTTTTATGTAAGTATGCATTAGGTTGCGGTTTATATAATAGTATATATAAGTAGTGTTTTGGTTGTAATTTATATATGATTGCAATTATATGTATTCTAGTATAATCTGAGTCGTTATGTATATAGATAGACTGTGTTAGTTATATATATGTGAGTCTGCATATATAAGTTTTATACCGAATGAACAAGTTGCAGTTTATATTGGTAAGCATTTGGAAGTTGTTGTTTAATATATGATATAAGTTGTTTGTTATATATATATAGTATGTAGTATAAGTTAATCTGTGTTATATAATATATATATGTTCTAGGTTATATATTATATAAGCAATATATATATATATATATATGTTAATTTGTTAAGTTCTAATGTACGGATATAAAATTTACTTTATATATATATATATATATATGTTTGACTTTAATATTTGAGTTCTAGTGTAAACAACGATTTTTGAAACACATGTGTGTGTGTGTGTGTATTCTATTAATATGTGTTTGAAATTAGAACATGATTCTTATATATATACAATTTTATATCTATCTCAATTCACTTATATCAATTCTCTTCATCGATTCAATTCTGATTGGATTTCGTCTATTCCTATCAACCAGTTTTGCTTGTCAAATTCGCGTTCAATCTTGCTTTGCTTAGAAATTCGTGTTTGGATTCATAACAAAATTTCTCATCGTTCTCTAGCCTCGAAAGGTGAGAAATCATCACGATTAACGTTTTTATATTTATTAAATTTAATTTCAATTGAAATGAAAATTGAAATATGCTGTTGTTAGTCATTTACATTGCTATATATACGCTATTTTCTGTATCTGTTCACATGTGAAATATGACACCATTATCTGTTATTTATATTGATGATATATGCATGTTATATTATTATCATATCTGTTATCACTCTGCAAGTTCCTTGTTAGTATAGAATTAACTATGGGTTGAAATGATACATACCTGAATGATCTGTAGAATAGGAGAAAATCGTTATGGGTTGAAATGATAAACCCAAGCGATTTTCATTGAACTGAATTTGGGATTGCGGGTTGAAATGAAATATACCCGTATATAGTTAAATTGCGGATTGAAATGATAAATATCCGTATCGCTTGAGCATATGATAGAAAATTATATACAGACACTGTTTGTCAATATATATATATATATATTAAAATGATTTCCAAGGTTTTGAAAATGAATATTTTGGTTTTAATAAATATTATTTTTAGATATGTATATATATATATATATAAATGCTATTTTTGTAAAGGTTTTAAATTTTGATTTTTAAATTTATGTTTTGAAATTTTAAAATTGAAGTCGGTTTTGAAATTATAAATTTAAGAATTTACTTATAATTTTACTATTTTAAAATATGTATAAATTAATCTTATTATAAAATAAGTTTCATAATAAGATTTAATTTAATAAAGTTTGAATTAGTTTATATATAATATGTTTAAGTATTATTTAAAATTTTATTTTTAAATATAGCGTTTATAATAATTTTTAATAAACTAAGGTTACGGAGATTGTTTTGAAATTGAATTTAAATGGTATTTAATTAAGAATTTATTTAATTAAATCGATTTGAAACTTATTGAATTTGAGATTTTTAAAGGGTATGATTTTATAACTTGATTTTGGTTTAAGGTGATTTAAATGAATATTTCAAATTTAAATAAATTGAAGAAAATATTTAGTCCATCTGTAATTTAGGGTTTTATTTAAATGATATCGGATTTATTAAATGAGTGTTTCAAAACTAAATAATGATGAAGTTAAATTAAGATATATATGAAATTCTCAAATTTAGTTTTGAAATAGTGGAATATATAAAGCTTTGAAATATATTGAAATTGAAATGGTTTATTTTGTGGTTCAAATCTGTATTTGAAATCGATATAATTTGAAATGGATTATTGAGAAACTGAATTGAATTGAAATTGATGATTTGAGATTGGATTAAATTTGAATTTTTGAACTAGAGTTGATTTGGAATCGATTTGTGAAATTGAGGAAGCTATTTTATTATATAAAGTATTTTTAAATTATATTTACATTTAAAAATTATTTCATATATATTATTTTAATATAAATCAGTTTTAGTATAAACTATTTTAGTATGCTAATTATTTTAATGCAAACTATTTTAACTTATAACTATTTTGTTTTATAAACTATTTTACTATGTATACTATCATTAATATCTAAACGGTTTAAGGGAAACACTATTATTTCAAAGTGTTATGATTTCCAAAATGCAATAATTTCAAAGTGTAATGATTTCCAAAGAGCTATGATTTCAAAATGTTATGATTTCCAAACTTTTATAAATTTTAGGGTTTTGATTTCGAAAGTATTATAATTTTGAAAGTACTATGATTTTGGAAGAGAATATATTAGAAATGGAAATGGTATTTTGGTTTTGAAGTATAAACTATTTTGAAATGACCGCGATGTTATAATAACTTTTGGTTGTTAAAGAGACCGGGATCGGAAGTTGTCATACTCTCTGCCAACTCCAAAAATCACTTTAACAACTGTGTATGCGGCGGAGATTCCAGAATGAAGTAGGATGGTGGCGACGATCCTAGAGGTATTTCTACTGGACCTAACTCCCGTGAGTTAGCATAAGGTGGCTAAAACAGGAGTGATTCCGGGCCAAGTGAGGTAGCACCTCCAATCGAACACGTTCATTCGATACTATATTCTGATTTTGTGATTGATTTGGTGGCCACACTTGATTTTTTGATTTGGGAGTGTGTTCCGAGGTGGGCGGTAGTGGCTGCTATGCGTTACCACCAGCCCGGATGCATAATTGGTATATCTAACATGACATTGCCTTGTTGTGCCGTGTCACCTACCCTATCATGACCGCTACAAGTTTGTTTTATACCATACCTATGGAGTGCCCTCTGACGACGCCCAGTACGGGGGAGATTATGGTACTATATAGACTATGAGAATATATAAAATGCGTTAAGGTGGAAAATGTAAAGCCTTAACGCTATTTTAATAATTTACTTTACTATAGACATTATTATAATTGCGTATTTTACTACATAGTAGATAGTTTAATGGATCCTTAGAGGATGGTTATCCCTAACATCCTTTAAGTTACTTGTATTTCAGTTGTTATTTCACTTGAGTTGGATTTATTGATATAAGAATGTTAATCCTTACTTAAGTGTTTTGTGTTTTGCTTTATGCTCGGGTCAGACTGAGTGTACCAGTCTTCGAGACTCACTTTTGAAGTTGGAGCTTCGTTTGGAGATCCATCTATCGATTCTGCTCTCAGTTGATTCCAGTGATGTATTCAGATTTTGTATTTGACTATTGTATCGAGACATCTATGTATTTGAGACTTCTGTTGTATCTTATTTTGTTATTCATGAACTACTATTCTACTATTTCCGCTACTTATTGTTATATTATTCTGTGTCTGTGATTCTGTGATTTATTTATTTACTGTATATGCTGAGTTTTGCTAAATTTAAATTAACAATATGATATTTTGAGCAATTCAAGTCCGACATGTGCGGATGCGAATGGTTGAAAATACCAGGGTGTTACATGTGGTATCAGAGCTATGGTTTTAGGCCAAACTTAACACATAAAGTAAATTTAATTAAGGAATCACTTTCTTTCGAGATTAAATCTCTTCCTCTTTGACTCGATTTTCTTTGAATTTTGAAACTTCCCAATTTGTTTCAAAAATCCATTCTTGTCTCTCCCTATTCGTGTTTTCTTGATTCTGGAACATTCGTAGCTCTACTGTATGATTTGTAAAGAGGTGAAACTCCTTTACAACAGGCATTAATTCACCGAAGATTTCTGTATTGTCGGTTTAGATGTTGCTATCTCTTGCTATGTCCGAATTCTATCTCTTGCGATCAAATATCGATTTGCCTTAGAATTCTACATCGATCTTATTTTCGAAGTCTCCATTGACTCAGTTAAGGTCACCCGTGATTTATATAAGTCTATCCGTCCTTTTCTCTCTTTGTAATCCATCTATCTCCCTATCGAGCTTATCTTCTGTTTAGAATTCTTTTGAATTGGGTCCCTCTAATTTGAATCCCTATATTTGTCTTAAATCCATTCTGTATTATCGAGTGAGGGAGTGTATTTATAATTAAAATATAAAATGTTTTACAATGTGTTGTTTGAGTTGTTAATGGTGATTTGGGGTTTTGATCGACTCGTTTGATCAACACTATCGATAGAAATTCCAAAACACTTGAATAGAGCAAACTGACACAATATTGTTTCAAATTTGGTAAATGAAATAAATTTTGTATGATTAGATTATAAATAGGTATATTTTCTGAAATTCAATAGTTAAATGATTTATTGTTTCGTAAACCATTGAATAAATGAAACTATAAAACATGGTTTATAATTTGATTTGGAATTTAAATGAATTTAAATTTTGAATTTGAGAATTTAATTTCCATGATTTCAAACTTTGGTTTAAAATTTTTTAAAATGTATATTATTTAAAGTAATTTCGAATCGAAATCGTTTCCAAAGAAATTTAAAGATTTAAATCAATACACTTCTCTTTTGTCGCTAGAAAATAATTTCAGTGATGGCGGCTGCATCATCGACATTCATTTTTGAGTTTAAGAGTGGAGAGGCCATTCTGTAGCTTTGCTACAGTTTTGTCTTGGAAAATAAATTAATTTGAAATTCTAAAGTATGACTTGATCTATAATATAAGTATATGTTTATAGATTTGATTTGATATGTAGAATATATATATATTATCTCTAAATTGTTTGAAGTGAAATTGAAAAATTAATTCTTAAATTTTATATTAAAGGTGATTTCAATTATAAAATGAAGACAAAATTTTGAATGAATATTTAAACTTGAATAATTGAAATAGAATTTTTTTGTATGATTGTAACGACCCACCTTTTTGGACAGTTTAAACCGACGATCAAATACACATGCCGATTCCAAACCATTTAAAAGGGCAGATGGTTATTGGGGGTAAATAAGAAAAGAAAAGAAAGAGAAATAAAGGAAATGAAACAACACAGAATATCACAGCGGAACGATAAAATATAATAGTCAAATAAACAGTTCATGAAGCCGTTTACTATACTTAGACAATTATTTATACAACATTTATCAGAGTTATACATATACAACAGAACAATTAAAATAATGCAGCAGATAGCATGATGCAAGGGTAATAATAGTAATAGTATACCAAATCTTCGTCTTCATCCTCCAGAATAGATCTTCAAAAATCTGAAAAACTCAGGACTGACCCGAGCGTAATGAAAAGAAAAAACACTCGAGTCAGGACTAAAATATCCCTATGAAAGTTAAATCAATTGTAAATAAATACGAGTGTAACGGCGTCAGAGATGTTTACGGGGTTTGACATCTCATATCCAGTGTCAACGTACGTGCGATAACTCAAGAGATGTTACGGGATTTTCCATCTCTTAAGGTCCGTTAAACTATCTACTATGTAGTAATGTACGCTAAGTAGATAATGCCTATCAGTAATATAAAGTATCAAAATAGCGTTAAGGCGTTACCATAATCCTCCTTAACACATTTTTATAATGCCATAGTCTATACAGCACCGTAAGCCCCACCGTAAACTGGTGGTTATCAGAGGGTACCCCACAGGTATAACACAAAACATAACGTAGTGGTCGCGAATAGGATAATCAGTATGACAATGTACATGAGGCGATACCAATTAGGATACTAGTAGTTGCGTGATCCGGACTGATGTTGAGCATAGCCAGCAGCTACCCCAACACCACGAAACAACACTCTCAAATCAAGGGGTGCACCCAAATCGAATCACAAATGTAATAGAAATGGTATCGAAGAAGCGTGTCCGCTAGAGGTGGAGAACCTCAATGGCCCAGCACGGCTCCTATTTTAGTCATGTCAGAGGTCATCCAATATCGTTCTCTTTCTTCAGTCAACGCGTTCACCAAATCATCCACTTCATTCTGGATCAAGACTCCGCGTATAATAGTTATTAAAGTGGTGTTCGGTATCGACAGAGAGTATGTCCATATCCGATCCCGGTCTCTTTAATAACTATGTATTATTACACCGTTGGCTCTTTTACATTTCAAATCGATTCATAATTGATATCAAAATATCATATTCGCTTCAAAAAAAATCATATCCATTTCAAATATCATCGCATCTGTTTAAAATGTAAGGCTCCGTTTAAAAAATCACTTTTCGCCTCAATATCTCATTTCGATTTGCAAAATCATTTCGAATTTCACTTTAGGTTGCAACTTCATTTAACCTAATTCATATTTAAATTCAAGATTTAAACATAAACATTTCACCTTGTTGCTCAGCTTGAAATTTTTGAAAATAGTTTTAAGTAGTTTAAAAGTAGTTTTAAATAATGAAAAAAGTTAAAAATACTTAAAATCTTTAAATGGATTTCAAATGGATAAATTAATTTAAAATAATTAATATAGGTAAAATAGTTTAAGCATTTAAAGATGGTTTATATAATAGAGTAATTTGGAAAACAAAATGAAACAGCTTCAAAACCAAAACATTTCAACTATAACTTCTCAATTCAAATCAATTTCAATTTCCATTCTACCGATTCAATTTCGATTTCAATTCAAATCAATGTCAACTTTGACTTCAAATCAATTCGATTCTATATTCATCTCCAATTAATTCAATTACAATTTATATTGATTTGGAGCTTGATTTTTCAAAATATCAATTTATAACGCTTAACAAAATTTTCCTTTAATATTCAAATTCAAATCCAAATTTCAAATATGATTCAATTCCAAATTTCAAATATGATTCAATTCCAAGCTCAATTTCAAAATATCATTTTTATATCACTTTTACTTAGTAATATTCAAAGCTTGAAATAATGTTCAATCTTTAAACAAATAAATTTTGAAATACAATCATATCCCAAATTTTTTTATCTCAAAGTCTCAACTTAAATTATTTAACAATTTCCTTTAACCAAAATTTATTTCAACATCCCAAACTCAAATTTTCGATAAATTCGATTTCTATAAATTGATTTTACTTGTAACTTTTAAATCAAAACATTTAAATAAATTCCAAATCGACGATTTGAAAAATTATTAATTTAGCCAATCCGGTGTCCGTATATAATTTTCTATCCTATGGCCAAGTGATTATTTATTTCAATTTAAATGTCAGGGATGAATATAAATCACTTAAATTAAATCACAGTATCATATGTATGCATAACAGAATATATATAAGCAAATAAACATCCAAACATTTAAATATCAAGCAATAGCATCCATCGAACTACATCATCCAATAGGCAATACAATTCACGGCAATTTCATAGTTATTAATGTTAGGTAATTTAATCGCAATTCAATTCTAATTTTAACTTGACCGTCAATTTAATTTTCAACGGTGAATTCAAATGACAATCTATACGACAATTAAATTTTATCAAACAACGGCAAATAAAATTCATATCACTTCATAATATTAAACTTAACTAGCATAAAGATATTCAGTACGTTGTGAGCGTTATAAAACACTCACCTTGATATTCTGTTGTCGCCGAGACGTTCCGATTTGGAACTAAAACTGGAGGATGCCCAAATTTCCATCGTCTCCAAATCCATCCAAACCAGTTTCAGTTCGAAGCTCTCGTCATTACGATCGCAACGCAAAAAGTTTCGTTCCAATCGGACCTCGTATGAAAAAGTTATGCATTTTAAACATTTGCGAATTTGAATATATATATAAATATATACACATATTTTTCAAACCGTACTTTCAATCTCAGCCCTCCATTTTCTCAACTGCAGATCTGGGCCCTTCCGTCCATCTTCTCCAAAATGTGAAAAGCACGTACAATTTCAACCCATAGCCGCCGATGCTTAAGCTAATTATACGGCCAACTCCGGCATCTTGAAGACGATCAGGTTACACCACTTCGAAGCCACCGCCTTACTCCACCTTCACCCCAAATAGCTCCAAGCTCGGCCTCATCCTCTACCTCGAATTGCGTGAAAAACACGGCTACTTCCATCGCTTTTTGCCGTCAATCTGTGCCTCCGTTTCCAATCTCCACCGTTGGATAGCAAGATCTTGATGCCCTCTACAACTTTGTAGTTGAGAGTTTTTGCTAATTGTTGATGGATTGAGAGGAAAATAAGGAAGAAGTTTCGAAATTTTCTGGCCATTGAAATGAAAGTGGCGGCTATCACCTTTTGACCTAGGGTTTTAGAAATTTGTGAATTATGAAGTCCTTTTATAGAAAAATACGCGACACTATTCATCCCGGATTTTCCGAACTCCGATTTACGTGCGGTAACCGGCGTTTCTAGGGTTTATCCAGCGTTCCGGACACAATGGAAAAGGTTTTGGAAGCTAATTCGATCGTATGTGTGAGTTACGGTAATAAACGATTGATTTGAAATTCAATCGGTTAATCAAATTTCTGTGCGTTTGGGCTCGCCCCGGACAAACGGTAAATCCGATTGACTCGAAATTTGAAACCTTACAATAATACGACATTATGGATCCGATGAAACTGGTTTCGTCGAAATCCGAGACTGTTTGAAAAATGACTATTTTAACTTGTCAATTAAATATTAAAATATTCAATTTTCACAAATTTACTTTTAATTCGATTTTAAAAGTTCTACAACATCATTCTAACTTTAATATGATAAAATAAAATTTTACAAATCATTTTTAGCCATATTACACCCGTTATTCAATTATCCAATAAATTCCAATTTCAAAATCTTATTAACTCTATTGTAATCCCAATATAACTTACATTCACTTGGAAACCAATTTGAATCATATTAAATCAAATTTCAATTATTCACTTTATTTTCATATATTAAATTTCCATATCAAATTAATCGTATCAAATTCGGAATTTAATTATTCAAACATTTGTAATATTAAATTTAAACAAATTTGATTATTCTTAAATCACTATCTTTTGAAATATTCAAAACGAACTTATAAAATTTAACAAATTCAAATTATAGAACAGCTATTTTCATTAAAACAGCTATTCAATTCCTGTTATTCAATTATTCAATAAATTCCAAATATTAAATTTAAACAATTTAATTGTTCAATATTTAACGGATTTCAATATTGGATTTTTAAATAAAATTTCATTATCAGTCGATTTACTATATTACATCAAATGAATTCCACATTATTATTTAACTACAGTTAGAGATAATGCACTCAACTAATATATAAACTTTCATTTCAATTGCAATTGGTTCACAAATTCAATTCGACTAACTAAATGAATAGGTAACTTAAATAATTATCACCGTTAACTTTTAATTACTTATAAGTTTATTATTTACAAACAAGTGTCACAACTACCTATACAATACAAATTCATTCAATTACCTTTGACTACATATTATTTCAATTGATTTGGGACTCCATTCAATTCATAAATAATTAACTTAGATAAAATTTGTTGTATTTCATTCTAGTTATTATTATTCCAAACGACTTACAATTTTTTTCTAACACTAAATCACGAAATCTTATTAAATTAGCTATTTTAATTATCGAAAATTTACGGGTCGTTACACTCTCCCCCACTCAAAACTTTTCGTCCCCGAAAAGGAAAAAAAAGAAAGGAACTAAGTATAGAATTCAACATTTGATATATTTTATTCAAAGTTACCAACTTATAAAACAATGAAATTTCATTTATAAAGTCATAACCATGCTTCCACCAAGTTACTCCGAACGGCTTTCTAACTCTAAAAGTTAGTTAACAAAACAAGTTATAAAAATTTTTAAAACTCGAAAATTTTCTAACACCCGAATTTACAAAAAATTTCGGCAGAGTCTCCTTTGCGCGGCTCGATCGAAAATTTTTACAATTCAATATTTAACACAAATATAACCAATATATATCAAATATACATCTCATCTCAATAATGAGGCATCCCATATCTGGGGAAACAACATATATATATCACCAATACCATATAAAACCATAAGCGTACCTTTTATTTAGCATTTATTAGCAATTTACTTACATTCTGCATTTAGCGCAGAAGCGAGCTCCACAACGAAGCGCAACCCCTTTGCTACCTACTAAAATGCTCAATAACTAAGTTAGAACCATGCATATAAAGATAGGTCGATATACTTAGCCTACACAACATACATATAACATATTTAGCTTCAAAACTGAGATTCCAATTTCAGGACGGCAAACAAATCTTAGTTTTAGGTCATCTAAATGATAAAATTCGGAAACAGAATCTAAACAAAAGTTTTTGCATTCATTTCAGGCTTTCCGGAATGTCTAAAATCATCGAATTCGGACCATACGTTAAAAAATTATGGCCGTTTTACTTAGAGGATACGTCTCAGCCTGGGCAATGAATTGTGCAGGTCAGCGACGTTCACCCGCGTTTTCGATCTTCCAAACGACATCAAAACACAAAACACTTAAAACAAAAGTTTTAGCTTTAGTTCTTAGCTTTCCAGAAAGTTGAAGATCATAAAAATCCGATAAACCAGTCAAAAGGTATGGCGAAATTACTAAGAGTATATACTACTGATTTTACTTCTTTTTACACAGGACAGCGGGTAACATTCAAGTTTTTAACCTAGTAGACGAAGGAATTTTCTCAAGACACTCTAAATAAAAGTTGTGCTATAGTTTCTAAGATTTTCGAAAAGTCCAAGATCGTCGAATTCCGTTCAGCCACTAAAAGTTATGGTTGTTTTCGTTTCAGCATATATTGGACAATTTTGGATTTTTCCCAAAATTTGCTTTTATTATTTCAAAGTACAAACCATCAAAAATTCAAATTTTCTAAAGAACAATCATAAACACAAAGTCACTTATTTTCTTATTCATCCATGTAATAGGTTTACATTCAATTTGTTTCCAATTTATTCAAGTTTGTTTCATTCACATTTTAAATTCAAGTTAATTTGCTTCAATTTAAATCGAATTCAATTATATTTAATTTCACTTTGTTTCAAATTTGAATTTAATTATTTTAATATTTTATTCCATTTATTCAATTCCATTAACACTAATGAATTCTACTTAATCAATTATCATCCCTCTAACAACCAATGCATATCAAACATTAACATCCATCCAAAATCTACACTAAATCAATTATACATTTCCAAGTTAATTTTAATTTCATACACTTCCAAGTTTATTGACATTTAGTTATATTCAAATTTAATTAGTTTCCATTTACCAATTTTATATTTCATTAATTTTAAATTTTATTCATTCACTTATATATATCATTCATTTTACAGCTTAAATTTCTTTTATATTTACAACTATCAATAGATCTTCACATTTTATTATTCACTCTCACACTGGTATATTATTTCTCTACTTATCCTTATTAGCATTTTAAACCTTTTAAATATTTGGTAAGTTATAGTTATGCAAATAGAATGTAGTTAAACAACATACAACTTCTTTTCATTTAAAGTTGAATTTTCAATTAATTAATTCTTAAGTCATTACTTAAATTTCACTATAATTTAATTTCACATTCACATTCACATATAGTATTTCCATTTTATATTAACATAATTGTGAATCACCTTTAAATGTTAATTTAAATTCCAATTATTTACTAACAATTTTATTTATATTTGCAAACCATTAATTAAATGCATATTCATTATTCAAACCTATACTTGTATATTATCCAATTAACAATTCATATAACATTTTTGAACTTCTTAAATATTTTGGTAAGTTATATATATGCTATAGAATGAAATTTAATACTATGCGAGTTTTACAGTTTCAATTTTATTTTAAGTTCATAATTTCCTAATTCTAAGGATTTCTACTTCAATTGATATTTTCACTTAGCTCTTAGGTTCATTTATCATTTCACAATTCAGAAGTTCCTTAACGATTCAAGTCTAAAATCATTTCAATCATTTAAAAAAAATCATTAATTATTAAAGGACTTAAGAATTCCAATCCCGGTTTCATTTCAAATCAAGTTTTGAAATAATATATACTTATATAATTTATATATCAAATCATACTATAGAGAATACAAAATAAAATAAATTTTGAATCAAAACAAGATTTAGACAAGCAATTAAGTGGTCTCCCCCACTCGGACTCTCGAAAATAAACGCCAATGATGCGCACACTCATCACCGAAATCATTTTCTAGCGTCAAGAGAAGGGAATATAACACTTATCATTAAAAAAAAATCCTTCGAAAACAATTTCAACTCAATTGTACTATCATATAATACTCATATTATATTTTTCAAATTCTTGTAAGTCAATTTCAAACACCGGAATTTAAATTCCCAAATCCAAGTTAAAATTCATTTATATTCATTATCAATTGTGTTTACAAGATTTCATTTTCCTAAATCCATTGTTATTTAATCAATTGTTGTAAATATTGACTGATCCAATAATAATGATAATAATCTAATATTATCATCTCCTAACAATCAATTCAATCAAAATGAATAAATATTCAAATAATTATTTTATATAAAATATATTCCAAAACGATATTGTGTTGGTTTGTCCCATTCGAGTGTTTAGAAATTCCTATCGACGCCTTGGCGTCCCAAGTATCGACCAGAATTCATAAATACTCAACGGAACAAAGTTAACACAATATAAAACCATTTTATATCAAATAACAAGTACGCTCTCTCATATACACTCAACTCATTCATATAGTTTACCTCTATTTCAATGAGTTATTCCCCACTAGAGCCAAGGTTTATCGCTAAACCAAGGCTCTGATACCAACTGTAACGACCCACCTTTTTGGACAGTTTAAACCGACGATCAAATACACATGCCGATTCCAAACCATTCAAAAGGGCAGATGGTTATTGGGGTAAATAAGAGAAGAAAAGAAAGAGAAATAAAGGAAATGAAACAACACAGAATCTCGCAGCGGAACGATAAAATATAATAGTCAAATAAATAGTTCATGAAGCTGTTTACTATACTTAGACAATTATTTATACAACATTTATCAGAGTTATACATATACAACAGAACAATTAAAATAATGCAGCAGATAGCATGATGCAAGGGTAATAATAGTAATAGTATACCAAATCTTCGTCTTCATCCTCCAGAATAGATCTTCAAAAATCTGAAAAACTCAGGACTGACCCGAGCGTAATGAAAGGACAAAACACTCGAGTCAGGACTAAAATATCCCTATGAAAGTTAAATCAATCGTAAATAAATATGAGTGTAACGGCGTCAGAGATGTTTACAGGGTTTGACATCTCATATCCAGTGTCAACGTGCGTGCAATAACTCAAGAGATGTTACGGGATTTTCCATCTCTTAAGGATCCGTTAAACTATCTACTATGTAGTAATGTACGCTAAGTAGATAATGCCTATCAGTAATATAAAGTATCAAAATAGCGTTAAGGCGTTACCATAATCCCCCTTAACACATTTTTATAATGCCATAGTCTATACAGCACCGTAAGCCCCACCGTAAACTGGTGGTTATCAGAGGGTACCCCATAGGTATAACACAAAACATAACGTAGTGGTCGCGAATAGGATAATCAGTATGACAAGGTACACGAGGCGATACCAACTAGGATACTAGTAGTTGCGTGATCCAGACTGATGTTGAGCATAGCCAGCAGCTACCCCAACACCGCGAAACAACACTCTCAAATCAAGTGGTGCACCCAAATCGAATCACAAATGTAATAGAAATGGTATCGAAGAAGCGTGTGCGCTAGAGGTGGCGAACCTCAATGGCCCGGCGCGGCTCCTGTTTTAGTCATGTCAGGGGTCATCCAATATCGTTCTCTTTCTTCAGTCAACGCATTCACCAAATCATCCACTTCATTCTGGATCAACACTCCGCGTATAATAGTTATTAAAGTGGTGTTCGTTATCGACAGAGAGTATGTCCATATCCGATCCCGGTCTCTTTAATAACTATGTATTATTACACCGTTGGCTCTTTTACATTTCAAATCGATTCATAATAGATATCAAAATATCATATTCGCTTCAAAAAAAATCATATCCATTTCAAATATCATCGCATCTGTTTAAAATGTAAGGCTCCGTTTAAAAAAATCATTTTTCGCCTCAATATCTCATTTCGATTTCCAAAATCATTTCGAATTTCACTTTAGGTTGCAACTTCATTTAACCCAGTTCATATTTAAATTCAAGATTTAAACATAAACATTTCACCTTATTGCTCAGCTTGAAATTTTTGAAAATAGTTTTAAGTAGTTTAAAAGTAGTTTTAAATAATTAAAATAGTTAAAAATACTTAGAATCTTTAAATGGATTTCAAATAGATAAATTAATTTAAAATAATTAATATAGGTTAAAATAGTTTAAGTATTTAAAGATGGTTTATATAACAGACTAATTTGGAAAACAAAATGAAACAGCTTCAAAACCAAAACATTTCAATTATAACTTCTCAATTCAAATCAATTTCAATTTCCATTCTACCGATTCAATTTCGATTTCAATTCAAATCGATGTCAACTTTGACTTCAAATCAATTCGATTCTATATTCATCTCCAATTAATTCAATTACAATTTATATCGATTTAGAGCTTGATTTTTCAAAATATCAATTTATAACACTTAACAAAATTTTCCTTTAATATTCAAATTCAAATCCAAATTTCAAATCTGATTCAATTCCAAATTTCAAATATGATTCAATTCCATGTTCAATTTCAAAATATCATTTTTATATCACTTTTACTTAGTAATATTCAAAGCTCGAAATAATGTTCAATCTTTAAACAAATAAATTTCGAAATACAATCATATCCCAAATTATTTAATCTCAAAGTCTCAACTTAAATTATTTAACAATTTCCTTTAACCAAAATTTATTTCAACATTCCAAACTCAAATTTTCGATAAATTCGATTTCTATAAATTGATTTTACTTGTAACTTTTAAATCAAAACATTTAAATAAATTCCAAATCGACGATTTTAAAAGTTATTAATTTAGCCAATCCGGTGTCCGTATATAATTTTCTATCTTATGGCCAAGTGATTATTTAATTCAATTTAAATGTCAGGGATGAATATATATCACTTAAATTAAATCACAGTATCATAGGTATGCATAACAGAGTATATATAAGCAAATAAACATCCAAACATTTAAATATCAACCAATAGCATCCATCGAACTACATCATCCAATAGGCAATACAATTCACGGCAATTTCATAGTTATCAATGTTAGGTAATTTAATCGCAATTCAATTCTAATTTTAACTTGACCGTCAATTTAATTTTCAACGGTGAATTCAAATGACAATCTATACGACAATTAAATTTTATCAAATAACGACAAATAAAATTCATATCACTTCATAATATTAAACTTAACTAGCATAAAGATATTCAGTATGTTGTGAGCGTTATAAAACACTCACCTTGATATTCTATTGTCGCCGAGACGTTCTGGTTTGGAACTAAAACTGGACGATGCCCAATTTTAGCCCAAATTTCCATCGTCTCCAAATCCATCCAAACCAGTTTCAGTTCGAAGCTCCCGTCATTACGATCGCAATGCAAAAAGTTTCGTTCCAATCGGACCTCGTATGAAAAAGTTATGCATTTTAAACATTTGCGAATTTGAATATATATATATATATATATATAAATATATACACATATTTTTCAAACCCTACTTTCAATCTCAGCCCTCCATTTTCTCAACTGCAGATCTGGGCCCTTCCTTCCATCTTCTCCAAAACGTGAAAAGCATGTACATTTTCAACCCATAGCCGCCGATGCTTAAGCTAATTAACGACCAACTCCGGCATCTTGAAGACGATCAGGTTACACCACTTCGAAGCCACCGCCTTACTCCACCTTCACCCCAAATTGCTCCAAGCTCGGCCTCATCCTCTGCCTCGAATTGCGTGAAAAACGCAGCTGCTTCCATCACGTTTTGCCGTCAATCCGTGGCTCCGTTTCCGATCTCCACCGTTGGATAGCTAGATCTTGATGCCCTCTACAACTTTGTAGTTGAGAGTTTTTGCTAATTGTTGATGGTTCGAGAGGAAAATGATGAAGAAGTTTCGAAATTTTCTGGCCATCGAAATGAAAGTGGCGGCTATCACCTTTTGACCTAGGGTTTTAGAAATTTGTGAATTATGAAGTCTTTTTATAGAAAAATACCCGACACTATTCATCCCGGATTTTCCGAACTCCGATTTACATGCGGTAACCGGCGTTTCTAGGGTTTATCCCGCGTTACGGACAAAATGGAATAGGTTTTGGAAGCTAATTCGATCGTATGTGCGAGTTACGGCAATAAACGATCGATTTGAAATTAAATCGGTTAATCAAATTTCTGTGCGTTTGGGCTCGCCCCGGACAAACGGTAAATCCGATTGACTCGAAATTTGAAACCTTACAATAATATGACATTACGGATCCGATGAAACTAGTTTCGTCGAAATCCGAGACTGTTTTGAAAAATGACTATTTTAACTCGTCAATTAAATATTAAAATATTCAATTTTCACAAATTTACTTTTAATTCGATTTTAAAAGTTCTACAACATCATTCTAACTTTAATATGATAAAATAAAATTTTACAAATCATTTTTAATCATATTAAACCCGTTATTCAATTATCCAATAAATTCCAATTTCAAAATCTTATTAATATTAACTCTATTATAATCCTGATATATCTTACATTCACTTGAAAACCAATTTGAATCATATTAAATCAAATTTCAATTATTCACTCTATTTTCATATATTAAATTTCCATATCAAATTAATCGTATCAAATTCGGAATTTAATTATTCAAACATTTGTAATATTAAATTTAAACAAATTTGATTATTCTTAAATCACTATCTTTTGAAATATTCAAAACGAACTTATAAAATTTAACAAATTCAAATTATAGAACAACTATTTTCATTAAAACTGTTATTCAATTCTCGTTATTCAATTATTCAATAAATTCCAAATATTAAATTTAAACATTTTAATTGTTCAATATTTGACGGATTTCAATATTGGATTTTTAAATAAAATTTCATTATCAGTCGATTTACTATATTACATCAAATGAATTCCACATTATTATTTAACTACAGTTAGAGATAATGCTCTCAACTAATATATAAACTTTCGTTTCAATTGCAATTGGTTCACAAATTCAATTCGACTAACTAAATGAATAGGTAACTTAAATAATTATCACCGTTAACTTTTAATTACTTATAAGTTTATTCTTTACAAATAAGTGTCACAACTACCTATACAATACAAATTCATTCAATTACCTTTGACTACATATTATTTCAATTGATTTGGGACTCCATTCAATTCACAAATAATTAACTTAGATAAAATTTGTTGCATTTCATTCTAGTTATTATTATTCCAAACGACTTACAATTTTTTTCTAACACTAAATCACGAAATCTTATTAAATTAGCTATTTTAATTATCGAAAATTTACGGGTCGTTACAATGATACTCAATTACGTTCCAACAAATAACTTACCTAAATTTTTAGAAGTTAAATATGTAATTGAATAATATACAATTTAAAATGATATTAATGAAATTTATTTATAAATTTTGTGAGTGTCAATATACTTAAATTTTTATTTATAAAAATGTTGATAGAGATAAATTGAATAATAAGACAATGAGCAGATAAATATGAATTTTAAAAAGTTAAAATTGAATTATATGTGAAATTAACTTTAAGTGAAATAAAATGAATTAAAACCAATCGTTGAATATAAATTAATTTAAATTGAAATTTATATGGTTTTAAATTAATTGTTTATTTTTTCTTTCATTCTATTTTTCTTTCTAGTTGTTTCTATTCTCCTACCTCGTTCTTTTTCGGGGACGAAAAGTTTTGAGTGGGGGAGAGTGTAACGACCCGTAAATTTTTAGTGGTTTTATTATTTTAATTAATTGAATTTTGTGAAACTGTAAATAATAAAATTTGGTAGTAAATATTTAATATTTGGAATACATCTAATTAAACATAGCAAATGGTAAATTTTCATTAGAAATATGGAAGTTTATTTTATTGTGTAATTCTATTTCAATTCAAATCAGTTAAATTCGATGATAATAAAATGTTTTCCAAACCTGGATATTTTTATACGGTAAATTTGTAAGTCATCTTCTGAGTGAGACGTCATATTTCATTTCTTCCAATCTGGACTGCTATTGCTCCGTTTATCTTATTTTTGGCAAATTAGTAGCATTTTTGGTACCGATTATCGACTTTTGATAGAATGATCGTACCACTGATATTTGTATAACGTTTTCATCATCTCGCCGTGCTGATCTCTATGGTATATTCAATTCTATGCTTTGAACTCCGGTACGCAGCGAAATTTAGAAATAGTGATCTGTATCGATACCGTTTGAGCTTTTTGAATTCTTGTGTCTATTCGTTTATCCTCTGGGTAAATATCTATGGTCACTAGCTTTTTGATAATCCCAGAATTAAATTACTAACCTTTCCATTCTACCATTTCTATATGATTTATTGTTTCGTCTTCCTATTCCGGTTCGTTTCATTTCATAGTTCGTTCGTACTATAAAGTTTTGCCACTGTTCATTTTTTCTCTTCATTTTTCTTACTTGAAGCCATCGTTGAACAATACAAGCTCCACCTCCAACCTACCCCGCCTTGGCCCTCAGCCCGCCACCTACACACAAGCTCAGCCCAAATGTGAGCCCCTTTTTCCGCCCCACCATCATCTCCCTCCACCCTCTCTTATGCGTAGCCTAAAGCTACTCTGCCTGATCCACCGCCTTAGTCTCCAAACACTCCAACTCACCCTCTCTCACTTCTTCCCTTATCCATAACAACCTCCACTCCGGTTTCCCTAGCATGTCACTATCCATAACCACAACTCTTGTTCCCGGGCCACGTGCAGCTGCACCCATTCCCTGCTCACGCATAGTTCATTAGCACGCCTCCTTCACTCCTTTCGTACACAGGTGCATATATATATATATATTGTTATATTAAATGCAATTCGCATATTTGTATTATATGTAAGATGTATTGTTTATATATTTGGTTTTAACAAAAGTACATAATGTACATATTAGCTTATATATAGCCTGTCTCTGATATAGATATAAGTTTATATAAGGTTATATTATTTGTTCGTAAAAGTATAAGGTACTGGTTGTTTTTATACTAATCCAAACATTTAAGTTATATGCTTTACATTATAAGTTTATAGTTTATATATATTAGTTTTGATTGTAAAAGTTTATATATATATATATATATATAAATGTCTATACGTTTTAGTCTATAGAGGTTACAATATATAGATAAGTGTGTATGTATGTTATACTAGCTTATATATGACTTATTGTATATACTTTATACTATTATATTTATTATGTAAAGGTTTGTTTGTAAACAAATAAATGTATAAATATACTTTAAGATCTGTTATATATATAGTTATAGAACATGTTGTATGTGTATATATGATATAAAAGTCGTTATGTTTATGTATATAGAATCAAGTTATATGTTAATATATATATATATATATATATATATATATATATATATATATATATATATATAGACACATGCCAGTTTAATATATGTCAGTTATATAGTATGTTTTTATGTAAGTATGTATTGGGTTGTGGTTTATATAATAGTATATATAAGTAGTGTTTCGATCGTAATTTATATATGATTGCAATTATATGTATTCTAGTATAATTTGAGTCGTTATGTATATATATAGGCTGTGTTAGTTATATATATATGAGTCTGCATATATAAGTTTTATACTGAATGAACAAGCTGCAGTTTATATTGGTAAGCATTTGGAAGTTGTTGTTTAATATATAATATAAATTATTTGTTATGTATATGGTATGTAGTATAAGTTGATTTATGTCATATAATATATATATGTTCAAGGTTATATATTTTATATAAGTAATAAATATATATATTGTTAATTTGTTAAGTTCTAATGTTCGGATTCATAGCAAAATTTCTCATCGTTCTCTAGCCTCGAATGGTGAGCAATCACTCACGATTAACGTTCTTATATTTATTAAATTTGATTTCGATTGAAACGATAATTGAAATATGCTACAGTTAGTTATTTACATTGCTATATATATATGCTATTATCTGTATCTGTTCACATGTAACATCTGACACCATTATCTGTTATGTATATTGATGATATATGCATGTTATATTATTATTATATGTGTTATCACTCTGCAAATTCCTTGTTAGTATAGAATTCACTATGGGTTGAAATGATACATACCCGAACGATCTGTTGAATAGGAGAAAAACGTTATGGGTTGAAATGATAAACCCAAGCGATTTTCATTGAATTGAATTTGGCATTGCGGGTTGAAATGATATATACCTGTATATATTTAAATTGTGGATTGAAATGATAAATATCCGTATCACTTGACCATAGGATAGAAAATGTAACATCTTGGTATTTTCAACTTCGCATCCACACATGTCGGACTTGAATTGCTCAAAATATCAGATTGTTAATTTATATTTGGCAAAACTCAGTATGTACAGTAAATAAATAATCACAGAATCACAGACACAGAATAATTTAACAATAAGCAGCAGAAACAAAAGAATAGCAGTTCATAAAGCTACTATAATATAACAGAGTTAAATAAGATACAACAGAAGTCTCAAATACAATAGTCAAATACAAGATCAAAATACATTACTGGAGTCAACTGAATAACTACAAGCTGAAAGATGTAGATGGATCTCTAAACAAAGCTCCAACTCCAAAGGTGAGTCTCAAAAGCTGTATCACTCAGTCTGACCGGAGTGTAAAGTAAAACACAAAACACTCAAGTTAGGATTAACATTCTTATATCAATAAATCCAAATCAAGTGCAGTATCAACTGAAATACAAGTAACTTAAAGGATATTTGGGATAACCATCCTCTAATAATCCATTAAATTATATACTATGTCGAAATATACACTATTATAATAATGTCTTAGTAAAGTAAATTATTAAATTAACGTTAAGGCGTTACCCATATCCCCCTTAACACATTTTATAGTGCCAATAGTCTATACAGTACCGTAATACCTCTAGATTGGGAGGCTACCAGAGGATACTCCATAGGTACGACACAAAACAAATCAGTAGTGGTCTTGATATGGTAGGTGACATGGCACAACCAGGCAATGCCAGGGTAGATATACCAATTATGCATTTGGGCTGGTGGTAACGTATAACAGCTACTATCGCCTACTTAGGAACACACTCCCAAATCAAAATCAAGGTGGCCATAAAATCAATCACAAAGTCAGAATATAATATCGAAAGAATGTGCTCGATCGGAGGAATGGCCTCACTTGGCCCGAGAATCCCTCCTGTTTTAGCCACCTTATGCCAACTCACGGGAGTCGGGTCCACGTATATACCTCAATAGAACGTTGCCGCCATCCTACATCATTCTGAAATCTCCACCAGGTACATGGTTATTAAAGTGGTTTTCAGTTTTGGCAGAGAGTATGACAATATTCGATCCCGGTCTCTTTAACAACCAATCGTTATTATAACACCGCGGTCATTTCAAAATAGTTTATACTTCAATCCAAAATATCATTGCCATTTCAAAACCATATCAATGCGATATCATTTCCATTTCAAATATATCCTTTTCCAAAATCATAGCACTTTCAAGGTTATAACACTTTCAAAACCACACTTGAAATTATAACACTTTCAAAACATAATACTTTGAAATTCATAACTTTGAAAACATAACTTCCACTACTTAAACAGTTTAGATATTGAAGTAGTATATATAATAAAATAGTTTATAAATTTAAATAGTTCATATAAAAGAGTTATAAGCTAAAATAGTTTATAGTAAAATAGTTAGTATATTAAAATAGTTTATATTAAAAGTAGTTTATATTAAAAATGATTTATACTAAAATAATTTATATTAAAATAATTTATAAAGTTAAATATAAAATAGTTTTAAATATAATTTAAAAATACTTTATATAATAAAATAGTTTCCACAAATTTCACAAATCAATTCAAATCAACTAGAATTCAAAAATTCAATTTAATTCAATCTCAATTCATCAATTTTGTAACACCCCACCCT
The DNA here is from genome assembly GCA_030765085.1 of Allium cepa. Lineage (NCBI taxonomy): Eukaryota > Viridiplantae > Streptophyta > Magnoliopsida > Asparagales > Amaryllidaceae > Allium > Allium cepa. The sequence goes on along the minus strand of CM060932.1, from coordinate 78,387,176 downwards.
GAGACCCACCTTAGCAAAGGGAATTAACAAGTAATTTTATCTACTAAAGCAGAGAATATGGCTGGTTAAGGGCGACCATCTATAATTTTTGTATTAAACATCTATTAAATACGTCGATAAATGCAATATAATTTTTCAACTCATGTGGATCGACATGCCCAGTAAATGCTTAATCCAAAACTATAGGTGGCTAACGGATCTATCAGAACAAAATATAATAACTAAATGTAAAGCACATCACAGAACAGTAATCAACATCATATATATACATATACACATACACTAATACATGTTTAGTATAATACAATATGAATACAATAAAGGTGGTACACGACCACACCATATACATCAAATCAAATGTAAAAACGTCAGAGTATGCGGAAGAAATAAACTACTCAAGCGAAAGAAGAGCTGATATCCAACATCAACTTCAAGCTAAGTCCAATAGATGATACCTGAAACAACTCGGTCTGACCCGAGTGAAAACACACGGGTCAGGCTAGCTAAAATCATCAGTTAAACAGAATAATCAATAAGGATAAGTAGGCGAAAGTTATGGTATCCTTTTTCTTAAAGGATGTCGTGCCCTAAACAGGGTTTCAACATCATAAGAAAGGACAACATCTCTTCTTGGCAAGTAGAAGGGATAATGATGATAAAGTCATACTGAAGTGGCATAACCGACACTTAAGCAAATGGAACACAGACGAGCAAAGTTTTAAAGATAAGATTCAATAAACATCGCTTTCTCCACATATCATCGACGTTATAAAGGAATATGGATAATGACTTCAAATGATTCAACTATCTTCTTAGAAGTGGTTGTCAATATAAAAATACATCAAAGGTACATATCCTTCATACGTAGAATAAAACACATATGGATGTGCCTCATCTCATTGGCACATCCCAAGGATCATTCAAGGAAATATAAAGCCCAATCGTAAAAGAAGCATTACACTTATTCATACCGCATCTCATCGGTATGAATATAGATACATCTCAAATCCATCACTAAAACTCATCATAAAAGATTCTTCATAACCATTTATACCTCATCTTATCGGTATAATTTTATAAATACATCTCAACTCCATCTTAACATCAAGTAGTCTATAAAATCATCAAATCATCAATCCATAATGCAAATAACTCAATCAAAGAATAACATCATAAATGATTTCACCATATACATACATACATACATACATACATACATACATACATACATACATACATACATACATATATACACACATCTCATCTGGCACTAGGCTATCAATGTAATAATCATCTAAAGATGGTGAAGTCTAAAACATCAAACTCAAAGAAATCCTGGATTGGCCAAATCCTCGATTGTATGCCGAAGCAATGCTACGCGCGCTTCATCATGACTAGTACTACTATTTGGTACCATAAACATTGTGATGACTGGAGTCAAATAACATCTTAGCATCGTGAATGACTATAGCCTATAACATCATAATGACTTCCAGTCACAAAGACCCGAGTTAATAACATCGTGATGATCGGAGTAGAAACTACATCATGATGACTCCAATGGAGTACTCTTGGTTTGTAGTACTAGTAAACATCGTGAATGTGTCTCAACTTCTCGGATAGGAACCCAATAGGTGTTAACATACGTCACATACCACACGTTCGCCCCTAATGGTTTACAAGCCATTAGTTGGTACTACGCTACTAAAACATCATAAACATCAAGAAAATACACTCGACCTCGTCTCATTGGCGAGTAAATACAATACTATGCCCGTCTCATCTTATTGACGAGTACTAGGGGAATCGTGACTTGTCTCTTCTCATCGACAAGTAAAAACTAATACATCTCAACATTGTAATATCATCATAAAGAAGCTTACCTTGTCTCATTGGTAAGTAAAAATAACATATAAATGGTTATTTATAAGCATAATTCCAAATAGGAATTTCTAGCTCTTAATTCATCTCATTTCATCGGCGATTAAGAAACACATCTTAAAATGGTTCTTCATCGAATATACTCCTAAATTGGAGTTCACGGACCATATAATCTATCCAAAATTTAATAACATCTTAAATCATCTCAAATAGTTCATCGAAAGGGTTTCGATCGTGTAAGTCCGATATTAAGCGATAAAGCAAATCCACGTGTCCCATGCCACATGTTATACTTTACCGTTTAATTGTCCTTCTTATACATCCAAAATTCATAAAAATAAGTAATTTTATTCATAAAATAATTTTATTAGAGAAATAGAAATTTAAAACGATTTTTCAAAAACGATTATTAAAACCAACATTTGAAATTCCTTTATTATAGGAAATAAATCAATCTTTATTTGGAAAAATAATTAAAAAATACTATGTAATAATAATTTGAAATGTCTATGTATTTCAAAAATGTTTTAGTGAAAAACGTTCTTGAAAGCAATGAAAATTAAGTGGGATATCTCAAAACCGATAACTTGAATTCAATACGAATTCAATTCAAATTTAAACCAAAATCAATTCAATTCCATTTAAATTTGAATTTCAAATTCTCCAAATATAGCTAGCCTACTGGAAGGCATCATAGCTCTCAAAATATCTCAAAAACATCATCAAAACCGAAGAGAATGAGAGCAAAAATGAGCTAATACAATCTAAGATCAACGATTGTTGTTGCTGTCATTTTGCTCTCAGGACAGCAACATACAATCATAATTATGACCAAGAAAACTTTAAAATTCTAGAAAATTCAATGAACAAAATATGTAGCACATGACCAAAGCTTTCCGAAACATCCAAAATTATCAAATTTGGTTAAGAAATGAAGAAGTTATGGTCAAATTCGTTTCGGTTTCAAACATAGAGCAAATATTGATTTTGCTCTCGGGTTAACAGTAGAAAAATTAGATTTTGACATAGCTAACCTGAAAACTACAAAAAAAATCAAAAGATGAAAGTTGTAAAACATGATTTGTTCTTTCCGGAACATCTAAAATTATCAAAATCGGTTAATAAACGAAAAAGCTATGGCCAATTTCGTTTCAGCTTCAAGGACAGAGCAAATATTGGTTTTTCTCTCAGGATAACAGTATAAAAATTCGATTTTGACATAGCAAACCACAAAATTATAGAAAACTCAATACATGAAAGTTGTAGCACATGATTTATGCTTTCCAGAGCATCCAAAATTATCAAAATCGGTTAAAAAAGAACTAGTTATGGCAAAAATAATTTCTCAGACTTGTGATTGTTGTTGCTGTCATTTGCTCTCGGGACAGCAACATACAAGCACGATTTTGATCAAGCAAACTTCAAGATTTTAAAAAACTTGAAATATGAAACTTGTAGCCCTTTGTCTGAGCTTTCCTTTGTCTGAGCTTTCCTGAACATCCAAAATTATGAAATTTGGATAAAAAATGAAAAAGTTATGACTAAAACAATGTGCCAACAGAAAACAGAAAATAACAAAGACGAAACGTAGCTCTATTAATACGAAAATTCAACTCAAAACCTTGTTTTTGGCTAGCATTTGTAAGATTTTACACTTTCTTATTGATTTTTAGGGAATAAGTAAGGATTTGCAAGCAAGGTTGAGCCTTTAGCATAAGATTGGAGCCCTAAACGCCTGAAAATAGAAAAAAAAACAATAAATGCAAAGAAGAAATTTATCAAAACAAAATGTACAGCAAACAATTCTAGGGTTTTAGGTGGATTCTAAGATAGAATAGGTTGGAGTACCTTCTTTTATGATTCTAACTTGAATTAGGCTTTTAAATTGCAAAGATTGAGCTTGGAAGATTAAATTTTGAAGAGGGTAGCCATTGTTTTGTACTTTGAAGCTTTTTCTTTTCTGATTTAGCTTTTACTGTAATGAGTTTTGGGAGAAAAGAAACGTATTTCATCAGAGAACTCTAGAATTTGGGTTACTGGATGTTTACTATGCCCATTTAGTCCATTCTTATACTTAAAAAATTATCTAGGCTAATATACATAGGTTTTAAACCATTTTTAACATAACTTTCTCATATTAACCTCTTTTTACATGAGACAAAATGCATTCTTCATATTTTAACAAGGTGAACATGATTAACATAATAATTTTTTTTACACTTAAAAATATTATTTTCCCAATAAACTATTAATTTACACAATGTTTGACAATATTGTTATTTTTAGACAAAAAACCATAATTTTAGACAATCTGAGTCAAATAAAAATTATTTCTTAACTCAAATAAGTGTATTAAATGTTTTAACACTTTTTAAAATATTACAACACTATTTCAATCATTAATACACTTCAAAAAATTCATTTTATTCTCATTTGCCCTTTTTATTCACTATAAAAGGCTATTATTGGAATAAAATTCCAATACTTTCCATTTTGACTCAATAAATAACTAACACCATTTATTTTGAACCCAATTTCACAAATAAAATATTCTAAGCTTATTTTCACTCATTTATGTTTATTCCAACCATCAATATGTTGAAATAACATCTTATGAGATAAATTAACTCACATAAATTAAAAACCCAAGTTTTATTCATCAAAACATTGTTTATATAAAATAAGGAATAACTTGCATTTCATTCCTCTAATTAATTTATAATCACAATATTAAATTATTATTTGAATTATAATTTAATATTAACGGTAATCTCCAAAATCCACGTTGTTACAGACTCCCCTCCTTAACAAAATTGCGTCCTCGTAATTTCTAGAGGAAAAGTGACGTGGCGGAAATACGGAAAACAGATGAAATGGTGAAAATGGCAATCGGTGGATTGAAAATACTGCAAGACCCAAATTCGTTGATCCGAAGATACCGAATTCTAGCTATCTCTGACACGTTGATCGCGCACGATACCGTGAAGAGAGATCTGCAATACTTCGAGCGTTGATCAAGCGCACTTGATTCCGCGAATTGGCTTCAACGATCGAAGATTCGAGCGCACTCGAATGTCGAAAATGGAGATAGGAGATCACACTCAACTACCAATTTAATGGAGGCACAAAGCTTCACAAACAAAAGTTTATTCAAAAACATTCACCATCAAAGTTACAACGCATCCCCCTATTTATAGCATTTACAACACCAGACCCTTAGGTCGTCAGGCGACCTACGACGTAACCAAGGTCGTTAGCGACCTAACTACTTACAACACAACACTGGTATGCGACTTACAGTAGTCCGCGACCTAACAACACGCGACTCAACGACATAACACTTGGCCGACCTACGACCTTCAATACAAACGACCTAAGTACCATACAACACACACGACCTAACTGACTCGAGTTACAACACATAGCGACTTAAAGACAAACACGACCCAAAACCGGAGCGACCTAAAAGGTACAGTGGTACAAGAAATCCAAGCTGCATGAGCTTCAGCGACCTAAAACCATCAACGACTTAAGTTTGTACGCGACCTAACATAGGTCGTACCGAGATAAGGTCGAAGCGACCTAAGTAGTTAACTTCTGGATATCCTCACGCGACCTAACTTAGGTCGTAACACGTTGACATCTTCTCGCGACCTAACGACTTAAGGCTTCAACAACTGGATCTTCTACACGCGACCTAACTAGGTCGTTCAACATAGGTCGTAGCTCGTCCATACCTTCTGAGCGACTTAAATCTTCAATACAGCAATAATGCGGTAGACCGTTAGGTCGTTGGCGACCTAAAGTACATTTCACTAGGTTAGGCCGTTGTTTGTTAACTCGTGCATCTCTACTAGGTCGTGAGCGACCTAAATATCCCGAACGATCTAAAACCGTGTCTTCATCCGAGCGACCTAAGGCTTCGTTAGTTCGCGCTGCATCATCCTCCCTCGGTTGACAGAAATTCGACCTCGAATTTTCACCATCTTCTTCCACAACAAGTTCATTTCCCTGATACGGAATTAGGTACTTGACGTTGAAAACATCTGAAGTATGAATATCATCTGGTAATTTCAATTGATACGCATTCTCGTTGATTTTCTTCAAAATTTCTACAGGACCAATCTTTCGCGCCTTCAATTTATTGTACGTTCCCACTAGAAAACGATCCTTCGTCAGTATAGCATATACTAAATCTCCTTCATTAAATTTAACATTCCTTCGTTTCAGATCCGCAGATCGTTTATACTTCTCATTCGTCTTCTCCAATCGTTCCTGAACGATTCTATGGCATTTTGTCAACCCATCAACGAATTCAGCAGCCCACATAACTGTTCCCTTTGGTTGTGGCACTATCGTTAAATCCAACGGCCCCTTTGGTAAGCTTGAATATACAATCTAAAACGGACTGAAACCGGTACTTCGGTTAACTACGTGGTTATGAGAAAACTCTGCTTGACATAATTTCACATCCCAACCTTTCACATTATCTTTCACAAGACACCGTAATAAATTCCACAACGATCTATTCACCACCTCTGTCTACCCATCTGTTTGCGGATGATGAGCGCTACTAAAATTCAGCTTCGTTCCCACCATCTTCCACAAACTTAGCCAAAAATGACATAGAAATCTGGTATCCCTGTCTGAAACAATAGATTCTGGTAAACCATGTAAACGATAGATCTCTTTGAAGAACAACTGTGCTACATGAACTGCATCCGCCGTCTTCTTACAAGCAACAAAATGTACCATCTTCGAGAAATGGTCCACCACAACATATATAGAGTCATTTCCCCGTTGAGTTCTCGGTAAACCCAACACAAAATCCATGCTTATATCAACCCACGGCTTTGTAGGAACAGGTAAAGGCGTATACAATCCCGCATTTGTAGCTGTCCCTTTCGAAACTTGACAAACATGACATCTACGCACAAACTTTTCAACTTCCCGTCTCATCAATGGCCAATAATAAGATTGAGATATCAACTGCATGTACAATCTCTACCCACATGCTCTTCTTCATGCAACTTTTTCACAATTTTCATTCTCAAGCTGCAATCCGGTACACATAATTGATTCCCCTTGAATAAGAATCCGTCTATCAACACAAATTCATCAGTACTCCCATCCTTGACTTTCTCAACGAACTTCATAAAGTAAGGATCTTCTTCAATCAACTCTGGCAATAGTTCAAATCCTGCCACTTCAACCTTCATTGTTGTCAGCAAATGATTCCTCTTGCTCAAAGCATCAACTACACGATTCGTCACCCCTGATTTGTGCTTAACAACAAAAGTAAACTGTTGTAGATACACGACCCATGAAGCGTGCCTAGCTGAAATTTTATCATGTCCTTGCAAATGCTTCAAAGCTTCATGATCCGTATAGAGAACAAACTCCTTCTGAAACAGATAATGTCTCCAATGCTTCACAGCTTGAACAATCGCGTAAAACTCCACATCATAAGTGCTATATCTCAACTTAGCTCCAGACAACTTCTCACTGAAATAAGCATCTGGTCTTCCTTTCTGACTCAAAACTCCACCAACCCCAACCTTCGATGCATCAGTATGTAATTCAAACAATAACTGAAAATCCGGTAAAACTAGAATTGGCGCTGACGTCAATAGTGACTTGATCTTCTCAAAAGCAACCCCTGCTTCCTCTGACCATGCAAACTTCTTTCCTTTCATGCAATCGGTTACAGGTGTCATTACACTGCTAAAGTGTGGAATGAATCTTCGGTAAAATGAAACCAACCCATGAAAACTCCTCACTTCAGTAATTGTCCTGGGTTGTGGCCAACTCCTGACAGCTTCTACTTTACTCTCATCCACTTGAATGCCTTCCTTCGACAGAACATATCCCAAAAATAAAACCCTGTGCGTCATAAACACACACTTCTTTGTTGTAGCATAAAATTCCTCCTGTCATAGAATCAACAGTACTTCTCGCAAATGTTGGACATGCTCTTCCATACTCCCACTATAGATCAGAATATCATCGAAGTAAACCACTACAAACTTCCCAATGAATGGTCTAAAAATCTGGTTCATCACTCTCATAAAAGTACTCGGAGCATTTGACAAGCCAAACGGCATAACCAACCATTCGTATAGACCTTCCCTAGTTTTAAAAGCAGTCTTCCACTCATCACCCGGTCTAATATGAATCTGATGGTATCCACTCTTCAAGTCAATCTTCGAAAACACAACAGCTCCACTCAACTGATCAATCAAATCATCGAACCTCGGCATAGGAAATCTGTATCTCACAGTGATCTTGTTTAGAGCCCGACTGTCCGTACACATCCTCCACGTTCCATCCTTCTTCGGTACCAATAACGCTGGCACTGCACATGGACTCAAGCTCTCCTGAACACGCCCATGTTCTAACAACTTCTCTACCTACCTTCTTAGTTCCTCATGCTCTTTAGGACTCATCCTGTAATGTGGCCTGTGTGGTAACACTGCCCCTGGCACAAGATCAATCTGATGTTGAATATCCCTCAACGGTGGTAACTCCGTTGGCAATTCTTCAGGAAACACATCTTTGAATTCTTCTAATAGCGGCCTTACTTCCTCTGGAACTTCAACAGATTCAGTGGCTTCATGTCCAATCAACAAAAACACCTCTGGACTCTCCTCTACTTCTTCGATGAATTCCTTCAAAGTCAACAAAGTCTTCAGCTCCTCAATTTCCTCTGATTTGCTCTCTCCTTGCTGTCTCTTCTTTGGTACTAAAATGATCTTAACACCTTCAAATATAAAACTGTAGCTATTGGTTCGACCGTCATGTTGCACTGATCGATCATACTGCCATGGTCTCCCCAAAAGCAAGTGACAAACATCCATCTCCACAACATCACACCAAATATCGTCTTTATACTTCTTCCCAATAGAAAATGGAACTTGAACTCGCCTGTCCACCTTCACCTCTCCTCCTTTTCTCAACCACGCTAACTTGTAAGGATTTGGATGTTTTTCCGTTTTCAGCTTCAACTTTCTCACAGCTTCAGTAGAAATAATATTGTCACAACTTCCTGCGTCAATCACAAATTTACAAACCTTCCCCAAAATAGTGCACGTTTACTAAAAGATGTTACTCCTCAACCAATTAGCTTCTTCTTCCTGCTACGGTATTAAACAAGACCTCCTCATCATTAGATTACATCCTTCATCTCCTGACGCAACATCATGTTCATCCTCCTCAACTGGACTAGAATAACCTTCACCAACATCCTCACCTTCAACTTCAGCAATCATAGTTCGTTTCTTCGTCTTCGGACATTCATTACTCTTGTGACCCACTTTCTGGCAATTGTAACATTTGAAATTGTTGTTGACCATTCACAACTGGTTTACTGACAGCTTTCGAAACATTGGAACTCCCACTAACACCTTTGTTCTGAATATTGGAACTTGTAAACACACCACCTCCACGTCTTCCCTGCTTCTCCCAAGCCAAAGCTTTCTGGTGCGCTTCAACAACAGATCTAGGATCAAACATATTCACCATATCCTGGATCTGTATCCTCAACCCTCCAACAAACCTAGCAGTCAGTTGTTCCTCTGTCTCCATAATGTCATTTCGAGCAATCAGTTGATAAAACTCGTCAACATAATCATTAACGGTCTTCGTCCCTTGCCTCAAGTTCTGCAACCTCGGATCAACAATCTTCGACTTCCCCATCCGTTCTCGAGTAAGTTTGGTTTGCTGCCACCACGCCATAGCTCTCCCCCTCAACCTAGTAGCAACCAACTTCACTTGACGATCTTTCGATACCTCCTTAAAATCAAAGATCTCTTCAACATTAGACAACCAATCAAGGAATTCTTCTGCTACCATTCCTCCTTTGAATTCTGGAATTTCCATCTCCATACCCGACTCCCAATGTCGATCATCTTCAACATCCCGATCTTGACATCGTCCCTGATCTCGTTCTCGGTAATGAACACTTCCTCTATCACCATCAAACTCTTCACCAAAATCTGATGCATATCGTTGTCGATCACGACTTCCAACATCTCTACCACTACCACTTCTACCATCAACATTCCTTCGATCTACATTCCTCTTATCACGATCATCAACATTTCTATCTCGATTGTCAACACTTCTACGATCATGACTTTCTCTCCTCTCCCGATCTGAATGTGGTGAAATTCTACTTCCCCCATGACTCGATTCAGGTGAAACTCTTCTTCTACTTTGATTCATTTCAAGCATCATTCTCTCTAATCGACCAATACCTTCATCAAACTATTCATGCATGCGTTGTTCCATTTGATCGGCCTCTTCTCTTTCATACAAAGCTTCAATATTTTGATGGCGGTTAGCTCTTCTCGGCGGCATGATTACGCAATCACAAACGCTTCAACAAAGACAAATGCAAACTTCAAAACTTTAACAATGCACGACAACACCCTAGCTCGGCTCAAACACTTCAACACCAACTCTCGGCTTGAATACTTCAAACAAACAAAAACTCAACTTCAAACTTCTTGGCTCCAAGACTCGACTTAGCTATGATTGGCTAAGTCTAGCTCTAATACCAAAAACTGACGCAGCGGAAATACGAAAAACAGATGAAACGGTGGAAATGGCAATCGGTGGATTGAAAATACTGCAAGGCCCAAATTCGTTGATCCGAAGATACCGAATTCTAGCTATCTCTGACACGTTGATCGCGCACGATACCGTGAAGAGAGATCTGCAATTCATCGAGCGTTGATCAAGCGCACTTGATTCCGCGAGTTGGCTTCAACGATCGAAGATTCGAGCGCACTCGAATGTCGAAAGTGGAGATAGGAGATCACACTCAACTACCAATTTAATGGAGGCACAAAGCTTCACAAACAAAAGTTTATTCAAAAACATTCACCATCAAAATTACAACGCACCCCCCTATTTATAGCATTTACAACACCAGACCCTTAGGTCGTCAGGCGACCTACGACTTAACCAAGGTCGTTAGCGACCTAACTACTTACAACACAACACTGGTATGCGACTTACAGTAGTCCGCGACCTAACAACCCGCGACTCAATGACATAACACTTGGTCGACCTACGACCTTCAATACAAACGACCTAAGTACCATACAACACACACGACCTAACTGACTCGAGTTACAACACATAGCGACTTAAATACAAACACGACCCAAAACTGGGGCGACTTAAAAGGTACAGTGGTACAAGAAATCCAAGCGGCATGAGCTTCAGCGACCTAAAACCATCAACGACTTAAGTTTGTACGCGACCTAACATAGGTCGTACCGAGATAAGGTCGAAGCGACCTAAGTAGTTAACTTCTGGATATCCTCACGCGACCTAACTTAGGTTGTAACACGTTGACATCTTCTCGCGACCTAACTACTTAAGGCTTCAACAACTGGATCTTCTACACGTGACCTAACTAGGTCGTTCAACATAGGTCGTAGCTCGTCCATACCTTCTGAGCGACTTAAATCTTCAATACAGCAACAATGTGGTAGACCCTTAGGTCGTTGGCGACCTAAAGTACATTTCACTAGGTTAGGCCGTTGTTTGTTAACTCATGCGTCTCTACTAGGTCGTGAGCGACCTAAATATCCCGAGTGATCTAAAACCGTGTCCTCATCCGAGCGATCTAAGGCTTTGTTAGTTCGCGCTGCATCAAAAAGGCTATAAACAACACTAAAGATACAATCATCGAAGGATAAAGACAAGCTTGAATTCCAAACCATTCGTAGTGCCAATATAAAAAGGTAGAAAGAAACAAGAAAAAACTCACTTTGTTAATTCAATGGCCTATCATATGCTAGTATAGTGATTAGCAAACCATCGAATTTTCTTAGCAACTCGAAAGAATTTCGAAGATCTCCCATCTTGAATCAAAACTCAATAAGACGCTCAACAAATAATCAATCGAAAATGATTGATTGCTCAAAACTCGATGAACAGAGTCGGGATCAAACTCACTCAAAGCCGAACTCTAACAATAAAGAAGATCATCAACAATATTTTCCGCATAATAATACGAAAAGAACATCCTCACAACAAGATAAACGCAATAGACAAAATTGATAAATCACAAGATGGCTTCTCACAAGGCCACCCACTTGAATGACCGTGAAAAATGCACGTTGTTAATAATAGCTTAAAGATAGAATATACTCACGAATAAGGATATAGGCTCGAATTAACTTTTAATCCAAAATATTTAGAATTTTTAGATCTCAACATCTTTTAAATTTTAAATCTCAATTTTCAACATTTGAAAATTTTCGAACTCTTTACTATATTACTTAGTAAGAAATTTAAAACTCAAATTAAAAGTCCAAATTTCTTCTCTTACTTCAAAATTAATTTCCAAATAAATTTGTAAATCCATAACAATATTCCTCAAAATAAATTAAGGGTTTAAATTCTCTTTACTCTTTTTATTAAACCACTTAAATAGTTTTAAAGAAACAATCTTCAAATTCTCTTATAACTCTTCTCTTAAAACATCCAATGTATATAATATAGATTCTAAAATATCAAAATATACTTCCAATAAAGCATGCCTAAAAAAACTCATTTATATTCTCATCTATATAATTTAAAAAAAAATGGCATTGCCTCGCCATTGAGTCTCTAATAAATAAATATATCTGTTGGCTGTAGAGTTGACCGGATGATCAAAACTGCCTCGCTACTCTATTACTCGTCTCTAAAATCAATGGGTGCAATTACCATTCAAAAATAAATTTAATATTTAATCTCAAATATTATTTTCAAAATCTCAATTTTTAAATCACAAACCATCGTGTCTGATTGCCTCATCATAGCATTTAGGAGATTCCTATCGATAACATTGATCAGGCGTATCGACCAGAACTCTTAACTACTCGATGGACAACCCAACACACTCAGATTATTTCTATAAAAGGAATACTACTAATGTAAGTATATTCCCAAAACATTCTCGGATTTTTTTAAATATCTCAAAGCTCAAATTTCTCTTTAATACACATATTTATATAGTTTCAAAACTCAAACCAAAGAACATTAAGAGAATGCATCGAGATATTCCCAGGATACTCGATTCTCAAAATCATGAAAAGGAGATAGAGTGTTCGTTAATCTTACGCTGTCACGAGCCACTCCCAAAAATCATCAAGATACATGATAAACAAGAAATTCTTCTCGAAGGAGAAGAAACACACAATTCACGAATCACTACTTCAAACGGAGTAATGCTAAAGGATAACATTTGAAAGTTACCGTGGTGCAGATCGTGCTATATGGAATTATAATATACTAGTGCGGAAATAAAACAAAGTTACTGTAGTAGAGTAAATAAGAAAAAATAAAACAAGCACACCAGGAAATTTTATACTGGTTCGAACTTCCCGTTTTACGTCCAGTCCCAGATTCCTTCTGGAATTTCACTAACAACAATCCTTACTTAACCCGGAGGAAAGGTTTACAACAACCCTTGAACAGCCGAACAAGGGACCTGAGTAGCAGAACATGATTTCGCCTCAACAGCCGAAGAGGACTTCACATGCCTGAACAGCAGAACAGGACTCCAACTTATACAGAAAGTATATGACATAGTGTGTTCTCAATAACACGAATTTGTCTCTTGATAGTACAATCTTACTATAATCTTCTCCTTTTGATATATATATGTGTGTATGTGAAGAATATGGAAGTAAATGAATGATTATGTAGAAATTTAAATGCTCAAAATGTTAGAATCAGTGTAGTATAGAAGTAGAAAGCTTTTGATCAATTCGGTGAGTTAAACAAATGATTCTAATATGTTTATATAGAGTATAAAGAGTTATAATCATTCGTGAAAAGTTATCATGAAAGAGTATGGATGTATCTCTTAGTAAAAGGTTGCAACTCTTCATGAAAATGAAATGTCTTTTAAAAAAAATAGCAGTTGAAGAAGTTCAGCCGTCTGAAAATAAATTTCAGACTTCTGAAATTTGAAACGTGCAAATCAGAAAAGAAGTAGGCTATTTTTGCCTAGATTCAGACGTCTGAAATGGTCAATTCAGACGTCTGAATTTGGCTTGTAACTAAAAATTACCATAGCTTAAATGGTTAGAGCACTCGCCTTTTGAACTAGTGACCCGGGTTCGAGTTCCGCTCCATGCAATTTTTTGAAAACTTGATTTTTCATTTAAAATATGAATGTATATGTGTGTATACCATTTGGAGAAGATTTTAACATTTGTAAACTCTAGACACGACACTCTATGACTAATAATACTTTGTTTGTCACCTTTGTCTTGTCTCTATCATATATATCTCTTCTTGTATCTCCATATACATTCTTTTATTCTTTTGTACTGTGTATCTTCATTTTGAATGTATTTGATTATCTCTTTTTGATGCCCATGTACCTGCAAATTAACTTAGAGATTCTTTGACATAATTGTATAGTTGTTGTCATTAAAATCCAACAATTGAGGTTCTAACATTCTCCCCCTTTTTGATGATGACAACTATACAATTTTTAAAAAATATTCATTCTATATAGAAAATAATATTAATATGTTTAAAGCCCCCCCTAAGTATAACATCTCCCCAAATGAAAATAGCTATGGTTTGATACCAAGTGAAAGTTACCGTGGTGCAGATCGTGCTATATGGAATTATAATATACTAGTGCGGAAATAAAACAAAGTTACTATAGAAGAGTAAATAAGAAAAAATAAAACAAGCACACCAGGAAATTTTATACTGGTTCGAACTTTCCGTTTTACATCCAGTCCCAAACTCCTTCTGGAATTTCACTAACAACAATCCCCACTTAACCCCGGAAGAACAGATTTACAACAACCCTTGAACAGCCGAACAAGGGACCTGAGCAGCAGAACAGGATTTCGCCTCAACAGCCGAAGAGGACTTTACTTGCCTGAACAGCAGAACAGGACTCCAACTTATACAGAAAGTATATGACACGGTGTGTTCTCAATAATACGAATTTGTCTCTTGATAGTACAATCTTCCTATAATCTTCACCTTTTGATATATATATATGTGTGTGTATGTGAAGAATATGGAAGTAAATGAATGATTATGTAGAAATTTAAATGCTAAAAATGTTAGAATCAGTGTAGTATAGAAGTAGAAAGCTTTTGATCAATTCGGTGAGTTAAACAAATGATTCTAATATGTTTATATATAGTATAAAGAGTTATAATCATTCGTGAAAAGTTATCATGAAAGAGTATGGACGTATATCTTAGTAAAAGGTTGTAACTCTTCATGAAAATGAAATGTCTTTTCAAAAATATAGCAGTTGAAGAAGTTCAGCCGTTTGAAAATAAATTTCAGACTTCTGAAATTTAAAACGTGCAAATCAGAAAAGAAGTAGGCTATTTTTGCCTAGATTCAGACGTCTGAAATGGTCAATTCAGACATCTGAATTTGGCCTATAACTAAAAATTACCATAGCTCAAATGGTTAGAGCACTTGCCTTCTGAACTAGTGACTCAGCTTCGAGTCTCGCTCCATGCAATTTTTGGAAAACTTGATTTTTTATTTAAAATATGAATGTATATGTGTGTATACCATTTGGAGAAGATTTTAACATTTGTAAACTCTAGACACGACACTCTATGACTAATAATACTTTGTTTGTCACCTTTGTCTTGTCTCTATCATATATATCTCTTCTTGTATCTCCATATACATTATTTTATTCTTTTGTACTGTGTATCTTCATTTTGAATGTATTTGATTATCTCTTTTTGATGCCCATGTACCTGCAAAGTAGCTTAGAGATTCTTTGACATAATTGTATAGTTGTTGTCATTAAAATCCAACAATTGAGGTTCTAACATTCTCCCCCTTTTTGATGATGACAACTATACAATTTTTAGAAAATATTCATTCTATATAAAAAATAATATTAGTATGTTTAAAGCTCCCCCTAAGTATAACATCTCCCCAAAGGAAAATAGCTATGCTTTGATACAAAATGAAAGTTACCGTGGCGCAGATTGTGCTATATGGAATTATAATATACTAGTGCGGAAATAAAACAAAGTTACTATAGTAGAGGAAATAAGAAAAAACAAAACAAGCACACTAGGAAATTTTATACTGGTGCGAACTTTCCGTTTTACGTCCAGTCCCAAACTCCTTCTGGAATTTCACTAACAACAATCCTCAATTAACCCGGAAGAGCAGGTTGACAACAACCCTTGAACAGCCGAACAAGGGACCTGAGCAGCAGAACAGGATTTCGCCTCAACAGCCAAAGAGGACTTTACTTGCCTGAACAGCAGAACATGACTCTAACTTATACAGAAAGTATATGACACAGTGTGTTCTCAATAACACGAATTTGCCTCTTGATAGTACAATCTTCCTATAATCATCTCCTTTTGATATATATATATATATCTCTGTGTGTGTGTGTGTGTGTGTGTGTGTGTGTGAAGAATATGGAAGTAAATGAATGATTATGTAGAAATTTAAATGCTCAAAATGTTAGAATCAGTGGAGTATAGAAGTTGAAAGCTTTTGATCAATTCGGTGAGTTAAACAAATGATTCTAATATGTTTATATAGAGTATAAAGAGTTATAATCATTCGTGAAAAGTTATCATGAAAGAGTATGGATGTATCTCTTAGTAAAAGGTTGTAACTCTTCATGAAAATGAAACGTCTTTTCAAAAATGTAGCAGTTGAAGAAGTTCAGCCGTCTGAAAATAAATTTCAGACTTCTGAAATTTGAAACGTGCAAATCAGAAAATAAATAGACTATTTTTGCCTAGATTCAGACGTCTGAAATGGTCAATTCAGACGTCTGAATTTGGCCTGTAACTAAAATTACCATAGCTTATATGGTTAGAGCACTTGCCTTCTGAACTAGTGACCCGGGGTCGAGTCCCACTCCATGTAATTTTTTGAAAACTTGATTTTTCATTTAAAATATGAATGTATATGTGTGTATACCATTTGGAGAAGATTTTAACATTTGTAAACTCTAGACACGACACTCTATGACTAATAATACTTTGTTTGTCACCTTTGTCTTGTCTCTATCATATATATCTCTTCTTGTATCTCCATATACATTCTTTTATTCTTTTGTACTATGTATCTTCATTTTGAATGTATTTGATTATCTCTTTTTGATGCCCATGTACCTGCAAATTAGCTTAGAGATTCTTTGACATAATTGTATAGTTGTTGTCATTAAAATCCAACAATTGAGGTTCTAACATTCTCCTACTTTTTGATGATGACAACTATACAATTTTTAAAAAATATTCATTCTATATAAAAAATAATATTAATATGTTTAAAGCTCCCCCTAAGTATAACATCTCCCCAAATGAAAATAGCTATGCTTTGATACCAAATGAAAGTTACGGTGGTGCAGATCGTGCTATATGGAATTATAATATACTAGTGCGGAAATAAAACAAAGTTACTGTAGTAGAGTAAATAAGAAAAAATAAAACAAGCACACCAGGAAATTTTATACTGGTTCGAACTTCCCGTTTTGCGTCCAGTCTCAGACTCCTTCTGGAATTTCACTAACAACAATCCTCACTTAACCTGGAGGAACAGGTTTACAACTACGCTTGAACAGCCGAACAAGGGACCTGAGCAGCAGAACAGGATTTCGCCTCAACAGCCAAAGAGGACTTCACTTGCCTGAACAGCAGAACATGCCTCCAACTTATACAGAAAGTATATGACATAGCTGTTCTGAATAACACGAATTTGTCTCTTGATAGTACAATCTTCCTATAATCTTCTCCTTTTGATATGTATGTGTGTGTATGTGAAGAATATGGAAGTAAATGAATGATTATGTAGAAATTTAAATGCTCAAAATGTTAGAATCGGTGTAGTATAGAAGTAGAAAGCTTTTGATTGATTCGGTGAGTTAAACAAATGATTCTAATATGTTTATATAGAGTATAAAGAGTTATAATCATTCGTGAAAAGTTATCATGAAGGAGTATGGATGTATCTCTTAGTAAAAGGTTGTAACTCTTCATGAAAATGAAATGTATTTTCAAAAATATAGCAGCTGAAGAAGTTCAGCCGTCTGAAAATAAATTTCAGACTTCTGAAATTTGAAACGTGCAAATCAGAAAAGAAGTAGGCTATTTTTGCCTATATTCAGGCGTCTGAAATGGTCAATTCAGACATCTGAATTTGACTTATAACTAAAAATTACCATAGTTCAAATGGTCAGAACACTTGCCTTCTGAACTAGTGACACAGGTTCGAGTCCCGCTCCATGCAATTTTTTGAGAACTTGATTTTTCATTTAAAATATGAATGTATATGTGTGTATAACATTTGGAGAAGATTTTAACATTTGTAAACTCTAGACACGACACTCTATGACTAATAATACTTTGATTGTCACCTTTGTCTTGTCTCTATCATATATATCTCTTCATGTATCTCCATATACATTCTTTTATTCTTTTGTACTATGTATCTTCATTTTGAATGTATTTGATTATCTCTTTTTGATGCCCATGTACCTGCAAATTAGCTTAGAGATTCTTTGACATAATTGTATAGTTGTTGTCATTAAAATCCAACAATTGAGGTTCTAACATTCTCCCCCTTTTTGATGACGACAACTATACAATTTTAAAAAAATATTCATTCTATATAAAAAATAATATTAATATGTTTAAAGCTCCCCCTAAGTATAACATCTCCCCAAATGAAAATAGCTATGCTTTGATACCAAGTGAAGGTTATCGTGGTGCAGATCGTGCTATATGGAATTATAACATACTAGTGCGGAAATAAAACAAAGTTACTGTAGTAGAGTAAATAAGAAAAAATAAAACAAGCACACCAGGAAATTTTATACTGGTTCGAACTTCCCGTTTTACGTCCAGTCCCAAACTCCTTCTGAAATTTCACTAACAACAATCCCCACTTAACCCGGAAGAACAGGTTTACAGCAACCCTTGAACAGCCGAACAAGGGACCTGAGCAGCAGAACAGAATTTCGCCTCAACAGCCGAAGAGGACTTCACTTGCCTGAACAGCAGAACAGGACTCCAACTTATACAGAAAGTATATGACACGGTGTGTTCTCAATAACACGAATTTGTTTCTTGATAGTACAATCTTCCTATAATCTTCTCCTTTTGATATATATATGTTTGTATGTGAAGAATATGGAAGTAAATGAATGATTATGTAGAAATTTAAATGCTCAAAATGTTAGAATCAGTGTAGTATAGAAGTAGAAAGCTTTTGATCAATTCGGCGAGTTAAACAAATGATTCTAATATGTTTATATAGAGTATAAAGAGTTATAATCATTAGTGAAAAGTTATCATGAAAGAGTATGGATGTATATCTTAGTAAAAGGTTGTAACTCTTCATGAAAATGAAATGTCTTTTCAAAAATATAGCAGTTGAAGAAGTTCAGCCGTCTGAAAATAAATTTCAGACTTCTGAAATTTGAAACGTGCAAATCAGAAAAGAAGTAGGCTATTTTTGCCTAGATTCAGACGTCTGAAATGGTCAATTCAGACGTCTGAATTTGGCCTATAACTAAAAATTACCATAGCTCAAATGGTTAGACCACTTGCCTTCTGAACTAGTGACCCGGGTTCGAGTCCTGCTCCATGCAATTTTTTGAAAACTTGATTTTTCATTTAAAATATGAATGTATATGTGTGTACACCATTTGGAGAAGATTTTAACATTTATAAACTCTAGACACGACACTCTATGACTAATAATACTTTGTTTGTCACCTTTGTCTTGTCTCTATCATATATATCTCTTCTTGTATCTCCATATACATTCTTTTATTCTTTTGTACTGTGTATCTTCATTTTGATTGTATTTGATTATCTCTTTTTTATGCCCATGTACCTGCAAAGCAGCTTAGAGATTCTTTGACATAATTGTATAGTTGTTGTTATTAAAATCCAACAATTGAGGTTCTAACAACATTGATTGAGTATCTGAAAAGAACACTCAAACGAAGCAGAATGATAACTCAACAAAACTCGAACAATCTAGAAACTCACCTCATTCCTCAGTGGATATCCTCGTGGACGGATAACCGAAGAGCTAAGAGCTAGGAATAAGGTTACCTCAACACTCGATTGCCCAATTGGATGTCAATTCCAAATGGACTCAAAAAACTCAACAAAGTCATTATGACTGGAATTTGAGATAGATCATCATCATATTGATACTCAAGAGTGAAATCAAAAACTTTAGAATCATCATTAACATTCCAAAGTGGCAGGAATAATAAGCCAATCAAATTAGGATGCCAAAATAAATATAGGATCCTTTAACAATAAAAGGATCAGACTTTACATCAAATAAGTCAATCCATCTCAAATCAGATACATCTCAAATGGTGAGTAATAAACAAATACTCACCAAAACAGCAACAAATAAAGAACTCGGAATGCTCACAACAAGCCAATCGTTGTGGATCCCTTTAATAGGATTCACAACTCTCAAAGGAATGCAACAAGAATGCCCAAAGAAATCAATCAGCTCCATCGATACGAACTCACTCGTATCGACAAAAATTAGAATCTAATTATCCCAAATAAGATTTTATATAAGATAGGATGACATCAAACTCTATTATGGAATACTGTGGAATACAATATATCTATATTCCTAGACATATTCCATCTTAACAATCCTAAAACTCAAAAAAATAAATCAAGGCTCGATTAAAAAACAAGCTTGAATAAAGGACAATAATTCACCCATATTGAACTTCGATGTATCATGATATACATACTGTTCTGCGTTTATTCTGCTTTGTTCTGACCACAGCTCTGATACCAAGCTGTAATGCCCCTCCCCGAGAGCCACCTTAGCAAAGAGAATTAACAAGTAATTCTATCTACTAAAGCAGAGAATAGGGCTGGTTAAGGGCGACCATGTATAATTTTGTCTTAAAAATCTATTGTATACATCGATAAATGCAATATAAATTTTCAACTCATGTGGATCGGCATACCCAGTAAATGCTTAATCCAAAACTATAGGTGGCTAACGGATCTATCAGAATAAAATACAATAACTAAATGTAAAGCACATCATAGAACAGTAATCAACATCATATATATACATATACACATACACTAATACATGTTTAGTACAATACAATATGAATACAATGAAGGTGGTACACGACCACACCATATACATCAAATCAAATGTAAAAACATCAGAGTATGTGGAAGAAATAAACTAGTCAATGGAAAGAAGAGTTGATATCCAACATCAACTTCAAGCTAAGTCCAATAGATGATACCTAAAACAACTCGGTCTGACCCGAGTGGAAACACACGGGTCAGGCTAGCTAAAATCATCAGTTAAACAGAATAATCGATAAGGATAAGTAGGTAAAAGCTATGGTATCCTTTTTCTTAAAGGATGCCGTGCCCTAAACAGGGTTTCAACATCATAAGAAAGGACAACATCTCTTCTTGGCAAGTAGAAGGGATAATGATGAAAAAGTCATACTGAAGTGGCATAACTGACACTTAAGAAAATGGAACACAGATGAGCAAAGTTTTAAAGATAAGATTCAATAAACATCGCTTTCTCCACATATCATCGGCGTTATAAAGGAATATGGATAATGACTTCAAATGATTCAATTATCTTCTTAGAAGTGGTAGTCAATATAAAAATACATCAAAGGTGCATATCCTTCATACGTAGAATAAAACGCATATGGATGTGTCCCATCTCATTGGCACATCCTAAGGATCATTCAAGGAAATATAAAGCCCAATCATAAAAGAAGCATTATACTTATTCATACCTCATCTCATCAGTATGAATATAGATACTTCTCAAATCCATCACTAAAACTCATCATAAAAGATTCTTCATAATCATTTATACCTCATCTTATCGGTATAATTTTATAAATACATCTCAACTCCATCTTAACATCAAGTAGTCTATAAAATCATCAAATCATCAATCCATAATGCAAATAACTCAATCAAAGAATAACATCATAAATGATTTCACCATATATACATACATATATATATAGACACACACACACACACACACATCTCATCTGGCACTAGGCTATCATTGTAATAATCATCTAAAGACGGTGAAGTCTAAAACATCAAACTCAACGAAATCCCGGATTGGCCAAATCCTCAATTGCATGCCGAAGCAATGCTACGCGTGCTTCATCGTGACTAGTACTACTATTTGGTACCATAAACATCGTGATGACTGAGTCAAATAACATCTTAGCATCGTGAATATCGTGAATGACTATAGTCTATAACATCATAATGACTCCTAGTCACAAAGACCCGAGGTAATAACATCGTGATGATCGGAGTAGCAACTACATCGTGATGACTCCAATGGAGTACTCGTGGTCTGTAGTACTAGTAAACATCGTGAATGTGTCTCAACTTCTCGGATAGGAACCCAATAGGTGTTAACATACGTCTCATACCATACGTTCACCCCAAATGGTTTACTAGCCGTTAGTTGGTACCACACTAGTAAAACATCGTAAACATCAAGAAAATATACTCGACCTCGTCTTATTGGCGAGTAAATACAATACTATGCTCGTCTCATCTTATTGACGAGTACTAGGGGCATCGTGACTTGTCTCTTCTCATCGACAAGTAAAAACTATCATAATATATCTCAACATCGTAAAATCATCATAAAGAAGCGTACCTTATCTCATTAGTAAGTAAAAATAACATCTAGATGGTTATTTATAACCATAATTCCAAATAGGAATTTCTAGCCCTTAATTCATCTCATTTCATCGGCGATTAAGAAACACATCTTAAAATGGTCCTTCATCAAATATACTCCTAAATTGGAGTTCTCGGACCATATAATCTATCCAAAATTTATTCACATCTTAAATCACCTCAAATAGTTCATCGAAAGGGTTTCGATCATGTAAGTCCGATATTAAGCGATAAAGCAAATCCATGTGTCCCATACCACATGATATACTTTACCGTTTAATTGTCCTTCTTATACACCCGAAATTCATAAAAATAAGTAATTTTATTTATAAAATAATTTTATTTATAAAATAATTTTATTAGAGAAATAGAAATTTAAAACGATTTTCCGAAAACGATTATTAAAACCAATATTTCAAATTCCTTTATTATAGGAAATAAATCAATCTTTATTTAGAAAAATAATTAAAAAATACTATGTAATAATAATTTGAAATGTCCATGTATTTCAAAAATGGTTTAGTGAAAACCGTTTTCGAAAGCAATGAAAACCAAGAGAGATATCTCAAAACCGATAACTTGAATTCCATACGAATTCAGTTCAAATTTAACCCAAAATCAATTCAAATTCCATTTAAATTTGAATTTTAAATTCTCCAAATATAGCTAGCCTACTGGAAGGCATCATAGCTCTCAAAATATCTCATAAACATCATCAAAACCGAAGAGAATGAGAGCAAAAACGAGCTAATATAATCTAAGTTCAACGATTGTTGTTGCTATCATTTTGCTCTCAGGACAGCAACATACAACCATAATTATGACCAAGCAAACTTCAAATTTTTAGAAAATATAATGAATAAAACATGTAGCACATGACCTAAAATTTCCGAAACATCCAAAATTATCAAATTTGGTTAAGAAACGAAGAAGTTATGGTCAAATTCGTTTCGATTTCAAACACAAAGCAAATATTGATTTTGCTCTCTGGTTAGCAGTAGAAAAATTAGATTTTGACACAGCTAACTTGAAAACTATAGAAAACTCAAAAAATGAAAGTTGTGATACATGATTTATTATTTTCAAAACATCTAAAATTATCAAAATTGGTTAAGAAACGAAAAAGTTATGGCCAATTTCGTTTCAGCTTCAAGGACATAGCAAATATTGGTTTTGCTCTCGGGATAACAGTATAAAAATTCGATTTTGACATAGCTAACCACGAAATTGCAGGAAACTCAATACATGAAAGTTGTAGCACATGATTTAATCTTTTCGTAACATCCAAAATTATCAAAATAAAAAAAAAGGACGAATGAGTTATGACCAAAATAATTTCTCGGACTTGTGATTGTTGTTGCTGTCATTTGCTCTCGGGATAGCAACAAACAAGCATGATTTTGATCAAACAAACTTCAAAATTTTAAAAAACTCAAAACATAAAACTTGTAGCCCTTTGTCTGTGATTTCCAGAACATCTAAAATTATGTAATTTGGATAATAAATTTAAAAGTTATGGCCAAAACAATATGGCAGCAGAAAACAGAAAATAACAAAGACGAAACGTAACCTTATTAATACGAAAATTCAACTCAAAACCTTGTTTTTGGCTGGCATTTGTAAGATTTTACACTTACCTATTGATTTTCAGTGAATAAGTAAGGATTTGCAAGGAAGCTTGAGCCTTTAGCATAAAATGGAGCCCTAAACGCTTGAAAATAGAAAAAAAATACATGCAAAGAAGAAATTGATCAAAACAAAATCTACAGTAAAAAATTCTATGGTTTTAGGTGGATTTTAAGATAGAATAGATTGGAGATTACATTCTTTTATGATTCTAACTTGAATTAGGCTTTTAAATTTGCAAAGATTGAGCTTGGAAGATTTAATTTTGAAGAGGGTAGCCATTGTTTTACTTTGAAGCTTTTTCTTTTCTGATTTAGGTTTTACTATAATGAGTTTTGGGAGAAAAGAAACGTATTTCATCAAAAAACTCTAGAATTTGGGTTAATGGATGTTTGCTATACCCAGTTAATCCATTCTTATACTTAGAAAATTATTTAGGCTAATATACATAGGTTTTAAACCATTTTTAACATAACCTTCTCATATTAACCTCTTTTTACATAAGACAAAATGCATTCTTCATATTTTAACAAGGTGAGCATGATTAACACAATAGTATTTTTTTACACTTAAAAATACTATTTTCCCAATAAACAATTAATTTACACAATATTTGACAATATTGTTATTTTTAGACAAAAAACCACAATTTTAAACAATCTGAGTCAAATAAAAATTATTTCTTAACTCAAACAAGTGTATCAAATGTTTTAACACTTTTTAATATTACAACACTATTTTCAATCATTAATACATTTCAAAAAATTCATTTTCTTCTCATTTGCCCTTTTTATTCACTATAAAAGGCTATTATTGGAATAAAATTCCAATGCTTCCAATTTTGACTCAATAAATATCTAACATCATTTATTTTCAACCCAATTTCACAAATAAAGTATTCTAAGCTTATTTTCACTCATTTATATTTATTCCAAACATCAGTATGTTGAAATAACATCTTATGAGATAAATTAACTCACATAAATTAAAACCCAAGTTTTATTCATCAAAACATTGTTTATATAAAATAAACAATAACTCGCATTTCATTCCTCTAATTCATTTATAATCACAATATTAAATTATTATTTGCATTATAATTTAATATTAACGGTAATCTCCAAAATCCAGGTTGTTACAAATTTCAACTCACTTCAGTTTCTCAATAAACCATTCCAAACTATATCGATTTCAAAAACAAACTTGAACCACAAAATAAACCATTTAAATTTCAATATATTTCAAAGCTTTAAGTATTCAACATTTTCAAAACTAAATTTCATAATTTCATATGTATATTAAATTAAATTTACTATTATTTAGTTTTGAAATATTTACTTAATAAATCCAACATCGTTTACATAAAACCTTCAAATTTCAAATAACTGAATATTCCTTCAATTTATTTAAACTTTATATATTCATTTAAATCACCTTAAACCAAAATCAAGTTACAAAATCATATCCTTAAAAAAATATTCAAATTCCATAAGTTTCAAATCGATTTAATTAAATAAATTCTTAATTAAATACCATTTCAAATCAATTCCAATCTATCTTCCCAACCTTAACTTATAAAAATCATTATAAAATCTATTTTAAAATATAAATTTAATAATTAATTAAACATCTTATTAAATTTGTTATATATTAAATCTATTTATATATTCAGAAATAGTAAAATATAATTTCAAATTTTACTTATAACTATACAATTTTCAAAACATATAAATTTAAAAATCTAAAATTTAAAACTTTATAAAATACATAATAGATTAAAATAAATATTTATTAAAACCAATAGTTCTTTCCAAAATCATGGAAATCATTTTCAAAGTATTTATATATAGACCAACGGTGTTTGTATATAATTTTCTATTCTACGGTCAAGTGATACAGATATTTATCATTTCAATCCGCAATTTAAACACACACACACACACTGGTATATATCATTTCAACCCGCAATCCCAAATTCAATTCAAATGAATTTTGCTTGGGTTTATCATTTCAACCCATAACAATTTTCTCCTATTCTACAGATCGTTCGGGTATGTATCATTTCAACCCATAGTGAATTCTATACTAACAGGGAACTTGTAGAGGGATAACAGATATGATAATAATATACAGGCATATATCATCAATATAGATAATAAATAACGGTGTTAGTTATCACAGGTGAATAGATAGCATACATGTAGCAATGTAAACAACTAACAGCAACATATTTCAATTGTCGTTTCAATTGAAATCAAATTTAATAAATATAAGAATGTTAATCATGAGTGATTGCTCACCATTCGAGGCTAGAGAGTTTGACAAGCAAGCTAGAATTCCAGGCAAAGTGAGATGGGCACGAATTCGACGGATAAAGCTGATAGATAAGGAATTGATAAAATAAATCAGAATCATTTAGATAGAAACAGAACATATACACACACACACATTTATATATAATTTCAAATCAATACTAATTTAAACACATATTAAATTTTATATATATATATATATATATATATATATCAAAATAATTTTTTTAAATAAACACATATATAACAACATATCTACATAATAAAATTTAAAATAAATATATATCTATATACCAAATAAAAATGCAAAATACTTACATACAACTTTCATATATTATAAAATCAACACTGTAGACTTATAAATACTATAAACAATATATATATAGTACTGTAACTAGCAATAATAGACTTACAAAAATATACATTGTTTTTATATATATCATGAACAACTGTATACATAACAACTCATTTTTTATAACTTGTACAAGTTTTTATATATATATATATATATATATATCAACATACCCTATACCTATATAAATCTGTATATATAACTGGGATATATAGATGTATAAAAATCAACAGGAAAATGTATAAACTAGTATGTATATAAACAACAATCCAAAAGAAATGGTACAGGTATAAACAATGTATAGACTAAATATACTTTAAATATAACAAACAAATGTATAATATTATATACGTATAAATATTAAACTATTTATAAACTAATATATTATAAACAACACTGCTTAAAACTTGCATATAAATACAATATTATGATAATGTAAACCAGACTTATGCATATCGATCTATATATACTTACATATATAGAACAAATCATTTTATAACTTGTATACATTGTATATAAAAAAATCAAACAGAGTACATATACATACTTTTAAACATACATACAAACTCAGTTAGATTATATATATAAGTAGACATAACAAATATGTATAAATCTATATACAAACTGTGACGACCTGGAATTTCTGGAAATTTGAAATTGGAATATTTAATTATTTTTAATATTTGAAAGTTATCTTAACTTGAATTTCAAATATCACTGTTCATTTGGGCAGTTAAATTATTGAATTTAATAAATGGAAATTGGGTAAATTATTGAATCTTTATTTTTGAGCTGGTTAAAATATTTCAAAGGGCTTGGAAAATTTATATTTATAATACCGGAGGTATTAAGAATTGTAAATTTAAATTTGGAAATGTTTTGGTCAGTTTAAAAATATATAGTTTAAATTGATTCTTAAAAATAGCCTTTTGAGGCACAATTTCAGAAATTGACGAAACCAGTTCCAATGGATCCGTAATAGTGTACTAGTATCGAATTTCAATTTTCATAGTGTTTGGAGTGATTGTTTGGCCGTATGTTAAGTAAGCGCATCAGAATTTATATTGAAATTTCAATTAAATAACTGGGTCCAAAACGCTATCTACTCCATACGATCGAATTTGGACTCGAAACATTTTCCATTGTGTTCGAAATAGGGGTTTAACATTATAAACGTCTAGCAGCATGCCTCGATAGGAGGTCGAGATTTTGGCTCATTTTTGAGACGTTTAAATTCAAATTAAAATTAAAATTTTATATTGTGTCCAGTCAAAAGCAAATTAATATGATTCAACGTGTAGCCTGCCTTTCTAGCACGTGTCTTCATTTGGGACACGCGTGTTCTCTAAGAATAATTTTAGCACACGAACAGTAAAAAAACCCTTCCCTCAACAATCGGAACCAATTTAAAAAAACAAAATCGAAGAAAAAAATGGTGTCAGTTCTATTCGAAATCGTAAGAAAATCAAAACTGAAGGCAAGCTCATTCTTCCCCTTCTCTTCCTTCTCACAAATACATCGTTCGATCCCTTATATAAATTTTGGAGAGATTGAATCAATTGTTCGACCAACGGGGATGAGGGGCATTCTCGGGACGACGTCGGTAAGGGGATGGAGCAGCGACTATAGGTGATTGAGGCACGACCGACGTTGGGAAAGGAATCGACGTGATGACGAGAGGCTCGGTGGTTGGGGTTTCGTGCCACAGTTGGCGAACGCTGTTGATCAAAGCAAGGAAGGCATCGGCGATGCCGGCGGTGGTGGACAGTGAGGAGACACAAGATGACTGGTAGTGGGAAGGGCCTCGCGAACGACAGAGGGTGGTGATGTGGTCGAGTCGTGTTCGATGAGCAGTGAGGTAGCGGTTTATTTTATTTGCTTTTAATTTAATTTGAAAATATGTGTAATAATGCTTGATTCTATTGTAAGTTTGAATAGGATTTAATTCAAGGCTAGATTTGTAGATATTTTAACAGTAAAAAAAAGAAGAATATATGAAGATAGGATTTAGGAAAATAGAAAACTTCAACATGGTAATATAAATTATTTTTATAAGTGTATATCTATAGTTTCAAAGATAAGATTTTGAATTTATTTAAAGATTGGATTTTTGAATCTATATAAGTTATTTATAAGTGTATATGTATGTGTGTGTGTGTGATTTCAGAAAGAAAAGAATAAGTATAATATATAGATATATATATCACCTATTATTTCATATTAAAAATAAATATCAAGATAGTTAAATTATTTAATTGCTTATTTAATTTAATTAGTTACTAAAAGATTTTTTTTTTAAAAAGGAGAGATTAGTTTAGAATTCAGTTATTGATTAAAATAAATCATTAGTCAAAATTAAAAACTATTAAACTGTAATTAATTTGTTCGATCAATTCGAATATTAATAAACCTTATAATATTTGTTACAAGGTCTGAACCGTGAAGAAATGGTCGAGATGGAGATGGATTACGAACAGCAAATAAAAGGTGAGTTAATCTCACTCATCTGGATTACTATTTAAATTTAAATGATTAATTTTAAATATTTGGTTGAATGATTGAATTGATTGGATGTAGTATATTATGTAGTGTGTGTATATATATTGGAGTGATTGATTTCCCATATTATATAGCGAATAAGACTCTATGCACGGCATAATAGCGGACGAGATAATATAGCCCCATATACCGCGATATTCCACTTCGAAGTGGAATTGATATTTTATATTGTGCTAACATCTATGGATGCAGGGAAACAGGTTGAAGGGATCCAATTGGATTCCTCAAAATATTTTGATTTGTTAACTATTCCGTGTTATGATTTATTGGGTAATCTGTGATAGATTACAATGGTAATTGGAAATAATGGATGTTATGGTTTTATTGAACATATTTGGGTATACCGAGTTACCAAAAATATATAGATTGGATTTTGAAAAGAAAATAAAAAGGGAGAATTTGTAAGTAAAATGATTATAGAGAATTTGGAATAAATCCAAGGATGAATGGGAAAAAGATAAAAGTGGATTTTTAAATTTTAATAAATAAATTCCGAGTATGGAAAAGGAGATTTTGAAAAAAGGAAATGATGAATTTTAAAACTTAAGTGATATTATTTAAGGAAATAAAGATTTTATTTTAAAAATTCAAGGTTTAATTTTTTTTAGGAAAAGATAAAGAAGAAATTTGGAAAGTATGACATTTGTATTTTTAATTTAAATAAGATCTTAAATCAGGATAAAGACGGCAAATCTGAAATTAATGAGTTTTGAATAAATTTGGAAAAGAAAAAAAATTATTTTAAATGGAGTTAATTTTGAAAAATCAATTTGAAGATTGACTTAGTAATTGAAACTTTGTTTTTAGGAAAGATGAGACTATGGGATTTATAAACTGGGTTTATAAGGTGAAACAAGATATCAGTGGATATTTGGAAATATAAATTCACGGTGGGAATTTATAAAAAAAATGGGTAAATTGTTTTAAAAATAAATAGTGGTTTATTTTTAACGGTATGGAAATGGGAAGTGTATTTCACTGGAAAGCCAAGTGTATTTTAAACGAGACTTTTTATGTATAAGCTAAAGGCTTTAAAAATTTGTTTTAAGAAAACGTTTTAGAAAATTTATTATTTTTAAATGTTTTAAATTTTAAAGTAAATATTTTCAAATTTATTTTAGTAGTAATTATTTAAAGGTTAATTGGTATTATGTTTTAAAAAGATAATCATTAATATTTTATAAAGTAATTTTATTTTAAAGATAGTTGGGTAAAGTTTTATTTAAAAACTTGTATAGAATTTCGTAATTCTTATTTTAAAATTTAGTTTGGCTTAACTTTTATTTTTAAAATTAGTTTTATATTTATAAAGTAGTTTTATTGTGATTATTTTTAAAGCATATATTTTTGAATAAAGTGTTTAAGTAGTTTAATTTAAATGTTTTAAAGTTTATTTTATAATAAAGTGTTTTAAATTATTTTGATACCTAAAGTATTTGTACTTGGTGATTTCAGTGGAAATAGAAAATATTTGGGAAATTTATTCCGTGAGAGAAAGATGATTTGAAATTGTTTTCAAAAGGTTGAAAAATGGAAATATATCTTGCGAAGATATTTTGAGGATAATAAATAATTTGGGAAATTATTATGGATTGATGATTGTTTGTGAATGTTATTTGATAGTTAAATAACCGACTATCAATATTGGCCAATGCGCGGATCGTTTCGAAGAGTCGCGGATCGGGATTTATTTCCCGAAAACCACTTTATTCCAGTTTGAACGTTTTTGTGAGGAAGACAAGAGATTGGAGTCGAAGATGGAGCACTGAAGTGCAAGGGCTAATCGCTACTAATCCTGAGGGTGATTCCAAAATGGATGTAGTAGAAGTAGTGCCTTCGGTGCCGTTCGAACCCGGAATGAACTTGTATGGACGAATGCTTTCAGTACATCGTCAGGGGGACGATGAGCATTCTAAGTGTTTGTGTGCTAAAAAGGTAACGCATAGCCTCAAGCCTCATAAACCGAGAATGGCTAAAACATGGGAGGTGCACACAAGGCTAAGTGGCTAGCAACCAATTAGGGTAATATCACCCATGTCTAGATGTCCCTTTATATATTCGGCTGTTTGGTGGCTACTAATCCCAACCGCATGGTGAACTTATTCGGACTATCCAGTAACGGGTAGCTCTGATCTTGTGTTACAAGGGATTTAGGATGGATCCTCGGTACGGTGATCTAGACCACGTACTGTGACGGGCGGTACCCTAGTAGCCCTGTCATTGATGGAAATCCATTTTTCCTACGTGCCTTTACGGTTTTGTTTGTATACCTATTAGCTGGAATTTAATAAATGTAACAATTTCGGCTGTTTGAATAAGTATTTGTATATAAACACTACTATAATATTAGAGGATTTTATAAGAAATATTTCGGTTATCGTACGGAAAAAACCCGACATGTTTATTTGTGGCGTGGTCTTACAAGATACCTTTGATTTCAAAGGATTTTGAAACTTTAATAATCCAATTGAGTGTATTTTCTTACGCTGGTTTTCCAGACTGACTCGGGTGTTATTTAACTATAATGCTCAGGTTAGACCGAGTATTGTAGTATACAGGATATGGTGTTGTGGAGCTCAGGAGACGAGATGGATGGCGAGATGTACTTCCGTACTTGATTATTATTCCGCTGTGTATTCAATTTTGAGGACAAGTTTATATAATTATCCAGCCTTTGGATATTGATTGTGTTGTTGAATTGAGTAGTACTCTGGGAAATATGTATATATATGATAAAACAGATTTTTTTGTATTTAAAATAAATGTTATGTATCATATTTTATTCCGCTGCTTTTGTGAGATTCTGATATTATTTTCTGTTTCTTCTTCTACCTCCTTCTTCTTTAACCCTAATGGTTCGGTTTTCCAGCATCCGATTGTTCAACATTTGATACAGTAGACGTATTAATGTCGATTTTTAGACGTCGAAAAACCGGATCGTTATAGATTGGTATTAGAGCTGAAGGTTAAGCGAGAACATTGGCTCTGGTGGGGATTACTCATTTAAAATAGATTTTGTAGTACTCTAGAATGAGTTTGAGAGTATTAATAGTATGAACGTGTATTTGTTAATGAATATAAAAATTGTTTTTATATTGTGTTGACTTATCGGTTGAGTGTTTATTGATTCTGGTCGATATGTGAGACGCCATGTCATCGATAGGAGTTTCTAAACTCTTAAACAAGATAAACCGACACAATAATGTTTTCAAATAGGGTAAATGAAATAATTTTACCTAAATTATTTTTGTATATAAAAGAAATTATTTTCCATAAATTATTATAGTTATATATGGTTGCTTGGTTATTAGGAAGTGATAACATTAAAATTATTATCATTGTGGTGTAAAAATTGAATAATAAATTGAAAATCATAACCAAAGTTAAGAAATTTATTTCATAAAACATAATAAGATTTGTAAATGTGAATTATAAATGTGATTTATAATTTATAATGAAATTAAAATTCCAGAGCAATTTTTGAATATGAGATTAGAGAATTTAAAATTTAAAATTTGGGAAAAATTTAAATTCCTTTTGAAAATGATTATCAAAGGTTTTGGAGAAAATTGGTGGAATTATTTAGGAAATATTTTTGAATTGGATTTGAAATCTGATGGGATTTGAAATCTGATGGGATTTGGATTTTAAAAATATTTGAAGGGGTTTTAAAGAGATAAAAGCATTGAACACTTTTCGATCACTAGAAAATAACTTCGGTGATCACTGCAGTATCATCGATGTTCATTTTTGAGTTTCCAAGAGATGAATTGGTACTCGAAGGATTTAATATGGAGTTGTTTGCAAAACTGGGTTAGTTTTGAATAACATTCAAGGAATAATTGGATATGCAATTGAATTATGGATTTTAAAAAAAAATGTTTTTGAAATATTGAAGTTTTGGTTTGGTAAAACCGTTTTGATTTTAAAATACAAAGGAATATTGAATATTTTGAAATGGTATTTGTTGCAAAGTTGAGTATAATTTTGTAATGCAAAGGAATATTTTGGCTTGGATATAATTGATTTCAAAAATGATTTTGAAACGTTGAGTATTTGATTAAAAGACTCTGGAACCTTATTTAAATTATTATGGAATTTAAATAAGCTAGAAAAACTTAAAGAAGTTAAAAAATCGAATTAAAATGGAATGTAATTGGACCTAGTGAATAAAATTAAAAATTTATTGGAAGTAAATTTGTGGGAGAACAAATTTATTTAAATTTGTGAGTAACATAACTAGATTTAAAGTTGAATAATGGAATCAATTTAGATTGTGTCAAGAAAAGTAAATTGTAATTATGTTCAAAGGAATTAAAGGAATTAAAAGTTTCAAAATAAACTTTTTATTGAAATTTGAAATTTGTGGAATAAGATTCAACTTGAAAGAGTCAAATAAAGGTAAGTGTGATTAAAGAATAAAGTAAGAAAGATAAGCCAATTAAAGCAGGTTGGCAAATGGAATGGAAATAAAATTGGAGATAGACAAATGAATTTTCATTTGCAAGTAAATAGGATTTAAAGTAAATATTGGGAATTAAATTGAATTATGTGTAATGGAAGATAGTCAAGATTTGACTAAATAAAATAAAAGACTGAAATAAAATTAGTGAGCAAACCAATTAATTCAAGTGGATAAGCAAACGAATTGGAATTGTATATTGGATAATATTTAATTTAAAATGGGTAAAATAAAGAGAAGTTATAAAATTAATTTGCAGTGAACCAAAATGACAAAAGTTGGTGATAATAAAAATTTGTTTGAGATTTAAAATAAATTAATAAGTGGAACTGATTAAAATAGTGATATGAACTAGTTGTGAATGGAAAATAGTAGATAAAATTCAATATTCGAGTTTGAAGATGAATTGAATTCATGTAGAATTGAAAATGAAAATTTGGTTAAAAATTGAGAAAAAGTATCGAGATCTGAGATAAATAAGTAAATTGAAGCAAATTGAATCTATTTGGTATTAGAATCCAAATTGATTAAATATGGATAAAAACCAAGTGATAAAGTGAAGTTGAAAGGTAAATTCGTAGTAGACTAAAGATAATTTAAAGTTTGGAAATAAATCCATTAGGATTTAAATAAATTAGTAGTGAAATTTATTAAAGAAATGATTAATTGAATATGGATTGAGATAAAGGCAAATAGAATTCAATATTTAAAATGAAAGGTAAATTGAATTCGAAATTGGAGGTTCAATTTGAATAGAAGTAGATATAAACTAAAGTGGTGAGATAAAAATAAATATTTAAAGTGTGAAAGATATTTATATTGGACATAAGGAGGAATGGTGAAATTCTTAAGTAAGTTTGGTATTGGACCAAGTAACTTTTGAATGGAGATTAAGTAAGTTTGTGAAATGGGATAACTATGGATAAGAGAATGGAAACAAAAAAATAATGTAAATAAAAGAGAATTGATATAGTTAATAATCAATGGATATAAATACGTAGGATGTACGTATATTATTTTATTCGCATAACGATTTGATCCAGATTCGAGCATAGAATTTCGAGATAGTTATAACGATCTAAGTTGGGATATTTCACTCGATTTTCGACGGCGAACCCTGGTTATGGATTTTTGATTCATTCTAAAAACTCTCTATCATAGTTTGTGGCTAAGCAAGGAGAATGACGGTTTCTAATCAAGAAACCAGATCTGAGTCCGCACTTGGAAGTCGGGGGAACGATACTAGTTCGAAAGTGAAATTGTGTGATCAAGTGAGCGATCAAATGGGGAATTACGTACGGATGATATATGTACATCGTACGGATGTGAATAAAATAGATATTAAAATCTTTTATATAATATGATTTTGAATGCAATGATTGGATGTTATTTCTAAGTAGGATGTTCAGGTTTTAAAAAGCAAAAGAGAATTGGGATTTTTGATTTTTGAAGATAAATTGAAATTTGCTCGGCGAAGGTATGTATTTGAATTTCTGTATGAAATTTGATGATTTCTGATATAGCCACTTGGCATTTTGTTTTCTTTTTGAAATCTGAGGGCCCGTAGAGGCATTTTGTAGAAGTACCGAGCTAGCCGTGCAAAGGAGACGCTGACAAAAAAATTTGAAAATTTAGGGAGCTAGAAATTTTTTGAGAAATTTTGAAAATTTAAAATTACATTTTAAATTTAAATTTGAATGGTTAGGTAAGAGATATTGGTTGGAACTAATAGAAGAAGTTAGAAAAGTTAGTAAGTTGATGATGTCTTTATTAAAAGGATGGTTTTGGAAATTGTTAAAAACCAGTTGTTTGAAAAAAATAGAGAACGGGCTATGGACCATTCCTCTTAACTAGTAATTTCAAAGACGAAATTCTTTTAAGGAGGGAATGTGTCGACCTGGAATTTCTAGATATTTGAAATTGGAATATTTAATTAATTTTAAATATTTGAAAGTTAGCTTAACTTGAATTTTAAATATCATGTTCATTTGGGCAATTAAATTATTGAATTTAATAAATGAAAATTTGGTAAATTATTGAATCTTGATTTTTGAGCTGGTTAAAATATTTCAAAGGGCTTGGAAAATTTATATTTATAATACTGGAGGTATTAAGAACTGTAAATTTAAATTTGGAAGTGTTTTGCTCAGTTTAAAAATATATAGTTTAAATTGATATACAAAAATAGCCTTCCGAGACACAGTCTCGGAATTTGGCGAAACAAGTTCCATTGGATCCATAATAGTGTATTATTATCGGATTTCAATTTTCATAGTGTTTGGAGTGATTATTCGGCTGTACAGTAAGGAAACGCGCTGTAATTTATATTGAAAATTCAATTAAATAACTGGGTCCAAAAGGCTATCTTCTCCATACGATCGAATTAGGACTCGAAATCTTTTCCATTGTGTTCAAAATGGGGGTTTCACATTACAAATACCTAGCAGCATGCCTCGATAGGAGGTCGAGATTTTTGGCTCGTTTTTAAGACGTTTAAATTCAAATTAAAATTAAATTTTTATATTGTGTCCAGTCAAAAGCAATTTAATATGATTCAACGCGTAGCCTGCCTCTCTAGCATGTCTCTTCATTTGGGACATGCATATTCTCTAAGAATAATTTTAGCATGCAAACAGTAAAAAACACCCTTCTCTCAAACATTGGAACCAATTTAAAACAAATGAAATCGATGAAAAAAATGGTGTCGGTTCTATTCGAAATCGTAAGAAAATCAAAACTGAAGGCAA
Organism: Allium cepa; assembly: GCA_030765085.1. Lineage (NCBI taxonomy): Eukaryota > Viridiplantae > Streptophyta > Magnoliopsida > Asparagales > Amaryllidaceae > Allium > Allium cepa. Next base: position 78,350,505 of record CM060932.1, on the reverse strand, counting down.
GCTCGTTCTTCCCCTTCTCTTCCTTCTCACAAATACAGCGTTCGATCCCTTATATAAGTTTTCGAGAGATCGAATGGATCGTTCGACCGAAGGGGGGAGGGGCATTCTCGGGACGACATCGGTAAGAGGATGGAGCAGCGACTGTGAGCGATTGAGGTGCGACCGACGTTGGGGAAGGAATCGACGTGATGTCGAGAGGCTCGGTGGTTGGGGTTTCGCATCATGGTTGGTGAAGGCTGTTGATCAAAGCGAGGAAAGCATCAGCAATGTCGGCGGTGGTGGACAGTGAGGAGACGCAAGATGTACTGGTAGTGGGAAGGGCCTCGTGAACAGTAGAGAGTGGTGATGTGTAACGACTCGGATTTTGCCCGCTCAAAAATCGACATTCATACATCAAATCGTATTCGAATGCCATAGATTCGACCGTTCAAATCCGATTCGCCGGAGCTTATAACAATCATTAAGTAAACAACACAGCGGAATAAAAGAATAATACATTGATATACAGCTTTGATACAATATCTGATACAACAGATGATCCAATAGATATCAATATACATCAGAGATATGATACAATAAATAGCAGCGGAAAAGAAAAATAGATTACATCTAGCAGCGAAACAAATAACTCCAAGATAGTCTTCAAGGAAGAACTCCAAAAATAACTATAACTCCATTTCCAAGAAGCAATCCAGCAATAGCTCGAACCCCCAATAACATATCACCAAGCTCAACAAGACTGGTGTGATCCAAATACTGAACTAGCTCCAGATAATCCACTATATCTAACTATCTGAAAAACCCAACTCTAGACTGCTCGTGTAGAAAATAATGAGCACCCAGAGTTTAGGAAAGAAAACAATAAACTCCGGATCAGTCGTGGGACTGGTGTGAGCAACAAAAACAGTTTATCTTTCAAAACATTCAAAGAAATATTTTTAAAGTCAATTCGCAATGCTTTTGAAAATGAGACTACCATAAGACCTCCCGCCACACACACAATGCAAACGCAGACTTGGAGGAGATTTCTTCTTATGATAGTCAAAGATGCTTGATACGCATTAAAAGAACATTTGATATTATTACTAGTGCATAGTGTAGAACAAATCATTTCGAAAGTAGAATATAAATCTTAGCCAGCATAGGTACCATTATATTATGCCTACTATAGCTACCATATTAGATGGCAGGTTCTACAACTAATACCGTACAAGTCTTGTATTGTTTCTTTGGATTTCCAACGAATGATCAGGCCAAGGAACTTCCCATTGCCACATGAGAATGCCTCTGGATGGACATCCCCGAGAACCAAACCGGATCTCTACCAACACAAGGCCGGGTTACTCCTAACCGAGTAACAACTGACCGAATATGCCATCCCCCGGTCCTTTGGGACCTTTATCCGAGAGCTCTCTAATCAATTCACACAATCATAACAAAGGGTTTCCAACATGAGTAAGTATCTGGGCTCCATACCATGATACCACCCTTTTCCAGAAGGAAATGCACACATCCTAAAGGGGGCTACCCCTCATAACCTTGCTGCTTCTTTCCTGTTTTGACCATTCACGGGTTGTGAGGCTCGACGAAGTCTCGTCCACAAAAACACACTTTATACAAAAGCCGTGCTTTGGGTCAACAAATGATAATAGAAATGATCACCAAGATAGACGATCAAACAAATGATCCTATCACAAATAATCAACACAATGATCATTTCACAGCAACACTCAGCATGTCACATTACCAAATTGGGAATACATCGCTGATAACTTCAACTATATAACCTCTGAGCTCGTACGTCTCAGAGAAGGGTGTTAAGCTAAGAGAATAAATTCTCCGCCACCAACAGAAATATATTTGAAAGAAATCAGCTTTATATCTCAAATTGTAATGTCAGACATAACTATCCATACAAGTCTGTTCCGGGCTCGAACAGAACCGAAGGCACTTACAAAGAAGTCCTTGCAATCCGGATATCCACAATCCTGATCAGATTCCCCATCACATATGGAGAACTCTATACCGGAGCAACTCAGTGCAGAGTCAATCGACAGGTCATCCTATCGCTCTCGCAAATACCCGATCTTCAACACCGGTCTTCAAATGCTATCCATAACGACATATCACATATTCGGAATGGGTTATACGACCCAAAGGTCCTTTCCCGGCTAACCCGAATAGTGAACGCAATATTTAAAACATATGGATATGGGATTTCAATTAAGTCACAACTTATTACCCAAAACTTTTCTTTTCAAATGGTTTAAACCAATTACCATTTCAAATCTTTTAAACAAAAAGATTTATTTCACAAAGTTCACTCAGTTTCACAAAGATTCATTTACGGATTTCAAAATAATTTCCCTTTCAATTGGATTAACTCATTTAAATCTTTAAATCAAAGATTTATCTCATAGCTTTCAAACTTATTTTCAAAGATTCATTCATACTTGGAAAATTATTTTCGATTTTATTTATACAAGTTAAAAACTTTGAGTTAATTCAAATTCCCAAAATAACGCTTTAAAAACGGTTTAAACCCCTATAACTTGTAAAGTTTTTTTTTTAAATCATAAATATTGAATATAGAATTCAATTTCAGATTTCTTTTGAATTTCAATCTAAATCCGATTATTTAAATTCCAAATCTTTATTAGTTATTCAAAAATAACTTTTATTCTTAAAACAGCTTTTCAAAAGCTTTTCCACATTTAAAACTTAATTTATTTCCAAAAATATTTGAATTAAAATTCAAATTCAAACTTATTTAAAAATCTGTGACTTAACCGATTTCCTTGTGAAATCCATATTTGTGTGTGTATGAGTGTAGTGCAGGGATTTTACACAATAGTGCACAGCATCAATCATCAAAAATATATAAATATCGATAAGCGATATAACCAATAACGCTTATCTTCTTTCACAGTTTCACAGATAAAATAAATTTATCAATCACGAAGATTCATCATTACAATTCGATGTGGGTTTCGGATAACCAACTGGAATCCGATTCCCTGTCGCATCGAAATTCAAATGTCGTTTTAAAGGCTAAGGGTTTACAGAATAAAATCACCCATCATAATCCAGCATAGGGTAAATCAAATCTCACACATCACAAATTTCAAAACAGAAATATCAATTCCTTTTTCAACGAATCAGATATCCTACATAATCCATAAGTAATCATCTTTAATTCTTATTGTGATAAATTCAATTAAAAATAATTTCTTAGGAATTAATTACTTAGCCCTGTATAATCAATCGTTAATTCATTATCAATTAATTTCATACTTCATTTCAAATTATTTAATTAACCAATAAATTCTTAATCAATCATAAAGTCTTAATTACTTAATTCCTTTATTCACTCTATTAAATTAATTACTTCATAATCAATTTATTTATCCTTGATTAACTATTCTTTAACCATAAATTTATAACTTTAATTAGTAATTCATTTACCATTAACTACTTAGTTAATCAATTATTAGTTCTTAATTAAATTCTTTAATTAATTAACTACTAATTTCCCACAAATTAACTTGAGTAGTTAATTGAAATTTACTTATCACTTAAACATTAATTTATTCAAACTCTAATTATAATTAAAATGAAATTATTCTTATTTATTTTCTAAAATAATTACTTAATATTAATTATTCGCTAAATAACATTTTCAAAGAAATCTTCTTTAAACTTTGAAAATCAATTTAATAATAACTACAACTTTAAGTGTTAATCAATTTCATATTCAACTTAATTACTTGATTAAAAATAATAATTAGATGTTAAAACTTTGTTGAAGCATTAACTAAAACAATTCTTAATTAACTTATACTTAGATAGATTAAACATCTTATAAGCCAACTTTTCTTAATAAATTTCAAATCAAATTTTTTACTTAACTTACTAACATTATTAATTTAATTATACTAAACTTGTTAATCAAATAGCTTAAAGAAATATTAGCTTAACCCCTAATGGGCCGAGACCAACTGCATCACTCGAGTAGTCCTGATCCCCTACCTTCTTCTACTACCCTTTTCCATTCTTCTTTTTATATCAACCTGATGATACCAGATGCTCACGCAAAACCCAAAAAAAAAACGCGAGCCAAAGCATCACGTACTCGAGCGTTCTCTCGAGTTTTCCCCCCTTCCCGCTCGGCCCAAACTTCCCTGACACAAATCAGTGTCGTGCACGTGCACACGAACCGCCGCCACCTCCGGTGGCCATCGCGACCTCCCACAAACCAAAATTCGACCCCCAACTCAAAATTGAATCTCAGTATTTCGAACGAAAGTCGAAATCGAAATACGCTTATTTGCTCGACCCTTCAGCTTGAACCCACCGAACAAAACTGCTTCGCCCTCCCAACGTCGATCACCAGAGGTGACGTAACTCCGGCCAAACACTCGTCGCTAACCCCTTTACCACTTCCCAAGGTCGCGTAGCACTCGATGCCGTGATGACGTCGCGGCAACCTTCTTTGCTCCCCTGTCTAAAATGATCATCTAAACCCCAAAGTGCTCTCGTCCTCTTAATCCTTGCAATAATTAAATTTTTTTACATTTTTCCTAACATCATTGAGTACAAATCTAGCTCCACGCGAAATTTCAACACCCAGTATTTCTTTGATTTTTTGGAATTGATCAAAGTGCAAATTCTGTTCAAATTCGAACTGCCCTCAAATTTCTCAACAAAAAATCATTACTATTATTTTAAAAATCCTATTTTCATATGTTTATTCAGAATATGAAATCAAACCAATGTTTTAAAATAGTTGAAATTATCACAAATTTTTGTTTTTACTGTAAAACCATGTTTACAGGGTTGAATACTTCATGATCAATCTTAAACAAAACTGTAAACTGTGAGTTGAACTTAAACAATTTATTTTGTTTTAAGAATCTTATTTTCCAGTTAAGATTCAAGTTGTACCTTTGAATTAGCAATTTACAGAAACCAAATTTTTTTTTTTATCCAGAATAATTCCTGTTTGCCTGTAACACTTGATTCCAGAGCCTAGTTTGCTATCAAAATTTAAAACAAATTTTAATAGTTCTGATTTGAGTTTAGACATCCTGCTTTGTCAAAAAGATTTAAAGCTTTCTAATGATTGGATGCAATAAATTTGAATTTGAATAAATATTTAACCCTGCAATCAATAAACAAGGCAGTACAGTATGCAGACTTCATCTCACAAATATTCAGTGCAATGCATATATTTTTCAAGACAAACCAAACCTCTAATATTCATCAGGCAACTAGATTAAACTTAGGTTAATTTAAAATATGAAGTTACTCACATTAACTTGAAGAACATAGGTGGTTTAAAACTGGAAATGACATGCACAAAGAAGGGACAGCAAAGCATTTACAGTAACTCAAAACATCTATAACATAACCCATAGATTTCAGCTTCAACAATTTAAAAATCAGATTGAGGGGTTTGCTCACAATTGAAAGGGAAGATGACAGAGAACTCTTTGTGTTGAAACTGCAGTATTTTTCTTAAATCCTGTTTTCAAGTTTGAAAACAAGGTGATGTTTATGTTTGTTTCTTCTTAGTTATTTTTCTTTATGACTTTGCTGGTTTCTTTTGATGAACAAAATAACACAAATGAGTGTATTAATATACAGGAGGATGTTGTTCAAAGTAGGGGAGGCATGTTGCATTAAATGCAAAGGTCTAACTTCATGTTTACAAGCTTACTTTGTACAGTTTATTATTTTACTTTGTACTTGGCTGAGATGATATGTTATAGTGTACTTGTATTGTATAAAAATAACTCATTTGATTTTTATATTCTTGTTTTGTATAGTGGATGTTTTCCCAGGTTTACATACTTGTTCATAGGTATTATATGTTTACTTGTTTCACGTTTCTTTTCCAAGTCTCATTACTTATGTGTACATATGTTCTTAAATTCCTTTGTACATAGATATTATTCTTCTATGCATAGATGTATATAGATACTCAGATTTTGGTTTTGCATATGCATGTACAGTTTGTACTTTTGTTTATCTTCTTTTTGCAAACCACTTTGTTTATGTTCATGCAGTATTTATTTTACTTTGTTCTGTTTCTTATTTATTTATTTGTTTATTTATGTAAAAATATATACTTTTATTTTGCTTACTTAAATGTATTTGCTTTATTCTTGCATTTTAAATTTACTTCTATTTTTAGTTTAAATAATTATCATAAATTTTACTATAAAAATTATTGTTTTATATTTCTCTTTGTACACATATATTTTATATAACTCAAATATCTTCATTTATAAATTTTTAAATCAATTTATTTATTTATTTCTATACTTTGGAATATGAATAAATTTCTATTGTTAACTTAAAATATTATTTTACTTGTTTTGTAATATGAATGACATTAAATGTTATTATATTTTGTTCAATGTGTTTAATTTATATTTTATAATTCATCTTGTATGAATTTATTTACACTTCTAACTTAAATATTTCATTGACTTGTATGTCTTGTTATACATAGATTTATATTTTATAAATATACTTTGTTTGTAGTTCATATTTCCTATATATTAAATTCAAATTTACTCAAACATTTATTTCTTATTTTATTAAAAATCCAATATATACATATTTTCAAACCCATATGACTCAATATATTTTCTATTTGAATCGGGGAAACTCGCGTCATTTATAATCAATTTTACAGATTTTAATTCAAAAATTCATTTAAATTATCAATTTAAATTCATAAAAATCCGGGGTCGTTACAAACTTCCCCCCTTAAAAGGATTTCGTCCTCGAAATTCGCAGGCACGAAAACAACACAGAGATAGCTAGATAGAGAAATATCTTTTCAGATCAAACTGGATTATCAGTTCTGCATTTGGCTCACCAAATCAGAATATCAAGAATAGATACAAGAAATTATAATAAAATTTCAAATTTTGGTTTTAAACAAAATCATTTTATCGATACAATTCTAATCATCCTTCATATTCTATTAATCAATTTAATTCAATTAAAATTTCCAATTTATTTAAAATTTCCAATTTCTAATTCATTTATTAGAGTTTAAATCGAAAAGCCGATAAGAAATCGATGAAGTACGAAGTAATAATTTTCTGCAACGATTCGTAAGGCCACCATCACACCGAAACTTCTTTTTGTAGCTGGTACGAAGAAATCAAAAGAATTCGGAAACGAATCGAAGAAAATTGATAGAGAAAGTTATTTCCGTTGTTGTTACAGAGTATCGACCAATTATAGTCGTATTCCCCTGTCCTCTATCTCGTTCTCTTCTTGCACTCATACTCACTTTCAGTGGATAGTAAGAGAATTTACTGAGGCATTCAAACGGATATCTTAAGGATTACTCATTCTAGGATTTACTTCACCCTATCTCTAATGAGCTACTTAACGTGTTATACTCCTGAGCTAAAGTTCAACCCTTAGCTCTGATACCAAATGTAACGACTCGGATTTTGCCCGCTCAAAAATCGACATTCATACATCAAATCGTATTCGAATGCCATAGATTCGACCGTTCAAATCCGATTCGCCGGAGCTTATAACAATCATTAAGTAAACAACACAGCGGAATAAAAGAATAATACATTGATATACAGCTTTGATACAATATCTGATACAACAGATGATCCAATAGATATCAATATACATCAGAGATATGATACAATAAATAGCAGCGGAAAAGAAAAATAGATTACATCTAGCAGCGAAACAAATAACTCCAAGATAGTCTTCAAGGAAGAACTCCAAAAATAACTATAACTCCATTTCCAAGAAGCAATCCAGCAATAGCTCGAACCCCCAATAACATATCACCAAGCTCAACAAGACTGGTGTGATCCAAATACTGAACTAGCTCCAGATAATCCACTATAACTATCTGAAAAACCCAACTCTAGACTGCTCGTGTAGAAAATAATGAGCACCCAGAGTTTAGGAAAGAAAACAATAAACTCCGGATCAGTCGTGGGACTGGTGTGAGCAACAAAAACAGTTTATCTTTCAAAACATTCAAAGAAATATTTTTAAAGTCAATTCGCAATGCTTTTAAAAATGAGACTACCATAAGACCTCCCGCCACACACACAATGCAAACGCAGACTTGGAGGAGATTTCTTCTTATGATAGTCAAAGATGCTTGATACGCATTAAAAGAACATTTGATATTATTACTAGTGCATAGTGTAGAACAAATCATTTCGAAAGTAGAATATAAATCTTAGCCAGCATAGGTACCATTATATTATGCCTACTATAGCTACCATATTAGATGGCAGGTTCTACAACTAATACCGTACAAGTCTTGTATTGTTTCTTTGGATTTCCAACGAATGATCAGGCCAAGGAACTTCCCATTTCCACATGAGAATGCCTCTGGATGGACATCCCCGAGAACCAAACCGGATCTCTACCAACACAAGGCCGGGTTACTCCTAACTGAGTAACAACTGACCGAATATGCCATTCCCCGGTCCTTTGGGACCTTTATCCGAGAGCTCTCTAATCAATTCACACAATCATAACAAAGTGTTTTCAACATGAGTAAGTATCTGGGCTCCATACCATGATACCACCCTTTTCCAAAAGGAAATGCACACATCCTAAAGGGCGCTACCCCTCATAACCTTGCTGCTTCTTTCCTGTTTTGACCATTCACGGGTTGTGAGGCTCGACGAAGTCTCGTCCACAAAAACACACTTTATACAAAAGCCGTGCTTTGGGTCAACAAATGATCATAGAAATGATCACCAAGATAGACGATCAAACAAATGATCCTATCACAAATAATCAACACAATGATCATTTCACAGCAACACTCAGCATGTCACATTACCAAATTGGGAATACATCGCTGATAACTTCAACTATATAACCTCTGAGCTCGTACGTCTCAGAGAAGGGTGTTAAGCTAAGAGAATAAATTCTCCGCCACCAACAGAAATATATTTGAAAGAAATCAGCTTTATATCTCAAATTGTAATGTCAGACATAACTATCCATACAAGTCTGTTCCGGGCTCGAACAGAACCGAAGGCACTTACAAAGAAGTTCTTGCAATCCGGATATCCACAATCCTGATCGGATTCCCCATCACATATGGAGAACTCTATACCGGAGCAACTCGGTGCAGAGTCAATCGACAGGTCATCCTATCGCTCTCGCAAATACCCGGTCTTCAACACCGGTCTTCAAATGCTATCCATAACGACATATCACATATTCGGAATGGGTTATACGACCCAAAGGTCCTTTCCCGGCTAACCCGAATAGTGAACGCAATATTTAAAACATATGGATATGGGATTTCAATTAAGTCACAACTTATTACCCAAAACTTTTCTTTTCAAATGGTTTAAACCAATTACCATTTCAAATATTTTAAACAAAAAGATTTATTTCACAAAGTTCACTCAGTTTCACAAAGATTCATTTATGGATTTCAAAATAATTTCCTTTTCAATTGGATTAACTCATTTAAATCTTTAAATCAAAGATTTATCTCATAGCTTTCAAACTTATTTCCAAAGATTCATTCATACTTGGAAAATTATTTTCGATTTTATTTATACAAGTTAAAAACTTTGAGTTAATTCAAATTCCCAAAATAACGCTTTAAAAACGGTTTAAACCCCTATAACTTGTAAAGTTTTTTTTTTAAATCATAAATATTGAATATAGAATTCAATTTCAGATTTCTTTTGAATTTCAATCTAAATCCGATTATTTAAATTCCAAATCTTTATTAGTTATTCAAAAATAACTTTTATTCTTAAAACAGCTTTTCAAAAGCTTTTCCACATTTAAAACTTAATTTATTTCCAAAAATATTTGAATTAAAATTCAAATTCAAACTTATTTAAAAATCTGTGACTTAACCGATTTCCTTGTGAAATCCATATTTGTGTGTGTATAAGTGTAGTGCAGGGATTTTACACAATAGTGCACAGCATCAATCATCAAAAATATATAAATATCGATAAGCGATATAACCAATAACGCTTATCTTCTTTCACAGTTTCACAGATAAAATAAATTTATCAATCACGAAGATTCATCATTACAATTCGATGTGGGTTTCGGATAACCAACTGGAATCCGATTCCCTGTCGCATCGAAATTCAAATGTTGTTTTAAAGGCTAAGGGTTTACAGAATAAAATCACCCATCATAATCCAGCACAGGGTAAATCAAATCTCACACATCACAAATTTCAAAACAGAAATATCAATTCCTTTTTCAACGAATCAGATATCCTACATAATCCATAAGTAATCATCTTTAATTCTTATTATGATAAATTCAATTAAAAATAATTTCTTAGGAATTAATTACTTAGCCCTGTATAATCAATCGTTAATTCATTATCAATTAATTTCATACTTCATTTCAAATTATTTAATTAACCAATAAATTCTTAATCAATCATAAAGTCTTAATTACTTAATTCCTTTATTCACTCTATTAAATTAATTACTTCATAATCAATTTATTTATCCTTGATTAACTATTCTTTAACCATAAATTTATAACTTTAATTAGTAATTCATTTACCATTAACTACTTAGTTAATCAATTATTAGTTCTTAATTAAATTCTTTAATTAATTAACTACTAATTTCCCACAAATTAACTTGAGTAGTTAATTGAAATTTACTTATCACTTAAACATTAATTTATTCAAACTCTAATTATAATTAAAATGAAATTATTCTTATTTATTTTCTAAAATAATTACTTAATATTAATTATTCGCTAAATAACATTTTCAAAGAAATCTTCTTTAAACTTTGAAAATCAATTTAATAATAACTACAACTTTAAGTGTTAATCAATTTCATATTCAACTTAATTACTTGATTAAAAATAATAATTAGATGTTAAAACTTTGTTGAAGCATTAACTAAAACAATTCTTAATTAACTTATACTTAGATAGATTAAACATCTTATAAGCCAACTTTTCTTAATAAATTTCAAATCAAATTTTTTACTTAACTTACTAACATTATTAATTTAATTATACTAAACTTGTTAATCAAATAGCTTAAAGAAATATTAGCTTAACCCCTAATGGGCCGAGACCAACTGCATCACTCGAGTAGTCCTGATCCCCTACCTTCTTCTACTACCCTTTTCCATTCTTCTTTTTATATCAACCTGATGATACCAGATGCTCACGCAAAACCCAAAAAAAAAACGCGAGCCAAAGCATCACGTACTCGAGCGTTCTCTCGAGTTTTCCCCCCTTCCCGCTCGGCCCAAACTTCCCTGACACAAATCAGTGTCGTGCACGTGCACACGAACCGCCGCCACCTCCGGTGGCCATCGCGACCTCCCACAAACCAAAATTCGACCCCCAACTCAAAATTGAATCTCAGTATTTCGAACGAAAGTCGAAATCGAAATACGCTTATTTGCTCGACCCTTCAGCTTGAACCCACCGAACAAAACTGCTTCGCCCTCCCAACGTCGATCACCAGAGGTGACGTAACTCCGGCCAAACACTCGTCGCTAACCCCTTTACCACTTCCCAAGGTCGCGTAGCACTCGATGCCGTGATGACGTCGCGGCAACCTTCTTTGCTCCCCTGTCTAAAATGATCATCTAAACCCCAAAGTGCTCTCGTCCTCTTAATCCTTGCAATAATTAAATTTTTTTACATTTTTCCTAACATCATTGAGTACAAATCTAGCTCCACGCGAAATTTCAACACCCAGTATTTCTTTGATTTTTTGGAATTGATCAAAGTGCAAATTCTGTTCAAATTCGAACTGCCCTCAAATTTCTCAACAAAAAATCATTACTATTATTTTAAAAATCCTATTTTCATATGTTTATTCAGAATATGAAATCAAACCAATGTTTTAAAATAGTTGAAATTATCACAAATTTTTGTTTTTACTGTAAAACCATGTTTACAGGGTTGAATACTTCATGATCAATCTTAAACAAAACTGTAAACTGTGAGTTGAACTTAAACAATTTATTTTGTTTTAAGAATCTTATTTTCCAGTTAAGATTCAAGTTGTACCTTTGAATTAGCAATTTACAGAAACCAAATTTTTTTTTTTATCCAGAATAATTCCTGTTTGCCTGTAACACTTGATTCCAGAGCCTAGTTTGCTATCAAAATTTAAAACAAATTTTAATAGTTCTGATTTGAGTTTAGACATCCTGCTTTGTCAAAAAGATTTAAAGCTTTCTAATGATTGGATGCAATAAATTTGAATTTGAATAAATATTTAACCCTGCAATCAATAAACAAGGCAGTACAGTATGCAGACTTCATCTCACAAATATTCAGTGCAATGCATATATTTTTCAAGACAAACCAAACCTCTAATATTCATCAGGCAACTAGATTAAACTTAGGTTAATTTAAAATATGAAGTTACTCACATTAACTTGAAGAACATAGGTGGTTTAAAACTGGAAATGACATGCACAAAGAAGGGACAGCAAAGCATTTACAGTAACTCAAAACATCTATAACATAACCCATAGATTTCAGCTTCAACAATTTAAAAATCAGATTGAGGGGTTTGCTCACAATTGAAAGGGAAGATGACAGAGAACTCTTTGTGTTGAAACTGCAGTATTTTTCTTAAATCCTGTTTTCAAGTTTGAAAACAAGGTGATGTTTATGTTTGTTTCTTCTTAGTTATTTTTCTTTATGACTTTGCTGGTTTCTTTTGATGAACAAAATAACACAAATGAGTGTATTAATATACAGGAGGATGTTGTTCAAAGTAGGGGAGGCATGTTGCATTAAATGCAAAGGTCTAACTTCATGTTTACAAGCTTACTTTGTACAGTTTATTATTTTACTTTGTACTTGGCTGAGATGATATGTTATAGTGTACTTGTATTGTATAAAAATAACTCATTTGATTTTTATATTCTTGTTTTGTATAGTGGATGTTTTCCCAGGTTTACATACTTGTTCATAGGTATTATATGTTTACTTGTTTCACGTTTCTTTTCCAAGTCTCATTACTTATGTGTACATATGTTCTTAAATTCCTTTGTACATAGATATTATTCTTCTATGCATAGATGTATATAGATACTCAGATTTTGGTTTTGCATATGCATGTACAGTTTGTACTTTTGTTTATCTTCTTTTTGCAAACCACTTTGTTTATGTTCATGCAGTATTTATTTTACTTTGTTTTGTTTCTTATTTATTTATTTGTTTATTTATGTAAAAATATATACTTTTATTTTGCTTACTTAAATGTATTTGCTTTATTCTTGCATTTTAAATTTACTTCTATTTTTAGTTTAAATAATTATCATAAATTTTACTATAAAAATTATTGTTTTATATTTCTCTTTGTACACATATATTTTATATAACTCAAATATCTTCATTTATAAATTTTTAAATCAATTTATTTATTTATTTCTATACTTTGGAATATGAATAAATTTCTATTGTTAACTTAAAATATTATTTTACTTGTTTTGTAATATGAATGACATTAAATGTTATTATATTTTGTTCAATGTGTTTAATTTATATTTTATAATTCATCTTGTATGAATTTATTTACACTTCTAACTTAAATATTTCATTGACTTGTATGTCTTGTTATACATAGATTTATATTTTATAAATATACTTTGTTTGTAGTTCATATTTCCTATATATTAAATTCAAATTTACTCAAACATTTATTTCTTATTTTATTAAAAATCCAATATATACATATTTTCAAACCCATATGACTCAATATATTTTCTATTTGAATCGGGGAAACTCGCGCCATTTATAATCAATTTTACAGATTTTAATTCAAAAATTCATTTAAATTATCAATTTAAATTCATAAAAATCCGGGGTCGTTACAAACTTCCCCCCTTAAAAGGATTTCGTCCTCGAAATTCGCAGGCACGAAAACAACACAGAGATAGCTAGATAGAGAAATATCTTTTCAGATCAAACTGGATTATCAGTTCTGCATTTGGCTCACCAAATCAGAATATCAAGAATAGATACAAGAAATTATAATAAAATTTCAAATTTTGGTTTTAAACAAAATCATTTTATCGATACAATTCTAATCATCCTTCATATTCTATTAATCAGTTTAATTCAATTAAAATTTCCAATTTATTTAAAATTTCCAATTTCTAATTCATTTATTAGAGTTTAAATCGAAAAGCCGATAAGAAATCGATGAAGTACGAAGTAATAATTTTCTGCAACGATTCGTAAGGCCACCATCACACCGAAACTTCTTTTTGTAGCTGGTACGAAGAAATCAAAAGAATTCGGAAACGAATCGAAGAAAATTGATAGAGAAAGTTATTTCCGTTGTTGTTACAGAGTATCGACCAATTATAGTCGTATTCCCCTGTCCTCTATCTCGTTCTCTTCTTGCACTCATACTCACTTTCAGTGGATAGTAAGAGAATTTACTGAGGCATTCAAACGGATATCTTAAGGATTACTCATTCTAGGATTTACTTCACCCTATCTCTAATGAGCTACTTAACGTGTTATACTCCTGAGCTAAAGTTCAACCCTTAGCTCTGATACCAAATGTAACGACTCGGATTTTGCCCGCTCAAAAATCGACATTCATACATCAAATCGTATTCGAATGCCATAGATTCGACCGTTCAAATCCGATTCGCCGGAGCTTATAACAATCATTAAGTAAACAACACAGCGGAATAAAAGAATAATACATTGATATACAGCTTTGATACAATATCTGATACAACAGATGATCCAATAGATATCAATATACATCAGAGATATGATACAATAAATAGCAGCGGAAAAGAAAAATAGATTACATCTAGCAGCGAAACAAATAACTCCAAGATAGTCTTCAAGGAAGAACTCCAAAAATAACTATAACTCCATTTCCAAGAAGCAATCCAGCAATAGCTCGAACCCCCAATAACATATCACCAAGCTCAACAAGACTGGTGTGATCCAAATACTGAACTAGCTCCAGATAATCCACTATAACTATCTGAAAAACCCAACTCTAGACTGCTCGTGTAGAAAATAATGAGCACCCAGAGTTTAGGAAAGAAAACAATAAACTCCGGATCAGTCGTGGGACTGGTGTGAGCAACAAAAACAGTTTATCTTTCAAAACATTCAAAGAAATATTTTTAAAGTCAATTCGCAATGCTTTTAAAAATGAGACTACCATAAGACCTCCCGCCACACACACAATGCAAACGCAGACTTGGAGGAGATTTCTTCTTATGATAGTCAAAGATGCTTGATACGCATTAAAAGAACATTTGATATTATTACTAGTGCATAGTGTAGAACAAATCATTTCGAAAGTAGAATATAAATCTTAGCCAGCATAGGTACCATTATATTATGCCTACTATAGCTACCATATTAGATGGCAGGTTCTACAACTAATACCGTACAAGTCTTGTATTGTTTCTTTGGATTTCCAACGAATGATCAGGCCAAGGAACTTCCCATTGCCACATGAGAATGCCTCTGGATGGACATCCCCGAGAACCAAACCGGATCTCTACCAACACAAGGCCGGGTTACTCCTAACTGAGTAACAACTGACCGAATATGCCATTCCCCGGTCCTTTGGGACCTTTATCCGAGAGCTCTCTAATCAATTCACACAATCATAACAAAGTGTTTTCAACATGAGTAAGTATCTGGGCTCCATACCATGATACCACCCTTTTCCAAAAGGAAATGCACACATCCTAAAGGGCGCTACCCCTCATAACCTTGCTGCTTCTTTCCTGTTTTGACCATTCACGGGTTGTGAGGCTCGACGAAGTCTCGTCCACAAAAACACACTTTATACAAAAGCCGTGCTTTGGGTCAACAAATGATCATAGAAATGATCACCAAGATAGACGATCAAACAAATGATCCTATCACAAATAATCAACACAATGATCATTTCACAGCAACACTCAGCATGTCACATTACCAAATTGGGAATACATCGCTGATAACTTCAACTATATAACCTCTAAGCTCGTACGTCTCAGAGAAGGGTGTTAAGCTAAGAGAATAAATTCTCCGCCACCAACAGAAATATATTTGAAAGAAATCCGCTTTATATCTCAAATTGTAATGTCAGACATAACTATCCATACAAGTCTGTTCCGGGCTCGAACAGAACCGAAGGCACTTACAAAGAAGTTCTTGCAATCCGGATATCCACAATCCTGATCGGATTCCCCATCACATATGGAGAACTCTATACCGGAGCAACTCGGTGCAGAGTCAATCGACAGGTCATCCTATCGCTCTCGCAAATACCCGGTCTTCAACACCGGTCTTCAAATGCTATCCATAACGACATATCACATATTCGGAATGGGTTATACGACCCAAAGGTCCTTTCCCGGCTAACCCGAATAGTGAACGCAATATTTAAAACATATGGATATGGGATTTCAATTAAGTCACAACTTATTACCCAAAACTTTTCTTTTCAAATGGTTTAAACCAATTACCATTTCAAATATTTTAAACAAAAAGATTTATTTCACAAAGTTCACTCAGTTTCACAAAGATTCATTTATGGATTTCAAAATAATTTCCTTTTCAATTGGATTAACTCATTTAAATCTTTAAATCAAAGATTTATCTCATAGCTTTCAAACTTATTTCCAAAGATTCATTCATACTTGGAAAATTATTTTCGATTTTATTTATACAAGTTAAAAACTTTGAGTTAATTCAAATTCCCAAAATAACGCTTTAAAAACGGTTTAAACCCCTATAACTTGTAAAGTTTTTTTTTTAAATCATAAATATTGAATATAGAATTCAATTTCAGATTTCTTTTGAATTTCAATCTAAATCCGATTATTTAAATTCCAAATCTTTATTAGTTATTCAAAAATAACTTTTATTCTTAAAACAGCTTTTCAAAAGCTTTTCCACATTTAAAACTTAATTTATTTCCAAAAATATTTGAATTAAAATTCAAATTCAAACTTATTTAAAAATCTGTGACTTAACCGATTTCCTTGTGAAATCCATATTTGTGTGTGTATAAGTGTAGTGCAGGGATTTTACACAATAGTGCACAGCATCAATCATCAAAAATATATAAATATCGATAAGCGATATAACCAATAACGCTTATCTTCTTTCACAGTTTCACAGATAAAATAAATTTATCAATCACGAAGATTCATCATTACAATTCGATGTGGGTTTCGGATAACCAACTGGAATCCGATTCCCTGTCGCATCGAAATTCAAATGTTGTTTTAAAGGCTAAGGGTTTACAGAATAAAATCACCCATCATAATCCAGCACAGGGTAAATCAAATCTCACACATCACAAATTTCAAAACAGAAATATCAATTCCTTTTCAACGAATCAGATATCCTACATAATCCATAAGTAATCATCTTTAATTCTTATTGTGATAAATTCAATTAAAAATAATTTCTTAGGAATTAATTACTTAGCCCTGTATAATCAATCGTTAATTCATTATCAATTAATTTCATACTTCATTTCAAATTATTTAATTAACCAATAAATTCTTAATCAATCATAAAGTCTTAATTACTTAATTCCTTTATTCACTCTATTAAATTAATTACTTCATAATCAATTTATTTATCCTTGATTAACTATTCTTTAACCATAAATTTATAACTTTAATTAGTAATTCATTTACCATTAACTACTTAGTTAATCAATTATTAGTTCTTAATTAAATTCTTTAATTAATTAACTACTAATTTCCCACAAATTAACTTGAGTAGTTAATTGAAATTTACTTATCACTTAAACATTAATTTATTCAAACTCTAATTATAATTAAAATGAAATTATTCTTATTTATTTTCTAAAATAATTACTTAATATTAATTATTCGCTAAATAACATTTTCAAAGAAATCTTCTTTAAACTTTGAAAATCAATTTAATAATAACTACAACTTTAAGTGTTAATCAATTTCATATTCAACTTAATTACTTGATTAAAAATAATAATTAGATGTTAAAACTTTGTTGAAGCATTAACTAAAACAATTCTTAATTAACTTATACTTAGATAGATTAAACATCTTATAAGCCAACTTTTCTTAATAAATTTCAAATCAAATTTTTTACTTAACTTACTAACATTATTAATTTAATTATACTAAACTTGTTAATCAAATAGCTTAAAGAAATATTAGCTTAACCCCTAATGGGCCGAGACCAACTGCATCACTCGAGTAGTCCTGATCCCCTACCTTCTTCTACTACCCTTTTCCATTCTTCTTTTTATATCAACCTGATGATACCAGATGCTCACGCAAAACCCAAAAAAAAAAAAACGCGAGCCAAAGCATCACGTACTCGAGCGTTCTCTCGAGTTTTCCCCCCTTCCCGCTCGGCCCAAACTTCCCTGACACAAATCAGTGTCGTGCACGTGCACACGAACCGCCGCCACCTCCGGTGGCCATCGCGACCTCCCACAAACCAAAATTCGACCCCCAACTCAAAATTGAATCTCAGTATTTCGAACGAAAGTCGAAATCGAAATACGCTTATTTGCTCGACCCTTCAGCTTGAACCCACCGAACAAAACTGCTTCGCCCTCCCAACGTCGATCACCAGAGGTGACGTAACTCCGGCCAAACACTCGTCGCTAACCCCTTTACCACTTCCCAAGGTCGCGTAGCACTCGATGCCGTGATGACGTCGCGGCAACCTTCTTTGCTCCCCTGTCTAAAATGATCATCTAAACCCCAAAGTGCTCTCGTCCTCTTAATCCTTGCAATAATTAATTTTTTTTACATTTTTCCTAACATCATTGAGTACAAATCTAGCTCCACGCGAAATTTCAACACCCAGTATTTCTTTGATTTTTTGGAATTGATCAAAGTGCAAATTCTGTTCAAATTCGAACTGCCCTCAAATTTCTCAACAAAAAATCATTACTATTATTTTAAAAATCCTATTTTCATATGTTTATTCAGAATATGAAATCAAACCAATGTTTTAAAATAGTTGAAATTATCACAAATTTTTGTTTTTACTGTAAAACCATGTTTACAGGGTTGAATACTTCATGATCAATCTTAAACAAAACTGTAAACTGTGAGTTGAACTTAAACAATTTATTTTGTTTTAAGAATCTTATTTTCCAGTTAAGATTCAAGTTGTACCTTTGAATTAGCAATTTACAGAAACCAAATTTTTTTTTTTATCCAGAATAATTCCTGTTTGCCTGTAACACTTGATTCCAGAGCCTAGTTTGCTATCAAAATTTAAAACAAATTTTAATAGTTCTGATTTGAGTTTAGACATCCTGCTTTGTCAAAAAGATTTAAAGCTTTCTAATGATTGGATGCAATAAATTTGAATTTGAATAAATATTTAACCCTGCAATCAATAAACAAGGCAGTACAGTATGCAGACTTCATCTCACAAATATTCAGTGCAATGCATATATTTTTCAAGACAAACCAAACCTCTAATATTCATCAGGCAACTAGATTAAACTTAGGTTAATTTAAAATATGAAGTTACTCACATTAACTTGAAGAACATAGGTGGTTTAAAACTGGAAATGACATGCACAAAGAAGGGACAGCAAAGCATTTACAGTAACTCAAAACATCTATAACATAACCCATAGATTTCAGCTTCAACAATTTAAAAATCAGATTGAGGGGTTTGCTCACAATTGAAAGGGAAGATGACAGAGAACTCTTTGTGTTGAAACTGCAGTATTTTTCTTAAATCCTGTTTTCAAGTTTGAAAACAAGGTGATGTTTATGTTTGTTTCTTCTTAGTTATTTTTCTTTATGACTTTGCTGGTTTCTTTTGATGAACAAAATAACACAAATGAGTGTATTAATATACAGGAGGATGTTGTTCAAAGTAGGGGAGGCATGTTGCATTAAATGCAAAGGTCTAACTTCATGTTTACAAGCTTACTTTGTACAGTTTATTATTTTACTTTGTACTTGGCTGAGATGATATGTTATAGTGTACTTGTATTGTATAAAAATAACTCATTTGATTTTTATATTCTTGTTTTGTATAGTGGATGTTTTCCCAGGTTTACATACTTGTTCATAGGTATTATATGTTTACTTGTTTCACGTTTCTTTTCCAAGTCTCATTACTTATGTGTACATATGTTCTTAAATTCCTTTGTACATAGATATTATTCTTCTATGCATAGATGTATATAGATACTCAGATTTTGGTTTTGCATATGCATGTACAGTTTGTACTTTTGTTTATCTTCTTTTTGCAAACCACTTTGTTTATGTTCATGCAGTATTTATTTTACTTTGTTCTGTTTCTTATTTATTTATTTGTTTATTTATGTAAAAATATATACTTTTATTTTGCTTACTTAAATGTATTTGCTTTATTCTTGCATTTTAAATTTACTTCTATTTTTAGTTTAAATAATTATCATAAATTTTACTATAAAAATTATTGTTTTATATTTCTCTTTGTGCACATATATTTTATATAACTCAAATATCTTCATTTATAAATTTTTAAATCAATTTATTTATTTATTTCTATACTTTGGAATATGAATAAATTTCTATTGTTAACTTAAAATATTATTTTACTTGTTTTGTAATATGAATGACATTAAATGTTATTATATTTTGTTCAATGTGTTTAATTTATATTTTATAATTCATCTTGTATGAATTTATTTACACTTCTAACTTAAATATTTCATTGACTTGTATGTCTTGTTATACATAGATTTATATTTTATAAATATACTTTGTTTGTAGTTCATATTTCCTATATATTAAATTCAAATTTACTCAAACATTTATTTCTTATTTTATTAAAAATCCAATATATACATATTTTCAAACCCATATGACTCAATATATTTTCTATTTGAATCGGGGAAACTCGCGTCATTTATAATCAATTTTACAGATTTTAATTCAAAAATTCATTTAAATTATCAATTTAAATTCATAAAAATCCGGGGTCGTTACATGATGTGGGTCGAGGTATGTTCGATGAGCAGTGAGGTTGCGGTTTATTTTATTTGCTTTTAATTTAATTTGAAAATATGCGTAATATATGCTTGATTCTACTATAAGTTTGAATAGGATTTAATTTAAGGCTAGATTTGTAGATATTTTAATAGTAAACAAAGAAGAAAAATATGAACATAGGAATTAGGAAAATAGAAAACTTCATAATGGTAATATGAATTACTTTTATAAGTGTATATCTATAGTTTCAAAGATAAGATTTTGAATTTATTTAATGATTGGATTTTTGAATCTATATAAGTTATTTTATAAGTATATAAATATGTATGTGATTTCAGAAAGAAAAGAATAAGTGTAATATATATATATATATATATATATATATATATTCACATACTATTTCATATTAAAAATAAATACTAAGATAGTTAACTTATTTAATTGCTTATTTAATTTAATTAGCTACTAGAAGATTTTTTTAAAAGGACAGATTAGTTTAGAGTTTAGTTATTGATTAAAATAAATCATTAGTAAATTAAAAACTATTAAACGGTAATTAATTTGTCCGATCAATTCGAATATTAATAAACCTTATAATATTTGTTACAAGGTCTGAACTGTGAAGAAATGGTCGAGATGGAAATGGATTGCAAACAACAAAATAAAAGGTGAGTTAACTCACTCATCCAGATTGCTGTTTAAATTTAAATGGTTAAATTTAAATATTTGGTTGAATGATTGAATTGATTGGATGTGATATATTATATAGTGTGTGTGTGTATATATATCGGAGTGATTAATTTTCCGCATTATATAGCGGATGCTATAATATAATCCAATATACCGCGATATTCTACCTTGAAGTAGAATTGGTATTTTATATTGTGCTAACATCAGTGGATGCAAGGAAACATGTTGGAGGGATCCAACTGGATTTCTTAAAATATTTTGATTTGTTTAAATATTCTGTGTTACGATTTATTGGACAATCTGTGATAGATTACAATGGTAATTGGAAATAATGGATGTTATGGTTTGATTGAACATATTTAGGTATACTGAGTTACCAAAGATATATAGATTGGATTTTGAAAAGAAAATAAAAAGGGAGAATTAGTAAGTAAAATGATTATATAGAATTTGGAATAAATTGAAGGATGAATGGGAAAAGGATAAGAGTGGATTTTTAAATTTTAATAAATAAATTCCGAGTATGGGAAGGGAAATTTAAAACAAAGGAAATGATGAATTTTAAAACTTAAGTGATATTATTTAAGGAAATAAAGATTTTATTTTAAAAATTCAAGGTTTAAATTTGTTTGGAAAAGATAAAGAAAAAATTTGGAAAGTATGACATTTGTATTTTTAGTTTAAATAAGATTTTAAATCAGGATAAAGACGTCAAATCTGAAATTAATGAGTTTTGAATAAGTATGGATAAGAAAAAAAAATTAAATGGAGTTAATTTTGAAAAATCAATTTGATGATTGACTTAGTGATTGAAACTTTGTTTTTAAGCAAGATGAGACTATGGGATTTATAAACTGGGTGTATAAGGTGAAACAAGATATCAGTGGATATTTGAAAATATAAATTCACGGTGGGAATTTATAAAGAAATGGGTAAATTGTTTTAAAAATAAACAGTGGTTAATTTTTAAAGGTGTGGAAATAGGAAGTATATTTCCCTCGAAAGCCAAGTGTATTTTAAAGGATACTTTTATAAGCTAAATGCTTTAAAAATTTGTTTTAAGGAAATGTTTTAGAAAATTTATTATTTTTAAATGTTTTAAATTTTAAAGTAAATATTTTTCAAATTTATTTTAGTAGTAATTATTTAAAGGTTAATTGATTTTATGTTTTCAAAAGATAATCATTAATATTTTATAAAGTAATTTTATTTTAAAGATAGTTGGGTAAAGTTTTATTTAAAAACTTGTATAGAATTTCGTAATTCTTATTTTAAAATTTAGTTTGGCTTAACTTTTATTTTTAAATTTAGTTTTATATTTATAAAGTAGTTTTATTGTAATTATTTTTAAAGCATATATTTTTGAATAAAGTGTTTAAGTAGTTTAATTTGAATATTTTAAAATATATTTTATATTAGTGTTTTAAATTATTTTGAAACCTAAAGTATTTGTACTTGGTGATTTCAGTGGAAATAGAAAATATTTGGGAAATTTATTTCGTGAGAGAAAGATGGTTTGAAATTGTTTTCAAAAGGTTGAAAAGTGGAAATATATCTTGCGAAGATATTTTGAGGATAATAAATAATTTAGGAAATTATTATGGCTTGATGATTGTTTGTGAATGTTATTTGATAGTTAAATAACCTACTGTCAATATTGGCCAATGCGTCGATCATTTCGGAGAGACCGGGATCAGAATTTATTTCTCGAAAACCATTTCGATCCGGTTTGAACGTTTTCGTGAGGAAGACAAGAGCTGGGAGTCGAAGATGGAGCAGTGAAGTGCAAGGGCTAATCGCTACTAATCTTGAGAGTGATTCCAAAATGGATGTAGTAGGAGTAGTGCCTTCGGTCCCGTTCGAACCCGGAATGGACTTGTATGGATGAATGCTTTCAGAACTTCGTCAGGGGGATGATGAGCATTCTAAGTGATTGTGTGCCAAAAAGGTAAAGCATAGCCGCGAGCGTGATCAACCGGGAATGGCTAAAGCAAGGGAGGTGCACATAAGGCTAAGTGGCTAGCAACCAATTAAGGTAAGGTCAACCCTATCTAGATGTCCCTTTATATATTCGGTTGTGTGGCGGTTGCTGATCCCAACCGCGGGTTGAACTATTCAGACTATCTAGTAAGGGATAACTCTGGTCTTGTGTTGCAGGGGATTTAGGGTGGATCCTCGGTACGGTGATCTAGACCACGTACTGTGACGGACGGTACCCTAGTAGCCTTGCCATTGATGAATCCATTTTCCCTCCGTGCCTTTATGGTTTTGTTTGTATACCTACTAGCTGGAATTTAATAAATGTAACATTTTTGGCTATTTGAATAACTATTTGTATATAGACATTACTATAATATAAGAGGATTTTATAAGAAATATTTTAGTTATCGTAAGGTTTTACCCAACATGTTTATTTGTGGCATGGTCTTACGAGATACCTTTGATTTCAAAGGATTTTGAAACTTCAATAATCCAATTGGGTGTATTTTCTCACGCTGGTTTTCCAGACTGACTCGGGTGTTATTTAACTATAATGCTCGGGTCAGACCGAGTAATGTAGAATACAGGATATGGTGCTGTGGAGCTCAGGAGATGAGATGGATGGCGAGTTATACTTCTATACTTGATTATTATTCCGCTGTGTATTCAGTTTTGAGGACAAGTTTATATAATTGTCCAGCCTTTGGATATTGACTGTGTTGTTGAATTGAGTATTGCTTTGGGAAATATGTATATATACGATGAAACAGATTTTTTGTATTTAAAATCAATGTTATATCATATTTTATTCCGTTGTGTTTGTGAGATTCTGATATTGTTTTCTATTTCTTCTTCTCCCCTTTCTTCTTTAACCCTAATGGTTCTGTTTTCTGGCATCCAGTTGTTCGACATTTGATACAATGGACGTATTGATGTCTGTTTTCGGGCGTTGAAAAATCGGGTCGTTGCACAAACAATACTGCAACCTTATATATATATATATATATATATATATATATATATATATATATATTAAAACAACACATATATTGCTAGCCTGACCTGCCTATAACTAATATATATAAAACTGTAACTAATGTATATATATGTGTGTGTGTGTGTATATATATATATATATATATATATATAATACAGACCTTATATATATACACGCAAAAGAAAATAATAACAAAGCATGATATATATACACACACACTATCAATATACATTCACTAATACAATACAACATATAATACTTACAGATATAAATATGCCCACTGGGAAGATGAAAGATGGAAGCAAGGAGGGAGGCTGCGGCCACACACATACAGAGGAAGATGGAAGGGCGCAGCTTGCTTCAGGCACAAGATGTGGAGGAGTGGGAGATGGCAGCGGATCATGGCTTGGTGATGGGTGGCCTCGCTGGTGTGAAGTGGAGGAGGTTGGTCGGCGATGGGTTGGAGAAGAAAGGCGGGTGGTGGGAAAAATCAGGTCGGTTGCTTGGTGAGAAAGAAAATGATGGGATGCGCAGACTATTTGGAAGAAGTAGAAACGTGGATGAAGATGAATTGCCTTCGTATAGATGAACTTATGATATATTTTCACATAAACACCAGAGAAAGAATGATATTAAAATGGAACCAAAAATGAAATGAACCAAAAAAAATTAAATAGATAAGAATAATAAAAGTCACAGGTTGGGTTTCTCGGAATCTTAAAAGTTATGGTTATTGGTTATCAACTGGTGGAAAACGAATGGGCATAGAAACTCAAAGGACCCAAATGCGTAACCGACACGACAAGTCATGTACTAGACTCTAAAATACACAAATGAATATACTATGGAGATCGGTACGACGAGACGATCAAAATGGTATACAGATATCAGTGATAAGGTCATTTCTAGCAAAAGTCGATATCGGTACCAAAAATGCTGCTAATTTGCTAGAAAAAAGATAAACGGAGCAATAGCAGTTCAAATTTGGAGAAACGAAATATGACGTCTCACTCAAAAGATGGTTTAAAATTTATTATATAAAAATATTCAGGTTTGGAAAATATTTTGTTATCATCAATTTTAACTGATTAGAATTGAAACAGAATTATACAATAAAATAAACTTCCATATTATTTGATGAAAATTTACCATTTGCTATGGTTTTAAATACGTATTCCAAATATTAAATTTTTATTTTCAAATTCAATTATTTAAAGTTTTACAAAATTTCAATTAATTAAATAAATACAACCACTAAAATTTACGGGTCGTTACACTCTCCCCCACTCAAAACTTTTCGTCTCCGAAAAGGAAGGAGGTGGGAGAATAAAAACAACCAGAAGTAAAATAGATTGAAAAACAAAATAAAAAACTTAACTTAACCTATATAAATTTCAATTTAAATTAATTGATGCTCAATATTTGATTTTAAATTCAAGGTACTTTCATTCAGTTGATTTAATTTCAATTTAATAATTCCTTCAACAAAAATTTACTTTATTTATCTTGTTCATTAAATCTATTTGATTTGCTTAAGTTAATTTCAATCATACTTCAATCTTAATTATTTATTTATTTACTACCTTATTTATCAATTTATCCCAGTTAACATTTACATAATCATAAATTAAGTATAACAATTTTTATAATAAATGTTTAAACACTTAATTTATTTATAAATTCTTTTAACATCATTTTACATTGTAAATTATTCAATTACATACTCAACCTCTGGATGATTTATGTGAGTTATATTGGAATGAAATTGAGTATTATACAAGTAAAATTTTCCCAATTAAATTATTTCAAGTCTAAACATTCATCCTTTTAACAAAAATTTAAGAATTAAATTTCCGATTAACTTCAAACAATTTAGAGATGAAAATATATATACTATATATCAAATCAAATCTATAATCATATACTTATATACATTATAAATCAAGTCATACCTAAGAAATTTAAACCAAATTCATTTTCAAAACAAAGTGTACAAAGCTTCTAAATGGTCTCTCCACTTTGAAACTTGAAAATGAATGCCGATGATGCGGCCGCCATCACCGAAATTATTTTCCAGTAAAAAAAGAGAAGAGCACTAATTTAAAATTCTAAAAATCTTTGGAAACAATTTATATTTGAAAATACCTTTAAATAATATGCATTTTAAAACTTTAAAACCAAAATTTGGAATCATCGGGAATTCAATTCTCAAATTCTAAATTTTAAATTTATTTTAATTTTTCTTCAAATCAATTTATAAACCATGTTTACATTTACATTTATTTAGTGTGGCAATAGTCAATGGTTTACAAAACAATAAATTAAAATCAACTATTCTTATTTCCAACAACCAATTCAGTTAACTATTTCATTTTCAAAAAATTTACTTATATATAATATAATCATACAAAATTTATTTAATTTACCAAATTTGAAAACAATATTGTGTCAGTTTGCTCTGTTCAAGTATTTTGGAAATCCTATCGATAGCATTGATCAGACGAATCGATCGAAATCCTAAATCAACATTAAAAACTCAAACAACACGACATATAAACATTTTTATATTAATTCAAATACACTACCTCACTCGATGATTCAAAGATGGATTTCAAAGCAAGGATAGAGATTCAAATTCAAGGGGACCCTAATCAAATAAGATTCTAACCAAGAAGATAGACTTGAAAGAGAGTTAAGAAGATTAAATAACAAGATAGGAAGATGGATATACTGATATAAATTGCGGCGACCATAACCGGATCAACCGTGCTTCAAGATAAGATCAAGGCAGGATTCTGGAGCAAATCGACATTTGATCGCCAGAGATAGGATTTGGGTATAGAAAAATAGTAGCATCATAAACCGAGAACATAGAAATCTCCGGTGAATCAATGCCTATTTTAAAGAAGTTTCACCCCTTTATAAATAATTTGAAGATTGGCAAGGCCGTCGAGTTATTGTAAAGGCCCGCAAATCCGTACCCCTTTGAACTGACAAAATCCCACAACAGTTCTGTCCAAATTGGCACAAAAGTACGAGTCTTTGGGTATAAAGAAGAAAGAGGTAGAAGAAGAAGAAATAAAAACAACATCAGAGTCTCACAATCGCAGCGGAACAAAATATAATATATAATAACAGCTTTTAAATACAAAGAAATCTATATTGTATACATATACAAACATACCATCATCAGAGTACAACAAACATCCATACAGAGACAACTTAATATTTGCCTATACACAGCGGAAATAATAGTCAAATACGGAAGTACGCTCGGTCATCAGCTCGTCTCCTGAACTCCTTAGCTTTTAACCTGATCCTGTTTAACTCGGTCTGACCCGAGCATCATACAAAACAACACCCGAGTCAGTCTGGAAAACCAGCGTTAGAAATCACACTCAATTGGATTATTATATTTTCAAAAGCCCTTCCAAAAACAAAAGCATCTCGTAAGACCACGCCACAAATAAACATGTCGGGTTTTTACCTTACGATAGCTAAAATATTTTTATCAAATTCGTCTGATATTATAATAGTGTCTATAGAAAGTAAAATAGAATCTAGCTGAAATGCTTGCATCTCACGTTTCAGCAATAGTTGGGCACAATCAAAAACGTACAGGCGCTTATTGGAGATTGGATTCCATATAATGGCAGGGATACCGGGGTACCGCCCGTCCCAGTACCTGGTCTAGATCAGAGTACCGAGGAGCCACCCTAACTCCCCTGCAACCCAAGACCAAAACCATCCCTTACTGGACAGTCCCGAGTAAGATCACCTCGTGGTTGGCGCGACCAACCACCCACTAAGCCGAAATAAAAAGGGACATCTAGACAGGGGAAACCTTACACTCAAGTGGGGGCTACCCACGACGCCTTGCTGCACCTCCCCTGTTTTAGCCATTTCCGGTTGATGAGGCTTGAGGCTAAGTGTTACCTTTCAAGAACGAGTCCTACTTAGAATGCTCATCGTCCACCTGACAATGTTCTGAAAGCATTCGTCCATACAAGTTGCCGTGGGTCTGGACAAACCGAATCACCATCTTCAACTCTTCATGATCTTCATTCGTAATCGTTCAAACCGGATCGAAGGGGTTTTCAGATAATTAAATCCAATCCTGGACGCTTCGAAACGATCAATGCATTGTCCAATATTGATAATCGGTTATTTAACTATCAAATAATCATTCACAAGCAACCATCAAATAATTTCCTCAAATTATTTATCTCAAATATCATTCAGATATTATTTCCATTTTAACCCATTTGAAACAATTTTCAAAGCTCTTTTATTTCCATGAAATCATTTAAATGATTTCTTATACCTACTCACATTTTGATTTACCCTTTGAAAATATTCTTTATTTTTCCATTCCTTTCTCAAAAATCAATTTCACTTTTCTTATAAATTCTCAAACTCAGTTTCTCCATTTTATAAGATTTCTCTTAAATCTTATCTCATTAAAATAAACTTGCTTACCATCACAAGAGGATTTTAATTGGATTTTAAAAACATTTAAAAACATCTAGATTTATAAAATAAGAAGTAGTATTAAATATAAATATTAAAATTTACATCTAGTTATTTATAAATTTCAAAGCTGGTTTTAGAAAAATTAGAGTTTATTACAAATAGTTGCTATGCCTTAAAAATAACTAATTTGAAATACTTAAAATTCAAAAATGATTTATAAAACGTATATAGTATAGTAATTTAAAAATATCCCTTTTTTAAAATAAATTTATAATTTTAGAAAATCCAATATCCATTTATAAATGCCTCTTGTCCACAATCACCTTCGGAAAATTTTACTATTTCCTTCCAAAACAGATTCCATACTCATATAAGTTCATGACTTATTTCTGCTCATATCCACTGATAACTTCCTTCCTATTTATAAACTCATTTTATAAATTTATAAATTCTCTTTGAGTTCCATTTATTATAAAATAATTTTTATTTAGGAAATCCATCTTAAAATTTTTATTCTTATATAAATTCTCATACTACTCCTTAAATAATTTCCATTTCGTTTAATAAAAATTTCTTTTTATTCCATAACAAAATTTCTTTTTATTTCTTAATAAAAATTACTTATTTGTACTTCTTAACAACATTTCTTTTTTTTTATTCTTAAATAAAATTTTACTTGTTGATTACAATAATCTTCCAGTGTTTAATATATTAAAATTTCCTAAAAACTCAACTTTAACTAATTACAGTTTATAAGATGCTTTTATTTCTTTTTCTTCATTCTCAAGTTAAAGTTTCAAATTCCAATAATATCTCCTATTTGAGTTATATTTAACTTCTTTGAATTAATTTATCAATGGTAGTTAAATTGTCAAATTTCAGCTTCTCTGTTATTTAACAGTTAATAATTCAATTCATATATAACCATCCATATCAATTTATCATTCTGTCACGGAACAACATATATATGAGATAAAATAAATATTTTTGAGGAATCCTATTGGATCCCTCCAACCTGTTTTTCCTACATCCATAGATGTTAGCACAAAATAAAATATCAATTCCACTTCAAAGTGGATATTACGGTATATGGGTTATGATATTATCCAATGAATAAATTATTATAAATCAACCAAACACATCCAATGATTTAAATTTAACATTTAAATTTTTATCTATGGAATCCGAATGAGTGAGAAAGTCTCACCTTTGCTTTTAAATTGCAATCCTTCCAATGTTGACCCGATTTCTTGGCTTTTGACCTTATATAAACAATTGTATGATTTTATTAATATTCGAACATATCGAACAATTTATTTCTGTATAATAAATTTATTTTTTTAACTCTAATAATTAAATTTTAACTAATGATTTATTTCAACAAATAATTAAATTTTGAACTAATTCTTCTTTTAAAAAAAATCTCTTAGTAGCTAAAACAATTAAACAAGTAAATTAAACAAATTAATCACCCTAATTAAATTATTTTAAAATGAATTAGCAATATTTAAATTGTAGAGATATATTTATTTCAGTTTCTTCTTTGTATACACATATATTTAAATTGAACTAGGATAAATTTTAAGATCTAATTTAATAGTAAAATATTTTTCTAGAATCAAAACTCTAACTTACTGTAAATTTTTAATTTCTGCATAACTCACAAATCCTCAAATTTAAAACTTTAATCAACTAACTAAATGTAAAACAATTTATATAATTATACCTCACTGCTCGAGAAACCCTAGCCACGCCCTTTGATACGCGACAGCAACCACGACCCTACCCCAAAACCACTGCGCGACCACCGAGAAACTCACGACACCCTTCGACTTCGGCCTCCACTGCTCGAGCCACATGTCAACGCGCGAACATCACGACCTTCACCAAGACGCCGCACCACCCCAGCATCGACGCGACCTCGAGCGACCATCGAGAAACCCATAACACGCAGGTCGCCTCCAATATGAGCCACCACGTTCGCCGCCGCACCTCCACAACTCGAGACTGCCTCGCCCATGAAATTGCGATCTCAACATCTCGATCTAGCTTCCAGACATCACGACACGACCTAATCTTCGAACGTGAATCGATTCGCGTGCTTCCCCTATTCGATTTCGCTTTAGGGTTTTTTTATATGCCATTGAATCGGTTATAGGGAAGAAAAGGGGGAAACGAAGAAGATTGGTAGAATTAAAATATGAGAAGGGGTTTTCGCGATGATGAAGAAGCATCCATTTATCACTTTATTAGAGATCTCGAGAATGAAAAAAACAGAAAGAAGGATACGCGATTTAAAGATGAACAAAGGAATTTTAGCTTCCGAGGGAAGACAGAGGGCATGTGAAGAAGTGAGAGGAGTAGGTCGGATGAGATGAAGGCTGATGGGAAAGAAAGGCAGCCGACGGAATGGAATTCGGCTGTAGACTAAGGTATAAATTTATAAATTTAAATTAAATCGATTAATTAATGTCTAGGCATTTATATTTCGTACGATCACACAATAGCTCCGAACGCTACGAAATTTGGAATCCGATAATAATACAATATTACGGATCCAACGGAACTGGTTTCGTCGAAATCCAGGACTGTGCTTCGGATGGCTATTTTAAACGTCAATTTAAACGATGTAATTTTAAAATCGGACAAACCACTGTCAAATTCAAATTTTAACTCATCTATTATTTTCAGTATTATTAATATAAATTCTATAAGCCTTTAAAATATTTTAAACAAGCTTACTACCCTAGATTTAATATTTTACCCGATATTCAATTACTATTTTAATAATCAATTAATTCAACAGGCCGTTATATTTAAATTCTGAATCCTTTCTACCATATAAAACCAAACTGTTCATATTAAAATCAAATTAAAGTTCAAATTAAATATTTAAATCCAATTTAAATATTGCAAATTAGCCGTTCAAAAATCCGGGTCTTTACATTCCTCCCCCCTTAAAAGAATTTCGTCCCCGAAATTACTACTACAGAAGAATGTCCTAAACCCACTAACTTTTTCAAACCCCCTTAGTGAAAAATTCATACTCACTTTTCTATCTTTAGTTACAACTAAACAATTAGTTTTGACCAAAACAATTTATCCTCAACTCCATTTCCAAAATCCTTTATTCCAATTCCAATTTTAAAACGTTTTGTCGTTAGTAAAAATAATTTCCAAAAATTTTCAAAAAAATTTCTCTCCCAAAATTTCTAGAAAATTTTGGCAGAGTCTCCTTTGTACGTAGGAGCTTTTGCAATTTGACAATAGATATAAATATATATACATCGACCCACACGGTCGGAAAAACCAAAAACAGTTCATATTTCCTATTTTTTTATTGCGTAGGCGTACCTTATTTAGCATTTTAAGCAAGCGGCGTATTTATTTAAGCATTTGTGTGCCTAAACTCTCGCTAAACGGTCTTCTGGTACCTGTACTTACTCGGTTTAAACGCATAAGTAACATATTTATGAAATTTATAACCTTTCGTTTATTTAAACAGCTACAACACAACTATAACACATGTAATGCATTAGAAATACTTCCATAAGCCGTTTGCGAAGTTTCCAACTAGTTCAATTTGTTTTTAACTGTTTCATATACCATTTGCATTCAACACAAGTGATTAACAACTCATTTGCTTATCTTCAATTCATAATTATGTCCAAACAATTCATTTCAAATTTAATTGATTTCAAAATCAATCCATGCTACTTCTATCAGTTAATAATCACAAGTTTATTTTTTTATAAACAATATACACAGTTTCCATAAGCAATTAATAAAGTCTCAATATTAACCCAATTGCTTTACTCGATTTCTATATCATCCTATCCAATTCGGAATGATTTTTAACATCATCTTCTTACATTCTATTCATTTTTAATCTAACCAACACATATTCATTGCATTTGATTCACAAGTCAAATTTTTATTTACTTTATCATTCCATAGAATTTTATTTACTTTCGTTCATGTCGAACGATTAATTTAAGCAATTCGACAATATTTATTCAAACATCAATTTCTTTAGTTTTACAATCATTTAAAATTGATTCCAACTCAATTTTTTTTTAATTTCATTTTATTTCAATTCAATTTTATTTAACTGAACTTCAGTTAAATCTAGCATCATACTATATTCTTTAATCCACCAATTCACTTGAATTTAATTAAGTAAGAACATAATTTCATTTAATATCATCTATATCGCCATTCATTTCCTTTCAATTTGATTCCAACTTAATTCAAATAGAACTGAATTTTATTCTAGATTAATTCAACTTACCTCCATTTACTTAAATTGATTTCAACCCAATTTGATTTTTTCTTCCAATTCACATTTACTTTCTATTTTACCATTTCAATCACATTCAAAATTTATTAATTTATTTCTATTAAATTTTCTCAATCTGATTCATCTACATTCTAAATTTTATTAACTTCACCAATTTACTTATATTATAATTTCCCATCATTAGTTAAATTTCAAAAGTTAAATTTTCAACTTAATCCAAGTTAAATCCTTATAATCTTATTTGTCTATCGTACTATCATCCAAACACTTTAATTATATATAATAATTTGCAGAAAATTATTTTTTTTTATATTAAAATATATTTTGGGTAAAATTATTTCATTTACCCATTTTCGGAAACAATATTGTGTCAAATTGTTCTATTCAAGTGTTTAGAAACCCCTTCGGCCCAGTTGTACAGACTGTGCTGACGAAAGTTCATATGCCACTCAATAAATCAATCAACACAATAGAAAACCATTTTATACTCACTAACAAATACGCTCTCATATCTATTAATACACTCAAACTCATTCTAGAGTACCAATGACTCTATCTCTAATGAGTAATCCCCACCAGAGCCAAGGTTTTCGCTTAACCTTTCAGCTCTGATACCAAGTGTAAAGGCCCGCAAATCCGTACCCCTTTGAACTTACAAAATCCAACAACAGTTCTGTCCAAAGTGGCACAAAAGTACGAGTCTTTGGGTATAAAGAAGAAAGAGGTAGAAGAAGAAGAAATAAAAAGAACATCAGAGTCTCACAATCGCAGCGGAACAAAATATAATATATAATAACAGCTTTTAAATACAAAGAAATCTATACTGTGTACATATACATGCATACCATCATCAGCGTACAACAAACATCCATACAGAGACAACTTAATATTTTCCCATACACAGCGGAAATAATAGTCAAATACGGAAGTACGCTCGGTCATCAGCTCGTCTCCTGAACTCCTTAGCTTTTAACCTGATCCTGTTTAACTCGGTCTGAGCCGAGCATCATATAAAACAACAACCGAGTCAGTCTGGAAAACCAGTGTGAGAAATCACACTCAATTGGATTATTATATTTTCAAAGGTCCTTTGAAAAACAAAAGCATCTCGTAAGACCACGCCAAAAATAAACATGTTGGGTTTTTACCTTACGATAGCTAAAACATTTTTATCAAATTCATCTGATATTGTAATAGTGTCTATAGAAAGTAAAATAGAATCTAGCTGAAATGCTTGCATCTCACGTTTCAGCAATAGTTGGGCACAATCAAAACCGTACAGGTGCTTATTGGAGATTGGACTCCATACAATGGCAGGGCTACCGGGGTACCGACCGTCACAGTACCTGGTCTAGATAAGAGTACCGAGGAGCCACCCTAACTCTCATGCAACACAAGACCGGAACCATCCCTTACTGGACAGTCTCGGGTAAGATCACCCCGTGGTTGGCGCGACCAACCACCCACTAAGCCGAAATAAAAAGGGACATCTAGACAGGGGAAACCTTACACTCAAGTAGGGGCTACCCACGAAGCCTTGCTGCACCTCCCCTGTTTTAGCCATTCCCGATTGATGAGGCTTGAGGCTAAGCGTTACCTTTCAAGAACGAGTCCCACTTAGAATGCTCATCGTCCACCTGACGATGTTCTGAGAGCATTCGTCCATACAAGTTGCCCTGGGTCTGGACAATCCGAATCACCATCTTCAACCTTTCACGATCTTCATTCGTAATCGTTCAAACCGGATCGAAGGGGTTTTCAGATAATTAAATCCGATCCGGACTCTTCGAAACGATCAACGCATTGTCTAATATTGATAGTCGGCTATTTAACTATCAAATAATCATTCACAAGAAACCATTAAATAATTTCCTCAAATTATTTATCTCAAATACCATTCAGATAGTATTTCCATTTTAACCCATTTGAAACAATTTTCAAAGCTCTTTTATTTCCATGAAATCATTTAAATGATTTCTTGTACCTACTCACATTTTGATTTACCCTTTGAAAATATTCTTTATTTTTCCATTCCTTTCTCAAAAATCAATTTCACTTTTCCTATAAATTCTCAAACTCAATTTCTCTACTTATCTCATTTAACTAAACTTGTTTACCATCACAAGAGGATTTTAATTGGATTTTAAAAACATTTCAAAACATCTAAATTTATAAAATAAGAAGTAATATTAAATATAAATATTAAAATTTATATCTAGTTATTTATAAATTTCAAAACCGGTTTTAGAAAAATTAGAGTTTATTACAAATAGTTGCTATGCCTTAAAAATAACTAATTTGAAATATTTAAAATTCAAAAATAATTTATAAAACCTATATAGTATAGTAATTTAAAAATATCCCTTTTAAAATAAATTTATAATTTTAGAAAATCCAATATCCATTTATAAATGCCTCTTGTCCACAATCACCTTCAGAAAATTTTACTATTTCCTTCCAAAACAGATTCCATACTCAATATAAGTTCATGACTTATTTCTTCTCATATCCACTGATAACTTCCTTCCCATTTATAAACTCATTTTATAAATTTATAAAATTTCTTTGAGTTCCATTTATTATAAAATATTTTTTATTTAGGAAATCCATCTTAAAAAATTTATTCTTATATAAATTATCATACTACTCCTTAAATAATTTCCATTTCGTTTAATAAAAATTTCTTTTTATTCTATAACCAAATTTCTTTTTATTTATTAATAAAAATTCCTTATTTGTACTTCTTAACGACATTTCTTTTTTTTATTCTTAAATAAAATTTTACTTGTTGATTACAATAATTCTTCCAGTGTTTAATATATTAAAATTTCCCAAAAACTCAACTTTAACTAATTACAGTTTATAAGATGCTTTTATTTCTTTTTCTTCATTCTCAAGTTGAAGTTTCAAATTCCAATAATATCTTCTATTTGAGTTTTATTTAACTTCTTTGAATTAATATATCAATGGTTGTTAAATTGTCAAATTTAAGCTTCTCTGTTATTTAACAGATAATAATTCAATTCATATATAACCATCCATATCAATTTATCATTCTATCACGGAACAACATATATATGAGATAAAATAAATATTTTTGAGGAATCCTGTTGGATCCCTCCAACCTGTTCTTCCTGCATCCACAGATGTTAGCCCAAAATAAAATATCAATTCCACTTCAAAGTGGATATTACGGTATATGGGTTATGATATTATCCAATGAATAAATTATTATTAATCAACCAAACACATCCAATGATTTAAATTTAACATTTAAATTTTTATCTATGGCATCCAAATGAGTGAGAAAGTCTCACCTTTGCTTTTAAATTGCAATCCTTCCAATCTTGACCCGATTTCTTGGCTTTTGACCTTATATAAACAATTATATGATTTTATTAATATTCGAACAAATCGAACAATTTATTTCTGTTTAAATAAATTTATTTTTTTAACTCTAATAATTAAATTTTAACTAATGATTTATTTCAACAAATAATTAAATTTTGAACTAATTCTTCTTTTAAAAAAATCTCTTAGTAGCTAAAACAATTAAACAAGTAAATTAAACAAATTAATCACCCTAATTAAATTATTTTAAAATGAATTAGCAATATTTAAATTGTAGAGATATATTTAATTTAGTTTCTTCTTTGCATACACATATATTTAAATTAAACTAGGACAAATTTTAAGATCTAAAACTATTTAACTGTAAAATATTTTTCTAGAATCAAAACTCTAACTTACTGTAAATTTTAAATTTCTGCATAACTTACAAATCCTCAAATTTAAAACTTTAATTAACTAACAAAATGTAAAACAATTTATATAATTATACCTCACTGCTCGAGAAACCCTAGCCACGCCCTCTGATACGCGACAGCAACCACGACCCTACCCCCAAAACCACTGCGCGACCACCGAGAAACTCACGACACCCTTCGACTTCAGCCTCCACTGCTCGAGCCACATGTCAACGCGCGAACATCACGGCCTTCACCAAGACGCCGCACCACCCCAGCATCGACGCGACCTCGAGCGACCATCGAGAAACCCACAACACGCAGGTCGCCTCCAATACGAGCCACCACGTTGGCCTCCGCACCTCCGTAACTCGAGACTGCCTCGCCCACTAAATCGCGATCTCAACATCTCGACCTAGCTTCCAGACATCACGGCACGGCCTAATCATTCGAACGCGAATCGATTCGCTTGCTTCCCCTATTCGATTTCACTTTAGGGTTTTTTTTATATGTCGTTGAATTGGTTATAGGGAAGAAAAGGGGGAAACGAAGAAGATTGGTAGAATTAAAATATGAGAAGGGGTTTTCGCGATTATGAAGAAGCGACCATTTATCACTTTATTAGAGATCTCGAGAATGAAAAAAACAGAAAGAAGGATACGCGATTTAAAGATGAACAAAGGAATTTTAGCTTCCGAGGGAAGACAGAGGGCACGTGAAGAAGTGAGAGGAGTAGGTCGGCTGAGATGAAGGCTGATGGGAAAGAAAGGCAGCTGACGGAATGGAATTCGGTTGTAGACTAGGGTATAAATTTGTATATTTAAATTAAATCGATTAATTAATGTCTAGGCGTTTATATTTCGTACGATCACACAATAGCTCTGAACGCTACGAAATTTGGAATCCGATAATAATAAAATATTTCGGATCCAACGGAACTGGTTTCGTCGAAATCCAGGACCGTGCCTCGGATGGCTATTTTAAACGTCAATTTAAACGATTTAATTTTTAAATCGGACAAACCACTGTCAAATTCAAATTTTAACTCATATATTATTTTCAGTATTATTAATATAAATTCTATAAGCCTTTAAAATATTTTAAACAAGCTTACTACCCTAGATTTAATATTTTACCCGATATTCAATTACTATTTTAATAATTAATTAATTCAACAGGTCGTTATATTTAAATTCTGAATCCTTTCTATCATATAAAACCAAACTGTTCATATTAAAATCAAATTATAGTTCAAATTAAATATTTAAATCCAATTTAAATATTGCAAATTAGCCGTTCAAAAATCCGGGTCGTTACAGTTATTATAGAGATTATTCAAAGTGGAGTTATGGGATACTTTAGAATCAAAGAATACGAATATGGAGAGACAAGAATGGGTTTCAGAACGAATGGGAGAGTTCCAAAATTCAAAGGAAACCGAGTCAAAGAGGAAGAGATTCAAGCTCGAATGAAGGTGATTCTGCAATTAAATTTACTTTATATATTAAGTTTTGCCTAAAACCAGAGCTCTGATACCACACGTAACATCCTGGTATTTTCAACCATCCGCATCTACCCATATCGGACTTGAATTCCCCAAAATATCAAATTGTTAATTTATACTTGGCAAAACTCAGTATATACAATAAATAAATAATCACAGAATCACAGACATTGAGTAATGTAAGAATAAGCAGCAGAAATAAAAGAATAGCAGTTCATGAAGCTACTATATATATTACAGTGTTAAATAAGATACAATAGAAGTCTCAAATACAATAGTCAAATACAAGATCAGAATACATTACTAGAATTAACAGAATAACTGCAAGCTGAAAGATGTAGATGGATCTCCAAATGAAGCTCCAACTCCAAACGTGAATCTCAAAAGCTGTATCATTCAGTCTGACCCGAGTGTAAAGCAAAACACAAAACACTCAAGTCAGGATTAACATTCTTATATCAATAAATCCAACTCAAGTGAAACATCAACTGAAATACAAGTAACTCAAAGGATATTTGGGATAACCATTCTCTTAGGATTCGTTAAACTATCTACTATGTAGTAATATATGCTATTATTACAATGTCTGTAGTAAAATAAACTATTAAAATAACGTTAAGGCATTACCCATATCATCCTTAACACATTTTATAGTGCTAATAGTCTATATAGTACCATAATACCTTAAGATCGGGATGCTACCAGAGGATACTCCATAGGTACGACATAAAACAAACTCGTAGTGGTCTCGATAGGGTAGGTAACATGGCACAACTAGGCAATGCCAGAGTAGATATACCAATTATGCATCTAGGCTAGTGGTAACGCATAGCAGCTACTATCGCCCACCTCGGAACACACTCCCAAATCAAAATTAAGGGTGGCCACCAAATCAATCACAAATGAAGAATATAATATCGAAAGAATATGCCTGATCGGAGGAATGACCTCACTTGGCCCGAGAATCCCTCCTGTTTTAGCCACCTTATGCCAACTCACGGGAGTCGAGACCACGTATATACCTCAGCAGAACGTCGCCACCATCCTACTTCATTCTGGAATCTCCACCGCGTACATGGTTATTAAATTGGTTTTTGGTTTGGCAGAAGGTATGACAATATCCAATCCCGGTCTCTTTAACAACCAATCATTATTATAACACCACGGTTATTTAAAAATAGGTTATACTTTAAACCAAAATATCATTGCCATTTCAAAACCATATCAATACGATATCATTTCTATTTCAAAACCAAATACGATAACTTCCACCACTTAAACAGTTTAGATATTACAATAGTATATATAATAAAATAATTATAATGTAAAATAGTTTATATAAAAGAGTTATAAGTTAATATACTTTATATTAAAATAGTTAGTATACTAAAATAGTTTATATCAAAAATGATTTATATTAAAATAGTTTATATTAAAATAATTTATAAAGTAAAATATAAAATAGTTTTAAATATAATTCAAAAATACTTTATATAATAAAATAGTTTCCCCAAATTTCACAAATCAATTCAAATCAACTCGTATTCCAAAATTCAATTTAATTCAATCTCAATTCATTGATTTCAACTCAATTTAGTTTCCCAATAAACCATTCCAAATTATATCGATTTCAAAAATAGATTTGAACCATAAAATAAACCATTTCAATTTCAATATACTTCAAAGCTTTAAGTATTCAACATTTTCAAAACTAAATTTGATAATTTCATATATATATATATATCAAATTCAATTTACTGTTATTTAGTTTTGAAATTTTACTTAATAAATCCAACATCGTTTAAATAAAACTTTCAAATTTTAAATAATTAAATATTCCTTCAATTTATTTAAACTTGATATATTCATTTAAATCACCTTAAACCAAAATCAAGTTATAAAATCATATCCTTAAAAAAAATTCAAATTCCATAAGTTTCAAATCGATTTAATTAAATAAATTCTTAATTAAATACCATTTCAAATCAATTTCAATCTATCTTCCCAACCTTAACTTATAAAATCACTATAAAATCTATTTTAAAATATAAATAAATAATTAATTAAACATCTTATTAAATTTGTTATATATTAAATCTATTTATATATTCTAAAATAATAAAACTATAAATAAATTCTTAAAATTTATAATTTCAAATTTTACTTATAACTATACAATTTTAAAAACATATAAACTTAAAAATCTTAAATTTAAAACTTTATAAAATACATAATATATTAAAATCGAAATTTATTAAAAGCATATAGTTCTTTCCAAAACCATAGAAATCATTTTCAA
Source organism: Allium cepa (assembly GCA_030765085.1). Lineage (NCBI taxonomy): Eukaryota > Viridiplantae > Streptophyta > Magnoliopsida > Asparagales > Amaryllidaceae > Allium > Allium cepa. The sequence goes on along the minus strand of CM060932.1, from coordinate 78,309,526 downwards.
AATATTTATATATAGACCAAGGGTATCTGTATATAATTTTTTATCCTATGGTCAAGTGGTACATATACTTATCATTTCAATCTGCAATTTAAATATACATACGGGTATATATCATTTCAACCCGCAATCCCAAATTCGATTCAAATGAAAATCGCTTGGGTTTGTCATTTCAACTCATAACGATTTTCTCCTATTCTACCGATCGTTCGGATATGTATCATTTCATCCCATGGTGAATTCTATACTAAAAGGGAACTTGTAAAGTGGTAACAAATATGATAATAATATGTAGGCATATATCATCAATATAGATAACAATTAATAATGTTAGATGTCACAGGTGAACAGATAGAATATAGAGCAATGTAAATAACTAACAGCAGCATATTTCAATTGTGGTTTTAATTGAAATCAAATTTAGTAAATATAAGAATGTTAATCATGAGTGATTGCTGACCTTTCGAGGCTAGAGAGTTTGACAACAAAGCAAGCTATGAATTCCAAGCAAAGTGAGATGAGCACAAATTCGACGGATAAAGCCGATTGATAAGGAACTGACAAAATAAATCAGAATCATTTAGATGGAAACAGAATATATTTATATATATTTTTAATTTCAAATCAATATTAATTTAAACACATATTAAATTAAATATATATATATATATCATTGTCTTAAATAAACACATATATAACAACATATCTACATAATAAAATTTGAAATAAATATATTTGTATATACAAAATAAAAATGCAAAATACTTACATACATCATACGTATATTATAAAATCAACACTGTAGACTTATAAATACTATAACAAATATACAGTACTGTAACTAGCAATAGTAGACTTATAAAAATATACATTGTTTTCATATATATCATGAACAACTATATCGTAACAACTCATTTTTTTATAACTTATACAACTTTATATATATATATATATATATATATATATATATATATCAATAGACCTTATACCTATATAAATATATATATATAACCAGGATATATAGATGTATAAAAATCAACAGGAAAATGTATAAACTAGTATGTATATATACATCAACCCAAAAGAAATGAGATAGGTATAAATAATGTATAGGCTAAATATACTTTAAATATAACAAACAAATATATAATATTATATATGTATAAATATATAACTATTTATGAACTAATATATTATAAACAACACTGCTTAAAACTTGCATATAAATACAGTACTATGATAATGTAAGCCGGACTTATGCATATTGATCTATATATACTTACATATATAGAGCAGATCATTTTATAACTTGTATACATTGTATAAAAATAATAATTAAACAGAATATGTATAAATACTTTTAAACATACATACAAACGCAGTTAGATTATATATATAAGTAGACAGAACAAATATGTATAAATCTATATACAAATAATACTGCAACCTTATATATATTAAAAAAACACATATATAGCTAGCCTGACATGCCTATAACTAATATATAAAAAAACTGTAACTAATATTTATATATAAACTACACACCTTATATATATACACACATAAAAAAATAATAACAAAGCACTATACACACACACGCTATCAATATACATTCACTAATACAGCACAACGTATAATACTTACAGATATTAATATGCCGACTGGAAAGATGAAAGATGGAAGCAAGGAGGGAGGTTGTGGCCCGCTCACGCGGAGAAGATGTAAAGGCGCAGCTTACATCAGGCACAACGTGCGGAGGAGAGGGAGATGGCTGTGGATCTAGGCTCGGTGATGGGTGGCCTCGCTGGCGTGAAGTGGAGGAGGTTGGTCGGCGATGGGTTGGAGAAGAAAGGTGGGTGTGGGAAAAAGCAGGTCGGTTTTCCGGTGAGAAAGAAAATGATGGGTTGCACAGGCTATTTGGAAGAAGTGAAAACGTGGATGAATTGCCTTTGTATAGATGAACTTATGATATATTTTCATAGAAACACCAGAGAAAGAAAGATATTGAAATGGAACTAAAAATGAAATGAACCAAAAAAATTTTGAATAGATAAGAATAATAAAAGTCACGGGTTCGGTTTCTCCGGATCTTAAAAGTTATGGCTATTGGTTATCAACTAGTGGAAAACGAATGGGCATAGAAACTCAAAGGACCCAAATGCGTAACCGACACGGCAAGTCGTGTACCAGACTCCGAAACATTCAGATGAATATACTGCGGAGATCAGTACGACGAGACGACCAAAACGGTATAAAAATATCAGTGATAGGATCATCCTATCAAAAGTCGATATCCGTACCGAAAATGCTGCTAATTTGCCAGAAATAAGATAAACGAAGCAGTAGCAGTTCAAATTTGGAGAAACGAAATATGTCGTCTCACTCAGAAGATGGTTTACAAAATTATTATGTAAAAATATTCACGTTTGGAAAATATTTTGTGATCATCAATTTTAACTAATTAGTATTGAAACAGAATTATACAATAAATAAACTTCCATATTATTTGATGAAAATTTACCATTTTCTATGTTTTTAAACACGTATTCCAAATATTAAATTTTTATTTTCAAATTCAATTATTTAAAGTTTTACAAAATTTCAATTAATTAAATAAATAAAACCATTAAAATTTATGGGTATTACAGAAAATTATATATACACACCATTGGTATATATATATATATACTGAGATGATTTCCAAGGTTTTGAAAATGAATATTTTGGTTTTAATAAATACTGATTTTTAGATGTGTGTGTATATATATAAATGCTATTTTCGTAAAGGTTTTAAATTTTGATTTTTAAATTTATGTTTTGAAATTTTAAAATTTAAGTTAGTTTTGAAATTATGAATTTTAGGAATTTACTTATAATTTTACTATTTTAAAATATGTATAAATTAATCTTATTATAAAATAGGTTTGGTAATAATATTTAATCTAATAAAGTTTGATTTAATTATGTATAATATGTTTAAGTATTATTTAAAATTTTATTTTTAAATATAGAGTTTATAATAATTTTTAATGAATTAAGGTCAGGGAGATAGTTTTGAAATTGATCTGAAATGATATTTAATTAAGAATTTATTTAATTAAATCGATTTGAAACTTATTGAATTTGAGATTGTTAAAGGATATGATTTTATAAATTGAATTTGGTTTAAGGTGATTTAAACGAATATTTCAAGTTTAAATAAATTAAAGGAAATATTTAGTCCATCTGTAATTTGGGGTTTTAATTAAATGATATTGGATTTATTAAATGAATGTTTCAAAACTAAATAATGATGAAGTTAAATAAAGATATATATGAAATTATCAAATTTAGTTTTGAAATGGTAGAATATATAAAGCTTTGAAATGTATTGAAATTGAAATGGTTTATTTTATGGTTCAAATCTGCGTTTGAAATCAATATAATTTGAAATGGATTATTGAGAAACTGAATTGATTTGATGATTTGAGATTGGATAAAATTTGAATTAGAGGTTATTTGGAATCGATTTTTGAAATTGAGGAAGCTATTTTATTATATAAAGTATTTTTAAATTATATTTAAAACTATTTTTATATTTTACTTTAAAAATTATTTTATATATACTATTTTAATATAAATCATTTTAATATAAACTATTTAAACATGCTAATTATTTTAATATAAACTATTTTAACTTATAACTATTTTATATAAACTATTTTTTTTATAAACTATTTTATTATATATACTATTATTAATATCTAAACAGTTTAAGGAAAATGCAATGATTTCAAAGTGTTATGATTTCCAAAATGCTATAATTTCAAAGTGTTATGATTTCGAAAGTGCTATGATTTCAAAATGTTGTGATTTCCAAAATGTTATAAATTTTAGGGTTTTGATTTCGAAAGTGTTATAACTTTGTAAGTACTATGAATTTGGAAAAGAATATATCTGAAATGGAAATGATATTTTGGTTTTGAAGTATAAACTATTTTGAAATGACCGAGGTGTTATGATGACGTTTGGTTGTTAAAGAGACCGGGATCGAAAGTTGTCGTACTCTCTGCCAGCTCCGAAAACCACTTTAACAACTGTGTATGCGGTGTCCAGAATGAAGTAGGATGGTGGCGACGATCCTAAAGGTATATTTATGTCGACCCAACTCCCGTGTTAGCATATGGTGGCTAAAACAAGAGCAATTCCGGGCTAAGTGAGGTAGCACCTCCGATCAGACAAATTTCTTCGATTCTATATTCTGACTTTGTGATTGATTTGGCGGCCACTCTTGATTTTTTTTGATTTGGGGGTGTATTCTGAGGTGGGCGGTAGTGGATGCTATGCGTTACCACCAGCTCAGATGCGTAATTGGTTTATCTACCCTGGCATTGCCTTATTGTGCCGTGTCACCTACCTTATCGAGACCACTACGAGTTTGTTTTGTACCATACTTATGGAGTGCTCTCTGACGATGCCTAGTACAAGGGAGATTACGATACTATATAGACCATGGGAATATATAAAATGTGTTAAGGTGGAAAATGTAAAGCCTTAACGCTAGTTTAATAGTTTACTTTACTATAGACATTATTATAATATCGTATATTAATACATAGTAGATAATTTAACGGATCCTTAGAGGATGGTTATCCCAAACATCCTTTAAGTTTCTTGTATATCATTTGTTATTCACTTGTGTTGGATTTATTGATATAAGAATGTTAATCATGACTCGAGTGTTTTGTGTTTTACTTTACGCTCGGGTCAGACTGAGTGTACCTGTAACATTCCCGGATTTTAGACAAGTTTAATTCGATAATTAATTTAATTTTTGAAATTAAATTGTTAATTAAATTGAGTTTTTTTCAAAATAAAATATTGGTTATATATATATATATATATATATTGATTTTTAATTGAAATTTGAATTTGAAAACTCAATAATAAATATACTGGAAATAAATTGGATTTAAAATTTCATTTTTAAATTAACAAGAATTTGTTTCTAATTATATTAAATATGCATTTTGACTTAAAAATGATATTTTGAGTTTAATGTGATTCAAAAGACTAATTAAGAATAAAATTCTAATATATTTATTCATGGAAAATTAAATTTTCAAAACCATTTTGCTTTAAAAGATTATATAAATGATTAATACAGAAAATGTATTTATTTAAATAGGAAGTATGATATAAAGTTATATTTATAATATTATTTGGTGTTTAAATTTTATGACATAAGTTGTAAAAATTTAAAAGTTGTTTAAAAGCTAAATTTTATAATATACACATGTGTGTTATTTATCAAAGTATAATTTGTTTTAAAATTCAATTTTTCTTCAGATTTTATGAAAGAAAATGCATTTATTGAATAGTAGAAATTATGTATGTATATAAATATTTGTTTTAACAAGTGTAAACAAAATATAACACATATGTTAAAAATAAGTACTTAAGGGTTTAACATAAATTATAAAAGAAAAATTTAATAAACGATATAAACACAAATATGTACATTTTGACATTTGTAAAATAGATTTTAACATATTTTAAACAAGTGTAAGCATGTTTATAATGAAATTAACAAGTGTTAAGTAAGAATTTTCATATGATTACAAGTGTCATTCTAGTTTTTATGTTAGAGAAAATGAATAAAAGGATTTGAAAATAATTTTATAAAAAAAACATTTCATCCTCTCTAAAAACAAAAAGGAAACCAATATAAGCTAAAAACAAATCAGGTTTAAAAGAAAACAAAACCAAAACCTGATCAAGAGAGAAGAAGAAAAAATCATCTCAAGAAATTCAAAAACTGTAAACAAGGATCATCTTCAAACCTAGAAAATATCAAAGAAAACTCGAAGGCAACTCAAAACAAGCTACAACACAGAATGCAAATCAAAATCTAAATCTGGAGTCAAATTTTAGCCTTCAACCTGGGATCAAGCTTCAGATCTAAACACCAAAAACTCAAATCTGAAGCAAGTTCAACCTAGGTCATTTCGGATTCAAGTACAGATTCAAACTTAATTAGAACCAAGCAGATTTTTTCAAGTTATTTCCAGATCAGGCAACAAAATTCAAAAATCAGGCCTCTGTTGAACTTCAAGTGAGCAAAACTCCTATTTTAAAAAGCTTAAATCTCTTTGCATGTGGTAAATAGGTGAAGGTGTGTTATGATAATGTTTGAAATATGCCTGAATGTTTGTATTTGTGTGAAAATATGGATGTGCATATTGATATATAGGGACATTTATCCCTGTTTGCAAATTCCAGGTTTCCAGAAACCTGTCCAAGAAGAAATAAATCCTAAAACATTGCTTCTAATTGTTTTTAGATTAGGATGTCAAAAGAAATGTGTTCAAATTCATAAAAACTTAATTTTAAAAATATGTTTTTAAGATAATATGGAAGGTTGTTTTCTGGAAGAAGAGAAAACAATATAAATTCAAAATTTGTCAAATTTCCAACTTGCATGGATTTAAGATCCATTTACATCATCCAAATCCATTTCGAAAATAATGATTTTTAAAATAAAAATCAGGATTTTTAATTTCGAATTTAGGTCGTATTTGCTAAATGAACGGAATATGGTTTTTCTTGCAATTCTGTCGATCGGCGCATGATTGGGTATCGGGTTTGCTTCCAGTGGTGGTGGAATGATCGTTGATCTCGAGAAAAATGCGAGATGATTTTTTAATTCATCATGGAAGGTGAATGAAGTTGATTTTGGACTTAACCCTAGTTTTTAGTAGAGGGGTGTGACGCCCCACCTCTATACCCACACTAGCCAAGGATACTACGGTGTAATGCCGTCAACTAGCACGAAGAATAAGGCTGTTAAGGAGCGACCATCCGTGTAATTGCTTTGTGCGAGCACCGATATGTCAGATAGAATACAACTTGCATTAGATTTCGAGAGAAGATCGAACATACCGAAACAAATTCAAAGCTACTACACGGTGGCTATAATGTCTTCGGAAACAAATATAGAAATAAACATGACACAAATCAGTCACATATAATTCATATCACAAAGGCGGAAAAAGATATGAATGTATAACACATGAAAGTGTACATCAGAGTAGTGGTCAAACAAGATCCACAATAACACAAAAGAATAGATACAAGTGCTAGACAAAAGAATATGTATACATCAAGGAGTCTATATCTCAAATGTATACAACAAAAACTACTAGACTAAAGTAGTTAAGCAAAAGTCAGAAGATGGTTCCAGATAGGAAGTGACGAGGAAGCACCTGCAATATCTCAGTCTAACCCGAGTATTATTTAAGAAGAAAATAATAAATGGATCAATCAAGCTATAATTATCAGATAAAATGAGACATAAGAAGAGATGCAATAAAAACGTATGATAACCAAAAATGTCATACCTCGACAAGTATACATTAGAAAATCAACAAAGAAAAATCATACAAATATCTCACGAATGTCATAGCATAAAAAGAATGTCATATTCTTTATTTAATTCACCAAGCCACAATAAATGACATACATAACAATGCCAATTGTAAAAGTTGGTGAAGCATAAATTCCAGAAATCATCATATAGAAATCCATAAATCACAAGAAAAGGTTGCCAAGACATTGATGTAGTGCAAACGGTACATCCAATGAATCCAAAAGCAAAGACATTGATGTAGTACAAACGGTACATCCAATGAATCAAAAGCAAAGACATTGATGAAGTGCAAACGGTACATCCAATGAATCAAAAGCAAAGACATTGATGTAGTACAAACGGTACATCCAATGAATCAAAAAGCAAAGACATTGATGTAGTACAAACGGTATATCCAATGAATCAAAAGCAAAGACATTGATGTAGTACAAACGGTACATACAATGAATCAAAAGCAAAGACATTGATGTAGTACAAACGGTACATCCAATGAATCAAATGCAAAGACATTGATGTAGTACAAACGGTACATCCAATGAATCAAAACACATTAGAAGTACATGGATCGCTAGTCCACAAAGAAATGAGACGGAGCTCAATGGATTGAGGTACGGATTTCCACATGGACAAAGTGACATCGCACATTGCTAGTCTAAACCATAAAATGATCATCATCGGTCATCAAGAAGTGTCAATTACAGTAAGCTAGTAAATATATGAGCTTAGCTTCATGTCCCATAACCACTAGCTTAACTTAAATATTTACGAACAAATTGTAGATCTCCACTAGAAAATTATCACAAGAGATTCGATCGAACAAGTCCAAGAATTAACCGACGAAGTAAACGCAAGCGTTTCATACCACTTGTTTTACTAAGACTTTTGATTAGACTTCTCATACGAGTGAGGTAATGGTTTGAATATACTAATAGATTGGAAAACGGTTTAAGAAACGAGCTTTGTAATAAAATAGTGTTGAAATCGTTTTAATGAAAGAAATTTTGATATTTACTACTAGTATTGAAAACCTTTATGTTTTGAAGTGACAAATCACAAACAAGATTGTAGGAACAATCAATCACTAAAATTCACATTCGAAGACGTGAATGAAATCCAAAGAAATCGATACCGAATCCATCATAATGGATATTCCTAAAATTCCCGAAGGAAAGAAATCATCAAAGTCAATAACAAATGATAACAACAAGTAAGGAAAGAACACGAATCGATTAAATTTGGAAACCACACAAATTAGGCGAAATAGGCAAAATAGCAACAGGTCGGTCGGCCGGCTACAGAGCTCGGTCGACCGGACCCTGTTCTGAAAAAAAATCCTCGGGAAGCAGGTTGGTCGACTGAGCTCTGTAGTTGGTCGACCGGACCTGAGACAGAGAAGTGCTATGCTTTTAGTAGCAGGTCGGTCGACCGGTCCAGTGGTTCGGTCGGCCGAACCTGTATTCTTGCACTTCCTACCCTATGTCAAAAGAGGTGCAAACTCCCTCAATTTGCAAACGGTCGAGCAACGACACTAAGGGTTTGCGCCAATCGACTACCCGGCCATAGAAGCTCTTCGGTTCGTCACCAAAACATGATAAAAACATCAAAGCTATGATTTTTAAAGAATCGAACCCAAAACACCAAAAATTGGAATATTCACCAAATCAATCCAAACCAAAAGCAATTGCACACGAATAAGTGTTCGGAATTCATACCTAACAATCGAAGATAAATATAGGCTTAGATGTGAGATAAAAATCTCACCTTTTCACAAAATCAATGAAGAAGAAGCTATAGAGCAATGGCAAGAACAATCACTCTTCAATTCCAACCCAACAAGCTTGAATCTAAGCTTAAAGGAGAAACATTACCTAAATTAGGTATAGGAAATTTCTGAAATTGAATGGAGAAAGAGTTGGAGAAGATGAAGAGAAGGCTTACCAAAGCTTCTTCTTGAATTTGGAGGTAGAAGCTTGAATTTGCAATAAAGATTAGGGCTTGGAGTTTTAATTTCTCATTCCTCCCACCATTGTTGCTAAAGCTTGAGTATTAGGAATTGAAATGAAGTAATGAAGAGTTGGAGTGGAGTTAGGTTCATATGTTAGGTTAATGGGCTGAAACCCAAACCAAAGCCCTAAGTGAAAAAGTAGCAAAATTCTACTATCTCCAAACATATCAAAGTTTATACTTAAAACGATCGCAAACGGCGTTTTGAACTCAATGGAAGTGGTCTCGAGTCCTAATTCGACTGTTCGCAAAAAGTATTTTTTCGGACTAAGATCCGACGAACGATGAAATATTTAAATATACAATAGACAAATATGCGGGTTGTTATAAGGGGTGAAAACTGGTCACCGTGACTTTGTCAAGGCATCGGGCTATGTCGGTCACGGGGAGATAACTCTTTGGATGATCGGGGAAGCTTCGGTCAGAGCTACGAAGCTACTGGCGGCGTCACGTGGTGGCACGAGTCGTTTGAGTTGGTCGTATTGGTGCCAGTAGGAGTTGAAAAAGGTTCGATTTTAATTCTCTGATGATCGTGTCAAATTGGATGGTCGGGAGGCTCGTGGGTATCGTCGGCAACTTGTTGAAGTGTTGGACGTCGGTCAGAAGGTCGGCGATCATCGATGCACGTGAATGCGTGCACTTGTGCATTTTTGGTCTGGGTCGCTGGGGAAGAAGGATGTTGCTCGAAGTAATTTTCGAGGAGATGATGGATTGGCTCGAGTGATGACTCGAGTGTATTTGTGTTGTATCGGGTCTTTTTAAAACTTAATCAAAATTTTAAAGTTTGAAAGGCATACGGGTGAGATTGAGAAGAAACTCGAAGTGGCACTCGGAGGAGTTGATTTTTAGCTCGGGATGGTCTCGAGTGGGTCTCGGGTTCACTGTAAAAAAACAGTTTTTACCTTAAAACTAGATTTAAATTTTAAAACATTTTTAAACCTATGTTTTAAAAAAAATTGTCTTGATTTAAATTTGAATAATTTAAGGGTTAATAAAGTTATGTTTGAAGTAATTAAGTCCTTTGATTATGTGATCAATATTTAAAATTAATTCTTAAAATTGTTTTTAAATTAAAGAGTTAATTAAGATAAAATGTTGTTTTAATTAACCTTAATCTCTTGAATAAATTTATGGTAAATAATGATTAATTATGAAACTTATTAATTATTTTTTTAATGATTTATCTTTAAATTAATTAAGTATATAAGTAATCTAAGGATGATTAAAGATTTAATTAAAAGGAATTTAAGGTTAATTAATTTAAAATTAAGGATTAATTAATGATTTATTAATGAAGGAGATTAAGATTTAATTTATTAATAGTTAAGGATAATTAATTAATTAAAGATTTATTAAATGAAAGTGATTAAGGATAATCACCTATTGTAATTAATTAAGATTAATTAAATAAATGGTAACTAATTAAGGGGTTAATTAATTTATTGATTAATTAATTATGGATAATTAATTAAGGGTAATTAAATAATTAAGATTAATTCTCTAATAAGTAAAGGTTTATTTATTTATTAATTAAGGTTAATTAATAAATATTAAAAGGATAATTAATTTACATGAATTGTAATTAACTAATGTTAAACAACCAGGATGAGGGATTAATATGATTAAATTAATCAGATGAATAATTAATCTTACTTATGGATGTTTGAATTGTATGAGTCGCTTTGAAATTTTTTGATATCTCTACTGTGTGATGCCTTGTGATATGAATTGTTTTAGTTCAAGCTGTGATGAATGTAATTTATTTTATCTATGATAAATTTATATTATTTATCTGTGAATCTGTGAATGGAAGATAAGCGATATAGGAATATACCACTTATCGATATTGATATGCTTGAATCTGTGATGATTGATGATGTTGCACTATTGTGTAAAACCCCTGGACTGTACTATACACACACAAATATGAATTGCACGAGGAAATTGGTTAAGTCGTAGATTTTTAAAATGGTTTTAAATTTGAATTTGGAATCCAAACAGTTTTGGAAATGGAATTGGGTTTAATGTGAAAAGTTTGAAAAGGAGTTTCAAAGACAAAATTTATTTTGAATAACTTAATAAAGTATTGAAATTTAAATAATTTGAATTCAAAATTTTAAATTGAATTCTATATGTTAAAATCTATGGTTTAAAAATGTTATACAAGTTATAAATGTGTTTTTATGGTTTTTAACCATTTAAAGATATTGTTTTGAGAATTTGAATTTAACCCAAGGCTTTAACTTGTACAAATGAATCGGATTTTTTCGAAACGAAAACTATTTGTTTCCAAATAATAAAAGCTCTCATTGAAGGGAGAATTTCCAATTTGTGTTAAAGCGATTTCAAGTTTGAAATGAAAATGGTTTTCAAAGTTACGAATGAATCTTTGGAAATGGTTTGAAAGCTATGAATTAAATCTTTGATTCAAAGATTGGATGAGTTAACCCAATTTGAAAGGAAAATTGTTTTGGAAAACTATGAAATAATCATTGTGAAAGATGGGTGAATTTGTGAAGTAATTTTTTTTTAAAGATTTGGAGATGGTAATTTGTTTAAACCATTTGAAAAGAAAGGTTTTGGGTTTTAAAGTTGTGACTTAACTAAAATCCCAATATCCATATGTTTTTAAATATTGCGCTCATTATTCGGTTTAGCCGGGAGAGAACCTTATGTCATATAACCCATTTCGAATAATAATACAATGTTATGGATAACATTTGAAGATCGGTGGTGAATACCGGGTATTTTTGAGAGCGAAAGGATAACCCGTCGAATGACTCTGCACCGAGTAGCTACGGTATATAGATCTCCATATGTGATGGGAGTTCGATCGAGATTGTGAATACCCAGATTGCAAGGGCTTCTTTGGAAGTGCCTTCGGTTCTGTTCGAACCCGGAATAGACTTATATGGATGTGTGTCTGACGTTACACTTTGAGGTGTAAAGCTGGTTTCTATCAAATACATTTCTGTTTGGTGGTGGAGAATTTATTCTCTTAGCTTAACACCCTTCTCTAAGACGTACGAGCTCAGAGGTTATGTAGTTGACGGTTACTAGTGATACATTTCCAATTTGGTAATGTGGCATATGAAGTGTTGCTGAACATTTGTTGATCAAAGCATGCCTTTGTGAAAAAACGTAGCTTTGTGGACAAGACTGCGTCAGGACCTCACACCCCAGAAATGGTCGAAACAGGAAAGATGCGGCAAGGTTGCAGGGGTCGCGCCCCTAGGGTATGTCCATTTCTTCTGGAAAAGGGTGGTATCATGGTATGGAGCCCAGATACTTAACTCATGTGGCATTGTAAATTTATTACTGTGTGATGTTGCTTTGTGGTTGAGGATCCTAGGATAAAGGTCGCAAACGACCGAGGATGGCATATCTTTAGGCGTTCCTTCCGGGAAGGGGTAAACCGACTTTGTGTTGGCAGAGATCTGGGTTGGTTCTCGAGGCATCCCTCCAAAGGCATGCCCATGTGACAATGGGAAGTTCCTTTTCCTGACCATTTGTTGGAAAACCAATTACCAACACGCGCCTTGTATGTATGCTGGCTAAGATTAATATTATACTTGCAAATGTTTTCTGCACTATGCACTAATAATAATATCAAAAGGATTTTGCGTAGTAAGCCTGTTTGACATCATAAGGAGAAATCTCCTCCAATTCTGCGTTTGCATGGTGTGCGTGCGGGGTAGCCTTATGGTAGTTTCATTTTCTAAAAAGCGTTATGGATTTCAATGTTTAAATTCTTTAGTTGTTTGTTTTAAAGTTAAACTGTTTTCGTTTGCTCATACCAGTCTCATGACTGACCCGGAGTTTATTGTTCCCTTCCTAAACTCTAGATGCCTATAATTTTACACACGGGCAGTCAAGAGTTAGGTTTTTCAGATAATCAAATAATAAGCATAGATTCGGTAGCTTTCGAAGTCTTTGATTTGGTAGCATTTGGAAGTCTTATTAGTCTTTGGATCTTTGAAGCTTTTGGTTTGGCAATCACATTCAGGATCGCATTTTCTACAAGTTCAGCTTGATGGAGGTTCGAGTATGAAGTTTTAGAGCTTTAGCTTTGGAGTTTTGGTTTGGAGTTGTAGTATTGGATTCTCTTGAAGATTGTGCTCATGTCGATATATTTCCGCTGTGGTGTTGTGTTGTACATATTCTCTGATGGTGTTGGGTTGTTGTATCATGGTGTATCTGACACTGTATATATGTTGTATATCAATACAATCATCCTTTGTTTCCACTATGTTGTTTTTCATCTAATGTTGTTGCAAGCTCCGGCGATACGGATTTCGATGTCGTTTGTCGGGCATCGAGTTCGGGTCTTCATAGTACCAGTCTTAGAGACTCACCTTTGAAGTTGGGCTTCGCTTAGAGATCCATCAATCGATTTTTCTCTCAGTTATTTAGTTGATTCCGGTGATGTATTCAGATTTTGTATTTGACTATTGTATTGAGACATCTATGTATTTGAGATTTCTGTTATATCTTATTTTATTGTATATATAGTAGCTTCCTAAACTACTATTCTACTTTTTCTACTTCTTATTGTTATATTACTCTGTGTCTGTGATTCTGTGATTTATTTATTTACTGTATATGCTGATTTTTGCTAGATTTAAATTAACAATATGATATTTTGAGCAATTCAAGTCCGACATGTGAGGATGCGAATGTTTGAAAATACCAGGATGTTACAATAATGTCTTTTATAATATTTTTAGAGTTTACGTTATTGTTATTGTCTTTTGAAATTTATTCATTCCCTTTGTTTTAATTCCCTTTAAATCTCATTTATTATAAATAAATCAGTTATTCTATGATAGTCCATTTAACATATTTGAGTATATTACTATTTACTATCTCTTTACAACCATTCTTATTGTTATTATATTATTTGTGTCCCTCAATTTTCTTGCAAGTAAAAGATAAGCCAGCCAGTGCATCCAAGACCGGCCCGTTCCAAGTCAATCGTCATAATAAACGCAAGTGAATGCCAAAGGCAAGCCTACTAGCAATTCTAAGTCTAGCCCAATTCAAGTTGGCCAGCAGTTCTAAGCCCGGCCTAGTCCAAACTGATCCACTCAACAAACACGCCAAAGATACAACCGCCCATCTTAACTTAGGACAATATATAGCCGACCCGTTCGATTAGGTCTGGCTCAAAAACGACTAGCCTTTGGTCTGGCTCTATCTCATCCCTTCTACGATGGACCCCATACAACCTGTCTCATCACCACATGATTGACTCATCTTGTCCACATCATTATGCCCTTATCAATCTGTAGCATTGTTTAGGCAATCTTTAGCAATAAGAAACTGATCGTTGCAGCATGATAAGCATCTCTCCAACCTTGTATCCTAAAAAAATGTGCTATGTGACAAAAAAGTACAACCAAGTACACCAACTACTTGGCATGTCTCCAAAAGCGCACATACTCTTGGGCCATACCACTTTACCCTATGCAAAGCATGCCCTTCATACGGAATGATAATTGGCATGCATCTCAGCCACATAATTATATCACCTTTCCAGTTGTCCTCCTTCGGTCGAAGCAATCAGATCTACATCCAGGCGTGATTCTCGCTTATTAATTGCGTAATCATACTATCTAATGATCAATTTTGGCTGCTAAAATACACCCTACCATACAACATCGTAGGGGTCGATTTCTTGCTTCAAAGTTCACTTCCATCACAAAATATACATGAGCTGTTAAGTTTAGAAACACTATAATCTTAAGTGCTTAATTCCTTTCCTTGAAATCATGAAAGACCAATATAGTAAGAAATTTCACGGTGGATGTAGGCGAGCTTAGTCAAACCAATCTACATCTTCTATCATTTACTTCAATTGCTCATTTACTCCTCATTTTTAATTTTTTAGTCTAGCATTAGCAGTAACCTTTGTTAATACGGCTACATTAGCATTATTTTAAGGTTGGCTAAATTTATAGTTAAATATCACTTATTTATACATAATAAATGTTTATTATTATTATTAATTATGGATTTCCAGGAAATTCGTAAGTAATAACATTAAGAAAAATTTGCACTTTAAATATCCTTATTTTATGCATTGTTTATAAATAATCAAAGGAGGTTTTTTCTGAATAGTTCAACATGTAGATTCCAATAGTCTAGTATTATAGGGCATGCACTATACTAACTAGCCAACTATACCATGACTATGACACATAATTATATAATTTTATTTATCCAATTGTTTAGTATAAAAACACACATCCAATCAATATAATGATAACAACAAATATAGTCAAATCCAATTCAACAATATTCACAAAAAAATATCATACACAAATCATCATCATATAGGCATAACCATAATAAGTATTCGTTTAGTATTTTAACATTTTGAAATGTAGGAATACATGGCCTTTAAATTCTGCTAAGATGTTTTCATCGACATTCTTAAAACCCAACTAACCTTTTGCCAAGATGTTTAAAATCTTGCCTTAAACGCAATGCAAAAAATGCATATGAAATGAAGGTTGTATGCAAAAGATACCGTGATTAGCAGATTTAGAGTTTTATTTATAAACAAATAAAATTAATAGGCTAAAATTTAAAATGCCCCTCTCTTATAATTCAATAGCAGTCACTTCCTCTCTTCCTTTGATTGTTGATTTAGCATGCCTTCAGCCATAGTTGACCAATCGAAAGCAGTCTTCGCACTTCTCACCTTGTGTCACACCTAACCGACATTGTCGCCCAATGCCCATCACCGTTCATGCTTCACCGTCACCTAGGGTTTTGGCATTTGGAAAATTACTTCAGCCAAATCATGTTGATCTTAGATGATCGGTCACCATAGATACACTCCTTTCATCGTTCTTCAAGCATATTGCTCGATCATCGTTAGTCGTTTGATTACTGAATCAACATTGATAATATGAATGAGATTATTTTATTTATTTTTGATGATGATGTGTCCATTAGGAAAAAAACCACACATGTCCATTTTCCTTGTCGAGAGCATCGATCTGATATATTATAAGGTGGTGTTTAGACAATTTTGGAATAGGGAAGATGTTTGGATGTGATCGATGCCCTTAGGGTTTTATAACTTTGTTTATGTAAACAACTATGCAGATTTGGTTATTTACAACTATTTGTCCCAAAAGCATTTATGCATCCCATTTTAACACTATGGTATCATTATCTCTCAAAAAGTTAATCTATATCTATCAAACTTATACTCAAAGAACATCTTGGAAAATTCTATGTAGTAATAAACAAATACCCAAATCATTCTTCCATTAAAAATCCATTTTATTTAATTTAATATTAGCTATGTCTAATTTGCATGTTGTTATAATATCATTAAGATAAATAGAGTTTGCTCTAAGATCAAAAATTATATTGGTCCATAATTATTTGTTAGACTACATTAAAGTCCTTGATTCAATTCGATAACTTTTATCAACTAACCTATTTACTATTGCCAGATCTTTTGATTTTAAGTTGATTACCAATTACGGTGATACTAGCCCTCCATAACGAAGGAAACAAATCTTTCTTATATATTATTTTATTCAAGTAGTTAAACATGTACCCGACTATGGGCATAACATGGTCATTGTGCCATGCATCAGATTGTAATCAAGGTACAGTCTTGCTACTTAAGATCGATAATACCTCAAGTCAGAAGACTACCATACATCTTTACCATGTTATCTTCTATTTTAACTTAATTTTATTAATATATAGAAGACTCACAAAGTTGTTCTGTGATTTTTTCAAACAACCATAAGTACGTAATCCTTTGGTTTTCCTAATGTTCATGAATAATTCCCCGTCTACATATGGAAAGCGTAATGTACACAAGTCTCAATGGATTTATCATCATCTGTTTGTTGATACATTTTGACTAGGAAATTTTAAAAAGTCGGTATTTAAATATCAATTCAATCCTCATGATTACAAAACCAACCATGGCTATAATATATAAAATCTTCTTCTAAGGATTTTCTACTTATATATGTCTAAAGTAATTCATTATTTATACCTCTATATAACAATATATATAAAGGTAAAGAAATCCTAAATCATACTTTTTAGTAAGATTATTTGTAGAGTTAAGTTATATAATTATTTACAGAATTTTCCCTAGGGCACATCCTTAACACTATCAGTTTGTTCAATTTGATTACATATAAAGAGGTTCTTGCTGTATCTGAAACAACATTGGACTAAATACAATGGATAGACCTATGAATCGGATTGTCGAAATGTTAGTTTTGATCCATTTACATAAGTGCAACTTATTCAATCTTCCTAATATGTTAAGGATGTCTGAATGTATTTTTGTAAAGAAATACGATGAAGTCGCATACTAAAGGGTTTCTCTTTCGAAAGAAACTATAATAAAAAGGAAAAAGCGAATGGTTGAAAGTAGAAGCCGCATAGGCAAGATTGGGATGATGAGAGGGTAAATGGTCACCTCTACCTCATGAAAGGACATATGAAATATAATTGTATAACATATTTATATATGCTTAATAAGGGACAGGAAACACGATCTTTTACTTCAAATGTATTTTCACTATAGAAAAATCATTATTTATAATATATATTTCTTTCAGTTTGAGATATTTAACCCAAAACTCTCGACTATAAATTAATTACAATAGGAGAAATAAACAACCCATAAGAAGTACTAAATGGAACATTGTATTTCGAATGTTGTTATGGTAGAAGTAAAAGTAATGGGAGCATACCATACGAAATGCTAATGGAAGTACCTATATTTTGAAAATTACTTTCATGTAAACCAAATATTATTTATGAAATAATAACTAGTTTCGATTGTGATCCAAAATAGATGCAGCTTCATTTCACTATGAATATTTTGAGTATTTATTACAAAGAACATCTAGTTTTAGTATATTGATGATGGTATTTGTTTTCACAAAAAGTGGTTTGTGCTATAGAAAATACAAAAACATATAAATTAATTTTCCAATATTTTTCGAATCCTGAATTAAGCCATATCTTTGAGAAACCATTCTATAGTCATATGATCGTTAATCATATGGTATTATGAATTGTATCTTAAAGACGTAACTGCAAAGCACCTATTCAGTGGGAGTAACTAATGAGTCAATGAAATCTTTAGTTTGATACATATAGATGTATATAGTCTAAGGTCTATTGATATTGAAAGTAGATCCACTTAATTCACTAAATTCACCAATGAATTTTCTTAGGTATTAACATGTGTACTTAATACAAAAGTTGTGTAACTATCATAAGTTCATAGAATATAAAACAAAAGAAAAATACAATGTGTAAAAGAATTAAAATAATTTGATTTGGTCGAATAGGCAAGTCTTGAATAAGAGTTTCACAAGTATCTAAAAGAGATTATAGTTCAATTTCAAAATATCTCCTGCCTTTACTACATAATAATATATCTATAAGAAGTAATCAGCTGTATACATTATGATTAATATCTAGTGAAGTTGAGTTACCCATTTCTTTAAGGGTATGTACTAAAGAGTGATCACGCATATTGGATATGATTTCTTTTGAAGCCGAGATTATGATTCCATATAAAATATGAATCGAGAAGAAAGCCCATCTTAAATAGTTTAAACTATACGGATATTCAAGCTACGTTATGAACGCAACTTTCATAAACTCAAGGCTTAATCTATTTGATGTGTCTATAGATAGTTCAAAAAAAATTGATTTCTTATTCCATTACCTAATAAACGAACTTTTGTTTCAAGACATATCAACTTCTTGTCGAAGGAAGTTCTCTCTAAAAAAATTATCGATAATGCAACCCAAGGTTCAAAGAGAGGAACTAATTATATAGATAATCTAAATTTAGCAAAGCCCAAAATAACACAACTCCTTATAATGTCTAGTAAGAAGTCTCGCGCATTAAAGAGAAACAACGAGTTCCTTATCGATACTGAGAAAATTAATTTTTCGAGTGACAATCTTTTTAGTTGACGACAAGCCTTAGAGAACAATGACTCTACAACATGGAATGTCTGAAATGGATTCTAAACACTTTTGTGAAATTTGATTTTGGAGATAGTAGTCGAAAGGATAGGATCCATTAGCTACAGGTGAGTTTTAGGGAAAAAATTAATGCAGTTGGAAGTGTATAATTGACCTCGCCAATTTCAAATGTTCAAATTAGTGAAGCAATTTTGCCAATCAACATGCTTAAATCTATTTAGATTTTACTCTCAAATTATCGCACAATATGACTAAAAGTTTTGGCATATCTACATTGAAATGCAACTTCTAAATAGTGGTTTAAAATAGATTATTTGTAACTGGATGCCTCAAAGTCAGTGGAATTGGTGATAAAACTTAAGGATTTTTAATATATGATTTTAAGCAAGATTCAAGAGGTTGAACAAGTATTTTGATAAAAAAATCAAGTAGTTTGGTTTCAATCAAAATGCAGAGGAAGCATGTAACTGCAAGAAAGAAAAATATAAGGTACTAAGAAATTTCTAATACTATAAGTAAATAGCATGCTATTAATTGGTAATAATACTGTACCTATGTTAAGATTAATTTACTTTTGGTCATTTAATTCTCGATGAAGGATTATTAAGAGACGTCCTTCTACTCGGTATAAGAGAATAATGGAATCTAACTAATCGATGTACATTGACACCATACTAAAATATTTGATATGAAGCATATGAGATAGGTTCATCATGCATGGGCAACATGAACTATCATATACTAGACCAATTCACTTATGCAATTGATTCGGTAAGCAAATATTAAATTCTACTTAAAATCATTGAATGGTAATTGAAAGTATTCTTGAGTATATACGAAATACTAGATAACTTTATATGGAAAAGACAAACTGCTTATGAAGGAGTGGTAGGACTAAAATTTCATAACTGACATCGAAAATAGTAAGTCAACCTTAAACTTTGCCCTTAGCAAAGGGGCTTTAGGTTGGAAAGGTTCCAAATAAGACATTGTATCGATTCAACTATAAAGGCTTAGTGCGTTTCCTTGAATAGTGTAGTAATGAAAGCAGCATATATGCGCAAATTTATAAGAAAGTTAGAAATGGTTCCCATCTTTGAGAATTCAATGATGTATTGTGATAACAATGGTTTCATATAGTTTGAAATGGAATTGACAACTTAATAAAAGGTCAAGATATGTTCTCCGTAATTACCAGATTATAAAACAGTTTATCAATAACGGAGAGATATAAACGAAAACTTAGGTACGAAATAATAATATTATAGATTCACTCATTGAGGCTCTTTTTAAGTATGTCCTAGGACAACTGGTCGAAAAAATGGAAATTAAGTACCTTAATAAGCCTCACGTGCAAGTGGGAGACTTAGAGTTGGAATATGATATGGGCAATTATGTAATTTTTTATGTAATTAACTCTATAACAATCTTATTTGAAATGAAAGTATGCTTTTTTGTTTTTTGTTTTTAACATGTTTGTTTGGTATATATATGATATAAATAATTATCATGAGCACTAGATGTATATAAATAGAAAATCTCTAAGTAGAGTGTTATATCGATTGTAGTTGTGAATGAGTCGTAATCATGAGTACTGAATCTATCTAGTAATACTCAACATTAAAGGTTCCTTGTCAAGATGCACCGAGAAAAAGATATTGATGCATCTTTTGATATTATTGTACATAACGCTCAACAAGTATTGGATGGTGACTCATGACCATTGGGGGAACCAAAGGGCTACATGCTTGTTATCATCAGATGATCATAAAATGACTCAACCAAGGGTCCTATGTAGGTAAAATATATCCGATTCTCGGTATGATGATATGCGATAGTCTTTAGACTTGAGAATCCTACGTAGCTTAAATAAGAAGGTTGTGTTTTGATTTTAGTCAACTCATGGCATCACCACCATGCTACGGCTCTTATATGATATTTGCTAAGTCAATTAGAGTGAAATGCTATTCTATAAAGGATTTGTCTCCTCTAATATAAAATGGCTAGTATCACGATATTTGGAAGATAACTCAAAGTAAAAAAATCCATGGTTGTATTACTTTTGGTTATTCGATAATTTTTATCGTCTAAACCAAGGACTTTAAAGTTCATCTTTGCAATTAAATAGGAATATTACTAAAAATTTAACCATTGACCAAACTTTAGATATCTAAATGATATAGTGATGATGAAAGGAAAATGCATACAAAATTTCCCCTTAAGGGTATATGTTTAATTAGATTAAAATATGATTTCTCTATGCTATCTATAAGCAACAAAATTTATGCTATAATGCCACACCAATGAAGCCAAAACTGAGCTGAATGTTTGATATAAAATTATTTGATATTACTTGTTGATCGACTTCTTACTTGCATGTCACACAACATAGATTGATTGAGTTAATTTCAAAAGTGGTCAATTTATAACTGTTATAAATTGAATGGAGAAATTACTAATATTAATGTTATATTAATTTATATAAGAGAATTAATATTATCCAAGGGATATAGATTGACTAAAATATATATACATATATATATTGCACATATTTTTTAATTAATTAAAATAGCTAAAAAATATTTAAATAAATATAATGGGAATTTAAATTATTTCAAAATAATTTGAAGTAAATTCAAAAAATTTATTTTTTACATTAATATAAGTGGCCTCTTATTTATATGATAAATATTGATGTATTCTTCTGCTTATTTATGGTTAATTCTGTACATTGAGAGATAGATTAGGTCTAGACCCATTTAGATGGGTTCTCTAGTATTATGTAATAGTATCTTTGTAAAGACCCGCCTTTTTGACATTCGAAAGTCGACAATGATACATTCACGGTATTCACGTGCTGAGCATCTGAGTGCCGAAAAGATAGTTCGTTGGGAAAGAAAAGGAAAGAAAGAACAGAATCACACATCACAATAAGTAATATATAATATAAAATGATTTTTACATAAGAAAAGGTTTTATATACATAATCCGAGCAAACTGTCCCATAATCAGCCTGGATAGTTATAACGGTTTGTCCTTACAAATGTTGAAAAATACAACGAAACAATGTAGCAAAATAAAAAGGAATATACGAGAGATACGTCTTAGGCATCCAGCTCGTCTCCTGAGCTCCAAAGCACCCAAAGCTAAATTTGGAAAATATGCCCAGTCTAACCCTAGCATTATAAGAAAACAACATCCGAATCAGTTTAGTAAAATTAGCATGAGAAACACAATCATACGGATTATTAATATTATGAAAACTTCTAAAAATAAAGGTATCTAGTAAGATCACGCTGCACATAAACATAGAAAGGTTTCACCTTTCGATAACCAAACCATTTTTATAGAAAATCCATTGATATTATAATAATGTCCAGGGTTTAAAATTGCTGGAATGCTTGCATCTCATGTTACACCATAGGTAGGCACAACTAATCCGTACTATGCTTATTAGAGAATGAATTCCATCAATAACAAGGCACAGAGGTACTGCCTACCATAGTACATCTCTATAAAATGTTCCGAGGGCGTCTTCTAGACCCTTTGTGAATCAAGACCAGCCCTACCCCTTGTTGGATAGTTTCGAATATGTCACCACCCCGGTTGCCGCAATCTTTTCCCAAGAGCTTTCATGCACAACTAAATCCATATATATATAATATAAGGGTGATGACATACCCTAATAGTGGTGAACCACATAGCCCTAAAGCATAACCCTGTTTTAGTTATTCGTGCTCGATGAGGCTTGATGGTAAGTTTTACCTTTTAGATAGCAATCCCACTTAAAATGCTAACATTACCGTCCAGGTGGCAATGCAATGCCAACATTCGTCCATACTAGTTGTTCAGGATATGAAAAAAATCAAAGGCACTACTTCTACTACATCCATTTCGGAATCACCATCAGGATTAGTACCAAATAGCCATTGCCCTTTAAAGAGCTTCATCTTTGATCCCATCAATCGTCAAGTTGTGTTCCATCTCAAATGCTTAAGTTGGTTCAAAGTGGTTTTTGGATAATTCATACTTATCTAATCCTGGTCCCTTCGATCCAACATTCAATAGTTTACGGTATACTCAACTCCGGTTCTAAAGAAAATAAATAGATATGCATAAGAGCGGGGATCAACACCTAAAAGTTTAAGTGGACAGATATCCTTGTCATTCGTCCTAGAAGAGCATTACGAGTTTGTATGTACATTAGTATCATCTAAGGTAACTGTACTTCATAATTCCTTTGTTTTACCTAGATACTTCCAAAGTTAAAAACTGGCTAAGATTTGATAACCAGTTATTTAGCTATCAAATAACCATACATTAATCACCGATTTAATTTTCCATGGAAACCATTAAGCCTTATTTAATTAATCTCCCAATAATTAAATCTCTTTGATCATTTACCTAAAATATTCGTATACCAGTATCACCGGTATAAGTATGTTTCCCAAATCCATTTAGAGAGTTTCTTATTTCAATTCTGTTTTAAACGGATCAAAACATATATATCTGAAACACAATTTATTACGAATCATAAACAAATAATCCTTCAGTGTTAAGTAGGGAAATTCTTATTTATAGCCAAAGTTAAAAAGAACTACTTATTTATTTGATTCATAACTTGATTAATATAATTGATCCAATCAAAACTTCATAAATCCAATCTTTTCTTTTCAAAATCCAAGATCTCTTTCCAAAGTATAACCCTTTAACTTAGTTCCTTCTACTAAGTAAAACCTCTTTTATAAAACAAACTTATTAGTTTTGAAACCCCTTCTATAAAACAAACTTATTAGCTTTAAAACCCCTTTTATAAAACAATATTATTATAAAGCACATTCTTAAGTTAGTTAAATTAACTTGATCACCATTAATAAATCAATTAATTTGTCAAATCAAAAACCCATTACTAGATTAGTTAATCAACTTAAAACACTAATTAATAAGGATAATGAAGTTTAAACCTTAGTATCAAATAATTAATCAACTAAAATACCCTTTTATAAGTAAGTAATTAATCTTAAACCTTATTAATAAAAATAATTAATTAACTTATATACTTTTATTTAAATAATTAATTGAGTTATAAGCTTCATTAATTAAAGATCAATTTGCTTAAGATAATCATTAATTCAAAAGGATAATTAGCTTAATAATTTTTAAGTTAAATAATATTTAATTTAAAAAACTTTAAACTTAAAATAACTTAAAACAGTAAAATTAGATAATAATTAACTTGAAACCTTCTTAATTTAAAAATAAATTTAAACATTATTAATTTAAACCAACTTTAAACACCATTACTGAACCTAACAATTAAACATTTTTAATAAATTCAACAATGTACTTTGGATTGTAATAAAGCTTAGAATTGATTTGAATTCTATCCAATTTGAAAAAAGGCTTAGTGATCTCATTGCTACTTAAACAAGCCACCATTATACTCAAATCGACATTAAAGTCAACAAAAAGATATTTACATAACAACAAAATATAAACACTAGCCACAGCTGTCAATCGATTGATAATAATCAACAAAAATCAACTGCCAGATAAATAGATATCCAAATTAACATACTAGTAGAGAGATGATTTATTCTGCTAAACAGATGTCTAATATTTTCCATACTGTTTAATTATAGCAAAATAGTGATTTATTCTGCTAACAGGATGTCAACAATGAAGAATAATAGCTGAGCAATGTAATTATACACGGCCAGTGTTCATTTACTATTAAATTTAACTATAACATATGGGTCAAATGATTTTATAAGCGGGTTCTATACATTGATACAAATTCGACATCAGAAACCGTGTGTTAGACGAGTTCCGAATGAAGGAGTTATGCCTTTACTAAGTTTAAGGTTGGAAATCTCTTTTTCAACACATAAGGCCCAAGGTGCAACTACCAATACCCCTTATAGCCCGCATTATGCTATCTCCTTCATCCCTAGGTAATTAAGCTCAATGAACATCTCTCGGGTGCCAAAAACTAAACAACCATTAGTGCATAAAACGTGTATGCATACACACATGCACACGAGAACAAAGCCGCCCAACACTCCACCGACCCCACCATCAAGACCGCCTCCTTATACACATCACAACTGCCCTGCCCCCATCACCTTAGCGCCCTTCGCTTGAATTTCGACTCACGTGATCGAATCAAAAGCAATTCTAGGAAATATAATGTGATCGAAAAATCATCCACCACCGATCTCCTTCGATGCCTACGACCACACCACCACCGTCGACCACTTCCCCATCATCGCGCGCATCCCTGGCCCCGCACAGCTCCAACTCGATCATTCCAAAGCCATGAAAAACCATCATGACCGAACTTAAGAAAGCATGGCCATAAGACCCTAGTTCAAGATATAACCGATAGTACGGACCCCTAGAGCTCTCACCTTGAACACAAAAAAGGTGCGTATTCACCCAAGCTTCGCCTCGGTACCAAGGACAAGACCCCTCGACCACTGGTTCACCGAAATTTTCTTTTTAAACCAGAAAAAACAACGATCAAATTTGAACAAACAATATTTCTCAAAATCATGAAACCACTCCTAAAAATCATGCTTCATTATAATGATCATGATTATATAACTTGCTCGTCGATTCGCAATCGACGAAAATCGATAAAATTGAGCCCTTTTACTATTATTTTACCATTTTCCAAATTTATTCAACTAAAAATTCAAAAACTATTTTTAGAATAATCTATGGATCAAAATAAACAACTTTGTGACGGCAAGTTAAAATTCATCACAGTTTGCAAGACATTGATTTTATAAATCTTGAACGGAAGTGGTTTCATATGTACCTGCAAAGAATAGTAAGAAAATTTTGATTTCAGTAAACTTGCATATTTCCTTATTTCAAGTTCAAAATTTTATTTTTAAACTATATTATAAGCATAAGTACTAAATCAAAACCACACCCAGTATTGTCTTGCATTTATACAACATTCAAGTATTTAACAAGGTGTAGAAATCTCAACTATACTTTTATTTCCATGCCTTTAAGATGTTAAACCAAGTTCCTTAAGCCACTAAAACTTAATCTTGAGTGAATGAAACTTTCTAAACATGAAATTTGACATTTTTAAACTAATGATAATTAGAGAAAATGTAAGAAGAAGATGAAGTAATCTATCTATTACTTAAATATAAAAGCAGGATCTTTTAATCTCTTTATGTGTCTCTTTGTTTAACTATCTTTTACCAAGCTCTCGCTTCTTAGCCCTTTGCATTTATTATTAATAATAAACTACAACTATTTTCCCACATCTCCACTCTCCTACATATAATTCTCATAGTTATCTCTCCTCCTTCATGAAATCACTCCAGAAAATTTCATTCCCTCTCATCTTAAACATTTTGGCCTTCAATTCCAATCTAGTGTGATGTCCCAGAAATTTGGACAATATTTATTTAATAATTTCCATTAAAAAATTATTTTAAAATATGAAATATTGATTTAATAATCTAATTATCTTTTAAAAACTAATAATTGTTTAATTTGATAAATGTTATCCCAATTTTATAATGATAATAATTTAAGTTAGAGATTTTATTCTTTTCAAAGTTAAAATATTTAAATGATAAAATTTATCTTTCTAAGCTAATTAAAAATATATTCTTTTTATAATATAGATGTGTGTTATACATTGTGAAAAGGAAGTTTGTTTTCAATTTAAGTTTAATAAAAAATTATTTTCTAATTTATAATACATATATATATATATATATATGTATATATTGTGAATGGAAGATTTGATTTAATTTAATATGTAAACTTTTCAAAAGCTTAATTAAAAATCTATTTTATATTTTCAAAAGAAATTATAGTAAATATTTATTTTGTTTAAATTATATAACATTTTAAATTGTATATTACAATAAAAGTTTATTTTGTTTTCTTTTAAAAATTGTTTTTTTCTGAAATAAATTTAATTCATATATATTAAAGAACAATATTTTAGTTTGAATCTTTCAAATAAGGTTTAATTCAATATTCTTTTCTTTTTAAAATTTTTTTTCCTTAAAATTTAGCTTTGAAAATATTATTTTAAAAAAATATAAATAAACATTAAAATATGTAATTATATAAAGGTAATTCATATGTAAACATGTAAGGCTAATTGATAATAAACATAAAAACATGTTAAAATAAATAAGAAATTGATTTAAAAGAAATTTTAAACATTTATAAAATTAAGTAATTATTTTAAAAAAATGGAGTGAAATGTATGTAAGATAATTGGAACATGAAAATACACTTGGTGTCATATTAATAACTTAAGATAACAAGTGGCATTTGTCTTGTTAATTTTTGAAAACATTTTATTAAAAATGTATTAAGTGAAAACTTGGCAAATCATTTTTAATCAATCTTTCTTCTCTTCTAAAAAAAATTGAAACCAGATCTAAAATGAAAAGTTTAAAAGCAAAACAAATCTGCTGAAGTTCTCAAATCTGTAATCAAAATGAAGATCATCAACAAATTTTCAAATCTGTCATAACAAAGAGAAGATCAACTCAAACTCTAAGCAAAAGAAAAATGGAGGTCAACTGCAAAATTTAAATCAACTACAGCAAGCAAGTAATTCAACTTCAGTAATCAAAACTGGAAGCAAACTCAGCAGATTCAACTAACAAAACAGCAAGTTCAACAAGAAAGTTCAATTCAAAATGCAAGATTCAAAACTCCATATTCAAAATCCAGAGCAAAATTTGTTCCAGGAAACAAATCCTGTCTTCTTCTCTGCATGTTGGTGAGTAAACCCTTTTTTTAAAACAGTTTTCAAATCTGTGATGAAATTTTTGTTGCATGTGTAGGAGTGTAGTTTATAATGCTTTCTTGAATATCAATGTATGTAAATAAGTATAATATGTATGCAATGGTCTCTGCATGTTTGTATGAATGCTCTGTTGTTAGTTACAAACTAAAAGTTATCACCAATAAACTTATATCTCACTATATAATCAAATTTTGACTTTGATTACTAAAGAGAAAAAGTTAATAACATTGTATTCTGGTTTTTTAAAAATAGATTCGGGTAAATATATTTAGTTAATACTTTGTAAATTTTAAAGTAACAGTGAAAAACCAGAAAGTGGGAAAATTCAAACTTGATGATTCTTGAATTCACCAATATAGTTTAAATTGCTTTCGAATACTAGGAATTTTAAAGGCTAAACCATGATTTTTAAGTAAGTATTGGAGGGGGTATTTGGAGTTGCTCGGAAAAGGATTTTTGGGTCTTTTCTGATGATCGTTGCGTTCGTGAGGGTTGGTATTGCTACCGGAGGTGGTGCAGGAGTAGAGGAGCAGGGAAAAATTGTCTGATGGATTTTACGGTCAACGTGATGATAGAGAATTGATGGAGTAACGTTTTGGACTTGCTGTATGTCGCTTTCGTTCTCGAGGCTTTTGCGGCATCACCAAAACTGTGGAGATCATCGGAGTGGGGGAATAGGCTTCCAGAATGGTCGTTGAACGTTTCGACACGGGTTACGCATCATCTGGTGGTCGGCAGCGTTTGATCGAGGTGGGTTTTGGTCATCAATGTGTTTCTGGTGAGGTCGCTTTTGCTTGTTTTTCGATTTTGGGCTTTGCGCTATTTTTGGGTGATCGGAATCGAATCAAGGGATGTTTGTTGATGTGATGGAGATGGTATCGATGGTCAGAGGCCGGTGGTCGAAGCGTGCATGTGGACGGTGGCCAGTGCGTGCACCTGGGTTTGAGTTTGGGGAAGACATCTTTGGGTTCGATGTGACTCGAAGTGTTATTCGAGAATGTCTCGAGGAATTTGTTGAGTTGGCTCGGGAATTAGTTGTTGTTTGAGTCAATTTTTGTTCCAGCAGTTTTAACTTGTCCAGATTTTCAAACTAAGTGGGTTTCAAATTTTAAAGAAGCAAAGCAGATTTTAAAACAAAGTTTTGACCAGTTTTAAAAGTATGAAATGTTTAAATTAAGGTTTAAACAAATTTAAATTTTATAAGAAATGCTTTTTAAAGTTTAAATGTTGTTTTAAAATAGTTTTGATTTATATAAGTAGTACAATAGAGTAAATTCGTAATTATTTTTAAAATGGTTTCAACTTAAATAAATTGTTGAAAATATAATTATGATTAACTAAAAAAGTATTTAACTTGAATCAAAGAAAAATGATTTTAATAAATCATATTCAAGTTTTAAATTTATTTATTTTTAATGGAAATTAAGTGTTTAATGTAATAAATGTTTTATCTTAATTTAAATCAAGTTTTATTTACAAAAGTAATTAAAGTAAAATTACTTAAGTAACTGAGATAAGAAATTTAAGTAGTTGAATTAAGATAAATTAATTTATGAAATTAATTAAGTATAATTAATTTCTTAATTAATATTAGATTAATCAAGGTTAATTAATTAAGAAATAATTAAGTAATAAGTAATTAGGAGGTTGATTACTTAATGTAAAGAAGATTATTAAAGGTAATTACTTAATAAAGTAATTAAAGTAATTAGTTACATGGTGTAATTAATTAGGTTAATGTGATTAATTTTAATTAATTAATTAAGTTTAATTAACTAAAGAGGATTACTTAATGATGGAATTAAGTATTATTACTTAATGTAATAAATGAGATGTAATTACTTAATGAAGAAATTAATGGATAATTATTGGATGTAATTAATTAAAGGAAATTACTTGATGGAAAGTAATTAAGGAACAATTACTTAGTGGAAGTAACTAAGTGATGACTACTCAGTGTAATTAAAGGATTAATTGATGTAATTAACCAGTGGAGTTGGTTTAATTGAAGAAGTAATTAAGGGAAGTTAATTACTGATTGTGATTAGTCCGGTTTGATTAATGAATGTAGTTAAGTTAAAGATTAATTATTAATTGTAATTTGAAGAATAGTTAATTAATGAAAAGTAATTAGAAGATCATTAATTAATGTAGTTAATGATAATAATTAAAGGTTTAATTGGTTAATAAATGTGATTAATTATGAGATAATTAATCAAGTAAGTGACTAAGATATAATTAATTAATGTAATTAAAGATATAAATAATCAAGTGTGATTAATTTAGAGGATAATTAAAGGATAATTAGTCTAATTAAAGATTAATTAATTTGTTTATAAAGTGATTAACGGTGATTAATTAATTAAATGGCTAGTAATTAATTAATTAATGATTGTTTAAGCAGGATTAGATGATTAATTCTCAAGTAATTAATTTAATTTAAAATGATTAAATTAATTATAATATGGATTAATGATTCCTGTTTGTGAATGATTGTTTGAGTGGAATGTATGAACAGAATGTTGCTTATAGTTTGAATAATTTGTGATGTGCTATGATATGTTATTAATTATAGCCGTGATAATGTGTGATATTTTTTGTGAATGATTCTGTGTGAATTCAGTTGAAATAAATTGTTCAAACTAAAATAACTTGGACATTAAGACGACGTTTAGATTTCGATGAGACCGGGATCATGTTTCCAAATGTGGAATTCCGAAAACCACATGATCCAAATTAAATGTTAGGTCCTGAATCTCAAGTGAAGCGTGAAGACTCGAGGTGTAAGGACTATTCATTGTTAATACTCTAAGGGTGATTCCAATATGAGTTTAACCGCGGTAGTACTTTCAGGTTCAAGATGAAGATTCAGAGTGCTAGGGCTATTGTCGTTAACTCTGAGGGTGATTCCAAAATGAGCGTAGCGAGATAGTGCATTCGGTTTCGTTCGAACCCAGAACGAACTTGTATGGATTGAATGCTTTCAGAACATCGTCAGGTGGACGATGAGCATTCTAAGATAGATGTGCTCTATAAAGGTAATCGTAGCCTCAAGCCTCATCAACCGGGAATGACTAAAACAGGGGAGGTGCGGCAAGGCTAAGTGGGTAGCACCCAAGGACTTTCTAGAGGTTCCTTTTTATTTGGCTGTGTGGGCAGTTGGCGACGGCCATCTGCAGGGTTGTCTTGTTCGGGACTGTCCAGTAAGGGATGGTTTCGGCTTTGTATTGCAGGGGATTTAGGGTGGATCCTCGGTACGGTGATCTAGGCCCCGTACTGTGATGGGCGGTACCCTAGTAGCCCTGTCATTGATGGAAACCCATTCTTCCTACGTGCCCTTTACGGTTTTGATTGTATTACCCACTTTGTGGCTAGTAGCTAGAATTTAATTATGCAACAATTTCAGCTATTTCTTATTTATTTGAAAACCCTAGACACTATTATAATATCACTGGATTTCCTATCAAATATTTTGGTTAGCGTAAGGTAAAACTTACCCATGTTTATTTGTTAGGAGTCTTACGTGATACCTTTGTTTTCAAAAGGTTTTCAAAATTAAGCAACTTTAACCCGTTTACTCACACTAGACCCATGTCTGACCCAAGTATTTATTTTCTGTTTTATTAAACTCTTGGTACTCATATTATGTATGAGTAGTCAAGGGATTCGGGATTTCTTTGACAAGTTCTAGAGGAGAATGGAGCAGGAGGCTTCAGCGTGTGGATATATATATATATATATATATAGAGAGTTTTCGCTGTGCTAGTATTGTATCTGTTTTCAGCGTTGTACTTGAGTTGTAATAACTAGACTGGTGTTTATAACTGTCTAGTTTGTGTTGTATTAGCCGTATAACTCTAATGTATATGATACTATGTAATAACTTATGTGATATAATATAATTTATTCGTTCCGCTGTGAGATTTTGATATTGTTTGTTTTTTTCTTTTCTATCTTTTCCCTTTTCTATCCCTTTCTTTCTACTTAATGATACATCTTTCTATGGAAAGAAAGGCGGGTCGTTACATTGTGGCATCGGAGCGCTAGGTTGAGTGAATACCTAGGCTTTGGAGTGACTTCTTTCTGAGAGAACGTACTTGCACATTTATACATACACACATACATACATACATACATACATACATATATATATATATATATCTTTATGCCTACCTATTTCATTGGGTTACCTGTTCGGGTTTTCCAACATAAGTTCTAGAGGTAGGAGAGGTAGTGGTGTATGTAGCACAACTACCACTAGTGGAAGAAGTCTGAGTAATAGTGGTTGGAAGTATATATGCTAGGGCAGTGTTGGGCGTCTTGATTAATATTTTCAGTATAGTGAAGGATTTCACCGATCTCTGAAGGAAACCTTTTCAAAGTTCGGAGTTCATCTTTGGAATGTAAGCTTGGTTGCACTCGTGCGATCGGATATTCTTGAGTTTGGATCAGTCGGAAGTGCTGAAGCAGTGATGGTATCTTGGCAACCATAGGAGGGAGTCTTGTCTGTATTGGAGTATGAGACTCAGTTTGGCATAGTGTTTGTGCTTGGTTTAAAGCCGAGTTTCTTGAGATATCCGCCATCTTGAAGACTCTTTTGTGGAGTTGGCTGATACAACTTTGTGATTCAGGGAGCTTTTGGACAAGGAAGTCTTTAACAGTAGTGGAAGCTCGGAGGTGTTGAATGGAATGTCAGGAAGATCTCTTGGCTTAGCTGTATCCTAGAGGTGGAGTCGGGAAGCAGCAGAGCGGTCCGTTTCTTCGATGGTTCAGGAGTCTTTATGATTCTTTTGTCAGTAGGTCGGGCAGATGTTGAAGCTTGCCCATTTCTTCTAGAAGCTCGGTTGGGTGTGATGTTTGTGGTTGAAGGTGGACCACTAGTTTCTGTTGAGTCACAGGTTCTATGAAGGTTTTGATTTCTGACAAAGAAATAAAGACGATCGACAAAACAAAGACATCAAGGCTATAAAGAGGCACAAAAGAGCTACATATGGTACTCTAGATTATAGGTTGATTATTTATTGTAATAGTGATAAACTTGTTAAAATCTATCCTCAAATAATCATGCATTTTAATATAATTAATATATATATATATATATATATATATATATATATATATATATATTTGAATTGCATTATACATTCACTGTGCAAAGTATCAGAGACCGGTCGACCGGTAGTAAAAGAGGCGGTCGACCGTTTTTGTATAATATGCACAATGAACGTGCACACATGCACATAACGACTATATATTTGAAATCCTATCTACTGGTCATTTTTTGACCTGTCGACCGTTTTTAAACAGAGGGCAACCTTTCCCAAAAGACACTTCCTTCTCCAATGGTTGCATCTCTTACCTTTCATCAATGATCATAACTATTAATGACAACTGTTAACAAAGAGTTACAACTATTTTTCACTATATATACTCATCTAAATCATTGATTCAAAAAACACAAAAACATATTCTTTTTACTCTAATTTCTGATCTTACTACTCCTGCATTCTAAAAGCTCTCAATTATTTTAATTGCTTATTGAATCATTGCAATTATTTCATATCTTTTGATTCAACAAGTAATATACTTTCCTTAATCTTCACAAAACATCATTCACATATTTTGAGGATAAGATTATAGGAAATTTGTACTACAAGTGACAAAACTGTGTTAGCAAGAACACATACCGTCAACAAACAATTATATTCATCGTTGTTGAAGTCCTCGGTGTTGTAAGAGGCAAGTGTTGAAGTCCGCAGTGTATTAGAGGTGTGAAATCCCGTTCGTTTGCTCGGGTATTGTAAACCTGTTCCTCCGGGTGAAGCGAGGTAGTTAATAATGAAAATCCAGATAGAAGTCTGGGACTGGACGTAGGACGGTGCTCCGAACCAGTATAAAAATCTTTGGTGTGTTTTTTTCTATTTTTATTTACTTTGCTACTATCATCTATTTTCCGCATTTATATTATAGTCCATATTACACGATCCGTGTGTACTATACTAGCACATGCACGATCACACACTTTTCATTTGGAATCGGAGCACGGTCATCATATAACCGTAACACAGTTATTTGATATATTCTTGTAATATGGAAAATAAAGCAAGTACTAGCACTCAAAACACCACTTACACGGAAGGTCAATCGACACAAAGACCTCCATTTTTCAATGGTCTTAACTATAGTTATTGGGCAACACGTATGTCATTCTTTACGCAATCAAATAGTTATGATGCTTGGAATGCAACCCAAAAAGAAATAGTAAATCCAACAACTGATTATTCAGAATGGACTGCGGCTGAGAAAACGGTAGCAGCAGTAAATGCAAGAGCAATAAATATGTTGTTTTGTGCATTAGACCAAAATGAATATAACCGTGTTAGTATCTGCACTACTGCATATCAAATTTGGCAAATGCTAAAAATCACTCATGAAGGTACTAACAAGGTTAAACAAGCCAAAATTGCCATGCTAAAAAGTCAATTTCAAAATTTCAAAATGAAACCAAATGAGACAATCAATGATATGTATTCACGGTTTCAAACTATCCACCATGCACTTATTGGGCTAGGACAAAAATATTCTGATTTTGATGTTGTTTCAACAGTCCTACATTCTCTGTCGAGTGAATGGGAAGGAAAAGTATTAGCAATTGAAGAAGCTAATGACCTTTCCGTCATGAAGCCAGATGAATTGATAGGAAATTTAATGTCCTATGAAGCGAATTTGCAGGCTAGAAAAGAACAGAAAGAAGAAAAATAAAATGTAGCATTTCATGCTGAGAAAGATGAAAATGAATCAGATTCTAAAGACGAAGATCTGGCATTCATAGCAAAAGGTTTCAAAAAATTCCTAAAACAGCGAAAAGTCAGTCGTTATAACAGAAAGAAATCTGGATCGAATAAACCAACATCATCCTCTATAGAATGTTTCAATTGCCACAAAAGGGGCACATGCAGAAGGATTGTCCAGAACAAAAGAAGAAGTCAGAAAATGACAAATTCAAACATAAGAAGGACAAGTCAAAGAAACGAGCCTTCTCAGTAACATGGGATGATTCAGACTCATCTTCATCAGAAAGTGAAAGTGATTCGAAGAATGAACAAGCTAACGTATGTTTCATGGCAACAGAAGATGAGGTACAAATTCCTACGTTCAATGAAATGCTTGATATTAATGCTGAATTAATAGTCAAATATAAAGACATAAAACGACAGCTAAAAGAAACCAAAGCAGATTTGAGTAAAGCAGAATTTGAACGAGATATGTTAAAAGACGAGAAGAAAATATTAGAAGAAGAACTTGAAAATTTTCAAGAATCATCATCTAATGTTGACTCTCAACTAGTTCTTTTGAGTCAAGAAATTGAAACTCAAAAAGAGAAAAATGATGCTCTCACTACTAAAAATCATGAGCTTGAGGCAAAAGTCAAAATTTTGGATCTAGAAAAGGCTAGTTTACAAACTAAGTTAGATAACATTACTCAAAATGTTTCTAACTTTAACAAAGGTCGAGAAAATTTGACAAAAATCATTGAAAGTTCACAATCTATTTCGGATAAACAAGGTTTGGGATATAACGAACAAGAAACCAAGAAACATCTTGGAAATAAAAGGAAGAAGAAAGTACAAAAAACTGAAGCTAAGAAAAATCTTAGTTTATTATATTCCAAACCAAAACCAGTTGTAAAATTTCAAAAGAAAAATGTCAAAACTATCAAAATATGGGTTCCTAAAACAAATAACAATTTGATTAGAAACAAATATATTCAGAATTTTATGAATACTGTACATCTTAATATTAATTATGTATATAAAGGGGATACCAGACCCGTATGGGTTTGGACTCCTAAGACCTAACTCTTAGGACCCCATAAAAAGTGGGTACCATGGACTTAATTTTATTTTTTGCAGGTCCCACTTAAGAAAAGAGGAAAGTGGATATTGGATAGTGGTTGCTCGAAGCATATGACTGGAGACTAGAGCTTATTGACAAATATTACATACTCAGATGGTGGCTCAGTTACTTTTGGAGATAATTCAAAAGGCTATATCATCGGCAAAGGCGATGTGAGCAATTGCGGTACATCTAACTTACCTCTTATTACTAATGTCATGCTAGTTAGAAATTTAAAACACAATTTACTTAGTATTAGTCAATTATGTGACAAGGGTTTTATAATTTCCTTTTCGAATAATAAGTGTAGTATTTTAGATAAAGACCATAATTTAGTTTTTGAAGGTTATAGAGACAGAAATATATATATTCTGAATATGAATATTAATCATAATTCAAATATGTGTCTTGTGGCTAATGATAATGATCCATGGCTATGGCACAAACGGTTCTGTCATATAAACTTCAGAACTATTAACAAGCTAGCCAAAAACAATCTAGTTAAAGGACTACCCAAAATGAGTTTTAAAGTTAACAACATTTGTGATGCATGTCAATTAGGAAAATTGACCAAATCATCTTTTAAATCCAAGAAAGTCATATCAACATTACAACCACTTGAGTTACTACACATGGATTTATTTGGACCTACTAGGGTGCAGTCAATAAATCACAGTCGATATGTGCTTGTAATTGTTGATGATTTCTCTCGTTACACATGGATAATTTTCTTAAAAAATAAAAGTGACACTTTCGATCATTTCAAATCTTTCGTCAAAAGAATTCAAAAATCAAAAGGGATTAAAGTTAAAAATATAAGAAGTGATCATGGCGGAGAATTTGAAAATAATGAATTTGAACATTTTTGTACAAAGAAAGGTATATATCATAA
The DNA here is from genome assembly GCA_030765085.1 of Allium cepa. Lineage (NCBI taxonomy): Eukaryota > Viridiplantae > Streptophyta > Magnoliopsida > Asparagales > Amaryllidaceae > Allium > Allium cepa. The sequence continues at coordinate 78,272,527 of CM060932.1, read as the reverse complement.
TTTTTCGTTTCCCAGAACTCCACAACAAAACGGAGTTGTAGAACGAAAGAACCGAACTTTACAAGAATGTGCAAGAACATTATTGAATGGAACCACCTTACCAAAACATTTCTGGGCAGAAACCGTCGCAACTGCCTGTTATGTTTTAAATCGTGTGTCCATAAGACCTCTTACCAAGAATACTCCTTATGAGTTATTTAACAAAAGAAAGCCTAAAATCTCATACTTCAAAGTTTTTGGTTCCAAGTGTTTTATTTTAAATACGAAAGACCAGCTTGACAAATTCGATCCAAAAGCCGATGAAGGAATATTTGTCGGTTATTCGAAACGAAGTAAGGCCTATCGTATATTTAATAAACGAACCAAAACTATTGAAGAATCACTTCATGTCTCTTTTGATGAATTCTATCAACATCCTCACACTATATCAGATGATGACGAATCAATGGTCACTGATAATCCAATTATCTCGAATATTGATTCTGACTCGGAAATAATTATTGAGAATATTCCTCAAATATGTGAGTTACAATCACCACCAAGGATATTAAGAGACCATCCGGCCCAAAATATAACCGGTGAAGTAGCATCACATGTCAGAACAAGGAGTCAACTCAATCAAATGGGTCATGTCGCTTTTCTCTCAAATATCGAACCTGAGAATCCAAAAGAAGCTGCTACAGACGATTACTGGATCATTGCCATGCAGGAAGAACTAAATCAGTTCGAGCGCAATGACGTTTGGGAAATTGTTCCAAGAACAACTGATCAGTCAATTATTGGTACTAAATGGGTCTATAAAAATAAGGTTGACGAACAAGGAAATATCACCAAAAATAAAGCAAGATTAGTAGCACAAGGGTATAATCAGGAAGAAGGTATCGATTATGAAGAAACTTATGCACCAGTTGCTCGACTAGAAGCTATTAGAATCCTATTATCTTTTGCTTGTCACCATAATTTCAAACTTTATCAGATGGATGTCAAAAGTGCTTTTCTCAATGGATTTATCAAAGAGAATGTCTATGTCAAACAACCTCCTTTGTTCGTGCATGAAAAATATTCTGACCATGTGTTCAAACTTAAGAAAGCTCTGTATGGTTTAAAACAAGCACCTCGTGCTTGGTATGAACGATTACGTAGCTATCTTATTAACTCAGGATTTCAAATAGGCAAAGTTGATCAAACCTTGTTTATTAAACATTCTCAAAAGGATATTCTAGTTATCCAGATATATGTAGACGACATCATCTTTGGTTCAACAAACGATAAACTCTGCAAGGAATTTGCAAGTATTATGACCAAAGAATTCGAAATGTCTCATATGGGAGAACTATCTTATTTTCTTGGACTTCAAATCAAGCAACTTTCAAACGGTATTTTTATCAATCAAGAAAAATACTGTGGAAATCTTATCAAACGCTTCAGATTAGAAAATACATCTGGTAAACCAACTCCTATGAGTACAACTACACATCTTGAAAAAGATGAAAATGGTAAGAGTGTTGACCAGAAATTATATCGAAGCATGATTGGTTCTCTTCTTTATCTTACAGCAAGTCGTCCAGATATAATGATGAGTGTTTGTCTATATGCACGCTTTCAAGCAGATCCAAAGGAATCACATCTACGAGCAGTGAAACGCATAATTCGTTATCTTAATAATACCAAAGATTTCGGTCTTTTTTATCCAAAAGAATGTCCATTTGAATTAGTACCATATAGTGATGCTGATTTTGGCGGATCACGAACGGATAGAAAAAGTACAAGTGGTACGTGCCATTTTATTGGAAAATCACTTGTCTCTTGGTTTAGTAAGAAACAGAATTGTGTTTCACTATCAACATGTGAAGCTGAATATATATCAGCGGCTCTCGCTTGTACTCAAGTACTATATATGCAACAAACACTTCAAGATTTTGATATTCATTTATCAAATTCTATTATATACTGTGATAACACAAGTGCTATAAATCTCTCTAAGAATCCAGTGAATCACTCTAGAACCAAACACAATGATATCCGTCATCATTTCCTTCGAGATAATATTGAAAAAGGAAATATATGTCTTGAATATGTCCAAACTTACAATCAATTAGCAGACATTTTTACTAAGCCTCTACTCGAATCTAGTTTTATTAGATTACGAAGGGAGCTTGGTTTAATTTCAAGAAAAGATCTTGACTAGTAATTACTAATGAACGTCTTTTTCTTTTTTGGTTATATTTTTAACTATAGCTTTTGCTTAAGCTATTTTTCAACATTGAATATGAGCCTCTGCTTGCTTTCATGGTTAATTTTCTTTATTCATTTTCATCCACAGATTTATTTACATGGAAACTCTTTATAAGCTTGTAAAAATTTCTCTCCTTATTTCATCTTTCTTTATCTGAGCATAAGACTCTATACATAATTCTCTATGGCTCACATTTGTGATAAATGTGCTCAAGAATCACACATTTCCATTACAAGTTCTGAGTCAGAGGAGTATTATTCTCCTACAACACCAAAACAAAAACCAAGATATCATCATCAATGCTCTCGTACTCCTGGTAGTACACCAAACTCAAAACGAGTGAAGAAGACGCTGTTTTGTTCTCCTCGTACCAAAGCACAGATCGACGAGATTCACCACTATCAGAAACATCAAATAGATCTTCAGCGACGGCTCCATTATGGGCAAAGCCAACTTTATCATGAGCAACAACGGACGTCGGCACGTTTATCTGTTTTAGAGAAGGTGGCATCATTCTTCTGTAGTTCTAACAAGCATGACGTGCATGAACCAATGCCGTCTAGGCCATCAACATCTAAAAGTCCTAACTCTTGGGATCGGAATTATGAGAGGAATGAAGGTGCTCAGAAAAACTGGAGTCCATGGTCAAAACGTATTGAAGATAATAAAAATTCTAATGACGAACCTACCACTTCTCATTAGATTTATATATAGTTGTTGTATCTTTTTCTCTCTATCACTCATGTAATAATGCTTGTGCTTTACAATAAGAGTGAAAATATAGCATGTTATATTCAAAAAATTGCAAAACAGGCTATTACTCAGCAAATTTTACAACCGGTCGACCCCCCATATTATAACCGGTCGACCGTTTGCTCTCTGGTTGAAAACGGTCGACCGGCCATATTCGACCGGTCGACCGGTTGACGTATGTTCAGTTTTTATATATATCCTTTGCGTCATTTTTCCATCCTTCTTCTCATTTGACTCAACCGGTTATTTTTCCCAAACTCCAAAAACCCTATTTTCTCAAATTCAATTTCCAAATCTCCAAATCTTCTAACAATGGCTCCTCCGCAAAAGAAATCCAAGAAAGGAACATCCTCCGAAACTTCATCTCTTAATATCTCCGCCAAGAAATGGCTTCAAAATCTGGAAGCTATCACAAGATGGAATCAAATGACTAACTACAAGTTTCATCCGGGCTCTTTCATCAAGTTTGATGATTTCACATCTTATGGAATTCGTAGGTTAGCAAATAACTCCAATCTTACTCCATTGCTCGATTTTTCAGAAAATAGTGTGGAAATAAATCACTTGATGATAAAATTATTCTATGCCAACATGAACCTGGACGAGTATAAACCTGATAATCCGAACGGAGTCATTTGGTCTGTCGTCTGTGGCAAACAAATTTTTATCACTCATGATAGAATTTCTTCTATACTTGGTATACCAAATCGAGGCGATGAGTTTTCATCTAATTTCTGTGAAGTCTTCACGCGCAATAGCATCAGTCATCAGTTCATAGAGGATAACAGTAATGGCACAAAATCTATTGGACTTTGCCCCACCGCCAGACTACTACATCGCGTCTTGATGCATTCTCTGTTTCCTAGACTAGGAAAATACGATGCTGTATATAAAGAAAACTTCAAGGCTCTCTATGCTATTTATGGGGATATCCAAATCAATTGGGTTCATATGCTTTTTGACGAAATTCTCAAGGTAAATAACTCTACGCGACCTCATTTTTTCTACAATGAATATATCATGCGTATTTTGTTAGCTTGTGGGGTAAAGCCTCCTGACTCTGCCACCTCGAAACCAAAATGTATTGATTCCGTAACCATCAAACGCATGAAGCTTCCTCCTCCTTACCTTGAGATTATGCCATTTGAACAATGGCAACAAAGAGATGCAACAAAACAAAAAACCACTTCCTCTCGACCTCGTTCCGACGAAGTTAAAATGTTGAAATCAAAATCCAAAACAAAAGAATCACTTGAAACTATTGCGCGTAATCAATTCTTGCTTGAATCAAGACTCAAGCGCATGGACACGAAAATTGATAAACGCTTCAACAAAGTCAAGTCATTCTTTGGTATTTTATGGGATGCTATTTCATGTAGCACATCCATCTCCGCTCAAGACCCAGGCAAACGTCCTTCTCCTCCTGCTTTTAATTGGTCAACATCAGAGGAATCTGCTGGTACTAGTGGACATGGTCGTGGAGAAACATCTAGAGAGGACGAGGAAGACGAAGATGATGATGATGAGGAGGAGGAAGAAGATATTCAAGAAGAGACAGCTTCTGACTCATCCTAGATTCTTTTTTCTATCTCTATATTTTGGATTAGTAATTTAAAACATCATTCGACACTTGTACTAAATAGTGTCGTTACTTTTATTCGTATGATATTATGGATACTCTGGTATGTTTGGTGTGTATGATAATCCTATATTATGGTGTATGTTATATTATGTTATATTCTGGTTGATATACTCCTATATTATTCCATTATCTATTCCTTTTTGTCGATGACAAAGGGGGAGAAAGGTGCTAACAATTATTTGCAGGAATATAAATATATAGAATACAAATAAAATCTCAAGGGGAGATCACATATTCAGGGGGAGATTCAGAACTTCAGATGTATTGTCATCAATCAAAAAGGAGGAGAATGTTGAGTCACAGGTTCTATGAAGGTTTTGATTTCTGACAAAGAAATAAAGACGTTCGACAAAACAAAGACATCAAGGCTATAAAGAGGCACAAAAGAGCTACATATGGTACTCTAGATTATAGGTTGATTATTTATTGTAATAGTGATAAACTTGTTATAATCTATCCTCAAATAATCATGCATTTTAATATAATTAATATATATATATATATATATTTGAATTGCATTATACATTCACTGTGCAAAGTATCAGAGACCGGTCGACCGGTAGTAAAAGAGGCGGTCGACCGTTTCTGTATAATATGCACAATGAACGTGCACACATGCACATAACGACTATATATTTGAAATCCTGTCTACTGGTCATTTTTTGACCTGTCGACCGTTTTTAAACAGAGGGCAACCTTTCCCAAAAGACACTTCCTTCTCCAATGGTTGCATCTCTTACCTTTCATCAATGATCATAACTATTAATGACAACTGTTCACAAAGAGTTACAACTATTTTTCTCTATATATACTCATCTAAATCATTGATTCAAAAAACACAAAAACATATTCTTTTTACTCTAATTTCTGATCTTACTACTACTGCATTCTAAAAGCTCTCAATTATTTTAATTGCTTATTGAATCATTGCAATTATTTCATATCTTTTGATTCAACAAGTAATATACTTTCCTTAATCTTCACAAAACATCATTCACATATTTTGAGGATAAGATTATAGGAAATTTGTACTACAAGTGACAAAACTGTGTTAGCAAGAACACATACCGTCAACAAACAATTATATTCATCGTTGTTGAAGTCCTCGGTGTTGTAAGAGGCAAGTGTTGAAGTCCTCAGTGTATTAGAGGTGTGAAATCCCGTTCGTTTGCTCGGGTATTGTAAACCTGTTCCTCCGGGTGAAGCGAGGTAGTTAATAGTGAAAATCCAGATAGAAGTCTGGGACTGGACGTAGGACGGTGCTCCGAACCAGTATAAAAATCTCTGGTGTGTTTTTTTCTATTTTTATTTACTTTGCTACTATCATCTATTTTCCGCATTTATATTATAGTCCGTATTACACTATCCGTGTGTACTATACTAGCACGTGCACGATCACACACTTTTCAGTTTCTTCTTTTGGTTAGAAGGCTTAAGCTGTTCTGATTTATGAAGAGAGAACGGTTTCTTAGAATCTGAACTGAGTAGAATCGCAAAAGTGACTTGCGATGGTTCGGAAGTTCTCTTAGTAATCTTTGTTTGGATTGAAGCATCTCTAGAGGATGTTAGAGTTATCGAAGTGGTTTGATATTTTCCGGATATCTTCGAAGGAGTTAAGATTTGCATCCACGTCAGTAGATTGAGTTCTAAATCGACTTGGTTCTTGGGGATTTTCCGGTGTTTCAGCCTAGTAGGAGGGCTCTTTAAGAGAGAGGTATGCTTAAGCTGGCAGGATTGATCGGATCTAGTTTTCTGGTTGAATTTTTGCTGTGGTGTTTGTGACCGAATCAGATAGGTCACTGAGATTTTATGAAATTCAATGGACAATGTTTATGGAATGGGTTGATCAAGTTTGTGCTTGTGTCCATCAACAGCATTCTCATCCTCCTCAAATCAGAGTTGTGCAGCGGAAGCATGGTGGCGGCTATTCCAGAATAGAAGCAACCCCGGATTCATTGGAAATTTGTGTTTTTTCTTGGATCAGAGGATTTCTACAGGAAATTCATTTTGGATCCGTAGGCTTAGTTGTCTTGTGCATCTGTTCTGTTTTCCGAATAGGAGTAGTATGTTTGAAGTCTTCTGATGTTTGTGTAGTGGAGTTTGTGTGGTGGATTTTGATGGATCTTGGGAGAACCATCTTGTTGAGTAGGATCTAGAGATCGTTTATTTCTTTGTCCAGATTTGTTTCGTGAAGCATCTGCGAGTTTGGATTGATCAAGAAGGTTGAAGGCATCCCAGGATTGGCAGAAGGGTTCTGTGAATTAGAGACAAAGGAATTCGGAATTCAAATCGGAGATTTAATTTTGGATAAGTTTTCTTCGATCGTAAGAGCTATAAGATTGGGTAAGTTTGGAAGCTAGCTCAGAAGAGTATTGTATCTTTCTGTTTTCTCTTAAGGGTTAAGTATTTGATCAACAGGATTGAATAACCAGTTCGGATGGCTGGAATTTGTTATGTTTTTCATGCATCTCTGAGGGAGTACGTGTATGGTCTACCACTGGTTTTAGAACCAGCAGTTCAGGGGTATTTGGAAGTTGAACAAGACTTTTCTATGGTCTGATATCCTATTCAAATTATAGATCTAGATATATAGAAGCTCTGAATCTGAGTGGTGTAGCCAGTTTAGATTCTGCAGGGCGAGTATCCCTATGTTTGTACTTGAGGAAACTCTTGGAAGTTCTGTTCGAAATTTTGGCTGGATAGTTAATATTATTTGTTTGAGTTGATTGCTATGGTTGCTTATGTATGGTTAGTAGCATATGCTTGCTATTTTAAAATTAAAATCTGTATGAGATTATTAAATTATCTTTGCTTTTAAATTTCGGGGACGAAATTCTTTTAAGGGGGAAGGAATGTGATGTCCCGAAAATTTGGACAATATTTATTTAATAATTTCCATTAAAAAATTATTTTAAAATATGAAATATTGATTTAATAATATAATTATCTTTTCAAAACTAATAATTGTTTAATTTTATAAATATTATCTTTTCTAATTTTATAATGATAATAATTTAAGTTAGAGATTTTATTCTTTTCAAAGTTAAAATATTTAAATGATAAAATTTATCTTTCTAAGCTAATTAAAAATATATTCTTTTTATAATGTAGATGTGTGTTATACATTGTGAAAAGGAAGTTTGTTTTCAATTTAAGTTTAATAAAAAATTGTTTTCTAATTTATAATATATATATATATATATATGTATGTATGTATATATTGTGAATGGAAGATTTGATTGAATTTAATATGGAAACTTTTCAAAAGATTAATTAAAAATCTATCTTATATTTTCAAAAGAAATTAAAGTAAATATTTATTTTGTTTAAATTGTATAATAGTTTAAATTGTATATTATAATAAAAGTTTATTTTGTTTTCTTTTAAAAACTGTTTTTTTGAAATAAATTTAATTCATATATATTAAAGAACAATATTTTAGTTTGAAACTTTAAAATAAAGTTTAATTCAGTATTCTTTTCTTTTTAAAATTTTCTTTCCTTAAAATTTAGCTTTGAAAATATTATTTTAAAAAGATACAAATAAACATTAAAATATGTAATTATATAAAGGTAATTCATATGTAAACATGTAAGGCTAATTGAAAATAAACATAAAAACATGTTAAAATAAATAAGAAATTGATTTAAAAGAAATTTTAAACTTTTATAAAATTAAGTAATTATTTTAAAAAAATGGAGTGAAACATATGTAAGATAATTGGAACATGAAAATACACTTGGTGTCATTTTAATAACTTAAGATAACAAGTGGCATAGTCTTGTTAATTTTTGAAAACATTTTATTAAAAATGTATTAAGTGAAAACTTTGCAAATCATTTTTAATTCAATCTTTCTTCTCTTCTAAAAAAAAACTAAAACCAGATCTAAAAAGAAAAGTTCAAAAGAAAAACAAATCTGCTGAAGTTTTCAAATCTGTAATCAAAATGAAGATCATCAACAAATTTTCAAATCTATCATAACAAAGAGAAGATCAACTCAAACTCTAAGCAAAAGAAAAATGGAGGTCAACTGCAAAATTTAAATCAACTACAGCAAGAATTCAACTTCAGTAATCAAAACTGGAAGCAAACTCAGCAGATTCAACTAACAAAACAGCAAGTTCAACAAGAAAATTCAATTCAAAAAGCAAGATTCAAAACTCCAAATTCAAAATCCAGAGCAAATTTTTTTCGAGGAAACAAATCCTGTCTTCTGCTCTGCATGTTGGTGAGTGAACCCTTCTTTTTTAAAACAGTTTTCAAATCTATGATGAAATTCTTGTTGCGTGTGTAGGAGTGTAGTTTATAATGCTTGCTCGAATATCAATGTATGTAAATAAGCATAATATGTATGCAATGGTCTCTGCATGTTTGTATGAATGCTCTGTTGTTAGTTACAAACTAAAAGTTATCACCAATAAATTCATATCTCACTGTATAATCAAAATTTGACTTTGATTACTAAAGAGAAAATGTTAATAACATTGTATTCTTGTTTTTTAAAAATAGATTCAGGTAAATATATTTAGTTAATACTTTGTAAAGTTTAAAGTAACAGTGAAAAACCAGAAAGTGGGAAAATTCAAACTTGATGATTCTTGAATTCACCAATATAGTTTAAATTGCTTTCGAATACTAGGAATTTTAAAGGCTAAACCATGATTTTTATGTTAGTATTGGAGGGGGTATTTGGAGTTGCTCAGAAAAGGATTTCTGGGTCTTTTCCAACGATCGTTGCGTTCATGAGGGCTGGGATTGCTACCGGAGGTGGCGTAGGAGTAGAGGAGCAGGGGAAAAATGTCTGATGGATTTTACGGTCAACGTGATGATGGCGAATTGATGGAGTAGTGTTTTGGACCTGTTGTATGTCGCTTTCGTTCTCGAGGCTTTTGCGGCATCACCAAAACCGCGGAGATCATCGGAGTGGGGGAATAGGCTTCGGGAATGGTCGTTGAACGTTTCGACCCTGGTTACGCATCGTCTGGTGGTCAGCAACGTTTGATCGAGGTGGGTTTTGGTCATCAATGTGTTTCTGGTGAGGTCGCTTTTGCTCGTTTTTCGATTTAGGGCTTTGCGCTGTTTTTGGGTGATCGAAATCGAATCAGGGGATGTTCGTTGATGTGATGGAGATGGTGTCGATGGTCAGAGGCCGGTGGTCGAAGCATGCATGTGCACGGTGGCCAGTGCGTGCACCTGGGTTTGAGTTTGAGGAACACAGCTTTGGATTCGATGTGACTCGAAGTGTTATTCGAGAATGTCTCGAGGAATTTGTTGAGTTGGCTCGGGAATTAGTTGTTGTTCGAGTCAATTTTTGTTCCAGCAGTTTTAACTAGTTTCGATATTCAAACTAAGTGGGTTTCAAATTTTAAAGAAGCAAAGCAGATTTCAAAACAAAGTTTTGACCGTGTTTTAAAAGTATAAATGTTTAAAGTTAGAAATTAAGGTTTAAACAAATTTAAATTTTATAAGAAATGGATTTAAAAGTTTAAATGTTGTTTTAAAATAGTTTTGATTTATATAAATATTACAATAGAGTAAATTTGTAATTATTTTTAAAATGGTTTCAACTTAAATAAATTGTTGAAAATATAATTATGATTTAAGTAAAAAAGTATTTAACTTTAATCAAAGAATAATGATTTTAATAAATCATATTCAAGTTTTAAATTTACTTATTTTTAGTGGAAATTAAGAGTGTAATGTAATAAATGTTTTATCTTAATTTAAATCAAGTTTTATTTACAAAAGTAATTAAAGTAAAATTACTTAAGTAACTGAGATAAGAAATTTAAGTAGTTGAATTAAGATAAATTAATTTATGAAATTAATTAAGTATAATTAATTTCTTAATTAATATTAGATTAATCAAGGTTAATTAATTAAGAAATAATTAAGTAATAAGTAATTAGGAGGTTGATTACTTAATGTAAAGAAGATTATTAAAGGTAATTACTTAATAAAGTAATTAAAGTAATTAATTACATGGTGTAATTAATTAGGTTAATGTGATTAATTTTAATTAATTAAGTTTAATTAACTAAAGAGGATTACTTAATGATGGAATTAAGTATTATTACTTAATGTAATAAATGAGATGTAATTACTTAATGAAGAAATTAATGGATAATTATTGGATATAATTAATTAAAGGAAATTACTTGATGGAAAGTAATTAAGGAACAATTACTTAGTGGAAGTAACTAAGTGATGACTACTCAGTGTAATTAAAGGATTAATTGATGTAATTAACCAGTGGAGTTGGTTTAATTGAAGAAGTAATTAAGGGAAGTTAATTACTGATTGTGATTAGTCCGGTTTGATTAATGAATGTAGTTAAGTTAAAGATTAATTATTAATTGTAATTTGAAGAATAGTTAATTAATGAAAAGTAATTAGAAGATCATTAATTAATGTAATTAATGATAATAATTAAAGGTTTAATTGATTAATAAATGTGATTAATTATGAGATAATTAATCAAGGAAGTGATTAAGATATAATTAATTAATGTAATTAATTAAGGATTAATGTAATTAATTATAATTAATTAATTAATGGATGTAATTAAGGTTAATTACTAAATGATTAAAGCATAATTAATTTGTGTAATTAATTTAAAGACTAATTACTTAATGTAATTAAGTAACAATTAATCAAGTGTGATTAATTTAGAGGATAATTAATCTAATTAAAGATTAATTAATTTGTTTATAAAGTGATTAAAGGTGATTAACTAATTAAATGGTTAGTAATTAATTAACTAATGATTATTTAAGCAGGATTAGATGATTAATTCTCAAGTAATTAATTTAATTTAAAATGATTAAATTAATTATAATATGGATTAATGATTCCTGTTTGTGGATGATTGTTTGAGTGGAATGTCTGAATTGAATGTTGCTTATGGTTTGAATAATCTATGATGTGCTATTATATGTTATTGATTATAGCTGTGATAATGTGTGATATTTATCTGTGAATGATGCTGTGTGAATTCAATTGAAATAAATTGTTCAAACTAAAATCACTTGGACATTAAGATGACGTTTGGATTTCGATGAGACCGGGATCGGGTTTCCAAATGTGGAACTCCGAAAACCACATCGATCCAAATTAAACGTTGGGTCGTGAATCTCAAGTGAAGAGTGAAGACTCGAGGTGTAAGGACTATTCGTTGTTAATACTCTGAGGGTGATTCCAGTACGAGTTTAACGGGGGTAGTAATTTCAGGTTTGAGATGAAGATTCAGAGTGCAAGGGCTAACAGGAGTAGTAATTTCAGGTTTGAGATGAAGATTCAGAGTGCAAGGGCTATTGTCGTTAACTCTAAGGGTGATTCCAAAATGAGTGTAGCGAGATAGTGCCTTCGGTTTCATTCGAACCCGAAATGAACTTGTATGGATTGAATGCTTCCAGAATATCGTCGGGTGGACGATGAGCATTCTAAGATAGATGTGCTCTATAAAGGTAATCGTAGCCTCAAGCCTCGTCAACGGGGAATGGCTAAAACAGGGGAGGTGCAGCAAGGCTAAGTGGGTAGCACCCAAGTAGGACAAGATTTACCCCTGTCTAGAGGTTCCTTTTTATTCGGCTGTGTGGGCAGTTGGCGACGACCATCTGCGGGGTTGTCTTGTTCGGGACTGTCCAGTAAGGGATGGTTCCGGCTTTGTGCTGCAGGGGATTTAGGATGGATCCTCGGTATGGTGATCTAGGCCCCATACTGTGACGGGCGGCACCCCAGTAGCCCTGCCATTGATGGAAACCCATTCTTCCTACGTGCCCTTTACGGTTTTGATTGTATTACCCACTTTATGGCTAGTAGTTGGAATTTAATCATGTAACAATTTCAGCTATTTCTTATTTATTTGAAAACCCTAGACACTATTATAATATCACTGGATTTTCTATCAAATGTTTTGGTTAGCGTAAGGTAAAAACTTACCCATGTTTGTTTGTGGGGAGTCTTACGTGATACCTTTGTTTTCAAAAGGTTTTCAAAATTAAGCAACTTTAATCCATTTACTCACACCAGACCCAAGTCTGACCCTTTTCTGTTTTATTAAACTCATGGGTACTCATATTATGTATGAGTAGTCAAGGGATTCAGGATTTCTTTGACAAGTTCTGGAGGAGAATGGAGCAGAAGGCTTCAGCGTATAGATATATATATATATACACACATACATACATAAATATATATATGTGTATATATATATATATATATATATATATATATAGTTTCCACTGTGCTAGTATTGTATCTGTTTTCAGTGTCATACTTGAGTTGTAATAACTAGACATGTGTTTATAACTGTCTAGTTTGTGTTGTATTAGCCGTATAACTCTGATGTATATGATAATATGTAATAACTTATGTGATATAATATAATTTATTCGTTCCGCTGTGAGATTCTGATGTTGTTTGTTTCTTTCTTTTCTATCTTTTCTCTTTTCTATCCCTTTCTTTCTTCTTAATGATACGTCTTTCTATGGAAAGAAAGGTGGGTCGTTACATCTAGAGTGCTATTACTAAAATATATATGCACCCTTTCATTCTCCTACACACTTATGGTTTCAGTAACGCCAAAATTATGTATCACTGCTCATTGTAGGAAAAATTAGGAAGTTCACTAGGGTTCAACGAAATTAATAGATCATCTCTTGTCAGAACAGAATCGTCAGCTATATTGGTGGGATCGACTATCGGCAAATTTCAAATACCGTATTGATTTTAAACTTTTTGTTTATCAATCTATTTACATCCACAACTTTTTAATAATCAATTTTTCCAAATTACAGCCCATCGATCAATATTTCATTCTCTCATTGCAGAAACTCTTCATCCACTTCCATCAAATTGTTAACAGATGAGGACTGCATGCGTACATAATTTTAGTACTCATAACTTTTACATAACTTTTTAACTTTGTTGTTCCTAGATTGTATTTCTATTGGACCCTAAGTATAATTTAAAAGATGTCATATATGAATTCTATTTAATATTGGTAGCGTTTTCATACCAACATCAAGACGTTTCATGATTCTTTTGATAAACTTTAGTTTAATGTATAATACATACATTTGTAACAATTTTAATGCAATTTCGGTTGTCTATCCGATTAGAAAAGGTATGTAAGAAGGGTGAAACTATAATTCACTTGGATCTTTAATATCACGGAGAATCTGCATTAGATTCTCAAACTTTTTTAAAAGGAAATTTTTTAGTAAATAGATTTAGAACCATCTTCTTCGTACAGAGACTACCTTTTTATATTACTGAATTTTCTGTTTTTACAACTGGACCTCTCGCACCGAAGTCGAATCACTTAACCATTGGAACATGCTTGTCCTTTAATCACATTTTTTAAACTTCAATATGACATCATTTACAAAATCGACAAAGCAACTTTAATGAATAATTATTCTTCAATATTTTCAATTGAACTTTGATATATACATACCAGATTCACAATAATTAAGATAGTATGTTACATGCTAAGATTTACCACCGTTGCTTTTATCTTGAAATTTGCAAGATCCGTAACTGATTATGGTTCGAAAAGATTGTGGGGTTGAGAACAAAATTTCGGACACATACTATTTTCAACTCAACTTTTATATATAAATACCATTTTCACTGTAAAAAGGATAGTACATCACATGCTATGTTTTTATCTTTATTGTTTTAAACTTGAAATTTGCATGATTGGTAGCAGATTAAAGTTTGTAGGATTGAGAACAAAATTTTCAAACACAAACTATGGATGGACATATTCAAAAAAGGATCGGCTTGAAGAGTGCCTCTTTGTAACTTACTAAAAAGTGCTTATGGATCAAACCAAGTGTGGGTTTTACAGACATCTGTAAATACATCTACTGAAATTTTGAACAAACATTCAAAATGATGATTGCGCTACACTCTATTATAAACAATAGTTTGCCTTGGTTACGAAAGAGTATAAAATTCCATTTTTATATTTGTGAATAATATATTCATGCATGCGTCGGGTGTTTTACCTATATTGATTTTCTATAACATATCAGCAAATTAAAAACTTCTTGCTTTTTCAAAAAACAACCTTTCGGCATAAGCTTCTTCACATTTTTCGAATAGACTTTCCACTGTAAACAACCATAATAACAAGGTTTTTCATGTAAGTATGCAGTAATTGTATGAAGACATAAGGAGTTTCTTACCGTTATAGTCATATCATCATAACCATTTCATAATGTTTATCTCATTGTCTTAGTTCTAAGTTCCTTTTTTTTGTTAAAATATTTCAAATTTTGAATCATATTTCAGATCTATTAATATACTATTGCTTTCTTTACATTTTAAGTGTTTAGCAAGCCCTTTAGTAATTTTAAAGGAAATGTTACTCCATTTTATGCAATAATTTTCGTTAAATTGAATCTAAGAATGAGTTTTGATTTTTCCCTTTTGTAACAAGTTGAATTAATGCATTGCACAGAAGTAATTTTCCTCTTTTATCCAAAGATTCTAAGTTATGGTTGTTTATTTGGATGTAGATTGTGAATAAGTATGGTAAAGTTTTAAATTTTGTACGGGAATTCACATGTTTGACTATGTCAAACTTGCTTATGTCAAATTGTTTTTTTTATTGTATGAATTTGAGTTTCTAAGGTTTGATTTCTCATTTGAAATTTCAATATTTCATTTAAGATATAAACTATATTTACAAAATAGTTGTAATAAAATCAATTTTTGTTTGAGAATCGACATGTTTGATTATATGTTAAACTTGCTAATGTCAAAATTGCTTTCTTACTGTCTTTTTGCTCATTAGAATTCAATAGTTCACATAATATATGAATTGGATTCACTAATCAACTAAAGTGAGATCAAATTGTACTTCCTTTTGTTTCTGAACTTTAATTGAGTTGGCTTTGAAGTCATGATAAGCATTCAACAAAATATATCAAAGTCATAAATTTGTAAGTTAATGGAGGTGCTTATTGAATGTTTGTTTTTTTGTTACTTAAGAATACAGATAGCTCATATTCTTCATATTGCATGTTTTTTCTTTCGATTATGTTATTTAATTAATTAATTTATCTTCCCTCTTTAAGTAATTCTACCTTTCATTTTGGCAGTACATGTTGAAGTTTTGAATATACTACCAATATATAAATCTACGATTCTGTTTTAGTTTTAAGAACTTAAAGATTTCTATTTCTTACAACTATGAATTTTTCATAGAAATAAGTATCAAAACAAAACCGTACATCATATAAAATCTTTAATGTCAAAAGTTTTTGCATCATTGTTGATTCATTATTACATTTTGTTGTGCGTCTTTTGGTATGATATTATTTCATACAAGTTATAGGTTTCCACATATTTAACGTTCAAACCATCATTAATAAAATAGAAAATTGATTAAAGAATTAACCAGTCGGCAAAGAAAAATAGCAATTTGGCTTTAAAATAAACTAGCATGTGAAAAGTGTTGTTATACCTTACTACTTTATTGTGTATCATTCTAAATTACAATATTTGTCACTTTTCAAGTACCTAATTTACAATATTAGACAAATTATGACATATATGGTATAAATGGTTTAAACCATCTTTATAAATGA
This sequence comes from Allium cepa, assembly GCA_030765085.1. Classification (NCBI taxonomy): domain Eukaryota; kingdom Viridiplantae; phylum Streptophyta; class Magnoliopsida; order Asparagales; family Amaryllidaceae; genus Allium; species Allium cepa. Next base: position 78,256,291 of record CM060932.1, on the reverse strand, counting down.
TTTCCCAAGTAATAATTTTATACCAACATGTTATAATGTCATGCTTAATCATATCTCTATTTTACATATATGCTTGTATAAAATTGTTAACGTATTTGGCGTGCCAAACAGTCCAACAATATTTTGGTACGTAATTATTATCTTGGTACAAAATCGTAACATGGTAAATTATTACATGATATTATCAAGCACAATTAGTATGATATCACTCACCATATTGCAAATATTTTACCACTATGGTATAGTTTATCCAGTATGGCCAAAAAAAAATACTCTCATGATATCAGGCATAATCGAGTGCTTTTATTTCCTGGTAATCCATTTAAACTAATAACTATATCTCTATATGTGCTATCTCGATTTATTATTATATAAACAAGTATATCGTTGCTCTTTCCTACACAACGGACAATAAATATTGGAAGAATTAAATGGTCACATTTCATTCATCATGAATTGTTTAAAGTCTATTTAGATACAATAATGGATGACTATTCATACCTTTTCTTATGGACCAGAGCAAATGCATGTAATTTTTTTTACACGGGAATCATGATATTGATTATTGAATTTATTTACCTAAACGGTTGATAGACCCTTTTTTCCCTTGTGATGTTTCTTGTTTGTTTGGTTTCCAAAAATATGAATTTTCCCAGAAAATATTTTGAAAAAGCTAATAAACATTCACATGGAATATAACTCCCATCTATCGTCTATACCTTTTTTTCCATATTATGCTAATTAGGTTGCCATATTTGGAAAAACATGTTTACTTTGCTGTAAATAGCATAGATTGCAAAAATCTAAGTGCTAAACCATTTTTTTTCACTTTGATTCTTATAGTTGAAATTTGGAAATAATATCTCTTTTTATGCAATTTGTTTAAGTTAGTGAAATTGACGGTCTTACTTATTAGAATGGTTCAAAGGGTATTGTAATTTCGTCTCATAATTATGAAACTGAAATAAAAACACCAAATACATTATTATGTGTGGCTTTTATTGATGAATGTTTTTTATTTCATTCAGTTGTGTAATTAGAATTCTAATTGATATTTAATCGGTTCTTTAAATGCAATTGGTATTAATTTTCTTCATGGAATGGCATGTCAATTTTCAAGTCTATAATTTATGTTTATTGCTTCTTACTTCGCAATTACTTATGATACTAAATTGTTATAATGTAATTCTATTTTTATTTATTTCTTCTACTTGCATATTAGGTCCCCTTTATCCAATTTAGTTTCGTTATGTTATAGACTTAGAGGTCTATGCAGTATCATTTATTATAAAAAAATTTGTGTTTTTAATTTTATACATCGATGTGAACTTAATTTCTTAGTTTCTTTTTAATTGTTAGTAGTGCGATTCCGTTTTGTGCTTTTTTCTCATTTCACAATCTATGCTATTACACTGTTGAAATATAATTCTGTTTTTGTACATTTTTTCTTCTATTTGCATATTTTAATTTTCTCCAGCATATCTTTTTTCCTCTATCCATTATGATCTCATCATATTATAATAGACTTAGTGATCAGCAATATGATTTACTAAGATAAAAGTTGTGTGTTTTGATTTTTGAACTTCATAGATTGATGTGAACTTAATTTCTTAATCTCTTTTTAGTTGTTGATAGTGCAATCACAACCGTGTCTTTAGGTTTTATAATGTTTTTTCATTAGTTTGTTTTTATATCTCAGATGGTATGAATGAGTAAAAATGATAACAAACCAGATACTAAAATACCAATGTATATGTTTAGGGTGGTGCCTAATTGGACTTTTTTAAAGGATTATGTGGATACACTATTTTGAGATTCTTCATTGATGGCTAGGCTCGGTGGGTAATGCATTTTCTTAAAGCTACAATAATCTCTTGGCAACATCTATATGAACGTGCAATTGAACTGGATGAATATGTATTCCTATTGGCTATTTTAAAATTTGACTATGTATGGTTGCAGACGTTTACACAAGTTGGCATGAGTATGTTAATTACATATGGTGACTCATTTAGCTACTACGTTGTAAATGGTCACATCTTCGCCTTTGAAATCTATATTGCTAGAGATGCCTTTATAATTAATTGGATACGTGGATTAATCTTTTTAATCCATATTAGCTTAAGCTACCATGTATTTCTATACATATGTTTGATTAATACATTAACAACCTTCATCAATTCTTAGTATTACAAAAATTCAATATTTATCAAAATTATCATCCCATCCTTTCTTTTCTTTGATATTCGTCTTCTTAAGTGTAAAGGTTATCTTTATGGTTTCTTGCATAATTTACGGTACATACTATTTTTTTGCCTAATTTTACCAAATTATGGTGTATGTGTAATGTACTTAGCATGTCCCTATTTTTCACCAAAACTTGGATTACTTATCATAATCCGACTTGGTTTAATGCATCATTTAACCTTTACTATTTGACTTATACATCATATATTTTGAAAATAGTAATGTAGCAAATGAAGTTTATATTTTACATTGCAACGATCAAGAGTTTGGGATATTTGCCTTCTCCGAAGCTAATTATATATCAAAACCATTTTCATATATAAACACCAGATTGCCTACATTAATTTCTTAACTTTTTAAATGTTAAAAGATTGGACTTCTTACTTGCAGGTAGCTTAGTTATTAAGATATCTGGGTATATCAGTTAATCAATATTGTTTGTAATCAAATTTCGACCTATTTTTTGAACTTTCTTCTTCGGTAGGCTTTAGTTGGATGCTTGCATTAGTATACAAGTTGCATATTGTGTCCTGAATTATGCTCGTAGCTTTTCAACTTTGTAGGTCATTCATTATGCTATAGACCATTCACTTTTTATTCCTTTTATCATTCCATGGTGTACATGACACTACTGGACGAAAAAAGTTATTATGACACAAGGTCAAAATGGAAATCTTATATTCGATTAGCATGGGGCTACTTTATTTATTTTCTGTTCTACAAGAATAAATTTTTGAACTCATATGGATTTTGATTCAGTGGTTTACACTTTTAGCAGTTTTATATTCATATATTGATGCAATCCTTTTATTTCCATAGCTTTCACTCAATGAAGTTTATATAGATCTAGATGTTAGCTATATACATGTGTTGAATATGCTAGTATATGATTTTTGTTTGATGATAATAAACATATATATATATATATATTCATTTAAATGTATTTGTTATTGTATTATTTTATTTTTCACATAATTAAATATTTGATGAATAAAATAAATAATACAGAAGTCATATTCAAACAAATATTTTATTCAAACAAATATTTTATTACAATTTTAAAAAGTATGAATTTGAGCTCTCATCGCATATATACATTTTCAATTACAATACAATTTTGATTCCATCACAAATTTCACTCTAAAAGTTGACCTCACTACATATCACTCAAACACTCGTATTTATCTCCAACTCTATTCTAATTTATATCCAGCATCTGAAATATCTACAAAATAAACATTGACATAGTAAAATTGAAAAAGAAATACTTTTGTAGTGTAAAATAAATGCGTGTTTTTGAAAATATTACTTGTCTCAGTTATTTGGGTTGTTCGTCATCATTTTCGTTTGAATCCATCATACATGAACAACTTGTGACATACACAGTGTATCACTATACATGCCACAAGGCCGTTGCACACCAATATACACTTGATAAAACTGCACGGACATGTGAGCACAAGGTCAAACCCGAGCCATGGCTGGATTCAACTCAGGTGCAATACAGAAAGACTTCAGACCATCATAGCTAGAGCACATGAAAACAAGTCTGGCCACAACAAGTAATATATATATATACACATATGCAACCAGACCAAGCACAAGCTTAAACTCAGAGGCAACAATAAAAGTTTTCAAATAAATGTATACATGAAGACAATACGAACCAGACCATTCTAACTCGAGGCAGGTCACTATAACTCGACAATCAGACATGCACATGATACCATATGCAAGAACCAAGTGCAATGGCCAAGATCAAACAAAAGAAAGAAGGCAGCAGATAAAGGTGCACCAGTAAGTTCATATGCAACCATGTACAAGTCAACAGAGTTCAAATGCAAGCAGGCCTAGACTATAAGACCAAAGTATGAATGCAGACTTCAACCACCACCAAAGTGACCAGACTTAAGAAAATAACAAGTGCACATTGTACAAAACCATCAACATCATATGGAATGCAATGTGAAGCCATGAATACATAGTGCAATAGTTCAATAAAATAACAACATGAACCACATATATTCACATAAAGAACATAAACATGATTGAGACCACACTTTAGTGCATATGTACAAGAGTGCAAAGCATAATGGAACCACATACAACACAGCTTGGATATGAAGAGCACTCTAAAATCAAGCTACAACATACATATATACATGTGTTTTCACACACATATATACACAGTGCATACATACGAAACAAAGAGGCTCCAAGTCCAGATATACAACAGAGACATGCAACAGGACTATTTAACTCGAAGCTATTCAAGTGGAACCACACAAGATAGAACCAAAATATAAATGCTCACACATGAAGACTGCTAGAACCAGATCGATCAAAAGTATATATGAATGATCATAAATTAATACAAGTGCAATCAAGTCAATCACACACATATATACATACATATATGTATGTATATGTGCATGGAGACAATCAATGAAAGCTAGCAGTCTATATGAAGTAGAGTTTACAGAAAAATAAAATAGTAGCAGGTTGAACCAGTATGAGCAGTGAAGTCAATCAGAGTGAAAATAATTGAACAAGTCGAAGTCAGGTTTATCTCAAAAATTCACAACGCCAAAGTCATAGTAGAAAACTATGATCACAGTATTCAAATGCCAAAGTTATAGGAATCGACTCAAAGCAAGTCAAACTAAAATTTATAGATGAACAAGTAAAAGAATTATCACAAGCATTCAATCAGTAATCGAACGGCTAAGCAAATGTTTGAAGAATTCAAATAAAAATATAGGAAACGATAATATAGGTTTTTGTTCCCTATAAAACCCAGTAACATCATCGGCAAAAAGTCATTCGAGTTCAAGCAAAAAAAATCAGAGAGCAAGCATCAATCCAGAACTCGAATCAAGTCGAGTATAATCATAAATCGAAAAAGAAAACAATTTTACCAATTCAAAGCACCATTCGATCTCGAAAAATTGGAGCAGCCGAAGTCGAACAAAGCAGCAATCAATCGACAAAGCAATCCAAAGCAAAGGCATATTTCAATCGAAGCAAAAGAACAAGTGGCGACTTCAATACAGCAGAGCCCTAATTTTGAAAGAGGATAACAAGAAAACGGCTGAAGACATTTCATGAAATAAAATAGAAAGGAAGTCGGCTTTTTATTAATTAAGTGGGTCGTTGTTTATTTGGTCTTAATATATTAAACAGGGTTTTTTATTTTTGTTTTGTTTTGTTTATTTTGTAATTTACTTTTAAACTTTCGTAAAATTTTAGTCGTGACTAAGTTACGAACTACGGTGGTGTAGTTCGAGAATTCGCAACTCAGTGGCTGATTTGTGTCAGAGTTTTGAACGTAGAGTTAGGTTAGTCGATAGCGGGTGTTGTAAGTTTACGTGTGTAAGCGTCTGACTACTTACTTTTTAGTAGAAACCTTGAGGGCAGTACATAGGCAACGTTTTGCCGAATCTGGATAAATCTGTGTTGTTCTATTTCTATTTTTTTAATTCTGCTATTATCTATGCTACAATTATTTTATATATTTCCGCATTAATTATTATCACCCTATTCACTCCCCTCTAGCGGGAAATCGATCCTACAACATGTTCATTCTATAGTGCAACATTGTGTTTGGCTCAGTTGTGTGGAAGTTTATCAACAATCAGGTTTATCGCAGCAAGGATATTTACCATCTGGCCAGTTATTCTTTCTATGTTAACCATATTGTCATATTAGATTAATTTGCTTTGAGTAATTTGACAAATTTGTGCAATTCTATTTATAATATGTTATACACTGTAGCATTGGAACAGTGAGGTTGGACTGTTGTCAGTATCTCTATTTTAGTACACTGGAAAAACTATGCGCTACCGTTTAATTAATAATATGGATTTTAAAATGGTCCTATGGCTTCATTAATAGTTTTCTATGAATCTCGATGCTGCATTTCTACATCAAATTGCACGATTTTTTTAACACCAATTTTCATTTGTTTGGTACATTGACTAACAAACAACATGTATGCTACCATTATCTCAACCAACTTTAGTATGTTACACAACTATAAATGACTAATGCTAACTGCAATTTTATACAATATTCATTAAAACTATAACCAATACTCGATTATTAGAAACACATATATCATCAACTACCTATGTACGAAGCACGGGTTGCATCCTAGTTTTAAAATGAATTCCGAATGAAAGGTGTTTGTGTACATAGGAAGATTTAAAAGAATAAAGAAATAAAATAAAAATAAAAATATTCTTTTCAACTCATAAATCACTTGCAAGACATGCATTAGAAAACACAGAGGTTAATAAGGTTTATTTATATACTAAGTTATTTCTGCACTTAAGGTTTCATATCATGTCAAATCCATCTTTTATTTAAAATTTTAAATAAAATATCATTTTAATACTTATTATTATTTTAACTTTATTAATAAAAATGTTTTTAATATCTTAAATGTTGTTTAAAAAAATCAAAACATTACAACTTATTATTCGACAAAAAGTTGATGAAAATCCAAAAATTGTGTTTCTGTTACATTTTCAGTTTTCTGTTGAACTATTTATTTATATAAATAAAATTTAAAAATAATTTTTTCATCGTTAGTTATAAATCAAAAAGGTAACTAAATTAATAAAAACCACTAGCTGAATATTTAAATTGAATTAAATATCCATAAATATAAAAATATAAAATTATGGGTCGTCTTCATCAAACTTTAGCCACCACAGTCATTTCTATTTCTCCGCTTCAAAATTAAGATCTCCATTAGGGTTTGTTAATTAAGAAGAAAAACTTGCAAATGTACTTCACAGAAGGAGAAGATCTTCATAGATGGAGAAGATCCAACGCCCATTACACTCGATATAACACCACGTACAGAGTAAGTAACAATTCCATATTTGTTACACCTATCATCTCTCTAAGATGTTGCATTTTATTCCTAGAAAAAAGTCATGTTGTTTTGTATGATGCTGTTATTCTTTCGTGATGTGTACTGTTTACGTACATGGATTTGCATGCATTTATTATTTGTGATATATAGGACACCAGGTTCATCCATCATTTTTGATCTAGTTTGCGGAAGATGGTCAATACACAGTTGAATTGTAGTATACCTACCATCTTCATACTGGTGTGGTTAAAACATAGTGGTTTCATGATGGTGGAGCTACGAAAAGTTATATCGACGATAAAGTGAAGATACAGCCAAAAATAATAGAGATGCAAAAGTTATAACGAAGATAAAATTCAATTGCTAAAATGAATTTATTATCATCCCACATTATTAGTGTAGGGAAAAGAAACTTTTGTTTACTCCTATAGAACCAAACCAAAATTGCCTTGATCCATGTAATTCAAACTAGGGACTAGAAATTGTGCTCCCACATCCAACCTATGTTAAGTGATTGTGTCTATGCCCAGTTTTGTTAGGCGGGTTTGGTCAAATTATCATTTTTTATATCAAAACTTCTAAAGTGGATGCTAAAACAGCTTGATTCAGAAAGTTTACTAATAAATAATAAGGCATTAAGTTGATGCATTATCTAAGGGGTCTAAATGACAAAAGCGCGGTGGTTAAAGGGCATAAGCGCTTAACCCCCACTTTAGCGGGATTTAACTACATAACCCTGGACAAACCTAACAAATCTATTACGGGTTATTATTGGATCTCTTGGCAGTCTATTACATTATTTGGTTGGGATGATGTCAAGAGTATGGACCAGAAACCATATCAGGAAAATTTTGCTCATATTCATGTATTTAATCACAGCACGATCTTCAATTTTAGGTGGTTTATTCAGTGGAACCTAAAGGACTATTTGATTTGATAGCTTTACCCCGCAACATTAAGTTTCACGAAAAAGCATCGAATTTTATAGATAGTATATAGCGTATTAGTAAGGCAGTGCGTGAGCATTTGTCTTCGGCCAATGCACAATAAATGGGATATGCATTTCAAAATGTCTGTACTTGGAGTTTGAACTGGGTGATTTTTTGTAGGCAGTCCTCGCCTAGGATCATTTCTTAGTTGGAGATTATACTAATAAAATAAAATTGGTCATGGGGAGATTGTTGAGAAGATCAACCCCAATGTTTATCGACTCGAACTACCTAGTGATTAAGCCTGTCAAAATTCAATAAACTCATTTAACCCTACCCTTTTAACCTTATTTTAGACAGGCCGGGCCTTCTCCAAATTATTTTCTTAGCAACCCGTTCAACATGTCTACTCTTAATACAATTTGTTTAACGTTGTTGCCGACTCCACCCAGTTACTTTCCTGTAACATCCCGTCCTTTTGACCGCCCCTAGTCGGTAATTAAACCAACTTGAAACGTTCAAAATGACGGATTGTTATTTAGTTTATAGAGTTTAAACAGAATCAGCCATAGAAACACAGAATAATAATATTACGCAAAAATGAATCTTTTTATTTTCTTACAAATATCAGAGTTTATACAATGTATTGAATTTATACAACGGAATATTTATTTAAGTACAAAATCCCCAAACTAAAGTGAACGTTTTCCCCCCTCTCTAACTTCGCTACCCGGAAACCTTCAAGCTGTAAAAACACTCGGTCTGACCCCGAGTATCACATTCAAAAGAAAATAATACACGGGTCAGTCTAATTCAAACTCAGTTATTAGTGCATAGAGACAATAATAATCAAATAGACGACAGTCACAATAATTCTCGTCTATCCGACCATTTTAATAAAGAAATCGAATAACGGTAAATATAACACCAAACAGTGTTAAACAAAAAAATCAGTAGAATCAAATTATCAACAAGATAAATGAAAATATTATCAATGAAGATAATTTAGAAAACATCAGAATTGCCTAAACGGCAATTAACAACAAAAATCTAATTATTAAGAAAATAATTAGAAAATCAAAATCTAATTATCAAATAGATAATTAGACAATAACAAAATAATCAAATCAAATCAAACCAAATCAATTTAAACAATTGAAATGTTACTTAAAAACATCAAAACTGATCGGCTGCAGTACACGTTAACGTGTACTGCCTTGCCAATACGGTATATGAAATACGCAAAAGATCAACACATCAAAAGCAAAAGAAATACCAAAAAAAAAAAAACAATACGGTGTGGCTGCAGTACACGCTCGCGTGCATTGCCTCGCCACTACAGCATATAAAGTCACACCAACTCCAAATACTAACAGTAAGTCGAAACTGCAGAAGTCAAGTCACGGATATCATGACTCAACACAACTGCAAACAAAATAGAAGGAGGGTGAGGGAACCAGAGGTATGACACCACAACACATAAATACATGAATAAGTGATACAACAGTTCAGTGAACTGAAGTGAAGTCACAAGTGTAAAACTACACCAGACTAAGTGCCATCAAGTAAACCAGACTCAACATGAATGATCAGGTAATAGGCATATAATCCATCAAGTTAGAGCATGCAAGTGAATCATAAACCAAGTGTACCCAAAAATACAACAGTGGAACGCAAGTGCAGACTATACATAAGTCTAAAAAATGTCCAAAATGCTAACATGTGAATATGCAGCATGCACATATGAAGTGGTGCACTGCAAATTCAAGCATCAAACTTCATGTCGAACAAGAAAAACGCAAGTCAGAAAACAAGCAAGCTTCGAATGTATAAGAGAACAGCTCCAGATGGTACACTTTACAAAGGCCAACCAAACACAGTGCAACTACATGATGACTGGAACATAATTCATATATGCAGCCTCGACCAGGTTACAGCAAAACAAGTAGCATAAGTAAAGACAAAGAGGAATAATTCGAGTTCACCATGCAACAGCAGTGATAAACCAGAATACCATCATATGTACAAAACCCAATGCAAAGACCAGTGATGTAACTCAATGCATATCCCAAAATTTTCGACCAGACTATACAATGAACTAGCAGGAATAGGCTAGCATGAATAGTATGGCAAAAGACAAACAAAATCAACATAAAAAAAAATCAAGTGCGCGACACTTATCAAATGAAGACTCAAATTTCAATTTCACTGTCTCAACATCAGCGTATCATTGACAAAGTGAAACAACAAATATACAGCAATCTCAATCCAAGGCCGAAGCCATTAGAATTCATCGACTACCAAAATCATATAATGGTATGGTACAGTTCAACAATATCACCAACATTTTAAGAAATCAAGTGACCGAAGTCAAATGCAAGCACCAGTTTTAAACAAAAACAAAGAATGGAAATGGTCATCAAGTAACAGAGCAACTCGAAAAACTATCATCAAGCAATAATTCGAACAAGCCAAAAATGCAGACGAGTTATACAGCAATTCCCAAATAGGCAAGTTCGAACAATGCCAAAATCGAAAACATTATCAAGTCAGAGCCGAGTTTGACAGTGTCAAACATCGAAGTGAAAAACCTAAAACACGTGCCACTTCAAGTTCATAGAGGACATGATCAAAACAGTGAGTAATTTTGTTTCAAATAGAAATGAATACATACTAAGGACAATTACACAAAGAGGCACATTAATGTACAACAGCAAAATTCAAGCATCAGGGTATACTACAGGGATGAACACACGAGAATGGAATGCACAGGTCAGGGAAGCAATAAAGTGCCAATGAAACATGTGCAGCCCAATGAACAGAGGCAACAAAGGTCAGGGAACACACTATAATGGTCGACTCAGGGCATCAAAACAATGCCGAAGTCATTCCAGCAAAGTGACAGTGCAAATAAGTGCACACTAGAGATACTACAGACTACGTAAACCAAAGCAAAATCAGGTCGAATAGAGACTAAAGACCAAGCCATAATGAAGACAAGCTACTGAAGCAAGGACATGGACTGTGCTCGAGACAATTATCAAATGGTCTCAATTTCAAATAAACAAACTGGAACCAGAGACAGAAACAAAATCAAATGAAGATACCGAATGGTATCAAATGCTCAAGTCCGGTGCACAAGTACAGGTTACGATAATACAAAAATCAAGTCGAAGTCGTGAATGAACAAATCAATTTTTCATCTCAAAGCCAAAAGAATTCAAAGCCGTGTTTTATCAAAATCGAACAAGTCAGTAACCATCTCGAACATCCATACGAATATTGAATGGCCGAGCATAGTATTGCCAATCAAGCAAAAGTCAACAAAATCAAGTAGTCCAGTATACACAAATTGGAACTAGTCAAAGACAAGTTCCACCATGGAGATCGAAGTCAAATACTATCACAAAACCAAAGTGACCGAAGTCAAAATACCAGAAAATTCAAAGCAGTGGAAATCGCAAAATCACATATACAAATGAAATTGAATTAGATGTGAGTAATTAAAATTACTCACCTTTGTCGAAGCAACGGCGAGCTCAATCAAGATGCGACCACTCGAGCAAGGAAATCAACTTCAATCGAGCAGCTGATGTCGGCCTCTTCGATTCGATAAAGCCCTAATTTGTAAAGAGGAACGAACGAATAATCGGAGCCGCCATTGTTTATTTTCTTCTTGTTTTTTTTTTGGGTTACGAATGGGAATGGTTAAGGAGAATCGAGTTATAGGGTTTTCGAACGAATGCAAATGAAAAGGGGGGAAATCGCGTATTTTATGAGGAAGGGGGAGCGTGATTCCAGGCTGAAACAAAGGAGAGTTGCGTGATTTAAGGATGACAGCAGTATGGGAGGAACAAGGCTACTGTGTCGTGATGGGAAGGTAAGTAGCTGATGTTGACCAATTTCAAATTTTAATTTTAATTGAATTCGATTTAATTTCAACGCGTTTATAAGTCGTATGCTCACATGAAAACTCTAAACGCTACGAAATTTGAAATCCGATAATAATACAATATTCCTGATCCAATGGAACTGGTTTCGTTGAATTCCGAGACTGTACCTCGGGAGGCTATTTTTTTAAATATCGACTCAAACGATATAATTTCAAAACTGATCAAATCACTTTCAAATTCAATTCTGAAGCTTCCATTATCTCCAGCATTGTCAATATATATTTTACAAGCCTTTAAAATATTTTAATCAGCTTAAAACTGAAGATTCAAATTATTATTCAACTTTCAGTAGATTAAATTTTGAAATTTAATTGCCAATCTCATTCTGATAATTTGAAATTCAAGTCAAACCATCATTCAAATATTTAAAATTAATTAAATATTTTCAATTAAATTGTTCAAAATTCTGGGTCGTTACATTTCCAAACCCTAAATCAATGGCGATTGCTCATTATTTCGCCGATTCAAACTATTCTTTTGTTGGGTCGAGTTGATTTGACGTTCTTCTTCACACCTACGAGTCTTCCTCACATCGATTTTGATCCCAGTTCAAAACGAACAAGGCCGTAAGCAAGGAAGAGGTTCAGAGGAAAAGGAGACATAAAGGTATTTCGTCGATTCAACTTTTTCCTGTTATTTAATTTGCTTACGATTTGTTGCTTTGTATTATTTGTTAATTTACAGTTTTAGTTGTTTTAGTTTTTATTTATTGGCCAATACGTGATATAAAATTTAACTGCTGCTGATGAATTTGCTTCTTTTTTGTGAATCGGTACTTTATTATAAATTTGGAATTTTGATTTATTTTAAAATTTTGAGCTTTGAATATGGTTGTTGGATGTTTAAATCAATTCCATTCAAATTTAAAGATGTTCAGAAGTTTGATGTGTATACATTCTTTTAACAATTTTTCACTGAGCAACGCTTGGATTTTGAGAAAGCGAAATTTCTATTTTCAACAAGTTTTTATTATTATTGTGCCATTGTTTCATGCTGCGATAAATTGCTTTCTTGCACTTAATAATAAGAGGAAAAATATTTGCTCTTTTATGTAATGATTTTGTTTAAATAATAATATTCAGCTTATTACCCTATGCGGTTGTATACCAATTGAACATATGACCTCTAAACTAAATATGTGCAAAACAGTGAAATATTGTACATAGACTAAAGAATATAGTGATTAACAAGAGGAGTTATTGGACTGGTCCTTAGCAAACAACATATCAAAAATGAACTGTTGATTAATTGTATGATACAATGTGGTATGTTCATCCACGTCTGTAAAATTCAAGCCAATGCAAAATATTTGCTGGGTTACATTGAAAATACTACAAACTAGGTTTTGACACTTGTGTGAACCAAAGCATTAAATTTTGCACACATCTTGTTTGAAACCCCTATCTCAAAGAAATTAAAATCTCATCTGTAATTTCGATTGACATCATAAATTGATATTACCGTCAAAATTATGTACATTGCTTCAGTATATTTTCTTTTATACATTTTTGGCACTTCATTTTTTTTTTTACAACAAACTTTGTTTGTCAAACGGTAAAACAAGAAAAACCTAAAAATCAAGTATTCAAATTCATATGAATTGTTTCTAGTTTTGTGCTCGCATTTATCATAGATCTACTCATGCAGTGGATGAAACACTAATAAATAATTTTACTAGTAACGTCAACTTGAAATAAAAAGTGCTCCATGTAAGAAAATACGACCTAAGAAAGTGGAAAGGTTTGCTGCCGTAATTCTTTCACCTAACTCTTTATCACAATGCATTAAGTAATTTTGTATTTTTAAACAGAGCTTTGAACAGTCAAAATGGATTACTATTACCGTGCCTGTGCCTGATAGCCAATTTTCCTTGCAAATATTTTGTTTCAAAGTAGTAAATATTTTGTTACATACTCATCTCATTGTGCCTTGGTATTCTACCTATTTGCATCTATTTGCTCACTGTATATAAGTTTTGTATTTTAAACATGAAAATTGAATAACAACAACAGAAGGCATTATTCCTTTATCTACACTGCATACTGAAATTTATATTCTTTTTCCTCAAATTTTAGATGAACAATAATGCGTGTATTAACTAAAGGAAACTACCTTGCAAATTTTTTAGCATAACATGTTACCCATCTTTCCTTCCACATATTTCAGTGCTGCAACAATTGATGTTTTAAAATTTTCCGAAGCCATAACAAATGCAATAGATGGCGTAATGAATTATTTTATGGCTATTCGTTTACTTCTGGCTTGAAATTTAATGTTCGTGAAGTGTACAATATGTTTTCATAAACTTTGTGCATCGAAGAAATTATGTGTTCAGAAAAGGTAAACATGAAATATTATTGTCATACTCTAAATTACAAATTTGATATGATGTCATATTAAAGGTTAACCTTTTATAACTGAACATTTTTTAATTATGTTCCACTGCCGATTTATAGTACTAAATGTGCTAAAACAGCTGCAACTTAATTCTTTAGCATTTATGTCTATATAGATATTTTAAAAATGTTTGAGTAATGGATTCAATTTTTGAAATCATACAATTGCTACTTAGGATGATCAATTCAATGAAGTTTTTGACTTATGCATGCTCAGACAGTGTGAATCTCTCTACGCTTTTTTACATTCTTCTGAAGTAATGCATTATGTATAGTACAGGGGGAATAAATTATGAATGCAGAGACAGAGAGTAAATAGTATTGTTAAATAAACAAGAGCCTAATATTTACATGTTCTTTGTCTATTAATTGTAGACATATTGTTTGTACTCTATAGGTATACTTGTATTTCTTTCTATATTATATAGAGATGACGTATCAATTTATTTAAAGTGAACAAGCACATCTTTGAAAGAAATTTGATTTGTTTTATGCTCTGCCCTTTCTTTTGATTACATGAAACATATTCAGATGATGGAATTCTAGAGTGTAACCGAATCAATAGCTTGACAATGTGCTAGTTTTTGCAGGTGCTTTCCCCTTACTTTTATTTCAATCACTCAAATAATGCACAATTGAAATTAAAAATTCAAGACACGTTACAGCCTAGCTTAAAACAAATTTTATAATATATCTTTGATTCCTTTTTAAGCAACAAGTTCAGTCATTCATTGAAGTTTTCATCTTCCAGTTTTCTAAACATGGTTTATCCTATTGATTTGTTGTATTTGTTAAGAATATATTACTTGCACTTAAGATATATGCTTGTTCTAGTTTATTTAGAGAGGAAAATATTACTCACGATCTAATTCTTGTCCCCATATGATTGTAGTAGAATATCAAGAATAGAGCTGCGCTATACACTATACACTTAGCTATATCTATTGGTCATCAATCGTCAAATCTGCTGCTTCTTTTTTTAATATGTTTATCAGGTAGATAAATTATTGGGCCATGTTATTGGTTTCATATTGGGGCTCATCTCAAACTATATTTTGAGTGGAATAGCTTCATAGTAGTTTAAATTTTCAAACAGGCATATATGATACTCAATTTACTTCCTTTACATGCTTTTTTAGAAGTGTTAATGTTTTACATGTACCTTATTTAACCCTTTTATATTTAACTGTAACTATGTAACAACCCGCATATTTGTCGAATTTTTATTTAAATATTTTATCGACACTCGGAATTTAGTCCGAAAAGCTACTTTTTGCATACGGTCGAATTAGGACTCAGGACCACTTCTATTGAGTTCAAAATGCCATTTGCGACCTTTTTAAGTATAAGCTTCGATATGTTTGGAGAAAGTTGATTTTTGCCACTTTTTCACTTAGGGCTTTGGTTTGGGCTGAACCCATTAACCACTTACTAACTCAGTCCCAACCCCCTCTCCTCTTCATTCACTCCTCATTTCCTAACTCTCTCAAGTTCAAGAGAATAATGGGGGAAAAGATTGGAAATTAGAATTCCTAAGCCCTAGTTCATTTGCAAAACCCAAGCTTTAGCTCCAAATCCAAGAGAACCCATTGGTAAGCCTTCTCTTCATCTTCCCCAACTCATTCTCTCTTTGATTTCAGAAATTTCCTAAACCTAACTTAGCGATTGTTCTTCTATTAAGCTTAGATTCAAGCTTATAGTGTTGAGATTGAAGTGTGGTTGATCTTCCCTTGTCTTCAAGCTTCTCATTCATTGTTTTTGGGTTCAAAGGTGAGATTTTTATCTCACATCTTAGTCTATGTTTATCTTCGATTGTTAGGTATGAATTCCTAACACTTATTCATGTGCATTTGATTTTGAATTGGATTGTTTTTGTGAATATTCCAATTTTTGGTGTTTTGGGTTCAATTCTTTGAAAATCATAACTTTGATGTTTTGATCATGTTTTTGGTGATGAACCAAAGAGCTTCTATGGTCGGGTAATCGATTGGCGTAAACCCTTAGTGTCGTTGCTCGACGGGTTGCAAATTGAGGAGGTTTGCACCCCTTTTGAAATAGGGTAGGAAGTGCAAGTATACAGGTTCGGCCGACCGAGCTCAGGGCCCGGTCGACCGACCTGCTACCCAGACACTTCCTGCCTCTGTTTTGGAAGTGCTGGTTACAGGCTTCGGCCGACCGAGCCCCTGGGCCGGTCGACCAACCTGGTGCCCGAGCACTTCCAACCCCTGGTTCGGTTAACCGACTCAGGGAGTCCGGTTGACCGACCTGCTGCTATTTGCCAACTATGCCTATTTTGCCTAGTTGTCTGAATTTCCAACTTTAATCGATTTGTGTTATTTCCCTATTTGTTGTTATCATTTGTTATTGACTTTGATGACTTATTTTCTTCGGGAATTATTGGAATCCATTTCGATGGATTCGGTATCGATTTCTTTGGATTCTATTCACGTTTTCAAATGTGAATTTTAGTGATTGATTGTTCCTACAATCTTCTTTGTGATTTGTCACTTTAAAAATATAAAGGTTTTCTATACTAGTAGTAAATATCAAAACTCTTTCTTCAAATGATTTCAACACTATTTTATTACAAAGCTCGTTTTCTTAAACCGTTTTCCAATCTATTAGTATATACAAGCCTTTACCTCACTCGTGTGAGAAATCTAATTAAACGACTTAGTAAAACGAGTGGTATGAAACGCTTGCGTTTACTTCGTTGGTTAATTCTTGGACTTGTTCGATTGAACCTCTTGTGACAATTTTCTAGTGGAGATCTACAATTTGTTCGTAAATATTTAAGTTAAGCTAGTGGTTATGGGACATGAAGCTAAGCTCATATATTTACTAGCTTACTGTAATTGACACTTCTATTTGATCATGGCGATCATTTTAAGATTTAGACTAGCAATTGTGCGATGTCTCTTTGTTTCGGTGTGATTTCGACTCACACATGTGGGGTAGCTCCCCATGGTCTTCGGGCCATTCGTGTGTCAAAAATTAATGGCTAGCTACCATGAGATAGCTTCTCGTTCATGTGATACATATGTAGGTGAGCTTTAATGCTCCCGTTCGTGTGATAAGCCTCCCCCCTTTCGTGTGATTTCTGGATTTCGTGTGTTGAATTCTGGAATTTATGCTTCACCTATTTTTGTGATTTCTACTGATATGCTTTATCAATTTTTGTACATTGGTGAATTCGTGTGTCATTGACTTGTTGTGAATTCAAGTTTTGGGTATGAAACCCTTTTTGGATCCTTGTGTAGATTTTTGTGATATTGATTAATCTCATGTTGAGTTTCAGTTGCATACTTATAGTAGTATGCCATTATGGTTATCATATGTTTATGCCATATCTCTTATTCTATATCTTGTCGTCTGATATTTATAGCTAGACTGATCCGTTTATTATTTTCTTGTTAAATAATACTCGGGTCAGACCGAGATGTTACAGGTGCTTCTTCTTGACTTCTCCCCAGGGATTTATTACTCTGACTTTTGGCTAACTACTTAGATTAGTAGTTTATTTTGTTGTATACACTTGGGATATGGACTCATAGATGTATTCTTTTGTATAGCACGTGTTGCTATTCTTTTGTATTATTGTGGATCTTTTTGACCACTACTCTGATATACACTTTCATGTGTTAGTTATATATTCATATCTTCTTCCGCCTTTGTGATATGAATTATTTGTGACTGATTTGTGTTATGCTTATTTCTATATTTGTTTTCGAAGATTATTATATCCACTGTGTAGTAGCTTTGTGTTTGTATCGGTATGTCGGATTTCCCTCTTGATAAAGAAATGCATGTTATACTATTTGACATATCGGTGCTCGCGCAAAGCAATTACACGGATGGTCGCTCCTCAACAGCCTTATTCTCCATGCTAGTTGACAGCATTACACCTTAGTGTTCTTGGCTAGCGTGGGTATAGAGGTGGGGCGTCACAGCTTGGTATCAGAGCGAAACTTCGAAACAATATGGAATATTATTTTAACAAGGATCATCGTCCTAAGTCCATCTTAGGAGTTGTGCTTTAGGATTTAATTCGGGTCTTCGTACCGTCCTATCCTATTTTATTTTATGATTCCTTGTTTTATCTATCAAGATTGCTTGATATTTATTTTGAGAATAACTTTTCTCCTTCTTTCTTTTCTAAAGGAAGACAAATGGTTAGTTCTAGCAGTCCTAGCGCTGGTCAATCCAGTAGCCCTTCTCTGGATGGCGCATTCATGTCTGCCCAACAACTTTTGGATCTTGTAAAGAATCAAGGGTTTATCTGTGCTTTGAGTAAGAACCCCGAAATGGTTCTACCTTTGTAACTTGAAGTTTCTTTCAATCAGCTTGTGGATGTTACTCTTCTTCATGGAGAGGTTAGTAAAGGAAGTGTTCGTGATATTGGGACTTCCAAGAAGAGGCATATTACGTTCAAGAGCCTTAACCCCAATAAGAGAGTGAAGCAAACTACTTCTGTAGCAAAGACTCCAATCCCTAATCATGGAGGATGCTACAATTGTAATTCTAAGGACCACTATGCAAAGGAGTGTCCGGAGCCACTCTTTTGTCGCTATTGCAAAAATACAGGTCATCATATTTCTTCCTGCCCCAAACTTCAAAGCAAGAAGAAGGCGGAACAAGAAACTTCGGTAGCCAAGACTCCTACTCCAAGTCGTAAACAATGTTACAATTGTGGTTCCACAGACCATTATGTAATTAAGTGCCCGATACCCCTCTATTGCCGCTATTGCAAAGACTCGGGTCATTTTTTTTCCTGCATGTCCCAAACTTTTGAACAAGGAAATGAGAAAGATAAATATTGTGCAAGCCCCTAGCAATACTTCTCTTGGTCAAGGTATTTCTCATTCAATCCTTGATGACATTTGCTTTGTGATTTTCTTGTTCGTGTTCTTTTTGATATGGGTTCCATCTCACTATTTTATATCAAAAGAACTTGTTGATTCTTTTCCTTTAAACAACTTTGGGATTGATGTCTTCCTTGAGAATTGCAAATCGGGATGGTAGATCCGCAACACTCAATTTGCTTTTTATTGATGTCAAAATTATTTTGTGTGATTTTTCTGTCCAAGCCGATTTTTACTTAGGCTTCGGAATCGATTTTTGGAAAGGATTGGCTTATTGCGAAGCCCATATCCTATTTTCCGTGAGAACTAATCATCTTCGACATTTTTAATCTGTTAACCAGATTTCTATTTTTCTTTGTGATTCCGATTTCAAATTTTTAGTGGCATCGATTTTTATTCTTTAAACCCTCATGATGAGGAAAGTTTTACTTCTCTCATTTAAATAGTTTGTGAAATTTTCCGGTTTATTTGGACTTGTCTTAGGATTATCACCTAAGCAATATCTTATGTGGTGATAAGGTCTTCTTAGCTCGACCTTGCCACCGATTTTCATTTGGCTACGAGTTGCGGGAGTTCGCATTCCACTTACCACATTCCGCACTCATTACGATTCTTATGACTGACTTATTTTGTCATTCAGTTTGTCCAGCTTATTTCATCCATTTTATAAATCGAATATTCTATGAATATTTCGATGATTCCATTCTTGTATTTATTGAATTTGGATGAAAATAGAAATTTAAAATTTTGTAAATCTTTTTCATAAGACTTATTTATAAGTACAATTGGATTTTGATCTTAAACGAGCAAAGACTATTCTCAAAATTTTAAGAGATATTTTCATCCTATAGAAGATGATTTTGTGATTGTATTGCCCGTTGGGTGCTTTAAGAATTCTGGTCGATGCGCTTGATCAACGTTATCGATAAGAATCTCCTAAACGCTTTGATGAGACAATCAGACATGATATATTGACTTGTAAAAATGTGAATTTTTCTAGAAAGGTTATTAAATAAAGGTAAATGTAATTTTGAAAGTTTTAACTTTTCAGGAAAGAAGATTATTCAAAAGAAATTCTTTCTTTTCGATACTCTTATTCTTGTGATTCCCGAAGGGAACCAAGATTTTGTACCAATGCTAGTCATATTGGTTTAGGTGCCGACCTCTTGCGAAAGAGAACGTTCTACCATTTGTGCTTCTAAATCATTAAAGCCGATCAAGACTAGGTGTGCCACTCATGATCTAGTGCTCGCGGCTGTTGTTTCCACTTTTAGAGTATGGCATCATCATTTTTGGGGAGAAATTTATTCTCCACCTCGATCATAAGTCTTTGAAATATTTATTCTCTCAAAAGGAACTTAATTTGCGTCAACAGTGTTGGCTCAAATTTCTTGCACCATATGATCTTGATATCCTTTATACTCCCGGTAAGGGTAATCGTGTCGCCGATGCTCTTAATCGTAAACAACAAGCTGTTGTTTCTATGATGATATCCGAATGGAATGATCTCGAGATCTTATCCACTTGTGAGATTCGAGACCGCGTATCCGATTTATGCTCATCATTTGTTTTATGTAGCCTTGAGGCTCATCCTTCTCTTTTAGACCGCGTTCTTGAAGCTCAAAGGCTAGATCCTGAATTGGCTCTTCTTGGCCAAAATGTTAAAGATAAAATTGATATTGAAGGTTTGAAAGACTTTGATATCGATTCTCGTGGCGGCATTCGGAAATTTGGTAGACTTATCGTGCCAAATATTAGCGATCTTCGTAAAGATATTTTAGAAGATTCACATCGTTCTAAATTTACCATTCATCCCGGTAGTAGTAAAACGTACGCGGATATGAAGCGACTTTATTATTGGGAGGGAATGAAATCTGACATCGCTAACTCCGTTAAGCGTTGCATGACTTGCCAACTCGTTAAGGCCGAACATCAAAGGCTCGGTGGGTTATTGCAACCTTTAGAAATTCCAATTTGGAAGTGGACCAGATTTCCATGGATTTTATTGATGGCCTTCCCCGTTCTCGTTTGGGTCATGATAGCTTATGGGTGATTGTTGATAGGCTTACTAAATCTGCCCATTTTATTCCTGTTCGGTCTAACCGAACCTTTCCTCTTTTGGCCAAACTCTTTGTTAAGGAGATTGTTAAATTACATGGAGTTCCTACTTCTATAGTTAGTGATCGTGATCCATTATTTACTAGTGGATTTTGGAAGAGTCTTCAAAAAGCTTTGGGAACGAAGCTTAATTTTAGTACCGATTATCACCCCCAATCCGATGGACAAACCGAGCATGTGAATCAAACTCTTGAAGATCTTCTTCGTGCTTGTGTGCTCGATTTTGGTGGAAGTTGGGAAGATCATATTTCACTTGTTGAATTTTCCTATAATAATAACTTCCAATCTAGTATTGGTATGGCACTTTTCGAGGCACTCTATGGAACGCCATGCCGATCTCCTTCTTGTTGGCTTGAGGCCGGTGAGAAGCTGGTTTTAGGTCCAGATTTTATTCGTGATTCCACAGAAAAGATTGACCTTATTCGTCATAGGATGAAAGAAGCCCAGAGTAGACAAAAATCCTATGCCGATAATCGAAAAAGGAAATTAGAATTTTCTATGGGAGATTTTGTGTTCATTCGTGTGTCACCTATGAAAGGTGTTGTACGTTTCAGCCGATCGGGAAAATTGGCGCCTCGATATATTGGGCCACTTCCTATCACTGAACGTATTGGTTCCATGGCTCATCGTCTTTTATTACCGGCTCAATTTTCTGCTATCCATGACGTGTTTCACGTTTCTCAACTTCGGAAATGTCTTCGAGATTCCGATTCTATTCTTGAGCCCGGTGTTGTGGAAGAGATTGAAGTTTCACCTAATTTAACTTATGAGCAACATCCTATTTGTATCATTGCTTCGGAAGTCAAACGAATTCGAAATAAAGATGTTCCGCTTGTTAAAGTTCAATTGTCTTCAAATCCTAAGGATTGTTCTTGGGAATCTAGAGTGTTCATCGTGCGAACACATCCGGACTTACTTTCTCGTGCTCTTTGTGGTGAACTTCTTATTTCAAACTTCTTTTGTGTTGAATATGCTTTTATGGTTGTTACTATATATCTTCTTCTTAAATACTGCGAGGACGCAATTTCTTTAAGGAGGGGAGTCTGTAACAACCCGCATATTTGTCGATTTTTTATTTAAATATTTTATCGATACTCGGAATTTAGTCCGAAAAGCTACTTTTTGCATACGGTCGAATTAGGACTCGGGACCACTTCCATTGAGTTCAAAATGTCGTTTGCGACCTTTTTAAGTATAAGCTTCGATATGTTTGGAGAAAGTTGATTTTTGCCACCTTTTCATTCAGGGCTTTGGTTTGGGCTGAACCCATTAACCACTTACTAACTCAGTCCCAACCCCCTCTCCTCTTCATTCACTCCTCATTTCCTAACTCTCTCAAGTTCAAGAGAACAATGGGGGAAAAGATTGGAAATTAGAATTCCTAAGCCCTAGTTCATTTGCAAAATCCAAGCTTTAGCTCCAAATCCAAGAGAACCCATTGGTAAGCCTTCTCTTCATCTTCCCCAACTCATTCTCTCTTTGATTTCAGGAATTTCCTAAACCTAACTTAGGGAATGTTCTTCTTTTAAGCTTAGATTCAAGCTTCTAGTGTTGAGATTGAAGTGTGGTTGATCTTCCCTTGTCTTCAAGCTTCTCATTCATTGTTTTTGGGTTCAAAGGTGAGATTTTTATATCACATCTTAGTCTATGTTTATCTTCGATTGTTAGGTATGAATTCCTAACACTTATTCATGTGCATTTGATTTTGAATTGGATTGTTTTTGTGAATATTCCAATTTTTGGTGTTTTGGGTTCAATTCTTTGAAAATCATAACTTTGATGTTTTGATCATGTTTTTGGTGATGAACCAAAGAGCTTCTATGGCCGGGTAGTCGATTGGCGTAAACCCTTGGTGCCGTTGCTCGACGAGTTGCAAATTGAGGAGGTTTGCACCTCTTTTGAAATAGGGTAGGAAGTGCAAGTATACAGGTTCGGCCGACCGAGCTCAGGGTCCGGTCGACCGACCTGCTACCCAGGCACTTCCTGCCTCTGTTTTGGAAGTGCTGGTTACAGGCTTCGGCCGACCGAGCCCCTGGGCCGGTCGACCGACCTGGTGCCTGAGCACTTCCAACCCCTGGTTCGGTCAACCGACTCAGGGAGTCCGGTTGACCGACCTGCTGCTATTTGCCAACTATGCCTATTTTGCCTAGTTGTCTGAATTTCCAACTTTAATCGATTTGTGTTATTTCCCTATTTGTTGTTATCATTTGTTATTGACTTTGATGACTTATTTTCTTCGGGAATTCTTGGAATATCCATTTCGATGGATTCGGTATCGATTTCTTTGGATTCTATTCACGTCTTCAAATGTGAATTTTAGTGATTGATTGTTCCTACAATCTTCTTTGTGATTTGTCACTTTAAAAATATAAAGGTTTTCTATCCTAGTAGTAAATATCAAAACTCTTTCTTCAAATGATTTCAACACTATTTTATTACAAAGCTCATTTTCTTAAACTGTTTTCCAATCTATTAGTATATACAAGCCTTTACCTCACTCGTATGAGAAATCTAATTAAACGACTTAGTAAAACGAGTGGTATGAAACGCTTGCGTTTACTTCGTTGGTTAATTCTTGGACTTGTTCGATTGAATCTCTTGTGACAATTTTCTAGTGGAGATCTACAATTTGTTCGTAAATATTTAAGTTAAGCTAGTGGTTATGGGACATGAAGCTAAGCTCATATATTTACTAGCTTACTGTAATTGACACTTCTTTTTGATCATGACGATCATTTTAAGATTTAGACTAGCAATTGTGCGATGCCTCTTTGTTTCGTTGTTATTTCGACTCACACATGTGGGGTAGATCCTCATGGTCTTCGGGCCATTCGTGTGTCAAAAATTAATGGCTAGCTACCATGAGATAGCTTCTCGTTCGTGTGATACATATGTAGGTGAGCTTTAATGCTCCCGTTCGTGTGATTGGCCTCCCTCCCCCTTTCGTGTGATTTCTAGATTTCGTGTGTTGAATTCTGGAATTTATGCTTCACCTATTTTTGTGATTTCTACTGATATGCTTTATCAATTTTTGTGCATTGGTGAATTCGTGTGTCATTGACTTGTTGTGAATTCAAGTTTTGGGTATGAAACCCTTTTTGGATCCGTGTAGATTTTTGTGATATTGATTAATCTCATGTTGAGTTTCAATTGCATACTTATAGTAGTATGCCATTATGGTTATCATATGTTTATGCCATATCTCTTATTCTATATCTTGTCGTCTGATATTTATAGCTAGACTGATCCGTTTATTATTTTCTTATTAAATAATACTCGGGTCAGACCGAGATGTTACAGGTGCTTCTGCTTGACTTCTCCCCAGGGATTTATTACTCTGACTTTTGGCTAACTACTTAGATTAGTAGTTTATTTTGTTGTATACACTTGAGATATGGACTCATAGATGTATTCTTTTGTATAGCACGTGTTGCTATTCTTTTGTATTATTGTGGATCTTTTTGACCACTACTCTGTTAGTTATATATTCATATCTTCTTCCACCTTTGTGATATGAATTATCTGTGACTGATTTGTGTAATGCTTATTTCTATATTTGTTTCCGAAGATTATTATAGCCACTGTGTAGTAGCTTTGTGTTTGTATCGGTATGTCGGATTTCCCTCTTGATAAAGAAATGCATGTTATACTATCTGACATACCGATGCTCGCGCAAAGCAATTACACGGATGGTCGCTCCTCAACAGCCTTATTCTCCGTGCTAGTTGACAGCATTACACCGTAGTGTTCTTGGCTAGCGTGGGTATAGAGGTGGGGCGTCACAAACTATAATTTTAATTTACATGTGCACTTACAGATTTTTACAATATGGATATTGTTGACCAAGATACTCGATTAGGAAACACACCGGAGTTAGCAGCAGATGTAGATTCAGTGGGTAGCTCTTCAAGAAATAAGCGACAGAAGGGTACATATTTTGATGTTTGGGAATACTTTGAAAAAAATGAAACTACCGAGGATCAGAAACGTACTTGCTTTTGCAAAAAATATAAAAGAAAATATATATGGGGTGGTACCTATGGGACTAAAAATTTGCTGAATCATGTAGAAAAGTGTCCCTTAATTGATAAAAGCAATAGAGGTTAATCAAAGAAATGCTTTCGAACAAAAGAAATATAGAGGCTTGATGGCTAGAGCAATTATACAACCTAACTTACCCTTGAAAGTTGTTCAGTATGAACATATTCGTGAGATTCATTCCTAATTGAACAATCAAGTGAAGCATTATTCAAGAAACACTTTGCGTTCCGATGTTATGAAAGTATATGAGAATGAAAGAGTCAAACTTAAGGATTTTATAAAATCATGTAGTGGAAGAGTTAGTTTAACATATGATTTATGGACTTCAGTAAATACGGATGGTTTTATAACTCTAAACGCTTATTTATTGATAATGAATGGAATCTACAAAAAAAATTGTTGAGTTTTTGTTTAATGGCACCTCCACACTCGGGCTCGGCTATATTTGGAAAAATTTCGAGTATGTTGGTTGATTGGGAAGTAGTCGATAAAATATTTGCATGCACTCTAGATAATGCATCTGCTAATGATAAATTCATTGATTTACTGAAATCACATCTTTGACATAGAAAAGCAATGGTTGCGGATGGACAATTTTTGCATGTCAGATGTGCCGCCCATGTGCTAAATTTGATGGTGCAGGATGGTTTAAAATGTGTCGCTTTTTTCTTAAGTAACATACATGAGAGTATTAAATATATCAAGGGTTCTCAATCTAGAAAGAAAAGTTTCATCGAATGCACAACCACTCTTTCATTAAATGACGTTAGAAAAGGATTGCGTCAGGATGTTCCTGCTAGATGGAATTCAACTTTTATCATGCGTAAAAGCGCAATACATTATGAACAAGCGCTTTACCGTCTTAAGCATATTGATTCTATTTATAGTTATTTTCCAACATCCGAAGAATGGATCAAAGCAAAGAGAATTTCATGGCTTCTAGGAGTTTTTTACGATGCCGCTTCATTATTTTCCGGCGCAATTTATCCAACGGCTAACTTATTTTTTTCAAAAATTTTCTTGGTTCATTTTACTTTGAAGAAATGCACGGAAGAGAATGACTTTATGTCTCACATGGCTAGTGAAATGCTCAAAAATTTTAATAAATATTGGAGTGGATTTAGTGTGTTACTTTCCATTGCTTGCATCTTTGATCCGTGATACAAAACAAATTTCGTTCGGTTTTCTTATAACACATTGTATGGCGACTGCTTAGAGTTTGAAAGGGTGGAAAGAAAATTGGAAGCACTCTATGATGAGTATAGGGAAAGGGTGAGAAAAGAATCGTCCATTGAAACATGTGTCGTGGAAATCGTGGAATCCACACAATCATTTGCGGGTCCTTACTCGCAAGAATGCGAAGATATGATGGATCGATTTGATTATTCCGAATTTGCTAGCAATCCTCACAAGTCCGAACTTGATTCTTATTTGGAAGATGGGTTAGTTGATCGTAAAATGCAATTGGATATTCTTTCATTTTGGAAATCACAACAATATAAATATCCAATTTTATCTCTCATAGCAAGAGATATTTTAGTAGTTCCAATTACCACCGTCACTTCTGAAAGTGCATTTAGTATGGTGGTAGAGTTTTAGATGACTATCGCAGTTCACTTAAGGAGGATATTGTTGAAGCATTACTCTGTTCAAGAGATCGGTTGTATGGAACATCTATAATGTCAACAATCGAAGATCATACGGAAGATGTTACCATTCTTGATAATGAAGAAGCTACTTAATTTTTAACTCCTCTTTTAGCTAATTGATGCATTGTTAGAGGTACACTACTTGATTTATAGTTATCTTTCATTTTCTATCTTTTGGTCATATTGAAATTGTTTTGTTGTTGCTGCTACAAATTTCGTCCATACTATTTTATATGTAGGTTTGGAGAAGAACATGCTACTGAATTGTGAAGAAATAACCTTCAGTTTACTGTTTTAATTCTCTTTTAATGACTGTTTGCATCAAGTGCAGATCATTACATATTGTGTTTGAATTTACTTTTTACTTCACATTATTTACACTTTTTACTATTTGTGCAGATCTCTTTTACAGAAGTCTATGTTGTTGTTCTCCATGCTAGCGCAATGTAAACTATGAGTAGCTTCATTCATTTGGAATGTATTAATGCAGTTTCTTTCTGTAGTAATTATTTGTTGTATTTTCTCTATAGCACAGTGCGGGATTTCAGTGTTATTCAAGTTGTCATTGTGCAGCTTTTGTTTTGTCTCTACTTTTAAGTTGTCATTGTGGAGCTTTTGTTTTGTCTCTACTTTTAAATTGTCATTGTGCAGCTTCTTCCATAATGAACAAACAAATTTATTATAATTTTTCTATGTGGAGCTAGCAATTGAATACACAAAAATTTAGTTAAAATTTGCTTTATGGGTCATAAGGGTTAACACCATATAAAAAAAAGGTTAAAAGGGTTGGATTAAAAATTACATCAAAAGCGTTGGATCAATTCTACGCAACCCTTATACAACTTAGTTCTACCCTTTTGACACACCTACTAGTGATATTAGTACTGGCGATGTGTTTAGTATAAAGCATTTGCTTTCCCTTCCACGACGATTCTTCGGATAATGGTCAATTTACAATTTGGTGGAAAATTTTCTCTAGGTTGTATGCAAATGTTGATGGCTATATTGTGGATGAACATTCTTTGAGCTTTCTGTAGAATTTAGATAGGCATAGCGCACATGCCTCCTTGAAAGGCCATGACTTGTGGCTCACGTAGCTTTACAGGCTCCATAAGTTATCAAAAGAAGGCTATTTTGGATACCATAATAATGACCACTAAAAGCCATTCTAATTCACATTAATGACAAAAAAATGTCTTTTGAAGCACTTTCGGAGGTGCAGAATGTAATTTTTGACTTACTTTGTTTCAGGGATTAACACTATTTATTTTTTATTTTAACAATGTAATGAGTAGATTTACCCATCATGTGTGATAACCTTAATTTCTATTTTCAATTTCCTTAGTTTGTTCATTTGAAATTTGAATTTTAATGTCTAATTACTAGCAATAGTAAGATTAAACTAGTTTTAGAAGATCACTTTGCGACAACCGTACATGATTCAACTTCCTGTGATAATTTGTTCATTGCTTCCTCATCTTGCGATACATTTCAATTGAATTAAAAAGGTATTCCAGATCTATAATCAACCATTAATCGACCCGAGGAATTAAAAATCAATCAAGTAGTTTCAACATTTGGCTTGCTGCAAATACAATATCGACCAGGAAGCGCTTGCAACTAGTCAACTGATCCAAGTGTGCTGGAGCAGGAATAGCGATAGCTGACCGCTCTCGTACCGTTGGTCAATCGGCCTTGATGCTTGTACTATAAATAATATTTTATAACTATTTTCCTCTAATTTCTAGCACTTCTTAATTTTATTCAAATTTCGATCGACGTTACACCAATCGAAAATGTAAAAAAAAATTACACATGATTGGCAATACACCGTGGCCTATTATTCAAAGTAGCCAGCGGCATACTGCCGACCAAAACATTTGGGTAAAATGGAGTTGGCATAGGGAGTATTTAGCTCCTCTCTTTCTTTATAAGATCTTAGTTTCACAAATAGTGTTCCCTATTGCAAACCGTTTAATTTCCTCCTCGATTTGATAGTCACATAGTTCAACGGAACCTAATAGACTATTTTTTAAATAATGAATTTGTGAAGATTACTTGATTAGGAAAAATACAAAACTCTCCATGTTTTCATTTTGTAAATAATAACAACAACAATAAATTATGAATCTTATCTATTATTTGTTCTATTATATTATATGAAAATTCGGTTCAAATTTGTGTACCCTTTCATTACCAGTTTTCTCAAAAATCTTCTATGATGTCACGTGTTCGAATAATTTAATTCTTCCAAAAAATTTAGTAAATGAACCGTTATTATATATAATATGAAAGAGAGTGATGGCTTTTCACTTCCAAGATTATTTATTTACTATATTGATAATTATTTTTATCTATAATTTACAATTTATTAAATTATGTTATATGCACACAAGTACACACATGCACATTCATTTCCATTATATCTATTATATTATATTATATATAAATCTCAATCTTCTTAAAATGTTTATTTGTTTCCATATTTTATGTCATTTTGAGTACATCATTTTCCTTGACTTAAAATTAACTTTACTTTTAACCCTCTTAAAATGTTATTGTTCCAAATAGAGAACCAACATTAATCTAGAAATAATGTTATAGGTAGAGTTGGCCCTAGCCTAGTGCTAATTGGGCCATCGCATGGGCAACCAAATTTGTAAGGCATAAATAAAACTTTCGATCAAATTGCTAGGTGTAACAGCCCTAGTTTTTAGCTATTTATTTCTTTTAATTTTTTTTGTTTTTAGAAATATAATTTATATAAATTGTGTTTACCAATATTGTTTAAATATTTAATTTAGAGAATTAAACTCGTTAATTTAATATGATTTTTGTAACTAAATTTAAGAAGAAAAAAAAAAAAAAAGAGGAAATTTTTATAATGTATAATGAAGTGAGTGGTAACTAAATGTTTTGGATATTATCATAATATCTGTTGTTATACCCATTCCCTAAAAATAATGAAAAGGAGAAAATTTGTAACATATTAAAGTAGTTAATTAATTATGTTAATTTGGTAGGTTATGACATGCAAATCATGTTGGTGGAATATTCTCAATTTTGACATATTAATTATGTTAGCAGTGAACATTGTTAAGCAATTTAAAACAATGAAACTTACAATCAATTTATTTGATAAATCTACCTTATTCCTAGTTAGCAATTCAAAACTTGAATAAAGGCACATACGGATATTTTAAAATGGAGTTAATGACAATTAATAGATATTTCAAAAAGAAATTTATGACAATTAATAGAGAAATTAATTGTAAAATTTCAGTAGTTGACCAGAATTAATTTATTGAATAATTAATGCAAATTAATAAAATTGATGAAAGATAAATAAGTTAATTCTTTTGGTTAATGGCATGAGGACACGAGGTTAATCCCCATTTTGTAGGAGAAATCTGCCCGTGTAACCAGTCCGGCTACCAGTGCCTACAAAGCGGACGGATTAATGTGAGACGTCGCAGGATTGATAATTAACAAAAAGGGTTAATTAACTAATTAAGTTAGTAACCAAATTTGAGTATGTAATTAAAGGAGGATAATTAATTGGTAATATGGTAATTAATTGA
This sequence comes from Allium cepa, assembly GCA_030765085.1. Taxonomy (NCBI): domain Eukaryota; kingdom Viridiplantae; phylum Streptophyta; class Magnoliopsida; order Asparagales; family Amaryllidaceae; genus Allium; species Allium cepa. The sequence goes on along the minus strand of CM060932.1, from coordinate 78,225,633 downwards.
AATCAATTAAGGAGGGTAATTAAAAGGGATAAGGTAATCAATTGAAATCAATTAAAGGCAATTAAAGGGGAATTAATTGATTAGAAGAATATGGAAATCAAATTTGCCTTCCTTTGCGCGTGACACAAAATTTTATTCTTTTAACATTTTGACATTTGCCTCTTACCATTTGTTTCTTGAGCATGTCACTGTATTCATTTATTCACGCAGCCTTATCCACAAAAATATCAACTCTTCCAATTGCCATTTTTCCTCTCACCTAAATTAAATGCATTCAAAATTTAATCTTGCCTATCTTTGCAAATTTTCGCATACCCATTATATCTCTCTGTTTCCACTGCGTTTGTTTTGCAATAAATAAATTTTTCGAACCATTGATCAAGTAAATATTTATGTAAGCATTTATTACTTTTGCCTTTTCAGTTAAAAGCTTTTTCATTGCTTACCATAAATCACGCAAGAGCTCAAGTTTTGCTTCCTCAATCAAATCTGTTCAAATTTGCAGTAACGCATGCTTTAAATTTAGATTATAACTGGTATAAATCACGCAAGCTATCTAAAAAAAAAAAATCCAAAAGAGTGATATCGTTCAAACATAAAACTGGAAAGAGAAATCAACGCATGCATTTATCACAATTTTCGTGTAGCGTTCAAACAAGAAGAACTGGAAATAAATCTCTTGCCTAAACGCATGCACTCAAAAATCAACGCTTGCATTTATTTCTTACGTTTTCAAACCTGCCTATTTATCTCCCCTTTTTATTTCGCAAGTTTATCTATAAATACTTTGCCTCATTCACATAAGTTTTCATATCTCCTTGTTTGTCCCTCTCTGGTACAAGCTTCTATCAGGTAAATAATTTGCATTGTTTATTTCTTTGCTTCTTCCAATTTTCCTTCCTCCTTCTTGTGTTCTCTGATTTCCTTGCTCGGCTACTTCCCCATCATGCCGTGCCATTTATAAATACATATAGAACTTTGTTAGTAGTAGGCTGGAAGAAATGATATAAATTGATTGTAGGAAGCTAGACTATGGAATTAGTGTAGTTATGATGTAGTTAGTGGTATTGTGGATTTGGATAAGTGCAGTTTGAAGAGGAAGGCATAGAAAGAAAAAAAAAAGAATTACAATTTAATAATGGAGAAGATAAATTGATAAGGAGAAAATGATATGAAATGTTGTTTAATTCAAATAAACAATATTGTATGAATAAATCTTGGGTGAATATAATAAAATGACATTTATTTCAATTTTTAATGGTTAAAATAAATTTAAGATGGTTAAAAATAAATTTAACTACTTATTTGAGAATTTGGGTGGATAAATATCAATGGATTGTATTTATTATGGTTAATAAAAGGATATTGGTGATGTATACCAATAATCACCTTTTAATGTTTAATAATAAAAGTAAAAGAAGAAATAATTTGCCTAAACATGATGAACATGTATGTGAAATAAAGTATTATTTAATGAATTCGAATGTAGTTAGTGGCTACATTTGATTAAATCGAATAATTTGAACAGTATTGTGTTTGTTGCCAATATTGTCATTTTATTTAAATAAATATATATGAGAATGAAAATAATTGATCATGATAAATATGATTAAAAATGTGAGAAATAATTTAATAATGTCTAAACATGTATTTGTTTTGTTTGGGTGCATAACATCTTTTTATTCAATCAATTGTATTAAATTTGCAATTTATTTTGCAATTTATTCAATTTATTTTATGCATGCGTACGGTTGAAGTATGGGCCTAGGATATGTTGAGACGGTTAGCGGGTTGTAGTAGTCGAGCAAGTTGAACTAAATTTCTTTTATTCTATTCGTTCCAGTTGTTCTGAAATTTTGCTTTGACCGTAATTTTTAAATTCGCATACTTGGTATTTGGATCTTATAGATTTAAGTCAAGGCTTTGCATCCGCCGAAGTTTGATCGTGCTTTCCGTTTTTTTTTCCGAAGTAGATACCGTGTTTGATTTAGATCCACTGCAGCGTTTAAGGTGAGTATTTCTCACCAGACATATGTACATATATTTTGTGAATTATCGCAAGTGTATGTGTAAAAATTTTATTTAAATATTATCTGTCTATAGTATAACGTAGAATGATGAATCCCATTTAAATTGACACCTCATCAGTTATTATCTGTTGTATTATTTCTGCAGTTATATTATATTATTGTTTATTTACTGCTTAAATCACCACTGCAAGTTCCCTGTTAAATTTAGATTGTTGTGGGCTGAAATGATAGGCCTAAATGATGATTACTGTGCTATTATTATGTTAACTGTTTAACTGTTAACTTGGGATTGCGGGTTTGAAATGATAGAACCCGGGGTTTGTAAATTACGGATTGAAATGATATAAATCCGTATCACTTGACCTAGGCTAGAAAACTATATACAGGCCCGTGGTCCTTATAATATTTTCTGAAATATTTAAAATTATTTTGGAAGTTAAATATTTGATTTAATATCTTTAAAGGATTTTATATTGATTTTGAATGAGTTATAAATGTTAATAAATAAATAAATAAATATTTGAATAAAATTTTGGAATATAACTTATTTTGGAAATTCTGGATTTTTGAAAGGATAAGATTTCAGTTAAGAAATATATATATAAGTTATATTTGGAAATATTTATTAAGTTAAACAATCTACTAAAGCATTTAAATGCTGTCTTTTGAAATTGGACTAGTTTTACCCGTAACTTTAGGTAGCATTTCCTAAGTGCTATAGAATCTGGAATTTGATTGTTTTGAAATTTAAGGAATTTGATAAATTATATTTATGTTTAAGTTTTGGAGACCTTTAAGATATGAGATTTATAACTGGATTTTTCTTAATAAATTTAAGATGAACATTCTAGTGTTAAGTAAATTTTGAAATTATTTAATGGCATAATTTTGGAGTTTTATCTATGGAATTTATGGGAATATTCAAGACGAAATAATAAACACTAATTTGTTGAAAGAAAAAAAAATCCAACCTTAGTTTTGAATATTAATACTCCAATTGGATATATATATAGGAATTGAAATGGTCTTGGGAACATGAAGTGATATTTAAATTATGGTTTAAAATAAAGAAATATATTTGTAAAGCTATGTAAATTATCTTCTTTACAAAGTAACCATAAAGTTAAACCATTTATATCCAAACCATTTGTGTTTTGGGAGTTATGTTTTTTTTAAAGAAAAATTTCCAATATATTATGGTTTAAAGGTATAATTCAAATATTTGGTTTCCAGATATTATAAATTTTAAGCAGTATGGTTTTGGAAAAGAATTATATTTGAATATAACGATATCATGTTGTTTTGGGTTTTAAATGATATCGTATTTATAGTTTTGAAATGGAAATGTTTATACTGGTTTTAAAGTATAAATTGTTTTTAAATGACCACGGGTTATAATAACGATGGGTTGGCAAAGAGACCGGGATCGGATATGGACATACTCTCTGTCGATACCGAAAACCACTTTGACCAACCGTGTACGCGGTGGAGATTCCAGAATGAAGTAGGTCGGTGGTGGCGTTTCCTGTAAGGTAAATACGTGGACCCGACTCCCGTGAGTTGGCATAAGGTGGCTAAAACAGGAGCAATTCCAGGCCAATGAGGTCATTCCTCTGATCGGACGCTCCTCTTCGATATTATACTATGATCTTGGATTGATTCAGTGGCCACTTCTATATTTTGATTTTGGGGGAGTTAGTTCGAGGTGGGCGGCAGCTGCGCGCTGCGCGTTACCATCAGCCTGGATAGCAATTGGTATATCTACCCTGGCATTGCCTAGTTGTGCCGTGTCACCTACCCTATCGCGCCTTGTACGAGTTTGGTTTTCTCCCGTAGCCCGTGTGGTATCCTCTAGTGGCTTCCCGATCAGGAGGGACTATGATATTGGATGGACTACTGGGACTATTACGTGTTAAGGGCTATATGGGTAACCCCTTAACGCTATTAAAAAGTAAGTTTATTTTATAAATAGACACTAGTATAATAGCGCAATATACTACATAGTAAATAGTTTGACGGATCCTTAGAGGATGGGCGGTCCCAAGCATCCTTTAAGTTACTTGCTCTATATTACAGTACACTTGAATTAGCTTACATTATATAAGTATGTATGTCCTGACTCGAGTGTTATGTTTTATTTTTACGCTCGGGTCAGCCTGAGTTGCAGCTTCAATTTCTTCTCCGTAGCTAGGACACTCAGTAGATCATTCGCGCTGCTGGAAGTTGTTTCAGCCTTTATCTTTTCTGGAATTCAAGACTTTGAAGACTCTATCTCTATTTATGTCTTAAAATTTGTATTGAGGATTATAGACAATGTAAGTTCTGTTTTGTTGAAGTTATATCAGTGGCTTCATGAACCACTAAATTTTTAATTTCCGCTGCGAGATTCTGATATCTGTGTATGTGATTCTGTGATCTATTTATTGTATATTCTGAGTTTTGCCAAATTTATTCTACAACGCAGTATTTTGAACAATTCAAGTCCGACAATGTGCGGATGCGAAGGGTTGAAAATACTGGGTCGTTACATTTGGTATCAGAGCTTTGGTTCTAGGCAAAACTTAGAATGTATGGTAAATTTGATTTACAGAATCACGTTCATTCGAGATTGAACCACTCTCTTTTCGAATTTTGGAACATTCCCTACGGTTCCAAAGCTCATTCGTATCCCTCACTTTTTCATCTGCTTTAGATTCTGGAGTATCTCATAACTCCACTTCGGATGATCTTTATTGTAAATTGGCGGTCTCGCCATTATTCTAATAAAGGGGTGAAACTCCTTTACCATTAGCATTGATTCACCGGAGATTTATATTTATCCTCGGTTTATATGCTAGTATCTTTGGTTATTCCAAATTCTATCTCTTCGGATCAAATGTAGATTTACCCCAACCACATCGATATGGCTCTTTAAGTCACGGATGACTAGGTCAAGGTTGTCCGCGACTTATATAGACTTACCCAGTTTCCTTATTCTGATCTTCTGATTTCAATTTATCTTGAATTCTATTTGATTTGAGTTCATCAAATTTGAGTCTCTATCCTGGTTTGAGAAGTTTATTCCTATATTTGAAATTAAAATCTAATATTATATATATGAGTATAATTTTCAAAATTTTATAATTAATTTAACTAGTTGTCAAGAGATAATAGTTTTGATTTTATTTATGGTGTTGTAAGCCATGTGTTTGTCTAATAAATAAGTGAATATAAAACAATGGTTATAAATTAATTTGGAAACAGAAATGAATTTAAAACTAAAACTTGAGAATTAAATTTCTGATGATTTCAAACCTTGTGTTTAAATTTTAAAAGGATGTAATAAGTATTTTTGTATAGAAATTTGTTTCCAAAGAAATTTTAAAATTAGTGCTTTTCTCTTTGTCGCTGGAAAATAATTTCGGTGATGACTGCAGCATCATCGACATTCATTTTCGAGTTTCGAAGTGAAAAGACCATTCTGTAGTCTGGCTACAGTGTTTCCTTGAGATTTTAATTGATTTGAATTTCTAAAGTATGACTTAATATATATAGATATATAATTTAAAATTTGATTTGACATATTAGGTATATATATTTAGTTATCTCTAAATGGTTTGAAGGGAATCAGGAATTTAATTCTTAAAGTTATCTTGAGGAAGGAAAATAAATATAATAACAAAAATTTGAATAAAAAGGTTCCAATTGGAGATAATTAAATTGAAAGTTTTATTTGTATAACACCCAATTTCATTTAATATAACTTACCTTGATTTTCAAAAGTTAACATGTAATTGGATAATATACAATATAAAAGGATTTTATGAGTGGTTATAATAAATATTATACACTTAAATTTTAGTTATAAAAGATTAATGGGGATAAATAAGGAAAAGGAATTTAAGGAATTTTATTCAAATGTCTTAATAATCAAATTAATTTAATATGGAGCCGTAAATCTAACCAAGAGATTTTAATAAAAGGTTATTTCCTGAAATGAATATGTTTGTGTAATAAACAAGGTATCTTTGAATAAGGAAAATATATTTGAAAGGGATATTTTTGGAGTAAGGATTATATATCTTCAAATCATAGTTTAATTGATGTCTAAATAAATAGTTAAGACGTATTCTAATATCACTAAATTTTGATAATTGAGAATTGGTTTTCAAATGGAAATTCAAGGGTAACTTATTGAAGGAATATCTTATTTATAAGATAAGTATTTTTAATAAAGTGTTAGGTTATTTGTTAAAATTCAGAGTTAAGTACATAATAAACTGATTAGGAATACTATTATATCTACTATAGCATATTATGAGTGCTGCTGTTTCTAAAAATAAAATGTTTTGGAAATTTTTTTTTATAAATGAACTTAGGAATATTTCAACCTTGAAATGAATATTGTTTGGCATTGAATTTAAAAGGTATAAATGAAGATTATTTTAAAGGTATTATGATTTTAGTAGCATGATTTCCAAATTTATAAATTTAATGATTTCAAAGCATTATGATTGCAAATTTATTATCTTATTTGTTTTCAAACTATCTTTAAGTGTCCTTGGTTTCCCTATCTGCTACAGAATGAGGAGGCTATTGCTTATACCAGTCTATTTAGAAATCTTTTCTATAATCTTTAAAAATCTTTGTTACTCATCGGGGCCTGAGCACCGCTTACCACCCATAGACCGACGGTCGAACTGAAAAGAGTAAAACCAATTCTAGAAGATCTTCTTCGTGCTTCAAATCCGGAACTATTCGTTTAAAGTTCTTGTTTATCTAGCTTATCTTCCTTTGTTTCTTTTCTTTTGTTCCTTTTCGAGGACGAAAAGTTCTTAAGTGGGGGAGAGTGTAACAGCCCTAGTTTTTAGCTATTTATTTCTTTTAATTTTTTTTGTTTTTAGAAATATAATTTATATAAATTGTGTTTACCAATATTGTTTAAATATTTAATTTAGAGAATTAAACTCGTTAATTTAATATGATTTTTGTAACTAAATTTAAGAAGGAAAAAAAAAAAGAGGAAATTTTTATAATGTATAATGAAGTGAGTGGTAACTAAATGTTTTGGATATTATCATAATATCTGTTGTTATACCCATTCCCTAAAAATAATGAAAAGGAGAAAATTTGTAACATATTAAAGTAGTTAATTAATTATGTTAATTTGGTAGGTTATGACATGCAAATCATGTTGGTGGAATATTCTCAATTTTGACATATTAATTATGTTAGCAGTGAACATTGTTAAGCAATTTAAAACAATGAAACTTACAATCAATTTATTTGATAAATCTACCTTATTCCTAGTTAGCAATTCAAAACTTGAATAAAGGCACATACGGATATTTTAAAATGGAGTTAATGACAATTAATAGATATTTCAAAAAGAAATTTATGACAATTAATAGAGAAATTAATTGTAAAATTTCAGTAGTTGACCAGAATTAATTTATTGAATAATTAATGCAAATTAATAAAATTGATGAAAGATAAATAAGTTAATTCTTTTGGTTAATGGCATGAGGACACGAGGTTAATCCCCATTTTGTAGGAGAAATCTGCCCGTGTAACCAGTCCGGCTACCAGTGCCTACAAAGCGGACGGATTAATGTGAGACGTCGCAGGATTGATAATTAACAAAAAGGGTTAATTAACTAATTAAGTTAGTAACCAAATTTGAGTATGTAATTAAAGGAGGATAATTAATTGGTAATATGGTAATTAATTGAAATCAATTAAGGAGGGTAATTAAAAGGGATAAGGTAATCAATTGAAATCAATTAAAGGCAATTAAAGGGGAATTAATTGATTAGAAGAATATGGAAATCAAATTTGCCTTCCTTTGCGCGTGACACAAAATTTTATTCTTTTAACATTTTGACATTTGCCTCTTACCATTTGTTTCTTGAGCATGTCACTGTATTCATTTATTCACGCAGCCTTATCCACAAAAATATCAACTCTTCCAATTGCCATTTTTCCTCTCACCTAAATTAAATGCATTCAAAATTTAATCTTGCCTATCTTTGCAAATTTTCGCATACCCATTATATCTCTCTGTTTCCACTGCGTTTGTTTTGCAATAAATAAATTTTTCGAACCATTGATCAAGTAAATATTTATGTAAGCATTTATTACTTTTGCCTTTTCAGTTAAAAGCTTTTTCATTGCTTACCATAAATCACGCAAGAGCTCAAGTTTTGCTTCCTCAATCAAATCTGTTCAAATTTGCAGTAACGCATGCTTTAAATTTAGATTATAACTGGTATAAATCACGCAAGCTATCTAAAAAAAAAAAAATCCAAAAGAGTGATATCGTTCAAACATAAAACTGGAAAGAGAAATCAACGCATGCATTTATCACAATTTTCGTGTAGCGTTCAAACAAGAAGAACTGGAAATAAATCTCTTGCCTAAACGCATGCACTCAAAAATCAACGCTTGCATTTATTTCTTACGTTTTCAAACCTGCCTATTTATCTCCCCTTTTTATTTCGCAAGTTTATCTATAAATACTTTGCCTCATTCACATAAGTTTTCATATCTCTTTGTTTGTCCCTCTCTGGTACAAGCTTCTATCAGGTAAATAATTTGCATTGTTTATTTCTTTGCTTCTTCCAATTTTCCTTCCTCCTTCTTGTGTTCTCTGATTTCCTTGCTCGGCTACTTCCCCATCATGCCGTGCCATTTATAAATACATATAGAACTTTGTTAGTAGTAGGCTGGAAGAAATGATATAAATTGATTGTAGGAAGCTAGACTATGGAATTAGTGTAGTTATGATGTAGTTAGTGGTATTGTGGATTTGGATAAGTGCAGTTTGAAGAGGAAGGCATAGAAAGAAAAAAAAAGAATTACAATTTAATAATGGAGAAGATAAATTGATAAGGAGAAAATGATATGAAATGTTGTTTAATTCAAATAAACAATATTGTATGAATAAATCTTGGGTGAATATAATAAAATGACATTTATTTCAATTTTTAATGGTTGAAATAAATTTAAGATGGTTAAAAATAAATTTAACTACTTATTTGAGAATTTGGGTGGATAAATATCAATGGATTGTATTTATTATGGTTAATAAAAGGATATTGGTGATGTATACCAATAATCACCTTTTAATGTTTAATAATAAAAGTAAAAGAAGAAATAATTTGCCTAAACATGATGAACATGTATGTGAAATAAAGTATTATTTAATGAATTCGAATGTAGTTAGTGGCTACATTTGATTAAATCGAATAATTTGAACAGTATTGTGTTTGTTGCCAATATTGTCATTTTATTTAAATAAATATATATGAGAATGAAAATAATTGATCATGATAAATATGATTAAAAATGTGAGAAATAATTTAATAATGTCTAAACATGTATTTGTTTTGTTTGGGTGCATAACATCTTTTTATTCAATCAATTGTATTAAATTTGCAATTTATTTTGCAATTTATTCAATTTATTTTATGCATGCATACGGTTGAAGTATGGGCCTAGGATATGTTGAGACGGTTAGCGGGTTGTAGTAGTCGAGCAAGTTGAACTAAATTTCTTTTATTCTATTCGTTCCAGTTGTTCTGAAATTTTGCTTTGACCGTAATTTTTAAATTCGCATACTTGGTATTTGGATCTTATAGATTTAAGTCAAGGCTTTGCATCCGCCGAAGTTTGATCGTGCTTTCCGTTTTTTTTTCCGAAGTAGATACCGTGTTTGATTTAGATCCACTGCAGCGTTTAAGGTGAGTATTTCTCACCAGACATATGTACATATATTTTGTGAATTATCGCAAGTGTATGTGTAAAAATTTTATTTAAATATTATCTGTCTGTAGTATAACGTAGAATGATGAATCCCATTTAAATTGACACCTCATCAGTTATTATCTGTTGTATTATTTCTGCAGTTATATTATATTATTGTTTATTTACTGCTTAAATCACCACTGCAAGTTCCCTGTTAAATTTAGATTGTTGTGGGCTGAAATGATAGGCCTAAATGATGATTACTGTGCTATTATTATGTTAACTGTTTAACTGTTAACTTGGGATTGCGGGTTTGAAATGATAGAACCCGGGGTTTGTAAATTACGGATTGAAATGATATAAATCCGTATCACTTGACCTAGGCTAGAAAACTATATACAGGCCCGTGGTCCTTATAATATTTTCTGAAATATTTAAAATTATTTTGGAAGTTAAATATTTGATTTAATATCTTTAAAGGATTTTATATTGATTTTGAATGAGTTATAAATGTTAATAAATAAATAAATAAATATTTGAATAAAATTTTGGAATATAACTTATTTTGGAAATTCTGGATTTTTGAAAGGATAAGATTTCAGTTAAGAAATATATATATAAGTTATATTTGGAAATATTTATTAAGTTAAACAATCTACTAAAGCATTTAAATGCTGTCTTTTGAAATTGGACTAGTTTTACCCGTAACTTTAGGTAGCATTTCCTAAGTGCTATAGAATCTGGAATTTGATTGTTTTGAAATTTAAGGAATTTGATAAATTATATTTATGTTTAAGTTTTGGAGACCTTTAAGATATGAGATTTATAACTGGATTTTTCTTAATAAATTTAAGATGAACATTCTAGTGTTAAGTAAATTTTGAAATTATTTAATGGCATAATTTTGGAGTTTTATCTATGGAATTTATGGGAATATTCAAGACGAAATAATAAACACTAATTTGTTGAAAGAAAAAAAATCCAACCTTAGTTTTGAATATTAATACTCCAATTGGATATATATATAGGAATTGAAATGGTCTTGGGAACATGAAGTGATATTTAAATTATGGTTTAAAATAAAGAAATATATTTGTAAAGCTATGTAAATTATCTTCTTTACAAAGTAACCATAAAGTTAAACCATTTATATCCAAACCATTTGTGTTTTGGGAGTTATGTTTTTTTTAAAGAAAAATTTCCAATATATTATGGTTTAAAGGTATAATTCAAATATTTGGTTTCCAGATATTATAAATTTTAAGCAGTATGGTTTTGGAAAAGAATTATATTTGAATATAACGATATCATGTTGTTTTGGGTTTTAAATGATATCGTATTTATAGTTTTGAAATGGAAATGTTTATACTGGTTTTAAAGTATAAATTGTTTTTAAATGACCACGGGTTATAATAACGATGGGTTGGCAAAGAGACCGGGATCGGATATGGACATACTCTCTGTCGATACCGAAAACCACTTTGACCAACCGTGTACGCGGTGGAGATTCCAGAATGAAGTAGGTCGGTGGTGGCGTTTCCTGTAAGGTAAATACGTGGACCCGACTCCCGTGAGTTGGCATAAGGTGGCTAAAACAGGAGCAATTCCAGGCCAATGAGGTCATTCCTCTGATCGGACGCTCCTCTTCGATATTATACTATGATCTTGGATTGATTCAGTGGCCACTTCTATATTTTGATTTTGGGGGAGTTAGTTCGAGGTGGGCGGCAGCTGCGCGCTGCGCGTTACCATCAGCCTGGATAGCAATTGGTATATCTACCCTGGCATTGCCTAGTTGTGCCGTGTCACCTACCCTATCGCGCCTTGTACGAGTTTGGTTTTCTCCCGTAGCCCGTGTGGTATCCTCTAGTGGCTTCCCGATCAGGAGGGACTATGATATTGGATGGACTACTGGGACTATTACGTGTTAAGGGCTATATGGGTAACCCCTTAACGCTATTAAAAAGTAAGTTTATTTTATAAATAGACACTAGTATAATAGCGCAATATACTACATAGTAAATAGTTTGACGGATCCTTAGAGGATGGGCGGTCCCAAGCATCCTTTAAGTTACTTGCTCTATATTACAGTACACTTGAATTAGCTTACATTATATAAGTATGTATGTCCTGACTCGAGTGTTATGTTTTATTTTTACGCTCGGGTCAGCTTGAGTTGCAGCTTCAATTTCTTCTCCGTAGCTAGGACACTCAGTAGATCATTTGCGCTGCTGGAAGTTGTTTCAGCCTTTATCTTTTCTGGAATTCAAGACTTTGAAGACTCTATCTCTATTTATGTCTTAAAATTTGTATTGAGGATTATAGACAATGTAAGTTCTGTTTTGTTGAAGTTATATCAGTGGCTTCATGAACCACTAAATTTTTAATTTCCGCTGCGAGATTCTGATATCTGTGTATGTGATTCTGTGATCTATTTATTGTATATTTTGAGTTTTGCCAAATTTATTCTACAACGCAGTATTTTGAACAATTCAAGTCCGACAATGTGCGGATGCGAAGGGTTGAAAATACTGGGTCGTTACACTAGGGGAATCACGTGAGGACGAGGTCGTATGTAGAAAAAAACAAGAAGAAAATTGCGCGCGTTCCAGGAAGGAAGGGGCACTATCATCGACTTGCTTGAGAGGGAAGAAGGGAACCATGCAAAGGAAATTGTGGTCTAGTGTTGTGAAGAAGAAGCTGGAATTTGAGGGATTTCAAAGGAAGTAACCCTAATTTCTAAATTGTTATATTTTAGTTTTACATCAATTTTTTTTCTATTAGTGATTATGGAAAGAAAGAAAAAAATTGGTGTAAGTTTGGAACCATGATTTATAATCTTCTACTTGATTTCAAATAAAAGAATAGGGAAAATAATTGCTTTTCTTCATGTTAGGAATTTAAAGAAGAATACGAAGTTAGATACAAATATTAGGATTTCTAAATGTTAAATGTATTAAAAAAATGTCAATTTTTATTTATAATTCCACTATAATTTTGATGAACAAAGTGTTTTGACAAATCATATGATTTTATCTTACTATTAATATTAATTTTTTTCGAAGGAATCGTTTTTTAAAATTGAAGAAAATAAAAGCTAGTTATAATATTTCCACAAAAACAACCATCATGAAATTCTAATAGGAAAAAACGAAGAGATAGTCAAATCATTAAGAGGGTCTCTTAACAAATATATTTTTCAAAAAGATAAATTTAGTTGATAATTCAGATCAATTTATTGATTTTGAACAAGGAATTACTTTTGATAATATAGTAGAAAATAAGACTGTAGTGAATGTACAAATTAATGATATTAAATTTCACCGCAGCAAATAGTAAATGAAAGTGATGTCCAATGTTTAGATAATTTGAATGAAACAAAAGTCGTGTCTCTAAAAAAAGTTTTGAATCTATATGATCCAGGATTTTGGGATAATATTGATGGGAACAAGAGAGATTTACTTTTTGAGAAGGGTCCTTTAGAAAATGTAATTTAACTTATCCTCAAGATGAAAATTTTAGATATTTCTCTGTATGTTATTAGAGGACACAAATGAGTAACGGAGAGTATCATGTTAGGAGATGACTTATTTATTCCCAATTAACATGTAAAGTATTTTATTTATTTTGTAAGTTTTTTAATGTAATGACTTCTAAAAGCCAATTAACAAAAGATGGAATTAAAGATTGGAGGCAGCTTAGTGAGAAACTTATACACTTTAAAGAAGTAAAGAACACAATATTAACTATGCGTACTGGGTTCAGTTGAAAAAAAATTACGGTGTAATCAAGCAATTGACAAAAAATATGCAAGACCTTATTCAAAAAGATAAAGATAATTCGTTGTTTTCTTAAATGTAATAAAAGATGCAATTAATTTTCTTTAACCTCTCTCTGAAATCTACAAATCTACTATATTTGAAAATATTATGTCATCAAAATTTAACAACCTCAATGTTGATACTATATTGCTGTAAATGTCATCAAAGCTACACCTGCAACCTTAAGCTCCAAGCAATATCCAATATTTCCATGAAAACAAATGTTTACATTCCATAAACTAGCTAACCTCCAAACGGTCTAATTATGCATGCATCCAACTGAACATGCATATCAACAGTAAACATAAATTACTGTAATACCACAAAGGCTCCATATGGTCTTTGCAGCTTTCCGTTGCTGGCTTCACCTTAATTCAGATGAATTTTCCTCTCTAATACCACTTTGAGATGTCCATTATTCTCCATGATTTTTTCAAGTAGTTTATACACGTTATTGTTTTTCCTTTTGCATGAAACACCTCCCTATTACCTTTCAAACCCTGGTAACTTCATCTCAAGTTGAAAAGTTGCATTCTTTTTTGTAACGACCGAGGATTTTCCACCTCGAAAATCAACATCCATATGTCCACAGTATAGACTGCCAAGTAGTCGAGTGCTGAAAATAGCAGTTCATTATTGGTGAAGAAGAAAAATGTAGAAAAAAAGAGAAACAATAACACAGAATCTCATAATCGCAGCGGAACAAAATATAATATATAACAACAGATTTTTATACAAAAGAGTCTGTAACTGTTTAATACTTACAATCATCAGAGTACACAATCATTACATCAAATCTTGACAGTTATAACAACTTGTCCTCATACAGTGGAAATATCCAAGTACGCAATATACATCTGAAATCCTCCGGCTTGTCTCCCGAGTTCCATAGCATCTAACCTTAATCTGTAATACTCGGTCGGACCTAAGCATTATAATAAAATAACATCCGAGTCGGTCTAGAAAATCAGCATGAGAATACACACTCAAATTGAATTATTAAATTTTCAAAATACTTTGAAAACAAAGGTATCTCGTGAGGCCGTGTCACAAATAAACGCGATGGGTTTTTATTTTACGATAACCAAAACAATTTTTTATCAAAATCATCTGATATTATTATATTGTCTATAGAAAATAAATAGAATATAGCTGAAATGCTTGCATCTCACGTTCCAGCATAGTTGGAAACAATCAAAACCGTACGGCGCTTATTGGAGAATGTATTTCATCGAATGACTGGGCTACTGGGGTACCACCTATCATAGTACACCTCTAGAACAATGTACCAATGACCACTCTTGGGTCCCCTGCTATGCAAGACCGGCATACTTCTAACCTGGATAGAACGAATAAGATTACCCCACGGTTGAGATCAAGCAACTGCCACAAAACCGAATAAAAGGGACTCTACATAGGGGTAACCTTACTCTACTTGGGTGCTACCCACTTAGCCTTGCTGCATCTCTCATGTTTTTGTCATTCTACGATTGATGAGGCTCGAGGCTAAGCGTTACCTTGCAAAGAACACATTCACTTAGAATGCTCATCGTCCTCCAATAACAATGTTCTGATAGCATTCATCCATACAACTTGTTCTGGGTCTGGACAAACCGAATCACCGTCTTTATCATCTTCATGGTATTCATTCGTTATGTTCAAACCGGATCGAAGTGGTTTTTGGATAATTAAAACTGATTCCGGTCTCTTCGAAACGATCTACGAAATTGGCCCAGTTGATAGTTGGTTATTTAACTATCAATACACATCCATAACAATCATCGGGCCTTATTATAAATTTTCCAAAATTTATCTCAAATATCTTTATAAGACATTACTTCCCATACTTCAACATTTTGAAAATAGTTTTCAAATCCTTTTTCACGGGACATTCCCAACCCTTCCCAATACTTAGAATATCTTCTTCACTTCATTTTATATTCAACATTTAGAAAATATTCCTTTTATTTCCTATTTCTCTTTCTCAAAATTATTTACAATCTTATTCGTAAATTTCCTAACTCGTTTTACACAAATTCTATAAATTCTAAAATTCCTTAATTAATTCCCTTAATATTTTCAAAACCAATTACACTTGCTTATAAACTCAGTTCCCTTTATACTCCTTTATGAATTCTAGTTTCACTCTTTTGAAGTTAACTTTTATTTAACTTCTACGGAATTTTTTTTCTTTTCTTCCTGATTCCATTTAAGAGTTTTCATATAAATCATATTTACGGAATAACCCCATTTTTCCCAGCTTCCGAGAATCTTCATAAATAAATTTAAAAAATTTCAAAATTATATATATGTGTGTGTGTGTGTGTAAAATAAGTATTTTAAAGAAAATAATAAGAATAATTAATTTTTAAGACATATTCAAATAATTATTTAAAATATTGAAATACTTTTTATGACCTCATTTTCAAAGCGGGTCTTGAAAATTTAGATTTTCATTAAAATAAATATTAAGTATTCAAAAATTCACTCTGAAATATTCAATACTAACTAACTTTAAAATTTACGTAGTTTA
The DNA here is from genome assembly GCA_030765085.1 of Allium cepa. Lineage (NCBI taxonomy): Eukaryota > Viridiplantae > Streptophyta > Magnoliopsida > Asparagales > Amaryllidaceae > Allium > Allium cepa. The sequence goes on along the minus strand of CM060932.1, from coordinate 78,209,524 downwards.
ATAAATAAAAATTTCCCTTTAAAATTTAAAACTTAACTTATTGGTTAAAAGTATATTTTTAAAAATCCGAATAACCAAATTTTGGATTTATAACCCCTCTCGATTTGCATCACATCACTCCCATTCAGGTCTCCTTAACCATCTTCACTTTAGAATAGTATCTTCCATTTTTCTCACCCTATTTCTATATTCCAATATAAATTCTCCCCATAATTTATATTCTATCGTGGTGTATATGCTCATCCGCTATTATGGGGACGCATAGGGTCTCATCCGCTATATATATGCGGGAATATCACTCCAATACTAATATATATACTACTACATATATATATATATATATATATATATATATATATAGCCGTCCAACAGATAAATATTAATTTATCAATCAATCAAACATCCAATAATTTAAATTTAAAACATTTAAATTTAAAAGTGGAAATCCAAATGAGTGAGAAATTCTCACCTTGATTTTATTTATGCAATCCGAACCAAACCCGACTTGTTTCTTCTTGATTTTAGACCTCGTACAAGAAAATTACGGATTTTTATTAATCACGAGATAATTAAATTTTGTTTTGAATTAAAGTTGGCTTATAATTTTAAATTGTTATAACTAAATAAACTTTCCTTTTGACATACGTTTTATAAAATGATCTATATAACTTCCAAAAATCTAATTTTTTTTTATAACTTTCCAATTCAAAACATTTCAAATTCCTGTTTCATAAATCTTATCTATTTTTTTATTTTAAACATGATTACACAAAAAAATAGTACATAACTTTATTTCAATTTTAAATTAAATTAACAAAACCTATACTTAAAATCAGTTAGAGCATATACCTTCCCTATTCGATGAACATAGTCGCGCCCTTGCTCCACACCCTCGCTGACGAACCCACCACTGTGCTCGGCCAGCGTTGCTAACAACCTCATGCACTTTCACCCATGTGTCGCCCTCCTTCCCATTCCTTCGCACATGAATTGATTTCGCCCATCCCCTGGAACCCATCGCCTCGCTTGAACCCAATTTAATCTCCCTGAATCACTGCCTTAACCTTGCCTCGACCCTCTCCTTAGCTTGTTCGACTACCATTACGAACGGCGGAGCCCACGCGTGCCAGGCGATGCGATTTCCCTCCTTAAATCGCGACTTTGGTCGCAATACTTCATTTCATTTTTTTTTGAGAACGAAGAGATTTTGATTGCGTTCTTTTTAATTCAAACTGGGTTTTTTATTTTATTTTTGAGTAGAATTGATAGAAGAAATAGACAAGTAGTACATGTGCTGCTTGATTTCGATTGATCCTGAATAGAGAGGGAGCAGAGAATGAAAAATAACAATTTAAAACGAAGTAAGTGTCATGATTTTTAAATAGACGAAGTGTTGATTTGAACAGGAAGATAAAAAGGGAAGGACACTATTTTTTTTTTTTCATTTTGATTTGTATCCACCTGATCGTGCATTTTAAAAAGAAGAGGAAGGGAGACAAGATATGATGGTGGCATGTAGGGATGGATGTATAGTGACTAGAAATGAAAGAAAGCAGCTGATGTAATTATATAGGTTAAGTCAATATAAATATATATTATTTTAAAATTCCAAATCGTCTCGATTTCACAGCTAGAAATCTCAAACCACTATCCACGCGTGCCACTAGGCGTTTATAATGCTATACCCATATTCTAATTGCAATGGAAAAGGTTTCGAGTCTTGATTCGATTGTATGGAGAAGATAGCTTTTTAGACCCAATTATTATATTAAATTTTCGATATAAATCTCAGCGCATTTCTATACCGTACGACCAAACGATAACTCCAAATGCTATGAAATTTGAAATTCGATAATTATACACTATTACGGATCCAATGGAATAGGTTTTGTCGAACCCTGAGACTGTTCCTCGGAGGGCTATTTTCATATTTCAATTTAAACGATTTATTTTTAAAACTGAACAAATCACTTTAAAATTCAATTTTAAAACTTTTATTATCCTCATTATTATGAACATAAATTTTACAAACCTGTAAATAATTTTTATCAATCTTAAAACTCCAGATTCACTATTTTAACCAATATTCAGTTATACTTCAATAATTAAATTATCCAATAAATTGCTATATTTAAATTTTGAATTTATTTTATAAATAAATCCTAATTTTTCATATTCAAAATCAATCTATAATTCAAATTCAATATTTAAAACCATTTAAATATTTACAATTGACCATCGAAAAATCCAGGTCGTTGCATTTTTCCTCCAACTGTTCTACTGAAATAAGATTTTTCTTAATTTTTAAGATGTGCCTGACTGCTATTAGCTTCACCACTCTTCCATCATACATCTTCAACTAGAGTGAGCCTATGCCCTTAACATGTAGATCTCCATCATTAGCAGATTGCATTTAGCATCTTTCTTTTGTTAATGAATATATACTTCTTTTTGATTGCATATGTGGAAACAGGCGCCTGAGTTAAGCACTCAATCTTTTCTTTTGCCTTTATCCAATTGGAAGTTATAATTAAATTTCCAACCAAAATGCACCCCACCACCGCTATTATCATTATGTTCCTTTTGGTCTTCTTCTAATGCCTTCTTTCTCTCTTTGTCCTTTTTAAGTTTACTGCAAAATTTCAACTGTTGACCAAGTTTTCCATAGTAATAGCAACCAAAATCCTTCTCCATGTTTAATATATTTGATCATCTTTCCATGTTCACATGGTTACCCCTCCTTGCATGATGCATCTCTTCAATGGGGTTTCCTTTTTTTCTTCATTAACATTTTTCTCCCATTAGATTCATCTTCCCCATCTCCTCATTGAGAAGACTACTAGCCACTAATCCCATTAAAAACGATATCATTCGAATTTGAGTTTTTTAATGCAACCATAAGAGTTTGCCAACTTTTCAAAAAGATTTCGTCAATATCAAAGCTTGTGTCCCATCATCTACCTTCTAATACACAGCTACCAACCGATTTACAATTGCTTGAAAATCATTGAGATGCATTTTAGTTGACCTACCTTTCTTGCATTTCAACTTTACCAATCTTCTCATTAAAAGAGGCTTATTTATTGTGGAGTTCTTTGCATAGGTTCCTTCCAATTTTTTGTAAACTCCAAAAGCGTGTGTTTTATTAGGAATAATAGGAAACATCATATTCTTCAGAAAACACCGAATAGTTATCACGGCCTTTCTATCCAATGTTTCCCACTTTGTTTCAAATACATTACTAGGTTTCTCCTCTTTGTTCCCTAATTATTGGTGATGATCGTCGAGATATAAAATGTCGTCCATCTTTGCCTTTCATAATCCTCAATTTCTCTCATTAAGTTTTTCCACACTTGTCTTCTCCATAACCAAACCTATTCATAAAATTTGTGTAGTGGGCACTGGTATCAATTATTAGGGTTTTTCTTTGGGTCCCTACATGATTAGATTTTAGAAGATTTAAAAAGTGAAGGAAAAGAAATGGCACACAAATTCCTCCAAACAAAACCTTTATTAATTCGCCAAAAGATTATAAGAGAAAGCCTAAAGATTGATAAGATATCTCAATTCCTAAAACCCTAAAGAAATAAACTTTTTCCCACGCGGGTCGAGTGAACCTTATTTATGCCTACATATAATAGCCTTGATAAAGTACCTTCTTTAATAATATTTTGATGACTGACATCTTTCATAATAAATCTTTTCCATATAGGCAATTTTTTACCTTTTTTAATGTAATAAAAGATGCAAACTAATATTCTTTAATCACTCTCCAAATTTTACAAAATTTACTTTATTTGAAAATATTTATCACCAAAATCTAACAACTTGTTAGTGGAACATCAGATTGGAAAATGTTCGATGACGCTAAAAACAGAAATTATTTCTCATATCGAGCACCATCGTAACCCCGGTCCTACTTCATCTAATGCTCTTATTAAATCATCTGTGATTGAAATACAAGAGTGTAACTATTATCATGGACGTGGGAGTGGTAGCTAAAGGACATATTGGAATGTAAAAGATTTGCCATGGTAGAAAGGTTGTAGATGGGTAAAAAGTTGTTTGGGTGGAGGATACTCTTGATCTAGTTAAGCCACTTTTTGATGCACCTCAAAATGGTCATTATACACTATCCGAGCTAGTTGGTGGAGGTTTGTGATTTGGCATTAGTGTTGCATGTGTTGTTTGTAAGCTTCTAGACATTTTGTAGTAGTAAAATTTGACGTTGTCTTACAATAAACTTTGCAGAATTTGGTATGAAGTATTTAGTATGTTTTAACCCAAAAAATGGATCAACAGCCAGAAATCAGTTGAAGGCACCGGTTCTTTTAAATAAATGTAAAAGAAGTAGAAATCCTAGATCAAGCAAGTAAGAATAGAAGAGAGGTAAAGAACACACAATTTTTTTTACAGTGGTTCGACGTAATCTCTGAACTACGTCCACTTTATTCTTTTTTATTAGTTGATCTCTCTTCGGGTTACAACTGTTCATCTCGGATCTAGCCGCAATCTAATTGATCTTAGATTTACAATGATGTTTCTAGAGAATTTGAGAGGTAGAGAATAGGAGTGAAGAAGAGGAAGATGTCACCAATGGCAAAGAGATTAGATCCAAAGTGGAAAGCTGAAGATCGGGGAAGAGAGATCGATCGAAAAGATCCCTTCTTGGTGGCAGCTAGGCTAGTATTTATAAAGAAACAGTCATATTGCGTCAGAAATCCATTTGGAGTAGAGTCCAGAGATCGGCCCGATATCACTCGGCAAGTTGTAGAGCTCCCCGATTAACCATTCATGTCGGCATTGACTTAATCATGTCAGTGCTAACAAGTTTCCTTAGTTCAAATCACTTTAAAATTTCTTGCATCCTTTTTGTTACTTCATTTTGCGGCATCCCAGGTTGTTCCCATTGATTGTTGGTTGATTTTGATGATCATTCCTTCATTACTTGATTTATTTTGTAGTTTTAGCTGTTAACTCTTCAACTTTTGAAATAGGTCATCCAAAACCCGTGAAAATCTCTTAGACACATATAAGAAGTTATATAATAACTCGAGTGGAGTTAGGGTGGAGGAATATGGGGCAAAAACATGTCATCACTGACATAAACAAATCAGCACCGACTTGTGTAGTTAGTGTCTTTTGGGACAAAACTACACCAAGCAATTCCTTTGCTCCATCTAAACGTGCCTCCAAGATTTCAAGTCATTTTGTCCTTGTTTTGATCCTCTAACTCCAGTTGAAATCTGCTTTAGCTTAAAAGCGGGTTATCACTTGCCCCTAAAAGTGCACCTTTCGAATGTAAAGTCTAATTTGCTCAAGAACAAGTTCCACCAACAATCATTCTTTGGTGGTTGAGCTTTCCAACCTTCCATCAATCTCGATCTTGGTGAATCATCTGGTTCCTTCAAATTCTCTTACCAATCAAAGGTCATTTCAAATCTGCTATAGCTAAAGCCTTTAGTCTCTGCTAAGTGTTTTTCATACAGCATAATCATTCTAATTTCATTTGGAGTTATGCATCATATATCTAAATCGCCCCATATTCAACCAAGATGTACCTGTTTTACTCTAATTACTAGGTGTTCAAATCCTTTTAATCTGCTTCCATTCTAAGGTTCGATCTCTCCGGATCATTTTTCATTCAATTTAATGTGCGATCTCTCCAAATTGTTCGTGATCTCATCTAGGATTCAATCTCTCCGGACCATTTAACATCCTATCTAGGGTTCGATCTCTCAGGATCATTTATATTCCAATATAGATTTATGATTTCTCTGAATCCTTACTGAATCCGCTTGTTCTCTGACAAAGGAACTCAATGACTAAGGAAGGTCGTCCGCTCACTCTCCACCGACAAGACTTAATTTCATATAAGCCCATCCACTTGCTCTTCGGCAAGGGAGCTTGCACCCTGCTCCAGTCATGTCTCTTTGGATAGGACTTAAAGCGATCAGTATCATAAAAATCCATCCACTTGTCCTCCGATGAGAGAACTTGCACTCTACAACCTAGTCCCTTCTCTCTAGACGGAACTTAAAGCAATCAATATCGGTCATCACATTCAATATAGATTTTTCAAGGGTCAAATATTTAAATCAAACCAAACAAGAAGTCCTACCCACACATCCCAGACAACTGACCCAGAGTGTGCCTAGGGACCAATCTAGGCCTTATTCACGTGTAAGTGGTAATAGGGTATTATTGTCCTAAATAGTTGTCCCAAACATCCGATCAGAGCATTCCTAGAGAACAATCTAGGCCTGGTTTGCGTGTAGGCAGTCTGAGGTTGTTATTATCCTAATTATTCATAGCAAGAAAACCAAAGCAACGGAGTCGAACCTAATTCCCAACCATCCTAATCATGAGATTTCGAGTTTCGGACCAGATCCCTGGTTATTACTCGAAGCATTTGTTGTAGATGGTGGTTGCTTCAGTTGCATCATTGTAGTTCACTTCCTCACGTATTGCAATAGTTGGTTGCTCCGAATCAGTTCTTCTATCAGACCACGAAGTCGACACTCATTCGTTTCATGTCCATCCAGCATATGGAAGATGCAAAATTTTAAAAATCTTTTCAACCTATCAGTAGGTTCTCTCCTAGCTTTCTTTCGATAAGGGATCTTCCCCCTAGCATCTAGATTTCTCCTCTCTAGGGACTCTATTAAATCAATATAGGAGGAGAATTTCAACTCCCCCCTTTATCGTTTCAGTTCCCTAAAGTCATCATCGACTCTTCTCTTTCCTTTGTCCTTTTCGTTCCCTGCCACTGACGGTCCTCTATCATCTGCAATATTGATTTCAGCATCCTCTACTTTGGCATCTTCTTGACATAAGTGTCGCTCAGCTTCATGATAGAACACCGAAAGATCCATCGATGGATTCCTTTCCAATGCAACTTTGAAGTCGGTATTGGTCTTGTCTCCAAATACCTCCATTAAGAAAATTGATGGATCCTGCTTTTCGACAATGGCCGCCAGTGCATTAAATCTTGTCAGATAGCTTTTCAATGTCATTTTAGGCCTTCGTTCCACGTTTGATAGCAGCATCACATCCTTCGGTCGTAAGACATGAACTCTAAACCGTCTTAAAATTTTATTCACTAAATCGGTCCACGTGCTTATGGACCATTTGTCCAGTTGTCTAAACTACATCTCCCCCAAGTCCATTAAGTATAATGGAAAGCACCACCCTATTACCTCCTCAGAAGCACCCAACACGTCCATATGTCAGATGTATCTCATTAGATGAATAGTTGGATTCGAATTTCCATTGTACATTTCCAATGTCGAAAGCTTAAAATCGGGAGGATTTCTCACGTTCCAGATATTAGAAGTGAATGGTTCCTGTTCACATTCTCCAAACTATGGTCTAAAGGTCCACCTCTAGCTATTCTCCTTACCAATTTAGCAATTCAGTTTTCACTGTTCAATAAAGATCTTCGTCCAAAAGTGATATTCTGCCCCCTGCTCTTGTAGGGGTACTCTGGCACATACTCTGGCATGTACTCCTTTTGTTGCACATTAGCGTTTTGACCTACTCCTTAGGTTTCATCATGTCCTTCATTCCTATGGAGAGGTTCTGGCACATACTATTTCGGCCGTTGTCTGTTCACATTCTGATTTGTGTTTCTAACTCCAGCATCGTTTGCTCCTAGCATTTTAGCACATTTCAAGTTCACACCAGCATTGCCCTTGGGTATAATTGTCTCGGTACCGAGTTGTATTGTTGGTGATGGAATCATTTTAGTTTGTTCCGCTCCAACTCCAAGTGTTTCTGCAATATCTCTTAGCACTTGGTTTTGAGTTCCTACAGCTCTAATTATTCCTTATTGTCCCATTCGTTGGAAAAATCCTTCAAGCATTTCCAGTTGTTGAGTTATTAATCTATCTTGTACCTCTTTCATCATTTCCTTAATCTCTTCTCTGATCCAGTAAATGGATTGATGAGAACTTAAGGAAATCTCTCGGCTGCCTTCTTGTTCTGGTTGGCTTGCTCCAGCCTTAGATCTAGTGTTAGGCCTTTTCATCTACTCCAAATCTCAGATTCAACTTTAAGTCTTCATATCTAGCTTTTGTTCTTAGTGAAAGCACAAAAACGTTAACCCAGAAAATAGATCAACGCTAGAAATCATCTAAAGGCACCGGTTCTTTCAAAATAAATGTAAAAGAAGTAGAAATCCCTGATCAAGCAAGTAAAAAGAGCTAAAAGTAAAGAACACACAATTTTTTATAGTGGTTTGATGTAATCTCTGGCTTACATCCCTTTAATCTCTTTTATTAGTTGATCTCTCTTTGGTTACAACTATTTATCTCAGATCTGACCATAATCAAGTGGATCTTAGATTTACAATGATGTTTTTGGAGAGTTTTAAAGAGGATAGGAGTGAAGAAAAGGAAGAAGCCACTAATGGGAGAGAGATCAGATCAAGAGTGAAGATCTAAAGATCAGGGATGAGAGATCGATCAGAAAGGTCCCTCCTGAGTGGCAGTTGTGAATATATGGAGTAATAATCTTAAGGCTAAATTAACACTAGAGAGGAAGGTGAATAGTGTTTAATGGATTATATGAATATTTTTCAAATTATTTAAGATTTTACTTGGAATGAAGTAATTAACAATCACAGAAATAATCACAGAATCAAAGTGTAAATAAAAGAATGTAGTAAAAGTAAAAGAAAAGAACACACCAGGATTTTATACTCGTTCAGAGTTACCCTACATCCAATCTCGTACAATTCCTTATATGGATTTCTTTTCAACTAGTAAATGAAAATACAATCTCAATTTCAAGGATATGAGACCACCCTCCAAAATCCCGACCTCTGGGTAGAGTAGCTTGATTACCGGGCTACAAGCACACCCACTAGATTTACCGGCTACTAAGCACAACCAATTGATTTTATGAGCAACAATCATGACCACAAGTATTGTAGTATGATTTGATAGAGTTTTATAGATTCGGATCTTTTCTCTTCATTACAATTGATCCTATAACTCTTAAATAGAACTTTGATCTTGCTTTGAGTGAGATGAGAGGAATCGGAGAGTACATGAAGGAGAATCAAATTAGTGATAATTAAATTTGATTCTAGTTAAATTTCAGAAGAGTTTGGGTACATTATGATTTAGAAAATGAGAGATTGGAAGAAGGAGAGATTAATAACATAATGATGATTAAAAATTCGTTTGGAATTCTGGTATTTATAGAGGAACAACAACCATATCCATTCATGAAGAGATGGACACTTCTTTTGAAACCTAAATATTTGAAAAAATCGGCTACTATGTCGACATACATGCGTAGGGTATGTCGACATACATGCGTAGGGTATGTCGACATACTCTTTTTAAAAATTGAAAATACTTAAAATATTATTTTGAAAACTCGTTTTATAAAATAGTTTGATACTTTGTAAAATCATTTAAGCATAGTTTATACATATTTTAATCATAATAAAACTTAATAAAACTTTATATAATAATATTGAAAATTTTAATATAATGTAAATAATACAGATAAAAAAATCAATATAATTATAACTTATTAAAGTATAAACAAAAATTCAATATATGTATATATATATATATATATATATAAACTTAAAAACACTAAATAATATCTTTATAAGTATAAGAGATTGAAAATCATTTTGAGAGATATTTTGAAAAGATTATTTTAAAACCAGGATATTTGAAAAATGATTTAAAACAAAATTAGAGAAGGAAAGAGAGATAAGGAAAGTGCTATCAAGGTTTTAACATAAATTCTATGACTATATAACTTATCTGGAATATCTTAAAATCTTGAGCTCCTCAATACTCATGAGTCTTCATTCTCCAACTCTTGAAACCCTATATCAGCATCTTGAATCTACTCTTGATATTGTATAGTCTTCTTAATCAACACATATACTATATATAACTTGATAAAACATTAGTATCTATATTTTATATAATGTCATATAGTTGTTATCATCAAAACGAATACATATGGTACTAGCAATCTTTTTTTTTTGATGATGACTACTCTACATATAATATAATATAATATAATATAACCCCACCGGTTATAAAACTCCTCTTTAATCTATGCCTAGATTATATATATTTCTCTCCCTTTGTCATCCACAAAAATAACCACATAAAATTATACCTCTAACACTTACACTATTTCTTACTCTAACTCCCCCCAAAGTAAAATACTAACTGATATATATATAAGAATTATATATAGTGGTGATGAGAATGATTGTAAAAAACATATGTGATATGTAAAATTAGATATCATAAAATAATCATAATCGGTCTAAATATTCATCCAATCCAATAAAGTTAATGTCACACACCATTCAAACAAATTCACACAAATCAAACCAATCAAATCCAAACCAAATCAACTATTATTATATATAATAAAAAATATTTAAGACAGACACCATTGTCCAAGTGGTTAATTGATTCGGCTTGGTGCAGGATGTCACAAGTTCGAAACTTGCTTTCAAACGTTTGTTTGACATGGGATATGTTGTCCCATTGATTTGTTGTATATAAAGTACCAGTTCAAAAAAAAATTTAAACTAGACATTTCGAGGAACTTCAACCTATCCATCGGCGCCAAAGAATGAATCCGCTTCGATAGAATCCCAATCTTCATCATCTTTGTTGATGGTACGCTTTGAATTGGTGGTTGGTTCTTCTTTGTCCAGAGCTGAAATCATTCACCGAATCGTATCGAAATGCCTTTCTTGCTCCTTGATCATCTGCATTTGACTCAATCCTATGTGCCTTTGTTTTCTTAGGATGAAAGAAAGAATTCTTGAATGATTCAAGAGTTTATTCGAGGTTTTGGGTCAGCTTTTGGATAGAAGAAGCCATTAATTTTTATTAGAGTTTAGAAATGAAAAGGAAAAGAAATAGATTTGAAACAAATGATTCTCTAGTCTTAATAGGTATTTAAATGGGCGAAAATTCGTTGGAAACGAATAGATACTTGTTGTCTATTTAATTTTTAAAATTAGAAAATTTGAAACATTACCATTTTATGTCGACATACATACCCAAGATAAGTTGATGTATATAAAGAAATTTTCAAAACAATTTCATTTTTGATGTTCTAATGTATTTAGCTTATACTTTATACTCTTATGTTTCCTAGAAATGATATACAATGTATAACAGCAAGGAAACAGATTTTTCATTAATATTATATGATGATTACATAGCTCATACGCTAAATAACGAAAAGATACATAAGATCAAACCAAATTCAAATTAAAATAACCTAATACAACACATTCATAAGAACCTAGATAGATAGTAAACTAGAAAGATTTAGATGAAGAAGACGATGAAGATGACCCTAGCTTGCACTTCACTTTTCCAAAGAATTTGTCTATTTTTTTGGAAATAGTGGTTAATTTCTTGCTAATGGAAAGCTATGAGAATCTTTTGATTTTCAACAATCTTCTTTTGATTGTTGAGAAGATCATTGTTTGTTGGTCGAAGAGGAAAATCAGTGCTTTCTAAGGTGGTTTCCTCCTCCTCCTCCTCCTCCTCCTCCTCCTCCTCCTCCTCTTCTTCTTTAATATCCATATCTTCTCCTTCTTTCTCTTCCTCCTATTTTCTAATTCCTTCCTTCTCTTCATAAGCTAACCTTTCCTTTTTCTCCGCAAGATTTTCATATGGCTCGAAAAAGGGTGGAGTTTTTGTAAGAGCAATGTTGGCTTGATTAAAGAATTTACAAGAGATAATTTCCTCTTCTTTAAAGCCAATACCAAAGTAATTGAAGAATCGAGAAAGATACACACCATGTAAAAGTGGGTTTTCATGATTAGAAAGACTTTTTGGGATAAAATTCATCCAAATAATTTGAGCCTAATTTATATCATATTGACCATAAATGGTGAAAAGAGATTTGCACACTTTTAGAATCGGATTGTTGAAATTCGCTCATCGGGGGAGGGGGTGACACTTTGTTGTAAGAGAAGGTTTAAAATTCTTTCTCTTGGACGAAAGTCTCGGTTTTTGAATTCAAAATCATTGTCACCTTCAATAGTGTTGTGAAATACTTCACGATTCTAATCATTAATTTAAAGGATGTAAGGTCCGATCTTGTAGATTTACATCCAAGAATGGTATCCAAAAGTTCACAACTTAGAACTATTAAAGTACCTTTTACACTACTCCGCACTTCTCCTTCATTACCCTCATGAAATTTCCCTTTCAAGTTTGCATAAAACATTTTAACTAAGTGTGGATAGCAACATAATCATTTTGAGAAGCATCAATTAAACCGAAAATTCCATTTTGTAAACAAAGAGAATCAAGTTCATAAGAAGAAAAATCATTGAAAATTGCAAACCTTCTCGTAGAAACCTTTCCAAAATTCATATAACTAATATAGGCTTTTATAGCCTCTTGATCATCGAAGAGAAAATTCTTGATATTTGTAGAAAGTCTCAAAGATGAAGGAGTGCTTAAGGAAGCCATTGATGAAGAGTTTTGAAGAGATAAGAGAGTTAATGAAATTTTGAAATTTAAAAGTAAAATGAATGGACAAAGATAAAGATAATAAATAGAGAATTAAATGACTTGTTCTTTGATCAAATGACGCCTTTTCAAACATAAGGGTATGTGAAAAGGTTGAGGAAAAATTCAAATTTTGAATTTGAAATTTAAATTCAAAATCTATCTATGTATGTCGACATATGTCAAAGGTGCAAGTCGACATACATCTCAAATTTTACAAAAATGACTTAAAACCTATATTACTATATATATTATTTTTTTAATAGGCTAGCCAGTTTTATAGGGGCGACCCATTGTATTATTAAGAAAAAAAAAAAAAAAACCTAAACAACACACGCACTAAAAGAAACAACTCTAAATTCAACCAGAAACGACAAAACAGGAAGACCGTGGTTAGATACAAATACGTAGAAATTAACATATTTAAACTCTAACCACGTTTCCCATGTAATAACTTTTTGAAACAAAGACAAGATCGGAAGAAGGTTTCCTACAAATAATCTGACATTCCTTTCTTCCCAGATCATCGAATAACTCGCTTTAGCAGTTTTAGAAGGCGCTTCGAATCAAGGGATCTCCATCCTATTGCTTTGTATATCCTAATCCACGCTGCTGAAAATTACGAAGAGGAGGTTTGGCCTTTAAATGGTTCAATACACGTTTCCACAAATGAAATGAGAACATACTGGAGAAGAAAAGATGACCAACGTTTTCAGAGGCACGAGAGCATAGTATACATTGGGAAACATTAGTAATATGCCTATGAACCAGATTGTCTTGAGTGTGAACTGCATTGTTGATCATTTTCCATAGGAGAAGATTTTCTTTGGGTTTAGAACCAGAAGTCCAGATCCTAGAGGACCATGGGAATACGAAGGGGCTCTGCAATTGAATAAGGGATACATAAGCCGAAGATATAAAGTGATAGTTGTGCTTATTTTATCGAATACCTTCATAAACATCATGCTTAAAATTAGATTGTATTGTTCTCCACATCGATCTGCGACTGACAGAACTAACATGAGGCAGAGTTATGACATTGTTATATATATAATCACTAGCAAGAGCCGATTCAGGTATGCCGGAGTTAGTTCTTAAGCTGTAATTAATCAAGGAGGACAAAATAACCCAATGGGAACTCCAAGGAGAATGCCAGAAGGAGTTATTAGCACTGCATTTAACCATTGGGAGATAAAGTGGTATATATTTTAGCATACTTCTCCATAAATAACTAGCATCATTAGGGATTTTCATGGTCCAGAAGGAATTCTTCCTTAGATCAAAATGTCGATTCCAAGAAGCCCATAAGCAATTGTTACCATTTAGAAGAATGTTAACATAATGAGAAGAAGCAGCCTGATTCCATAGCCTTAAATTAATAATACCAAGGCCACCATATTTATCTGGAAGTTGAAGTTTTTTGTATGCAATAGGAACAAGCTTTTCTCAAGTAAATATCCTAATGTCATAGAAAGTGATTAAAGGCTCTATTTAGCATTGATATAAGTCTACTGGGAATAATGAAAATTCTAAAATAATAGGTGCACATTGCTGTATCTATACTGTTTACGATTACTAATCTGGCAGCTTGAGATAATTTATTGGTTGCCAATTTACTGAGCTTATTAGTAATCTTTTCGAATAATGGTAGGCATTGAGCATTTGAAATTCTGGCAGTACACATGGGAGCTCCAAGATATATAGCATCAGAGTTAAGTTGCTGAAGACCAGAGAGTTGAGTAATGAGGTTAGCTTCACTGTAAGCAAGACCAGCAATTTGAGATTTCCTTTATTAATGCTTAAACCTATCATTGATTCAAAACAATTCAATGTTTTAAAAATGTTAGTTATGGAGCCATGAGTAGGTTTCATGAACAGCATTAAGTCATCAGCAAACATCAAAATGGATATGCTATGCTCCTTGCACCTAGGAAATCTGTCTATTTTCTTGTCTGTAACCTGTTATTGATAAGCACAGTGAAGAGTACCCTTACAGCAATAAAAAGACTGGAGGAGACATGATCTCCTTGCCTAATGCCTTTTTGAGTTCTAAAGTAGCCAAAGATTTCACCATTCGATGATAGAAAGACATGAACAGTAGAGATGCAATTATGCAACCAAGCCAAGAAAGGGAGTGGAAAGTTCATTTTAGACATGATGGAAACGACAAACCTCCAACTTAACAACATTATAAGCCTTTTGGATATCTAACTTAAGGACACATCTTAGAGATAGGTTAGTCCTATTATATCCTCTCATAAGCTCTTGAGAAAGAATAATGTTCTCAGCGATGGATCTGCTAGGAAGGAAACCATTTTGATGGTTAGAAATTAAATCACTAGGGCAAATTTTCATACGAGAAGTTAAGATTTTGGCTATGCATTTATAAATAACATTACAATACGCTATGGGCCTAAATTGGGTAACATCTTATGGGAGCTCAACTTTAGAAATAAGGGCTAGCCTCATATGGTTAATCCCATTTAGCATGACATTGGTTTTGAACAAATGAAGTATAGCTTTGCAAAAGTCATGTTTGATGACAGTCCAAGTAAATTAAAAGAAGTGAGCAGAAAAGTCATCAGGCCTAGTAGAGCTTGAAGGCTTCATATCAGTGATAGTTATATATATTTCTTCGTAAGTAACTTGTTGGATCATAGAACTAGCCTGATTATGAGAGAAAGCTTTCAGTTTAGTATCAGACAGAGAAGAAAGGTCAGGAGGAGGATCGGAGTTAGAAAATAGGTCTGAGTAGAAGGAAAGGAAACCCTCTTTTATGTCATTCTTAGAAGAGTATTGGTAGCACGTTGATCATTTATAGAATGAATAATAGTGCAAGCCTTCTTCAGCTTAATTAATTTATGAAATATTTTTGAGTTTCTATCACCTCCTTCAACCCATATGTTTTGTTCTTTACCTTAAACATTTCAGTTTCCATCTTGATCGTAGACTTTAGCTGAGTAGCTAATGTATGTTCCTTATTTGAAATGTCAGAATCAGAGGGATTATTCTACATAAGAAGTTGCACAACCTCTAGTTCATCTCTGAAAGTAGAAGATAGAAGACTACCTTTGCCAAATCTTTGAAGAGCCTACTATTTCATCTTTATTTTGGTGAGTTTGAGTTTGGATTGAAGAATAAGCATAGGATTCCCATTAACTGTTGTGCTCCATACCTGTTGAATTAAAGGTAAAAAAGCTTCATTAATCCACGTATCAAAAAAATTAAAAAAAGAGGGACCTTTTTCTTCAACCAATCCCCAAGACAAAATGATAGGGCTGTGATCAAATAAAGAAGGAGAAAGAAAATGTGAGATAAGCTGGGGCCAAGGGGAAAAAGTAGAAAGAACAAAATATGACCTATCCAATTTGTAGAAAATTCTATACCCAGATCTACTGCAATTATTCAAAGTGAAAAAGGCAATAGATTTAGGGATTTGAAAAAGTTGAGATTGATTGATGGCATGATTTAAAGGAGAAATATCAGAAAGCATAAGAGAATTACCTCCACATTTTTCAGAGAAAGATTACATGCTATTAAAATCACCTAGACAAAGCCAAGGAAGAAGAGATATTTGGAAGGAGGGGAGAATGTCAAATAGAAGCTACCTTGAAGTTTTAGTATTGTCTACATAGATAAAGGTGGAAATAAAATGAAGATTGGAAGGAATATAATGATGCTGCAGTGAATATATTGCCTGTGAGTAGAGTAGCTAGTTATATGAAAGAATTTGGATTCCAAATGATGAGAATATGACCATAAGAAGCATGATCATGATTATGAATGTGTGACCAGGTAGGAGCTATATGAATTGCAGCATTAGTAGCGGCAGTTTCAAAGTATTTAGTTTCACATAGGGCTATCATTTGCAATTGATTAAATGAGATAAGTTGCTTGATTTCATGAATTTTAGAATTATCATTGCCCCCTCTGATGTTCCAAAAGCCAATGTTTTGCATTATTTATTTATTTACTTTAGAGGCAAGGGGCCTAGTGATTCTTGTTGAAGATTTATTATTGTTAGAAGATGAGATTTTAGGAAGAATTTTATCAGAGGTAAAGTTCAAACCATCATTAAGGTCATATGTGGAAGAGATATTGACTAATCATTCGTCAAAGCATATTGTTGTTTATTTTTATTTGAGATGTTAATTGGACCATACCGGGAGGTAGAATTAGAGGTATTTAAGGAGGATGTATCTGGTGAGAATAATACAATATTATTAGGAGGTTTAAGATTAAAGTAAGGACTTGAAGAAGAATTAGTATCATAATGAGTAACCTGCACAGTGTGCATGTTAGATACATGCACAGCAGACTTGATGAATCATTATTATGACCGGGTAAGTGAACTTTGGAAGGATGGTGATATCATTGATATTCTTAGAGATTTTCTTTGAAACTGAAAGGTCAATTTTAATAGAAGGTTGAACAGATGAGGGAGTGGGAATTTCAGGGGGTAAAGAGGGTGGATTTGAAGGTATATTAGCATTGAAGATGTCAGAAATGAGTTGTTCTTCATTATGAGAATTTTGATCATTTAATTCCTCTTCTTCCAGTTCTTGCAATATAACAGAAGGATTATTTATGATCAGGTCATTTTCAATTAGAATGAAAGTTGGACTTTGATGAACCATTAAAGGTTGAGCTTGAACATTTTGATGTAGTGGACTGACAATATTTGATGTATCATTATCTTCCTCAGTACAAGTATTTACATGAAGGCTGTCATCAGAACCAACATTTACTTTATCCTTTTTATTTTTCCAAAACTATTCTTTTGTTTTAGTTTTCAAGGGTGCTCTAGAGTTGAACCTTTTGTTGCACTGCATTCTTTGTCATAGACTTTGCTTTAGCAGGATGCTGCCACTGCTTATACAAATTAACATCATCATGCACACAGTTCACATCACATGTATTTGTTGCATGGCCAAAAGTTTTGCACACAGTACATATTAACGGTCTCCATGCATACTCAACATATACTTTATGGCATCCTCCTTCACCAACATTAATAAAACCTGGTAATTCTTTATCCGGAGCAATTTCTATAAGACATTTAGCATATTCAAGTTTCTCCTTCTTCTCCGTAGCTTCATTAAGGCATATTAACTTCCCAATATGGCAAGCAAGCCAATTTATGCCCAAGAATGTCCAAGTAATATGCAGAATATTATAAAAATGAACCTAAATTGGAACACTTTTGACTTGAGCTTGCGCTGAACCAGAAGCTGGTTTCCGAGTAGTGATAACAAACCTTTGTCCCTTTATGAAGATGGGGTCTAATTTTATTTTTTTATCTTCATCACAGCTGAATTTGAAAAAGAAATTTGCGCCATCGGACTTAACTTCAAAATTACCTTTAAGCCTCCAAATTTTCTTGAGATGGGATATCACAGCCATGTAATTGATTTTTTCACCAAGAAAAAAATCCAAATAAATATTCATTCCAATAGTTAAAGCCTTCATTTAACACTTATTCAGGCAGGACAAGGGCAAAACCTGAATAATCTAGTTCAAAGTCTTTTGGGATATAGCAGCCTGCATTACGTGGCTTTGACTTGAATAGTGACATCCATTGAAAAGAGAAAGACAAAAGGGAAGGAGCATCAGACAGAGACGGGAGATTGATATTAAAAGTAGAGAAAGAAAAAGGAGTAGGTGGTACGGTGGGAATGGAAGAAAGTAAGGGAGGAGAAGGTACGGAGGAAGAAAAAGGAGGACGGTTGGGGGAAGGGGGGGCGTCAGAGGACATGGCTGAAGAAAAAGAAAAAGGATATGACTATATATATTTATTTATAGTTATTCTATTTACAAAAATATTATTTTAAAAATTATTTTAAAATTATTTTATATTATTAAATATTTAAATTTAAATTATAACAACACAATATTCAACCAATATTATTATTAATCTATAGGATATTCCTACCAACCAATAATGCAACCAAAAAAATTCATTCAAGAAATTAAAACTTTTGATATATTAAATGCGTACCATTTTCAGAATTACGTATTGTTATGAAGCACATGTTAGCACTTTCTGTATTTGATTCGTTGTCACTTGAGGATGCATTTGAATCATCTAGTGCTATAGTGTAGGCTCTTCTCCATTTTCTTAATGAATCGGCGTTTGGTGTAGTTTTCAGTTTATCAGGATGTGGATAGTCTCATTTTAAATGACCAGGTTTAACGCAGTTATAACATCTAATGCCATTTCCGCTTCCGCTTCCTAGATTTTTGTTGTCATTTCCTCTAAAAAAAATTCATCTACCTATATTTTAGAATTAAATTCCTTGTCATGAAAGCAATTTCTTCATCATCATTGCTGTCTGAATCCAAATTATCTGTCATTGCATTAAAAGCTATAGATTTCCTCTCTATTGCTTTTCTTTCTCTCCTACCTTACATTTGTGCTTCAAAAGACATTATATTGCTAATTAACTCTTTATTTTTAGAGTGCCAACATTATTAGCCTCTTCGATTGCAAGGGTGTTTTAATCCCATTTAAGAGTAAATGAATTGACGATTTTTCTAACTTGATCCTCCTCAGAAAAACTTTTACTTAGTGGATAAAGTGAGTGTAATACACCTTGGAATCTGCTATACATATCATGTATGGACTCATTTGGACTCATTTTGAATCATTGAATCTGGTTTGTTAACATGGAAATTTTGGTCTATTTGACCTTACTTGTGCCTTCATGTGTAACTTGCAAAGTTCTCCAAATTTCAAGTGTAGACTTACATATAGATATTAAATTCATTTCTATCTAGTGAACAAAATAATTTATATTTAGCCTTAGATTTACTTTGTGCAACTGCTTTTTGGTCCGCGGTGTACTATGCAAAATTAGTCTTAGATTCAATGTACTCAGTTTGTGTGATATTCCAAGTGTCTAAACCAACCGATTGTAAATAAATTTTCATTCTACATGACCAATATATTTAATTATTGCCATTAAAAAGTGGAGAACAAGCAGTAGATCGTCCTTCGACAAATGAGTTACTAACAAGTGTATTAACAGTGTTACTAACACTACTATTACCAGTGTTGGTAGCCATTTGAACGTTCTCAAAAATCAAATGAAGAATACTTTGAAAACCAATGCTCTAATGCCAGATGTGAATTATTGAAATATGGATCTTAAGGCTAAATTAACACCAGAGGGGAGGGGGGGTTGAATAGTGATTCATGAATTATATGTATATTTTTCAAGTTCTTTAAGATTCGACTTGGGATGATGTAATTAACAATCACAAAATCAAAGTACAGATAAAATTATATGTAGTAAAAGTAAAAAGGAAAGAACACATCAGAATTTTATACTTGTTTAGAGTTACCCTACATCCAATCCCACACAATTCCTCGTATGAATTTTTTTTCAACTAGTAAATGCAAATCCAATCTCAATTTTAAGACTATGAGACACATCCTCCAGAATCCCTACCTCTGGGAGAGTCACTTGATTTTCGTGCTACAAGCATACCTACTAGATTTACAGGCTACTAAGCATATCCAATTGATTTTACGGGCTACAATCACACCCATAAGTATAGTAATATGATTTGATAGAGTTTTATAGACTCAAATCTTCGATCTTGATTACTATTGATCCTATAACTCTTGAATAACACTTTGATCTTGTTTTGAATGAGAGGGATGAGAGTAATCAGAGAATAGATGATGGAGAATCAAACTAGTGATGATTTAATTTGATTCTAGTTGAATTTCAACAGAGTTTGGATACACTTTGATTCAGAAAATGAAAGAGTGGAAGGAGGAGAGACGAATAAGAAAATGATGATTAAAAATTCATTTGGAAGTTTGGTATTTATAGAGGAACAATGGCATATCCACTGGTGAAGAGATACGATGAAAAGACAATTCTTTTGAAATCTAAATTTTAAAAAAATCGGCTACTATATCGACATACCTACATAAAGTATGTCGTCCAACTCTTTTTAAAAATTGAAAATACTTTAACACGTTATTTTGAAACCCCTAGTTTTGTAAAATAGTTTGATACTTTGAAAAGTCATTTAAGCATAGTTTATACATATTTTAATCTAATAAAACTTCACACAATAATTTTGAAAATTTAATATAATGTAAATAGTATATGTATAATCAATATAATTATAGCTTATTAAAATATAAACAAAATTCAATATATATATATATATAAACGTATAAACACTAAAATAATATTTTATAAGTATAAGAGATTGAAAATCATTTTAAGAAATATTTTGAAAAGATTATTTTAAAACTAGGATATTTGAAAAACAATTCAAACCAAAATTACAGAAGGAAAGAGGGATCATGAAAGTGTTATCTAGATTTTAACATGAATTATGCAACTCTATAACTTATTTGAATCATGAAATCTTGAACTCTTCAATACTCATGCGTCTTCATTCTCTAACTCTTACAACTGCATGTCAGCATCTTGAATGTAATCCTGATACCGTACAGTCTTCTTGATCAATATATGTCTATATCCTTCACTATATACTATATATAACTTGATAAAACATTTGCATCTAAATTTCATATAATGTCCTATAGTTTTTATATTAAAACCAATACCTAATGTACTAACAGCAGGTAGGTGGTATCTATAGAGAAACAGTCGTTTTGGATCAGAAGCCCACCTGAAGCAAAGTCCAGAGATTGGCCTCGAGTCACACGCCAAGTTGGAGAGCTTCCTAAGTTAACCAATCGTGTGGTACCAACTTAAATATGTCGGTGCCGACATGTTTCCTTAGTTCGAATCACTTCAAATTTCTTGCATCCTTTTTCTAGCTTCATTTTGAGATGTCCTATGTTTTTCCATCGATTATTAGTTGATTTTGATGATTGTTCTTTCATTACTTGGTTTATTCTACAGTTTTAGCTGTTAACTCTTCAATTCTTGAAATAGGTCATCCAAAACCCTTGGAAATCATTTGGGCACATCTGAGAAAAGCAGATAATAACTTGAGTGGAGTTGGAGTGAAGAAATATAGGGCAAAAATCTATTGTCACAGACATGAACAAGTCGGCCCGACTTTTTTTGTAGTAATTTGGGATGAAACTTCTCCGAGCTGTTCCTTTGTTCCAAATAAATGTGCCTGCGAGAATTCAAGTCATTTTGTCATTGTTTGGATCTTCTAAGTCCAGTTGTAATTTACTTTGGCCCAAAAGCGGGTTAATAGTATACTTGATTTTTCTTTGAAATTTGGTAATACGTTGGTTTTGAAATTTGGTACATGTTTGTTGTTACTATAAATTTGAATTTGTATTGTTGAATGAAATAACATGTGATTGTACTATAAGACGCCTAAAGAGATATGTTTCTGCCAAACTAAATCGGCAACTCTTATAAGTGTAATCGATCAAAATGGTTACTAACGGTAATATCCGTTGGTAAAGGATATATTTACCAAAGATATAACTGGTGGAAATAAGGAATTTTCCAATAGTTATAGTAGTTAGAGATTTCGTATTTTTGTAACGTATTTTTCAATAATTATAACCGTTGGCAAATTCCACATTTCTTACAATTATAATCATTTGAAAATAATAAAGTCTTCAACGATTATAACCATTGAGAATAAGAATTTTTCTAGTGGTTAAACTGGTGAGAATTTTAATATTTTCCAATGGTTATAGCCGTTGGAAATTTGGTATTTTCCAAACCATTGGGAAATGTTAATTCCGGTGCACATCGACAAGATTTGAACCGGTCTTCCCCACAACTTTGAACAACGTCTTTCTTTTCAAGTTGAAATTTCCACTCTTTTCCATACATGATTTATACATATAAATACTTCTATCATATCATTGACCTATTAGATGAGAAAATCATTTAAGTTGTGAACCTTAGATGTTGCGTGGCATTGCATAAATTTTATGTCCACATTAAAGAAAATGTGATCAAATAAAACAAACCTTTCTATAGTGATTGCCTTTGTTCAATCGGTTGATCTTTGTTACTCTAATAGCAACAATATTTATAGAACTTTCATTGACTGTTGAAGGTATGTGCTGATGATGACGGTTGAAGCTTGTAGAAAACTTTTGGTATTCATAAAGTGTGTATATATACAAGCATAACTTCAAGTGTCATAAGTTGAATTTTTGTTGATCCCGTATATCTAGATAACCCACTATAGTTGTTAAGACAACACAAGTTTTATAAAAAATTACAACAAGCCACACAAAAAGTTTAAAGAAAGAACACTTGCTAAATCAACCAAATAGACTCTTAAAAGTGTAAAAATCAGGAAAGCCAGAATTCAATTTGACTATTAGATCCAGGCATAGTATCCCATTAAATGAAATGGGACTAAGCAACTACTACATCTCTTTGTCCTAATCCCATTGTTTTTTCACTTTCGACATCGCAGTATACCCGATGACAAAGACAGTTATCCATAAAGTTAATAGCCTAGAAATTATCAAAAACTCGAACTATAAAAATAATCAAGCTTTTTAATGTAAAGATACCAAATTATTTGAAAGAGCAAGAAATAAAAATAGAGAAAACATTTGTGCAAAAAACATATAACAGTTAAGATTCGCCTTTCACTTCCTTCTTTATCCAGGCTTGGGACCGACAATGCACATTTGTAAAGTTATAGGATTGAAATTTAAAGATACATCACACAAATAAAAAATGAAACTGACATTCAAATACATAATAAATTGGCAAATAAGGGTTATTAAAACAACGAAGAAGAATAAAATTGTCAAAATAAACTAGAGAATTGTATTAGGATATGTACAAGCAGTTTTTTCTGCTTCTACCACAACTAGGATTGAAGCTCAACTTGGAATATAGTAGCTAATAAATTAAAATGTGAACGATTCTCAAATGAAATTTAAGATAACATAGTCTATATAGAAAAGTTAAGTTAATAAGTTTTTAAAGAGGATCATATAGGTTGAACATTGACTTCAACCCAAAGGTAGCAAGGGTTGGGATAAATTCACACGAATGGCTATAAATCAATCCAATGCATGCGAAAGCAATAAGATCATGTCGTAGTGTGATAAAATAAACAACAAAAGAGAATCCAAATAGAAAATTACAAAAAACATATAGGCATCTCAAACATGGATTTATACCGATTCCACTATCACGAGATAGTGTACATCTACTTTGAGGAGAGGATACTTTATTACTTTCTGAAAAATAGAAAATTTACTGCGACGACCACCCTACACCACCATCACCCAATATACATAAGATAGTGCCCTACTGCCATGCTTATTGATGTAGAGCAGCCATCAAGATTTAAAATGATACGAAAACATCAAATAACCTATAGTATGTCTCACGGCACATGAAATAAAATATGATACCATAGATATAAAACATGAGAAACGGTAATAACTAAGTGATCCAAATATAAGAATATGGATACACAAAGTTATACATCATGAGATAGAGTTTATATCACAAAAGCAAACTCATATAACTATCTCATAATACTAATAATAAGCAAGAACTACCAAGGGTCCACTATGTTGCACAGCGGAATAAGCAAAGAAATCCATATATAACAAGAGATATCTCCCTCCAGCTCGTCCTCTGCACAACAACTGTGTCGCATCTAGACCCGCTATCTAGTATACATATTTAAGAGTATCCGAGATAATAAGAAGCAAATCATAAAACCTCAAGTCAGACAACAGTGTAGTGTGAATGTTAAATTAATCCCAGAATATTATACAAGTCGATATAGTAAGGAACAAAGGTATATGAATCATACCTGATCTATCCTCGTAACCAAAGAGTTAGCACATAACAACATAATATGCTACTCTAAGTGTCATAAAGGTGTAATACAATAAAGTGTGACAATAGGTGTCTAGGTATCCCTATCTCTAATACCTATCTCCAATGGATACCCTAGAGTGATAGACAATGGGGAAAGGAACCAAAGCAATCATAACATCCATCAAACAATCCTCACTATCACTTAATGTACTCTGGATATATGATAACTCGTATGACAATTCTTCTACGAGGGACTAATGAAAATCCCGATTTTCAATTGTAATCTCTTTAGCCTGCTATGGTACTAAACCCATTCTTTGGGTACATGGATCCATTCCTTCGATCGTGGGTATCCATTCTTCTTTACACATGAGCGTCCTCACGATACCCTTGCTTTGAGTACAAAAGAAAACACTCCCTCTTAGTATGCATATCCGAGTCATTCCTTTGCTCCATCTCATTCCATTATCTTGGAGGAACCATTTTACATTCCCCCACTCAACAACTCCTTTCTTCATCGAGCCATTGTCCTTGAGGAACCATTCTACATTCCCATTCCATGACTCCTTTCTACATTGAGCTGTCATCTCCAAAATCAAACCCCATTCCATGTCGAGTTACCATCCAAAGACTCTGAATTCCATCAGGTTGTTACGTCACCATTTGTCATCATCCGAACAAGCCAATACCTTTAGCACGACCTACAGGACCTCAACAACAGTCCACGGATGTCCCACTACCACTAGAACTTCCTCCTAAACTCAGGCCCGAGCTAAGCCCTTAACTCGTCACTAACTCAAGTCCTTAACTCATCGCTAGCTTAAGCCCTTAAATCATCATCAACATAAGTCCTTACCTTGTCACTAACTTAAGCTCTAAACATGTTACCAACACAAGCCTTAAATCATCATGAATTTAAGTCCTAAATTCGCCACCGACATAAGCTCTTAACTCATTGCCAACACAAGCCTTAACTCATCATCACATCCTATACTTAGCCAGTTTCCTACACCTTGTTATGGAACTTCTCATCTAGCTAAGCTCTATCCATCCATGCCAACCAATGACTCATAAGAGCTACCACTTAAACTCGATGCCGACTCAAGCTTCTTAACTCGGAGTTCATTTTAGCCTTCAACTCTAAGTGAAGTGCGGCTTAACCCATAGCTTGCCATCATGTTCCAGAGCACATCCACCAAGTTTCATCCAATTTTGGCCAACTTTGCCTTCAAATTCTATGATTTCTCAACCTACCTACCTAACATCCAAAACACGAGCAAACAACATCAAATCATAACATATAATCATGGAATAACATGCATAAACATCCATTCATACAACCAATACATGAGAATGTGATAATCGAGCTAGTTTTGTCCTAAATTTAAGTTTTACATGAACATATACATAATAATGATGGAGATTACTCTATCATATGGACACGAGTAAATATATTTCAAAACCTATTTCTAAAATCATTTAAAAGCTTCATATTTCTTGTCATAAATATATATAAACAAGTGGTTAAAGTTAGAAACCATTTTAGATCCAAAAACATGTTAAAACAACCATTTTAACTATACAAACAAGTATAAATGAGTGAGAGGTCAAGAACAACTTCCTAAACACCTAAAATACCCAATTTCCTGCTTAGATCTTAAGTGAATAACAAAGAAAAAAGACTCATATCAATAGTAATGAAAATTTTAGCTTCTATATGCTAATCTCCTCTCTTATCGATGATTTGGCTAAGTTTAGTAAGGGAAATGTAGGATTTCTGATGAAATTAGCATTAATCGAGGCTTAGATCTATTTTGGGAAAGAAGGAAATGACTTAGTTCAGTTCCTATAGTCTTCTGTTAGCTTTAATTTCGAAGTGGGTTAACGAGCCTATGCATAGACTTAGTTAATTACCCACCAAAACAGTCCAATTGCTGTCAAAATTAAAACCGATATAAGTTTCAAACGACATGACCATTTTTCTATATGACCACTCCATGGAATGGAAATCCATCATCTTGAAGCAATGGAAATAGTTTGAGACCTAATTCATCTCTTATCAAAAGTTATAGTCCAAACTCAATTTTCAGGGTTAAAATGGTTATATAGAAAGTCGAAAAAAATCGTAGATGTGGAAAATGTTCTTAAGAGTCACTTTTCAAAATCTTAGAGTGATGCATGTGGAATATGCGAGCATATGATTTTTTATTTGATGATAATAAACATATATCCATTCATTTAAATGTATTTGTTAACGTATTATTCTATTTTTCATAGATTAAATAAATATTTGTTGAATAAAATAAATTACACAGAATTTGAATGGAATTTGAATTTAAACAGAAATTTTATTCAAACAAATATTTATTACAATCTTGAATAGTACAAATTCAAGCTCTCACTATACATATACAATTTTGATTACATCACAGTTATTTTTACATTAATAACCTCACTACATATCACTCACACTCGTATTTTGTCTTCAACTGCATTCCAGTTTGAATCCAGCATCTGAGCAATCTGCAAAAATATTCACTAACACAGTAAAATTGAAAAAGAAATATTTTTGCAATATAAAATAAAATATAATTTTTGAAAATATGATTTGCCTCAGTTATTTAGGGTGTTAGTCATAATTTACATTTGAATTCATCACACACGAACAGTGTGACATGCACAGTGTATCACTGTACATGCCACAAGGCCGTGCACATCGATATACACTTGATAATTTATAGGGACAGGTGAGCACAGGTCAAACCCAAATGAAAAACCGGGTTCAACACACATGCAATATATTCAAAATCACGACACGAGCACAAGGTCAAACCCGAGTTTTGAAACTGGGTTCAACACAAGGCAACATGACATGAATGCAACGAAGACCAACAGCAAAATGGACTGCAACAATCATGTATGCAGACCAGACCAGACCAAACACTGCAGAAGTTCAAGTGACATCACAGCAAAGATGACACAGTCTCAAACAAATACAGTGACACAGTGAAGCTCAAGTATAACATTACAAGAAAGTTGTCCAGAAAATCAAACAAGACCAACCAGAGGTACAAGTGCAGGCAAGTGCAAAACTTCACAACATGTCCAGTTACAACTACAAGTCCAAGTTCGAAATCCAAAAATGAAGATCAACCATGCATGAAGAACCAGAAGTATAAGTATGGCAGTGAAACACAGTGAAGTGCACAAGCAACATGATAGCAGACCAGTGTCAACAACCAAGTGAAGAACATGGACGTAAAAGGCAATACACAAGTGACAATGCAGTAACAACCAGAATGTTACTCAATGCACATGCCAAAAACAAGTCCAGCAACATGAACACATGGAGAAGTGGCACAGCAATTTTTGAGAAGAACCAACAGAAACATGGAAATAATAACAAACAAATGAATGCAAGTGACTCGAGCAAAATGCACCAGATCACTAAGTCCAGCTACTCAAATAACACAGTGGCAACCACAAGTCACAAAAGTTCAAGTAAATGCAGAGAACAATGCAATCATGAAGTATGTAATTCGAACTAACATGACATGCAAGACCAAAGTGCAACATACTTCAATAATCAAGTTCAGGTCAGACCAACCACTACAATGATACAAAGCAAGTTCGACAAGCAAACAACAAGTTCATGTTTGAAACCACTCGAGTGCAACAGAGAAGCCATGGTCAATGCAAAGCAAAAGGGAAGCTACGGTGAAATTCTACAAGTCAAGTCAATAGTATGGTACTATGCAAATACACAGCAGTATCAAGTGATACAGAAGATGGACGAAGTTCAACATTGCAGAGATGGCCGAAGTCAGAATTCAAAAATCAAATTCGTATCTTTGAAAAGGTCCAAAGTCAAAGAAAATTAAAATAGGAAAGTTTTCTGCTGTATAAACCAAAGATAAATCAAACATTTGAAAATCAAAGCCGTGAGCATCAAGGTTGAAGTTATATCAGGAAAGCCGTGCGCATCAAGCAATAGAAAAATTAGGAAAGTATCGAATTGATACGAACGAAAGTAGGTGTATTTGAATTCATATAAATAACAATCCCAAGTCATCATCATCGACATCGAGTGAAAAAGGCAAACAATAAAACAGCAACGAAAAGAAATTACATACCGAATCAACGACGCACTCGATCAAAAGAGCAGCTGCTAAACAACGAGCAGCCAAGCAACGAGAATCGATCAACAGAGGAGCAACGCAATCTCGAAGTCAACCAAATCATCAGAGAACGAGAGCAAACAAACCAGAGCCAAAGCCCTAATTCGAGAAAGAAGCCGAAGCCCTAATTTGACAAAGAGGAACGACCGTCACTTTCTTCACATAGCAAAAGAAAAGATCGGGTTAAAGAATAAAAGGGCCGACCGTGATTTATAAAAAGGGGGCTTTATTATCAAAAGGGGATTAAGTTTTTATTAGGGTTTAATTTTTTTAAAAAGGGGGTTTTTAAGTTTTATTTTGAGCAAAAATTAGGGATTCAAGTTTATATTTTAATTTTTGCTCCTGCTTGTATTTTTGAAGTCTGTTTTTTCTTTTCAAGTCAAAGAATTTGTAAATCATCACCTAGGTTATAGGTAGTGTCAGATTGTCTAGTTAGAATTAGTTCAGTGAGCAGGGTGTGCGTGTTTGCAAAACTCTATAGGCGGAGCAGAGTTTGCGAGTAAGCGAAACTCTATAGGCGGAGCAGGGTGTGCGAGTCTAGTAGAGTGTTTGTGAGCGGGAGCAAAAGGGTTTGCGAGTCTAGTAGAGTGTTTGTAAGCGGGATACTGTTTAATTCTAATAGAAATCTGGGAATGCAGCAGTAGGCAGGGGTTGCCGAAGCTGGGTAAATTTTGTGTGTGATTTACTTTTCAGCATATTTATTTCTGCAGTTTGTTTCTGTGTTTGAATCGAGAAAATTTTCTATAACCCTATTCACCCCCCCTCTAGGGTTAATCTAGATCCTACAAGTGGTATCAGAGCACGGTATTTTTCTTTAACTCTAGAGTCATGAATCCACCAAATAATACTTTTGTTGAGGGTCGTTCCAATATTATTCCTTCTATTTTCGATGGAACAGATTTTTTGAACTGGAAATTGAAAATGGAATTTTATTTAAAATCTGTTAATATTAAATGTTGGGATATTATTGAAAATGGGTGTGATATAACAAAGAAGGAAATTTTCTCAATTAATGCTCTTGCTATGCATATATTATATTCTCATATTAATTGTGATAATTTTTATTTCGTCTCTCATTGTGAAAATGCATAGAAAATCTGGAATACTCTCGATGCAATATATGGTGCAAAAGTCAACAGTAATGAGATGTCCTCCACAACCACTCAGTTAAAGAAATGTGCTTAACAAGATTGGTAAATAGCAGTTGTGATGAGGATGATGATGATGGAGCAGTCGAGCTGGCATTACCAATGAAGAAATTCAAAAGGAGGAACCACAAATACGGGAATCCAGCTCTAAATCAAAAATTAAAAAACAGAGAGCACAATATGAAGCCAAGCGAGGTATCAAAACTCACTCACTCTGAATTACTTATTTATTTCCACGAAGTGAATGACTGTTTTAAACAACTTAGGGAGAAGTATGCCAAACTTGAATCACAAAAAGACACTTTGATAGAATTAAATGAACACCTTGACCAATTAGTTAAAACCTGTCAAAGTAGGATCCCTAGGTGTGATAAGTGTTCAACATTCGAAGAAGAAATTAAAAAATCAGAGATTAATATAAAATCACTTGAAAATGAAATTCTTATTTTAAAAGAGAAAGAAAATACTAGGAAAGAGAATTCTATTAAAAAGTGCACATAATTGATAAATGAAAATGAATCTCCCAAAACACAAGTCCAACAATTGTCAATGACTTTAGATAAATTCTCAAAAAGTGAAAAATGATTGAATATGCTATTAGGAAAGCAAACTGTTAATACGGTTAGACAAGGACTTAGATATAATAAATCTGAAAATGTTGAAAACGATATTAATCAAGAAAATTCCATGTGCATAATTTGTAGAAAATATGGACACGATCACAATAATTGTTGGTATAGACCCAAACATGTGAAAACCATACCAATTTGGGTTCCAAAAGGTACGAATATAAAATCTCTCAAAGTTAAACAAATTTGAGTGCCAAAAGGAACATATATAAACAGTTTTGGGTCTCCACAAAGTTATTTTTCTAAATCTTCTGTCACTAATAATCATGGACCTATAAAAAAAAATAGGTCACAAAAATCTTTCTCCGTGTAGGTATGGTGGCAGGCTAAGGAACAACAACAGTGTTCTCTGGATTTTGGCTGTTCCAGAAACACAACGGGCAACAAAGCAAAGTTCCTTAACCTAGTACAAAGGTGACAGAATCACAATGGGCAATCAAGAAAAATGACCGTAAAGGTAAAACATGTGAAGGTATATTTATGTGATAATCTGCACCATATTCTGAATGAAATCAGCCAATATTGAGATATGGTAAAGATAATGATTTTTTGATTCTGACTTGGTCTACATAATTAGCCAATTATATTGATGCCTAAAACACTATTCTTTGAATTACTTCATACATATACGTTTGGATTAAAAACATAGTGTTTTGCTGGATGATAATATTTCTAGTTATTTTTGGCTAACTCTATATTCTCAGTTTCTGATTGTTTACATGGCTTCAATTCAAATTCAAAGAATGTCATTTAAATTGTTGCAAAAATTGGGTTTGAAATTTTTGATGCACACTTCATTGTCTGGTTTATCAATTTTAGTTAGTGATTTTTTGGATTGAAAGAGAAACTCAGATGCAGATTACACTGGTAATCTAGTTGATAGAAAAATTACTAGTTGAACGTGATTTTTGAGACATT
This sequence comes from Allium cepa, assembly GCA_030765085.1. Classification (NCBI taxonomy): domain Eukaryota; kingdom Viridiplantae; phylum Streptophyta; class Magnoliopsida; order Asparagales; family Amaryllidaceae; genus Allium; species Allium cepa. The sequence goes on along the minus strand of CM060932.1, from coordinate 78,178,350 downwards.
TTGTAACTGCATCGTTTTTCAAAGAAAATATCTGCATATTTTTCATAATTTTCAAATAGCAGAAAATTTTCTCATATAACCCCCTCGAGAAAATCATTTTTTGACCATATTTTCAGATTAGTCATTTTTATTTGATTTTAAATGACAAATTTTGACTAATCCGACTCCCTACTAATTATCAAAAAGATAAATAGTGATTGAAAAGATGATAAGTGTTGATATTTAGCATACATTACTCAAGAGATTATATTTGGAAAATTTCTTTAGGAATTCAAACAAGAGTTATAAAACTTTTTGTTGGGTAAAGATTCCATGACCATTCATATATCTATCATATTTCTATCGACCATTGTTTATCAAATCTTAAATATAGTTTGTCGATATGTGGTACTATATTCAGGGATCATTTGTTTTTCATTTCACATTTTTTTATAAAAATAAATAAATATCCAAAGTATTCACTCTCATTTAAAAGTTCTCACGGTTATGAATGGGTGAATTACTTGGATTTTTGATTATGTGCTTTCATGCTCATTTAAAAGTCCTCACGGTTATGCATGTATGGAACGCATATCAAAATTAATTGATTTAATAGACAAGTTGATTCTAATCCCATTTAAAAGTCCTCACGGTTATGCGTGGTTAGAAGATACTTGAATTCATTTTTAAAATTAAATTGGAATACTACTAATCTCATTTAAAAGTCCTAACGGTTATGCATGATTAGTAGATATTCAAATTCCTGATATAAATGTACCACAAGAAGATTCAACTGTATGATTTTATATGAACATCATATCCATTATTTCTAAAAGTGGAATATGCGCCTAACAAGGGTAGTTATGATTTTTGTATGATTCTTATTGGAGTGTAATATTTATATTCAATTTGAGTTTTAATGTTGGATTAATATTAATCACTTTATCTCTGTTTTTCTCTAACACTATTATTCTTTTGCTGATAACAAAAGGGGGAGAGAAAAGTTAAGATTTTGTCAAATAGAATCAAGCAAAGGTCAAATAATTTTCCATTTGCATCTAGGCTCATTTATATATTTCTATTTGTATGCATATATGTAGGGGGAGCATCATGTAGAGAGGAATCATTTAAATAGGGGGAGCAATTAGTGTATATCATTGTTCAAATACATTTAACACGGTCAAAATCTTAAATATATGTTTGTTATCATCAAAAGGGGGAGATTGTGGAATATGCGAGCATATGATTTTTTTTCTTGATGATAATAAACATATATACATTCATTTAAATGTATTTGTTAACGTACTATTCTATTTTTCATAGATTAAACAAATATTTGTTGAATAAAATAAATTACACAGAATTTGAATGGAATTTGAATTTAAACAGAAATTTTATTCAAACAAATATTTATTACAATCTTGAATAGTACAAATTCAAGCTCTCACTATACATATACAATTTTGATTACATCACAGTTATTTTTACATTAATAACCTCACTACATATCACTCGCACTCGTATTTTGTCTTTCAGCTGCACTCCAGTTTGAATCCAGCATCTGAGCAATCTGCAAAAATATTCACTAACACAGTAAAATTGAAAAAGAAATATTTTTGCAATATAAAATAAAATATGATTTTTGAAAGTATGATTTGCCTCAGTTATTTGGGTTGTTAGTCATAATTTACATTTGAATTCATCACACACGAACAGTGTGACATGCATAGTGTATCACTGTACATGCCACACGGCCGTGCACATCGATATACACTTGATAATTTACAGGGACAGGTGAGCACAGGTCAAACCCAAATGAAAAACCGGGTTCAACACACATGCAATATATTCAAAATCATGACACGAGCACAAGGTCAAACCCGAGTTTTGAAACTGGGTTCAACACAAGGCAACATGACATGAATGCAACGAAGACCAACATCAAAATGGACTGCAACAATCATGTATGCAGACCAGACCAGACCAAACACTGCAGAAGTTCAAGTGACATCACAGCAAAGATGACACAGTCTCAAACAAATGCAGTGACACAGTGAAGCTCAAGTATAACATTACAAGAAAGTTGTCCAGAAAATCAAACAAGACCAACCAGAGGTACAAGTGCAGGCAAGTGCACAACTTCACAACATGTCCAGTTACAAGTACAAGTCCAAGTTCGAAATCCAAAAATGCAGATCAACCATGCATGAAGAACCAGAAGTATAAGTATGGCAGTGAAACTCAGTGAAGTGCACAAGCAACATGACAGCAGACCAGTGTCAACAACCAAGTGAAGAACATGGATGTAAAAGGCAATACACAAGTGACAATGCAGTAACAACCAAAATGTTACTCAATGCACATGCCAACAACAAGTCCAACAACATGAACACATGGAGAAGTGGCACAACAATTTTTGAGAAGAACCAACAGAAACATGGAAATAATAACAAACAAATGAATGCAAGTGACTCGAGCAAAATGCACCAGATCACTACGTCCAGCTACTCAAATAACACAGTGGCAACCACAAGTCACAAAAGTTCAAGTACATGCAGAGAACAATGCAATCATGAAGTATGTAATTCGAACTAACATGACATGCAAGACCAAAGTGCAACATACTTCAATAATCAAGTTCAGGTCAGACCAACCACTACAATGATACAAAGCAAGTTCGACAAGCAAACAACAAGTTCATGTTTGAAACCACTCGAGTGCAACAGAGAAGCCATGGTCAATGCAAAGCAAAAGGGAAGCTACGGTGAAATTCTACAAGTCAAGTTAACAGTATGGTACTATGCAAATACACAGCAGTATCAAGTGATACAGAAGATGGACGAAGTTCAACATTGCAGAGATGGCCAAAGTCAGAATTCAAAAATCAAATTCGTATCTTTGAAAAGGTCCAAAGTCAAAGAAAATTAAAATAGGAAAGTTTTCTGCCGTATAAACCAAAGATAAATCAAACATTTGAAAATCAAAGCCGTGAGCATCAAGGTTGAAGTTATATCAGGAAAGCCGTGCGCATCAAGCAATAGAAAATTTAGGAAAGTATCGAATTGATACGAACGAAAGTAGGTGTATTCGAATTCATATAAATAACAATCCCAAGTCATCATCATCGGCATCGAGTGAAAAAGGCAAACAATAAAACAGCAACGAAAAGAAATTACATACCGAATCAACGACGCACTCGATCAAAAGAGCAGCTGCTAAACAACGAGCAAGCCGAGCAACGAGAATCGATCAACAGAGGAGAAACACAATCTTGAAGTCAACCAAATCATCAGAGAACGAGAGCAAACAAACCCGAGCCGAAGCCCTAATTCGAGAAAGAAGCCGAAGCCCTAATTTGACAAAGAGGAACGACCGTCACTTTCTTCACATAGCAAAAGAAAAGATCGGGTTAAAGAATAAAAAGGCCGACCGTGATTTATAAAAAGGGGGATTTATTATCAAAAGGGGATTAAGTTTTTATTAGGGTTTAATTTTTTTTAAAAAGGGGGTTTTTAAGTTTTATTTTGAGCAAAAGTTAGGGATTCAAGTTTATATTTTAATTTTTGCTCCTGCTTGTATTTTTGAAGTCTGTTTTTTCTTTTCAAGTCAAAGAATTTGTAAATCACCACCTAGGTTGTAGGTAGTGTCAGATTGTCTAGTTTGAGTTAGTTCAGTGAGCAGGGTGTGCGAGTTTGCAAAACTCTATAGGCGGAGCAGAGTTTGCGAGTAAGCGAAACTCTATAGGCGGAGCAGGGTGTGCGAGTCTAGTAGAGTGTTTGTGAGCGGGAGCAAAAGGGTTTGCGAGTCTAGTAGAGTGTTTGTAAGCGGGATACTGTTTAATTCTAATAGAAATCTGGGAATGCAGCAGTAGGCAGGGGTTGCCGAAACTGGGTAAATTTTGTGTGTGATTTACTTTTCAGCATATTTATTTCTACAGTTTGTTTCTGTGTTTGAATCGAGAAAATTTGCTATAACCCTATTCACCCCCCCTCTAGGGTTAATCTAGATCCTACAATGCAACCTCATACAAATAAAACAAAAATATCTTGCGATCCTTCGATACGTAAAACATGAATCGTTGCACTCTCCCCTTATCAAAAGAACTTTGTTCCCAAATCCTAAGCACGAAGCAACTCAACCCAAAACCCTCACATAAGAAATGATATAAGGGAAATCATCACTTGTTAACTCTCGACAACAATCACTGAGCGATCACAAAGAAGGAATAGACTCGAAATCAGTTGGAGCCATCCTCGTCATCCTAAGTACAATCACTATCAAGTTTGAAATCACTGTAGATAAGCCAAATGACTAAGTTACGTGCTAATTTCCAAAAAAAATGGACTATAGAAACAAAAGCGCCAACTCACTAATCGAAAGGCAAGTCAACTAAATATCATTCATTACCAACTATCTCAACTGTAGGTAATGTCTAATATCATTTACATTGACTTTTTTCTCAATTTTGGCCTGTGCCATGGAAAATTTCGATAGCACCTTCTTTGCATGGCTAAGTCTAGGAAAAATTCCACTACAACATAGATATGTATATATCTCTTACCTAAGGGCATCTTATATCTGAGGCATCTCGTTTCCGAAGGCAACAAAACAAATATATTACCAAATCTTCACAACATGTGTTATATACCTCTTTTGTAGCAAGAGAATTTTACTAGATGCGAATATAAGTGGATAAGCATCAAAATAGCCAAAATTTGCTTCCATGCACCTAATCAAGTACTCAACAAAGAGAATTTTGCGCAATAGCAACACCGTAATGTAAGTAAGCATGCTTGATCATAAACATGGCAATTATCTCAAATAAATGTGCTATATCAAACCATAACTATTCTGCATGTCTAGCAACCATATACGCAAAAGTAGTCGCATCAAGGGCTAATAATCAAACATAAAACAAGTATATAAGATCAAACATTAAAAATAACATCAATGCATATCCTAGCATGCATGATACCAAAAATATCAAGTATAAAACATCTAATATGTTATCTAATATGAAAGTTGGCGAAAAACATAAATCTCCCCTAATGAAGAGCTCCGGATAAGCGGTCCTCATGCTCTCATTGGTCTCTCATATGTAATCGCCTTCACTTTTACTCAACTAAACTTTTACCACTCCACCGCCTTCTTCCTAATTTGTATTTGTATCATGTATGTTGGTAAGAATAGACCTACAAGGTATTAAAGTTCATGGTTCAGTCTTAATGTCATCTTGTCGATTTGGTGCTAAATTTCCTAACGCCTCTTGTAAGTTCTCCCAAAACCCACTAGTGAACAACGAGTTTCAGCTTACAATGCTCTTGCAACACAATGGAATTACACTACCGATTCCATATATAACTCGGCTAATTTAAATGCCTTTCTACTTGACTTAGCGAATATAAATCTAACATTTTCATAAATATATCAATTATGACTTAATTGCTATCATATTTTCTTCTAGTCCTTGGCATTACACTGATGTAGCCTATGGATATCTGTTCCTACTACTCGAGATCAAACAACCTCTCATCCATACAGAACCAACAGTCTCTATTGGGTCCGCACTACACCACCTCTACTACAAAGTCCCATATTTTTTATAATTAAAAATATCAAAATTTAATAAGATGTTGAAATTTAATATTCTGAGAAACTAAGATTTATGACTTAGAAATGGAAAACATAAATAGAATATAATTTAATATTATTGTTTGAATGTTATTGACAACTATTTTAATGTAATCTCGATTAATTGAAATAATTGAAAAGTTAATTTGGTTATAATTGCAAATAAGATAATAAATTAAATGTTGTATTTAATGGTGAAATTGTATGTAATTTAATTGAAAGTGGTTTTAATATAGAATATGAAATCAGCTATTTGTAAGTAGATTTATAATCCATGTCGCGAACAAGAAATTAATAGAGATGAATTACTTAGTGATAATTGATTTATTATCATCTCATTAATAAAATCAGTTTGAAATTAATTTGGAAACGAATAAAATTAATATAATTGAAATATTGCAATTAATATGGTAAAAGATGTTAACTGTAGAATAATGAATGTAATAAAATGGAAACTTGTGTCTAATTAATTCATAAGGTATTTGATGATTTAATAAAAAGAATTTAAATCAAATTAAAAGAATTTGTTTGGAATTTAAATTATAATGAATGAATTTATTACAGTTGTAATCGAACGCTGAAATTAATGTGATAATTAAATGTTGACTTTAACATGGAAAATTTTATTTTAAAAGAATATTAATTTATATTTGACTAAGAATGATGATAGAACAAATTTCATTAGTAATTTAAAAATGATTGAATCAATTTAATAATAATTCATTTAATTAACATGCAAAATTATTCCATTTGGGCACTGCCCCGGATTCCGACGAAACCCATTTCACCGGATTTGTATTAGTGAATTATTGTTGGATTTCAAGTTTCATCACGATCGAACTTATCGTTTGATCATGCGAGCTCAAAACGCATAGAAATTAATTAATGGAATTTGAACGAATATAATCTGATTTTAAAGGCTAACTTCCATATACATTGGAATTAGGGTTTGAAACTAGTTGCATTAAGTTTAAAAATATCGAAAACTTGCATTTCAATATATTGGATGACCTGTTTTCATTTCGGGAACGAAATGGGCTTTTCGGGTCTTTGCTACCCCTTCGACCCATTCGATCTGTTCCATCCATTCTTATCCATCTCTATTTATATAAATAGTTTTTTCCTAAAACCCAAGTAGTCTTTTATTTCATTCTCTGTACATAAAATTTCTATTTCATCAGTTCCTTCCCAATGGCAGACATCTCAAACCCTAATTACAGTTTCAAATCAAATCGAAAATTCAAACTGCTCAAATCATGTCATATAATATATCATCGTGAAGCTCTCGAAGAACGTAATCTACGTCTGTAGTTTTTTATGCAATCGAGTTTTGGTTTGTTCAGAAATAAGTGAAATAGTTTCGACCTCCATCCTAGGGTTCGCGATCAACGGTGAATTTGCGACGATTCGTGGATCGGGATGTTGCACTGTGTTGAGGAGGTCGAAGAGGTGTGCATCCATATGGTTTGTTCTGGTCAGAGGCGTTTGTATTTTTTCTTTGAAGGTATGAAGACATTACCTTTTAGGAGAAATGTTTGAGCTATATACAGATTATAAGTCGCTGCAGTATTTGTTCTCTCGAAAGGAGTTGAACATGAGACAGCAAAGGTGGTTAAAGTTTATTGCCGCTTACGATTTTGGGATTGAGTACACATCGGGAAAAGCAACAAGGTTGTAGATGCACTTAAAAGGAAACATCAGAATGCAATTTTGGCGATGATTGTTGAGTGGAAGGATTTGGCGGCATTAGTAGATTGCAGAGTGCAGTGGAGATCTAAGGCCGGGTCTAGTGAAGATAAAGTTGTATTATCTTGTTTGAAAGTTCGACCAGTAATGATCGAAAGGATTCCTTTAAAACAGATATATGATCCAGTATTAGCCGAGCGGATCAGGAAGTTAAAAGAAGGAACCGAGAGCGATGACTTGAAAGATTTCAGTCTTGACCAGAATGGATGGTTGAGAAGGAAAGGATGATTATGTGTTTCGAGTGTAGAAAAAATTAGGAAAGAAGTCTTGGAGGAATGCCATTGTTCGAAATTCATCATTCATCCAGGAGGTACTAAGATGTATCAGGACATGAAAAGGAGTTTCTTTTGGGAAGGTATGAATTAGAATATTTGTTTGTGTGTAAGGCAGTTCTTTAATTTCCAACAGGCAAACGCCGAACACCAAAAGCCAAGTGGGTTGCTTCAGCCGTTAGATATTCTGGTATGAAAGTGGGATTTTATATCCATGGATTTTATTGATGGGTTGCTAAGGTCAAACATAGGAAATAATAGTATAAGGGTTATATTGGAAAAATTGACAAAGAGGCCTCATTTCATTCCAGTTAGGTCAACTAGAACGGCTCCTGTTTTGGTAAGGTTATTCATGAAGAATGTGGTTAGACTGCATGGAATTTCTAGTAGAATGTAAGTGATAGTGATCCTTTATTCAGTAGCGAGTTTTGGAAGAGTTTGCAAGAAGTTTTGGGAACCAAGCTCAAGATGAGTACAGCTTACATTATTTTGAGTAAAGTATATATATCATGGAAAAATGGCTTAGAATAAAGCTAAAGATATATTTTCCTTGTATGTATATGATTTGAAGGGCTAAATCATTTTGAAAAGGTTTTCAAGGAAAATTTAAAGGGTAGTTAACATAAGAAAATAATTCAGACAGTCGGTCCATTTTGCAGGCAGTCAGCCTAGATTTCAAACAGTTAGTCCGTTTTAATCTGGGCATTCGGTCCAATTAGCAGCAGTCAGTCCATTTTTATGGACAGTTAGTCCATTTTAGCATAACAGACCTTGCTATTTTTTTGGGACAGATAGTCCTTTTGTCAGCATAATGGACCTTTCTATTATATTGTGGGTAGATAGTTCACATATTACCTGTTTTACAAATGGATAGTCCATTTATTAACATATAGGATATTGCTTATTTGATATAATCAGTTTGATTAACCAGTTTGGTTGTAGGAGAGGAATTGCAATATATATATATATATATATATATATATATATATATATATGTTTTGAGGGGAAACCCGTTCCACTAAGCAGCATAGTCTCACTTATTATCAGTAAACCGATATGTAACAGAATTATTCACACCAGGTTTAATGTTTGACTCAAAGTTTTTGTTTCCCCTTAAACTCTCGGGTGCTCAAAATTGATTTGAGAAGGCTGAGGGTTAACGTTTTCAGATTTTAGTCTTTCAGTGAAAAAAACTTCCGAAGAGAGCAGGTGGGTGACGGATAGCTAATTAGGAATTGCAGTTTCATTTGTTTTTTATTCTGCTGTGTATACTAAGTTAGATATGACTATATTTCTTTGATCATCTAAGGGGGCGTCGTCATATGTCGCTCTTGGAGTATTATTGTAAATTATATTTAATCAATGCTTGGGAAACATTTTAGGATTTTGTAACTTGGATATGGTATTGTTTTGAAATATAATCAGTAAAAATGTTGTTTTGATTCAAGTGCTTCTGATATTATGGATACCATTAACATAGCCGTATTTTTTCACCAGAAGTTAATACTATAGTTAACTGCAGCATCTACAGCGCTTAGCTTTTGGCCTCTAGATACGGGTTGTTACAACATAAGTCGATATGGTAAGGAATAAAGGTATACAAATCATACATGACCTGTCCCTGCAATCAAAGAGTTAGCACATAACAACATAATGTACTACTCTAAGTGTCAGAAAGGTGTAATACAACAAATTGTGATAATGGGCGTCCAAGTATCCCTGTCTCCAATACCTATCTCTAACGACTACCCTAGAGTGATAGACTGTGGGGAAAGGAACCAAAGCAATCATAACATCCATCAAACAATCCTCAATATCACTCAATGTACACTAGATATATGATAAATCAATGACCATTCTTCTGCGAGGGACCAACGAAAATCCTGCTTTTCAATTGTACACTCTTTAGCCTAAAGCCCATACGACTCATTCTTCCAGTCTAGGGTACACGGATCCATTGGTCTAATTAGCGGTAGCTATTCTTCTCTGTCCACGAGTGTCTTTATAATACCCCTGCTTTGAGGACAAAAGAAAGCACTCTGAGTATCAACGATCCTTTAGTACGTGTATCCGAGTCTTTCGTTTGTCCCATCTTGCTTCCATTATCCTAAAGGAACCATTCTATATTCCTTCACTTAATGACTCCTTTTTCATCAAGCCATTTTTCTTGAGGAACCATTCTACATTCCCTATTCTATGACTCCTTTCCACATCAAACTGTCATCTTTGGAACCTAACTCCATTCAATGTCGAGTTACCATCCGAAGACTCTAACTTTCATCATGTCGATACATCGCCATCAGTTATCATGCAGATGAGCCAACACTTTCAACACGTTCTATAAGACCTTAACAATAGTACTAAGAAGTTCCACTGCTACTGGACCTTCCTCCTAAACATAGTGCTGAGTTAAACCCTTAACTTGTCACCAACTCAAGCCCTTAGCTCATTGCTAGCTTAATCCCTTATCTCATCGTTGGATTAATCCCTTAACTCGTAATCAATTTAAGTCCTTAGCTCGTCGCAAGCTTAAGCTCTATATCGTCATCAATACAAGTCCTTAATTCATCACCCACTTAAGCTCTTAACTTGTCGCCATCACAATCCTTAACTAGTCATCAATTTAAGTCCTAAACTTGTCACCAACTTAAGCTTTTAACTCGTCGCTGACACAAGCCTTAACTCATCATCACATCATATATTTAGCTAATGTTCCTACACCATGCTATGGAACATCTCATCTAGCCAAGCTCTATCCATCCAGGCCAACCACCTACTCATAGGACCTACCTCCAAAACTAGGTACTGACTCAACCTCTTAACTCGAGCTTGAGTTTAGACTTCAACTCCAAATGAAGAGCGACTTAACCCATAGCTTCCTGCCATGTTCCAGAGCACACCCACAAAGTTTCATCTAATTCCGACCAACGTTGCCTCTTCTTTGTCCAATTTCTCAATCTACCTACCTTACATCCAAAATAGCAGTAAATAATATCAAATCATAACATATAATCATGGAATAACGTGCACAAACATCCAGTCACACAACCAATACATGTGAATATGATAATCAAACTAGTTTGGTCCTAAATCTAAGCTTTAAATGCACGTATGGATACAAAATGATGGGGATTACGATATCATATGGATACGAGTAAATATATTTCAAACCTATTTTTAAAATTATTTAATAATCTCATATTTATGGTCAAAAACATATATGAATAGGTATTTAAAGTTAAAAAACCATTTCAGATCCAAAAACATGCTAAAATGACCATTTTGACTATATAAATAAGTATAGATGAGTGAGAGGTCAAGAAACGCTCACCAAATACCTAAAATACCCAATTTCCTCCATAGATCTGAAGTGGATAGTAAGGAAAAAAGATCCAAATCAATAGAAATGAAAATCTCTAGCTTCTATGTACTAATCTCCTCTCTAATCAATGATTTGGCTAAGATTAGTAAAGAAAAGCTATGAATTTTGATGAAATTGGTGTTAATGGAGGTTTAGATCTATTTTGAGGAAGAAGGAAATGACTTAGGTTAGACCCAACAACATCCTATCATCTCTAACTTCGAATTGGTTAATGGGCTTAAATATGGACTTAGTTAATTACCCACTAAAACATACCAGCAACTGTCAAAACTTAAAACTACTATGACTTTTAATTGACACTTCTGTATCTCTACTATGACCACTCTATGGAATGGGAAACCATCATCTTGAAGCAATAGAAGTTGTTTAAAACCCTAACTTAGCTCCTGCCAAAAGTTATAGTCCAAACAAGATTTTAAGGTCAAAATGGTCACACGGAAATTTGGGAAAAATTAAAGATGTGGAAAATGTTCCTAAGAGTCGCTTCACAAAATCATAGAGTCATACGACCTCAAACGAATAAAATAAAAATAACTTATAGTCCTTTGGTACGTAAAACATAAGTTGTTACACTCTCCCCTTTTTAAAAACATTTTGTCCTTGGAATTCCAAGGATGAAGCAACTCAACCCAACACCCTCACATAAGCAATGATCCTCAACAATCACTAAAAGCGATCACAACAAAGGAAATAGGCTCAGAATCGGCTGGAGCCATCATCCTCATCCCTATGTACAATCACTATCAAGTTCGAAATCAATGTGGCTAAGCTAAACGTCTATGTTATGCACTTATATCCAAATAAATGGACAATGGGAACATGCCAACTCATTAACCGAAAGGCAAATCAACTATATATCATCTATTACCAACTCTCTCAACTATCTGCAACGTCTAATATTACGTGCATTGACTTTTCTCTTAAATTTGGCCTATGTCATGGAAATTTTGGCAACGCCTTCTTAGAACGGTTAGGTCTGTGGGAAATTCCGATACAGCATAAATACACACACACACACACACGCATCTCATATCTGAAGCATCTCATATCCGAGGCATCTCGTTTTTTAGGATAACCAAACATATATTACCAAATCAACACTATATGTATTACATACCTCTTTTATAGTAAGAGCATTATATTTAGATGCAAATATAAGCGGATAAGCATCTAAATAGTCAAAATCTGCTTCGATGTACCTAACCAAGCACTCAACAAAGAGCATTTAGCACAATAGTAAAACCATAATGTAAGTAAGCATACTAGATCATATATATCATAATCGAGTAAATATGCTATATCAAACCATAACTATCCTGCATGTCTAACAATCATATAATCATAAGTAATCGCTTCTGCTAATAATCAAACATCAAACAGGTACATAAGATCAAACATCAAAAATAACATCCATGATTATCCTAGCATGTAGGATACTAAAACATATAGTATAAAGCATTGAATATGATATCTGATATGAAAGTTAGCAAAAAAACAAAAATACCCCTAATGAAGAGCTCCGGACAAGCGCTTGTTCTCATCGGTCTCTTATATGCAATCGCCTTCACTTTCACTCTACTAAAACTTTACTACTCCACCGCATTCCTCCTAATATGTATTTATATCACTTTTATCGATATGAATAGGCCTATTAGGTCTCAAAGTTACCAGTTCAGTAATAATGTCACATAGTTAGTTTGGTGCTAAATTTCTCAATGCCTCTTGTAAGTTCTCCCAAAACCCAGTAGTGAACGATGGGTTTTAGCCACTTACAATGCTCTTAGCACACAATGGAATTACACTATCCATTCCATATATAACTCAACTAATTTAAATGTCATTCTACTGGACTTAGCGAATATAAGTCTTGCATTTTCGTCGCTCTATCGACTTTTACTCAGTTGTTATCATATTCTCTTCTAGTCCTTGAAATTCCACCGATGTAGCCTATGGATATCTGTTCCCACTACTCGAGAACAAACAACCTCTCATCCTTATGGAACCATCAGCCTCGATCGGGTACGCACTACACCACCTCTACAGATACGACTCATTCCTTTAACTTAGCTATGATCTCCACTAATTTAGCTTCATACCTTTGACTAGTACTGATTCGCTAAATCAAAGTAGGTCTGATAGTCAAACTATCCATCATCTTTAGCCATAGCTTATCAAGTTTTGAAATCATAACTAGTAATAAGCTCGAGCAATGTCCACTCTAGGAATATCACTCCCAAATAGGTATGTCTTTCACTTGAAACATCAATAACTTCATTTCCAATATGGACATATAGGAAATTTCAAAATCATAGAAGGCTAAGAACTCTAAACATCGCTAGTGGGGAAGGTCAAAGTCCTTCTTGGAGAAGAGATACCTTAATAATGTAGAATCACTGGACAACTCGAACTCCTCTCCTAATAGACAATGCCTCCAAAATCCAAAAGCAAACTCTATCGCCTCTAATTCCAAATCAAGAGTCAGATACTTCCGCTTGTGCGATTTCAGTCGCCAACTAACACATGAAAATCTTACCTTTCGGTATAAGTACCGCACCTAGTTAAGTATCACAGGCATGTGTGTACTGTCATCTCCTCGTTCCACTTGGAATGAGAAACAGATGTGTCCTCGTCAACCTCTTGATTAGACTCACTAACACATGTCTGTACCTTGTGTAATGGTCAGGTCAGACCGAGTATTAAAAATTTTCAGGTAAGGACGTTCTAAAGATCAGGAGGCGAGCTGGATGGTAGGAATGTATTAAGTGTTTCCGTCGTGATATATTTCTGTTTATCTGAGACATGTTGATTGTATCTGTCCAGTGTTGTATATATGTTGTAACTATGATGTATTAAAGTAAAATTTGACAAGTACAGTTTTCCTTTGTATAACTGTTATTATTTGTTATTATATTTTATCCGCTGCGAATGTGAGATGTTGGTGTTTCTGTTCTTCTTTTCCTTCTATCTCTATCTTCTTTTCCCTAACTATCTGGAATTTTTGGGATCGAAAATTTCGGGTCGCTACATTTGGCATCAGAGCAGAAGGTTAGCGAGAACCTTGGCTCTGGTGGGTTTACTCATCAAAAATAGGGTTAATGGCACCCTAGGATGAGTTGAGTGTGTGTGTGTGTATACATGAAAGCGTACTTGTTATTTTCTTATATAAAGGTTTTAAATGATTTTATATAAGAATATATTTTGATATATAAAGCAATATTTCTTTCTAATAAATATTAAGGTAATTGGTTGTTAAATTATTGGAATTAAATTAAGTGGAAATAGAAACACGACCAAACTGAAATTGAATAAAGATAAGTTTGAAATGGATTCAAACTGAAATTAAAATCTTAAATTTCGAGAAGAGTTTCAGAATAAGATAATAATGAATTGGTTTCCTTGGGTATTTTCATAAATAATTGTTGTATTTAATAAAGATATGTGTATTAATGAGTAAGAAAATGAAATGTTTTGGGAAGTAAAACATTTTGGTAAGTATGACTTATAAATTAAAACCGAAGATGATCTAAATTGTGAAATTTTAGATCTGGATCCAAAATTTGAAAATTGTTTCAAAGTGATAAAAAAAAATATTATTTAATGTAATTGAATGAAAGGGTGAAAGGGTCCTATTTCAAACAAGAGTTGTTTGAAAATTTAAAGGAATTTGTTTTGAATTAAAAACCAAAGGTGGTTTAAAATAATATGTATATATGAGGAATATACATAATATCAATGATGGTTTGAAATAAACTCTAAATGTTGAATTTTAAACTTTTATTTGGAATGATATGAGATAACCAAAGTCATATAAATTTGAACTTATAAGTGGGCAAGAATTTTGAAATTTGAAGTGGGAATTCAAATTTAAGTAAGGTTAATGGGATTTAAATTGAATTTAACTTAGAAGAAGTTAAATAAGCTTGAATTAACAACCTGATTTGGAAATTTCAAGATGAAATTGGGATTTAACTTGGGAAGTTAAATGATTAATTTGAGTTGAATGAGTTCAAAATTCAAATGGGAATTTGGGATTAATTCAAACTGGAATTGGACTGATTTGAAATTGAAGCGGGTTCAATTTGAGTCCAAGTTGATTTAAATAATTTGGATTTATGATTAAAGTTGAATAGTTTTAAATTCAAATGGAATTTGATTTGGATTTGGGAAGAAATTGAGGTTAATTCAACTTGAATTGGGGCTAAATCAATTCAATGGAAATTTAAATTATTTTAATTGGAATTGGGTCAATTTAAATGGATGTGGAAATTTAAATTGAATTGATTGGGAATGGAGGTTGGGAATTGAACAGTTTGACTCTAGACTATTTTCAAAATAAATTGTTTTAGTACAAATCTATTTTTCCAAGCTATTTATTACATATACAACCTTTCTTATTAAACCCAAAACTATCTTTTATTTATTTTACGATTATTTTTGAAACTATTTAACAATTTTACAACTGTTTATAGACTAATTATTGTTTTTCAACTATTTTATAATCAATTACTATTTTACAAATATTTTGCAATTATTTTACTATTTTTCAACTATTTTACAGTTACTTAACTATTTTATAGTTATTTTAAAAAAAATAACTATTTTTCCACTACGTACCTATTTTTAAAAAAAAATTAAGCAATTTTCTAAAATTAAACTGGACAGAGTTCAAACTGATTATGATTAAATATCCATTTGAGATAAGAATTGAGGTGATAATCCAAATAAGGATTTAAGCAATTGTGAGTAAGTGAATGAAAATCAAAGTAAAGGTGAATATAAAGGGAATTGATTTGGCTAATAATCAATAAAGATAAATACGTATGATGTACGTATATTATTCTATTCGCATAGTGATTTGATCTGGATTCGAGTATAGAATTTCGAGATAGTTATATCGATCCGAGTTGGGATTTTTCACTCGATTTTCGACGACGAACCTGGATATGGATTGTTGATTGGTTCTGGATATTCTCTATCATAGTTATGACTATGCAAGGAGAATGATGGTTTCTGATCAAGAAACCAGTTCTGAGTCCGTACTAGGAAGTCGGGTGGACGATACTAGTTCCGAAGTGAAATTGTGTGATCGAGTGAGCGATCAGATTAATATAGCGTACGGATGATATGTGTAATCGTATGGATTTGAATAAAATTGATACTGGAAATTTTTGGATAAGAAATGTGAAATGGTTTTTGTAATGAAAGATATATTTTGTGAAATATATGATGAAGTAAAGTGGAAATTGGAGATTTCTATGATAAAAATTTACTTTATGGAAGTAAGTAATTTGGTAAGTGACTTTATAGAGCAATCAAATTTGAATATTTGATTTTGAATAAACAAAGTTATATATCTTTGTTATATAAAATAAATCTCCCCTTATTGAATCTATAGCCAGAAGAAATGGGTTTTTGAAAGTTTTTGAAGTATAAAAGGGGTTTCATACAAGTTTGAAGAGATCCAAAGTTTTAAAAAGTTATATATTTCTATATATATGTATGTATGTATGTATGTATAAAGGATCTTATGAGAATGATTTTGGAAAAGGTTTTGGGAACCTTTGAATTTGGAAAAGGCTTTTTGATTTTTGGGTAAAATCAATATTGGATTTGGAAAGCCTAGTTTGAGAATTATCGATTTTGGGATAATCGATTTTGAGAAAGGAGATTTATATGTGATTCATACTAGGTGTATGAATTGAAGATACTATATGTGTATAGTATAAAGTGTTTTGAAAATGGCTCTGGAGAAAAAGACGCTTCCTTGAAATGAGCTTCTCAGGAGTACCATAGGTTGGTACTGCCTTGAGCCTCAAAAGGGGAGGTTCTAAAGTTGATCCTGTGAGGAGTCCGGACAAAACTAGTTCCTGAGGATTATGTGTAGTGTGTAGCGGAAGACGAGGGCGCTGAGGCCTACAGAGGCATTTAGGTTATGCCGTGAAGACATTTTAACTCGATATCACTGCGATCTACTGCAGACCATAGCGAAAGTCGTGTGTGCCGCTGAGAGCTAACAGTCTACGTTCGATTATACATCGGTAGACTGCGACCTATGGTAATATAGCGAAAGTCGTGTGTGCTGCTGAGAGCCAACAGTCTGCGTTTGATTTTGCATCGGTAGACTGCGACCTATGTGGGAGTGGAGAAGTTACATTTTTGACAGCGAAAATCGAGGGCGCTGATGCCTACGGTTACATGGACTTTTGCTGTGATGGCAACGTAACCCTGGAATTTAACTGCGATCTGTTGTGGGTTCCATGGCGTAATCGAGGGGCGCGGAGTGCCTATAGTTACATGGACTTTTGCTGTGATGGCAACGTAACCCAAGATGTAACTGCGACCGTGGATGAGGGTGATGATTTCCAAAGCATTCTCACCAAAGAAGTTAAATCGATTTCAAAAATGTTTTCAATATTTTCAGTAAAATTATTTTTCAAGTATTTTCACTTGGTGTTGGAAACAAATCAGCTAAGTACTTATAAATTTTCAGTCCTACGCCTAATCAACGTATGTCCGAGTTTCTGTGAGAACAAGGATAGACTGGTTAAGACATCAAGTTATAAAAAAATATTTTTATAAAACTATATTTTTAATACTATGTAGGTTTTAAAAGTTTTCAAAGAGTAATTTATCTGGTATAAGTATTTTAATAAACTCTGGCTTCATTCCTTTTCAAGGACGAAAAGATTCAAAGGGGGAGGAATGTGATAACCCAGATTTTAGTCATCTTATAATTGAATTAATTAACTGATTTTATTCATTTAAACCAATAAAATGTGATAAATAAAGATGTTTGGATGTATATATAAGTAAATTTGAAATTCTAACAATAATTGAATTAAAATACTGAATCTTTTAGTAAATAAATAAATATGTAAATAGATATATGAAAAACTAATCATATGATAACTATTCTATTTTCATACATACATTTATGGTTTATAAATGAAATTTGGATTTAAAAATTCAAAATATATATATATATATATATATGTAACAGCCCGCAAATCCGTACCCCTTGAGTCAACACTATTCTACAACAATCAACTCAAGTTGTACAGAAATACGAACCATTTGGACTAAAGAACAAGAGGTATAAGAAGAAAATAGAACACAACAACAGAATCTAACCATCGCAGCGGAATAAAATATAATAGATAATAAATAATCTTTACTCAAGAACCAAATATCTCCGTTTATATATTACACCATCAGAGTACATCAATCACAGCTCAACAGCAATATCATACCCATGGATACACAACAACTCAACATAGCGGAATATATACATAAACAAGTACGGAAATACGTATCGTCATCCAGCTCGTCTCCTGAGCTCCACATCAACATATCCTGTATCCGATAATACTCGGTCTGACCCGGGCATTACAGTTAAATAACACCCAAGTCAGTCTGGAATACCAGCATGAGAAATCACACTCAATTGATTATTAAAGTTTCAAAAATCCTTCTGAAAACAAAAGCATCTCGTAAGACCACACCACAAATAAACATGTCGGGTTTTTACCTTACGATAGCTAAAACAATTTTTATAGAACTCCTCTGATATTATAATAGGGTCTATCTACAAATACTTATAAAATAGCCGAAATTGTTACATTATTAAATTCCAGCTACTAGCCATAGAGTGGGTAATACAAACAAAACTCGTACAAGGCTCGTAGGGAGAATGGATTTCCAACTAATGACTAGGCACTGGGGTACCACCTGTCACAGTACGGGGCCTAGATCACCGTACCGAGGAGTATGCCCGCTCCCCTGCAACACAAGGCCGGGACTACCCCTTACTGGATAATCCCAAGTGAGATCACCCCGCGGTTGGGATCAGCAACCGCCCACTAAGCCGAAATAAAAAGGGACATCTAGACAGGAATGACCTCACCCTGCTTGGGTGTTACCCACCTAGCCTTGCTGCATAACCCCTGATTTTCAGTCATTCCCATTTGATGAGGCTTGAGGCTAAGCGTTACCTTTTTAGAATATATATCCCTTAGAATGCCCATCGTCCACCTGACGATGTTTCGCAAGCATTCATCCATGCAAGTCCGTCCCGGGTTCGAACAGAACCGAAGGCACTATTCCTACTACATCCATTTTGGAAATATCCTCAGGATTAGTAGCGACTAGCCCTTGCACTTCACTGCTCCATCTTCGAATCCAAACTCGTTTCCATGAAACGTACAAACCGGATCGAAGTGGTTTTCGAGAAATAAATCTCGATCCTGGTCTCTTCAAAACGATCAACGCATTTGGCCAATACTGATAGTCGGTGATTTAACTATCAATTAATATTCACAAACAACAATCAACCAATAAATAATTTCACACATTATTCATTTGCCTCAATATCTTTTCAAGATATGTTTCTATTCTCAAACTCCTTTTGAAAACAGTTTTCAAATATCTCCCTTACGGAATATATTTCCCAAATATTTATTTTCCTCTGAAAACACCAAGCACACCCATTAGATTTTTAAAATAATTTAAAACACTTATTATAAAATATACTTTGCAATATTTAAATCAAACTACTTAAATACTTTATTCAAAAACATATATTTTAAAATATTTTCAATAAACCACTTTATAAATATTAATTAATCTTTTTTTTTTAAACATAATACTACAATAATAGATTTGAAATCTACTTGCTTTAGACTTTTACATTTAGAAATAGTAAATTTCCTCAAACATACTTTTTAAAGCAATATTAAAACTTTTAACTTAGATTTAAAATTTCTTTGAAAGCGCACTTGGCTATCCAGGGAAATACTCTTCTCTATCACACCTTTTAACAATAGTTCACCATTTATTTTAAAACATATCTACCATCTCTTTAATAAATTCTCCCCTTGAAATTATATTTTCAGATATCCACTGATATTACTTTTTCAATCTCATTTAATAAATTTCATAGTCTCATCTTCCTTTTAAGACCCCAGTCTCAAATACTTAACCAAATTTTCAAATTTATTTCCAAAATTAATTCCATTTAATACAAACTTCTTCACTTATCCAATTTTATTTTAAAACTCGTTAATTTCATTAATTCCAGGTTCAACTCTTTACTTGGGTTTTAAATTGTTTTCATTTGAAATTATAAATTCAGTATTAAATTCAAAAAAAATTCCCCTTATCTTCCAAATAAATTTAAATCTTAAATTAGAGTAAATTCTTTACTACTTTAAATAAAATCACTTTAAGTTTAACATTCATATTTTTCTGTTTATTCAAAATTCCATTTCCCTCTTGGAATTTGTTTATCTGAATTTTAAAAATCACTTTACTCCTTCCCAATTCATTTCTTAATTTATTCAAATTTTCCGATAATTATTTTACTTACAAATCTCTGCTTTTGTTTTCTTCACAAATTCAATCTTTTAGATTTTGTTAACTCAATGTTCCGAAGTATTATCAATTTCATCCATAGTATTAAATTATCAATATAATTCTTCACAGGATATCAAAATAATCATTTCACAAAATATTCAACCATACCAGATATTTTTGAGGAATCCACTTGGATCCCTCCAACCTGTTTTCCTTGCATCCACAGACGTTAGCACAATTTTAAAATACCAATTTCGCTTCGAGGTGAAATATCACGGTATATGTGATTAAATAATATTCTCCGCTATTATGCGGCGCATATGGTCTCATCCGCTATAAAATGCGAGAAATCAAACATTCCAAGATATATTATATACTACTATATATATTATTGCACATCCAATCAAAACAATCGATCAATCAATTATTTAAATTTAACTATTTAAATTTAAATTCGGCTGAGTGAGATTAACTCACCTTTGCCTTTTGTTTTGCCAATCTGATACGATCCTGACTTTTTTCCCTTGTGTTATTAAATCTTGAATAAACATCTACAATTTGTTAACATTGGAACCAATCGATCAGCCTAAAATCATCTATTAATTTAATTTTAACTAATTACTTACTAACGATTTTTTTATATATAAGTTTAAACATGATTGATGTTGGCAAATATGCTTTTAAAAAAATTAAATTACCTTCCTCCTTAACAGACCTGAACACCAAGCTCTCTAACTAAACCTTGCTCTCAAACACTGCCGCACCTTCCTTAAGCGACTAGAACTCGACGAACATCACTACCCTTCAGCTCTCAAATACAAATCCGACAACTGTAGCTCGAGCACTACACCGGCGCTTCAATCTCCACCTCCCCTTCGCTGTCAAGACTCTAGCGCTGCCGTAACCCCACGACAACCCTTTTTTTTTCTTTTTTTTTCGCACCTAGCTCCGGCATAGTCAAATCAAATTATGGACCGCGAATTGATCGATGCAGCCACAAATCGCATCCATGCCTGCCTCATCGCGACTTCCATCGAGTCCACATACGCGCCTTCGATTGCCAGATCGAGCACGCGATTTGATATCGAACGCGATGTAGGACGATTTGGTTCGCGAATCAGTCGTCTTCTCTCTTTTTATGTCTTCGATTCTCTGAGAAGGTGAGAGGAAGGCATGATTCGAAAATCTAGGGGTGGGTTTGATTTTGTGGAGGCTTCGGCCATGATTGTTTTTCAACAGAGAGTTTCGAACTTTTTTTTTTGAAACGAAATCGTGGATAAGAAAGTGGGCTCGTGCTTCAGCTGATTTAAGTTGAAGAAGCAAAATATTGATGCCGAACATCATATAACCCCTTTTTTTTTCCAGGTTGCGTTCCATTAGAAAGGAAGAAAGGGAAGTATTCATTTGAACAGGATGGCTTCACAAAGAAGATTAACACGTGAATTCTTGAAGAAGGCTCGGCTGAAAAGAAAAGAAGGGGCAACGATTTGAAATAAAAAAAAACGTATACAAGAAGGCTCAATTATTTAAATTAAATTTCATCAGACTATTTGTCAATTAAATTTCCAGCACGTTTATATTTCGTGCACACACATACTAACTCTGATCAAAACGAAATTTGAAATCCGATAATAATTCAATATTGCGGATCCAATGGAACTGGTTTCGTCAAATTCTGAGACTGTCCCTCGGAAAGCTATTTTAAATTTAATTAAACGATATTAAATTTCCAAAACTTAACAAACCATTCTTAAATTTAATTTCAACACATCTATTCTTTTCAGTAATATCAATATAAATTTTATAAGCCTTCAAATTATTTTTAACCGGCTTAATAACTTCAGATTACATATTTTACCCGATTCCAAATTATTTAATTTAATAATTTAAATATCAAATAAACTGTGATATTCGTAATTCAAGTTAGTATTACTCTATTGAATATTTAAAATCAATTAAATATTCCAGTTTTAAATGCTCGAAAATTCCGGGTCATCACATTCCTCCCCCCTTAAAAGAATTTCGTCCCCGAAATTACTAATTGGGAAGAATGGTCCAATACCCGTTTAATTTTTCCCAAAACCAAACAATTCAACTTCCAACCAACCATCTTTTATAAAAGAACCATTACTATTTTCCAAAATCAAACTGTTTAACATTAATCCAATCAACCTTGTCATTCAAAGGCACTACACTCTTATTAATTTCCTAAACTCCCGCATAGTTTGCAACCAATATTATTTGCTCAATCATTCTAGTTTCAATTTAAAACCAAATATTGAATTATCAAAATTTTCTCAAAATTTTTCTAACTCCCTAAATTCCCGAAAAATTTCGCCAGCGTCTCCTTTGCGCGGCTAGCTCGGTACAACTATAAAATGGCTCTACGGCCTCCCAAATCCAAAAAGAAAATAAAAGGCCAAGTGGGCATATCCAAAAAACCCAAATCAAATTTCATACCACAATTTAAACACATACCTCTTTCGTCGGGCCATTCAAACTTATCTTCTGAAATCAAAATCAATTCTCTTTTCTCTTTTATAATACCTGCATCTCCTGCTTAGCACTAATATCCCATCACAATATCCCAAAACATTTTATCGACTTCCTCACAAAATGTCGATGTTTACTCATTCAAATATCAACTTAGAATATATTTGTAATATAAATTTCCAATCAAGAATTCACCATTCCTTTCTTAAGTTAGTATAAGCATTTTATATGCTTCTTATGTTTATTCCCATCCTACCACTTCTGTTTATGTCCAATTTTATTCAAATTGATTCTTTCATTTCCATACGAATTCAATTTATCTTTAACTTTAAATATTGAATTTTTTTTATAACTAATTCATGTCATTATTTTAACTAGTTTCATTCACTGACTTATTTCAATTTCCAATTTTAAACCGTTTTGTCGTTAACAAAATTTTCCAACTTCCAAAATTTCTGGAAAATTTTGGCAGAGTCTCCTTTGTACGGAGGAGCTTTTGCAATTTGACAAAAGAGATAAATATATATACATCGACCCACACGGTCGGAAAAACCAAAAACAGTTCATATTTCCTATTTTTATTGCGTAGGCGTACCTTATTTAGCATTTTAAGCAAGCGGCTTATTATTTTTTTAGCAAATAGCTCAACCAAATCCAGCCACACGGCTCCCAGGTACCTGTACTTACTCAATTCAAACATGTAAGTGCCAAATATATGCAGTTTAACTATATTTCATTTAGTTGCAATGGTTAAAACATATTAATTCTAAAAGAAATTCACACCAAACATTTTTCCTTCAGCAATTTATATAGTTTCCATGCTAATTCATCTGTTTCAATTAATTCATAAACCATTTTCATTCAATTTGTATGGTTTTCAATCCATTCGTATACAACTTCATCAACTTGAATGATTTAAAACTCAATTGCTTACAATTAACTTATTTTTAGGCAAATCGAACTCATATTTAATTCCATTTTCAAATTTATTCACAATCCATATATTCTCATTTTATTGCATATCAAATTTGAATACATTCACTTGCATTTCATTTTATTAACCCACTAGTTCATTCAAAACCATTTACAACCTAGGTTCATCTTAA
The DNA here is from genome assembly GCA_030765085.1 of Allium cepa. Taxonomy (NCBI): domain Eukaryota; kingdom Viridiplantae; phylum Streptophyta; class Magnoliopsida; order Asparagales; family Amaryllidaceae; genus Allium; species Allium cepa. The sequence goes on along the minus strand of CM060932.1, from coordinate 78,154,390 downwards.
TTGCCAATCAAATTTTCCTTTTATTTTAATCTATTCACAATCATTTATTTAGCTCGATACATTCCATTTAAATTTCATTTACAATCCATTTATTTACATTTCATTCCATATTTGTTTATTCCAAACCATTTTATTTAGCTCGAAGACAATCCAAGCTATTTCATCCAATAACTATTTCAAGTTTATTCACGATCTATTCAATAGCGTTTCATTCCTTATCCGCATTCATTTAAATCCATTCTATTAACTTAAAAACATTCCATTTCCTTATTGTCTCTAATTATTTCAATTCCGTAACAATTTTAAATGGTTTACGATTATTTATTTAAGAATTTCATTTCATTAAATATTACCGGCAACTCACCGAATTTTATTTCAATTAAAATTTATTTTTACCTGATTAAAATCCAATCCAATATTATTAAACTTAGTTTTAAGTTGAATTCAATTCAACTCCTTTCCATCTTTTGGCTTAAGTTTATTCACTCCAATTTTATACTTAAGCTCATTTCATTTGATTAGCTATTATAAAATTTAACTTTCCAGATTCAGCTCATTTAATTGATTACAAGCCCATTTCCAATTTATTTCCACTTATTTGGATTTTATTTGCAATTCATACCATTACTATTTTAATCAAATTTCATTTTTATTCGATATATTTCCAATTATATTTAATTTGTTAACACTTCAAGTTAAAATTTAATTTATAACTCAAAGTTCTGATTCCACTATCCATTTTCAAATTACCATTTATTTTTATGAACTCACAATTCAGTCTCATTTACTTCCCCAACAATTTGAGTCGAATTCAATTTATAACTTGAGTTTTATTTCCAATCTTCATTATTAGCTTATAATTCAGCTTCTATTTACTACATTGAACTCCATTTACACATTTCATTAACTAATTTATTATCTAATTAGTTCTTTCCCTATTTATAATCCAACACTTTAATTTTAATTCCAAATATCACTCCATTTAATTTTATTAGTTCAATTTAGTTTATAACTCAAGTTTGATTTTCATTTTATTCTTCAATTCATCAAAAATATTTATTTTGGGTTTTCTATCCCACTTTTCAAATTTAATAAGTCACAACTTATTATTTACACAATTCCATTCATTATAGGCTTGAATATTTTCTTCTTTTATTTTAACTCAAGCCTTATGCTCATTTATAATCAAGCATATTTTTATTACCATGGATTTTTAATTCTTTTACAAGTCATTCTAATTTATTTACTTCAATTCCAATACTTATTCAATTTATTTCCCATTCGTTCGGTAAGAACTTAATTCCATTCATTAATTCAATTGAACTCTCATCCCAATTCAATTTTACTTTAACTCAGATTTATTTAACTAAATTCGATTTCAACTTGATTCGAATACAACTAGATATTATTTTCAGCCTATTCAATCAATTTCAATCTAGTTAAATTTTATTTTTAACTTTTCCCTTTTAAATTTAAATTTTCGACATTCAAAGCTTATATTTCCTTCCTGATTTAAAAATCATCTCAATTTATAAGCTGACAACTATCTCATCAGCATTTTTAACTCCCTGCGTTGGTTGCAAATCATTTTGAAATCTTCAACATCTCAAATCACATTTCTCAAAAGTCAAATCAATCCTGGTTTTATTCCCAACAAATTTCCTTTAAGATTGTCATAAACAACTTGTTTTTCTAAACAAATCAATTTGGTAGCAATTCTTCACTTAGAAATTCGAAAATGAATACTGATGATGCGGCCGTCATCATCAGAATTATTTTTCAATAATCTAAGTGGTTTCAATGCTATATCACTTTCAAAATCCATTTAAAACAATTTCCTTTCAGAAATACCTTCAAAACAATAATGCTATCATTTATCTCCAAAGCACTTCGATAAACACTTTCAAATCCTGCTTAAATCAATTTTAACTATAATTCATTTGCATAGCTTATGCTCATACAACTTCTCATATAATTATATTTCAATTTATAATTTACATTTATAATCCATATTTATAAATTTCATTTTATAATTGAATTTATCTCCTTAATCTTTGGTTATATTTACAATTTCTAGTTAAATTTTCACTTAACAATGATAATACTTTAATATTATCATTTCTAACATCCAAGCAACCATATATTAACTAAATAGTTTTCAAAAACTGTTCTTTATATCAAAATATGTTTTTGGGTGAAATTATTTCATTTACCCACAATCAAAACAATATCGTGTCAATTGTTCTATCCAAGTGTTTAGAAACCTCTTCGATACAGTTGTCCAGACTGTGCCGACGAAAGTTCATATGCCACTCTGTTTGCGCAAAAAATGGGCAAACACCTCCAAGTCGTATTATTTAGTTGATTTTATGTGGTTTTCAATGATTTGGGTGACTTATGCAAATGTGTAAAAAGCAGGGACTGAACTGTAAAAGACACACAGATTTATAGTGGTTCGGCCAGAACGTGCCTACGTCCACTTTATATGTTATTATCCTCTTTCTTTCAGATTACAAGTACAAAGCTTTGTATACAAGTATATGAAAGTTATTTGAAAGTTCCTTCCGTGCTTGAGCTCTCAAACTTGTCCGCCATTGTTGTACCCCTGCCCCTCTATTTATAGAGTGAGGCTGGGGGCAGGGGTCTTGGATGTATATAGCTGCTGGTGGGCCTGGGCTGAAGCAATCTGGCCTGGCGGCGTTCTGGTTCGGCCGTGCTTGGAGAAGGTTGGGGTTTGGTCCGGTAGGGAAGAGATGTTTGGGCTCGGTAGGGATGTGGTCCGGTGGTAGGTTGGTTCGGCATAGGGGTGTAAGGCAGTTGGTTCGGTGGTGATGAGATGTGGATCAGTGTTAGTTGGTTCGGTGGGAAGCGGTTCGGTAGGGTGTTGGCTCGGCATCACTGCACTTGAGGGTTTGGTTCGACAGCACTGCCCTTGGGAGCTTGGTTCGGCAGCACTGGCCTTGGGGGCTTGGTTCGGCATTGATATGGAGTGTCTCTGGTTCGGCAGGGGGGATGGTCCGGCTAGGACTTGGAGATTGGCTGGTTCGGTGGAGGATGAGGTTGGAGTTTGGACCAGTAGAGGCTGATCATGGAAGTTGGTTCGGCATTGTTGGGAGGAACGGTGGTTCGACATTGCTTGAAAAATGTTTTGGATCGGTGGTGAGAATTCGCCCAACATTTGCCCCCCAAAGTGGGGCACATGCCTGCATGTGTCGCGCTTTGTTTTCTTGCAGTTGGGATGGCTTTATTCGGTTCCAAGTGCTAAATCATCCGGTCCGGTTATCCTGTGCTCACCTATAAGTAGGGGCATCATACTACTGTTATCCCTTTACCGTTTGATATAGCCAAATCACTTGAGTGCCGAATCAAACTCGTTTACTCGAAACAGCCGAATCAACCAAGTACTGCGTCGATCCTAACTGCCGCTCCAGGTGAGGTTGCTTCTGCCGAATGAACTTGTGCTTGTATTGCCGAATGAGATTTGGAGTTTTAAATGCCGAATGAGATTTTAAGTTTGAATACCGAACGGGCTCTAGGTTGGGCCTTGCTGAATGAACTCGGGGATTCCGAGTGTTGAATGAACTCCTTACCGGATGGACTTTTATATTTGCTACCGAATGACACCAGGAGTTCGGGCGAAATTTCAGACTATGATACTTGCATGTTTATACCTTCCATTTTAATGATGTACTTTTTCTTTTGTGTTTGCAGATAAATGTCTCACAAAGTGGAAACCCGATCAGATAAACGGAAGTCTAAGGGCGAAGGAGAGTCCTCCTCCGTGCCCCCAGCCCAGCCAAGACCGGCGCAACATGGACCTGCCCCGAGGTCGTTAGTGGATGGTATGGTCCCCAGGAACTTCTGAATTCCCCGCCCGACTGTTTTCCTAGCTCCCTCAAAGAGGAACAACTCGACGCCATATCTCGTTCTTTTGGGATTGATAGAGCGCTCATGGTGCTGCCAGGGGCTTATGCCATATGATAGAGCGTCCATGAGTCTCTCTTCTCCTTCTTCTCCATTCTCTCCTGAACATTCCTTACGAGAGTCTGCATGCTCTTCATTTGATGATGAGGCCACCGAGGAATTCCCAACTCTCTGCATTTCTTCTTCAAAAGAGTTAGACCTATGTTTAATTCTTTCGCTGCTTGCGATATTGGCAAGTAAAAGTACTTCGATACTAGTTCAAATGTTAAGGCCGTTTTTTCCTTGTTCATCGTTAATTTCTTCTTATTTCCTTTTTTTTGCCTTTTGATTCTTCCTTCTGATCATCATTAGATATCCTGTAGCTCAACTTGGACTTCTCTATCTCATAACTCAAGTCGTTGAAGATGATATTGAACTCTTCAGAAAGGGTCAGAGGAGCTAAACGAGGATCTGAAGGATGGTTTAGAGGAATGGCATTGATTATTTCATCCAAATCTGGTACTTCATTGTTCAAACCACTGAATGATCCTTTACTGAAATCTAGTTGAGCATCATCAAATCCACTGGGCAGACCATCAATATCGTTCCAAAGATTATGATCATCTAAGTAGTGCAATTGGTTATTCATGACTGCAGAAGGACTGATCATGTAATTTCGTATATGATGTTGAAATGTGTAGTCAATGCAAAGAAGATTGAAGCTGGCAATGAATGTCATTTCATCTTGAGTGTTCTGAGTTCAAGCCTTGCTTCCCCTTCTTTTCTTTTTAGGTTTTCACAACTTGATCGTTTACTGTTTGTTTAATGAATTCCTCTTCTGAATTGGACAGGTGGGACTTCCGATCAACATGCTGGGAGCTCCGACCCTGCGGCTAAGTAGGCTTGGAGAGTTGGTAGGATGAGGGCGAAGCATGGACGCAGCTGGTTCCTTGTCCGGATTCGGCCACCTTTTGATTTCCTTTTATCGCTGTTTATGTTAGTCTAAAATAATGATGTGACTATAATAATATTGTTTGTGGTGAATGACTTTATGTAATTTCATAACATAAGCTGATTCCTTTATGTTGGAATGTTATCGCTATTTTGTTGTGCTGTGTAAGTGATGTAACTATGCATGTTACTAGTGACTTGACTAGGCCTGATGCCAAGTTTTTTGCTTAAAGTATAATTTTCTCATTTTGCAACGTAAATGTGATGTGTGAATATGAACTGCAGCTATGCATTAATGTATAAAAGTAGAAGGTACCGCCCTTCATGTTTCGGCTGTGGACGGCAACTTCGTGGGCCCTGTAAGACTAAGCACGGAATGCTGTTGAGTGTCTCTTCATCCGATTGTAAGTTTCTGTTTCCATTAGCGAGCGTTCCCTATTTCATGTCCTGTACTTTCAAGCACCATTACGGAGAATAGAAGAAAAGTTTTAAATGAAATGGAAATATAGGAAAAGTAAAACTTCCAGTCGCGGAAGGCCGTCGATGTGCTTAAGTTCGTGGCAAACGGGTTTTGTAGTCACTTTCCCTAGCTGTGGGTCTTGGAGACATTTGTCACCCATCTTACGCCTCTGCGGGGAGTTTTCTTTTTTACCACAGCCGCACTTAAGACACATCGGAGCCGATCGCGCACAGTAACTACCCGGGCCATTATGGCCCGTAATCGCGGGTATTATTCGATTTACTGTGGCCGGCTAGCGTGGGGGCCGATCGTCAACTGTGAACTGCCCCTGGCTGGCCACACCTTATGTTAGGGCTTATGGTCGGTTCACAGTTGCCGACGAGCCGAATCGCTGTAATGAGCTGCCATGGCATAATCGGCCTTCTCGGTGGCTTATACTCGGCTTATTACAGTCGGCTTTAAGGGCCGAGGCAAACAATGAGTTAACTCATGGTAGAGGGATACTGGAGCAAAGTGTCTCATTGGCGAGGGCATAGGATCGTAGCGTACCTGTTAGATTTTATCTAGATGGAGTTGTGTTGTGAAGCTCTGAATTGAAATGTCATCTGCAAAGGATTTTGTTCAACAGCAAAGGATAAAACTTAACAAGTAGCCAAGATACAAAGGAACAAGTTAACAAGAGCCAAGTTTTTTTAAAGTGGTTCGGCACGAAAATGCCTACGTCCACTGATTCTCTTTGTTAATTCACTTCATATGGGCAGTACAAGTTAAGAAAAGTATCGACGGAGGTGTCGGATGTTCCATGCCCTTTGGAACACCTCTCCGTCCACTGTTGACAAAATATAAGCTCCGTTATGGAGATCTTTATGAATTACATATGGTCCGTCCCAGATGGGGTCCAGTGCCCCGGGGCGCGGAAAGATACGCTTGAGGACAAGATCTCCTTCTTGTAAGCTGCGATGCTTGACTTTGGAGTTGTATAGTGCTGCCACTTTTTGTTTGTGAGCTGCTACTTGAGTGCTGCATCATTTCTTCTCTCCTCAATCAGATCCAAAGACATGAGGAGGAGTTCTTCGTTTTCTTCTGGGTTGTAGTGGATCCTACGGTGGGAAGGCACAATAGTCTCAACTGGGAGCATTGCCTCCGATCCGTATGCCAAAGAGAAAGGAGTATGCCCTGTTGATGTTCTGAAAGATGTGCGGTAGGCCCAAAGTGCCGTAGGAAGTTGATCCACCCAAGCGCCCTTTGACTTTTCAAGCTTCTTCTTGATCAGCGTTTTGAGAATTTTGTTGACAGCTTCGACTTGGCCATTTGCCTGGGGATAAGCCACGGATGAGAAGCTTTTGTGAATCCCGTGCTCTTGGCACCAGTCGGTGAATTCCTCGCTGTCAAACTGAAGTCCATTGTCTGATATGATTTTGAGTGGTACTCCGTTCCTGCACAGAACATTTTTGATCAAGAAGTTAATGATTTTTGTCGAAGATATTTTATTTAGAGGTTCCGCTTCCACCCATTTGGTGAAATAGTCGACTGCTACTATAGCATATTTAGCTCCGCCTCGGCCCATTGGCAGTTCACCAATCAAGTCAATTCCCCATACTGCAAAGGGCCAAGGGCTAGTCATTTGAGTGATCTCATTTGTCGGTAGTCGAGGAATTTTGGCAAATTTCTGACATCTGTCACATTTTCTGACGAAGTCTAAGGCGTCTTTGTTCAAGGTGGGCCAGAAATATCCATATCGGAGTATCTTCTTTGCCAGAGTCTGCCCTCCAGTGTGATCTCCGCAGCTTCCCTGGTGGATGTTGGATAAGATTTCCTTGGCTTCCCTTCCAGCGACACATCGTAATAAGGGGTTAGAGAAGCCACGCCGGTAGAGGATTCCTTCTTGCAGTGTGTAGCGGGAGGCTTTCCTCAAGATTTTCCTGACTTCGCTACGCTCGCTGGGCAATGCGCCATCTTGTAAGTATTTCCGGATAGGAGCCATCCAAGTTTCTTCTTCAATCGCAGCTATCAGATCCTCCCGTTCGAAGCTCGGGGCTAGTTGTTTTGAGACGGCTGTTGCTCCCGAAAAGGAGTTGTTCTTCATGCTGGCTTGCTTTGCCAGTTCGTCGGCCTCTTGATTCTCCTCTCGAGGAATGTGTCTGATCAACTAGTGATCCAGTTGGTTAAGTAGCAGCTTGGTCTTCTTTAGGTATGCTGTGAGTCGTTCTCCTCGAGTCTGGAACTCTCCTATTATTTGATTTACAATAAGTTGAGAATCACTATGGAGACATAAAGAACTGACTCCAATTTCCAGTGCAAGTTCTAATCCGGCTATCACTGCTTCGTACTCTGCGTCATTGTTGGTGGCAGAGAATTCCAATCTTAGGGCGCAGTGCAGCTTCTTTCCCCTGGGGGTGATTATCACAACACCTGCCCCCGAGCCTTGTTCGTTCGACGCTCCATCTACGAAGAGATTCCACTTGATATCTTCTACTCTTTCAGATTGGTCCTTACCTTCGCTAGTAGTGAATTCGGCAATGAAATCAGCTATGGCTTGCCCCTTGATAGCGGTGCGAGGATGGTAAGTGATATCATATTGACTTAGTTCGATGCACCACTTAAGTAATCGCCCAGAAGTGTCGGGGCGATGGAGCACTTGCCTTAGCGGTTGATCGGTTAAAACTCTGATGGAATGAGACTAGAAATAGTGTCGCAGTTTCCGCGACGTGATAAGCAGACAGTATGCTAGATTTTCAAGTTTAGGGTATCTGACTTCTGCCCCCGTAAACCTCTTACTTACGAAGTATAAGGGCCGTTGCGTGCGGTTGTCTTCTCTCACCAACACGGCGCTTAGGGCATGTGGTGACACAGCAAGGTATAGGTATAGTTCCTCTCCTTCATTTGGAGTTGAAAGTAACGGTGGTCTCTGGAGGTGTCCGATTAAGTTAAGGAAGGCTGTCGAGCATTCGTCAGTCCATTCGAACTTTCCTTTGTCTTTCTTTAGAGCTTCGAAGAAAGGGATGCATTTGTCGGTTGCTTTAGAGATGAACCTACTCAGGGCGGCCACTTTCCCGTTTAGGCTTTGCATCTCTCTTCGAGTAGATGGTGTCTTGATATCTTGTAAAGCTCGGACTTGTTCGGGGTTTGCTTCAATCCCCCTGGCATGAACGATGAATCCCAAGAACTTTCCCGATGATACTCCGAAGGAGCACTTTAGAGGGTTCAGCTTCATTCCATATTGGCGAAGTACTTGAAACATCTCGTCCAGGTGGTTTATATGGTCGTTGGCTTTCCTTGATTTTACTAGCATGTCATCCACATAAACTTCCATAGTTCGTCCTATCAGTTCTGCAAACATCTTGTTGACGAGGCGCTGATAAGTAGCTTCGGCGTTTTTAAGTCCAAATGGCATTACCTTGTAGCAGTACAATCCTCGGTCAGTGATGAAGCTAGTGTGGTCTTGATCGGGGGCGTGCATAGGGATCTGGTTATATCCTGAGTATGCGTCCATAAAGGATAAAAGTTCGTGTCCGGCAGTGCTGTCCACGAGTTGGTCGATTCGGGGGAGTGGGAAGCAGTCTTTCGGGCAAGCGTCATTTAAGTTGGAGAAATCGATGCATGTTCGCCACTTCCCATTAGCTTTCTTTACCAGTACCGGGTTGGCGATCCATTCCGGGTAGATGGCTTCACGTATGAAGTCATTGGCAAGTAAGTTCTTTACTTCTTCCTCGAGGGCTGCTGATCGTTCTGCCCCCATACTTCTCTTCTTTTGCTTTACGGGTACCTTGGTAGGATCGATGTTTAGTGCGTGGCATGCTATGTCCGGGGAGATTCCAGTCATATCAGCGTGCGTCCATGCAAATACATCCATGTTGTGGCGAAGAAAATCAATGAGTTGATTCTTTAATTCTCTTTTTAACTGAGATCCGACTCTCAGCAGTTTACTTGGGTCGCGTTTGTCTACAGATACGAATTCCATAGCCTCTGCAGGCTCGGCGGTGGCCTCTTCCTCTTTGTCCCTGGGGTCTAATTCATTGAAAGGATCACTGGTATACCGAAGAGGAGGGGCTTTCTTTAGTTGCTATGCTTCCAAGCTTTTCATGCAGAGAATAGTCTCTGCATTTTTCCCTTTATCTCTCCTTCGATTATTGCGAAGTTCGGTTATATAGCAGTCCCGAGCGGCGTCTTGATCCCCTTCTACTTCTCCCACTCCATTATTCGTTGGGAACTTCATCTTCAGGCACCATGGGGCAAGGATAATTTGGAAGTCGGACAAGGCTGGTCTTCCTAAAAAGGCATTGTAGGCCGAGTGGTTGTCTATTAGCACGAATGTTTGTTTCCGAACGGCGGAGCGGGGATGACTTCCCAATTCAACAAAGAGATCCAATTGTCCGAGGGGCATCTTTGCTTCTCCAGTGAAACCGTGTAGCGGTTTGTTGCAGGGAGACACGTCCTTCATTGACAGCTTCATTTTGTCGAAAGCATGCTTGAACAGAATATTCACTGAGCTTCCAGTGTCTACTAGGATTCGAAAAACTTCAGCTGGGCCGAACCAGGCAGAGATGACCATAGGATCCATATGAGGGTGTTGCCTTCCTTCTAGGTCGCGCCCACTGAATGTGATGTCATTATTTTCCTTCCGCTTAGGGTGGCGTTCTTCCATAACAGAATTGACGCAGTCTCACTCGCTTCTGAGTGAGTTTCCATATCTTTCCATTTCTGCCAAGCTTTTGTCGGCGATGTGTGGCCCCCTAGATATTGTATGAACCACTATCTTCTCTTGGCTGGAACCGCTGGTGTTGCGGTTTCCTCCGCCTGTTTCTGGGTGGAGCTGCCCTGGGTTTTCCTTGGCGGGAGCTGGAGTCCTATCCTGCCCTTTACATAGCGTTCCAGCCTCTTTCTCCTGATGTGTTCTTCAATTAGGTCTCGGAGATGGCGGCATTCATTGGTATCGTGCCCATGAGACTCATGGAAACGGCAGAATTTTCCGGACTGGATTGCGCGATCTGACTCTTTCTTGTACGGGGGCCGCTTGTATGTAAGTTCGTCCTGGGTGGCCAGGAAGATGTTCTCGACTGTTTCATTCAAGGGAGTGTAAGCGTCAAATCTCGGTCCTGGTCGGTACAAGCGCTTTTCTCCCTTCCTGCCCCCTGCATTGTCTCTGGAGTCGTTTCTCCGAATGTCCTTCGCTGCGGCGGGGGCGTTTCCATGAGCCGTCTTAGCCTGTGGTCCTGTCTGCCTTTCAGTGCAGCCTCTTCGAGTCTCATGTACTTCCCAGCTTCATGGAAGAAATCGGGCAAGGTAGATGGTTTTTCTTTAGTTAGTCTTCTAGCAAACTTGGTATCCAGATGCACACCACTACAGAGGGCCATCAGGACAAGTTTCTCATCGGCATCTTGAACTGCTGCCGCTGCGGCATTGAACCGGGTTAGGTATTGCTGCAGTGTCTCTCCGGGTTTCTGTTTGATAGTAGATAGGGAGTAAGCATCCTTGGGTTGTTCCACATGAATGCGGAACTGGCTAATGAACTTTTCTTTCAACACCTCCCATGAGCTGATAGATCCTTGGGGTAGATGGCAAAACCAGGAGGTAGCTAGGTCTGCTAGGAATAGCGGAAAGCATTTACACAACACTCCTTCCGTTGCTCCGCTCATGAGCATATGCTGTGTGTATCTCTGCAAGTGTACAACGGGGCGGAAGTTCCCTTGTACGGTTCCATCGTCGGCATTTTCCATTCTCGAGGGGTGATGGCGGTTCCGATGTCGCGGGTGAAAGGGCTGGTTACCCTAACCGCCTATCCCTCGATCCCTTTGCTCCCGTCGGACGCATTCCCTGAATAATCGTGCCATTCTTTCATCAGAATTTGGAGCGGACAAAAATGAGCTTGGTTCTTCCCTGCGGGATCGATCTCGTCCAGATGACCTGTAGGGATGGTATAGTCTATCACTTCTGACGTTATCCAGTGGCTGTCTTTGGCTGCTCGGATGCATGCTAGGACCAGCTATAGTTGGCCTTTGCCTTGATCTTCTCCTGTGGGGTTCTGTTTCAAGCATTTCCTCGGGGTCAACTTCGGGCTGGATTCTAGCTCGGCTCCGTTCATTGGTGTTTCTTTGGCTAGGCAGCATGACCGGCTCAGCTACATCCGATCCTTGCCTGGTACCTCCCCTGCGGGGTTCGGTTCCAAGCGTTTCCTCGGGTCGGAGTTCGGGATGAGTTCGGGCTCGGCTCCTACCATGGTTGTTTCTGTTGATAGTTTCTTCGAAGAAGGAATACCTTTGTCGCCCCTCAGATCCTCCGGATTGGGATTCACCCCATGATTCAGTGTCGCGGTTGGATTCTTCAGCATCCCTTAAGCGTGACATGAGTTGGTCCACCAAAGCTTCTTGTTGGGATGTGAAGCGGTTGGTTACTTCAGCCACAACTCTGTCTAGATCTGCCCTAGTAATTGCTGCCGGTTGTTCTGTGGCAGGGGCTGTCGGGTTTGTCTGATCCTCGTTCGGTACTACTGTTGGAATAGGATGATTCTCTTGATCTGTGATCACTGGATCCGAAACGCTGCTAGTTGCAACGTTCTTTCCCTTGTTGGCATCTTTTCTCGGCCTGGAAGTCATGTTTCCTAGGCAATGAAGGGTGCTATTGGGAAAGAAGGTTGAGTGAGGGAAGCTGAAGCTTCGAGTTCCAAGCTCCCAGTGGAAGCACCAAAAATGTTTGCACAAAAAATGGGCAAACACCTCCAAGTCGTATTATTTAGTTGATTTTATGTGGTTTTCAATGATTTGGGTGACTTATGCAAATGTGTAAAAAGCAAGGACTGAACTGTAAAAGACACACAGGTTTATAGTGGTTCGGCCAGAACGTGCCTACGTCCACTTTATATGTTATTATCCTTTTTCTTTCAGATTACAAGTACAAAGCTTTGTATACAAGTATATGAAAATTGTTTGAAAGTTCCTTTCGTTCTTGAGCTCTCAAACTTGTCCGCCATTGTTGTACCTCTGCCCCTCTATTTATAGAGTGAGGCTCGGGGCAGGGGTCTTGGATGTATATAGCTGCTGGTGGGTCTGGGCTGAAGCAATCTGGCCTGGCGGCGTTCTGGTTCGGCGAAGCTTTGGTTCGGCCGTGCTTGGAGAAGGTTGGGGTTTGGTCCGGTAGGGAAGAGATTTTTGGGCTCGGTAGGGATGTGGTCCGGTGGTAGGTTGGTTCGGCATAGGGGTGTAAGGCAGTTGGTTCGGTGGTGATGAGATGTGGATCGGTGTTAGTTGGCTCGGTGGGAAGCGGTTCGGTAGGGTGTTGGCTCGGCATCACTGCACTTGGGGGTTTGGTTCGGCAGCACTGCCCTTGGGAGCTTGGTTCGGCAGCACTTGCCTTGGGGGCTTGGTTCGGCATTGATGTGGAGTGTCTCTGGTTCGGCAGGGGGGGATGGTCCGGCTAGGACTTGGAGATTGGCTAGTTCGGTGGAGGATGAGGTTGGAGTTTGGACCGGCAGAGGCTGATCATGGAAGTTGGTTCGGCATTGTTGGGAGGAACGGTGGTTCGGCATTGCTTGAAAAATGTTTTGGATCGGTGGTGAGAATTCGCCCAACACACTCAATAAACCAATCAACACCATATTAAAACAATTTATATTTACTAACAAATACGTGCTCATATCTATTAATATGCTTAAACTCATTCTAGAGTACTATTGACTCTAATTAAATGAGTAATTCCCACCAGAGCCAAGGTTATCACCAACCTAAGCTCTGATACCAAGTGTAACAGCCCGCAAATCCGTACCCCTTGAGTCAACACTATTCTACAACAATCAACTCAAGTTGTACAGAAATACGAACCATTCGGGCTAAAGAACAAGAGGTATAAGAAGAAAATAGAACACAACAACAGAATCTAACTAACGCAGTGGAATAAAATATAATAGATAATAAATAATCTTTACTCAAGAACCAAATATCTCCGTTTATATATTACACCATCAGAGTACATCAATCACATCTCAACAGCAATATCATACCCATGAATACACAACAACTCAACACAGCGGAATATATACATAAACAAGTACGGAAATACATATCGTCATCCAGCTCGTCTCCTGAGCTCCACAACAACATATCCGGTATCCTATAATACTCGGTCTGACCCGAGCATTACAGTTAAATAACACCCGAGTCAGTATGGAATACCAGCGTGAGAAATCACACTCAATTGATTATTAAAGTTTCAAAAATCCTTTTTAAAACAAAAGCATCTCGTAAGACCACGACACAAATAAACATGTCGGGTTTTTACCTTACGTTAGCTAAAACAATTTTTATAGAACTCCTCTGATATTATAATAGGGTCTATCTACAAATACTTATAAAATAGCCGAAATTGTTACATTATCAAATTCCAGCTACTAGCCACAGAGTGGGTAATACAAACAAAACTCGTACAAGGCTCGTAGGGAGAATGGATTTCCAACTAATGACTAGGCACTGGGGTACCACCTGTCACAGTACGGGGCCTAGATCACCGTACCGAGGAGTACGCCCGCTCCCCTGCAACACAAGGCCGGGACTACCCCTTACTGGATAATCCCGAGTGAGATCACCCCGCGGTTGGGATCAGCAACTGCCCACTAAGCCGAAATAAAAAGGGACATCTAGACAGGAATGACCTCACCCTGCTTGGGTGCTACCCACCTAGCCTTGCTGCATAACCCCTGATTTTCAATCATTCCCATTTGATGAGGCTTGAGGCTAAGCGTTACCTTTTTAGAATATATATCGCTTAGAATGCCCATCGTCCACCTGACGATGTTTCGCAAGCATTCATCCATGCAAGTCCGTCCCAGGTTCGAATGGAACCAAAGGCACTATTCCTACTACATCCATTTTGGAAATATTCTCAGAATTAGTAGCGACTAGCCCTTGCACTTCACTGCTCCATCTTCGAATCCAAACTCGTTTCTACGAAACGTAAAAACCGGATCGAAGTGGTTTTCGAGAAATAAATCTCGATCCCGGTCTCTTCGAAACGATCAATGCATTTGGCCAATATTGATAGTCGGTGATTTAACTATCAATTAATATTCATAAACAACAATCAACCAATAAATAATTTCACACATTATTCATTTGCCTCAATATCTTTTCAAGATACGTTTCTATTCTCAAACTCCTTTTGAAAACAGTTTTCAAATATCTCCCTTATGGAATATATTTCCCAAATATTTATTTTCCTCTGAAAACACCAAGCACACCCATTAGATTTTTATAATAATTTAAAACACTTATTATAAAATATACTTTGCAATATTTAAATAAAACTACTTAAATACTTTATTCGAAAACATATATTTTAAAATATTTTCAATAAACCACTTTATAAATATTAACTAATCTTTCTTTTTTTTAAAACATAATACTGCAATAATAGATTTGAAATCTACTTGCTTTAGACTTTAACATTTAGAAATAGTAAATTTCCTCAAACATACTTTTTAAAGCAATATTAAAACTTTTAACTTAGATTTAAAATTTCTTTGAAAGCGCACTTGGCTATCTAGGGAAATACTCTTCTCTATCACATCTTTTAACAATAGTTCACCATTTATTTTAAAACATATCTACCATCTCTTTAATAAATTATCCCCTTGAATTTATATTTTCAGATATCCACTGATATTACTTTTTCAATCCCATTTAATAAATTTCATAGTCTCATCTTCCTTTTAAGACCCCAGTCTCAAATACTTAACCAAATTTTCAAATTTATTTCCAAAATTAATTCCATTTAATACAAACTTCTTCACTTATCCAATTTTATTTTAAAACTCGCTAATTTCATTAATTCCAGGATTAACTCTTTACTTGGGTTTTAAATTCTTGTTTTCACTTGAAATTATAAATTCCGTATTAAATTCCAAATTTTTTTCTCTTATCTTCCAAATAAATTTAAATCTTAAATTAGAGTAAATTCTTTACTACTTTAAATAAAATCACTTTAAGTTTAGCATTCATATTTTTCTGTTTATTCAAAATTCCATTTCCCACTTGGAATTTGTTTATTTGAATTTTAAAAATCACCTTACTCCTTCCCAATTCATTTCTTAATTTATTCAAATTTTCCGATAATTATTTTACTTACAAATCTCTGCTTTTGTTTTCTTCCCAAATTCAATCTATTAGATTTTGTTAACTCAATGTTCCGAAGTATTATCAATTTCATCCATGGTATTAAATTATCAATATAATTCTTCACAGGATATCAAAATAATCATTTCACAAAATATTCAATCAAACCAGATATTTTTGAGGAATCCAGTTAGATCCCTCCAACCTGTTTTCCCTGCATCCATAGACGTTAGCACAATTTTAAAATACCAATTTCACTTCGAGGTGAAATATCGCGGTATATGTGATTAAATAATATCCTCCGCTATTATGTGGCGCATAGGGTCATCCGCTATAAAATGCAGGAAACTAAACATTCCAAGATATATTATATACTACTATATATATTATTGCACATCCAATCAAAACAATCAATCAATCAATTATTTAAATTTAACTATTTAAATTTAAATTTGGCTGAGTGAGATTAACTCACCTTTGCTTTTTGTTTTGCCAATCTGATACGATCCCGACTTGTTTTCCCTTGTGGTATTAAATCTTGAATAAACATCTACAATTTGTTAACATTGGAACCAATCGATCAGCCTAAAATCATCTATTAATTTAATTTTAACTAATTACTTACTAACGATTTTTTTATGTAAGTTTAAACATGATTGATGTTGGCAAATATGCTTTTAAAAAAATTAAATTACCTTCCTCCTTAACAGACCTGAACACCAAGCTCTCTAACTAAACCTTGCTCTCAAACACTACCGCACCTTCCTCAAGCGACCAGAACTCGACGAACATCACTACCCTTCAGCTCTCAAATACGAACCCGACAACTATAGCTCGAGCACTACACCGGCGCTTCAATCTCCACCTCCCCTTCGCTGTCCTGACTCCAGCGCCGCCGTAACCCGACGGCAACCCTTTTTTTTTCTTTTTTTTCGCACCTAGCTCCGGCATAGTCAAATCAAATTATGGCCCACAAATCGATCGATGCAGCCACAAATCGCATCCATGCCTGCCTCATCGCGACTTCCATCTAGTCCACATACGCGCCTTCGATTGCCAGATCGAGCACGCGATTTGATATCGAACACGATGTAGGACGATTCGCTTCGCGAATCATTCATCTTCTCTCTTTTTATATCTTCGATTCTCTGAGATGGTGAGAGGAAGGCATGATTCGAAAATCTAGGCGTGGGTTTGATTTTGTGGAGGCTTCGGCCATGATTGTTTTTCAACAGAGATTTCGAATTTTTTTTTGAAACGAAATCGTGGATAAGAAAGAGGGCTCGTGCTTCAGCTGATTTAAGTTGAAGAAGCAAAATTTTGATGCCGAATATCATATAACCCTTTTTTTTTTCCAATTTGCGTTCCATTAGAAAGGAAGAAAGGGAAGTATTAATTTGAAGAGGATGGCTTCACAAAGAAGATTAATACGTGAATTCTTGAAGAAGGCTCGGCTAAAAAGAAAAGAAGGGGCAACGATTTGAAATAAAAAAACGTATACAAGAAGGCTCGATTATTTAAATTAAATTTCATCAAACTATTTGTCAATTAAATTTCCAGCACGTTTATATTTCGTGCACACACATACTAACTCCGGTCAAAACGAAATTTGAAATCCGACAATAATTCAATATTGCGGATCCAATGGAACTGGTTTCGTCAAATTCTGACACTGTCCCTCAGAAAGCTATTTTAAATTTAATTTAAACGATATTAAATTTCCAAAACTTAACAAACCATTCTTAAATTTAATTTCAACACATCTATTCTCTTCAGTAATATCAATATAAATTTTATAAGCCTTCAAATTATTTTTAACCGGCTTAATAACTTCAGATTACATATTTTACCCGATTCCAAATTATTTAATAATTTAAATATCAAATAAACTGTGATATTCGTAATTCAAGTTAGAATTACTCTATTGAATATTTAAAATCAATTAAATATTCCAGTTTTAAATGCTCGAAAATTCCGGGTCGTCACATTCCTCCCCCTTAAAAGAATTTCATCCCCGAAATTACTAATTGGGAAGAATGGTCCAATACCCGTTTAATTTTTCCCAAAACCAAACAATTCAACTTCCTACCAACCATCTTTTATAAAAGAACCATTACTATTTTCCAAAATCAAACTGTTTAACATTAATCCAATCAACCTTGTCATTCAAAGGCACTACACTCTTATTAATTTCCTAAACTCCAACATAGTTTGCAACCAATATTATTTGCTCAATCATTCCAGTTTCAATTTAAAACCAAATATTGAATTATCAAAATTTTCTCAAAATTTTTCTAACTCCCTAAATTCTCGAAAAATTTCGCCAGCGTCTCCTTTGCGGGCCTATCTCGGTACAACTACAAAATGGCTCTACGGCCTCCCAAATCCAAAAAGAAAACAAAAGGCCAAGTGGCCATATCCAAAAACCCAAATCAAATTTCATACCACAATTTAAACACATACCTCTTTGGTCGGGCCATTCAAACTTATCTTCTGAAATCAAAATGGATTCTCTTTTCTCTTTTATAATACCTGCATATCCTGCTTAGCACTAATATCCCATCACAATATCCCAAAACATTTTATCGACTTCCTCACAAAATTTCGATTTTTACTCATTCAAATATCAACTTAGAATATATTTGTAATATAAATTTCCAATCAAGAATTCACCATTCCTTTCTTAAGTTAGTATAAGCATTTTATATGCTTCTTATGTTTATTCCTATCCTACCACTTCTGTTTATGTCCAATTTTATTCAAATTGATTCTTTCATTTCCATACGAATTCAATTTATCTTTAACTTTAAATATTGAATTTTTTTTATTTATAACTAATTCATGTCATTATCTTAACTAGTTTCACCCCTTCTTTTCTTTTCAGCCGAGCCTTCTTCAAGAATTCACGTATTAATCTTCTTTGTGAAGCCATCCTCTTCAAATTAATACTTCCCTTTCTTCCTTTCTAATGGAACGCAAATTGGAAATAAAAAAAACGTATACAAGAAGGCTCGATTATTTAAATTAAATTTCATCAGACTATTTGTCAATTAAATTTCCAGCGTGTTTATATTTCGTGCACACACATACTAACTCCGATCAAAACTAAATTTGAAATCCGATAATAATTCAATATTGCAGATCCAATGGAACTGGTTTCGTCAAATTCTGAGACTGTCCCTTGGAAAGCTATTTTAAATTTAATTTAAACGATATTAAATTTCCAAAACTTAACAAACCATTCTTAACTTTAATTTCAACACTTCTATTCTCTTCAGTAATATCAATATAAATTTTATATGCCTTCAAATTATTTTTAACTGGCTTAATAACTTCAGATTACATATTTTACCCGATTTCAAATTATTTAATTTAATAATTTAAATATCAAATAAACTGTGATATTCGTAATTCAAGTTAGAATTACTCTATTGAATATTTAAAATCAATTAAATATTCCAGTTTTAAATGCTTGAAAATTCCGGGTCGTCACAATATATATCTTGAGAATGTGGTAATTTATTTAGTATCAAAATTATTTTCTTAAAGGTTATATAAGTACAAATAAAGGAGAAGTATAAATATAAATTTATAATATATATATATATATATATATATATATATAACATAGAACACTAATGAATAAAATTTAGTTAATAACTTAAGTTTAAATAGGATTTAACAAAGATTAATACCTTCTTTTAATACGTGTACAAGTCATATATGTGTAAAAATGTTAACATAAGAATATAATATGAAAATTAAAGAAAAATTATTATATAAATTTATGTAAAATTACAAGTGTAATAGGAATAATATCATGCATTGACAAACGTAAGGTAAGTATAGACAATGTAACAAGTGTCATTTACTCTTTTTAGAATTAATGAATAAAATGAAAAGAAAACGCTACATATGCATACATAAATTTCTAGTCTTTTTTTATTCTTTCATAATATAAATGTGACCAAAAACCTTAAAAAAAGCAAAAACAGATATATTACAAAATACAATCCGAAGCATTTCAAAAGCAAACAACTTCAGTTTCCAAAAACCTGGGAACTTTAAGCTTGGAAATCAAAAACAAGATTTGTTTGCAAGCCTGTGAATCACTCACATCAAAACCTAAAATAAAGAAAAGTTAAAAGCAATAAAAAAAACTATAGCAAGCTAATACAATATCTCAAGAACAAAATTTGCAGACCAGATTCAAATGCAAAAATCAAGCTTTGGATTCAAATTAACAAAAGAAAGCCTGGATCAAGCAAGAGTTAAAAATCAAGATCAGAAAGCAAATTCAAAAATTTCCAGAACTTATCTGATTCTTCCAGAGGTGAGTAAACTTTACACTATTTAAGTTTACATTTTTTTTCATTTTTTCTGGTAAATGCAATAATTTAAGGCAAGAGACTGTTCTCTGCCTTATAAACTTGTGAGTATACTAAAAATTTAAACAATTTAAACTTGGGCATGTGGGAGATTCTTGAAGTAAAATTCGTGATGAATGTTTGCATAAATATTGGCATGATTGTTTTAAGATGAAAGTATGTGTATATGTATATAGATACTTGTGTGCATGTCTGTTCATCAACATATGCTCTGTTCTTCCTCTATAGGTTTAAAGTATGTTCGAAAATCAAATTTTCATTCCTCTAATCTTTTTCAGGCTTAAATATATAAATCAATTTTGTCTGTAACAACAAAATTTAAGTTTTAAAAATATTCCCTAGTAGAAATTGAAGATAGTTTTAACCAGGGTAAAAATTTACAGTAAAATCTTAATTGTATCAAAATCTCGACTGTAAAAATTCCTTGATCCAAAGTTATAATTTAATTCACTATCAAAAACAAAAAATTTAAGAGTAAAATCAAAATTTTTAGATTTGCAAATCAAGAGATATTGTAAGTTGGTCGTGAATTGGGTTTTAAGCATTTTTCGGGTAATCAAGATGACGTGGAAGGTCGGGATCAATGTCAGAGGGATGGGGAAGGGTGACGAACCCAGCAAAATTGCATGATGAATTTATCACTCACCGAGGCGTCGGCAGAGCTTCAATTTAGGGCTTTAGCAAAGGGATTGGTCGAGAGGAAATTTTGGGCTCTCGTGTTGCCTAGGAAGGGTTGGAGGTGATCGTAGAGGGGGAAATTGTAGCAGAAGGTCGTGGTGTTGCTCAGGGTTGGTGGCTTGGATGATGGTGGTTGGAGCGGCCGTCGGTAAGGTTTGTTGTCGAAGAAGATGGTTCCAGGTGGGTTCCCTTGTTTTTGAAATTCGATTTCGGGATCATGCTTAAGTTCTGAGTGATGCAATGTGTGGTAAAGGACTTCAGTGACTTGCGAGTGATCTTGTCGTCGACCAGAGGTGGTGGATGTGGCCGTGCATGTGCACATGTGCACGTAAATGTCAGGTGAAATATGAGTTTGGGGAAGTTGGTTTCGGCATGATCCAGACTCGAGAAAATGTAGGGTATTTCTTGGGTTTTTAGTGGAAGTGAGTTTCTTGTGCGATGGCTCGGGAAAATAGTGTTTTGTCTCGGGTAATAATTTGTTTTAAGCAACAACTTTCCAAAACTGAGGGAAGGAGAAGAAGGTTATGTGTTTCGGGATTTAAATCAAAGAACTTATGTTTTAAATGTTTTAGGTTAAAAAAAGCAAGGAGGAAGCACGAGAAAAGGTAGGGGTAACTCGGGTATTTGTTCGAGTATCCCTTGGATTTTTCTCGAGTATGATGGCTATGTTTCAAGTGTTATAGATAACATAATTAATTTTTCTATTAATTCACTTAAATCGTTCTTTTAAATAAGGTGTTTTAAATGTTAATTAATTTGATTCTTAATGCTGTCTAAAACTTAAATTAATAATATGATTAAACCAAGAAGATTTCATGTGTTTAAATCGTTAAGTTAGCTTAAGGGTTAGGTTAAATTTTAGATTTATGATAATTTAATTCAAAGATTATTTAGTAATATTTTTAATGATAATTAAGATGAACAACTTATCTTTTAATTAATTAAGGTTTAGGTGATTAAGATTTATTAATTAATTATAAAAGTAATTATGTATTAATTAATTTGTATTGAGAGATATTGATTAATAATTAAGGTTATTAATCAATAGTTAATGGATAATTAATCAGTTAATTAAAGGTTGATTATAAAAGTAATTAAGGAATTGATTACTTTGTAATAATGGAGATTATTTGATAATTAAGGTATATTAATTAATAATTAAAGAACAGTTAATCTATAATTAAAGATTAATTGATTGGTTTATAGGGTAATTAAGGGATGAATTACCCAGTTGTAATTAATGAGATAAATGTGATTAATTAATTTAATTAATTAAAGATAGTCACTTAGTAATTGATTAAGTAAAATTACTTAATGAGATTGATAAGTGTAATTACTTAGTGAAGTAATTGATGGATAAAATTACTGGATGTAATTAATATAAAGGAAATTACTTAATGTGAAGTAATTAAAGGTTAATTACTTAGGAGAACTAATTAAGGATTAATTACTTGGTGTAATCAATTAAAAGATTAATATAATTAATCAAGGAGTTAATTAATTAAGGTCAGTAATCACAGGATGGTTAATTACTATTTATGATTAATTAAGGCTGATTAATGGATGTAATTAATTAAGGAATTAATTATGGACCATTAATTAATGTAATTAATGAAGGTAATTAAAGATTAATTACTGTAAATGGTTAATAATAATTAATTTGGGTAATTAATTAAAGAATAATTACTTTGTTGAAGATAATTAATGAAGGATGATTAATTGAGATGGATAATTAAAGGATGATTAATTAATTGATTTGTAATTAAATTAATGATTAAGTAAAGGCAATCTAAGTGATTAGAAGATTAGTAATTAAGTTAATTAGAGATAAATTAAATTAATTTTGGATGATCCATCTTGCTTATGGATGATTAAATGATGATTAAATGCCTTAAATTGATTGATATCTCTAATATGAAATGTTTTGTGATATGATATGTTTGGATGGACAATGATAGCGTGGTTATCTATAAATGATGAATTGTTGGTGTAAAAAGTGCCATCTTGTATTTAAAGTTGAATTGTATTCACTTGAATAACTTGGGTTAGGATGTATTGAATTCGAAGAGACTAGAGTCGGGTATTGGTAAATACCCGAAACCACTTCGATTCTTTATAGATTGATATGCGTAATCAATAGGCTGGAATGGAATGATTTAAGTGAATTAGACCATCTAATCTGAATTTTGATACTTAGAAATTGGTGTGTCAAATAAGTGATGTCTATATAAAATTATGAATTTTTAAATTCATGCGAGTTGCCTCGGGTTTTCTTTTATGGTTTGAACTTAGTATTTCAAATTATATGGGTTTACTCATGCTGGTTTCCAGCCTGACCCGGGTGTTACTTTGATGTGATGCTCGAGTCAGACCGAGTATTACAGATTTTCAAGTAAGGACGTTCCGGAGCTCAGGAGGCGAGCTAGATGGCAGGAACGTATTGAGTGTTTCCGTCGTGATATATTTCTGTTCATCTGAGACATGTTGATTGTATTTGTCCAATGTTGTATATACGTTGTAACTCTGATGTATTAAAGTAAAATTTGACAAGTACAGTTTTCCTTTGTATAACTGTTATTATTTGTTATTATATTTTATCCGCTACGAATGTGATATGTTGGTGTTTCTGTTCTTATTTTCCTTCTATCTCTATCTTCTTTTCCCTAACTATCTGGAATTTTCGGGATCGAAAATTCCGGGTCGTTACATAAAACGTCATGCGTTTCGAGCTCGCACGGTTAAACGATGTGTCCGATTGTAACGAAACTCATTTGCGTGCACCACTTCATTCTTTTGGTCCCGATGGTATAAATTTTGTCGCTATCCAACGCAACACTCTTGGATGATAATTTCATGCTTTTTGAGACCGTTTCGACCACCCGACCGACCATCTCCCAATATAGCGATCCATATACTCATTTTAATTCGCAGCGTCGGTACAAACTCAACGGAAGTGGTCTCGAGTCTTGATTTGATCCTATGCGAAAAATCATATTTTTGGGACTGTTACCTAATTATTGATTCAATATTTAAATAATTTATTTTAATATGTAATTACTAAAAGTATGAGTCATTACATTTGTCATCTCACTCAGCTCACGATAGCCAACAAGCATCGCCAAAGAGTCATTTGCCCCTGTGCTGAACACTATAGGTGCATCCCACTCAAATATACTCCTACGTATGAACCCTCTCTTCAAATGGTCATCCGCTCACACCATTAGTCTCCTCTGCTCTCTGGGCATCATACATTTTAAAGACATAATTATCGGTCAAGTACGTCTAACCAGATCAATACGGAACTCAATCCTCATATGGTTGTAATCCGGACAATCTCTGGCTACGAGTATATATGACAATCCATCGTATGGAGTCCCAAATGAATAATAAAATCTAATCATAACCCTATCCTCTGGTAGGCAGCCAATCACTATCATCTGCCCCCCACTCACAAAACCAATCATGACCAACAACCTCTTACAATCCACCACTATTCCATACCTCTTCAACCAAACGATTTCCAAAACATAATGTCGAATCCAATTAAACCCAAAACAATTAATAACAAACAAACATCAATGACTTGATAAGGTTGGGTCTAGACGAACCATGTATAGGATAAGTATAGACAAACCATGTGTAGGCTAAGCGTGAACAAACCATGTTGTAACATTTCCTATTTCAAGGGCTGGAACTAAGCGCTACAGATGCTGCAGTCACCCATGGTATTAATCTCTGGTGATAAAATATGGGATGTTACACATGTATAATCTGACTGAGCCCTTAATAAGGTTCGTCGTAATATAAAGGCCGGTCAATAATTGTGGGTCTCAATCCTAATCTATCTACAAATCAATAGATTTGAAGGAATATGTGATCTCAACGTCGAATAAAACACGTATGGAAACACCATAAATGGAAAGCATACCCTAGGTGGTGATGCCCTTTCCTTTCTCTTTCATCGATGGAGAAATCAAAGAAATCAAAATGGCATTCAACGCATATGCTTACAATATCCGCCCTTACTTAACTAGTTCAGAACAGCCCTTCTACCCTGGGTACAGACTCTTAATCAATAAAGCCATCTCGATCAACTTCTCAAATCTCTAGTCAATGTGACTAATAAGTCGCTTCCCAAGATGATCACTCAACCCAACAGTAAACACTTCATTCTTTCTGAATGGAGTATGAATGATAGATAGGTCGTACTTTAGCAGCTCATTGAGTCCAGCCACATAATCCAACATAGACATATTTCCTTATTTTAAGTCGGCGAACTCCATAAACAACATCGGCTTCTGAAAATTCAAGGTAAACTTCCTTTGGTACGAACTATGAACTATTCCCAAAAAAATAATCCTTAGGAATCAGAGCTATAACGGCACTCTGCCATTTCATCATTCATCCCTAGAATTATCTAGAAGTTAACTTCTACCTCATTATATCATCTAATTCTAAGTCATAGAAGATCCTTTCGCAAATAGTCATCCCATCTTGCACCTCAGTAGTTGAATCCATTTCAAGGAACGATCTGCCACCTAGACTCATACAGTCTCTATCCAGCTCGGCAAAGTCGACTCGAGGCATATGCACTTGAGCATTATAATCATTTGGAGCAACTTGGGTATTCCAAATAATGATTTGCACCATCTCTACGAACATAATCTCTAAAGTAGGGATAATGGTCCCCGATCCTGCCTACTCCTCAACTCCTAAACATAGAGCCAACAATAGCATTTCCGTTATGCTGGACCGCTCTTAATACATAATAAGGTCACTCGTAGAGAAAACTGCATCAGTGGTACTCATGTGTGCAATATAGCTAATATACTAGATATACCATCGTATAGTTTTGAAAACCAAAATATATAATAAATACATACTCTCTCGTATATAAGTATACTTAGATCTAGTCTAAGGCGAGAACCCCTACCCCATCTCTACTGGATCATGGTATTATCTCAAGTCAATCATGTATCCACGTATCCTTAGCTCTGATACCAAGTGTGACAACCACCCTACACCATCGACACCCAATATACAAAAGATAGTATGCTGCTGCTATGCCGATCAATCTAGAGTTGCCATCAAGGTTTAAAATGAAACGAAAATATCATAGAACCTGTAGTATATCTCATAACCAATGGAACAAAATATAATATCACAGATATAAAATAGTAGGGACAGTAGTAACTAAGTGATCCAAATATCAAAATACAAATACATAGAGTTATATATCATAAGATTGAGTTTATGGAACAAAAGCAAGCTCGTATAACTGTCTCATAATACAAATAATGAGCTAGCACTGCCAAGGCTCCGTAGTGTCGTCCAGTTGAATAATCATAGAGATCGATATATAATATGAGACAACTACTGCGTCGCACCTAAACCTATTATCCAGTCTACTCATTTAAGTGCACCCGAGATAATAAGAAGTAAAACATAAAACCATATGTCATGCAACAATTTGCTATGAGCGGTAAATGAATCTCAAAATACTATGCCAGTCGATATAGTAAGGAACAAAGGTAGACGAATCATAACCCGACATGTCCTTGTAATCAAAGATTTAGCACATAAAAATATATATGCTACTTTAAGCATAATAAGGTGTAATACTACAAAGTGTGATAACGGGTGTCTAGGTATCCCTATCTCCAATTACTATCTCCAATGACTACCCTAAAGTGATAGACTATAGGGAAAGGAACCAAAGCAATTATATCATCCATCAAACAATCCTTACTATCATTCAATGTACTATGGATATACGATAACTTGTATGACCATTCTTCTGCTAAGGGCTAATGGAAATCTCGGTTTTCAATTTTACTCTCTTTAGCCCAATGCTGGTACTAAAACCATTTATCCGATCCAAGGTACACACATCCATTCTTCTGGTCAGGGGTAGCCATTATTCTCTACCCATGAGTGTCCTTACGATACCCTTGCTTTGAGTATAAAAGAAAATACTCCAAGTATTAATGATCCCTTAGTATGCATATCCGAGTCCTTCCTTTGCTCTATCTTGCTTCCATTATCTTGGAGGAACCATTCTACATTGCCCCACTTAACAACTCCTTTCTTCATCGAGACATGTCCTTGAGGAACTATTCTACATTCTAATTCTATGACTCATTTCTATATCATGTCATCTTCTCCGAAACCTAACTCCATTCAATATCGAGTTACCATACGAAGACTTTAATTTTCATCATGTTGTTACATTGCCATCAGTCATCATGCGAACAAGCCAACATCTCCAACACGACATATAGGACCTCCATAACAGTCCCTAGAAGTTCCACTATTACTGGACCTTCCTCCTAAACTCGGCACCGAGTTAAGCCCTTAACTCGGCACCAACTCAAGCCCTTAACTCATCGCCAGCTTAAGCCCTTAACTCGTCATCAACTTAAGTCCTATCACATCACCAGCTTAAGCCCTAAACTCATCATCAACTTAAGTCCTTAACTCATCACCAACTTAAGATCTTAAATTGTCGCCAACAGAAGCCTTAACACATCATTAATAAGTCCTGAACTTGTCACCAACTCTTAACTCATCACCAACACAAGCCTGAACTCATAATCACTTCCTTTACTTAGCCAATTTCATACACCTTGCTATGGAACATCTCATATAGCCAAACTCTATCCATCCATGCCAACCACTGACTTATAGGAGCTACCACCTAAAATCGATGCCGACTCAAGCTTCTTAACCCAAGGTTGAGTTCTACTTTCAACTATAAATGAAGTGTAACTTAATCCATAGGTTCCCATCATGTTCCAGAGCGCACCCGCCAAGTTTCATCCAATTCTGATCCACTTTGCCTTCGATTTGTTCGATTTCTCAACCCATATACCTAAAATCCAAAACATTTGCAAATAACATCAAATCATAACATACAATCATTGGATAACATGCATAAACATCCATTCATACAACTAATACATGAGAATGTGATAATCAAACTTGTTTTATTCTAAATCTATGTTTTACACAAACATATGCAAATGAATAATGAGGATTACTCTATCATATGGATGAGTAAATATATTTCATAACGCATTTATAAAATCACTTGAAAATCTCATATTTTGAGTCATAAACATATATGAATATGTGATAAAAGTTAAAAACTATTTTAGATCCAAAAACATGTTAAGACAATCATTTTAACAATATAAGTAAGTATAGACGAGTGAGAGGTCAAGAACCACTCACCGAATACCTAAACCCAATTTTCTCTTTAGATCTAAAGTGGATAGCAAGGAAGAAAGACCAAAATCAATAGAAAGAAAATCTCTAGCTTCTATATGTTAATCTTCTCTCTAATCAATGATTTGGCTAAGATTAGTAAGGAAAATATGTGACTTTTGATAAAATTAGGGTTAATAGAGGCTTGGATCTATTTTGGGGAAGAAGGAAATGACTTAGGTTAGTTACTACAACCTCCTATTGGCTCTAATTTCAAAGTTGGTTAATGGAACTAAGTATGGACTTTGGTAACTACCCATTAAAATAGGCCAGCGGCTGCTAGAATTTAAAACTACAATAATTTTCAAACGAAACATCCTTTTTTTCTATAATCGCCACTCTATGAAATAGGAAACCATCAACCTGAAGCAATGGAAGTGGTTTGAGTCGCTATTTCGGCTCCTATCAAAATATATAGTCTAAATGAGATTTTTAGGGTCAAAATGGTCACGTAGAAATTCAGAAAAAATCGTGGATATGAAAAATGTCCCTAAGAATCAATTTTGAAAATTTAAGAGTCATTCAAACTCATATGAATAAAATAAAAATACCTTACGATGCTTCAATATGTAAAACTCGGGTCGTTATAGTTACAAGATTAATAATGGATGTTACGAAGAATAAGAAATACAACTTAAGATGATGATACTAATCTCTAAAGAATGAACTATCTTTATATAAAGATGACTACTTAGGATTGAAGTAATTTATTTATGGTTATAAATCAATGCCTTATCACTTCTCCTATTCATATGGGAAATGTTTACTCATTTGGGAAATGCTTACTCATTTGATTTTCTGGTTTCTCTAATTTGCATAAGCCTGATAAGATGTCTTCTTTAATCGGTTGATTATTGAATTAATTAATTACTTCATTCTCTCAAAATAATCCTATTTCTCATGTAGATAATTTATTGCCCTCTTTATTACTATAAAAGAGGAAATATATTTGAGTCATTATCTCAAATATCCTCCAAGTCTTATATGATTAGAAATACTACATCACCAAAATCAACAATATCTTTCATATCTTCTTTATTATGAAAATATTGTATCATCGAAATCTAACAATCTCCATCTTGAAACTATATTTCCATCCAAGCCTACCAACTCCATCGACATCCTCTTACTCTAAGAAACTATCGAACAAGACACTATGGAATGAGCTTCGACATGGCTATCACCCATTGCACTCTGTCAACGAACTCCGTCAAGGCCACCACCCATCAACACAGTGTTGAAAGTACGCTCTTCATATAGGACTTATTAATCTCCACAATAAAAAAACATCTCCATCTACCAATTCACTCTCTCCGTGTGCCGCAAAGTGGCATATAGCACTTTAGGAAGCAAATTAGGTTTGAACAATGCTTGAACTTTGCAATAGTAAAATGCAAATGGTAGAAACATATGCCTATGGTTTGACCTCCGGATTAAGAGGAAATCACTATCAAATTTAGTTGGTTGGTCATATATGGTTCTATTTAATACTCAAGGAAAAAAAGTTAGCAACTTATTAACCAAAGGGAGTGGGATTTCTCTATTTCTAACTTGCTAGCTAGTGTATGTAAAACAATTCAAGAAAGTAAAATCCACGAAAACAATTGCGATAATGAGTGGGAGTGGTTGGATAACAAGGGTAAATTTTCCTTAAAATGAACTTGGGAATTGTCTAAAGTACATGGTAAACAACTTGACTGGTGTAATAAGGTATAGAACCACTGTCGTTCCGCCTAAAATGTCGCTTACTATATATTTGCAATACATAATAGACTCCCTACCAAAGACAGAATAGAAAATTGGGCTAACATAGATAATATTTTCTATAATCTATGCAATTTAGAAATATAATCTACTAAGCATTTATTTTTCAATTGCAATTATTCAAAATCGATATTGTAACGACTCGCAAATTTATCACTTGGATAAATTATATTTATTTTCAAAATATTTAGATATGGGTTTAAAAGTAAGAAATAATAATGTTTTAAGTGGTAAATAATAATAGTTATTTTGTTTGAGAAAAATATTCGCGGACAAATTATCGAGGTAAAATATTGATAATTTGTGAATATCGTCCTAGGTAATATAGAACTGCTAGAAATCATTTTATCAAGAAAACTACTTTTGCACAATAAGGATCATGCATGGCTCCGGATATGTACATATATTATGAATATAAATAATTTTTTATTTTCTGAAAATCAAATTTATTTATGACATCGACAGTTGACATCATCGGTTTTATATATTTCCTCGGGAATTCAAGTTTAGTTTCAATAATAAATAAATAGGTTTTTATTAACAAATAAATCTATTTTAATTACCTAATAATGATGGTAATATATTTTTAAATTGTTTTTTAGCGAAACAGATCGTTCATAGAGAAATAGAAAATGTGATCGAAGAACGCTTTTTGGAATTTTGACTTTTCTTCATCGGAAAGTTGTCGGAACGTTGTTCATCTTTGTGCACTATAGCACATATATATAAGAGTTAATTAACCAAATAATAATAATACACTAGTATTATATTATCTTATGTTAATTCTGTTTAGCAAGTGATGTGACAAGTCATGGTTTTAAAAATAATAACTTACATACATATACACACATACATATCATTATCTCTTGTCATATCTTAGCCTTATAATCATTATCCATCATGACCTAGAGGATGTGACCAGATAGGGGATATGATAAATGAGTGGGAGGAAGGTGGTGACGTGACTGCTCAAGATAATGACATGTTAGGATATTTTAATCAAAAGTTAGTTTGGTAATTTTCCTACTTTCCTGTATCCATAAATACACAACCAGTTTACTATATTTTCATTTACTTATCTATTCCCATTTATCTAAAGCTTTCTTTGTATTTCATGGCTTCTTATGTTAGTTTAGTTTTTTTTTAAATCAAAAGATTTAAATTATTCTAAAGATGCAAACTTGTTTTTAAACTCTTTGTTCTCCATTTTTTCCTCAACTTCGTTCGGCCATAACTTCCCCTATTTTAGATCAAATCAAGATTTTATTTTTCTCAAGTCCTATAAAATTTCAGTAGCTACAACTTTTTTTTACCACTCTTTCTAATTTCAAGGTTAGTTATGTCAGAATCTCATTTCTTTGCAGTGTACTTTTAAACTCAGAAATTTAGGTCCGAAAATTGCTCTCCTTCTTTTGACCATACATACTAAAAATAAATCTGATTTGAGTGGAACTTTATTTTAAGTTGCAAAGAAAAGAATTTTCTTAAACTATTATTTTGATCACTTTTTGAAAATCTGAGTGTAATATGTCCAAAAATCAAATGGAAGATGACATATATTTGGGGTGATTTTTGGTGCATCTAAGGCATTTCAGGTTTCAAAGATTTTCGATGAGTAAACTACTTTGTTTTGGAAACATTTTTTACATTATTATGATGTGTTATTGTGAAGATAATATAATGAGAAAACTGAATGGTTATTATGTTGATCGATGGTGATTTGATGGATGTAATGTTTGGTATTGAATTTGAGATTTGAATGTGATGTTGTCGAGTTAGTAAGCATATAACCTTATTTTATATGTATTTTTCATTGTGATGTTAAGAATATGATACTATGGATGTAAGTTGTGATTTAAGAATCAAGCAAGTTGAGTTGAAACAAAGTTAACAACTTTGTGTGTTGTGATGGACGTGAGATCCGAATTGAAATCAAAACTATGATTTCTAGATTCAAAGTTTGGAAATGGTTTTAAGTTTTATCTTGGTTTAAGGTTTCAAATATTTCTGAATATTATTTCAAAACATGTAGGAAGAAGGATTTTAAGTGAAGTATTTCACTTAAAATAAGTAGAGCGAACTGTGCTCATAGCGATAGTTGCAATAGATGCAGTTCGACAAAAATTCACGGTTTCCATCTTTAAGTGATTCATTTTGGAATTGTTTTGCAAAAAAATTTCAAACTTAACTAGTAATATTAAAAAGATTAAGTTTAGTTAAGTAAATATTTTATTATTTAATAAATTAATAAAAAGTAATTACTAATTAAGTAAGTGATTAGAGATTAAATAACACTTAAGGAAGGTTAATGATTAATTAGCGATTAATAAAGTTTTTAATTAGTGATTTACGAAGTTAAGAAGTAATTAAATGGTTAATAATTATTTAATTAAGACATGATTATGGTTAAGCCAACTAAATATACTATAATCTTTTCAAAGGTTGCTTTAAACCCAATCGGTTATACTTTTAAATCAATTTTCTTTTTAAGATTAGTTGATTTTAAATCAAAGGATCTCTCGTCTGGACCATTAAATAGCCAAATGAATTAAAGTCGTGATTATAAAACGTTGACACATTTTATGGGAAGTAAGTTGTCTTGTATTTAGTACAAATGTTAAATATCGGTAACGTGATAAACCCAAGGAAGTTAATTTCAATAAGCGGTCATGATAACTTAAGCATATGGAATATACTTCTATATTTAAAATTTTTACACCCAATAATGGATTTATCTACATTTGTACCATGGACATCTACCTATGATTGATTGTATGTTATCTGTGAATCCCTTACATATCTGATGTTAGGCAATACCCATGATATAACTTGGATAAGTGAACCTAAATTTAATGATCCATTGTAGTCATTGAGCCTCTGTTTGGTTTTCGAAAGTTAATATTTCATTTTCTTTTACAATGGCATTCAAGGTTATTCTGTTTTGAAGAAGATATTTGAAGAATGATTTGGCCATTGTTTTTAATATTATATAAAGAAGTTTATAAATAATTTTGGGATATTTATAAAAGGAGTTTTAGAAATAGTTTTGAATGTTTATAAAAAGATTTTATAAATGGGTTGGGATGTCTAAAGGGAAGTTTTATACAAGGTTTAAAAGTTTATAAAGAAGTTCATATAATTGGGTTTGAATATTTATAAAGAGTCTCATAAATGAGTATGGAGGTTGATAAATATTTTGTAAACGGTTTTGGGTTAAAGAAAAAAGGATTCCATAGGCAAAGGAAATTTCTAAAAGAATTTATTGAAGATAATTACACTAGGAAATTGAGGTTTAGGTTTCTCAAGGCTGACCTTTTAAAAAGTGGTGGTATGGAACATCTTTTCCACACTTTACACCGAAGGGATAGTGCTCATAGTTATCCTTTTCTACAATTTAAAAAATGTAGTTAAATGATTTTTTTTAGAGATTTGGTAATGGGAAATCTTACAATGTTTTGTGAGAAGACTTATGTCAAAAAGATAAGTATATGAATGTTTTCGAAAGAGATTTATAAAACAAAGATATGTTTTGAGGCTTATTAGTTGCTATGGGTAAATAAATCTCAAATGGAATTGGTTGTTGTTTGTTTATTTGATAGTTAAATAATGGACTATCAAGTTTGACCCAATTTGACTTAAGAAGTATGAATGTAAATTCATGTTCCCTGATGTGGATTCGAAAACTTACTTCCAAAAGAATCAGGAACGAGTCGACCAGAAATTATCGATTGTTGATATGGAGAGACCGGGATCAGATCTATATCTGAAAACCACTTCGAACCAACATATGCGTTCGAGTGGAAGGCATCTATATGATGATTAAAGATGGTGCTCTTTGAAGTGCAAGGGCTACTGCCACTAATAGTGAGAGTGATTACAAAATTAATGTAGTAGAGTTAGTGCCTTCGGTTTCATTCAAACCCAGAATGAATTTGTATGGATTAAGACTGGCATTGCATTGGCGCTTGGAGGCAGTATTAGCATTCCAAGATGGATTGCTATTCATAAAGGTAAAATGTAGCCTCAAGCCCCATCAACCTGTAATGGCTAAAACAGGGGATATGCAGCAGGGTTATATGGGTCGCACCCATTAAGATATATCATCATCCTTCTAGATATATACACAATCATCAATGAATTCATATACGTGGAAGAACTCGGTTAAAGGTTGCAAAGAAATCAGGGTGATGATATATTCGTTACTATCCAGCAAGGGGTAGGCTAAGCCTGTGTTGGTAGAGGTCGTTAGGTATAACCTCGGCACATTTTTCTAGTGGTGTACTATGGCGAACAGTACCCTAGTAGCACAGTCCTTAGTTGGAATCCATTCTCCAATACATGCCTTACGTTTTCGATTGTAGAGCATAGTATATTGGAATGTGAGATGCAAGCATTTCAGCTGTTTTATCTATTCAATTTAAACCTACTCACTATGATAATATCACTAGATTTTGATGTAAAATGTTTTGGCTATCATAAGGTAAAAGCCCATGTGTTTTTCTGTGCGGTGTGGTCTTACGACATACCATTTTTTAAAAAGGTTTCAAATGAATAAATTAGTTTCATTGTTACTTGTTATCTAGTTTTGCTCACATTGGTTCACCAAACTGACCTGAGTTTTATTCTATGTAAAGCTCGGGTCAGACCGAGCATGTTTTCCTAGGTTTAGCTGGTTACTTTGGAGTTAGGGAGGGGCTAGATGGTCTAGACGTATTCACATGTATTTTTTCTTCCGTTATATTATAGAGTCTGTATGTTTGTCAATGAAAGGATAGATTTCTATAACTGTCCAAATTTTGGCTAAGTCTGGTGTATTCTTATGTTGTATATATGAATAAAGATGTTTTCTTTTTGTGAAGATCATTGCTGTATTATATATTATTCGCTGCATTGTGAGATTCTATGTTGTTTAGTTCCTTCGATCTTCTATCTTCTTCTTTCTCGCTAACAAATCGGTATTTCCGACACTCGAATGTTCGACATGTAATACAGTTGACATATTAGTGTCGATTTTTGAGGGTCGAAAATCCGGTTCGTTATAGGTATGGGATAGATTAATTTCCAGTCTAGATCTACAAGTTGGTTTCTCAAATTTTACTGATCTCTTTACTACATTAGAAGAATATGCATGATCTAAAGCTAGATGTTTAAGAAACAACTTGAGGGACATTGCCCCCACTTCGGCGGTCTGGCACATCTTGCGAGAATGAAACCTTAAAGTGTTGCAGTCCATTTTTCCAAGCAAAACCTAATACGAACTTGTATTCATGGATGTCCGCTTGCTAATTTGATGTCAAAGTTTATAAAAGAGCAATCACTGCTCCAGAATTACTTAACTACTACGACTAAATCAACACTAAGGAGAGAAGCATTTGGAACTCACCTCGACAAGAGTTAATCGAGTCAAAAGCCTAGAATGGGTTTTGGAAGAAATCAATTTAGGGAGAAGTGCCTTAGCCCCATTAAGATGATAACTATACATCTAGGTCTCATAATTAATGTATTCGAGATATTTTTAATGAAGTGTTCTGTTTTGTTATGTTATTGATTAGCTATTATGGGAGCAGATATAGTACTTGCCTACCCATTTGAGAATCCCGGTTTTGGTTTGTAATAGTTATTATTTTGTTCTTATTTTGGGTGGCGCTACCTCTTTGTATTTAAACTCTATTTTAACTCAAGTTATAAAATACCGCTTTCTAAAAAAACTTTGCAATATGAAAAAACTTAGTGAACATGTCTGTTGCATTCTCCTCGGTGTGAATCTTCTGAAGATGCACCTACTTTTCTTCATTCTTAGAGACAAAGAAAGACTCTCTTACCTCTATGTGCTTTGTCCTCAAACTAGAGGATAGATACTCAGCTAGGTGCTTTTCTGCTTTGACTGTTCCGATTTACTATTATGCTCCCATAAACAATGCATATATTATACAACAATCGCTTCAAATAAAATGCTTCCTTAACTACTTCAGTGACAGCTATCAATTCCTCTATAGTAAATAAATTATAGTCTGCAACCTTGCTCTTCAACTAATAGCTTTCTTTCCAAGTGTAAAGACGTAACCTGAGGTTAACTTCCTTCGGTCTCTGCCTCCAGCATAATTAGAATTATAAAATCTAACCAAGATGAAATCTTTCTCCCTATCATAAATAACAAGCTCATAATATGATGTTCCTATAAGGTGCCTCAAAATTTATTTCAATGCTTCTCAATGCAGTTTCCCTAAATGAGCCATATAGTGACTCACCAAACCAACCGCATGTGCAATATTCAGTCTCGTGTAGACTATATCATACATCAAGCTTCCAACTGCACTAGCATAAATTGCGTTCTCCATATAAGATTTTTCGTTATTTAAGTTCAGAGAGCCCTTCTCCGAAAGCGGAACAAGCAAAGACATAAAAATACCGATTGCCTTTGCCTTCTTCATGTTGAACCAAGCAAGCACTTTCTGGATATACTCTCTGTGTCAGTCTCAGCACCTTCATCTTTCTCTCTCTCTCTTTGGATTTCCATCCCTAAAATCTTCTTTTCTTTTCCAAGGTATTTCATCTTGAATTCTGCCTTTAGCTTCAATTTTAACTTGTCAATTTCATCTTTGTCCTTGGATGCAATTTTGTGGCCTTTTAACTCTAGAGCCGGCCCGAATAGGTGTAAATTTTGCCTAAGATTCTACCAACTCCAACTTAAAGTGAATCATCTCTATCTTCATGACCATCACCATAATTGCTAAAGAAATTCTATGGACCATCATGTGATGTGTCAACGATTGCAATTACTCCATCTTCTTTTGGAGCTTGACCCTACTGCAAGGCTAATAATGGAATAGTTTCCACATCCTCAGGCCATTTAACTTCTGAATCTATTGACCTAGGTGGATTCTCTTTTGATTTGAATATAGCAAACTCATTAAATGTGACATATCTCGAGTGCACTACTTCCCTATCAATAGAGTTCCAAATACGATACCTTTTTATGCCTTCTATATAACCTAAAAATATGCATTGATAGGTTCTTGCCTCCAACTTGTCCTTTCCCGTATGGTAAATATACACAAGGCTACCAAATATATGAAAATAAGTAATATGTATAGATGTACATTTCCACCTTTTGTATAGAATCTTCCCATCAATGGCTG
This sequence comes from Allium cepa, assembly GCA_030765085.1. NCBI lineage: Eukaryota > Viridiplantae > Streptophyta > Magnoliopsida > Asparagales > Amaryllidaceae > Allium > Allium cepa. Next base: position 78,117,741 of record CM060932.1, on the reverse strand, counting down.
AGCACAGAATTCGATTGATAATATACATTGCAACAGACAATGCCCGGCCCAAAGGCCTCTAGATAAACCCAACATCAATCTCAAACAATGAGCTTGTTCATCCTTTTGGAGAATCTGTTTGATTGAGGATCACCGGGTGTTGTAAAGTGTCTCTGAATTCCATGTTGCTTATAGATATCTGTGAACTCCTTAGAAACCAACTCACCGCCATTACCAGATCTCGGCTCCTTCAATTTCCTTCCTACTTAATTCTGTACTACTCCCTTCCAAGTTTTGAACTTATTAGATAACTCCGACGTGGTTTTCATCGCGAATTCCCAAACCTTCCAAGAGCAGTAATTGATAAAAGCATATAAAATACTTAGCTCCTCCAACAGAAGCTGCAGCTATTGTCCATCAACATTCATATAGACATACCTTGGTACTCCTTTGGACTTATGTCTACCAACACCAAAATAAACCTTCATATTCTTCAACAATACACACTCCTGGTAGAATTTCAAATGGTTGAAGCTTTCACCCTTGATCTTCTTCCTTATGTGAAGCAGCTCCAAGCCCTTCTCCAAAACATGACCCAATCTGAGAGGCTAAAGTCTATAGCATCCAAAGCTCATGAACTACAAATTCAAACAAATGAATCTCCAAAGACTATAGATCCTTTTAGTAGATAAAGATTTCAGATCATCACTCCTTTCATCAATACAGGAGCACCATGTGTTTAAGCTATAATGACTCTATTGTAATCTTGCAATCCAAAGAGGCTAGATAACCTAAAAAAAAGAGATTTCCTTAAATCTAGAACATAACGAACTCCAGTGATAGTGTGCACCACAGTATCGTGCATGTGAAAATGCGCTAATCCTTCTCCTAATGACTTGCAAGAAGCATCATTCCCCATCAATATGGAACTTTCCTCCTTGCCTACATTAGAACTGAAATACTCCTTTCTAGGCGTCATGTGGAAAGACGCCCCTAAATCTGATACCCAATAATCTGATACATTAGAAACAAATGCGGTCAAAATATCATCATAAACAACCTTCTCCACTGTTATAGATGAAGAACCTTCCACTTCATTTATATTCCTCAAATATGGACGATCTTTCTTACAGTGGCCATGTTTCTTACAATGATGACACCTGTTGTCTCTAGACTACCTTTCCAACCACTTCCAGGTTTCCTCGACTTGGATCGCCATTTGAAATTATTCTCCTTTTTCTCCTTTCTTCCTTTCTCTATGAACAGACCATGACTACTATTAGTTTCTTCACTTTTTCTCATAAGTTTCATATGATCCCTCATCTCTTCACTCAGTAGTCCAATCTTTATATCTTCTAATGTCAATGTGCTTCTTCCATATATCAAGCTAATGGAGAATACCATGTATTGTTCTAGAAGAGAGCACTACTACCATATCCTTTTGCTCTTCGTCCACATTTAAATCAACGTCTTTCATCTTCATCATCAAGTCATCGAAGAAGTTAAGGTGTGCTTTCAACGACATTCCTTAAGTAAAGAAAGCCTTCAACAAAATTAGCCTATTCATTAGCGACTTCTTCATGTATAGATCCTCAATTCCTTCTACAAGATTCTAGCAGTAGTTTCACTACTAATCTCTATGATGATGTTCTCACCCATGGCCAATTAGAAGGTAGTAAAGGCTTATTCTTTCATCTCTTTCCTTTCCAATTCTAAGGTATCCACGGGTAACGATTCTGCATCAAACGTAACCTAAGAACACAATTTCTTCTTAACACAGCCTCTATCTTCCAATGCTACTTCTCAAATCATTATCACCATTCCACTTCTTTATAGCCAAATGTGAACTGAATGCTATGAATGAACCCTTAATATAGGGTGCATACACTTTGGTAGGCCTAACCTTCTTACTTCTGTCTTTGGATCCTTCCATTTTATCGAAACCTTCTACCCTAGGCTTAAACAACAACCTTCAAAAGCTTTGATACCAAACTGCTGGAGGCAAATTCACACAAATAACTGCAAACCAACCTAAACGCACACGGAAGTAATAAGATCATATTATAATGTGATAAAAAAATAGTAGTAAGGGAATCCAAATAGTAAGTTGCAAAAAAAAATAGAGAGTTCACACACGGATTTATAGTGGTTCCACTATAGCAAGATTGTATACATCCATTTTGGAGAGAAGAGATTTTATTACTTTCTAAAATGCAATATTTTACGAGATTGATAATGGAGACTAAGAAGAAAAATAAGAAATACAACTTGAAAGGATGATACTAATCTCTAAAGAATGACTATCTTTATATAGAAACTAATACTTAAGATTGAAGTAAATTATTTATGGTTATAAATCAATGCCTCATCAATTCTTCAATTCACATGGAAAACATTTCCCCATTTGATTTTCTAATTTCCTCCAATTTGCATACGCTTTATAAAATGCCCTCTTTAATTAGCTGATTAGGAAATTAATTGATTGCTTCATTCTTCCAAAATAATTTTCCTTTTTATGTAGATAATACATTAACCTCTTTAATGCTATAAAAGTGGCAAAATATTTGAGTCATTATCTCAAATATTTTTCAAAATCTTTTGTAATTGAAAATATTTTATCATCGAAATTGACAATATCTTCCAAATCTTAGTAAATACGAAAATATTATATCATTGAAATCTAACAGAAAGTTCATCACTGGTTACTATATACTATAAACAAATACAAATATACAATAATTTTGTCTCTTAATAAGATACACTAACTTTTACTGATTTAACTACTGCTTAGTTTAGTTCAATTAGAGAAAAGAAATGCTTATATTAGGGTACTTTCTTCCTTGCCTTTAACCTAAACTAGTTCTCTCCAAATATATTTTAACTAGTCTCTTATATAAAACATAAAGAAGAACACAAACATAACATGCTCCAGATATGTTAGTAGTAAGCAAAAATGCATTCAAAATATGCCTAAAGAAAATCATTATAAACATTTGGAGTCAAAGACAATTCAGGTATTACGATGCCATATAATAAATATATGTAATGAAAACATGTTAAGTAATCAAAATATTGAGATAACAATCATTTTATTACAATGAAATGTACATAAACCTGGTGTTTTTTATGAAAAACTACCACATTTGGAGTTTCGCGATTGGAGCTCAAACTAAGAAGTTAATAGCGTTTGGAGTTTGTGGAATGAAAATAATTAAAAACGAAAAAGGAGACAAATAATATTAAATTCATAATCCCACCAGTTAACCCCCTCTTTGGGCCGATGGACCGCATATAGAAGAGCAGTCGACCGGTCCTAAAGTGGCGACTAGAGTTTGAACATTGGCTAAATGGTTTGGATTTAATTATTTTGATCTAACGGTTATGACTGATTTGAGTATTTATAAATATAGTAACCCCTCACTTCTTTTCTCATATTTTCCGATCAAAGTAGCAAAGCTCTGCTATTTTCCTTTCTTTACTATTTCTATTAAAAATAATATATTATATTATATCCATATAATAGGGAAGGGCAGAAAATAAAAGAGAAGAAGAGAAAGTGTGAATAAATACTGTAGAAAAAGGTAAATTTCATTATTATAAATCTATTTCTCCTTAACCCTAATTTTCTTCTCATATATGTAATTCTAACAGTATGTATGTGCCTTTCTATACATATTCTTTTGGATTAGAATGAAAAAGGAGTGAAGTAAAGGAACGAATTCAGATTTAGGAGATTCGAAAAGCTAGAGAGGTGGGTAGGAAATTATATAATTTATTTATAACATTGAAATTTATCTAATTAGATTATATTTAATTATCATGTACATAAGACTTGATGAGTTATAGGCTTAAAATAAACATATACAATATTGCTTACATATTCTGTAAAATAGGCAATTGGAATGTTATTTAAACCTTAATTTGAAAATCAGTCCATGTATTTTTGAAAGTTGAAAATTAATAAAGTTGTAAGGCGTATTATAGATTTGTAGTTGGGTTGTAAAATGTTAGTTTAGTATAGATTGCCCCAATTAGAGTTAGAATGTGAATTTCTATGTTTTAATTTATTAGGAGCAGGGTACAATTCAATTGTATCTACTTTCGTATAATTTCCTTAAATTATTTAATTCCATAAACGTATAAATATTGAAATGTTGAGGAATATACCAAATATGAAAGAGATGTGTAAAGTACAGATGTTCACTATAAGAAAAACAGTCTTTTATAGCGGCATATAGACGCTACTAAACAGAACTATAGCGGTTTGATAAACGCTGTATATCGACATGTTATAAAAAGAATTACAAATTTATAACCCTAAAAAACCGCTATAAAATGTGTAGATATAATAACGCATATTTGTTGCTATCATTTGGTAGTAACCTCATATATTGCATTATCTTTCTATAGCACTTATGTCATATAGTTATAACACTTTTTAGGTGATATGCTTTATTTTACTATATATTTGATGCACCCCACCATTACATTTTAATAATAGTAATTTGAACAACGTGTGAACGAAAAAAATATAATAATCAGAAAATGTAATGCATATTCAGATAATAAAATAAAGTATCAAATAACAAAAAAAAAGTTCAATACACGAGCTACCAAATTCAATACATATTCATGATAACAAAAGACAACATGGTTCAAATTTAACGTCTATAAGTACCAAATGCATCATTAAGAACTTGAACTGCTCTCTTCGTGGTGCAAGGCCAATATCAAGAACTTCAAAATACCAAACATAACGGAGAATACGGTGAATGCATTTATACCTAAGGCTTTTTCCTTGGAGCGATGACTTCTCTCTTTGTGTTTTTCCCTTTTCCTATCAAATTCTATCTCTTTCTTCTTATCAGAATCTCTTCCTCTTCGATCACGCTCGTTATCTGAGTCCCTTCCTATAGCATCTCTATCTTTACCCCTTGATCTCTCTCTTTCTTTCTCCCTACTTCTTTCTGTATTTAGTTTTATTATAGATTCTTCTCACATATTTATATCAGTATGCTTAGATTTTGAGTCACCTTCATTGTTCTTTATCTCCTCCACTTTACCATCGGCATTTAAGTTATCCTCATTTTCAACAGTGCTATTAACCATGTTCTCCTGATAAAAATAGGAACAATAAGTTCTTAAGAAAAAGTTTATAAAATAGTGATTTGTAATAGAAAAGTCAATTGATATATATCCTTGCATATATTATGATGTGATGTACCATCAATAATATTTCCTGTGATCGGCATTATTCATCTCAAACTCCACGTTAACATGAATACACAAAATACTAAGCTTAGCAGCGACAGTCCATTGCAATATTAACAACGAATAAAGATCTTGACATTATAATCAATATTCAGTAAGTAGTAAGTGGGATCTAACAGTGTAAAACCATTGAAAATAAACATGCCCATGTCCTAAACAACAAAGATTGGGATGAGCTAACCGCTAAGTGTAAAAAGGTACATCAAAACTGGTTATTTTGGACCTGTTTAGCTTTTAATATATTTTCTACCATCAATAAATGAAATATATGTTACTAGATAAATAGTTACTTTATGATAAAAGAAAGTCAGAATTTAAAAGGAATAATCTCTAGGTTTTAAATCATGAATATCAGCATAGATAATAAAGTCTAAACCTAGGACACATGTAGATAATTTAGTTAATTTTTTTCTAACTTAGTTAACTTGGTTAATATTTTATAATTTATTACTATTATTATTCAGAATTTAGTTAATGTTCATCAAACTTTGTTAAATTTTAAAAATTAGTTATATTATTATTTTTATTATCAACTTAGTTAATTTTTATAAGCTCATTTATTTTTTATTAAACTTAATTAACAAAGTTAATTGTTATATTCTTAGTTAATTTTATTGTGATTATTATATTTATTTAAATTTTGTTGTCACGGTTTGTTAATTCAACTAATCTTAGTTAATTTTGTTATTACAATTATCTAACTAAGATTATAAAATTTTATTGCAACTATTATGATTATTGTTGTTGTTGTTGTTGTTAGTATTATTATATTCTAAACTTTGTTAATTGTTATGAAACTTAGCTAATTTTTGTAAACTTAGTTTATTTATTTATTATTATTATTAGTACTACTACTACTACTACTATTATGATTATTATTGTTGTTAGTATTATTTATTATAAACTTAACTAAGTTTCATAAACATTAGTTAAATTATTATTATATTACAAACTTAGTTAATTTTTGTAAACTTGTTTAATTTTTAGAAAACTTAATTAACGAAGTTAATTTTTATAATTTTAGTTAATTTATTTTGATTTTGACTATTATTATATATATTTAGTTAGGTTTTATAAAACTTAGTTAACTTGGTTAACATTTTATAATTTATTATTATTATTATACTGCGCTTAGTTAGTTTTTATAAACTTATAGTTATTTTATTATTGTTATTTTTACATTAACTTAGTTAAATTTTATAAAATTAGTTAACTTGGTTAGTAATATATAATGTCCTATTATTATTATAATTATAATTATTATAAACTTAGTTAATTTTCATAAACTTTGTTAACATTTTATTATTATTATAAATTATTTAATTTTTATAAATCTTACTTAACAAACAAGGATAGTAACAGCTTCCTGAATCAAATTCATTTTAATAGAAGCAATTGATTATACTAAGCGGCTCGTAATAGTAGAGAGTAAAAAATTAAATAACAATACCTCATTTGGTACCACATCCTATAAATCATCACTTGCACGAATGAAAAATTCAAGCGATCCATCAACCACATCCTCTCGCATTAGTAGGATAAAAGTCCTTCACTCACAGAAATTAATCAGTAGTAAGCAGTATATGCACTTCAATTGCAAAAATGTGCACAGCTAGAATATAACATGATGAAGAAAACACCTTACTTTCAGGCTCAACAATAACATATTGCTTCAAGAGTTTATCACAAAATATGGGAGAAGTAGCAAGCACATCTTCCACCTACCATATGCTGATTTGGGTTTGATCCTGCATGCACCGATGATCTAATTGCAATTTAACGAACTAGTTTTGATACCTTAAAATCTTTCTGGTTTTACAGTATTATATAGTTAATTCTATTACAAACCTTTCCAGTCAAAGAGCAGTAGCCTACATCAAGTTCTGAAATACTTTTTAGGCCTTGCATTTTGCAAATTCAAGTTCCTACATACTACTTTAACATAGTTTAGAAGTGATAATTGATGACCTGCAATTGCAAGCTTGCTTGCCACTACAAACAAGAAACTTGAAGTTGCAAGCTTACTTGCAACAAGCAATTTCCAACTGCACGCATGCAACGTGCAAGCAACTTCTCGTTGCAAGCTTGTAAGTTGTAGGAAACTTGGAGCTGCAAGCTTATAACTTGCAATAATAATCGGGAATCCTGTTGAAATAAGGTTGTGGATATATATACATGGGATGATCTACAAGTGTATGTTTGTTTTTTTGTCCTTTTTGACATAACAAATACAGTAAATCAAACGTCCCATATTTTATGATTGATCTTAGTAATAGTTATAAAGGAAATGCCTTAATGTAAAAAATTTATGCTTGATCTTAGTACATCGGTTAACTTTGATAGAATGGCACCATTATCTGTTTTAAGTTGCATACATTTTAATAGGATGGCTTGAACTACTTCTTATAGAAACTACATTACTCACTTTATACTACTAATTCAAGGTAAATGTTAGATGTTAAATACATAACGGCTCTATATACAAAGTTGTGCCTTATATCCATTTACATTAGTGAAAATTGTACAATTGTAACTGAAAAGGTAAATACCTTTCATAGAAGCTCAACTCTAGCTTTCAATAAATTTTAGAACTATCATAAATTTCGTAAATTCTAAAATGAATTTCATAATAATATTTTGATTTTAACATTAGTCGACAATGGCAGTTGGCTATGTAAAAATTTACAGAAAGTAAACATGATAGTTCGAGCAATCAAGGTAGTTTGTAAATGGTTTTGAACAGGATAAGATGGGCTATAGTTCTAGTTAGACAATTTTAATCAACAAGGTATATGCATGATACTCACAGTTCATCATTAACATAAATTGTAAAAAGAGAGTAGTAAGTTTTATTGCCTACATAAAATAATTGTTGTGAATTTGCAGGAACACTTATATCTAGAAAGAAATTAAGAATAATATAATGATTCCGTATAAAATGTCAATTTTACCATATAAGTACGAGTGATGTACGAGAAGAGTAGAAGAGCATGTTTAATACTTCAAAGTTTTACCTTATTAGTTAAAGATGCAACCAGACTGTTTAATACACATAAAACTTTGGTATTCATCTGTAGTAATATCAACATTTTCTTTTGACAAAGCGAAACCAGACTTGCTAAATCTGTACGTGAACTCGTAACCAGCACATGTTACCACAACATTAGGAAGAAGGAAAAGGTTGAGAAGTCACATACGAACGACTGTGTTTTGTATCAACCAACATATATGTTAGACACATTACACCTGGAGTTTCCTATAATGGCGAACATATACACTACAAGAAGTTGTGTCCTTTGAATCCTAATTTAACTTGGAAGCTTTCTTTATTTATGAGAAATTGGGGCATTTAAAGGAGAAAATGAAAATTGCACCTTTAGTAAATTTAATTTTAAGTAGGAGAGGAGGAGGTGAAGGAGCATACAAAGGACTAAAACCATGTAGAATTCAGGGCGAGCATGGGTTTTGGAATATAGAAATTAGATGTAGACAACATTGCTCATGTCAAACAATGTTGTTTTCAGTTACCAAGTAAATAAGTTTACTTAAACACTCATCATCTTCTTTAATCCCCGGAAGCATATATAATTTTGAGACTACCACGAAAACTTAACAAGGCGACAAACGGTGGCAATTTATCTTGGCAAGGTCATGATTTGAACAACATATAGGTCTTTGAGGGCAGTATCCCCCAATTCTTTCCCAGTCATTTATGAATCTGTAAACAAAGAGCTTTATAGGCAAAGTGTAAAGATCTATTACCTCACATTTTATCTTTATTTTGTATCCAAATAGACACCCTTTTGAGATCCTTGCAACACATGCAAATGAAGGCTATTGACACATTTATGATGCCTTTTGTTATTCATTTTATTTAAAAATAAAAATAACAATAACAAAGAAAATATACATTGCATTCAATACTACTTTTATCCTTTATTGTCCTATAAATAGTAAATACATATGCTTGCAAATGAAAATAAATCAAAAGAATAAACAAAAAAACAAAATAAGAAGGTCAAATAAATTTCCTAATTCTTTCTCTCCCTTTCTCCCAAATTTTTTGATCAAAACATTGAGGAAAGGAGAGAGATTAGAACAAATACATAGATAGCATCAGAAAATGCAGGTGGGCGATGAAAGAAGCCTACAAACTGGAAGAGTAAAAGAGCATGATTAATACTTCAAAGTTTTTACCTTATTAATTAAAGATGCAACCAGACTATTGAATACACATAAAATTTTGGTATTCATATGTAGTAAATATCAACATTAGGATTTTATGAATATCTCCTAATATACGTCGTTAGAAGAAAATCAATTAAATGTTATGTTTAGTATACAAATACATATTATGAATTAATGCGATTCATTGTTCACCTTGAGGCTAATTTATAAATCACAAAATTAGCAGGATGACATATAAGGGAGAATGCGAAAACACACACACAATACGTCGAAATACAACCAACTAAATCACTGAGTTCTCATCAAATGTCATTGTTATATAGTGTTCTTAGTTTTCAAATTTACTCCATGAGAATGAGAAGATGTGTTGATATAACTGCCAAATAAACATTTTAATCACTTCCATCTCTTAATAAATAAAATTCTATACATACCTAATCAAAAATTTGAAATGGTATTGAATCTAATAATGTCAACTTATATTCATGCATATCAAATGTCAGTTTTACCGTATTAAGTAAAGATGCAACCGGACTGTTGAATACACATAAAACTTTGGTATTCATTTGCAGCAAATATCAACATTAGGAGTTTACGAATATCTCCTAATATACGTCATTATAAGAGGACTGATATGGCTAAATATATACAGAATCTGGAATCAAGCTTGCAACATATTTTGGGGCATTAATACAAGTAGATGGAGTCCTTCGCATAGAATTATAAATTTCAACCACCTTATCCAGTCATACAAGGTCAACAACATCACTAGGGACTGAAACAATATCTGCAACAGGCTCAACAAGAACAGATGTGTAAGCAACGACAGCAGCAACATCGGACACAACTGTGTAACATATTTTTTATTCTAAACACCATCACTATTTAGCAAAGTAATAGCAAGCATCGAAGATAGAGGCAACATAGAGGCACCGATCATATTATTCATACCCGAGAGAGGAGCAACTAAGGAATCGATAGTCGTGAAGGACTCAACAACATGACATAATTGGCTCAAATTCCCTAAACTAGATGAACCGCAACAATGAGAAACCAAAGGAGGGAATTCGATGAGGGATTCAAAAATCAATGAAGGATATCGACAGGAAATAGACGGATCTAATATTTGATAATAAGGGTTTACAAATGAGTGATTTAGGGATTATAAGGCAGAGAGAATTGTTTCTTCTGGCTTGAGAGAGAGGGGGAAGAAAGGGGAAAAAAGAAGGAAATAATTGAAAGAAATGGCGGCCATCAAAATAATTGAAGGATCTAGTTTTCTGAAAGCATTACATCTTAATTCCCTACTTTGAATAAAATAAATCAACATAAACAATAACATTATAGAATAAAGCGTTATTTATTGGTGTTATCAAAAATAACTTTCCCTGTAGTGGTTCTCTCCTATAGTACGTAGTGTGTATTTCAATAAAGGAAAAGAGGTAAATCTTTGTAACTTCAAACGAAGCAAAGTTCTTACTTTTGGTTAATTTATGGAAATTTATAGCGGTGGCCCTTTTCGAAAGGATAGCTCTGATAAATTAAAATATGGAAAGAAATATTTTGATTTAGGGATTGATAGTTAGAAATAAGAAAACACACACACACACACGTATAACCGAGCTTAGTATTAAAAAAATAAATATATTTATATAGTGTAATATAAGTCAATACCCGAATCAGTTATAATTAGGACATATAGTTATAACTATCTTAATAAATTAGGAGGTGTAAGTAGAAAAAAGATAGTAACTCAAAAATTAATGGAACAATAAAAGTGCAGTTAAAAGGGAGTTAGAGAATTAAATGGGGGAAATAAATGGGTTTAATGGGTCTGGTTAAAGGATTTAATATTTCATTTATAGAAAATGAAATAGGCATACTAGTTTGATTTAGAACGAACAAATAAATATTATTAGAGATTGTCCAAATAGGATAACAATGACCATTTATTATGGAAAACTAACATTTATGGAATATAGGAAATAAGAAAATAAGATAGAATTAAATACTATGAGGCAATATAATTTACACAGCGGGAAATTATAAAGCCTTAACTATACGTTTAGGACAAGTGTGAATTAGTGGGCCTAGTTCAATATTTAGGTCTACGATAATTGGTTTGGTTTAGTGAGTTAGGATGTAAGGTCAGTAGAGTTGCAAAAAAGAAATATGCTCTGTACTTAGAGGATACCAGCAGTTATGTATACTTACTTTTGGCATGAGTTATCTCCAGCCGTAGGACCCATAGGAAAGAGATATGTTGCAGATAGCTAGTGGAAAATATACCAAAGAGTTCACCATGGATTTGAAGTATTAAATGACCCAGTACTTTTGAGAAAATAAGGTCTGTTTCAACTCTAATAAGAGGTATTAAGTAACTGAAAGTGTCATTTTCCTTGACTTACATTGGATTAGTCCAAATGAGACGTCAGCTGTGGAAGGTCGGCAGAATATGTTAATATTTTTGTTTGACAGATATTTAGTAGTAGGGTTAGCATATAGGTAATGACCATTGACGGTCTTGAGCGATCGGTAGCAGAGGCTCGGGTCATATCATGATAGATTTTGCTTTCTACTTGTATAGTGTAACGATCTACAAATGCTAATAATCAGAGTATACAAATAACCAATCATCAGCCTGGATAGTTATAACCATCTGCTCTCACAAATGCTAATAATTTAAACAACTAATGCAGTAGAAAAATAAATAAATACGTGAATAGATCCTAAAGTCTTCCAGCTCGTCTGCTAAGGCTCCAAAGCATCAAATCTAGATCTACAAATATGCTCGGTCTGACCTGAGCATTGGAAGGAAGAACGTCCGGATTAGTCTGGTAAACTAGTGTAAGAAAACATATTTCTAAATTTTGTAGAAGTTACCAAAAACTTTTCTTTTTCAAAACAAAGGTACCTCTTAAGACCACACCACATATAAATACGGACGAGCTTTTACCTTATGATAACAAAAGTGCTTAAACAATTTGATATTATTATTAATGACATTTGTTTTTAAAATACTTTTCGAATAAACATATACTAAGTAAGTATCAATACCCAAACAATGTCAAAAGATGTATATGATACCCAAGGGGAAGCTCAAATGTGTGTAATGCATTACAGCTATTTTGGGAATACAATCAAAACTGTAAAGCTCGTATTGGAATTTGGGTTTCCAACATGATAGGAAACTAGTGGCCCTTTCCCTTCTTTGCAGATTTCCACGCATAGCAACCACAGTACCCAGTGGCTTCTCGTGCAAGGACTTACACACCACTGTACCATTTATTTTGCTACACTATTACATATCCAGTGGCTTCTCGTGAAATGAATCACACACCACTATACCATACAATATAAGGGTCCAGGCATCTTCTAGTCCAAAAGGCAATATGGCCTAAAGCAACAAAGGCCTTTTCATTCCGATCCGCACATAAACCGATAGCCCAAAATATATGTCAGACCACATCATTAACCGTATTATCTTCGGGTGTGATGCTTAAGATAAGCATTTACCTTTCACATAGCACATTCCACTTTGAATTCCTTTTTGCCATTTCCACAATCACACAACTGATTTCTACAAACGTATAACTCCTAAGCTCGTATGTCTTAGGAAAGGGTGTTAAGTTAAGAGAAGTTGCCTTCTTTGCTACCAAACAGATTATATGTTTATAGAGATCAATAAATGTGATCTAGACATGCAACATCAGACATATGTCCTACAAGTTATCCAGGAACAAGACAATCCTAAGGTAATCTCCTATTACATCTTGTCAGGAGTCATCCCTAGGATTAGTAGCGCAAAGTCCTTCCATATCAAAGGTTTTCATAACGAAGCGGTACTGCCAACATATACATATAATATGCATCGTGGGTCTAGTGGCAATTAGCCCTACATAATGATGATCTCCGTCTTCAAAAATCATCACCGTAAACCTACACTTTTGAATGCATACATTGGTCCGAAGTTGTTTTTAGATAAATACGATCCCAATCTCTTCGGACCAACAATGATAAAAGGCCCTTAACCTTATACGGAAACCAAGTCTCAAAGAGTTATCATGTTTCCAACTCTCAACTTGCTATCCTTCGGCCAAGAAGGAAGCTTGGCAGATTGGAGTACCATAGCACTCTACACTACTTGAATCAACATTCTTAACACTAAACGATAGTGCACGAATAATCAATTCTCACATCAAGTCAAGGAACCAAAAATGGCCAAGTTTGATAGTCGGTTATTTAACTATCAAAGTAACAAATAAAATCTAGCACATAAGCAGTCACTAGGCCCATTTAGTTAATCTTTTATTAATTAAATCAATTTTCAAATATTTATCTCAAAATATCTTTAAAAATATATTTTCTCAAAACCATTTCAACTATTTGATATTTGAAAACATTTCTACATACTTATATCAATGGTTTAAGTATATTTAGTAACACTACCATTTTGGAGACACGCTAAATAGATTTCTATAACCATACAACTATCGAATTCATATACCACAGAATGGGTGTTAAGTACATGTTCGTGTATTTTACAATGAAAGGCCAAAACATTTATTATTGGGTCAAAATTAATGTTGCGTAAAATATCGTTATGATAACGCAAAACACTAATACAGGGATTCAATTAATAATATATATAAATAAATCCCAAATACTATATAAAAAATTTCCTTTTGGAAATCATTTACTATAAAAAGTGTTATAGTCCATCTCTTCTCTCTTTTCTTGAAAAAGTTTATTATATAATAAATCATGAAATCCATGCTATCTCCACTTAACACATTTAAAATCGCTTTTAAAAACCATTTTAACTCCATTTGGAAATATCACTTTCAAAACATTCATTATAAAGATCAACCACTTTTAAAACGATTAACTTCATATTTATATCTCATCATAAATTGTTTCTAAATTTATAAACTATGTTTATAAATTTCATTTGTATTTTATAAGACTTCTATTTTTATGAAATCACTTTATTTATAAAATTCTATTTATAAATTCATTCCTTTGTAAATCTCATTTACTTATAAAATCCCAATTATAAATCTATTTACCAATATCAATTCCAAATCCATTTTAAATATTTATAAAACTCATTTATAAATCTATTACTTTATTTATAAAATACCCTTTTATAAATTCTTTTTATAAACTATTCAAAAATCTTTATTTAAAATATTTTATAAAACTATCAATTTATAACATCGAAATCATGCATTTTTATTTATTTAAAATAAATTCATTCCTTTTAATAATCTAAAAGCTATTAAAATATATATACTTTCAAAATCACTATGAAATCCCTTATAAATCAAAATCATTATTTGTTAGTATTTAAAATACCAAAAATAAGGCCCAGTGCTACTAAAGCACTTAATAAGGGAAATCACATCAATGTCATCAAATATGGCATCTGATACATCACATATCATAGTATATGAAAAGTAAAATCAATAGTGCGAGGAATCAAGTTGGATCCCTCCAACCTGTCCCCCACATCACATATAGTACATAATCAGAAAACATAAATCAATCGCTTTGAGATGAAATCGTATAAAAAGGGTCATCCGCTCATACATGAAAACATAATAAAGTCTCAACCGCTCCAATGGCAAGAATATATCCAAACCAAATAATAAAATAGTAAATCATCCAAACATTCAACAAACAATTAACAATAAAATTATGCACACAAATATAGAAATACAAATGGGCCAGAGAGGTGAGTTAACTCACCGAAATTACCAGTTATCGCCGAGGAGTTTTGGATTTCCTCTTTGATTTAGCGCAAAAATTGAACTAGCTCCAATTGGCATCCAAACCAATTCCAAAGCACAGCCAACATTGTTACGATCCTAATCGTCTGACCGGGTTCAATTCCGACCTAAAATGAATTAATTATCATAATTATAAGGTTGACTGATTTAATAATATATTAATTTACTAATTACAGTTATTAAAAACTAATTATCCTATTAATAAAACAAATCCCCCTTCTCCAACAAACTTTCCCTTTTCTCCCCGTAACCAATCTTCATCATGGAAGTGCCTTCTACCTCCCTTAGCTTCTCCATTTCTTGGCGATTTCCAAATCTGATCGTAGTGTTGAACTCCACAACCAAATCTCCATTATCTTGTCACCATCTCATCACGCCTGCACCCTCTGCCTAAAACGCATCATCCCCATCCTCCCCTCTTCCGTATAATCATCGAGTTTAACTAAAAGCAGACGCAACCTTTGATGTTCCTCCCTTAGGTGCTAAACAACCTCACGAATCCAAATATCCACTCTAACTCTCGAATCGAAGACCACAATCCCATAAAATACCAGCCTTAGTTTGTTTACCTTTACCATGTAGCACTCTGAACCCTCCAAACACCACTACGAGCCTCTAAAATCCATAGCCTTAAAGATCTCGTTATTCCAGATTGACATATAAGTTTCATAATTTTCTTGTTGAGTGGATTTCATGATTTTGATTTTTGAATTTAAAAGCTTTATTTTCTTTGATGTTGGTTGTGATTTATAGGTGATGGAGTATGGACTAGATGTGGGGAAAGTATGGCTGTGAAAAGTGTGGTATGGAGTAGGGTGATGGGCAGAGTTGATGGGGTATGGGCATGAAGTGATATGCCACATTATTTAATTCAAAAATACCAAGTTTAAGAACTCAAAATCTTGAACTCTAAACAACGCATGCTGAATGGTGTTCTCTAATAAATACCCATATTCTGAACACAATGGAACTAGTATCGGAAGCCAATTCAATCGTATTTAAAAGTTAGCTTTTCAATATCAAATTATATTAATTTAATTTTCTTTAATTAATTTCTGTGTGTTTCGAGTTCGCACAACCAAATGATACGTCCAATCGCCATGAAATTTGGCGGTGTATAATAATTTACTATTATGGATCCAATGAAATTGATTTCGTCAAAATACAAGACAGTGTCCCCAAAGGCTAATTTCACATGTTAATTAAAACAATTATTATAAAAATGTCAAATAACTTGTAACGTTCCCGATTTTTAATTAAATTTAAATTGATAATTAAAATAAAATTTTAAATTTAATTGTGTAATTAATTATAGATTAATATGAAAATTTCCAAAATAAACAAAATTTTTGATTATAAATAGGATTTTTGATTTTAAAATATAAGAATAAGTATTTTATAAACCAATATTGAATTTCAAAATAAAATGTATTAAAAATAAAATAGAAATTAAAAGCTTTAAAAAGTTAACAATAGTTTTCTTTCTAAAATATTAAATATATTTGGAAGATATAATAAATTTCAAAAAGATTTATTTTTAGGATTTAATCCTCTTATATAAATAAATGTAACAATTGTCAATATGAAATCAAAGTATTTAAATCCATTCTTTTCATTTTCTTTTGTAAAAAAAAGTATGAATATATGTAAATAGATATAAATAAATTTTAATTCAAACAAATTGGGAATTTGAATCTACATTTGAAATAAATGTTTTTGAAATAAACATTTGGATTTTAAAATCATTGAGGTAAAATTTATATAATATAAATGTTGGCTAAAAAACAATTCTTTTAACATTGTGTATATATATACAAAAGTATAAAGAAGTATATTTATTTACAGAATGAATATGATATAGAATTTTTTTTAAAATTCTTTGTCTTGTAAAATACAAATGTAAACATACATCAAAAGAGATGGAGTATAAAAATAAATATACATATGTAAAGTATAAAATTGTATAAGTTAGATCTCATAATCATTTCTTCCTACACATGGAATTCCAGATATTTAAATTGAATAAAAAAATGAAATTTAAAAGTATAAAAAACTTTTCATCTCCCCATGTACAATCATAAAACAACTCAGCCAAAGCTGAAAAATCAGTAGTCAAAGATTTGGCATCTCAACTCCCAAAATAGAAAAAACAATGAAGCAAAGATTTGAGTATCACACAAGTTCAAACACCAAGAAAAAAAAAAAGGTAAGTAGAAAAGAAAAAAAAGAGTGAAAGCAATGGTAGTAGAAAAAATTCAGATCTAAAACAAATCAACCTGGAATCAAGTCCAAACCGCAACATTACCTTCAACTTGATTTGGAGTAAAACAAAGGCAAAGATCATCTCAGATCAAAGGGATTAAAAATCAAAATGCAACCACGAATTCAAGCAAAGATCTGAAGCAATTGAAAACAAAAGAAAACAAATCAAAGCAATCAAACTTCAAATCTGGGACAAGCAAATAGGCAGTCCAGTTTTCTCTGGAATTATTTTAAGGATTAAAAGCCTGAAACAATTTTGAAGCAAGTTCAACTCAAATATAAAACAAGAATTCAAAATCTAAAGCAGTTAAAGAATCAAACAAATTCAAAATTTTCAAAGCACTGGAACAAATCAAAGTGAAATGCAAGGCAATCAAAGAAAAAAAATATACAGGCTCAAATTCTTCTTCTATTCCTGTTCTCTGTCAACATGATCTTCAGGTGAGCAATAAATTTTCAACTTAAAGGCTAGATTCTGTTTTGCAGTTTGATGATGCTTGAGAAAAAATTTGTTATGATATGTTTACATGTGAAATTGTGAGTAATTTCACTTTTAAACTTAAAGTAAAACTATGGTTACATGTTTTGTTTATCTGAGTCCCCTGTCCATGATTTCCAGGTTCTTGTTTAATTTAAATTCAAAAACTCTTGAGTTAATCCCTGTTTAAACTTAAGTTACAAACAAAACTTGTTTGTTTCATCTCAAAATTTTAGATTGAAATTATACTTAAGTTAAAATTTGTGAAGTGTCTCTGGAAATTGCCTGGAAGTCAAAAATGACTGAGCAAAAATAAAAAATGTGTCAAAGCCCAAACTTTGTAATTCATAAATTCAGGATTTTAATTTGAATTCCTAAACTTAAACATGATTTTTAACACTAAAATCATATTTTTTAATTTGCGATTGAGTGAGCATTTCTAGTTTAACCAGAAATGGGATTTGGGAAGTTTTCTGGTCATATCTGTGATTTGGGGTCTCGTGGTTCTTCCTGAAGGTAGTAGAGTGATCGAGGATGATGGGAAAATTGTCAGGGAGGTGATTAATTCATTGAGGAATTCACGGTAGTTGATTCTTGTTTAGAACCCTAGTTTCAACCAGGTCCAGTATATCGATTCGTTCATCTTCCCTTGTTGATCGAGTGTTACGAATTTTTTGGGGGATGATAGTTGGGTAGTTTACGAATACGTGGTCGAAGTCGCTGATGCTCAGGTGGTCAGAGTTGAAGGAGCGAGACGTTGACAGGTTTGGTTGAGGAGGATTTCAGCTGTTCCAGGTTTGATTGCGTCGTCTCGAATTCGAATTCGAGATTTGAGGGACGATCTGATGATCGCATTGGAGTGTATGTATGAAGATTGGTATGGGAAGATCATCGTTGATGATCTGAGGTGATCAACGGCACCGTGCATGTGCACGGTGCACTGTTGTTCCAATGAGGGTGATTTGGTTTTGGATTATGTTCATGTTAATTTATGATTGACTCGGGTGTTGTGGTGTTTTCTCCCGGGGAAGTCTAGCTTTGGCTCGAAGTAAATTAAAATCGCCTCGGGTTAAAATAATGTTATAGTTTTTTTTTCTTCAGAAACCTGTAGTGTTTTTGTTTCAAAAGTTTAAACTGAAGTTAAAAAAATGAAAATCAAAGTTTTGAACTAAGTTGTAAACCTAGGTTGAATATGAATTCAAGTAAGTTGAACTTTAGTTTTGAAATAATTTAAGTTTTTGAAATTTAAATTTGTTTTAACACCTTTAAGTATTTAAAGTGAATTTGGCAGGAATTTAAAACTGAAAGTTGAATTGTAAGTAAAGGGTTAAAAAAGTTTAAATATAAGTGTCGAAATCTGGAATGTGATTTTGAATCTCAATTTCATAAAATAAAATAAAGTTTTTAAATTTAAATTGTTATAACTACTTTAAAAAATGGTTAAATGATTTGAAATTTAAAATGAAGATTAAATGTAAGTAAGTTTTAGAATCTATGTAATCTGGAATCAAAACTTAATATGTATTCCAGTTTTGAAATAAATGAAAGTTTTTAAGTTTAAAATGATTTAAACAATTTTGTTTGTTAAAGTGTATTTTTTTAAATTGATTTGAATTTAAAAATGAATTTGGTTTTAAAATTCTTTTAAACTTCTTTTATAAAATGAATATTTCTTTAACTTGTGAGATAAAAAGGTTTTGAATTGTTTTTAAAACTTTGTTTAAGTTAAATTTGTATTCGTTTTAAAATCTTAAATTTAAAATGAAATATAAGGTAAATTTGAAAGCAACTTGTTTTTAAGTGTTTTGACTATGTAAGAAATGTTGTATCTTAAAGATAAATAGAATTTAATGATTTGATTCATTAAATTATTAAGTTAATTAATCAAGTAATTAATGAAAGATTAAATAAAAATAATAATTACTTAGTGAAAGTAATTAAGAGTAGATAATTAAAGATTAAAGATTGATTAATCAAATATTAAGGGTTAATTACTTTAAAGCATAATAAATTAATGTGGTTAATTAATTAGAGTAATTAAATTAAGAATAATCAATTAAGGGTAATCAATTATAATTAAGATTTAACTAATAATTAAGGATTTATTAACTAAAGTAAATAATTAAGGGTTAATTAATAAAAGTAATTAAGGTTTAATTTATTACAATTAAGGCTAATTAATTAAGATAATTAATTAAATAAATGATTAATTAATGAAGGTGATTAAGACTTAATAAATTGTAGTTAATGAAAATCAATCATTGATTAAAGATTACTAGTGAGGGTAATTATGTGGGTAATAAATTTAAACCACACGATTTATTCATCTTAATTAAAGATGTTTGATTGCTATTGAACGATATGTGATGGATTGATATAGTTGATAGGTGATGTGATGCTATGTAATGCTTTTTGCTAAGCTGTTATATCTGTGATGTATATATTCTTATATGAATATGCAAACCCCTTGACCCGTAAAACGACATTTGAATTTCGATGCCACAGGGAGTCGGATTCCAGTTGGTTATCCGAAACCCACATCGAATCGTAATAGTGAATCTTTGTGATTGATAAATTTACTTTATCTATGAATCTGTGAATGAAGATAAACGTTATGGGTTATACCGCTTATCGATGTATTGAATCTGTGCTGATTGATGATGTGGCACTTTTATTGTGTAAAACCCCTGGACCACACTTATACACACACAAATATGGATTGCACGTGGAAATGGGTTAAGCCACAGGTTTTGAAATTGTTTTAAAATTGAATTTTTGAATCCAAAATAGTTTTGGAATTAGAGTTGAACCTTTTGAAAATGAGTTTCAAAAATAAAAGTTATTTTGAATAACTTGATTGAATCTTGAAATTTAAATAATTTGATTTAAATTTGAATTCAATATTTGAAATTGAATTCTATGATTTGGGAACTAGGGTTTAAAATGGTTATTCGACTTATAAATGGGTTTATATGGGTTTTTAAACTACTTTAAAATGTGTTGTTTTGGAATTTAAATTTAATCCAAGATTTCAACTTGTGTAAATTGGATTTTTCTGAAACGAAAAACTATTTGTTTCAAATAATAAAAGCTTTCACATAAGAAATGAACTTCCAAATTGTGTTATAAGGATTTCAAGTCTATAGTGAAAATAGTTTTCCAAGTTATAGATAAATCTTTGGAAACGTGTTTTGAAAGCTATAAATCTTTAAATTTAAAGATTTAATTGAGTTAATCCAAATTGAATGGGAATTGTTTTGAAATCTATGAATAGATCTTTGTGAAACTTGGTGGAGCTTTGTGAAATAAATCTTTTTGTTTAAAGATTTAAAATGGTAATTTGTTTAACCATTTGAAAGAAAGTTTTGGATTTATAAGTTGTGACTTAACTGAAATCCCATATGCATATATTTTTAAATATTGCGCTCACTATTCGGATTAGCCGGGAGAGGACCTTGTGTCATATAGCCCATTCCGAATAGTGATACGTCATTATGGATTGCATTTGAAGACCAGTGTTGAAGACCGAGTGTCTTTGAGAACGATAGGATAACATGTCGATTGACTCTGCACTGAGTTGCTCCGGTATAGAGTTCTCCCTAAGTGATGGGAAGTCCGATCGGGATTGTGGATACCCGGAGTTGCAAGGGCTTCTTCGAAAGTGCCTTCGGTTTTCGAACCCGGAACAGACTTGTATGGTTGTACGTCTGACACTCACTTTGAGATATTAAAATGATCTCTATCAAGTACATTTCTGTTTGGTGGCGGAGAATTTATTCTCTTAGCTTAACACCCTTCTCTGAGACGTACAAGCTCAGAGGTTATGTAGTTGATATTTTTCAATGATGTACTCCCGAATTTGGTAGTGTGGCATATTGAGTGCTGTTATGTATCATTTGTTGATCAAAGCATGGATTTTGTATAAAGCGTAGCTTTGTGGATGAGACTGCATCAGGACCTCACACCTCAAAAATGGTCGAAACAGGAAAGATGCGGCAAGGTTATGAGGGTCGCTCCCTTTAGGGTGTGTCATTCCCTTCTGGAAAAGGGTGGTATCATGGTATGGAGCCCAGATACCTACTCATGTGGATACTGCAGATCTATTACTTTGTGACTGCTTTGTGGTTGTTGGTGTCGACCGCTCGGATAAAGGTCCCAAAGGACCGGGGGATGGCATGCTCGAGTAGCAGTCACCTAGTTACAGAGGTAACCCGGCCTTGTGTTGGCAGAGATCCAGTTAGGTTCTCGGGACGTCCCGCCAGAGGCGTATCCATGTGGCAGTAGGAAGTTCCTTGGCCTGACCATTTGTTGGAAACCCATTCTTCAATACGCGCCTTGTACGGTTTCAGTTGTAGAACCTGCCATTTACTTATGGTGGCGCCCCACTATTTAGATGGTAGCTATAGTAGGCATACGATACTGGTCGTATGTTGGCTAAGATTTATATTATACTTTCGAAATGGTTTTCCTACACTGTGCACTTATAGTAATAATATCAAAGAAATTTTCTCGTTTCAAGCATATTTGACTATCATAAGGAGAAATCTCCTCCAATTCTGCGTTAGCATTGTGTGTGTGGCGGGAGGCCTTATGGTAGTATCATTTTCTAAAAAGCATTGCGGATTTGTTTTAAATTCTCTTGTTGTTTATTCTAAAGATAAACTATTTTGTTTGCTCATACCAGTCCCACGACTGACCTGTAGTTTATTGTTCCTTTCCTAAACTCTGGGTGCCTACTATTTTCCCACATGGGCAGTCTAGAGTTGGGTTTTTTAGATAATCGAATAGTAGGTGTAGATTCGATAGCGTCCAGACTTAGGATTTGGCAATCGCATTTGGATCGAGTTGTTTCACTTCATCTTGATTGGGAGTTCAAGCTATTTCTGGATTGGTGCTTTGGAGATGGAGATTAATGATGCTGGCGTTCTTCTTTGAAGACCATCTTGGAGTTATTGTTCCGCTGTTGGTGTTATCTTTTCTTCCCGCTGCTATTATCTTGTGTCATATCTCTGATGTATGTTCATTGTATCATTCTGTTGTATCATATTGTATAAATGTTATATATTATATGTTATTCTTTTTCTTCCGCTGTGTTGTTGTACTTAATGTGCTATAAGCTACGGCGAACCAGATTCGACGTTTGGATCTGCGGCATTTGAATACGAGTGTCGTATTCGGTGCCGATTTCCGAAGGTCGAGTCAGGGTCGTTAGAATTGATATCAGAGTTGAAGGTTAAAACTTTAACTCAGGAGTATAACACATCAAGTAACTCATTAGAGATAGGGTGAATTATACCCTAGAATGAGTATATCCCTAAGATATCTGTTCGAATGCCTCGGTAAATTCTCTTAATATCCACTGATAGTGAGTATGAGTGCGAAAAGAGGACGAGACAGGGGATAGGGGAGTACCACTACAAATGGTCAATACCCTGCAACAGTGGAAACAAATTTTCTTTATCAATCTGCTTTGATTCGATTTCAAAATTCTTTGATTGCTTCGGAACAGCTCAAAGAAGAAGCTTCGGTGTGATGGTGGCCCTACGAATCATTGTAGAAAATCCTTACTTCGTATCTTCATCGGTTTCTTATCAGCTTTTCGTTCTAAACTCTATTGAATTTGAATTTGAAAATTTAAATTAAATAAATTAGAAATTTTAAATTAAGTTAAATTGGTTAACAAATATAAGGCTAAGTCTGAGTTGTATCAATTAAACGATATCGATCAAAACCAAATTTGAAATCGTAATTTCTTATGTCTATCAAAGTCCGAAGAAGGACAAGTTATATATACTTTGGGGTATTTAGACCCGAATTTTGAATCCATACCTAGTGTTTGAGAAATTATAGAAGATTAAATCCATCTGTCTATTCTCTGGGATCCGATATATTCTATGAACGATTAGTTATCGCTTCGAACTAATCAATGCCCTTGCATATTCGTAGACCCGTGGACCCAAGAATCTTATGAAATAATTGTATGAGCTTGTTTTCATATCTATTGTTGATATTCTGATTTGGTAAGCCAAATGCAGAATTGATATCTAGTTTAATTTGGAAAGATATTTCTTTATCTATCATCTAATCTTTCTCATCTCCCTTGCAAATTTCGACGACGAATTTTTTTAAGGGGGGGAATCTGTAACGAGCCCGATTTTTAATTTAATTAAAATTGATAACTAAAACAAAATTTTAAATTTAATTGTGTAACTAATTATGGATTAATATGTAAATTTCCAGAATAAACAAAATTTTTATTATAAATAGGATTTTTGATTTTAAAATATAAGAATAAGTACTTTATAACCAATATTGAATTTCAAAATAAAATAGAAATTAAAAGCTTTAAAAAGTTAATAATAGTTTGCTTTCTAAAATATTAAATATATTTGGAAGATATAATAAATTTCAAAAAGATTTATTCTTAGGATTTAATCCTCTTATATAAATAAATGTAAAAATTGTTAATATGAAATCAAAGTATTTAAATCCATTCTTTTCTTTTCTTTTTGTAAAAAAAAGTATGAATATATGTAAATAGATATAAATAAATTTTAATTCAAACAAATTGGGAATTTGAATCTACATTTGAAATAAATGTTTTTGAAATAAACATTTGGCTTTTAAAACCATTGAGGTAAAATTTATATAATATAAATGTTGGCTAAAAACAATTCTTTTAACATTGTATATATATATACACACAAGAATAAAGAAGTATATTTATTTATAGAATGAATATGATATAGAATTTTTTTTAAAAATTCTTTTCCTTGTAAAATACAAATGTAAACATACAACAAAAGAGATGGAGTATAAAAATAAATATACATATGTAAAGTATAAAATTGTATAGTTAGATCTCATAATCATTTCTTCCTATGCATGGCATTCAAGATATTTAAATTGAATAAAAAAATGAAATTTAAAATTGTAAAAAACTTTTCATCTCCCTATGTACAATCATAAAACAACTCGGCCAAATCTGAAAAATCAGTAGTAAAAGATTTGGCATCTCATATCTCAACTCCCAAAGTTGAAAGAACAGTGAAGCAAAGATTTGAGTATCACACAAGTTCAAACACCAAGAAAAAAAATAAGGTAAGTAGAAAGTAAAAAAAAGAGTGAAAGCAAAGGTAGCAGAAAAAATTTAGATCTAAAACAAATCAACCTGGAATCAAGTCCAAACTGCAACATTACCTTCAACCAGATTTGGAGTAAAACAAAGGCAAAGATCATCTCAGATCAAAGGGATTAAAAATCAAAATGCAACCACGAATTCAAGAAAAGATCTGAAGCAATTGAAAACAAAAGAAAAAAAATCAAAGCAATCAAACTTCAAATCTGGGACAAGCAAATAGGCAGTCCAGTTTTCTCTGGAATTATTTTAAGGATTAAAAGCCTGAAACAATTCTGAAGCAAGTTCAACTCAAATATAAAACAAGAATTCAAAATCTGAAGCAGTTAAAGAATCAAACGAATTCAAAGTTTTCAAAGCACCGGAACAAATCAAAGTGAAATGCACGGCAATCAAAGAAAAAGATATGCAGGCTCAAATTCATCCTCTGTTCCTGTTCTCTGTCAACATGATCTTCAGGTGAGCAAAAAAAATTCAACTTAAAGGCTAGAATCTGTTTTGCAGTTTGATGATGCTTGAGAAAAAAATTTGTTATCATATGTTTACATGTGAAATTATGAGTAATTTCACTTTTAAACTTAAAGTAAAAGTATGGTTGCATGTTTTGTTTGTTTGAGTCCCCCTATCCATGATTTCCAGGTTCTTGTTTAATTTAAATTCAAAAACTCTTGAGTTAATCCCTGTTTAAATTTAAGTTAAAAAAAAAACTTGTTTGTTTCATCTCAAAATTTTAGATTGAAATTATACTTAAGTTAAAATTTGTGAAGTGTCTCTGGAAATTGCCTGGAAGTCATAAATGACTGAGCAAAAATAAAAAAAGTGTCAAAAATCCAAACTTTGTAATTCATAAATTCAGGATTTTAATTTGAATTCATAAACTTAAACATGATTTTTAACTAAAATCATATATTTTTTTAATTTGCGATTGAGTGAGCATTTCTGGTTTAACCAGAAATGGGATTTGGGAAGTTTTTTGGTCATATCTGTGATTTGGGGTCTCGTGGTTCTTCCTGAAGGTAGTAGAGTGATCGAGGATGATGGGAAAATTGTCAGGGAGGTGATTAATTCATTGAGGAATTCACGGTAGTTGATTCTTGTTTAGAACCCTAGTTTCAACCAGGTCCAGTATATCGATTCGTTCATCTTCCCTTGTTGATCGAGTGTTACGAATTTTTGGGGGATGATAGTTGGGTAGTTTACGAATACGTGGCCGAAGTCGCTGATGCTCAGGTGGTCGGAGTTGAAGGAGCGAGACGTTGACCTGTTTGGTTGAGGAGGATTTCAGCTGTTCCAGATTTGATTGCGTCATCTCGAATTCGATTTCGAGATTTGAGGGACGATCTGATGATCTCATTGGAGTGTATGGATGAAGATTGGTATGGGAAGATCATCGTTGATGATCTGAGGTGATCAACGGCACCGTGCATGTGCACGGTGCACTGTTGTTCCATTGAGGGTGATTTGGTTTTGGATTGTGCTCGTGTTAATTTATGATTGACTCGGGTGTTGTGGTGTTTTCTCCCAGGGAAGTCTAGCTTTGGCTCGAAGTAAATTAAAATCGCCTCGGGTAAAAATAATGTTACAGTTTTTTTTCTTCAAAAACCTGTAGTGTTTTTGTTTCAAAAATTTAAACTGAAGTTAAAAAAATGAAAATCAAAGTTTTGAACTAAGTTGTAAACCTAGGTTGAACTGAATTCAAGTAAGTTGAACTATAGTTTGAAATAATTTAAGTTTTTGAAATTTAAATTTGTTTTAACACCTTTGAGTATTTAAAGTGAATTTGGCAGGAATTTAAAACTGAAAGTTGAATTGTAAGTAAAGGGTTAAAAAAGTTTAAATATAAGTGTCGAAATCCGGAATGTGAGTTTGAATCTCAGTTTCATAAAATAAAATAAAGTTTTTAAATTGTTATAACTACTTTAAAAAATGGTTAAATGATTTGAAATTTAAAATGAAGATTAAATGTAAGTAAGTTTTAGAATCTAAGTAATCTGGAATCAAAACTTAATATGTATTCCAGTTTTGAAATAAATGATAGTTTTTAAGTTTATCGATGTATTGAATCAGTGCTGATTGATGATGTGGCACTTTTATTGTGTAAAACCCCTGGACCACACTTATACACACACAAATATGGATTGCACGTGGAAATAGGTTAAGCCACAGATTTTGAAATTGTTTTAAAATCGAATTTTTGAATCCAAAATAGTTTTGGAATTATATTTGAAGCTATTGAAAATGAGTTTCAAAAATAAAAGTTATTTTGAATAACTTGATTGAATCTTGAAATTTAAATAATTTGATTTAAATTTGAATTCAATATTTGAAATTGAATTCTATGATTTGGGAACTTGGGTTTAAAAAGGTTATTCGACTTATAAATGGGTTTATATGGGGTTTTAAACCATTTTAAAAGGTGATGTTTTGGAATTTAAATTTAATCCATGATTTCAACTTGTATAAATTGGATTTTTCTGAAACGAAAAATATTTGTTTCAAATAATAAAAGCTTCCACATATGAAACGAACTTCCAAATTGTGTTAAAAGGATTTCAAGTCTAAAATGAAAATAATTTTCCAAGTTTAGATAAATCTTTGGAAACATGTTTTGAAAGCTATAAATCTTTAAATTTAAAGATTTAAGCGAGTTAATCCAAATTGAATGGGAATTGTTTAGAAATCTATGAATAGATCTTTGTGAAACTTGGTGGAGCTTTGTGAAATAAATTTTTTTGTTTAAAGATTTAAAATGGTAATTTGTTTAACCATTTGAAAGAAAGTTTTGGATTTATAAGTTGTGACTTAACTGAAATCCCATATCCATATATTTTTAAATATTGCGCTCACTATTCGGATTAGCCGGGAGAGGACCTTGTGTCATATAACCCATTCCGAATAGTGATACGACGTTATGGATTGCATTTGAAGACCGGTGTTGAAGACCGGGTGTCTTCGAGAATGATAGGATAACCTGTCGATTGACTCTGCACTGAGTTGCTCCGGTATAGAGTTCTCCCTAAGTGATGGGAAGTCTAATCGGGATTGTGGATACCCGGAGTTGCAAGGGCTTCTTCGGAAGTGCCTTCGGTTCTGTTCGAACCCGGAACAGACTTGTATGCTTGTATATCTGACACTACACTTTGAGATATTAAACTGATCTCTATCAACTACATTTCTGTTTGGTGGCGGAGAATTTATTCTCTTAGCCTAACACCCTTCTCTGAGACGTACGAGCTCAGAGGTTATGTAGTTGATATTTATCAGTGATGTACTCCCGGATTTGGTAGTGTGGCATACTGAGTGCTGTTGTGTATCATTTGTTGATCAAAGCATGGCTTTTGTATAAAACGTAGATTTGTGGACGAGACTGCATCAGGACCTCACACCCCGAAAATGGTCGAAACGGGAAAGATGCGGCAAGGTTATGAGGGTCGCTCCCTTTAGGGTGTGTCATTCCCTTCTGGAACAGGGTGGTATCATGGTATGGAGCCTAGATACTTACTCATGTGGATACTGCAGATCTATTACTTTGTGATTACTTTGTGGTTGTTGGTGTCGAGTTCTCGGATAAAGGTCCCAAAGGACCGGGGGATGGCATGCTCGAGTAGTAACCACCTAGTTACAGAGGTAACCCGGCCTTGTATTGGCAGAGATCCAGTTAGGTTCTCGGGACGTCCCGCCAGAGGCGTACCCTTGTGGTAGTAAGAAGTTCCTAAGCCTGACCATTTGTTGGTAATCCATTCTTCAATACGCGCCTTGTACGGTTTTAGTTGCAGAACCTGCCATTTACTTATGGTGGCGCCCCACTATTTAGATGGTAGCTATAATAGGCATACGATACTGGTCGTATGTTGGCTAGGATTTATATTATACTTTCGAAATGGTTTTCCTACACTGTGCACCTATAGTAATAATGTCAAAGAAATTTTCTCGTCTCAAGCATATTTGACTATCATAAGGAGAAATCTCCTCCAATTCTGCGTTTGCATTGTGTGTGGAGGGAGGCCTTATGGTAGTTTCATTTTCTAAAAAGCATTGCAGATTTGTTTCAAATTCTCTTGTTGTTTATTTTAAAGATAAACTGTTTTGTTTGCTCATACCGGTCCCACGACTGACCTGGAGTTTATTGTTCCTTTCCTAAACTCTGGGTGTCCATTATTTTCCCACAAGGGCAGTCTAGAGTTGGGTTTTTCAGATAATCGAATAGTAGATGTAGATTCGATAGCGTCCAGACTTAGGATTTGGAAAATCGCATTTGGATCGAGTTGTTTCACTTCATCTTGATTGGAGTTCATGCTATTTCTAGATTGGTGCTTTGGAGATGGAGATTACCGATGCTGGCGTTCTTCTTTGAAGACCATCTTAGAGTTATTGTTCCGCTGTTGGTGTTATCTTTTCTTCCCGCTGTTATTATCTTGTATCATATCTCTGATGTATATTCATTATATCATTCTGTTGTACCATATTGTATAAATGTTATATATTATATGTTATTCTTTTTCTTTCGTTGTGTTGTTGTACTTAATGTGCTATAAGCTCCAGCGAACCAGATTCGACGTTTGGATCTGTGGCATTTGAATACGAGTGTCGTATTCGGTGCCGATTTCCGAAGGTCGAGTTAGGGTCGTTAGATTACTTTTATTCAAATTTAAAAGTTTACTATCTTCGTTCTTATTCAAATAGAATTTTAAATCGGCTTTTGAAATAATTTTTTATTCACACTAAATTCAAAGATTAGTAATTAAACAATTCCAAATATTTAAATAGTTGTGACGCCCCACCTCTATACCCACGCTAGCCAAGGACACTACGGTGTAATACCGTCAACTAGCACGGAGAATAAGGCTGTTGAGGAGCGACCATCTGTATAATTGCTTTGTGCGAGTACCGATATGCCAGATAAAATATAACTTTTCATTCTTTTCAAGAGGGAATCCGACATACCGACACAAACTCAAAGCTACTACACAGTGGCTATATTGTCTTCGGAAACAAATATAGAAATAAACATAACACAAATCAGTTACAGATAATTCATATCACAAAGGCGGTAATAGATATGAACATAACACATGAAAGTGTACATCAGAATAGTGGTCAAAAAAGATCACAATAACATAAAAGGATAGCTACAAGTGCTAGACAAAAGAATAAGGATACATCGATGAGTCTATAACTCAAATGTATACAACAAAATAAACCACTAATCTAAGTAATTAGCCAAAAGACGGGATGATAATCCCAGATGTGAAGTCAAGCAGAAGCACCTATAACATCTCGGTCTGATCCGAGTACTATTTAATAAGAAAATAATAAATGGATCAGTCTAGCTATAAATATCAGATGAAATGATATAGAATAAGAGATATGACTAAACGTATAATAATCACAATGCCAAGCTGTGATAAATAAGTAATTGAAAATCAACAAGAGATTAATCAATATCACAAAAATCTCCTCAAAGATCAAAAGGAAGGTCATACTCCTTATTTCATTCACCAAGCCACAAATATTGACAACATATAAATGCCAATCATAAAATTGGTGAAATTCAAATTCTAGAAATCATCAATGGAAATCCAGAAATCACAAGAAAAGGATGGCCAATCCCAACGGAACGCTATTCCATAAACCGGACATCGACGCACCTAAATAGATACACCCCATGCACAGTCAAACATCGTCGCACCTAGAAAGGTACGACCTATGCAAAGGCAAACGTCGACGCACCTAAATAGACGCCCCATGTAGTGTCTAGCATCGATGCACCTAGAAAGATACACCCCATGCATAAATAAGCATCGACGTACCTAGAAAGATACGTCCCACGCATAAATCAACACCGATGTATCTAGAAAGATACGCCCCATGTAATGTCTAACATCGATGCACCTAGAAAGATACACCCCATGCAAAGTCGAACATCGACGCACCTAGAAAGATTGTCCCATGTATAGACGAACATCGACGCACCTAGAAAGATACGTCCCATGCCCCGACTTATTGAGCCGATTGCTCCACGAAGTAAACAAACATCGTCGCACCTAAATAGATATGACCCATGTGTAAATAAACATCGACGCACCTAAATAGGTACGACCCATGCTAGAAATGAGACGAAGCTCAATAAAATGAAGTACAGTCCTCCACATGAACAAAGAGACATCGCACATTGCTAGTCTAAACCATAAAATGATCATCATCGATCATCAAGAAGTGTCAATTACAGTAAGCTAGTAAATATATGAGCTTAGCTTCATGTCCCATAACCACTAGCTTAACTTAAATATTTACGAACAAATTGTACATCTCCACTAGAAAATTGTCACAAGAGTTTCAATCGATCAAGTCCAAGAATTAACCGACGAAGTAAACGCAAGCGTTTCATACCACTCGTTTTACTAAGCCGTTTAATTAGATTTCTCATACTAGTGAGGTAAAGGTTTGTATATACTAATAGATTTGGAAAACGGTTTAAGAAAGGAGCTTTGTAATAAAATGGTGTTGAAATCGTTTTAATGAAAGAGTTTTGATATTTACTACTAGTATAGAAAACCTTTATAATTAAAAGTGACAAGTCACAAAAATGATTGTAAAACAACCAATCATCGAAATTCACATTCGAAGACGTGAATAAAATCCAAAGAAATCGATATCAAATCCATCAAAATGGATATTTCGAAAATTCCCAAAGAAAATGTCATCAAAGACGATAATAAATGATAACAACAAAAGGGAAAGAACACGAATCGATTAAAGTTGGAAATTCAATTGTAACTACCCATAAAATTTTAATAAGTTTTAATAAATTAATAGGTAGAGAATAATAGTATAAATTAATAGGTAGAGAATAAAACGTATAAATTAATAGGTAGAGAATAAATAGTATAAATTAATAGGTAGAGAATGAAACGTATAAATTAATAGGTAGAGAATGCATAGTATAAATTAAAAGGATCTGCAACATCGTAGTTGTAAATTATGAATGTTATTGTTTATAATCATACATGTAACTCTAATGATACGATTTTAATAACAAATTCCGTGTACAAGATATGGATTACATAATAGTATTTTCTTAATATCCTTAGCTTTCAACAATAATCAATTAGCGACCTTAATCTTAATAGGATTTGAAAATCATCAACCTTCGGATAAGTCAAATGATATTCTAAATGTTAATAATAATCTTGAAAAAAAAACTTTATCAGAAGAACATTTTAAGTACACATAAATTTTTATGGGATTATGTTAATATGTATTCAGTAGACATAAGCTAACAACCGCTCAAACAAGAAATAATCACTAATACACAGTGTAAATTGTTAAAAAATCAAACTATCTATATTTATCAAGCAAAAATGCAAAATCATAAAGGTTATTAGTGAAATTATGCAAATCTTAACATGTGCGTAGAGGGCACATGATGATTTTTCCAATTTTGTGCATTGCACTAAGAATTATTGGATCCTATTCATCGTTAATTTGCTACCATTTCACGACTTTGATCACCACCTTAATTTGTTGAATGGCACGAATGCCAAAATGATGAATGATGTTGAAATTCAGAAGAAAATGCATGCTCCTATATGCGTTTCTTTTTTTAACATGGGTGTCTGACATGATCGATGCTAGTTAACGTTAAATGACATTAGATGCCAACAATATTATTATGCATTTTCATTATCTTTATTCTTTTATCAATTAACCTCTCCACTTTTCTTTCCAATCTGATTTATAACCTGCCTATTTACTTTTCTTACCATATTTATTATTTGCTAGAATCTAGCCGTTTCATAATTCCCTTTTTCAGCATTTGACGTGTCTTCTTTAAATCTAAGCGGAAAATCTGGCTTACCCCTTTTATTCATTTTCTTCTGTTTCAAATTTCATCGTGACTGACACGCAACCTTACTTTAATCACTGCGTCAATCAAGCATCCATATATTAATTTTCATTTATTTTATATTTATTGCCAACGTTATAAATTTGAAAGATCACTTGCTTCCCTTGTCTCCCTGATTTCACGTCTCTGTGCCTATCCTTTTGAGTTTCTTACTTTTATATTCTATTATTAGCTTAAACGTGCATTTTGACTATCGCCATCCCCGTATTTATTTCTTTTCTTTTTGAAATTAAAACGTATAAGTTTTACAATTATTTATTTCTAAACCATTCATTGCCTTTCCTTTAGATCAATCCATTCTCTTCTTATTTGCTTTAACTTCTCTGCTGAATCAACGCATGAACGTTGATATTTCATTTATTATTCCCTTTTATATTATATTTTTCTCTGTAGCTTTCCACTACCTCTCTCTTCATATATTTCATTGTTGCCTGCTCCTTCTTCATTTTTGAGATCCACTCCCCACCATTGCTTACTTTTCCTCCTCCCAAATTTTTCCATGGCCTACGCCAGATATAAAAAAAAAAATTTGCACGACGTATATACCCATCGCTTGAAGCTATCTCTGCCCCTCTTCCCTTCCCACCGCCTACAACCCTCAACCTCCACTCACGTTTCTTCTACAAGTGCCTGCTTACTTTCTTTCCTAAATAAGAAGGTATATTTATTGTTTAAATTTTTTCTTATAAACGTTCAAAAGGATTTGAGAAAAGTTTGCATTCTTTTGTACATATCTTGTTATATGTGAAAGTAAATAATTTATGAAGCTATAAAGGTTTACTTATACAATATATATATATATATATATAAGAGTGTTATATAAATGAATTTTATACTATGCGTTAACTAAATACATTGTTATTTATATGATCCAGTTTTTGAATATATGTTTGAAACGTTTTGATTTTTATATATACAAATATTTAATTTTATACGTATATTTTGTTATATATAAAGGCTTTATAAAAAATATAAAAAAAATAAAAAATAAAAAAAGAGAAAAAAAAAGAGTAAGTTGACATTGTATTATAAAGAATATTGTTTATCTGCACATATATGTGCATAAGTTTGTTTGATTTCCTGCTGGATATTTTGAAAAGGAAAGTAATAAACTATAATAATTATATATACACATAAGTATTCATTTCAAAAGATATTATATATATGTGTGTGTTGATCTTTAATATATGTGTTTTTGTTAGAACATTGATTTTTTTAACTACACATATATATTATTTTAATATTGGTTCAAAATGAATATTTATTACATGGAAACGCCAACCATAAAATGAATATACTATATATGTGACATTTTGAATAATTATATATTTATATTTAACATTAATATGAAATGGAAGCGTTTTAATGTTATATGGTTTTCATGGGTGTGCATATATATATATATATATATATATATATATATATATATATATATATTTCATTTTTAAAATGCGTGTTTTGATTTAACGTTCATTTTGAAAGAAAGTAATAAATTAATCATATAATCTTCGTTTCAATTTTATCAAGCTAATTTGATCCGTTCTCATCAATTTCTGTCAATCAGCTTTTCCGTCGAAATCGTACCATCTAACTTTGCTTTGGAAGTCATGCTTGCATTTCATAACTCAACTTCATTTTCTATCTCTCTAACCTTGAAAGGTGAGCAATCACTCACGATTTACATTCTTTTATTTATTAAATTTGATTTCAATTGAAACGACAATTGAAATATGTTGCTGTAGTTATTTAAATTGTTATATTTATGCTATTACCTGTATCTGTTCACCTATGGGATATGACACCATATCCTATTGTTTATACTTTATTTAATTACTGATGATATATTCCTGTTGTATATTATTATCATATCCTGCTATATTTTTGTTATCTGTTATCACTCTGCAAGTTCCCTGTAGTTTAGAATTCACTATAGGTTGAAATGATACATACCCGAACAGACTTTAGAATAGGAGAATTTCGTTATGGGTTGAAATGATAGACCCAAGCGATTTTCATTTAATTAAATTTGGGATTACGGATTGGAATGATATCCACCCGTATATATTTAGTGTACGAATTTAAATGATAAATATCTGTAACACTTGACCAGATGATAAGGAATATATACAGACACCGTGGTTCATATATAAATATTTTGGAAATAAATTCTTTGTTTGGAAAGAAATATATGGTCTTAATAAATGTTAATTCTTAAATTTCTATATATATAGATTTAATAATATTTAATTTAATTAAGTTTGATTTAATACATAAACTATGTTAATATTTATGTAAATTATATTTCAAATAGATTTTTGAAATAATTGGGATAAATTAAGATGGGGAGATAAATTTGAGTTTATTAAATGGTATCTAAATAAGGATTTATTTAATTAAATCAATCTAAAAATTTTAAACGGGAAATTTTAAAAGGGTAGGATTTTATAACTGGATTTTTGATTTAAGCGATTAAATGCGTATTTCACGTTTAAGTAAATTAAAGAAAATATTGAGAAAAATGGAATTTAAGGTTAATTAAATAATCTTGAATCAAGTGAGGAAGTATTTCAAGACTAAATAATAATGAGGTTAAATCGAGATCTATATGAAACGGTTAAATTGAACATTTAAATTTGTAAGCCTTAAACTATATTGGAATTTAAATGGTTTAAATTTGAGATTCAGATCTGTATTTGAAATCAATATAGTTGAATTTGTTATTTAGAAATTAAACTGAATTAAAATGAAAATTTAGGTTGAACTAAATTTGAATTTAATATTTAGAAAACTAAATTGAATAAAAATTTAGTTGAAACGTTGAATACTTAAAGGTTTAAAAATATTGAATATAAATGGGTATTTTGTGATTACAAATCTGAATTTGAGATCGATAAAATTGAAGTGGTTATTTTAGGAATTTAGTTGAATTTAAATTGATAAATTGAGATTGAATTTAATTTAAATGGGAAGGTCGGGTTGATGTTGAAACAATTTGTTAAGTTGAGGGAATTGAAAATATTTTACGGTATAAATTATTTAATATATCTAAATATTATTTTGGAAAATAGCTATATTTGAAGTGAAATGATATTTGATTTTGAGGTATAAATTAAGATGAAAGAACCACGGTGTTATAGTGTATATTTCTACCCTGTAGATAGTTCCATGGACCCTTAGAGGATGGTTATTCCAGACATCCTTTAAGTTATTTGTATTTCAGTTGATATTTCACTTGAGTTGGATTTATTGATATAAGAATGTTAATCCTGACTCGAGTGTTTTGTGTTTTGCTTTACATTCAGGTCAGACTGAGTGATACAACATTTGAGACTCACCTTCGAAGTTGGAGCCTTGCTTGAAGATCCAGCTATCTATCCTTTCAGTCATCCTGTTGATTTGTTCAGAGAAGTCATCTGCGCATACTGGAGACTTCACTACATCTAAGATATTCAGTTGTATTTTATTTCTAACTCCAATTTATATAGTAGCTTCATGAACTACTATTCTTTATCTATTCCGCTGCATTATATTACTCTATGTCTGTGATGATTTATTTACTATATATGTTAAGTTTTGCCAAATTTTAATTAACAATTCCATATTTTGAATTATTCAAGCCGGACATGTATGGTTTTATTGTCGATTTGAATGGTCCAAAATAGCGGGTCGCTTCTGTTGGTATTAGAGTTTTGGCTCTAGGCAAAACTTGGCATATATGGTAAATTTATTGACAGAATCACTTTCGCTTGAGTTGAATCTCTTCCTTTCTGACTCGATTTCCTTTGAATTTTGGAATGTCCCTCGGTTCCAAAATTCATTCTTGTCTTTCTCTATTTATATTCTTTTGATTCTGGAGTATCCAATAACTCCACTAAATGATTTGTAAAGGGGGATGAAAACTCCTTTACAATTGGCGTCGATTCACCGAAGATTTTTGTATCCTCGGTTTAGATGCTACTATCTCCTGTTATTCCAAATTCTATCTCTAGCGATCGAATGTCGATTTGCCTTAGAATTCTGCATCCATCATATTGCTAAATGCACGATTGACCCGATTAAGGTCGCCCGTGATTTATAGAAGTATATCCATCTCCTATTTTGTAATTTAATCATCTTCGATCGAGTCTATCTTCGAATCAGGATTCTATTGGTTAGAGTCTTCTAATTTAAATCTCTACCTTTGTTTTGAAATCCATTCTTAAATCACCCTTTGAAAAATCGAGTATGTTGTATTTTTGAAATTGTTTTGTACCGAAATTATTATTTTGATAACTATGATTTTATTCTATATATAAAAAGAAATTGCTTTCGATAAGGATTATATACCTATATATAAAACAAATAAGAAATGTTATTCTATATATATAAAAGTTTTGAAAGGATTTGAAAATTTGAAAACTTGTAAGAAATTGATTTATATAAAAATGATTTACAACTGAAGGGTTAAATTTGAAATTCGAGAATTGAATTCCGGTATTTTGAAATTGGATTTAAGATTTTGGAAAATATATAAAAATAATACGATTTAAAGGTATTTTTCCAAATAAGAAATGTTTCAAATGAGTTCCAATAATTTTGAAGAAATTTCAAGGAAATTTTCAAGAAAATAGAAGTCTAGAACTCACGTATGTCGGTGGAAAATAATTTCGGTGATGAGTGCACGCATCATCGACATTGATTTTCGAGTTTCAGAGTGGGGGAGAGGCCACTTTAATAGCTCGCTATGCGAGTGATTTTGTAAAACCGTTATGATTTCAAATTCCGAAGTATAATTTGATATTTTCGAAAGATATATGTATATATTTGAAACAATTTAAAGTGAGACCGGTGTTCAGTCCTCGAGTTTCGAATTTGTTTTGGTATAACCCTATATATTGAAATTGATTTATTATTGATTTTCAACTCTTGAATTGAAAATGTGATTTCCCCTTATCATTTTGAAGGTTCGAACATTTCCAAGTCAAGGTCTAAAATTTTAAAACTAAGAAATTTCGAAGAGTATAAAATGTTTGATAAAGAATATAAATTTAGTTTGAAATGTTTTGAAAAAAATATAGTTTTGAATAATCGTTTTCAGAAAGGTAAATTGAATATTTCAACTAGAAATAGATAGTTTAAAAGTTTTAAAGGGATAATTATAAATTTGGAAACCATTTGAGTATAATTGGTTTTGAGAAAAATTTTAGTTTTGAAATTAAATTGAAATTAAAAACCAGTACTCTTATGGAGATTTTGGAAATGAATTTGTTTGACTTGAATTAATTTAATTTAGAAACTGGGATAATTTTCTAAACCTATTATTTTGGGAACTTTGAAATTTAGATACTTAATTTGGAAGAAAATTTGGTGAAATCATATATGATTTGGAAACTGAATGGATATTGAATGATTTGAAATTGAGAACCTTATATTATTAAGCACTTGATTTGGGAGTGGTCGAACTTATATAAATTGGATTTGTAAAA
This sequence comes from Allium cepa, assembly GCA_030765085.1. NCBI lineage: Eukaryota > Viridiplantae > Streptophyta > Magnoliopsida > Asparagales > Amaryllidaceae > Allium > Allium cepa. Next base: position 78,079,262 of record CM060932.1, on the reverse strand, counting down.
GTATGAAATTGATTTGAAATCCATTGATTTGAAGGTACTCAATTTGGAAAGCTATTTTATATAATCGAAGTCTATATAAGTATGATTTGATCTACTATTGATTTGGAAAGTATTCGATTTGGGAAAAAGGGAATCCTGTATATAATGGACTTTATATAAGTATGATATTTGAAAGTGATTTGAAAAGGTACTATATGATATATATTTTCAAAGTAAAGATATGGAAAGTGCCTTCTGCTTGATATCCGCTTTGTGGCCACATCGTGGATTCATTCTATCGATATTATTCTTTCTAATTTTTGGTTTTCCGGATGTAATACTCGAGTGTTCCCACCGTGGCGTAACCCATGGGTTTTTTTTCTCTCGTGAATGCATAGCGTAATTGCCTGACTGAGTCTTGCCTAGGGGTACGGATTGTTTCCTGGTTGATCCAGGCGTAATCATTGTGTATCCTGCTATCTGTGTAGATCACGAATAGTAGCGCAAGTGCCTGGCTGAATCTTGCCTAGGGGTACGGATTGTTTCCTGGGGGATCCAGGCGTAACCATTGTGTATCCCGCACTCTACTAGTCATCATGGCGTAACTCGCAGGGCTGAGAAAGCTTACGGATATGGATTGTTTCCTGGGGGATCCAGGCGTAACCATTGTGTATCTGCGAACCATGGTCGGACAAAGGTTTTGGTTTGGTTGTTTTGTTTGGATTGTACTTTCCATATCTGTTTTTTTTTTTTAAATTTCAAGTATTTTCACTGGGTGTTGAAACGGGTCTACCAAGTACTTGAAGAATTCTAGCTTTGCGCCTGATCAACGCATGGCCAGAGTCTGCAAGAACGAGGATAAACTTGTTGAAACATCGAGTTATAAAAGTATTTTTGAAAGAAAGATTTATTTCGATATAAAGGTATTTTATTATAAAGGTATTTTTCAACAAAGAAATTTTGTGTTAACATTTGAAATTGAAACTCTTATGGTTTGAAATTTACGATTCATTCCCGATTCTATTCTTTAAATCTACCTTATCTTCTCAGCATTCGTTGTTCACCTTGATTCAGTTTTTCCGAATCTACCTTCTTTCCTTTTTGAAAATAATCTTTTAAAGATTGCTTATCCGTATACTACATTGGTTAGTAGAAAATTTTAGTGGTATAAATATTTTTGAAGTTATTAATTAAATAAAACATATTTAAAGAAAATGATTATTAATTTATTGATAATATTTGAAAAGTATCTTGAGATAAATTAAAAATTTCATGAGATATGAATTTAATGTTTTCAAATAGCTTCTTTAAATATAACTAATGATGTAAATAATTATTTTAAAATAGTTTTCATATACTTATAAAGGTGTTATTTAAAATATAAATGGTATTTATAAAGGAAGCAAGAAGTTTTACAAATGGGTTTTGAAAAGTATGAATATCTCAAGTAAAATTTATATAGTTAAATCAATTATTTACCCCTGACTTTCAGTCTACTTTTATTTCTGGTTGTTCTATTCTCCTACCTCCTTCCTATTTGGGGACGAAAAGTTTTGAGTGTTGGAGAGCGTAACGACCCATAAAATTTTAATAATTTTTAATAAATTAATAGGTAGAGAATAATAGTATAAATTAATAGGTAGAGAATAAAACGTATAAATTAATAGGTAGAGAATAAATGGTGTAAATTAATAGGTAGAGAATGAAACGTATAAATTAATAGGTAGAGAATAAATAGTATAAATTAAAAAGATCTACCACATCGTAGTTGTAAATTATGAATGTTATTGTTTATAATCATACATGTAACTCTAATGATACGATTTTAATAAAAAATTCCGTGTACAAGATATGGATTACATAATAGTATTTTCTTAATATCCTTAGCTTTCAACAATAATCAATTAGCGACCTTAATCTTAATAGGATTTGAAAATCATCAACCTTCGGATAAGTCAAATGATATTCTAAATGTTAATAATAATCTTGAAAAAAAAACTTTATCAGAAGAACATTTTAAGTACACATAAATTTTTATGGGATTATGTTAATATGTATTCAGTAGGCATATGCTAACAACCGCTCAAACAAGAAATAATCACTAATACACTGTGTAAATTGTTAAAAAATCAGAGTATATATATTTATCACGCAAAAATGCAAAATCATAAAGGTTATTAGTGAAATTATGCAAATCTTAACATGTACGTAGAGGGCACATGCTGATTTTTCCAATTTTGTGCATTGCACTAAGAATTATTGGATCCTATTCATCGTTAATTTGCTACCACTTCACGACTTTGACCACCACCTTAATTTGTTGAATGCCACGAATGCCAAAATGATGAATGATGTTGCAAGTCAGAAAAAATGCATGCTCCTATATGCGTTTCTTTTTTAACATGGGTGTCTGACATAATTGATGCTACTTAACGTTAAATGACATTAGATGCCAACAATATTATTATGCATTTTCATTATCTTAATTCTTTTATCAATTAACCTCTCCACTTTTCTTTCCAATCTGATTTATAACCTGCCTATTTACTTTTCTTACCATATTTATTATTTGCTAGAATCTAGCCGTTTCATAATTCCTTTTTTCCGCATTTGATGTGTCTTCTCTAAATCTGAGCGGAAAATCTGGCTTACCCCTTTTATTCATTTTCTTCTGTTTCAAATTTCATCGTGACTGATACGCAACCTTACTTTAATCACTGCGTCAATCAAGCATCCATCTATTAATTTTCATTAATTTTATATTTATTACCAACGTTATAAATTTGAAAGATCACTTGCTTCCCCTGTCTCCCTGATTTCACGTCTCTGTGCCTATCCTTTTGAGTTTCTTACTTTTATATTCTATTATTAGCCTAAACGTGCATTTTGACTGTTGCCATCCCCGTATTTATTTCTTTCCTTTTTGAAATTAAAACATATACGTTTTACATTTATTTATTTCTAAACCATTCATTGCCTTTCCTTTAGATCAATCCATTCTCTTCTTATTTGCTTTAACTTCTCTGCTGAATCAACGCATGAACGTTGATATTTCATTTATTATTCCCTTTTATATTATATTTTTCTCTGTAGCTTTCCACTACCTCTCTCTTCATATATTTCATTGTTGCCTGCTCCTTCTTCATTTTCGAGATCCACTCCCTACCATTGCTTACTTTTCCTCCTCCTAAAATTTTCCATTGCCTACGCCAGATATAAAAAAAAAAAAAATTTGCACGACGTATATACCCATCGCCTGAAGTTATCTCTGCCCCTCTTCCCTTCCCACCGCCTACAACCCTCAACCTCCACTCACGTTTCTCCTACAAGTTCCTGCTTACTTTCTTTCCTTAATAAGAAGGTATATTTATTGTTTAAAATTTTTCTTATAAACGTTCAAAAGGATTTGAGAAAAGTTTGTATTCTTTTGTACAGATCTTGTTATATGTGAAAGTAAATAAGTTATGAAGCTATAAAGATTTACTTATACAAGATTTATATATATATAAGAGCGTTATATAAATGAATTTTATACTATGCGTTAACTAAATACATTGTTATTTATATGATCCAGTTTTTGAATATATGTTTGAAACGTTTTGATTTTTATATATACAAATATTTTATTTTATACATATATTTTGTTATATATAAAGGTTTTATAAAAAATTTAAAAAAATAAAAATAAAAAGAGAAAAAAAAGGAGTAAGTTAACAATGTATTATAAAGAATATTGTTTATCTGCACATATATGTGCATAAGTTTGTTTGATTTCCTGTTGGATATTTTGAAAAGGAAAGTAATAAACAATAATAATTATATATATATATACACATAAGTATTCATTTCAAAAGATATTATATATATGTGTGTGTTGATCTTTAATATATGTGTTTTATGTTAGAACATTGATTTTTTTAACTATACATATATATTATTTTAATGTTGGTTCAAAATGAATATTTATTACATGGAAACGCCAACCATAAAATGAATATACTATATATGTGACATTTTGAATAATTATATATTTGTATTTAACATTAATATGAAATGGAAGCGTTTTAAAGTTATATGGTTTTCATGGGTGTGCATATATATATATATATATATCATTTTTAAAATGTGCGTTTTGATTTAACGTTCATTTTGAAAGAAAGTAATAAATTAATCATATAATCTTTATTTCAATTTTATCAAGCTAATTTGATCCGTTCTCATCAATTTCTATCTATCAGCTTTTCCGTCGAAATCGTACCATCTAACTTTGCTTTGGAAGTCGTGCTTGCATTTCATAACTCAAATTCATTGTCTATCTCTCTAACCTTGAAAGGTGAGCAATCACACACGATTTACATTCTTTTATTTATTAAATTTGATTTCAATTGAAACGACAATTGAAATATGTTGCTGTAGTTATTTAAATTGTTATATTTACGCTATTACCTGTATCTGTTCACCTACGGGATATGACACCATATCCTATTGTTTATACTTTATTTAATTACTGATGATATATTCCTGTTGTATATTATTATCATATCCAGCTATATTTTTGTTATCTGTTATCACTCTGCAAGTTCCCTGTAGTTTAGAATTCACTATAGGTTGAAATGATACATACCCGAACAGACTTTAGAATAGGAGAATTTCGTTATGGGTTGAAATGATAGACCCAAGCGATTTTCATTTAATTAAATTTGGGATTACGGATTGGAATGATATCCACCCGTATATATTTAGTGTATGGATTTAAATGATAAATATCCGTAACACTTGACCAGATGATAAGGAATATATACAAACACCGTGGTTCATATATAAATATTTTGGAAATAAATTCTTTGTTTGGAAAGAAATATATGGCCTTAATAAATGTTAATTCTTAAATTTCTATATATATAGATTTAATAATATTTAATTTAATTAAGTTTGATTTAATACATAAACTATGTTAATATTTATGTAAATTATATTTCAAATAGATTTTTGAAATAATTGGGATAAATTAAGATGGGGAGATAAATTTTAGTTTATTAAATGGTATCTAAATAAGGATTTATTTAATTAAATCAATCTAAAATTTTTAAGTGGGAAATTTTAAAAGGGTAGGATTTTGTAGCTGGATTTCTGATATAAGAGATTAAATGCATATTTCACGTTTAAGTAAATTAAAGAAAATATTGAGAAAAATGGAATTTAAGATTAATTAAATAATCTTGAATCAAATGAGGAAGTATTTCAAGACTAAATAATAATGAGGTTAAATCGAGATATATATGAAACGGTTAAATTGAACATTTAAATTTTTAAGCCTTAAACTATGTTGGAATTTAAATGGTTTAAATTTGAGATTCGGATCTGTATTTGAAATCAATATAGTTGAATTTGTTATTTAGAAACTAAATTGAATTAAAATGAAAATTTAGGTTGAACTAAATTTGAATTTATTATCTAGAAAACTAAATTGAATAAAAATTTAGTTGAAACGTTGAATACTTAAAGGTTTAAAAATATTGAATATAAAGGGGTATTTTGTGATTACAAATTCGAATTTGAGATCGATAAAATTGAAGTGGTTATTTTAGGAATTTAGTTGAATTTAAATTGATAAATTGAGATTGAATTTAAATGGGAAGGTCGGGTTGATGTTGAAACAATTTGTTAAGTTGAGGGAATTGAAAATATTTTACGGTATAAATTATTTAATATATCTAAATACTATTTTGGAAAATAGCTATATTTGAAGTGAACTGATATTTGATTTTGAGGTATAAATTAAGATGAAAGAACCACGGTGTTATAGTGTATATTCTACCCTGTAGATAGTTCTATGGACCCTTAGAGGATGGTCATTCCAAACATCCTTTAAGTTATTTGTATTTCAGTTAATATTTCACTTGAGTTGGATTTATTGATATAAGAATTTTAATCCTGACTCGAGTGTTTTGTGTTTTGCTTTACGCTCGGGTCAGACTGACTGATACAGCATTTGAGACTCACCTTCGAAGTTGGAGCCTTGCTTGAAGATCCAGCTATCTATCCTTTCAGTCATCCAGTTGATTTGTACAGAGAAGTCATTTGCGCATACTGGAGACTTCACTACATCTAAGATATTCAGTTTTATTTTATTTCTAACTCCAATGTATATAGTAGCTTCATGAACTACTATTCTTTATCTATTCCGCTGCATTATATTACTCTGTGTTTGTGATCTGTGATGATTTATTTACTATATATGTTAAGTTTTGCCAAATTTTAATTAACAATTCGGTATTTTGAATTATTCAAGTCGGACATGTATGGTTTTATTGTCGATTTGAATGGTCCAAAATAGCGGGTCGCTTCATCAACAAAATAGACAATATAGGCAAAATTGGCAAATAGGAGCAGGTCGGTCAACCGGACTCCCTAAGTCGGTTGACTGAACCAAAGATGGAAGTGCTCGGACCCTGAGCTCGGTCGACCGGAGCCTATAACCTACACTTCCAAAACAGAGGCAGGAAGTGCTCGGGTAGCAGGTCAGTCAACTGGACTCCCTGAGTCGGTTGACTGAACCAAAGATGGAAGTGCTCGGGTAGCTGGTCGGTCGGCCGGACCCTGAGCTCGGTCGACCGGAGCCTGTAACCTGCACTTCCAAAACAGAGGCAGGAAGTGCTCGGGTAGTAGGTCGGTCGGCCGGCTACAGTGCTCGGTCGGCCGGACCCTGTTGCCAGCACTCCCGTGCCTATCTAATGAATGACAATCCCTTCCGAATTGCAATCGGTCGAGCAACGACACTATGGATTTACGCCCATCGACTACTCGGCCATATAAGCTCTTCGATTCATCACCAAAAACATGATCAAAACATCAAAGTTAGGATTTTTAAAGAATTAAACTCAAAACACTAAAAATTGGAATATTCACCAAATCAATCCAAACCAAAAGCGATTACACAAAAGTAAGTGTTAGGAATTCATACCTAACAATCGCAGATAAATATAAGCATAGATGTGAGATAAAAATCTCACCTTTGAAACCAAAAACAATGAATGAGAAGCTTGAAGACAAGGGAAGATCAACCACACTCCAATCTCAACACTAGAAGCTTGAATCTAAGCTTAAAAGAAGAACATTCCCTAAGTTAGGTTTAGGAAATTTCTGAAATTGAATGGAGATAGAGTTGGAGAAGAAGAAGAGGAGGCTTACCAAAGCTTCTTCTATTGATTTGGAGCTAGATCTTGATTTGTAAATGGAAACTAGGGTTTGGAGTTTTAATTTACCATTCCACTCACCATTAATCTCTTTAGAACTGAAAAGTAGAGGAAGAGGGAGTGAATGAAGAGGAGTGGTTCAGTTTGGGGGTATTAAGTTGGCTAGTAGGCTGAACCCTACCCAAAGCCCTAAGTGAAAAAGTGGCAAAAATCAACTTACTCCAAACATATCGAAGCTTATACTCAAAAAGGTTGCAAACGGCATTTTGAACTCAATGGAAGGGGTCTCGAGTCCCAATTCGAGTGTTTGCTAAAAGTAGGTTTTCAGACTAAAATCCGACGAAGGACGAAATATTTAAATATACAATCGATAAATATGCGGGTTGTTACAGACTCCCCTCCTAAAAGAAATTGCGTCCTCGCAATACTTAAGAAGAAAATAAAGAGTAACAACCATAAAAGCATATCAACACAAAAGAAATTTGAAATAGTAAGTTCACCATAAAGAGCATGAAAGGGTAAGCCTAAACGGGATAGCTCGATGAATTCCCAGGAATCCCAAGAGAAATCCTTAGGATCTGAGAACTAATGAACTTTCACAAGAAGAACATCTTTATTCCGAAGGCGCTCAACCTCCGAAGCAATGATGCGAATGGAATGTTGCTCAAAAGTCAAATTTGGTGAAACTTCAATTTCCTCAATAGCACCGGGCCTAAGAATAAAAATCGAAAACATAAGAGCATTTCCATAGTTAAAAGACGTGGAAAACGTCAAGAATAGCAGAAAGTTGAGCCGGTGCAACGGCGTAGTACAAAAACGGTACGCCGATGAACCGATAAACCGGAACAACGATGTAGTATAATAATGGTACATCCATTGATCCAGATAAGACGGAACATCGATGTAGTATAATAACAGTACATCCGATGAACTGAACACCATAAAAGAACATCGGACGCTAGTCCATAAAAGGAATGAGATAAAGCTAAATAAAACAAAGTATATCAAAACGTCCGATGAACTTGATAAAAAGATAATTCCATTCAGACATCATCAAAGAATTAACCACTTGTTGCTTACGACTAAACGCATTGGGAACATGATTTCCCTTCCGGGAGTATACAAAGAATATTAAGATCATAAGATGCAAGGAACTCTAGCCAACATTAAGTTCCTTATGAGAAAATAAATATTCCAAACATTTATGATCGGGGTAGAGAACAAATTTCTCATCCAAAAATGATGATGCCAAATTCTAAAAGTAAAAAACAATAGCCGTGAGCACTAGATCATGAATGGCATATCTAGTCTCGATAGGCTATAATGATTTAGAAGCACAAGTGATAGCACGTTCTCTTTTGCAAGAGAACGACATCAAAACCAATACGACTAGTATCAGTACAAATAGCAAAGTCTTGGTTCCCCTTCAGGAATCACAAGAATAAGAGTACCGAAAGGAAGAGTTCTTCTAAATAATCTTCTTTCCCGAAAAGCTAAAACTTTTAAAATTACATTTATCTTTATGTAATGATCTTTCTAGAAAAATTTACATTTTACAAGTCAATATATCATGTCTGATTGTCTCATCAAAGCGTTTAGGAAATTCCTATCGATAACGTTGATCAAGCGCATCGACCAAAATTCTTAAAACACTAAATGGGCAATACAATCACAAAATCATCTTCTATATGATAAAAATATCTCTTAAAATCTTTACGAATATTCTTTGTTTGTTTCAAGAACAATATCTAACTATATTTATAAATAAATCTTATGAAAAAGATTTGTAAAATTTTAAAAAAAATTTCATCCAAAATCAATAAATACAAGAATGGAATTATTGAGATATTCATAGAATACTCGATTTATAAAATGGATGAAACAAGATGGGCAAACTGAATGACATAATAAGTCATTCATAAGAATCATAACGAGTGTGGAATGCGGTACGTGGAGTGCTAACTACCGCAACTAGTAGCAAATGAAAACCGGTGGCAAGGTCGAGCTGAAAAGACCTTAACACCACACAAGATATTTCTTAGGTGATGATCCTAAGACAAACTCAAAAATACCGAAAAATTCTTAAACTACATGAATGAGAGAAATAACACTTTCCTCATCATGTGGACTTAAAGAATAAAGTGATGCCATCCTGTTGGAATCGAAATCACAAAGGAGAAATAGAAAACTGCTTAACAGATTAAGAATGTCGAAGAAGAATAGTCCACACGGGACATAAGATATGGCTTCATAATGATTAAGCCAATCCTTTAACAAAAATCAATTCTGAAGCCTAAGTAACACATAACATGCAAATCGGCTCGGACATAAAATAATCTCGACATCAAAACAAAGCAAACAAACTAGGTGTTGCAGATTCATCCGGATTCACAATCCTCAAAGAAGTCTTCAAGCCCAAAAATGTTTAAGAAAAATAATCACAAGTTCTTTTGATATAAAAATAATGAGATGAACCCATATCAAAGAGAACTCAAATAGGAAGATCACGAAATAAAACAATAGCATCAAGGATTGAATGTAAAATACCTTGACCAAGAGAAGAGTTGCTAGGAGCTTGCACTACATTGAGCTTTCCCTCCTTCCTACTTTGAAGTAAGGGACATGAAGTTAAATGTGACCCGAATTTTTGCAATAGCGACAATAAAGAGGTTTCGGACGCTCCCTTGCATAGTGGTCTGTGGAACCACAATTGTAGCATTGTCCACGACTAGAGGTAGGGGCTTTTGCTACCGGGGTTTCTTGCCTCCCTTTCTTGTTGGGAGTGGGGCCTTTGAATTTAATAGGCCTCTTCATGTTGTTGTTGAAGTTTTGTTTGGCACCCACAACTTCAACATCACACTCTTTATCGGCCTCTTCAAGACGAAGGGCGATATCAATAAGCTGATCAAAAGAAACTTCCAGTTTCAGAAGTAATGGCTTCTTAAGAATCTTATTCAAGCCATAGACAAATCTCTGATTTTTCTTCAATGGGGTATTAATATACTCGACCCCATACTTAGAGAGAGATTCGAAAGATGCGACGTAATCCGTCACAGAAGATTCACCTTGAACAAGGTCAATAAAACGTCGGGCCAAAGTTACTTTTTCTGCCTCCGGCACAAACTTCAATTCAAATCGTCCTCGGATTTGCTCCCAAGTAAGATCCGCTTCGATAATCTCCGAAGTTAAGAGCTCATACCAATCTAACGCTCTTTCTTGGAGCAAGCTAGAAGCCACTTGGACTCGATGAAGGTCAATAAGGTTCATGCGAGAAAAGATACGATCGCATGATTTGAGCCAAGCTTGAATTTCAATAACACTCTCGGATCCCATGAATGGCCTTCTACCCAAATCGGTATAGTCTCTGCACAAGCGTGCAAAACCGGATCTAGGATGAGTAGGCTCTGGATTGGGTCCGGCAGCTTGAGCATTCTTCACGAGATCTAAAAGCTGCTGAGCAGACATAAATACTCCATCCTGGGGAGTAGCACTAGATTGTCCGGCACTGGGACGGTTTGATCTAACCATTTCTCTTCTTTAAGAAATAAATAAGGAGAAAAGTTATTCTCAAAGTAAATATCAAGCAATCTTGATAGATAAAACAAGGAATCATAAAAGAAAATAGGATAGGACGGTCCGAAGACCCGAATAAAATACTTAAGAACGACTCCTAAGATAGACTTAGGACGATGACCCTTGTTAAATTATTCTACATGGTTTCAAAGTTTGGCTCTGATACCAAGCTGTGACGCCCCACCTCTATACCCACGCTAGCCAAGCACACTACAGTGTAATGCCGTCAACTAGCACGGAGAATAAGCTGTTGAGGAGCGACCATTTGGATAATTGCTTTATGCGAGTATCGATATGCCAGATAAAATATAACTTTTCATTCTTTTCAAGAGAGATCCGACATACCGACACAAACTCAAAGCTACTACACAGTGGCTATAATGTCTTCGGAAACAAATATAGATATAAACATAACACAAATCAGTCATAGATAATTCATATCACAAAGGTGGAAATAGATATGAACATAACAAATGAAAGTGTACATCAGAGTAATGGTCAAACAAGATCCACAATAACACAAAAGGATAGCTACAAGTGCTAGATAAAAGAATAAGGATACATCAATGAGTCTATAACTCGAATGTATACAACAAAATAAACCACTAATCTAAGTAGTTAGCCAAAAGACAGGATGATAATCCCATATGTGAAGTCAAGCAGAAGCACCTGTAACATCTCGGTCTGATCCAAGTATTATTTAATAAGAAAATAATAAATGGATCGGTCTTGCTATAAATATCAGATGAAATGATATAGAACAAGAGATATGACTAAACGTATAATAATCACAATGCCAAGCTGTGATAAATAAGTAATTGAAAATCAACAAGAGATTAATCAATATCACAAAAATCTTCTAAAAGATCAAAAGGAATGTCATACTCCTTATTTCATTCACCAAGCCACAAATATTGACAACATGTAAATGCCAATCATAAAATTGGTAAAATTCAAATTCTAGAAATCATCAACGGAAATCCAGAAATCACAAGAAAAGGATGGTCAATCCCAAACGGAACGCTATTCCATAAACCGGACATCGACGCACCTAAATAGATACACCCCATGCACAGTCAAACATCGTCGCACCTAGAAAGGTACGACCTATGCAAAGGCAAACATCGACGCACCTAAATAGATATGCCCCATGTAATGTCTAGCATCGATGCACCTAGAAAGATACACCCCATGCATAAATAAGCATCGACGTACCTAGAAAGATACGTCCCACGCATAAATCAACACCGACGTATCTAGAAAGATACGCCCCATGTAATGTCTAACATCAATGCACCTAGAAAGATACACCCCATGCAAAGTCGAACATCGATGCAGCTAGAAAGATACGTCACATGCGTAGACGAACATCGACGCACCTAGAAAGATACGTCCCATGCCCCGACTTATTGAGCCGATTGCTCCACGAAGTAAAGAAACATCGTCGCACCTAAATAGATACGACCTATGTGTAAATAAACATCGACGCACCTAAATAGGTACGACCCATGCTAGAAATGAGACGAAGCTCAATAAAATGAAGTACCGTCCTCCACACGGACAAAGAGACATCGCACATTGCTAGTCTAAACCATAAAATGATCATCACCAATCATCAAGAAGTGTCAATTACAGTAAGCTAGTAAATATATGAGCTTAGCTTCATGTCCCATAACCACTAGCTTAACTTAAATATTTACGAACAAATTGTACATCTCCACTAGAAAATTGTCATAAGAGTTTCAATCGAACAAGTCCAAGAATTAACCGACGAAGTAAACGGAAGCGTTCATACCACTCGTTTTACTAAGCCGTTTAATTAGATTTCTCATGCGAGTGAGGTAAATGTTTGTATATACTAATAGATTTGGAAAACGGTTTTAGAAAGGAGCTTTGTAATAAAATGGTGTTGAAATCGTTTTAATGAAAGAGTTTTGATATTTACTACTAGTATAGAAAACCTTTATATTTTAAAGTGACAAGTCACAAAAATGATTGTAAAGCAACCAATCACCGAAATTCACATTCGAAGACGTGAATAAAATCCAAAGAAATTGATATCAAATCCATCAAAATGGATATTTCAAAAATTCCCAAAGAAAATGTCATCAAAGACGATACTAAATGATAACAACAAAAGGGAAACAACATGAATCGATTAAAGTTGGAAATTCAACAAAATAGACAATATAGGCAAAATTGGCAAATAGGAGCAGGTCGGTCAACCGGACTCCCTAAGTCGGTTGACTGAACCAAAGATGGAAGTGCTCGGGTAGCAGGTGGGTCGGCCGGACCCTGAGCTCGGTCGACCGGAGCCTGTAACCTGCACTTCCAAAACAGAGGCAGGAAGTGCTCGGGTAGCAGGTCGGTCGGCCGGCTACAGAGCTCGGTCGGCCGGACCCTGTTGCCAGCACTCCCATGCCTATCTAATGAATGCCAATCCCTTCCGAATTGCAATCGGTCGAGCAACGGCACTAAGGATTTATGCCCATCGACTACTCGGCCATATAAGCTCTTCGATTCATCACCAAAAACATGATCAAAACATCAAAGTTAGGATTTTTAAAGAAATAAACTCAAAACACTAAAAATTGGAATATTCACCAAATCAATCCAAACCAAATGCGATTACACAAGAGTAAGTGTTAGAAATTCATACCTAACAATCGAAGATAAATATAAGCATAGATGTGAGATAAAAATCTCACCTTTGAACCCAAAAACAATAAATGAGAAGCTTGAAGACAAGGGAAGATCAACCACACTCCAATCTCAACACTAGAAGTTTGAATCTAAGCTCAAAAGAAGAACATTCCCTAAGTTAGGTTTAGGAAATTTCTGAAATTGAATGGAGATAGAGTTAGAGTAGAAGAAGAGGATGCTTACCAAAGCTTCTTCAATTGATTTGGAGCTAGATCTTGATTTGTAAATGGAAACTAGGGTTTGGAGTTTTAATTTACCATTCCACTCACCATTACTCTCTTTAGAACTGAAAAGTAGAGGAGGAGGGAGTGAATGAAGAGGAGTGGTTCAGTTTGGGGTATTAAGCTGGCTAGTGGGTTGAACCCAACCCAAAGCCCTAAGTGAAAAAGTGGCAAAAATCAACTTACTCCAAACATATCGAAGCTTATACTCAAAAAGGTTGCAAAAGGCATTTTAAACTCAATGGTAGGGGTCTCGAGTCCCGATTCGACTATTTGCTAAAAGTAGGTTTTGAGACTAAAATCCGACGAACGACGAAATATTTAAATAAAATATTTAAATATGAAATCGATAAATATGCGGGTTGTTACAGACTCCCCTCCTTAAAGAAATTGCGTCCTCGCAATACTTAAGAAGAAAATAAAGAGTAACAACCATAAAAGCATATCAACACAAAAGAAATTTGAAATAGGAAGTTCACCATAAAGAGCATGAAAGGGTAAGCCTAAACGGGACCGCTCGATGAATTCCCAGGAATCCCGAGAGAAATCCTTAGGATCTGAGAACCAACGAACTTTCACAAGAAGAACATCTTTATTCCAAAGGCGCTCAACCTCTGAAGCAATGATGCGAATGGAATGTTGCTCAAAAGTCAAATCTGGTGAAACTTCAATTTCCTCAATAGCACCGGGCCCAAGAATAAAAATCGAAAACATAAGAGCATTTCCATAGTTAAAAGACGTGGAAAACGTCAAGAATAGCAGAAAGTAGAGCCGGTGCAACGGCGTAGTACAAAAACGGTACGCCCGATGAACCGATAAACCGGAACAACGATGTAGTATAATAATGGTACATCCATTGATCCAGATAAGACAGAACATCGATGTAGTATAATAACAGTACATCCGATGAACTGAACACCATAAAAGAACATCGGACGCTAGTCCATAAAAGGAATGAGATAAAGCTAAATAAAACGAAGTACATCAAAACGTCCGATGAACTTGATAAAAAGATAATTCCATTTAGACATCATCAAAGAATCAACCACTTGTTGCTTACGACTAAACGCATTGGCAACATGATTTCCCTTCCGAGAGTATACAAAGAATATTAAGATCATAAGATGCAAGGAACTCTAGCCAACATTAAGTTCCTTATGAGAAAATAAATATTCCAAACATTTATGATCGGGGTAGAGAACAAATTTCTCATCCAAAAATGATGATGCCAAATTCTAAAAGTAAAAAACAATAGCCGTGAGCACTGGATCGTGAATGGCATATCTAGTCTCGATAGGCTATAATGATTTAGAAGCACAAGTGATAGCATGTTCTCTTTTGCAAGAGAACGGCATCCAAACCAATACGACTAGTATCGGTACAAATAGCAAAGTCTTGGTTCCCCATCAGGAATCACAAGAATAAGAGTACCGAAAGGAAGAGTTCTTCTAAATAATCTTCTTTCCCGAAAAGCTAAAACTTTTAAAATTGCATTTATCTTTATGTAATGATTTTTCTAGAAAAATTTACAGTTTACAAGTCAATATATCGTGTCTGATTGTCTCATCAAAGCATTTAGGAAATTCCTATCGATAACGTTGATCAAACGCATCGACCAAAATTCTTAAAACACTAAATGGGCAATACAATCACAAAATCATCTTCTATATGATAAAAATATCTCTTAAAATCTTTACGAATATTCTTTGTTTGTTTCAAGAACAATATCTAACTATACTTATAAATAAATCTTATGAAAAAGATTTGTAAAATTTTAAATTTTTTTCATCCAAAATCAATAAATACAAGAATGGAATTATCGAGATATTCATAGAATAATCGATTTATAAAATGGATGAAACAAGATGGGCAAACTGAATGACATAATAAGTCATTCATAAGAATCATAACGAGTGCAGAATGCTGTACGTGGAATGCTAACTGCCGCAACTCGTAGCAAATGAAAATCGGTGGCAAGGTCGAGCTGAAAAGATCTTAACACCACACAAGATATTTCTTAGGTGGTGATCCTAATACAAACTCAAAAATACCAGAAAATTCTTAAACTACATGAATGAGAGAAATAACACTTTCCTCATCATGTGGACTTAAAGAATAAAGTGATGCCATCCAGTTGGAATCGAAATCACAAAGGAGAAATAGAAATCTGCTTAACAGATTAAGAATGTCGAAGAAGAATAGTCCACACGGGACATAAGATATGGCTTCATAATGATTAAGCCAATCCTTTCACAAAAATCAATTCCGAAGCCTAAGTAACACATAACATGCAAATCGGCTAGGACATAAAATAATCTCGACATCAAAACAAAGCTAACAAACTAGGTGTTGCAGATTCATCCGGATTCACAATCCTCAAAGAAGTCTTCAAGCCCATAACTGTTTAAAGAAAAAGAATCACAAGTTCTTTTGATATAAAAATAATGAGATGAACCCATATCAAAGAGAACTCTAATAGGAAGATCACGAAGTAAAACAATAGCATCAAGGATTGAATGTAAAATACCTTGACCAAGAGAAGAGTTGCTAGGAGCTTGCACTACATTGAGCTTTCCCTCCTTCCTACTTTGAAGTATGGGACATGAAGTTAAATGTGACCCGAATTTTTGCAATAGCGACGATAAAGAGGTTTCGGACACTCCCTTGCATAGTGGTCCGTGGAACCACAATTGTAGCATTATCCACGACTAGAGGTAGGGGCTTTTGCTACCGGGGTTTCTTGCCTCCCTTTCTTGTTGGAAGTGGGGCCTTTGAATTTAATAGGCCTCTTCATGTTGTTGTTGAAGTTTTGTTTGGCACCCACAACTTCAACATCACACTCTTTATCGGCCTCTTCAAGACGAAGAGCGATATCAATAAGCTGATCAAAAGAAACTTCCAGTTTCAGAAGTAATGGCTTCTTAAGATTCTTATTCAAGCCATAGACAAATCTCTGATTTTTCTTCAATGAGGTATTAATATACTCGACCTCATACTTAGAGAGAGATTCGAAAGATGCGACGTAATCCGTCACAGAAGATTCACCTTGAACAAGGTCAATAAAACGTCGGGCCAAAGTTACTTTTTCTGCCTCCGGCACAAACTTCAATTCGAATCATCCCCGAAATTGCTCCCAAGTAAGATCCGCTTCAATAATCTCCGAAGTTAAGAGCTCATACCAATCTAACGCTCTTTCTTGGAGCATGCTAGAAGCCACTTGGAGTCGATGAAGGTCAATGAGGTTCATGCGAGAAAAGATACGATCGCATGATTTGAGCCAAGCTTGAATTTCAATAACACTCTCGGATCCCATGAATGGCCTTCCACCCAAATCGGTATAGTCTCTGCACAAGCGTACAAAATCGGATCTAGGATGAGTAGGCTCTGGATTGGGTCCGGCAGCTTGAGCATTCTTCACGAGATCTAAAAGCTGCTGAGCAGACATAAATACTCCATCCTGGGGAGTAGCACTAGATTATCCGGCACTGGGACGGTTTGATCTAACCATTTCTCTTCTTTAAGAAAGAAAGTAGGAGAAAAGATATTCTCAAAGTAAATATCAAGCAATCTTGATAGATAAAACAAGGAATCATAAAAGAAAATAGGATAGGATGGTACGAAGACCCGAATAAAATCCTAAAGCACGACTCCTAAGATAGACTTAGGACGATGACCCTTGTTAAATTATTCTACATTGTTCCGAAGTTTGGCTCTGATACCAAGCTGTGACGCCCCACCTCTATACCCACGCTAGCCAAGGACACTACCATGTAATGCCATCAACTAGCACGGGGAATAAGGCTGTTGAGGAGCGACCATCTGTATAATTGCTTTATGCGAGTATCGATATGCCAGATAAAATATAACTTTTCATTCTTTTCAAGAGAGAATCCAACATACCGACACAAACTCAAAGCTACTACCTAGTGGCTATAATGTCTTCGGAAATAAATATAAAAATAAACATAACACAAATCAGTCACAGATAATTCATATCACAAAGGTGGAAATAGATATGAACATAACACATGAAAGTGTACATCAGAGTAGTGTTCAAACAAGATCCACAATAACGTAAAAGGATAGCTACAAGTGCTAGACAAAAGAATAAGGATACATCGATGAGTCTATAACTCAAATGTATACAACAAAATAAACCACTAATCTATGTAGTTAGCCAAAAGACAGGATGATAATCCCATATGTGAAGTCAAGCAGAAGCACCTGTAACATCTCGGTCTGACCCAAGTATTATTTAATAAGAAAATAATCAACAGATCAGTCTAACTCTAAATATCAGATGAAATGATATAGAATAAGAGATATGACTAAAAGTATAATAATCACAATGCCAAGCTATGATAAATAAGTAATTGAAAATCAACAAGAGATTAATCAATATCACAAAAATCTTCTCAAAGATCAAAAGGAATGTCATACTCCTTATTTCATTCACTAAGCCACAAATATTGACAACATATAAATGCCAATCATAAAATTGGTGAAATTCAAATTCCAGAAATCATCAATGGAAATCCAGAAATCACAAGAAATGGATGGCCAATCCCAAACGGAATGCTATTCCATAAACCGGACATCGACGCACCTAAATAGATACACCCCATGCACAGTCAAACATCGTCGCACCTAGAAAGGTACGACCTATGCAAAGGCAATCATCGACGCACCTAAATAGATACGCCCCATGTAATGTCTAGCATCGATGCACCTAGAAAGATACACCCCATGCATAAATAAGCATCGACGTACCTAGAAAGAAACGTCCCACGCATAAATCAACACCGACGTATCTAGAAAGATACGCCCCATGTAATGTCTAACATCAATGCACCTAGAAAGATACACCCCATGCAAAGTCGAACATCGACGCAGCTAGAAAGATACGTCCCATGCATAGACGAACATCGACGCACCTAGAAAGATACGTCCCATGCCCCGGCTTATTGAGCTGATTGCTCCACGAAGTAAAGAAACATCGTCGCACCTAAATAGATACGACCCATGATTTGAGCCAAGCTTGAATTTCAATAACACTCTCGGATCCCATGAATGGCCTTCTACCCAAATCGGTATAGTCTCTGCACAAGCGTGCAAAACCGGATCTAGGATGAGTAGGCTCTGGATTGGGTCCGGCAGCTTGAGCATTCTTCACGAGATCAAAAAGCTGCTAAGCAGACATAAATACTCCATCCTGGGGAGTAGCACTAGATTGTCCGGCACTGGGACGGTTTGATCTAACCATTTCTCTTCTTTAAGAACTAAAGAAGGAGAAAAGTTATTCTCAAAGTAAATATCAAGCAATCTTGATAGATAAAACAATGAATCATAAAAGAAAATAGGATAGGACGGTACGAAGACCCGAATAAAATACTTAAGAACGACTCCTAAGATAGACTTAGGATGATGACCCTTGTTAAATTATTCTACATGGTTTCAAAGTTTGGCTCTGATACCAAGCTGTGACGCCCCACCTCTATACCCACGCTAGCCAAGCACACTACAGTGTAATGCCGTCAACTAGCACAGAGAATAAGGCTGTTGAGGAGCGACCATCTGGATAATTGCTTTATGCGAGTATCGATATGCCAGATAAAATATAACTTTTCATTCTTTTCAAGAGAGAATCCGACATACCGACACAAACTCAAAGCTACTACACAGTGGCTATAATGTCTTCGGAAACAAATATAGAAATAAACATAACACAAATCAGTCATAGATAATTCATATCACAAAGGTGGAAATAGATATGAACATAACAAATGAAAGTGTACATCAGAGTAATGGTCAAACAAGATCCACAATAACATAAAAGGATATCTACAAGTGCTAGATAAAAGAATAAGGATACATCAATGAGTCTATAACTCGAATGTATACAACAAAATAAACCACTAATCTAAGTAGTTAGCCAAAAGACAGGATGATAATCCCATATGTGAAGTCAAGCAGAAGCACCTGTAACATCTCGGTCTGACCCAAGTATTATTTAATAAGAAAATAATAAATGGATCGGTCTTGCTATAAATATCAGATGAAATGATATAGAATAAGAGATATGACTAAACGTATAATAATCACAACGCCAAGCTGTGATAAATAAGTAACTGAAAATCAACCAGAGATTAATCAATATCACAAAAATCTTCTAAAAGATCAAAAGGAATGTCATACTCCTTATTTCATTCACCAAGCCACAAATATTGACAACATATAAATGCCAATCATAAAATTGGTGAAATTCAAATTCTAGAAATCATCAACGGAAATCCAGAAATCACAAGAAAAGGATGGCCAATCCCAAACGGAACGCTATTCCATAAACCGGACATCGACGCACCTAAATAGATACACCCCATGCACAGTCAAACATCGTCGCACCTAGAAAGGTACGACCTATGCAAAGGCAAACATTGACACACCTAAATAGATACGCCCCATGTAATGTCTAGCATCGATGCACCTAGAAAGATACTCCCTATGCATAAATAAGCATCGACGTACCTAGAAAGATACGTCCCACGCATAAATCAACACCGACGTATCTAGAAAGATACGCCCCATGTAATGTCTAACATCGATGCACCTAGAAAGATACACCCCATGCAAAGTCGAACATCGACGCACCTAGAAAGATACGTCTCATGCATAGACGAACGTCGACGCACCTAGAAAGATACGTCCCATGCCCCGATTTATTGAGCTGATTGCTCCACGAAGTAAACAAACATCGTCGCACCTAAATAGATACGACCCATGTGTAAATAAACATCGACGCACCTAAATAGGTACGACCCATGCTAGAAATGAGACGAAGCTCAATAAAATGAAGTACAGTCCTCCACGTGGACAAAGAGACATTGCACATTGCTAGTCTAAACCATAAAATGATCATCATAGATCATCAAGAAGTGTCAATTACAGTAAGCTAGTAAATATATGAGCTTAGCTTCATGTCCTATAACCACTAGCTTAACTTAAATATTTATAAACAAATTGTACATCTCCACTAGAAAATTGTCACAAGAGTTTCAATCGAACAAGTCCAAGAATTAACCGACGAAGTAAACGCAAGCGTTTCATACCACTCGTTTTACTAAGCCGTTTAATTAGATTTCTCGTATGAGTGAGGTAAAGGTTTGTATATACTAATAGATTTGGAAAACGGTTTAAGAAAGGAGCTTTGTAATAAAATGGTGTTGAAATCATTTTAATGAAAGAGTTTTGATATTTACTACTAGTATAGAAAACCTTTATATTTTAAAGTGACAAGTCACAAAAATGATTGTAAAACAACCAATCACCGAAATTCACATTCGAAGACATGAATAAAATCCAAAGAAATCGATATCAAATCCATCAAAATGGATATTTCGAAAATTCCCAAAGAAAATGTCATCAAAGACGATAATAAATGATAACAACTAAAGGGAAACAACATGAATCGATTAAAGTTGGAAATTCAACAAAATAGACAATATAGGCAAAATTGGCAAATAGGAGCAGGTCGGTCAACCGGACTCTCTGAGTCGGTTGACTGAACTAAAGACGGAAGTGCTCGGGTAGCAGGTCGGTTGGCCGGACCCTAAGCTCGGTCGA
Source organism: Allium cepa (assembly GCA_030765085.1). Lineage (NCBI taxonomy): Eukaryota > Viridiplantae > Streptophyta > Magnoliopsida > Asparagales > Amaryllidaceae > Allium > Allium cepa. Next base: position 78,057,970 of record CM060932.1, on the reverse strand, counting down.
TCAGAGCCTGTAACCTGTACTTCCAAAACAGAGGCAGGAAGTGCTCAGCTAGCAGGTCGGTCGGCCGGCTACAGAGCTCGGTCGGCCGGACCCTTTTCCCAGCACTCCCATGCCTATCTAATGAATGACAATCCCTTCCGAATTGCAATCGGTCGAGCAACGACACTAAGGATTTACGCCCATCGACTACTTGGCGATATAAGCTCTTCGATTCATCACCAAAAACATGATCAAAACATCAAAGTTAGGATTTTTAAAGAATTAATCTCAAAACACTAAAAATTGAAATATTCACCAAATCAATCCAAACCAAAAGCGATTACACAAGAGTAAGTGTTAGGAATTCATGCCTAACAATCGAAGATAAATATAAGCATAGATGTGAGATAAAAATCTCACCTTTGAACCCAAAAACAATGAATGAGAAGCTTGAAGACAAGGGAAGATCAACCATACTCCAATCTCAACACTAGAAGCTTGAATCTAAGCTCAAAAGAAGAACATTCCCTAAGTTAGGTTTAGAAAATTTCTGATATTGAATGGAGATAGAGTTGGAGAAGAAGAAGAGGAGGCTTACCAAAGCTTCTTCTATTGATTTGGAGCTAGATCTTGATTTGTAAATGGAAACTAGGGTTTGGAGTTTTAATTTCCCATTCCACTCACCATTGATCTCTTTAGAACTGAAAAGTAGAGGAGGAGGGAGTGAATGAAGAGGAGTGGTTCAGTTTGGGGTATGAAGTTGGCTAGTGGGCTGAACCCAACCCAAAGCCCTAAGTGAAAAAGTGGAAAAAAATCAACTTACTCCAAACATATCGAAGCTTATACTCAAAAAGTTGCAAACGGCATTTTGAACTCAATGGAAGGGGTCTCGAGTCCCAATTCGACTGTTTGCTAAAAGTAGGTTTTCGTACTAAAATCCGACGAACGACGAAATATTTAAATAAAATATTTAAATATACAATCGATAAATATGCGGGTTGTTCCAGACTCCCCTCCTTAAAGAAATTACGACCTCGCAATACTTAAGAAGAAAATAAAGAGTAACAACCATAAAAGCATATCAACACAAAAGAAATTTGAAATAGTAAGTTCACCATAAAGAGCATGAAAGGGTAAGCCTAAACGGGATCGCTCGATGAATTCCCAGGAATCCCAAGAGAAATCCTTAGGATCTGAGAACCAATGAACTTTCACAAGAAGAACATCTTTATTCTGAAGGCGCTCTACCTCCGAAGCAACGATGCGAATGGAATGTTGCTCAAAAGTCAAATCTGGTGAAACTTCAATTGCCTCAATAGCACCGGGCCCAAGAATAAAAATCGAAAACATAAGAGCATTTCCATAGTTAAAAGACGTGGAAAACGTCAAGAATAGCAGAAAGTTGAGCCGGTGCAATAGCGTAGTACAAAAACGGTACGCCCGATGAACCGATAAACCGGAACAACGATGTAGTATAATAACGGTACATCCATTGATCCAGATAAGACGGAACATCGATGTAGTATAATAACAGTACATCCGATGAACTGAACACCATAAAATAACATCAGACGCTAGTCCATAAAAGGAATGAGATAAAGCTAAATAAAATGAAGTATATCAAAACGTCCGATGAACTTGATAAAAGATAATTCCATTCAGACATCATCAAAGAATCAACCATTTGTTGCTTACGACTAAACGCATTGGCAATATGATTTCCCTTCCGGGAGTATACAAAGAATATTAAGATCATAAGATGCAAGGAACTCTAGCCAATACTAAGCTCCTTATGAGAAAATAAATATTCCAAAGATTTATGATCGGGGTAGAGAACAAATTTCTCATCCAAAAATGATGATGCCAAATTCTAAAAGTAAAAACAATAGCCGTGAGCACTAGATCATGAATGGCATATCTAGTCTCGATAGGCTATAATGATTTAGAAGCACAAGTGATAGCACGTTCTCTTTTGCAAGAGAACAGCATCCAAACCAATACGACTAGTATCGGTACAAATAGCAAAGTCTTGGTTCCCCTTCAGGAATCACAAGAATAAGAGTACCGAAAGGAAGAGTTCTTCCAAATAATCTTCTTTCCCGAAAAGCTAAAACTTTTAAAATTACATTTATCTTTATGTAATGATCTTTCTAGAAAAATTTACATTTTACAAGTCAATATATCGTGTCTGATTGTCTCATCAAAGCGTTTAGGAAATTCCTATCGATAACGTTGATCAAGCGCATCGACCAAAATTCTTAAAACACTAAATGGGCAATACAATCACAAAATCATCTTCTACATGATAAAAATATCTCTTAAAATCTTTACGAATATTCTTTGTTTGTTTCAAGAACAATATCTAACTATACTTATAAATAAATCTTATGAAAAAGATTTGTAAAATGTTAAATTTTGTTTTCATCCAAAATCAATTAATACAAGAATGGAATTATCGAGATATTCATAGAATACTCGATTTATAAAATGGATGAAAGAAGATAGGCAAACTGAATGACATAATAAGTCATTCATAAGAATCATAACGAGTGCGGAATGCGGTACGTGGAATGCTAACTGCCGCAACTCGTAGCAAATGAAAATCGGTGGCAAGGTCGAGCTGAAAAGACCTTAACACCACACAAGATATTTCTTAGGTGATGATCCTAAGACAAACTCAAAAATACTGGAAAATTCTTAAACTACATGAATGAGAGAAATAACACTTTCCTTATCATGTGGACTTAAATAATAAAGTGATGCCATCCAGTTGGAATCGAAATCACAAAGGATAAATAGAAATCTGCTTAACAGATTAAGAATGTCGAAGAAGAATAGTCCACACGGGACATAAGATATGGCTTCATAATGATTAAGCCAATCCTTTCACAAAAATCAGTTCCGAAGCCTAAGTAACACATAACATGCAAATCGCCTCGGACATAAAATAATCTCGACATCAAAACAAAGCAAACAAACTAGGTGTTGCGGATTCATCCGGATTCACAATCCTCAAAGAAGTCTTCAAGCCCATAACTGTTTAAAGAAAATGAATCACAAGTTCTTTTGATATAAAAATAATGAGATGAACCCATATCAAAGAGAACTCTAATAGGAAGATCACGAAGTAAAACAATAGCATCAAGGATTGAATGTAAAATACCTTGACCAAGAGAAGAGTTGCTAGGAGCTTGCACTACATTGAGCTTTCCCTCCTTCCTACTTTGAAGTATGGGACATGAAGTTAAATGTGACCCGAATTTTTGCAATAGCGACAATAAAGAGGTTTCGGACACTCCCTTGCATAGTGGTCTGTGGAACCACAATCGTAGCATTATCCACGATTAGAGGTAGGGGCTTTTGCTACCTGGGTTTCTTGCCTCCCTTTCTTGTTGAGAGTAGGGCCTTTGAATTTAATAGGCCTCTTCATGTTGTTGTTGAAGTTTTGTTTGGCACCCACAACTTCAACATCACACTCTTTATCGGCCTCTTCAAGACGAAGAGCGATATTAATAAGCTGATCAAAACAAACTTCCAGTTTCAGAAGTAATGGCTTCTTAAGATTCTTATTCAAGCCATAGACAAATCTCTGATTTTTCTTCAATGGGGTATTAATGTACTCGACCCCATACTTAGAGAGAGATTCGAAAGATGCGACGTAATCCGACACAGAAGATTCACCTTGAACAAGGTCAATAAAACGTCGGGCCAAAGTTACTTTTTCTGCTTCGGGCACAAACTTCAATTCGAATCGTCCCCGGAATTGCTCCCAAGTAAGATCCGCTTCGATAATCTTCGAAGTTAAGAGCTTATACCAATCTAATGCTCTTTCTTGGAGCATGCTAGAAGCCACTTGGACTCGATGAAGGTCAATAAAGTTCATGCGAGAAAAGATACGATTGCATGATTTGAGCCAAGCTTGAATTTCAATAACACTCTCGGATCCCATGAATGGCCTTCCATCCAAATCGGTATAGTCTCTGCACAAGCGTGCAAAACCGAATCTAGGATGAGTGGCTCTGGATTGGGTCCTGCAGCTTGAGCGTTCTTCACGAGATCTAAAAGCTGCTGAGCAGACATAAATACTCCATCCTGGGGAGTAGCACTAGATTGTCCGGCACTGGGACGGTTTGACCTAACCATTTCTCTTCTTTAAGAAAGAAAGAAAGAGAAAAGTTTTTCTCAAAGTAAATATCAAGCAATCTTGATATATAAAACAAGGAATCATAAAAGAAAATAGGATAGGATGGAACGCAGACCCGAATAAAATCCTAAAAGCACGACTCCTAAGATAGACTTAGGACGATGATCCTTGTTAAATTATTCTACATTGTTCCGAAGTTTGGCTCTGATACCAGGCTATGATGCCCCGCCTCTATACCCACGCTAGCCAAGGACACTACGGTGTAATGCCGTCACTAGCACGGAGAATAAGGCTATTGAGGAGCGACCATCTGTATAATTGCTTTGTGCGAGTACCGATATGCCAGATAAAATATAACTTTTCATTCTTTTCAAGAGAGAATCCGACATACCGACACAAACTCAAAGCTACTACACAGTGGCTATAATGTCTTCGGAAACAAATATAGAAATAAACATAACACAAATCAGTCACAGATAATTCATATCACAAAGGAGGAAATAGATATGAACATAACACATGAAAGTGTACATCAGAATAGTGGTAAAAAAAGATCACAATAACATAAAAGGATAGCTACAAGTGCTAGACAAAAGAATAAGGATACATCGATGACTCTATAACTCAAATGTATACAACAAAACAAACCACTAATCTAAGTAGTTAGCCAAAAGAAAGGATGATAATCCCAGATGTGAAGTCAAGCAGAAGCACCTATAACATCTCGGTCTGACCCGAGTATTATTTAATAAGAAAATAATAAACGGATCAGTCTAGCTATAAATATCAGATGAAATGATATAGAATAAGAGATATGACTAAACGTATAATAATCACAATGCCAAGCTGTGATAAATAAGTAATTGAAAATCAACAAGAGATTAATCAATATCACAAAAATCTTCTCAAAGATCAAAAGGAATGTCATACTCCTTATTTCATTCACCAAGCCACAAATATTGGCAACATATAAATGCCAATCATAAAATTGGTGAAATTCAAATTCTAGAAATCATCAACGGAAATCCAGAATCACAAGAAAAGGATGGCCAATGCCAAACGGAACGCTATTCCATAAACCAGACATCGACGCACCTAAATAGATACACCCCATGCACAGTCAAACATCGTCGCACCTAGAAAGGTACTACCTATGCAAAGGCAAACATCGACGCACCTAAATAGATACGCCCCATGTAATGTCTAGCATCGATGCACCTAGAAAGATACACCCCATGCATGAATAAGCATCGACGTACCTAGAAAGATACGTCCCACGCATAAATCAACATCGACGTATCTAGAAAGATACGCCCCATGTAATGTCTAACATCGATGCACCTAGAAAGATACACCCCATGCAAAGTCGAACATCGACGCACCTAGAAAGATACGTCCCATGCATAGACGAACATCGACGCACCTAGAAAGATACGTCCCATGCCCCGACTTATTGAGCCGATTGCTCCACGAAGTAAAGAAACATCGTCGCACCTAAATAGATACGACCCATGTGTAAATAAACATCGACGAACCTAATAGGTACGACCCATGCTAGAAATGAGATGAAGTTCAATAAAATGAAGTACAGTCCTCCACATGGACAAAGAGACATCGCACATTGCTAGTCTAAACCATAAAATGATCATCATCGATCATCAAGAAGTGTCAATTACAGTAAGTTAGTAAATATATGAGCTTAGCTTCATGTCCCATAACCACTAGCTTAACTTAAATATTTACGAACAAATTGTACATCTCCACTAGAAAATTGTCAGAAGAGTTTCAATCGAACAAGTCCAAGAATTAACCGACGAAGTAAACGCAAGCGTTTCATACCACTCGTTTTACTAAGCCGTTTAATTAGATTTCTCATACGAGTGAGGTAAAGGTTTGTATATACTAATAGATTTAGAAAACGGTTTAAGAAAGGAGCTTTGTAATAAAATGGTGTTGAAATCCTTTTAATGAAAGAGTTTTGATATTTACTACTAGTATAGAAAACCTTTATATTTTAAAGTGACAAGTCACAAAAATGATTGTAAAACAACCAATCCCCGAAATTCACATTCGAAGACGTGAATAAAATCCAAAGAAATCGATATCAAATCCATCGAAATGGATATTTCAAAAATTCCCAAAGAAAATGTCATCAAAGACGATAATAAATGATAACAACAAAAGGGAAACAACATGAATCGATTAAAGTTGGAAATTCAACAAAATAGACAATATAGGAAAAATTGGCAAATAGCAGCAGGTCGGTCAACCGGACTCCCTTAGTCGGTTGACTGAACAAAAGATGGAAGTGCTCGGGTAGCAGGTCGGTCGGCCGGACCCTGAGCTCGGTCGACTGGAGCCTGTAACCTGCACTTCCAAAACAGAGGCAGGAAGTGCTCGGGCAGCAGGTCGGTCAACCGAACTCCCTAAGTCGGTTGACTGAACCAAAGATGGAAGTGCTCGGGTAGCAGGTCGGTCAGTCGGACCCTGAGATCGGTCGACCGGAGCTTGTAACCTGCACTTCCAAAACAGAGGCAGGAAGTGCTCGGGTAGCAGGAAGTGTCGGCCGGCTACAGAGCTCGGTCGGCCGGCTACAGAGCTCGGTCGGCCGGCTACAGAGCTCGGTCGGCCAGACCCTGTTGCCAGCACTCCCATGCCTATCTAATGAATGCCAATCCCTTCCGAATTGCAATCGGTCGAGCAACGGCACTAAGGATTTACGCCCATCGACTACCCGGCCATATAAGCTCTTCGATTCATCACCAAAAACATGATCAAAACATCAAAGTTAGGATTTTTAAAGAATTAAACTCAAAACACTAAAAATTGGAATATTCACCAAATCAATCCAAACCAAAAGCGATTACACAAGAATAAGTGTTAGGAATTCATACCTAACAATCGAAGATAAATATAAGCATAGATGTGAGATAAAAATCTCACCTTTGAACCCAAAAATAATGAATGAGAAGCTTGAAGACAAGGGAAGATCAACCACACTCTAATCTCAACACTAGAAGCTTGAATCTAAGCTCAAAAGAAGAACATTTCCTAAGTTAGGTTTAGGAAATTTCTGAAATTGAATGGAGATAGAGTTGGAGAAGAAGAAGAGGAGGCTTACCAAAGCTTCTTCTATTGATTTGGAGCTAGATCTTGATTTGTAAATGGAAACTAGGGTTTGGAGTTTTAATTTATCATTCCACTCACCAGTAATCTCTTTAGAACTGAAAAGTAGAGAAAGAGGAAGTGAATGAAGAGAAGTGGTTCAGTTTGGGGTATTAAGTTGGCTAGTGGGTTGAACCCAACCCAAAGCCCTAAGTGAAAAAGTGGAAAAAATCAACTTACTCCAAACATATCGAAGCTTATACTCAAAAAGATTGCAAACGGCATTTTGAACTCAATGGAAGGGTTCTCGAGTCCCAATTCGACTGTTTGCTAAAAGTAGGTTTTTGGACTAAAATCCAATGAACGACGAAATATTTAAATAAAATATTCAAATATACAATCGATAAATATGCGGGTTGTTACAATAACCCTTATATTTGAAATTCAAGTTATTTAACTTATAAAATTAACTTTTCAATATTTAAATTCAATTAAATATTCTAAATTCGAATGATTGAAATTATGAATCATTACATACTTCCCCAACTAAAAGAATTTTGACCTCGAAATTGCTAAGGAAAGTAAAATGCCACAAAACCCATTAACTTTCCAAAATCAATTAGCTGAAATAGATTATAATATTTTCCGAGTCTTTAAAATTTACTACAGTTTCCAATTAATTACATCCAAATTTATAACACAAAAATCAAATTTTAATTATCAATTTTTTTAATTCTTAAAAAAAAATTGATGCCTTAAATTTACAGAAAATTTCGCCAACATCTTCTTTACGCGGTTCAATCGAAAAAATTTACAATATATATATAATCACATAATGTACATCTCATCTCAAGGATGAGGCATCCCGTAGGGAAAATATAAAAATACGATATGTAATCCAAGATGTGTACCTTTTCTTATTATTAGCAAGCATATACATTCAATATAATGCAAAAACGAGCTCCAAATGCGACGTATATACCATCTGCACCTAATAATCACTCAACAACCAATGAGAACATGTTATAGAAAGTAATATCAATATATAACATGTATTAATACAATAACTATATGCAAATGTAACAAATGTAACAAGAGAAAGTATTAAACAAATAATATTCATCCAATTAATTTATATCAATATCAATTTACATTTTCCAATGTTAACATTTAACTTATTAAAGCCCGTACGACGTACATATACCATCCGTATGTAAAACCATACCTAATTTCTCTCTTGAGCAGAGAATTTCACTTTCGAACGAGTATCGTTTACATGACCACTCTAGTGTGGACTCCGATCCGATTCTTTGATTAGAAATACCATTCTCCTTGCATAGAGATATGCTATGACAGAGAATTCTAGAATCAATCAAAAATCTGCACCCAGTGTTCGCCATCAAGAACCGAATGAAAATCCTAACTCGGACCGGTGTAAATCACCTCGAATCGTAAATTCGAATCTGGATCAAACAATTATGTGAATAAAATAATAAACGTACAATTTACATATTTATTTCAATTGGTTTCTTATTATATCCTATTCTTTTTTATTAAGATTCTTTTATTTACATTCATTTCATTTTCATTCATTTTTAAATCAACTTCAATTTCATTTAATTTTACTTAAGTTAAATTTCATTTAATTTTACTTAAGTTAAATTTCATTTAATTTTACTTAAGTTAAATTCCATTTCATCTAAATTTCAGATTTTTTTTGTTTGCTTAACCAAAATGCTCAACCAAAATTTGGTTTTACTTTCCATTTTCTTAAATTCTATAAGTTATACGAACTTATCTACTTAAAATTCCATAAATCTTTACTTAAGTTCATATCTTTTTTAAATCAAATTCCATTTCATTTAACTCATTTCATTTATTCATTTCATTTACATTCATTTGAGTAAAATATCCTTTCAAAATTCATTGTATTTAATTTAAGTTAAGTTAAATTTCATTTCATAGTTCAATTTCAAATTTACTTTTCTTAACATTTATATTCAACAAATTTAAAATTTTATTTTAACTTACTTGTTCTTAAAATTTATAAATTACAAAACTTATTTTATCATATTTAGCAATGGATTTTCTGATATCAAAACTTTTTTTATCAAAATACAACTTCAATGGTAGCAATCCATCACCTAGAAGCTAGAAAATAAACCTCAATGATGCTGCAGTCATCACTCGAATTATTTCCCAACGACTAAAGCGAGTCCTTGTATTTCTTTTGAATCCTTTTAAAAATATTTATAGAAAAAATACTTACTAAATAATATCATTATTATTTCAATAAAACTTTGAAAAAAAAATTTCAAAATCAATGGGATTTAAATTCTAAAATTTTCAGCTTTTAAATCCCTTTTTTCTCAAATCATATTTATGAATTTACTTATGTATAATCTCATTTTGGTTATATAAAAACATTTCTTAATTGTTTATCTTTGTTTACATTATAATAATAACAATTTTTATTAGAGCGTTAACAATAGATGATAATAATCAAATATTATCATTCACTAACAACCAAACACACCATATATACTACTATAATTTCTAAAAAGGTATTCCTTTATATATAAGATATAATCAAGGCAAAATTATTTCATTTACCCAATTTCAAAACAATCCTACGTCTAATCTTCATGTTCAAGTATATAAAGATCCTTATCAATAACGTTAATTACTCATATTGACCAGAATCCATAAGCCAATCAACAGACCAACCAACATGATATAAAACATTTTTATATCACTAACAAATATGGCTCATAACTATAATACACACAAAATCATTCGAGGGTGCTACTGATCCTATCTATAATGAGTAACCCACCAAAGCCGAGATGTTCGCTAGCCGAAGCTTTGATACCAGCTTTAACGACCCACAAATCCACACAATTCAAGCTGACAATAAACCACACATGTTTAACCCAAATTGAATGGAAAGACTGATAGTTTTGGGAAAGAAAGAAGAAAGAAAAAGTGAAGAAAGAAGAAGAGAAAAAGAAACTAAAACAACACAGAATTTCACAACGCAGCGAAACAATATATAACATAGATCTATAATCTTTACAAAATAGAGACAATAATATACATACATCAAATCAGAGTACACAAATAACTAATCATCGTCCTAGATAGTTATAACAATCCATCCGCACAAATGCTGATAATTTAAACAAGTAATGCAGTGGAAAAATAAACAAATACAGGAATACATCCTAAAATCTTCTAGCTTGTCTATTGAGGCTCCAAAGCGCCAAATTTAAATCTGTAGATATGCTTGGTCTGACCAGAGAATTGGAAAGGAGAACGCCTAGATCAGTCTGGTAAACCAAGATGAGAAAACACATCTCAACATTTTATAGAAGTTACCGAAAACTTTTCTTTTTCAAAACAAAGGTATTTCATAAGACCACGCCACATACAAACATGGACGGGCTTTTACCATATGATAATCAAAACACTTTATATTTAAATAATTTGATATTATTATTAATGACATTCGTTTTAAAATACTTCTCAAAGAAACATATACAAAGTAGGTATCAATACCCGAAAAATATCAAACAATGTATATGATACCCAATGGGTAGCTGAAATGTGTGAAAAGCATTACAGCTATTTTAGGTATACAATCAAAACTGTAAGGCTCACATTGGAATTTGAGTTTCCAACATGATAGGAATCTAGTGGCCTTTACCTTCCATTGTATATTTCAACGTGTAGCAGACATAGTACCCGGTGGCTACTCGTGGAAGGACTCGTATACCACTATACCATTCATATTGCTACACTACTACGTGTCCGGTGGCATCTTGTGCAAGGACTCACACACCACTATATCATACAATATAAGGATCCCAACATCTTTTGACGCATAAGGCAACAAGGCTTAAAGAAACAAAGGACTTTTCGTTCCGATCCACACATAAATCGATAGCCCAAATTATATGTCATACCGCATCATTACCCATATCATCTTCAAGGTGTGTGACTTAAGGTAATGTTTACCTTTCACATAGAAAATTCCACTTTGAATGCCATATTTCCATTTCCACATTCATACAAATGATTTCTACAAACATATAACTCCTACGCTCATATGTCTCAAGAAAGGGTGCTAAGCTAAGAGAAGTTTCCTTTTCTGTCAGCAAACAAATGATACATTTATAAAGGTCGATCAATGTGATTCAGACATGCAACGTCGGACATTTTTCCATACAAGTTGTCTAGAAACACGACAAACCGAAGGTACTTTCCTACTACATCCTTCCAGGAGTCATCCCTAGGATTAGTAGCGAGAAGTCCTTGCATATCGAAGATCTTCATAACGAAGCACTATTGCACTATATATATATATATATATATATATATATATATATATATATATTACGCATCGCGGGTCTAGCGGCAAGTTGCCCTACATTAAGATCACTGTCTTTAAAAATCATCATAAAACTACACTTTTGAATGCATACATTAGTCCAAAGTGGTTTTCGGATAAATTCGATCCCGATCTCTCCAGATCAACAACGATAAGAGGCCCTCAACATCATACGGAAACCAAGTCTCATAAACTAATCACGTTTCCAACTCTTAACTTGCTAGCCTTGGGACAAGAAGGAAGCCCGGTAGGTTGAAGTACCATATTCACTCCGCACTACTCAAATCAACATTCTTAACACCTAACGATAAGCAAGCCTACTCTATCGGCATCGTGCTAAGTGCACGACTAAACAGTTCCTATGTCAAGTTAAGGAACAAAAAATGGTCAAATTTGATAGTCGTTATTTAACTATCAAAGCAATAAATAAAATCTAGCACATAAGCAATCACTATGCCCATTTAATTAATCTTTTGTTAACTAAATCAATTTCTAAATATTCATCTCCAAATATCTTTATAAGATATTTTTCAAAACCATTTCAACTATTCGATATTTGGAAAACATTTCTATATACTTATATCAATGTTATAAGTATATTTAATAACACCACCATTTTGGAGGCACAATAAATAGATTTCCATAACCATACAACTCCCAAGTTCATATGGCTTGGAACGGGTGTTAAGTATAAGAAGCAATGCTTCCTATATCATCAAGCCTTTAGTACAATCATAACAACCAGTTCATGTATTTCACAGTGGAAGGCCAAAAAATTATTTATTTGGCCAAAATGAATGCTGCATAAAACATCGTTATGACAACCCAAAACACTAGTATAGGGATCCGATTAATTATATATATATATATATATATATATATATCCCATATACTATATAAAATATTTCCTTTCAAAAATCATTTACTATAACAACAGTGTATAGTCCATGCCTTCCGCACTTTCCTCGAGAACGTTTATTACAACAATAAATGTCGAAATCCATGTTTTCGCCACTTAACTCATCTTAAATCGCTTTTAAAAAGCATTTGAAATCCATTTGAAAATGTCACTTTCAAAACATTCATTTTAAAAGATAAACCACTTTTTAAACGATTAACTCCATATTTAAATCTCATCATAAATCATTTTTATATTTCTAAACCATGTTTATAAATTTCATTTCTATTTTATAAAACTTCTATTTTTATAAAATCTGTTTATTTATAAAATTCCATTTATAAATTCATTCCTTTATAAATCTCATTTACTTATAAAATCCCATTAATAAATCTACTTACCAATATTAGTTACAAATCCTTTTCAATTATTTATAAAACTCCGTTTATGAATCTGTTACTTAAGTTATATAATATCCTTTTATAAATTCATTTTATAAACCATTCAAAATCTTTATTTAAATTTTTTCATTAAACTATCTATTTTATAACATCAAAAATCATACGTTTCCATTTATTAAAAACAAATTCATTCCTTTTAATAATTTAAAAACTATTAAAGCATATATACTTTCAAAATAACTTTGAAATTCCTTTTAAATAAAAATCATTATTTTATAGTATTTTCAAATACCAAAAATTAGGCCTAGCGCTACTAAAGCACTACGTAATGGAAATCATGTCAATGTCATCAAATATGGCATCTAACACATCATATATCACAATATATAAAAGTAAAATCAACAATGCGAGGAATCCTGTTGGATCCCTCCAACCTGTCCCCTGCATCAAATACAGTATATAATCATAGGACATAAATCAACCGCTTCGAGGTGTGATCGTATACAAAGGGTCATCCCCTCGTACATAAGAATGTAATAGGGTCTCATCCACTCCCGGTGTAGGAATATATCAAAACCAACCAATAAAATAGTAAGTTATCCAAATAGTTAACAAACAATCAACAATAAAATTATCCACACTTATACTGAAATATAAGTAGGTTAGAGAGGTGAGTTAACTCACAGAAATTTCCAGTTATCTCTGAGGCTTTTTGGTGTTCGTCTAAATCAAACGAAATTTGATTTAGTGCAAATATTCAACTAGCTACAATTATCACCCTACCAATTCCAAAACGTAGCCAACATTGTTACGATCCTAATGTGTCTGACCGCGTTCAATTCCAACCTAAAATGAATTGGTTATCACAATTATAAAAGTGACCAATTTAATATTATATTAGTTTACTAATTACACTTATTAAAACTAGTTAACCTATTAATAAAACTAATCCCATTTCTCTCTATAACCAATCTTCACCATGGCATTGCCTTCTTCCTCCCCTAGCTCCTCCAATCCTCAACGATTCTAAATCTGATCGTTGCGTTGAACTCCATGACCAAATCTCCATCACTTTGTGACTATCTCATCACGCCTGCACCCTCTACCTAAAATGCATCATCCCCTTCCTTCCCTTGTCCGTACAATCATCGGGTTTCACTAGGAGCAGCTTCAACCTTCGATGTTCCTTCCTTAGGTGCTAAACAACCTCACGAATCCAAATGTCCACTCCAAATCCCGAATCAAAGACCACAATCACCTAAAATACTAGCCCTAGTTGTTTACCTTTACTATGGAGCACTTTAAGCCTTCCAAACACTATTGTGAGTGTAACAGCCCGATATTTTCAACCATTCGCATCCGCACATGTCGGACTTGAATTGCTCAAAATACCGCGTTATAAATAAAATTTGGCAAATCTCAGAATATACAGTAAATAATTAATCACAGGTCACAGACACAGAGTAAATAATAATGCAGCGGTAGTAAAAGAGATAGTAGTTCATGAAGCTACTATATATATAAGATACATCAGAGTTAAACAAGATACAACAAAAAGCAACAAGATACATCAGGTACAAATCAGAATACATCACTGAAATCACTGGATACAGAAAGCAAAATGGATGGCTGGATCTTCAAGGAAAGCTCCAACTCCGAAGGTGAATCTTGAATGCTAACTCACTCAATCTGACTCGAGCGTAAAGCAAAATACAAAACACTCGAGTCAGGACATAAATACTTATGAACTGTAAATAAACTCAAGTGAACAGTAACAAAAATGCATCAGTAACTTAAAGGATGCTTGGGATCGCACATCCTTTAAGGATCCGTTAAACTATTTACTATGTAGTAATATTGCGCTACTATAATAATGTCTACAGTAAAATAAACATACTTTTAAATAGCGTTCTGGGCTACCCATATCACCCTTCACACATAATAGTCCCAGTAGTCCATCCAATATCATGCCATCTCCACTCCGGGTGACTGTCAGAGGATACCACACGGGCTACGGGAGAAAAACAAACTCGTAGTAAAGGCTTGGTATGGTAGGTGACACGGCACACAAGGCAATGCCATGGTAGATATACCAATTACGCACACGGGCTGGTGGTAACGCAGCAGCCACATATGCCCACCTCGGAACACACTCCCAATCAAAATCGGAGGATGGCCATCTAATCAATCACCAGTAAGAGTATAGTATCAAAGGAATGTGTCCGATAGGAGGAATGACCTCACTTGGCCCGAGATCGCTCCTGTTTTAGCCACCTTATGCCAACTCACGGGAGTTGGGTCCACGTAATATACCTCAAGAACGTCGCCACCATCCTACTTCATTCTGGAATCTCCACCGCGTACACGGTTGTTAAAGTGGTTTTCGGAGTTGGCAGAGAGTATGACAACTTCTGATCCCGGTCTCTTTAACAACCAAACGTTATTATAACGCCGTGGTCATTTCAAATAGTTTATACTTTAAAAAGATCAAATCATTTCATTTCAAACTATATTTCTTTCAAAATAGTTTATACTTCGAAACCAAAACCATTTTTATTTCAAAACTATTTATTCAATCAAAATAGTTTATACTTCAAAACCAAAAACATTTCAAACATATATTCATTTCTAAATCATAATATTTTCAAAGTATAACTCTTTCGAAACCAAAAATACTTGAAATAATTACACTTTGAAAATCATAACATTTCAAAATCATACATTTGAAATCATCGGATATTCATTTAATTCTTTACATTTTACAATTCATTCAATTAATCCCAAATTTTCAATTTCCAACTTAATTCAATTCAAACCATCAGTTTCAATTAAATTTCCCAAAAACCATTTCAAATCATATCATTTTCAAATATAGATTTGATCCACAAATTAAACTATTCAATTTTTATTAAATTTCAAAGCTTTAATATCCCGCATTTCAAAACTAAATTTTATAATTTCATATATCTCAAATCTAGTTTCATTATTACTTAGTTTTGAAATATTCATTTCATAAATCCAATACTATTTAAATAAACTCAATTTACAATTAAACTAAATATCCTTTCATACCAATATAAACTTCAAACATTCATTTATCAAAAGTACATATCGTTCTAATTCATATTCTTTATCAAAATAAAGATCAAATCATTTCCAAACCTTATTATCAAATCATTATTTGAATTCAAATTCAAATACTCAAATTTAAATATCATTTTTAAATCAAATAAGTCATTCATTTGTTATTTCAAGTATCATTACAAAATACATTAAAAATTCCATTCAAAATTCATTTATCTCATTACATTTCATTCCATTTAACACATAACCAAGTAAACCTTACTTAAATTCAAATTCAAATTTAAATTCCTTAAAAATTCAAATTTAAATATTAAAATATATTCAAAACTTCTTAAATTTCATAATTAATCAATTTCCAAAATTTAAATCATTTAACACTTTAAAATATAACTCAAACAGTGTTAAAACTATAACATTTCAAACATTGTCAAATTATAGCAACGACAGCATTTATAAAGTGCTATCGTAGCTTATAGCTTCCAAAAATGGTTTAGTTCAAGAATAACGGCATTTATAAAATGTCGTAATAGATATTTAGTTATTTCAAACATTGTTAGATTCAAAACAATAGCATTTAAAAATGCTGTCAAAAGACTACAACATTTTGAAAATGCTATGAATTCCAGATTTCATTTTAGCTTTTCAAAACAAAAAATAATAAAACTCCAAATTTTTATTATAACATAAAAATCATATTTCTAGACTTCAAAATTTCACATTTAAAATCATTTTAACATATGATTTAACACAACAAAATTTTTAGATCAAATATTCAATTTAAAAAACTCCATTCATTTATTAAGTCAAAATTCACTGTTTATTAACATATAAATTAAATAAAACTTAAAATTTTACTTCAAATATAATTTTAAAACTTTAAATTTAATTTCCATTATTTATTTACATTTTAAAATAAAATTTAAAGTCTAAAATCTCAATTATTTCACATTTACGTACTCAAATTCACAATTTCAAGACTTAATATATAATTTTCTTAAAAGCATAAAATATATATTTTTAAATCAAAATTTCATACTTTTAAAAATACATATTTTAATAAATATCATTTAAAAATATACCACGGGGTCTGTATATAATTTTCTAACCTAGGTCAAGTGATACGGATATATATCATTTCAATCCGCAGTTTACAAAGAAAACCCGGGTTCTATCATTTCAAACCCGCAAATCCCAAGTCAAATAAAATACAATAAAAATCGCTCAGGCCTATCATTTCAGCCCATAATGATTTTTCCCTATTCTAAAGTCTGTTCGGGTATGTATCATTTCAACCCATAGTGATTCTATTCTAACAGGGAACTTGCAGTGTGAATATATGCATAAACAATATAAACAATGTCAATGTCACAATATAATGTCATATATCAGATGTCAGGTGATAATTAACAGTTTTAACATGGTAACAACATGGCATAGCATATCATATGATCATCATTAACTTGCATAAACATTTTATATTACTAAACACTTGTCATCAATTCACTATTTCATAAGTATAAATGTGAGAGTGAGAAAGACTCACCTTTTACGAAGCTAGAGACAAACAACACATGCAAAAGCGATTCCAAAGGCACGACAAGCACGATTTGATTTGAATTGATGGAGACCCTTGTAAACAACACAAAATATAACATACATAAGCACAAACATAGATATCGACATACAATTATAATCAACAACTTTAGTTTGCAGAACAGTTGCAAAACAAGAGAGATGACCAACCTTAGAAACAAAAGACTTGCACACGACAACATAAGCTTGTCACATGATCAAATGGGCTTGCTCTCATCATACTAGGCTCAGCCTAGATGCCAACATGGCTCAGTTTTGGGTCAATATGGGGTCATATGGCTCGGCCTAACTTGGATATGAAGGAGTGGAAGTTGTGACATGAGAAATACAAAAGTCAAGGCAATTAAGTGGATTTTTGGTGCAACTATAGGTTCGGCCTACCATGGCTTGGGCTTGGTCATGTAAGGGGATGGTCAGGTGGTGGATGGAGTGGCGGCCAGAGGTGGTGGAGGGACTGGTGGTGGCGGCCATGGAGGTGGTTTAGGTTAAAAATGAAGGCTATGGCCTTAAGGGTTTGGCTAGGCTAGTTTGGTGGAACTTTTGTGCAAATTTTGTGGTGCAACATCAACGG
Source organism: Allium cepa (assembly GCA_030765085.1). Classification (NCBI taxonomy): domain Eukaryota; kingdom Viridiplantae; phylum Streptophyta; class Magnoliopsida; order Asparagales; family Amaryllidaceae; genus Allium; species Allium cepa. Next base: position 78,039,805 of record CM060932.1, on the reverse strand, counting down.
ATGGTCATGGCTACTGTCTTGGTCAGAGGAGAGGCTTATGAGCTGCTGGAGATGATGGTGGAGAGGATGGTAGTGGTGGTGGTAGAGGCTAGGCCTAGCAAAACACAAGAAGGATCAATGCAAAAATCAATAGGAAAATCATAAAAACAAGAAGAAAGATGATAGAATTTACCAAATTTTTGTAAAACAAATGGCCATGAGTTTTTTTCTCAAGAAAGATGATAAAATTTTCGTGAGAAAGAGTGAGGAATGTGGCTGAAAGATGGAGTAGGGTACGGCCAAAGCATTGATGCATGGAGTTTGGAAAGTGAAAGGTCGGAATGCAAAAGGACTAAGCATACAAAAGATCTCAAACTCTTTATATATTCATTATTTCTTTTTAAATTTTTATATAACTGAAAAAAATATATAAATTCATTTAAAATACGAAAATATAGTAAATAAACAAAAATAAATAAATAAATTATTAATTATATATAGTTTAATTAAATAAAACAGCAAAATTTGCAACTAGTCTTGAAAATATGAAAAATAAGTGCAATGAACTTGGGAAAATTTTTATGTACTTAAAAATATTTATAAATAAAGATAAGAACACAAAATAAAAAGGAAATCAAAAAAATAAATAAATAAATTTTAATTTAAATATAGTTTAGATGAAGAAAATAGCAGAAAAAGGAAAACAGCCTTTTAAAATTAGGAAATCATCATAGTAAATTTTAGAAAAATTCTATTATCATTTCAAAAATATTTAAAAGTAAAAATATACATAATATAACATATTAAAATAAAATATGACAAAGAAAAATAAAATTTATACAATTTAAAATAACAAAATTGCAAAATAAACAATTTATACTCAAAATTGAAATGTACATATCTTTTGCAGTTTAACTCCGTTTTCCACGAAACAAAAAGCAATGTTCAAGTTATTAAATCTATTTTCATAATAAAAGATAAAATTTAAAATTTCAAACTTTTAAATTTTTAAGTTAAAAGTCAAAGTTTGACTATTTTGACCAAAACCAACATTTTCTGGAAATATTCAATTTATGCATGTTTGAAATTCTAATCCACATCAAAATCAACATTTATATTTCAATTAACAAAATATATTCATTTTAATAAAAAAATAAAGTTTTTAAATTAGGAATTTAAATTAAAATAATTAAAATATACAATTACAATAATCAGAAAATACAGGGTTGTTACACTCTCCCCCACTCAAAACTTTTCGTCCTCGAAAAGGAATGAGGTACGGGAAAGCACAGAAAAAGATAGAATGAAATAATATTAAGACAAGATGACAAGAAGATTAAAGTTATACCTGATAACTGTTGCTATAGGTAAGTTTAACCAGGTGGAGATGATCTTTCCAACATCCTCCAGAATCAAAAACACAAGCATGAAAAGAATCTTTTAGAATCTGATTCACCCTTCCCGTTTGACCGACGGTCTGTGGATGGAAAGCAGTGCTTAGATTCAAAGATGGGTACCAAAGATTATTAAAGATTATAGAAAGATTTCTAAACAGACTGGTATATGCAATAGCCTCCCATTCTGTAGCAAGATAAGGGAAATTAGGACAACCAAAAGATAGTTTGAAAAACAAAATAAAATAATAAATTTGAAACCATAAAATTTCAACTTAAACTGAAAATTAATTTTACATAAGTCAAATAAATCTTAAGCGTCTCTAATTCATTATCTTATCATCCAATTATCTTAAATTAACAAATCCCTAAAATCATGTATTTGAAAAAAATCTTTTATTATACTCAAACTCATTGCAACTGCCTTAAATTTATTCTTAGTTCCTTTATCATCATTTTATATTGTAAATTATTCCATTACCCTTTTTCTTTATTTACCTCTGTTAATCCTTTTTATAACTAAAATTTAAGTGTATAACATTTATTATAATCACTCAAATTTTATTTATAAAATCTTTTTTTTATATTATATATTATCCAATTACATATTCAACTTTTGAAAATTAAGGTAAGTTATATTGGAATGAAATTGTGTATTATACAAATAAAACTTTCTAATTAAATTATTTCAAGCTTGAATATTAATCCGAATCTTGAAATTATACTTAGAAATTATCTTTGAAGAAAAAATTTAGGAATTAAATTTCCGATAAATTCCAAACTATTTAGAGATAAATAAATGCTCATATACTATATATATATATATATATATATATATATCCATTCAAATTTAAATCATATATCAGCATATGTTATAAATCCATTCTTATTTTAGAAATTAAAATCAATTAAATTTTCCCAAAACAAAACTGTAGCAAGACTACAGAATGGTCTCTTCACTTCGAAACTCGAAAATGAACGTCGATGATGCTGTAGTCATCACCGAAATTATTTTCCAGCGACAAAGAGAAGAGCACTAAATTTAAATTTAAAATTCTTTGGGAACAAATTTCTATTCGAAAATACTTTAAATAATATATCCTTTAAAACTTTAAACACAAAGTTTGAAATCCATCGGAAATTAAATTCTCAAATTCTTGTTTTACATTCATTTTAAATTTCCAAATAAATTTATAACCATGTTTTATAGTTCAATTAGATATATGAAACAATAGAAAATGATATATAAAATCAAATATTATTTCTTAACAACCAATTCAAATAAAATCCAGATAAAGATTTATAATATAGTTACAAAATTTATTTCACAAAATTTATTTCATTACTAAATTTTAAAAACATATTGTGTCAGTTTGCTTTGTTCGAGTGTTTTGGAAATCTTATCGATAGCGTTGATCAGACGAATCGATTAGAAACCCAAATCAACATCAACAACTCAAACAACACAATATATAAAACATTTTAAATATTAGTTTACAAATGCACTTCAAGAACGATTTGAAGATAAGTTGGAAACAAAGATGAGATGATTAAATAACAGAATAGGGTGATGGATGAGTTTATATAAATCGCGGGCAACCTTAACCCGGTAAACCGTGACTTAAAGAATAAGACCGATGTGGATTTCTTGGGTAAATCGACATTCGATCTCAAGATGTAGAGTTCGAAATTATAAGAGATACTAGCATCTAAACCGAGGATATAGAATCTCTAAAGAATCGATGTTGTTGTAAAGGAGTTTTCCCTTTTCAAATAAATTTGAGGTTGGCGAGACCGCCGACTCATTATGAAGATCTTTTGAAGTTGAGTTATGGGATACTCCAGAAACAAAAGAAGATAAATAGTGAGGGACACGAATGGATTTTGAAACCACAGGGAATGTTCCAAAATTCAAAGGAATCGAGTCAAAAAGGAAGAGGTTTAAACTCGAATGAAAGTGATTCTGTAAATACATTTACCCTATATACTGAGTTTTGCCTAGAGCTACCAAAGCTCTGATACCAACTGTAACAGCCCGATATTTTCAACCATTCGCATCCGCACATGTCGGACTTGAATTGCTCAAAATACCGCGTTGTAAATAAAATTTGGCAAATCTCAGAATATACAGTAAATAATTAATCACATATCACAGACACAGAGTAAATAATAATGCAGCGGTAGTAAAAGAGATAGTAGTTCATGAAGCTACTATATATATAAGATACATCAGAGTTAAACAAGATACAACAAAAAGCAACAAGATACATCAGGTACAAATCCGAATACATCACTGAAATCACTGGATACAGAAAGCAAAATGGATGGCTGGATCTTCAAGAAAAGCTCCAACTCCGAAGGTGAATCTTGAATGCTAACTCACTCAATCTGACTCAAGCGTAAAGCAAAATACAAAACACTCGAGTCAGGACATAAATACTTATGAACTGTAAATAAACTCAAGTGAACAGTAACAAAAATGCATCAGTAACTTAAAGGATGCTTGGGATCGCCCATCCTTTAAGGATCCGTTAAACTATTTACTATGTAGTAATATTGCGCTACTATAATAATGTCTACAGTAAAATAAACATACTTTTAAATAGCGTTCCGGGCTACCCATATCACTACACCATTATAAGCTATTAACAACGGGTAAAACCCGTTGTTAAGGAAAAAAGCAACGGGTAAAAACCGTCTTCAAAAGAGGAGTGGTTGAATTACGCGACGGGAAAAAACCGTTGCTTTATGTCCAAAAGGCAACGGGTAAAAACCGTTACAAATGAAGGAAAGGCAACGGGTAGTAACCGTTGCAAACTTGAACAAAGACAACGGTTAAAAACCGTTGCAAACAGAGACAAACGTTGGTCATAAAGCAACGGGTTTTAACCGTTGTTTTATTTTCAATAGGCAACGGGTGTAAACCGTTGCTTACTGTACATTAAGCAACGGTTACAAACCGTTGCTTAATGGGCAAAATATCAACGGACATAAACCGTTGCGTTCTGCCAAGTAAACAACGGTTAAAAACCGTTGCTTTATGACCAACGTCACACATAAAGCAACGGTTAACACCTTTTGCACATAATGTTTGCTCCTGCTCCATAACTCACTACTGCGTTACACGCATATCTCAGTATACATACCAGAATATCAATATATATCAAAATATGCCAGAATATCAAAATATTGGTACACAAGCACTATAAACATATTGCACATATACCATACATATAAAATTATCAAACTTATAATTACGCTCATTGTTTTGCAAACAGAATGCTGCCGTGCCGGAATATCATACTTAGTACACTGCATTGTTTATTATCACTACAGTACAAAGATTTCATTAATTACACTACATTGTTTTGCAAGCTAAAAAGTCTTTCACCTGAGAAGAAAATAAAATCAAAAGGGCAAAGCATTCCAGTTTTCAGACTTCAATGTTCAACCTGGTTCATGCGCAACTCGAAGATTTAATTCAGAGGCAGTTCAACTTCATAAATCTGGAAAGAATATTCCAGTTCAAAAACAAACAGCATCTACCTGATTCAAAAAGTCTGAAACAAATTAAAACAAAGTAGAACCCAAGCAAAGAGAAAATCAAATAATGCAAAGCAATTCAAAGTAAACAACGGTTAGGATAAAGCAAATTTGATCAAGCCTCAATTTCCAGATTTTGAAATCTTTTTCAGGTTCTCTTTCATCTCTGTCAAACTATCCAGGTGAGCAAACCACCCTTATAAATTCTTAAAACTTGATATATCTATTTTGCATGTGATAAGTCTTGAATGTAAATTGTGAAAGGTGCGTGCATGCTTGTATTTACGTATGCATGACTGTGTGTACGACTGTGTACAGGCAACATGCATGACCGTGTGTACGATTGTGTACTGGTAATCACTTTACATGGCGAGGAGGCTATACATGTTTTATGGGATAGGATTGAAGATATGGCAGTAAATACAAAGGTTCTGAATGTATCAGTCGAGGAAATAAGGGTTTGGAATCTTGTTCAGTTACTCCATTTTGTATATTGTGATGTAGTGATACAAATAAATGTGCAGGAAACTTTGATGGATTGTAGAGTCTTGGAAAGTTGTTTGAATACTGATGTAAGTATTGGTACTGGTTGTAGTAATGTTAATATTTCTGATGGGGGTGTTGATGCCTTGTTGTGTGATATCGATAACGTGCACATGATCAAAGATGTAAACATGCATAGTGATAAATCCTTTGTTTTTACTTTGAAATCTTTGAAACTACCTAAAATTCATATATATGTGACAATTAGCCAAAATTTACTGTTATCTATATGCGGATTTGGGTGTTTGCTGCTGGTAGCAGCAGTTTGCAATATGAAGGCAGTAGTGTTTGTATGTGATGGATAGTGGGTGGATGGAAGAGTGATTGAAGATGAATGATCAGGCAGGGAGGTCAAAGGTCAGAGGTCAAAGGCAGTGGAGAGTAGGGGGATGTTTGATATGCTGATGTGTTTGTAGTGGCTATCTTGTTGAATGCATTGTGAGCAGAAAAGTAGGTTAGAAGATGATATATTGGTGTTGAACTGCAGTGTGCAACAGTGCAAGAAGGCATTGGGTATGTAGTTTGACAGAAGTGGATAGAAGATGATATGAGCGCATAAAACTGAAGTGGATATGAGGTGTTAAAATGTAGAAGGCAGTGGCAGGAGAAAGTATCAGTGATGTTGTAGTTTTGTGGTGGTCTGTAGAAGAATGGTGAAGACGGGTATGAAACTGTGAAGACTAGTGATGCAACTGAGTTGTAATGGAGTTGTAATGAATGGTGGTGAACGAGTGGTTTGATGAGCAGTGAAGTATGGTTATTGTTAATGGTCAGGTGGAAATTTTGATGAGGAGGAAGGTGGTTTGAATGGCCGAGAACCGTGGTTAACAATGGATGTGGTGTGTGGCAGATGTCTGTTTGTATGATTTTGAAGAGGGTGTTGATGGTGTGAATTAGATGACAGTAGAGGCAGTGAATGGTATGAAGTTTATGCAGAGATGGTCAGAGATAGGAAGTGGACAGTTTTGCATGGTGGTTGATGGAGGAATGGTTTCAGGGAGTGGAATGGTTTCAGTTAGAGTGAAGTGGGAGGAAAGTATGAAGTTTGTATTGTATTTTGGTGACAGGCTTGTGTTGAGGCAGGAATTTCATGTTGAACTGTGTGCAGGGGGAGGGGATATGTTGGCAGTTGTTAGCAGTTTTGGTGACAGGATGAGGAGTTTGGAGTTATGGTAGTATGGTGAAGTAGTTTGCGGGTAGTGTGGTAGAAGCACTGACAGGTTGCTGTTGAACCGCAGAGCTTAGTTTCGAGTGAAGTTTGATGATGAAGTTTGTCGAGGCTAGAGGAGTGCAGAGATGTGACTGTGATATGGTGTGTTGGTGTTTGGGAAGGGGCAGAGTGATGAAATTAGGTGGTTGAGGACAGTGAGTCGATGTATGATCGCTGTAGAAGTTTGACAGAGGAGAGTTTGAAGTGGCTATCAATGAAAGTGGCAAGCGGTAAGATGTATTGTTGATGGCACGGTGTGGTAACTGCACAGTTAGATGAAGAAGCAGTCAAAACTGTTGTCTTTCAAATTGATGACAACAGTTCAAATTGTAAACAAGACAGACCAAGACAAAATACACATGCATTTGCATATGCAAATTTCATATACAGCAAACAAAAGAAAATCAGCAATATATGCAAAGAACAAGTCAGAAATATCAATACCTCCGACTAAAGATATCGTATCAAACCCTTTTGATGGCTCACATAACCTCCGACTCCAACATCCCCAAAGGTCTCGGTAAATTGTCGACATATTTTGGCGGTTAGCTCATCCGGCAATAAAATTTTGTCCAACAACACTTTTTCATATGTGGGTGGTACTGGTTTTCCATGAATTGCTAATGCTGTGGAATCTCGGCATATAGTGCCTGTTATATAAGCATTTCTGGAGTGAATATATGGAATCACATTTACAGAACACACGCAAGAATAAAAATTTTAAATCTTGGAACCATTTGCCTTTAGAAATTATACATGCAATATATATCAAGCATGCAACAATTTCCACACAAAAATCAAAGTAAAACACACGTATAAAGCATGTAATTATACAAACTTGTTTTATTTCTTGACTAACAGCCTCACTATTGTTCAGCTATGTTAAATGAAAAATGTAAAATGCAAGAAAATGCAGCGCACTCTCCCGTTCACGAAGTTAAGCATTCACTGACTTTGCAACATATTATTTTCTTCAAATTTTAATAAAATAGTACCTGTTGCAATTACTTCGTCGTCGAAGTTCAGGATTTCACATCTTTGGTCGATTAACGGATTGTTCAGAGTGGCAAACTGAGAAGATGCGATTTCACTGCCTACTCGACGATTATCTTGGGCTATGCTGAGAAGACGCTCCAGTTTATCATCCATATTGTCCAACTTCATCAATTTTTGCTCCACATTTTGCAGTCGCTGCTCATATACTCCTTGGGCCTGTTTGAGCCGTTTGCATGGAATGGCAGCACTCTTAACTTGGCTAGGAGCTATATTGGTCCCAATACTTTGGCTCCTGCCCTTTACATCTTTACCAAACACTGATATAAAGACGGCTTCATCACCACCACTCGTCGTTTCCTTTACTTTTTCGATTTTTTCCTAAAAAGTAAATACATATATATATATATGTGAATAATGAAAATTTAATTTAGAGGCGTTGTTATTTGTTTAACTTACAAAGTAGGAAGATGTCGCATCTGACGTGCTGCCATCTTTTTTCTTATGCGTTTGTTCCCATACTTGAAGACGTGATACTTCTGTTCCCGGACTACTTGAATCGACCTGCATACAAAGACCTAAAATTATATTTGGAACTAATGGTATATGCAATGTGATGCACCAATTCAATGACACATACCATTTCTTGTGTAATCATAGCGTGACTCTTACGTCTCGAATGATGAGCATATTCGAGCATCGATCTATTTTGTTTGCCTCGCTTCCTTTTTTCTTTCGCCTAGGGTTTTGATTCGTTTCTTATGAACTCATCCCAATCATCTTGAGCAATTTTCGGTGGACAATTTCTCATTCTATCTTCGTCAGTGATGAAATGGTCATAATGATTCTTGCGCAAATCATTCTTTTGTCTCCTAAAAGCCTCGGACATTTTTTTCATAATAAGGTCCTTTGATAGAGGATCGAGCTCATAATATTTCTGCATAACAAAAAATGCATGTAAACCATTTTTTATTTATGTATTGAAAGCATTATAAATGAATTTAAACCATCAAAGTTCATGCAGTTTACGTTTCAAAGTATATGGATTTTTACATTTCAATAAATTTATCATACATTTCATTGTAAATTGTACTTTAACTTCAAATACCTACATTTAAATTTATCATAATTATTCACAAAATTTACCTCACTTTTCTTCTAATATTTTACTTCTCACCCTATATGTATCATTTAATTTTGCGATTTAAATTTAAACTAATTAGATAAATCTAACTAACTAATATTCGTTAATTCGTTTACTAATTTATAAAAATATCAATATGTACACCATATTCATATTAACAAAATTTAAAAAAATGATTAATGTAAAGATACCTCCAATTGATTCCACACGTCTTCCTTGTAATTTGGCGGAACTTTTTTCCAACTTGGATATGAGATTGGCACATGATTTCTTACTAGTTTACCAATCTTCGTAGCGACCTTTGAACCATTTTTTCCAACTGGAGAACCGTAGTTGTCCATATCAACTTTCTCCCGTTTTAAAGTGGATGATTGTGAAGTTGTATTATTTGACGGTGGTGTGGCATCTTGTGACATTATGTCCTGCAAAGTTTAAACTCCTAAAATAATCCCAAGAACATTATGACGTACATTTCTTCCCCTTCAGGCCCATCCCTGTGATGCCCGATTGCTGTCGGCCAGATTATTGCACGGACTTCCCTCCACAACAAGATCAAACGCCTTATATGTCTAAATAAAATTTGCTCCAAGCGATCACTGTTAAGCTGCTGTACATCTGATATATAAACCAACGTCCCCTTATTGATTTGTCTGATCCCACCAACTTCTCACCACATTACGATTTTTGTCAGTCCGACTGACAATAATCGTAATGTGATGAGAAACTGGTGGGATCAGACAAATCAGAAAGGGACGTTGTTTACTATATCAGATGTACAGCAGCTTACCAGTAATCGCTTGGAGCAATTTTATTATGTCATATAATGCGTTTGATCTTATTGTGGAGGGGAGTCCGTGCAATAATCTGGCTAACAGCAATCGGGCATCCTAGGGATGTGCGGGAAGGGGAACATTCACTTTTATGCGGCAATGATAAAGTCTTCCTGCATCACCAGAATTTTAAACTTAAGCAATATCAAAAATACTGACTGAAATAAAGGATGCAAATACAAAAATATATTTCCTTAGCACTGCTGAACTAAAGGGTGCAAATATAATATCTTGAACTGCCTGTCTACCTACAAACACAAAAAAAGAAAGAATAGTCAAGCTGATCATATGTATGTATGTGTACATGTGTGTATGTATGTGATCATATGCAAGTACCTACAACTACAAACACAAAATGAACTCTTGCAATATATCCATCCTTATTTTGTTAAGGTACAATAACTGCTTTGAAATACAAATACAAAATATAATGCATCTATTGCTATCATATAACACACCATTCTACATTTTACACCATTTTAAATAAATATTTTGTTAAGGTACAATAACTGCTCTGAAATACAAAGTTAACATATGCATTTGCTAAGATCTTCTAATTTTTCATTATCTTCAAAAGCTGATTGATAAACGCTGGGAAACTCAGTGTCATCCACATTTATGGTCAACCGTTTTGGTGTATGCAAAACCACAAACCATCCACTATTTTGTAAATCTTTTGAGTAGAACACTTGACTCGCTTCCGATGCAAGAATAAATGGCTCATCATTCACGCTATCTTTATTCTTCAATTTTCCCAAGTTAACTGTGATCAAGCTTGAAACAGAATCTATTTTACAACCATTGATCTTATCTTCGACCTTTACCCAATCACAATAAAAAACTGTTTGTTTGAAGTCAATGTAATCCAACTCAATTATCTGTTAAATGACTCCGTAATAAGTTGTTTCTGCTTCCTTAAAATTTTTATCCTTCCCACTCGCTCTAAATTGTGTAATTGCTCTCATGCATACACCACTATCCTGTGTTAGCTTTCGCTCTTCATAACTCTTCGGAGAAAATAAAAACCCATTCACTTGGTACTTCATATAACTACGGGCATCAAACTTCGGCCCGTTAACTAACCGCCAAAGAGTTGAGTCAACATCGATGGTCTTCAACAACTACAACAAACACAATAAGTAAAAAAACATTGTCAAGGAGGTGTATGGTCAACTTGAAAATACGTTAAATATTTAATACATATACCTCCTCACGTAACCAAAAAGTGAACTTTTTAATAGTTTCCCCAGATGTACCCCCGCCTCGAGTTTGAGATTTGGTGCTTTGAACATAGGAGTTATACCTCCTACGAAAAAAACACAATAAATACTATATATATGAATTGATTTACAATAATAAGAATTCAGAACAAATTCATGAATTTACTTCTTCCATTCATCCAATCCGTCATACTTATCAAGGACCCATTTACGCACTTGTTGAAATTGCACTTGAGTTAACGTTATATCTTTACCATTATCTAGTGCTATTTCATCAGTAAACTCATCATCCTCGTCTAAAAACGCTTCACGGGTATGTTTATGAGTGCCAGCACCTCCTTTTGGCATATACTCCATGTAGTAAAGACTAGCTTCTTGTACAATATATCCTTCTGCAATACACCCTTCAATATATCTTTTGTTGCGCACATATCCTTTATATGTTTTCATCAACCTATGAAGATGAATAATTGTAAAATGTAGACATCAATAGCTATTTAAATCGAATAATTATGTACATAACTAAAATTAGTAATTTACCGTTCAAATGGGTACATCCACCTATATCTAACAGGACCAGAAATCAATGCTTCATCGGCTAAATGAACCATAAGATGAATACTGATATCAAAAAATGCAGGCGGAAAATGTTTTTCAATAACACACATTGCTTCTACCAAACTAGCCTTTGCTTTTAGAAGATGTCCCCTGTTGATCACCTTTGATCACAAAATGTTATAAAAGAGACTAATGCGGTGAATAGCATTCCGTAGATCCTTATGTTGCGGAAAACAATGCTGAAGAAATACTGGAAGTAAATTTTCCATTATGACGTGGTAATCATGTGACTTCATATTTTTTAGTTCAGGAGGGTTGATGCTCACATTATTATGGAAGTTCGAAGAGAATTTGCTTGGCACTTTCAAATTTTTCAAAACGGTGCAAAACCTTATCTTTTCTTCTTTTCTCAAAGTGAAAGTCCCATTTGGTATGGTTACTTTACTTGTTTCAGGATCTTCTATCACCCACAACTTTTGTTTTATACCCATGATTTTCAAATCCTTCCGTGCACTGATCCCATCTTTTGACATGTCTTTATGGTTCATAATTGTGTTGATCAAATGTTTCGTGACATTCATCTCCGTATGCATAACATCAATATTATGTCGGGTCAAATTTGTTTTCCAATATGGCAAATCAAAGAATTTCGACCTCCTATACCATGCAGGAACTTCTTCATCGATTGTCTTTTTCCGTTTTCGACCAATTTCCAGTATGTTTTTACCAACTTTCATTTTTATATTCGCTACCTTTTTTTCAACTTGATGACCAGTCAATGGTTTTGGAGGACGCTTAAGTTCTTGCTCGTTGTTGAAATTTGTCTTATCGTATCGAAACTTGTGTCCGGACGGAAGAAATCTACGATGTCCCATGTAACAAATCTTCTTACTTTCAGGGAGATAAATAGATGTAGTTTCTTCTCCACAAATAGGACATGCAAAGTAGCCGTGAGTTGTACATCCCGATAAAGTCCCAAGAGCGGGATGATCATGGATTGCCCACAACACTCTAGCTCTCATTATGAACTCAGATTTCTTAAATGAATCAAATGTAACGACTCCTTCCCATAACTGCTTTAACTCATCTATCAAAGGTTCTAAATAAACATCAATATCCTTCCCCGGTTGTTTTGGCCCAGAAATCAACAGTGTTAACATTGAGAACTCTCTTTTCATGCACAAAGACGGAGGAAGGTTATATGGTACTACAATTACTGGCCAACAGCTGTAAGGGTTAGTTAAAGAAGCATTCGGACAGAAACCATCTGTTGTTATTCCAAGCATGATATTTCGTGGTTCAGTAGCAAACGAAGGATCAAAAGAATCTATAGTTTTCCATTGAGAAGTATCACGCGGATGACGCATTACGGTTGTACCGGACTTGGCACGACCATGCCAGGTCATCGCTTCTGCTATCCATGGTACAGTATACAGTCTTCTCAATCTAGAAATTAAAGGAAAATGTCTTAAGGTCTTTCGAGGTACTGTGGTAGCTTTTCTCTCTTCGTCGAATGATGTCTTATATCTTGGTGCGTTGCAATTTGTACATGAAACTTTGTTCGCATTATCTTTCCAGTACAAGATGCAGTCATTAATGCATGCATCATAAGTTATGTAATTCATCCCAACTTGCTTAATGATCTTCTTCACGTCGGGGTAATTTGACGGTAGCGTGTTACCTTCGGGGAGTAACTCCTTTATGAATTCGAGTAGGGCAGTCACACCATTGTCTGAAAAGCCGTATTTGGTCTTCAGGCTATTCAGTTTGACAATGGCATACAACTTTGTAATCTCTTTTGGACAAGAAGGATACAATGGATCTGTTGCAGTTGCACTATCAAAAAATGATTTATCCGTAAACTCCTCACCAATATTAGCACTATCATGCAACTGACTTGTAGGTTGAAAGTGATGGAATCTATCTGCATCATCGATCAAATCCTCCATCCTAATATGTTCGGACTCATCAGTATTTGTGGCATGACTAACCGGTTGTTGTTTTGGCTTCTCCGGTATTCGTTCCCCGTGAAAACACCACACGGTATATGATTGAACAATACCATATCTAAGCAAATGAAAATGAATGTCATTTAATTTGAATGTATCTTCATTTTTGCACTGTGTGCAAGGGCACGAATACTTTTCCTTATTGCCACCGTTTTCAGCAACAAATTTAACGAAATTTCTCACACCTTCCACATATTCTGTATTTCTTCGATTAGATTGATTCATCCATTGTTTGTCTATACTAAAAGACATACTAAAAGAAAATAACAAAAGCTAATAAGAAATCATGGGTAACAATATCTTATGGCTTTCCACCAAGTTCAACTCTGATATTAACTAAACAGATGTCTATTCTTCTGATTTCACTTGAAATTTAACATTAGCGTCAAACTGTTTCCAAAAAATTTGCCATTACAACGGCGCCATTTTGTAGCACCAGAGTAATGTCTATGCATTACCCCTCTCCTGATACTTGGCTTGCGCCATTAACAACAATTTTATCCACTTACTAAATATGGTCTCATATTTAGTAAAACAAAATTCATTGCATCAACTTATACCCTAGCAGTCACTATAAGCAGCTATGTCTAACTAGCATGCAGTGCAGTACAGTACAATACATTGCAATTTGTAAAATCACATATTAAACTATAACATAACAAAGTACCAACTTTTTATACAAAAGTTGCCACATTAAGTGGGCTGCACTACTTATAGTATCAAATAGTTTACAAAACAGTGTATTTAATTTTGAACGAAATGTATCAAGTTTACAAACTAGTGTATCTCGTTAAGTGTACAGGCAAATCATATTGGGTTCTGCCTAAATGTTTGCGGGTAGACATACACACACTGCAAGAAAAAGTACATCAATGTAAATATCAGTTCCTAAATAATTATTAGTTTGTTAGCTTCAGCTTTCAAATTTCAATTCCTAAACGATTATTTACAGAAAACTAGTTGTTTGTAACTAAATACTAATAAGTTATTAGCTTCAGATGTTTTCAAGGTTAATGAAATCGAAAGCAGTAAAAGGGCGACTCAATTTTTGAAAACTAGACAACTCAAAACAAGAAATTCGCATACTTAATTAGCAGTGGCAGTATAGAGACTGTAGCAGGACTTCAAATCAGCAGTAGAAAATATCGCGTAGGGGGCAAGCAAGAGCCGACGATGGCTGATGGCTATAAAATAAAGTAAATAAATTAATCTTTTTTACCTTAATGAAATTTATTTACCTTTTTAGCAAAACAAAATCGAAACACGACAAATTAAGCAAAAGAAATTCGCATACTTAATTAGCAGTGGCAGTATAGAGACTGTAGCAGGACTTCAAATCAGCAGTAGAAAATATCGCGTAGGAGGCAAGCAAGACGCGACGATGGCTGATGGAATAGCCGAGTATGCAGCGATGATTATTTAGAAAGCGTTGATTTTTGAAACCCTAGTTTTTTGGGTTCGAGCATCGCCGACATGGAGATTGCTATTGAGCTGTAACTTTGAAGTAAAACAGATTTTTGGTGCTGCCCGGTTCAGTTGGTTGCCTCATCCCATGGGCTTGCCCCTGGGCCGACCCTAGCTAAAAGATTTACAACGGTTAATAACCGTTGCTACTTAACCACGGTTCAAAACCGTTGTTAATTGTAACGAAGCGCGCCAAAAAAGTATGGCGCGAAAGGATGAAATTCACCGCGCCCATTTGTCTCCAAAGAAGCTACGGTTAATAACCGTTCCCAATTAGCAACGATTAAAACCCGTTGCTAATTTAACCAAGACGGTTACTAACCGTTGCTAAATGGCAACGGTTATTAACCATTGCTAAATGAGCGGATGGTTAGTGGCAAATCACAGTATTTGGTGTAGTGTATCACCCTTCACACATAATAATCCCAGTAGTCCATCCAATATCATGTCATCTCCACTCCGGGTGACTGTCAGAGGATACCACACGGGCTTCGGGAGAAAAACAAACTCGTAGTAAAGGCTCGGTATGGTAGGTGACACGGCACACAAGGCAATGCCAGGGTAGATATACCAATTACGTACACGGGCTGGTGGTAACGCAGCAGCCACATACGCCCACCTCGGAACACACTCCCAATCAAAATCGGAGGATGGCCATCTAATCAATCACCAGTAAGAGTATAGTATCGAAGGAATGTGTCCGATAGGAGGAATGACCTCACTTGGCCCGAGATCGCTCCTGTTTTAGCCACCTTATGCCAACTCACGGGAGTTGGGTCCACGTAATATACCTCAAGAACGTCGCCACCATCCTACTTCATTCTGGAATCTCCACCGTGTACACGGTTGTTAAAGTGGTTTTCGGAGTTGGCAGAGAGTATGACAACTTCCGATCCCGGTCTCTTTAACAACCAAACGTTATTATAATGCCGTGGTCATTTCAAATAGTTTATACTTTAAAAAGATCAAATCATTTCATTTCAAACTATATTTCTTTCAAAATAGTTTATACTTCGAAACCAAAACCATTTTTATTTCAAAACTATTTATTCAATCAAAATAGTTTATACTTCAAAACCAAAAACATTTCAAACATATATTCATTTCAAAATCATAATATTTTCAAAGTATAACTCTTTCGAAACCAAAAATACTCGAAACAATTACACTTTGAAAATCATAACATTTCAAATCATACATTTGAAATCATCGGATATTCATTTAATTCTTTATATTTTACAATTCATTCAATTAATCCCAAATTTTCAATTTCCAACTTAATTCAATTCAAACCATCAGTTTCAATTAAATTTCCCAATAACCATTTCAAATCATATCATTTTCAAATATAGATTTGATCCACAAATTAAACTATTCAATTTTTAATAAATTTCAAAGCTTTAATATCCCGCATTTCAAAACTAAATTTTATAATTTCAAATATCTCAAATCTAGTTTCATTATTACTTAGTTTTGAAATATTCATTTCATAAATCCAATACTATTTAAATAAACTCAATTTACAATTAAACTAAATATCCTTTCATACCAATATAAACTTCAAATATTCATTTATCAAAAGTATATATCATTCTAATTCATATTCTTTATCAAAATAAAGATCAAATCATTTCCAAACCTTATTATCAAATCATTATTTGAATTCAAATTCAAATACTCAAATTTAAATATCATTTTTAAATCAAATAAGTCATTCATTTGTTATTTCAAGTATCATTACAAAATACATTAAAAATTCCATTCAAAATTCAATTATCTCATTACATTTCATTCCATTTAACACATAACGAAGTAAACCTTACTTAAATTCAAATTCAAATTTAAATTCCTTAAAAATTCAAATTTAAATATTAAAATATATTCAAAACTTCTTAAATTTCACAATTAATCAATTTCCAAAATTTAAATCATTTAACACTTTAAAATATAACTCAAACAGTGTTAAAACTATAACATTTCAAACATTGTCAAATTATAGCAACGACAGCATTTATAAAGTGCTATCGTAGCTTATAGCTTCCAAAAATGGTTTAGTTCAAGAATAACGGCATTTATAAAATGTCGTAATAAATATTTAGTTATTTCAAACATTGTTAGATTCAAAACAATAGCATTTAAAAATGCTGTCAAAAGACTACAACATTTTGAAAATGCTATGAATTCCAGATTTCATTTTAGCTTTTCAAAACAAAAAATAATAAAACTCCAAATTTTTATTATAACTTAAAAATCATATTTCTAGACTTTAAAATTTCACATTTAAAATCATTTTAACATATGATTTAACACAACAAAATTTTTAGATCAAATATTCAATTTAAAAAACTCCATTCATTTATTAAGTCAAAATTCACTGTTTATTAACATATAAATTAAATAAAATTTAAAATTTTACTTAAAATATAATTTTAAAACTTTAAATTTAATTTCCATTATTTATTTACATTTTAAAATAAAATTTAAAGTCTAAAATCTCAATTATTTCACATTTACGTACTCAAATTCACAATTTCAAGACTTAATATTTAATTTTCTTAAAACCATAAAATATATATTTTTAAATCAAAATTTCATACTTTTAAAAATACATATTTTAATAAATATCATTTAAAATATACCACGGGGTCTGTATATAATTTTCTAACCTAGGTCAAGTGATACGGATATATATCATTTCAATCCGCAGTTTACAAAGAAAACCCGGGTTCTATCATTTCAAACCCGCAAATCCCAAGTCAAATAAAATACAATAAAAATCGCTCAGGCCTATCATTTCAGCCCATAACGATTTTTCCCTATTCTAAAGTCCGTTCGGGTATGTATCATTTCAACCCATAGTGATTCTATTCTAACAGGGAACTTGCAGTGTGAATATATGCATAAACAATATAAACAATGTCAATGTCACAATATAATGTCATATATCAGATGTCAGGTGATAATTAACAGTTTTAACATGGTAACAACATGGCATAGCATATCATATGATCATCATTAACTTGCATAAACATTTTATATTACTAAACACTTGTCATCAATTCACTATTTCATAAGTATAAATGTCAGAGTGAGAAAGACTCACCTTTTACGAAGCTAGAGACAAACAACACACACAAAAGCGATTCCAAAGGCACGACAAGCACGATTTGATTCGAATTGATGGAGACCCTTGTAAACAACACAAAATATAACATACATAAGCACAAACATAGATATCGACATACAATTATAATCAACAACTTTAGTTTGCAGAACAGTTGCAAAACAAGAGAGATGACCAACCTTAGAAACAAAAGACTTGCACACGACAACATAAGCTTGTCACATGATCAAATGCGCTTGCTCTCATCATACTAGGCTCAGCCTAGATGCCAACATGGCTCGGTTTTGGGTCAATATGGGTTCATATGGCTCGGCCTAACTTGGATATGAAGGAGTGGAAGTTGTGACATGAGAAATACAAAAGTCAAGGCAATTAAGTGGATTTTTGGTGCAACTATAGGTTCGGCCTACCATGGCTTGGGCTTGGTCATGCAAGGGGATGGTCAGGTGGTGGATGGAGTGGTGGCCAGAGGTGGTGGAGGGACTGGTGGCGGCGGCCATGGAGGTGGTTTAGGTTAAAAATGAAGGCTATGGCCTTAAGGGTTTGGCTAGGCTAGTTTGGTGGAACTTTTGTGCAAATTTTGTGGTGCAACATCAACGGATGGTCATGGCTACTGTCTTGGTCAGAGGAGAGGCTTATGAGCTGCTGGAGATGATGGTGGAGAGGATGGTAGTGGTGGTGGTAGAGGCTAGGCCTAGCAAAACACAAGAAGGATCAATGCAAAAATCAATAGGAAAATCATAAAAACAAGAAGAAAGATGATAGAATTTACCAAATTTTTGTAAAACAAATGGCCATGAGTTTTTTTCTCAAGAAAGATGATAAAATTTTCGTGAGAAAGAGTGAGGAATGTGGCTGAAAGATGGAGTAGGGTACGGCCAAAGCATTGATGAATGGAGTTTGGAAAGTGAAAGGTCGGAATGCAAAAGGACTAAGCATACAAAAGATCTCAAACTCTTCATATATTCATTATTTCTTTTTAAATTTTTATATAACTGAAAAACATATATAAATTCAGTTAAAATACGAAAATATAGTAAATAAACAAAAATAAATTAATTAATTATTAATTATATATAGTTTAATTAAATAAAACAGCAAAATTTGCAACTAGTCTTGAAAATATGAAAAATAAGTGCAATGAACTTGGGAAAATTTTTATGTACTTAAAAATATTTATAAATAAAGATAAGAACACAAAATAAAAAGAAAATCACAAAAATAAATAAATAAATTTTAATTTAAATATAGTTTAGATGAAGAAAATAGCAGAAAAAGGAAAACAGCCTTTTAAAATTAGGAAATCATCATAGTAAATTTTAGAAAAATTCTATTATCATTTCAAAAATATTTAAAAGTAAAAATATACATAATATAACATATTAAAATAAAATATGACAAAGAAAAATAAAATTTATACAATTTAAAATAACAAAATTGCAAAATAAACAATTTATACTCAAAATTGAAATGTACATATCTTTTGCAGTTTAACTCCGTTTTCCACGAAACAAAAAGCAATGTTCAAGTTATTAAATCTATTTTCATAATAAAAGATAAAATTTAAAATTTCAAACTTTTAAATTTTTAAGTTAAAAGTCAAAGTTTGACTATTTTGACCAAAACCAACATTTTCTGGAAATATTCAATTTATGCATGTTTGAAATTCTAATCCACATCAAAATCAACATTTATATTTCAATTAACAAAATATATTCATTTTAATAAAAAAATAAAGTTTTTAAATTAGGAATTTAAATTAGGAATTTAAATTAAAATAATTAAAATATACAATTACAATAATCAGAAAATACAGGGTTGTTACAGTGAGCCTCCAAAACCCCTAGCTTTAAAGATACAGTCATTCTAGACTCATAGATTTAAATTCCATAATTTTTTTGTTGAGTGGATTTCATGATTTCGATTTTTGAACTTAAAAGCTTTATTTTCTTTGGTGCTGTTTGTGATTTATAGGAGAGGGAGTATGGGCTAAACGTAGGGAAAGTATGGGAGTGAACAGTGCAGCATGGAGTAGAGTTGTAACAACCCGATTTTTCGACATTTGAAAGTCGACATTAATACGACCACCGTATCAAATGCCGCCCAATCGAATGCCGGAAAACCGAACTGTTAGGGTTTAAGATGAAGAAGGTAGAAGAAGAAACAGAAACAATAAATATAATCTCACAATTCACAACGGAACAACATATAATAGATAAATGAATATCTTTAAAACAAAAGCACTGCATCAGTTTATACATTACGTTATCAGAGTTTACAACGACACAATACAACACTGGCAGCTATTTTAACTTGCTTACATAGAGATTGACTTGCACCAATCCATATGCAGGGGACGCTACATAGTAGAAGTAATACGCCTTGCCATCCAGCTTTAACTCCTGATCACTACAACAACTTCTTGACTTCGCTTCCGAATAACTGATAACCTAAATCTAGGCTGCCCATGTGGAAAATTGTGGGCACCCAGAGTTTAGAAAGAGAACAATAAACACCAGGTCAGTCATGGGACTGGTGTGAGATCTTAAAAATAGTTATTTTCACAAAGGAAAGGAAAAGAAATCCGCTATGCTTTTGGAAAATGAAACTACCATAAGGCCTCCCGCCACACATACAATGCAAAGGAAGAATTGGAGGAGATTTCTCCTTATGATAGTCAAACATGCTTAATACGCAAAATCTTTTTAATATTATCATTATTGCATGTACCGAAAACATTTCGAAAGTATAATATTAATCTTAGCCAGCATACAACAATTATTGTATGCCTACTATAGCTACCATGTTCAATAACAGGTTGCCGCCACATTCCATGGCAGGTTATACAACTACAACCGTACAGGTGCGTATTGTTTCTTTGGATTTCCAACAAATGGTTAGGCTAAGAAACTTCCTACTGCCACATGGGTATGCCTTTGGAGGGACGCCCCGAGAACCTAACCGGCTCTCTGCCAACACAAGGCCGGGTTACCTCTGCAACTAGGTAACTACAACACGAGTGTGCCATCCACTGGTCGTTTGTGACCTTTATCCGAGGATCCTCAGCCACAAAGAAACAACCACAAAGTATAATAAATTTGCAGCAACAACATAGGTAAAATATCTGGGCTCCATACCATGATACTACCCTTTTCCAGAAGGAAATGACACTCCCTCAGGGGGCGTTACCCCAAATAATCTTGCCGCATCCTTCCTGTTTTGACCATTTTCGGGTTGTAAGGTTCGACGAGGTCTGGTTCATAAAGCTACACTTTTCACAAAATCATGCTTTGATCAACAAATGATCAGCAGCACTTCGTATGCCACATTACCAATTTGGGAATGTATCACTAGTAACCATCAACTACATAACCTCTGAGCTCGTACGTCTCAGAGAAGGGTGTTAACCTAAGAGAATAAATTCTTCGCCACCAATAGGAATGTATTTGATAGAAACCAACTTTACATCTCAAAGTGTAACGTCAGACACACATCCATACAAGTCCGTTCCGAGATCGAACGGAACCGAAGGCACTTCAAAAGAAGACCTTGCAATTCAGATATTCACTAAACAAGTCCAGAATCCCCATCACAAAGGGTGATAAAATCTCTATACCGGAGCAACCCTGTGCAGATACATTCGACAGGTAATCCTTTCGCTTTCAAAAATAAGCGGTCTTCAACACCGTCTTCAAATGCAATCCCATTTCGTCGTATCATTATTCGGAATGGGTTTTATGACACAAGGTCCTCTCCCGGCAAATCCGAATAATGAGCGCTTATTTTTAAAAATAAGTGCTTCAATCGGATTTCAAACAAATTATAACAAATTTCCACTTTGATCTTTTATACAAAAGATCCATCACAATCACACAGGTTCGATGTGGTTTTCGAATATCCATTTGGAATCCGACCCCTGGTCACATAGAAATTCAAATGCCATTTAAAGGCTAATATTGACAGTCAGTTATTTAACCATCAATCAATATTTACAATAATCACTATCAAATAATATTCACAACAATTACCAAGATTTAAATAATTTTCCCAAATTATTTATTTCCAAAATATCTTCACAAGATATATTTTTAACACTTCAACACTTTGAAAAAAAATTCAACCTACTTTCCACATTTCAATCCTTTGAAAACAAATTTCAAATCATTTTTCACATTTCAATACTTTGAAAACAAATTTCAAATCATTTATCCTTACGCGGAAAATATTTCTAAATATTTATTCATTTCCACTGAAAATCTGCCGAGTCAAGTATTTTAAAATAATTTAAAATACTTATCCAAAACATACTTGGAAACATTTAAAATAAAACTATTTTAAAATACTTTCTTCAATATTAGTTATGAAAATATTATACTAATATCTCATATAAAAATTCAAGTCCAAACTAATTTTAAAATAAATTTAGTAGATAGGATATAACTGTTTAAATATCCAATTTCTAAAACAAATATCAACTAAAACTTTACATAATCACTTCTATAATAAATTAAAATATATCTTTACTTTAAAGATTTTCAAAATAACCTAAGTAGAAAATTTCTCCAAAATATTCTTTCTTTAAAACCATCTTTACAACTTCAATTTATATTTATGAACTATATTGAAAACATACTCGGCTTTCCAGGAAAAGTACATCTTCCATTCTAAAATGGTTCATTCAAATCAATTTATAAATCTTTCTAGATTTAGTTTACATTTACGTTCCAAATCCGTAAATTCCTTTCCACGCTTCTAAAAATAACCAAATGTTTATTTTTAAAACAAATTTCCCTTTCCTTTATAAATTCCCATAATGAATTTAAATTTCCAAATATCCATTGACATACGATTTTCAAATCGATTTCCAAATATTCATCTTCAGCACCAAATTAAATTCCAAATTGATTTCCAAATTTATTTTCAAACACCAATCAATTTCTAAAATTGATTCCCCAAAGACTTATTTTAAACACCAAGTCAATTTTCAAATTGATCTCCAAATTTATTTCAACACCCAATCAAATTCCACATTTGATTTCTAAATTTATTTCGAACACCAAATCAATTTTCATTCAAACACCAAATCAATTTCTGAACTTTTTTTTAAATTCCTTTATCTCTTCCAAACTATTTAAAATCTGTGTTTTTAAATAAATTCTTCAACTATTAAACAACATTACTCAAAAACCCATTTATAAAAATCTTTCCCATATTTTGGAATTAATTCGATAAGATTATAAGAAAATTAAACTTTTATACTTATTTGTCCAATTCCCAAAATTTAATTTACTATAAATTTTCTACTCGAATTTCAAAAATCCAATTTTATTTATTTCCGGTATCCTTACGATACCATAAATATATTCGGCTAAATTATAGCCTTCAACGGTTTTAATCACAAATAATCACACACGGATTATATATAATCAACACACAATATTGAAATGAATTCAAATATTTGAGGAATCCAGTTGGATCCCTTCAACCTGTTTTCCCTGCATCCATAGACGTTAGCACAATAATTAAATACCAATTCCACTTCGAGGTGGAATATCGCGGTATATGGAATTTATAAAATATCATCCGCTATTATGCGGCGCATAAGGTCTCATCCGCTATATAATGCGGAAAATCAATCACTCCGAATACATATATAATATCAATTCCACTTCAAGGTGGAATATCACGGTATATGGGTTTAATATAATATCATCCGCTATTATGCGGCGCATAGGGTCTAATTCAATGCAACTGATAATCATTTATCATCCAAGCACGCAGTCAACCATTTTAAATTTAACTATTTAAAATTAAATCAGAAAACTTGATTGAATAAGAAAATCTCACCTTTAATAATGCATGCAATCCATTTTCCATTCCAATTTATTTTTCACGATCTTTAAACCTTGTAACAAACATCATAAGGTTTTTATTAATATTTTAATTAGTCGAACAATTTAATTTCCATTTAATAGATTTAATTTCAACTAATTATTAAATTTAAACAAAATTTCCTTTAATAATTTATTATTTTAGTAACTAAAATAAAATAGGTTAACTAAACAATTAAATCACCATATTCGTTATTTAAAAAAAACTAGACTAGTAAATAAAAATAAAATGAACATTTGTTTTTATTTTGAAACTACATATGTATAACATAAATAAAAATAGCCTACATTACCATTTTAAAATTCCTATTTCTAAGTCTTATGTGTGTGTGTGTATATATATATATTATTCCTGTTTACAGTTTAAAAATAGGTATGTAAGTGTATACATAAAAAATCTTTAAACTAGAACATAATTATCACATTTTATCTTACTGCAGATAAGAAAAACCTATCCATATATACGTTATATATTTATATATACGTTATTTAATTAATTTAAAAATACGACATACACTTACATTAAATCAAAATTCCAGCCTCCATCCTTGTTCAATCAGAG
Organism: Allium cepa; assembly: GCA_030765085.1. Taxonomy (NCBI): domain Eukaryota; kingdom Viridiplantae; phylum Streptophyta; class Magnoliopsida; order Asparagales; family Amaryllidaceae; genus Allium; species Allium cepa. Next base: position 78,015,341 of record CM060932.1, on the reverse strand, counting down.
CCTTAACATCATTTGCTCGACATCGCCACTGTTCCGATCGCGCATCCACTCGCGACATCCATCGTCGCTCTGACGTTGCCATGCCGATACGAAATCACACTGCCTTGTCACGACCCCTGCAAATCGAACCGCTCCACCACTAACTCGACTTCACATGCACTCGAGAGTTCGCCATTGCAATTGCGAGCACCAGACTTCAGCCTCGCCTCTGCCCTAGACGCCGCCCTTGCTGCTTCATCGCACGCAACAATAAACCACTTCGAGCCACTAGCTTTCCTTCGGCCGCGTCGCTCCCAGATTTGCACTCGACTGCTTGATTTTGATTTTTTTTATGAATCACCCTTGTTTTGATGCCTTTGAGCTCGACCGCCATTAATTTGAATGCGATTGCTTTTCATCGAGAGGGATGGAATGAGATTTCGTTCACTCGATTTCGCCTTGAAATCACAGCAGTTTCGCCATTTTTTTGTTTGGATTTAAATCCTCAAGTTCAAACTTTGTTCGAGAGCCACCATCTAGAGAAGAAACAAGCTAACCAAAATTTCGATTTTACATTTCGATATCAACATTATTATTTTCTTTTAAAATGAAAATGAAACACTTGTACGCAAAGTGGAAAAATATGGAAACACGTGTTTAAGTTATTTCTGCGTGTCCCTAGCTACAGTTTTAATTTGTTAATTAACTTAAGAATCTTATTATTTATGTTTAAATTTTAAATTCGAATTTAAATCGTCTCGATTTCCGCAACTCACAATCCCGATCTCCAATCGAGACGTGCCGCTAGACGTTCATAAGGTTATACCCCTATTCCGAACGCAATGGAAAAGGTTTCGAGTCCAAATTCGATCGCATGCAGAAGATAGCTTTTTAAATCCAGCTATTAAATTAAATTTCAATATAATTTTCACCGCGTTTGCTTATCGTACGATCACACACAACTTTGAATGCTACGGAAAATGAAATCTGATAATAATACACTATTACGGATCCAATGGAACTGGTTTCTTCAAATTCCGAGACCGTGCCTTGGAAAACTATTTTTAAATATCGATTTAAATGATAAAATTTCAAAACTGAACAAAACGTTTCCAAATTCAATTCTGAAGCTTCCATTATCTTCAGTATCATCAATATAAATTTTCGAAGCCTTGAAAATATTTTTAAACAGCTTAAAACTGAAGATTCAAAATTTTACCCAATCTCAATAAATTAAATTTAATAATTAAATTGCCAAATCTATTGTTAAAATTGAAATTCAAGTTTAAAAACAACTTCTAATATCTAAAATCAATTAAATATTTTAATTTCAAATGTCAAAATTTTCCGGGTCGTCACATCCTTCCCCCCTTAAAAGAATTTCGTCCCGAAATTATTAGTTAAGAAGAATTATCCTTAACCCGTTTATTATTTTTCCAAAACCAAACAGCTTTATCAACTTGCCAAAACAAATCTTTTTATTTAAGATCCATCAATACTTCAACTAACTGTCCAAATTTAATCGTAAGTTCCAAACAACATTGTTTTCTTTAACAATTCCAATTTAAATTTAAATTTAAATTTTAAATTTTTAAAATTTCTCAAAAAAATTTCTAACTCCCTAAATTTTTGAAAAATTTCGCCAGCGTCTCCTTTGCGCAGCTAGCTCGGTACGACGACAAAATGCCACAACGGGGCCCTAGATGTCAAAAAGAAAACAAAACGCCAAGCGGCTGGATAAAAAAATCATCGAATTTCATATGGAAATTTAAAATACATAACTTTTCCGAGCAATCCGAATTTATCTTCGAAAATCAAATCCCAATTCCTTTTCCTTTATTGTACTTGTATGCTATTTAACAACCATATCCAATTACCATATCCAAAATCGTTTAATTCATTTCCTTACAGAATTTTCAATATATACTCCTTATACCATTTTTTACTTCACTATTGAAGTTATATATCTATTTTCATCCAATCTTACATTTTCAATTTCATTTGAATTCAATTTACACTTTCAATTCTATTTGGATACAGTTTACCTTCTGAATATTGAATTTTTACCAACTATCTTTCATTTACAACCGATTTATATCACTATTTTAAATTAGTTTCATTTACTAATTCATTACAAGTTCTAATTCATTTTATATCAAACCATTTTTTTATTACTTCCACTTTTATTATCTTTAGTTCACTTCGAACTAATTTTACAACTTCATTTTATTTCACACAATTCGAATTGGTTTTCAATATTCAGTTTCAATTCCAGTTTTATTCTTTTGTTCATTTCCAAAAATCTATTTTCAATTCTCCATTTTGGTTTATAACCACTTATATTTAAACTGGATTTCAAATTCCATATGAATTTAATTTACCTTTTATTTATAAATATTGAATTCAATTCCTTTCAAACCATATTTATTTTGGTCATTCCTTCAATTAGTTTCACTTACCAATTTTAGTTTAATACTTTGCTTTGTTTATCACAAATCAAATTCAATTTCAATTCAATTCTATTTGCTTACAAATTCGAAATGAATTCCATCATTCAATTTCACTTTCATTTTCTTGCGATTGTAAATTTATTTATTCATTCACAATTTATTTTTTTCACCTTAATAAAATTTTATTCCATAACTATTTTAATTTGATTCCAGAGTCTTTCCAATATTTCAAAATCATCTTTGAAATCAATTTAAGTTATCCTTTGAATTTCCAAAACCAACCCAGTTTTGCAAACAACTTAAATTTATAAATAATTTGACAGCAATTCCTCTCTTGAAAACTCGAAAATGAACACCGATGATGTTGCGATCATCACGGAATTATTTTCCAGCGACCGAAAAGAGTTTAATGCTTTTTATCCCTCCAAAACGTTTTTCCAAAACCTTTGAAAACCATTTTCAAACTCAAAAGGGATTTAATTTTCAAACTTTCCAAATTTCAAATCCTTTCAAAACACTTCTCTGGAATTCCATTTCAAATTATAAATCACATTTACAATTTATATTTACAAATTCAGTTTGTATATGAATTTATTTCTCAGCTTTTTATTGTGATTTCAATTTCTTATTCAATTTCGATGATAATAATTTAATATTATCACTTCCTAACATCCAGGCAACCATATACTACTACAATAATTTACAAAAAAATTATTCATTTTATATGCAAAAATAATTTGGGTAAAATTGTTTCATTTACCCGATTTTTAAAACAATACTGTGTCGGTTTATCTTGTTTAAGAGTTTAGAAACCCCTATCGATACAGTTGGCCAAACAGCACCGATAGGTCAACACAATATAAAACAATGTTATATTCACTAGAAAATACATGCTCATATCTATTATTACACTCAAACTCATTCTAGAGTACCACTGACTCTATCTCTAATAAGTAACACCCACCAGATCCAAGGTTGTCGATTAACCAATTGCTCTGATACCAATCTATAACAACCCGATTTTTTGACTTCTGAAAGTCGACATTAGTACGACCACCGTATCAAATGTCGCCTAATCGAATGCCAGGAAACCGAACTATTAGGGTTTAAGAAGAAGAACGTAGAAGAAGAAACAGAAACAATAAACAGAATCTCACAATTCGCAATGGAACAACATATAATAGATAAATGAATATCTTTAAAACAAAAGTACTATATCAGTTTATACATCACATTATCAGAGTTTACAACAACATAATACAACACTGGCAGCTATTTTAACTTGCTTTCATAAAGATTTGACTTGCACCAACCCATACGCAGCGGACACTACATAGTAGAAGTAATACGACTCGCCACCCAGCTTCAACTCCCGATCTCTACAGCAGCTTCTTGACTTCGCTTTCGAATAACTGATAACCTCACTCTAGGCTGCCCATGCCGAAAATTGTGGGCACACAAAGTTTAGAAAGAGAACAATAAACTCCAGGTTAGTCATGGGACTGGTGTGAGATCTTAAAAACAGTCATTTTCACGAAGAAAAGGAAAAGAAATCCGCTATGCTTTTGGAAAATGAAACTATCATAAGGCCTCCCGCCACACACACAATGCAAACGCAGAATTGGAGGAGATTTCTCCTTATGACAGTCAAACATGCTTAATTCGCAAAATCTTTTTAATATTATTATTAGTGCATAGTGCAACATTTCAAAAGTATAATATTAATCATAGCCAGCATACAACCATTATTATATGCCTACTATAGCGACCATGTTCAGTAGCAGGTTACCGCCACATTCCATGGCAGGTTATACAACTAAAACTGTACATGACGCGCATTGTTTCTTTGGATTTCCAACAAATGGTTAGGATAAGGAACTTCCTACTGCCACATGGGTACACCTCTGGAGGGACACCCCAAGAACCTAACCGGATCTTTGCCAACACAAGGCCGGGTTACCTTTGTAACTAGGTAACTACTACACGAGTATGACATCCCCCGGTCGTTTGCGACCTTTATCCGAGGATCCTCAACCACAAAGCATAATAAATTTGCAGCAACAACATAGGTAAAATATATGGGCTCCATACCATGATACTACCCTTTTCCAGAAGGAAATGACATACCCTTAGGGGGCAGTACCCCCAAATAACCTTGCCGCATCCTTTCTGTTTTGACCATTTCCGAGTTGTGTGGTCCGACGAGGTCTCATCCACAAATCTACACTTTTCACAAAGTCATGCTTTGATCAACAAACGATCAGCAACACTTCATATGCCACATTACCAATTTGGGAATGTATCACTAGTAACCATCAACTACATAACCAATGAGCCCGTATGTCTCAGCGAAGGGTGTTAATCTAAGAGAATAAATTCTCTGCCACCAACATGAATGTATTTTATAGAAACCAGCTTTACATTTCAAAATGTAACGTCAGACACACGCATACAAGTCCGTTCCAAGATCAAACGGAACCGAAGGAACTTCAAAAGAAGCCCTTGCAATCCAGATATTCACTAAACACGTCCGGAATCCCCATCACAATAGGTGATAAAATCTCTATACTGCAGTAACCCGGTGCAGAGACATTCGATAGGTAATCCTTTCGCTTTCAAAAATACCCGGTCTTTAACACCATCTTCAAATGCAATCCCATTTCGTCATATCATTATTCAGAATGGGTTTTATGACACAAAGTCCTCTCCTAGCTAATCCAAATAATGAGCGCTTATTTTTGAAAATAAGCGTTTCAATCAGATTTCAAACAAATCACACAAATTTCCACTTTGATCTTTTATATAAAAGATCCATCACAATCACAAAGGTTCGATGTGGTTTTCGAATATCCATTTGGAATCCGACCCCCGGTCGCATCGAAATTCAAATGCCATTTAAAGGTTAATATTCACAGTTGGTTATTTAACTATCAACCAATATTTACAATAATCAATATTAAACAATATTCACAACAATCACCAAGATTTAAACAATTTTCCCAAATTATTTATTTCCAAAATATCTTCGCAAGATATATTTTTAACACTTCAACACTTTGAAAACAAATTTCAACTTACTTTCCATATTTCAATCCTTTGGAAAAAAAATTCAAATCATTTTCCACATTTCAATACTTTGAAAAAAAAATTCAAATCACTTTTCCTTACGCGGAAAACATTTCCAAATATTTATTCATTTCCACTGAAAATCTACCAAGTTCAAATATTTTAAAATAACTTAAAATACTTATCCAAAATATACTTGGAAACGTTTAAAATAAAACTATTTTAAAATACTTGCTTAAATATTAGTTATGAAAATATTATACTACTATCTCATGTAAAAATTCAAGTCCAAACTAATTTTAAAATAAAATTAGTAGATAGGATATAACTGTTTAAATATCCAATTTCTAAAACAAATATCAACTAAAACTTTACATAATCACTTCTATAATAAACTAAAATATATCTTTACTTTAAAGATTTTCAAAATAACCTAAGTAGAAAATTTATCCAAAATATTCTTTCTTTAAAACTTTCTTTACAACTTCAATTTATATTTATAAACTATATTAAAAACATACTCAACTTTTCAGGGAAAGTACACCTTCCATTCTAAAAAGGTTCATTCAAATCAATTTATAAACATTTCTAGATTTATTTTACATTTACGTTCCAAATCCGTAAATTCCTTTCCACGCTTTTAAAAATAACCAAATGTTTATTTTTAAAACAAATTTCCCTTTCCTTTATAAATTCCCATAATGAATTTAAATTTCCAAATACCAAATGATATACGATTTTTAAATCGATTTCCAAATATTCATCTTCAGCACCAAAATTAATTCCAAATTGATTTCTAAATTTATTTTCAAACACCAATCAATTTCCAAAATTGAATCCCCAAAGATTTATTTTAAACACCAAGTCAATTTTCAAATTGATCTCCAAATTTATTTGAACACGCAAACAAATTCCAAATTTGATTTCTAAATTTATTTCGAACACCAAATCAATTTTAATTCAAACACCAAATCAATTTCCGAACTTTTTTAAAAATTCCTTTATCTCTTCCAAACTATTTAAAATCCGTGTTTTTAAATAAATTCTTCAACTACTAAACAATATTACTCAAAAACCAATTTATAAAATTCTTTCCCCATATTTTGGAATTAATTCGAGAAGATTATAAGAAAATTAATTTTTATACTTTTAAATCCCTTCTTTTAAATTTGTCCAATTCCCAAAATTTAATTTACTATAAATTTTCTACTCGAATTTCAAAAATCCAATTTTATTTATTTCTGGTATCCTTACGATACCAAAAATATATTCGGCTAAATTATAGCCTTCAACAGTTTCAATCGCAAATAATCACACAAAGATTATAAATAATCAATACACAATATTGAAACAAATTCAAATATTTGAGGAATCCAGTTGGATCCCTCCTACCTGTTTTCCATGCATCCACAGACATTAGCACAACAATTAAATACCAATTCCACTTTGAGGTGGAATATCATGGTATATGGGATTTATAAAACATCATCCGCTATTATGCGGCGTATAGGGTCTCATCAGCTATATAATGCGAAAAATCAATCACTCCAAATACATATATAATACCAATTCCACTTCGAGGTGGAATATCGCGGTATATGGGTTTAATATAATATCATCCGCTATTATGCGGCGCATAGGGTCTAATTCAATACAACCGATAATCATTATCATCCAAGCCCACAGTCAACCATTTTAAATTTAACTTTTAAAATTAAATCAGAAAACTTGATTGAGTGAGAAGATCTCACCTTTAATAATGCATGCAATCCATTTTCCATTCCAATTTGTTTTTCACGATATCTAAACCTTGTAACAAACATCGTAAGGTTTTTTATTAATATTCGAATTAGTTGAACAATTTAATTTTCGTTTAATAGATTTAATTTCAACTAATTATTAAATTTAAACAAAATTTTCTTTAATAATTTATTATTTTAGTAACTAAAATAAAATAGGTTAACTAAACAATTAAATCACCATATTCGTTATTTAAAAAAAAAAACTAGACTAGTAAATAAAAATAAAATGAACGTTTGTTTTTATTTTGAAACTACATATGTATAACATAAATAAAAATAGACTACATTACCATTTTAAAATTCCTATTTCTAAGTCTGATGTATATATATTATTCCTGTTTACAGTTTAAAAATAGATATGTAAGTGTATATACATAAAATCTTTAAACTGGAAAATAATTATCACATTTTATCTTACTGCAGATAAAAAAACCTATCCATATATATGTTATATATTTATATATACGTTATTAAATTAATTTAAAAATCCGACATTTACCTTATGGTAAATTGAAATTCCAGCCTCCATCCTCGTTCGATCGGAGCCTTAACATCATCTGCTCGACATCGCCACTGTTCCGATCGCACATCCACTCGCGACATCCATCGTCGCTCTGGTGTTGCCATGCCGATACGAAGTCGCACTGCCTTATCGCGACCCTTGCAAATCGAACCGCTCCACCACTAACTTGACTTCACATGCACTCGAGATTTCGCCATTGCCATTGCGAGCACCAGACTTCAACCTCGCCTCTGCCCTAGACGCCGCCCTCGCTGCTCCATCGCACGCGACAATAAACCACTTCGAGCCACTAGCTTTCCTTCGGCCACGCCGTCCCTAGATTTTCACTCGACTACTTTGTTTTGATTTTTTTTTTTATAAATCACCCTTGTTTTGATGCCTTTGAGCTCGGCCGCCATTAATTTGAATTCGATTGCTTTTCATCGAGAGGGATGGAATGAGATTTCGTTCGCTCGATTTCGCCTTGAAATCATAGCATTTTCGCCATTTTTTTTGTTTGGATTTAAATTCTCGGGTTCAAACTTTGTTCGAGAGCCACCATCTAGAGAAGAAACAAGCTAACTGAAATTTCGATTTTACATTTCGATATTAACATTATTATTTTCTTTTAAAACAAAAATGAAACACTTATACACAAAGTAGAAAAATATGGAAACACGTGTTTAAATTATTTCTACATGTCCCTGGCTATAGTTTTAATTTTTTAATTAACTTAAGAATCTTATTATTTATGTTTAAATTTTAAATTCGAATTTAAATCGTCTCGATTTCCGCAACTCACAATCCTGATCTCCAATCGAGACGTGCCGCTAGGCGTTCATAAGGTTATACCCCTATTCCAAACGCGATGGAAAAGGTTTCAAGTCCAAATTCGATCGTATGAAGAAGATAGCTTTTTAAACCCACCTATTAAATTAAATTTCGATATTATTTTCACCGCGTTTGCTTATCGTACGGTCACACGACAACTCCGAATGCTACGGAAATTGAAATCTGATAATAATACACTATTACGGATCCAAACGGAACTAGTTTCGTCGAATTTCAAGACTGTGCCTCGGAAAACTATTTTTAAATATCGATTTAAGCGATAAAATTGCAAAACTGAGCAAAACGTTTCCAAACTCAATTCTAAAGCTTCCATTATCTTCAGTATCATCAATATAAATTTTTGAAGCCTTGAAAATATTTTTAAATAGCTTAAAACTGAAGGTTCAAATTTTTACCCAATCTCAATAAATTAAATTTAGTAATTAAATTGCCAAATTTATAGTTAAAATTAAAATTCAAGTTTAAAAACAACTTCCAATATCTAAAATCAATTAAATATTTTAATTTCAAATATCAAAAAAATTCAGGTCGTCACAAGGATGATGGGCTAAGTTGATGAGGTATGGATATAAAGTGATGTGCTACATTATTTAATTTAAAAATACCAAGTTTAGGTACCCAAAATCTCGAACTCCAAACGACCGGGGCAACTAGTGTTCCACACCAAATACCTTTATTTTGAACTCAATGGAACTAGCAAGAGAAGCCAATAAAATTGAATTATATTAGTTTAATTTTCTTTAATTAATTTTTGTGTGTTTCGAGCTCGCATGACGAAACGATACGTTCGACTGCCATGTAATTCGACGGCGTATAATAATTCACTATTGCGGATCCAATAAAACTGCTTTTTATCGAAATCCAAGACAATATCTCGGAAGGCTAATTTCACACATTAATTAAAATGATTGTTGTAAAAACCTATTTACCACTTTTATTCATATTTAGAAGTTTCTATCTTCATTCTTATTCAAATAGAATTTTAAATCAGCTTTCTAAATCATTTTTTATTCATATTAGACTCCAAATTTGACAATTTAAACAATTCCAAGTATTCAAATAACACTTATATTTGAAATTCAGGTTATTTAACTTTTAAAATTAAGTTTTCAATATCAAAAATCAATTAAATATTCCAAATTCAAATGACTAAAATCTGGGTCATTACATGTAGAATCCATATAAGATACACAAAGAGCTCAAAGTTAGTTGGTTAGTTGTGTGTTTGTCGGAGGTGGGCTAGTTAAACCTTAGATGAGTCTTTGAGATGCATATGGTAATTATATTATAAAGATTTACCTATGGGCCATCTGTCTTTGTAGCTGAAACGATTGACCAGTGATTACGTTATGGAGGGCAAGCTCGGGGTTAAGGTGTTAAATGATCGTTGAGTCTGCCTCCTTCCTATTTAAAAAGTATTAAGTGACCGGGGGTTTTGGTTAGTACATTATTATATGTATGTATGTATATAGGCATATATATAGTAATACCTCGAAGGAGGGTTAGGCATATCGTACGACACATAGGATTAAATAGATTAGCCGTAAATAATAGACATAACACTTAAATAAGATTCAACCAGCATAAATTAGTGTTATAAGTAAAGTATGTAATTTTCCAGTCACCGGAACGTTGTTCTGACCCCTCTTCGTTATAACCCACATGATAGATTTTAGAGGGATAGGTTACTAGAGCGAGACAGGAATGGTGGATGGAGAAATCTTTTTTATCATGCTCGGCACTAACAAAGCGATTAGATATCTAAGGGCTACTATTGATTCTCATGTAGTAGCCTTAGCTAGTGTTTATGTTTTATTATATTTTTATATTCTACTGTGAGTTTATATTATTCATATTCTAATGTACTTGTTCATTACAGGTTACGAAACCAATTATCTATGCCCTAATGGACTTGGGTTTTGATTTAGTTGAAATCTGAGTCCACTAAGGTTCGGGTTCACTTCAAGAATTTTGGTTTTTAGCAGCGCTCAAAAAACGCTGCTAAAAGTTTTAGCAGCGTTTTGATAAACGCTGTCATAAAGCCCGCGACTAAAAATACCTGATTTTTAGTTGCTCTTATTCAACGCTACCATAAATCGCTTTACTGCAGCGTTTATGAAACGCCACAAAATTCTTTTTTTGCATCGTGTATAAAATGCTACCAAAATGTACATGGTCTGCTCAAAAATATTTTGGTAGCGTTTGTTAAACGCTGTAATAGAGGATGCAGTTTATTGACAAAGCCTGTAGTCGCGTTTATTAAATGCTACAGTATATGCTTTCCTTCGACCCTTTATTTTCTGTAGCATTTTTTAGTAGCGTTTTCGATACGCTACTAAAAATATTCCAGCTTTGCCTATAAATTTCCTCCAGTGCAATCTTATTCATAACTTATAACATAATACATAAACACATACACATTAAACAATCGCAAAATACATATACATATACACATTCAAACATAAACACATTTAAAAACCACAAAATACATAAACAAAAGCACTAATATAAACAATATGTTAACCGTACATAGAAGTTTACACAACCGAGCAGTAGTTTCAAGACAAAAGGTTAACCGTACATAGAAGTTTGCACAACCGAACTACGTACCACAAACAATATGCTACTGCTGTAGTTAAAGTACCATAAACATCTGAACCAAGCAAGTACAATAAACAACCAAACTACCTAACAAGTACGATAAACTAGTGCTGCTACTGCTCATTCTTCAGAAATGCCTACCTGTAGACAAAATATAATCAACAGTGAGACACAAGTTATAATCAATACTGAGATATTAATGATAGGACCATCAATACGGAGAAAACAATGAGACTAAAGTTATGCACAACTGAATATGTGCAATCTTGTGTTCAACTGAATATGCACAACTGAATATGAAAACAAAAATAATGTGCATGTTAGTTTTGGCCAAGAATAAAATGAAAATTAAGATTTGTCATCAATGTTTTGTACATTTTATCTCTGCTTGTACATTTTCATATACTCAAACATAGATTTTCATATACTCGAACACGGATGAAAATATAAGTGTACATGAATTATTTTAGATAGTGAAATTAGGTAGGTGTAAGAAGTCTGCCAGACCCATATGGATACAGCCAAACACAGATTCAAAAAATTCATAACGATAGATTCATTTGTTGATAAAAATATGGGATAATAATATAATATGGTCCTAGTATGTAAAATGACTGGAAACTTAGGATCATAAATTATCTTTTAAGTACGTACAATTAGTTGATATAACTTATGGCTACTGATGGATTAAACCACCAACTAATTACAGTCAATATATACAACATAGATACCATATTTTGATAAGGCTGATCATAGTAAATTCCAACATAAATCCTAATCACATTGTTGCATATTCACATAAATCATTCAAGTACAAGAACTCATTGCACATCTACAAGCAGGTTATAATGAGGCAATTTAGAGGAAAATTTCAAATAACTTTGAAGGCGGCCCCTTTTCAAATCACTTAGGCATTATAATTATTTGAGTTGATGGTTTAAGTATTTTGTTGCTACTGGTTATCCATGATGGTAATTTTGCAAGAAGTTTTCAATTACATAAAGAATTGCATACCTTTCATTTTGGTTCCATAATGACTTTTGCTATCGGCTAAGCTATGGGAACGCCAAAGGCATCTTCCATGCACGTCAACTCCGATGTAGGTCTCTATAGCACTACATACGGAACTCTCACAATTTCAACCCAACCTTTTACAGCATCACGTCCCAATGGACCACCGATATTGGATCAGTTGAAGCGATAGTTCCTTCAGCCACTACTTCATTCGTTTCACCCACATCAATCAACTTGCATATACTATCTTTTGTCAGCTTTGCAATCAGCTGGAAAAAAATGGTGCATATTTTAAACAATGCACATTGAAAACTATGTACTTATTTTAGAAACCAAAGCATACAAAATGCAACAACACAGTGGTGCATATTTCAAACAGAAGACACAAAATACAAACTACAAAATATTTCCAGCATATTTACTTACATGTTGTTGTGGTTTCTTCGCGATTATGGGTGTGGATATCACGGGAGAAGTCGCACAATTCACATTCCTACCAACTATATCTTTATTAACTTCAAATTTTGATTTTGGTCATGCTACTTTCCTACCAACTGCATCTCTAACACACTAAAAATCAACTGTGGGTCGCCACAAATATGCATCTCCATTTATTTACATTGGCCACCCAAATCGCAAAGGCAACCGGACAGAGCGGAATACCATTAACAAGATGTTGTGGATCTTTGGCATAGATTCTTCCTTCGGCAACTACCCTTTCACCCTCATTCCAACCATAAATCTTGCATTTGTCGTCTTGGGTGTTGTTGTCACTCTAAAAAGGAGAAGTGTAAATCAAGAGTTTAGTGATTAAGTGAAAATATTGTACAAGACATATTTCTAAATTAAATTTGTGGAAGACCGACGTAAATATTGTGAATTATAAAATTTACCGTACTGACTTCATTCAGATGTCCTCGCAGCGCCCTCTTAATGCAATTTAATGGCCATGCTACTACCTTATTCTCAGCATTTTCTAATACTGTCATTTCAGGTGTAGGCCTCCATAAGTAAGCATCTGGTTCTTCCACGAAATCTATAATAACGCTCAAAACATTTGGTCCAAGACGAATGCCATTGGCAACCTCATTTGGCTCGATGGACAACACTCTTCCATCGGCAACAACTGTAGAGGTTCCATCCCAATTCAACACAGAACATACGTCGTCATTAATCTACAATAATTCAACAAAAAATTATAGCAATTACTGGATCAAAAACTAAAATCCAAATGTTATTTCTTGAGTAATATAATTATTATTTTTACCAATTCAGGTGTGCTCCCTTCTTTCGAACTTTCTTTACCCTGCAGCAAAGCACTAATATTAGGATATTTTAATCGTAGGAGCAATGAAGTGAATACGCACAATAATTAAAATGTCACTAGAATCAGTCCAACAAGTTTGAATGGCAGAGTACATAAAAAACCAGTTGTTGTAGCATCATTTACAAACATATGTGTCTGAATTCATTATTTTCAAAATTATTATATAACAAAAAACCAGTTTCTATACACTGTTTTGTTATTCCTAGCTACTATAGTGTTTATATATATATATATATATATATATATATATATATATACTTTGATGCTATGCATATTTGCAATAAATTATAGGTGCATCAGTAAACCTTGTTCATCATAGACTTACCTTTTATGTTCAGTGATCAAGTGTCAAGACGACGTGTGCACCCAAACTTGTTGAGTTATTTATTTGAGAAAAAATGAAAAGCAAGAAGGAACACCTATACTACATATATTGTTTGGACACTCAAAATGGATGCCAAAGATTTACGTGAACAGACGACATTAGAAAAACATTTATCCATCAATAAAGTGATCTTCAGCAGAATATGTCAAAGAAGGTATAAACTAAAGATGAAAGGCCCATCAACTAATTCTGTTACAATATTCTCGGGTATAATATGATTGTAATTTTATTAATAAAAGCAGATGGAGAATAAGCTGCATTTGCAAGTGTGAATTTATTCATCTACTATAGAAGAATAAATAACTTTGTAAATTGTAATTATGTGCCAAAATAAATAGTACTGGAAATCAATCATTAATTTAAATAGGAAGAAAGCATCAAATTATTATATAGTTGACAACAAAACAAATATCATTCCATGATAAACAAACTTAAACGCTTTTGTTGCCTAAAGATAAATCTAGACATGATACAAGAGAATATCTCAACGGATAAATAGACTCATTTAATTAAGAGTTTAGTAACCCATTCCAAAGTTTCTATAATCGATAAATAACGAAAAGAATTCGCAAATATGAGACTCAACATTTGTCTCTCACAATCCATTTGAAAAGGTAGGCCCTGGACTAGGCCCCTAGACAACTACCTAACACGCCTCCAACTTTTTAAGAGTCTCCAATTATTATAACATATTATTCCCAGTGAGCGATGCAGCTACAATGGGGCCTTAATTAGAAGAGTCTGACCAAGCTTGGTATTTTCACACTAAAACAAAGTGTTGCTTGTTGTTCGGTTCACTTGCTGCCTCAAGCCATTGTACCCAGTGTTTTCCCAATGTTATTCCCATTGTTTTCCCAATGTCTACTTAATAAATTACTTTTAAAAGTTTACCTTTTGGTCCACCAGCATATGTACATGCCCTTCAATTCTGCTATTTTCTCTCGACACTGAGATAGTTGTTTATCTCTGGACTGGGCCACAGCTAGCTTGGTTAAGGTGCAGCCTCTTCCCAGTGCCCTTAACCGTCCAGGTTTATCTTTTCCCAATACATTTGCAAGAGCATCTCCATTGACATTCTGTGATGAGCTGGACTGTGATAGGCTAACAAATTTTTTAATCTCCGCCTGCATAAATAAATACATACAGATAATGTACAATGGTAAAATCATCATAGTTTCGGACAATTTTTTATATACCAATAAAATAAAAAATTCTTACAATAGTATTTGCAGCTTTCACGGTCACTGGTTCACCATTTTTTTTAATGTGAGATTTAATCCAAATATCAGCTCTAGTTATGGACGATGGATTTGAACTTCCTTTTTTCTAAATTTAGAATAACATTAAACAATTAAACTGACAGATATAAAATAATATTAAATAATGCTATACTTAACTAACTAACCATTTCTTCGGTCAATCTAGCCATTCCCCTATGACCAGATGTGTGTGGAACTTGTTTAACCCTAAGGGCCGAATATTTCTCACTTTGTTTCTGGAAATATTGAAAGATGTTAGAATTTAGTAACCAAAAGCATATTACAGATATCTTAATGTTACCTTAAACTCCGGACTTGTTTTGGCCTTCACAAACTTTCTCCATCCATTCATGTTTTTGATGTTGGTAGGTTTCAGTTTAAGTCTTTCCTCTTCGTTCTCCATTTTGTTTAATTTTCGAACCAATTTGCTTTTTGAGGATCTCAAAATTACTCCCATCTGTTGAAATACGAATTTTCTTTGTTATTCCTCATCCAATTTAAATCTAACCTGCAACAATACATGAAAACATGATATTAACAGAGAAAACATGATATTAGCAGTAGGTGAATATAAAGAAACATGCCATGGTAAAGCAGAATGCTGTCAAGCTAGTACAGAATTGGTGAATATATGACCTTATGGTCTCTAAATTTTGAAGAAATCTGAATGAAAATCATGAAATAATCACCTGGTCCTGACATTAGACACCTAAGATATATCTATAGGATTTGTACTCTTGAAGATGATAGCAATGTCACTAAATATCAAAATTGGTATGATTTCAATCTCAAGTGAGCGGGGATATTGGTGTTTAAATTTTTTAATTCTATCCAATAATCTATAACAGCATTGTTTAATTTTTGAAGAATAGCATTTGTAGTCTAGAATAATTATTTTGAAATCATTGGTCAGCTGATTTTATCAAAAATAATAATTAGAAAACAATGAAAGTTTATCAAAAAACGATTCACTAATTTTATAAGCAAGCAAATTCGTACTATTGTACCTTAGTAGATGACTCAAATTATGGTTTGTAACACATAATTTGAATCATGTTTACATTTTTGCCTTATCATCCGGACCCATAAATCACTGTTATTCTAAACCTTTCGTGAAACATGAATATTCATTTCTAATTTATTTATCTATTAAATGTTAAAACACCAGAAATATGAAAAATTGAATTTCGAAGGATAACCCACAATACGAACCTGCACTAATAATGATTCAAATTAACAAATTAAGGTTCTTAAACAGAAGTCAGGATAAAATGTTTAAACGACATGATTCAACTACTAGAACTTGTGGATTTCTTAATATAAATTCATGTTTATTATAGTCAATTTAAAAATCGCAAAATGGCAAAGCTATAGTTGGATTTATACTTTAAAAAGTAAGTGGTAGGAGAAGAAGAAAGATGAGTTGCTTGATAAATCTACAAAATAAATATAGGCAGAAGCAGGGTCAAATGTTGATAAATAGATTCTCTAGCATATACAGTAGGGAACATGCTCCATACCTGAAGAGATCGCCACAAAACAGCTTTTAACTTTTCACTTGGATTCCTCCAATCATCAAGTGTGTATAGAACCTGCTCCCGCACAAGCGGTCCAAGAAAAGAGGATAAATATACCGACCCTGGCCCTATTGGTATGCCTATACCATTAAACTCAACTTCAATTCGATCATGACTATTTAACGGGATTTTTTTGCTTTTGTTTGACCTCTACTGCCTCTTTTTCGAGACGAACGTGCAGTTTCCGCATCACTTGCTCTCTCAGTTTCCACCTCAGCGGCATCATTCTGGTCAAAAAGAATTTCATTGTCTAAGCGGGGTTCTTCTTCATCTAACAAAGCCCTTTCATCATTTGGGTCTTCTTCGTCTAACAAAGCCCATTCATCATTTGGGTCAGAAGGGTTATCGTGTAGTGCTTGTTCTTCGTGTTCATTGCAAACACCGGCTTGCTTCTTAGCATTGACTACTCGATTTTCGCCTTCACTGCATGTAACATTCCGAGAAATCGACTAAATTTAATTTGACAATTAATTTATTTTTGAAAATAAATAGTGAATTTATTTATGAATTAGTTAGGGAATTTCTAGAATAAATAAAAAATTTAGATTATAGAGTAGAATTTGGTTTAAAATTATGGATAAGTAGTTTTATAAATAAAATTGGATTTAAAAATAAATATTCGTTTAAAGAAAAATAGCAATTTGATTTGAAATATAAGAATAAATATTTTATAAACAAATATTGGATTTCAAGATAAAATGTATTAAAAATAAAATAGAATTAAAAGCTTTAAATTAATAAAAAGTTTGGTTTCTAAATTTTTAAATATGTGGATATTTGGAAACTATAATTTAAGAATTAATGTAATAATTTTCAAAATATTATTTTTAAGATTTAATTCACTTATATAAATAAAAAGTGATTAATTGTTAATATGAAATCAAAATATTTAAATCATTTTTTTCTTCTTAAAAGTTGTACAAAAATAATAATAATAAAAGAAACGCATGAATTACTTGTATATAAATATGAAAGCTAAATTAAGGATTGTAGTGTGAATAATAATTGGAATAAAATTTTGTTGTGTACATAAAAATAGAGAACTAGATAAAAATTTGGATGTGAAAATATAATTACATGGAGGATTAAACAAAAAATTTACAAAACAAATTGAGTCAAAGGATTTAAACATAAATTTCCCTACAAACTACAAGTGTACTACATGCAAGAAACAAGTTCACAAATGGCATTAACTTTTGAAAAAAAATATAATAAAACAAAAAGGAAAAAAAGGTAGTCAGGCCATTCAAATTCCCAAGACCTAAAGATCTGAAATCAGTAATCAAATTAAAAGAAGAAACAGAAATCACCTTCAAATCAAATTCAAAAATCCCTCCTCTTCAAAGAAAAAATATCTGAAACCAAAGTTAAAACCAGGAATTCAAAATCCATCCTCCTCTTAAAAAATATGTAAACAAATCAAAGAAGATTTGGAAAAAAAACCAGAAAACAAGTTAATTTATAAGATCTGGAAGACGTTGAAGTAAAGTAACTTAAATCTCAAACTTGAGAACCAGGTTTGGCAAACCAAAAAGAAGAGATTGGTAATAAAAAAAATAAAAACTGAAGCAAATCTTCAAGTCAGGGAAGTTACAAATCAATTTATCGAGCTTGAAAATCTAAACTTCAAAAATCTAGAAAAAACATCAAGCAAGTAATTTCAGGCAGGAAGGTCAAAAGTAAAGGCAACTCAAAACATAGCAGATTCAGGGAAAAATCAAATAGCAGCAAATAAAACAAATTCAAAGCAAAAGATCAAGCAGGATTTTCAAAATATACTCAGAAAAAATTAAAGCTGCCTCTGTTCTTCATTGATAAGGTGAGCAAACCCTTAAACTCTTGTATATGCTTGAAGTTGTTGTATGTTTTGTGGATATGCATGACTGTATGAAATATTTGTCTATAAACAAAGACATGAGCCCTGTTCTAGATTTCAGGACTTCAAATCCTGTTCAAAATAAAATTGTTCCATCTCTGATCATCATTAGGCTTTAGGATCTAAATAAGATGGTTTTGTCTTAACATGATTTAAGTTTTAAAAAAATTAATTTAAGCAAAAAGAAATCAGGGTGTTCACTAGAAATGGAAAATACAAGGGAAACTTCAAAATGCATTGAAATTCAAACATCGTGAATTTTAATTTCAAAAATATCATATGAATTTCCTTCGAAAATAAAGACTTTTAAAAGTATAACCATATTTTTTTAGCATGAATTTATTGATAAATTCGAGAATGATTGAAATTGGGATAAATCAGTAAAGGTTGAATTTTGGTCGTAATTTCAAAAATTAAAATATCTCGTCCTGTAATTACTCGACGCTGCCTATGCCGTTTGGTTCGTATGGAGGAGGGGGATTTTTGGTGGAAGTTCGGCAAGGTTTCGTGTCATCGATCAACGGTGGTTAAAATCTAGGTTTTGGGTTTTCTTGTTATTCATCTGTCGATGCGAGGAATGGAGTGTGGCACTTTGGTCAGGGAGGAGAGTGCTTTGTTGCCGTGAAGTTTGGTGGAAAATGGCGACAAAAAATGTCGCGACTTTGAAACTGGACGTAGAGATTACTTTGCAGTGAGGAGATCGAGTTCGCCTGGGATGACCGGACCTTATGGTGAGGATGCAACTTTGTCGAGTCAGGGACAAGCAACCCAATGGTGAAGTCAATTTGGAAAATAGTGCACTGGAGCATGGTATCATAAGTTCATGCATATAGGTTCGGCGTGGTCGTCCACGGGTACAGACAAATGAAGAAATAAAAGAGGAGATGGAAGAAGATTGTTATTTTGGGTATGGGTTTAGAAAGGTGGGCTATGGGCCGAAAGAAACGATTGGGCCAGACTAGTAAAGGAAAGAATAGAAATATAGAAGAGTAAAATGAATAAGTTTTCAAGGGATTGTAAACCAGGTTTTCCAAAGTATGATTTTTAGACAAGATTTTAAAACAAGTTTTAAACTTATATTTTTAACAAGTTATTTTAAATGAAACTTAATAAGTGCTTTAGTGATAAAAATCAAATGGTTTACATTTTTAACTTATTATATCGTTAATAACAAACAAGTAATTAATAATTTGTAATTAAGATTAATTCATTAATAAAAATCAATTAAAGGATAATTAGTTATAATTAAGATTTAATTAATTAGTAATTAAGGATTTATTAAAGTAATTAATTAATAATTCAAGTTAATCAGGTAATTAATGAATGATTAAATAAAAATAGTAATTACTTAGTAGAAGTAATTAAGAGTAGATAATTAAAGATTAAAGATTGATTAATCAAATATTAAGAGTTAATTACTTTAAAGAATAATTAATTAATGTGGTTAATTAATTAAGGTAATTAAATTGAGAATAATTAATTAAAGGTTAATTAACTTAAAGCGATTAAGAAATCATTATTAATTAAGGAATAATAAATCTATTAATTAATAAATTAAGGATAATTAATTATAATTAAGATTTAATCAATCAATAATTAAAGGTTTATTAATTAAAGTAATTAATTAAGGAATAGGTAATTAAGATTTAATCAATTACAATTAAGGTTAATTAATTAAGATAATTAATTAAAGAATGATAAATTTATGAAGGTGACTAAAACTTAATCAATTGTAGTTAATGACAATTAATCATTGATTTAAGATTACTAATGAAAGTAATTATGTAGGTAATAAATTTAAAACCACCCCATTTATTCATCTTAGTTGTAGATGTTTGATTGTTATTGAATGCTATGTGATGAATTGATATATTTGATATGTGATGTGATGCTATGTAATGCGTTGTACTAAGTTGATATATCTGTGATGAATATATTGTTAAATGAATATGCAAACCCCTTTGACCCGTAAAACGACATTTGAATTTCGATGCGACAGGGAGTCGGATTCTAGTTGGTTATCCGAAACCCACATCGAATCGTATTAGTGAATCTTTGTGATTGATTTTATTTGATATTTGATGTGATGCTATGTAATGCGTTGTACTAAGTTGATATATCTGCGATGAATATATTGTTATATGAATATGCAAACCCCTTTGTCCCGTAAAACGATATTTGAATTTCGATGCGACTGGGAGTCGGATTCCAGTTGGTTATCCGAAACCCACATCGAATCGTATTAGTGAATCTGTGAATGAAGGTAAGCGTTATGGGTTATAACGCTTATCGATATATCTGTGATGATTGATGTTGTGCACTATTGTGTCAAACCCCTTGGACCACACTATACACACACAAATATGGATTGCACGTGGAAATTGGTTAAGTCACAGATTTTTAAAAATAGTTTTGAAATTGAATTTTTGAATCTAAATTGTTTTGGAAATGGATCGGATTTAAAGTGAAAAACTTTTGAAAAGGATTTTCAAAGATAAAAGTTATTTTGAATAACTTAATAAAGTTTCGAAATTTAATAATTTGATTTAAATTTGAATTCAAAATTTGAAATTGAATCTATGTTGAGAATTTATAATGTAAAAAGGTTACACAAGTTTACATGAATTTAAACCCTCTTTAAAAGTGTTGCATTGGGAATTAAATTTAACCCAAGTTTGAAAAACCTTAACTTGTATAATTGAAATCAGATTTTTCCAAAATGAAAACTGTTGTTTTCAAATGATAAAAGCTTTCACATAAGGAATGAATTTCCAATTTGTATTAAAGAATTTCAAATTTGAAATGAAATGGTTTTCCAAGTTATGAATGAATCTTTGGAAACAGTTTTGAAAGCTATAAGTTAAATTTTTGATTTAAAGGTAAAATGGACTAATCCAATTGAAAACGGAAATTGTTTTGAAATCCGTAAATGGATCTTCGTGAAACTGGGTGAGCTTTGTGAAATAAATCTTTTCGTTCAAATATTTAAAATGGTAATTGTTTTAAACCATTTGAAAGGAAGTTTTGAATTTAAAGTTGTGGCTTAACTTAAATTCCATATCCATATGTTTTTAAATTTTACGCTCGTTATTCGGTTTAGCCAGGAGCGGATCTTGTGTCATATAACCCATTCCTAATAATGATACGTAGTTATGGATAGCATTTGAAGACCGGCGGTGAAGACCGGGTATTTGCGAGAACGATAGGATGACCTATCGATTGTCTATGCACTGAGTAGCAACGGTATAGAGATTCCCTAAGTGATGGAAAATTCGATCGGGATTGTGAATACCAGGATTGCAAGGGCTTCTTCGAAAGTGCCTTCGGTTCTGTCCGAACCCAGAACAGACTTGTATTTATGTGTGCCGGACATTACACTTTGAGATGTAAAACCAGTTTCTGTCAAGTACATTTCTGCTTGGTGGTGGAGAATTTATTCCCTTAGCTTAACACCCTTCTCTGAGACGTACAAGCTCAGAGGTTATGTAGTTGATGGTTACTAGTGATACATTCTCAATTTGGTAATGTGGCATACGAAGTGTTGCTGATCAAAGCAAGGCTTTGTGGATGAGACCTCATCGAGACTCACAAACCGGTAATGGTCGAAACAGGAAAGATGCGGCAAGGTTTCAGGGGTAGCTCCCATAGGTTATGACCATTCCTTCTGGAAAAGGGTGGTATCATGGTATGGAGCCCAGATACTTACTCATGTGGGAACTGTAGTATATTTATTACTGTGTGATATTGTTGGTGTAGAGGATCCTCGGATAAAGGTCCCAAAGGACCGGGGGTGGCATATCTTAGGTTTTATTCCTCGAGAAGGGGGTAGCTGGCCTTGTTTGGCAGAGAGCCGGGTAGGTTCTCGGGGCGTCCCGCCAGAGGCGCTCCCATGTGGCAATAGGAGGTTCCTTAGCTTGACCATTTGTTGGAAATCCAATCATCCAATACGAGCCTTTTACGATTGCAGTTGTATTACCTGCCACCTCAGGTGGTAGCTATAGTAGGCATAGTATAATGGTACCTATGCTGGCTAGGATTTATATTATACTTTCGAAAGATTTTCCACTATGCACTAGTAATAATATCAAAACAAAAGAATTTTTGCGTAGTAAGCATGTTTGACTATCATAAGGAGAAATCTCCCCCATGTGGGCGATTGCATTGTGTGTGTGCCGGGAGGCCTTATGGTAATTTCATTTTCCAAAAGCATTGTGCATTTCAAAATCTAAATCCTTTTGTTTGTTTTAAAGATCAAATGTTTTTTTTTGCTCATACCAGTCCCATGACTGACTCAGATTTTGTTGTTCCCTTCCTAAACTCTGGGTACCCACAATTTTCTACATGGGCAGTCTAGAGTTTGGTTTTTCAGATAGTCAGGTAGTATCGTTTTGGTAGCTTTCAGCTTTCCGTTTGATACATTTTGGAGTCTTTGGAGTCCACGACCGGACTTGCTTATCTTGGTGCAACCTTGATGGTGGATCGAGCTTGTAGTTTTGGAGCTTTCTCTTTGGAGCTTTGGATCAGAGTTGCAGTATTTGATTCTGTGAAGTCTTACCTCATATTGTATCATGTTCCGCTGTATTTTGTGTTGTTTATTCTCTGATGTTGATGATTATCATTGTATCAAATTGATGTATTGGATATCGTATTCATGTTGTATCGGTGATATCATCTTTTATTTCCGCTGTGTTATTTATCATCTAATGTTGTTGCAAGCTCCAGCGATACGAATTTGATGTTGTTTGTCAGACATCGAGTTTCGGGTCGT
This sequence comes from Allium cepa, assembly GCA_030765085.1. Lineage (NCBI taxonomy): Eukaryota > Viridiplantae > Streptophyta > Magnoliopsida > Asparagales > Amaryllidaceae > Allium > Allium cepa. The sequence continues at coordinate 77,991,883 of CM060932.1, read as the reverse complement.
CACAGTTGGTATCAGAGCTAAAGGTTGAGTAAGAACTTTAGCTACGGAGTGTAACACATTAGATAGCTCATTAGAGATAGGGTGAAGTATACCCTAGAATGAGTACAACCAGTGAAACCAAAATCCAATTTTCTCAATCTATTCTCTTTATCTGTTGTTATTCTCTAAGATATTTCGTCTGAACGCCTAAATCGATTTTCTTACTATTCACAGATAGTAAGGATGAGTGGAAGAAGAGGACAAGATTGGGGACGGGGAAGTACCACTTCAACTGGTCAAGGCCCTACAACGACAGATATTCCTATTCAATCTCTATCAAATCTGGCTGATTTATATCGAAGCTTTTCTAGACTTGGTGGAAAGCCATTCACAGGCAAGGAGTCTATTATCGAAGCACAAGCCTGGATTCGATCGTGTGAAAGGATTTTCAAAGGACTAAGGTTGGAAGATGATCAGATGCGATTGATATCTTCTTGGCAACTCCAGGAAGAGGCTTTAGCTTAGTGGGAAACAGTTACATTAGATGAGCCGATGGATGAATTTACTTGGAGTCATTTCAAGGAAGTGTTCGAGCAGTGATATATGCCATCTGCTTGTATCTCTAGAATGTACCGGGAGTTTATGGATTTGAAGCAAGGAAGCTTATCATTTGAGGAATACTTAAACAAATTCAATGAATTATCTCGATTTGGTGTAGAATTGGCGAATACACCATTAAAGAAGAATGAAAAGTTTATTCGAGGAATGAACAAGGAATTCCAGAAGAGGATGACTACTCACATAAAGGAATCGTTTTCTGAATTGATTGATATGGGTTATAGATATGATACTCGGGATAAGCAGGAAGTTCCAAAGAAGGATGGAGATACAAGTGATCTGAATTGGAGGAAAAAGAAGTTTGGTTGAAAGAAACCAAGGAAAGATAAAGGAAAGAAGAATATACTGGAGAAAAAGGTGAAAGATGTTACTTGTCTCAATTGATTGGAGAAAGGTCACTACTCGGATAAATGCAAGAATCCTTGGAAACCAGGATTGAGAGAGCCATTTATGAGGTCGGATCAGGAATCTACGGGATGCTATCATTGCCGCAAGGCAGGGCATAGGATCAACGACTGTCCAGCAAAGAAGCAAGCTCTAGTAAAGAAGGTGTATGCAGTCAGAGATGATTCTTCAACCTCAAGGGCTGATAAAGGAAATGAGATTTTATAGGGTAACCTTCTCGTTTACGATTAAATTTTTCACGTTTGATCGACATGAAAACTACCCATAGTTTTGTTTCTCAACAAATCGTAAATAAGTTGAATCTTGAATCTGAGATCGTAGTCGAATCTATTTTTGTCTATTTCATTGGGTTTCGATATATTTTATGAACGGTTAGTTATCCCTTTGAGCTAACAAGTACCCTTGTATACTTCGTAGATCAGGTAACCCAATTATTTCGTAATTGAATGAGTTGATTCTCATATTTGTTGATATTCTGATTTGTTAAACCGAATGCAGAATAAATATTTCGATTTGATCTGATCAATCATTTCTTTATCTATCATCTATCATTTCTTTATCTATCATCTATTCTTTCTCGTCTCCCTAGAAAATTTTGGAGACGAAATTTTTTTTAAAGGGGGAAATTTGTAACATTCCGGGAAATCGACTACGTTTAATTTGAAAAATAATTTATTTATGAATTAATTAGGGAATTTCAAGAATAAATGAAAATTTTAGATTATAGAGTAGAATTTGGTTTAAAATTAAGGATAAGTAATTTTATAAATAAAATTGGATTTAAAAATAAATATTGATTTAAAGATAAATAGCAATTTGATTTGAAATATAAGAATAAATATTTTATAAACAAATATTGGATTTCAAGACAAAATGTATTAAAAATAAAATAGAATTAAAAGCTTTAAATTAATAAAAAGTTTGGTTTCTAAATTTTTAAATATATGGATATTTGGAAACTGTAATTTAAGAATTAATGTAATAATTTTCAAAATACTATTTTTAAGATTTAATTCACCTATATAAATGAAAAGTGATTAATTATTAATATGAAATCAAAATATTTAAATCATTTTCTTTTCTTTTTAAAAGTTGTACAAAAAAATAATAATAAAAGAAATGCATGAATATAAAATGCATGAATTACTTGTATATAAATATGAGAGCTAAATTAAGGATTGCAGTATGAAAAATAATTGGAATAAAATTTTGTTGTGTATATAAAAATAGTGAACTAGATAAAAATTTGGATGTGAAAATATAATTACATGGATGATTAAACAAAAACTTTACAAAATAAATTGAGTCAAAGGATTTAAACATAAATTTGCCTACAAACTACAAGTGTACTACATGCAAGAAACAAGTTCACAAATGGCATTAACTTTTGAAAAAAAATATAATAAAAAGAAAGAAAAAAAGGTAGTCAGGCCATTAATATTCCCAAGACCTAAAGATCTGAAATCAGTAATCAAATTAAAATAAGAAACAGAAATCACCTTCAACTCAAATTCAAAAATCCCTCCTCTTCAAAGAAAAAAAAAATCTGAAACCAAAGTTAAAACCAGGAATTCAAAATCCATCCTCCTCTCCAAAAATCTATAAACAAATAAAAGCAGATTTGAAAAAAAAACAGAAAACAAATCAATTTATAAGATCTGGAAGATGTTGAAGTAAAGCAACTTAAATCTCAAACTTGAGAGCCAGGTTTGGCAAACCAAAAAGAAGAGATTGGAAATAAAAAAAATAAAAACTTAAGCAAATCTTCAAGTCAGGGAAGTTGCAAATCAATTTATCACGCTTGAAAATCTCAACTTCAAAAATCTGGAAAAAACATCAAGCAAGTAACTTCAGGTCAGAAAGGTCAAAAGTAAAGGCAACTCAAAACGTAGCAGATTCAGGGAAAAATCAAAGAGCGGAAAATAAAACAAAAGCAAAAGATCAAGCTGGATTTTCAAAATATACTCAGAAAAAATTAAAGATGCCTCTGTTCTTCATTGATAAGGTGAGCAAACCCTTAAACTCTTATATATGCTTGAAGTTGTTGTATGTTTTGTGGATATGCATGACTGTATGAAATATTTTCTATAAACAAAGACATGAGCCCTGTTCCAGATTTCAGGACTTCAAATCCTATTCAAAATAAAATTGTTCCATCTCTGATCATCATTAGGCTTTAGGATCTAAATAAGATGTTTTTGTCTTAACATGATTTAAGTTTTAAAAAAAAAATTAAGCAAAAAGGAAACAGGGTGTTCACTAGAAATGGAAAATATAGGGGAAATTTTGAAATGCATTGAAATTCAAACATCATGAATTTTAATTTCAAAAATATCATCTGAATTGCTTTCGAAAATAAAGATTTTTAAAAGTATAACCATATTTTTTTTTAACATGAATTTACTGATAAATTCGAGAATGATTGAAATTGGGATAAATCAGTAAAGGTGGAATTTTGGTCGTAATTTCAAAATTTAAAATATCTCGCCCTGTAAGAAATTTCTCGACACTTCTTATGTCGTTGGGTTCGTATGGAGGAGGGGGATTTTTGGTGGAAGTTCGGCAAGGTTTCGTGTCGTCGATCAACGTTGGTTAAAATCTAGGTTTTGGGTTTTCTTGTTATTCATTCGTCGATGCGAGGAGTGGAGTGTGGCACTATGGTCAGGGAGGAGAGTGCTTCGTTGCCGTGAAGTTTGGTGGAAAATGGCTACAAAAAATGTCGCGACTTTGAAACTGGACGCAGAGATTACTTTGCAGTGAGGAGATCGAGTTCGCCTTGGATGACCGGACCTTATGGTGAGGATGCAGCTTTGTCGAGTCAGGGACAAGCAACCCAATGGTGAAGTCGATTTGGAAAATAGTGCACTGGAGCATGGTATCATAAGTTCATGCATATAGGTTCGGCGTGGTCGTGCATGGGTACAGACAAATGAAGAAATAAAAGAGGAGATGGAAGAAGATTGTTATTTTGGGTATGGGTTTAGAAAGGTGGGCTATGGGCCGAAAGAAAAGATTGGGCCAGACTAGTAAAGGAAAGAATAGAAATATAGAAGAGTAAAATGAATAAGTTTTCAAGGGATTGTAAACCAAGTTTTCCAAAGTAAGATTTTTAGACAAGATTTTAAAACAAGTTTTAAACTTATATTTTTAACAAGTTATTTTAAATGAAACTTAATAAGTGGTTTAGGATAAAAATCAAATGGTTTACATTTTTAAATTAAAGGTAAGTTAATTTATATCGTTAATGACAAACAAGTAATTAATAATTTGTAATTAAGATTAATTCGTTAATAAAAATCAATTAAAGGATAATTAGTTATAATTAAGATTTATTTAATTAGTAATTAAGGATTTATTATAGTAATTAATTAATAATTCAAGTTAACCAGGTAATTAATGAATGATTAAATAAAAATAGTAATTACTTAGTGGAAGTAATTAAGAGTAGATAATTAAAGATTAAAGATTGATTAATCAAATATTAAGAGTTAATTACTTTAAAGAATAATTAATTAATGTGGTTAATTAATTAAGGTAATTAAATTGAGAATAATTAATTAAAGGTTAATTAACTTAAAGCGATTAAGAAACCATTATTAATTAAGGAATAATAAATTTATTAATTAATCAATTAAGGACAACTAATTATAAATAAGATTTAATCAATCAATAATTAAAGGTTTATTAATTAAAGTAATTAATTAAGGAATAGGTAATTAAGATTTAATCAATTACAATTAAGGTTAATTAATTAAGATAATTAATTAAAGAATGATAAATTTATGAAGGTGACTAAAACTTAATCAATTGTAGTTAATGACAATTAATCATTGATTTAAGATTATTAATGAAAGTAATTATGTAGGTAATAAATTTAAAACCACCCCATTTATTCATCTTAATTGTAGATGTTTGATTGTTATTGAATGCTATGTGGTGAATTGATATATTTGATATGTGATGTGATGCTATGTAATGCTTTGTACTAAGTTGATATATCTGTGATGAATATATTGTTATATGAATATGCAAACCCCTTTAACCCGTTAAACGACATTTGAATTTCGATGCGACAGGGAGTCGGATTCCAGTTGGTTATCCGAAACCCACATCGAATCGTACTAGTGAATCTTTGTGATTGACTTTACTTTATCTATGAATCTGTGAATGAAGGTAAGCATTATGGGTTATAACGCTTATTGATATATCTGTGATGATTGATGTTGTGCACTATTGTGTAAAACCCCTTGGACCACACTATACACACACAAATATGGGTTGCACGTGGAAATTGGTTAAGTCACAGATTTTTAAAAATAGTTTTGAAATTGAATTTTTGAATCTAAATGGTTTAGGAAATGGATCGGATTTAAAGTGAAAAGCTTTTGAAAAGGATTTTCAAAGATAAAAGTTATTTTGAATAACTTAATAAAGTTTCGAAATTTAATAATTCGATTTAAATTTGAATTCAAAATTTAAAATTGAATTCTGTGTTGAGAATTTATAATATAAAAAGGTTATACAAGTTTACATGAATTTAAACCCTTTTTAAAAGTGTTGCTTTGGGAATTAAATTTAACCCAAGTTTGAAAAACTTTAACTTATATAATTGAAATCGGATTTTTCCAAAATGAAAACGGTTGTTTTCAAATGATAAAATCTTTCACATAAGGAATGAATTTCCAATTTGTATTAAAGGAATTTCAAATTTGAAATGAAATGGTTTTCCAAGTTATGAATGAATCTTTGGAAATGGTTTTGAAAGCTATAAGTTAAATCTTTGATTTGAAGGTAAAATGGACTAATCCAATTGAAAACGGAAATTGTTTTGAAATCCGTAAATGGATCTTCGTGAAACTGGGTGAGCTTTGTGAAATAAATCTTTTCGTTCAAAGATTTAAAATGGTAATTGGTTTAAACCATTAGAAAGGAAGTTTTGAATTTAAAGTTGTGGCTTAATTTAAATTCCATATCCATGTGTTTTTAAATTTTACGCTCATTATTCGGTTTACCCGGGAGAGGACTTGTGTCATATAACCCATTCTGAATAATGATACGTCATTATGGATAGCATTTGAAGACCGGCGGTGAAGACCGGCGGTGAAGACCGGGTATTTGCGAGAACGATAGGATGACATATCGATTGTCTCTGCACTGAGTAGCTACGGTATAGAGATTCCCTAATGATGGAAAATCCGATCGGGGTTGTGAATACCGGGATTGCAAGGGCTTCTTCGGAAGTGCCTTCGGTTCTGTTCGAACCCAGAACAGACTTGTATGGATGTGTGTCTGACATTACACTTTGAGATGTAAAACTAGTTTCTATCAAATACATTTCTGCTTGGTGGCAGAGAATTTATTCTTTTAGCTTAACACCCTTCCCTGAGACGTACGAGCTCAGAGGTTATGTAGTTGATGGTTACTAGTGATACATTCCCAATTTGGTAATATGGCATACGAAGTGTTGCTGATAATTTGTTGATCAAAGCATGGCTTTGTGAGAAAGCATCGCTTTGTGGATGAGACCTCATCGAGACTCACAAACCTGTAATGGTCGAAACAGGAAAGATGCGGCAAGGTTTCAGGGGTAGCTCCCATAGGGTATGACCATTCCTTCTGGAAAAGGGTGGTATCTTGGTATGGAGCCCAGATACATACTCATATGGGCACTGTAGTATATTTATTATTGTGTGATGTTGTTGGTGTGGAGGATCCTCAGATAAAGGTCCCAAAGGACCGGGGGTGGCATATCTTAGGTTTTATTCCCCGGGAGAGAGTCGGGTAGGTTCTCGGGGCGTCCCGCCAGAGGCGTTCCCATGTGGCAATAGGAAGTTCCTTAGCCTGACCATTTGTTGGAAATCTAATCATCCAATACGAGCCTTTTACGATTGCAGTTGTATTACCTGCCACCTCAGGTGGTAGCTATAATAGGCATAGTATAATGGTACCTATGCTGGCTAGGATTTATATTATACTTTCGAAAGATTTTCCACTATGCACTAGTAATAATATCAAAACAAAAGAATTTTTGCGTAGTGAGCATGTTTGACTATCATAAGGAGAAATCTCCCCCATGTGGGCGATTGCATTATGTGTGTGCCGGAAGGCCTTATGGTAGTTTCATTTTCCAAAAGCATTGCGGATTTCAAAATCTAAATCCTTTTTTTTGTTTTAAAGATCAAATGTTTTTGTTTGCTCATACCAGTCCCATGACTAACTCAGAGTTTGTTGTTCCCTTCCTAAACTCTGGGTGCCCATAATTTTCTACACGGGCAGTCTAGAGTTTGGTTTTTCAGATAGTCAGGTTGTATCGTTTTGGTAGCTTTCAGCTTTCCGTTTGATACATTTTGGAGTCTTTGGAGTCCACGACCGGACTTGCTTATCTTGGTGCAACCTTGATGGTGGATCGAGCTTGGAGTTTTGGAGCTTTCTCTTTGGAGCTTTGGATCAAAGTTGCAGTACTGGATTCTGTGAAGTCTTACCTCATATTGTATCGTGTTCCGCTATATTTTGTGTTGTTTATTCTCTGACGTTGATGATTATCATTGTATCAAATTGATGTATTGGATATTGTATTCATGTTGTATCAGTGATATCATCTTTTATTTCCGCTGTGTTATTTATCATCTAATGTTGTTGCAAGCTCGGGCGATACGAATTTGATGTTGTTTGTCGGACATCGAGTTTCGGGTCGTCACACTGCAAGCACCGACTGGAATCTTATACTTCTGGGATTCCTCATCAGTCTTTTTCTGGTTGCGAGTACGTATAGAGCTTGGAAACATCTCTTTTCTACAAATGAAACAAAATATGAGATACTTAAAATTTTCATTATTTACCATCTACTCGCGTGAGGAATCTAGACCCAATAATTAATTTGCAGATACGTTATCTCTGAATCTTTTTAACGTTATATTTCGAAGTATTCTAGAAGTTATTTTTATATCTTACACAATATAACGTACAAATTAATTAACAAAAGATTAACTTTTTGTAATCAGATCAATATTCATTTTTAATACATTAATGTAGAAACTTACTAGACCTTGTATGTTAACATGCAAAAATTAATATAGTATATATGTATAAACAAAAAACTGTTATAGAGTAGCCATGTTAAGCAAGTTCAATCCTTTTCCAGCTCTAGTTCATGATTTGAAAATTAGCTTTTTGACTATGCAGATGAGAATACCATCCATGACAAACTGTAGTAAGCTAATGAATAAAATTGGACCCATAAATACATATTAAAAATAGAATAGTAAATGTTTTAACTAATTTCACAAGTAAAACCAAAATGGTTAAACAAGAATGGCTCTCAACAACTGTAATTTCCAAGAATGCAGTCATCAATATTTTGTCTATATATAAAAAGAAACGTTTTCAACTAACATGAGTTGCATGAGCTTATATGTACTAATGCTACAAGTTTATATTATTTGGCCAACTTACTTGTTTTGAAGTGTGTACTAAAATAATTAAATAGATTTATCAGTACCCATTCATCCAAAACAAAATTCAATCTGATCATAATCTTGTCATTTGGTTACTTTTGAAAGAAATCTTATCAGTCAGTAATCAGGTGGCAAAGTAAGACTGAAATAGGTAATTAAAAACAACTGAGGAAAGAAGAAGAAGAAGATAATTAGAAATATGAAGCAAACTGTACAGATTCTCTCACACAACTTAGAATATGGTAAAATATTTTTTTCTTGTTTATCATGTTATTCACAGAAGATTCGTGCTTCTTTGGCAACAAACTAGTAGAACAGGATATGCATTATTTTATAAACATTGAGTACTTATAAACACAGACTTTATGAACAAGATATGCATCCTAGTTGTTTTGTTAATAGAAGCATCCTGATTGAAAATAACTTAATCAGTAAAACATATCCAAGGCAACGATTTTTTTGTTACATCCACACCTCATTACAAATGAAAGCTTGAGTTATTTTAAAACAAATATAGACTAGATCAGATGCCAAAAGGGTGAAGTAAACAAATTAAAAAAGAAACAATAAATATAACATTAAATATAGTGTAAATTTCTTTAAGTATGTTATTAAATAGTTAATCGAACAAGACATACACTTAATCTTATGCAGTGTTGATCATCTGTATGCAAGCAACTTTTTTTTATCAGGCACGTTTATTATTTTCAACACGGTTAAGTATAGACACGATTACCATGCAAAGTTTTAATATATTCAAAAATACCTGATTTTAGGATGAACAGAATGAGGGCCTGGAATACCTCGAAGATGAGTGACGATATGGGATAGTTATAGAGCCAAATTTGCTGACTTTAATTCTTCAAGAACCAACTGAACAATTGAAAACAGGAATAGAAAAGCATTAGTTCAGAACCATCAGATGAAAATTTGCATGCTATAATTCAGATTATTTTAGTTCAAAAAACCAATAATTATGGGCTATTCCAATACAAATACATAACAGACAATGAACTAGGCCAAGATTGCCTGAGATGGTAGTTTATTGTGTCACATATTCATGCTTCGTACAAATAACAATCACAAATTAAAACTGGTTGGTTTATAGCAGATATGAATTTATTTCATTAACAAATTGAAATCATAATATTACAGTTTTAGAACCGCAAGTGGACTGGAATTGTTTGCTACTCTAATTCAATGAATAAATTATATGAATCCAGCAAAATGAGTAGCAAGACAATAAAATCTGAATTCATGCTTTCATTCCTTACTAAAACAAGTTTTGATGGTGAATTTAATAAATACAAAATAAGTAACACAACTTGCAAAATAAAAACAGAGACATTCGGAGAGTAAAATGAGTCTACAACTATGACTAATGCATTAGTCTAATGTATGGATCTGACTTAGTAGGTGAACATATAATCTACTCAATTATGCCTTCGCAATCCTCCCTAACATAGCTAACATCTTCATCATCCATTTCGGTTATTTCATAATCATCCACTGCTTGGATATCTTCCTAGATGCAATCATGTGTCTCTAAATCATTAAAACTTCTTGATGGTGCTTTCATTACAACATACCAATTAGAATCATCATTTTCTCTTGAATAAAATACTTGTCTTGCTTGAGATGCAAGTATATAAGGATCTCTTGAAAACATTGCTTGATGTAAATTAACAAGAGTGGACCCAACATCATCAACTTTTACTCCATTTCCTTTATACGCCCAATGACACTTAAAAACTGGAATATAAAACAAAAGATAATCTAATAAAATTATATATGTCAATATTCCATAATAAGTGACCACATCAACCACTCGGGACATATCTTTGGCACTTGCTCTACACATAGTATTCGCATCAAAGGTCACCCTGCAATTCTGAGTTTCTCTTTGTAACAACCCGATATTTTCAGCCATTCGCATCCACACATGCCGGACTTGAATAGCTTAAAATACCGCATTGTAAATAAATTTGGAGCAAATGAAATACAATCATAGAATCACAGACACAGAAATATCAGAATAACTCGCAGCGGAAATGAAAATACTATAGTAGTTCATGAAGTTACTAAAACAAACTCTCAAAACATAATACATAATATCAGTCTGAAAAACATATACAATAGAAATCTCAAATACATAGCAGTTTATAAATACCGGAGCTGGAATAGAACAACTGAAACTGAAAGGGAACAGATAACTAGACAAGCAGAATCTCCAGCGATTCCTAGCTCCAGAAAAGAAATCCAAAGCTAAGCTGTAAATACTCAAGCTGACCCGAGCGTAAAGTAAAACACAAAACACTCGAGTCAGGGCATATATACTTATATAATGTAAACCAACTCAAGTGAACTGTAGTAGTAATGTACAATAACTTAAAGGATGCTTGGGATCGCCCATCCTTCAAGGATTAGTTAAACTATAAATTAAATACATCCCGTGTTTAAAATTTCAAAATAGTAATTTATACTTTGAAATCAAATATCATTTCAAAATTCAATATCACCCAGAAATCCATTTCAAAATATCAAAATGTCATATCTTATTGAATTTAAATACCATTTCAAATCACAATTCAAAATGGTCTATATTTCAAATCAAAATACTCCATTTAAACTAATTAAATATTCCAATTAAACCAATTAAATATTCCATTTAAATCATTTAAATATTCCATTTAAATCATTTAAAAGTGAAGTATTATATTTAATAATCTAATATCAAATTCTCATAAATTTAGCCTTTTCAAAGTTCATTTATTCTTTTCAATTTATCAAAACGGTATAAATTCAACTATCGCAGCACTTAGAAGATACTACGGAAAGTTATGTTTTAAAAAAATTCATTTAACAAAAGACAGCATTTAAAATGCTGTAATAGGTTTTATTTAGTTCAAATAGTTAATTTCAGCAACTACGGCACTTACAAAGTGCTATAATAGCCCTTAATTCAATTTAGCCATTTAGTTCATTTCTATCAACTACAACATTTACAAATGCTGTAATATTCTTTACATTAGAAATAATAACATTTCAAAAATGTTGTTAATTAAATTCCAAATATTCAATATAATTTCACAAACAATTAAATTTTTATTTAAATCATTTTAAACTTATAAAATTGTATATTTTCACATTTAGAACAATCATTTAAATACTCTTATTTTCCTGATTTTATAAAGTTAAATTTTCATTCAAAAATCAATTAATAATAATTTACTTATATAATTCAACATTCCATTTCAATTCTTTATAATTAAATTTTTAACTTAACACTTAAGTTTAAATTTCCAAATATAAATTATTTTTCATTTTATTTACTTAACTTAAAATTCATTTTTAAACAAAATTCACAAATTCCTAATCTAAGTCATATTTTAAAATTCAACTTAAATATTCATTTATTTAACCCTTTAACTTATTCAAAAATCATTAACACTTTATAAAATCATTTTAAATTCATTTTAGTTCAAATTTTATATTTATTTATCATATTTTCCTACTTAATTTAAATTCCATTTATACCTAAATCAAAATTTCCAAAATAACTTACATTTCAAATTTTCTAACCTTACCATTAATTTATTCCACTTATAAATTTTTAGAAAATCAATAATACTTTACAAAAATCATTTTTAATTAAGTTTAAATCAAAATATTATAATATTTTCATTTCTAAAATACTTTAAAATTTTTAGAAAACATATTTTAACCACAGTCCTAATAAAATTTCTAACCTAAGTCCAATGATACGGATAATATATCATTTCAATCCGTAATTTACAAAGGAAAAATATGGGTTCTATCATTTCAAACCCGCAATCCCAAATAAATGCAAATAAATAAAAATCGCTCAGGCCTATCATTTCAGCACATAATGATTTTTCCCTATTCTAAAGTCCGTTCGGGTATGTATCATTTCAACCAATAGTGATTCTAATCTGCAGGGAACTTGCAGTGTGACAAACTGATATAAATAAACAGAATAACATCATATAAAAGTAACAGATAATATGACAGGTGTATAAATAGGGTGATCATCATATGATCATTGCATAAGCAGTTGCAACATAATAATAATATCTACAGATTCACAGGGTGTCAATTTACTACTTATATAAGTACGGAATGTCTGGCGAGAAATACTCACCTCTACAAGCTGAAGATGACAACCAAACACACAAACTAAGATCCATAAAGGCCTGAAAGCACGACTACGATTCAAGAGTGGGAGAGCCAAAGCTAGTTGCCTTGTCAAATTTCAAACAAAACAAAGTACAATATGGATTACAAACCAAAATATTACAAAACTATGCTAGGAATAAATACACAACTCAAAGCTAACGCTTTTGCACTTACATTCAACATCATATGCTTCAGCTATGGGCTGTAAAAGCACTGTAATGGGATGGTTTTGGATTAGGTTTGGATCAAGTTAAGGTCATATAAGTCGGCTATAACAACATATGAAGTAGAAGAGGTATATGTGTGCATGAATACACAAATTCAAGGCAAACACATGGATTTCAAGGCCATCAAAGGTCTCGGCCAAGCATGGATGGACAAGGTTAGGTCTGGGAAGATCAACTACAGCTGTTGCAGAGGTCCAAGGCTCAGGTTGTGGCTGTTGGTGGTGGTGTATGGGTCGGCCAAAGCACGATTGGAGTGGTGGAGATAAGGGGAGTTCGACTATGGTGAATCAAGTGGAGTTTTTGTCAAAAATTTGGTAGATCTTCAACTTGGATGGTCTCGGCTCTGGAATGGCAGTTGAGAGGAGGGTATGGTGGCTGGAATAGGTGGTGGTGGAGGTAGTCAAGGTGATGGAGTAAGGAGGCTGAACTACATAAGATGAATGCAAGTGCAAAAATCAATAAATCAAGTAGAAAAATGGAAAAGAATGAAAGCTTTTACCAAAAAATTTCTTCAGTACGATGGCCGATTGCTTTAGGGTTGAGAAGTATTTGTTTTTCACGTGAAAACAAAGTGGAGTGGTTGGCTGAAGAAAGAGATATGGCAGTAATTGAATGTATGTGGTGATTGGTGATGAAAAGACAACTTTGAATATGAAAAGGCATGCATGTAAAAGGTCAAAACCTTTCAAATTTCTTAATTTCTTTTGAAATTTTAAATACATGAAAAATACATATAAATACATATAAAAACACAAAAAAATGATGAATGCACAAAAATAAATAAATAAATTTTAATTAAATATAATTAAATTGAGAAAATAGCAAAAATTGGAAACTAGGCTTTAAAAATAGAAAATGAATGCAATAAATTTTGAAATTTTTTTATCATCACTTTAAAATATTTAAAATAAAATATATACCTAACATGTCATATAACACATATTAGAACATGATTTAACAAATAAAAATATTACTTATATAATTTAAAATAGACAATTTTATTAAATAAATCAATTTACACCCAATATTGTAAAAAGCATAACTTTCACAATATAAATCGGATTTCAACGAAATGAAAAGCAGTATTCTTTATATTAAATTTATTTTCATAATAAAGGATAAAATTAAAAAAAAATCAAATATTTAAATTTTAAATTTAAAAGTCAAAGTTTGACCAGATTGACCAAAATTCCACTTTTTTGGAAAATATTCTTTATATTCAGGTTTGAAATTATAATTCACATAAAAATCAAAAAAATATTTAAAATAAAAAAATTATTCATTTTAATAATATAATAAAGTTTTAAAATAAAATAATCAAAATAAGCAATTAAAATAAATAACAAAATTCCAGGTTGTTACACTCCCCCACTCAAATCTCTTCGTCATCGAAAAGAACGAACAAGGAAAATAAGGAAAAGCAAGATAGAAAAAGCAAATAGTACCCAAAAAAACAATTCCGGATTCAAAGCATGAATGCTCTTCTCTGTCTCCCAAGTACATTCTTGATCATCATTACTTACACAGTACTTTGACCAGACTAACGGATTCCCTTCTTAGCTGCTTCGTACCTCTGCCGACAATACGAAGTGGCTTACTCTCGACAGTCAGATTAAGCTAAATATCCAAACTATCAAGAGCAGTTGGCTGAATAAAATGAGGTGGGTCATGAAGATGCTAGAGGAGATGTGAGACATGGAATACATCATGCACTCCAGAAAGTTCCTCGGGCAAATCTAAACGATAAACCAAAGAAACAACTCTTTCCATAATACAGAAAGTATCCTCAAAGAAGAAGAAGGTAGAAATAGCTAGAAGAGAGAATATGTTGAAAGAAAAGGATGAACCATATTTAAAACTATATAAGTTTCAATTTAAAAATTTTATATTTAACATTTTAAACATTTTATAATACGATAAATAGTCATTTGATTCAAATTTGACAGTCCGAAGTAAACAATTTTTAAAACATTTTAAATTATTTATAAAAGTAAAATAAATGATAAAAATATCCTTTATATAATACTTTATCAAAATACATTTATAACTCGATGTCTTAACAAGTTTACTTTCGTTCCTGTAGACTCTGGCTATGCGTTGGTCAGGCGCAAAGCTAGAATTCTCTAGGTACTTGGTAGACTTGTTTCAACACCCAGTAGAAATACTGGAAAAACTTTTAAAAACAAAAGATATGGAAAGTACAATCCAAACAAATCCACCAAACCAAACATGTCGATCAAGGATCGCGGATACACAATGGTTACACCTGGATCCCCCAGGAAGCATCTGTACCTGTAGGCTGATTACCGTAGCCCTGCGATTACGCCATGAAGACTGGTAGTACCGCAAATACACAACGGTTACGCCTGGATCCCCCAAGAAACATCTGTACCCTTAGGCTCTCGCAGCCCCTGCAGATTAGGCTACCAAGCGACCCAATAGATCACAGATACACAATGGTTACGCTTGGATCCCCCAGGAAGCATCCGTACCCTTAGGCTCCCGCAGCCCCTGTGAATTACACTATGCAGTCGTGATCATAAGACCATGGAGATCGCCATGGAATTCGATGGAGACTCGAGTATCATATCCGTAAAACCCAAATCAAAGAGAATAATATCGATAAAATAAATCCACAGTGTGGCCACAAAGCGGATATCAAGCAGAAGGCACTTTCCATATCTTTACTTCAAAAATATGTACAATATAGTACCTTTCAAGATCACTTTCAAATAACATACTTATATAAAGTCCATTATATATAAGATTCCATTTTCCAATCAATTACTTTCCAAATCAATAGTATATCAAATCATACTTATATAGACTTCGATTATATAAGATTTCACTTTACAAATTGATTACCCTTTTCCAAATCAAGAGTTTTCAAATCAATTTCATACTTATACAAATCCATTTTATATAAGTTCGATTATTCCCAAATCAAAGTATTTAAATAAACAGGGTTCTCAATTTCAAACCATTTCAATATCAATTCAGTTTCAAAATCATATATGATTTCGCCACATCATTTCTTCCAAATTTCGTATATTCAGTTTCAAAGTTTTTTATAAAACAATAGATTCCAATTTCCGAATCAACAAAATTTATGTCAAACAAATTCATTTCCATTTCAAACATATATTCACTTTTAAAAATCATAATACTTTCAAAGTTATAAATCTTTCGAAATCAAAATACTTGAAATCATTACACTTTGAAAATCATAACCTTTGGAAATCATACATTTGAAATAAAAAAACATTCCTTTAATTCTTTACATATCACAAATTTATTCAATTAAACCCAAATCTAAAATTTCCAATTTTAATTCAATTCAAACCATTAGTTTCAATTCAATTTAGTTTTCCAACAAAACCATTTCAAATATTATCAAACTTTAAATAAAGATTTGATCCTTAAAATAAACTATTCAATCTTTAATATATTTCAAAGCTTAAATATACCATATTCCAAAACTAAATTTTATAATTTCATATATCTCAAATTTTACTTCATTATTACTTATTTTGAAATATTCATTTCATAAATCCATCATTTTTAAATAAACTCAAATTACTAGTAAACCAAATATCCTTTCATACAAGTATAAACTTCAAATATTCATTTATCAAACTCAATTATCATTTCAAATTCACATTCTTTATCAAAATAAAGATTAAATCATTTCCAAGCCATTTCAATCATCAAAATATCTAAACTGGTTACTAAGTTTAAAACCATCCCTTTTTAAAACCTTCAAACTATTTATTTCTATATGAAAAATTCAATTTACCATTGGAAAGATTATGTTCTATATATATACTTTATTCAAAACATTTCAAATCTATATTTCACACCAGTATAATTCAAAATAGTCTTATTTATTTCACTCAACGAACAGTTTCAAACTTATATAAATCATATTACTTTATACTTTAATCATACCAAACTAAACTTATATTCTTTTTCAAATACCTTATACCTTTCGAAATTACTTAGCTTTGAAAAGTTAACCTTGATTTGGAAGTGCTCGAACCTTCAAAATAGTCGAAGAAATCATAATTTCAATCCAAGAATTGGAAATCACCAACAAATCAGTAAACCAATTCCAAAAGATAGGGTTATACCAAAACAAATCTGAATCCCGAGGACTGAACACTGGCTTACTTTAAATCATTTCAAATATATATATATATATATATATATATATATATATATATATATATATATATATATATATATATTTCGAACACCAAACCATACTTCGAAATCTGAAATCAAAATTTGTTTCACAAAATCACTCGCATAGCAAAGCTACTAGAGTGGCCTCTCCCCCTCTCAGAAACTCGAAGATCAATGTCGATGATGTATGCATTCATCACCGAAATTATTTTCCAGCGACATAAGGGGGTTCTGGACTTTTATTTTCTTGAAACTTCTTTGAAATCTCTAAGAAATCATTGGAATTCATTCGAATACATTTTAAACATTTCTTATTTAGAAAATATCTTTAAATCATATTATTATTATTATATATTTTCCAAAATCTTAAAACCGATTTCGAAACACCGGTGTTCGATTCCTCGAAATTCACATTCAAAACCCTTCAGTTATAAATCATTTTATATAGGTCAAATTCTTATAAATTTTCAAAATTCAAATCCTTTCAAAGTTTCAAATTTCCATTCTCAAAAGATATAAAAATCCTTATTGAAAACTTTTCACTTTTATATATAATAGGGTCATCCTTATCATAATAATAATTTCGATGTATGCACAATTTCAAAATACACCACCAAACACAAATTTCCAAAGGATGATTCAAGGGTGGATTCCAAACAACAGAGATTCAAATTAGAGGAACTCTAATAAATAGAATTCTTGTTCGAAGATAAGCTCGAACGAAGATGAGATAATTTAATTACCAAATAGAAGATGGATAAGCCTTTATAAATCTCGGGCGACCTTAATCGGTCAACCGAGACTTTAGGAATATAATCAATTCAGAAATCTAAGGCAAATCGACATTCGATCGCTAGAGATAGAATGCAGGTAGAGCAGGAGATAAATAGCATCGAAATCCGAGGATACCGAAATCTCCGGTGAATCAATGATAATTGTAAAGGGGTTTCACCCCCTTACAAATCATTCAAAGATTTACGGAATCATTGATCTTTATAGAGGTCATTTCAAAGTGGAGTTACAGAATGCTCTAAAATCAAAAGGATAAAATAGGGAAAACAAGATTGTATTTCAGAACAAGTGGGAGCGTTCCAAATTTCAAGGAATCCTAATCGATAAGAATCCTAACCAAGAGATTTCTAACAAGGTGGATACAGAAGGAATGAAGTTTAGAAAATCTTGGTTTCAAAATAAGAAAATTTTTATACCAAAATAATCTTTGAAAATCCTTTAAAAATCATTTGGAAATTATTTTATACTTCGAAAACATGCTCTCTCACAAGGAAATGATTCTGAGATTGATTTCACTCAATCTAGGGTATTTCTACCCTATCTCTAATGAGTTTTTGCTTCGCAGGCTATGGTTTTCCTAAAAGCGAAGCTCTGATACCAAATGTAACAAGCTGATATTTTCAGCCATTCGCATCCACACATGCCGGACTTGAATTGCTCAAAATACCACATTGTAAATAAAATTGGAGCAAATGAAATACAATCACAGAATCACAGACACAGAAATATCAGAATAACTCGCAGCGGAAATTAAAATATCATAGAAGTTCATGAAGCTACTATAACAAACTCTCAAAACATAATACATAATATCAATCTGAAAACATATACAATAGAAATCTCAAATACATAGCAGTTTATAAATACCAGAGCTGAAATAGAACAACAAAAACTGAAAGGGAACAGATAACTAGACAAGCAGAATCTCCAGCGATTCCTAGCTCCAGAAAAGAAATCCAAAGCTTAGCTGTAAATACTTAGGATGACTCGAGCGTAAAGTAAAACCATAACACTCGAGTCAGGACATATATACTTATATAATGTAAACTAACTGAAGTGAACTGTATTGGTAATGTACAATAACTTAAAGGATGCTTGGGATTGTCCATCCTTTAAGGATCAGTTAAACTATAAATTAAATACATCCCAAAATAGTAATTTATACTTCGAAATCAAATATCATTTCAAAATTCAATATCATTCAGAAATCCATTTCAAATTATCATATCTTTCAAAACCTCATTCATTTTTATTTAATTTAAATACCATTTCAAATCAAAATTCAAAATGGTTTATATTCCAAATCAAAATACTCCATTTAAACCAATTAAATATTCCAATTAAACAATTAAATATTCCATTTAAAACATTTATACATTCCATTAAAATCATTTAAATATTCCATTTAAACCATTTAAAAGTGAAGTTATTATATTTAATAATCAAATATCAAATTCTCATAAATTTAGCCTTTTCAAAGTTTATTTATTCTTTTAAATTTATCAAAACTGTATAAATTCAACTATCGTAGCACTTAGAAGATGCTACGGAAAGTTATGTTTTAAAACAATTCATTTAACAAAAGACAGCATTTAAAATGCTGTGATAGGTTTAATTTAGTTCAAATAGTTAATTTCAGCAACTACAGCACTTACAAAGTGCTATAATAACCCTTAATTCAATTTAGCCATTTAGTTCATTTCTATCAACTACAACATTTACAAATGCCGTAATATTCTTTACATTAGAAATAATAACATTTCAACAATACTGTTAATTAAATTCCAAATATTCAATATAATTTCACAAAAAATTAAATTTTTATTTAAATCATTTTAAACTTATAAAATCATATATTTTCACTTTTAAAACAATCATTTAAATACCCTTATATTCATGATTTTATAAAGTTAAATTTTCATTCAAAAATCAATTAATAATAATTTACTTATATAATTCAACATTCCATTTCAATTCTTTATAATTAAATTTTCAACATAACACTTAAGTTTAAATTTCCAAATAATAACTAATTTTTCATTTTTTTTACTTAACTTAAAATTCATTTTTAAACAAAATTCACAAATTCCCAATCTTAGTTATATTTCAAAATTCAACTTAAATATTCATTTATTTAACCCTTTAACTTATTCAAAAATCATTAACACTTTATAAAATATTTTTAAATTCATTTTAATTCAAAATTTATATTTATTATCATATTTTCCTACTTAATTTAAATTCCATTTATACCCAAATCAAAATTTCCAAAATAACTTACATTTCAAATTTTATAACCTTACCATTAATTTATTCCACTTATAAACTTTTAGAAAATCAATAATACTTTACAAAAAATTAAGTTTAAATCAAAATATTATAATATTTTCATTTCTAAAATACTTTAAAAATTTTAGAAAACATATTTTAAGCACAGTCTGTATAAAATTTCTAACCTAAGTCCAATGAAATGGATAATATATCATTTCAATCCGTAGTTTACAAAGGAAAAATCCGGGTTCTATCATTTCAAACCCGCAATCCCAAGTAAATGCAAATAAATAAAAATCGGTTAGGCCTATCATTTCAGCCCATAACGATTTTTTCCTATTCAAAAGTCCATTCGGGCATGTATCATTTCAACCCATAGTGATTCTAATCTACAGGGAACTTGCAGTGTGATAAACTTATATAAATAAACAGAATAACATCATATAACAGTAACAGATGATATGAAAGGTGTATAAATAGGATGATCATCATATGATCATAGCATAAGCAGTTACAACATAACAATATTATCTACAGATTCACAGGGTGTCAATTTACTACTTATATAAGTATGGAATGTCTGGTGAGAAATACTCACCTCTACAAGCTGGAGATGACAACCAAACACACAAACTAAGATCCACAAAGGCACGAAAGCATGACTACGATTCAAGAGTGGGAGAGCCAAAGCTAATTGTCTTTTCAAATTTCAAACAAAATAAAGTACAATATGGATTACAAACCAAAATATTACAAAACAATGCTAGGAATAAATACACAACTCAAAGCTAACGCTTTTGCACTTGCATTCAACATCATATGCTTCAGATATGGGCTGTAAAAGCACTGTAATGGGATGGTTTTGGATCAAGTAAAGGTCATATAAGTTGGCTATAACAACATATGAAGTAGAAGAGGTATATGTGTGCATGAATACACAAATTCAAGGCAAATACATGGATTTCAAGGCCATCAAAGGTCTCGACCAAGCATGGATGGACAAGGTCAGGTCTAGGAAGATCAACTACAGGTTTTGCAGAGGTCCAAGGCTCAGGTTGTGGCTGGTGGTGGTGGTGTATGGGTCATCCAAAGCACGATTGGAGTGGTGGAGACAAGGGGAGTTCGACTATGGTGAATCAAGTGGAGTTTTTATCAAAAATTTGGTAGATCTTCAACTTGGATTGTCTCGGCTCTGGAATGGCAGTGGAGAGGAGGGTATGGTGGCTAGAATAGGTGGTGGTGGAGGCGGCAAAGGTGCTGGAGTAAGGAGGGCCGAACTACATAAGATGAATGCAAGTGCTAAAATCAATAAATCAAGTAGAAAAATGGAAAAGAATGAAAGTTTTTACCAAAATTTTTCTTCAGGATGATGGCCGATTGTTTTAGGGTTGAGAATTATTTGTTTTTCATGTGAAAACAAAGTGGAGTGGTTGGCTGAAGAAAGAGATATGGTAGTAATTGAATGCATGTGGTGATTGGTGATGAAAAAACAACTTTGAATATGAAAAGGCATGCATATAAAAGGTCAAAACCTTTCAAATTTCTTATTTTCTTTTGAAATTTTAAATACATGAAAAATACATATAAAAAAAAATATGATGAATGCACAAAAATAAATAAATAAATTTTAATTAAATATAATTAAATTGAGAAAATAGCAAAAATTGGAAACTAGGCTTTAAAAATAGAAAATGAATGCAATAAATTTTGAAAATTTTTTATCATCACTTTAAAAATATTTAAAATAAAATATATACCTAAAATGTCATATAACACATATTATAACATGATTTAAAAAATAAAAATATTATTTATATAATTTAAAATAGATAATTTGATTAAATAAATCAATTTACACCCAATATTGTAAAAAGCATAATTTTCACAATATAAATCGGATTTCAACGAAATTAAAAGCAGTATTCTTTAAATTAAATTTATTTTCATAATAAAGGATAAAATTCAAAAAATTCAAATATTTAAATTTTAAATTTAAATGTCAAAGTTTGACCAGATTGACCAAAAATCCACTTTTCTGGAAAATATTCTTTATATTCAGGTTTGAAATTATAATTCATATAAAAATCAAAAAAATATTTAAAATAACAAAAATTATTCATTTTAATAAATATAATAAAGTTTTCAAATAAAATAATCAAAATAAGTGTTTGCGCCAAAATTGGTCACAAACCCCGATGAATGTGAAAGCACCAGTGTTGGAATATAAATCAGCAATATCCAAACACAAATCACAGATCTTAAGTAGCAAAATAATAAATGTAAACAAGAACACACGATTTATAGTGGTTCGGCTATCTCTGGCCTACGTCCACTTCAAAGGTTTTTCCTTTTATTGATGTTCTTCATTGATTACAATCGATTACAGCGGATTACAATGGATTGTAGTTCTGAAATTCAAGTACAACGGTGGTTGTTGTGTGCAAAGTAGAGCCTTGGTGGAGTCTTGATGCTTCAGAGTCTTGATTTTGCCAAAGAGAATCTGGTCCCTTTTTTGAATGACCTGGGGCTCTATTTATAGGCGTAGGAGGCTGATATTTCTCCTAGAAATCAGGTAGACCACTTCCAGCACGTGAGGGGGCCCACATGGCCGATACCTGGAGATCCGGGCCCATATTGGGATCGATTCGACCCTAGGTTCGAATCGATCAAGAAATCGTCCAATCATGGTGAAATTTGGTGTGGACATTCTTCAACATGTAGATGAACTCCTGTAAAAATTTCATGGGATTTGGATCAGTGGATTGGAAGTTATGATCGGTTCGAAATTGGCGTGTTCGGTTTTCTGTTTGGTTCGAACCGATGCTATGGTCTTCTTCGAATCGATCTGTTTGATTCGAGTGCCTCGAATCGATCCAAGGGATGACGTGGCGCGCCTTCTTCGGTTCGATCCAGGTTTTTCGCCGAGTTGAACGAGTCGAGTCCGAGTTCTCTGCCGAGTTTGCTGGATGGCTTCGTGGTTGGATTCGAGGTTCATCTTCGAATCGATGGAATGTCGTTTGTTCGAATCGATCCAAACGACCTTGGATCGATTCGAAGTTGTCTTAACACGTTGGATTCGAAGATAGCATGGGGCGAGGTGACTTGGATGGATTCGAAGCAAGGCTCAGTCCATGGATTCGAAGTCAGGTCGTGGATGGATTCGGAGCAAGGCTACCTGGGGGTTTACTTGATGGAGTCGAAGCGAGGGCATTTCTCATGGATCCGAGGCAATGGCAACTCCATGGATACGAACTCCATAACCTAGAGGGATTCGAAGAGAGGACATCGTGATGGAGTCGAAGTCAATGGTGTTGAAGCGGGATGGAGTCGTTGGCTGATGGATTCGAACATGATGGGTTCGAACTAGTCAGGGTGATGGGTTCGAACCAAGCAATGCCCATTCCTCTTAACTTGAATCCATCATAACTTGAGCATACGACCTCGGATTGACTTGAAATTTGAAATGCAGACTTCTATGATCTTTCTTGTCGTGTCCTATCAATTGTGGCCTGTTCCGGACTCGGACAAAATTCACTGATATCCATGGTTATCCTGCAATGCTTGGTTGATATTCATGAATAGTAATCATTGACTTTCAGTAAATTTTGGATATCTCAACTTTGCCAAAAGTTGGGATAACATTTTGCCCCCCAAAACATGCCTTTTTGTAAAAGGTATGTTTTGAATGGTCTTATATCAAGTGTAAGGAATTCATGTTTCATTCATAGCTGTGGTATTATCAATCAAGTTTGTGGCTGTTCGAAGCCAAATCAATATTCGTTCTTTTCGAAGAAGTTGAGAATGAAGTTTCGTAGTCTCTCCAGACTATTACTGGCTGCTCTGAACCCTTACTAAGTCCGTTCCAGACTTAGTGATTGAATAGAAAGATCCTATTGCTCTCTGGTGTTGCCTTCTATCCCTTGCACTCTGGTCCCAGTTAGGACGTATAGCGATATCATAGTCGTTCTGGACCGATCATAGCCTCTCCGGGCTCTTGCTGGATCCCATCCTGTCACTCTCCGGTGAAGGGGAAACAGCGCTTAAGTGAGTCGATCCTGTCGCTCTCCGGCGAAGCAACTCACTTCTTGCACTCCGGTTCAGTGTATCTGAACATTTAGCGATGTCTTGGTCGTTCGAGACCGATCATAGCCTCTCCGGGCTCTTGCTGGATCCCATCCTGTCATTCTCCGGTGAAGGGGAAACAGCGCTTAAGTGAGTTGATCCTGTCGCTCTCCGGCGAAGCAACTCACCTCTTGCACTCCGGACCCCGTCTCTCCGGGTAGGGTCATAAAGCGATCATGTTTATATTGATATTTAATGTTCATCCTTTGACTCTCCGGTCAAAAGGTTTATTGCAAGAAGTTATAATTTATTTGTTTAATATTCAAGTTCTAGATGTTCAATCTCAAACATCAGAGAAGAAGAAAAAAACTAAACATTGCCTCTCCGGGCATATCGGTTTATCTCCATCTCAGAGCATGCCTAGGGATCTCTCCGGTTCCCGTGCATGTGTAAGTGGAGTAACCGTTTATTCTGAAAATAAATCTAAATAAAATTATTCGACCAAAGTTCAAATCCTGGACTTGGCCCTTGCCATCTCTAATCAGTTGATGACGAGTCGTGATCCCGATCCAGGATCGTTCCTGCTAGGTGGGGGCGGTAGTTGTTCATGCCTTGTTGCTGCTGTCCGTTCTCTGACAAATTGCGGCAATCTACCACCCCTAGCATGTTCTTCCACCTCATCCTTTAGGTGGCGGCATTCATCTGTAGTGTGCCCATCCAGCTCATGGAATAGGCAATATTTTCCAGTCCTGCGCTCTCGCTCAGTGGGATCCCTTATAGGTGGCTTTCGATAGGGGAGTTGCCCCCGAGTTTCAGTGAAGATTCTTTCTAGGCTTGCATTCAGATCTGTGTACTGCCTGAATCTCGGTTCTCGGAGTTTCTTCCGTTTATCAGGACCATCATGTCTGTCATCCTGTTTCCTCTTTCCCTTGTCCGCTCTGGACTGTTCTCTGGAGGTCCCTACGCTTTGAGTGGCATTTATTTCTCGACTCTCGGCTTGTGATTCTTCTAATCAGATGAATTTTTCAGCTTTATGAAAGAATTCTCCGAGATCCTGCGGTGGATCTTTAGTTAGATAATCTTTGAACTTGGTGCCTTCCGCGACTCCTGCCACCGCCGCCATTAAAATCATTGATGGATCCGGGCGATCCACAGAAGTCACTGTCACGTTGAATCTTAGCAGAAAATCTTTTATGGACTCTCCGGTCCTTTGCTTGATCGATGCTAAGGTCATCACACTCTTAGGTCACGTTACGTGGACCCTGAACTGTCTCATGAAGCAATCTACAAGCTCGCTCCATGTTCCGATTGATCCAGTCTCCAGTTGTCTGAACCATAGTGCAGCTAAATCTGACAAATATAAAGGGAAGCATCGTGCCATCACCTCCTCGAGTGCCCCCAGCACTTCCATGTGCCTGATATATCTTATGATATGCATGGTCGGGTCTGATCTCCCGTCATATGGTTCTAGCGCTGGTAGTTTGAACTTTGGAGGGTTCCTTGCGTTTCGGATGTTTGGAGTGAATGGACTCCGACTAACTTCTTCTAGGCCTCCGCTAGGCAATCCTCCTCTCATGATTCTTCGCATGAGGCCAATCATTCTCTCGTCTTCGTCTAGGGGTTGGCCCCCTGTCAAGTTCCTGTCCTGCCCCCCGAGCCTTGAAGGGAATTCTGGTACGTATTCTTCTGGTGGCTCGTTAGCATAAGCATTGGCTCCAGTTTGTCGAGCTCCGCCTGTTGGTCTTCCAGTATCGGACCCTGAGGGTCTGCCCCCAAGGCCTTGCTGACCACCTTCAACTCTTGTATTTTGGTTTTGAACCTGACCTTCATTAGCTTCTGCAATCCTGATTCCTTGTCCCGCACTCGTAACTGTCGTAGTTGGTCCAAGGTTTTGTATGTTCGCCGCCCTCATCTGTTCGAGGAAATTCTGCAGCATCTCCTGTTGACTCTTCATCATGCTCTCGCGTAGTGAATTAGCCATAGCCTCCATCTCGTCTCTGGTGATATAGACGGGAGCCGGTCCTTCTCCTGATCCTGAGGATGCCTCTTGGCTTCCTCCCTGTTGGCTCCTATCAATCCTCTGTCTCGTTTGTCGAGTCATTGTCTCTGAACTGGAGTTCTTCGAACTTTTGAATCTGAATTCCGAATTTGATGTAGCGGGTGCTAGTTCTTCTCAGTGAAAGCACCAAAGTGTTTGCGCCAAAATTGGTCACAAACCCCGATGAATGTGAAAGCACCAGTGTTGGAATATAAATCAGCAATATCCAAACACAAATCACAGATCTTAAGTAGCAAAATAATAAATGTAAACAAGAACACACGATTTATAGTGGTTCGGCTATCTCTGGCCTACGTCCACTTCAAAGGTTTTTCCTTTTATTGATGTTCTTCACTGATTACAATCGATTACAGCGGATTACAATGGATTGTAGTTCTGAAATTCAAGTACAACGGTGGTTGTTGTGTGCAAAGTAGAGCCTTGGTGGAGTCTTGATGCTTCAGAGTCTTGATTTTGCCAAAGAGAATCCGGTCCCTTTTTTGAATGACCTGGGGCTCTATTTATAGGCGTAGGAGGCTGATATTTCTCCTAGAAATCAGGTAGACCACTTCCAGCACGTGAGGGGGCCCACATGGCCGATACCTGGAGATCCGGGCCCATATTGGGATCGATTCGACCCTAGGTTCGAATCGATCAAGAAATCGTCCAATCATGGTGAAATTTGGTGTGGACATTCTTCAACATGTAGATGAACTCCTGTAAAAATTTCATGGGATTTGGATCAGTGGATTGGAAGTTATGATCGGTTCGAAATTGGCGTGTTCGGCTTTCTGTTTGGTTCGAACCGATGCTATGGTCTTCTTCGAATCGATCTGTTTGATTCGAGTGCCTCGAATCGATCCAAGGGGTGACGTGGCACGCCTTCTTCGGTTCGATCCAGGTTTTTCGCCGAGTTGAACGAGTCGAGTCCGAGTTCTCTGCCGAGTTTGCTGGATGGCTTCGTGGTTGGATTCGAGGTTCATCTTCGAATCGATGGAATGTCGTTTGTTCGAATCGATCCAAACGACCTTGGATCGATTCGAAGTTGTCTTAACACGTTGGATTCGAAGATAGCATGGGGCGAGGTGACTTGGATGGATTCGAAGCAAGGCTCAGTCCATGGATTCGAAGTCAGGTCGTGGATGGATTCGGAGCAAGGCTACCTGGGGGTTTACTTGATGGAGTCGAAGCGAGGGCATTTCTCATGGATCCGAGGCAATGGCAACTCCATGGATACGAACTCCATAACCTAGAGGGATTCGAAGAGAGGACATCGTGATGGAGTCGAAGTCAATGGTGTTGAAGCGGGATGGAGTCGTTGGCTGATGGATTCGAACATGATGGGTTCGAACTAGTCAGGGTGATGGGTTCGAACCAAGCAATGCCCATTCCTCTTAACTTGAATCCATCATAACTTGAGCATACGACCTCGGATTGACTTGAAATTTGAAATGCAGACTTCTATGATCTTTCTTGTCGTGTCCTATCAATTGTGGCCCGTTCCGGACTCGGACAAAATTCACTGATATCCATGGTTATCCTGCAATGCTTGGTTGATATTCATGAATAGTAATCATTGACTTTCAGTAAATTTTGGATATCTCAACTTTGCCAAAAGTTGGGATAACAATAAACAATTAAAATAAATCATAAAATTCAGGGTTGTTACACTCTCCCTACATCTTTTATATGAAAACGTTGATCATTGATAATATATCCTTTCTAAGACAAGGCATCATTCTTCGGACCCAAACCAATCCATCTTAACATGTCATCGTGATCCTTGGAGGAAATAGGTATATACAACAAATTCCATTAAGCATGAATGTTTTAGAGTAATATTAGTACTCAAATGAGAATATATTTGGAATCTAACCAACCTTCCTTTTAATCCAATCGGCAAATTTTTTTGTATGTGTGTCCCAAAGTAAGGTCGCATTTTTTCTCATGCGCTGATCTTAATTTTCTAATTCCTCCAAATGCAAACTAGTATAAAACAAGTGATTATAAGTTATAAATAGCATTACGAACACATCAAAATGATTAAAACAATGTAACATAAACTTACTCTATAAATGGTTCTATCACATTCATATTCATTAACACGGCTAAACGAGCCATTTCTTTCTCATTAGCTGACAATGTAACCGTCTTGGACATTGAAATCGGACGTCCCTTAGGTATTACATTGCTTTCATAATCTTCATTTCGAGCTTCTTTCTCCTCTATATGTCCAGATTTTTTTCAAAAATTCATTGAAAAACATCATGGATTCTTCTAGAAGATAGGATTCTGCAATACATCCCTCTAGTCGTGCAAACTTTCTTACATAGTCTTTAAGTGTCTTCATATATCGTTTGAATGGGTACATCCAACGAAAATGAACCGATCCACACATTAGTGCTTCTTTTCCAAGATGAATGGACAAATGTACCATTATATCAAAAAAAGATGGTGGAAAAGTTCGCATAAAACTTCAATAATCTCAACATTGATTTGTTCTACCTTCTCTCTATCAAGAACACATTGACATAATTTGTTGAAAAAAGAACATAAGCGAATTATTGCTTTTCTTGCCTTCTTTTCCATTAATCCTCTCGATGCTGCTGGCAATAACTGTTGCATTAATACATGGTAATCATGTGACTTCAATCCGCTAATTTTGCAACCATGCAACGAAACCCGATTCTTCAAATTTGAACAGTATCCATCTTGTCCTTTGAAATCGTACAATCTTTTGCAAAATATTTTTCTCTCGGAATTTGACAGCATGTATGGAGCTGGTGGAAGATATGTTTTATTCCTACAAGGTTGTGCATGAAGCTCATTTCGAATTCCCCAATCCTCTAAATCCTTTCTACAGTTGGTTCCATCTTTTGATTTATTACCATGCAACATCGTGCCCAATAGGCTTTCACCGATATTTTTCTCCACATGCATTACATCTATATTGTGACATAATGGAAGTCCCTGCGAAAACCAAAACTATAACGCATTATTGGGATTTTCTTATGTTAAAACAATGAAAATAAATTAACTACTAACCTTCCAATGTGGCAAATCAAAGAAAATCAATCTTTTCTTCCATCTTGATAGCTCCAATTCTATTGAATTTTTAACATTATCATACTCATATTCTGTATCATAAGCACACTTTCTCTTCTTACTTTTCTATTCTTTTTCTTTTCCAAAATCATTCGCATAATCCTTCAACAATGCATAAATGTTTCTCCCAGTTAGAATTCTAGGAGCACTACCTTTTTCTATGGTGTTATCAAACAATGCCTTTTGTTTCCTCCGTGAATCTGAAGTAAGTAGAAATCTTCTATGACCCATGTAGATGCTCTTTCGACTGTGATTCAACCACGAGAATGTGTATTGACACCACATAATGGGCAACCTTTTTTCCCCTTCACACGACATCCAGCAAGATTTCCATAAGCCGAAATGATGCAAGTCTTCCACCAAAGGTGCCAAATATACATCAATATCATTTCAGGGTTGCTTTAGGCCTGGAATAAGTAAAGATAACATAATATTTCCTTTCTTCATACACAACGTAGGCGAAAGATTGTATGTCACAAGCATTACCGACCAACAACTATATTTCGAACTCAACATGGAAAACGGATTGAATCCATCTGTAGCAAGACTAAGCCTAAGATTGCATGGATCGATGAAAAAGATGTATACTTTTCATCCACCATTTTCCATGTCAAAGAATCCACGGGATGACGCATTTTTCCATCTTTGCTTGTATTTCTAATATGCCATCTTAAATTTGTTTCCATCTTTTGAGATCTATACATTCTTTTAAATCTCAGAATTATTGGAAAGTATCTCAACACTTTAACTGGAGTACCTTTTATAACCTCTTTAGTATATTGATTTTTCTTCCATCTCGAAGAACCATATTTTGGACAAATATCTAAATCTTTGTATTCTTTTCTGAAAAGGCAACAGTCATTATCACAAGCATGTATCTTTTCAAAACCCATGTCGAATGTTCTAAGAAATTTCTTTACTTCATATAAGGTTTTGGGAAGCACGTTATTCTTCGGCAAAAATAAATGTTGCACAGTTAAAAGCTTATCAAACCCACTATCAGACAAGCCAGTCTCACATTTAAGATTAAACAAGACGGTGATGGCAGATAATTTTGTGTGATCTATTCAACCATGATATAATGGAGTTTCTGCATCTTCTAAGTTCTTGAGTGACTCATCTTCTTTACTCTGAGAATCAACATTATCTTTATCATCATGAAAAAAAAATCATCATTCAAAAAATCTTCATCTTCGTAGTGAATCATCTTGAGTAAATCATATACGTCAAACGTATTTGTTTTCTTCTCTTTAATTATCTGTTCGCCATTGTTAAACCATACAATGTGACGTATTTAGGATCCATTCATCCAATAATTAAATGATGATGTGATCATCATGATGACTAAGATTCCGACAATCTTTGCGAGGGCATAAATTTTTTCTACACTTCTTACATTCCTCTTTGCAGCATGCACAAAATTCATTGCTCTTTGTTGGTACTCTATGCTAGTTCTATGACAAAAGCTAAAAACATAAAAAATGAAATTGAGTTTTAATATTATATTACATGTTCTAATTCTCAAAATACATATTAAGTTAAGCATTGTTTTATCACCTGTTTAAAAAAACCCAATCTTTTCCCATCGTCGACATATGAAGGCAAATAAGTTCCCAATCTTTGACGTGGAAATTGGTGACATCTCTTCTTCCTATGTCTGATACTAATTAAAAAAAATAAGTTGCTATGTTAATAGTACTTCTTAATATCGGGCCACACAATCATTCTAAAGATTAGCCAAATAAAACTTTGTTCAATGACGTTTCAATGAATTTTTATTAATAAATTATGAACAAGTGTAAGTGATTTCATACATGTAGGTTTTACTGGAAAATCGGTTCAATCAGTATAATAACACCGAATGAATATGGTATTTTGAAGTGTAACTTCTAACAAATTCGATATTTAAAAACATGGTAATAGGTTTTTTTTGCTGTTTTAGGAACAGTTGTAAAGCTGGTTACGTATATTTCTGGTGCTATCAAATAAGCATTTTTTAGTTCCTATTACACAGGCTATAAATAGTTTGAAGGTTATGGTCAAAACAACGCAGTGCTATAGCACAGAATTTTATTACACGGGCCATAAAATTGATCTATACCATGGCTAGAAAAAAGTGGCTTAAAATTTATTACACGGGCCATAAAATTTATTACACAGGCCATAAAATACATAAAGAGTCTAAATCAATTTTATATTGGAAGACAAACAATATGACTAATACAACAAATAATTTTTCAAGCTCTGAAACTACTAAATCCGACTTATGTAAAACTACTACGTCCTTGATGCAAAATTATAAAAGTCAGCTAAATGGAAACTAGTTGAAAGTGACAAAGATGAGGAGTGTGATCAGATGGTTACTTTCCGGATAACAAACTTGATTACATATGCATTAAATAATTGCAACTACAGAAAAGAAAAAAATTGATTTTTTTTCTTAGAAGGCATTGCTTGAAGTCATGCAGGCCGTAACACCTAAAGTGACCCATATGGAATCTATGTAAAACCTTACATTATATAAACAGATGCAACATGCATCCCTACTTTTGATTTCTATTTGCCGAATACTTCTAGGTTTTATCCAAAGCCGCTTGCCATTTTTCGTTTACCTGGTTTTTTTAATTATAGGACAAAAGACATGATGAAGACACTTATTGATGACTTTCTCTATGATGTAAGTTATATTAATTGCACATTAATAGATTGGTAAACGTATGGATCATGCAACTCCTTTAATTAGACTTACTCAACTATCATGTCTCTCTCAAAGTCTTAACATATGAAGGTAGAAGGTTATGTATTACTTTGCAATTCACTATTGTTCTAATTTTCCAAATTGGAGTCTAGTATTACAGATAATTTTGACAAAATCATGGGTGTAGCCAGACTCTCAATGTCCAGACATGTTGATATTCAATATCTTCCATAATTCAATTTTGTGATTATTCGTATTTGGTGTACAAGATTTATACTTTGGTTAAAACGGTAAAAAGATTACACAGTTTAACCCTGGACATAGCCAAGCTTTTATTCATTTAATAAAAAAACATAAATATATAAAGGTGTAAACTAGGGTTAAATAAAAGGTCTTCCTTATTAGGGTTGAATCAACAATTTCAGTTAGAAATTAGGTAGAAATTCGAATATACGATGCATGCAAATTAGGGTTAAATTAAAATAGAATCACAAAATCGAATCACAAAATCGATTTAGACGATTCATACCTAAATATACCTAAGCGATTGTTGGCCGTCGCTAGGATGTTGAGTAATGCCGCGAGGACGTTGAGCAAGGACGGAGTGGACGATGAAAAGGGGAACTTGATATTCAATTGATGAAATTTGAGCGATTGCTGGCTGCCGCGAGGATTGAAAAGGGGAAAAAAATTCTACAGAAGTAGATCGAAATGGAGAGAGAGTTTTCTAAGTATACGTGGTGGAAAACAATGACTGGTCACGTTTCTTTTTGATTAGGCGGAAATAGGTTCCTAAGGAGCGAGAACAAAAAAAATTTGGTCATGAAACATATTTTGGAAAAATATTTTTGGTTGCATTTATGATAAAACGCCACGGTTTTTTGCAACGGTAAATGATTTTTCTTGTAGTGGTTGTTATATTGGGTATCAAAACTTAGTTTAGTCGATCATAGGAATTAGGATATGCTAAGAGAATGTATTTGTAATTTTACGTATATTTATATGCGTGTGTGTGCATGTGTGGATGTGCGTGTATGTGTGTGTTATACGTCAAACTCTATAAATCCGACTATAGAAGTAGTTGGGACCATACTTCGAAAGGATGGACGAAGCAACTATGAGTTAGGCCAATAAATAGATTTAAATTTATATGCTTGCCCCGATTACCCCCACAGAGTGCAAGCTGTACTACAAGACACATTAACCAAGAGAAGCAAGAGCATGATATATAGAAGGATCCTATAATAACCTACACCTTAGTGGGTATGAATTTTGGCAAAATTTAATCCAAGTCCATTACGGCACAGATCATTGGTTTTAGTAACCTATTATAAACATAAGTATATCAAGGATCAATCAAACTAAACTCACAGTGGAATAGAAAATATAAAAGGATATAAATACTAACAAGGCTACTACCTCGGAACCAATGATATTCCTTGGACATCCAATTTCCTTATTAGTACGGAGCATGAATAAGAAGACTTCTCCATCAACCATTCCATCTTACTCCAGTGACATGTTCCTTTAAATCTATCTTATGGGTTGTAACGAGGAGTGGGTCAGAACAACATTCTGGTGATTGGACAATTGCTTACTTTATCCATAAACCAAACTTATACCGAATGGTTTCCATTTAAATGTTATCTTATTATTTTCAGTTAATTTGTTTAATTTTAAGTGTGTACGATATGTCTACCTAACCTTCTCCAAGGTATATAATATTGACATATGTGTATTGCACATATGCTACCTAAAACCTTGCCACTTAATACTTAAATATGAAGCGGGCCTTTCGCATTATCAACATTGGTCTATCGGTCCTAGCTATAGAGACCAAGGACTTATATATACGGCTTTGCAATATATAATTGCCACATATATCGTTAATAATGTCCTAGTCATGGAAGAGATAGTGCCAAGGCCACTTAATACCATCTTAAGGGGAATTAGGCAGAATCTAACTATTTAATACCTTATTTAAGGCAGGTCCCCATCATTTAATACCTAATCTAATGGCAGATCCCTCATCGGTACCTATTTAGCTTACATTGCACGAAAATCTCTTCAACCACTTAACACTTCCTATTGAAGCAGATCTTTTTGAGATATCATTTACCGTGCCTAACCGCTAACCCTAACCATTTAATACTTCCTAAATAGGAAAGCGGCAGACTATTAATTAACCACTTAATACCTCCTACCCAGAAGCAGGTCTTGCATCCTGTGCATGTACCTTTTGGCATGGGTCCTATGGTTAGAGATATCTCACATTAGTAGTATGTGTACACAACTGCTGGTAGCCTCTGAGTAAAGTGTAGACTTCTGTTGTGTAACTCTACTGATCTCGCATCCTAACCCACTAATTCCAATTAATTATTCTAAGCTATAATGACCCGTAATTTTCAATAATTAAAAATATTAAATTAAATAAGATTTGAATTTAATATTGTGAGAAATTAAAATTTATGATTTATTAATGAGAAAAATAATTAGATAATGATTTAATAATGTTGTATGAATGTTATTGACAACTATTTTAATGTAATATTAATTAATTGAAATGATTGTAAAATTAACTTGGTTATACTTGTAAATAAAGAATTAAATTGGTAATTAATGGAATTAATGGAATTTAAATATGATAATTAACATGGTAAGATGTTAACCGTACAGTATGAATGCAATAAAATGTAAACAATGTTAATTATATTCGTAAGGTAGTGATTCAATAATAAGAGTGTAAATCAAAATATAAGAATTTGATTGAAATTAAAATATAATTAACTGGGATTTTATTACGGTTATAATTGAACGTTGTAATTAGTATAATATTTAAATAGTGAATTTAACACGGAAATTTATTTTGATAGACTATTAATTTCAATGGAATCAAGACTGATGATTTGTTAACGTTTAAATATGAATTTAAAAGTGATTAAATCCATTTAATAGTTATTTATTTAATTAACGTGAAAACAGCCATTTTGGCCATTGTCTCGGATTTCGACGAAACCAGTTTCATCGGATCCGTAACAACGAATTATTATAGAATTTCAAGTTTCATAGCGATTAGACTTATCGTTTGATCATGTGAGCTCGAAACGCGTAGAAATCAATTTAACGAATTCAATTAAAATAAATCGATTTTTGAAAGCTAACTTCTACATACTCTTGAATTAGGGATTGAAACTAGTTTCATTGAGTTTGAAAATATCGAAAACCTATATTTCAATATATTAGATGACCTATTTTCATTTCAGGAATGAAACGGGCTTTTCGGGTTCACGTAATCATTTCGACCAATTCAATATGTACCATTCGTTCTTATCCATCTATCGATATAAATAGATTTTGTTTCTCTAACCCTAGCAGCCTTTCATTTTATTCTGTACGTACATCAACTTCATATCGTTCATCCTTCTCAATGGAAGAAACCTAATTCCAATTCAAAAACCCTAATTTTCAAATCAAAATCAATTTCAAAATTCAAACTGTAATGACCGGGCAATTTCGACTCCCGAAAATTGACACTAATACGTCCACGGTATATAGTGTCGAGCATCGAGTGCCGAAAACACCAGGCTGTTAGGGTTAAGAAGAAGAAGATGTAGAATAAGAATCAGAAATAACAGTATAGAATCTCACAATCGCAGTGGAACAAAGTATAATATATAATAGCAGCATTTTATACAAAGAAAAACTGTAACTGTTATAATATACACAAGCTATCAGTGTACAAACGTCAACAAATAAATGTGGACAGTTATAATAAATTGTCACTAAATACTGACTATACAGCCTACAATACACAGCGGATATAATCAATACGTTTCTACCATCCAGTTCGTCACTTGAGCTCCAAAACGTCCTGACATGAAATTCTATAATACTCGGTCTGACCCGAGCATTACAATAAAGTAACATCCGAGTCAGATTAGAAACTAGCGTGAGTAAAACCCACTAAATTTGAAATACTAAAGTTATAAAACTTCTTTGAACAAAGGTAACTCGTACAGCATGACAAGTTTTATCTGATTATAACCAAAAACAATCTTACAGAAATCCATTGATATTATAATAGGGTCTAAGTACAATGCTTTAAAATGTTAAATTTGTGAAAATTAGTCCAATTCCAGTCTATTAAACTCTATAATCGAACCATAAAGGTTCGTAGTGATTTTCAATCCGAGATGGTTTCGGAGGATAACACTGATATCCGATCTCGGTCTCTTCAAATCCAAGCTATAAACTTTACAGGGTACATTGTTTAAAATAAACAATTTATATTTAAGGTGACAATATCCTTACATAGGAATCTATTATAGACACTTATCTCCAAATAAATGCATCATCATTTTGTTCTAATTATTTTCAACATGTCTGACCACTAGATGGCACTGACAAGAATATTTGAAATAATATCGAAAAGAGTTAAGTCAAGATATAATTCGCTAACCAATTTTAACGATCAACACCCAATACCAAACAATTCACACATCAAGGTTTAGTTAACATTAAGTACCCGAATAAATTTATGTTTAAATCTAAATTAATTACAAATTAAAGAAATAAAAAACAAAACAATATTTAATAGTTAATCAAGGTTTTTACCCTCTGTAACGACCCGATATTTTCAACCATTCGCATCCGCACATGTCGGACTTGAATTGCTCAAAATACCGAATTGTAAAATAATTTTGGCAAATCTCAGAATATACAGCAAATAAATAAATCACACATCACAGACACAGAGTAATATAATGCAACGGAAACAAAGAGATAGTAGTTCATGAAGCTACTATATAAATACATCAGAGTTAAACAAGGATACAACAGAAGTTTAATTCAATAATCAAGTACAAAGCTGAATACATCATTGGAATCAACTGAATAACTGGGATCAACTGAGTACTAAAATTGAAATTGATAGCTGGATCTTCAAGCAAAGCTCCAACTCTAAATGTGAGTCTCTAATGCTGTATCACTCAGTCTGACCCGAGCATAAAGCAAAACACAAAACACTCGAGTCATGACATACATACTTGTACAATGTAAACTAACTCAAGTGAACTGTAATAGAAAGGTACAAGTAACTTAAAGGATGCTTGGGACAGCCCATCCTCTAAGGACCGTTAAACTATTTACTACGTAGTAATATTTCGCTATTATAATAATGTCTATAGTAAAATAAACTTACTTTTAAATAGTGTTAAGGCTTTACATTTTCCATCTTAAAACGTAATAGTGCCAGTAGTCTATACAACACCTGCGTACCTCCTGATCGGGAGGCTACGAGAAGATGCTCCATAGGTACAACACAAATCAAACTCATACAAGGCTCGCTAGGGTAGGTGACACAGCACAACTAGAAAATGCCAGGGTAGACATACCAATTACGTTTCCGGACCGGTGGTAATGCGTAGCAGCTACTACCACGCACCTCGAGCAACACCCCTAAAATCAAAAGGGCCCCAAACAATCACAAAGTAATAGATTGGTATCGAAGGGGTGTGTCTGATAAGAGGAGTTAGCTTCGTCATTAGCCCATCGATCGCTCCTGTTTTACCCACCTTAAGCCAACTCACGGGAGTCGGGTCTACGTATATACCTCCAAGGAACGTCACCACCATCCTACTTCATTCTTGAATCTCCACCGTATACACGGTTGTTAAAGTGGTTTTTGGAGTTGGCAGAGAGTATGATGACTTCCGATTCCGGTCTCTTTAACAACCAATCGTTATTATAACCAATGGATATTTATTTCAAAACATTTATATTCCAAAACCATTTAAAATAAAATACCATTACTTCCCAAAATAATATCCATTTCAAAACTAAATACTATATTACTTCATTTAAAAACCAAGCCAATATATCATTTAAATAAAACCCACATTTCCAAATCACTGAATATTTCCTTCAATCTATTCAACTTGAAATATTCCTTTAAATTATCTTAAACCAAGCCACTTTATAAAGTCATATTCTTAAATCTTTAATTTCAACAAGTTTCAAATTAATAGATATAAAGACAATTCTTAATTAAACACAATTTTCGATAAATTCATTTCCAAAATCATATCACTTTCAAGTTATAGCAACTCTAAAACCAAACACTTTGAAATTATAATACATTGAAATCCTAATAATTTAGAAATGTTATCATTTGGAATTCATACTGCTTAAAATCACAATACTTTGGAAATGTAACCTTAAGGAATCATAGCATTTTTGGAATTTAATACTTTCCACTTTAACATTTTATATAATCAAAGTATTTATATACTTACAAATTTTAACATGGTCATTTTAGCCTTATAGTTAAATAAACTTTATTACTGTAATATACAATTTAAAGCTGAAATTCTTATGTTAAGTTAAAAGTACCTTGCTAACTTACATTATTATTACAATAAAGAAACTTTATTATTTTAATCATTTAAAATATGCCATTTACATTAAATAAAAACTTACATATCAAATGTACGTTTTAACTTACATTTATTACAATAAAGAGCATTTATCATTTTAATCAATATTACACTAATTAAACTTACATTATCAAATGTACATTTTAATTTACATTTTTATTACAATAAAGTGCATTTATTATTTTAATCAATATTACACTAATTAAAATTTGCACTATCAAATGTATGTTTCAATTTACATTTCTATCATAGTAAAGAACATTTATCATTCAATCAATATTACACTAATTAAAACTTACATTATCAAATGTACGTTTTAATTTACATTTTTATTTCAATAAAGAGCATTTATTATTTTAATCAATATCACACTAATTAAAACTTTACATGTTTCTTTCATTAATTAGGACTTTACACGTTTCTTTCATTAACTAAAACTTTATATGTTTCTTGCATTAATTAAAACTTTACATGTTTGTTTCATTAATTAGGACTTTACACATTTCTTTCATTAATTAAAACTTTACGTATTTCTTGCATTAATTAAAACTTTACATGTTTCTTTCATTAATTAGGTCTTTACACGTTTCTTTCATTAATTAAAACTTTACATGTTTCTTGCATTAATTAAAAATTTACATGTTCTTTCGTTTTTGTTATTACAGTAAAGAACATTTATTATATTAATCAATTAAAATATTAACTAAACTTACATCTCACATGTGTGTTTTAACTTACATTTTTCCATTTCAAAGTCATAGCTATTTATCTTACAAAACATAACATTTCACAAAAGAATATTTGATCATAGTTAATATAACAATTAAATTTTCTTCATAGATCTATTCATTTAGACATCAATTAACTATGATTTTCTTATTAAATAAATTTTATTACAAATTGTCAAATTAAAACTGTATTCAATTTTACCAGTTCAAAATACATTATTTATTATATAAAACATGTCCATTTCATAGAGTAAAATTCGTAACAATTTCTAGGTTAGATTTACACTTCCATATTAGGTCAAACTCAATTATTAAGTTATTTATCATCAATAAAGATCTTTAATTCACTTAAAACCAATTATTAACTTATAAATTTTAAATTACAGAAAAACCAATATATCTTTATAATTTAAAGTATTAAATCAAATTTTAAGTTAAATTTCCATATATTTATAAACTCAAAATTACATAATAATCTTTTAGGAAAATATTATTCAAAAATACTTAATAAATTTTTAGGAAAATATTATTTAAAAATATAACCATGGGTCTGTATAATATTTTCTAACCTAGGCCAAGTGATATAGATATATATCATTTCAATCCGTAATTTAAAAAGAAAAATCCAGGTTCTATCATTTCAAACTCGCAATCCCAAATAAAATAAATACAACAAAAAATCAATAAAAATCACTTGTGTCTATCATTTTAGCTCATAGTGATTTTCCTTATCCTAAAGTCCGTTCGGGTATGTATTATTTTGACCCATAGTGATAGGAAACTTTCAGTGTGATAAACAGGAAAAAAAATATAACATTATAGCATATAATATCATAACAGATGATGTAACAAATACATAAACAACATTTAACATCATATATTCAATCACAGGCATGTATGAACATAGCATAATACAATTCACTTGTCAGCATTTCACAATTATAAAAGTATGTATGCCTAGAGTAAAAAATCTCACCTTTTTGAAGCTAGAATTGAAATTCAAGACACAAATCCAAATCCGCAAAGCACGAAAAGGCACGACAAAGCACGACTTTTTTTTGAGTGAATGAAGAGTCAGATCCAAATCTTATATGCAAACAAATGCAACATATATAAGAATATATTTCAATACAAAAGAATAGAAATTAGAACAATGGAACAATATGAGATAAACATGACATAACCTTTGCTTCAACCACCAAGTGGGCTCGGCCTTTAGGTTTAGGTAGGATTTAGGCATCATTAACTCACGGCTAGGGATGGTAAGGTCATGGCACAGCAACTTCGTGGAGGAATTTGTGTTGTGGCTGAGGTACATGAAGAGGAGGTGAAGGAAAATAGGAGTTTGGCTAAGTTTGAACAATTTTTGGTAGTGGGTTTTGATCTAGGAGTCACGGCCTTTGTTTTGAATGGTGGTGATGATTGATGGAGGTGTCATGGTGGTCGGCTAGAGGGGTATGGGGTGGAGGCTAAGCTAGCTTGAATAACAACAAAGGAGAAAAAAAAGAAAATAGAAAAAAGGAAGAAGAGGAAGGAAAGGCCATGGAAGTTAGATCTAGTTGTATACTTTTCTTCACGCAAACAAAATGAGGGATGAGAAACTTTATTTTTTCACGTGAATAAGAAAAAAGAGGCGGCTAGGGTTTATAAAAGAAAAATGAACAGCTAAGGATGTGGGAGGTAATAAAGAGGCTAGGCAATAAATGGTAAGAGTTTGAATGGTTTGGAAAATAAAAAGGCAATACTATAAAATAAATAACTTGATGGATTTATTTAATTTTTTTCCTTTATATGCACATAATGAAAAGAGGAATTTGAGGAACACTATGTACGTGATTGATAGGAGAAAATCATGGCTATGAATGTGGAAAGTAATTGGCTATGCAAATGGAAAGGCAAGGGAAAAGAAAAAGGCAACAAATAAAAACAAGTAACCTATGTCTCTTGAAATTTCTAAGCTATTATTAAAAAGAAAACCAATCAAAAATCAAATGAATATACTCAAAGTTTATACAAAAAAAATAGAAAATAAAAATTAGAGAAATAAACATAGGAAAATAGAAAATAGAAAATAAAAAGGCTAAGGCAAATGAAAAGGCCTAACTTTCTATCCAAGAAAAGTAACCTAAATCTATTTGAATTTCCAATCAAAATTCCAAATAAAATCCATTAGAAAAGAAAATGGAAAATGAAATAAAGTAGAAAATAGAAAAATTGAATTGAGATAGAAAATCGAAAATATAAAATAGACAAAATTAACTAAAAACGATCGCGTGTAAAACGTTGAAAGTTATCAAATTTAAAATGTATAAAACGAAACTTTACGAAACAAAAAGCAGAATTAATATTAAAATAAAATAAATTTTCAAAGAAAAAGATTGGAATTGAAAATTTTAAAATTTAAAATTTTCAACTATGGTCAAACTTTGACTTTCAGTTGACCAAAATATAAAATTTTTAGAAATTGTTTATTTCATTGTATTTGGAAAATAAATTACAACCAAATTCCATACTTACATTGGAAAATTCCAGAAATCCAATCTTAAATAATTTAAAAATTAAAGTTTTCAAATAAAAAATTAAATAAAAATATTTACGAAATATGGGTTGTTACACTCTCCCCCACTCAAAACTTTTCGTCCCCGAAAAGGAACTAGGTAGGAGAATAGAAACGACCGGAAAGAAAATAAATTGAAAACAATAAATTTTTAAACCATATAAATTTCAATTTAATTTAATAATTGATTTCATCTGCTAAATTTCACTCAAGTTAAATCAATCTTAACTATTCTAACTTGATTATCTATCCAGTTATCTTTAATTAACAATTTCTAAAATCATAAATTTGCATTGTCATTTATTATAATCACATTTTATTCAACCAATTTAATTCTTCTTTATTCCAATTTATTTTTTAAATTTATTCCACTTAATATATCTAATCACATACATTAAGTGTATTTACACCTACCATAACTATTCCACTTTATTTAAAATTCCATTAACACCATTTATATTGTATTTTATT
Source organism: Allium cepa (assembly GCA_030765085.1). NCBI lineage: Eukaryota > Viridiplantae > Streptophyta > Magnoliopsida > Asparagales > Amaryllidaceae > Allium > Allium cepa. Next base: position 77,949,662 of record CM060932.1, on the reverse strand, counting down.
CAATTAACTTTTCATTCTATTTACCTCTATTAATATTTTTATAACTAAAATTTAAGGTTATAACATTTATTATACCACTCAAATTTTATTTATAAAATCCTTTTTATATTGTATATTATCCAATTACATAGTTAACTTCTGAATGATTTAGGCAGGTTATATTGGAATGAAATTGAGTATTATACAAATAAAAATTTTCCCAATTCAATTATTCAATTTTACATATTTATTCAAAAATTTGGTTTCATTTTATAATTGAAATTATCCATTAAGATAAAATATTAGGAATTAAATTTTCGATCAACTTCAAACAATTTAGAGATAAATATATATATATATATGCTTAATATATATCAAATCAAATCTTAAATCATATATCACATATATTGTAAATCAAGCCATTATTTAGAAATTCAAATCAATTTAATTTTCCAAAGCAGGACTGTAGCAGAACTACAGGATGGTCTCTTTACTTCGAAACCTGAAAATGAAAGTCGATGATGCTGCAGTCATCACCGAAATTATTTTCCCGTGACAAAGAAAAGAGTACTGATTTACAAATTAAAAATTCCTTGAAATAATTTCTACTTGAAATACTTTAAATAATATACCCTTCAAAACTTTTAACACAAAGTTTGAACCCATTGGAAATTAGATTCTTAGTTCCTTGTTTGAAATTCATTTAAATTTCCAAATTAATTTATAACCATGTTTTCTAGTCCAATTATTTATATATGAAACAAAAGCTAATGGTTACAAGCTACACGCAAAGTCAAATATTATTACTTAGCATCCAATTCAATTAACTATCAAAGTTCAGAAAAATATACTTATATACATATACAATATAATTATACAAAATCTATTTCATTTACTAAATTTGAAAACTATATCGTGTCTATTTGCTCAGTTTAAGTGTTTTGGAGATCCTATCAATAGAGTCGATCCAACAAATCGATCGGAAACCCAATTCAACAGCAATAACTCAAACAGCACAATATATAATAACATTTGAATATAGCTTTACAAATACATTATACAGGAATAGATTTTCAAAGCAAGGATAGAGATTCAAATTTGGTTAACTCAAATCAAAGAAAATTTTGACTTGAGGATAAGCTAGAACAAAAGAGAAGATGATTAAACAACATAATAAGGGAACGGATAAGCTTATATAAATCACGGGCAACCTTAACCGGGTCAACCGTGACTTCGAGAATTAGATCGGTGCAGAATCCTGGGGTAAATCTACATTCGATCTCAAGCGATAGAATACGGGATAACAAGAGTTACTAGCATCTAACTGAGGATATATAAATCTCTGGTGCATCAATGCTATTGTAAAGGAGTTTCACCCCTTTGCAAATCACTCGAATATTGGCGAGACCGCCAATTCACTGTAAAGATCATCCGAAGTGGAGTTATGAGATACTCCAAAATCAAAAGAAGATGAATAGTGAGGGACAAGAATGGATTTCGAAACCGAGGGAATATTCCAAAATTCAAAGGAATCGAGTCAAAAAGGAAGAGATGCACACTTGAATGAAAGTCATTCTGTAAATAAATTTACCATATATGCCAAGTTTTGCCTAGAGCCAAAGCTCTGATACCAACTGTAATGACCCGATATTTAGAACTATTCGCATCCGCACATGTCGGACATGAATTGCTCAAAATACCGAATTGTAAAATAATTTTGGAAAATCTCAAATTATACAGCAAATAAATAAATCACAGACACAGAGTAATATAATGCATCGGAAGCAAATAGATAGTATTTCATGAAGCTACTTTATAAATACATCAGAGTTAAACAAGGGTACAACAGAAGTTTAATACAATAATCAAGTACAAAGCTGAATACATCACTGGAATCAACTGAATAACTGGGATCAACTGAGTACTGAAATTGAAATAGTTAGCTAGATCTTCAAGCAAAGCTCCAACTCCAAAGGTGAGTCTCTAATGCTGTATCACTCAGTCTGACTTGAGTGTGAAGTAAAACACAAAACACTCAAGTCGGGATATACATATTTATACAATGTAAACCAACTCAAGTGAACTGTAATAGAAAGGTACAAGAAACTTAAAGGATGCTTGGGACCGCCCATCCTCTAAGGATCCGTTAAATTATTTACTACGTAGTAATATTTCGCTATTATAATAATGTCTAAAGTAAAATAAACTTACTTTTAAACAGCGTTAAGGCTTTACATTTTCACCTTAACACGTAATGGTGCCAGTAGTCTATACAACACCTACGTACCTCCTGATCGGGAGGCTACGAGAAGATGCTCCATAAGTACGACACAAATCAAACTCGTCCAAGGCTCGCTAGGGTAGGTGACATGGAACAACTAGGCAATGTCAGGGTAGATATACCAATTACGCTTCCGGACCGGTGGTAACGCGTAGCAGCTACTACCACCCACCTCGAACCACACCCCTAAAATCAAAAGGGCCCCAATCAATCACAAATTAATAGAGTGGTATCGAAGGAGTGTGTCCGATAAGAGGAGCTAGCTTCCTCATTAGCCCGTCGATCGCTGCGGTTTTAGCCACATTAAGCCAACTCACGGGAGTTGGGTCCATGCACATGCCTCAAAGAAACGTATCCACCATCCTACTTCATTCTGGAATCTCCACCACGTACATGGTTGTTAAAGTGGTTTACGGAGTTGGCAGAGAGTATGACCACTTCCGATCCCGGTCTCTTTAACAACCAATCGTTATTATAACCTATGGATATTTATTTCAAAACATTTATATTCCAAAACCATTTAAAATCAAATACCATTACTTCCCAAAATAATATCCAGTTCAAAAATAAATATTATATTATTTCATTTCAAAACCAAACCAATATATCATTTAAATAAAACCCACATTTCCAAATCACTGGATATTTCCTCCAATCTATTTAACTTGAAATATTCCTTTAAATTATCTTAAACCAAGCCACTTTATAAAGTCATATTCTTAAATCTTTAATTTCAAAAAGTTTCAAATTAATAGATATAAAGACAATTCTTAATTAAATACAATTTCCAATAAATTCATTTCCAAAATCATATTACTTTCAAGTTATAATAACTCTGAAACCAAACACTTTGAAACCATAATACTTTGAAATCCTAACAATTTAGAAATGTTATCATTTGGAATTCATACTGCTTAAAATCACAATACTTTGGAAATGTAACCTTAAGGAATTATAGCATTTTTGTAATGTAATACTTTCCACTTTAACATTTTATATAATCAAAGTATTTATGTACTTACAAATTTTAACATGGTCATTTTATCATAGCCTTATAGTTAAATAAACTTTGTTACTGTAATACACAATTTAAAGCTGAAATTCTTATGTTAAGTTAAAAGTACCTTGTTAACTTACATTATTATTACAATAAAGAAACTTTATTATTTTAATCATTTAAAATATGTCATTTATATTAATTAAAACTTACATATCAAATGTATGTTTTAACTTACATTTATTACAATAAAGAGCATTTATCGTTTTAATCAATACTACACTAATTAATACTTACATTATCAAATGTACGTTTTAATTTACATTTTTATTACAATAAAGAGCATTTATTATTTTAATCCATATTACACTAATTAAAATTTACATTATCAAATGTACATTTCAATTTTTCTATTACAGTAAAGAGCATTTATCATTTAATCAATATAGCACTAATTAAAACTTACATTATCAAATGTACGTTTTAATTTACATTTTAATTTAAATAAAGAGAATTTATTATTTTAATCAATATCACACAAATTAAAACTTTACATGTTTCTTTCATTAATTAGGACTTTACACGTTTCTTTCATTAATTAAAACTTTACATGTTTCTGGCATTAATTAAAACTTTACATGTTTCTTTCATTAATTAGAACTTTACATATTTCCTTCATTAATTAAAACTTTACATGTTTCTTCCACTAATTAAAACTTTACATGTTTCTTCCATTAATTAGGACTTTACACGTTTCTGTTATTAATTAAAACTTTACATGCTTCTTGCATTAATTAAAACTTTACTTGTTCTTTTGTTTTTGTTATTACAGTAAAGAAAATTTATTATATTAATCGATTAAAATATTAATTAAACTTACATCTCACATGTGTGTTTTAACTTACATTTTCCCATTTCAAAGTCATAGCTATTTATCTTACAAAACATAACATTTCACAAAAGAATATTTTAACATAGTTAATATAACAACCTAATTTTCTTCATAGATCTATTCATTTAGACATTAATTAACTATGATTTTCTAGTTAAATAAATTTATTACAAATTGTCCAATTGAAACTATATTCCATTTTACCAGTTCAAAATACATTATTTATTATACAAAACATGTCCATTTCATAAAGTAAAATTCATAACAATTTCTAGGTTATATTTACACTTCCATATTAGGTCAAACTCAATTATTAAGTTATTTATCATCAATAAAGATCTTGAATTCACTTAAAACCAATTATTAACTTATAAATTTTAACTTAGAGAAAAACCAATATACCTTTATAATTTAAAGCATTAAATCAAATTTTAAGTTAAACTTTCATATATTTATAAACTCAAAATTACTTAATAATCTATTAGGAAAATATTATTTAAAAATACTTAATAAATTTTTACGAAAACATTATTTAAAAATATAACCATGGGCCTGTATAATATTTTCTAACCTAGGCCAAGTGATACGGAGATATATCATTTCAATCTGTAATTTAAAAAGAAAAATCCGGGTTCTATCATTTCAAACCTGCAATCCCAAGTAAAATAAATACAACAGAAATCTATAAAAATCACTCGAGCCTATCATTTCAGCCCATAGTGATTTTCCTTATCCTAAAGTCTGTTCGGGTATGTATCATTTCAACCCATAGTGATAGGAAATTTGCAATGTGATAAACAGGAAATAAATATAACAATATAGCATATAATATCATAACAGATGATGTAACAAATATATAAATAGCATTTAACATCATATAATCAATCACAGGCATGTATGAATATAGCATAATAATTTATACAATTCACTTGTCATCATTTCACAATTATAAAAGTACGTATGTCTAGAGTGAAAAATCTCACCTTTTAAAGGCAGAATTGAAATTCAAGACACAAATCCAAATCCGCAAAGCACAAAAAGGCACGACAAAGCACGACTATTCTTTTTTGAGTGAATGAAGAGTCGGATCCAAATCTTGTATGCAAACAAATACAACATATATAAGAATATATTTCAATACAAAAGAATAGAAATTAGAATAATGGAAAAATATGAGATAAACATGACCTTTGCTTCAACCACCTAATGGGCTCGACCTTTGGGTTTGGGTAAGGTCTAGGCATCGCAAACTCATGGCTAGGGGATGGTAAGGTCATGGTAAAGTAATTTTGTGGAGGAATATGTGATGTAGTCGAGGTACATGAAGAGGAGGTGAAGGAAAATAGGAGTTTGTCTAGGTTTGAACAATTTTTGGTGGTAGGTTTTGATCTAGGGGTCACGGCCTTTATTTGGAATGGTGGTGATGATTGATGGAGGTGGTCATGGTGGTCGGCTAGAGGGGCATGGCGCGGAGGCCGAGCTAGCTTGAAGAACAACAAAGGAGAAAAAAAGAAAATAGAAAAAAGAAAGAAGAGGAAGGAGAAGCCATGGAAATTAGATCTAGCTGTATACTTTTCATCACGCAAATAGAATGAGAGATGAGAAACTTTTTTTCCCGTGAATAAGAAAAAAAGCGGCTAGGGTTTATAAAAGAAAAATGAACGGTTAAGGATGTGGGAGGTAATTAAAAGGCTAGGCAATAAAAGGTAAGAGTTTGAATGGTTTGAAAAATAAAAGGGCAATACTATAAAACAAATAACTTGATGGATTTAATTATTATTTTTCCTTGGTATGCACGTAATGAAAAGAGGAGTTTGAGGAACACTATGTACGTGATTCATAGGAGAAAATCACGACTATAAATATGGGAAGTAATTGGCTTTGCAAATGGAAAGTCAAGGGAAAAGAAAAAGGCAACAAATAAAAACAAATAACCTATGTCTCTTGAAATTTCTAAGCTATTATTAAA